>OZ024817.1:79755604-82603810 GCA_964017055.1 Chloromyia formosa
GTTTTGTTAGCATAAAAAGGGGCGACTGAACATGGCATTTGACAAATGAGACAGACGGAATGCCGTTTCTAATAGCCGCCATACATTATGCGATCCGTCGCCCGATCGATCGGCTGATGGATCACCACAAAATATCAGCTGATCAAAAATTATATGGCACTGTCAAAAAAATTGTCAACGATAAGCGCATACACAGGCCGATCCATCGGCCGATATTGATATCGGGCGACGGATCGGCCGATCGATCGCTGTGTGTATGGTACGTTTAAAACACGAAAATAATCACTGTGCTGCTCAGCAAATGTGAAGCGCTGACTCAGCAGTTTTTTTTTATGAACGCAGCCATTGTGCGGATTGGTTTTTTAGTGCAAAAATTAATATATTTGCTTCGGTGGCGATCATTGCGATGAAGATGACTGAGTCATGATGGCTGCGTAATGAGTGCTGCGTCGTCAGTTCGGCGTTGAATGCTGAATGGCGATGGTCATTGGTCAGGATTGGCTATGGTGGCTGGGTGGTGATGGACTAACCAGGAGGTAGAAGAAGCTTCCATTCAAAGACTCTGCAAAACGGCATGTAAATACGACGCCATACTGGGGCATCGAAATAAGCCATACCGAAATTGTCGATGCGTTATATTTTTGTATACTAATAGCCGCTATACATTATGCGATCCGTCGCCGGCCGATAGTTCGCCACAAATTTCAGCTGATCAAAATTATATGGAACTGTCAAAAAAATCGTCAACGATAAGCGCATTCACAGGCCGATCCATCGGCCGAAATCGATATCGGGCGACGGATCGGCCGATCGATCGGTGTGTGTATGGCGCGTTTAAGGGTGTAACCACTCAAGAGCGTAGCGTGCTTAGCTCGTTTTAAACCAAAATTGCGCATCATTGAACGCATGGCTTATTTCGTAGTGCCCACCACACTACTCATCGATGAGTTTTCGACGGAAAATGTTCAGAACCAAAAATGATTAAAAATAATAGGAATATGCTCAATATACTTCAAACTCCCGTCAGATCCAGAGGCAAAAGCTACGCAAGTGCTGCATTTTTTTTTAATATATAACAAAACGTGTGGCTTTTCGTGCAACATTTTTTTTATTAACAAACAACTCGTGTTTTCTTTAACATTTCTTCCAACAGATTTTTAGAGTGTTTCTAAAACCCCCGCCCGCCCTCATAAATCCAACACATTCACACACATCCCAATTAACTAAAGCCGAGGATTATCTCTGGAAGATTAATCTCATTTTTGAAAGGATTTGATATATTTGGTATGCTGTTGCTGTTTTTCTTTGTTTTGCGATAATCACATTTCGAATTAGAGAACATTTTAACATTTTGTTGCATGTTCAATCAGTTCTAGGAGACCGTCTCCATCGAAAATGGCTCCAACAACGACAATTGAGACGATAACAATAACGAGGCCACTGAAGGTGAGTTGTCCACATCATTAAATTATGAGTCATCCATCCATCAATCGTCAATATTGTTGTTACAGGTGATAGCCTTCATATGTGGCATTATAGTAATAGTTTTAATGGTTATGGCATTGGCGTCGACCGATTGGTTGATGGCCGAAGGCTGGCGTCAGGGGCTATTTGTTCATTGTATCGAAGAGGATGTTGTGCCCCCGCTACCATTTAATTTACACGATCCGCCAGGTTGTTATCCTAGTAGAGATGTTGGTAAGTGTGGTCATTGGAATTCTCTTTAAGTCGATGGACAATGGTTAAAATGTAATGGAAAACGTTTTTTCTTTTCTTTCTATCGTTGTAGCTTATATTAAGGCAACGGCAGCTCTCTGTATTATTACTTTAATAACAGATGTGATCGCAACTATTTTAACGGGATTTGGACTAAAGTCGCAAAATCATAATTTAAAATATAAGTTTTATAGAATTGCAGTTTTAGTAATGCTAATTTCCTGTAAGTGATTTTTGTTTTCATATATTTTTCGTTTCCATTGAAATGATAACGATTGATTTTTTTTGTTAATTTTTTTTTTCAGTGTTAGCAGTTTTAACAGCGCTAATAGTCTATCCCGTGTGTTTTGCAGCTGAGCTGAATTTGGGTAAGATACGAATTTTTAATTAATTTAATGTTTATTTTCAATACATAGTCTCCTTTTCATCGGTTCATTTTCTTCATTACCAAATGAGGCGTGGTTGTATCAAATATAAACTGGAACTGTTTTCAGTTTTTAACATTAAATGTTATAGGGAAGCCCTAGCACAAACCGAGAAATTTGTCTGCGACACCATTGCGGGACTGTTCAACAGTGTTATAAAACAATTCCCCGGAACCGTTTTGAGCTGTCCCGATACAAAATTTCGTGTCAATATTTAAGTGTTGAACTTTGTTGAACTTTATTAAGAATGAAGTGGAGTGGGTCATTGTCAATCTAAGTCACAATAAGTTAGCTTAGCTATCCACTATCACTAAAAAATTATCGTTCCTGGGGAAGCCGGTTCTTCGCACCGGAGCGACCCGTTTTTACAACGGCCAAGAGCTGCCAAACCCCTTCAATGCAATGCGAGTAATCGTCCCATTACACTTCTATCACCAGTTGCCAAAACGCTCGAAGCACTAATCCACCCTGTTCTTGTGGCCCACATCCAGCTTGCAAATGACCAGTACGGCTTCAGAAGGATGCATAGTACGACGACAGCCCTGGATGCCATTACAACTCGCATCCACATTTGCCTTAACCAACCTCGGCCATGTCACAGAACAATTCTGGTGGCACTTGACCTGCCGAAAGACTTCGGCACAGTCAGCCACTCAGCACTTCTGTCCGACCTATACAATGCATGTATGAAATGTGCGAACGATTAAATGATTACCTGGAAGAACTTAACTCCTTCTTCACGGGTAAGAATTTAATCGTATCGCCTAAATCCTCGGCAACCTTACTTACCACCTCGACGAAGGAAGTCAAGATGCAACTTGGGATCTCAATTGGCAATCAAGTTATTCTGACCGTGAACCATCCTAAAATTCTAAAATAGGAGTAACCCTGTAACCCGTCATCCCCCCATTCTTCAACCGTATGTAACAGGATGCGCGGAAGGAATAAAATCCTTAAAGCCTTGGCCGGTAGCGCCAGGGGCAAAGATAAAGAGACCCTACTGGTCACATACAAAGCAGTCGAAAGGTCAGTAGCCAACTATGCGGCTCCAGTGTGGTCACAGAATCTCTGCGACAGATAATGGAATAACATTCAGGCTTGCCAAAACGCCGCTGTCCGTACTGTGACTGGCTGTCTCCTAATGTCGTCCCAGGACCATCTGCATCGGGAAACAAGGATGATGCCTCTAAGCGACCACAACAAGCTTCTTGCGAAACAATACCTGGTGGGTTGTTACCGGAGAGAGCACCCCAATACAAGCCTCATGAACAAGACGCCGCCACCAAGACATGTCAGGCGTGATTTGAGGGACCTCGAAAGAGACGTCCAGAGGTACAAAAGGGTTCCCTTTGATAACAACGCATACCGATCAGCCATCACTGCAAGACATCACGAGGAGGTACAAATATCAATCGTAGGACTAGGTCCAAATAGAGTTCTCTCGGCACAACCACCAGCCATTTCTCCCGATGCGAGAATACTTCCGAGAGCAGCGAGGACGACACTTGCCCAACTCGGTCGGGCTTGTGTTCGCGTCTAAACTCCTACCTTTCTCGCATTGACCGGGATGTCACGAACACATGCCCCGCCTGCAATGGTACACCTCACGATGTGGACCACATTTTCAACTGCCCAGCTGCACCCACACACCTGACCCCCAGATCGCTGTGGGAGAACCCCGTAGAGATAGATATCTTCCTGTCAGCTTAACACCGAGGAAGACGAAGAACAATAAGAACATTTAACACGTGTAACGGACGGTTTGGTAGGCATCCGAAGATGCCCGTGGGGACGGAGCCTAAGGTACCATATAACCGTGAGGGTGGGGCCGTGCCATCTGGCGAAGAAAAAGGCCCCTCAACGAGCTAAGCAACGGCCTATGCTTGCTGTAGCTCAGTTCGGGAGATGTGGGCGAGGTTTTTGTCGCTTGTTGCCCCTGTCCTTTACGTATTAATACAAATTCATAGGCCTGGGAAAGACAACACAAAAAGGGGAGGTAAAAATGGGGAATAAAAAAAGTAGTCGATAAGGATGGAATGGTTGGCGGACGGATCAGACGCCCACGCGGTCGAATCTGAGTCCGGGTGTAATGGGACCCCCGGCCTCTGGTTTCGTACCACCAACAGATCACTACTCATCAGGTGCTGCTTCAATCTGCCGGTGGGAGCAGCACTACCAGACCATAATATGGTTCATAACAGGTGGTTCATTACACACACTCACACAACAAACTTCTGACCATTGCTACAACAACAACATCCCGCCGTTATTAATCTCTCTCTCTCTCTCTACAAGTCTAACGAGTTCGTGTAGAGCGGTTTCCGTAGATCTGCCTGTTCTATAAGCATGTTGACACCTATTCAGAGGACTACATAATAGCGTGGTATTCTTCAGGTAGTCCACCATCACCCTTTCCATTTTTTTTCTATTTATATAGCCCTTTTTTCCCAGTTTAGGCAGGAAGACCACCTTAACCTCCCTCCATACCTTCGGGATGTGGTCTGTTGAAAGACAGGTGACAAATATGTTCCGGATCGTATTTAGTAGAGCGCTCATGCACCACTGCTATAATAGTGTCGGGAATATTCCGTCCATTACAGCCGTTTTAAATGGTGCAAAAGCATTTATAGCACTTTTGACACCATTTGGAGTTATCCTTTCAGCTTCTTGTCGTCTCCCCCCACCAGCCCCTTTGTTGGTTTGACTCGAACCTTCCAGAAAATGTACCTCCATCAGCGGCTGCAACGTTTCTTCCACTGTTTTTGTCATGATACAATCACCTTTCGCGCCACCACTTATCGCGCTCGGTGGCCGTGGTCGTTCGGTCACCGATCTACGATATTAATCTAGAGCTCGGAGTTCAAATCTCGTCGCGATCAAAAAACTGCCTGTGAGTACTAATAGAACTCTCACAGCGCTCCGATCTTGTCAGTATAAAGACGGCGCGGATAGGAGGTGCATGCTAGCAACTGCACCCCCGAAAAGTAGTTATGCTATCGAAACGTCAACAAGGCATAGAAATGCTAGAGATGTTGACGCGCTCATGCTCCTGGAGGGGTAAAGGCAATTAACAACCATCACCTTAGCCCCATTTTCGAAGCAATGTCTTTCGATATCATCTTCTGTAATCTGCATATTTTCGACGTATCTTTCATGCTAGAGCGGAATTTCCTCCACGTATTTCGTTTCCGAAGACGTAAGGTTCTTTTCAGCTCTCTCATAAGAGATATAATAGGTTAGGTTAAGTTCCACTATATATTTCACAATATTTATTTCTATCTTACAGGCAATCGTCCAATTTGGGAGTTTGGCTGGGCATATGGCGTAGGATGGGGAGCTGCTATATTCCTTTTCGGAGGCGTAGTGTTGCTTCTATGCGATAAGGAATCTGAAGAAATCTACTATAAGGAGAGGAAAATCGTTCATGAAAATCAAATGCGCGCCTAGGCCAGGCCGCACGACCTGCCTGACGTCGTTCTTTAGACTTAAGAATATTCTTTTTTTTTGTATTTCCAGAACAACAAAAGTATAACAAGCAAGAAAAAAAAACCAAAACACAAAATAATATGACAAAAATTCAGAAAATGAGAATAAAAACACTTTTCGATATTGACTTTATATAAAAATTTACAAATTATATAAATTATTATATATAATAATGAATTATATATATATATATATATGACAGGAAAACTTATAAGTGTTTAAGCTTATGCTGCACTGTATTCAAACCGATTTATTATATTCTGTAGTGATTTATGGAGAACGATTCTTTTTTTACCAGTTTCGTTATTTTTTTGATATTAGTTTGTAATTTTAATTTATTTATTACAGTTTTTTTTCTCTGTATGTTGGACTATTCGAGACATATTGCATGGTAAATTCGAGGAAAAAAAGTTTGTATACACACGAATAAGGTAAAAATGTGTCGCCGAAAATAAAACAAAATAGAACCGAAAGCTTCCAGAATTATTTCCAAAAACGATCCAACCCAGAGCATTCATTATTCGCATGCATAAATGTATTTATTGTATTTATCATTTACGTTCATAGATTTGAAAACGAAAGATTACCAATAAATGTTTTTCGAAATATTTCCGTTAACTTGGATTATACAAACCGCATCTAATAGTAATAGTATTATAGATAATGACCGTCTTCCTTAAATTTCTCCGTTTTTAGGTTTTTTCCTTTCGTTCGTCTTTGGCTTTCATTTCGAGCTGGTTTCGATCGACCGACTAACTGTTTTTTAAGTCAAATGCGATTCACCGAATGTCCCATTAGTAGGATTTATATTTTGCATTTGTTTCTATTTGGTTTGCATTCACGCACTGTTTTCAAACATATCATTTAGCGAACAGAGTGATACATTCAAAAGGGATTGTTTACGAAATTTTACTTTTAATTAATCGTATTATTCGATGTTTATTGAAAATTTGTTGTTGTTTGTTCAATTGGGATTTCGAAATAGGCACCACAATATTAAAATCGTATACAGACGTCTTCGAAATAATAAGAACAACACAAGTGAAAACTGAATTCGTCCTAAAAAAAAGGGTTAGATTTTTTTTTAATTTATCCTTTTATTACTTTAACACCATACATATTAAGCTTTTTATAAACGCAGGAATTGATGTCCTGCTATTTCCTTGTTTTGTTGTTCTGGCCACTTTGTTGGATAGAGTCGAAAATTAGCTGTTCGAAAAAATAAGAACAAAGAGGAAAAACACACGGTAGTTAATTTCTACAGACAGAATTCCCGAAATTAGATTGTAATTGCTTATTTGGAGTGTATTGTGCGTGGTGTGCAGTAGTTTTATTAACGAATAATAGTGAAAATCACTTCAAAATGGGAAGACGCCAACATTGTTCTGTGGGGCAAAGACAATTAATTAAAAAAATGCTTAGTGAAGGCAAAACGTTTGCATTTATTAGGAATTTACTTGGTGTTTCCAATGGTTTGATAACAATCGCGAAAAACTTTTCATCGCAGACCGAAACCCAAGGTAGACGTAAAAAAAACCAATGAACGGCAGGACAAATTGATCGTACGGACTGTTAAACAGTGCCCTTTCATAACTTCTACGCAAATCAAAGATGAGTTAAACCTGCCAATTGCCACATCCACAATAAGAAAACGTTTGATTGCAGCAAATCTTAAAGCAAAAAGCCCAAGAAAGGTACCCTTATTAAAACATGTGCATTTGAAACGTAGACTTCAGTTCGCTAGGAAGTTCCAAAGCGAACCAGACACCGTTTGGCGCAACATATTATGGTTAGATGAGACAAAAGTTGTGCAGTTCGATATGGGAACTGAAAAACATTACGTTAGACGCCCTCCGAAGCAAGAATTCAAGGCGAAGTACACTAGTAAGACCATTAAGCACGGAGGTATAAGACTGATGCTGTGGGGATGTTTTTCGTGGAATGGCGTTGGACCTCTTGCTAAGATCGTGGGTACTATGGATGCCAACTACTATGTTAGAAACATATTGGAAGATGTCATGTTACCTTATGCTGAAGAGGAAATGCCATTACGGTGGATTTTTCAGCAAGACAATGACCCGAAACACACCTCAAGAAAAGCGAAGGAGTGGTTCCGATCCCACAAAATTACTGTTATGGAGTGGCCTGCACAATCGCCGGACCTTAATCTAATAAAACACCTTTGGATTGATGTTAAGAAAGGAGTGAGAGATGCTAAACCAAAAAACTCCGAAGAATTATGGCAAGCAGCAAAAAATACTTGGGAGAATATTCCACTCTCCAGATGTCGCACTCTTATAGCTTCCATGCAGCCCAGATGTGTCGAAGTTATCAAAAATAAGGGGGGAGCTACTTCTTATTAAACGTAAGGGCCGAAGTGTGTATTTATGGTCTGTTGAAATTACCTATCGTTTGTTTTTTCTCTTTGTTCTTATTTTTGCGAACAGCTGATTTTCGACTCAATCCAACAAAGTGACCAGAACAACAAAATAAGGAAATAGCAGGACATCAATTCTTGTGTTTATAAAAAGCTTAATATGTATGGTGTTAAAGTAATAAAAGGATAAATTAAAAAAAAAATATTCTAACCATTTTTTTAGGACGAATTCAATTTTCACTTGTGTTGTTCTGATTATTTCGAACACGTCTGTATATCTACCCGCTGATTAATAGAAGCGTAGAGTGAAGTTAAAATATTTTCAATTTTGCTATGAGAACAATAAATGCGTTTAATAATTTATGGAGCTGTGCGGGGTTTGACTATAACCAATGGAGAAAATTAATTTTATAATAAACTATTACATCTCACATTTGAATACAATGAGCCAGCCATCAGTAGAGCATTACTCTGTAATCGAATATTCGAAGAAATTCAAAATATTCGGTACAATACAGCGAATGCTTCTGGGATAATACATATCTTGTAGATCAGTTTAAATATTTCTATGAAATTTCACCTGGCTTCCATTTAATGAATAGGAATATCCAATCGTTGAATATTCATCTCAAATATAAATACTACAACCGACTTCTCTACACAGCTCCACCACAATTATGAAGCACAACAAATGACACAATTTTCTTATTTTCTAAGCTTATAACTGAAATATGTATTTTGAGATTTGATCAGCACGATATTTTTTTTCCACTGGAAAAAAGGAAAAATGTATTTTTCATTCAAACAAAACTGAACAACTATTCGTTTTGCATTTGCTTCTAATATTCTTTTCCTTCCAAGTCTTGAGTTGAAGTGAAAAAAAAACATATAAAGAGCAAAACCGAAGAGTCATAAAGTAAAAACTTAAAATTTGCATATAATAAAGTAAAAAATGAAAAGAAATTTAATCACACAAGTAAAGTTTAGTAGTTGACCAATTGATAAATATCGAAGAAAAAAACAAATGATATTTATACCAAAAAACCAAAAAGTAAAAAATCGTAGGCAGGAACGTGCGGAGTGTAATGTAGAAACAAAAATAAGTAAAAACCAAATATTGAGCGCTAATATTTAAGGAGAAAGAACAATAAGAAAAAACATACAACAAGATGAACACATGTATTGTATATAATATACGGCATAATGTAATTGTAAATTTAATCAAATAAATGTATGTCTAATTATAATAAATTCCATGTCTATTTGCTTTATTTTGTAAATTTTTGTCGGCGAGCTAGGACAACTAATCCTAGCTCACAGGGGGACGAATGGAACAAAATCTCGGACATGTTTGAAAAATTCACACCATTTTGGTTGTACCTGAAAACGACAATTTTGTGCTTGACATTTTTATGATATCATACACTGCTGGAAAAAAAAAGTTGCTCAAACCATTTTATTCTTCTTTTCGCTGAAATTCTTTGAAGTAGTTATAGTTCCAATGCTTTATTGGCTCAGGTAATGACAAATTAGGTTTCAATTTGTTTTAGTAAGGCTAAATCGTCGGGACTGAGCTCTTATTAGTTGCTCTATAAAAAAACAATTCAGTCAGTACAAGAAGGAACTCGAGAACTCGACTTGAAGAGCAGTGTAACGCTGTGGTCCACATTCATTACCCGGATGGCGTGTTCAAGTGCCAGGTTGAAGAGCGTCGGAGCCAGTCCATTGCCTTGCTTCAGTCCAGTACGAGTTTCGACGAGATCAGTCAGCCTGTTTTGGATCCTGCCCTGTGAGACGGAGTTGGTCATCTCCATCTTTGTTAGTCGTACTAATTTTACTGGTATATTGTATGTTGTACAGTACTCTACGATTGACACCGTCGTATGCTTGCTTAAAATCAACAAAGATTTTGAACGTTGTATTCCCAGCACTTTTCCAGGATCTGCTTGACCGTGAAAAGCTGATCGGTTGTAGATCGGTCAGGTCTGAAACCCCCTTGACATTCGCTAATGTTTCGTTCAGCGTTCGGCTTCATTCTATTGTCAAGTCAGTATTTTGTAGGACGTGCAGACTTGTGAGATGCCTCTGTAATTCTCACACCGCAATTTATCTCCCTTTTTGTGGATGGGACAGATGATGCTCCTGCACCAATTATCTGGAATCACCTCATTCTCCCAGATTCGCAGAAGTAGTTGATGTATTGCATTTAATAGACCCGTTCCACCAGTTCAGCAGTTCAGCTGGAATCTCGTCTGCACCCTGCGCTTTATTTGGTTTGTGACTGCAAAGCGAGATCAACTTCTTCTGGCGGGGGTTGTGTATTGGGGCCATGATCGATCATATCGCCAACGATTGGAGCTTCTTGCATAGGGACGTGGGATGCGTGATTAAGAAGCTCTTCGAAATAGGACGCCTATCAATAGAATAGGTTTGTATTTCCTCCAAGTGATCCACGATAATAAAAAGTCTGTGTTTTCGTTAGACCAATATATTTCGGGCGAAGCCCATCTTCAGGGTCAATTTGCTACAAAAACATACAAACTTATTAATTAAAGATACGATGTGAACAATGTTAAGTTAAAATTAACAATAAATACTTAACAATTTTACGAAAACCACCAGTGAACAAAGACGATACAATTCAACGAAGTACTTTTTTAAAAATGTCAGAACAATAAATGTATACATAAATATCACAGGTGTCAGCGCTTTAAAATAAATACATATTGTGAATATCTGTTGTCAAAGATTCAAAACCCTTTCTTAATTAAATTAATGTAGGTATTGGTGTAATGTTTTTTGTCACTCTTATCATTGCAAGATATGTGCTCATGTTTAATAATTTGGTTAACTTCATGAATTTGAAGTTTAGTCTTATTGTGCTGATTAATTAAAATCTGCGCACCGCTGAAGTTAAAAGCGTGCTTGTTTTGTATCGAGTGTCTCGCAAGGGCTGACAGATTATCACTTCATGATTTTTTGGTGTCATTTTTATGCTGACTAACGCGAGTACCTAATTTTTGGATTGTCTCGCCAATATATGTTTTGCCGCAGTCTGAACAGTCAATTTTATACACAACTCCAGATTTCTCTTCTTTTGGGATTTTGTTCTTGAGTTTGGTGAACATATTACCATTTTTGTGATGAGGACGCATCGCTATATTCAACTCTGGAACAAAATATTTGCAAGATCTAGAAATTGATTCACGGGGGCGACCGGTAGCGCAGTGTGTTGAGGCATCAGTCTCATGTTTGACTACCGGCGTTTCGGGTTCGAATCCCGTCCACGACGACGTTCGTGGCCATGGATGTGCAGGAGGTGCATGCTGGCAACTGCATTCTCTGAAACCAATTTATGCCAACGAAACGTCAACTGGGCCACATGGAACAGTTGACGCGCTATGCCCCACAAGGGGTTAGGGCAATTGAGCAGGTATGTACACCACAGATGAAAAATGTTGGATAGGCTCAGTAGTTGGTGCTAATGTTGAGTTACCTTCAGCAGACAGGAACGCATAGCTCGTTGTATTCGGAGCGTTCTTATTATTTCTGACTTCTCCAATCATCTTTTCAATCATCTTGGTCGAGTAGTTATTTTTCCGAAGTACATGTTTGATACGATTGAGATTGTCATTCCAAAATTCTTTATGGCTTATTCTGAAAACTTTCCTGATAAAGGATTTTGCGACGTTGGTCTTCATTTTAGTTGGGTGATTCGAATAATAATTGAGAAGCCTATTAGAGGCAATGGGTTTGTGAAACCAATTAGTGATGACTTTTTGATGTTCGGTTCGATATAGGCTCAGGTTCAAATAATCTAATCTCCCATCTTGCTCGACTTCATACGTAAATCTGATTTTCGGATCATATGCATGTAATGCATCAAGCATTTGTGGAATTTTGTCCTCAGATATGGCTGTAATATGGTCATCTACGTATGAGTGCCAGAATAGTGGAATGAAATCTATTTTTAGCAAAGCTTCGTCAATTACGTCGTCCAAAACACGTTCGACCAAAATCGGCGCCAGGCTTGACCCCATGAAAAGTCCGGACTTCATAGAAATAAACTTATCTTTGTAAGAAAAATAGTTACAATCGTTGAGGCAAAAGCGAAGTATATTTAGAAATTCCTTTTTTGGTATTTTTGTATGTTCGCTAACGCAACGGTCAAAGTCTCTTTCTATAATTCGTAGTGCCAAGTCTGTAGAAATATTTGTAAAACAGTTTGTCACATCAAATGAAATCAATTTATGGTCATTAGGGATTGTTCTCCTAATAGCCTTTTTGACAAATTGTGCAGAATTCTTCAACGCATAGTTTGATTTAAAAGCTTTCCGTAGGATATTAGCAAGAAACTTTGAAGTTTTGTAGGCTGGCGAATTGATCGTTGATACAATTGGTCTCATTTTCCTGTCTGGCTTATGTATTTTCATTTGACCGAAAATACGTGGTGGTATTGTAGTGTATGTTTTAAGACTCGATGCTTGCTTTTCTGTGATAAATTTTCTATGTTTATTACATAAGGTGCTAATTAGGCGGTTGTTTTTTCTTTGGAGTGATGATGTTGGGTCGGATTTTAATATTTGAAAGTTGTTCACATCACCCAAAAGCTCATCAATTTTCGTATCATATTCAGACTTATTAGCAATGATGGTAATATTGCCTTTATCGCTGTTTGATACGTAAATCTCAGGGTGTTCTCTGAGAAATTTAGCTGTTGTTTTGGCTGCTGACATCAGAAAATTCTCAATACGATTGAACTTTCTGTCAGTTTTAATGTGGTGTGTTATTAAATATGTCAGGTGAGCGCGCATTTGCTTTTTGATGTGCTCATCAGCAAATCGAGAGATGATGTACTCTATGTCAGCTATCAAATCCAATGTTGGTACTTTTTTGATTGGTAAGGCAAACTTCGGGCCTAAGCTGAGTAAAATCATCATAGCTTTTGGGACGACAGTGTCTGAGACGTTTTTGATGAATGTTTCATCGACATGAATATCTTCCATGGGCTGTTGCTGAATTTGGAGATCCATGAACTTTCTGTGGAGATGTTGATTGTTGCGGTTCAGTTGATGTTTAAAAACCGACGAGTTGGTCAAATCTGACGTGCATTTTCTTTTCAGATGTTTAATAACAAAGTTGCAATTTCTGTCTTTAAAATTTCACGTTTTAAATGTTGTAGTGCTGTTTCTACATAAGATATAGCTGCCTTACATTCAGTTTTGATACTTATGCGGTTAGTTTTATCCACGATGAAGCGGGGTGTAATATTCCATCGTCGGCATTTCAAAAGGAACACCAGGCGAGATTTCTGGACGCCTATCATTTGTTGATGCTAGCGGTGTGGCATTTCAATAATTTCCCGTTCGCCGGGCTTTATGTCCCATGACCTTCTCTGCGGTCTCCTTAAGAGCTTTTTAGTTCTTCCCAAAACCCATGTACACCTACGTTGCCGATCTTATGTAACTAAAATAGGTGGCAGTTTTTCTCCAAGGGCGACTGTATATGCCTGCGCCGAAGCATTGCTCGAGAATTTGTCAACGACAAGAAATTTTTATACCGAAAGGTTGTCTTCACCAAGTAGTGGTCTGAATCGCAGTTTGCTCCTCGATAGGATCGGACATCCAACACACTGAGGACGTAATCGGTTTGGTTGGCGGTACGTGTGTCTGGGGATTTCCAAGTCTGTTTGTGAATGCGTCGATGCAGAAAACATGTGGAGCTTACGATACGATTCCTACTGCAGGCGAAGTCGATTAATTGTTGACCGTTATCATTGCATCCATCATGGAGGCTATGTCTTCCAGTGATTCCCCGATACCAACTTTCGTTTCCACTTTTCGCGTTAAAACCTCCCAGCAGGATTTTGACGTCATTTGTTGGAAGTGAGTCGAACAGTGTCGGGCATAAAATTTGTCTTTCACTGCAACTTCCTTCGGGGCGTGCACATTGATGAACCAGAGGTTGAAATCGGGTCTTAATGCGAATCGCACACAACCTTTCATTGATGCATTTGAAGTTACTAACGTGCTTTCCTGGGACAGCCGGTTCCTCGTACCGAACGACCCGTTTTTCAACGGCCTAGAGCTGCCAAGCCCCCTCTATGCTAGAAGAACTGCAGTATTTGAAGCACCACAACAACAAGTCACTAACATGCGGTTTGGGGTGATTGTTCACAATGAACGCAACTCCAAACTCCTTATGTCCAGATGGTTTACCGCTTATGAAAATCGTTTGGAAACGAAAGTATTCATCGGAAAATAAACGAAATAAGCTATGCATGGACAATATCGGTTTCAAATCGAAATAAGGCATGCGATAAAAACGAAAATAGCCATGCGGTCTCCAGAGCGAGCGAAGCGAACGTTCATGTTTGTGCGATACTGAGGGTTGTGATCCCTTAAGTATGCAGTGAGCGTAGCGAGCGGAGCCCACACATGGGGCTGTTGTACCCAGAGCGAGCGAAGCGATCGTCCACGTATGTGCGATACTGAGGGTTCCGATCCATTAAGCGCGGAGCGAGAGTAGCGAGCGTAACCCACACAAGGGACTGTTGTACCCAGAGCGAGCGAAGCGATCGTTCATGTTTGTGCGATACTGAGGGTTGTGATCCCTTAAGCGCGGAGCGAGCGAAGCCCACACAAGCGACTGTTAATTCACAACCCGCAGTATCGCACAAGTGTGCATGGATAATTTCGGTTTGGAACGAGTTGGGCTAGCTCCGCTCCTAGGGCGTTGCGAACCCCCGCATGTAGCCCTAGGTCGCCCGTTTCACTCTTTGTACATGTACCTGCAGCCGTTTCGTCCTAGCATATCTGCATCCAGCATTTTTCTTTTTTAGGCTATGCACAATTTCAAACCGAAATAAGGTATGCGAAGGGAAGCGAAAATAGCCATGTACACACTTACCTTCGTTTTAAACGAAATTAAGCATTGAGTGTCAAACCGAAAGAATCCATGCATAGCTACTTTCGGTTCCAACCGAAATTACCCATTAATGCCTTATTTCCAAATGGCTTATTTCATGGTGCCATTCAGAGGATGGTCTCGGTGATAGCTGCTTCAGGTGGTTTATAACGTGCCAGAATTCATACAATTATGTTGTAGGTCTGACTACGTGATTCATGCCACCCTAATGATTTGTAATGGACGGTTTGGCGGGCATAATGACCATGAAGGTCGAGCCGTGCCATTTGGCGAGAAAAAGGCCTCTCAACGAGCGACGCAGCGGCCTATGCTTGCTGTAGCTCAGTTCGGGGAACGTGGGCGGGGTTTTCGCCTCTTGTTGCCCCTGTCCTTTACGTATTAATAAAAATTCATAGGCCTGGGGAAGACAACACAAACAGGGGAGGCAAAAATGGGGAATAAAAAAATGAGGCGATAAGGATGGAATGGTTGGCGGACGGCTTAGTCGCCCTCGCGCTAACATTGGGGTCCATGCGTAATGGGACGCTCAGTCTCTGGTTTCGTACCACCGATAGATCCATGCGCATCAGGCGCTGCCATAGATATGTCGGTGGAAGCAGCACAACCACACTAGAATATGGTTTATTACAGACTCGGGACCTCGGGTCTCGTTTCATTATGTCTTTTTTATCGGTCCAACTTACCAAACTTTTGTTAGACCCCTCGTATATCAAAGATAGAAAGATTTTATCAAACACAGTTGATACATTTTCCTTCTGTCACAGTTGCGTGTAGTCTGACGCAAATCTATTATGCTTTAATAACAAATAAAACATTGTTTGTTTTTTTTTTCTTTTTTCTTTTTTATGAAAAATATATTTCTCTCATTGTGACATTTATGTTATAATATTTTTGTTTTAAACAATTCTGTTAAGAAACATTTCATTTTTAAGTTCATTTCATATGGTTTTTATCATTAACTGGTACTATTGTCTACGCAAATAAAAATTAATTTTATCATTTTTTTGTTATAATTTTTTTTTCTTCACAATTTCAATTTGTCAACGGTTCATTTAAATTTAGAGCTTTTGAATTTCTTATAACGACTATATACAATTAAGAAGAATAAACAATATTTTACATAGTACACAATTTGCTAGCTTTGGTTAGTTACAGTTTCATTTAATTTAAGTGGTCAATATAATGGATTTTTCTTTTCTGATTTTTATTTTTTACAAATATAAGAATATTTCTTTATGAGTAAGAGATTATGCACTTATATCGTGCTGATACAGAGCGATTGATTAAAAGGCCTTAACGCTTCAAATTTAGCTTCAATCTATTTTTTTTAATAAAACAAGTTCTTCGTATTAGTAACTATAGTCACTAAATTACAACCACGCCTAAACAAAAACAGTATAGGGTATATTCATTCATTTCATCTCTAGTATTGGGGATTTTTAAAATTAGTTTGCAAAAAATCTAAAATCTAAAATTGATCGGGGTGTTCAAATTTGACAATGCGTATAGAGTGAACACGTACTATTCACCCTCGTTTATATCGCACACGACTTAACTCGAGATTATGCCATGGGTTTCTTAACACAACAACCACACTTAATCCGTATTAAGTCGTGCGGTCTAAATGCAAGAGTACGCGAGTTACATTTTGCCTTGATGCTCGGAAAAAATGCTTTAATTTCAATTATGTATTTATCTGCATTACATATCTCCGTCGATCACGTCTAACCGTCATTATTTGGGGAAAAATAGAAACGACAATTGAAGTGGTACAGGCTATCTACGCTTCGATACGCCCGAATGTAAATATTCAGATGCAGTTTTAGCGTGTGTTCCCTTGATAATCACAAGGGCTTTAAGGTATGTAAACACGTTAAAATGTAGACAACAGCTGCGTTTTTTCAACAGTCCCGATCAGAACAACAATCGTACACATTACACTGCCAACCTGCTCTACGAGTACTCGTATATAGAACAAATTTGTTAGTGTGACGCGTGCAATTTTTGTTCTGCACTTGATCTGGACTGCAAAAAAACGCAGCTAATGCCAACTAACTGAACTTTAAATCTAGCTCGTTGAACTAGTCATTTTGTTGTGATCCATTGGAAAATGTACTTCACTTCAATGATAGAAAATAGCCCCTTGCACGAAACTCATTCGATCAGATCAATTTTATCTTAATATAATCTGAATCGATTATTGGCATCAATATACATCACAAAATTGCAAACAAACATAAATTATCCATTACTCCATACGAAGAACATAGCCAACATTGTATTCAGGCATAGTCAGAAATAAAAAAAAAAGAATTCCAAAAACCAATATTCGCCGAATTTCTTAAATCCAATATTATCTGGTAAATGAGAAAATAAGTAGTAGAAAATGTGAAAGTAAAATTAACAAAATATATGTACATACGTGTAATATTACACTTAAAGGTGTGCTAAGATATAGCGAAACCGCTCGCGAAATTGTTGCACGCGTAATACGAACACCCGAAACTGGCCTCGGGTGAGTTTCCTCGCGCAACGGCATCGCCAAATCTGAACACACCTTAATATAAAGAAAATGTGATTGGATGAGTAAGTAATAATAAATAAATGTCATTCTGAAATAAAAATAAAATAAATAATAATTGCACATCCATTTATGGGAAAACTTCTTTAATCAGTTGGAGCGGGAACATATCGCACTCATACTCTTAGTAAGAGTGTTGAATACATCTATGTACTTGACAAAACGAGTTATAAAATCGGCCTGAAGTCTGTGTTCATTTCCTGTCAGCGTAGTGATTAGTGCATCGGACATGCAAGCAGAAGTTACCGAGTTAAATCCTCAATGATGGCAAACCGGCTTTTTTTTTATAAGAAAAAAGTCGATAATTGTTCGGAAAAAGGGGCACGTCATCGATGATATTGACCTTGACATATGTCATTCTTGGGGTCATGCATACATGTTGGGTGCGGAA
Source organism: Chloromyia formosa (assembly GCA_964017055.1). Lineage (NCBI taxonomy): Eukaryota > Metazoa > Arthropoda > Insecta > Diptera > Stratiomyidae > Chloromyia > Chloromyia formosa. The sequence continues at coordinate 79,773,508 of OZ024817.1, forward strand.
ACGCCTTCATATTTTTTTATTTTGAAAATTGCATATTTTTTTACGTTGAGCGCGTATTTCCCTTTTATATCCATTTTATTTGAAAAATTTTATATTTTCTTTAACTATTGTGAATCAACAGTCTCTTGTGTGGACTACTATTGCGAATCAACAGTTTCTTATGTGGGCTCCGCTCGTGACGCTCGCTCCACGCTAAAGGGATCAAAACCCTTAGTATCGCTAAAACATGAAGGCTCGCTTCGCTCGCTCTGGGTGCAATACTTTGAATACATAGCCATGGAATGAGCTTGTCCTGTATGTCTCCATAGAAACAGTGGCTCCAAAATCTGGGTACTGAGTCGACATGTGGTCGACAGTCAGCTAACTCAGTAGACCGTTTAGTAATTATGAAATTTAAATACTGACAAGAATTGACGTTTGTTTATGCACAATTCGACAGCGCGGTCAACATTATGTCAATACCGAAACGCCAACTGAGTAGGCTGACTGTCGATATTCTGACAAGAATTGACCTTTATTCGTGCACAATTTGACAGAACAGTCAACATATGTATGTCAATATCAAACAACAACCGAGTAGGCTAGCTGTCGACTTATTCGCCAAATGTTGGAGCCAGAGACATACAGAATAAGCTCATTCCATGGCTCTATATTCTAAGGTGCAATAGCGATGCACCCAATATGCAAGACACGCAATTTTCAAAAAAAAAGAAGGAGGCGTTTCCGCGCCCAACATGTATATATATTCTTGATCAGAATCACCCGAGGAATGCCATATGTCAAAATCAAGGTCTTCGGTGGCATGCCTCTTTTTCGAATAATACTCAATTGCTCTAACCCCTTGTGGGGCATAGCGCGTCAACTGTTCCATGTGGCTCAGTTAACGTTTCGGTGGCATAAACTGGTTTCGGAGAATGCAGTTGCCAGCATGCACCTCCTGCACATCCATGGCCACGAACGTCGTCGTGGACGGGATTCGAACCCGAAACGCCGGTAGTCAAACATGAGACTGATGCCTCAACACACTGCGCTACCGGTCGACCCAATAATATGTAAGGCCCAAACCAGATTGAACGCAGAATGCAGCAGCAGAAGCAGCAGCAACAACAACAAAAGGAAGATCTGCTTTCGCCGCTGTCGCTGCCGCTGCGTCTAATATACGTGGCTTAAGGGAAACGCATGCTTTCTAACTTGACATTTGGTCGCCGCTGCCACTGCTTTCTGCGTTCAATCTGGTTAGGGCCTAATATATGCAATTTTCAAAATAAAAAAATAGATGAAGGTGTCGCTTCCGCGCCCAACATGTACGAGGATGATCCGATAAGTACTTAGCCTCACCGCCCGATAGCGCCACTATCGCAAGAGAAATTTACTATCGTGTAGCACATTCTCAGCCATCTACGAGAATGTACTTCACGATAGTACTGTCAAAATTCCAGCAGAATCGGGACCGCGTGTGGAAGCGGGCGTGTCCGCGGATTTTAGAAAATTGGAAAATTGATTCTTGTTTTTGGAAGAGAAATGGCGCAGCGAAATCAAAGAGCGTTTGGATGTTGTGTACGGTGACTCTTCTGCGTCGTTTCGTGATCGTCGACGAAACATGGATCCACTGGTACACACCAGAGACCAAGGAACAGTGGACTACACCCAGCGAACGTGCTCCGAAGAAGGCGAAGACTGTCCTATCGGCCGGAAAAGTGATAGCCACCGTTTTCTGGGATTCACAAGGTGTGATCTACATCGACTACCTGTAGAAGGGCAAAACGGTCACAGGGCTCTACTATGCCGAATTATTGGGCCGATTCGACGCCGAATTGCAGAAAATACGGCCCCATTTGGCGAAGAAACAAGTGCTCTTCCACCATGATAACGCACCGGTTCACACCTCCGCCGTCGCCACGGCCAAATTGGTCGAATTGGGCTACGAACTGCTGGCCCATCCACCGTATTCTCCAGATTTGGCCCCGTGCGCTTCTTTTTGTTTCCAAACTTGAAAAAGTCACTCGCCGGGCAGAAATTTGAGTCGGATGAGGAGGTCATCGCCGCCAAGGAGGCCTACTTTGCAGATCTCGAAAAAACGTATTTTTCAGACGGGTTAAAGAAGTTGGAGCATCGCTGGGTCAAGTGTATATCGAGCTAAAATTAGACTATGTTGAGAAATAAATTGCCACTTTTCCAAAATTTTCGTTTTTTTTTGTAGGCTAAATACTTATCGGACCGCACTCGTATATATATTCTTTAGTAGCTTGACATGAAAAAATTACATATGTATATAAAGGTCAAGGCGTGGAGTGAGCTGAAAGCGATGGCGATGAACAGGACGAGGTGGAAAGTAGGCGTGGTTAATGTCCTATGCCCCACAAGGGGTTAACAGAGGAACCAGAGAGAGAGAGAGAGATTTCAGGCGGAAGTGCTGGCAATAGGGGAGTCTAGTCGGATGCTGAAGTGCAGCACAGCACAGTAGCTTCACGGAACATCGCCATTTTCTTAGACAGGCAAGCTGTTATAAAGGTTCTAGAGGCGGCGACAACGTTATTTAAAAAGTAAAATAGTAAAGTAATGCCGTCGGGATTTGAACGATGGCCATGTCGTATCCATAGAATCACCCTTCTTTGGGTTCCGGGCCACAGGAATAGAGCAGCGAACGAGTGGGTCGACTAACATGCGAGGCTTGATTCTGCCCTTGACATATCTTACGCGATGGTACTCCACGCGCCACTTGGGGCTATTAAGAGGAGTTTATACAACAATTACATAAAATTAAAAAACGACAGATGAAGCGCGCTGATGACGTGTACAACATCTATGGCCATTTTACAATACACTAAAGACCAATTCCTTTCTGAATAGGAACCGTACAGATGTGACCAGAGTTGTCGCGATCACGACGGGACACTGACCAGTGGGGGAGCACGCGGCCGCACTTGGCATATAATGAATTCTACCGTAGCTGTAAGGATAGGACGGAGAAGAAGACCCTGACTCACCATCTTCGCGAATGCCCAGCACTATCCGGTCATCGAGCTTTTAGCAAAGCGTTCCTCACAGATACATCGGAGATCGCCAGCAATGGAATACGGGAGATACTTTGTTCTCTCAATTTCACAGGTTGGATTTAAGGTAACGTCCAGGTTAATCCTCCTAACAATCGCAATGATCTTTCTCTTGCGAGAATTTTTGTGGCATCAAAACGGCGGTCACCCGTGCTAACTGTTTTTTTTTTCTAAGATAACAGTCACCCTAAACAACCAACCAACCACCAAGTGACATTATGTGAACTCAAATTGTGGCAAAATATGATTTAGGTATTTCTGCATTAAATATCGCTTAAGAGTACAATTTGCCGACAGACTTCGAACAAAACGTTGATTTTTGAGAGGGGAACAAATGAATTAGAGGTGCAAATATATCGACTAGTAGTATTTTATAATATCTAAATCTTTGCATTCAAACATATTAGTTAGAAAAGGATACTCATACTACTCTGAGAGATGAATGGGGAACTAATACTAACTCAAAAGTAACGGTGTAGCTGTCATTTGCTATATTTGTCACTGTATAAGTGAGCATTTTTTTTGTATTAACTGCCCGGACTAGGTCGACCTACTCCGCAATCGAAAAATTATTAAGTCGAAAAATGATCAGGTCGGAGCATGAAAACGAACCCAGATCATATGGTTTGCTTAAGTTCAGATCGGAGTCTGAGCAGTTGAAAAATGAACAGGGAGTAGGTTTAATAGTTCCGTCTGTCGGTATCGGAGCATGATCAGATCAGATCGTTTAAATCTGGGGGAATAGAAAAGTAGATGAGAGAATTGAACTATTGATTAGATTAGATGATGTGACATATACACGAAGTCGCTACGCTATATTGTGGTGTCGAATGAAGTGGAGTCAATTTTCAATTGGATTTTATTGATGTTGGGTGGAGTGAAGCCTTTCATCTTTTATTGTGCTGTGGGTGGTCGTGGCCGATGATGGATTGGATAAGAAGATGGTATTGGATTGGGTGCACGCACATTCGTACTTATATGAATTGTTCAACTTAGAATAGGTGTTGCGTTGCTTTGCGATGCAAATGATAGAAGATACGATGATAGGATCCGGGATTGGCAATTAACTTAGGTACTACATACTATGATTAATAAACGCAAGAGATGGGAACGACTCAAATGTGGACGCGTAAGATTTCAAGACCGGTTTTAGGTTTAAAACGAAATTTAACTTGTACATGGCTATATTCGCTTTCCTTCGCATACCTGATTTCAATTTGAAACCGAAATTGTGTATAAAAAAAAAAAAAAAAATGCTGGTCCCAGATATGCTAGAACGAAACGGATGCAGGTACATATAGAAGGATTCAAACGGGCGACCCAGGGCCAAATGCGGGGGGGGTCGCAACCCCCTAGGGGCGGAGTTAGCCCAGCTCGTTTCAAACCGAAATTGTCCATGCACACTTTGGACGATACTGCGAGTTGTGAATCAACACTCCCTAGTGTGGGGCTCTCCTCACTATGCTCGCTCCGCGCTAAAGGATTCACAACCCTCACTATCGCTCAAACATGAACGCTCGCTTCGCTCGCTCTGGACACTCCATGGCTATTTCGCCTACACAAGGAACTGTTGATTCACAACCGGAGTCCACACAAAAGACTGTTGCACCCAGAGCGAGCGAAGCGATCGTTCATGTTTGGGCGATACTGAGGTTTGTGATCCCTTAAGCGCGGAGCGAGCGTAGCGAGGGGAACCCCACACCAGGGACTGTTGATTCACAGCCCGCAGTATCGCACACAGTGTGCATGGACAATTTCGATTTGAAGCCAGCTGGGCTAGCTCCGACCCCCCGCATATAGCCTTAGGTCGCCCGTTGCACTCTTTCTATTTGTACCTGCATCCGTTTTGTCCTAGCATATCCGGAATCAGCATTTTTTTCGGTCTATGCACAATTTTGGTTTCAAATCGAAATCCGGTATGCAAAGGAAAGCGAAAATAGCCATGCACATACTGAATTTCGTTTTTAAACGAAATTGAACATTGATGAATTGGCTTTAAGCCGATTATTTTTGTGTGGTAGTGGAGAGCGAGCTTGAGTCATTTTTGATTTAGACTCGCAATGACCCACTCCACTTTTATTCTTAAGAATTTGAGCATTGTATGCGAATCGTAGGTGGCCGTGCAGCCAAAATTGTCCATCAATGGCTAATTTCCAAATGACTTATTTCATGGTGGCGTTTACATTTTTTTTCAACTTTGGACGCATGTCTTTTGACGACCGAAAATGTGGGTGGACATACCACGTACCAAATCACACTCAAATCAAATGCTAAAATCTTTTCTTGAGTAATTCCGTGCTGTACCAAAAATACTCGGATATTTTCTCACTGGTTTTTATGTATTAATAAGTTGGTTTTTAACTCGGTTCGGGTCATGGCCGGCCGGTTTTTAATGAGTTGATTTTTTGGTACTCGAGTACTCGTTTTGTAATGAGGCGGTTTTTAATGAGTCGGTTTTTAACTCGGTTTTTTGTTTAACCATGAGCCGGTCGGTTTTTAACAAGACGGTTTTGAATACTCGAGTACTCGGTGCTTAATGAGTCGGTTTTTTGGTGAATCGGTTTTTATGACCATAAGCCGGTTTAGTTAATGATCCGGTTTTTTTCGAAACCGGTACTTGGAAATGTCGGGGCCGGTACTAATAAAAGACCGGTTTTAAACCGGTGGACCGGGTTTAGGAACAGGCCTACTCAAATGCTCATGAATTAATGTTCGCCATATAAGAACAGAAAAGGTATATTTTTGTTGGTGCTTTTCAATGCAATTTTTCAATATTCGGCGTTTAGCTCAGCGTTCACGTGTAAACAAAGCATAAGGTAAATCAATAAGTGCATCCAATCCAACACCAATACTATACTCTTGTCTCTTATCTGCCTCTAACCTAAGCCACGTAGATAACAGCGCAACAAAAGTCTAAAAGCTCCACTCCAATTGAAAATAAATACAATCCATTTCATTCTACACTGCAATATAGCGATATATAGATATGTCTTCCAATTTAATCAGTAGTTCAGTTCTCCATTCTCTTATTTACAATTACGACTCAGACTTCGACGAACTTAGTTCAGCCACTCTTCTGTTCTTTTCCTCCATCTGCAACTCCATGACGGACGACAGATTCGTTTCACATACGGAGTAGGTCTGCGAACCTAGTTGTTTGAACCTACTCCGTTGTCGACTCGGAGTAGGTCGACCTGATCCGCAAGGGGAGCAGGTCATGCCATGACTATTCTAAATGCGAACGTGATATATGAACTCCAAGTCTTACGCATACATATGTATATACAGTGAAATGCAAAATTTTGAACTAAATTTGTTGGGCAGTGGCCAGTCCGATTCAGTAATGTCCAGTCGCTGTCGTTGGCGGTCGTAGGGAGGCCTTCACCCATAATGATTTACCACTCTCGTCAATCAAACGAATGTATAACTAATTCAAAGAAGTTTTCATCAAAATCAATAAACACTTAATAGCTATATATATAAAAAAAAATGTCAAATTCGATTCAAATAGATTCATGAATAATACAGATATTTATATCTACTAACTAACATCTTTTCTTCCGCAAATGTTTCTAAAAATACTGGTCAAAAAATGAAAAATTTCACTATTATGTGCGTGCGTCACAAAATTAAAATATGAAATGTAAGAAAATGTAGGAAATGTTGCTACTACAGTTCTCCTCATATTTACAAAACAGATAGATTGACTTCCACTTAATATTTCACTAGAACTTTTGTACTTTTCTCATAGACTTATTTTTACAATTAGTGTTTTAAACCGATTGGTGTAATTGTTATAAATGTAGCGGTTGAACCCAATTGAACTATAAAATTGTTTGTAAAACTATCATGCGTGAAGTCTTTCATATAAAATCATCTTTATATTTTAATTGCACGATTTATCTTGCATCAGATGCTCTGAATCGTCAATTATTAAAATTATTGAAAGTGTCACAAGAAAATTTGGGATCAAGTGCATGGACATATTGTCACCGAAATTAGTCTTGAGCACTGAAAAATTAAATATCTGAATCGGAATATTCACTTTCAAGAAAAGAAAGCATGCGCACACTATTAGGTTCAACCCATTCTTCGTTTTCCATAACTAAAGAGTTTTATATAGAAAAAAAAATGATTTGAACATGCGGAACATTCGTGCAACATATTAAATTACTGGTGTTTGTAGTGCTGTTGATGATGCATAAAGTACGTCACTAGAAACATGCAAACTTTATTTCTAAAAAGAGTACTACACATTCATTCGTGCACGCAATTCGTTCTACAGTCGTACAGCATGTCTAAGTCGATCGAACTCGTTTTCAAGTCGAACAACACTACGAAGAAATGTATCCATTGTATCCAGATACATTTCACCGAAGCAAATAGATACATTTGACTTTTGGAACAATTTTCAATCGACTTGAAAATGCATTGCTACTTACAAACACACATACATACTATCACGATATCATTGAACCACTCTCATTAACAGAAAATTCACTAAAAATGCCAGAATCGAGATCATCGTGGCCGAATCTTGATCGTTTTGCCAAGCTCATTGCTTCTTGAGTTCGTATAAGTTTCGGTGGCGACGAAAACATGGAGGACGCTTGATATGACGGCGACATTTGGCCAGATTTACTACAACTATTGCCACTATTACCACTAGGGTAAGTGATTGATTCAATCAAGTTATTAGTTGCCGTAATGTCGCCATGTCTCCGTATCGAATCGAATGGAGGCAACAATTCATTCCGAAGGGCAGAAGATGCATTCGACTCTGTTACCAGCGACAATGGATGATTTTTAAATGGATTTTCTTGACTTATGCTAGGAGTTGAAAGGTGATTACTACTGGTCTGTTCGATATTCCCTAATTCTGAATTTGTATATGCCGAAACTAATGAATTATTACTTACAACAGATGAGATGTTAGAAACATTAAAATTTTCACTATTCGAAATTGTAGTTAGTACGCTGGGAGCTTTTGAACTTGACGGTATTGGAGAAAATGTCGACATTGAGCTGATATTGAATGCTCTAGCGGAACTGGTAGTGGTCATCTGTTGTTGTTGTCGATGTAGCGACTTACTCACTGTGTTGCACGGAGTGCTGGTTTTACTGGATGACATACAGTCACCCATTCTTGCGAGCTGATGACTGGAATTTATGCTTACACCCGATTGTGAATCATTACCACTAGGAATTGGTTGGACGGGTGACTTTGCGTTGCCAGTTATTGGCTGCTTGCGATGCGAAGACGAAACAATCGGTCTATGACTGAAACCAGACGGCACATTTATTGGTGAAGGTATTCTGCATTCACTGTCCGAATCACTGTCGTCAGAGATCGAATGTTGACGTTTTCTCGAAGATTTTGCCGTAGCACCAATATCATCCTCAATCGAGACTGAATGCCGTTTTCGACTAATTAGTTTTAAGTGGACATCACTCAAAAGAGTAGGTTTATCCGTACTACGATTTTCCACTTTAATTTCGATGTTATTTGCATTGGCCTGAAAAGAAAAATGTAATGGCGTTATTAAACAAGTTTAAGTGAATACGGTTTTGCCTTAATTTATAAAAAAAAACACACGGATTGGGGTTCGAATCGACCAAGCCTTCTCTTAAGAAGATCTAAACCACAATGACTTTTTGTTTTTTGCTCGAAAGCCGAAGGTTAATTTATATATACTGCCACGGGGATCCACGGCACACTTAGACCCGGAGTTTGGTCCATTATGCTACCACAAGGGAGTGTCTTACCCCTGGTGCCTACTACTTAAAACCAGCCGAAACTTTTAATGAATGCATGGAGCCGGCTAATCTCCATATCCGCCGTTTCTTCCAGATTTGCATAGAAGAATTCACCAAGGTGTACCAAGGTGTCACCACCTTCCCATCTAGCGTTAGTCCTTTCACTTGTCTTGAGCTTAAGTTTACACGCAGCCATTGGCATTCCAATGCCGTGGTGATTCGAACTCGTCTGCTTTTAAGTTCCCTTCAAACTCTCTATGTCCCGGAATCCAGCACAGAGTGATGTTAAAGTGATCGCCCAACCCCAGAAGGGCGGATCGACATTCCTCCACAGTCTTCAATGTATTCTGGAAGGACTCCAAGGACCTTATCGCAGAGATACTGTCCGTGAAGATAATAATATCCTTGGCTGATACGATATGTCGTCCGAGCCATTTTAGAGCGACAGCGATTGCCATAACCTCCGCTTGGAGAACATTGGCGTGAGGAGTGATATTAAGCTTGTCAGAATAAATACCAATACCCACCCCTCAGGCACCTTTGGCGCCATTTGTACATATATATTCATATGGACTCCGGTTGCGGCATCCTATTTTGCTCCTCGATGGAGTGTATCAGTGACATACGGAACAACTGGTTTGTTCAGTATTCTTGAGTGACCGATGTTTGAGCTTGGTTTCCCGAAGCCGGACCGCAGTATATATAGCTAACTGCTCGCCATATATACCCAGGGGTGGCAAGTTGAGCGATGTCCTGCTCCGTACCACCATTTTTGGCAACAATGCTACCCAGGTAGACGAAGTTGTCCACCTTCTCCACAGGCTGCCCATTAATATTCATGGCAATAGGTGTAGGATTTCTTTTTCGCAATGGCGGGCTAAGAGCCGTGGTCTTGTTGGTAATAATTTTTAGCCCACCCTTGCTTGCTTCCCTCTCAAGATGTAACGCCACTGCGGATAGATCCATATGCCTATGTTGTTAGCGTAGTCAAGATGTTAAAGCCCACTGAACTCCTCTGTCTAGTACGGATAGGGCTGCATGCAACACATTACCAATCACTATGAGGAATACGATCGGTGAAAGGATGCACCCCTGTCGAACTGCACTGTGAATCTCACAGTTTGATGATCAATCCTTCGACTCAGTGGGAAAGGTCTCTGTATGCCACGCTTTGTCAACAAGGGGGTGCAGCAATTCATAACTCAACATAAAGTTTAGGTAGTTCAGGCAGGGATACTGTCGAATCCGGCGGCTTTTATAGTGACTAATTCCTCTTTAAGGAAGGTACTAACCTCCGTATTTCGTGCGAAATCTCATGCAAAAACTGTCGAAAATCGGGTTCGCACGAAAATTTTCGCTCTTCTCGGTACTCAGTTCTTCGTACGAAAATCCTATACACAGACAAGTCTCCACAACGTTGTGGGTAATTTCTACACGAAAACAATTACTTTGCGTTTTACTTCGTGTGGAAACCGGTCATTACAGTGGTGATCGCTCTTTTGAGTGGGAAGAGCGCCGCGAATATGTGGTTTGTGCAAGTCTGCATAGTCACTTTTTCGTATGAGATAAGTGCAACATTTTCGCACGAAGAGGTTAGTACTAGCCCAGTCTAGTTAGTTGGCAGTGGACCGTATACGCACATTTTGATGATTAGCTAAATTATCCATATAAGGGGGAACTTCAACAGAGGTTACACGGTTCAAGACCGCGGTGAAGTGTTCTTTCCACCGCCTCATTTGATCATCCTTCAAGATAAGAATTGTAGCTTTCCATCACTGTCCTTCACCGGATGTTGGAAGGAGTTACGACCACCTGTAAACTCCTTGATGAGAGAGGAGCGGCGTTGTATTTGCAGCGCCTGGATCTTTCGTCGCTAGGACGACGCACGGCTGCAATACGCAATCGAACATTAGCGATCATAAGATAATGATCTCTTCCCATCCCAATATCGGCGCCCTTCTTATTTCGCACGTCCAGGAGGGAACTCTTGAATCTTTTACTAATGGCAAAGCGATCGATCTGATTTTGTGCGCTGCGCTGATCAACAGAGGACCAACTGTTTTATGGTGGTCCCTATGCTCAAACATAAGTGTCACCATACACTGTCGATCTCGAACTCGAACCTGGTACAAATTTCCTCTGACATACACACACACTTCACATAGGTGTGAAGAAAACCGGTCCACTTGTACTAGGTTCGTGTTCGAGTTCGACAGTGTATGGTGACACTAAGGCGTGTTTTTTTGTACTGCGGTGAAGGTTAATTGGGGGTTATCCGGGTTAACTTACCCACATTACACAAACAAGAAGGGTATATTGTATCAATATCACACCACTGCTGGCTGGCCAATATCGCCTCCTACTTGGTGACTTCAACGCCCATCACGAATTGTGGCACTCTAACTATGCCAGCGGTGTTACTATAGCCGAATAACTTGACGCGTCAGACTTCTGTCCCCTTAACGACGACACGCCCACTCGTATTGCTGGAACATGTTTCAGTTCGCCCGATATTTCAATTGTCAGCGCTGGACTTATCAATGATGCCCAATGGGAACCAATCCTGACCCTATCTAATAAAATTGGACAAACCATCATTAATTACAGTAAAGCGGATTGCCTCGCCCAACTTCGCTCTGGCTGCTCACGTATGAGCTCGTACCTATCCTGCATTGAAAACGACATGCATACCAGAATTCCTGTGTAGCTTGTGGCATCACTCCACACGATGTTGAGCACATCTTTAATTGTCCTGCAGCTCCCACGCGCCTAACACCTACTACGCTATGGGATAATCCTATTGAGGGAGTTGCGTTTCTACGCCTGAACACTGAGGAAAACACGGATAACCAAACTTTATGACACACACACTCATAAGTCATGTTTTGAAATCTGTGATCGATTTTCTGAACCATAAATTTCGCCGCGATTGAGAAAACATCGGCCAACCTATGTCTATCGATAGAACAAGGACTCATCGTTCTTGCAGCAGCCGGTTCTTCGTACCGGACCGACCCGTTTTTCGATGGCCAAGAGCTGCCAAACTCCTCGATGCAAGAAGAATTGCAATATTGAAAGCATCGCTACAACAACAACACAAACAGTCATCGGATATCAGCGAGTCGCGACAGTGCTTTGAAGCACTGAAACCCCTACTCTGCAATTAGCCAACAGCTACCTCTTTTAACAAGTTGACAACTTTGCCTTTCAGCAACGTCAACCACGTTCATCCCCAACATGCTCCATATGATAATCGTTTGTAGACCAGCCCAGTTATCGGGATTCACGAAGTGTGAGTGACTAAACATGCCACACTACTCATACTCACCAATTGTAACATTGACAAAAAGTATCTGGAGAGGAACGTCGGATCCTGCTCCTGCATAACACTCTTAAGAGTGATTACGGGCGGCCGTTCGTTAGGACTGGAAGGAGGAAATGTATCCATGATATTCGTCCCGATTCGATAGATGTCGAAATGATGTCGTTCCCTCGACATAGCCAATATGGGTCTTAGATAGCGATGCCATTGTTGTACCTTTGGAAAAACATTTGGCGTTATTTTCTGTATGCTGTTTTTTTTTTCAATTTTTGTGTATTCCTTACCCGATCTCTGATTAAATTGTTATCACTATCTTTCGTCTGCGCCACACCATTGCTACACTTCTCATACAAATTCTGTTCAAATTCGGCACTACTCTCAAGATAAGTTCGCTTCGATAAGATCGGGTCTTTTGTCTTCTGTGTAGATGTCTCATGGAATACGCTATCCATTTCATCGTGGTCGCCTAAATTATTGAATCAATTTAATTGTAGGAATCAAATAGAAGTATGCGGAAAAGTACCTTCGTCAGGAGATTTTTCTAACGTAGCTATCGTGGTAGTTTTATCCACACTGTTAACCATTTCTACACCTGAAACAGGTGAATTATTTAAATTTGGCGATTCTGAAGATTCCACTGAGCAGGGAACATTCGGATTCTCGCTTTCAATTATTCCACCTAAAATCGACGCTTCAAGACCATTCGCTACTTGATCTATTGATAGTACTTCATCCGGGCCGTCTATGGCTGCTAGCGAAGAGAGTCCAATTCCCGAATCGCGTGAGATTGTTCGATTCGGGGTAACCTTCGATTCGGATGGGTTCAATGTTGACGAAAGCACGTCGTTCCATGTAATATTGTCAATTGTTTGGTCAGCTTCGTCAAATCCTAAAAAATCTGTAAAGAGATAAATTATGTATGGATTAGAGACGGCTCAATCGCCCTAGGAGGTACTGATCGAAAACGAAAATGAACAGTCGCCCCTAAACATTTTGTATGATTTTAGGGCGATTGTTGTTGTTTTTGTTGTAGCAATGATCAGAATATCGGTGTGTTATGTTTTATGCATTATATATGAGTCGATTTCAACATCCTCGATATCGAGGGATAGAAAATCAGCTGCTTCTTTGGGGTTCTCTCACAGCGACCTGGGCGTCAGATGCGTGGGTACAACTGGGCAATTGAAAATATGGTCCCCGTCGTAAGGTGTTCTGTTGCAAGCAGGACAGGTATTTGAAACGTTCTGATCGATGAGGAATAGGTAGGAACTAAGACACGAACACCAGCCTGACCGAAGCTGAGCAAGTGTCGTTCTTGTTGCTCTCTGAAATCTTTCCTATTCTGGCTGGTGGTTGGGTCGAGAGTACTAAATTTAGACCTAATCCCGCGATCGATGATTGCACCTCCTGTTGATGTAGAGTTGCGATGGCTGATTTGAATGCGTTGTTGTCAAAGAGAACTGGGCATCTCTCTCAATTCTCGGCGGTGGGGTCTTGCCCATAAGGTTCAAGTTTGGGTGCTCCCTCCGGTAACAACCCACCAAATATAGTTTGGCAAGAAGCTTGTTGAGATCCCTTAAGGCCATCATTTTGGTTTTCTGATGAAGATGGTCCTGGGATGACATCAGGAGAGCCCCCCGAGACAGCGGCATTTTGGCAGGCTTGGATTTTATTCACTGTGTATTACAGAGATTCTGTGAAAGTGGAAATTCACGCTGGGATATATGTTCGTGCTGCCTAAAGGGGAAATGCACTTTGTTGCGATTTCCCAGAATGAATTCCCATGGGATCGTATTGCACAAAGCGGAGATATTAAAGTGGATTTCTAATTTAAGAGGTATGGATCTACGAAAACCTCCTTTTAGGCAGAATTTCCCCTTTGAGAAGTACCGAAATTAGGGACTTGTTTTTCGTCTAAAAAAAATTAGACCTATTGTTCATTTTCGTTTTTAGGCGATGGTTCCTGGGGCGAAGTTTCATAAAGTTATAAAGACATAAAGATGACAACTTGTTGACGCATACCATCCTCCGGAACTGGCGTAACAGGAGGCGTCTGGGGAATATTCTTAATATCCTGTTCGTTTAATTTGAACATTTTTATCATTTTCGTCGGCACATGGTCATTCTTGTCGATGCACCTCCTCTTCATTCGCTGAAATCAGAAATGCAAACATTATAGCCTACGGAACTAGTTCGGTATACAGCTCAAGATCAACTTACGTCATTCATATATAGTTGAAATTCGGCAGGCAGTGCAAAATGAATTTTACGCTTTAACCGCCATTCAGGCAATTTTAAAATATTGTATTCTATTTCCGGTTTCTTACAAACCATATCCAAAGGCAACTTGAATGTCTCCTCCAAACTTAAATAGCGTTCGTCAATTTCAAAGATGTTTCGCAGATCGTTTCCCAAATCCTCCTTGATCGGATTGAATATGTCGACAAGCTCGACAACAGGACTAAGCATAGCCTTGTCAACATCGTCCAGATCGCTAAAAGCGACCCCTTCGTCAATACTAATACGTATCACAATTTGATCCTTAATGTTGCTTTTGATATTGTCTGATATTATCTGAGCGGGATCCTTCATTCCGATTTCCGGCATAGGTTCGCCCAAACACTGGGCTGGGTCGTCGACATGTTTGGGAGGTTGGGAGTCAGAAAATGGGATTACTTCAGGAGGATGGGGGTTTAATGTTGGCAGAATTTCAATTGAATCAATGATAACTCTTCGACACGGACTAAGTTGAAGCGAATCTTGCTTTCCAGTGTTTGGACTAGGGCTTCGATTGCCGATCTTCACTGGTGAATTTTCATTCAAAGCTTTCATTAAATTGGCGGCTAATTGATTCACTACAGCGGTATTAGGCTCGATTTCCGCAGATGTTTTATTTTCTTCAGCAGCAGAAACAGCAGCAGTGTTAACGGCCTCTTCTGTGTTACTTGTGCTCTCACCAACCAATTGACTTCCAGATAGGTCCGGTACGGCGATATTGGGCTCGATTTCGGCAGATGTTATATTTCGTTCAACAGCAGCAGTGCAAGCGGTCTCTTCTGTGTTACTCGTGCTCTCACCAACCAATTGGCTTCCGGATTGGGTGTCGTAACCAGTTTCGGTACTGTCCACGGTTAACTGCGTCAATGAATTCGATTTTTCAAGAGCCTGACTGTCATCACCGCATTGCGTAGAACAAATAGCTGACTGTGTCGATGCTTCGAAGTTTTCGGTGACTGCAGCCGGTTGCGATTGCTCAACAATCGCAGAGTCTGCCGGCGAACTTTTAGCAGTGTCCTCTTCCGACAGTCGGCTTTCATACAATATTGATTCCGCCGCAGATACGGTGGTGGAATTTGCTAGTGGCGCCCCAATATCCTTCAGCGAAGTTTGTGCCTGCACAGAAATCTCCACAGAATTCATTGGACTATCATCTTCCTGCTCCATAGCATCGACAAAGACATTATCATCTGATTCAATTTGTGTGGTTTCTACCGTCATTGCCGTAGCTGTAACGACACCCAACTTCGATGGAAGCTCTTGGCTTAAAACGCCACCCCTACTTTTCTTCTGAGCTTCGGTGGCGCTTCGAAACAGATCTCTATCAATTTCGTAGCATTGTTTCTCCAGCACAATATCCTCCAGATCAACATACTTCTTCGTATAATCCTCGGCACTTTCGCCTACATCAATATTCGAGACATCCGTTGCATACTCGTTTCGCCGAAACGCCTTACAGAAGGGCGGCCATTGTCGCGTCGGTGGCGCGGGTAAATCTAAAATTCTCTTTATTTCAATATCATCCTCCTCGGCCTCTATGAAATCTTTCACTTTAAAGTGCATTATAAAATTAATGTCAGGTACAAGTGTATTGTAGCGATGCTCCATGTGATGGGTGAAAATCCGATAGTTACGTTTCGTGTCCAAATCGTCGTCATATTCAAAATCTTCGATACACGACAAACCCCACATGGCCACGTGCAGATAGAGGTCATCGCACACGGTCGAATATGGTACGGGACTTTTCATTTTTTTCTTGTGATTCTGTCGCCACACTTTGTACTCGGACCATTTTTTAAAATAATTCGATGGTGCCTTAAAACTGGACGTGGTCAAAATTTCTGTGGTTCTTTCGGCGGGCACTTGCTTGAACTGTTTCACTATCATTTCGGATTCGTACAGACGATCGTGCAATGAGACGGCCTGGCGTGTGATTTTTCGTCGCGGTTTAGGCGCCTGCACCCTGAAATTAATTAATAAATAAATATGTATTTTAGTTAACCAGAACGGTGTGGTGTGGGGCGTATGATTAAGACGGCTAAATGGACAGAATGCCAGCAACTTGCACTATCCGAAATATTTTTTATGCTAACGAAACGTCAACTAGGCCGTAAGAGTAGTTGATGCGCAACAAGGGTTAAACCTTGGCAAACGAGTAGAAAAAAAAGAGAGAATTAAGTGATCCTTACTTTTTGTCACCAGCCCCTGCATTGTCTTCATCACTTTGCACTGATCGTCGTATTAATTCATAAAAATAGTCGACTTTTCTTTCGTAAATGTGACCGGCATTTACAATTACATAAGCAGCCTCGATAAGATTAACCTCGCCCGTTTGTTCTAAGTACTTGTGTAGCCACTGTAAAAAAAAACAATAACAATCGATACGTCTTCATTTCTATAGACAAAAAAAAACTGACAAAAATTCAACTTACCCAACTAACTTCAAAATCATAACAATTTTCGGCTTTGTTTCGCACTTGCATCAACAATTGAACAATTTTTTCTCGTGAGATATTTATCATTGTTTCCTTGATCAGATCATGTATTCTGGCTGATGTGTTCTGAGGGTTGAGTGACCGAGTCGCCATTTGACTGTCATTTTGAACTGGAAATTAGGTAGTGGATTACTCTCAATTGACAATTCTTATAATTGATGGCAACATACTTTTGGATTTTAGCTTTTTCGATTCTTTAATCTTCTTCTTTTTCTTCCGCCGATGATGGTGCAATTTTTCATTTTTGTTGGCACCCATTGTTGGCATCTACTGTAAGAAGAGAATATTTATGATTAAAGGTCGAAAGAAATTACAAAAACCGTAAGAGAAGTGTAAAGGCAAAGGCAAGGGCCGCCTATACACGAACCGATCGATCGTCTTCCAACATCTAACGATTTCCATAGTTCATGCACGTCCCGACTTAATGCGATCTTTGTTTTAATGTTTGGCGCGATCGTTTGTAGTCCGTTGTAGGTTAACTCAGGTTAACAACTCGAAATTACAATAATCCGCTAACCTGGATTAATCTGGCGAACTCAACATGGCAATAAACACACCGGATAGACATGCCAACAGATGTCGCTTGCATCACTAAATGCCGAATTTACCCGAGAAATAGAGACCAACCAAATAAGGGGGGTTATCGTGCAAAAGGTGCGGTAGTTCTGAATTTTTGATATGTTGCATAGGTAGGTGGGGTAGTAAGAATCCATGTTTGTGTCACTGTGGTGCATGATTTTACGATAACCCTTTCCTTTTTTATCTATATTTGTCATTGAACTTATTGTTAATATTCTTTAGTATAAAATAAATAACTGGCGCAACACCCCAATCTGAACCATAGCCTCGAGATGAAGTAGCATCATCTCATTTTCTAGATCGTGACAGTGTGGCTTGTGCAAAAGTGTGTGATTAACAACACGCTCAACCGAGTTATTTACCCCATAAATGGATACTCATTCTGAGTGGGCTCATAGTCCGACACGTAAATCCCCCTTGGGGGGTTGGGGGCTGGTCGAGCAAATCGTACCCCAAATCCCACAGTTTTCCCATCGCCAACGCACACTTGTGTACGGGTGCGTTGTCCTGGTGAAAGATGCTTTTTTTCATCTTCAAGTCAGCCCTCTTCTCGCGAATTTTGGCATCCAGCTGGTCAAGACGTTTGGAGTAATATTCGCCTGTTATTGTTCTGCCTTTTTCAAGGTACTGAATTAGCAGGATCCCTTTCCCATCCCAAAACACGCTGGCCATGACCTTTCCGGCAGATACGATCGACTTCGCTTTCTTTGGCGCTGAACCACCGGCTTCCACCTACTGCTTCGCGACTGCTGTTTCGTTTCTGGCGCGTAGTGGTGGACGCAAGTCTCATTCATGGTGACAAATCACCGCACAAAATCGGTCGGATCCCGATTAAATCGGTGCAAAGATTGCTGAGAAAATCGTGTGTGCATTAGCTTTTGATCGGCATTCAGCAAATGCGGCACCCATTTTGCGCAGAGCTTTCACATCTCTAATTATTTGTGCAAGATGTCTCGCACCCTTTCTTCCGACATCCCCACAGCCTCAACAACACCACTCACTTTCATTCGCCTATCGTCCAACACGATATCTTGCACTTTTTCGAAGAATTTTATGACCGCACGATATTGAAGTTTCTCCATTTTAACGACAAACACGTAAAACGTCTACTCAAAGATTCGTGTAAACCACAGATATAAATTGAACAGATCTGTAATAATAATATCCCCACTCTGTACTTCAGGTTATTTTCGAAACAACTCGCGCATGCGCACTGTTGTTGTTGTGATAGCGATGCTTCGAATACTGCAGTTCTTCTTGCATCGAGGGGGTTTGGCAGCTCTTGGCCGTTGAAAAAC
Organism: Chloromyia formosa; assembly: GCA_964017055.1. Classification (NCBI taxonomy): domain Eukaryota; kingdom Metazoa; phylum Arthropoda; class Insecta; order Diptera; family Stratiomyidae; genus Chloromyia; species Chloromyia formosa. The sequence continues at coordinate 79,792,289 of OZ024817.1, forward strand.
GGATCGTTCCGGTACGAAGAACCGGCTGCCGCATGCGCACTGTCACGTTGCGAGGCTGAAGCACTAAAACCGGAAGTCTGCATCGACCAATAAGCAATATAGACATTAGCATATTTTCTATTCAGATTTTAATGTTTACATTGTTTATTTTATAGGCCAATGCAGACTTCCGGTTTTACAGCTTCAGCCTCGCAACGTGACAACTACAAAGTCTGGACCTCGTGTTATAATAAATGGTCTAGTCTAGTGTGTGAGTAGATACCTCATCTATCACGCAGGATGTACTCGGCTACGACGGGTACCTTTCCTACCATAATACGAATATAACCCAAACCGTATTATCCATTGAGTCAGGCTACAATAGAACAATTATATTTAACCCGTCTGCGTTTACTATACCATTAAAATAAATTTTTTTATTCAAATTCAACCGGTCAAAATATACTTGTATTCCATAGGTAATATACTTTGCTTTGAAGATACAGCCATGGAATGAGCTTGTTCTGTAGGTTTCCATAGAAACAGTGGCTCCAATATCTGGGTACTAAGTCGACAGGTGATCGACTCAGTAGACCATTTTAGTACTTATGAATGACATTTAAATTTTGACAGGACGGGATGTACACAAAAAATAAACAGAAAAAATGTTGGTGTATTGATTAGATTAACTTAATAATTGCTGAAACGACATAATTGTCTGAGTGAAAAGTATAAATTTTGAGACAAAAAGGCTCTTTTTGTTTCGTTTGCGGCGCAGCCAAAAGGAAGAAAGATGAAAGAAACTAGTGAGATGGAAACCGGCAAACAGAAACGACAATTTATGTGCTGATTAATATTTGTTTTTTTTTTTTTTTTTTTTAAGATACCCAAAAGAAAGGAATTAGCTGAATGTGTGGTTTAACTGTTTTAATTTAAACTGAAAAGTGTTTTAGAATGTAAATTTTTTTTTTCTAAATTAATGTGAAATAAAATGGTAGTGCTACGATATGCTTAAGTTTATTTAAAATTAACTATTGATTGCGGTACGAAACAAGCTTTGTGGGAACTTGTCTGATAATGTTGTTATCAAAACAAAACAATTAGACATTACAGTCAACATATACGTCAATATCGAACCAACTGAGTAGGCTGGCTGTCGACTTATTCCCCAAATGTTGGAGCACTTTTAAATGGTCGAAGCACGGTCCATTGCTAAATGGTCTAAGATACTTTGTTAGCAGTTTAAATTTGAATAGTATAAATACACAAATAAAATAGGCTTTGGTTTAAAAGGCCGTCAGCGGTTTTTAGAACATAGAGACATGGAATGAGCTTATCCTGTATGTCTCCATAGAAACAGTGGCTCCAAAATCTGGGTACTAAGTCGACATGTGGTCGACAGTCAGCTAACTCAGTAGACCGTTTAGTAATTATGAAATTTAAATATTGATAAGAATTAACATTTGTTTATGCACAATTCGACAGTGCGGTCAACATTATTTCAATACCGAAACGCCAACTGAGTAGGCTCACTGTCGATAATCTGACAAGAATTGACCTTTATTCATGCACAATTCGACAGAACAGTCAACATATGTCAATATCAAACAACAACCGACTAGGCTGGCTGTCGACTTATTCGTCAAATGTTGGAGCCAGAGACATACAGGATAAGCTCATTCCATGGCTGTATATTCTAAGCAGCGGTTTGACACACTGCCGTAAACGGGGGGCGCCCACGAGGAGGACTATGGAAATGGTCTTTTGCACCCCGAATGGTATGTTCTCTTTGTGGTATATTATCCTTTTACTTTTTTTTGCAAACCACCATCAAAACCCTCTGAAAACTAAACTAGTCCTCTTCACAAGGAGAACCAGAATTCAGGAATTGATCCTGCCAAAGATGGGTGACACCGAGTTATGTTTGTCAACCCATGCAAAGTACTTAGGGATGATCCTGGATAGTAGACTTAACTGGGGTCGTAATGTCGAGGAACGAAACAGGAAAGCCAGCATCGCCTTTTACATCTGCAAAAGCATGCTTGGTAAAAAGTGGGGTCTCAAACCAAGAATAACTCACTGGATAAACACGGCTGTCGTAAGACCGATACTAACGTACGGAGCTGTGGTTTGGTGGACAGCACTCAACACGAAAAGAATCCTACAGAAAATGGAGAGGGTACAGATACTATGTTGCTTAGGGATCACTGGTGCCTTAAGAACAGTATCTTCGCTTTCTCTGAACACCCTTCTAAACCTGCCTCCGATCGGCCTATATCTGAAGAATGAGGCAGCTAAATGTGCCCTAAGGCTTAGAGAGGCAGGGCACTTCAAAGAGAGGCCATATGGCCACCGCAGTATTAGGCTGCTATCTGTTAATACTGACTATATGAAACCACAAATAGGTTTCAACACAAACTTCGTGGTCAATATACCCGATAGGGAGCAGATCCCGGTAGTTGATCATGGACGCAGGAAGGCGCTGAACTTCTACACGGATGGCTCCAAGATGGAAGCCGGAGTCGGAGCAGCAGTCTACTCGTCGGAAATTCCATGCAACCTTTCCTACAGACTGCCGAATGAGTGCAGCATTTTCCAGGCGGAGGTGCTTGCGATTCAAAAGGCAGCTGAGATGATGATCTCATCCCGGAAAAAGGAAAGAATCGTCATACACTCGGACAGTCAAGCAGCACTAAAGGCGCTACAGTCCGCCACAATCAAGTGGAAAACAGTGCATAACTGCCTAACAGCTTTACAAGCTCTGGGATCAGCTAGGGCCCTGGAACTCTGGTGGGTTCCGGACCATAGCGGAGTTCTAGGAAACGAAATAGCGGATGGACTAGCCAAACAGGGGGCTATCCTCAAACGAGAGGCAGCTCTAGAGCTGCCGACGCCAATACAAACATGTAAGAAAATAATGGACGACAGTATGCGTCAAAAGGCCATATCTAACTGGCTCAACACAAACGACTCCAGAGTAACGAATATATTCTGAAATTCTTATGACAAAAAGAAAACTGAAAGCCTCGTGGGACTGCCCAGAAGTCATCATCATCGTGGCGCGACAGCCCGACGTCGGGCCTTGGCCGCCTGGATCATTGTCCTCCAATTATCTCGGTCACGTGACCGCGTCCTCCAATTTTGGGAGCCCAGCAGCTGCGCGGCGTCCACACCTACTGAGCACTCCCAACGAGATCTCGGTCGTCCTCGCAGTCTCGCTCCGTCGACTCGTTCTGCATTCATTACTCTCTTAGGCATGCGATCATCGTCCATTCTTTGTACATGTCCTGCCCATTGAAGTCGTTGTAGTTTGACGATTTTCGAGACTTGCAGCTCATCGTACATTTCATACAACTCATGGTTGTACCGGATGCGCCATCCATCTCGATCGCAAACAGCCCCGAAAATTCGCCGTAGAACCTTACGTTCGAAAGTGTCTAGCATGTTTTCGGAGGCTTGAGTTAGGGTCCATGCTTCGCAGCCATAGCATAGCACTGGTCGTATAATGGTTTTGTACACGCGGAGCTTCGTGTTTCTGTGCACATGTTTCGATTTCATTATGGGGAGAACCGAGAAAAAAGTCTTATTAGCTAACTGTATCCGTCGCTTGATTTCGTCAGTTTCGTTGGCGTCCCTTGACAGGTTGCAACCCAGGTAGATGAAGTTGTTCACGAACTCGATGTTGAGGTCCCCCACGTTGATGCTCGGTTGTGCAGGTGTCCTTGTCACCGATTGCATCATTATTTTAGTTTTACCCTCGTTAATACGTAATCCAACTTCCTTTGCAGCGGTATCGAGCGTATGCAGAAGTTCTTCTGCGTCAGCCAATCTTCGGGACATGATGTTGATGTCGTCGGCGTACGCTGCTAATTGTGTCGACTTGATGAGTAACGTCTTGCTGTTGTCCATATTCATGGCCCGAATAACGTATTCCAGTGCTAGGTTGAAGAGCGTCGGTGCCAGTCCATCGCCCTGTTTCAAACCAGTGCGTGTTTCAAATAGATCAGTAAGTCTATTCTGGATCCTGACTTGTGAGACGGAGTTGGTCATCGTCATCTTTGTCAGTCGCACTAATTTTGCTGGTATACCAAATTGCAGCATGATGTTGTACAGTACTCCACGATCGATACTGTCGTATGCCTGCTTGAAGTCGACAAAGATTTGGTATACGTTTACGTTGTATTCCCAGCACCTCTGGAGTATCAGTTTGACTGAGAAGAGCTGATCGGTTGTGGAGCGACCAGGTCTGAAACCGCTTTGATATTCGCCAATGACTCGTTCTGCGTACGGTTTTATTCTATTTTCCAGAATTTTCGTCAAAATTTTATAGGACGTACAAACTAGTGAGATGCCCCTGTAATTCTCACACCGCAATTTATCTCCCTTTTTATGAATTGGACAGATGATGCTTCTGCGCCAATCATCTGGGATCTCCTCGTTCTCCCATACTCGCAGGAGTAATTGATGTATGGCATCAACTAGACTCGTTCCACCGAATCTTAGCAGTTCAGCTGGGATCTCGCGCCCGGCGCTTTATTTCGTTTTAGTGACCGCAACGCGAGATCAACTTCCTCTACTGTCGGGGGTTGAATGGGTGGGCCTAGATCAACAATATCATCGAGAGCTTCCTGTGTGGGGATGTTAGATGGTCGGTTTAGAAGCTCTTCAAAATAAGAGGCCCATCGTTTGTTAATACCATCGGTGTCGCTGATGATGTTTCCATCCTTGTCCTTACAAAGGCTAGTCCTGGGTTGGTAGCCGTTCTTAATTGTATTTACTAGTTTGTACGCTTGTCTGGTGTTCCTATTAGCTAAGTTTTCGTTTATGTTCAGCAACTGCTCGTCAAAGTATTTACGTTTCTTACGTCTAATTATTCTATTCGATATTCGCCGTAGCTCGTCATATTTTTCTCTTCTGGCTCTGGTTCCTCGTTGAATCCATTGTCTGTAGGCCTCGTTTTTCGCGTCAAGTGAATTTTTGCATTCTTCGTCGAACCAGTCATTTCGCGCTCGCCGGGCTTTATATCCCACGACCTTCTCTGCGACATCCTTGATGGTACCCTTGAGTTCTTCCCAGAACCCATGGACGCCTGTGTTGCTGATGTTGTGTAGCATAGGTGATAGTTTTTCCTCAAGGGCGGTAGTATACGCCACCGCTGTAGCATCACTCAAGAGCTTATCAACCGCAAAGATTTTGGGAGGGCTGATTCTTGACTGGTGCACTGAGGAGATTCTACATCTGTAGGTCGTCTTCACCAAGTGATGATCTGAGTCGCAGTTTGCTCCTCGATAGGAGCGGACATCCATGACACTAGACGCCCATCTCCTGCAGATGAGGACGTGGTCAATTTGGTTGACGGTATGTGCGTCTGGAGACTTCCAGGTCTGCTTGTGAATGCGTCGATGCGGGAAACACGTAGAGCTTACGACTAGATTCCTGCTGCAGGCGAAGTCGATAAGTCGCTGGCCGTTATCGTTACATTCTTCATGGAGGCTGTGGCCTCCAGAGGTCCCCCGATGCCAACTTTCATTCCCGACTTTCGCGTTAAAGTCTCCCAGCAGCAATTTGACGTCGTTTGTTGGAAGTGAGTCGAAGAGAGTTTCAAGGCGGGCGTAGAACTCGTCTTTTACTGCGTCTTCTTTAACTTCAGTGGGGGCATGCACATTGATGAGCCAGAGATTGAAGAATCGAGTCTTGATGCGAATCGCACACAGCCGTTCATTTATGGGTTTGAAGTCAGTAATATGCGGTTTGAGGTGATTGTCCACTATAAATGCTACTCCAAACTCCTTGCGGCCCGATGGTTTGCCACTTGAAAAAATTGTGTGCGATTTCTTGTCATTAATCTCGCCCAGAAGTCAGTGTGCACTATTAACGGGCCACTGCCTGATAGGGGAACATGCCCACAGATTAAAGCTAATAACCAGCGATGGCTGCAGGAATTGCCAAATACCAAACACAAAAGAAACTCTAAAGCACCTCCTATGCGATTGTCCTGCACTCGTTAGAAGGAGATTAAAGTGCCTAGGAGCTCACTTGAAGGAGTCGCAGGACTCAGCTGGAGAAGCCTCTTGAGCTTCGCCAGCGAGCCAGGTTCCTTCAAGCTCAACGACGATCTTCTGGTAGGGGCCAGCAACGACACGGGATGAATACCTGTTATATGTGGTATCGCTATGGACCTCAGCGGTGTATGCGGAGTCGTCTAGACTGCCACCCTACCTAACCTAACCCTCGGATGGCTAACTCGAATGAACTGTGAAATTTTCATCTAAATCAATCCAATAATACTCAGCTCGACCCGCAGATATACCGTTACTTGCTGACCATCAGCATGTACACACCTAAAATTCGCTCCTTCAACTGTGCATTCTGGCTGGCATGGATAGCGAATCACTTGACATAAACACCACCAACCGTTCATTCCTATTCAATTATGCATACTGGATGGCCAGCACTGCGAACCACGTGACAAAAAACCCACAATTCATCTAAGCATTCTTTTCGAAGTAATGAAACGAATTGATAAGATCGTTTTTTTTTTATGGATCATTAAATGGTATGTTTTACTTTGGTGTATATTATCCTTTTTGGATTTTTCGCAAGCCACCATCAAAACCGGCAGACAGCTATTTCGAACAAACTGTGAAATCTTCATCTAAATCGGCCCAGTAGTTTAGGCATCATTTCGGTACTCACAGAAAAAGGTATTGATTTTTATAAAATATATATCGATAGATTTGCTCGCCTCATTACTACACTCCGATAAAACCTGATATTTTGAGTGTAAATACTGAAAAAATAAGTACAATGCCTAATTAATTAATAAATTTGCTTAATTACTAGTGAAATACTTGACTGCTTCAATTCACGATATCAACAAAACAGCTTTTTCAGTCAGAATGAGGTGAAACAAAGTGCCATCATGAGATGCGAGGGATTTTCTCTCTATTTAGCTGATGGGTCAAATAATGCCCAACTTTCAGCGCGCTTTAACGACTAAACCAATTGTCTGACAAAGAATATGGCTAGTAGTGATGTGTAACACAGTAACGAGTCGCTCTTTTTGAACGACTCAACAGGATGAGCGAAAGATTCGGCACAACGACATAGCCTTCGAGTCGTTCAATTTAAGAATGACTCACTGTAAAATTAATTCTCAAACTAGCCCATCGCATAAATACTACCCAACGCATAACCAATCCACGCTCATTTCTCATTACATATAATGTACTACTACAATACATTCATTCACTCACATCCCATCCCATTGCCTATCTAAAACTGAAACCACCATCCGGGCTGAGGAACATCCATCCCCACTATTTGGATGCTCCTCAGCCCGCATGGGGGGTCTTAAGGGGGGTCAAAATGGTGTCAAAAATGCGAAATTCCTTATATTTTAGAAATTATGGCCACAAAACATGGAGCATTCATCCCCACTATTTGGATGCTCCTCAGCCCTCTCTCTCCCTATCCCCTTCTCAATGTAAGATTCGTTCAAAAAGAGCGATATAAAATCGTATCGCACAAAAAGATTCGTTCAAAAAGAGCGACACGAAATCAACTCGCACAAAAAGATTCGTTCAAAAAGAGCGATACAAAATCGAACTGCACAAAAAGATTCGTTCAAAAAGAGCGACGCAAAATCGACTCGCACAAATAGATTCGTTCAAAAAGAGCGATACAAAATCGAACCGCACAAAAAGATTCGTTTAAAAAGAGCGACGCAAAATCGACTTGCACAAAAAGAGTCAAAACAGCCCGCCCCAGATTGGCTGCCCCGTTTGCATGGGAAATATTGGTCCGATCGGGCTGGCTCGAATTAAAGGGTATTGGGGGGGTCGCTAGCTCCGAATCTGGGGTCAAAAAAGAGAAACAAAAAATTGGGGTCACTCATCCCAGGCTGGCAGCCCCGTTTTCATGGGAAATAGTGGTCCGATCGGGCTGGCTCGAACTAAAGGGTATTGGGGGTCGCTAACTCCGGTAACTGGGTCAAAAAAGGAAAAAAAAAATATGGGTCACCCATCCCAGGCTGGCAGCCCAGTTTTCATGGGAAATAGTGGTCCGATCGGGCTGGCTCCAACTAAAGGGTATTGGGCGGGGGTGGCTAACTCCGAATCTGGGGTAAAAAAAGAGAAAAAAAAATTGGGGTCGCCCATCCCAGGCGTGCAGCCCCGTTTTCATGGGAAATAGTGGTCCGATCGGGCTGGCTCGAACTAAAGGGTATTGGGGGGTCGCTAACTCCGAATCTGGGGTCAAAAAAGAGAATAAAAAATGGGGTCGCCCATAGCCTCGTTTTCATGAGAAATAGTGGTCCGATCGGGCTGGCTCGAACTAAAGGGTATTGGGGGGTCGCTAACTCCGAATCTGGGGTAAAGAAAAGAAAAAAAAAATTGGGGTCGCCCATCCCAGGCTGGCAGCCCCGTTTTCATGGGAAATAGTGGTCCGATCGGGCTGGCTCGAACTAAAGGGTATTGGGGGGTCGCTAACTCCGAATCTGGGGTTAAAAAAAAATTGGGGTCGCCCATCCCAGACTGGCAGCCCGGCTTTGATGGGAAATAGTGGTCCGATCCGGCTGGCTCGAACTAAAGGGCATTGGGTGGTCGTCAACTCCGAATCTGGGGTCAAAAAAGAGAAAAAAAGGTTTGGGTCGCCCATCTACGACTTTTAATGAATATGTTATTAACCAAGTTTCAGACTCTTTGCATGACTCTTTTTGAACGACTCATTGGAAAGAGTCAGAGCTTATGTGCTGGCACAGTGAAAAGAGTCATTATGCGTATCACTAATAGCTAGACTTTCTTTGGAAATTTTCTCTTCTTTAATTTTGTAGTAAACCTTTTTTTTCCAAAAAAAGTGCAGTTTTCGGGTTATACGTGAAAACCCTAAAAATGAACGAAATTTTGGCTGTTTTTTTTTTCTTTTTTTATTTTCTCGATGCCATATTTTTTCTAAGGGCAAAGTGCACACTCGGTTTCGGCACCCCGAAAAACATAAACCAAAATTCAGGAAAAAACTGCCGTATTTTTGTCTCTGCGCAAACAGCATCTGATAATGGGGTTGTTCACTTAATAGAGAAGTATCGTATAGTACTTTGGTCAGTTGACGACCTCTGGATGACATTTTTATTTTCAGAATGCATGGAATATGTACCAAGAGACAGGATCATTCAATAGAAGACCAGGACGATACCGGTCCAGAGACGGTATCAATAGGTGGGGACCGATTTATGCAGATATAAGGCCTCAAAAATAGTGAAAACACACTTTTGCTAACAAAAACAACCACATATGCAACACGGGTACCGTTAATTCGGCTCAAGATTATCGTAAACAGATAAGATCACCTAATATCCACATTTCCCCCAAAAAATTATTGGTATTCACCACAAGGCGTCCTTTACTAGTATGTATTAGAAACTACACCCTTGCCATTCTTGTTGGCTTCAGCACGAAGAAAACGGGGTGCGCCACTTCTTTTGATGCACAGTGTATACATATGTATGTATATATGTTATCTAGAAGGTGTCACCAGAAGATAAGTCAACTAAAGATAAGATACGCAACATGCTCGTATATACGTAGGGAGGAATAAAAGTGAAAATACACCTGACCTATTTCCATGGCTCCGCTACAAAAGGTTCTTCGATTAACAGCAAATTTACCGGAGCGACATGAGCTTAGCGGAAATGAATCAAAAGTGGGTTCACCCACTTCGGTTTTAGCGACAGACTAATTTGTATGCCTTACTAAGGTAGCATATTAGGACTTGCATTGCGAGGGTCTCCGAAATAATGCCATATAGGCCACGATACTGTCATGCCAGTCCAGAGTTGTGAAGTTGTGAAGCTCAAAGTGTCGCTTGGTGTGTTCAATGCATTGACTTCATGCTCGAGCAGTCGTCAGCCACTCGCCATTCACCTTTTTTTGGAAAGTCAACAAAACAAGTTCTATGTAAAGAACCGGTTTCAAGCTGAGAACGCTATCGGCTTTCTCAAAGGATTAACATGCGGCAGTGGTACAAAACTGGTCAAAGAGCACAAAATTCCTCACGAAAAAAAAAAACAATTACGTAAACCACGCCAGGGCGACGAGAGAGCAAACGACGCCCGACCACATGGTAGCTACGATCTAATTATCGCTACCGGACCATATCTCCCCAGCGGCGCTTATCACCAATCTAGCGGATTTACAGAAAAAGCGCACTTGACTATCAACAAACCGTCCAATAAGAATTAGTTTATTTTTGTTTATAAATGCAAGCGCATGACTGCGATTCCAATTCCCCGTCCAATTGGCGTCCAATCAGACACGAGTTCAGTTACCCGCGAATTTTTCCCATTGCATTCCGTCGTCACGGCACATAATTTCCACGAATTTCCACCGACAACCTACCACTTGCCAATTGACCATTTTACCACCGATCGAACCAAATCAACTACAAACTTAATTCCGAATCATATTCAAGCTCGATTTCACGCCCAAACATTGTAATTTGTCCTCTCGAATTCGGCGGGCACACGGGGCCATTTTGGCCTGACCTAATAAAGCACGGAGGGTCACTTTTCCCGGCAGACGTACACTTGACAATATTTTACCTTTACACTTCTACGTCGATTGATGCATCCTTTCTGCAAAACACACGCGAATTTATTATTCGGGACACGAATTCCCACCGAAAACGCGTTTTGTTTTGTAAATACAAACGAAAGCGGCTGTCAGCCACACACGGTAAGATGGCGTCGATACGACAGTGATCCGAAGACGACGCGCTCGGAATGCGTGGCGCTGCGATGCGGTTTCTGGGTGTGGACCCCGGATGTTTATTGGGTAGAGGATGTAGATGGCGCGGCGAGCGGATAGAGGTCAGTGGCCAATTCGACGAAATTTAGCCCACTAATTTTACCTGATCAAATGGACAAATGGAAATGAAATGAAATTCATTTTGGATTTATCTTCTGATATGTACAGGCAAGTTAATCCTTCAAAGTGTTTGCAAAAGATTGACAATCACCGTGTTTCCTGTCACCGCGCCATAGCCAACATGAGAAAAAGAAATGTTTGTTTGGCGCCAAATTGAATAATTCATATCAGAAGGATTTACAGTGCATCGGTCGCCGAATGACCCGAAAATATTGAATTGTGCAAACTACAGTGGAAGAGAATACACACGAAATGGAAACAAGTGCTGGGAATGCAGTGGACGGTGACCTCAATCAGACGGAAGACGACAATTTGCACGACACTAGCAACGACCTAAATGAAACCGACAAATTGCAGATCTCATCAGATTTAGCGGGCAACGACGACAATGGCGAAGACGATGATGAAATCGTGTCTTCAGTTCGGACGAAAAAGAAGAGAAAAGATTTGAAATTTTTGGACAGTGATAGTGAAGATGACGATGAGGCAAAAAAGCCCGATGAAGAAGAGGATAGAAAGGACATGGGTGATCTACGTCTAGAGGACACTGATGACGAGGAGGAGGACGTTAAACAAGAACAAACTGCGGGTATTGGCAAGAAGGATTCGGATAAGGAAGGAGGCGGTAGTCCGCGAAAAGATACTATGGAGCAAAAATACAAATCCCTGATTGATTCCGATACGGAGAGTGAGCCGGAGGCAGCAAGTGATAAGAATGGGGACAATGGTGGAAGTGAGAGCGATAATGAGGAAGATCATTCACAGGAGAAGTCAGACGGACAAAAGAAAGATGTTCCGAAAAAGGTAAGTTTGTTTTGTTTATTTCATCCCCTTGTGGGGGAGTAGCATGTCAACAATAACGACCTAGTTGACGTTTTGTTACCATATAACCGATCTTGTCCGTTTAGTCGCCTTCTAAAATACGATAAGCCGGAAATCGTAGCTCGACGATCGCATTTAGTGCGTCCCCCAGTTGGGGACGAATTCGATATTCCTAGTGGTCAAATACCCGTAAAACCGTATCGATTATGTTCATTTGAGTGGATGAAACAAACGTTTTTCGAATACATTTGTCACTTAAAATGGCCAGGTGGAAATGGACAGTGTGAATTGCTCACCCCTGTTGCACAGAGCGAAGCGATCGTTCTAGGGCTGCATACTGAGGGTAGCTGGACCTTACGCCTAGATAACAGACTATTCTGCCCTATGAATGAATGAATAGAAAGATTCAGGCTACTAACTCTGTTGGTGGGCACTGCGACCATGAATGATCTATTGTGCCGTAGCCTTTATTTATTAATGTAGCACTTCCGCCACTTGTACGAAGGTCAGTATGTCTCTTGCAAGAGTTCTTCAGATAACGGAAGGATCCATGACGATCGGCCCGAGAAACTTATAACTGCGCGCCCACGGCAGGCGGTTATACGCGCCGGAGCGACTCTTTCACCATCAACGGCCAAGTGCTGCCAAACTCTTTCGACGCCAGTAGGCGTTGCGACTGCAACATTCCTGTTGTTGCGGATACCTAGCTCGCGCAACGGGGGAACATTTGAACAAAATGTGACCTGTGTTCTCAACGTCTTCCAAACACAGACGACATGCCGTCTCGCTAGACAGACCCATCTTCTTTAGATGGTATCTCAGCAAATGGTGACCCGAGAGGTACCCTACTAGTAGCCTCAGGTCGGCCCTGCTCATATCTCCATACTTGAAGGGTCTCATAAATTTCTTTAGATTGTCGCAGCCCTGGAAGATTTTCTCAATAGAGCTGTCGTTGCTTATCGGACCAATCTTTGATAATTGACCTGGCTAGAGCCAAGCCTAGACCACAATAGGGTTCTGGTACGAGAAAGTTTGATGTCTGCCCTGTCTGGTAAGTTCAACCCCTACTACATTTCCCTCAATGCAACAGTGATCTGGCACTCAATACAGAACGATTTGGTTGTCGGTCTTCGGGCACTGGTGGAGTTCACGACCCTGTTTCACTCGTTCCTGCGGCAGCCGGTTCTACGCACCGGAGCGACCCGTTTTACAACGGCATGCCTTGTTGACCGCATAGACTTTTCGGAAGCGCAGTTGCTAGCATGCACCTCATATCCGCGCCGTCTTTATACTGACAACCTCGGAGCACTGTGAGAGTTCTATTAGTTGTTGTTGTGGTAGGGTTCTGGTACCAGAAAGTTTGATGTCTGCCCTGTCTGGTAAGTTCAACCCCTACTACATTTCCCTCAATGCAACAGTGATCTGGCACTCAATACAGAACGATTTGGTTGTCGGTCTTCGGGCACTGGTGGAGTTCACGACCCTGTTTCACTCGTTCCTGCGGCAGCCGGTTCTACGCACCGGAGCGACCCGTTTTACAACGGCATGCCTTGTTGACCGCATAGACTTTTCGGAAGCGCAGTTGCTAGCATGCACCTCATATCCGCGCCGTCTTTATACTGACAACCTCGGAGCACTGTGAGAGTTCTATTAGTTGTTGTTGTGGTAGCGATGCTTCGAATGCTGCAGTTCTTCTTGCATTGAGGGGGTTTGGAAGCTCTTGGCCATTGAAAACGGGTCGTTCCTGTACGAAGAACCGGCTGCCGCAGGAATGAGAGTTCTATTGGTACTCACAGGCAGTTTTTGATCGCGCCGAGATTTGAACTCCGAGCTCTAGATTAGTATTGTAGAGTGGTGACCGAATGACCACGGCCACCGAGCGCGAGACCGGCCACGATCATTATCCTGGCTGGATCTAAAGCTCCTGTCGCTCACCCGACTGTGTGAATGTTTACGGAAGCCCCTGTCGGAACTCAAGCGATTACCAAGACAGGCTCTAAGCCTCTTGTTTGCTGCTGTTGATGATGCTGCCTTGGTTGACGTTGTAGTACCCGAGCTAGTGGCAGCTCGAGGACTGGACAGTACAGTGACAGCAGCAGGGAGCAACTTGCTGTAATGCTCAGTAGCAATGTCGGTCGAGGTGCGGGTGGAAGACGCTGCTGCCTGCGGAGGTTTGATTTTAGTGGTAGAGCGTACCTCCAGTTCATTTGGCTCGTCTACTGCGACGGCAGTAGGCACCAGTTCCTCCACCTCCTATTTGAGTTAGCGGTTGCATGAGAGGGATGTGCGATAGCCTGCCGCACCCGCTGAGCCGAGGGTAGACCTCGGTTTAAGGTGTGCTGAGCACGGTTAGCTTTACCCATATTCAAAGTTATGTGAGTGAAGCGGTAGGCTACAACACCTTTCCGCCCCACCAGCTGCTCTATTGAAAGATCGTCCTCCGCAAGAACGAGATGCACGGTTTCACCATTAGTCCCCCGATTTAAAACTCTCCAACGATCAGTCGAAAGCCGATTTTGCGCTCCAATTGAACCCAACACCCTTTCATTTGATAGAGTGCTACCGCGGGGAAAATATCGGCGTATCACATGTGGTCGAGGGAAGTTTTAATCCCGAAAGGACATTTAGATTTCACATGTACGAAATTCTAACTAACCCATTTTGCTGTCTCAGAATTGGAACAGACTAGTAAAAGCCAACCTCTCCTGGGAGCACAATACTCAAATTCAAAGTCTTGATCGTTGGGCGTTTCCTCTAGTGTTGTATCAGGCCTCCTGAAGTGAGGTCAGTGAGCCAATGGCTGGGTCTGCGGAGCAGAAGCCAAGTTTGACACATGCTGTCACTTGGATGTACGTGTATTTAGAAGGCTCTGCTAGCGTCCTGAGTTTCTTGCGCACGTTGGTAGCTGGGGATTGTTCCTCTGAGCGGCCTCTTTTCTTCATTGGCAAAGGCGCTGCATCCAAAAGGGCTAATTCTAGGGCTTTTTCCCTAGAGAGACCATCAGCTTTAGCCCTGTTGTATTTACGCCTCTGCGACGAGGTGAATTTAATATAGCCTTCGCTCTCTTTGCCCTTGACGCCCACGATTGTAGATCTGGATGTATCCGATCGTGAGTCATCGAGGCAATAGTCCGAAATTGAACCTATTTGTTCGATATTATCGGGACATGAAAAGTCAAGAGACGATATGGACGGACTACGTGCGGACCGTCCGGACAGGAGTAACCGCCGCATCCTCTGTGCTCACAAACAGTTTAAAGGTTGCATTGGTAGGCGCATTAAGAGCTGCATCTGGCTCTTGATAATCCATAATTCTGTAAGATAATTAAACCTGTGTGATGAGAATCCTGTTGATGTGATTTGAGGACATTGCAGGCTCCCACACAGCGCAATTGGAGTTCAATGCGCGGAGGTTGCTGGACAATAAAAGATGTGCTAAACATCGTGTGGAGTGAGGCCACATGCTAAGCAGGAGTTTTAGATGTCACAGTCAATGTGGGACAGGTATGAGTTCAGACACGACCACCAGCCGGAACGAAGTTGAGCTAACGTAGTTCCGGTCGGTCTTGGGAACTGGCATTCGTCTACAGATATGGCTGGTGGTGGGTGCGCATTCAGTACCTTATTTGGTTTTAGTTCTGCAATCGAACAAAGTACTTTCTCTATTATTTGCCCGAACTCCTAGTGGGGCATAGCGCATAAGCTATTCTATGTGGCTTAGCTCACGTTTCGTTGGCATAAACCAGTTCCGGACAATGAACGTTGCCAGCGTGCACCTCTTGCTCCCATTTAGCCGCCTACCTGTGTCAAGTCAAGAGATGATGTGGTTTATTGTTACGCCCGCACCACGGGACGCGGGACTTGAACCCGTTGCGACAGTAGTCAGATATGAGGCTGGCGCCTCTATGCTCTGAGTTACCGCGCGCCCCACTTCCTCACTATGCAGCGTT
Source organism: Chloromyia formosa (assembly GCA_964017055.1). Lineage (NCBI taxonomy): Eukaryota > Metazoa > Arthropoda > Insecta > Diptera > Stratiomyidae > Chloromyia > Chloromyia formosa. The sequence goes on from OZ024817.1 coordinate 79,807,961, forward strand.
ATCATGGCCGACTTATAGCTGGCATTATCAAAGGGAACTCTTTTGAACCTTTGTACCTCCCTTTCGCCCCTTTTCCCTCATGTTGCGTCTTAGTGCACTTTTACACGAAGAGCCACACGGCTCTCGCTCGCGAGTGAGAGCCTTTTCCGCTCCCACCTTCCATTCATTCACACGAAGAGCCGTACGGCTCTCGCTCGTGAATGGGAGCGAGGCGCGTACAACTGAAATGTAAAGAATACACTTCAGCTTTCACACGGGGAGCACGAGCCTTTACGTCTCGCGAGTGAGAGCCGTCGCGTCGCGCCTTTTGGTCTAAATGCACAGCGAGAAGTGCCGGCATTCACACGGGAAGAGCGACAACGGCTCTCGCTCCTCAGTCCCTCACTACACGCTAGGATGGACACAATACGCTTTGGAACGTTGGTGTTTTTGTCGTCGAAGACGGCGTCGACGGTAAAGAAGATACATAGTCACAACACCTCTGCAACGCGTACTTTGCAACTGAAAGCACAGCGAGAGCCATTGTCGCTCTTCCCGTGTGAATGCCGGCACTCTTCGCTTTGCATTTCTATCAAGAGCTGCGACGCACGGCTCGAGATGCACGAGCCGTACCGGCTCTCATTCGCGCGACGTAAAGGCTCGCGCTCCCCGTGTGAAAGCTGCAGTGTAGCCTTTGCATTTCAGTCTTACGCGCCTCGCTCTCACTCGCGAGCGAGAGCCGTGCGGCTCTTCGTGTGAAAGCGCACTAACGTGATGTGGCGGTGGGGTTTTGTCCAAAAGGGTGGAGTTAGGTTGGTTCCGATAACAGTCAACCAGATACTGCTTAGTGAGAAGAGTGTTGTGGGCATCATTTTGGCCTCATGATGAAGATGATCCTGCGACGACATCAGGAGGCAACCTGTAACATTTCTAAGAACAGCATTGTAGTGTGATTACCCTCCTCTGTTAAATCGTCCGGCTCCATGCTTAATAATTTTCTAATATAAATCACAACCATTTACAGATGTCCGCCAAACAAGCGATGGAACAAATGCGTTCCATTAAAAGTGAGTCTCAACGACTCACCAGAGAAGGAGGATACATTACGTAAGTGAATATTCCTAATAATTTTAAATCTTTGAAAACACTTCAAACTTATTTTTCAGTATCCCCTATCACGAACCGAAACAATTTTCCCTCAAGGAGTTCATGAACAGAAAAACAATCTTCAAGCCAACTCTAAAAGATTCTCAGAAGCCGCTCTCATTGAAAATGTCGCCTGAGGAATTGGAGGAATTTGCGTGAGTGGCAGTCGCCCAAAATTTGTAGTATTTTCATCGTTTGCGTATTATCCAAATTTCAGAATGAAACTCAAGGAGCGTGAGGAAGAGGCTAAGAATTTTTTCAAAAGTGACGAAAAGCGATCAAAGGGACTGCAGACAGCAGAATCCAATGAGGATCAGAAGGGAGACGTTGCTCCCGAGAGCAGTCAAGTGGAGGAAAATACCCCCGAGACGAAGGATCAAGAAAATTCCGAAACAGAGGTGGACGAAAAACGAGATGTTGCAATGGAAACGGATCAAGAAATTTTCGAAAATGAATTCCTGCAAGATCTCGCCCCCGCGACGGGTATGGATTTGTATTAAATTGCATATATGTACAGATGTCCTTAAAATTATCATTTTAGAGTCACAACCCAGCAGACTACTTGAATCGGAAGATCTGTTCCCACCTGGAACGGCCGAGAGTGTAACCATACCGGAAACGGAAGAAAGTCAGAAGGATGGACCCTGGAATATGGATCAAGATTGCACACCAAAATTTTCGTTATCCGAAAGTGTGAACGAGGTACTTAAAGAGCGCAATGTGGTCGAAAGTCCTGTGCTCAAAGGCAGTCCCAATATGTTGATCGATTTGGATAGCGGTGAGGTGATTTCTCCAACACCGACCGGGGCGCAGAAATTGTTTGAACGTTTTCTTAAGCATTCGGCCAAGCGGAAGGCAAAGGAAAGTACAATGATGAGGTAAGTTCGGGTCCCGAATCCACTCTATTTAACCTTTTACTCACAATTGGTTACTTTTAGTATCGTTTCAACCGAAAACGGAGTTCTCGAGATCACCAATGTAAACGTCGCCCTCCAAGAAGACGAACGGAATGATGAAAAACCCGGAGCAGCCTATTTCAAACTACAGAACAATCTGAGAAAAGCGATAATGAAAAAACGAAAAGAAGAATTTCAAAAGCGGGTGCAGCATACTATGGACAGTGATAAGGAGAATGAGGACGAGGAGTTGGATGAGGAGGGACGTGTGAAAAAAGAAAAATGTCTTGACGAGGAAAATGAACTGCTAGTTGACGAGGTATTGACGACTATTCCCGAAGCCTGCAAACATTTTTCCGTCACGGTTTTTTTTTCAGGATGAAAACTTATTTGAGGAAGATGATGCTGTCGAGGATGAGGAAGAGGACAATGATCAACGCGACGCTGAGAATGAAGAGCAAGAGGAACACGAAGAAGATGTCGAAAATGACGAGGCTGATGATGAATATGAGTCTGATGACGAAAATGATGATGCCGATGACGACGATGATGATGAGTTGGCAACTGAAACAAAGTCGCTGAAAACAAGAATTATCAAAGCATTCGATGATTCCGATGATGAAAGTCAACAAACTGGTAGGTTTGGTTGCGTATCATAAACGGGACAATTTTTGTTTATAATCCGTAGCTATATTTTACAAAATTTACACAAAAACAAAGGCGCTGAAGCGTCTTATGAGACGTTGTTGTTCTAGCGATTTTGTGTAAGAGTTGCAGTGTGTGTATGTGTGTGTTACATGTTTAATTCCGCTTCGAGCTCCTCGGTGTTAAGGCCAAGGAATGTAGCTGCTTCAATGGGGCTTTCCCACAACGGCTTAGGAGTAAGCTGTACGGGTGCAGCTGAGCACGTGAAAATGTGGTCTACGTCGTGAGGTGTTCTGTGGCAGGCTGGACAGGTGTTTTGAACGTTTTCATCAATACGGGATAGATATGAGTTAGGCATGAATACCAACCTGATCGAAGTTGGGTAAGTGTCGTCCTGGTGGCTCTAGAAAGCCTCTTCTTTTCAAGTGATTGTTTGAGTAATGCAATGGCGTTTCCGAGATATTCAAGGTTTTATATTTTCCAGTCGAGGGGTGACTTTGCCTTGAAATTTTCAAGTTTGCCTACGGTTTTTGTTCCGGAATCCTATTTTTGGTTTTTAGGGCATGGTACAAGCTGCATTTTAAGACCAAAATCAACTCTCTAACTGCCGTAGTTTTTGAGGTAGGGACATTTGAAAAAGTGCAAGTTTGGACCCTCTAGCTGCCTCCGTTCCCGAGATATTCAAGGTTTTATATTTTCCAGTCGAGGGGTGACTTTGCCTTGAAATTTTCAAGTTTTTTCGCGGTTTTTGTTCCGGAATGGTATTTTTGGTTTTTAGGGCATGGTACCAGCTGCATTTTAAGAACAAAATCAACTCTCTACCTGCCGTAGTTTTCGAGGTAGGGCCATTTGAAAAAGTGCAAGTTTGGACCCTCTAGCTGCCTCCGTTTCCGAGATATTCAAGGTTTTATATTTTCCAGTCGAGGGGTGACTTTGCCTTGAAATTTTCAAGTTTTCTTGGGGGTTTTGTTCCGGAATCCTATTTTTGGTTTTTAGGGCATGGTACCAGCTGCATTTGAAGACCCAAATCAACTCTCTAGCTGCCGTAGTTTTCGAGGTAGGGCCATTTGAAAAAGTGCAAGTTTGGACCCTCTAGCTGCCTCCGTTTCGGAGATATTCAAGGTTTTATATTTTCCAGTCGCGGGGTGACTTTGCCTTGAAATTTTCAAGTTTTTTCGCGGTTTTTGTTCCGGAATCGTATTTTTGGTTTTTAGGGCATGGTACCAGCTGCGTTTTAAGACCAAAATCAACTCCCTAGCTGCCTTAGTTTTCGAGTTACAGCCATTTGAAAAAGTGCAAGTTTGGACCCTCTAGCTGCCTCCGTTTCCGAGATATTCAAGGTTTTATATTTTCCAGTCGCGGGGTGACTTTGCCTTGAAATTTTCAAGTTTTTTCGCGGATTTTGTTCCGAAATCGTATTTTTGGTTTTTAGGGCATGGTACCAGCTGCATTTTAAGACCAAAATCAACTCTCTAGCTGCCGTAGTTTTCGAGGTAGGGCCATTTGAAAAAGTGCAAGTTTGGACCCTCTAGCTGCCTCCGTTTCCGAGATATTCGGTTTTTGTTCCGGAATCGTATTTTTGGTTTTTAGGGCATGGTACCAGCTGCATTTTAAGACCAAAATCAACTCTCTAGCTGCCGTAGTTTTCGAGGTAGGGCCATTTGAAAAAGTGCAAGTTTGGACCCTCTAGCTGCCTCCGTTTCCGAGATATTCAAGGTTTTATATTTTCCAGTCGCGGGGTGACTTTGCCTTGAAATTTTCAAGTTTTTTCGCGGATTTTGTTCCGAAATCGTATTTTTGGTTTTTAGGGCATGGTACCAGCTGCATTTTAAGACCAAAATCAACTCTCTAGCTGCCGTAGTTTTCGAGGTAGGGCCATTTGAAAAAGTGCAAGTTTGGACCCTCTAGCTGCCTCCGTTTCCGAGATATTCAAGGTTTTATATTTTCCAGTCGCGGGGTGACCTGGCCTTGAAATTTTCAAGTTTTCTTGCGGTTTTTGTTCCGGAATCGTATTTTTGGTTTTTAGGGCATGGTACCAGCTGCATTTTAAGACCAAAATCAACTCTCTAGCTGCCGTAGTTTTCGAGGTAGGGCCATTTGAAAAAGTGCAAGTTTGGACCCTCTAGCTGCCTCCGTTTCCGAGATATTCAAGGTTTTATATTTTCCAGTCGCGGGGTGACTTTGCCTTGAAATTTTCAAGTTTTTTCGCGGATTTTGTTCCGAAATCGTATTTTTGGTTTTTAGGGCATGGTACCAGCTGCATTTTAAGACCAAAATCAACTCTCTAGCTGCCGTAGTTTTCGAGGTAGGGCCATTTGAAAAAGTGCAAGTTTGGACCCTCTAGCTGCCTCCGTTTCCGAGATATTCAAGGTTTTATATTTTCCAGTCGAGGGGTGACTTTGCCTTGAAATTTTCAACTTTTCTTGGGGGTTTTGTTCCGGAATCCTATTTTTGGTTTTTAGGGCATGGTACCAGCTGCATTTTATGACCAAATTAAACTCTCTTGCTGCCGTAGTTTTCGAGGTAGAGCCATTTGAAAAAGTGTAAGTTTGGACCCTCTAGCTGCCTCCGTTTCCGAGATATTCAAGGTTTTATATTTTCCAGTCGCGGGGTGACTTTGCCTTGAAATTTTCAAGTTTTTTCGCGGATTTTGTTCCGGAATCGTATTTTTGGTTTTTAGGGCATGGTACCAGCTGCATTTTAAGACCAAAATCAACTCTCTAGCTGCCGTAGTTTTCGAGGTAGGGCCATTTGATAAAGTGCAAGTTTGGACCCTCTAGCTGCCTCCGTTTCCGAGATATTCAAGGTTTTATATTTTCCAGTCGCGGGGTGACTTTGCCTTGAAATTTTCAAGTTTTTTCGCGGATTTTGTTCCGAAATCGTATTTTTGGTTTTTAGGGCATGGTACCAGCTGCATTTTAAGACCAAAATCAACTCTCTAGCTGCCGTAGTTTTCGAGGTAGGGCCATTTGAAAAAGTGCAAGTTTGGACCCTCTAGCTGCCTCCGTTTCCGAGATATTCAAGGTTTTATATTTTCCAGTCGCGGGGTGACTTTGCCTTGAAATTTTCAACTTTTTTTGCGGTTTTTGTTCCGGAATCGTATTTTTGGTTTTTAGGGCATGGTACCAGCTGCATTTTAAGACCAAAATCAACTCTCTAGCTGCCGTAGTTTTCGAGGTAGGGCCATTTGAAAAAGTGCAAGTTTGGACCCTCTAGCTGCCTCCGTTTCCGAGATATTCAAGGTTTTATATTTTCCAGTCGCGGGGTGACTTTGCCTTGAAATTTTCAAGTTTTTTCGCGGATTTTGTTCCGAAATCGTATTTTTGGTTTTTAGGGCATGGTACCAGCTGCATTTTAAGACCAAAATCAACTCTCTAGCTGCCGTAGTTTTCGAGGTAGGGCCATTTGAAAAAGTGCAAGTTTGGACCCTCTAGCTGCCTCCGTTTCCGAGATATTCAAGGTTTTATATTTTCCAGTCGCGGGGTGACCTGGCCTTGAAATTTTCAAGTTTTCTTGCGGTTTTTGTTCCGGAATCGTATTTTTGGTTTTTAGGGCATGGTACCAGCTGCATTTTAAGACCAAAATCAACTCTCTAGCTGCCGTAGTTTTCGAGGTAGGGCCATTTGAAAAAGTGCAAGTTTGGACCCTCTAGCTGCCTCCGTTTCCGAGATATTCAAGGTTTTATATTTTCCAGTCGCGGGGTGACTTTGCCTTGAAATTTTCAAGTTTTTTCGCGGATTTTGTTCCGAAATCGTATTTTTGGTTTTTAGGGCATGGTACCAGCTGCATTTTAAGACCAAAATCAACTCTCTAGCTGCCGTAGTTTTCGAGGTAGGGCCATTTGAAAAAGTGCAAGTTTGGACCCTCTAGCTGCCTCCGTTTCCGAGATATTCAAGGTTTTATATTTTCCAGTCGAGGGGTGACTTTGCCTTGAAATTTTCAACTTTTCTTGGGGGTTTTGTTCCGGAATCCTATTTTTGGTTTTTAGGGCATGGTACCAGCTGCATTTTATGACCAAATTAAACTCTCTTGCTGCCGTAGTTTTCGAGGTAGAGCCATTTGAAAAAGTGCAGGTTTGGACCCTCTAGCTGCCTCCGTTTCCGAGATATTCAAGGTTTTATATTTTCCAGTCGCGGGGTGACTTTGCCTTGAAATTTTCAAGTTTTTTCGCGGTTTTTGTTCCGGAATCGTATTTTTGGTTTTTAGGGCATGGTACCAGCTGCGTTTTAAGACCAAAATCAACTCCCTAGCTGCCTTAGTTTTCGAGTTACAGCCATTTGAAAAAGTGCAAGTTTGGACCCTCTAGCTGCCTCCGTTTCCGAGATATTCAAGGTTTTATATTTTCCAGTCGAGGGGTGACTTTGCCTTGAAATTTTCAACTTTTCTTGCGGTTTTTGTTCCGGAATCGTATTTTTGGTTTTTAGGACATGGTACCAGCTGCATTTTAAGACCAAAATCAACTCTCTAGCTGCCGCAGTTTTCGAGGTAGAGCCATTTGAAAAAGTGCAAGTTTGGACCCTCTAGCTGCCTCCGTTTCCGAGATATTCAAGGTTTTATATTTTCCAGTCGCGGGGTGACTTTGCCTTGAAATTTTCAAGTTTTTTCGCGGTTTTTGTTCCGGAATCGTATTTTTGGTTTTTAGGGCATGGTACCAGCTGCATTTTAAGACCAAAATCAACTCTCTAGCTGCCGTAGTTTTCGAGGTAGGGCCATTTGAAAAAGTGCAAGTTTGGACCCTCTAGCTGCCTCCGTTTCCGAGATATTCAAGGTTTTATATTTTCCTGTCGAGGGGTGACTTTACCTTGAAATTTTCAAGTTTTCCTACGGGTTTTGCTCCGGAATCGTATTTTTGGTTTTTAGGGCATGGTACCAGCTGCATTTTAAGACCAAAATCTACTCTCTAGCTGCCGTAGTTTTCGAGGTAGGGCCATTTGAAAAAGTGCAAGTTTGGACCCTCTAGCTGCCTCCGTTTCCGAGATATTCAAGGTTTTATATTTTCCTGTCGAGGGGTGACTTTGCCTTGAAATTTTCAAGTTTTCCTACGGCTTTTGCTCCGGAATCGTATTTTTGGTTTTTAGGGCATGGTACCAGCTGCATTTTAAGACCAAAATCTACTCTCTAGCTGCCGTAGTTTTCGAGGTAGGGCCATTTGGAAAAGTGCAAGTTTGGACCCTCTAGCTGCCTCCGTTTCCGAGATATTCAAGGTTTTATATTTTCCTGTCGAGGGGTGACTTTGCCTTGAAATTTTCAACTTTTCTTGGAGGTTTTGTTCCAGAATCCTATTTTTGGTTTTTAGGGCATGGTACAAGCTGCGTTTTAAGACCAAAATCAACTCCCTAGCTGCCGTAGTTTTCGAGGTAGGGCCATTTGGAAAAGTGCAAGTTTGGACCCTCTAGCTGCCTCCGTTTCCGAGATATTCAAGGTTTTATATTTTCCTGTCGAGGGGTGACTTTGCCTTGAAATTTTCAAGTTTTCCTACGGCTTTTGCTCCGGAATCGTATTTTTGGTTTTTAGGGCATGGTACCAGCTGCATTTTAAGACCAAAATCAACTCTCTAGCTGCCGCAGTTTTCGAGGTAGAGCCATTTGAAAAAGTGCAAGTTTGGACCCTCTAGCTGCCTCCGTTTCCGAGATATTCAAGGTTTTATATTTTCCAGTCGCGGGGTGACTTTGCCTTGAAATTTTCAAGTTTTTTCGCGGTTTTTGTTCCGGAATCGTATTTTTGGTTTTTAGGGCATGGTACCAGCTGCATTTTAAGACCAAAATCAACTCTCTAGCTGCCGTAGTTTTCGAGGTAGGGCCATTTGAAAAAGTGCAAGTTTGGACCCTCTAGCTGCCTCCGTTTCCGAGATATTCAAGGTTTTATATTTTCCTGTCGAGGGGTGACTTTGCCTTGAAATTTTCAAGTTTTCCTACGGGTTTTGCTCCGGAATCGTATTTTTGGTTTTTAGGGCATGGTACCAGCTGCATTTTAAGACCAAAATCTACTCTCTAGCTGCCGTAGTTTTCGAGGTAGGGCCATTTGAAAAAGTGCAAGTTTGGACCCTCTAGCTGCCTCCGTTTCCGAGATATTCAAGGTTTTATATTTTCCTGTCGAGGGGTGACTTTGCCTTGAAATTTTCAAGTTTTCCTACGGCTTTTGCTCCGGAATCGTATTTTTGGTTTTTAGGGCATGGTACCAGCTGCATTTGAAGACCAAAATCTACTCTCTAGCTGCCGTAGTTTTCGAGGTAGGGCCATTTGGAAAAGTGCAAGTTTGGACCCTCTAGCTGCCTCCGTTTCCGAGATATTCAAGGTTTTATATTTTCCTGTCGAGGGGTGACTTTGCCTTGAAATTTTCAACTTTTCTTGCGGTTTTTGTTCCGGAATCGTATTTTTGGTTTTTAGGGCATGGTACCAGCTGCATTTTAAAACCAAATTCAACTCTCTAGCTGCCGTAGTTTTCGAGGTAGGGCCATTTGAAAAAGTGCAAGTTTGGACCCTCTAGCTGCCTCCGTTTCCGAGATATTCAAGGTTTTATATTTTCCCGTCGAGGGGTGTCTTTGCCTTCAAATTTTCAAGTTTTCTTGCGGTTTTTGTTCCGGAATCGTATTTTTGGTTTTTAGGGCATGGTACCAGCTGCGTTTTAAGACCAAAATCAACTCCCTAGCTGCCGTAGTTTTCGAGTTGCAGCCATTTGAAAAAGTGCAAGTTTGGACCCTCTAGCTGCCTCCGTTTCCGAGATATTCAAGGTTTTATATTTTCCAGTCGAGGGGTGACTTTGCCTTGAAATTTTCAACTTTTCTTGGGGGTTTTGTTCCGGAATCCTATTTTTGGTTTTTAGGGCGTGGTACAAGCTGCATTTTAAAACCAAATTCAACTCTCTAGCTGCCGTAGTTTTCGAGGTAGGGCCATTTGAAAAAGTGCAAGTTTGGACCCTCTAGCTGCCTCCGTTTCCGAGATATTCAAGGTTTTATATTTTCCAGTCGCGGGGTGACTTTGCCTTGAAATTTTCAAGTTTTCTCGCGGTTTTTGTTCCGGAATCGTATTTTTGGTTTTTAGGGCATGGTACCAGCTGCATTTTAAGACCAAAATCAACTCTCTAGCTGCCGCAGTTTTCGAGGTAGAGCCATTTGAAAAAGTGCAAGTTTGGACCCTCTAGCTGCCTCCGTTTCCGAGATATTCAAGGTTTTATATTTTCCAGTCGCGGGGTGACTTTGCCTTGAAATTTTCAAGTTTTTTCGCGGTTTTGGTTCCGGAATCGTATTTTTGGTTTTTAGGGCATGGTACCAGCTGCGTTTTAAGACCAAAATCAACTCCCTAGCTGCCGTAGTTTTCGAGGTAGGGCCATTTGAAAAAGTGCAAGTTTGGACCCTCTAGCTGCCTCCGTTTCCGAGATATTCCAGGTTTTATATTTTCCTGTCGAGGGGTGACTTTGCCTTGAAATTTTCAGCTTTTCTTGCGGTTTTTGTTCCGGAATCCTATTTTTGGTTTTTAGGGCATGGTACAAGCTGCGTTTTAAGACCAAAATCAACTCCCTAGCTGCCGTAGTTTTCGAGTTACAGCCATTTGAAAAAGTGCAAGTTTGGACCCTCTAGCTGCCTCCGTTTCCGAGATATTCAAGGTTTTATATTTTCCTGTCGAGGGGTGACTTTGCCTTGAAATTTTCAAGTTTTTTCGCGGTTTTTGTTCCGGAATCGTATTTTTGGTTTTTAGGGCATGGTACCAGCTGCATTTTAAGACCAAAATCAACTCTCTAGCTGCCGTAGTTTTCGAGGTAGGGCCATTTGAAAAAGTGCAAGTTTGGACCCTCTAGCTGCCTCCGTTTCCGAGATATTCAAGGTTTTATATTTTCCTGTCGAGGGGTGACTTTGCCTTGAAATTTTCAAGTTTTCCTACGGGTTTTGCTCCGGAATCGTATTTTTGGTTTTTAGGGCATGGTACCAGCTGCATTTTAAGACCAAAATCAACTCTCTAGCTGCCGTAGTTTTCGAGGTAGGGCCATTTGAAAAAGTGCAAGTTTGGACCCTCTAGCTGCCTCCGTTTCCGAGATATTCAAGGTTTTATATTTTCCTGTCGAGGGGTGACTTTGCCTTGAAATTTTCAAGTTTTCCTACGGGTTTTGCTCCGGAATCGTATTTTTGGTTTTTAGGGCATGGTACCAGCTGCATTTTAAGACCAAAATCAACTCTCTAGCTGCCGTAGTTTTCGAGGTAGGGCCATTTGAAAAAGTGCAAGTTTGGACCCTCTAGCTGCCTCCGTTTCCGAGATATTCAAGGTTTTATATTTTCCTGTCGAGGGGTGACTTTGCCTTGAAATTTTCAACTTTTCTTGGGGGTTTTGTTCCGGAATCCTATTTTTGGTTTTTAGGGCATGGTACAAGCTGCGTTTTAAGACCAAAATCAACTCCCTAGCTGCCGTAGTTTTCGAGTTACAGCCATTTGAAAAAGTGCAAGTTTGGACCCTCTAGCTGCCTCCGTTTCCGAGATATTCAAGGTTTTATATTTTCCAGTCGCGGGGTGACTTTGCCTTGAAATTTTCAAGTTTTCTCGCGGTTTTTGTTCCGGAATCGTATTTTTGGTTTTTAGGGCATGGTACCAGCTGCATTTTAAGACCAAAATCAACTCTCTAGCTGCCGCAGTTTTCGAGGTAGAGCCATTTGAAAAAGTGCAAGTTTGGACCCTCTAGCTGCCTCCGTTTCCGAGATATTCAAGGTTTTATATTTTCCAGTCGCGGGGTGACTTTGCCTTGAAATTTTCAAGTTTTTTCGCGGTTTTTGTTCCGGAATCGTATTTTTGGTTTTTAGGGCATGGTACCAGCTGCGTTTTAAGACCAAAATCAACTCCCTAGCTGCCGTAGTTTTCGAGGTAGGGCCATTTGAAAAAGTGCAAGTTTGGACCCTCTAGCTGCCTCCGTTTCCGAGATATTCAAGGTTTTATATTTTCCTGTCGAGGGGTGACTTTGCCTTGAAATTTTCAACTTTTCTTGGAGGTTTTGTTCCGGAATCCTATTTTTGGTTTTTAGGGCATGGTACCAGCTGCGTTTTAAGACCAAAATCAACTCCCTAGCTGCCGTAGTTTTCGAGTTACAGCCATTTGAAAAAGTGCAAGTTTGGACCCTCTAGCTGCCTCCGTTTCCGAGATATTCAAGGTTTTATATTTTCCTGTCGAGGGGTGACTTTGCCTTGAAATTTTCAACTTTTCTTGCGGTTTTTGTTCCGGAATCGTATTTTTGGTTTTTAGGGCATGGTACAAGCTGCGTTTTAAAACCAAAATCAACTCCCTAGCTGCCGTAGTTTTCGAGTTACAGCCATTTGAAAAAGTGCAAGTTTGGACCCTCTAGCTGCCTCCGTTTCCGAGATATTCAAGGTTTTATATTTTCCTGTCGAGGGGTGACTTTGCCTTGAAATTTTCAACTTTTCTTGCGGTTTTTGTTCCGGAATCGTATTTTTGGTTTTTAGGGCATGGTGCAAGCTGCGTTTTAAAACCAAAATCAACTCCCTAGCTGCCGTAGTTTTCGAGTTGCAGCCATTTGAAAAAGTGCAAGTTTGGACCCTCTAGCTGCCTCCGTTTCCGAGATATTCAAGGTTTTATATTTTCCAGTCGCGGGGTGACTTTGCCTTGAAATTTTCAAGTTTTTTCGCGGTTTTTGTTCCGGAATCGTATTTTTGGTTTTTAGGGCATGGTACCAGCTGCATTTTAAGACCAAAATCAACTCTCTAGCTGCCGTAGTTTTCGAGGTAGGGCCATTTGAAAAAGTGCAAGTTTGGACCCTCTAGCTGCCTCCGTTTCCGAGATATTCAAGGTTTTATATTTTCCTGTCGAGGGGTGACTTTGCCTTGAAATTTTCAACTTTTCTTGCGGTTTTTGTTCCGGAATCGTATTTTTGGTTTTTAGGGCATGGTACAAGCTGCGTTTTAAAACCAAAATCAACTCCCTAGCTGCCGTAGTTTTCGAGTTACAGCCATTTGAAAAAGTGCAAGTTTGGACCCTCTAGCTGCCTCCGTTTCCGAGATATTCAAGGTTTTATATTTTCCTGTCGAGGGGTGACTTTGCCTTGAAATTTTCAACTTTTCTTGGGGGTTTTGTTCCGGAATCCTATTTTTGGTTTTTAGGGCATGGTACAAGCTGCGTTTTAAGACCAAAATCAACTCCCTAGCTGCCGTAGTTTTCGAGTTACAGCCATTTGAAAAAGTGCAAGTTTGGACCCTCTAGCTGCCTCCGTTTCCGAGATATTCAAGGTTTTATATTTTCCTGTCGAGGGGTGACTTTGCCTTGAAATTTTCAACTTTTCTTGCGGTTTTTGTTCCGGAATCGTATTTTTGGTTTTTAGGGCATGGTACAAGCTGCGTTTTAAAACCAAAATCAACTCCCTAGCTGCCGTAGTTTTCGAGGTACAACCATTTGAAAAAGTGCAAGTTTGGACCCTCTAGCTGCCTCCGTTTCCGAGATATTCAAGGTTTTATATTTTCCTGTCGAGGGGTGACTTTGCCTTGAAATTTTCAAGTTTTCTTGCGGTTTTTGTTCCGGAATCGTATTTTTGGTTTTTAGGGCATGGTACCAGCTGCATTTTAAGACCAAAATCAACTCTCTAGCTGCCGCAGTTTTCGAGGTAGAGCCATTTGAAAAGTGCAAGTTTGGACCCTCTAGCTGCCTCCGTTTCCGAGATATTCAAGGTTTTATATTTTCCTGTCGAGGGGTGACTTTGCCTTGAAATTTTCAACTTTTCTTGCGGTTTTTGTTCCGGAATCGTATTTTTGGTTTTTAGGGCATGGTACAAGCTGCGTTTTAAAACCAAAATCAACTCCCTAGCTGCCGTAGTTTTCGAGTTACAGCCATTTGAAAAAGTGCAAGTTTGGACCCTCTAGCTGCCTCCGTTTCCGAGATATTCAAGGTTTTATATTTTCCTGTCGAGGGGTGACTTTGCCTTGAAATTTTCAAGTTTTCTTGCGGTTTTTGTTCCGGAATCGTATTTTTGGTTTTTAGGGCATGGTACCAGCTGCATTTTAAGACCAAAATCAACTCTCTAGCTGCCGCAGTTTTCGAGGTAGAGCCATTTGAAAAGTGCAAGTTTGGACCCTCTAGCTGCCTCCGTTTCCGAGATATTCAAGGTTTTATATTTTCCTGTCGAGGGGTGACTTTGCCTTGAAATTTTCAACTTTTCTTGCGGTTTTTGTTCCGGAATCGTATTTTTGGTTTTTAGGGCATGGTACAAGCTGCGTTTTAAAACCAAAATCAACTCCCTAGCTGCCGTAGTTTTCGAGTTACAGCCATTTGAAAAAGTGCAAGTTTGGACCCTCTAGCTGCCTCCGTTTCCGAGATATTCAAGGTTTTATATTTTCCTGTCGAGGGGTGACTTTGCCTTGAAATTTTCAACTTTTCTTGGGGGTTTTGTTCCGGAATCCTATTTTTGGTTTTTAGGGCATGGTACAAGCTGCGTGTTAAGACCAAAATCAACTCCCTATCTGCCGTAGTTTTCGAGTTACAGCCATTTGAAAAAGTGCAAGTTTGGACCCTCTAGCTGCCTCCGTTTCCGAGATATTCAAGGTTTTATATTTTCCTGTCGAGGGGTGACTTTGCCTTGAAATTTTCAACTTTTCTTGCGGTTTTTGTTCCGGAATCGTATTTTTGGTTTTTAGGGCATGGTACCAGCTGCATTTTAAGACCAAAATCAACTCTCTAGCTGCCGTAGTTTTCGAGGTAGGGCCATTTGAAAAAGTGCAAGTTTGGACCCTCTAGCTGCCTCCGTTTCCGAGATATTCAAGGTTTTATATTTTCCTGTCGAGGGGTGACTTTGCCTTGAAATTTTCAACTTTTCTTGGGGGTTTTGTTCCGGAATCCTATTTTTGGTTTTTAGGGCATGGTACAAGCTGCGTTTTAAGACCAAAATCAACTCCCTAGCTGCCGTAGTTTTCGAGTTACAGCCATTTGAAAAAGTGCAAGTTTGGACCCTCTAGCTGCCTCCGTTTCCGAGATATTCAAGGTTTTATATTTTCCTGTCGAGGGGTGACTTTGCCTTGAAATTTTCAACTTTTCTTGCGGTTTTTGTTCCGGAATCGTATTTTTGGTTTTTAGGGCATGGTACAAGCTGCGTTTTAAAACCAAAATCAACTCCCTAGCTGCCGTAGTTTTCGAGTTACAGCCATTTGAAAAAGTGCAAGTTTGGACCCTCTAGCTGCCTCCGTTTCCGAGATATTCAAGGTTTTATATTTTCCTGTCGAGGGGTGACTTTGCCTTGAAATTTTCAACTTTTCTTGGGGGTTTTGTTCCGGAATCCTATTTTTGGTTTTTAGGGCATGGTACAAGCTGCGTGTTAAGACCAAAATCAACTCCCTAGCTGCCGTAGTTTTCGAGTTACAGCCATTTGAAAAAGTGCAAGTTTGGACCCTCTAGCTGCCTCCGTTTCCGAGATATTCAAGGTTTTATATTTTCCTGTCGAGGGGTGACTTTGCCTTGAAATTTTCAACTTTTCTTGCGGTTTTTGTTCCGGAATCGTATTTTTGGTTTTTAGGGCATGGTACCAGCTGCATTTTAAGACCAAAATCAACTCTCTAGCTGCCGCAGTTTTCGAGGTAGAGCCATTTGAAAAGTGCAAGTTTGGACCCTCTAGCTGCCTCCGTTTCCGAGATATTCAAGGTTTTATATTTTCCTGTCGAGGGGTGACTTTGCCTTGAAATTTTCAACTTTTCTTGCGGTTTTTGTTCCGGAATCGTATTTTTGGTTTTTAGGGCATGGTACAAGCTGCGTTTTAAAACCAAAATCAACTCCCTAGCTGCCGTAGTTTTCGAGTTACAGCCATTTGAAAAAGTGCAAGTTTTGACCCTCTAGCTGCCTCCGTTTCCGAGATATTCAAGGTTTTATATTTTCCTGTCGAGGGGTGACTTTGCCTTGAAATTTTCAACTTTTCTTGGGGGTTTTGTTCCGGAATCCTATTTTTGGTTTTTAGGGCATGGTACAAGCTGCGTGTTAAGACCAAAATCAACTCCCTAGCTGCCGTAGTTTTCGAGTTACAGCCATTTGAAAAAGTGCAAGTTTGGACCCTCTAGCTGCCTCCGTTTCCGAGATATTCAAGGTTTTATATTTTCCTGTCGAGGGGTGACTTTGCCTTGAAATTTTCAACTTTTCTTGCGGTTTTTGTTCCGGAATCGTATTTTTGGTTTTTAGGGCATGGTACCAGCTGCATTTTAAGACCAAAATCAACTCTCTAGCTGCCGTAGTTTTCGAGGTAGGGCCATTTGAAAAAGTGCAAGTTTGGACCCTCTAGCTGCCTCCGTTTCCGAGATATTCAAGGTTTTATATTTTCCTGTCGAGGGGTGACTTTGCCTTGAAATTTTCAACTTTTCTTGGGGGTTTTGTTCCGGAATCGTATTTTTGGTTTTTAGGGCATGGTACAAGCTGCGTTTTAAAACCAAAATCAACTCCCTAGCTGCCGTAGTTTTCGAGTTACAGCCATTTGAAAAAGTGCAAGTTTGGACCCTCTAGCTGCCTCCGTTTCCGAGATATTCAAGGTTTTATATTTTCCTGTCGAGGGGTGTCTTTGCCTTGAAATTTTCAAGTTTTCTTGCGGTTTTTGTTCCGGAATCGTATTTTTGGTTTTTAGGGCATGGTACCAGCTGCGTTTTAAGACCAAAATCAACTCCCTAGCTGCCGTAGTTTTCGAGTTACAGTCATTTGAAAAAGTGCAAGTTTGGACCCTCTAGCTGCCTCCGTTTCCGAGATATTCACGGTTTTATATTTGCCTGTCGAGGGGTGACTTTGCCTTGAAATTTTCAACTTTTCTTGCGGTTTTTGTTCCGGAATCGTATTTTTGGTTTTTAGGGCATGGTACAAGCTGCGTTTTAAAACCAAAATCAACTCCCTAGCTGCCGTAGTTTTCGAGTTGCAGCCATTTGAAAAAGTGCAAGTTTGGACCCTCTAGCTGCCTCCGTTTCCGAGATATTCAAGGTTTTATATTTTCCAGTCGCGGGGTGACTTTGCCTTGAAATTTTCAAGTTTTTTCGCGGTTTTTGTTCCGGAATCGTATTTTTGGTTTTTAGGGCATGGTACCAGCTGCATTTTAAGACCAAAATCAACTCTCTAGCTGCCGTAGTTTTCGAGGTAGGGCCATTTGAAAAAGTGCAAGTTTGGACCCTCTAGCTGCCTCCGTTTCCGAGATATTCAAGGTTTTATATTTTCCTGTCGAGGGGTGACTTTGCCTTGAAATTTTCAAGTTTTCCTACGGGTTTTGCTCCGGAATCGTATTTTTGGTTTTTAGGGCATGGTACCAGCTGCATTTTAAGACCAAAATCAACTCTCTAGCTGCCGTAGTTTTCGAGGTAGGGCCATTTGAAAAAGTGCAAGTTTGGACCCTCTAGCTGCCTCCGTTTCCGAGATATTCAAAGTTTTATATTTTCCTGTCGAGGGGTGTCTTTGCCTTCAAATTTTCAAGTTTTCTTGCGGTTTTTGTTCCGGAATCGTATTTTTGGTTTTTAGGGCATGGTACCAGCTACATTTTAAGACCAAAATCAACTCTCTAGCTGCCGTAGTTTTCGAGGTAGGGCCATTTGAAAAAGTGCAAGTTTGGACCCTCTAGCTGCCTCCGTTTCCGAGATATTCAAGGTTTTATATTTTCCTGTCGAGGGGTGACTTTGCCTTGAAATTTTCAACTTTTCTTGCGGTTTTTGTTCCGAAATCGTATTTTTGGTTTTTAGGGCATGGTACCAGCTGCATTTTAAGACCAAAATCAACTCTCTAGCTGCCGTAGTTTTCGAGGTAGGGCCATTTGAAAAAGTGCAAGTTTGGACCCTCTAGCTGCCTCCGTTTCCGAGATATTCAAGGTTTTATATTTTCCTGTCGAGGGGTGTCTTTGCCTTCAAATTTTCAAGTTTTCTTGCGGTTTTTGTTCCGGAATCGTATTTTTGGTTTTTAGGGCATGGTACCAGCTACATTTTAAGACCAAAATCAACTCTCTAGCTGCCGTAGTTTTCGAGGTAGGGCCATTTGAAAAAGTGCAAGTTTGGACCCTCTAGCTGCCTCCGTTTCCGAGATATTCAAGGTTTTATATTTTCCTGTCGAGGGGTGACTTTGCCTTGAAATTTTCAAGTTTTCCTACGGGTTTTGCTCCGGAATCGTATTTTTGGTTTTTAGGGCATGGTACCAGCTGCATTTTAAGACCAAAATCAACTCTCTAGCTGCCGTAGTTTTCGAGGTAGGGCCATTTGAAAAAGTGCAAGTTTGGACCCTCTAGCTGCCTCCGTTTCCGAGATATTCAAGGTTTTATATTTTCCTGTCGAGGGGTGTCTTTGCCTTCAAATTTTCAAGTTTTCTTGCGGTTTTTGTTCCGGAATCGTATTTTTGGTTTTTAGGGCATGGTACCAGCTGCGTTTTAAGACCAAAATCAACTCCCTAGCTGCCGTAGTTTTCGAGTTACAGCCATTTGAAAAAGTGCAAGTTTGGACCCTCTAGCTGCCTCCGTTTCCGAGATATTCAAGGTTTTATATTTTCCTGTCGAGGGGTGACTTTGCCTTGAAATTTTCAACTTTTCTTGCGGTTTTTGTTCCGGAATCGTATTTTTGGTTTTTAGGGCATGGTACCAGCTGCATTTTAAGACCAAAATCAACTCTCTCGCTGCCGCAGTTTTCGAGGTAGAGCCATTTGAAAAAGTGCAAGTTTGGACCCTCTAGCTGCCTCCGTTTCCGAGATATTCAAGGTTTTATATTTTCCAGTCGCGGGGTGACTTTGCCTTGAAATTTTCAAGTTTTTTCGCGGTTTTTGTTCCGGAATCGTATTTTTGGTTTTTAGGGCATGGCACCAGCTGCATTTTAAGACCAAAATCAACTCTCTAGCTGCCGTAGTTTTCGAGGTAGAGCCATTTGAAAAAGTGCAAGTTTGGACCCTCTAGCTGCCTCCGTTTCCGAGATATTCAAGGTTTTATATTTTCCTGTCGAGGGGTGACTTTGCCTTGAAATTTTCAACTTTTCTTGGAGGTTTTGTTCCGGAATCCTATTTTTAGTTTTTAGGGCATGGTACAAGCTGCGTTTTAAGACCAAAATCAACTCCCTAGCTGCCGTAGTTTTCGAGTTACAGCCATTTGAAAAAGTGCAAGTTTGGACCCTCTAGCTGCCTCCGTTTCCGAGATATTCAAGGTTTTATATTTTCCTGTCGAGGGGTGACTTTGCCTTGAAATTTTCAACTTTTCTTGCGGTTTTTGTTCCGGAATCGTATTTTTGGTTTTTAGGGCATGGTACAAGCTGCGTTTTAAAACCAAAATCAACTCCCTAGCTGCCGTAGTTTTCGAGTTACAGCCATTTGAAAAAGTGCAAGTTTGGACCCTCTAGCTGCCTCCGTTTCCGAGATATTTAAGGTTTTATATTTTCCTGTCGAGGGGTGTCTTTGCCTTCAAATTTTCAAGTTTTCTTGCGGTTTTTGTTCCGGAATCGTATTTTTGGTTTTTAGGGCATGGTACCAGCTGCGTTTTAAGACCAAAATCAACTCCCTAGCTGCCGTAGTTTTCGAGTTGCAGCCATTTGAAAAAGTGCAAGTTTGGACCCTCTAGCTGCCTCCGTTTCCGAGATATTCAAGGTTTTATATTTTCCTGTCGAGGGGTGACTTTGCCTTGAAATTTTCAACTTTTCTTGGGGGTTTTGTTCCGGAATCCTATTTTTGGTTTTTAGGGCGTGGTACAAGCTGCATTTTAAAACAAAATTCAACTCTCTAGCTGCCGTAGTTTTCGAGGTAGGGCCATTTGAAAAAGTGCAAGTTTGGACCCTCTAGCTGCCTCCGTTTCCGAGATATTCAAGGTTTTATATTTTCCAGTCGCGGGGTGACTTTGCCTTGAAATTTTCAACTTTTCTTGGGGGTTTTGTTCCGGAATCCTATTTTTGGTTTTTAGGGCATGGTACAAGCTGCATTTTAAAACCAAATTCAACTCTCTAGCTGCCGTAGTTTTCGAGGTAGAGCCATTTGAAAAAGTGCAAGTTTGGACCCTCTAGCTGCCTCCGTTTCCGAGATATTCAAGGTTTTATATTTTCCAGTCGCGGGGTGACTTTGCCTTGAAATTTTCAAGTTTTTTCGCGGTTTTTGTTCCGGAATCGTATTTTTGGTTTTTAGGGCATGGTACCAGCTGCATTTTAAGACCAAAATCAACTCTCTAGCTGCCGTAGTTTTCGAGGTAGGGCCATTTGAAAAAGTGCAAGTTTGGACCCTCTAGCTGCCTCCGTTTCCGAGATATTCAAGGTTTTATATTTTCCTGTCGAGGGGTGACTTTGCCTTGAAATTTTCAAGTTTTCCTACGGGTTTTGCTCCGGAATCGTATTTTTGGTTTTTAGGGCATGGTACCAGCTGCATTTTAAGACCAAAATCAACTCCCTAGCTGCCGTAGTTTTCGAGTTACAGCCATTTGAAAAAGTGCAAGTTTGGACCCTCTAGCTGCCTCCGTTTCCGAGATATTCAAGGTTTTATATTTTCCTGTCGAGGGGTGACTTTGCCTTGAAATTTTCAACTTTTCTTGCGGTTTTTGTTCCGGAATCGTATTTTTGGTTTTTAGGGCATGGTACCAGCTGCATTTTAAGACCAAAATCAACTCTCTAGCTGCCGTAGTTTTCGAGGTAGGGCCATTTGAAAAAGTGCAAGTTTGGACCCTCTAGCTGCCTCCGTTTCCGAGATATTCAAGGTTTTATATTTTCCTGTCGAGGGGTGACTTTGCCTTGAAATTTTCAACTTTTCTTGGGGGTTTTGTTCCGGAATCCTATTTTTGGTTTTTAGGGCATGGTACAAGCTGCATTTTAAGACCAAAATCAACTCCCTAGCTGCCGTAGTTTTCGAGTTACAGCCATTTGAAAAAGTGCAAGTTTGGACCCTCTAGCTGCCTCCGTTTCCGAGATATTCAAGGTTTTATATTTTCCTGTCGAGGGGTGACTTTGCCTTGAAATTTTCAACTTTTCTTGGGGGTTTTGTTCCGGAATCCTATTTTTGGTTTTTAGGGCATGGTACAAGCTGCGTTTTAAGACCAAAATCAACTCTCTAGCTGCCGTAGTTTTCGAGTTGCAGCCATTTGAAAAAGTGCAAGTTTGGACCCTCTAGCTGCCTCCGTTTCCGAGATATTCAAGGTTTTATATTTTCCAGTCGCGGGGTGACTTTGCCTTGAAATTTTCAACTTTTCTTGGGGGTTTTGTTCCGGAATCCTATTTTTGGTTTTTAGGGCATGGTACAAGCTGCATTTTAAAACCAAATTCAACTCTCTAGCTGCCGTAGTTTTCGAGGTAGAGCCATTTGAAAAAGTACAAGTTTGGACCCTCTAGCTGCCTCCGTTTCCGAGATATTCAAGGTTTTATATTTTCCAGTCGAGGGGTGACTTTGCCTTGAAATTTTCAAGTTTTCTTGGGGGTTTTGTTCCGGAATCCTATTTTTGGTTTTTAGGGCGTGGTACAAGCTGCATTTTAAAACCAAATTCAACTCTCTAGCTGCCGTAGTTTTCGAGGTAGGGCCATTTGAAAAAGTGCAAGTTTGGACCCTCTAGCTGCCTCCGTTTCCGAGATATTCAAGGTTTTATATTTTCCAGTCGCGGGGTGACTTTGCCTTGAAATTTTCAAGTTTTCTCGCGGTTTTTGTTCCGGAATCGTATTTTTGGTTTTTAGGGCATGGTACCAGCTGCATTTTAAGACCAAAATCAACTCTCTAGCTGCCGCAGTTTTCGAGGTAGAGCCATTTGAAAAAGTGCAAGTTTGGACCCTCTAGCTGCCTCCGTTTCCGAGATATTCAAGGTTTTATATTTTCCAGTCGCGGGGTGACTTTGCCTTGAAATTTTCAAGTTTTTTCGCGGTTTTTGTTCCGGAATCGTATTTTTGGTTTTTAGGGCATGGTACCAGCTGCATTTTAAGACCAAAATCAACTCTCTAGCTGCCGTAGTTTTCGAGGTAGGGCCATTTGAAAAAGTGCAAGTTTGGACCCTCTAGCTGCCTCCGTTTCCGAGATATTCAAGGTTTTATATTTTCCTGTCGAGGGGTGACTTTGCCTTGAAATTTTCAAGTTTTCCTACGGGTTTTGCTTCGGAATCGTATTTTTGGTTTTTAGGGCATGGTACCAGCTGCATTTTAAGACCAAAATCAACTCTCTAGCTGCCGTAGTTTTCGAGGTAGGGCCATTTGAAAAAGTGCAAGTTTGGACCCTCTAGCTGCCTCCGTTTCCGAGATATTCAAGGTTTTATATTTTCCTGTCGAGGGGTGACTTTGCCTTGAAATTTTCAACTTTTCTTGGAGGTTTTGTTCCGGAATCCTATTTTTGGTTTTTAGGGCATGGTACAAGCTGCGTTTTAAGACCAAAATCAACTCCCTAGCTGC
This sequence comes from Chloromyia formosa, assembly GCA_964017055.1. NCBI lineage: Eukaryota > Metazoa > Arthropoda > Insecta > Diptera > Stratiomyidae > Chloromyia > Chloromyia formosa. The sequence goes on from OZ024817.1 coordinate 79,829,920, forward strand.
CGTAGTTTTCGAGTTACAGCCATTTGAAAAAGTGCAAGTTTGGACCCTCTAGCTGCCTCCGTTTCCGAGATATTCAAGGTTTTATATTTTCCTGTCGAGGGGTGACTTTGCCTTGAAATTTTCAACTTTTCTTGCGGTTTTTGTTCCGGAATCGTATTTTTGGTTTTTAGGGCATGGTACAAGCTGCGTTTTAAGACCAAAATCAACTCCCTAGCTGCCGTAGTTTTCGAGTTACAGCCATTTGAAAAAGTGCAAGTTTGGACCCTCTAGCTGCCTCCGTTTCCGAGATATTCAAGGTTTTATATTTTCCTGTCGAGGGGTGTCTTTGCCTTCAAATTTTCAAGTTTTCTTGCGGTTTTTGTTCCGGAATCGTATTTTTGGTTTTTAGGGCATGGTACCAGCTGCGTTTTAAGACCAAAATCAACTCCCTAGCTGCCGTAGTTTTCGAGTTGCAGCCATTTGAAAAAGTGCAAGTTTGGACCCTCTAGCTGCCTCCGTTTCCGAGATATTCAAGGTTTTATATTTTCCAGTCGCGGGGTGACTTTGCCTTGAAATTTTCAAGTTTTCTCGCGGTTTTTGTTCCGGAATCGTATTTTTGGTTTTTAGGGCATGGTACCAGCTGCATTTTAAGACCAAAATCAACTCTCTAGCTGCCGCAGTTTTCGAGGTAGAGCCATTTGAAAAAGTGCAAGTTTGGACCCTCTAGCTGCCTCCGTTTCCGAGATATTCAAGGTTTTATATTTTCCAGTCGCGGGGTGACTTTGCCTTGAAATTTTCAAGTTTTTTCGCGGTTTTTGTTCCGGAATCGTATTTTTGGTTTTTAGGGCATGGTACCAGCTGCATTTTAAGACCAAAATCAACTCTCTAGCTGCCGCAGTTTTCGAGGTAGAGCCATTTGAAAAAGTGCAAGTTTGGACCCTCTAGCTGCCTCCGTTTCCGAGATATTCAAGGTTTTATATTTTCCAGTCGCGGGGTGACTTTGCCTTGAAATTTTCAAGTTTTTTCGCGGTTTTTGTTCCGGAATCCTATTTTTGGTTTTTAGGGCATGGTACAAGCTGCGTTTTAAGACCAAAATCAACTCCCTAGCTGCCGTAGTTTTCGAGGTAGGGCCATTTGAAAAAGTGCAAGTTTGGACCCTCTAGCTGCCTCCGTTTCCGAGATATTCAAGGTTTTATATTTTCCTGTCGAGGGGTGACTTTGCCTTGAAATTTTCAAGTTTTCCTACGGGTTTTGCTCCGGAATCGTATTTTTGGTTTTTAGGGCATGGTACCAGCTGCATTTTAAGACCAAAATCAACTCTCTAGCTGCCGTAGTTTTCGAGGTAGGGCCGTTTCCGAGATATTCACGGTTTTATATTTGCCTGTCGAGGGGTGACTTTGCCTTGAAATTTTCAACTTTTCTTGCGGTTTTTGTTCCGGAATCGTATTTTTGGTTTTTAGGGCATGGTACAAGCTGCGTTTTAAAACCAAAATCAACTCCCTAGCTGCCGTAGTTTTCGAGTTGCAGCCATTTGAAAAAGTGCAAGTTTGGACCCTCTAGCTGCCTCCGTTTCCGAGATATTCAAGGTTTTATATTTTCCAGTCGCGGGGTGACTTTGCCTTGAAATTTTCAAGTTTTTTCGCGGTTTTTGTTCCGGAATCGTATTTTTGGTTTTTAGGGCATGGTACCAGCTGCATTTTAAGACCAAAATCAACTCTCTAGCTGCCGTAGTTTTCGAGGTAGGGCCATTTGAAAAAGTGCAAGTTTGGACCCTCTAGCTGCCTCCGTTTCCGAGATATTCAAGGTTTTATATTTTCCTGTCGAGGGGTGACTTTGCCTTGAAATTTTCAACTTTTCTTGCGGTTTTTGTTCCGGAATCCTATTTTTGGTTTTTAGGGCATGGTACAAGCTGCGTTTTAAGACCAAAATCAACTCCCTAGCTGCCGTAGTTTTCGAGTTACAGCCATTTGAAAAAGTGCAAGTTTGGACCCTCTAGCTGCCTCCGTTTCCGAGATATTCAAGGTTTTATATTTTCCTGTCGAGGGGTGACTTTGCCTTGAAATTTTCAACTTTTCTTGCGGTTTTTGTTCCGGAATCGTATTTTTGGTTTTTAGGGCATGGTACAAGCTGCGTTTTAAAACCAAAATCAACTCCCTAGCTGCCGTAGTTTTCGAGTTACAGCCATTTGAAAAAGTGCAAGTTTGGACCCTCTAGCTGCCTCCGTTTCCGAGATATTCAAGGTTTTATATTTTCCTGTCGAGGGGTGACTTTGCCTTGAAATTTTCAACTTTTCTTGCGGTTTTTGTTCCGGAATCGTATTTTTGGTTTTTAGGGCATGGTACAAGCTGCGTTTTAAAACCAAAATCAACTCCCTAGCTGCCGTAGTTTTCGAGTTGCAGCCATTTGAAAAAGTGCAAGTTTGGACCCTCTAGCTGCCTCCGTTTCCGAGATATTCAAGGTTTTATATTTTCCAGTCGCGGGGTGACTTTGCCTTGAAATTTTCAAGTTTTTTCGCGGTTTTTGTTCCGGAATCGTATTTTTGGTTTTTAGGGCATGGTACCAGCTGCATTTTAAGACCAAAATCAACTCTCTAGCTGCCGTAGTTTTCGAGGTAGGGCCATTTGAAAAAGTGCAAGTTTGGACCCTCTAGCTGCCTCCGTTTCCGAGATATTCAAGGTTTTATATTTTCCTGTCGAGGGGTGACTTTGCCTTGAAATTTTCAAGTTTTCCTACGGGTTTTGCTCCGGAATCGTATTTTTGGTTTTTAGGGCATGGTACCAGCTGCATTTTAAGACCAAAATCAACTCTCTAGCTGCCGTAGTTTTCGAGGTAGGGCCATTTGAAAAAGTGCAAGTTTGGACCCTCTAGCTGCCTCCGTTTCCGAGATATTCAAGGTTTTATATTTTCCTGTCGAGGGGTGACTTTGCCTTGAAATTTTCAACTTTTCTTGGGGGTTTTGTTCCGGAATCCTATTTTTGGTTTTTAGGGCATGGTACAAGCTGCGTTTTAAGACCAAAATCAACTCCCTAGCTGCCGTAGTTTTCGAGTTACAGCCATTTGAAAAAGTGCAAGTTTGGACCCTCTAGCTGCCTCCGTTTCCGAGATATTCAAGGTTTTATATTTTCCTGTCGAGGGGTGACTTTGCCTTGAAATTTTCAACTTTTCTTGCGGTTTTTGTTCCGGAATCGTATTTTTGGTTTTTAGGGCATGGTACAAGCTGCGTTTTAAAACCAAAATCAACTCCCTAGCTGCCGTAGTTTTCGAGGTACAGCCATTTGAAAAAGTGCAAGTTTGGACCCTCTAGCTGCCTCCGTTTCCGAGATATTCAAGGTTTTATATTTTCCTGTCGAGGGGTGACTTTGCCTTGAAATTTTCAAGTTTTCTTGCGGTTTTTGTTCCGGAATCGTATTTTTGGTTTTTAGGGCATGGTACCAACTGCATTTTAAGACCAAAATCAACTCTCTAGCTGCCGCAGTTTTCGAGGTAGAGCCATTTGAAAAGTGCAAGTTTGGACCCTCTAGCTGCCTCCGTTTCCGAGATATTCAAGGTTTTATATTTTCCTGTCGAGGGGTGACTTTGCCTTGAAATTTTCAACTTTTCTTGCGGTTTTTGTTCCGGAATCGTATTTTTGGTTTTTAGGGCATGGTACAAGCTGCGTTTTAAAACCAAAATCAACTCCCTAGCTGCCGTAGTTTTCGAGTTACAGCCATTTGAAAAAGTGCAAGTTTGGACCCTCTAGCTGCCTCCGTTTCCGAGATATTCAAGGTTTTATATTTTCCTGTCGAGGGGTGACTTTGCCTTGAAATTTTCAAGTTTTCTTGCGGTTTTTGTTCCGGAATCGTATTTTTGGTTTTTAGGGCATGGTACCAGCTGCATTTTAAGACCAAAATCAACTCTCTAGCTGCCGCAGTTTTCGAGGTAGAGCCATTTGAAAAGTGCAAGTTTGGACCCTCTAGCTGCCTCCGTTTCCGAGATATTCAAGGTTTTATATTTTCCTGTCGAGGGGTGACTTTGCCTTGAAATTTTCAACTTTTCTTGCGGTTTTTGTTCCGGAATCGTATTTTTGGTTTTTAGGGCATGGTACAAGCTGCGTTTTAAAACCAAAATCAACTCCCTAGCTGCCGTAGTTTTCGAGTTACAGCCATTTGAAAAAGTGCAAGTTTGGACCCTCTAGCTGCCTCCGTTTCCGAGATATTCAAGGTTTTATATTTTCCAGTCGCGGGGTGACTTTGCCTTGAAATTTTCAAGTTTTTTCGCGGTTTTTGTTCCGGAATCGTATTTTTGGTTTTTAGGGCATGGTACCAGCTGCATTTTAAGACCAAAATCAACTCTCTAGCTGCCGTAGTTTTCGAGGTAGGGCCATTTGAAAAAGTGCAAGTTTGGACCCTCTAGCTGCCTCCGTTTCCGAGATATTCAAGGTTTTATATTTTCCTGTCGAGGGGTGACTTTGCCTTGAAATTTTCAAGTTTTCCTACGGGTTTTGCTCCGGAATCGTATTTTTGGTTTTTAGGGCATGGTACCAGCTGCATTTTAAGACCAAAATCAACTCTCTAGCTGCCGTAGTTTTCGAGGTAGGGCCATTTGAAAAAGTGCAAGTTTGGACCCTCTAGCTGCCTCCGTTTCCGAGATATTCAAGGTTTTATATTTTCCAGTCGCGGGGTGACTTTGCCTTGAAATTTTCAAGTTTTTTCGCGGTTTTTGTTCCGGAATCGTATTTTTGGTTTTTAGGGCATGGTACCAGCTGCGTTTTAAGACCAAAATCAACTCCCTAGCTGCCGTAGTTTTCGAGGTAGGGCCATTTGAAAAAGTGCAAGTTTGGACCCCCTAGCTGCCTCCGTTTCCGAGATATTCAAGGTTTTATATTTTCCTGTCGAGGGGTGACTTTGCCTTGAAATTTTCAACTTTTCTTGCGGTTTTTGTTCCGGAATCCTATTTTTGGTTTTTAGGGCATGGTACAAACTGCGTTTTAAGACCAAAATCAACTCCCTAGCTGCCGTAGTTTTCGAGTTACAGCCATTTGAAAAAGTGCAAGTTTGGACCCTCTAGCTGCCTCCGTTTCCGAGATATTCAAGGTTTTATATTTTCCTGTCGAGGGGTGACTTTGCCTTGAAATTTTCAACTTTTCTTGCGGTTTTTGTTCCGGAATCGTATTTTTGGTTTTTAGGGCATGGTACAAGCTGCGTTTTAAAACCAAAATCAACTCCCTAGCTGCCGTAGTTTTCGAGTTACAGCCATTTGAAAAAGTGCAAGTTTGGACCCTCTAGCTGCCTCCGTTTCCGAGATATTCAAGGTTTTATATTTTCCTGTCGAGGGGTGACTTTGCCTTGAAATTTTCAAGTTTTCTTGCGGTTTTTGTTCCGGAATCGTATTTTTGGTTTTTAGGGCATGGTACAAGCTGCGTTTTAAAACCAAAATCAACTCCCTAGCTGCCGTAGTTTTCGAGTTGCAGCCATTTGAAAAAGTGCAAGTTTGGACCCTCTAGCTGCCTCCGTTTCCGAGATATTCAAGGTTTTATATTTTCCAGTCGCGGGGTGACTTTGCCTTGAAATTTTCAAGTTTTTTCGCGGTTTTTGTTCCGAAATCGTATTTTTGGTTTTTAGGGCATGGTACCAGCTGCATTTTAAGACCAAAATCAACTCTCTAGCTGCCGTAGTTTTCGAGGTAGGGCCATTTGAAAAAGTGCAAGTTTGGACCCTCTAGCTGCCTCCGTTTCCGAGATATTCAAGGTTTTATATTTTCCTGTCGAGGGGTGACTTTGCCTTGAAATTTTCAAGTTTTCCTACGGGTTTTGCTCCGGAATCGTATTTTTGGTTTTTAGGGCATGGTACCAGCTGCATTTTAAGACCAAAATCAACTCTCTAGCTGCCGTAGTTTTCGAGGTAGGGCCATTTGAAAAAGTGCAAGTTTGGACCCTCTAGCTGCCTCCGTTTCCGAGATATTCAAGGTTTTATATTTTCCTGTCGAGGGGTGACTTTGCCTTGAAATTTTCAACTTTTCTTGGGGGTTTTGTTCCGGAATCCTATTTTTGGTTTTTAGGGCATGGTACAAGCTGCGTTTTAAGACCAAAATCAACTCCCTAGCTGCCGTAGTTTTCGAGTTACAGCCATTTGAAAAAGTGCAAGTTTGGACCCTCTAGCTGCCTCCGTTTCCGAGATATTCAAGGTTTTATATTTTCCTGTCGAGGGGTGACTTTGCCTTGAAATTTTCAACTTTTCTTGCGGTTTTTGTTCCGGAATCGTATTTTTGGTTTTTAGGGCATGGTACAAGCTGCGTTTTAAAACCAAAATCAACTCCCTAGCTGCCGTAGTTTTCGAGGTACAGCCATTTGAAAAAGTGCAAGTTTGGACCCTCTAGCTGCCTCCGTTTCCGAGATATTCAAGGTTTTATATTTTCCTGTCGAGGGGTGACTTTGCCTTGAAATTTTCAACTTTTCTTGGGGGTTTTGTTCCGGAATCCTATTTTTGGTTTTTAGGGCATGGTACAAGCTGCGTTTTAAAACCAAAATCAACTCCCTAGCTGCCGTAGTTTTCGAGTTACAGCCATTTGAAAAAGTGCAAGTTTGGACCCTCTAGCTGCCTCCGTTTCCGAGATATTCAAGGTTTTATATTTTCCAGTCGCGGGGTGACTTTGCCTTGAAATTTTCAAGTTTTTTCGCGGTTTTTGTTCCGGAATCGTATTTTTGGTTTTTAGGGCATGGTACCAGCTGCATTTTAAGACCAAAATCAACTCTCTAGCTGCCGTAGTTTTCGAGGTAGGGCCATTTGAAAAAGTGCAAGTTTGGACCCTCTAGCTGCCTCCGTTTCCGAGATATTCAAGGTTTTATATTTTCCAGTCGCGGGGTGACTTTGCCTTGAAATTTTCAAGTTTTTTCGCGGTTTTTGTTCCGGAATCGTATTTTTGGTTTTTAGGGCATGGTACCAGCTGCGTTTTAAGACCAAAATCAACTCCCTAGCTGCCGTAGTTTTCGAGGTAGGGCCATTTGAAAAAGTGCAAGTTTGGACCCTCTAGCTGCCTCCGTTTCCGAGATATTCAAGGTTTTATATTTTCCTGTCGAGGGGTGACTTTGCCTTGAAATTTTCAACTTTTCTTGCGGTTTTTGTTCCGGAATCCTATTTTTGGTTTTTAGGGCATGGTACAAACTGCGTTTTAAGACCAAAATCAACTCCCTAGCTGCCGTAGTTTTCGAGTTACAGCCATTTGAAAAAGTGCAAGTTTGGACCCTCTAGCTGCCTCCGTTTCCGAGATATTCAAGGTTTTATATTTTCCTGTCGAGGGGTGACTTTGCCTTGAAATTTTCAAGTTTTCTTGCGGTTTTTGTTCCGGAATCGTATTTTTGGTTTTTAGGGCATGGTACAAGCTGCGTTTTAAAACCAAAATCAACTCCCTAGCTGCCGTAGTTTTCGAGTTGCAGCCATTTGAAAAAGTGCAAGTTTGGACCCTCTAGCTGCCTCCGTTTCCGAGATATTCAAGGTTTTATATTTTCCTGTCGAGGGGTGACTTTGCCTTGAAATTTTCAAGTTTTCCTACGGGTTTTGCTCCGGAATCGTATTTTTGGTTTTTAGGGCATGGTACCAGCTGCATTTTAAGACCAAAATCAACTCTCTAGCTGCCGTAGTTTTCGAGGTAGGGCCATTTGAAAAAGTGCAAGTTTGGACCCTCTAGCTGCCTCCGTTTCCGAGATATTCAAGGTTTTATATTTTCCTGTCGAGGGGTGACTTTGCCTTGAAATTTTCAACTTTTCTTGGGGGTTTTGTTCCGGAATCCTATTTTTGGTTTTTAGGGCATGGTACAAGCTGCGTTTTAAGACCAAAATCAACTCCCTAGCTGCCGTAGTTTTCGAGTTACAGCCATTTGAAAAAGTGCAAGTTTGGACCCTCTAGCTGCCTCCGTTTCCGAGATATTCAAGGTTTTATATTTTCCTGTCGAGGGGTGACTTTGCCTTGAAATTTTCAACTTTTCTTGCGGTTTTTGTTCCGGAATCGTATTTTTGGTTTTTAGGGCATGGTACAAGCTGCGTTTTAAAACCAAAATCAACTCCCTAGCTGCCGTAGTTTTCGAGGTACAGCCATTTGAAAAAGTGCAAGTTTGGACCCTCTAGCTGCCTCCGTTTCCGAGATATTCAAGGTTTTATATTTTCCTGTCGAGGGGTGACTTTGCCTTGAAATTTCCAAGTTTTCTTGCGGTTTTTGTTCCGGAATCGTATTTTTGGTTTTTAGGGCATGGTACCAGCTGCATTTTAAGACCAAAATCAACTCTCTAGCTGCCGCAGTTTTCGAGGTAGAGCCATTTGAAAAGTGCAAGTTTGGACCCTCTAGCTGCCTCCGTTTCCGAGATATTCAAGGTTTTATATTTTCCTGTCGAGGGGTGACTTTGCCTTGAAATTTTCAACTTTTCTTGCGGTTTTTGTTCCGGAATCGTGTTTTTGGTTTTTAGGGCATGGTACAAGCTGCGTTTTAAAACCAAAATCAACTCCCTAGCTGCCGTAGTTTTCGAGTTACAGCCATTTGAAAAAGTGCAAGTTTGGACCTTCTAGCTGCCTCCGTTTCCGAGATATTCAAGGTTTTATATTTTCCTGTCGAGGGGTGACTTTGCCTTGAAATTTTCAAGTTTTCTTGCGGTTTTTGTTCCGGAATCGTATTTTTGGTTTTTAGGGCATGGTACCAGCTGCATTTTAAGACCAAAATCAACTCTCTAGCTGCCGCAGTTTTCGAGGTAGAGCCATTTGAAAAGTGCAAGTTTGGACCCTCTAGCTGCCTCCGTTTCCGAGATATTCAAGGTTTTATATTTTCCTGTCGAGGGGTGACTTTGCCTTGAAATTTTCAACTTTTCTTGCGGTTTTTGTTCCGGAATCGTATTTTTGGTTTTTAGGGCATGGTACAAGCTGCGTTTTAAAACCAAAATCAACTCCCTAGCTGCCGTAGTTTTCGAGTTACAGCCATTTGAAAAAGTGCAAGTTTGGACCCTCTAGCTGCCTCCGTTTCCGAGATATTCAAGGTTTTATATTTTCCTGTCGAGGGGTGACTTTGCCTTGAAATTTTCAACTTTTCTTGGGGGTTTTGTTCCGGAATCCTATTTTTGGTTTTTAGGGCATGGTACAAGCTGCGTTTTAAGACCAAAATCAACTCCCTAGCTGCCGTAGTTTTCGAGTTACAGCCATTTGAAAAAGTGCAAGTTTGGACCCTCTAGCTGCCTCCGTTTCCGAGATATTCAAGGTTTTATATTTTCCTGTCGAGGGGTGACTTTGCCTTGAAATTTTCAACTTTTCTTGCGGTTTTTGTTCCGGAATCGTATTTTTGGTTTTTAGGGCATGGTACAAGCTGCGTTTTAAGACCAAAATCAACTCCCTAGCTGCCGTAGTTTTCGAGTTACAGCCATTTGAAAAAGTGCAAGTTTGGACCCTCTAGCTGCCTCCGTTTCCGAGATATTCAAGGTTTTATATTTTCCTGTCGAGGGGTGACTTTGCCTTGAAATTTTCAACTTTTCTTGGGGGTTTTGTTCCGGAATCCTATTTTTGGTTTTTAGGGCATGGTACAAGCTGCGTGTTAAGACCAAAATCAACTCCCTAGCTGCCGTAGTTTTCGAGTTACAGCCATTTGAAAAAGTGCAAGTTTGGACCCTCTAGCTGCCTCCGTTTCCGAGATATTCAAGGTTTTATATTTTCCTGTCGAGGGGTGACTTTGCCTTGAAATTTTCAACTTTTCTTGCGGTTTTTGTTCCGGAATCGTATTTTTGGTTTTTAGGGCATGGTACCAGCTGCATTTTAAGACCAAAATCAACTCTCTAGCTGCCGCAGTTTTCGAGGTAGAGCCATTTGCAAAGTGCAAGTTTGGACCCTCTAGCTGCCTCCGTTTCCGAGATATTCAAGGTTTTATATTTTCCTGTCGAGGGGTGACTTTGCCTTGAAATTTTCAACTTTTCTTGCGGTTTTTGTTCCGGAATCGTATTTTTGGTTTTTAGGGCATGGTACAAGCTGCGTTTTAAAACCAAAATCAACTCCCTAGCTGCCGTAGTTTTCGAGTTACAGCCATTTGAAAAAGTGCAAGTTTGGACCCTCTAGCTGCCTCCGTTTCCGAGATATTCAAGGTTTTATATTTTCCTGTCGAGGGGTGACTTTGCCTTGAAATTTTCAAGTTTTCTTGCGGTTTTTGTTCCGGAATCGTATTTTTGGTTTTTAGGGCATGGTACCAGCTGCGTTTTAAGACCAAAATCAACTCCCTAGCTGCCGTAGTTTTCGAGTTACAGTCATTTGAAAAAGTGCAAGTTTGGACCCTCTAGCTGCCTCCGTTTCCGAGATATTCACGGTTTTATATTTGCCTGTCGAGGGGTGACTTTGCCTTGAAATTTTCAACTTTTCTTGCGGTTTTTGTTCCGGAATCGTATTTTTGGTTTTTAGGGCATGGTACAAGCTGCGTTTTAAAACCAAAATCAACTCCATAGCTGCCGTAGTTTTCGAGTTGCAGCCATTTGAAAAAGTGCAAGTTTGGACCCTCTAGCTGCCGTAGTTTCCGAGATATTCAAGGTTTTATATTTTCCAGTCGCGGGGTGACTTTGCCTTGAAATTTTCAAGTTTTTTCGCGGTTTTTGTTCCGGAATCGTATTTTTGGTTTTTAGGGCATGGTACCAGCTGCATTTTAAGACCAAAATCAACTCTCTAGCTGCCGTAGTTTTCGAGGTAGGGCCATTTGAAAAAGTGCAAGTTTGGACCCTCTAGCTGCCTCCGTTTCCGAGATATTCAAGGTTTTATATTTTCCTGTCGAGGGGTGTCTTTGCCTTCAAATTTTCAAGTTTTCTTGCGGTTTTTGTTCCGGAATCGTATTTTTGGTTTTTAGGGCATGGTACCAGCTACATTTTAAGACCAAAATCAACTCTCTAGCTGCCGTAGTTTTCGAGGTAGGGCCATTTGAAAAAGTGCAAGTTTGGACCCTCTAGCTGCCTCCGTTTCCGAGATATTCAAGGTTTTATATTTTCCTGTCGAGGGGTGACTTTGCCTTGAAATTTTCAACTTTTCTTGGGGGTTTTGTTCCGGAATCCTATTTTTGGTTTTTAGGGCATGGTACAAGCTGCGTTTTAAGACCAAAATCAACTCCCTAGCTGCCGTAGTTTTCGAGTTACAGCCATTTGAAAAAGTGCAAGTTTGGACCCTCTAGCTGCCTCCGTTTCCGAGATATTCAAGGTTTTATATTTTCCTGTCGAGGGGTGACTTTGCCTTGAAATTTTCAACTTTTCTTGCGGTTTTTGTTCCGGAATCGTATTTTTGGTTTTTAGGGCATGGTACAAGCTGCGTTTTAAAACCAAAATCAACTCCCTAGCTGCCGTAGTTTTCGAGTTACAGCCATTTGAAAAAGTGCAAGTTTGGACCCTCTAGCTGCCTCCGTTTCCGAGATATTCAAGGTTTTATATTTTCCTGTCGAGGGGTGTCTTTGCCTTCAAATTTTCAAGTTTTCTTGCGGTTTTTGTTCCGGAATCGTATTTTTGGTTTTTAGGGCATGGTACCAGCTGCGTTTTAAGACCAAAATCAACTCCCTAGCTGCCGTAGTTTTCGAGTTACAGTCATTTGAAAAAGTGCAAGTTTGGACCCTCTAGCTGCCTCCGTTTCCGAGATATTCACGGTTTTATATTTGCCTGTCGAGGGGTGACTTTGCCTTGAAATTTTCAACTTTTCTTGCGGTTTTTGTTCCGGAATCGTATTTTTGGTTTTTAGGGCATGGTACAAGCTGCGTTTTAAAACCAAAATCAACTCCCTAGCTGCCGTAGTTTTCGAGTTGCAGCCATTTGAAAAAGTGCAAGTTTGGACCCTCTAGCTGCCTCCGTTTCCGAGATATTCAAGGTTTTATATTTTCCAGTCGCGGGGTGACTTTGCCTTGAAATTTTCAAGTTTTTTCGCGGTTTTTGTTCCGGAATCGTATTTTTGGTTTTTAGGGCATGGTACCAGCTGCATTTTAAGACCAAAATCAACTCTCTAGCTGCCGTAGTTTTCGAGGTAGGGCCATTTGAAAAAGTGCAAGTTTGGACCCTCTAGCTGCCTCCGTTTCCGAGATATTCAAGGTTTTATATTTTCCTGTCGAGGGGTGACTTTGCCTTGAAATTTTCAACTTTTCTTGGGGGTTTTGTTCCGGAATCCTATTTTTGGTTTTTAGGGCATGGTACAAGCTGCGTTTTAAGACCAAAATCAACTCCCTAGCTGCCGTAGTTTTCGAGTTACAGCCATTTGAAAAAGTGCAAGTTTGGACCCTCTAGCTGCCTCCGTTTCCGAGATATTCAAGGTTTTATATTTTCCTGTCGAGGGGTGACTTTGCCTTGAAATTTTCAAGTTTTCCTACGGGTTTTGCTCCGGAATCGTATTTTTGGTTTTTAGGGCATGGTACCAGCTGCATTTTAAGACCAAAATCAACTCTCTAGCTGCCGTAGTTTTCGAGGTAGGGCCATTTGAAAAAGTGCAAGTTTGGACCCTCTAGCTGCCTCCGTTTCCGAGATATTCAAGGTTTTATATTTTCCTGTCGAGGGGTGTCTTTGCCTTCAAATTTTCAAGTTTTCTTGCGGTTTTTGTTCCGGAATCGTATTTTTGGTTTTTAGGGCATGGTACCAGCTACATTTTAAGACCAAAATCAACTCTCTAGCTGCCGTAGTTTTCGAGGTAGGGCCATTTGAAAAAGTGCAAGTTTGGACCCTCTAGCTGCCTCCGTTTCCGAGATATTCAAGGTTTTATATTTTCCTGTCGAGGGGTGACTTTGCCTTGAAATTTTCAACTTTTCTTGGGGGTTTTGTTCCGGAATCCTATTTTTGGTTTTTAGGGCATGGTACAAGCTGCGTTTTAAGACCAAAATCAACTCCCTAGCTGCCGTAGTTTTCGAGTTACAGCCATTTGAAAAAGTGCAAGTTTGGACCCTCTAGCTGCCTCCGTTTCCGAGATATTCAAGGTTTTATATTTTCCTGTCGAGGGGTGACTTTGCCTTGAAATTTTCAACTTTTCTTGCGGTTTTTGTTCCGGAATCGTATTTTTGGTTTTTAGGGCATGGTACAAGCTGCGTTTTAAAACCAAAATCAACTCCCTAGCTGCCGTAGTTTTCGAGTTACAGCCATTTGAAAAAGTGCAAGTTTGGACCCTCTAGCTGCCTCCGTTTCCGAGATATTCAAGGTTTTATATTTTCCTGTCGAGGGGTGTCTTTGCCTTCAAATTTTCAAGTTTTCTTGCGGTTTTTGTTCCGGAATCGTATTTTTGGTTTTTAGGGCATGGTACCAGCTGCGTTTTAAGACCAAAATCAACTCCCTAGCTGCCGTAGTTTTCGAGTTACAGTCATTTGAAAAAGTGCAAGTTTGGACCCTCTAGCTGCCTCCGTTTCCGAGATATTCACGGTTTTATATTTGCCTGTCGAGGGGTGACTTTGCCTTGAAATTTTCAACTTTTCTTGCGGTTTTTGTTCCGGAATCGTATTTTTGGTTTTTAGGGCATGGTACAAGCTGCGTTTTAAAACCAAAATCAACTCCCTAGCTGCCGTAGTTTTCGAGTTGCAGCCATTTGAAAAAGTGCAAGTTTGGACCCTCTAGCTGCCTCCGTTTCCGAGATATTCAAGGTTTTATATTTTCCAGTCGCGGGGTGACTTTGCCTTGAAATTTTCAAGTTTTTTCGCGGTTTTTGTTCCGGAATCGTATTTTTGGTTTTTAGGGCATGGTACCAGCTGCATTTTAAGACCAAAATCAACTCTCTAGCTGCCGTAGTTTTCGAGGTAGGGCCATTTGAAAAAGTGCAAGTTTGGACCCTCTAGCTGCCTCCGTTTCCGAGATATTCAAGGTTTTATATTTTCCTGTCGAGGGGTGACTTTGCCTTGAAATTTTCAACTTTTCTTGGGGGTTTTGTTCCGGAATCCTATTTTTGGTTTTTAGGGCATGGTACAAGCTGCGTTTTAAGACCAAAATCAACTCCCTAGCTGCCGTAGTTTTCGAGTTACAGCCATTTGAAAAAGTGCAAGTTTGGACCCTCTAGCTGCCTCCGTTTCCGAGATATTCAAGGTTTTATATTTTCCTGTCGAGGGGTGACTTTGCCTTGAAATTTTCAAGTTTTCCTACGGGTTTTGCTCCGGAATCGTATTTTTGGTTTTTAGGGCATGGTACCAGCTGCATTTTAAGACCAAAATCAACTCTCTAGCTGCCGTAGTTTTCGAGGTAGGGCCATTTGAAAAAGTGCAAGTTTGGACCCTCTAGCTGCCTCCGTTTCCGAGATATTCAAGGTTTTATATTTTCCTGTCGAGGGGTGACTTTGCCTTGAAATTTTCAACTTTTCTTGGGGGTTTTGTTCCGGAATCCTATTTTTGGTTTTTAGGGCATGGTACAAGCTGCGTTTTAAGACCAAAATCAACTCCCTAGCTGCCGTAGTTTTCGAGTTACAGCCATTTGAAAAAGTGCAAGTTTGGACCCTCTAGCTGCCTCCGTTTCCGAGATATTCAAGGTTTTATATTTTCCTGTCGAGGGGTGACTTTGCCTTGAAATTTTCAAGTTTTCCTACGGGTTTTGCTCCGGAATCGTATTTTTGGTTTTTAGGGCATGGTACCAGCTGCATTTTAAGACCAAAATCAACTCTCTAGCTGCCGTAGTTTTCGAGGTAGGGCCATTTGAAAAAGTGCAAGTTTGGACCCTCTAGCTGCCTCCGTTTCCGAGATATTCAAGGTTTTATATTTTCCTGTCGAGGGGTGACTTTGCCTTGAAATTTTCAACTTTTCTTGGGGGTTTTGTTCCGGAATCCTATTTTTGGTTTTTAGGGCATGGTACAAGCTGCGTTTTAAGACCAAAATCAACTCCCTAGCTGCCGTAGTTTTCGAGTTACAGCCATTTGAAAAAGTGCAAGTTTGGACCCTCTAGCTGCCTCCGTTTCCGAGATATTCAAGGTTTTATATTTTCCTGTCGAGGGGTGACTTTGCCTTGAAATTTTCAAGTTTTCTTGCGGTTTTTGTTCCGGAATCGTATTTTTGGTTTTTAGGGCATGGTACAAGCTGCGTTTTAAAACCAAAATCAACTCCCTAGCTGCCGTAGTTTTCGAGGTACAGCCATTTGAAAAAGTGCAAGTTTGGACCCTCTAGCTGCCTCCGTTTCCGAGATATTCAAGGTTTTATATTTTCCTGTCGAGGGGTGACTTTGCCTTGAAATTTTCAAGTTTTCTTGCGGTTTTTGTTCCGGAATCGTATTTTTGGTTTTTAGGGCATGGTACAAGCTGCGTTTTAAAACCAAAATCAACTCCCTAGCTGCCGTAGTTTTCGAGGTACAGCCATTTGAAAAAGTGCAAGTTTGGACCCTCTAGCTGCCTCCGTTTCCGAGATATTCAAGGTTTTATATTTTCCAGTCGCGGGGTGACTTTGCCTTGAAATTTTCAAGTTTTTTCGCGGTTTTTGTTCCGGAATCGTATTTTTGGTTTTTAGGGCATGGTACCAGCTGCATTTTAAGACCAAAATCAACTCTCTAGCTGCCGTAGTTTTCGAGGTAGGGCCATTTGAAAAAGTGCAAGTTTGGACCCTCTAGCTGCCTCCGTTTCCGAGATATTCAAGGTTTTATATTTTCCTGTCGAGGGGTGACTTTGCCTTGAAATTTTCAACTTTTCTTGGGGGTTTTGTTCCGGAATCCTATTTTTGGTTTTTAGGGCATGGTACAAGCTGTGTTTTAAGACCAAAATCAACTCCCTAGCTGCCGTAGTTTTCGAGTTACAGCCATTTGAAAAAGTGCAAGTTTGGACCCTCTAGCTGCCTCCGTTTCCGAGATATTCAAGGTTTTATATTTTCCAGTCGCGGGGTGACTTTGCCTTGAAATTTTCAAGTTTTTTCGCGGTTTTTGTTCCGGAATCGTATTTTTGGTTTTTAGGGCATGGTACCAGCTGCATTTTAAGACCAAAATCAACTCTCTAGCTGCCGTAGTTTTCGAGGTAGGGCCATTTGAAAAAGTGCAAGTTTGGACCCTCTAGCTGCCTCCGTTTCCGAGATATTCAAGGTTTTATATTTTCCTGTCGAGGGGTGACTTTGCCTTGAAATTTTCAACTTTTCTTGGGGGTTTTGTTCCGGAATCGTATTTTTGGTTTTTAGGGCATGGTACAAGCTGCGTTTTAAAACCAAAATCAACTCCCTAGCTGCTGTAGTTTTCGAGTTACAGCCATTTGAAAAAGTGCAAGTTTGGACCCTCTAGCTGCCTCCGTTTCCGAGATATTCAAGGTTTTATATTTTCCTGTCGAGGGGTGTCTTTGCCTTGAAATTTTCAAGTTTTCTTGCGGTTTTTGTTCCGGAATCGTATTTTTGGTTTTTAGGGCATGGTACCAGCTGCGTTTTAAGACCAAAATCAACTCCCTAGCTGCCGTAGTTTTCGAGTTACAGTCATTTGAAAAAGTGCAAGTTTGGACCCTCTATCTGCCTCCGTTTCCGAGATATTCACGGTTTTATATTTGCCTGTCGAGGGGTGACTTTGCCTTGAAATTTTCAACTTTTCTTGCGGTTTTTGTTCCGGAATCGTATTTTTGGTTTTTAGGGCATGGTACAAGCTGCGTTTTAAAACCAAAATCAACTCCCTAGCTGCCGTAGTTTTCGAGTTGCAGCCATTTGAAAAAGTGCAAGTTTGGACCCTCTAGCTGCCTCCGTTTCCGAGATATTCAAGGTTTTATATTTTCCAGTCGCGGGGTGACTTTGCCTTGAAATTTTCAAGTTTTTTCGCGGTTTTTGTTCCGGAATCGTATTTTTGGTTTTTAGGGCATGGTACCAGCTGCATTTTAAGACCAAAATCAACTCTCTAGCTGCCGTAGTTTTCGAGGTAGGGCCATTTGAAAAAGTGCAAGTTTGGACCCTCTAGCTGCCTCCGTTTCCGAGATATTCAAGGTTTTATATTTTCCTGTCGAGGGGTGTCTTTGCCTTCAAATTTTCAAGTTTTCTTGCGGTTTTTGTTCCGGAATCGTATTTTTGGTTTTTAGGGCATGGTACCAGCTACATTTTAAGACCAAAATCAACTCTCTAGCTGCCGTAGTTTTCGAGGTAGGGCCATTTGAAAAAGTGCAAGTTTGGACCCTCTAGCTGCCTCCGTTTCCGAGATATTCAAGGTTTTATATTTTCCTGTCGAGGGGTGACTTTGCCTTGAAATTTTCAACTTTTCTTGGGGGTTTTGTTCCGGAATCCTATTTTTGGTTTTTAGGGCATGGTACAAGCTGCGTTTTAAGACCAAAATCAACTCCCTAGCTGCCGTAGTTTTCGAGTTACAGCCATTTGAAAAAGTGCAAGTTTGGACCCTCTAGCTGCCTCCGTTTCCGAGATATTCAAGGTTTTATATTTTCCTGTCGAGGGGTGACTTTGCCTTGAAATTTTCAACTTTTCTTGCGGTTTTTGTTCCGGAATCGTATTTTTGGTTTTTAGGGCATGGTACAAGCTGCGTTTTAAAACCAAAATCAACTCCCTAGCTGCCGTAGTTTTCGAGTTACAGCCATTTGAAAAAGTGCAAGTTTGGACCCTCTAGCTGCCTCCGTTTCCGAGATATTCAAGGTTTTATATTTTCCTGTCGAGGGGTGTCTTTGCCTTCAAATTTTCAAGTTTTCTTGCGGTTTTTGTTCCGGAATCGTATTTTTGGTTTTTAGGGCATGGTACCAGCTGCGTTTTAAGACCAAAATCAACTCCCTAGCTGCCGTAGTTTTCGAGTTACAGTCATTTGAAAAAGTGCAAGTTTGGACCCTCTAGCTGCCTCCGTTTCCGAGATATTCACGGTTTTATATTTGCCTGTCGAGGGGTGACTTTGCCTTGAAATTTTCAACTTTTCTTGCGGTTTTTGTTCCGGAATCGTATTTTTGGTTTTTAGGGCATGGTACAAGCTGCGTTTTAAAACCAAAATCAACTCCCTAGCTGCCGTAGTTTTCGAGTTGCAGCCATTTGAAAAAGTGCAAGTTTGGACCCTCTAGCTGCCTCCGTTTCCGAGATATTCAAGGTTTTATATTTTCCAGTCGCGGGGTGACTTTGCCTTGAAATTTTCAAGTTTTTTCGCGGTTTTTGTTCCGGAATCGTATTTTTGGTTTTTAGGGCATGGTACCAGCTGCATTTTAAGACCAAAATCAACTCTCTAGCTGCCGTAGTTTTCGAGGTAGGGCCATTTGAAAAAGTGCAAGTTTGGACCCTCTAGCTGCCTCCGTTTCCGAGATATTCAAGGTTTTATATTTTCCTGTCGAGGGGTGACTTTGCCTTGAAATTTTCAACTTTTCTTGGGGGTTTTGTTCCGGAATCCTATTTTTGGTTTTTAGGGCATGGTACAAGCTGCGTTTTAAGACCAAAATCAACTCCCTAGCTGCCGTAGTTTTCGAGTTACAGCCATTTGAAAAAGTGCAAGTTTGGACCCTCTAGCTGCCTCCGTTTCCGAGATATTCAAGGTTTTATATTTTCCTGTCGAGGGGTGACTTTGCCTTGAAATTTTCAAGTTTTCCTACGGGTTTTGCTCCGGAATCGTATTTTTGGTTTTTAGGGCATGGTACCAGCTGCATTTTAAGACCAAAATCAACTCTCTAGCTGCCGTAGTTTTCGAGGTAGGGCCATTTGAAAAAGTGCAAGTTTGGACCCTCTAGCTGCCTCCGTTTCCGAGATATTCAAGGTTTTATATTTTCCTGTCGAGGGGTGTCTTTGCCTTCAAATTTTCAAGTTTTCTTGCGGTTTTTGTTCCGGAATCGTATTTTTGGTTTTTAGGGCATGGTACCAGCTACATTTTAAGACCAAAATCAACTCTCTAGCTGCCGTAGTTTTCGAGGTAGGGCCATTTGAAAAAGTGCAAGTTTGGACCCTCTAGCTGCCTCCGTTTCCGAGATATTCAAGGTTTTATATTTTCCTGTCGAGGGGTGACTTTGCCTTGAAATTTTCAACTTTTCTTGGGGGTTTTGTTCCGGAATCCTATTTTTGGTTTTTAGGGCATGGTACAAGCTGCGTTTTAAGACCAAAATCAACTCCCTAGCTGCCGTAGTTTTCGAGTTACAGCCATTTGAAAAAGTGCAAGTTTGGACCCTCTAGCTGCCTCCGTTTCCGAGATATTCAAGGTTTTATATTTTCCTGTCGAGGGGTGACTTTGCCTTGAAATTTTCAACTTTTCTTGCGGTTTTTGTTCCGGAATCGTATTTTTGGTTTTTAGGGCATGGTACAAGCTGCGTTTTAAAACCAAAATCAACTCCCTAGCTGCCGTAGTTTTCGAGTTACAGCCATTTGAAAAAGTGCAAGTTTGGACCCTCTAGCTGCCTCCGTTTCCGAGATATTCAAGGTTTTATATTTTCCTGTCGAGGGGTGTCTTTGCCTTCAAATTTTCAAGTTTTCTTGCGGTTTTTGTTCCGGAATCGTATTTTTGGTTTTTAGGGCATGGTACCAGCTGCGTTTTAAGACCAAAATCAACTCCCTAGCTGCCGTAGTTTTCGAGTTACAGTCATTTGAAAAAGTGCAAGTTTGGACCCTCTAGCTGCCTCCGTTTCCGAGATATTCACGGTTTTATATTTGCCTGTCGAGGGGTGACTTTGCCTTGAAATTTTCAACTTTTCTTGCGGTTTTTGTTCCGGAATCGTATTTTTGGTTTTTAGGGCATGGTACAAGCTGCGTTTTAAAACCAAAATCAACTCCCTAGCTGCCGTAGTTTTCGAGTTGCAGCCATTTGAAAAAGTGCAAGTTTGGACCCTCTAGCTGCCTCCGTTTCCGAGATATTCAAGGTTTTATATTTTCCAGTCGCGGGGTGACTTTGCCTTGAAATTTTCAAGTTTTTTCGCGGTTTTTGTTCCGGAATCGTATTTTTGGTTTTTAGGGCATGGTACCAGCTGCATTTTAAGACCAAAATCAACTCTCTAGCTGCCGTAGTTTTCGAGGTAGGGCCATTTGAAAAAGTGCAAGTTTGGACCCTCTAGCTGCCTCCGTTTCCGAGATATTCAAGGTTTTATATTTTCCTGTCGAGGGGTGACTTTGCCTTGAAATTTTCAAGTTTTCCTACGGGTTTTGCTCCGGAATCGTATTTTTGGTTTTTAGGGCATGGTACCAGCTGCATTTTAAGACCAAAATCAACTCTCTAGCTGCCGTAGTTTTCGAGGTAGGGCCATTTGAAAAAGTGCAAGTTTGGACCCTCTAGCTGCCTCCGTTTCCGAGATATTCAAGGTTTTATATTTTCCTGTCGAGGGGTGACTTTGCCTTGAAATTTTCAACTTTTCTTGGGGGTTTTGTTCCGGAATCCTATTTTTGGTTTTTAGGGCATGGTACAAGCTGCGTTTTAAGACCAAAATCAACTCCCTAGCTGCCGTAGTTTTCGAGTTACAGCCATTTGAAAAAGTGCAAGTTTGGACCCTCTAGCTGCCTCCGTTTCCGAGATATTCAAGGTTTTATATTTTCCTGTCGAGGGGTGACTTTGCCTTGAAATTTTCAAGTTTTCTTGCGGTTTTTGTTCCGGAATCGTATTTTTGGTTTTTAGGGCATGGTACAAGCTGCGTTTTAAAACCAAAATCAACTCCCTAGCTGCCGTAGTTTTCGAGGTACAGCCATTTGAAAAAGTGCAAGTTTGGACCCTCTAGCTGCCTCCGTTTCCGAGATATTCAAGGTTTTATATTTTCCTGTCGAGGGGTGACTTTGCCTTGAAATTTTCAAGTTTTCTTGCGGTTTTTGTTCCGGAATCGTATTTTTGGTTTTTAGGGCATGGTACAAGCTGCGTTTTAAAACCAAAATCAACTCCCTAGCTGCCGTAGTTTTCGAGGTACAGCCATTTGAAAAAGTGCAAGTTTGGACCCTCTAGCTGCCTCCGTTTCCGAGATATTCAAGGTTTTATATTTTCCAGTCGCGGGGTGACTTTGCCTTGAAATTTTCAAGTTTTTTCGCGGTTTTTGTTCCGGAATCGTATTTTTGGTTTTTAGGGCATGGTACCAGCTGCATTTTAAGACCAAAATCAACTCTCTAGCTGCCGTAGTTTTCGAGGTAGGGCCATTTGAAAAAGTGCAAGTTTGGACCCTCTAGCTGCCTCCGTTTCCGAGATATTCAAGGTTTTATATTTTCCTGTCGAGGGGTGACTTTGCCTTGAAATTTTCAACTTTTCTTGGGGGTTTTGTTCCGGAATCCTATTTTTGGTTTTTAGGGCATGGTACAAGCTGTGTTTTAAGACCAAAATCAACTCCCTAGCTGCCGTAGTTTTCGAGTTACAGCCATTTGAAAAAGTGCAAGTTTGGACCCTCTAGCTGCCTCCGTTTCCGAGATATTCAAGGTTTTATATTTTCCAGTCGCGGGGTGACTTTGCCTTGAAATTTTCAAGTTTTTTCGCGGTTTTTGTTCCGGAATCGTATTTTTGGTTTTTAGGGCATGGTACCAGCTGCATTTTAAGACCAAAATCAACTCTCTAGCTGCCGTAGTTTTCGAGGTAGGGCCATTTGAAAAAGTGCAAGTTTGGACCCTCTAGCTGCCTCCGTTTCCGAGATATTCAAGGTTTTATATTTTCCTGTCGAGGGGTGACTTTGCCTTGAAATTTTCAACTTTTCTTGGGGGTTTTGTTCCGGAATCGTATTTTTGGTTTTTAGGGCATGGTACAAGCTGCGTTTTAAAACCAAAATCAACTCCCTAGCTGCTGTAGTTTTCGAGTTACAGCCATTTGAAAAAGTGCAAGTTTGGACCCTCTAGCTGCCTCCGTTTCCGAGATATTCAAGGTTTTATATTTTCCTGTCGAGGGGTGTCTTTGCCTTGAAATTTTCAAGTTTTCTTGCGGTTTTTGTTCCGGAATCGTATTTTTGGTTTTTAGGGCATGGTACCAGCTGCGTTTTAAGACCAAAATCAACTCCCTAGCTGCCGTAGTTTTCGAGTTACAGTCATTTGAAAAAGTGCAAGTTTGGACCCTCTATCTGCCTCCGTTTCCGAGATATTCACGGTTTTATATTTGCCTGTCGAGGGGTGACTTTGCCTTGAAATTTTCAACTTTTCTTGCGGTTTTTGTTCCGGAATCGTATTTTTGGTTTTTAGGGCATGGTACAAGCTGCGTTTTAAAACCAAAATCAACTCCCTAGCTGCCGTAGTTTTCGAGTTGCAGCCATTTGAAAAAGTGCAAGTTTGGACCCTCTAGCTGCCTCCGTTTCCGAGATATTCAAGGTTTTATATTTTCCAGTCGCGGGGTGACTTTGCCTTGAAATTTTCAAGTTTTTTCGCGGTTTTTGTTCCGGAATCGTATTTTTGGTTTTTAGGGCATGGTACCAGCTGCATTTTAAGACCAAAATCAACTCTCTAGCTGCCGTAGTTTTCGAGGTAGGGCCATTTGAAAAAGTGCAAGTTTGGACCCTCTAGCTGCCTCCGTTTCCGAGATATTCAAGGTTTTATATTTTCCTGTCGAGGGGTGTCTTTGCCTTCAAATTTTCAAGTTTTCTTGCGGTTTTTGTTCCGGAATCGTATTTTTGGTTTTTAGGGCATGGTACCAGCTACATTTTAAGACCAAAATCAACTCTCTAGCTGCCGTAGTTTTCGAGGTAGGGCCATTTGAAAAAGTGCAAGTTTGGACCCTCTAGCTGCCTCCGTTTCCGAGATATTCAAGGTTTTATATTTTCCTGTCGAGGGGTGACTTTGCCTTGAAATTTTCAACTTTTCTTGGGGGTTTTGTTCCGGAATCCTATTTTTGGTTTTTAGGGCATGGTACAAGCTGCGTTTTAAGACCAAAATCAACTCCCTAGCTGCCGTAGTTTTCGAGTTACAGCCATTTGAAAAAGTGCAAGTTTGGACCCTCTAGCTGCCTCCGTTTCCGAGATATTCAAGGTTTTATATTTTCCTGTCGAGGGGTGACTTTGCCTTGAAATTTTCAACTTTTCTTGCGGTTTTTGTTCCGGAATCGTATTTTTGGTTTTTAGGGCATGGTACAAGCTGCGTTTTAAAACCAAAATCAACTCCCTAGCTGCCGTAGTTTTCGAGTTACAGCCATTTGAAAAAGTGCAAGTTTGGACCCTCTAGCTGCCTCCGTTTCCGAGATATTCAAGGTTTTATATTTTCCTGTCGAGGGGTGTCTTTGCCTTCAAATTTTCAAGTTTTCTTGCGGTTTTTGTTCCGGAATCGTATTTTTGGTTTTTAGGGCATGGTACCAGCTGCGTTTTAAGACCAAAATCAACTCCCTAGCTGCCGTAGTTTTCGAGTTACAGTCATTTGAAAAAGTGCAAGTTTGGACCCTCTAGCTGCCTCCGTTTCCGAGATATTCACGGTTTTATATTTGCCTGTCGAGGGGTGACTTTGCCTTGAAATTTTCAACTTTTCTTGCGGTTTTTGTTCCGGAATCGTATTTTTGGTTTTTAGGGCATGGTACAAGCTGCGTTTTAAAACCAAAATCAACTCCCTAGCTGCCGTAGTTTTCGAGTTGCAGCCATTTGAAAAAGTGCAAGTTTGGACCCTCTAGCTGCCTCCGTTTCCGAGATATTCAAGGTTTTATATTTTCCAGTCGCGGGGTGACTTTGCCTTGAAATTTTCAAGTTTTTTCGCGGTTTTTGTTCCGGAATCGTATTTTTGGTTTTTAGGGCATGGTACCAGCTGCATTTTAAGACCAAAATCAACTCTCTAGCTGCCGTAGTTTTCGAGGTAGGGCCATTTGAAAAAGTGCAAGTTTGGACCCTCTAGCTGCCTCCGTTTCCGAGATATTCAAGGTTTTATATTTTCCTGTCGAGGGGTGACTTTGCCTTGAAATTTTCAACTTTTCTTGGGGGTTTTGTTCCGGAATCCTATTTTTGGTTTTTAGGGCATGGTACAAGCTGCGTTTTAAGACCAAAATCAACTCCCTAGCTGCCGTAGTTTTCGAGTTACAGCCATTTGAAAAAGTGCAAGTTTGGACCCTCTAGCTGCCTCCGTTTCCGAGATATTCAAGGTTTTATATTTTCCTGTCGAGGGGTGACTTTGCCTTGAAATTTTCAAGTTTTCCTACGGGTTTTGCTCCGGAATCGTATTTTTGGTTTTTAGGGCATGGTACCAGCTGCATTTTAAGACCAAAATCAACTCTCTAGCTGCCGTAGTTTTCGAGGTAGGGCCATTTGAAAAAGTGCAAGTTTGGACCCTCTAGCTGCCTCCGTTTCCGAGATATTCAAGGTTTTATATTTTCCTGTCGAGGGGTGACTTTGCCTTGAAATTTTCAACTTTTCTTGGGGGTTTTGTTCCGGAATCCTATTTTTGGTTTTTAGGGCATGGTACAAGCTGCGTTTTAAGACCAAAATCAACTCCCTAGCTGCCGTAGTTTTCGAGTTACAGCCATTTGAAAAAGTGCAAGTTTGGACCCTCTAGCTGCCTCCGTTTCCGAGATATTCAAGGTTTTATATTTTCCTGTCGAGGGGTGACTTTGCCTTGAAATTTTCAAGTTTTCTTGCGGTTTTTGTTCCGGAATCGTATTTTTGGTTTTTAGGGCATGGTACAAGCTGCGTTTTAAAACCAAAATCAACTCCCTAGCTGCCGTAGTTTTCGAGGTACAGCCATTTGAAAAAGTGCAAGTTTGGACCCTCTAGCTGCCTCCGTTTCCGAGATATTCAAGGTTTTATATTTTCCAGTCGCGGGGTGACTTTGCCTTGAAATTTTCAAGTTTTTTCGCGGTTTTTGTTCCGGAATCGTATTTTTGGTTTTTAGGGCATGGTACCAGCTGCATTTTAAGACCAAAATCAACTCTCTAGCTGCCGTAGTTTTCGAGGTAGGGCCATTTGAAAAAGTGCAAGTTTGGACCCTCTAGCTGCCTCCGTTTCCGAGATATTCAAGGTTTTATATTTTCCTGTCGAGGGGTGACTTTGCCTTGAAATTTTCAACTTTTCTTGGGGGTTTTGTTCCGGAATCCTATTTTTGGTTTTTAGGGCATGGTACAAGCTGCGTTTTAAGACCAAAATCAACTCTCTAGCTGCCGTAGTTTTCGAGGTAGGGCCATTTGAAAAAGTGCAAGTTTGGACCCTCTAGCTGCCTCCGTTTCCGAGATATTCAAGGTTTTATATTTTCCTGTCGAGGGGTGACTTTGCCTTGAAATTTTCAACTTTTCTTGGGGATTTTGTTCCGGAATCCTATTTTTGGTTTTTAGGGCATGGTACAAGCTGCGTTTTAAGACCAAAATCAACTCCCTAGCTGCCGTAGTTTTCGAGTTACAGCCATTTGAAAAAGTGCAAGTTTGGACCCTCTAGCTGCCTCCGTTTCCGAGATATTCAAGGTTTTATATTTTCCTGTCGAGGGGTGACTTTGCCTTGAAATTTTCAACTTTTCTTGCGGTTTTTGTTCCGGAATCGTATTTTTGGTTTTTAGGGCATGGTACAAGCTGCGTTTTAAAACCAAAATCAACTCCCTAGCTGCCGTAGTTTTCGAGGTACAGCCATTTGAAAAAGTGCAAGTTTGGACCCTCTAGCTGCCTCCGTTTCCGAGATATTCAAGGTTTTATATTTTCCTGTCGAGGGGTGACTTTGCCTTGAAATTTTCAAGTTTTCTTGCGGTTTTTGTTCCGGAATCGTATTTTTGGTTTTTAGGGCATGGTACCAGCTGCATTTTAAGACCAAAATCAACTCTCTAGCTGCCGCAGTTTTCGAGGTAGAGCCATTTGAAAAGTGCAAGTTTGGACCCTCTAGCTGCCTCCGTTTCCGAGATATTCAAGGTTTTATATTTTCCTGTCGAGGGGTGACTTTGCCTTGAAATTTTCAACTTTTCTTGCGGTTTTTGTTCCGGAATCGTATTTTTGGTTTTTAGGGCATGGTACAAGCTGCGTTTTAAAACCAAAATCAACTCCCTAGCTGCCGTAGTTTTCGAGGTACAGCCATTTGAAAAAGTGCAAGTTTGGACCCTCTAGCTGCCTCCGTTTCCGAGATATTCAAGGTTTTATATTTTCCTGTCGAGGGGTGACTTTGCCTTGAAATTTTCAAGTTTTCCTACGGGTTTTGCTCCGGAATCGTATTTTTGGTTTTTAGGGCATGGTACCAGCTGCATTTTAAGACCAAAATCAACTCTCTAGCTGCCGTAGTTTTCGAGGTAGGGCCATTTGAAAAAGTGCAAGTTTGGACCCTCTAGCTGCCTCCGTTTCCGAGATATTCAAGGTTTTATATTTTCCTGTCGAGGGGTGACTTTGCCTTGAAATTTTCAACTTTTCTTGCGGTTTTTGTTCCGGAATCGTATTTTTGGTTTTTAGGGCATGGTACAAGCTGCGTTTTAAAACCAAAATCAACTCCCTAGCTGCCGTAGTTTTCGAGTTACAGCCATTTGAAAAAGTGCAAGTTTGGACCCTCTAGCTGCCTCCGTTTCCGAGATATTCAAGGTTTTATATTTTCCTGTCGAGGGGTGACTTTGCCTTGAAATTTTCAAGTTTTCTTGCGGTTTTTGTTCCGGAATCGTATTTTTGGTTTTTAGGGCATGGTACCAGCTGCATTTTAAGACCAAAATCAACTCTCTAGCTGCCGCAGTTTTCGAGGTAGAGCCATTTGAAAAGTGCAAGTTTGGACCCTCTAGCTGCCTCCGTTTCCGAGATATTCAAGGTTTTATATTTTCCTGTCGAGGGGTGACTTTGCCTTGAAATTTTCAAGTTTTCTTGCGGTTTTTGTTCCGGAATCGTATTTTTGGTTTTTAGGGCATGGTACAAGCTGCGTTTTAAAACCAAAATCAACTCCCTAGCTGCCGTAGTTTTCGAGGTACAGCCATTTGAAAAAGTGCAAGTTTGGACCCTCTAGCTGCCTCCGTTTCCGAGATATTCAAGGTTTTATATTTTCCAGTCGCGGGGTGACTTTGCCTTGAAATTTTCAAGTTTTTTCGCGGTTTTTGTTCCGGAATCGTATTTTTGGTTTTTAGGGCATGGTACCAGCTGCATTTTAAGACCAAAATCAACTCTCTAGCTGCCGTAGTTTTCGAGGTAGGGCCATTTGAAAAAGTGCAAGTTTGGACCCTCTAGCTGCCTCCGTTTCCGAGATATTCAAGGTTTTATATTTTCCTGTCGAGGGGTGACTTTGCCTTGAAATTTTCAACTTTTCTTGGGGGTTTTGTTCCGGAATCCTATTTTTGGTTTTTAGGGCATGGTACAAGCTGCGTTTTAAGACCAAAATCAACTCCCTAGCTGCCGTAGTTTTCGAGTTACAGCCATTTGAAAAAGTGCAAGTTTGGACCCTCTAGCTGCCTCCGTTTCCGAGATATTCAAGGTTTTATATTTTCCTGTCGAGGGGTGACTTTGCCTTGAAATTTTCAACTTTTCTTGGGGGTTTTGTTCCGGAATCCTATTTTTGGTTTTTAGGGCATGGTACAAGCTGCGTTTTAAGACCAAAATCAACTCTCTAGCTGCCGTAGTTTTCGAGGTAGGGCCATTTGAAAAAGTGCAAGTTTGGACCCTCTAGCTGCCTCCGTTTCCGAGATATTCAAGGTTTTATATTTTCCTGTCGAGGGGTGACTTTGCCTTGAAATTTTCAACTTTTCTTGGGGGTTTTGTTCCGGAATCCTATTTTTGGTTTTTAGGGCATGGTACAAGCTGCGTTTTAAGACCAAAATCAACTCCCTAGCTGCCGTAGTTTTCGAGTTACAGCCATTTGAAAAAGTGCAAGTTTGGACCCTCTAGCTGCCTCCGTTTCCGAGATATTCAAGGTTTTATATTTTCCTGTCGAGGGGTGACTTTGCCTTGAAATTTTCAACTTTTCTTGCGGTTTTTGTTCCGGAATCGTATTTTTGGTTTTTAGGGCATGGTACAAGCTGCGTTTTAAAACCAAAATCAACTCCCTAGCTGCCGTAGTTTTCGAGGTACAGCCATTTGAAAAAGTGCAAGTTTGGACCCTCTAGCTGCCTCCGTTTCCGAGATATTCAAGGTTTTATATTTTCCTGTCGAGGGGTGACTTTGCCTTGAAATTTTCAAGTTTTCTTGCGGTTTTTGTTCCGGAATCGTATTTTTGGTTTTTAGGGCATGGTACCAGCTGCATTTTAAGACCAAAATCAACTCTCTAGCTGCCGCAGTTTTCGAGGTAGAGCCATTTGAAAAGTGCAAGTTTGGACCCTCTAGCTGCCTCCGTTTCCGAGATATTCAAGGTTTTATATTTTCCTGTCGAGGGGTGACTTTGCCTTGAAATTTTCAACTTTTCTTGCGGTTTTTGTTCCGGAATCGTATTTTTGGTTTTTAGGGCATGGTACAAGCTGCGTTTTAAAACCAAAATCAACTCCCTAGCTGCCGTAGTTTTCGAGGTACAGCCATTTGAAAAAGTGCAAGTTTGGACCCTCTAGCTGCCTCCGTTTCCGAGATATTCAAGGTTTTATATTTTCCAGTCGCGGGGTGACTTTGCCTTGAAATTTTCAAGTTTTTTCGCGGTTTTTGTTCCGGAATCGTATTTTTGGTTTTTAGGGCATGGTACCAGCTGCATTTTAACACCAAAATCAACTCTCTAGCTGCCGTAGTTTTCGAGGTAGGGCCATTTGAAAAAGTGCAAGTTTGGACCCTCTAGCTGCCTCCGTTTCCGAGATATTCAAGGTTTTATATTTTCCTGTCGAGGGGTGACTTTGCCTTGAAATTTTCAACTTTTCTTGGGGGTTTTGTTCCGGAATCCTATTTTTGGTTTTTAGGGCATGGTACAAGCTGCGTTTTAAGACCAAAATCAACTCCCTAGCTGCCGTAGTTTTCGAGTTACAGCCATTTGAAAAAGTGCAAGTTTGGACCCTCTAGCTGCCTCCGTTTCCGAGATATTCAAGGTTTTATATTTTCCTGTCGAGGGGTGACTTTGCCTTGAAATTTTCAACTTTTCTTGCGGTTTTTGTTCCGGAATCGTATTTTTGGTTTTTAGGGCATGGTACAAGCTGCGTTTTAAAACCAAAATCAACTCCCTAGCTGCCGTAGTTTTCGAGGTACAGCCATTTGAAAAAGTGCAAGTTTGGACCCTCTAGCTGCCTCCGTTTCCGAGATATTCAAGGTTTTATATTTTCCTGTCGAGGGGTGACTTTGCCTTGAAATTTTCAAGTTTTCTTGCGGTTTTTGTTCCGGAATCGTATTTTTGGTTTTTAGGGCATGGTACCAGCTGCATTTTAAGACCAAAATCAACTCTCTAGCTGCCGCAGTTTTCGAGGTAGAGCCATTTGAAAAGTGCAAGTTTGGACCCTCTAGCTGCCTCCGTTTCCGAGATATTCAAGGTTTTATTTTTTCCTGTCGAGGGGTGACTTTGCCTTGAAATTTTCAACTTTTCTTGCGGTTTTTGTTCCGGAATCGTATTTTTGGTTTTTAGGGCATGGTACAAGCTGCGTTTTAAAACCAAAATCAACTCCCTAGCTGCCGTAGTTTTCGAGGTACAGCCATTTGAAAAAGTGCAAGTTTGGACCCTCTTGCTGCCTCCGTTTCCGAGATATTCAAGGTTTTATATTTTCCAGTCGCGGGGTGACTTTGCCTTGAAATTTTCAAGTTTTTTCGCGGTTTTTGTTCCGGAATCGTATTTTTGGTTTTTAGGGCATGGTACCAGCTGCATTTTAAAACCAAAATCAACTCTCTAGCTGCCGTAGTTTTCGAGGTAGGGCCATTTGAAAAAGTGCAAGTTTGGACCCTCTAGCTGCCTCCGTTTCCGAGATATTCAAGGTTTTATATTTTCCTGTCGAGGGGTGACTTTGCCTTGAAATTTTCAACTTTTCTTGGGGGTTTTGTTCCGGAATCCTATTTTTGGTTTTAAGGGCATGGTACAAGCTGCGTTTTAAGACCAAAATCAACTCCCTAGCTGCCGTAGTTTTCGAGTTACAGCCATTTGAAAAAAGTGCAAGTTTGGACCCTCTAGCTGCCTCCGTTTCCGAGATATTCAAGATTTTATATTTTCCTGTCGAGGGGTGACTTTGCCTTGAAATTTTCAACTTTTCTTGCGGTTTTTGTTCCGGAATCGTATTTTTGTTTTTAGGGCATGGTACAAGCTGCGTTTTAAAACCAAAATCAACTCCCTAGCTGCCGTAGTTTTCGAGTTACAGCCATTTGAAAAAGTGCAAGTTTGGACCCTCTAGCTGCCTCCGTTTCCGAGATATTCAAGGTTTTATATTTTCCTGTCGAGGGGTGTCTTTGCCTTCAAATTTTCAAGTTTTCTTGCGGTTTTTGTTCCGGAATCGTATTTTTGGTTTTTAGGGCATGGTACCAGCTGCGTTTTAAGACCAAAATCAACTCCCTAGCTGCCGTAGTTTTCGAGTTACAGTCATTTGAAAAAGTGCAAGTTTGGACCCTCTAGCTGCCTCCGTTTCCGAGATATTCACGGTTTTATATTTGCCTGTCGAGGGGTGACTTTGCCTTGAAATTTTCAACTTTTCTTGCGGTTTTTGTTCCGGAATCGTATTTTTGGTTTTTAGGGCATGGTACAAGCTGCGTTTTAAAACCAAAATCAACTCCCTAGCTGCCGTAGTTTTCGAGGTACAGCCATTTGAAAAAGTGCAAGTTTGGACCCTCTAGCTGCCTCCGTTTCCGAGATATTCAAGGTTTTATATTTTCCTGTCGAGGGGTGACTTTGCCTTGAAATTTTCAACTTTTCTTGGGGGTTTTGTTCCGGAATCCTATTTTTGGTTTTTAGGGCATGGTACAAGCTGCGTTTTAAGACCAAAATCAACTCCCTAGCTGCCGTAGTTTTCGAGTTACAGCCATTTGAAAAAGTGCAAGTTTGGACCCTCTAGCTGCCTCCGTTTCCGAGATATTCAAGGTTTTATATTTTCCTGTCGAGGGGTGACTTTGCCTTGAAATTTTCAAGTTTTCCTACGGGTTTTGCTCCGGAATCGTATTTTTGGTTTTTAGGGCATGGTACCAGCTGCATTTTAAGACCAAAATCAACTCTCTAGCTGCCGTAGTTTTCGAGGTAGGGCCATTTGAAAAAGTGCAAGTTTGGACCCTCTAGCTGCCTCCGTTTCCGAGATATTCAAGGTTTTATATTTTCCTGTCGAGGGGTGACTTTGCCTTGAAATTTTCAACTTTTCTTGGGGGTTTTGTTCCGGAATCCTATTTTTGGTTTTTAGGGCATGGTACAAGCTGCGTTTTAAGACCAAAATCAACTCCCTAGCTGCCGTAGTTTTCGAGTTACAGCCATTTGAAAAAGTGCAAGTTTGGACCCTCTAGCTGCCTCCGTTTCCGAGATATTCAAGGTTTTATATTTTCCTGTCGAGGGGTGACTTTGCCTTGAAATTTTCAAGTTTTCCTACGGGTTTTGCTCCGGAATCGTATTTTTGGTTTTTAGGGCATGGTACCAGCTGCATTTTAAGACCAAAATCAACTCTCTAGCTGCCGTAGTTTTCGAGGTAGGGCCATTTGAAAAAGTGCAAGTTTGGACCCTCTAGCTGCCTCCGTTTCCGAGATATTCAAGGTTTTATATTTTCCTGTCGAGGGGTGACTTTGCCTTGAAATTTTCAACTTTTCTTGGGGGTTTTGTTCCGGAATCCTATTTTTGGTTTTTAGGGCATGGTACAAGCTGCGTTTTAAGACCAAAATCAACTCCCTAGCTGCCGTAGTTTTCGAGTTACAGCCATTTGAAAAAGTGCAAGTTTGGACCCTCTAGCTGCCTCCGTTTCCGAGATATTCAAGGTTTTATATTTTCCTGTCGAGGGGTGACTTTGCCTTGAAATTTTCAAGTTTTCTTGCGGTTTTTGTTCCGGAATCGTATTTTTGGTTTTTAGGGCATGGTACAAGCTGCGTTTTAAAACCAAAATCAACTCCCTAGCTGCCGTAGTTTTCGAGGTACAGCCATTTGAAAAAGTGCAAGTTTGGACCCTCTAGCTGCCTCCGTTTCCGAGATATTCAAGGTTTTATATTTTCCTGTCGAGGGGTGACTTTGCCTTGAAATTTTCAAGTTTTCTTGCGGTTTTTGTTCCGGAATCGTATTTTTGGTTTTTAGGGCATGGTACCAGCTGCGTTTTAAGACCAAAATCAACTCCCTAGCTGCCGTAGTTTTCGAGTTACAGCCATTTGAAAAAGTGCAAGTTTGGACCCTCTAGCTGCCTCCGTTTCCGAGATATTCAAGGTTTTATATTTTCCTGTCGAGGGGTGACTTTGCCTTGAAATTTTCAAGTTTTCCTACGGGTTTTGCTCCGGAATCGTATTTTTGGTTTTTAGGGCATGGTACCAGCTGCATTTTAAGACCAAAATCAACTCTCTAGCTGCCGTAGTTTTCGAGGTAGGGCCATTTGGAAAAGTGCAAGTTTGGACCCTCTAGCTGCCTCCGTTTCCGAGATATTCAAGGTTTTATATTTTCCTGTCGAGGGGTGACTTTGCCTTGAAATTTTCAACTTTTCTTGGGGGTTTTGTTCCGGAATCCTATTTTTGGTTTTTAGGGCATGGTACAAGCTGCGTTTTAAGACCAAAATCAACTCCCTAGCTGCCGTAGTTTTCGAGTTACAGCCATTTGAAAAAGTGCAAGTTTGGACCCTCTAGCTGCCTCCGTTTCCGAGATATTCAAGGTTTTATATTTTCCTGTCGAGGGGTGACTTTGCCTTGAAATTTTCAAGTTTTCCTACGGGTTTTGCTCCGGAATCGTATTTTTGGTTTTTAGGGCATGGTACCAGCTGCATTTTAAGACCAAAATCAACTCTCTAGCTGCCGTAGTTTTCGAGGTAGGGCCATTTGAAAAAGTGCAAGTTTGGACCCTCTAGCTGCCTCCGTTTCCGAGATATTCAAGGTTTTATATTTTCCTGTCGAGGGGTGACTTTGCCTTGAAATTTTCAACTTTTCTTGGGGGTTTTGTTCCGGAATCCTATTTTTGGTTTTTAGGGCATGGTACAAGCTGCGTTTTAAGACCAAAATCAACTCCCTAGCTGCCGTAGTTTTCGAGTTACAGCCATTTGAAAAAGTGCAAGTTTGGACCCTCTAGCTGCCTCCGTTTCCGAGATATTCAAGGTTTTATATTTTCCTGTCGAGGGGTGACTTTGCCTTGAAATTTTCAAGTTTTCTTGCGGTTTTTGTTCCGGAATCGTATTTTTGGTTTTTAGGGCATGGTACAAGCTGCGTTTTAAAACCAAAATCAACTCCCTAGCTGCCGTAGTTTTCGAGGTACAGCCATTTGAAAAAGTGCAAGTTTGGACCCTCTAGCTGCCTCCGTTTCCGAGATATTCAAGGTTTTATATTTTCCTGTCGAGGGGTGACTTTGCCTTGAAATTTTCAAGTTTTCTTGCGGTTTTTGTTCCGGAATCGTATTTTTGGTTTTTAGGGCATGGTACAAGCTGCGTTTTAAAACCAAAATCAACTCCCTAGCTGCCGTAGTTTTCGAGGTACAGCCATTTGAAAAAGTGCAAGTTTGGACCCTCTAGCTGCCTCCGTTTCCGAGATATTCAAGGTTTTATATTTTCCAGTCGCGGGGTGACTTTGCCTTGAAATTTTCAAGTTTTTTCGCGGTTTTTGTTCCGGAATCGTATTTTTGGTTTTTAGGGCATGGTACCAGCTGCATTTTAAGACCAAAATCAACTCTCTAGCTGCCGTAGTTTTCGAGGTAGGGCCATTTGAAAAAGTGCAAGTTTGGACCCTCTAGCTGCCTCCGTTTCCGAGATATTCAAGGTTTTATATTTTCCTGTCGAGGGGTGACTTTGCCTTGAAATTTTCAACTTTTCTTGGGGGTTTTGTTCCGGAATCCTATTTTTGGTTTTTAGGGCATGGTACAAGCTGTGTTTTAAGACCAAAATCAACTCCCTAGCTGCCGTAGTTTTCGAGTTACAGCCATTTGAAAAAGTGCAAGTTTGGACCCTCTAGCTGCCTCCGTTTCCGAGATATTCAAGGTTTTATATTTTCCAGTCGCGGGGTGACTTTGCCTTGAAATTTTCAAGTTTTTTCGCGGTTTTTGTTCCGGAATCGTATTTTTGGTTTTTAGGGCATGGTACCAGCTGCATTTTAAGACCAAAATCAACTCTCTAGCTGCCGTAGTTTTCGAGGTAGGGCCATTTGAAAAAGTGCAAGTTTGGACCCTCTAGCTGCCTCCGTTTCCGAGATATTCAAGGTTTTATATTTTCCTGTCGAGGGGTGACTTTGCCTTGAAATTTTCAACTTTTCTTGGGGGTTTTGTTCCGGAATCGTATTTTTGGTTTTTAGGGCATGGTACAAGCTGCGTTTTAAAACCAAAATCAACTCCCTAGCTGCTGTAGTTTTCGAGTTACAGCCATTTGAAAAAGTGCAAGTTTGGACCCTCTAGCTGCCTCCGTTTCCGAGATATTCAAGGTTTTATATTTTCCTGTCGAGGGGTGTCTTTGCCTTGAAATTTTCAAGTTTTCTTGCGGTTTTTGTTCCGGAATCGTATTTTTGGTTTTTAGGGCATGGTACCAGCTGCGTTTTAAGACCAAAATCAACTCCCTAGCTGCCGTAGTTTTCGAGTTACAGTCATTTGAAAAAGTGCAAGTTTGGACCCTCTATCTGCCTCCGTTTCCGAGATATTCACGGTTTTATATTTGCCTGTCGAGGGGTGACTTTGCCTTGAAATTTTCAACTTTTCTTGCGGTTTTTGTTCCGGAATCGTATTTTTGGTTTTTAGGGCATGGTACAAGCTGCGTTTTAAAACCAAAATCAACTCCCTAGCTGCCGTAGTTTTCGAGTTGCAGCCATTTGAAAAAGTGCAAGTTTGGACCCTCTAGCTGCCTCCGTTTCCGAGATATTCAAGGTTTTATATTTTCCAGTCGCGGGGTGACTTTGCCTTGAAATTTTCAAGTTTTTTCGCGGTTTTTGTTCCGGAATCGTATTTTTGGTTTTTAGGGCATGGTACCAGCTGCATTTTAAGACCAAAATCAACTCTCTAGCTGCCGTAGTTTTCGAGGTAGGGCCATTTGAAAAAGTGCAAGTTTGGACCCTCTAGCTGCCTCCGTTTCCGAGATATTCAAGGTTTTATATTTTCCTGTCGAGGGGTGTCTTTGCCTTCAAATTTTCAAGTTTTCTTGCGGTTTTTGTTCCGGAATCGTATTTTTGGTTTTTAGGGCATGGTACCAGCTACATTTTAAGACCAAAATCAACTCTCTAGCTGCCGTAGTTTTCGAGGTAGGGCCATTTGAAAAAGTGCAAGTTTGGACCCTCTAGCTGCCTCCGTTTCCGAGATATTCAAGGTTTTATATTTTCCTGTCGAGGGGTGACTTTGCCTTGAAATTTTCAACTTTTCTTGGGGGTTTTGTTCCGGAATCCTATTTTTGGTTTTTAGGGCATGGTACAAGCTGCGTTTTAAGACCAAAATCAACTCCCTAGCTGCCGTAGTTTTCGAGTTACAGCCATTTGAAAAAGTGCAAGTTTGGACCCTCTAGCTGCCTCCGTTTCCGAGATATTCAAGGTTTTATATTTTCCTGTCGAGGGGTGACTTTGCCTTGAAATTTTCAACTTTTCTTGCGGTTTTTGTTCCGGAATCGTATTTTTGGTTTTTAGGGCATGGTACAAGCTGCGTTTTAAAACCAAAATCAACTCCCTAGCTGCCGTAGTTTTCGAGTTACAGCCATTTGAAAAAGTGCAAGTTTGGACCCTCTAGCTGCCTCCGTTTCCGAGATATTCAAGGTTTTATATTTTCCTGTCGAGGGGTGTCTTTGCCTTCAAATTTTCAAGTTTTCTTGCGGTTTTTGTTCCGGAATCGTATTTTTGGTTTTTAGGGCATGGTACCAGCTGCGTTTTAAGACCAAAATCAACTCCCTAGCTGCCGTAGTTTTCGAGTTACAGTCATTTGAAAAAGTGCAAGTTTGGACCCTCTAGCTGCCTCCGTTTCCGAGATATTCACGGTTTTATATTTGCCTGTCGAGGGGTGACTTTGCCTTGAAATTTTCAACTTTTCTTGCGGTTTTTGTTCCGGAATCGTATTTTTGGTTTTTAGGGCATGGTACAAGCTGCGTTTTAAAACCAAAATCAACTCCCTAGCTGCCGTAGTTTTCGAGTTGCAGCCATTTGAAAAAGTGCAAGTTTGGACCCTCTAGCTGCCTCCGTTTCCGAGATATTCAAGGTTTTATATTTTCCAGTCGCGGGGTGACTTTGCCTTGAAATTTTCAAGTTTTTTCGCGGTTTTTGTTCCGGAATCGTATTTTTGGTTTTTAGGGCATGGTACCAGCTGCATTTTAAGACCAAAATCAACTCTCTAGCTGCCGTAGTTTTCGAGGTAGGGCCATTTGAAAAAGTGCAAGTTTGGACCCTCTAGCTGCCTCCGTTTCCGAGATATTCAAGGTTTTATATTTTCCTGTCGAGGGGTGACTTTGCCTTGAAATTTTCAACTTTTCTTGGGGGTTTTGTTCCGGAATCCTATTTTTGGTTTTTAGGGCATGGTACAAGCTGCGTTTTAAGACCAAAATCAACTCCCTAGCTGCCGTAGTTTTCGAGTTACAGCCATTTGAAAAAGTGCAAGTTTGGACCCTCTAGCTGCCTCCGTTTCCGAGATATTCAAGGTTTTATATTTTCCTGTCGAGGGGTGACTTTGCCTTGAAATTTTCAAGTTTTCCTACGGGTTTTGCTCCGGAATCGTATTTTTGGTTTTTAGGGCATGGTACCAGCTGCATTTTAAGACCAAAATCAACTCTCTAGCTGCCGTAGTTTTCGAGGTAGGGCCATTTGAAAAAGTGCAAGTTTGGACCCTCTAGCTGCCTCCGTTTCCGAGATATTCAAGGTTTTATATTTTCCTGTCGAGGGGTGTCTTTGCCTTCAAATTTTCAAGTTTTCTTGCGGTTTTTGTTCCGGAATCGTATTTTTGGTTTTTAGGGCATGGTACCAGCTACATTTTAAGACCAAAATCAACTCTCTAGCTGCCGTAGTTTTCGAGGTAGGGCCATTTGAAAAAGTGCAAGTTTGGACCCTCTAGCTGCCTCCGTTTCCGAGATATTCAAGGTTTTATATTTTCCTGTCGAGGGGTGACTTTGCCTTGAAATTTTCAACTTTTCTTGGGGGTTTTGTTCCGGAATCCTATTTTTGGTTTTTAGGGCATGGTACAAGCTGCGTTTTAAGACCAAAATCAACTCCCTAGCTGCCGTAGTTTTCGAGTTACAGCCATTTGAAAAAGTGCAAGTTTGGACCCTCTAGCTGCCTCCGTTTCCGAGATATTCAAGGTTTTATATTTTCCTGTCGAGGGGTGACTTTGCCTTGAAATTTTCAACTTTTCTTGCGGTTTTTGTTCCGGAATCGTATTTTTGGTTTTTAGGGCATGGTACAAGCTGCGTTTTAAAACCAAAATCAACTCCCTAGCTGCCGTAGTTTTCGAGTTACAGCCATTTGAAAAAGTGCAAGTTTGGACCCTCTAGCTGCCTCCGTTTCCGAGATATTCAAGGTTTTATATTTTCCTGTCGAGGGGTGTCTTTGCCTTCAAATTTTCAAGTTTTCTTGCGGTTTTTGTTCCGGA
Organism: Chloromyia formosa; assembly: GCA_964017055.1. Lineage (NCBI taxonomy): Eukaryota > Metazoa > Arthropoda > Insecta > Diptera > Stratiomyidae > Chloromyia > Chloromyia formosa. The sequence continues at coordinate 79,867,082 of OZ024817.1, forward strand.
ATCGTATTTTTGGTTTTTAGGGCATGGTACCAGCTGCGTTTTAAGACCAAAATCAACTCCCTAGCTGCCGTAGTTTTCGAGTTACAGTCATTTGAAAAAGTGCAAGTTTGGACCCTCTAGCTGCCTCCGTTTCCGAGATATTCACGGTTTTATATTTGCCTGTCGAGGGGTGACTTTGCCTTGAAATTTTCAACTTTTCTTGCGGTTTTTGTTCCGGAATCGTATTTTTGGTTTTTAGGGCATGGTACAAGCTGCGTTTTAAAACCAAAATCAACTCCCTAGCTGCCGTAGTTTTCGAGTTGCAGCCATTTGAAAAAGTGCAAGTTTGGACCCTCTAGCTGCCTCCGTTTCCGAGATATTCAAGGTTTTATATTTTCCAGTCGCGGGGTGACTTTGCCTTGAAATTTTCAAGTTTTTTCGCGGTTTTTGTTCCGGAATCGTATTTTTGGTTTTTAGGGCATGGTACCAGCTGCATTTTAAGACCAAAATCAACTCTCTAGCTGCCGTAGTTTTCGAGGTAGGGCCATTTGAAAAAGTGCAAGTTTGGACCCTCTAGCTGCCTCCGTTTCCGAGATATTCAAGGTTTTATATTTTCCTGTCGAGGGGTGACTTTGCCTTGAAATTTTCAAGTTTTCCTACGGGTTTTGCTCCGGAATCGTATTTTTGGTTTTTAGGGCATGGTACCAGCTGCATTTTAAGACCAAAATCAACTCTCTAGCTGCCGTAGTTTTCGAGGTAGGGCCATTTGAAAAAGTGCAAGTTTGGACCCTCTAGCTGCCTCCGTTTCCGAGATATTCAAGGTTTTATATTTTCCTGTCGAGGGGTGACTTTGCCTTGAAATTTTCAACTTTTCTTGGGGGTTTTGTTCCGGAATCCTATTTTTGGTTTTTAGGGCATGGTACAAGCTGCGTTTTAAGACCAAAATCAACTCCCTAGCTGCCGTAGTTTTCGAGTTACAGCCATTTGAAAAAGTGCAAGTTTGGACCCTCTAGCTGCCTCCGTTTCCGAGATATTCAAGGTTTTATATTTTCCTGTCGAGGGGTGACTTTGCCTTGAAATTTTCAAGTTTTCTTGCGGTTTTTGTTCCGGAATCGTATTTTTGGTTTTTAGGGCATGGTACAAGCTGCGTTTTAAAACCAAAATCAACTCCCTAGCTGCCGTAGTTTTCGAGGTACAGCCATTTGAAAAAGTGCAAGTTTGGACCCTCTAGCTGCCTCCGTTTCCGAGATATTCAAGGTTTTATATTTTCCTGTCGAGGGGTGACTTTGCCTTGAAATTTTCAAGTTTTCTTGCGGTTTTTGTTCCGGAATCGTATTTTTGGTTTTTAGGGCATGGTACAAGCTGCGTTTTAAAACCAAAATCAACTCCCTAGCTGCCGTAGTTTTCGAGGTACAGCCATTTGAAAAAGTGCAAGTTTGGACCCTCTAGCTGCCTCCGTTTCCGAGATATTCAAGGTTTTATATTTTCCAGTCGCGGGGTGACTTTGCCTTGAAATTTTCAAGTTTTTTCGCGGTTTTTGTTCCGGAATCGTATTTTTGGTTTTTAGGGCATGGTACCAGCTGCATTTTAAGACCAAAATCAACTCTCTAGCTGCCGTAGTTTTCGAGGTAGGGCCATTTGAAAAAGTGCAAGTTTGGACCCTCTAGCTGCCTCCGTTTCCGAGATATTCAAGGTTTTATATTTTCCTGTCGAGGGGTGACTTTGCCTTGAAATTTTCAACTTTTCTTGGGGGTTTTGTTCCGGAATCCTATTTTTGGTTTTTAGGGCATGGTACAAGCTGTGTTTTAAGACCAAAATCAACTCCCTAGCTGCCGTAGTTTTCGAGTTACAGCCATTTGAAAAAGTGCAAGTTTGGACCCTCTAGCTGCCTCCGTTTCCGAGATATTCAAGGTTTTATATTTTCCAGTCGCGGGGTGACTTTGCCTTGAAATTTTCAAGTTTTTTCGCGGTTTTTGTTCCGGAATCGTATTTTTGGTTTTTAGGGCATGGTACCAGCTGCATTTTAAGACCAAAATCAACTCTCTAGCTGCCGTAGTTTTCGAGGTAGGGCCATTTGAAAAAGTGCAAGTTTGGACCCTCTAGCTGCCTCCGTTTCCGAGATATTCAAGGTTTTATATTTTCCTGTCGAGGGGTGACTTTGCCTTGAAATTTTCAACTTTTCTTGGGGGTTTTGTTCCGGAATCGTATTTTTGGTTTTTAGGGCATGGTACAAGCTGCGTTTTAAAACCAAAATCAACTCCCTAGCTGCTGTAGTTTTCGAGTTACAGCCATTTGAAAAAGTGCAAGTTTGGACCCTCTAGCTGCCTCCGTTTCCGAGATATTCAAGGTTTTATATTTTCCTGTCGAGGGGTGTCTTTGCCTTGAAATTTTCAAGTTTTCTTGCGGTTTTTGTTCCGGAATCGTATTTTTGGTTTTTAGGGCATGGTACCAGCTGCGTTTTAAGACCAAAATCAACTCCCTAGCTGCCGTAGTTTTCGAGTTACAGTCATTTGAAAAAGTGCAAGTTTGGACCCTCTATCTGCCTCCGTTTCCGAGATATTCACGGTTTTATATTTGCCTGTCGAGGGGTGACTTTGCCTTGAAATTTTCAACTTTTCTTGCGGTTTTTGTTCCGGAATCGTATTTTTGGTTTTTAGGGCATGGTACAAGCTGCGTTTTAAAACCAAAATCAACTCCCTAGCTGCCGTAGTTTTCGAGTTGCAGCCATTTGAAAAAGTGCAAGTTTGGACCCTCTAGCTGCCTCCGTTTCCGAGATATTCAAGGTTTTATATTTTCCAGTCGCGGGGTGACTTTGCCTTGAAATTTTCAAGTTTTTTCGCGGTTTTTGTTCCGGAATCGTATTTTTGGTTTTTAGGGCATGGTACCAGCTGCATTTTAAGACCAAAATCAACTCTCTAGCTGCCGTAGTTTTCGAGGTAGGGCCATTTGAAAAAGTGCAAGTTTGGACCCTCTAGCTGCCTCCGTTTCCGAGATATTCAAGGTTTTATATTTTCCTGTCGAGGGGTGTCTTTGCCTTCAAATTTTCAAGTTTTCTTGCGGTTTTTGTTCCGGAATCGTATTTTTGGTTTTTAGGGCATGGTACCAGCTACATTTTAAGACCAAAATCAACTCTCTAGCTGCCGTAGTTTTCGAGGTAGGGCCATTTGAAAAAGTGCAAGTTTGGACCCTCTAGCTGCCTCCGTTTCCGAGATATTCAAGGTTTTATATTTTCCTGTCGAGGGGTGACTTTGCCTTGAAATTTTCAACTTTTCTTGGGGGTTTTGTTCCGGAATCCTATTTTTGGTTTTTAGGGCATGGTACAAGCTGCGTTTTAAGACCAAAATCAACTCCCTAGCTGCCGTAGTTTTCGAGTTACAGCCATTTGAAAAAGTGCAAGTTTGGACCCTCTAGCTGCCTCCGTTTCCGAGATATTCAAGGTTTTATATTTTCCTGTCGAGGGGTGACTTTGCCTTGAAATTTTCAACTTTTCTTGCGGTTTTTGTTCCGGAATCGTATTTTTGGTTTTTAGGGCATGGTACAAGCTGCGTTTTAAAACCAAAATCAACTCCCTAGCTGCCGTAGTTTTCGAGTTACAGCCATTTGAAAAAGTGCAAGTTTGGACCCTCTAGCTGCCTCCGTTTCCGAGATATTCAAGGTTTTATATTTTCCTGTCGAGGGGTGTCTTTGCCTTCAAATTTTCAAGTTTTCTTGCGGTTTTTGTTCCGGAATCGTATTTTTGGTTTTTAGGGCATGGTACCAGCTGCGTTTTAAGACCAAAATCAACTCCCTAGCTGCCGTAGTTTTCGAGTTACAGTCATTTGAAAAAGTGCAAGTTTGGACCCTCTAGCTGCCTCCGTTTCCGAGATATTCACGGTTTTATATTTGCCTGTCGAGGGGTGACTTTGCCTTGAAATTTTCAACTTTTCTTGCGGTTTTTGTTCCGGAATCGTATTTTTGGTTTTTAGGGCATGGTACAAGCTGCGTTTTAAAACCAAAATCAACTCCCTAGCTGCCGTAGTTTTCGAGTTGCAGCCATTTGAAAAAGTGCAAGTTTGGACCCTCTAGCTGCCTCCGTTTCCGAGATATTCAAGGTTTTATATTTTCCAGTCGCGGGGTGACTTTGCCTTGAAATTTTCAAGTTTTTTCGCGGTTTTTGTTCCGGAATCGTATTTTTGGTTTTTAGGGCATGGTACCAGCTGCATTTTAAGACCAAAATCAACTCTCTAGCTGCCGTAGTTTTCGAGGTAGGGCCATTTGAAAAAGTGCAAGTTTGGACCCTCTAGCTGCCTCCGTTTCCGAGATATTCAAGGTTTTATATTTTCCTGTCGAGGGGTGACTTTGCCTTGAAATTTTCAACTTTTCTTGGGGGTTTTGTTCCGGAATCCTATTTTTGGTTTTTAGGGCATGGTACAAGCTGCGTTTTAAGACCAAAATCAACTCCCTAGCTGCCGTAGTTTTCGAGTTACAGCCATTTGAAAAAGTGCAAGTTTGGACCCTCTAGCTGCCTCCGTTTCCGAGATATTCAAGGTTTTATATTTTCCTGTCGAGGGGTGACTTTGCCTTGAAATTTTCAAGTTTTCCTACGGGTTTTGCTCCGGAATCGTATTTTTGGTTTTTAGGGCATGGTACCAGCTGCATTTTAAGACCAAAATCAACTCTCTAGCTGCCGTAGTTTTCGAGGTAGGGCCATTTGAAAAAGTGCAAGTTTGGACCCTCTAGCTGCCTCCGTTTCCGAGATATTCAAGGTTTTATATTTTCCTGTCGAGGGGTGACTTTGCCTTGAAATTTTCAACTTTTCTTGGGGGTTTTGTTCCGGAATCCTATTTTTGGTTTTTAGGGCATGGTACAAGCTGCGTTTTAAGACCAAAATCAACTCCCTAGCTGCCGTAGTTTTCGAGTTACAGCCATTTGAAAAAGTGCAAGTTTGGACCCTCTAGCTGCCTCCGTTTCCGAGATATTCAAGGTTTTATATTTTCCTGTCGAGGGGTGACTTTGCCTTGAAATTTTCAAGTTTTCTTGCGGTTTTTGTTCCGGAATCGTATTTTTGGTTTTTAGGGCATGGTACAAGCTGCGTTTTAAAACCAAAATCAACTCCCTAGCTGCCGTAGTTTTCGAGGTACAGCCATTTGAAAAAGTGCAAGTTTGGACCCTCTAGCTGCCTCCGTTTCCGAGATATTCAAGGTTTTATATTTTCCAGTCGCGGGGTGACTTTGCCTTGAAATTTTCAAGTTTTTTCGCGGTTTTTGTTCCGGAATCGTATTTTTGGTTTTTAGGGCATGGTACCAGCTGCATTTTAAGACCAAAATCAACTCTCTAGCTGCCGTAGTTTTCGAGGTAGGGCCATTTGAAAAAGTGCAAGTTTGGACCCTCTAGCTGCCTCCGTTTCCGAGATATTCAAGGTTTTATATTTTCCTGTCGAGGGGTGACTTTGCCTTGAAATTTTCAACTTTTCTTGGGGGTTTTGTTCCGGAATCCTATTTTTGGTTTTTAGGGCATGGTACAAGCTGCGTTTTAAGACCAAAATCAACTCTCTAGCTGCCGTAGTTTTCGAGGTAGGGCCATTTGAAAAAGTGCAAGTTTGGACCCTCTAGCTGCCTCCGTTTCCGAGATATTCAAGGTTTTATATTTTCCTGTCGAGGGGTGACTTTGCCTTGAAATTTTCAACTTTTCTTGGGGATTTTGTTCCGGAATCCTATTTTTGGTTTTTAGGGCATGGTACAAGCTGCGTTTTAAGACCAAAATCAACTCCCTAGCTGCCGTAGTTTTCGAGTTACAGCCATTTGAAAAAGTGCAAGTTTGGACCCTCTAGCTGCCTCCGTTTCCGAGATATTCAAGGTTTTATATTTTCCTGTCGAGGGGTGACTTTGCCTTGAAATTTTCAACTTTTCTTGCGGTTTTTGTTCCGGAATCGTATTTTTGGTTTTTAGGGCATGGTACAAGCTGCGTTTTAAAACCAAAATCAACTCCCTAGCTGCCGTAGTTTTCGAGGTACAGCCATTTGAAAAAGTGCAAGTTTGGACCCTCTAGCTGCCTCCGTTTCCGAGATATTCAAGGTTTTATATTTTCCTGTCGAGGGGTGACTTTGCCTTGAAATTTTCAAGTTTTCTTGCGGTTTTTGTTCCGGAATCGTATTTTTGGTTTTTAGGGCATGGTACCAGCTGCATTTTAAGACCAAAATCAACTCTCTAGCTGCCGCAGTTTTCGAGGTAGAGCCATTTGAAAAGTGCAAGTTTGGACCCTCTAGCTGCCTCCGTTTCCGAGATATTCAAGGTTTTATATTTTCCTGTCGAGGGGTGACTTTGCCTTGAAATTTTCAACTTTTCTTGCGGTTTTTGTTCCGGAATCGTATTTTTGGTTTTTAGGGCATGGTACAAGCTGCGTTTTAAAACCAAAATCAACTCCCTAGCTGCCGTAGTTTTCGAGGTACAGCCATTTGAAAAAGTGCAAGTTTGGACCCTCTAGCTGCCTCCGTTTCCGAGATATTCAAGGTTTTATATTTTCCTGTCGAGGGGTGACTTTGCCTTGAAATTTTCAAGTTTTCCTACGGGTTTTGCTCCGGAATCGTATTTTTGATTTTTAGGGCATGGTACCAGCTGCATTTTAAGACCAAAATCAACTCTCTAGCTGCCGTAGTTTTCGAGGTAGGGCCATTTGAAAAAGTGCAAGTTTGGACCCTCTAGCTGCCTCCGTTTCCGAGATATTCAAGGTTTTATATTTTCCTGTCGAGGGGTGACTTTGCCTTGAAATTTTCAACTTTTCTTGCGGTTTTTGTTCCGGAATCGTATTTTTGGTTTTTAGGGCATGGTACAAGCTGCGTTTTAAAACCAAAATCAACTCCCTAGCTGCCGTAGTTTTCGAGTTACAGCCATTTGAAAAAGTGCAAGTTTGGACCCTCTAGCTGCCTCCGTTTCCGAGATATTCAAGGTTTTATATTTTCCTGTCGAGGGGTGACTTTGCCTTGAAATTTTCAAGTTTTCTTGCGGTTTTTGTTCCGGAATCGTATTTTTGGTTTTTAGGGCATGGTACCAGCTGCATTTTAAGACCAAAATCAACTCTCTAGCTGCCGCAGTTTTCGAGGTAGAGCCATTTGAAAAGTGCAAGTTTGGACCCTCTAGCTGCCTCCGTTTCCGAGATATTCAAGGTTTTATATTTTCCTGTCGAGGGGTGACTTTGCCTTGAAATTTTCAAGTTTTCTTGCGGTTTTTGTTCCGGAATCGTATTTTTGGTTTTTAGGGCATGGTACAAGCTGCGTTTTAAAACCAAAATCAACTCCCTAGCTGCCGTAGTTTTCGAGGTACAGCCATTTGAAAAAGTGCAAGTTTGGACCCTCTAGCTGCCTCCGTTTCCGAGATATTCAAGGTTTTATATTTTCCAGTCGCGGGGTGACTTTGCCTTGAAATTTTCAAGTTTTTTCGCGGTTTTTGTTCCGGAATCGTATTTTTGGTTTTTAGGGCATGGTACCAGCTGCATTTTAAGACCAAAATCAACTCTCTAGCTGCCGTAGTTTTCGAGGTAGGGCCATTTGAAAAAGTGCAAGTTTGGACCCTCTAGCTGCCTCCGTTTCCGAGATATTCAAGGTTTTATATTTTCCTGTCGAGGGGTGACTTTGCCTTGAAATTTTCAACTTTTCTTGGGGGTTTTGTTCCGGAATCCTATTTTTGGTTTTTAGGGCATGGTACAAGCTGCGTTTTAAGACCAAAATCAACTCCCTAGCTGCCGTAGTTTTCGAGTTACAGCCATTTGAAAAAGTGCAAGTTTGGACCCTCTAGCTGCCTCCGTTTCCGAGATATTCAAGGTTTTATATTTTCCTGTCGAGGGGTGACTTTGCCTTGAAATTTTCAACTTTTCTTGGGGGTTTTGTTCCGGAATCCTATTTTTGGTTTTTAGGGCATGGTACAAGCTGCGTTTTAAGACCAAAATCAACTCTCTAGCTGCCGTAGTTTTCGAGGTAGGGCCATTTGAAAAAGTGCAAGTTTGGACCCTCTAGCTGCCTCCGTTTCCGAGATATTCAAGGTTTTATATTTTCCTGTCGAGGGGTGACTTTGCCTTGAAATTTTCAACTTTTCTTGGGGGTTTTGTTCCGGAATCCTATTTTTGGTTTTTAGGGCATGGTACAAGCTGCGTTTTAAGACCAAAATCAACTCCCTAGCTGCCGTAGTTTTCGAGTTACAGCCATTTGAAAAAGTGCAAGTTTGGACCCTCTAGCTGCCTCCGTTTCCGAGATATTCAAGGTTTTATATTTTCCTGTCGAGGGGTGACTTTGCCTTGAAATTTTCAACTTTTCTTGCGGTTTTTGTTCCGGAATCGTATTTTTGGTTTTTAGGGCATGGTACAAGCTGCGTTTTAAAACCAAAATCAACTCCCTAGCTGCCGTAGTTTTCGAGGTACAGCCATTTGAAAAAGTGCAAGTTTGGACCCTCTAGCTGCCTCCGTTTCCGAGATATTCAAGGTTTTATATTTTCCTGTCGAGGGGTGACTTTGCCTTGAAATTTTCAAGTTTTCTTGCGGTTTTTGTTCCGGAATCGTATTTTTGGTTTTTAGGGCATGGTACCAGCTGCATTTTAAGACCAAAATCAACTCTCTAGCTGCCGCAGTTTTCGAGGTAGAGCCATTTGAAAAGTGCAAGTTTGGACCCTCTAGCTGCCTCCGTTTCCGAGATATTCAAGGTTTTATATTTTCCTGTCGAGGGGTGACTTTGCCTTGAAATTTTCAACTTTTCTTGCGGTTTTTGTTCCGGAATCGTATTTTTGGTTTTTAGGGCATGGTACAAGCTGCGTTTTAAAACCAAAATCAACTCCCTAGCTGCCGTAGTTTTCGAGGTACAGCCATTTGAAAAAGTGCAAGTTTGGACCCTCTAGCTGCCTCCGTTTCCGAGATATTCAAGGTTTTATATTTTCCAGTCGCGGGGTGACTTTGCCTTGAAATTTTCAAGTTTTTTCGCGGTTTTTGTTCCGGAATCGTATTTTTGGTTTTTAGGGCATGGTACCAGCTGCATTTTAACACCAAAATCAACTCTCTAGCTGCCGTAGTTTTCGAGGTAGGGCCATTTGAAAAAGTGCAAGTTTGGACCCTCTAGCTGCCTCCGTTTCCGAGATATTCAAGGTTTTATATTTTCCTGTCGAGGGGTGACTTTGCCTTGAAATTTTCAACTTTTCTTGGGGGTTTTGTTCCGGAATCCTATTTTTGGTTTTTAGGGCATGGTACAAGCTGCGTTTTAAGACCAAAATCAACTCCCTAGCTGCCGTAGTTTTCGAGTTACAGCCATTTGAAAAAGTGCAAGTTTGGACCCTCTAGCTGCCTCCGTTTCCGAGATATTCAAGGTTTTATATTTTCCTGTCGAGGGGTGACTTTGCCTTGAAATTTTCAACTTTTCTTGCGGTTTTTGTTCCGGAATCGTATTTTTGGTTTTTAGGGCATGGTACAAGCTGCGTTTTAAAACCAAAATCAACTCCCTAGCTGCCGTAGTTTTCGAGGTACAGCCATTTGAAAAAGTGCAAGTTTGGACCCTCTAGCTGCCTCCGTTTCCGAGATATTCAAGGTTTTATATTTTCCTGTCGAGGGGTGACTTTGCCTTGAAATTTTCAAGTTTTCTTGCGGTTTTTGTTCCGGAATCGTATTTTTGGTTTTTAGGGCATGGTACCAGCTGCATTTTAAGACCAAAATCAACTCTCTAGCTGCCGCAGTTTTCGAGGTAGAGCCATTTGAAAAGTGCAAGTTTGGACCCTCTAGCTGCCTCCGTTTCCGAGATATTCAAGGTTTTATTTTTTCCTGTCGAGGGGTGACTTTGCCTTGAAATTTTCAACTTTTCTTGCGGTTTTTGTTCCGGAATCGTATTTTTGGTTTTTAGGGCATGGTACAAGCTGCGTTTTAAAACCAAAATCAACTCCCTAGCTGCCGTAGTTTTCGAGGTACAGCCATTTGAAAAAGTGCAAGTTTGGACCCTCTTGCTGCCTCCGTTTCCGAGATATTCAAGGTTTTATATTTTCCAGTCGCGGGGTGACTTTGCCTTGAAATTTTCAAGTTTTTTCGCGGTTTTTGTTCCGGAATCGTATTTTTGGTTTTTAGGGCATGGTACCAGCTGCATTTTAAAACCAAAATCAACTCTCTAGCTGCCGTAGTTTTCGAGGTAGGGCCATTTGAAAAAGTGCAAGTTTGGACCCTCTAGCTGCCTCCGTTTCCGAGATATTCAAGGTTTTATATTTTCCTGTCGAGGGGTGACTTTGCCTTGAAATTTTCAACTTTTCTTGGGGGTTTTGTTCCGGAATCCTATTTTTGGTTTTAAGGGCATGGTACAAGCTGCGTTTTAAGACCAAAATCAACTCCCTAGCTGCCGTAGTTTTCGAGTTACAGCCATTTGAAAAAAGTGCAAGTTTGGACCCTCTAGCTGCCTCCGTTTCCGAGATATTCAAGATTTTATATTTTCCTGTCGAGGGGTGACTTTGCCTTGAAATTTTCAACTTTTCTTGCGGTTTTTGTTCCGGAATCGTATTTTTGGTTTTTAGGGCATGGTACAAGCTGCGTTTTAAAACCAAAATCAACTCCCTAGCTGCCGTAGTTTTCGAGTTACAGCCATTTGAAAAAGTGCAAGTTTGGACCCTCTAGCTGCCTCCGTTTCCGAGATATTCAAGGTTTTATATTTTCCTGTCGAGGGGTGTCTTTGCCTTCAAATTTTCAAGTTTTCTTGCGGTTTTTGTTCCGGAATCGTATTTTTGGTTTTTAGGGCATGGTACCAGCTGCGTTTTAAGACCAAAATCAACTCCCTAGCTGCCGTAGTTTTCGAGTTACAGTCATTTGAAAAAGTGCAAGTTTGGACCCTCTAGCTGCCTCCGTTTCCGAGATATTCACGGTTTTATATTTGCCTGTCGAGGGGTGACTTTGCCTTGAAATTTTCAACTTTTCTTGCGGTTTTTGTTCCGGAATCGTATTTTTGGTTTTTAGGGCATGGTACAAGCTGCGTTTTAAAACCAAAATCAACTCCCTAGCTGCCGTAGTTTTCGAGTTGCAGCCATTTGAAAAAGTGCAAGTTTGGACCCTCTAGCTGCCTCCGTTTCCGAGATATTCAAGGTTTTATATTTTCCTGTCGAGGGGTGACTTTGCCTTGAAATTTTCAACTTTTCCTACGGGTTTTGCTCCGGAATCGTATTTTTGGTTTTTAGGGCATGGTACCAGCTGCATTTTAAGACCAAAATCAACTCGCTAGCTGCCGTAGTTTTCGAGGTAGGGCCATTTGAAAAAGTGCAAGTTTGGACCCTCTAGCTGCCTCCGTTTCCGAGATATTCAAGGTTTTATATTTTCCTGTCGAGGGGTGACTTTGCCTTGAAATTTTCAACTTTTCTTGGGGGTTTTGTTCCGGAATCCTATTTTTGGTTTTTAGGGCATGGTACAAGCTGCGTTTTAAGACCAAAATCAACTCCCTAGCTGCCGTAGTTTTCGAGTTACAGCCATTTGAAAAAGTGCAAGTTTGGACCCTCTAGCTGCCTCCGTTTCCGAGATATTCAAGGTTTTATATTTTCCTGTCGAGGGGTGACTTTGCCTTGAAATTTTCAACTTTTCTTGCGGTTTTTGTTCCGGAATCGTATTTTTGGTTTTTAGGGCATGGTACAAGCTGCGTTTTAAAACCAAAATCAACTCCCTAGCTGCCGTAGTTTTCGAGTTACAGCCATTTGAAAAAGTGCAAGTTTGGACCCTCTAGCTGCCTCCGTTTCCGAGATATTCAAGGTTTTATATTTTCCTGTCGAGGGGTGTCTTTGCCTTCAAATTTTCAAGTTTTCTTGCGGTTTTTGTTCCGGAATCGTATTTTTGGTTTTTAGGGCATGGTACCAGCTGCGTTTTAAGACCAAAATCAACTCCCTAGCTGCCGTAGTTTTCGAGTTACAGTCATTTGAAAAAGTGCAAGTTTGGACCCTCTAGCTGCCTCCGTTTCCGAGATATTCACGGTTTTATATTTGCCTGTCGAGGGGTGACTTTGCCTTGAAATTTTCAACTTTTCTTGCGGTTTTTGTTCCGGAATCGTATTTTTGGTTTTTAGGGCATGGTACAAGCTGCGTTTTAAAACCAAAATCAACTCCCTAGCTGCCGTAGTTTTCGAGTTGCAGCCATTTGAAAAAGTGCAAGTTTGGACCCTCTAGCTGCCTCCGTTTCCGAGATATTCAAGGTTTTATATTTTCCAGTCGAGGGGTGACTTTGCCTTGAAATTTTCAAGTTTTTTCGCGGTTTTTGTTCCGGAATCGTATTTTTGGTTTTTAGGGCATGGTACCAGCTGCATTTTAAGACCAAAATCAACTCTCTAGCTGCCGTAGTTTTCGAGGTAGGGCCATTTGAAAAAGTGCAAGTTTGGACCCTCTAGCTGCCTCCGTTTCCGAGATATTCAAGGTTTTATATTTTCCTGTCGAGGGGTGACTTTGCCTTGAAATTTTCAAGTTTTCCTACGGGTTTTGCTCCGGAATCGTATTTTTGGTTTTTAGGGCATGGTACCAGCTGCATTTTAAGACCAAAATCAACTCTCTAGCTGCCGTAGTTTTCGAGGTAGGGCCATTTGAAAAAGTGCAAGTTTGGACCCTCTAGCTGCCTCCGTTTCCGAGATATTCAAGGTTTTATATTTTCCTGTCGAGGGGTGACTTTGCCTTGAAATTTTCAACTTTTCTTGGGGGTTTTGTTCCGGAATCCTATTTTTGGTTTTTAGGGCATGGTACAAGCTGCGTTTTAAGACCAAAATCAACTCCCTAGCCGCCGTAGTTTTCGAGTTACAGCCATTTGAAAAAGTGCAAGTTTGGACCCTCTAGCTGCCTCCGTTTCCGAGATATTCAAGGTTTTATATTTTCCAGTCGAGGGGTGACTTTGCCTTGAAATTTTCAACTTTTCTTGCGGTTTTTGTTCCGGAATCGTATTTTTGGTTTTTAGGGCATGGTACCAGCTGCATTTTAAGACCAAAATCAACTCTCTAGCTGCCGTAGTTTTCGAGGTAGGGCCATTTGAAAAAGTGCAAGTTTGGACCCTCTAGCTGCCTCCGTTTCCGAGATATTCAAGGTTTTATATTTTCCTGTCGAGGGGTGACTTTGCCTTGAAATTTTCAACTTTTCTTGGGGGTTTTGTTCCGGAATCCTATTTTTGGTTTTTAGGGCATGGTACAAGCTGCGTTTTAAGACCAAAATCAACTCCCTAGCTGCCGTAGTTTTCGAGTTACAGCCATTTGAAAAAGTGCAAGTTTGGACCCTCTAGCTGCCTCCGTTTCCGAGATATTCAAGGTTTTATATTTTCCTGTCGAGGGGTGACTTTGCCTTGAAATTTTCAAGTTTTTTCGCGGTTTTTGTTCCGGAATCCTATTTTTGGTTTTTAGGGCATGGTACCAGCTGCGTTTTAAGACCAAAATCAACTCCCTAGCTGCCGTAGTTTTCGAGTTACAGCCATTTGAAAAAGTGCAAGTTTGGACCCTCTAGCTGCCTCCGTTTCCGAGATATTCAAGGTTTTATATTTTCCAGTCGAGGGGTGACTTTGCCTTGAAATTTTCAACTTTTCTTGCGGTTTTTGTTCCGGAATCGTATTTTTGGTTTTTAGGGCATGGTACAAGCTGCGTTTTAAAACCAAAATCAACTCCCTAGCTGCCGTAGTTTTCGAGTTACAGCCATTTGAAAAAGTGCAAGTTTGGACCCTCTAGCTGCCTCCGTTTCCGAGATATTCAAGGTTTTATATTTTCCAGTCGAGGGGTGACTTTGCCTTGAAATTTTCAACTTTTCTTGCGGTTTTTGTTCCGGAATCGTATTTTTGGTTTTTAGGGCATGGTACCAGCTGCATTTTAAGACCAAAATCAACTCTCTAGCTGCCGTAGTTTTCGAGGTAGGGCCATTTGAAAAAGTGCAAGTTTGGACCCTCTAGCTGCCTCCGTTTCCGAGATATTCAAGGTTTTATATTTTCCTGTCGAGGGGTGACTTTGCCTTGAAATTTTCAACTTTTCTTGGGGGTTTTGTTCCGGAATCCTATTTTTGGTTTTTAGGGCATGGTACAAGCTGCGTTTTAAGACCAAAATCAACTCCCTAGCTGCCGTAGTTTTCGAGTTACAGCCATTTGAAAAAGTGCAAGTTTGGACCCTCTAGCTGCCTCCGTTTCCGAGATATTCAAGGTTTTATATTTTCATGTCGAGGGGTGACTTTGCCTTGAAATTTTCAACTTTTCTTGCGGTTTTTGTTCCGGAATCGTATTTTTGGTTTTTAGGGCATGGTACAAGCTGCGTTTTAAAACCAAAATCAACTCCCTAGCTGCCGTAGTTTTCGAGTTACAGCCATTTGAAAAAGTGCAAGTTTGGACCCTCTAGCTGCCTCCGTTTCCGAGATATTCAAGGTTTTATATTTTCCTGTCGAGGGGTGTCTTTGCCTTCAAATTTTCAAGTTTTCTTGCGGTTTTTGTTCCGGAATCGTATTTTTGGTTTTTAGGGCATGGTACCAGCTGCGTTGTAAGACCAAAATCAACTCCCTAGCTGCCGTAGTTTTCGAGGTAGGGCCATTTGAAAAAGTGCAAGTTTGGACCCTCTAGCTGCCTCCGTTTCCGAGATATTCACGGTTTTATATTTGCCTGTCGAGGGGTGACTTTGCCTTGAAATTTTCAACTTTTCTTGCGGTTTTTGTTCCGGAATCGTATTTTTGGTTTTTAGGGCATGGTACAAGCTGCGTTTTAAAACCAAAATCAACTCCCTAGCTGCCGTAGTTTTCGAGTTGCAGCCATTTGAAAAAGTGCAAGTTTGGACCCTCTAGCTGCCTCCGTTTCCGAGATATTCAAGGTTTTATATTTGCCTGTCGAGGGGTGACTTTGCCTTGAAATTTTCAACTTTTCTTGCGGTTTTTGTTCCGGAATCGTATTTTTGGATTTTAGGGCATGGTACAAGCTGCGTTTTAAAACCAAAATCAACTCCATAGCTGCCGTAGTTTTCGAGTTGCAGCCATTTGAAAAAGTGCAAGTTTGGACCCTCTAGCTGCCTCCGTTTCCGAGATATTCAAGGTTTTATATTTTCCTGTCGAGGGGTGACTTTGCCTTGAAATTTTCAAGTTTTCCTACGGGTTTTGCTCCGGAATCGTATTTTTGGTTTTTAGGGCATGGTACCAGCTGCATTTTAAGACCAAAATCAACTCTCTAGCTGCCGTAGTTTTCGAGGTAGGGCCATTTGAAAAAGTGCAAGTTTGGACCCTCTAGCTGCCTCCGTTTCCGAGATATTCAAGGTTTTATATTTTCCTGTCGAGGGGTGACTTTGCCTTGAAATTTTCAACTTTTCTTGGGGGTTTTGTTCCGGAATCGTATTTTTGGTTTTTAGGGCATGGTACAAGCTGCGTTTTAAGACCAAAATCAACTCCCTAGCTGCCGTAGTTTTCGAGTTACAGCCATTTGAAAAAGTGCAAGTTTGGACCCTCTAGCTGCCTCCGTTTCCGAGATATTCAAGGTTTTATATTTTCCTGTCGAGGGGTGACTTTGCCTTGAAATTTTCAACTTTTCTTGCGGTTTTTGTTCCGGAATCGTATTTTTGGTTTTTAGGGCATGGTACAAGCTGCGTTTTAAAACCAAAATCAACTCCCTAGCTGCCGTAGTTTTCGAGGTACAGCCATTTGAAAAAGTGCAAGTTTGGACCCTCTAGCTGCCTCCGTTTCCGAGATATTCAAGGTTTTATATTTTCCAGTCGCGGGGTGACTTTGCCTTGAAATTTTCAAGTTTTCTTGCGGTTTTTGTTCCGGAATCGTATTTTTGGTTTTTAGGGCATGGTACCAGCTGCATTTTAAAACCAAAATCAACTCTCTAGCTGCCGCAGTTTTCGAGGTAGAGCCATTTGAAAAAGTGCAAGTTTGGACCCTCTAGCTGCCTCCGTTTCCGAGATATTCAAGGTTTTATATTTTCCTGTCGAGGGGTGACTTTGCCTTGAAATTTTCAACTTTTCTTGCGGTTTTTGTTCCGGAATCGTATTTTTGGTTTTTAGGGCATGGTACAAGCTGCGTTTTAAAACCAAAATCAACTCCCTAGCTGCCGTAGTTTTCGAGGTACAGCCATTTGAAAAAGTGCAAGTTTGGACCCTCTAGCTGCCTCCGTTTCCGAGATATTCAAGGTTTTATATTTTCCAGTCGCGGGGTGACTTTGCCTTGAAATTTTCAAGTTTTTTCGCGGTTTTTGTTCCGGAATCCTATTTTTGGTTTTTAGGGCATGGTACCAGCTGCGTTTTAAGACCAAAATCAACTCCCTAGCTGCCGTAGTTTTCGAGTTACAGCCATTTGAAAAAGTGCAAGTTTGGACCCTCTGGCTGCCTCCGTTTCCGAGATATTCAAGGTTTTATATTTTCCAGTCGAGGGGTGACTTTGCCTTGAAATTTTCAACTTTTCTTGCGGTTTTTGTTCCGGAATCGTATTTTTGGTTTTTAGGGCATGGTACCAGCTGCGTTTTAAGACCAAAATCAACTCCCTAGCTGCCGTAGTTTTCGAGTTACAGCCATTTGAAAAAGTGCAAGTTTGGACCCTCTAGCTGCCTCCGTTTCCGAGATATTCAAGGTTTTATATTTTCCTGTCGAGGGGTGACTTTGCCTTGAAATTTTCAACTTTTCTTGCGGTTTTTGTTCCGGAATCGTATTTTTGGTTTTTAGGGCATGGTACAAGCTGCGTTTTAAAACCAAAATCAACTCCCTAGCTGCCGTAGTTTTCGAGGTACAGCCATTTGAAAAAGTGCAAGTTTGGACCCTCTAGCTGCCTCCGTTTCCGAGATATTCAAGGTTTTATATTTTCCAGTCGCGGGGTGACTTTGCCTTGAAATTTTCAAGTTTTTTCGCGGTTTTTGTTCCGGAATCCTATTTTTGGTTTTTAGGGCATGGTACCAGCTGCGTTTTAAGACCAAAATCAACTCCCTAGCTGCCGTAGTTTTCGAGTTACAGCCATTTGAAAAAGTGCATGTTTGGACCCTCTAGCTGCCTCCGTTTCCGAGATATTCAAGGTTTTATATTTTCCAGTCGAGGGGTGACTTTGCCTTGAAATTTTCAACTTTTCTTGGGGGTTTTGTTCCGGAATCCTATTTTTGGTTTTTAGGGCGTGGTACAAGCTGCATTTTAAAACCAAATTCAACTCTCTAGCTGCCGTAGTTTTCGAGGTAGGGCCATTTGAAAAAGTGCAAGTTTGGACCCTCTAGCTGCCTCCGTTTCCGAGATATTCAAGGTTTTATATTTTCCTGTCGAGGGGTGACTTTGCCTTGAAATTTTCAAGTTTTCCTACGGGTTTTGCTCCGGATTCTATTTTTGGTTTTTAGGGCATGGTACCAGCTGCGTTTTAAGACCAAAATCAACTCCCTAGCTGCCGTAGTTTTCGAGTTACAGTCATTTGAAAAAGTGCAAGTTTGGACCCTCTAGCTGCCTCCGTTTCCGAGATATTCAAGGTTTTATATTTGCCTGTCGAGGGGTGACTTTGCCTTGAAATTTTCAACTTTTCTTGCGGTTTTTGTTCCGGAATCGTATTTTTGGTTTTTAGGGCATGGTACAAGCTGCGTTTTAAAACCAAAATCAACTCCCTAGCTGCCGTAGTTTTCGAGTTACAGCCATTTGAAAAAGTGCAAGTTTGGACCCTCTAGCTGCCTCCGTTTCCGAGATATTCAAGGTTTTATATTTTCCAGTCGAGGGGTGACTTTGCCTTGAAATTTTCAACTTTTCTTGGGGGTTTTGTTCCGGAATCCTATTTTTGGTTTTTAGGGCATGGTACAAGCTGCATTTTAAAACCAAATTCAACTCTCTAGCTGCCGTAGTTTTCGAGGTAGAGCCATTTGAAAAAGTGCAAGTTTGGACCCTCTAGCTGCTTTCGTTTCCGAGATATTCAAGGTTTTATATTTTCCAGTCGAGGGGTGACTTTGCCTTGAAATTTTCAACTTTTCTTGGGGGTTTTGTTCCGGAATCCTATTTTTGGTTTTTAGGGTGTGGTACAAGCTGCATTTTAAAACCAAATTCAACTCTCTAGCTGCCGTAGTTTTCGAGGTAGGGCCATTTGAAAAAGTGCAAGTTTGGACCCTCTAGCTGCCTCCGTTTCCGAGATATTCAAGGTTTTATATTTTCCCGTCGAGGGGTGACTTTGCCTTGAAATTTTCAAGTTTTCCTACGGGTTTTGCTCCGGAATCGTATTTTTGGTTTTTAGGGCATGGTACCAGCTGCATTTTAAGACCAAAATCAACTCTCTAGCTGCCGCAGTTTTCGAGGTAGAGCCATTTGAAAAAGTGCAAGTTTGGACCCTCTAGCTGCCTCCGTTTCCGAGATATTCAAGGTTTTATATTTTCCAGTCGCGGGGTGACTTTGCCTTGAAATTTTCAAGTTTTTTCGCGGTTTTTGTTCCGGAATCCTATTTTTGGTTTTTAGGGCATGGTACCAGCTGCGTTTTAAGACCAAAATCAACTCCCTAGCTGCCGTAGTTTTCGAGTTACAGTCATTTGAAAAAGTGCAAGTTTGGACCCTCTAGCTGCCTCCGTTTCCGAGATATTCAAGGTTTTATATTTGCCTGTCGAGGGGTGACTTTGCCTTGAAATTTTTAACTTTTCTTGCGGTTTTTGTTCCGGAATCCTATTTTTGGTTTTTAGGGCATGGTACCAGCTGCGTTTTAAGACCAAAATCAACTCCCTAGCTGCCGTAGTTTTCGAGTTACAGTCATTTGAAAAAGTGCAAGTTTGGACCCTCTAGCTGCCTCCGTTTCCGAGATATTCAAGGTTTTATATTTTCCTGTCGAGGGGTGACTTTGCCTTGAAATTTTCAAGTTTTCTTGCGGTTTTTGTTCCGGAATCGTATTTTTGGTTTTTAGGGCATGGTACCAGCTGCATTTTAAAACCAAAATCAACTCTCTAGCTGCCGCAGTTTTCGAGGTAGAGCCATTTGAAAAAGTGCAAGTTTGGACCCTCTAGCTGCCTCCGTTTCCGAGATATTCAAGGTTTTATATTTTCCAGTCGAGGGGTGACTTTGCCTTGAAATTTTCAACTTTTCTTGCGGTTTTTGTTCCGGAATCGTATTTTTGGTTTTTAGGGCATGGTACAAGCTGCGTTTTAAAACCAAAATCAACTCCCTAGCTGCCGTAGTTTTCGAGTTACAGCCATTTGAAAAAGTGCAAGTTTGGACCCTCTAGCTGCCTCCGTTTCCGAGATATTCAAGGTTTTATATTTTCCAGTCGAGGGGTGACTTTGCCTTGAAATTTTCAACTTTTCTTGGGGGTTTTGTTCCGGAATCCTATTTTTGGTTTTTAGGGCGTGGTACAAGCTGCATTTTAAAACCAAATTCAACTCTCTAGCTGCCGTAGTTTTCGAGGTAGGGCCATTTGAAAAAGTGCAAGTTTGGACCCTCTAGCTGCCTCCGTTTCCGAGATATTCAAGGTTTTATATTTTCCTGTCGAGGGGTGACTTTGCCTTGAAATTTTCAAGTTTTCCTACGGGTTTTGCTCCGGAATCGTATTTTTGGTTTTTAGGGCATGGTACCAGCTGCATTTTAAGACCAAAATCAACTCTCTAGCGGCCGCAGTTTTCGAGGTAGAGCCATTTGAAAAAGTGCAAGTTTGGACCCTCTAGCTGCCTCCGTTTCCGAGATATTCAAGGTTTTATATTTTCCAGTCGCGGGGTGACTTTGCCTTGAAATTTTCAAGTTTTTTCGCGGTTTTTGTTCCGGATCCTATTTTTGGTTTTTAGGGCATGGTACCAGCTGCGTTTTAAGACCAAAATCAACTCCCTAGCTGCCGTAGTTTTCGAGTTACAGTCATTTGAAAAAGTGCAAGTTTGGACCCTCTAGCTGCCTCCGTTTCCGAGATATTCAAGGTTTTATATTTTCCTGTCGAGGGGTGACTTTGCCTTGAAATTTTCAACTTTTCTTGCGGTTTTTGTTCCGGAATCGTATTTTTGGTTTTTAGGGCATGGTACAAGCTGCGTTTTAAAACCAAAATCAACTCCCTAGCTGCCGTAGTTTTCGAGTTACAGCCATTTGAAAAAGTGCAAGTTTGGACCCTCTAGCTGCCTCCGTTTCCGAGATATTCAAGGTTTTATATTTTCCAGTCGAGGGGTGACTTTGCCTTGAAATTTTCAACTTTTCTTGGGGGTTTTGTTCCGGAATCCTATTTTTGGTTTTTAGGGCATGGTACAAGCTGCATTTTAAAACCAAATTCAACTCTCTAGCTGCCGTAGTTTTCGAGGTAGAGCCATTTGAAAAAGTGCAAGTTTGGACCCTCTAGCTGCCTCCGTTTCCGAGATATTCAAGGTTTTATATTTTCCAGTCGAGGGGTGACTTTGCCTTGAAATTTTCAACTTTTCTTGGGGGTTTTGTTCCGGAATCCTATTTTTGGTTTTTAGGGCGTGGTACAAGCTGCATTTTAAAACCAAATTCAACTCTCTAGCTGCCGTAGTTTTCGAGGTAGGGCCATTTGAAAAAGTGCAAGTTTGGACCCTCTAGCTGCCTCCGTTTCCGAGATATTCAAGGTTTTATATTTTCCCGTCGAGGGGTGACTTTGCCTTGAAATTTTCAAGTTTTTTCGCGGTTTTTGTTCCGGAATCCTATTTTTGGTTTTTAGGGCATGGTACCAGCTGCGTTTTAAGACCAAAATCAACTCCCTAGCTGCCGTAGTTTTCGAGTTACAGTCATTTGAAAAAGTGCAAGTTTGGACCCTCTAGCTGCCTCCGTTTCCGAGATATTCAAGGTTTTGTATTTGCCTGTCGAGGGGTGACTTTGCCTTGAAATTTTCAAGTTTTACTACGGGTTTTGCTCCGGAATCGTATTTTTGGTTTTTAGGGCATGGTACCAGCTGCATTTTAAGACCAAAATCAACTCTCTAGCTGCCGCAGTTTTCGAGGTAGAGCCATTTGAAAAAGTGCAAGTTTGGACCCTCTAGCTGCCTCCGTTTCCGAGATATTCAAGGTTTTATATTTTCTAGTCGCGGGGTGACTTTGCCTTGAAATTTTCAAGTTTTTTCGCGGTTTTTGTTCCGGAATCCTATTTTTGGTTTTTAGGGCATGGTACTAGCTGCGTTTTAAGACCAAAATCAACTCCCTAGCTGCCGTAGTTTTCGAGTTACAGTCATTTGAAAAAGTGCAAGTTTGGACCCTCTAGCTGCCTCCGTTTCCGAGATATTCAAGGTTTTATATTTTCCTGTCGAGGGGTGACTTTGCCTTGAAATTTTCAACTTTTCTTGGGGGTTTTGTTCCGGAATCCTATTTTTGGTTTTTAGGGCATGGTACAAGCTGCGTTTTAAGACCAAAATCAACTCCCTAGCTGCCGTAGTTTTCGAGTTACAGCCATTTGAAAAAGTGCAAGTTTGGACCCTCTAGCTGCCTCCGTTTCCGAGATATTCAAGGTTTTATATTTTCCTGTCGAGGGGTGACTTTGCCTTGAAATTTTCAACTTTTCTTGCGGTTTTTGTTCCGGAATCGTATTTTTGGTTTTTAGGGCATGGTACAAGCTGCGTTTTAAAACCAAAATCAACTCCCTAGCTGCCGTAGTTTTCGAGGTACAGCCATTTGAAAAAGTGCAAGTTTGGACCCTCTAGCTGCCTCCGTTTCCGAGATATTCAAGGTTTTATATTTTCCTGTCGAGGGGTGACTTTGCCTTGAAATTTTCAAGTTTTCTTGCGGTTTTTGTTCCGGAATCGTATTTTTGGTTTTTAGGGCATGGTACCAGCTGCATTTTAAAACCAAAATCAACTCTCTAGCTGCCGCAGTTTTCGAGGTAGAGCCATTTGAAAAAGTGCAAGTTTGGACCCTCTAGCTGCCTCCGTTTCCGAGATATTCAAGGTTTTATATTTTCCTGTCGAGGGGTGACTTTGCCTTGAAATTTTCAAGTTTTCCTACGGTTTTTGTTCCGGAATCGTATTTTTGGTTTTTAGGGCATGGTACAAGCTGCGTTTTAAAACCAAAATCAACTCCCTAGCTGCCGTAGTTTTCGAGGTACAGCCATTTGAAAAAGTGCAAGTTTGGACCCTCTAGCTGCCTCCGTTTCCGAGATATTCAAGGTTTTATATTTTCCTGTCGAGGGGTGACTTTGCCTTGAAATTTTCAAGTTTTCCTACGGGTTTTGCTCCGGAATCGTATTTTTGGTTTTTAGGGCATGGTACCAGCTGCATTTTAAGACCAAAATCAACTCTCTAGCGGCCGCAGTTTTCGAGGTAGAGCCATTTGAAAAAGTGCAAGTTTGGACCCTCTAGCTGCCTCCGTTTCCGAGATATTCAAGGTTTTATATTTTCCTGTCGAGGGGTGACTTTGCCTTGAAATTTTCAAGTTTTCTTGCGGTTTTTGTTCCGGAATCGTATTTTTGGTTTTTAGGGCATGGTACCAGCTGCATTTTAAAACCAAAATCAACTCTCTAGCTGCCGCAGTTTTCGAGGTAGAGCCATTTGAAAAAGTGCAAGTTTGGACCCTCTAGCTGCCTCCGTTTCCGAGATATTCAAGGTTTTATATTTTCCTGTCGAGGGGTGACTTTGCCTTGAAATTTTCAAGTTTTCTTGCGGTTTTTGTTCCGGAATCGTATTTTTGGTTTTTAGGGCATGGTACCAGCTGCATTTTAAAACCAAAATCAACTCTCTAGCTGCCGCAGTTTTCGAGGTAGAGCCATTTGAAAAAGTGCAAGTTTGGACCCTCTAGCTGCCTCCGTTTCCGAGATATTCAAGGTTTTATATTTTCCAGTCGAGGGGTGACTTTGCCTTGAAATTTTCAACTTTTCTTGGGGGTTTTGTTCCGGAATCCTATTTTTGGTTTTTAGGGCGTGGTACAAGCTGCATTTTAAAACCAAATTCAACTCTCTAGCTGCCGTAGTTTTCGAGGTAGGGCCATTTGAAAAAGTGCAAGTTTGGACCCTCTAGCTGCCTCCGTTTCCGAGATATTCAAGGTTTTATATTTTCCTGTCGAGGGGTGACTTTGCCTTGAAATTTTCAAGTTTTCCTACGGGTTTTGCTCCGGAATCGTATTTTTGGTTTTTAGGGCATGGTACCAGCTGCATTTTAAGACCAAAATCAACTCTCTAGCGGCCGCAGTTTTCGAGGTAGAGCCATTTGAAAAAGTGCAAGTTTGGACCCTCTAGCTGCCTCCGTTTCCGAGATATTCAAGGTTTTATATTTTCCAGTCGCGGGGTGACTTTGCCTTGAAATTTTCAAGTTTTTTCGCGGTTTTTGTTCCGGATCCTATTTTTGGTTTTTAGGGCATGGTACCAGCTGCGTTTTAAGACCAAAATCAACTCCCTAGCTGCCGTAGTTTTCGAGTTACAGTCATTTGAAAAAGTGCAAGTTTGGACCCTCTAGCTGCCTCCGTTTCCGAGATATTCAAGGTTTTATATTTTCCTGTCGAGGGGTGACTTTGCCTTGAAATTTTCAACTTTTCTTGCGGTTTTTGTTCCGGAATCGTATTTTTGGTTTTTAGGGCATGGTACAAGCTGCGTTTTAAAACCAAAATCAACTCCCTAGCTGCCGTAGTTTTCGAGTTACAGCCATTTGAAAAAGTGCAAGTTTGGACCCTCTAGCTGCCTCCGTTTCCGAGATATTCAAGGTTTTATATTTTCCAGTCGAGGGGTGACTTTGCCTTGAAATTTTCAACTTTTCTTGGGGGTTTTGTTCCGGAATCCTATTTTTGGTTTTTAGGGCATGGTACAAGCTGCATTTTAAAACCAAATTCAACTCTCTAGCTGCCGTAGTTTTCGAGGTAGAGCCATTTGAAAAAGTGCAAGTTTGGACCCTCTAGCTGCCTCCGTTTCCGAGATATTCAAGGTTTTATATTTTCCAGTCGAGGGGTGACTTTGCCTTGAAATTTTCAACTTTTCTTGGGGGTTTTGTTCCGGAATCCTATTTTTGGTTTTTAGGGCGTGGTACAAGCTGCATTTTAAAACCAAATTCAACTCTCTAGCTGCCGTAGTTTTCGAGGTAGGGCCATTTGAAAAAGTGCAAGTTTGGACCCTCTAGCTGCCTCCGTTTCCGAGATATTCAAGGTTTTATATTTTCCCGTCGAGGGGTGACTTTGCCTTGAAATTTTCAAGTTTTTTCGCGGTTTTTGTTCCGGAATCCTATTTTTGGTTTTTAGGGCATGGTACCAGCTGCGTTTTAAGACCAAAATCAACTCCCTAGCTGCCGTAGTTTTCGAGTTACAGTCATTTGAAAAAGTGCAAGTTTGGACCCTCTAGCTGCCTCCGTTTCCGAGATATTCAAGGTTTTGTATTTGCCTGTCGAGGGGTGACTTTGCCTTGAAATTTTCAAGTTTTACTACGGGTTTTGCTCCGGAATCGTATTTTTGGTTTTTAGGGCATGGTACCAGCTGCATTTTAAGACCAAAATCAACTCTCTAGCTGCCGCAGTTTTCGAGGTAGAGCCATTTGAAAAAGTGCAAGTTTGGACCCTCTAGCTGCCTCCGTTTCCGAGATATTCAAGGTTTTATATTTTCTAGTCGCGGGGTGACTTTGCCTTGAAATTTTCAAGTTTTTTCGCGGTTTTTGTTCCGGAATCCTATTTTTGGTTTTTAGGGCATGGTACTAGCTGCGTTTTAAGACCAAAATCAACTCCCTAGCTGCCGTAGTTTTCGAGTTACAGTCATTTGAAAAAGTGCAAGTTTGGACCCTCTAGCTGCCTCCGTTTCCGAGATATTCAAGGTTTTATATTTTCCTGTCGAGGGGTGACTTTGCCTTGAAATTTTCAACTTTTCTTGGGGGTTTTGTTCCGGAATCCTATTTTTGGTTTTTAGGGCATGGTACAAGCTGCGTTTTAAGACCAAAATCAACTCCCTAGCTGCCGTAGTTTTCGAGTTACAGCCATTTGAAAAAGTGCAAGTTTGGACCCTCTAGCTGCCTCCGTTTCCGAGATATTCAAGGTTTTATATTTTCCTGTCGAGGGGTGACTTTGCCTTGAAATTTTCAACTTTTCTTGCGGTTTTTGTTCCGGAATCGTATTTTTGGTTTTTAGGGCATGGTACAAGCTGCGTTTTAAAACCAAAATCAACTCCCTAGCTGCCGTAGTTTTCGAGGTACAGCCATTTGAAAAAGTGCAAGTTTGGACCCTCTAGCTGCCTCCGTTTCCGAGATATTCAAGGTTTTATATTTTCCTGTCGAGGGGTGACTTTGCCTTGAAATTTTCAAGTTTTCTTGCGGTTTTTGTTCCGGAATCGTATTTTTGGTTTTTAGGGCATGGTACCAGCTGCATTTTAAAACCAAAATCAACTCTCTAGCTGCCGCAGTTTTCGAGGTAGAGCCATTTGAAAAAGTGCAAGTTTGGACCCTCTAGCTGCCTCCGTTTCCGAGATATTCAAGGTTTTATATTTTCCTGTCGAGGGGTGACTTTGCCTTGAAATTTTCAAGTTTTCCTACGGTTTTTGTTCCGGAATCGTATTTTTGGTTTTTAGGGCATGGTACAAGCTGCGTTTTAAAACCAAAATCAACTCCCTAGCTGCCGTAGTTTTCGAGGTACAGCCATTTGAAAAAGTGCAAGTTTGGACCCTCTAGCTGCCTCCGTTTCCGAGATATTCAAGGTTTTATATTTTCCAGTCGCGGGGTGACTTTGCCTTGAAATTTTCAAGTTTTTTCGCGGTTTTTGTTCCGGAATCCTATTTTTGGTTTTTAGGGCATGGTACCAGCTGCGTTTTAAGACCAAAATCAACTCCCTAGCTGCCGTAGTTTTCGAGTTACAGCCATTTGAAAAAGTGCAAGTTTGGACCCTCTAGCTGCCTCCGTTTCCGAGATATTCAAGGTTTTATATTTTCCAGTCGAGGGGTGACTTTGCCTTGAAATTTTCAACTTTTCTTGCGGTTTTTGTTCCGGAATCGTATTTTTGGTTTTTAGGGCATGGTACAAGCTGCGTTTTAAAACCAAAATCAACTCCCTAGCTGCCGTAGTTTTCGAGTTACAGCCATTTGAAAAAGTGCAAGTTTGGACCCTCTAGCTGCCTCCGTTTCCGAGATATTCAAGGTTTTATATTTTCCAGTCGAGGGGTGACTTTGCCTTGAAATTTTCAACTTTTCTTGGGGGTTTTGTTCCGGAATCCTATTTTTGGTTTTTAGGGCGTGGTACAAGCTGCATTTTAAAACCAAATTCAACTCTCTAGCTGCCGTAGTTTTCGAGGTAGGGCCATTTGAAAAAGTGCAAGTTTGGACCCTCTAGCTGCCTCCGTTTCCGAGATATTCAAGGTTTTATATTTTCCTGTCGAGGGGTGACTTTGCCTTGAAATTTTCAAGTTTTCCTACGGGTTTTGCTCCGGAATCGTATTTTTGGTTTTTAGGGCATGGTACCAGCTGCATTTTAAGACCAAAATCAACTCTCTAGCGGCCGCAGTTTTCGAGGTAGAGCCATTTGAAAAAGTGCAAGTTTGGACCCTCTAGCTGCCTCCGTTTCCGAGATATTCAAGGTTTTATATTTTCCAGTCGCGGGGTGACTTTGCCTTGAAATTTTCAAGTTTTTTCGCGGTTTTTGTTCCGGATCCTATTTTTGGTTTTTAGGGCATGGTACCAGCTGCGTTTTAAGACCAAAATCAACTCCCTAGCTGCCGTAGTTTTCGAGTTACAGTCATTTGAAAAAGTGCAAGTTTGGACCCTCTAGCTGCCTCCGTTTCCGAGATATTCAAGGTTTTATATTTTCCTGTCGAGGGGTGACTTTGCCTTGAAATTTTCAACTTTTCTTGCGGTTTTTGTTCCGGAATCGTATTTTTGGTTTTTAGGGCATGGTACAAGCTGCGTTTTAAAACCAAAATCAACTCCCTAGCTGCCGTAGTTTTCGAGTTACAGCCATTTGAAAAAGTGCAAGTTTGGACCCTCTAGCTGCCTCCGTTTCCGAGATATTCAAGGTTTTATATTTTCCAGTCGAGGGGTGACTTTGCCTTGAAATTTTCAACTTTTCTTGGGGGTTTTGTTCCGGAATCCTATTTTTGGTTTTTAGGGCATGGTACAAGCTGCATTTTAAAACCAAATTCAACTCTCTTGCTGCCGTAGTTTTCGAGGTAGAGCCATTTGAAAAAGTGCAAGTTTGGACCCTCTAGCTGCCTCCGTTTCCGAGATATTCAAGGTTTTATATTTTCCAGTCGAGGGGTGACTTTGCCTTGAAATTTTCAACTTTTCTTGGGGGTTTTGTTCCGGAATCCTATTTTTGGTTTTTAGGGCGTGGTACAAGCTGCATTTTAAAACCAAATTCAACTCTCTAGCTGCCGTAGTTTTCGAGGTAGGGCCATTTGAAAAAGTGCAAGTTTGGACCCTCTAGCTGCCTCCGTTTCCGAGATATTCAAGGTTTTATATTTTCCCGTCGAGGGGTGACTTTGCCTTGAAATTTTCAAGTTTTTTCGCGGTTTTTGTTCCGGAATCCTATTTTTGGTTTTTAGGGCATGGTACCAGCTGCGTTTTAAGACCAAAATCAACTCCCTAGCTGCCGTAGTTTTCGAGTTACAGTCATTTGAAAAAGTGCAAGTTTGGACCCTCTAGCTGCCTCCGTTTCCGAGATATTCAAGGTTTTGTATTTGCCTGTCGAGGGGTGACTTTGCCTTGAAATTTTCAAGTTTTACTACGGGTTTTGCTCCGGAATCGTATTTTTGGTTTTTAGGGCATGGTACCAGCTGCATTTTAAGACCAAAATCAACTCTCTAGCTGCCGCAGTTTTCGAGGTAGAGCCATTTGAAAAAGTGCAAGTTTGGACCCTCTAGCTGCCTCCGTTTCCGAGATATTCAAGGTTTTATATTTTCTAGTCGCGGGGTGACTTTGCCTTGAAATTTTCAAGTTTTTTCGCGGTTTTTGTTCCGGAATCCTATTTTTGGTTTTTAGGGCATGGTACCAGCTGCGTTTTAAGACCAAAATCAACTCCCTAGCTGCCGTAGTTTTCGAGTTACAGTCATTTGAAAAAGTGCAAGTTTGGACCCTCTAGCTGCCTCCGTTTCCGAGATATTCAAGGTTTTATATTTGCCTGTCGAGGGGTGACTTTGCCTTGAAATTTTCAAGTTTTACTACGGGTTTTGCTCCGGAATCGTATTTTTGGTTTTTAGGGCATGGTACCAGCTGCATTTTAAGACCAAAATCAACTCTCTAGCTGCCGCAGTTTTCGAGGTAGAGCCATTTGAAAAAGTGCAAGTTTGGACCCTCTAGCTGCCTCCGTTTCCGAGATATTCAAGGTTTTATATTTTCCAGTCGCGGGGTGACTTTGCCTTGAAATTTTCAAGTTTTTTCGCGGTTTGTGTTCCGGAATCCTATTTTTGGTTTTTAGGGCATGGTACCAGCTGCGTTTTAAGACCAAAATCAACTCCCTAGCTGCCGTAGTTTTCGAGTTACAGTCATTTGAAAAAGTGCAAGTTTGGACCCTCTAGCTGCCTCCGTTTCCGAGATATTCAAGGTTTTATATTTGCCTGTCGAGGGGTGACTTTGCCTTGAAATTTTTAACTTTTCTTGCGGTTTTTGTTCCGGAATCCTATTTTTGGTTTTTAGGGCATGGTACCAGCTGCGTTTTAAGACCAAAATCAACTCCCTAGCTGCCGTAGTTTTCGAGTTACAGTCATTTGAAAAAGTGCAAGTTTGGACCCTCTAGCTGCCTCCGTTTCCGAGATATTCAAGGTTTTATATTTTCCTGTCGAGGGGTGACTTTGCCTTGAAATTTTCAACTTTTCTTGGGGGTTTTGTTCCGGAATCCTATTTTTGGTTTTTAGGGCATGGTACAAGCTGCGTTTTAAAACCAAAATCAACTCTCTAGCTGCCGCAGTTTTCGAGGTAGAGCCATTTGAAAAAGTGCATGTTTGGACCCTCTAGCTGCCTCCGTTTCCGAGATATTCAAGGTTTTATATTTTCCAGTCGCGGGGTGACTTTGCCTTGAAATTTTCAAGTTTTTTCGCGGTTTTTGTTCCGGAATCGTATTTTTGGTTTTTAGGGCATGGTACCAGCTGCGTTTTAAGACCAAAATCAACTCCCTAGCTGCCGTAGTTTTCGAGTTACAGTCATTTGAAAAAGTGCAAGTTTGGACCCTCTAGCTGCCTCCGTTTCCGAGATATTCACGGTTTTATATTTGCCTGTCGAGGGGTGACTTTGCCTTGAAATTTTCAACTTTTCTTGCGGTTTTTGTTCCGGAATCGTATTTTTGGTTTTTAGGGCATGGTACAAGCTGCGTTTTAAAACCAAAATCAACTCCCTAGCTGCCGTAGTTTTCGAGTTACAGCCATTTGAAAAAGTGCAAGTTTGGACCCTCTAGCTGCCTCCGTTTCCGAGATATTCAAGGTTTTATATTTTCCTGTCGAGGGGTGACTTTGCCTTGAAATTTTCAACTTTTCCTACGGGTTTTGCTCCGGAATCGTATTTTTGGTTTTTAGGGCATGGTACCAGCTGCATTTTAAGACCAAAATCAACTCTCTAGCTGCCGTAGTTTTCGAGGTAGGGCCATTTGAAAAAGTGCAAGTTTGGACCCTCTAGCTGCCTCCGTTTCCGAGATATTCAAGGTTGTATATTTTCCAGTCGAGGGGTGATTTTGCCTTGAAATTTTCAACTTTTCTTGGGGGTTTTGTTCCGGAATCGTATTTTTGGTTTTTAGGGCATGGTACAAGCTGCATTTTAAAACCAAATTCAACTCTCTAGCTGCCGTAGTTTTCGAGGTAGAGCCATTTGAAAAAGTGCAAGTTTGGACCCTCTAGCTGCCTCCGTTTCCGAGATATTCAAGGTTTTATATTTTCCAGTCGAGGGGTGACTTTGCCTTGAAATTTTCAACTTTTCTTGGGGGTTTTGTTCCGGAATCCTATTTTTGGTTTTTAAGGCATGGTACAAGCTGCATTTTAAAACCAAATTCAACTCTCTAGCTGCCGTAGTTTTTGAGGTAGAGCCATTTGAAAAAGTGCAAGTTTGGACCCTCTAGCTGCCTCCGTTTCCGAGATATTCAAGGTTTTATATTTTCCAGTCGAGGGGTGACTTTGCCTTGAAATTTTCAACTTTTCTTGCGGTTTTTGTTCCGGAATCGTATTTTTGGTTTTTAGGGCATGGTACCAGCTGCATTTTAAGACCAAAATCAACTCTCTAGCTGCCGTAGTTTTCGAGGTAGGGCCATTTGAAAAAGTGCAAGTTTGGACCTCTAGCTGCCTCCGTTTCCGAGATATTCAAGGTTGTATATTTTCCAGTCGAGGGGTGATTTTGCCTTGAAATTTTCAACTTTTCTTGGGGGTTTTGTTCCGGAATCGTATTTTTGGTTTTTAGGGCATGGTACAAGCTGCATTTTAAAACCAAATTCAACTCTCTAGCTGCCTTAGTTTTCGAGGTAGAGCCATTTGAAAAAGTGCAAGTTTGGACCCTCTAGCTGCCTCCGTTTCCGAGATATTCAAGGTTTTATATTTTCCAGTCGAGGGGTGACTTTGCCTTGAAATTTTCAACTTTGCTTGGGGGTTTTGTTCCGGAATCCCTTTTTGGTTTTTAGGGCGTGGTACAAGCTGCATTTTAAAACCAAATTCAACTCTCTAGCGCCGTAGTTTTCGAGGTAGGGCCATTTGAAAAAGTGCAAGTTTGGACCCTCTAGCTGCCTCCGTTTCCGAGATATTCAAGGTTTTATATTTTCCAGTCGAGGGGTGACTTTGCCTTGAAATTTTCAAGTTTTCCTACGGGTTTTGCTCCGGAATCGTATTTTTGGTTTTTAGGGCATGGTACCAGCTGCATTTTAAGACCAAAATCAACTCTCTAGCTGCCGCAGTTTTCGAGGTAGAGCCATTTGAAAAAGTGCAAGTTTGGACCCTCTAGCTGCCTCCGTTTCCGAGATATTCAAGGTTTTATATTTTCCAGTCGCGGGGTGACTTTGCCTTGAAATTTTCAAGTTTTTTCGCGGTTTTTGTTCCGGAATCGTATTTTTGGTTTTTAGGGCATGGTACCAGCTGCGTTTTAAGACCAAAATCAACTCCCTAGCTGCCGTAGTTTTCGAGTTACAGCCATTTGAAAAAGTGCAAGTTTGGACCCTCTAGCTGCCTCCGTTTCCGAGATATTCAAGGTTTTATATTTTCCAGTCGAGGGGTGACTTTGCCTTGAAATTTTCAAGTTTTCCTACGGGTTTTGCTCCGGAATCGTATTTTTGGTTTTTAGGGCATGGTACCAGCTGCGTTTTAAGACCAAAATCAACTCTCTAGCTGCCGTAGTTTTCGAGGTAGGGCCATTTGAAAAAGTGCAAGTTTGGACCCTCTAGCTGCCTCCGTTTCCGAGATATTCAAGGTTTTATATTTTCCTGTCGAGGGGTGACTTTGCCTTGAAATTTTCAAGTTTTCCTACGGGTTTTGCTCCGGAATCGTATTTTTGGTTTTTAGGGCATGGTACCAGCTGCATTTTAAGACCAAAATCAACTCTCTAGCTGCCGCAGTTTTCGAGGTAGAGCCATTTGAAAAAGTGCAAGTTTGGACCCTCTAGCTGCCTCCGTTTCCGAGATATTCAAGGTTTTATATTTTCCAGTCGCGGGGTGACTTTGCCTTGAAATTTTCAAGTTTTTTCGCGGTTTTTGTTCCGGAATCGTATTTTTGGTTTTTAGGGCATGGTACCAGCTGCGTTTTAAGACCAAAATCAACTCCCTAGCTGCCGTAGTTTTCGAGTTACAGCCATTTGAAAAAGTGCAAGTTTGGACCCTCTAGCTGCCTCCGTTTCCGAGATATTCAAGGTTTTATATTTTCCAGTCGAGGGGTGACTTTGCCTTGAAATTTTCAAGTTTTCTTGCGGCTTTTGTTCCGGAATCCTATTTTTTGTTTTAGGGCATGGTACATACTGCATTTTAAGACCAAAATCAACTCTCTAGCTGCCGTAGTTTTCTAGGTAGGGCCATTTGAAAAAGTGCAAGTTTGGATTCTCTAGCTGCCTCCGTTTCCGAGATATTCAAGGTTTTATATTTTCCAGTCGAGGGGTGACTTTGCCTTGAAATTTTCAACTTTTCTTGGGGGTTTTGTTCCGGAATCCTATTTTTGGTTTTTAGGGCGTGGTACAAGCTGCATTTTAAACCCAAATTCAACTCTCTAGCTGCCGTAGTTTTCGAGGTAGGGCCATTTGAAAAAGTGCAAGTTTGGACCCTCTAGCTGCCTCCGTTTCCGAGATATTCAAGGTTTTATATTTTCCAGTCGAGGGGTGACTTTGCCTTGAAATTTTCAACTTTTCTTAGGGGTTTTGTTCCGGAATCCTATTTTTGGTTTTTAGGGCGTGGTACAAGCTGCATTTTAAAACCAAATTCAACTCTCTAGCTGCCGTAGTTTTCGAGGTAGGGCCATTTGAAAAAGTGCAAGTTTGGACCCTCTAGCTGCCTCCGTTTCCGAGATATTCAAGGTTTTATATTTTCCAGTCGAGGGGTGACTTTGCCTTGAAATTTTCAAGTTTTTCTACGGGTTTTGCTCCGGAATCGTATTTTTGGTTTTTAGGGCATGGTACCAGCTGCATTTTAAGACCAAAATCAACTCTCTAGCTGCCGTAGTTTTCGAGGTAGGGCCATTTGAAAAAGTGCAAGTTTGGACCCTCTAGCTGCCTCCGTTTCCGAGATATTCAAGGTTTTATATTTTCCTGTCGAGGGGTGACTTTACCTTGAAATTTTCAAGTTTTCCTACGGGTTTTGCTCCGGAATCGTATTTTTGGTTTTTAGGGCATGGTACCAGCTGCATTTTAAGACCAAAATCAACTCTCTAGCTGCCGTAGTTTTCGAGGTAGAGCCATTTGAAAAAGTGCAAGTTTGGACCCTCTAGCTGCCTCCGTTTCCGAGATATTCAAGGTTTTATATTTTCCAGTCGCGGGGTGACTTTGCCTTGAATTTTTCAAGTTTTTTCGCGGTTTTTGTTCCGGAATCCTATTTTTGGTTTTTAGGGCATGGTACCAGCTGCGTTTTAAGACCAAAATCAACTCTCTAGCTGCCGTAGTTTTCGAGGTAGGGCCATTTGAAAAAGTGCAAGTTTGGACCCTCTAGCTGCCTCCGTTTCCGAGATATTCAAGGTTTTATATTTTCCTGTCGAGGGGTGACTTTGCCTTGAAATTTTCAAGTTTTCCTACGGGTTTTGCTCCGGAATCGTATTTTTGGTTTTTAGGGCATGGTACCAGCTGCGTTTTAAGACCAAAATCAACTCTCTAGCTGCCGTAGTTTTCGAGGTAAGGCCATTTGAAAAAGTGCAAGTTTGGACCCTCTAGCTGCCTCCGTTTCCGAGATATTCAAGGTTTTATATTTTCCTGTCGAGGGGTGACTTTGCCTTGAAATTTTCAAGTTTTCCTACGGGTTTTGCTCCGGAATCGTATTTTTGGTTTTTAGGGCATGGTACCAGCTGCATTTTAAGACCAAAATCAACTCTCTAGCTGCCGCAGTTTTCGAGGTAGAGCCATTTGAAAAAGTGCAAGTTTGGACCCTCTAGCTGCCTCCGTTTCCGAGATATTCAAGGTTTTATATTTTCCAGTCGCGGGGTGACTTTGCCTTGAAATTTTCAAGTTTTTTCGCGGTTTTTGTTCCGGAATCGTATTTTTGGTTTTTAGGGCATGGTACCAGCTGCGTTTTAAGACCAAAATCAACTCTCTAGCTGCCGTAGTTTTCGAGGTAGGGCCATTTGAAAAAGTGCAAGTTTGGATTCTCTAGCTGCCTCCGTTTCCGAGATATTCAAGGTTTTATATTTTCCAGTCGAGGGGTGACTTTGCCTTGAAATTTTCAACTTTTCTTGGGGGTTTTGTTCCGGAATCCTATTTT
Organism: Chloromyia formosa; assembly: GCA_964017055.1. NCBI lineage: Eukaryota > Metazoa > Arthropoda > Insecta > Diptera > Stratiomyidae > Chloromyia > Chloromyia formosa. The sequence continues at coordinate 79,900,653 of OZ024817.1, forward strand.
TGGTTTTTAGGGCGTGGTACAAGCTGCATTTTAAACCCAAATTCAACTCTCTAGCTGCCGTAGTTTTCGAGGTAGGGCCATTTGAAAAAGTGCAAGTTTGGACCCTCTAGCTGCCTCCGTTTCCGAGATATTCAAGGTTTTATATTTTCCAGTCGAGGGGTGACTTTGCCTTGAAATTTTCAACTTTTCTTAGGGGTTTTGTTCCGGAATCCTATTTTTGGTTTTTAGGGCGTGGTACAAGCTGCATTTTAAAACCAAATTCAACTCTCTAGCTGCCGTAGTTTTCGAGGTAGGGCCATTTGAAAAAGTGCAAGTTTGGACCCTCTAGCTGCCTCCGTTTCCGAGATATTCAAGGTTTTATATTTTCCAGTCGAGGGGTGACTTTGCCTTGAAATTTTCAAGTTTTTCTACGGGTGTTGCTCCGGAATCGTATTTTTGGTTTTTAGGGCATGGTACCAGCTGCATTTTAAGACCAAAATCAACTCTCTAGCTGCCGTAGTTTTCGAGGTAGGGCCATTTGAAAAAGTGCAAGTTTGGACCCTCTAGCTGCCTCCGTTTCCGAGATATTCAAGGTTTTATATTTTCCTGTCGAGGGGTGACTTTACCTTGAAATTTTCAAGTTTTTTTACGGGTTTTGCTCCGGAATCGTATTTTTGGTTTTTAGGGCATGGTACCAGCTGCGTTTTAAGACCAAAATCAACTCTCTAGCTGCCGTAGTTTTCGAGGTAGGGCCATTTGAAAAAGTGCAAGTTTGGACCCTCTAGCTGCCTCCGTTTCCGAGATATTCAAGGTTTTATATTTTCCAGTCGAGGGGTGACTTTGCCTTGAAATTTTCAAGTTTTTCTACGGGTTTTGCTCCGGAATCGTATTTTTGGTTTTTAGGGCATGGTACCAGCTGCATTTTAAGACCAAAATCAACTCTCTAGCTGCCGTAGTTTTCGAGGTAGGGCCATTTGAAAAAGTGCAAGTTTGGACCCTCTAGCTGCCTCCGTTTCCGAGATATTCAAGGTTTTATATTTTCCTGTCGAGGGGTGACTTTACCTTGAAATTTTCAAGTTTTTTTACGGGTTTTGCTCCGGAATCGTATTTTTGGTTTTTAGGGCATGGTACCAGCTGCATTTTAAGACCAAAATCAACTCTCTAGCTGCCGTAGTTTTCGAGGTAGAGCCATTTGAAAAAGTGCAAGTTTGGACCCTCTAGCTGCCTCCGTTTCCGAGATATTCAAGGTTTTATATTTTCCAGTCGCGGGGTGACTTTGCCTTGAATTTTTCAAGTTTTTTCGCGGTTTTTGTTCCGGAATCCTATTTTTGGTTTTTAGGGCATGGTACCAGCTGCGTTTTAAGACCAAAATCAACTCTCTAGCTGCCGTAGTTTTCGAGGTAGGGCCATTTGAAAAAGTGCAAGTTTGGACCCTCTAGCTGCCTCCGTTTCCGAGATATTCAAGGTTTTATATTTTCCAGTCGCGGGGTGAGTTTGCCTTAAAATTTTCAAGTTTTTTCGCGGTTTTTGTTCCGGAATCCTATTTTTGGTTTTTAGGGCATGGTACCAGCTGCGTTTTAAGACCAAAATCAACTCCCTAGCTGCCGTAGTTTTCGAGTTACAGCCATTTGAAAAAGTGCAAGTTTGGACCCTCTAGCTGCCTCCGTTTCCGAGATATTCAAGGTTTTATATTTTCCAGTCGAGGGGTGACTTTGCCTTGAAATTTTCAACTTTTCTTGCGGTTTTTGTTCCGGAATCGTTTTTTTTGGTTTTTAGGGCATGGTACCAGCTGCATTTTAAGACCAAAATCAACTCCCTAGCTGCCGTAGTTTTCGAGGTAGGGCCATTTGAAAAAGTGCAAGTTTGGACCCTCTAGCTGCCTCCGTTTCCGAGATATTCAAGGTTTTATATTTTCCTGTCGAGGGGTGACTTTGCCTTGAAATTTTCAACTTTTCTTGGGGGTTTTGTTCCGGAATCCTATTTTTGGTTTTTAGGGCATGGTACCAGCTGCGTTTTAAGACCAAAATCAACTCCCTAGCTGCCGTAGTTTTCGAGTTACAGCCATTTGAAAAAGTGCAAGTTTGGACCCTCTAGCTGCCTCCGTTTCCGAGATATTCAAGGTTTTATATTTTCCTGTCGAGGGGTGACTTTGCCTTGAAATTTTCAACTTTTCTTGGGGGTTTTGTTCCGGAATCGTATTTTTGGTTTTTAGGGCATGGTACCAGCTGCATTTTAAGACCAAAATCAACTCTCTAGCTGCCGTAGTTTTCGAGGTAGAGCCATTTGAAAAAGTGCAAGTTTGGACCCTCTAGCTGCCTCCGTTTCCGAGATATTCAAGGTTTTATATTTTCCAGTCGCGGGGTGACTTTGCCTTGAATTTTTCAAGTTTTTTCGCGGTTTTTGTTCCGGAATCCTATTTTTGGTTTTTAGGGCATGGTACCAGCTGCGTTTTAAGACCAAAATCAACTCTCTAGCTGCCGTAGTTTTCGAGGTAGGGCCATTTGAAAAAGTGCAAGTTTGGACCCTCTAGCTGCCTCCGTTTCCGAGATATTCAAGGTTTTATATTTTCCAGTCGCGGGGTGAGTTTGCCTTAAAATTTTCAAGTTTTTTCGCGGTTTTTGTTCCGGAATCCTATTTTTGGTTTTTAGGGCATGGTACCAGCTGCGTTTTAAGACCAAAATCAACTCCCTAGCTGCCGTAGTTTTCGAGTTACAGCCATTTGAAAAAGTGCAAGTTTGGACCCTCTAGCTGCCTCCGTTTCCGAGATATTCAAGGTTTTATATTTTCCAGTCGAGGGGTGACTTTGCCTTGAAATTTTCAACTTTTCTTGCGGTTTTTGTTCCGGAATCCTATTTTTGGTTTTTAGGGCATGGTACCAGCTGCATTTTAAAACCAAATTCAACTCTCTAGCTGCCGTAGTTTTCGAGGTAGAGCCATTTGAAAAAGTGCAAGTTTGGACCCTCTAGCTGCCTCCGTTTCCGAGATATTCAAGGTTTTATATTTTCCAGTCGAGGGGTGACTTTGCCTTGAAATTTTGCGTAGTTCGTGGAGATCATTCTGCGAAAGCATCGATAGTTCCAGCGATACCTCTAGACTTCGGAAGATTCTGTCGACAAACCCAATAACACCTTGTTATCTCTTAAAAGATGACGGCACTTGGACATCCTCAAGTCAAGAGACGATCGAAGTCCTTTTAGACATACATTTTCCGGATAGCTCTTCTGTGGTCTCGCTGGAAACTGTTTCTACAATTAATGTGGCGCCATGCGACTCCGCGTCACTTTTTTCGAAAGAAAAGATCGAATGGGCCATAACCAGCTTTGACTCCTTCAAGTCTGCTGGCCCTGATCGTATAATTCCTGCGGACCTACAGCACGTTCTGGACGTAGTATACCCTTGGCTTGACTCGATTTTTAAAGCCTGTCTTGAATTAATCTACATTCCTCGAATCTGGAGGGAGGTTAAAGTAGTCTTTATCCCGAAAGCGGGTAACAGCTCTCACGCGAGTCCGAAAGACCTTAGGCCCATCAGCCTATCATCATCTCTAGCTGCCGCAGTTTTCGAGGTAGAGCCATTTGAAAAAGTGCAAGTTTGGACCCTCTAGCTGCCTCCGTTTCCGAGATATTCAAGGTTTTATATTTTCCAGTCGCGGGGTGACTTTGCCTTAAAATTTTCAAGTTTTTTCGCGGTTTTTGTTCCGGAATCCTATTTTTGGTTTTTAGGGCATGGTACCAGCTGCGTTTTAAGACCAAAATCAACTCCCTAGCTGCCGTAGTTTTCGAGTTACAGCCATTTGAAAAAGTGCAAGTTTGGACCCTCTAGCTGCCTCCGTTTCCGAGATATTCAAGGTTTTATATTTTCCAGTCGAGGGGTGACTTTGCCTTGAAATTTTCAACTTTTCTTGCGGTTTTTGTTCCGGAATCGTATTTTTGGTTTTTAGGGCATGGTACCAGCTGCATTTTAAGACCAAAATCAACTCCCTAGCTGCCGTAGTTTTCGAGGTAGGGCCATTTGAAAAAGTGCAAGTTTGGACCCTCTAGCTGCCTCCGTTTCCGAGATATTCAAGGTTTTATATTTTCCTGTCGAGGGGTGACTTTGCCTTGAAATTTTCAACTTTTCTTGGGGGTTTTGTTCCGGAATCCTATTTTTGGTTTTTAGGGCATGGTACAAGCTGCATTTTAAAACCAAATTCAACTCTCTAGCTGCCGTAGTTTTCGAGGTAGAGCCATTTGAAAAAGTGCAAGTTTGGACCCTCTAGCTGCCTCCGTTTCCGAGATATTCAAGGTTTTATATTTTCCAGTCGAGGGGTGACTTTGCCTTGAAATTTTGCGTAGTTCGTGGAGATCATTCTGCGAAAGCATCGATAGTTCCAGCGATACCTCTAGACTTCGGAAGATTCTGTCGACAAACCCAATAACACCTTGTTATCTCTTAAAAGATGACGGCACTTGGACATCCTCAAGTCAAGAGACGATCGAAGTCCTTTTAGACATACATTTTCCGGATAGCTCTTCTGTGGTCTCGCTGGAAACTGTTTCTACAATTAATGTGGCGCCATGCGACTCCGCGTCACTTTTTTCGAAAGAAAAGATCGAATGGGCCATAACCAGCTTTGACTCCTTCAAGTCTGCTGGCCCTGATCGTATAATTCCTGCGGACCTACAGCACGTGCTGGACGTAGTATACCCTTGGCTTGACTCGATTTTTAAAGCCTGTCTTGAATTAATCTACATTCCTCGAATCTGGAGGGAGGTTAAAGTAGTCTTTATCCCGAAAGCGGGTAAAAGCTCTCACGCGAGTCCGAAAGACCTTAGGCCCATCAGCCTATCATCGACTTTGCTGAAAGTATTGGAACGTTTGATTGACATACACTTGCGGAGCACTATTCCAGCGGATCTTCTATCTACCTCCCAGCACGCTTACTGGAAGGGTAGATCCGTAGATACTGCCCTGCATTCTCTGGTGGGTCTCATCGAAAAGTCTCTTGCCTGCAAAGAGTACACGCTTGTGGCCTTCCTTGATATTGAGGGTGCCTTTAACAACGTGAAACCTGAGGCCATCACAGATGCCCTCTCAAACCTTCGGGGGGATGACTCGCTCTGCAGGCTAATATACATGATGCTTACATCACGAATTATCTCCACTAGTCTGGGCACATCATCTGCACGTAGACACGTGAACAGAGGTACTCCTCAGGGTGGTGTTCTTTCTCCCCTTCTCTGGAACTTGGCGGTCAACGGACTGCTTTTGGAACTGGAAGGGATGGGATGCAAAGTTATTGCTTATGCGGACGACATTGCTATTGCCATCTCGGGTAAATTTCCCTGTGTGCTTAGCGGTATAATGCAGAACGCCCTCTCCATCTTGGCGAACTGGACTAGCAAGGTTGGTGTCAAAGTAAATCCGCTTAAAACGGAACTTGTCCTCTTTACTAGGAGAAACAGCCTACCTTCATTCGAGCTACCATTGATGGAGGGCGCAAGGCTTGTGCTCACTGATAAAGCCAAATTCCTTGGTCTCATCCTGGATAGGAAACTTTCCTGGAAGCTGAACATTCAGGAGCGTGTTAAAAAGGCAACTGTTGCACTATACTCGTGCAAGAGGGCTATAGGGAAGAAGTGGGGCTTACAACCGAAGGTTGTATACTGGCTCTACTTATCGGTTTTGCGTCCTATTCTACTGCATGGGGTTGTCGTCTGGTGGACGGCACTTAGGATTTTAGCTTACAGAACCCTACTGGAGAAGGTCCAAAGATTGGCATGTATTGCCATCACGGGGGCTCTGAGGACTACACCGACCGCTGCCTTGGGCGTAATGTTGAATTTGCTTCCCTTGGACATTTTTGCAGAGCAGATGGCGGCGAGCACGGCTGTTCGCCTTCGCGAAACCGGTTATTGGGCCGCGTCAACCATTGGTCACTCGTCTGTATTGAGGAACTTTGATATTCCCGAAGTGACGGACTATACCTCCCCGAAATACTTGTTCGAAAGGGGTTTTACTAGCTTGATCCCCTCCAGGACTGACTGGTCAGCTGACGCTATTCAGGAATCAGATGCTATTAGCATTTTTACTGATGGCTCTAAGACTGACGATGGAGTGGGGGCTGGCGTATACTCGGAATGGATGGGTTTTAATTTATCGTTCCGTCTCCCGGACTTTTGTAGCGTTTTTCAGGCGGAAATTACAGCAATATCTGAAGCTCTAGCCTGTTTGGCGCAAAACGTCACATCTGCTGGGAACGTTGTGATCTACACGGATAGCCAACCGGCGATCAAATCGCTTAGCTCTGCTTTGGTCAAGTCGAAGACAGTACTGAATTGTCGCAATTCCCTCTTAGAGATGGGTAGACTTTTCAACATTTCCGTGTGCTGGGTGCCTGGCCATAGTGGCTATCCTGGCAACTGTAGGGCCGACGAACTAGCTCGGGCGGGCTCGACTGATGAGACCAGCGGGTTGTTGCGTAGTACTAGCATGCCTCTAGCTGCTTGTAAACTGGCTATTAAAGATGCGGCATATGATAGGGCTAGCACCAGATGGAGCAATGGTAATACCTGTCATGTGGCTAGACAGATGTGGCCCAAACTGGATCCCAAGCGATCCTCTGGGCTGCTAATGTTAAACAGAAATCAGCTGAGAACTGTCATAGGAGTTTTAACCGGACACTGCCTAATTGGGGAGCATGCTAGAAGACTTCGTCTTCCCCACAATGACTTCTGCAGGAGCTGTGGGGACGAAGAGGAGGAGGAAACTATGTCTCACCTTCTATGTACCTGTCCCGCCCTTGCAAATTTTAGAAAGGACCTTCTTGGCTCCTACTTTTTCACCGATCTGGATGACCTGAAAGAGGTTAGTGTGGGTCGGCTTCATCGATTCATTGTGTGCTCTGGCTGGTTTGACGAGTGAGTTGGTCTCAGGTTGCTGAGTCTTAGGGGTATCACAACGGATCCAGTGGTGGTCTATGTGTGCTTTTTGCGTTATCTATAAGCAGCCCTTTCAACCTAACCTAACCTAACGTAATGTAAAGTAATTAACGCTGTCAAAAATATAGGGTATATAGTTGTAGGTCTTTGTGTTCAGGAAAATAGTTGAATTGTACTGAAGAAGGACACAACAGGTGTCTGAAATGCGCATTTACAAATTAAAAAAGAATCCCGTCTTAGGAAAAATCAACGTTTTTCATTTAGTATAGTTTACCTAGATCAACCGGAACGACGATTGCGCAGCTTCGATCTGGCTGGTGCTCCCGTTGTTGTTGTTATGGTAGCGATGTTTCGAATACTGTAGTTCTTCTTGCATCGAGTTCTTGGCCGTTGAAAAACGGGTCGTTCCGGTACGAAGAACCGGCTGCCGCAGGTGTGCCCGTCTTAATTCGTACTTGTCCCGAATCGACCACGATATTCTGAATATATTTCCAGCCTGACCAGCCTCATGACATTGATCATATATTCAATTGCTCAGCAGCTCCCACACAGTCAACACCAAGAGCTCTGTGGGAGGCTCCGATCGAAACCGCGATTTCCTTAGCCTCAACATCATAAAAGAGAAAGCCGCTGCTAATATATAACTTACACAGACACATATCAAATTCGAAGACGTTGCTACTACAACAACCTCTCTGGCTGGCGTGTCTTTGCCTACGTCGCTACTTTTGCAGTCCCTCCAGGAAATTATTTTTGACTTGCAAAGAAGCGGATTTTTGGCAAGGAGGGTTTTGCCCACGAACAAACCCTGTAATTCTCGCAAAATTTTGTTTGGATTTATCTTCCCGCTTATGTTTCTTTATTAATGAGCGGACCTGAACTGAAACAGTTTTTCCGCCTTTCCAAAACCGACCAGACCCTTGTAGGTCCACGACACCCCTAGATTTTCTTTTCTAAATCATTCATTATATATTTCGTAACAATCAAAATGGGTCCATTTTACGACTACTCCATTCACTTTTTTTACTTTACAGATTCCTTCAACATAAACCTAATCGACAAGATAACGTCCCGAAACGATCCTCTCTGGAAGGATACGCCAAAAACGACATTTGAGGACGAGGAAGACGAATTGCTGGGACTCTGTTCCGGACGTTTTGATCCGACTCAAAGAAATTCTGTGATAAGTCAAATACCGACAACGACACAACTGCCCGATGGCACTGAAGAGAGTGAGTTGCTGGCTCTCTGTTCGGGCACGTTCCAAGCAACCCAAGTAATGAATGTTTCATACTCTCGACATGTTTCAGCTAATCTAATCAATCCTTTTTTCAGGCTGCAACTGAAGAGATCCCCACTGCCTCTCCTTCGTATGCACCCAAAAGACTGGAATCATCCGACGAAGAGACCGAAATGGAGCCTGAAATGAAAAAACCGAAATCGAAGGAAAAGAAGTCGAAAAAGTTGGACTTTTCTGATGACGAGGAGGAGAATGAACCACAACCGCTTAACGCAAAAGAAGATGAAGCGGAGGACGAACTTGATGCCGGGAATGTATCGGATGTGGAGCCAGAAGTTCCCGAAACGTACATCGACTATGATTCGGAGGAGAATGAAATCGAAGTGAAAATGACAAAAGTCGAACGTCAGAAGAAGGCTAGAAGCGAGTTCTTTGAAAATGAAGCTGAGCTCTCGGAATCGGAATGGGGTAGTGCCGATGAAGATGAAAAAGATTTGGATCGTTACGATATTGGGGATCTAGCCGATGAGGAGGAGTTCGACAAGGAGAAATTGCAAACGGAACTGGGGCAAATTCACATGTAAATATGACTGAGATTAAGAAAGAGTTGCCCTCGATATCTACAAAATCCTGAAACCAAAATTCACGATTAGAAAATTTGCAAATTGTTGTTTGGCAAATTGCCCTTAGTAGGTCTCCTACTACCTAAAGCGAAAGCCACTTGAGGCTGTACTTAGAGTAAATTTAGTCTTTAGGGACCTTCCATGGATGCACCAAACATAACGAAGAACGTAGGTTCAAAGTTTATAGTCTAAAGCCGAAATCAGTATGAGCGTGAGGACAGTGGATTTCCGCTTTAGGCAGTATGGAGCTACGGTTTTCAGTGTTATGGTTTATATGCGGTAGGTTCTTGCAGTCTAATGCCCAAACCAGATTGAACGCAGAAAGCAGCGGCAGCAACAACAACAGGCAGATCTGCTTTTGCCACTGTCGCTGCCGCTGCGTTCAGTGTAGGTCGCTTAAGGGAAATGTATGTTTTCTAAATTGGCATTTCGCTGTCGCAGCATTCTGCGTTCAATCTGGTTGGGGCATAAAGCGTAAATCCTCTGACCAATTTCAAGGCAAAAAGTGAGAATCCGCCGTGAACCAAATTTATGGATTTTGTGAATGTATTTTCCAAATTTTGTGGGCACTCCGAAAACTACAAGTCCTGAAAATCGCTTGTTTATTTTCTCTTACAATTCTAGGCGACGCGTGCTGGACGATGATATTCGCGAGGTGAAGAAACTTACGGAAATGTTCTTCGAGGACGAAGAGAACGACGGTGTGGGACGACAGCGACAATTCAAATGGAAAAATTTGAATGGTGGCTTCGATTTAGAGGCCGGTGCCGACGCTGAGGCTGAAGATAAACTACAGGAAGGTGAGGTGGAAGGTGATGAGGCAGAATGGCGAAAAATGCGATTTGAACGGGAACAGCTGCTTCAAGAACAGGCTTCAAAGGTAAAATGACACACTTGACCGATCTAACAAGCCCAGATGCAAAATTCGACGTCTATGGATGGACAGCATCAGTATCATAGATATACATTGAACAGATTGGAAATAGGCACAGAGTGGGGGTAAAAATTTGAATATCGAGTTATGGTTGACATATTCGCGTCTGCGCCGAGAAACGCGCACAACTCGCATTAACAGCGAGGGGCCCAATGCTTCGTAAATGTCAAAATTGTGGCTGAGTGGCCAATAGCGCCACGACATTTACCGAACGTATAGCGACCGCGTGCAAATGGGAAGTAGTGCGCATGCGCGAATTGGTTCGAAAATAACCTGAAGTGCAGAGTGGGGATAGTACTATTACCAATCGTTCAATGTATATCTATGATCAGTATAGCCCGGCTAGCCATTTTGACTTTTAAACGGTTTCAAATTCGCGAAGCTGTGCCGACGATCATTCCGTGTGCCCAATATCTGAACAAAAGGCTCTCCAACGTTAAAATGTTGCAGTACACCCGACAAAACACTGGTCTGGCTCGTCAACAGGGCGGCTCGGCTTGTGAATGACAACCCCTTCCCCCCATTCCTCTTTTTAGACAGACGCAAAATAAATTCCGATTAAACGGCTTTAGTGCGGCTGGCCACTGGAAGCCAGATCCAATGTTGAGAATTTTCACGAACATGCGTCCACTACAAGCGTGTTTGAACGAAGCGGCTACTTGCGCCATTCGATTCGAGCGCCAAATCCAAAAAAAAAAAAATGGTTTTACCGACCGTTGCTGCGTGTTTCATCGAGTAAAGAAACATTTTGCTGATTGATTTTGTGGGCAATGGAAAGAATGGTTAAGCAAACTGAGGCGCGAAGACGCCTGCAATGGACCATCCCTATCGCTCGTAGCCGCTTATTTCTCGCGCCGTTTGTGTCGCGTGTCAGTGGAGGACCTCCCTTGTGTGTATGCTTAAGGCGTTAATTGTATATTCTCCTTTCCAGTTGGGAACTCCGGACGTGACGCTCAAGCCGGTCGTTAACACATCGGTCGGGAAGAAACTAACCATTGTGGACATCAACTCACCCACTATGGATACCTCACAGAAATCATCACCATTCTTAATAGCAAAGGGTTTAACGAGTCGAGGTTCATTTCTGGTCCGTGATGACGTCACACTATCCAAGTTGGCCAACATAACAAAGCTGAGTAGCGGCGAGCAAGAGACGGGGGCCGTTCAAATACGAACAGCCAAAGCGAAGAATTTCGTGTTTGCAGCAATCAGTTCGACTGACACAAATGTAATTTGCATTTTGTCCTGAATTTTAGAGACGATATAATAAAATTTTCCCTTTGATTGCAGCCGGCCAAGCGGAAGTTGGACCCCATCGAGAATGACACCGCAACGAGTCATACAAAGAAATTAAAGACGGCCACAAAAAGAAAGATTCGACTTATAGATCATCTGGCATGATATATATTAGACAAAATAATTATAATTTACACTTAAACGAATAATATAAACTTGACTTTTGATTCTGGGCCGGTTGTTACACTTCCATGTCGTCCGGAATTTCCGAGTCCTCTACTGTTTTCGTCGATGGGACGTAGACTTTAAATGAAAATTTTGATTTTACGAACGAGCCCTGAAAGAGAAAAAAAGTGAAATTAGGTTCGGCAATGTTGGTCTGCGACCGCGGCGCGGCCCCCCTGTGGAGTGAGATGTAAGAGTAAGTCAGTCTGTTCCTGGTTTGTCGTAGAAGGCGACTAAATGGACAGAATGTGTATGCTAGCAACATGGATCATGCGAAACTTGTTATTGCTAATGAGAATTCAATTAGACCTCTTAGAAGTAGTTGACGTGCCATGCCCCACAAGGGCTTTAAGCAAATAGTACGCAGAGCTTCACCCTACCGTGTTCAAGACCGTACAATCATGCTGCGTGGTACAGAAGGATTGACTTGGATCTCCAACTACCACCAAATCCGGCAGAGGATACAGCGACATTGCTGCATCGTAGTCCCAAAAAATCGGCAAAACAACTGGACTAACTGGTGCCAGACTGCCCTGACAAATGAGTGTCCGGGCAAACTGTAAATAGAAAACATTGTGCAATAAGCTTACATCCTGTACCCCTCTATTCCAAATTACTCACGTGATCCTCGAGTTGTTCCGAATCTGGAAAATGATACGTGTTTCGACACAGCTTGGTCACCAAGTCCGCGCGACACACTACAATTTGTTGCGTGCAATATTGCAAACGACACGGATTCGTGGCCAGTTTAGCTCGTGGCCATTTCTGCTTCAACCCTCTAGCAAGCGCTTCGGGTATTGGGGCACGCGGCAGAATATTCGGCGCAGCTGGATCCTCTGCCGCGGGCACTATAATCAACTCCGTCTGCTTCTTCAGTCGATCGCAGGTGTTTGCCAGCTCGCCAAGATCCTGGAAAAGTTGCTGAAGCTTATACAAATTGCTATCTGGCTTTGCAAACGGTCCCATCAGCACAATAGCGATTGGCGGACAATCGTCGTATCCTAAAAAGAGCAACTTGAGCTTCTCCATAACCAGTGGGTTGTCCAGTCGCACATCGGATAGGAAAACAATTGTTGCTTCCGTATCGTTTCGTTCAACCTCCATAAGCCTTTGGGAATATTTCAAGAGTTTTTTCGAATCACCGCCCCATGAATTTTGTGTGCCGAAAAAGGCACGACTGCTCTGGGCCGGTTCGGGCGGGGGGAAACCCAACCCGGCAACGTGCAGCACACCATCTGTGTACTTCCCTTCGGCCAGTACGAAACATCCTTCGCAAAAGAAGCCGGAGTGATAACGGGCTTCGGTCAGGTCAAGTGGAACGGCACCCGTGGGATCTTCGATAAAGAATTTTCCTTCGGTCAGTTGGGTTAGAAGACCAAGGACAACTGCTTCGGACACTTTTGACGCGGACAGCAGGGTTTCGACGGTGTACAGTTTGAATTTTTTGAATTTGGCGGTGGTGCATTGAACGGCCGGCGAGAAGAGTTCGTGACGGGCTGTCTTTTGGTAGAGAAGTGTGTACCTATCTTTCATGTATCGTGTCTTCTTGTCAGCTGTGGGTAAAAAGTCTCGAGATCCCGCGAACGGCATGAATTTCTTCCTCTGCCTGCAGTATTCAAAACGCGGAATGTCGTAGGCATTGATCACACTGAAGACTGTCTCTCCCGAATCGAGTCCCACCCGGTTTATATCCTGAAACAGAAGGACGATGATTGTCTCTGATTTTGCACAATAATCTTTTACTTACATTTATAGCCGCTTCAATATTCTCCTGTTCAACATTCAGCGATGTTAATTTCTGGTTTTGTATGTTGTCCGTGATCATAGTGAGCCATTTTTCGCGTTCGTCCGGTTCCAATGAAAGAAGTTCGTTCGCCAGAAACAGACATGGATCGCTTAAATAAATTACAATTTACTGTGTAGCGAAATGTAGAAACAATACAAGTCCGATGTACTTACGATCGTATGGCAAATCCACTTAATTTAAATGCTGTAAATATTTTCTTTTTCAAAACACCGATCTCGTCCATTGTGGCAGTTGACAGTTGTCTCGCGGGAAAATCACTTTCAGATTAGTTTTCACTTCCCACTTCCGACGGCCAGAAGAAACACTCCACACATTCAAAGTTGCAGACAAAGTCAAGAAAACAAAATTGGAATAATGTCAATCACAGTTACAGTTAAAAGGCAGGTAAATTCAATGAGAATAGAACAACAAAAATTCCGCATTCTCAAAACGGAGGAAGAACTGCCACTGTTTATTTTCAATTTTGACGTGCAACTGCTCCGTTTACAATCGACTTTCTCATGAAAAAATCTGACACCATGAAGTAGTGCATGCGGAAGTTGCGCATGCATGCCATAGGCTTCGTTTATGCCGCGGAACTATCTTCGAGTATTAACTAATTCATGCTAACGCACGACGATATAAACATGTTGCATTAGCTAGTTTTGGAAGTAATTTTAGCTCCACTTGCGATGCAGAACTGGATTGAAAAATTGGGACTAGATGATGTTGCTGTCTTCGCTAATGGCATTGTTGGTGAAAATTGTATTTTATATGTTGTATAAATACCTGATCCTTTCCTGAAACTCTGTCTTCGTTTTATACTTTGATTGTGGCGGTATAAGCGCGTTTTTATTGGGAGGCTATTGCCTCTTGACATTGACAAACCAAAGTCACAAACCAGCAACTGACATCTTTCATATTTAGTACTTCTCCGTATGGTCGGCATAAACACACCACGAACAAGTACTAGCGCTAAAACGATTTCGTTAAATCGCCTTTTAGTTCCACGGCATAAACGTAGCCTGATATATATTAAACAGATATGAAATAGGCACAGAGTGGGGGTAAAAATTTGAATATCGAGTTATGGCTGACATATCCGCGCCTGCGCAGTGAAACGCGCACAACACGTATTAATATTTGGCCCAGGGTCCCGAGGAGCGAGGGGCCAAATGCTTCGCAGATGTCAAAATTGTGGCTGAGTGGCCGATGGCGTAACGACATTTACCGAACGTATGGCGACCGCGTGCAAATGGGTAGCAGTGCGCATGCGCGGCTTGGTTCGAAAATAACCTGAAGCACAGAGTGGGGATAGTACTATTACCGATCTGTTCTATTTAAATCTATGATGCATGCAGAATCCCGTATTGAGAATGAAAGTATCCATGCATAAGGCGGCTATTACACTATAAGGCTGCGCGCAAGTTGGCACACGTTCGTGTGTCGCGTTCATGTGTTTTATGTCAAACGGTGTGAGTCTATGGTTTTCAACCAAAGACACGAATCTGTCAATTTGGCAAATGCTCGGCTGTTGTCGTATCACCAAATTGGATTCATTATTGTGCGTTAACGCCAATAATTTAGTATGAAATATGCGCTTATGCACATCCTACTACTCTCCAGTCGTTTGTTTCGCCACTCAATTCTTGCCTAATTATCCGTTTTAAAGCACAATAATGAACTCAGTTTGGTGATACGACAACAGCCGAGCATTTGTCAATTTGACAAATTCGCATCTTTGGTTGCAAACCATAGACCCAAACCGTTTGACAGCAAACACGTGAACGCGACACGCGAACGTGAGCCAACATGCGCGCAGCCTAAAAGTTCTTTTACAAATATCTTTGAAGCACGATATTTTAAAAGATCTTTTATGAATGATATTAGCCGCCTAAGGAGGAAGGTGTGCAAGCTTGTAAGAAAAGTACTTGAAACAAGCAACGTTCAAGTCGCAAATCTTTTCTTAGGCGGCTATTACACTATAAAAGTTCTTTGAAAATATCTTTTAAATAAGATATTTGTAAAAGATAACTTTTATAGTGTAATAGCCGCCTAATAGTACATGCATGGACACTTTCATTTTCAACGTTTTCGTTTCTTTGTCTATTCGCGATATTGGTTTAAGCTCGCCACATATGAACGCCTACAATCACGACCGAACTTCCATCGAATCATCATTTTCATAGAGCGTGCGGAAAAAAATCTCATTTCCACCGTTCTATGAAATTGATGGTTGGATGGAGGTTTGGTCGTGGTTCGGTGGTATGTATACTGAGTCCGAAATTGGCCCCCACGTGGCGAATTATGGTGGCTGCTGGAGTTCGCTCGCCGTATAATCCGTGCTGTTCTTTTATACCCTTCACGGATGTGATAGGATAGGGTATATTAACTTTGTCATGAGGTTTGCAACGCACAGAAGGAAGCATCTCCGATAATACAAACTATGTATATTATATTCTTGGTCAGTATGATGAGACGAGTCGATTAAGCTTTGTCCGTCTGACTATCAGGTTCTATGCAAACTAGTCCCTTAGTTTTAAAGCTATGAAGCTGAAATTTCGTATAAAGCCTTCTTTCTATTGCACGCTGTAAATATGTCGGAACCAACGGAATCGGACCACTACGTCAAATAGCTGCCATAGGAACGACCGGTCCAAAAATTAGTCTGTGAGAAAAACTTTTTCATTTCTGAAGATATCTTTCTAAAATTTTGCACAAAGCCTTCTTTCTATTGCACGCTATAAATATGTAGGAACCAACGGAATCGGACCACTACGTCATATAGCTGCCATAGGAACGATCGGTCCAAAAATTCGTCCTTGTTGGAAAAATTTGTTTATTTCAAAAGATATCTTTTTTAAATTTCTCAGTAATCAATAGTATCTTTATTCAAATCATATTTCCGAATTTGGTTGAAATCGGACTATTCTGTCATATAGCTGTCATAGGAACCACCGTTCCAAAAGCAAGTTTTTGTTAGAAAAACTTTTTATACCCTAGACTTTTAGTATAGGGTATATTGTTTTTATCACGACGGAAATATGTAACACCTTAAAGGAGGCTCCGGAGCAGGGATTCGGAGCGGAGCGCCGGAGCGGAGTGGAGCGGGCATGAAAAGCCGGAGCGAAGGAGCGAGCGTGGAGCGGTTTTAACAAAGAGGAGCGGAGCGGAGTGGAGCGATTTTTTTTTGTGAAATCGCTCCGCTCCGATTTTTTTTTCATTTTCGTTTGTATGGCAGAGCCCTAGAATTTAAGCACTCTAAATTTTGTTTGTACGACATTATATAAAGAAATTTAATGTGCATTACATTAGAAGAAATTGAAAACTGATGGGTACAGGTACAGGACCGTTTCCATATAGCGCGGTTTTCATCACACTTCGTTCGTTCGTCTTATCAAGTAACGTATAGTAAATCGGAGATTAAATTGAGGATTGGGTGCAAAATTTTATACGAGGAGACTAAATCTCCGAAAATTGATTCGATGTAATCGAGAATGTTAATTAACTTCCACTGTAGCTGCTACAGTGTCAGTTAATGCGTCTCTCGCATAATGCATTTGTTTGTCAACGCACGACACGCGAGTTTCAACGAGAAATTAATGGCCACTTGGTTTATGGGGGAAATCATTAGAGAGATCTTCGATTCTTGAAAGCACTTATTTCTAGCTCTAGGGTGTTTATTTGGGATAAACACATGCAATTAGGTTAAGACCACACAATTACACTAACAATTTGATCTGAGCTGCTCTCGATAGAAAGTTAGTCCAGGACTTCCACTCTGTTAAATAGTTCCACATTTGAAATGTAGACGGCGCAGGAGGTGAAAGTTTTCGACGAGTTAGTTTGGGAAGCACTTATAGTTCATTTTAAGTCAATAAAATGTTCGTTTTGTGTAATTATTTGGAATAGTAAACATATAAAATAATTTTGATGTCTAAAGGAAATTATCCGGTTGTATCTGCACCAAGGATTTAAGTTTCCTCTAGAAATTTGAGTTAACATTTGAATTTTAACTAAACCAAGACACGCTCCCAAGCAGACATGCCTCTTTTTTGTCTCCGCTACCCAAAATTGCTCTCGATCGTTTTTTTCACCGCTTAACCTGCTCCACTCTGCTCTGTACGAAAAAAAAACGCAGCTGATATGTCTAGAAGGGAACACTTTCGCGGAACATTCGTTTCTGGCCAACATTCGTTTGGTTTGCTGGGATAATACTGATTTTTTTTTATATGAATGGAACGCACCCTACTCTAGTTCTAAAACTATAGATACCTTATTGTATGGTATATGCGAACAAGTGCTACACTCGAAATTTTCATTTGTCCGGAGCGGAGCGGAGCGGGGAGCGGAGTGGAGCGAAACTATTTACCCGGAGCGGAGCGGTGGAGCGGAGCGGTTCCCTGTATTGTGGAGCGGGAGCGGAGCGGAGCGGAAAAATCGCATCGCTCCGAATCCCTGCTCCGGAGGTATAGCAATGTATATATATAAATGATCAGGGTCACCTCCTGATTCGATTTAGCCATGTCTGTCTGTCTGTCCGTTCGCACGATAACTTTCGATAGAATGAAGCTAGAGCCTTAAAATTTTGGTCAAAAGTTGCAAGTATAATCTAGTTGGTTGGTATTGAAAATGGGCATGATCAGGCCAAGAGAACGCCTGCCTCCCCTACTTATGTAAAATAATTAAATATATTTATAACTCCCGATTAAATAAACTTGAAAAGCTCTAGCTTTGGTAGATTGCTCGTGAGGGTAATCTTATACTCTTTTGGAAAAATAAAATCGATCAGTTGAAAACTAACAGTAATTTTCTTACAAAGAGCCCCGTACTACCCTACTTTCCATGTTTTTTGTCTAAAACTCTTGAACCAATTGACGTAGACATCTGATTTTTGGCATGTAACCCTGAAGTGAGAAGCTGCTCGAGTTTTAGTAAGTTGGGCATAATCAGATCGAAGTAACGCCTACCTCCCCTACAAAACTCAAAAAATTAAATATTATTTTAATTACGATAACTTTCGATAGAATGACACTAGCGAGTTGAAAATTTGGTAGAATGTTGGTAATAAGATCTTATTAGTTGTTATTGAAAATGGGTAAGATCCGACCCAAGGAACCCCTACCTCCCCTACAAATGAAAGTTCAAATAAGCGATAACGTTTGATTGAATGAAGCCAGCGACTTGAAATTTTGGTCAAATGTTTGAAGTGAGACTAAGTTAGTTGGCATTAAAGATGTGTTATATCCGACCTAAGAAACCCCTACCTCCCCTAGAAATGAAACTTAAAATAAGCGATAACTAACGACAAAATAAAGCTAGCGACTTGAAATTTTTGGCCAAATGGTTGCAGCAGCATCCAGTTGGCAATACTTCCCCTACAAATGAAGCTTCAAATAAGCGATAACTTTCGATAGAGTGAAGCTAGAGACTTGAATTTTTTTAAATATTTGTAGGGTGATCTAATTGGTGATGGGTGATAATGATGGGCAAGATCCGACGCAAGGAACCTTTACCTCCCCTACAAGTGAAACTCAAATAACTTTCGATAGAATGAAGCTAGCGACCTGAAAAATTCGACAAATATTTGTGGAATGGGTTAGTTCATTGAGTTTGAGAATGGTCAAGGTCCCCCTGAATGAGTGCCAACCTCCCCTATAAACTGCCCGGTAGCACCACTAGGTCTGTACAAGTCTAGGGTATATACTAGTCATGGTTGCCAATTCGCGAACCTAGTCTTTTTAACCTACTCCGTATACCAAACTAGGTCGACCTAGGTCCGCAATCGAAAAATGATCAGGTCGAAAAATGATCAGTTTCGGAGCAAGAAAACGAACCTAGATCATTTGATTCTTTTAAGTTCAGGTCGGAATCGGAGCAGTTTGATCATTTGATTCTTTTAAGTTCAGGTCGGAATCGGAGCAGTTTAAAAATATAATAGGTTCGCTTCGGACTCCGGCCTGGTTTATTTCTGAAGATATCTTTACGGAATTTCATATTATTCAATCATATTGACTACCAAATCACGTTCCTCATAATTTGGTTGAAATCGGCCCACTATTTCATATACCTCTCATAGGAAAAGTGAAATCGGAACAAGTTTTACTACTAATTTCAAAGTGGCAAATGCACCGTAAGTCACAACGAAGGCTAGCTTCTTACTCTTGATTTTTGTGCGAACGAAAAGAGCGGGCCTAATAGCAAATAGGAATCGGATTCAACACAAATCGCAAACATATAGTATCTGAAAAAAATCCAAACATTATCGAAAGCAATTCGGAATTGGATGCAAATCGCAAATAAATATGAAAGAAGTCAGGCGACTATTATTTTACATTACACTATAAAAGTTCTTTTACAAATATCTTTTATAGAAGATATTTCTAAAGGACTTTTATAGTGTAATAACCGCCTGAGGAAAGATTTGCGACATGAATGTTGCTTGTTTCAAGTACTTTTCTTACAAGCTTGCACTCCTTCCCCCTTAGAGCGCGTTGACACGATCAAACTACGGTTTGACAAACCACCTACTTGAACGTGTCAACCCCTTGTCAAACTGGTTTGATGTCTTGTGCTTCTGTCAAACCCTAGTTGGACGGTGCTCAACTTTTCATCAAATGCTAGTTTGTCAAATCGTAGTTTGATCATGTCAACGCGCTCTTAGGCGGCTAATATCATTCATAAAAGTTCTTTTAAAATATCGTGCGTGAACAATATTTGTAAAAGAACTTACAGTGTAATAGCCGCCTTCGACCCGCCATAGACGGTGCGATCCATCGTCAGATCGATTTGACGATGGATTGCCACAAAATATCTGACGATCGAAATTATATGGAACTGTCAAAAAAATCGTCAACGATAGTCACATACACTGTGCGATCGATCTGACGATCCCAATATTGTCAGATCGATCTGACGACGGATTGCATCGCATATGTGGGCTATTAAACGATATCGTATTGGAAGCAAATCGCAAAGAAATCTGGAGGAAATCTGCATCGGATCGTATCGTCTGTAAAGACCTTGAGATTAAGGTCGGCTTTTAAAAACCGCAGAACTAAAAACCACCTTAGCGGAAAAAAGCAATACATTCCAGCAAAATATGTATAATTTTTAAGAAGAGCTTTGCCCATGTATTTTCAACAGGTTTCCAATGGCCTTACAATATGCCCACCCAAATGTACATATTATTCATACTCGTATGCTCGGAAAATCGATACTGTTTATTTTTCCTTTTTTCGTATGCTGAAAGCGGGTTTGAGTCAATCAGACATTTGGAGGCAATTCAGTTTTAGAGAAGCGATGGAACGTCTTCGTCTCACACTGTCCGCTTCGGCTCCAACTGGTCCACTAGTCTTTTTAACGAATTATTGTCGATTTCAATCAGTGATTAGAGCGTCGTTGAAACGTGAAGTGACATTACAATATTATCCTGTAGGATAAGGGAGCTAAAATAATTATTTTTCATTAAATCATTCTTTGTGTGGTCGTGTTGGGAAAGCCTTTATACTTATTTAGTATATTGTTATGTAAATTTTGGTAGAATGCTATATGCGAGTATCCTTGTGTAGTAGTGCGGTTAATGCGGATATGGCTGGCAACGAGCATAATAAGGATGTGGCTGATTGGGAGTACGCCAAGCATGGGATTGTATTGTGGCTAAATAATGATCCTGATGCAGCGAACCGACATTTTAGGAGGAAATTGGACAGGACAACTATTTTCTCAAGTTATACATTCGTTACTGTTATGGTACGTAAGTCAGGGTTTGTATCTATCGAGTCTAGGGTGGGATAACGAACACGCATTATACAAACAAATTGCTTGTTTTTTGTGTAATGCGTGTTTGTTACCCTACACTACACCTAATAGATACGCAAAGAACGCGCCTAATGAGTTCATTCGCTCCAATTTGTTCAAAGCTGTTTGTAGAATACAAAATATTTGATATGCAAATTACAGAATAGTTTTGCTTTATCAAATGCTTGACCATTTGTACTCAAACAATTCTTATGTTTACTACTTTCAAGAATGCTGTAATATCCTATGAAATGGATAAAATCGAAGTTGCTCATGAACTTTTACGTGAACTAGAGACACGTTGTACGCCCACAACCGGATGGATACAAACAATAAAGTCACGAATCTTAGGCCAGGATATCCCTTCCAAACCACTTGATGAAATGCTGGAGGAGAAAATCATAATTGCAGACTCCTTAATGTGCTCGGCCATTCTAACTCTGCTGACACAGGATTTAGGCGGGTAAGGACGAACGCATTCACCTTTGCCCGAAACATTTCAAGAGAACTAATTGTACTCGTATGCATGTTTACTTCCTTCTTTGTGTACGTTCAGTTTCATGAAAGGAAGCTGGCTATTGAGGAGAGCCTGGAAAATTTACGAACAGTTGTATGGACAAATATATGGACTTTACAAGTTTGCATCAAAGCAGAGCTGTTAGTATCGGTCAAGGCTGCTCGCATATTGCGTCGGGTCCGACTGTTTTCTGTCAACGGATTGCGTCTTTGATTTTTTTTTTCATAAAGCCGCTTGCTTTGTTCCGCGAAAATGAAACTCTGTTAGTTTGAGAAATACTCGGTTGTTTTCGTCTTACCAATTGTGTTAATTGTATCGTGGTACAGCTTTGCTGAAGAGCAAAGAAGAACCCTTCTGGCAGAACAAGTGACATGCGACCGTGCGATGCAATATGCGGGAGCCCTTATTGTGAAATATTTTACTTCATGACTATATTCATTCCAGGTGAATCCAGTCAGATACTGGAACCAATTACTCCAATCGATTATAATACAGATCCGTAAGTGAGATAAATATTTTTACAGAAACAATTTTGAAATTAAAATATGTGACGAATAATGATAAACAATACCTACATCGTTTGTTCAGGGAGACCTTATTCTCTTATAATAATTAAGGCTGTCCGCAAATTGGCTTGCGCCCGCGTGCCGCGTTTTTTATGTTAAAAGGTTGTATCTTTTTTTTCAGCAAAGGCGCAACTACGAATGTTTGACGGATACTCGATACTAGCTGAAAAAGCTAATGGTCGCCACTTCCGATCGCGCACAACCACGTCCGAACTTCTATCGAATCATCAATTTCACAGAACGTGCGGACAAAAATTCTCCTCATTTCCAACGTTCTATAAATTAGCCTAGTCATTATTAAGTGCTTGTAGAAACTGTTAGGAAAACTAAACGAAGCTCGTGGAAGCTCTTTTGTGAACGCATCGAGGGGTCGAGCGAAGCGTCTAGACACCGAAAAATTCTATCAACTAACTCATCCATACCCAGCTATATTCTAAAGCCTGATGGCTAAAAGCGCGTTGACATTATCAAACTACGGTTTGACAAACTAGCATTTGATGAAAAGTTGAGCACCGTCCAACTACAGTTTGGCAGAAGCACAAAACATCAAACCAGTTTGACAAGGCGTTCACACGTTCAAGTAGGCGGTTTGTCAAACCGTAGTTTGATCATGTCAACGCGCTTTAAGTTGGCATGTACGCCCAAAAGATCTGAGATCCAGTAGTTTGTCTTCAACCCTGCTTAACATGTTTGAGAGACTAATTGAGTTCTACCTGGGTAACACCATCCCAGAACAACAACTCTCTGCTTCGCAACATGCCTACTCTAGATAGGGTAGATCAGTGGACACAGCTGTACACTCACTCATTAGTCAAATTGAGAAATCACTGATATATGTATAAGGAATATACTATGGTTATATTTCTAGATACTGGGGGGGGCCTCCAATAATATTAACCCTGAGACGATTACGAATCCACTCTTAGGATTTAACGTGGATCCGAACCTGGTTGGACCAATTAACCTGATGCTGACATCCAGGATTATTTCTTTCAAATTGGGTGTATCCTCTGAATGCAGGAGTGTCTGCAGAGGTACTACGCAAGGTTGTGTGCTCTCTCACTCTCCCGGCTATGGAATGTAGCGGCCAACAGATTGTTATTAGCTCTGGAGGGGATAGGCTGCAAAGTGACTGCTTATGCGGATAATATCTCTATCGCCATCTCAGGTAAATTCCCCAGCAGCCTTAGCGAGGTAACACAGAATGCTCTCGCTCTTAGTTAACTGGGCTACAGACTGCGCTGTTGACATTAGTTATTCCGAGCAAAACCGAGCTCGTTCTATTTACGAGGAAACATCGAATTCCACTCGTGGATCCTCCTGTTCTGAGAGGAGTAAGACTGACCTTTACAGACAAAGCCAACTTGTTAGACCTTGTACTGAATAGGAAGCTTAATTGGAAGCTGACCATTCAGGAGCGTGTCAATAAGGCAACCGTAGCGCTATACTGTTGCAGGAAGGCAATCCGTAAAAAATGGGGTCTGCAACCGAAAGTATAGGTACTCCATTGGTAGTATATATCGGTCCCGTTTCGGGTTCGAATCCCGTCCACGACGACGTTCGTGGCCATGGATGTGCAGGAGGTGCATACTACTTTGCCTTAACCCCTAGCGGGGCATAGCGCGTCAACTACTCCTGCGCGCCATCGTACTCTGTTCTGGGCAATGGGGCGCAACTCCCCAAAAGACTTACCCAGTACCTGACACTCCTTTGCCACAGATCGACGCCATGTGATTCGAGGACCCCCTCTTGGTCGGCCTTGGTTGGAAATGGGGTTCCATTTCATGGCATGCATAGCAATACAGTTATCACTCTTCCGCAATGTGTGACCTATCCACTGCCATTTTCGCCTGCGTATCAATTCGTCGATTGGCATCTGACCCGTACGCCGACTTAGCTCTTCATTTGATATTGTTTCGGGCCAGAAAATTCTTAAAATTCGACGAAGACATGAGTTGACGAAAACTTGCAGCTTTCTGGTAACTCCTACGGAAACTTTCCATGTACTGCTCCCATACAAAAGCACTGATAGTACCAGGGAGCGAAACAGGCCCAGCTTGGTCTTGATGCTGAGATAACTGCTCTGCCAGATTTTGGACAGCATGCCGTATGCGCGTTTAGCCTGGTTGATACGACGAGCGATGTCCTGCTCCGTACCACCATTTTCGGCAACAATGCTACCCAGGTAGACGAAGTTGTCCACCTTCTCCACAGGCTGCGTATTAATATTGATGGCAATAGGTGTCGGATTTCTTTTTCGCAACGGCGGGCTAAGAACCTTAGTCTTGTTGGTATTAATCTTTAGCCCAACCTTGCTTGCCTCCCTCTCGAGATCTAACACCATTGCGGACAGATCCATGATTTTGTGGGAGAGTAGGCATATGTCGTCAGCGTAGTCAAGATGTTGTAGATAAGATGTCAAAGTCCATTGAATTCCTCTGTCGAGTCCGGATAGGGCTGCATGCAACACATCGCCGATCTCAATGAGGAATAGGATCGGTGAGAGGATGCACCCCTGCCGAACTCCACTGCGAATCTCAAAGTCCCCTTTATGCAGAACGCGACATTTCGCGCCGTCATAGGTTGCCTTAATAATAGCCACAAGCTTCTCAGGGATGCCTCTCCTGCGCAAGGCCGCCCATATAGAATCCCGGTTCACACTATCGAAAGCCTTTTCGAAATCGATGAAAAGCAAGTGAAGCGGAGAATCGTATTCAGCGCATTGCTCGATGATGATTCGCAAGGTGTTAATGTGATCGACACAGGAGAATCCGGATCGAAAGCCAGCCTGCTCTTCATCAATTGTGCTTTCAAAGTGGGCCTTTAGTCTTTCCAGGACGATTTTAGCTATTATCTTGGCAACGGCAGGAAGCACACAAATGCCTCTCCAATTATTACAGTCTGTGAGGCTACCCTTCTTTGGAAGTTTGATGATCAAACCTTCCTTCCACTCAGTGGGAAAGGTCTCTGTATTCCACGCTTTATCAACAAGTGGGTGCAGCAAATCGGCAGTTACGCTTGGCGCTGCTTGATAAAGTTCGGCAGGTGTCGGCGAGCGAGACATCGATCCAGCCGGTGAAGTTTGAATCGGATTTCGCGCCCTACCTTCGAACTACCAACAGCGACATTATGTATTTTGAATTCTCTCGGCGGATACCCACGCCATCTACTTTATTGATTGTATCTTTGTAAAACGTCAGTGGAATGAGGAGAGCAAACGACCACCCTCACGCTGTTGAAGAAGCCGGAAAACTGTAAGAGCTGTTATTATTCCCCATTTTTCGAATCTTGTATTTTATATTATAAACTCGCATGTTATTCTAGGAATAATAAACTGATTGTTCGTGATTGGACGTGGAAACTGTTTGTTATTGTTGGCTCACGGTGTCGGGGAGTGTGTCGGTCGCCGGGGAGGCGACATCTTTATTATTCAATTTTGTGATTTCCTCCGAACGCGTGGAGGAACATAACCTCAACATTTTGTATGCAACGGCTTGTGCGTACGCCTTGCAAACCACCACGATCTACCCCATTGCGGCGAAGTCGTCGACTCATCGAGATAAACACGCCATCGAAGTCGAGTGACACGTCTTATCAGCCAACGAACATAATCGTGCCAGCCATGCCGCCAGAGGACGAGGTGCATACTGCGACGATTGCGCAAGATCGAGACATAGTGGATCCGTTGGCCACGATCAAAGACCAGCTGTCATCACTTCTTGGCGGTCTTCGCGGTCTACAATTGGACATGGAGGCGGAACGAGAGGCACGTCGAGAACTGGAGCGCCGTGCATTCGCAACACCAGCAGCCGTGCAAGCAGAGCATGCTGCCGCCACAACATCAACAAAGTCGGAGATCGGGAACCCACAAGTGGCCGCTTACGGAAAGGCGTCCACGTCTCATCAGTGGGAAGCACTATCAAATTCAGTGCTTATACAATCTCCACCCACACAACCGGTGCTCGCGCAAAAGTTGTATGCGTTACCTAAATTCGACGGGCGGCCTGATCAGTGGCCGCTGTTTGCTGCAGCCTACCAACAGTCGACCGAAGCGTTCGGTTACACCCCGTTGCAGAACCTCATCAGACTACAGTCTAGTCTAGAGGGTGCCGCTCGTGAGACCGTGCGATGTTTATTGATCGATCCGGCAAACGTCACTGAAGTGATGGAAACATTACATTTTGCGTACGGCCGTCCACAATTGTTAATTTCGGACCAGCTTACGCAAATTAGAGCGATGCCAGTGCTACAGGAGCACGCAACAAACCAGTTTATTTCCATGGCTACTCGGGTGCGCAACATAGTGTCGTTACTGAACACGGAGGAGAGTTGTCATGTTCTTGGTGACACTACTTTGTTGACCGAATTAGTGTCAAAACTATCGCCATCGAAGAAGGAGATGTGGGCTGAGTACGCGTCGAAGATTCAGCCGCGCGCAACCGCAGTTCACTTTGCTACGTGGATGACAGAGCGAGCAAGATGTCTGGCTTCGCTTGACCTTAAACAACCCGACAGTGCGACGTCTACACAGAGAACATCTACACCATCAACGAAATCACCGAAGGCGGTGAAGCAAGAACGACATGTTTTGCACAGCGTACAACAAAGTGTTCAAGAGACGATGAAGGCAACACCAAAGAGCGGCGCCTGTGGGCTCTGTGACGGACTTCATCGTGTAACTTCTTGTCCGCGTTACACACAACAGTCGGTGGCGGAACGATGGAAAACAGCCAGGCGGTTACGATTGTGTTTCGGCTGTTTGCGGAACAGTCATTCATTTAGAGATTGCAGGTCAAAGCGGCAATGTCAGTTTGACAACTGCACATACTGGCACCATGACAGTCTACACGACATATCATCAGTGCGAAGGACCACGAATCCAGGTACGTCGAGTGCTGTGCAAGTGACTTCACAGCCCAACGAGACGACGACCATCAGTCAAAGAGGTGGCGAGATTTATAATTGCCGCGAAACCCCAGGTAATTCCATTATTTTTCGTATTGTGCCCGTAACATTGCATGGACGGAAGGGTCGTGTTGATACATACGCCCTTATAGACGAAGGGTCGTCTTTTACTGCCATTGATGCCGAACTGGCTGAAAAACTCGGTCTGCAGGGTCCGGTGTCACCCTTGAATTTGCAATTTATCGGAAACAACGGCGCGGTAGAAAATTCCCGGGAGGTGGAATTTGATATTAGCGGACACGAACAACCGGAACGACGATTCCTAATTCGACACGCAAGAACTGTACGTAATTTGAACCTGCCGATACAATCGTTATCAGTCACGGCAATAGACCCGAGCCATGTGTTTTTGAGAGGTTTACCAGTACTGGATTATCAGAACGCTAAACCAAAGCTTCTGATCGGTCTTGACCACTGCCAACTGGGCGTTGGCATCATGACAAGGATCAGTGACGACGGAGGACTCGTCGCTGCGAAAACACCATTGGGTTGGGTGGTATATGGATCCCAGAGCGCACACAACAAAGTTGCGGCTTGCTATCACTGTCAGCATACCACCGAATTGTCCGACTTGGATCGATTGATCAAGGAATACTACACGACGGAGAGCTTCGGAGTGAAGTCTTCGGGCATTGAACTTGAATCCAACGATGATGCGAGAGCTCGTAGTATAATGGTAGCTACGACACAACGAGTAGGAGAACGTTTCCAGACCGGGCTTCTGTGGCGAACAGATAAACCGGTACTACCATACAGTCGCAACATGGCAGAGCAACGTCTCGAGTCTTTATTGCGAAGATTGCGTCGAGAATCTGAATGTAGCCGACTGTACGAGGAACAAATTCATAGTTACGTTCGAAAGGGATATGCGAGAAAGTTGAATCCGGAGGAAGCTAGTCAACGTGACGACAAGACTTGGTACCTTCCCCATTTTGGTGTACGTTCCGCTAGTAAGCCGGAGAAATTACGACTTGTGTTCGACGCAGCGGCAGGCGTGAGAGGTATATCGTTGAACTCTTCTCTGCTGAAGGGGCCCGACCTAAATCAACCCCTTGTGAACATTTTACATCGCTTCCGCATGGGATGCGTCGGTGTGAGTGCCGATATTGCAGAGATGTTTCACCAGGTGAAAATACAACCCGATGACCGGAGATCACAGCGATTCTTGTGGAAGAACTGCAACCAGATAGGACCACCAGACGAATATGAAATGAGTGTAATGACGTTTGGAGCCTGTTGCTCTCCCGTATCTGCACAGCATGTTAAAAATGTCAACGCTGTAGAGCACGAGCTCGAGTTTCCAGAGGCCGCAAGGGCGATACACGAAGATCATTACGTGGATGATTATGTGGCCAGTTTTTCGACAACGGAACAGGCAATCCGTGTAACACGCGATGTAGTGGAGGTTCACAGGCGCGGCGGCTTTCATTTGAGGGGCTTTGTTTCGAACTGTCCTGCGGTCATCAAGGAGCTTAGCGGAACCAATACCAGTGAGATAGTTGACATGCAACTCAGCGGAAGTAGCGGACAGAAAATTCTTGGTCTACGATGGGATACACAAAACGACCAGTTTGTGTTCGTACTGCGTTTCGACAAAGTTCCCGATGACGTTGTTTCCGGCGAGAGACTTCCAACGAAGCGCGAGATTCTGAGTGCGACCATGTCGATTTTTGACCCATTCGGATTTTTGGCCGACTTCACGATCCAGTCGAAACTCATCATCCAGGATCTTTGGCGATCAGGGGTGACGTGGGACGAGTACATCCCAGACAAAATTGCATCGAGATGGCTTGCCTGGTTTAGAGAAGTTGACCGCATACGACACTTCAACATTCCACGGTGTTACTCCCCAATTGTGTTTTCTGGTGGGGAAGTGCAATTACACATCTTCGCCGACGCCAGCGAATCAGCGTTTGCAGCGGTAGCATACTGGCGTGTGGAACACGCCGGTCAATATACTCTCTCATTCATTATGGGAAAGTCTCGGTGCGCGCCCACAAAACCATTAACAGTTCCGAGACTCGAATTGCAGGCGGCCGTCCTTGCTACACGATTATACCAGCACATCATTGGGTGCCACGACATTCGAAACGTCCGCCTCGTAATGTGGACGGACTCACAAACTGTATTGCATTGGATCATGTCGACCGAACGTCGATTCAAAACCTTTGTTGCACACCGGGTTGCGGAGATCCTTGAGGGTACAGGCGCAACGGCTTGGCGCTGGGTACCTACGCACCAGAATGTTGCAGATGATGCCACACGTGGCTGTGACCAGCCACAATTCGATCCTGACAGCCGTTGGATACGGGGTCCGGGATTTCTATTCAGCGAAGAGTCGGAGTGGCCTACCATTCCCAATAACGATCAAACCGAGTTGATCAACAAACAGACCGAGGATGAATGCTTGCGATTTGTGGGAGCGATACATCAAGAGAGCATTATAGACTTCGGGCGATTCTCATCGTTCAAACGACTGCGACGAACTGCTGCGTTGGTGCTGCGTTTCATCAACAATATTCGTACACGGAAGAACGACCGACAAATAGGTGTTTTGTCAGTTGCCGAACTTCACGCAGGCACCAAATTGCTGTGCCGTATAGCTCAAATGGAGAGCTATCCGAACGAATACGACACACTTCAAAGTGGTGCTAAACTTGAGCGTACCAGTACTGTGCGCAAACTTCGACCTTATATGGATGACGACAAGCTGTTACGTCTTTATGGGAGAACGGACTTGGCTGAAGCGAAGTTCTTACCATTCGATGCGAAAAGACCTATATTGTTGGGTCGTCATCATCAACTTTCTGAGTTAATAGTTCGGTTTCATCATGAGCGACTGGGGCATCAGCTTGAAGACGCAACGATCTGTGCCGTCAGGCGAATGTTTTGGATTCCTCATCTGCGTGTGTTGGCACGCAAAGTCAAAAGCAGCTGTCAACATTGTAAAAATCGACTGACTCAACCACAACGACAGATCATGGGGCAACTACCAGTCGACAGACTTACTCCATACGAATTCCCCTTCAAGTCTACTGGTCTTGACTATTTTGGTCCAGTGCAGGTTACGGTGGCACGACGACGAGAGAAGCGTTGGATAGCCCTTTTTACTTGTCTGACGACAAGGGCTGTCCACTTGGAGGTGGCCTCCGACCTTTCGACTGACGCGTGTTTGATGGCAGTTCGGAATTTCGCCAACATTCGAGGCACTCCGGCTCGAATAAGATCGGACTGCGGAACAAATTTCATCGGGGCGGATGGAGTACTTAGAAGAACAGCTGACTTTTTCGACATGGCAGCATTGAAACGAGAATTGGGCACCGAAGGGATAGAGTGGCTGTTCAATTATCCCGCAAATCCAGAGGCGGGAGGCATTTGGGAAAGACTCGTGCAGAGCACCAAGCGAGTTTTAGCGGAGACACTGAGAGAGGTCGCACCACAAGTCGAGACATTGAGGAGTTTAGTCATCGAGGCGGCCAACATCTTGAATTCGCGTCCGCTTACACACATTCCAGTCAGTCCCGACGAACTTGAACCATTGACTCCCAATCATTTCATTTTGGGACGTGCGAACTCGACTACAACGCAAGTGCCACTAGAAACGAAACAACTTTGCAACCGTCGACAGTGGGTTGTGTGCCAGCAGCTAACCCGAATGTTTTGGCGAAGGTGGGTGAGAGAGTACCTCCCGGTACTAACAAGACGAACGAAGGAGTATGCGGACGCAACACCAATACGTGAAGGAGATCTTGTGTTGATCTGCGACGGGAACCAGTCTCGGGGCGAATGGATGCGAGGACGGGTGACAGAGTTAATTGAAGGAACTGATGGCGTTTGTCGACTCGCACGGGTAGCAACCAGTTCAGGCAGCGTGAAAAGGCCGATGTCAAAACTCGCGAAGTTAGACGTGGTAAGTGAGACGGAGTCTCACGGGGTCCGGGATGTCGGCGAGCGAGACATCGATCCAGCCGGTGAAGTTTGAATCGGATTTCGCGCCCTACCTTCGAACTACCAACAGCGACATTATGTATTTTGAATTCTCTCGGCGGATACCCACGCCATCTACTTTATTGATTGTATCTTTGTAAAACGTCAGTGGAATGAGGAGAGCAAACGACCACCCTCACGCTGTTGAAGAAGCCGGAAAACTGTAAGAGCTGTTATTATTCCCCATTTTTCGAATCTTGTATTTTATATTATAAACTCGCATGTTATTCTAGGAATAATAAACTGATTGTTCGTGATTGGACGTGGAAACTGTTTGTTATTGTTGGCTCACGGTGTCGGGGAGTGTGTCGGTCGCCGGGGAGGCGACAGCAGGGATGCCGTCAAGTCCGGCGGCCTTTCCTCGTTTTAGTGCAATAATTGCAGTGACTATTTCCTCTTTAGTCGGGGCAGTGGACCGTATACGCACATTTTGATGGTTAGCTAAATTATCTATATGAGGGGGAACTTCACCAGAGGTTACACGGTTCAAGACCGCGGCGAAGTGTTCTTTCCACCGCCTCATTTGATCTTCTTCCAAGATAAGTAGGTTTCCATCACTATCCTTCACCGGATGTTGGCAGGAGTTACGACCACCTGTAAACTCCTTTATGACACCGTATACGGCGTTTAAGTTGTTACTTCTAGCGGCTTCTTCTGCTGACGCTAAAAGAGAATTGGCATAAACTCTTTTATCGCGTCGCACACTACGCTGAACTTCTCGAGCTTTCTGACGGTAAAGGAGTTCGATGCTGCTTCGATTGTCGTCTGATGCTGCAGCCAAACGAACTTTCAGCTCCTTTCTTTCAACAATCCGCTGCCATGAAGCGTCGGACATCCAGGGCTTATTCCGGCAATCCGGGTTTGGGCCAAGGATGGTATTTGCGCTATCAATGTACGCATTTTTTATGGCATCCCAGTTTTCGTTGATGTCACTATCTGGGTGACTAGTTATCTCAGCCGCTTTTTGCGCAAGATGGTCATTATATTGTTGTAAGACAGCTGGATTTTTTAGTCGAGCGGTGTTGAATTTGCGGGGCCTGGATCTTTCGTCGCTGGGGCGGCGCACCGCTGCAATACGCAATCGAACATTAGCGATCATAAGATAATGGTCTCTTCCCATCCCAATATCGGCACCCTTCTTGTTTCGCACGTCCAGGAGGCAACTCTTGAATCTTTTACTAATGGCAAAATGGTTGATCTGATTTTGTGTTCTGCGCCGATCGACAGAGGACCAACTGATTTTGTGGTGGTCCTTATGCTCAAACATAGTACCACCGATGAAGAGACTGTGAAAGTTGCAGAACTCTACAAATCTTTCACCGTTGTCATTACGATCACCAAGACCGTGTCTCCCCATCACATGTCTGAGCCCATAGTTATCAGCGCCAACTTTCGCATTCAAATCACCCATAACCATTATAATGTCACCTTTAGGTGTTCTGCTCTGAACGGCGTTTAGTTCTTCGTAGAAGGAGTCTTTTGCCAAGACATTGTCGGGTTCAGTAGGGGCATAACATTGTATTAACTGTATTCTCGGAAACCAATTTATGCCAACGAAACGTCAACTGAGCCACATGGAACAGTTGACGCACTATGCCCCACAAGGGGTTAGGGCAATTGAGTATATATCGGTCTTACGCCTGATACTGCTGTATGGGGTGATTGTTCGGTGGAATCTCCTACGTACAGGGCCGAATTTTACTGTATTGACAAGGGTACAAAGAGTGGATTGTTTGACTTTTAAGGGGGGCCTCCGCTCAACACCGTCCGCAGCACTAGAGATTATGCTCAATCTTCTTCCCTTGGATATTATAGGTGAACAAGTTGCCGCAAATTTGACGGTAAGCATACGGAAGACAGGTCGCTGGGCAGACTCATACACCGGTCGCACATCAATCCTGAGCAACATGGACATCCCATCATCAACGGACTATTGCACACCAAAAATCACATGATCGAACCCCTCCCGTAGCCATTGGGAAACGATGGACCCGACACGCAATGAATCCCTGTGCATCTATACAGGGGCGACTGGTAGCTCAGTGCGTAGAGGCGTCAGCCTCATGTCTGTCTACGATCGTTACGGGTTCAAGTCCTGTCTGTGACGTCCGTGGCCATGGATGTTTGTGTTGTCTTCCCTCTGTGGTGCGGGGTGTAATGATAAGCCACAATATTTCCCCACTTGTCGCAGATAGGCGGCTAAATGGGAGTAGGATGTGCACGCTGACAATTTGCGTCGTCCTAAACCGGCTTATGCCAACGAAACGTCAGCTTAGCTGTATGGAATAGTTGACGGGATATGCCCCACTTGGGGTTAGGACAAATGAGTATGATTGATAAGGGCGTGGGGGCTGGAATCTTCTCCGATGGGCTTAGTCTCAATCTGTAGATTCGTCTCCCAGACTACTGTAGTGTGCTCCAGGCGGAAGTCCACGTGATTAAAGAGGCAGTGATGTGGCTTGGCCGAAAGGCTATAGCAGCAACAGATGTCACAATTTATGCTGACAGTGAAACTGCAATAAAATCCCTTCGATCTTATGTAGTCTCGTCAAATACGGTTGTGGACTGTCGCTCTTATTTTAAGGTGGACAAAGACCTGCATCCAAAATCCAAATTTTCCACGGTCGAATCCTAAATTCCCCTCTCAAATTTTCAATTTTGAATTCGACCGGAGAAAGTGTGTGATCACTAATACGGAGATAGGAAGTATCAAAAACATAACACTTTGCTAGATACAAGGTCACAGTGCTTTCGCTGCTAATTGCAGGGCTAGAGGAACAACTCTTCAGATGGTTCGGAGTTTCGCCATGCCCATCTCCAGTTAACTCGAGATGGTTAAGTGGTAGTACCTACCAAAATGCGTACGTCTTCGCAACTTATGACTTCTGCAGAAGTTGCGAAGACGTAGACTAGGAGGAAAGGATCTTTCATCTACTCTGCACACCTGCGGATGTGGGTCGGCACCTGCGTCTCGCTATTAGCTCCGGATGGTTCAACAATGAACAACGGATGGAATTATTCAATTCCAGGGTAACACAAGGGGTATTCTTCTGGTATAAATGTGCTGTAATAAATTACGGCAGCCCCTCTTACTATACCATATGTATTTTTTCCATTTTTGGGAAAACATATCTGAAAAGCGATGATTTTTCTCTTTGTGGGAACAAATGATAAAAATTAGAAGCATGAAAAATAATCTTTTTCAAGTGAGAATATCTTGAAAATTATTAAAGATACGGAAAAAGTAGTGTTATCCTCCTTTTTATTGAACTGCACCAAATTTTTCTTTTTGCGCTTAACCGTTTTGAAAATAGTTTTTAAAAAAATAGTTTTTTTTTATGGTTTTTGGTTATAACTCAAATTAAAAAAAAGGTAGCGATAGCGAACCTTAGATTCCTAATCAGCACCCTAAAACAACATAAAGGAGCAAAAAAAAAATCAAAACTACACCACAATTTGCTTTAGGCAAACTAGCTGATGACTAGACTAATATTGGAAGTTTGATTTAAGTTCGGTCGTGATTGTGCGCGATCGTGTGTGGCGACCATAACTCAATGACAGAAACATGTAAACGCGAGCCAATTGTCGGGTAGCCTAATAAATGGTTTTTCTTGTTTCAGACAAAAATTCGACATACAACGTAGTCAATCTCAACATACTAGCTTGAATGTACTCAAAAGCGGTTTGCGGACAACGCAAGATACGACACGAAATCTCTCTCGCAAATATTCTGAATTGACAATTCCAGAACAGAACTCCTTCGAATCCAAATCATATAGCAACGAACATAAAGGCCTTTCCGTAGCTCACAATAATGGAGAAGCATCCGATCATCCGTCCAAGTCCAATCTATTTTTAAATTTATCAACAGATCAGAGCAATAGAGTAATTCACCAAGTGCCATTATCTTGTCCGGAACCGATGCCAAGCCCATTAACAACTGGCCCGCCCTACTTAAATAGGTACTATCTCCCCAAGGACTTGAACTGGTCAAGGATAATCCAAAGACTTTTTGTTTTTGTTGCAGTGACTTAAATATACGTACAGCGAAACGGTTGATGGGTGCTGTTAGTTTCGGTTTTGGTATTTTCCAACTTAGCGTTTCCCTATTACCGCCCAGTCTTCTAAAATTGATAAATATATTGGGTTTCGAGGGAAATCGGGGCATTGGAATTGCATGCTTGAATTATGCAAGAAGTACAGAGGATATGCGAGGACCGTTGGCAACGTATATAGCTTTATCAATCCAATGACGGGATCCAAATCTAACGGATCTTATAATTTCAGGCTTGCCCTTCTTTGGTACTATACAATTGGGGCGCAATTATTTCATGGTGACGGTGGAAATATTCAGAGTGAAATTGAAGCGGCTCGCTTTTTACTGAAAAATTCCCGACCTCAGTTTGCAACATCAGCGGTTTTCCTGTTCTTCAATGCCAGACTAAAACGATTGCAGGTAAGCAGTTATGTTCTGTATGAGTGGTAACTTATTTTTTACGTCTAAAAAACAAGGCCGTCGTCAATGGGTGTTGTTCCTAAAAATAACGTGATTCCGCCATAAATATATTTCACACAAACATACGCCAATCTTAGAACATAGAGGCATGGAATGAGCTTGTCCTGTATGTCTCTGGCTCCAACATTTGGCGAATAAGCACCGCCATCTTTATCCTCAGGCCGGAGTGTCAAAGTAATGACGTCATGACAAGCAGTGAACCATATGTAAACAAAGTGAAAAACGCGTGCAGTCGACCTCTTGAAATCTGATGATTTTCGTGCGTAAAAGTGATTTTAGTGTCGCGATTTGAAGTGCAATTGAAAGTAGTGCTTGTCACTGATATTTAGAAGTGAAAAAAACGCAAGGTGCCGCGAACTTCCGAACAAAATGAACTGCTCGAAAGTGCGCGAGTCATGAGTGTGGTTATGAAAGTGCGACACGAAAAATTTCGCATTTTTCGTTAATTTCCCGGTAATTTGGCTAGTGTGAATGGTACAGCACTACTCTGGGACGAACCCTTGGGCCGGTGAGTTCAGCGGAAACTCCCGGAAGTGCCCCAAAAAGTGAATTCAAAGTGGTTGTCAAATGACAACATTACAGGTGATTTCCGGCCTTTTCATCGGAATTCATAGGGTAATTATACGTTTTTTGTTGTGCAAAAATTTTAGTGAATTGATGCGCCCCAAAATACGGGTTTTAAACGCGTTATTGACGAGCCAGACGAAAGTTTCACTGCAGCTGACAGGACTAGATGCCTAGCAGTGAAACTTTCGTCCGGTTCGTCAACATCGTGGTCAAAATCCACATTTTGGGGCGCATCAATCCACTTAAATTCTACCACAACAAAAAACGCATACTTACCCTATGAATTCCGATGAAAAGGCCGGAAATCACCTGTAATATTGTCATTTGACAACCACTTGAAATTCACTTTTTGGGGCACTTCCGGGAGTTTCCGCTAAACTCACCGGCCCGAGGATTCGTCCCAGAGTAGTGCTGTACCATTCACACTTCCCGAATTGCCGGAAAATAAACAAAAAATGCGAAATTTCCCGTGTCGCACTTTCCTAACCTCGCACTTTTCAATACACCATTTCACTCGATATTTCCCGGCACTTCACGTTTTTTCTCACTTTCACACGGCACTGATAGCCACTTCTTTTAGTTACACTTAAAATTCCGGCACTAAACTCACTTTTACACACAATTATCGCGATATTTCACCGGGCGACCGCACGCGTTCACACTTCGTTGACTGCTTGTCATGTCGTTAGTGCTTTGACAATCAGCTGACACTCCGGCCTGAGAGTAAAGATGGCAGTGGAATAAGTCGACAGCCAGCGAAAATGACGTCAAATTGACGCCAAAATAGAAGTTCCGATCAGCTGAGCGGAGGCCTGTGTAATTAAGATGGCAATGAGTGCGTTCAGAAGGTGGCAAAAGAGCAGAAACCGTTCGCGAACAGCTCCGCAACTGCTCGCGAGCAGCTCCGGAGCTGCTCGGTTTGGAGTCTGCACCTGCTGAACGCTACTTCACCAGCTGACAAATCGACCAGCTGAAAGCTGACGATGACAATTTTAGACGTCAAGTGCCGAAAAGTGGAAAATACATGAATCCCACGCTGTCCATTACAAAAATCAAGAACAACGAGAAAACAAATTCAAAATCACCCGAAAACCAAAGAACTAGAAGCCGAAAACGGCGAAAACACAACAACCAATTTGAAAACTGTCAAAACTCGAAACTCGCAACATGAGCGTGAGGTTGAAAAAGAAGAAGAAGAGCCTGAGCACTGAGCACTGATTAGTGAGCAGAAATATTTCTTGTTTGGTGAAATTTGATTATGCTCACCCGAGCAGAAGTTGCTCAGTCACTTCTGAACCCGCTCGTTCTGAACATGTTCGCTGAGCGGAAGTTGCTCAGTTCCTTCTGAACGCACACATCTCTACACAAAGACAAAACACACCGTCTCGATCTAGTGAATGTGTGCGTTCAGAAGGAACTGAGCAACTTCCGCTCAGCGAACATGTTCAGAACGAGCGGGTTCAGAAGTGACTGAGCAACTTCCGCTCGGGTGATCATGATCAAATTTCACCGAGCAAGAAATATTTCTGCTCACTGATCAGTGCTCAGGTTCTTCTTCTTCTTTTTCAACCTCACGCTCATGTTGCGAGTTTCCGAGTTTCGACAGTTATCAAATTGGTTGTTGTGTTTTCGCCGTTTTCGGCTTCTAGTTCTTTGGTGTTCGGGTGCTTTTGATTTTGTTTTCTCGTTGTTCGTGATTTTTGTAAAGGACAGCGTGGGATTCATGTATGTTCCACTTTTCGGCACTTGACGTCTGAAATTGTCATCGTCAGCTCTCAGCTGGTCGATTTTTCAGCTGGTGAAGTAGCGTTCAGCAGGTGCAGACTCCAAACCGAGCAGCTCCGCAACTGCTCGCGAGTAGCTCCGGAGCTGCTCGGTTTGGAGTCTGCACCTGCTGAACGCTACTTCACCAGCTGAAAAATCGACCAGCTGAGAGCTGACGATGACAATTTCAGACGTCAAGTGCCGAAAAGTGGAACATACATGAATCCCACGCTGTCCTTTACAAAAATCACGAACAACGAGAAAACAAAATCAAAAGCACCCGAAAACCAAAGAACTAGAAGCCGAAAGCGGCGAAAACACAACAACCAACTTGATAACTGTCAAAATTCGAAAGTCGCAACTTGAGCGTGAGGTTGAAAAAGAAGAAGAAGAACCTGAGCACTGAGCACTGATCAGTGAGCAGAAATATTTCTTGCTCGGTGAAATTTGATCATGATCACCCGAGCGGAAGTTGCTCAGTCACTTCTGAACCCGCTCGTTCTGAACATGTTCGCCGAGCGGAAGTTGCTCAGTTCCTTCTGAACGCACACAATGAGATGGCTGCTAACTCAGGCCTTGGTTCAAAATTGGAACGTTACGTCAGTTATTTTTTTTAACGAAGCCATAAAATTATGTTCGTATAATTTTTCGTTAATATAATTTTATGTTCAAATTTTTGAACAAAAATTTGCAATCAGAAATTTGTACAACATTGTGCACATGTATATTTGGTGAAACACACATGTACTCGTGAGATGAGATGCATGTAAATTTCAAAAGTGGTTTATGACGAGGTGTTGGATGTCACTCTCGCGGTCATTGTAAAATTTGTATAAATGTCCTTTTTGAAATGCGCTATTGAATTTCATAAATATCAAAACTCGTTTTCGGCGCCCCCTGCTAATGGCGCCCGGCGCGGTCGTCCCCCTTCGCACGGTTCTGGTTAAAACCGCACAATTACACTAACAATTTGTTCTGAGCTGCTCTGGATAAAACGTCAGTGCAAGAATGCTGCTCCGTTAAAAAGTCTGCGTTTTGAAATACAGTCGGCGCAGGTGTCGAAGTTTTCGAACAGTTTACAGTTTGTTGGTTTTGTGTAATTATTTGTACTAAGGATTTAAGTTTTCTCTTGAAATTTGAGTTGACATTTGAATTCTATTTTAGCTAAACTAAGACACACTCCCACCAAAGACATGCCCCGTTTTTGTGTTCGCTACCCCAATTTGCTCTCGATCGTTTTTGGTGCCACTTCACCTGCTCTACTCTACTCTGTACGAAAAAAAACGCAGCTAATATTTAAAAAATGAATTTACTAATCAAAGGAAATACTATGGAACCATATGCACGTTTATATTTCTATATCCTTGTACTCCCCAAAAAAGTTTGTTTAAAACACAATTTATAATTTCCCGAAATCCTAAATATAAATTTAGAAAGAAACGACTATGTCGTTTCCTGAACAAAGCAATTGTGACGAAATACATTCGAGACTGTGTAGCCATCATACGGGTAGAATTGGAACCATTTGATGTCTTTGAAAAAATATCCACAATATTTGAAATATTTATATAGCTGTTTTATTAATTGAACTAAAAATCGTATTCTCGATTTTTGAAAATCGTAAAATTTGTTCTAGGCCTCGAGTGAAATCGTAAAATCATATTTTAAGTTGAAGATTGTTAAAAATACGATAAATCGTACGCATATTTTCAATTTTCGATATTTTGGACTCGTATGCCGCGGTGTTAGCAACGGAATTTTTGTCTGCCTTTTTGCGTTGACACTCAAAGGAGTGTCCTGAATCGAATGACGTTCGATTGAAGATTGTGCACATGAGGAAGTTGGAGTTATTCGCGATTTTAATTATATATTTCAGGGTAATTTATGAGAGCTTTAAATAACGTTTAAATTACCTATTTTCATCATTTTGACCGCGGCGGCCGCGATGTTAGAAACGGCATTTTGATTTGGTGGTTTTTTGCACTAACACTTAAGGGGAGTATTCTGAAAAAAAATGTTATTCGGATCAAGATTGCACATTCGAGTAGAGTAGAGTTATGTAGGCTTTTTATGTCGTAATCCACTTTTTCATACAAATTTCAAAACCTTAAGCTTGTCTGCCACGGTGTTAGCAACGGAATTTTTCTAAATCCAAGAAGACGCAGCTTTCCCAAACTACAAATTTTATTTATAATGTAGTTCCAACAATCTTCATTACAGTGTAAAACAGATATTGCCATTGATTTGTATGATGCCGCCTATAGGATGTCTGCTCAGCGTGAATTGAAAATGCTGTGTCTCCACGAAGTTGGTTGGTGTCGCCTAATTCATCTGGATTTCGGCAATGCCATGTTACATTTTCACGAGTTAAAACTAGCTAGTAATTTTTCAAAAAGCTTTTACGCTTATATGACAACAATATGTCAAGGTGCCTTCGGTAGATTTGATAATTTAGTAAAATTAAGAAATGAAATGATTAACATGATAAGCAAGAATCACAGCAAAGTAAGTGCTTATTGCCATAAGTTAATTTCCAGTTGAGTAAAAATGGATTTTTTTTTGCACAGGAGACACAAATCGACAAATTTATCGCCAGACGTATTCATAAGCTACCAAAATCTAAAAACGATTGTAGCATGTTTCATGTACAGTACTGGAAATTTTTCATATATGAGATGCTGTTTTTATGGAACAGTTTATCCAGCTGTCCTTTAAACATTATAAATACAATTATTGTGGGTAAGTTGTTTTTTTTACCAAAGAACACACATAGCTTAATCAAACAAATATTATATTAATACTTATTTAATAATTAAATTAATAAATAATAAACAAATATTAATATTTTATTCAGATTGTTCAGCTTCGGACGATACAATCCATGAGCCATCAATAGGACTGTCGAAATTAATACTTGGTGCCTGTAAATTGCACCTGCAACAACTTGATAGTGCCATTCAAGATTTTCGGGAATGCATACAGACGCGAATGGATGTAAAAGAAGACATTTATATTTCGGCGTATGCAAACTATGAGTTGGCGACGCTTCTTCTAAAACAACAAAACGAGAGGGCTAAGCAAGAGGCTAAGAGTCTACTGATAAATGTTCAAAAATTGTACAAGAATTATGACTTTGAAAATAGGCTAAGTGTTCGAGTTCATGCTATGCTCAAACATTTGTAATGTTCAGAACTATTTAAATTTAAAGTAGTTATTAATTGCTATTTTCATATGTATAAAAGAATGTTAATAAAATTTCAAACTAAACAGTCTCAGTTATTCGCATTAGGTGCGTTTGTCCCATCCGGTCTAAGATCCATTTCCATACAAAACGACTGACTGGTT
Source organism: Chloromyia formosa (assembly GCA_964017055.1). Taxonomy (NCBI): domain Eukaryota; kingdom Metazoa; phylum Arthropoda; class Insecta; order Diptera; family Stratiomyidae; genus Chloromyia; species Chloromyia formosa. The sequence goes on from OZ024817.1 coordinate 79,941,623, forward strand.
TTGAACCAGACCTCGTATGGGATCTCATCGGATCAAAGCAGAAAGTGAATTGATTGAACGAATTGAATTCAAAATTCGCCCCCATTTTGGCCACCTATCCAGAGTGAATCGCATACCATGGATCTGCGACGAGCGAATTTAAATATGTAGACCACATACTCACAAGGCCTAGTAATGCAAGAGATGTTGATCCGCCCATGCCCTTGGAGAGGTCAAGGCAATTACCACATACAGATACGGGGAAGAAAATTGGGGGCGAATTGTATACTCATATACCTATACATACTATGACTATACTACTACTACTACTACTCAATTGCCCTAACCCCCTGTTGGGCAAAGCGCGTCAACTGTTCCATGTGGCTCAGTTGACGTTTTGTTGGCATAAACTGGTTTCGGAGAATGCAGTTGCCAGCATGCACCTCCTGCACATCCATGGCCACGAACGTCGTCGTGGACGGGATTTGAACCCGAAACGCCGGTAGTCAAACATGAGACTGATGCCTCAACACGCTGCGCTACCGGTCGCCCCCTGCGACTATACCGGGCTTCGTTCTTGATGTCACTGCTGATGAAGTCATAAGTCCACGAATGAGGCTCCAAACATAGTCGATTGGATAATCCACAAAGAGGATTGTATTGCCAGCGGCTGTAAGTTGTTTCTATTATTGAGTGCGTTCAGAAGGTGGCAAAAGAGCAGAAACCGCTCGCGAGCAGCTCCGGAGCTGCTCGGTTTGGAGTCTGCTGAACGCTACTTCACCAGCTGACAAATCGACCAGCTGAAAGCTGACGATGACAATTTTAGACGTCAAGTGCCGAAAAGTGGAAAATACATGAATCCCACGCTGTCCATTACAAAAATCACGAACAACGAGAAAACAAATTCAAAAGCACCCGAAAACCAAAGAACTAGAAGCCGAAAACGGCGAAAACACAACAACCAATTTGATAACTGTCGAAACTCGGAAACTCGCAACATGAGCGTGAGGTTGAAAAAGAAGAAGAAGAGCCTGAGCACTGATCAGTGAGCAGAAATATTTCTTGCTCGGTGAAATTTGATCATGCTCACCCGAGCAGAAGTTGCTCGGTCACTTCTGAACCCGCTCGTTCTGAACATGTTCGCTGAGCGGAAGTTGCTCAGTTCCTTCTGGACGCACACATTGAGTGCGTTCAGAAGGTGACAAAAGAGCAGAAACCGCTCGCGAGCAGGTCCGCAACTGCTCGCGAGAAGCTCCGGAGCTGCTCGTTTTGGAGTCTGCACCTGCTGAACGCTACTTCACCAGCTGACAAATCGACCAGCTGAAAGCTGACGATGACAATTTTAGACGTCAAGTACCGAAAAGTGCAAAATACATGAATCCCACGCTGTCCATTACAAAAATCACGAACAACGTGAAAACAAATTCAGAAGCACCCGAAAACCAAAGAACTAGAAGCCGAAAACGACGAAAACACAACAACCAATTTGATAACTGTCAAAACTCGGAAACTCGCAGCATGAGCGTGAGGTTGAAAAAGAAGAAGAAGAACCTGAGCACTGAGCACTGATCAGTGAGCAGAAATATTTCTTGCTCGGTGAAATTTGATCATGCTCACCCGAGCGGAAGTTGCTCAGTCACTTCTGAACCCGCTCGTTCTGAACATGTTCGCTGAGCGGAAGTTGCTCAGTTCCTTCTGAACGCACACATTGAGTGCGTTCAGAAGGTGGCAAAAGAGCAGAAACCGCTTGCGAGCAGCTCCGCAACTGCTCGCGAGCTGCTCCGGAGCTGCTCGGTTTGGAGTCTGCACCTTCTGAACGCTACTTCACCAGCTGACAAATCGACCAGCTGAAAGCTGACGATGACAATTTTAGACTTCAAGTGCCGAAAAGTGGAAAATACATGAATCCCACGCTGTCCATTACAAAAATCACGAACAACGTGAAAACAAATTCAGAAGCACCCGAAAACCAAAGAACTAGAAGCCGAAAACGGCGAAAACACAACAACCAATTTGATAACTGTCAAAACTCGGAAACTCGCAACATGAGCGTGAGGTTGAAAAAGAAGAACAAGAACCTGAGCACTGAGCACTGATCAGTGAGCAGAAATATTTCATGCTCGGTGAAATTTGATCATGATCACCCGAGCGGAAGTTGCTCAGTCACTTCTGAACCCGCTCGTTCTGAACATGTTCGCTGAGCGGAAGTTGCTCAGTTCCTTCTGAACGCACACATTGAGTGCGTTCAGAAGGTGGCAAAAGAGCGGAAACCGCTCGCGAGCAGCTCCGCAACTGCTCGCGAGCAGCTCCGGAGCTGCTCGGTTTGGAGTCTGCACCTGCTGAACGCTACTTCACCAGCTGAAAAATCGACCAGCTGAGAGCTGACGATGACAATTTCAGACGTCAAGTGCCGAAAAGTGGAACATACATGAATCCCACGCTGTCCTTTACAAAAATCACGAACAACGAGAAAACAAAATCAAAAGCACCCGGAAACCAAAGAACTAGAAGCCGAAAGCGGCGAAAACACAACAACCAACTTGATAACTGTCAAAATTCGAAAGTCGCAACTTGAGCGTGAGGTTGAAAAAGAAGAAGAAGAACCTGAGCACTGAGCACTGATCAGTGAGCAGAAATATTTCTTGCTCGGTGAAATTTGATCATGATCACCCGAGCGGAAGTTGCTCAGTCACTTCTGAACCCGCTCGTTCTGAACATGTTCGCTGAGCGGAAGTTGCTCAGTTCCTTCTGAACGCACACAATGTGTGTGAACGAGCGGGTTCAGAAGTGACCGAGCAACTTCTGCTCGGGTGAGCATGATCAAATTTCACCGAGCAAGAAATATTTCTGCTCACTGATCAGTGCTCAGGCTCTTCTTCTTCTTTTTCAACCTCACGCTCATGTTGCGAGTTTCCGAGTTTTGACAGTTATCAAATTGGTTGTTGTGTTTTCGCCGTTTTCGGCTTCTAGTTCTTTGGTTTTCGGGTGCTTTTGAATTTGTTTTCTCGTTGTTCGTGATTTTTGTAATGGACAGCGTGGGATTCATGTATTTTCCACTTTTCGGCACTTGACGTCTAAAATTGTCATCGTCAGCTTTCAGCTGGTGAAGTAGCGTTCAGCAGGTGCAGACTCCAAACCGAGTAGCTCCGGAGCAGCTCGCGAGCGGTTTCTGCTCTTTTGCCACCTTCTGAACGCACTCATTATTAAGGTTTTGACCACCTACTTCTGCCCTTCTAGACGATTTTGACCAATTGAGTCATCCACGAAGAACATCCAGTTGCAGACGCTGGCCTATGTGTGCTGATCTGCACCCCGATCACTCCACTATAAGGCAATTCACTAACTAATTTTCAAGAAGGGAAGTGTTAACTAGTTTGCTACAAATAGGTTTGTAGGTTATCGCGTAGCAAATACGGCCACTTTGCAAGATACGTCCTTCCTGAACGCTGGCTAATGGATGATTCTGAACCGAGAAACATGTTGACGTTCAGTCAAATCGCAAAGGGTATTCTTCTTGTGCGTCAGCCTAGTGTGGCCTGGCCAGTGGCCACCTTGTTATTATAGCAGTGCCTCGATAGGGTTGTCCCTGTTCTATGGCAGCCGGTTCTATGCACCGTAACGACCCATTCTTCAGCGGCCTAGAGCTGCCATACCCCCTACCCCCTCCATGCAAGAAGGAAAATGTGTGTGTGTGTGTAATGTGTATCCTGTACATTACAAACATGTTTCTTATACGTTTTGGGATCAACACATATCGGTGCAGCTGCTCTCAACACTCCTCGTTCTCGACGGAATTGAATCAAACCCTGGTCCTTGCTGCGTTTGCGATAAACCAATACATCATAATGCCATCTCAGTCAAATTAAATTGCTGCAATGCTTGGCCCAACCTCAGAAATTGCTCTGGACTACCTCATCATAGGAAATGGAGCCTTTCTTTCACCGCTAATAGGTGTAGAAACAGGGCCCGACCATCTTCTTTCTCGTTGGGTACCCCCAGCTTTTCGTTATCAACAACGTTTACTCAATCGGGCTCGCAGATATCTCCAGTAAGTCCAATAAATACCAATAAAAATCATTGAGGTTCTTCGTCGCAGCACAGCCTTACCCCAGCACCTATTATTGCAAAGCTAAATATAATATCGCTGATTCAACTGAATTATTGTATTATGGGCTACAACATAAAATCCCCGAATTTACGGTTTTTGTAGATAGGTATCGCGTAATGATCGGTGCCATACAGAGATGAAACTCAATGCTAACTCATCCTTCAACTCATACGGTGGCTACAATATTATCAGGAAAGACTGACAAACCCTGGCGGAGGACGTGCATTTATCATACACCACTCAACTCAGTGCTCTATTATGAGATAGCTGTTACTAGCGACAATGTCCTCGAGGCGCAGGCGATTGCTGTTCAATCTGGGAATATTGAGATTAGCATCTTTAACATCTGCAGGCGGCGAAGGCCCGACGTCGGGCTGTCACGCCACGATGATAATCTTTAACATCTATATTCCGCCTGTCTCCTCCTGGCGCCCTGGTTTCAAGGTAAACATCAGTCCTTTCATAACTGGTCAATATCGTCTCTTGTGATAGGTGACTTTAACGCCCACCATGTTGTGGCATTCCAGCCTGAACAATAATTCCCGAGGTATTACAATAGCGGAGCAACTCCACACAGCTCGTTGAGGGCCTTCGTCCGATCTTCACGGTCATTCCGCTACCTTAGGCTCCATCCCCAGGGACATCTTCGGATGCCCACCAACACCGTTGTAACAAGATGCGCGGAAGGAATAAAATCCTTAAAGCCTTGGCCGGTAGCACCTGGGGCAAAGATAAAGAGACCCTACTGGTCACATATAAAGCAGTCGGAAGGTCAGTAGCCAACTATGCGGCTCCAGTGTGGTCACAGAATCTCTGCGACACACAATGGAATAACATTCAGGTTTGCCAAAACGTCGCTCTTCGTACTGTGACTGGCTGTCTGCTGATGTCATCCCAGGACCATATGCATCAGGAAACAAGGATGATGCCTCTAAGGGACCACAACAAGCTTCTTGCGAAACAGTACCTGGTGGGTTGTTACCGGAGGGAGCACCCCAACACCGACCTCATGGACAAGATGCCGCCATCAAGACATGTCAGGCGTGATTTGAGGGACCTCGAAAGAGGTACAAAAGGGTTCCCTTTGATAGCAACGCGTACAGATCCGCCATCGCAGCAATACATCACGAGGAGGTGCAAACATCAATCGCAGAACTAGGTCCAAATAGAGTTCTTTCGACACAACCACCAGCCATTTCTCCCGATGAGAGAATACTTCCGAGAGCAGCGAGGACGACACTTGCTCAACTTCGGTCGGGCTGGTGTTCGCGTCTTAACTCCTACCTATCTCGCATTGACCGGGATGTCACGAACACATGCCCCGCCTGCAATGGTACACTTCATGATGTGGACCACATTTTCAACTGCCCAGCTGCACCCACGCACCTGACCCCCAGGTCGCTGTGGGAGAACCCTATAGAGGCAGCTATTTTCCTGTCGCTTAACACCGAGGAAGACGAGGAACAATAAGAACATGTAACACACTCACACAACAAACTTCTGACCATTACTACAACAACAACTGCCAAACTCCTTCAACGCCAAACAATTTAATTTGATGACAAAGACTTTAATGACCCAACTTGACATTTACAATTTTACGACCACAATTTTGATGACCGGGAATTGTTGCTGCAAATAGTCCTGTATTTTAGGAAGTACGATCTCAAGCGAAAAAAGGGATGTAGTTTGGTACTCTCACCGCATAAATTAAATCGAGATTACTTCTAAGAATCTAGCCAATGTTGATATACAAAGTTTCATTTTTTCCGGCAATGCTAGTCTTATACTTTTGGCTCCAATTGCTTTGAAGCCAAACCTCAGCCGTTTAAAAGGAATCGTATGAGTTGCATAACACCATTTACTTACCGTTCTTTTTCTATTCTTCTTCCTGTGACCCTATTTGTCGATTGATTATATCGTTTCTCTTTCTTCTATCCAAATTGGATCGGATTACAATTATCCAAAACTCCACATCATTTCCTCCGGGGACCAGGCGGTCAGCCTGTCATCCCCCCTTTTCCTATTAACTCCAAGTACTTCCATTGAAAAGACAGATAAATCCGGTCACTATTCGTTTTTACTACAAAGCACCGATTCTTTATTTTTTGTATATTTTTTTTCAGAGTGCACAAACAAACCTTTAGCCATCACATCAAGTAACAAAACAGAGCTGCAACAAAAAACGCATTTAGAGAGAGAGAGAGAGAGAGAAATTTCATACGGTGTGTTTAAATTTTGCCGTTTATAATCGGAATATTTTCGTTCAACGAAGCTAAATTTAATTACTTGGGCATACGATAAGCGAGTTATAATTCAAATCAAGATCAAGTTTTACTTTTAGAGTTCACTTCTCTTGTAATGTTTGAAAATACAATGAAAAGAGTGTTTTGTTTAAATGAAAAAAAAAACTGAATTTCTCAAACGAATATCATTTGCTGTGCGCAGTTGAGACAGGACATGATTTAATTTAATTAATGTATACTCGTATTTATTTATTGAAGTGAAAAGTCTCGTAAACTGGCAAACAGAGGTGACAAAGAAGGCTCTTATTCTTCTTGGTTTCGAATAAAAAACATCAACTGGATTCGGCCCCATGATTGAATGGATGAAGTACCACAAATTACTTGGAAATGATCGAAAAAATTTATCTCCCGCGGACAATCTTCTAACCAAATATGTAGTGTAAAATTTATTATTTTGGAGTACATATTTAAATATAAAATTTGTTTACTCGTAGGAAGGAGGGACTTATCTAAATTTCCTTTATCCGTTCTTTTCTTTAACATTTTTCTTTCTTTAATTTAAATTGTGATCATTACCTTCGTAAGAAAAATACTCATATTTTGTCATAATATGTAGTCGGCCTTCTGAGAAAATATATGTATATATAATAAATTAAATGAAGGAGTGACCAATGTTTGCATTACAGCGCAGCTGTAAGTATAGTTCGAGTGCTTCAACTTCCGTATGACAAATACTAACAATATATATATGAATAAAAACAAATCGCAGCAAACAACAATCGTAGGAGAAAAACACTTTTCCGTAAAAAAAACGAAAAGATTATAACATCAAAATGGTTGACTGAGAGTTCGTTAAATCATATGTTCACGTTTCTTGAAAATAGCCCTAACATGCATACATCTTACATTGTTGTTTTAAACAACATGTCCTCCTATTTCTTTTCTTGCCTCTAGTCTCTTTTTCTTCTCGTCTGGCTTTCAAATGTATATATCACACGCACTCCATTTTTTTATATATCTCGCGCTCTGTTATATTCCATTCTTCTCTCTGTATTTTGTATAATTAGCACATAAGGTTTGTTTGTTTATTAGTGTGTTGCTCTTGCATTCGTTTTGTTGTTGCTGTTTCTTCACATTTTTTTGGGGGATTGGGGATGATGAGAAATGCAGATTCCAATTTCTACTGCGTCGGATGAGAGGGCTGCATTATAAATTGAATTTGTTGACCGTGATGTGGTGTTTGTGCACCCTGGTAATAATTTTGAACAAGCGGCGGAGCGGTCAAGCACATGACAGGAAAGTGTTGTTGCGGGGTGGCTCCAAATGTAGGCGGTCCGCCGCCAGCTGGTGATGGTTGCTGTCCAGGATGAAACTGTTGATTCGGGTGACCAGGCGATGGTGTTGTCGATGGTGGCGTTTGAGTAACAAATTGAATTTGCGGTGGCGCCTCCTGATACATCCTCACCTGTAAGTAAAAATTAATATTGAATTAATCCAATAAAATTCAAATTGTAAAAAAAAGGAAATACGGACAAACTAAGATTGAGCATTTTTAAGCTTCAGTCGCGGTATATGGCAAATTGCCATATGAGTTTTCAATAGTCGAAGGGAGGAGGAAGAGGAGAAGGGAGGAGAATAGAGGGGAAGACAGGAGAATAGAGGGGAAGAGAGGAGAAGAGACGAGAGAAGCGAGGAGGAAAGAACAGCAGAGAGAAGAGAGGAGAAGAGAGGAAAATAGAGGAAAATAGAGGAGAGGAGAGAAGAGTGGAGAAGATAGGTAAAGAGAGGGGAGGAGAGGAAAATAGGAGGGAGGAGAGGAGAATAAGAGGGAAGAGAGGAGAATAGAGGGGAAGGGAGGAGAAGAGAGGAGAATAGAGGGGAAGAGAGGAGAATAGAGGAGAATAGAGGGGAAGAGAGGAGAAGAGTGGAGAGAAGGGGAAGAGAGGAGAAGAGTGGAGAGAAGCGAGGAGAAAAGAACAGAAGAGAGAAGAGGAGAAAAGAACAGAAGATAGAGAGGAGCAGAGAGGAGAAGAGAGGAGCAGAGAGGAGCAGAGAGGAGAAGAGAGGAGAAGAGAGGAGAAGAGAGGAGAAGAGAGGAGAAGAGAGGAGAAGAGAGGAGAAGAGAGGAGAAGAGAGGAGAAGAGAGGAGAAGAGAGGAGAAGAGAGGAGAAGAGAGGAGAAGAGAGGAGAAGAGAGGAGAAGAGAGGAGAAGAGAGGAGAAGAGAGGAGAAGAGAGGAGAAGAGAGGAGAAGAGAGGAGAAGAGAGGAGAAGAGAGGAGAAGAGAGGAGAAGAGAGGAGAAGAGAGGAGAAGAGAGGAGAAGAGAGGAGAAGAGAGGGGAAGAGAGGAGAAGAGAGGAGAAGAGAGGAGAAGAGAGGAGAAGAGAGGAGAAGAGAGGAGAAGAGAGGAGAAGAGAGGAGAAGAGAGGAGAAGAGAGGAGAAGAGAGAAGAGAGGAGAAGAGAAGAGAGAAGAGAGGAGAAGAGAGGAGAAGAGAGGAGAAGAGAGGAGAAGAGAGAAGAGAGGAGAAGAGAAGAGAGGAGAAGAGAAGAGAGAAGAGAATAGAGGAGAAGAGAGGAGAAGAGAAGAGAGGAGAAGAGAGGAGAAGAGAAGAGAGGAGAAGAGAGGAGAAGAGAAGAGAGGAGAAGAGAGGAGAAGAGAAGAGAGGAGAAGAGAAAAGAGGAGAAGAGAAGAGAGGAGAAGAGAGGAGAAGAGAAGAGAGGAGAAGAGAGGAGAAGAGAGGAGAAGAGAGGAGAAGCGAGGAGAAGGGAGGAGAAGCGAGGAGAAGCGAGGAGAAGCGAGGAGAAGCGAGGAGAAGGGAGGAGAAGCGAGGAGAAGGGAGGAGAAGGGAGGAGAAGGGAGGAGAAGGGAGGAGAAGGGAGGAGAAGGGAGGAGAAGGGAGGAGAAGGGAGGAGAAGGGAGGAGAAGGGAGGAGAAGGGAGGAGAAGGGAGGAGAAGGGAGGAGAAGGGAGGAGAAGGGAGGAGAAGGGAGGAGAAGGGAGGAGAAGGGAGGAGAAGGGAGGAGAAGGGAGGAGAAGGGAGGAGAAGGGAGGAGAAGGGAGGAGAAGGGAGGAGAAGGGAGGAGAAGGGAGGAGAAGGGAGGAGAAGGGAGGAGAAGGGAGGAGAAGGGAGGAGAAGGGAGGAGAAGGGAGGAGAAGGGAGGAGAAGGGAGGAGAAGGGAGGAGAAGAGAGGAGAAGAGAGGAGAAGAGAGGAGAAGAGAGTTAGGTTGGGGCGACCGGTAGCGCAGTGTGTAGCATCAGTCTCATGTTTGACTACCGGCGTTTCGGGTTAGAATCCCGTCCACGACGACGTTCGTGGCCATGGATGTGCAGGAGGTGCAAGCTGGCAACTGCATTCTCTGATACCAGTTTATGCCGAGAATCGTCAACTGGGCCACACGAAACAGTTGACGCGCTATGCCCCACAAGGGGTTACAGCAATTGAGAGAGAGTGAGAGAGGTGCAGGGGCTGCCGTGATGTATCACAGCACCCTAAGACCGTTGTGGTACCACCAAAAAATCGCCTTCAAACGAACCTACATATCAAACCAGCCTGTGCTAGTAATATAACTGTTGAGCCTTGTGGCTATCATATTCCTAAGGTCATCCAGATTATAGAAGACCCAAGAGCCCAAAATTTTTATTTTCCTCCCGGACAAAGCCAGACAGTGACAGAGAAGGTGGAGAACACTCTTCTCCTCATCTACATCTCTACAATTCTTGCAGAAGTCGTGATGAGGAAACCGGAGCCTCCTGGCGAGCTCCCCGATTGAGCAGTGCCCCGTGATAACCCCTACTACCCTGCCAATGTGCTTTCTGTTCAGCGACAGCAGTGTGGCAGAATGACTGGGATCAAATATCGGCCAAATCATCCTCGTTATTTGGCAGGTGTTGCCGCTGAGCCATCTTGTATTAGCCCTGTTCACAGCAGCTGTCTTAATTAACAATTTGCACATGCTAAGTGGCGTTTTAATGTCTTTGCGTCTTTCGTCAACCACCCCAGTTGTACCCTCCCGAGCCAGTTCATCCGCCTTGCAGTTACCCACAAAACCACTATGGCTCGGGATCCAACAAAGAGTGATATTGAAGAAGTCGCCCATCTTTGCGAGGGCTGAGCGGCAGTTATGCATTAAGACTTGGAAACGGGGCAATTTAGCACGAGGCCTTATGGCCGGCCATCGAAACATCAAACTGCCTTTAGAGAATACAGACCTCATCAAACCGGTAATTGACTCCAAAAGAAACTTCCGGGTAATCATACCAGAAAGGGACTTCTACTCTACAGGCGAGAACAGACCTAAGAATTCCCTAAACCTCTATACGGATGGCTCTAAGACGGAAACAGGTGTTGGAGCCGCGGTTCATTCGCCGGAGCTCCTACACAATCAATCAATCCGACTGCCGAACGAGTGCAGCATCTTCCAGGCGGAGGTGGTAGCGATACTCGTACAAAAAGCTGCGGAGCTAGTCTCAACAGCACGCAGACAGTCACGCTGCGTTGAAAGCGCTGCAGTCGGACACTATCAGATCAGGGACGGTGCTTAACTGCCTCTCAATTCTTCAGAGATTGGGCACCTTAAGGAAGCTGGAACTCCGATGGATACCATGCCACAGCGGCTGCCTTGGCAACGATATTGCGGATGGACTCGCAAAGCAGGGAGCTGCACTGGATGTCACAATGGCAATAGCAACTCCTATTCCAATACAAACACTAAAAATAAAAATGGACTCTAAGATGATGCAACCGGCCAACCAAAATTGGAACAGAACCATCAACTTCAGAATAACGAGAGAACTCTGGAACTCATACAACACTAAGAAAACCGATGTACTCTTAGGGCTCTCTAGGGGTAAATGTGCAATGCTAGTGGGCTTATTAACGGGTCACTGCCTAATAGGTGAGCACGCACACAGAACACAGACTGGGACTGATCACAGACAGCGGCTGCAGGAATTGTAAGCTGCCAAATACCAAAGAAACTTTGGAGCATCTCCTGTGCGAATGCCCGACACTCGCAAGGACAAGACATATATATCTTGGAGCCTACTTCCCCCGCAACCTTAAAGCGATTGCAAACCTTAACATAATGAACCTTCTAAGATTCACAAGCGCGACAAAAACCTTCGAGCTCAACAAGGATTTGTTCATTACGACTGATACCAACACCTAACGATCTCTGTTGTATTCTTTGTGGCAACGCTATGGACCCAAGGGGTTTATGCGGGACAAGCGCCCGGATCTTTGGGCAGCAGGCAGTTCGAAGCTCCATCACGATAACGCTCCCGCACATTCTTCACACTTAATTCAGAACTTCTTGACAAAATACAGCACACCAGTGGTTCGTAAACCTCCCTACTCTCCTGACATGGCTCCGTGCGATTTTTGGCTTTTCCCAAAGCTGAAAATGCCACTAAAAGGGACCAGATTTCAGACCAGAGAGGACATTATGTTGAATGCGAGAGACCATCTGAGAGCCATACCGAAGGAGGACTTCCAGCTATGCTTCCAACAGTGGCAGAAGCGTTGGGAGAAGTGTGTGGCAGCCCAAGGGGACTACTTTGAAGGGGATATGTATTAAATAATTATATCATAATAAACGTTGATTTTATGAACAATACTTTTTGATCACACCTCGTATAATCGAGAACATTTGAATTTTTCCAGTTTCGGAGGCAAACCGATGAATGGAACCGCTATAGGATCCGAGACTTTTCGATTCCACTGGGTATCGGAGACAAATGTCTTGCTGGGGAGGAGAAGAAAGGAGAAGAAGTGGAGAGAAGACGTAGACAGAAGAAGATAGAAGAAGTAGAGAGGAGAAGAGAGACGAAGTAGAAAGGAGAAGAGATACGAAGTAGAGAGGTAAAGAGAGGAGAAGAGAGAGGTGATTCCCTGCATTTTGATTTGTACTCTGCAAGCGAACGCCTTCTGCCGAACATATAGAGGGTTTCCGGAAAAAACGCCCATATTTACCTTATGTCCGAGAGTACATAACAATGCCTGCGTTCACGTCCCACAACGTTGTAATTGCGGTAAGGATTTCCCCTCCACCTAATCGTCAACTCTTCACCCGAACGATTTGTTTTGCAGTTTCTCATGTATTAAACAGCTGACAGCCGATTTGCTATTGAATTCCAAACAAAACTTCAATTAAATTCGCGACGGTTTCAGGAAAAATGAAAAACACTGCAAAATCTGTGTTGCTTCGGTGTAAATAAGCACATAAGACACCAATAAAATTATACGGAGACGATTATTATTATTTCATTAGCATCACATTTACATAAATTCACGACAAAATTAAAAAGCAAACTTCAAAACCGAAAACGAAAATCCACACCATCTGACGGTCACATGCAATATGTCAACTATAAACTGTCAAATACGCTAATAACCCTTACCAAACAGTTGACAGGGGAAATCGACCAGGACAAATTTCTGGTTAATTTCCCCGATGTCTGGTTGATGAAACGCAAACTGAAACGGGGCGTCCGCGAGAAGAATCAGTCGAACTGTTTGCAACCGCAATTACAACGTTGCGGGACCTGAACCCACCCAATATAAGCTACGATGCAGGGAATCGCCGAGGAAAAGGCGATAGACGATTATAAATTTTCTGGTCTTAATATTAATAAACGGAAATCAATATTTTCAGAAAATAAACATTGTGTCCGTACAGATGCACTGTCTTCAATTTCCGACGTTTGTTTCTTTGGCGAGCGGAGACACTTTGCAGATTTAGCATGCTTCTAAATACTAGTGATTAGTCTATTATTACTTACCATTTGTTGGAAAGGCTGTGATGGATGATAGTGCGCTGCTGGATGTGGTGTCTGTTGATATTGTAAAAATGGGCCGGAAATTGGACCTGGCGTGAGCAGTGGTTGACCAGCAGCCGTGGCAGCGGTGACTTGAATTGGTTGAGCGCCTAATACCGGTCCTACAATAAAAAAAAAACTGTTTTACAAATCGCACTTTGAATAAAACCAATTGTACTCACCTCTTCGAATTCGTCCCTGACCGTGACCATGCGGAGGTGTTTGGAACGACTGTTGCGTAGGCATGACGTACGTTATTTGACCTCCTGCCGTAATGTGCGGTGCAGTCGTATATACATTCGCGGTCATTGCTGGTCCCGGTGTTTGTGGTGTGTGAGGTCGCGATGGATTCGGGGTGCTTGGACTTCGCGGTGTGAAAGGCTTAGCTGAGGGATTCAGTACATGCTTAGGCTTTATAATAGGCTTCTCAGCTGTTGGTGGCGACGGGTCATTGCTACTATTGCTGTTATTAAGAATTTGTTGTGCCTGCTGCTGCTGTTGCGGTGGCGTTTGCTGCTGTTGTTGTTGCTGCTGTGGCGGGGTCGTGGACGATGGAATCGCCGAAATGCCTGCATTGTTCGGTTGAATAATGGTAGGTGGCGGTGGTTGGGGCTGTTGTTGCTGCTGCTGCTGCATTGGCGGTGGCTGCACTTGCTGAGGTGGTGCTGGCTGGGGTGTGTATGTCTGTTGTTGATCTTGTTGGTGTTGCATTTGCTGTTGACTCGGTTTCGGTGTAGATACCACTGCAATTGGCTCGATTTGTTGTTGTTGTTGCTGCTGTTGCTGTGGTGGTGGTGGATGTGTATGTGTCTGGGGCGGAAGTTGCTGCATTTGAGGCGGGGGAGGATGCTGTTGTGGCGGAGGCTGTGAATGATGCTGTTGTTGTTGTTGTGGATGCTGTTGTTGATGCTGCGGTGGAGGCGGCTGCATCGGAGACAGCTGTTGCTGCTGTACTTGTTGCGGAGGAGTGAGCGATGGCTGTGGCGGATGAGGCGAAACGCTAGGCGTTTTCACTTGATTCATCGGGGCATGCGGCGATTGATTCGTAGTTGACAGATTGAAATCTTGTTGGAACTTTTTCAGGTCCTGTAGTTCGTCACGTCGCGTATCGCGCGGTTGACGTTGAGGCTGTGGTGGTGGTTGATTTTGCGTTGGCGGCATTGAATTAACCACCGAATTGGGTGCTTGCGCAACAATATTTGAATGTACTGGAATATGGCTTTGCTGTTGTGGGGGGGCCTCTTGTAAGTTGCCGGACATGTACTGATTGGGCATATGAGAATGATTTTGTGACATATGCATAGGTTTGCCCATTGGCATCTGTGGAATGTGGCGATACGGGGAGATTGGTTAGAATTGCATAAGAGACAAATAGGAATAAAAATAAAATAAAATCCACTTTACCTGTCCACCCATCTGCTGATTATCTGAATAATTATTAGGCGTCGATGCCTGGGGTGGATATTGCCTCATGCCCCGTTGAGGCATTGGTTTGTTACTAGCATTACTTAGATTTCCGTCACCGTTCATTTTTGATTGTGACATACTCGTTGGATGGCTGTAAGAGGCGAGAAAATTCAATGTTGACTACAACAAAGGCAAAACTTGTTTAAAACTTAACACATACCCATGCATACTATGCGGATAATTTGGACTGATCATATACTGTGTTGGGCCCTGTTGCATTTGCATAGGCTGGTAGTTGTTGTTTTTGCTGGAGTTGTGGACATTGTGAGAAATAGGTCCATTGTTATTATTTGGTGGCGGTGTGCTACGAATTTTGCCAGTTTGCAAACTTTTGCGCTTTGACGGAACCATGTGCTTGTCGTTACTTGAACCCTTCGACATGCTACTCGAATTCAAGTTGGGATTCTCACGCGATATATCCGGACTTTGTTCGTTTGCTCGTTCGGGTCGCTCAACGGCAGCAAAACGTGACTCCTCGTCGCCGTTCTCCAAGTCAATACGCTCGTGATAGATCGCCTGATTTTCGATCTCCTTTGCTATTCGCTCGGCTTGCTCTTCGGCTTCTTTGAAATCTTTTGTGTCCTTCTTTTCTATTTGAACTGTATAGCCAGTTAGTGATTGGTCAAATGTCGATTGTACACCATATAACTTTTCATTCTTATTGAACATTTCATTGGCATCCCAGCCATTTGAATTGCCATCGAGCTCTAGATCGATTTCGCCGTTAAGTGTGCTGCCCGAAGCATCCCAAGGTTCAAGTTCTCGTTCCTCAAGTCGGGTACCTGTCGTGTTCGGATCAAACAGCAATTTCGTATTTTAGCTTAACACTGACGGCACACGTAATTGAATTTTTTCAATTTTTTAAAAACTTACCATTACATCGCGCCGATATAGCGCCGTCCGTTTGAAAGTTTGCGCTCGAGGCAAAATCTAAATCGACATTTTGCGCTGTAATACTAACAATATGATTTGGCTGGAATATCATGGAACCCACTATCGACTGGGCATCCAAATTCTGATTTTGATTATTTTGTACACATTGGGCATACTCTACAGCAACCTAAAATTGAATGAGCAAAAAATAGTGTTTGTACGATTTTATTTGGATGAGAAAAACCAAGTAACTTACATCAAAGTTTGGTGAAAATGTCCTAAAAACTCCCTCGTAGACGCTGCCAGAATGTGTCTGTACCTGTGCCAAATTACCAACGAGTGTGGTGGCTGCGTGCATGAAAAGTGAATTATTGTATATTCCTTGGGTAGTTCGTCCTCTTTGTGACCTGTCATGTATATATCTTTCGAATTGATAGTTGGAATTAATATTTGGAATAAAACTTTGATTGTTAATAAAAATATTTGAATAATCGAAAGTCTAAAAATATTGTATAGCGTACACCATCGGGACCAACAATTTTGTCCGGTTATGGGGAGTGTGCGCTTAAGAGAACGCCAACATTTCTTTAAAGCAGCAATCCATTTTTTTTTTTAAATCAAATAATCAAAACTGGACCGATAGCGAAGTTTAAAAATTTTAATCGCACGCTGATCCAGGAGTTGGATATACCCAACCAACCAATCGCTGGGCAAACCAAATTTATATCGTCCAATTTGCTTGCCTGCTAGACCCTGAGTGTGTGCTGGAACGAATAATTTTTAGCAGACTAGCTGCTGCAGTAGAGGAAAAGGGAGGCCTGCCAGACCGACAGTTTGTTGGTTTCAGAAGAACTCCCTCCACGGTCGATGTGATAATGACAGGGAAACAGGTGTTGCGCGATGGCGAATGTTGCGCGGTTGTGACACTCTCTCTAATTGCCTTGACCCCTCCAGGGGCATGGGCGGGTCAACATCTCTAGCATTTCTATGCCTTGTTGACGTTTTAATAGCATATCTACTTTTCGGAAGTGCAGTTGCTAGCGTGCACCTCCTATCCACGCCGTTTTTATACTGACAAGCTCGGAGCACTGTGAGAGTTCCATTAGTACTCACAGGCAGTTTTTGATCGCGCCAAGCTCTAGATTACTATCGTAGAGCGGTGACCGAGCGATCACGGCCACCGAGCGCGACAAAGAATGAATGAATGCTGTCAATTCGGCAAACTGGAAATGCATTCATTTGTCTTTGCGGAGGATAGGTGTGCCTGACTATTTGGCGCGACTAATACAGAGCTACTTTTCGTATAGAATTGTGGAATTGTGCAGTAGGCAACCAGCAAAGAGAGTACAGTGTAACAGCAAGCGTTCCACAAGGATCTGTACTCGGACCTTTGCTGTGAAACATCGTGTACAACGACATATTGGATTTGCCGGTGGCTAAAGAAGTAACGAGAGTCGGGTTCGCAGATGACCTACCCGCGGTTGTCGTTGTTGTAGCAATGGTCAGAATTCGGTGTTTGTTGGTTACATGCCTACGGATTCATCTTCATCCCCGGTGTTGAGGAATAGAAAGTTGGCTGCTTCTATTGGGTTCTCCCACAGTGATCTAGGAGTCAGGTGCGTGGGTGCAGCTGGGCAGTGAAAGATGTGGTTTACGTTGTGAGGGGCTTCATTACATGCAGGACAGATGTTTGATACGTCCTGGTCGATGCGGGATAGGTAGGAGTTCAGTTGTGAACACCAGCCTGACCGAAGTTGGGCGAGTGTCGTTTTCGTAGCTCTCGGAAGTCTTTCCTCTTCCGGAGATATCATTGCCCAAATAGGTACCAGGAGGTGGTGATTCATGCGATGCCGTCAGTTGAAGAGCACCTCAAGTATGTGTGTGAGAAGGTGGCAAATGCTACTGTGATATGGATGATCCCAAATGTGGGAGGGCCACGAAAGAGTATTTGACTTCTATTGTCTTAGAGTGGCTACCTCTATTCTTCCGTACGCGTTTTCCACCAGTTTGGATGGACGCGCTCCCATAGATATTCTAGCGGACGAAATGGACCGATTGTACCCAGTCCCATGTTTGAAGCCACTTAATGCGCGCAAAAAACAAGCGGTGGGATGAAACTCCAAAGGCAAACTGAACACACATACTCATCCCGCTAATCGAATTGTGCTGCTGAACCGCAAGCACGAAGAGGTAGACCACTACCTAATTCAGTTTCACCACGTCCTGGTGGGTATAGGAAGTACCTACAAAGATTCAAGCTGAACGATTCACCCTGTCCGAGGTGCCCAGGGGTAGCGGAAGCGGAGGAACATGTATTCTTTCAATGACCAAGGCTTACAGGAAAGCGGCCATAAGGAGCACCCCTACAAAGGACCTACTAGCTAGCCTTCATTAGGCTGGTTGAGAGCCTTGTGGATTAATTCGGGCTATAGCACAATAGATCTCATGGTCGCAGTGCCCACCCTTGGGTATCCTGCCTGCCATTCTTATTATTATTACGATTATACCATTTCACAAGCAACCAAAAATAACAACTGAAAATGTCTTCAGCATGAACGATGAAAAAAAATCCACGAAACAATGCACGGATTGTGTGTAGTACTACTCAATTGCCGTAATCCATTGTGGGGCATAGTGCGTCAACTGTTGCATGTGCCCCAGTTGTCGTTTCGTTGGCATAAACTAGTTTAGGAGATTTCGGTTGCCAGCATTACATCTCCTGCTCCCCATTTAGTCGCCTACCTTGCGACAAGTCGGAAGATGCTGTGACTTATTATTATGCCCCGCACCACAGGGGGAAGACAACAGCGGCAGCCGGTTCTTTGTACCGGAACGCCCCGTTTTTCAACGGCCAAGAGCTGCCGAACCCTGTCGATGCCAGAAGAGCTGCAGTATTCGAAGCAGCGCTACCACAACACCACAAACATCCATGGCCACGAACGTCGTCGTGGACGGGATTCGAGCCCCAAACGTCGGTAATCAGACATGAGTCGCCCCACCGGATTGTGTGTGATGACCCCTCTTTTTATCTTCTACATCTAAGGCCTAGACGTTTAACGGGATTGCAAAAAAAAAAAAAACAACGGAAAAATCAGGAAACGTTTATCTATAAAAATTGGGTTTTCACAATTCCGACGCGCTCCTCAATCGTGTAATACTCCATGGCAATGGGACGTCGTCCAGTTCCGATCCAAACCCAGGTCCGTGGATCATAAATTGCCTCTCAGAAACGGCTATGATCCATCTACTGTCAGACATTCGAATTGAATTTGTTTTACTGTGACTTCCAGAAATTCACAAAAAAAATGTCTTCCACACAATTTACATGCGACAGCGACTAAAAACTGGCAACCGCATAGCTAAAGATAACCACAACACCTGAAAACACGTCCGCAGGTATTAGCTGTGAACTGTCAAAATAGTTGGGGTAACATAGATCACTAATGGACCGGAACAAAATTACGATCCGAACAGTGATGTTACCTGGAGCATGTTTCATTGGATCGTAGCCGCAGCGGAAAAGGTTTATAAGAAAAATCAGAAAAAAGACCCAAGAATCAGAAAACTGATCGGTCGTAGAAACTCGCCCTATGACAGAACACGAAATGAAGAGGAGTAACGCTGACACGATTCCAATATCTGAGGCGCAAAATTTTATCGGCGGCTCATTCCCGCTAAATCTAAAATACGAGTGGCCAGAAAATATAAAAAATTAAATGATATGTCATGCTAGGTTCGTAACTACCCAAAGCGGAAATTTATCCTATATACAATTCTAGCACTGGATTCTCCCATACAAAAGTTCCAACTTTATCGGTAAGCTCTGCCATCCAAGTGACATTTACGGAAGCCAAGTTGGATATTCATATTCACCCAATATCCCAAAGCCAAAGCCACTGAAACCCTCGAATATACCGTTGCCTAATGGGTGATACTTAGGCCGGCCGCATCTTGGACGTAGGCAGGGCAGCGCAGCGCAGCACGCACATAGCATTGTTGTTGTAACAATTGTCAAAATCTGATTTTACAACAACAATGTCATGTGCGCGCTGCGTTGCGCTGCCCTGCCTACGTCCAAGATGCGGCCGGCAGCACATTATGAGCGGGGCAGCCGCG
Organism: Chloromyia formosa; assembly: GCA_964017055.1. Lineage (NCBI taxonomy): Eukaryota > Metazoa > Arthropoda > Insecta > Diptera > Stratiomyidae > Chloromyia > Chloromyia formosa. Next base: position 79,961,228 of record OZ024817.1, read on the forward strand.
CACATGACATTTTGACACTTGTTACAACAACAATGCCATGTGCGCGCCGCGCGGGCTGCCCTGCCTACGACACAATGTGCGGCCGGCCTTAAACTATCTCTCTCTCTCTGGTTCCTGTTAACGAGCTGCTATTGAGGCACCCTCTCTTTTAACTGAATTTCTCCAGGTGTTACTAGGTCGTCCAACATAGCGACTTGCGTTGGTTCCCTGCTGGTTCCAATCGAGGGCCTGTTGAGCAATGTTGTTCGGCCCTTTTCGGAGAGTGTGACCTATCCATTGCCACTTTCTTAATTGTCACCTTCCAAGTTGAACAGCCATATAGAAGAACCGATTTTACGTTGGTTTCGAAGATCCGGAGTTTGGTGCATCTGGAAATGTTGTTGTTTTGCCAGAAAGGAGTCAAACTGAAAAAAACTGCTCGAGCTTTGTTGATGCGAGACTGTACATCAGCATCTGCTTCACCATCTGCTGTAACTACGCTTCCGAAATAGCCGAAATTGTCAACTTTCTCGACTGGCAGCCCCGAAAAATAAATTCCGCTTTGCCTTTCTGGATTCAAGCTCAAGTACTTATTCTTGGCAGCGTTGATTTTAAGCCCCGCATTACGGCTTCCGCAATGCAGAGCATCAGACATTTGAGCTACTTGATCCGATTTATTTGATTGAAGACAAATGTCGTCAGCATAGTCTAGGTGTTGAAGGTATTTCAACAACTTCCATTTTATACCTTTGTTTTGGTGTTCTTGAAGCGCGGCGCTTAGTACATCATTAATGGCGATTAAAAACAGTAAAGGTGACAAATGCAGCCTTGTCTCACTCCGCTATGCACCTCGAAAGGATCTGATAGTTTACTCTTGTGTAAGACGTGACATTGGGCTCCCTGGTAGGACTCCTTGTTGATGGAAATTATTTTATCTGGTATGCCTCTTCTACGTAAAGCCCTCCAGATGTATTCCCGGTCAACGCTGTCAAACGCCTTCTCGAAATCGGTGAACATGAGATGTAATGCGGATCTCCACTCTGCGGATTGTTCAATAATAATTCGGAGGGTGTTGATGTGGTCGTTACACGAGAAGTCCAAAGTCGGCTTGTTCATCATTCAATGTGCGGTCAACTGTTTGTTTGATCCGGTTCAAGATTATTTTTGCCATCAGTTTGGAGACTGCTGGGAGAAGACAGATCCCACGCCAATTATTGCAATCCTTCAGGTCGCCTTTTTTCGGGATCTTAATAATGACGCCCTTCTTCTACTCTTTAGAGAGAGTTTCGGTTTCCCCAACACTCTTGGATAAGGGGGAGAAGAATATTCGCAGTAGCATTGGCATCCGCTTTAATAAATTCCACCGGAATTCCATCTATCCCCGGGGCTTTACACGCATGCATCGATTTAATAGCCGCAGTTACTTCCAGCTTAGATGGTGGGTTGGTATCAACTCTGGCTAATTGCGAAATATCTTCTGCTACTAATGAAGACGCATTCGAAGTCGAAAGGTGTTGAGGACCTCAACGAAGTGTTCTCTCCATCTCCGCAGTTAGTTGGTGTTCTTCGGTTACCGGTAGAGACCCATCTTTGTCTTTCACAGACAAACAATACCGTGCAAAAATCTGTCTATGTTTGTGTTTCGTTACGTTAATACTTACACAAATTTAAAGAAAGAACTGTCTGGACAAAAAGGCAATTATGCTGCAAACGAATAACCAAAACATCTCCTGCTTTCACGTTCTTGAGCGTTGCGGTTATTCAACAATTCAAATGCAAGTAAACGGAAAAAAATCGCTGATTTTTTCGTTTGAATGCATTTTAAATGGGAATAAAGGCATCGACTGACAAATGTAATTTTGTTAATTGCCCAAGTACGGGATGACGGCAGTTAACTGACAGATTGTTGCTTGGCTCGATGGATTCGGCTCTTTTGTGAATGTACTCGAAGCCAATGGACGAGTGTCAAATAGCCGTAGGCCAAATGGCCTCCCCGTGAATATCCAGCTTTTCAGAACTGTCAATTGAAGTGTCAGAGTAATAAGCTGTCAAAGTTGCGGTATTCTTATTTTCCTTTTTCAGTTCAACTAAAAAAAATGGTTTTCTTTTCACAATCATTCCGCACGGGACAGCCACACCTGAACCCCTTAGCTTCTGTTGTAAATCTGACTCATGATCCACAACTTCGCAAATCAGACGTACGGGAGGGCTTCTAGCATGTGGTGTTAAACATCCAAACAGCATGCAGAATTCACACAATTCACTGTTGTCTAGAACTGTGTCAGGTGGTAAAAAAAAGTAGAGCGAAGCTCAGATGCACAAAATAATTCCATTCTCGAAGCGCGTAATCCAATTTGAAGTGCTGGCGACTGGCCCTTCGCACTCGTCCATTGCCGAGTACGACCTGCATCAACATCAAAACTTGACAAAGCCGACGAGCGGACAGCGTCAAATGGGGTGCAATTAGTAACTGCAGTCATCGCACCACCCTCTTCCCCACAATACCTAATCACTGTAAATTCAGTCGGCGGCGGCGTATTTTTAGCGGTGTAAATTCTAAAAATACGAAAAAGGAGAATCGCACATAAAAAGCCGATCACGAGCAGAGCGTTTTGCTTACTCGATGGACCGAGCCGACCGACCGCACGAACAAGCCCATTGTGAAGTGGGGAAAAATGACAAGGGTACTGTGACGATTGACCTAAAAATGCAAAACAAAATCGATAGTGAGGCCGCCAGGGGTTTTGCCGGTGATGTTATGTGCACTCCTCTTAGGTCTTGTCTTGCAGTGGCTACTGAACGGGCGACTGTTCCAAGAATAATATCTAATGCAAATCGCACCGGCCGTCGCAACCGCGTGTGTGCATTGCATTGGCCGCCCCGGCCCCAGCGCCACTACACGGAAATTGAATCACTGCAATGCGAAATTCACGGCGACCATTTAATTGAACTGTGCACAAAAGTGCAATACTACACACAACTTCGCGTGACACGGGCACACGGGCCCCCGAGTTGGCAGCATATTGCAAATTCAATTTGGATATTTACGATATATTTACTGACGTGAGGGCGAATTTTCAAAAGGGGTCACCTGTGTGTGTGTGAAACTCACGTTCATCAATCTGGCCACGGTAAACCGAAAATGTGTCGACTCTTTTTTCGTTCTTCGCTTTCCGACTTCTGCAAAAATTGTCAGTCGGTCGTCCGGTCGATGCTGATGGGTTTATCGGATTCACTTTTTCTTTTTCACGGACCGCTCCTCCGCCCGAATCTGTTCCGCGCGCGTGATGGTGATTAATTGTCAAACAAAAAATTCCTGTGCAGATTGCTCAACCAATTTGCAACACGGCCGACGACACTTGTAAACAAAATTAACTACGGAACGACAGTGCTGGCACGGCTGCGGCGGCGGCGATGCACCACTTTTTCAAAAGCGGTCGTTCTACGGCGATGGCCGCCTGCATTTTGTTTTTTTTTTCTTCGTCGTCGTCGTCTTCTCCTCCAACGCTGTGTCAAAAATTGCGACGAAGCGAACGACGGCGAAATGTTGTTGATTTGTGTGCTGTGTATGTGGGGCGAATTGACTTTCACCCAGTAGTGGTGGACAGTGAAGGCTGGGGAAAACAGCGATGGGGTGAGTCAAGTCAAGAGTAAGTAGATATGTCAGATAAGGGTTGCCAATCATGGTATTGATCATTTTTGCAACAACGATAGTTCTTTAGCGGCATTTTTTAAATTACATATTAATTTTCGGGGAATTGCAAATCTATACAGTTTGCCATAATTTCTAGTGGGGCATAATAGTTGGGCAGCTAGTGACGGTTTCGTTGCGTTCGAACTTTTACGATCGTTTCTTTGTGGGAGTAATAAGGCGGCTATTACGTTATAAGTTCTTTTACAAAGATCTTTTATGAACAATATTTTAAAAGAACTTTTATGATGGATATTACCCGCCTAAGGGGGAAGATGCGGAAGCTTGTAGGAAAAGTACTTGAAATAAGCAACGTTCATGTCGCAATCTTTTCTTAGGCGGTTATTACACTACAAAAGTTCTTTTAAAATATCTTTTATAAAAGATATTTGAAAAAGAACTTTTATAGTGCAATAGCCGCCATACACACACCGAACGATCGGCCGATCCGTCGTCCGACATCGACCGATGGATCGGCCTGTGTATGCGCTTATCGTTGACGATTTTTCTGACAGTTCCATTTTATTTTGATCAGCTGATATTTTGTGGCGTTCCATCGGCCGATCGATCGGGCGACGGATCGCTCCGTGTATGTGGGGTATAAGAAAAATTCACAAAACTTTCTAAAGTATCGCTTCACTTCGAATCCATCATATGGTGACAAAACACCAGCAGAATGTTCAGTCGCAACATCCAGACTGAACTTCATCATCATCATCGTGGCGCGACAGCCCGACGTCGGGCCTTGGCCGCCTGGACTGAACTTGATTTACTAAAACAACCAGGCGCTGGTCCTGCCAATCGGAATACGGAACAGGAAAAGTAATTAGTATATTTCATATTTTAAGGCGTCAAACTTGTCAAAATGACGAAACCTTATTTTTTTTTGCCAATTTTAACCTTCTGCGGCTGACAAACCCACCCTCGGAGGCTTACCAGACTTCTAATTTTTGTATTCCTGCGTTACAAAGAAACGACCGTGATAGTTCGAGCCTTGGTACTTATACTGCAAACGAAACCGTCGAGAGCTCCCCAACTATAACGCGTCAACTACACCTAAGAGGTTTAGTGGTACAAGTGTCCTCTGCATGGCTCTAGACGCACACACACGCGTCACGTTGGAACTTTAGCGACTGTTGAAATTATCGGATTAAGTAAAATATGTAAGTAAATTCTATATCGAAATATAAGTTACTTGATAATGAAATTACATTTCTTTGAAAGTAAGTCAAAAGGGGAAAAACCTAAAACTGAAGATTGGGCAAATTGCAAGAAAAATGATGTTTGATAGAAAATATGCTCTGAATTGAAATTACAATGTTTAATATTGCCAAAAAAAGTGTTGAAATTTTAGAGGGTTGAAATTATCGCGACTGTACTGTAAAATGGGCAAAAATCTTCTGAATTGGCCAGATTAATCCACTGACTGATGTATGCTCGATATTACAGAGAAACATTTTGAAAAGTATAGCGCTGGAATGTATGATTAGGCTGATTCAGGGCTGACTGAAGTTCGCCACACACGATCGAGCGACAGCGACAAAAGCAGATATGCATGTTGTTGTTACTGTCGCTGTTGCTGCTTTCTGCGTTCAATATGGTTCGGGCATTATATTGAAAACAGTGATTATGACAGCACAGAATGTCATACTCTCTTTCGTAACAAGAGAATTGTGATATTTCGTGTTATTTTGCCAAAAGTGAACTATTTGTAAGCGAAGAAAATAGTTTATTATTTTTAATAAAACAAAGCTTTCGCTCTACGCTTTAACGCATAACATACACGTTAATTCTTTCTAGCATTATCTTATTCATCAATATCTCTTGATGAATTAAAGATCAACCTAAACTCCGTACACACACCAGTAAATATATCGGTAAAAAATCCAATTAAACGAGAAATGGGAAATAGGAACACTGAATGTAAAAATAAGGTATTAGTACACAGGAAATCGATCTCTGTTAATGTATTAAGGCTGTTTTGTCATGTTGTAACATAGTCTATACCAAATAGCGGCCATTTCAGAGGTCAGGAGTTTTTGACGTAAATGTGGGATATTGAGTCTGTCTGCGTGGAGTTAAACGCGTGTAGCTGTCTGGTGAGTGAAATGAGCATTCTGAGACAGTTGCCGATCAGCATAAGATTGAATGACTTGACTGAGATTGCACGAAACGGATAAATGGAAGTCACGATTCAGATTCCAGGATTTCATCAATGGATCAATTATAGGGAGTAGTTGCACCGAACACTAGGATCTCAATCGCTCAAGCTAAGTTCATGCCATTTAATTTAGGTAAAATCAAAGTCAAAGACTTAGTAGTCTGCATAGATTGGATCGACATAACTTATTATATTCTCGTTTCACAAACACTAATTAAAGCTGGTCAAATAGTGGCATTCATGGAAGTGAATCATATATACGCTGTGCATGTGTAGACTTATTAAAATTTAGCCCAGACGCTAGTCAGAGAATGTACTGCTAAAAAAGACAGGGATACTGTGGTAATGTTTACAAATTGCGGCGAACGAAAGAACTAAGTAGTAAGTTTTAGTTTTAGACAAAATAGGCCTCACCAAGGAAGGGGGAGGTGGGATTTTAATATCGTACGCGTACAGAATATCAACTGATTGTAACAATAATTGCATGACCGACATGAATCGAGAACATCGGCTACGTTTTTACCGTGAAAATAAAAGGAGCATAAACTAGCTGGTCGTGCTGCTTCCACCGGCACATCGAAGGCAGCACCTGATGAGTAGTGATAGGTCGGTGGTCCGAAACCAGAGGCCACGGATCCCATTTCACCCAGACCACGATGCGAGCGCAAGGGCAGCTATTCTTATCGCCCCATTTTTTTTATTATTCCCCATTTTTGCCTCACCTGTTTGTGTTGTCTTTCCCAGACCCACGCATTTTTAATAATACGTGAAGGACAGGGGCAACGAGCGGCGAAAACTTCACCTACGTCTACTGAACTGAGCTACATACAGCCAGCACAGGCCGCTGCTTAGTTCGTTGAGGGGCCTTTTTCTTCGCCAGATGGCACGGCCGGACCTTCACGGTTATTATGCTACCTTAGGCTCCGTCGCCACGGGAATTTTCGGATGTCCACCATGTTAGTTTGTCACATCAGTTTGAAGTTTTTAAAGTGAAGTACTCAGAATATCCATTGTCTCATCCCAAGCGAAATGAACTGAATAGAAAAATGGCAATCTAACAAATGGCAAAAAAATAAAGGTAAGATTAACATTTTTTCCTATATAAGACCCGCGATAGACTGTGCGATCCGTTGTCAAATCGATCTGACAATGGATCGTCAGAAATATCAAAATTATATGGAAATGTTGTTGTAGCAACGCCTACTGGCAGCCCTGGCTGATGCTGATGAATGAGTCGCTCCGGTGCGTAGAACTGGCTGCCGTGGGAGCGATATGGAATTGTCAAAAAAATCACTAACGATAGGCGCATATACTGTGCGATCGGCGACGACGGATCGCATAATATATGGGGGCTATAATATACATATTTCTATATCGAACAGAGAATACCGAAGGACTCCCTAGCATGCCAAGCGCACCACCACTAAATTAACAGCGAGCCACCACACTGACGAAAAAAACCTTGCTAAAACCTTCAACGACATGCCGGTAATAACTGTCCTTCAAAAATTACATTCGTGGCGAAACTGATTGCTCGGGTCACTAGCGAGCCGAGAAACCTCCACATTAGCGAATATATAAAATGCTTGTATATTCGCTAAAGGTCGCCACACATGAACGAGCACAACCACGACCAAACTTCCATAGAACCATCAAATATCATAAAACGGTGGAAATAGGGGGGATTTTTTTCCACACGTTCTATGAAATTGATGGTTCGATGGAAGTTCGGTCGTGGTTCTGCTCGTTCATGTGTTCACTTTAAGGGTGACTCGCCGGTGATCCCAAAATAACATTCGTCGTGATTGTAAATTTCAAATGACAGAGTCGTTAGTGAATTCACTAGGTTTTGTTCGCCAAAGTGACTCGCTGGTAACTCGGTTTGCGGTTCGCTTCGTATGCTGAGATACTTCGCAACGGCCCGCATCCATAAATATAATAAACTTTTGAAAAATTTTGTTTGATGAGCGACGAAAGAATATCACATACACGTCTGCCCCGAACTCCGTGATAATACCCCAAGGAAAATGCATCCGTACGTCCGTCGCGTGCAGCCGTCTGCATGTATTTCAGCCTTAAAGTTTACTTCGGAAAGAGTCAAGATGAAAATTTTACAGCGGATGGTTCATGCCGCTCAGAAGGCGCAAAATTCATTGCATCTTTTAAACCTACCCACACAATCTGCAGTTCAAATATGAAATTTGGGTAATCCCCAGTAAACCAATAAGCACACTCATGCATGCAACAGTGCAGAGTGATCGAATCGATTTTTGTGTTAAACTTTTGGAAGTACAATAAAACTAGATTATGATGACGAATCCGCAATGTTAGCATTTTGAATAGGGGAGAACCTCAAATTTGGTGTTATGAACTAACAACGCAACATGACAACCCTCATTTTAATTTTCCTAACTCGAGGGGCAAATCGCCCCATATATCCAATTATTTACACAACTTCATAGGGACGACGGCGAAAATGTCAAAATGCAGTTCATGAAAACTGCGCGAAATTGCAGGGAAAGTGGACGCCGTGCACTTGTAGTGGTGTTCCGAATTTCGAAATTAAAAGCCACATAGCATTTGACAGTTCTCCCCGACGGGGCTTCCACGTTCATGTTATGTAAAGTGGGCGATTGTAATAAAAAATGACAGCAAGGATGAATGAAACCGAGCTTTACAAATGCCCCAGATTTCCACAAAGTCTACGGACACAATTTCGGACACTTTACCACCGTGCCGAGGCGTTTTGCACACTTGATTCGAACCACGGGCGGAACAACTTCTTCGGCTGGCGAGTTACGAATTTCCACTTTGACAGCTAGCAACCGAGGTAATGGCGGCCGGGGGAGACGGAAAAGTCACTGACTTCTAGTAGAAGTTGGCGGTTTTGGCCGCGTTTACAATGAATAAAGTCCTGAAAGCCTTAACAGCTAACTTGAAATGAAGAAAAAGATACTTACCCTCCTCTGGTTGCTGTGGGACGACCTTTCCTCTTGGCATTCATTTCGGCGAAATAACCGGAGGCTGGTGTCTTACGGAAATTTGCGGCTGAGGGACTTGGCGTGAAGGAGCCTCCCCTGTACGATACTGTAGGGACCGGAATTTTGACGGTTTTTCCACTGATAGGAGCTGTCGCTAACAACACGGCGTCGATGGATTTCACTTGCGATTCGCACACACACACTTTTATTGAGTTTTCGCTAGTTCACAACACACTGTAGATTCTGTGCGATACACCTGAGGTGGCTGCGATGGCCTCTTGAAAATGGATTCAATACACACAGTTCGTCGAAACACTTGTCAATTCCACGAGTCCTTTGGAGATTTTTGTTGTCGTGACGGAGCGGCGAACGAAAAGTTGCCGATTACACGGGAGTTCTACAACGACGACGAGCGAACGTCTGCGCTCTGTGATGTCGAGCGACGAAATGTCAACTGACAGCGACGATCAAATTTTCTCGTTGTCTTCCTCGGCCACCACTTCACCTTCTTTTCGGTTGTTGCCTGAGCCTGATGAATGCTGGTCAACAGCAGCAGCGACAAGACGGCAACGATAAGCGTTGCATTCGTTTAGGTAGCGCGAAACGCAGTTATGTGTGTTGGTGTGATGTTTTCGAAATTTCACTTTTTCGCTCGCCGAGACGGGAAAAACGCAAAATCTTTCTTTGGAATTTCCAACGAACAAGACTTTTGTGGGCCGTTTACGAATAATAAATGGTTGACTCGCTCTTGGATCGCGCAAAATGCAATATTTCTCGGCAATTGTAGGCTGACTTTCTTGGGTGACGGCCCCGGTGAATTTAGCGCTCGCTTTATCTGTCACTCTCGTCAAATTCGCGACACAAAGGAACAAATCGCACTTGCGAATACTTTGATTTTACGGTGCCTTGCTCAGCTCGTTAACACGCGGCTGAATTGTTAAACGAACAATGGTTCAATAGCCTTGTGATTTGTTCTGAAGTTTAGTATAAACTAACGTACACTTTCTGTTGTAACAACGAAGAAAATAACAACCGTGTTTGACTTCACGAAAGTTTCACACGAAAGTTATCGGGTGTCTTCTTCTTGATTCGGAAATTCGAAACACGGCACGGTAGCGGCAGTCATCTCGGCGAAAGTGCCAGGTGGGAAAGACAGTGCTAGAATGCAGATGTCGCAAAGTGAGTTATGAGGCAGTGGTGGCAGCCGTTGGGAAATTGAAATGAAATTATCGGTTAGATTTGTTAAAGAAAAATAAATAAAATAAATTTTTATTGCATTTATTTCTTCAAATATCTACAGCAGAAATTATGGCGAGAGGAATTCAAAACCACTACTGTTCAGCTTATGACGCTTTTCTTTGTACCAACATATTAAAGAACAGAATAAGCAGCAAAGAAACAATGCGAAATATAATAGCAAAAGGGGGATTTAGGGAAATTAGTTAGGTGTTAGTTAACGTTTAAACTACAAGTCAAATTTCAAGAGAACCATTAAATTTAAATACATATATCCTCAGCTTACGAAATAAGTTTTATGCATCAGCTGTTCATCGAAAATTATCAAGAACAATGTTGTTGGTGTAAAGTGAGCATTTGTTCCTGAAGCCTAGTATTGTATTCACAGCGAAACGAAACGAAATGTCAAATCCCATATAAATATTCTGATTATTTCGTTACATTTCGTCAACGAACATTTTCATTTCGCACTGTAGTACTCTGTTCATAATTTGAAAATTCAATACTTCCTACTAAATAATAGGTGGCTCTGAATGCGCCGAAATAAATTTAAAAGGACATAGTACCTTTTAAAACGACGAAAAGTTTGACATTGTTGATATGGTGACAGAACATTTAATTATTTCGATTTATTATCGCGACGATGGAAAAGAAGAAAGAAAGAAAACGTAATAATTTTTCGAGCGAACAGAAAAAAAGACTTGCAGAAATAGTCAAAAAATATGAGGCAATCTGGAGCCTTAAGAATCGAGACCATAGAAATGTCGACATCGTTCGAAAGAATATGCTTCAGATTTCCAGAGAAATGGACAAATCTGGTAAGTTAAATATAAATAACACTACGGGTATTCAGGACTAATTTATATTTTATATTAATTTTACAGTAGAAGAATGTAAACACGCTTGGAGATCATTGAAGGACAGCCAGCGTTATTTTAAAAAGAAGAGGTCCGAAAAACTCAAGTCTGGCAGCGGTTTAGAAGTCGAAAGCCTTCTCGAATACGACGTTGACTTGGTAGAAGATGATGCCAGCATTGAATTTTTAGATTCTTTGTCATTTTTAGAAACGACTTCATCCCAACGAACGTAAGTAGTAATTTAAGTTCACATCTTCAGATTTATATATGTAATCATTTGTAGGACTTTCTCAACTATAATAGAAGTTGACGACGAAGATGCTGGTGATGGTTCAAACAACAAACAGGAAACAACATACTCTTATGTAAGTACAGGTATTCATTATTTTTATTGATATTAATGCTCTGTTCCGTCATAGAAGGGCACACCACAAGCGAATAAGCGAAAAGAAGATACGTTTGAAGAAAAAACATCGAAAATTATTTCACTGATGACGGAAGTTGCACAAAGTGCTGGAGAAAATTTGAAATATTTCGGAATGTGGTCCAATCTGGACAGCCTTTGCCAGAAATTACCGGAAGAGACTGTGGTAGAATTAAATGTAAAATTCGTAGCCATGGCTGCAGAGGCATTTAAAAATAAAAACCAATAATTTCTATTTCAAAAATAGCATTTATTATTTCATTCTAATCCGCAAGATTGTTGCTGCCATGGTACAGCTCCTAAAGTCGAGTTAACATATATTTCAAGACTTTGTCTGATGAGATTCGCCATATTGCTGGGCCTGCCTTGGGAGAAGTTGATATCGGCATTGAACATGGAATTTTCTGGAATATTTTGCCTCCAATCTCCTTCCACCAAATTACCTTCATGGTCGACATAATCTGCATACTGTGATGGACAGTATGAACCGTGATTCCTTGAAATTAAAAAATTATGGAGGAAACAACATGCGGTAACAATTTTCGATGCTTTTCCAGGGGAGCAGTGCATAATACGCGCAAGACAGTAGAAACGTGAACACAATATTCCGAAAGCGTTTTCAATACAACGTCTGGCTCTGCTTAGTCTGTAGTTAAAGATTCGTTGTGCATCTGAAAGGGGAATGGTTCTTTTTGGCACATATGGCTTCATTATGCGTTTATGCAGTGGGAATTCATCATCTCCTACGAAGAAAAAAGGAAGCTTTTCTCCGTTTACTCTTGCATCAGCAGGAAAATTCAACCGCTCGTCGAAAATTGCTTTGCCTAATTTACCATTTGCTAAAATGGAAGCATCGCTTTCGCTTCCGTAAGCTCCCACATCAAGAAAAGTGAATCGGTAACGAGCATCGGCCACAGCAAGGAGTGCTATGCTATGGAATCCCTGTTAAATTGTTAGCATTAGCAAAAAATTGAAGCTGGTATCGAAAGAGAATCTGACCTTATAATTGTAGAACAGGCTTCCCGCATTGGATGGGCATTTGATGCTTACATGTTTCCCATCGATTGCTCCCAAGCAGTTTGGAAACTGCCACCTATTTTGGAAACCATTAGCAGCATCAACCATTTCTTCTTTCATTAATTTAGGGAATTGATCATTTAGTGCGGCAATTATAGCATCACACACATCTGTCAAGATGGTTCCAAAATGTAGTTTGCTTATTCTGTAAATAGATGCTACATGCCTTTGAAGCGTCCCACTTCCAAAATATCTGTTTAATTTAAAGAGCCATTTCAGTATTGAAATAATAGATCAAACGCATTATAAATTCTCACTCTAAAGTAGCGGCGAGTTTCTGCTTTGGTGTTATGGCATTGTCCGGGTGTGTCTCACGTTTGGCTAATAGGAATGGTTCAACTAAATTCAACAGCTCATCAAATGTTCTTGGATCAATTCGAAAGTTTTCTACAAAGCGTTTTTTACTTGATCGCATATCTGAAAACTAAAAACCTTTTTAAAATTGATTGTCATTGGCAATAGTAATTTACTATATTCAGGATTGTCGAGCTCTTACATCAGTTGCAAACCGTCCTTTCACTGGTCGTTCCTTCAAATATGAATCCAATTTTGATCGTTTTTTACATTTTTTGCGATTCAACAGCATTAATGTACTCAAAGAACATGCCAAGGCAATAAATTTCTGTTTTTTTTTCTCAATACCATTGTCACTGATTTTAGCAATTTTATGACAAATGCGAATAATTTAGCGGATGTCATTGGAAAATATTGATATTTGAGACATCTGGTGTTCAATGGCGGATTTTTTTTCCGTTCCATTCCGTAGGAGAATTTTCGCTACATTTCGTTCCGTAGAACACAATACTAGGCTTGAACAGAGTACAAAAAAAAACAGCAATCGAAATTTAAATTATGAAACTTTCACAATTTCATGACATGTTTGATGCAATCTATATAAGAAATCCAGGCCAAATAGTATAGATTCCACAAGAGTTATCACTCCATATAACTTTCCCCTCTGCCAGGAGATTTGTATGTATTGACAAATTGTATAGACTTCACAAGAAAGTTGACTCCGCCTCCGGCGGTAGATTTGTATGGATTGATTCTCTTGTGTATCTATACTGTGTAGTTTATACTATGTTTATACAATTTGTCAATACATACAAATCTCCTGGCAGAGGCGAAACTACTATGGAGTGATAACTCTTGTGGAATCTATACTATTTGGTAGGGCTCTTTATTTCGGAATTGAAACGCACACAAATCAACGTCTCGTAGTGTCAAGTGCTGCGACTATCACTAAAAGGAAACGCTTGGAGCGTGATAGGGACGACAAGACTTGAACCAGCAGTTTTAGTGGCCGTAGAATGTGCCATTGTATGGGTATATATACGAGTATATGGATGGGTATGTATGTAACCCACAATGTACTGAAAGTAGAAATAAACACATATGCAAATCATAGGTACAAACAAATTTGTTGTTAGTAATTTTTTTCTGGAAGAAGACCATCAAATCCGGCTTAAGTGTTTCTCGCTGTCGCTTACTACATAATTGAACTGAATAGAGAGGGACAACAAGAAAATAGCCCGGAAACATTGTTGTTCATCATCATCATCATCGTGGCGCGACAGCCCGACGTCGGGCCTTGGCCGCCTGGATCATTGTCCTCCAATTATCTCGGTCACGTGACCGCGTCCTCCAATTTTGGGAGCCCAGCAGCTGTGCGGCGTCCACACCTACTGAGCTCTCCCAACGAGATCTCGGTCGTCCTCGCAGTCTCGCACCGTCGACTCGTTCTGCATTCATTACTCTCTTAGGCATGCGATCATCGTCCATTCTTTGTACATGCCCTGCCCATTGAAGTCGTTGTAGTTTGACGATTTTCGAGACTTGCAACTCATCGTACATTTCATACAACTCATGGTTGTACCGGATGCGCCATCCATCTCGATCGCAAACAGCCCCGAAAATTCGCCGTAGAACCTTACGTTCGAAAGTGTCTAGCATGTTTTCGGAGGCTTGAGTTAGGGTCCATGCTTCGCAGCCATAGAATAGCACTGGTCGTATAATGGTTTTGTACACGCAGAGCTTCGTGTTTCTGTGCACATGTTTCGATTTCATTATGGGGAGAACCGTCGCACTAATTTTGCTGGTATGCCAAATTGCAGCATGATGTTGTACAGTACTCCACGATCGATACTGTCGTATGCCTGCTTGAAGTCGACAAAGATTTGGTATACGTTTACGTTGTATTCCCAGCATTTCTGGAGTATCAGTTTGACTGAGAAGAGCTGATCGGTTGTGGAGCGACCAGGTCTGAAACCGCTTTGATATTCGCCAATGACTCGTTCTGCGTACGGTTTTATTCTATTTTCCAGAATTTTCGTCAAAATTTTATAGGACGTACAAACTAGTGAGATGCCCCTGTAATTCTCACACCGCAGTTTATCTCCCTTTTTATGAATTGGACAGATGATGCTTCTGCGCCAATCGTCTGGGATCTCCTCGTGCTCCCATACTCGCAGGAGTAATTGATGTATGGCATCAACTAGACTCGTTCCACCGAATCTTAGCAGTTCAGCTGGGATCTCGTCAGCGCCCGGCGCTTTATTTCGTTTTAGTGACTGCAACGCGAGGTCAACTTCCTCTACTGTCGGGGGTTGAATGGGTGGGCCTAGATCAACAATATCGTCGAGAGCTTCCTGTGTGGGGATGTTAGATGGTCGGTTTAGAAGCTCTTCAAAATAAGTGGCCCATCGTTTGTTAATACCATCGGTGTCGCTGATGATGTTTCCATCCTTGTCCTTACAAAGGCTAGTCCTGGGTTGGTAGCCGTTCTTAATTGTATTTACTAGTTACTACTACGCTTGTCTGGTGTTCCTATTAGCTAAGTTTTCGTTTATGTTCAGCAACTGCTCGTCAAAGTATTTACGTTTCTTACGTCTAATTATTCTATTCGATATTCGCCGTAGCTCGTCATATTTTTCTCTTCTGGCTCTGGTTCCTCGTTGAATCCATTGTCTGTAGGCCTCGTTTTTCGCGTCAAGTGAATTTTTGCATTCTTCGTCGAACCAGTCATTTCGCGCTCGCCGGGCTTTATATCCCACGACCTTCTCTGCGACATCCTTGATGGTACCCTTGAGTTCTTCCCAGAACCCATGGACGCCTGTGTTGCTGATGTTGTGTAGCATAGGTGATAGTTCTTCCTCAAGGGCGGTAGTATACGCCACCGCTGTAGCATCACTCAAGAGCTTATCAACCGCAAAGATTTTGGGAGGGCTGATTCTTGACTGGTGCACTGAGGAAATTCTACATCTGTAGGTCGTCTTCACCAAGTGATGATCTGAGTCGCAGTTTGCTCCTCGATAGGAGCATCCATGACACTAGACGCCCATCTCCTGCAAATGAGGACGTGGTCAATTTGGTTGACGGTATGTGCGTCTGGAGACTTCCAGGTCTGCTTGTGAATGCGTCGATGCGGGAAACACGTAGAGCTTACGACTAGATTCCTGCTGCAGGCGAAGTCGATAAGTCGGTGGCCGTTATCGTTACATTCTTCATGGAGGCTGTGGCCTCCAGTGGTCCCCCGATGCCAACTTTCATTCCCGACTTTCGCGTTAAAGTCTCCCAGCAGCAATTTGACGTCGTTTGTTGGAAGTGAGTCGAAGAGAGTTTCAAGGCGGGCATAGAACTCGTCTTTTACTGCGTCTTCTTTAACTTCAGTGGGGGCATGCACATTGATGAGCCAGAGATTGAAGAATCGAGTCTTGATACGAATCGCACACAGCCGTTCATTTATGGGTTTGAAGTCAGTAATATGGAGTTTGAGGTGATTGTTCACTATAAATGCTACTCCAAACTCCTTGCGGCCCGATGGTTTGCCACTTGTAAAAATTGTGTGCGATTTCTTGTCATTAATCTCGCTGCCGAGCCAATTTGTTTCCTGGACTGCAGTAATGCTCAGTTTGTACTTTTCGACCTGTTGAAGGATGGCCTTCTCGGCCCCCGGTTTGTTCAGGGAGCGTACATTCCAGGATCCGAAAGAATAATCCTCTATTCGTTTGCGTGGTCGTCGTTGTTGATCCGTCCAATCCGAGGCTTTTGTTCCAGGTTTCTTGACATGGAGTGGTTTTTACAAGGACGAGTTGTCAGCACGTCGCTTAACCCCATTCAGGGGATGGCCTCGGAGATAGCTGCTTCAGATGGTTTAATAAACGTGCTGGAGCCCACACAACTATGTAGCAGGTCCAACTACGCAAGTCATTCCATCCTACTAGACCTGAGACGCTTAGGTGTTCGTCAGCCATTCAGGCTACAGCTATCTGCCTTTTCCAAACTGTCTTATCGCTAAGACATTGGCCGTCAGCGAATTGATATACTGCCGTTACCAGGGGGCGCCCACGCGGAGGACTATGGAAAAGGTTTTTGCCCCCACTCATTGTTGTTGGGTGTACTAAAATAGAATAGGGACAGCGAGATCATAAGTAGTTATGGCTTTGATATATCTTATATACATATAAAGAGAAAAGGGAATTGATAGAAACCGGCTTCAATTTAATATAAGTAACAATATCTGCTTCCGGGCTTCCTATATGAAGTCTTGTAGATGGTGCTGATAGAGATGGAATTATGGTCTCGCTATCTCTTTCCATTTAGTGCAATTAGTAAAGGACAGCGAGAAGCATTTAGGCTGGTTTGTGGGCTAAAGCGAGTAGCCATAATTACAAGAAGCTGAACTTATAGCCATAGTTTAGTTTGATTCTCTTTTACGCACACTATGATGCTTGCTAGAGTGGCTTTCTCGTTAGGGATTGAAACTGTCAAGTTGACATTTTTCTCGTAAATTTGCAAAATACCACCTAAACGTAGAATTTTATACGAACAACACGTTTTACTGAAAGGTTTGGTTTACCCCAAAACGATTGTAATGTGAAGAATGTTTACCAGATGGTGCCTTTTAGTGTTGCACAGAACTGTGGAACCGGATCCGCGCAACCGGTTCTTAACAGGAACCGACCCGACCGGCCCAGAACAGAACTGGGAATAGGTTCCAGAAGAACCGAGAATCGGTCGGTTCTAAAAGAACCGAGAATCGATCCCAGAAGAACCGACAATCAATTTCACTATTGCCGAAAATTGATTTTTTAAAAACTCTTTTAAACCGACTAGATCTGACCGGACCGGAAAATTTACGGTTCTTTGGACACGCTAGCACATGCAAAGCTTCGCTTTAACTCGAACCGGACTAATGATTTTTCACTTCTCGGTTCATTTGTCGCTTATGTCGGCGAACTCATACAATCTGCAGACTAGTTGCGCTGTAGCGGAAAATATTTCGTTTATCTGCGCACACGTATACTGTAGGTGTAGTGAAGGAGTGCATGTTAAGGAGCCCCTAGACGGTTGCAGTCCCGTCAAGCACGGACGCTTCAATCAACCTTCTTACACGATTAATTAACTCTTCAAGCTTCATTCCCAGTTGAGTTTCCGACTCGGAAAGAATATGAAGTGAAATGTCGCAGCGGTTTCCAATACAGATTCGGCCTTTCTTGTTATAACATTGCCCTCAAGAGGAAACGACGTTGGTCCAAGGAGTGTGTAATGAACAATTTTCTGGTCTGGTAGTGCTGCTTCCACCGGCAGATCTATGGAGTAAGGATCTGCCAGTGGTACGAAACCAGAGGCCGAAGGTCTCATTACACCTGGACCCCAATGCGAGCGCGAGGGCAATCGAACCATCCGCCAACCATTCAATCCTTATCGCTTAACTTTTTTTATTCCATTTTTTCACCTCCCTTGTTTGAGTTGTCTTCCCCAGGCCTATGAATTTTTGTTAATACGTAAAGGACAGGGGGAACGAACGAACTCCCGAACTGAGCTACAGCAAGCATAAGCCGTTGCTTAGCTCGTTGAGGGGCCTTTTTCTTCGCCAGATGGAACAGCCCGACCTTCACGGTTATTGTGCTACATAAGGCTCCGTCCCCATGGACATCTTCGGATGCCCACCAAACCGTCCATTAAAAGTGGTACAAAATGAGAAACCGCTTCACTCATGAACATTTACTCAACGCTCTCCGCGATACGGAACCAGAAGAATACAGGAGCTTCATTTGAAATTAAAAAACCAAGAGAGTTTTGATTTTTTACTGAAGTTAGTACGGTTCAAAATAGAGAAGAAGAATACAAATATGCGTGAAGCGATTCCTGCAACTCAGAGACTTTCTATCACATTGAGGTACCTAGCTTCTGGCATGGATGTGGAAGACCTGAAATTCATGTGTGCCATTGCTCCCAGACTCTGGAACTCATCATAATGGAAACTTGCTTAGCAATTATCGAGTGATTGACGCAATGCTTGATCAAAATTGCCCTAGACTGTCAAGCAGTCCGTCAAACTCTTGAGTCAATCAAAATTTCTATCAATCACCGTCAACGCTTGGCTCAAGCATCAAACTAGTCCCACGATCAATCACGCTTGATTCAATTGATTGACATTACATTTTGATCAAGCGGCTTGATCGTCTAGGGGGCTGCTTTAAATCAAATACTCTTTTGTGCGGCTAGCATAATCACACGAACGGTTGTGTTTTTTTAAAAAGGTAAGCAAAGTGTGTGCAAGTCAATAGTGAAATACACATGATATTGATAGTGTCTTACTTAGCTCTCACAGCTCACTTTGTGCCCAAGGAATGGAAAATGGAGACTCATTTGCAAGGTTTGTAGCCGTTTTAGTTTTATTGGTGCACATACAGCGAAAGAAATTGCTGATGACATTCTAAGTCTTTGCAAGAATTGGAATATTGAACAAAAAGTTCACGCGATTGTAGCAGACAATGCTGCCAATATGAAAAGGGCTATTAATTGTCTCGGATGGCATCACTTGCCTTGTTTAGCGCCAGGGCCGTCGAGAGAACATCCGGGCCCGGGGCTGAACAACTATTGGCCCATATACTGAATGTCTCATATTTGCCCACGATTTCAAATACTTTTAACTGCTTTTTAAGATTTGTTTGCACTTTTGTTTTATGTATAATTAAAAATAATATCCCTTGCTTAAATAAATCACAGTCTCAATTTACAAAAAAAAGCACTTCAAGAAAATTTCCTTTCACAGGCTCTATTGTTCTGAAACAATGCTTTCCAGCTGCTGAATTGTTTGGGACTTATTTCTGTACATTTTGTCTCTCAAATAATTCCAAATAAATAAACCAGTTTCCGTAAAGTCATATCAATATTCTATAGAAGATACCCTGCTAACCATATCGTCGCTTATCAGCTGATGAAATATTTAACGAAAGTAATTGATGAATTCATCACGACGTCATCAGCGAGAGTTTTGGTATAGCTGGATGAGTAAAGAGTTGATCTCTAATTAGAGCGGCATCGAGTTCAAGTTCTGCCACTAGCAAAATGTTTTTTTTTTATCTGTCATAGGATGAGTAATTTCAATAATGTAATATATATGTACCAGTCCACTTAACGCGACTCCGAGACCTGGCCCTCCTATCTGCACCGACCCAGATCACTGGTGTTACTATCTTTGTAATCGGAGCAAGTCGAGCGCAGACCGAGTAGTGACCGGACCTGAATCGTTTTTCACTCGGATTTTTGGCAATCTTTTAGTCTCCGGGGCCCCGGCTGGGGAAATCACTTTTCGCTCGGATTTTTGTCACAACAACAGATCGGTGTGGTGCTGGGCATGGTCACTGAGCACTGTCTCATTGGTGAACACGCTAGGAGGCTTCGGCTTCTGCATAATGATTTCTGTAGGAGCTGTGGAGGATGGAGGATGAGGAAAACTGTTTTCAATTTTGCATGTGAATGTCCGGCGCTGGCAAGTAGGAGAAGGTCAACTCTCGATGACTACTTTTTCGATCATCTGGGGGAACTGTCAGAGGTGGATGTGGGTCAACTCCTCCGTTTGGGGACTGGCTCCGGATGGTTTTAACTTTAAAGGTAGGCTGGAATTGCAGTCTCAGGGTATCACAACGGACCTACGTTTTTGGTCTAAGTGAGCTGCGCTGATGCGACGGCCCTTTAATCGAAGCTAACCTCAAATAAAATGACGCATGATCTAGTTTGCACGTTATTGGTAATTTGTCGAGTCATTTTTATTTTAATCCTCTCTCTCTTGCTTTCTTCCAATATCCTACTCCTCAATCTTTTCCACTAGTACCCTCCTCATCTCGCTATTTTGGCCTCAGGCATCAATAATCACAGTATTACTGATTTTTCCAAATTACCCTCACATAAAACATATGCATGTTAAAAAAAAATAACGTGAGGTACTTCGCATCGAAATCTATCTAATGATAATTCTGTGATGTCGATTCCTCATAAATCGATCCAATTTCACAGTCCCTGCACAATGGTAGCTTATCTCAAGGATGCACTGTCGGATAATCCGATTTAAGATGCATTAAGTGTTAAATGATCTGAATGGATGCGCAGGAGTGTGGTATCCTTGCAAAATCGTATCCGGTATTCCAGAAAAATAATGAAAATATCTTAGCAGTTTCTTCGAAGCACCGATACGATTAGGAAGATGGAAAAGCAACAAGTGTTGGACTCCTTAAACGCAGAATTCAATGATTTCTTTAAATTCTGCAAGTTAAGTTCATTTTCGAAAAAAGACATGAGCACGATTTGTTCCAGTTTACAGTATCGCATCCAATTAAGGCGATTAAAAACAGTGGCATTGTATCTTTTATCGGGTTTTTTGATTTGTTGGCTTTGTTTGAATGTGAATTTCCTGGACTGGACGATTTCAGCGATTGGCCGAATTTTTTTGATAAAACTCCTTCCGCTTTGGAATTGGACGGAACTGTACAATGCAAATTGTTTGATATCATATCGGAGTAGTAGTCAGGAGCAGATTGAAACATATGGCAGATTAGATGAAACAAATGGCAAAAATTGTGCTCTGTGTGAAAACCTTGGTGAGTTTTGTTAGTTAAAATATCCAGTGTTCATGAATGTGGTGTTCTTAATAAATTAATGAACGAGTTCGTTTTACTCACGTATCCTCGCGAAGGGTATGTTAATCGGCCATCTATTGCTTTCATCGAGTGTCCCGTAACACCTACCTCACATTAACAAATTATTAACCGTAAACACCTCTATTCTGGTCCTAAGTTTTCGCACAAATACATACTAGAGTTTAATGTTTTTGTTCAAAAATTTGCTAATGTGAGGTAGGTGTACGGTAGTTTTAGTTTTAGTTTTAGTCCGTGCTATTTCGTCTAGTACTTGTCACATTTAATTTAATTTCGACATGGATATGTTTTTAGGCAAAGAGTGTAGTCACTCCCCGACATACGTATGGTCGACTTACGAAAATCCGCACTTACGTAAATGCCAAAATTTATGAAAAATATTCTAACCATGTACCTTATGTACCTTGATTTTTTTTGGGGACGGAACGCGAAATTAGATTTGTGTAGGTTATACGACTTTCACAGTCGTATGTAGGAGGCGAATGTAATCTGGAGATTCGTCGTCGGCCTCACAAAAACGGCAGCTTCCGTCTGGAACGATACGCATAGTTTTGGTTGGAACTCGAAGACGGAAGTGAGCTGCTTCTGCTCAAGTTGAGCAAGTCAGGAGTACGGCTACGGAATTATACTGCGATAAACAATTTAGATTGTCTCAGACCGGGGAGAGTTTCTCCCGTCCCCATCCCCTGACCTGCTCCTTGACAATTCAAATTTCTAGACCACGAAAAGAATTTAGGGCAGCGTAGGGGGTAGTCGTGCGGTCTAGTAGTGCCTGTAGCCCGGTAGAGTTATATCCTGGGTCAACATTTTTTATTGGGTTGGAATGGAGGGAGTTCCAGAACTTGTGTCACTGGTTCTCTATATTACACAGCTGACAGAAAGCGATGCTTAACACATAGCTCCCTGACCAGATGGCATACTAAACGTACTATAACTTAACGGCCAGATTTTTTCTTATGAATTAGGTCTAACTTGTGTATTACAGTATAATTTTCGCGTCTGCTTCAATATGAATGTACAATTGCGGTAGATCAACAATAACGCTCTTCGCCGGGTTGAACCGAAGGTAACTAATGTCACACCATTCTTGAATTACGTGTAACACTCTACATGATTGGTAGAACTTCTTCAAATTTACACCTGACGATAAAGAGATCGTCCGCATATCCTGGTATTGAAAATCCCAATGAGGATAATCTCCACATGTTATTGTCTACAACGATGTATCAGAGCAGGGTATAGTACTATGCACCTCCCTGTTAGCAACTTTGAGTGACGTTTGCAGTGGGAGTGGTATCTTCAATTTCAATGATTGATGACCCTCCTGGAAAAAAGCATTCATTTTGCTCAGATTGAACCACTTGTAATGAACCATATTATGGCCTGGTAGTGCTGCTCCCACCGGCAGATCGAAGCAGCACCTGACGAGTAGTGATCTGTTGGTGGTACGAAACCAGAGGCCGAGGGTCCTAATACACCCAGACCCAGATTCGACCGCGTGGGTGTCTGATCCGTCCGCCAACCATTCCATCTTTATCGACTATTTTTTTTATTTCCCATTTTTACCTCTTTTGTTTGTGTTGTCTTCCCCAGGTCTATGAATTTTTGTTAATACGTAAAGGACAGAGGCAACGAGCGGCGAAAACCCCGCCCATAACTCCCGAACTGAGCTACAGCAAGCATAGGCCGCAGCTTAGCTCGTTGAGGGGCCTTTTTCTCCGTCGGATGGCACAGCCCGACCTTTACGGCCACTATGCTACCTAGGCTCCGTCCCCACGGGTATCTTTGGATGCCCACCAAACCGTCCGTTACAACTGGTACCATTTTAAGTCCTTTGGTGCAGAAAAAAGGACATTCTTGGTTATTGGCGATGAAGCGTTGACTAGGCAAGATGGGTATCATATAACTGGTCGTGAGGCGAATGCACTAATGTTGAAGGCATTTTGAGTCCTTTGGTGTGGAAAAAGGATATTTTTGGCAATGAAGGCAAGGTGGATATAATATAACTGGGGATTTTGAGGCGAATGCGCTAGATCACAGCTGAAGACATTTTCAGTCCTTTGGTGTCGAAAAAGGACATTTTGGCATTGAAGTTATACCTAGGCGAGATGGATATTATATGACTGGGGATGTTGAGGCGAATGGACTAGACTACTGCTGAAGGCATGTTGAGTCCTTTGATATCAAAAAGGAAATTTTTGGAAATTAAGTGATATTTAGGTAAGATAGGAATCGTATGAGGGGGGTTTTTGTGGCGAATGTACTAGACTACTGCTGATGGCATTTTGAGTCCTTTGGTGTGGAAAAATGGATATTTCTGACAATGAAGTGATATCTAGGTAAGATGGGTATCATATGACTGGGAGTGTTGAGGAGAATGCACCAGACTACTACTGAAGGCGTTTCGAGTCCTCTGGTGTACAGAAAAGGACATTCTTAGCAATGAAGTGATATATGTATAGACAAGGTGGGTATCATATATGACCGAGGGTGTTGATGCAAATGTACTAGACTACTATTGATGGAATTCTGAGTCCATGGAACAGAAAATGAGTACATTCTTGCATTCGCCTGGTAGATATGGGTATCTCCTTCGGGGCGATATGGACAACATTTTTCAAATGAAATCATAGACAACTTCAAAGCAAACGGATTAAAATTAAAATGTACTTGCATGGGACGGGTCTAAAGTGCCGATGTACATCATCGCTCTTTTTGTGTCATTAAAATCCGAGGTTATTAGTAGGACGAATGGCACGTGGTTAAACGGTAATACATACCTCGCGACCATGGGTTGAACTCCATCCCCTCCTCCCATCTACTATCTCTGAAAAAACAGCAAGCTGTGTCGTGGGTTTGATCACTGGTGAACACGCCATGAGACTTCATCTTCCTTTCAACGACTTTTGCAGAAGCTGTGGAGATGTTAACGAAGAGGAAAGCTGCTATCACCTTCTCTGCGCTTGTCCGGCAACTGGAGGAAGTGAATAATTCAGGTATTGGTCGTATTCTTCTCTTTATGACTAGCTCAACCCGCTTTAGGAATTAGTACGGTTATGGGTGTTAGATCCCTGGTGTGCCGTAATTGATCAGTCTATGACGTATTCTCTGAGAATCATGGTAGCATAATTTACCTACCTAGATTTCACGAAAAAATACTGCATGAAGAAAACACGTTCTTTTCCGAAAAATATTTTTGGCTTCGCCCCTGGCAATGCACGTCTCAACAGCTGCATTTCTCAAAATAATACAAGAAAAGTGTGACTCAAATGTGACATGGAGTTTTCCAGTAGGACGCATACTGTTGGAGGTATTCAAATCGAAGAAATACAAAAAGCTAATGTTTTGGTCACAAAAAAGGCTCCTCAATCAAAACCGTCAATATCTCAAAAACCTCAAAATTCCTGGTCGGCCCCCCAAAAACATCGAAACACAAAAGTCGCCTTTGCAACAAAAATTTCTTCCAGTTTCCTGGGCTAAAAATGGAAATAATATTCGAGAAAGAAGTAATGAATAATACATATTTGAGGACAAAAAGTACTGAGCAGTCCATACTCGTATATAATAAAATATATCTTGCGAAGGGCGGGTAATGGGGCGCACGCACAACTTCGATTTGTGTTGTTAATTGCCTTGACCCCTCCAGGGCATGGGCGCATCAACATCTCTTGCATTTCTATGCCTTGTTGCCGTTTCGATAGCATATCAATTTTTTGGACGTGCAGTTGCTATCCTATCCCCCCAGCTTTATTTTGACAAGCTCGGAGCGTAGTGACAGTTGTATTAGTACCCACAGTCAGTTTTTTTTTGCGCCGAGGATCTAACCTCCATTCTCTAGATCGTAGATGTCCAAACGAACACATTTGTTAGTTCCAAGTTTTCAACACGTATATGTTTTTGTTCGACTTGAGTACGAATTCGCGATACCAAAGAAGATCACAGAAGTCATTCGTAGCTTATGTACAAAGTTTGTATTATTTGCACCAAACTTTCAATTCTATGAAAATTTCGTACAATGTATGT
This sequence comes from Chloromyia formosa, assembly GCA_964017055.1. NCBI lineage: Eukaryota > Metazoa > Arthropoda > Insecta > Diptera > Stratiomyidae > Chloromyia > Chloromyia formosa. Next base: position 79,986,599 of record OZ024817.1, read on the forward strand.
TGCGTTTTGCACGAGTTGAAATGTATAAGAATGAACATGAAATTGTTAATATTCGAGTGAATTCCATATCCAGTCTGAAAACATATCCATAATTTTTGTATATTGGTGAAAATTTCTTCTTCTTTTATTTTTTCTCTGCATTTTTTTCCTATCTTTCCAGATCGCATTGACGAAATATCGAATGCAACGTTCCAGTATATCGAACAAACTTATCTAGAGAAAGGTCATCCTGTCATCATATTAAACTCTCACGACGTACCTACATTTTCCGAATTTATCGACAAGATCAGATCGGATGATAGTTACATCGAAACGGATCCGTGCGATGTGGAATCGAATTTTATGTTGAATCGATTCGCCAATTTAGATGACTTCATCCGAAAGGCGCTGACGTCCGATGAAAATGATTCCTGGTTTTTCCATTTACGAAATTGCCAATTTGACGCGGTGAAATCATCGAGAAAATTCATCCCTAAACCTAGTTACTATCCTCAGCACTTACCTCCGTTCTATACGAGTTGGCTATTGATGTCATCGCCGCGAACGTTTTCATCTGAAAAGCAAATTTATGTGGAAGGACTTGTGATTGTGATGCAAATGACTGGACAATTGGATATTTTTTTAAGTGCCAAGGAGCCATGCTTTCAAGCTTGTGGGAGACATGAAGTTACGCTTCATGAAGGAGAGTCGTTGGCATTTTTAAGTGATCTTTGGAAAATGTCATATGTTTTGGGAAATGAAAAGTTTTCTAGTACTGTAATTACCGAAACGAAGTTAGGTTAGCTAATTGCATAAATTGTGGTTAATGGAAGAAATATATTAAGTTGATAATATCATTGAAATAAAGGAAATTGATCTCACACGCATGTTGTTTACTGTTTTATAGCAACACATTGAGTAATAATCTAATGCGAACAATTTTTGGTCCAACTTGAATATGTTTTTGGTCTGGGAAAGGAGGGGAGCTACAATCCATTGAAAAATAACAACGCCATCTAGATAGACAGGCCTGCGCTCAGCTGATCATTACGTCATTATTTCCTTCGCCAAGGCCATGCCAAGGCAGTGACTGCACACGACGATGTTCCCGGCACGACATATGTTTACAATTGGAATTGCGCCAGACGGCATTTTAGTCCTCTAAAAACACACTTTTTGCACACTTGCACCAATTTGGTCGAAGCCGCAGCCCCGGGGATCAGTCGCAGAGCATCGTGGAACAGTTCACACTTGACAAAATACATCTTTTGACCGCACGACACACTTTCATCGCGCACATCTTTCTTTTCTCGGATCACTAGATGAAATTTAACTAACAAAGAAACACTCAACGCGGAAAACGAAAACTAATCACGGAATGCGCAAATACCGGGGACTCGCCGCCATCAGTCGCCGACCACTGGATTGTGGATACGATGGCGTCATCAAAGGAAATAATTGCGTCAAAACGCAAAACGCTGAGCGCAGGCCTGTCTATATAGATGGCGTTGAAAATAGTCATTAATTTCATGTCCCAATTGTCACCCTCGCTTCCATCTAGTGATATGAAGAAGTTTATTATCTTCAAGACAATAATATGTACTTCGCAAGCTTGTAACCTATTCGATTGCATGAGTGCGTTGTCACATTCGTGAAGGGTGTAACAAAGTGGGGGATTCGGAATGGAAACATTTTTAAAAAACACGGCTAACCTTGCAGGAAAAAATTTGTTAAGGAATTTTTTGCGTCGCTGAGCCTGAAGTCGAAATTGAAAAAAAATTAGAAGATCCAATTTTTATAAACACGGGAAATTTGGGTTTAGCTATTCAAGTCAGCCTTGTTGTGGTTGACAAAAATGCGATGTTCGGCAGATACGATATCTGTCGGTCTGTCAAGCCTTATCACGATTGGTAAATGGTCCGATGATAGTGTAATGCAGTCCTACTACCACCGACCTTCTGTCATACGCGATCCGTTTTAATTTCTGGGCCATGGATATGCAATTTCCTGATGGCCCATCGCAGACCATTGTTTGGACGGACGGTATTTGAAAATATTTGAATTGACATTTGGTGTGCGATGGCGGCCATCAAAGTCACCATCGCGATGGGCCATTATCTGTAGCAGGCATAAGGACGGGCTCCCATTGTGTTTCATTTATGACGCTAGCACTGGAAATCGTGATGTCTGGAGAGCTGGAACAGGTCGATATTTAATATACAGAAATCTGAAGCTTCAAGTTGTTCTGCAGTGGAGATACCTCTGGCGTTGTTGTTAAGATGTGAGTGCCAGAGTTCATGGTGAGCGTTAAAGTCACCAAGCGGGAGACGGTGTTGACCAGTGAGGAAAGTGTTGATATTTATGTACATGGTAACCTGCGGGACAATATTTGTTGTAAATTACAATATCAACATTGCCTCATTTTATGGCGATGGCTTGCACTTCCATGGTGATGTCGTCATTGGTGACATCCACTTTCCGCTATTGCACGGAATAGTGAATGATGAAGGCAAGCCCTCCTCCAGCGTTGGTCAACCTGTCTTTCCTGATGATGATGTAATCTCCATGAGCGTTGAGGGACGAATTGGGATGTAGTTTCGTCTCCCAGATGGCTCCAACTTGAATGCGGTGTTTGTCCATGAATGAAGCGAGTTCGGCGATTTTATTTAGCAGCCCGTTACAGTTTAGTTGGACGAGTGAGAGCGTATCGAAAATGACGATCGGCGGTGCAGGCGTAGTGTTGTTTTATTGGGGAATCCTACTGGGTCTATTCGCAGGGGTCGTTGGGGTTGACTGAAAGCTCGTGTGGGTGCTCACTGGTGTCGGAAGGTGAGGCGTCTTAGTGTCACCATACACTGTCGATCTCGAACTCGAACCTGGTACAAATGTCCTCTGACACACACACACACACTTCACATAGGTGTGAAGAAAACCGGTCCACTTGTACTAGGTTCGTGTTCGAGTTCGACAGTGTATGGTGACACTTAGACGAGCTCGCTGCTTGTGGTCCTCGATTTCTGCACTGACTGGCAGTAAATGAAGGATTCCAGTGCCTGTGATGGTTTACTCCTGAGCAGTTCCTCAGGTGACAGCACTCGTCGCAGCAGTTGCATCTCACTGACGTCTCATTAGGATGCAGCTCTCTTTGTTGCATACGCAATAGATCCATGGACCTGAGTTGCTTTCAATGCCGGCGCGGAGAAGTAGTATTGGAGCAGTTGCGCCAAGATGTGTTGCTCCCAATAAACACAAAAAAATCGAATACAGCATGTAACATACATACACACATTCTTCTTGCATTGAAGGTTTGGCAGCTCTTGGCCGTTGTAAAAACGAGTCGCTTCGGTGCGTAGAAGTGGCTGCCGCAGGAACGAGTTCGAACCGTCCCACCTATCGTCGTGACTGAGCGAGCATACAAGCACACGTTAACACTGACAACTATTATCGGCGATTAACATCAATATGTCGGGTATGCCTACACGGTAATGAGATCCCCCTTCCACAAGCTTCACTACAGCCGCTATGCTGAGACAACAGATTGACGACTCAACGCACTGAGCCACCGGCCGCAAAAAAAAGAAGTAAAAAAAGACAATCATCTGAGAGAGACATATTTTGTTTTTTAATTTATAATTTACATATTGTATGCTTTTATTTTTGGAATCATCAATAGCCATAAGTTAATTTTTTGGTTTTATTCTCTATTTTTACCATTTCTGTTTGTAGAGTTTTTCATTATTGTTGTTTCTTTTTTTTGTTTGTTTTGTTTGGTGCTGTACATTGAGTAACAATCATACAATTTCCTGAATCGCATTCTTGTTAGAGAAAAGTTAGTTGCAATAGTAAAAACATTTCCATTTTATCATTATAATATATTTAATAATAAATACATTACTTTTACATTTTTTTCTCGTGAGAAAAAAGAAAGGAAGAAGGAGAAGAAGGAGACCAAATATTGAAAAACGGCGAAAGCCCCAACATATTGCTAAAATTTAAGATAACACTATTATCAAATTTAAGAAAGAATGAAATATTAATTTTTTGTTTGCGTTTATTATTTTCTTTTTTAAGTATTGTATAAATAACAACTGGAATAAAAGTGGAAAGATAAATTTATACGGAAATCATTACATGTTTTTCTTCTGTCAAATTTAAATCAAACAGTTTGTTTTGTTCTGTCTTTTTTGTTTATTACATTTTTGGTAATATTGTGAGTTATTATTAAGTCATTTTGGTTTATACGTTCTTTTTTCGCCTAAATAATTTACGATTAAATTGGTGGTAAATGATTAGTAGAAGAAGATTAAGATCGGTTGGTTGGTTTGTTTGTCATTTGGTAAGATATTTTCATTTTTTATTGTTAAAAGTATACTCGTATGTAGTAGTAGAAGCTGATTTGATTGTTCGGATGAATGCGATTTAAGAAGTAGGCGTTCTCATGTTTAATTTTCTGTTGTTGTTTTTGATCCGTTAAATTCTCTTTTATGTTTTTGTTCGTTTGCTTTTTTTGTTGTTTTTATTCTGAAAGTTTAGTGTCGTATGTAACAAAAAGTTGAATGCATTTTTATGCGCTGCCCTTTCCATGCTTATTTTAACTAGTCATTAATTTTGTTTTTCTGTGTTATCTTCTACCAATATTAGACGAAACGTACTTGCTCAGACTTTTTTTTGAAGAGAAAAAAAAAAAAGAAACCGAAGAAAGGTTTGGAATTGCAATAACGTTCATTATAATAGAGGATATTTGTTTGTTTTTGTTTCATTTCATTTTTTCTTTAGAATAGGACTTCAATAATGGTTTTCTATCGCATCCCGGTTGGACTTAATTTTCCAATATTCTTATTCACTTATATTTATATTTTCTCAGTTACCTAACATGATGATTATCTTACTGTTATAAAAAATTGCATGATTAAGATTTTATTGATATTGTTCTTTCCGTGGATATTGCGCGTCCATTTCACATTTTTTCATTTTTTTTCAATTTAATAATTCCCAACAATTTCCTATGTTTACTTGTTCATTGTTTTTATTTTTTATTTTTTTTTCCTCGTATAAGTAAAGCATAAATAGGAGTGTGATATTAGAGGAATAAGACATGTGAAAACCGAAATTGAAATTTTTTTGTTTAATTGTCTTGTTCAATTTTTATTTTATTTGTTAAGTTAGAGATGGACAAATAGAGTGTGTCGTAAATTTTACAATGAGAAAATCAATTTGCTTGTAGTATCTTTTTAGATGGTTGTATAGTGTTGAGTTGTTGTTAAATTATGTTTTATTAAAGCTTGTCATTTTTTGCGCAGATTATATAGAAATAAGCTTAGGAGAAAAGAAGCGTCTCGTGTGTATCATCATTCACAGTGAATAGTATTAGATTTTCGTTTATATTCTGCATTTGTAAATCTCATTTCCATTTTCATTATCATTTTCATTTTTAATAATAACTTGCTGTAACATTAATTTGTTTTGTTTGTTTTTCTTTCCTTTATTCTTTGATACAATTGATTTTGCTTTTTTTTTAATATTATATAAAGTTTAACTATAGATTATCTCATTTCAATAAAGTAATTTACAAAACACAACTAAATGTGAAGTATAACATCTACACGCGGGGAAAATCTGATATGTCCGCGTCGAGTTTACCTTGTAATAAATAATAAATTTACCATTTTTTTTAAATATATTTATTTATATTTATATATATATATACCAATTTGCTATACAATCTTTTTTTTTATAATTATGCATTTTCATATCTCACGCACGTTTTCGTCTATTACAGAGCCACTTTTTTGGAATTAACTATGCATGTATATAAACAATTTACATATGCCGTTACTATAGTATATGCGCATTCATCAATTAAATTTTCATATTTCTTTTTTGTTTGCCCTTGGCTAAACGCTATTTTCATGGTTTTTTTTATAATATTCTTTCATATACCTTTTTTTCTGTGCCTATATAACATTCCAACGAATTTCATATATTTAATGTGTTTTTTTTTGTTACAATGTTTTCAGCAATATATTGGTCAAATATAGTTTTAATTCTATTTAAAAAATGTATCAGGGGCGTTTTGATCGAATCTAGTTTCAAAATTAATTTATTGAATACTTTGGAGAAAATGTAAAAAGTCGAAGGATTAGAACAAGGGTTTCATTGGGAAATTTAGGTTGTGTTAAGATATTTTGCTTGTTCTTTATTGAATTGTTTTAAATCACTTGTCTATGATGAGGTTGCAGTTTGAATGCCTTGGTATTATCTCTCTCTCTCTCTCAATTGCCCTAACCCCTTGTGGGGCATAGCGCGTCAACTGTTCCATGTGGCTCAGTCGACTTTTCGACGGCATAAACTGGTTTCGGAGAATGCAGTTGCCAGCATGCACCTCCTGCACATCTATGGCCACGAACATCGTCGTGGACGGGATTCGAACCCGAAACGCCGGTAGTCAAATTTGAGACTGATGCCTCAACACCCTACGCTACCGGTCGCCTCCGTCTTGGTATTATCCTAGCCATTAAAATCATCCGCGTGCAAAGAAAAATCACGTCACACTTACTTATCCTTCAAGGGAGAGAGAACAAAGAAATTTGCTTGCGTCTACGAGTATTTGTGAGTAACCTTGTTCCTAAAACGGTATACGGTTTTGCTACCGGTTTTTTTCAGTACTGGTACCAATCTTGACGACTCCAACGATGAGACAGTCCCCTGATCGAAGAACTGGATCCAAATTAACTTTAATCACGCCAAAAATGACTCGGATATTCTAGTAGTCAGGTTCATTATACAGGCGCTTGGAGTGGCCCTTATTCAAGAACCATGGCAGGTCAACAGAGAAATTAAAGACCTCATAGTAAGTAACAACACTCTAGTTTATGATTCTGGAGCTACCCGACCAAGAGCCGGAGACTTCACCAGTTGTGATCTAGTGGCAGTAGCCATTGGTTCGACCAATGGCAATAAAGTACCAGAATTTGTAATCGCATCAGCCTACCTTCCCGGAGACACTGACATCGAATCTGTGGGACTACGTTGGCTTACTAATTACTGCAGGGGAAGAAAAGTGCCCCGACTGATCGGTTGTGATGCAAATGCCTACCAGACAATCTGGGGCAGTACTTACACAAACAGTCGAGGTGAATACCTTCTGAAACAGAATTGGCATGTCTCGGATGAGCCATCTCTATCCGATCATAAACACATTCGATTTGACATAATCGCGCTGAATCAAGTCAATTCAAGCAGAAGAACTCCGCAACGCACTGACTGGGAAGGATACTCAGTCTCGCTGCGTGAAAAGTCACGCCGTCCACCACATATGTACATATGCCGCGCAGTAAAATAAGACGCATAACTGCTGTATACAGCCAGTATACCATTTTCGGTCGCAGATCCCAGTTCTTGCCAATCGCCTCCCTGCTAGAATAGAGCGCAGTTGTGGCCTTGTTCACCTCTTCAAGGATGTTGGGCTTCCACGTCGACTTCCAATCAAAGAGAAGACCCAGGAAGTTAGTTCTTTCGGTAAGACGCCAGTTTTTTTTGCCATCCAATGACGGAGACTCAGCAGTAGGTAACACGTGAAGATCAAAAGTTCGATCTTGACAGGGTTGACTCCAAGGCCACAGGCCATTCAGTGAGAATGCAAAGAGCATTCTGCAACAACTCACTAAGGACTCCCGGGAATCTCCCGGAAACAGCAACGGCAAAATGTCTGCGTAGGCCGTTACATTGCATTCAAATTCTTCCAGTCCCAAAGCTATCTCCTAACTACATTGCTTTGATTCGGAAGATTAAGGAAAAATCCCATCAACTCCCGGATCTTAAGGTTATTGACGCCCATGAGACTCAAGAGGAGAGCTCCTGGAAACTTTGGATTCCAGATGAGCTGACTTACACAGTTGTTGCTCGGTCACGCGAACACACTTCGGCGAACACGGGAGTTTTGGCAAAACGCTCAAGCGTTTAAAGACGTTTTACGGATATTATTGGCCAAAAAGGACGAGACAAGTAAACTAATTCGCAGTTCTAGGACCATTAAGCAATATGGTTGTGGCGAGTCTAGGTGAAAGCAGGAATACAGACGACCGCTGGTTAAAGAATTTTAACCCTTTAGCGTGACGAAATATACCTTTTTGGGCATGAAGCATTCCTCCTTTCACATCGACTCTGGCGGCAACCATATTGCCCATGTTCCGCTTCATGTGCAAAAAGGTCTATTTCGTTATGCCAAAGGGTTAAGCTCTCCACAAACCAGCGCGGTACGCGGTAGCGGTACGGTACAGCAGTACTCAGTGGTAGCAGCATACCGCGTGCCCATTCAAACCATCGCGTTACGAGCACGGTACCATCGATAGTGCCGGCTGCGGTACATCGCGATCAGTCGTGCCGGCTGCGATAAAAAAGTTCAGTACCGCCGCGGTACACAAACATGTATCGCTGCAATACCCCAGCTCCGCCGCGGTATATCGCGTATGCAGTGAGAGCTCGCAAATACCGCCATGTAAATTTGTGCCGCTGTACCGTACCGCCACCGCGTACAGCGCTGGTTTGTGGAGAGCTTTAAAATGATTTCTCCGACACTCCTGCACACTGCTCTTTTCACCCCGAATTACGCGACACCCATATCGCCCATATCCCGGTTCATGTCCGCATGCGGACGCCCTAGCTCACCTAATATTACGTTTACACTATACCTTGATTATTTTATCTGCGGGTAGATCATTTAATCTGGGCCAGATTAAACAGCAGATTACTTCATCTGGCATACCTTTATCTGCAGCAGATAACGCACCCAGATTATCTCGATTTAAACTCACCACACAAGTGGTGAAAATAAATTGCAAACTCGTATGAAAATATCAGTTTGATTTGTCGGATCGTTTATTTAATGCGACGGCGCGGCGGACGTTTATAAATTCGACTTGCCGCTCCAATTTAACAAACATCATTGAAAACAAGTTCTTTCTCAGTGACAAGGGTAGCTCTAGATTATTATCCAAATGGGTCGCGGGTTCGATCCCCAGCATATTCTAATCTTTTCTTTTCTTTTCCTTTTCTTTTTTTATATCGATATATTTAGTAATCCTATTGAATATATTTTATTTAGTAATAGGCATATGCCTATCAGAGCAAGAAAAATATCAAGGTTTTAATGTTTATGGCAAAGAAAAGATACGTCAAATGGTAAGATTAAGCCGGGATAGTGTAAACAATTAAAACTCACCATGTTTTAATCTGCGCGCAGATGAAGTAATCTGGGTATCGTGTAAACGTAATACAAGTCTTTTTAAAGTTCGCTTCTCCAGGCATTTCCCGTGGTCCGATTTCAACCAAATTCGGTACATAGCTTTCTTGGGTTATTATGTGCACCACACGGTGATAATTTGAGTTTACTGCAGATGTGCGTCAAAAGGACTCTCTTGGTCAAGAAATGAAACAGAAACCAGGCCTGGTATGTTAAATACGGGTATCTTCTGATTCGGGGTGATGAGACCAATTCACTGGAGTACTGTTGAGTTGGCATGTTGAGTTCTTTGATCAGGCCTACTACTACTCAATTATTCTAACCCCTTGTGGGGCATAGCGCGTCAACTGTTCTGTTTCGTTGGCATAAACTGGCTTCGGAGAATGCAGTTGTCAGCATGCACCTCCTACACATCCATGGCCACGAACGTCGTCGTGGACGGGATTCGAACCCGAAACGCCAGTAGTCAAACATGAGACTGATGCCTCAACACACTGCGATACCGGTCGCCCCTGATGCTATTGATGCTCTTAGAATTTTGCAAAGAATTTGGTCAACTCCACTTGATGAAAGGCTTTTTCGAAAACAGGTAAAAAAATTATAGACGAAATGTATTTTGATTGATATATTGATTTAGAATGTTTTCCAATGTTATTTTCCAGGCCAGATGCCACATGTGTCCAAGAAGTGAAGAGAGAAGAGCCAGAAATGGATTTAATACTTATTCAAAAATTGCTTTCCCTGGTCACATGCCAGCCAGAACCACCTTCACCACATAATTTATTCATCAAACTTTCTGAGCTTCTACGATAGATCTTGATTAATTTTTATTAAAAATCTTCCCAATTATTTTATATGATATATTCCCACTTGCTGTACATACATTATATACATATATGTAAAATATATACATACATATATTATATTTCATTGAAGAAAATATTAATCTTTTTGGTGTGCAAATTCAAATTTCAGAAAAAATCCCACGGCTAAGAGAACACCAAAAACAATAGAAAACAGTTGACCTTAAAGGTACTGAAGACTAGAAAAAAAAAGAAATTGAAATTTAACAGATGGTCAAAGTAGGCCCATGCCGTAATCTAGGGTTAAATTTTGTGTTAGAAATGATATTTCTGCCGCGGAAACGCTCAGAATGTTACAAAATGCCTTCGATGAACAGGCTATATCTAAAACACAAGTATACGATGGCATAAAATGTTTAAAGAGGGTCGTGAAGGCATTGAAGACGAGCCACATCAAAGACGACCAAGAACATCAACTGACGAACAGCACGTCGCGAAAATTAAGGAATTGGTGCTCCAAAATCATCGATTGACAACTAGAGAGCTTGCTGATATCGTTGGCATTTCAAATGGATCAGTCAACACCATTTTGAAGGAAGTTTTGTGCCTCAAAAAAGTCAAATCTCGTTTGGTTCCAAAAACCCTGAATTTTTTGGAAAAACAGCTTTGCATTGATGTGTGTGAAACAATGTTTTCCGACTATCAGGACAAGATAAAACGCATTATTACGGGCGATGAAACTTGGATTTATGCCTACGACCCCGAAACAACCGATCAATCAAGTGAATATCGTGCCAAAGGTGAGTCAAGACCGAAAAAATCGCGCCAAAGTCGGTCAAAAATTAAGGTCATGTTGACGGTTTTCTTCGATTGTCGTGGTGTTGTGCATTACGAATTCCTACTACTGGACCAAACTGTCAACAAGGAATATTATTTGAGTGTTATGCGTTGTTTGCGTGAAGCTAACAGGCCGGGTTTGTGGAAAGAAAACTCTTAGTTTTTGCACCATGACAACGCAACATGTCACACTGTGCTCGTTATTCGTGACCATTTCGCCAAAAATTCGCCATATTCGCCTGATTTGTTCAGCAAAATGAAAAGACCGCTCCGGGGACACCGTTTTGACACGGTAGAAAAGATTCAAGCTGAATCGAAGAAGGTGCTCAAGGCCATACCGAAACAGGACTTTTCAAAGTGTTTTGATGAATGGAAAATTCGCTGGCATAGGTGAATTGCAGCCGAGTGGGATTACTTCGAAGGCGATGAAATAGATTTTTAAGAATAAATAAGGATTTGAAAAATTATAACAAAATCCCGGGCTATAGTTGTACATAGTACGAGTAGTATGTTCAAAATTAGGAGTACCTTCTATGTATGAAAACGGATAAGTGCAACTTCCAGAGGGGATTGCACTTATCCATTCTCGCCTTTCCAACGGATAAATGAAAAAACGGTTAAGTGAAATCAATTTCGTCGCGCGAGGAGGTTGCACTTATCCCGTTCTCGACTGTATACCTCTTCAAATTACCGTTACAAAATTTTCATATGAATTTTCGATGAAAAACAGATTTCGAAATTTCTTCAAAGTTTGGGTAGTTGTATCTTTGAAGTAACGGTGATTTACACAATCGAAGAAAAGTTATTCTGAATTAATGAAATTTTATGTAGTTTTAGAAAGTGATGCCAAAATCGCAGGTTCGGTGATTGGGGAAGTGGCAGATTTTGATTGTGTGTAGTAGGTTAGGGTTTTTGACGACAATCACAAAAACAGTTGATAACGGTTAAAGATATGCGAACTTAATTAAGGCCATTATTCCTCAAATTATTAATATTGCCCATCTAATGCGGGACACCCTGCATATTTCAAATAAAATGCCATAAAAAGGATGAAAAACAAATTAGAGAAAAAGAAGGCAAATTTCCATTTTAATTGCATATTTTCCATGATCTGATAAGTCGTAATACATACATTCTTAACACATACCTCAATTCTCCAATGGAACACATAATACTAATCTCCGGGAGTTAATAATATAAGTAAACTGAAATATGTGTACACACATAATAGGTTGATAAATTCAAAAATTCGGAAAAATTGTATGAAGCGATAGAGGCTGTTGTTTCAACACAAAAAATCTTGCATAATTTTGTATATTTTATTATTTTACAAGAGGATTATCTATACCAACAATCGATTTTTGTTCTTTTTTTTTATTTGTTGATAACATTCATTTCATTATATCAATTTAGTTTTTTTTATTTAATTTTAATTTTTAACAATTGGTTGTAACCTACACAGATATTTACAAACAGAGTGTATGCCCTATTTTCAGTTATCTTTTTGTATTTTTTTCTTTTATTTTGTTATTAATTTCTTCTTCTTGTTAATATTGTTGAGTTTTTTGTTTTCGTTTTTAAGTAGTGTATGTATTGTAAATGTGTGTGTGTGAATGGGGGGCTATGTTTTTTTTCTAGCGATTTAGTATAGTGATTGTAAGTTTGTAACATAATGTGTTTGTGACTGTGTGTATATCTATTAAATTATTTTTGTTTGTTCTTTGTTGAATAACGTATGACAAATTTAAACTTGCTGCAGTTCAAAATTGTAGTTTTGTTTCTTTAATCGTCCCAAGATGTAAACAAATATCAATTAATTATATAGAAAGAAGGGAATATACATACAACATGTATTTTTTAATAGTTATTAGCTTCGACAATATATAACATACTTTTTTATTTCATTTGTTGTTCTTTAACATTTTGTATAATTTTTGTATTATGTATTTCTTTTTGTAATTTGAAATTATTGTATTTTTGATTATGTGTTTTGTTGTTCATTTTTTTTGTTTTCTTTATATTTTTTGAAATGTCTTTTTTATATACTGAATTTTTTAAATAATTTACCTACGTATGTATATCATTTTCCTATCTTTCTTTGTCCCATTTTTCCATTTAAGATTGTAGTTCTTTTGTTGTGTTGATCGTGTTGATTTTTGTTGTTTTTGTAAGGTTGACGTTTCTTAAAGTTTATTATATTATATTATTGTATCATTCATTTGTTTTTCTTTTTATTGCTGTTGTTTACAATATTACCCAGCTTTTCAAAACGTTTACTTTTTTTTGGATTTTTGGTTTACGTACTTTTACTTTCAGTTTATTAGCATTTAAGTTGTTCAGTTAACGTTTGTTTTTTTATATTTTATATTTCTTAGATTTATTTTCTTTTGTTTATCGTTTAGTTTTTTCGCATAATATTTTTTGTTATTATGTTAACATCGTATTAATCAGTTTTACGTTATTTTCTTTTATTTGAACGAGGGAGTGGTTCCTTGTGCTAGAGATACGTGTATGTTTCATTTTCTTTTACCTTACCATCATTATATCATTTTAATGCATTTAGTACGAGGAAAGTTGATTTTTTTTTCATTTCTTGTCATTTTTATTAAATATATTTGAATTGGGCAACGCCAACAGCAGAAAATATGTGCGTAACAAAAATAAATGAACGATATCATTTACAATATTTTTTTAATAACTTGTTAATTTAAAATTATCTTACTATTATTGTTTCATTAGCATTATTGAATTTATAGTAACGAATTATATTTAACGATTTGCTGATAGTTGTATTATTTTTAATATTATTGTTAATTATAAGATTAATTAATAATAAATTTATTGGTGGGCTACGTGGCCAGGGTTATTTGCCACCTAGGCCGAATTTCATAAATAATAATTCTTTGCCTTTGGACAGCATATCGCCACCGGGTGCCGTCATTTCATTGATTTTTTGCATTAAATTGGGTCCTTGACCGGGTTGTTGCTGTTGTTGCTGCTGCTGCTGTTGTTGTTGCCCGCCACCAAATATACCACCACCCAGCATAGAAGATTGTTGTTGTTGCGGTTGCTGTTGTTGATTCATAGGCTGTAGTCCAGGCTGAGGCACAACTTGAGGCACACCCTTGGGTGGCTGTTTGGTACCGAACAGGCCGCTTGAAGCTGCTTGTGTAGCACCTGAAAATAGACTTGTCGCTCCGGAAAGTAAACCTCCCGAAGATTGTTGTGTAGTTGTCGGTGGTGGTGGCTGTTGTTGGCCTTGTTGTTGCATGCCTTGTTGCATCATGCCGTGTTGCATTGGTCCTTGTTGTTGCATCATACCAGATTGTTGCATCATACCGGATTGTTGCATCATGCCGGGCTGTTGCATCATACCGGGCTGTTGCTGATGTTGTTGTTGATGTTGTTGCTGATGCTGCTGATGTTGTTGATGTTGTTGCATTCCCATATTACCACCTATCCCGATCACGCGACCGATCATCCCGCCTTTCCCCTGCATCCCCTAGAAATTCGCACAGCGATTTGTTAGTTGAAATAAAAAAAAAACCACCAACCCACTGAAGGTGTTAATTTTTCTATGGTTTGATTCTTTATAACAATGAAGATGCACTTTGCATAATATGAAAATGGATGTGACCGAGAGGATTGACGAAATCATTTGCATGCAATGTATTTTTATTTCTTTTCGGTTAATAGAAGAACATTGACAATATGTACATATATAAAAATTTCCAGTTCAGGTACATAAAATTCCGGGACAAATAAACAAATGTTCGGATCAAAGAAATCAATTTTTTCGATGAATTTCCGTGTGAAATTAATAAATTCGCTAATCTAATATTTATCTTTCCATATCAAGTAAATACCTATAAATGTAGTACGAAGATCTCCTATTCATTTAATCAAGTAGAAAAATGACTTTCACGCTTGAAAATTATTTAATTGTTTCGTCAATTTTGCATGGTGTGCAAATTATTCCAATATGATATGTACTGATTACATATACATAAATATATCTATTTAATTCGAAAATCTATTTATTTGATTCGGTAATTTATTTATTTGATGCAGAAATTGCTTTATTAATAATTGCTGATATGCTTCGGAAATGATGTACTTGAACTGAAAACGTGCTATAAAATTTTCAGTTCAAGTACATTTTCCGTGACAAGTAAATTAATGTTCGGATCATATAAATAAATATGGAGTAAAGAAAAAGATCAAATATAAAATATAAATGTTCAGGATAAGGAAACAAATAAATAAATTTCCTTTTGAAATAAGTGGATTTCATTTTAAATTAATTAATTCTAGGATTGAAAAATTTACTAATTACGAGTCCATTTTGGATTTCAAATAATCTCGGAAATTTATTTGTTTTATTCGCAAATGTATTTAAATATTTATGTATCTTATTTTAATGTAGATCCAGATAAGGTAACAAGTATGCTGAATATTTCACAATCAACCAACGTAAAGGGGGTTAGGCAATTCTTGGGAACGTTGGCGAAAGAATATCAGCCGTTTTAATTTATCGATTCGATAAATTAAACTCCCGGTTAGCGTTAACCAGACATTGATAAAACGGGCCCAAAACTAAAACGTTTTCGATTTCGAGTAAAAATTGGGATCGCTACAGGTCCCGCAATTGGAAAACTCTAGTTACGGCCTTTAGCGAACATTAGGGTGTAACTTTGTTATTTTTGGCTTAAATTATTCAAAGAAATTCGCATAAGTTATTTGAAATATGAAATTTGATTGAATTCTAATTAATTCTTCCCACCCGAACAAAAATCCTAAAAAAAATCAGTGAAAATCAACCTCCTAATGTGTTTTCCCCCTAAAAGGACGCGTTCAACATTTTTATGTGTGGAAAGAGACTCCCATTTTCGTGAAATTCTACTTGTTTCGGCAGACTTTTACGACGTACTCTATTTTTGCGAAATTTGGGTGCTTCGCACTATATTTTCTACTTTCTTTGCTGGGATCCCAGCAAAAAGCGTGGCTAACCAAGTAGGGTAGGCAACTATTTAACTAAAACATGAAAATCGTAGCCCCCGCATGGGTGTTACGAAATGTTAAGGATAGGGTAATACTCGTAAAAAAATGCATCAATGTCTCAGGTATTTTGCCAACCAACGGTGGCCCCCAATATTACTAACGTAGGCTACTACCGTATTTGCCTTTCCTAAGTTGGTCCCCTAAATACCCACCAAAAGTAAAAAAAAAAATCAGCTACATCCGGTTATAGTATGCCTATCTGATTTTACGATTGGGTCGTTTCCTAAGAATTGTTTTTATTATTTTATCAATATTTAAATCAAATTTTTGTGTTTGCATGTCCCGACTGGGGTTCGAACTCGGGTCGTCCCGCCTCAGAAGCCATCGTGCTGCCACATACGCCATCGAGACTAATATAGAATGGTTTCCAAATAATGCTTTATAAGCAATACTGTCCCAGCATAAAAAGTGGTTGAGTTAGTTGGGTACGTAATTGGGTTACCTAAATCATGAACATCGTAGCCCCCGAATAATACCCGTAGAATACGTTGGGTACGTATCTGCCACCTGGGTTACCTAAATCATGAAAATCGTAGCCCCCGCGCCATGGATCTCTTGAAAGTCCTATGGGCTGAGTGAAAATGGTGGGTATGCCAGGATGGCTATTTAGCATAGCTATTTTGGGGTAGTATGCGTTACCGGGCTACGGTTTTTTGCTGGGATGTCATCTTGTTTCGATGTTCGTAATGTGTCTGCATGGTAGATAAACAATATGGTTGTCGTGAGTGAGACCGCGTCGCGAAAGAGAGAGCTTACAACGACGGATGATTTTTTTTTAAATTTTCACTTTTATTTTCGATTTGATCTGTAATAATATTTGATCTGAGCATTTCTTTGTTTGATTTGGAAATTTATTAGTTTGTCGAGGAAATTTACTTGTTAAAGTACATACATTTCCGAGGCAAATAAATAAAAAAATAGATCAAACATATTTATTTTTATTTCAAGCCGAATTTTAGTTATTCGTTGTTGACATTCATTTATATATAGATGGTAATGTAATGTAAATAAATTTCCGAGACAAATAAATAAATGTTCGGGACAAATAAATAATTTCCGCATCAAACAGATAAATTTTGGAATGAAATAAATAATAATTTTCTAAATGAAATAAATAGTTTTCCGAATGAAATAAAAAGTTTCCGAATTAAAAAAAAAATTAAAATTGCGATCAAATAAATAAATGTCATCAGGTAATAACTGACGAAACAAATTAAACAACAAGTGCGTTGTTCAAAAATTTGTTTGCATAAATAGAAAACATACATTTGGGAATTATTTTATATATTTATTTTTCTCCGAACATTTATTTATTTATTATTTATTTCATTTTGAAGTTTATTTATTTGCGTCGGAAATTTATTTATTTCACACGGAAATTCATTTCTTTGATGCGCAAATTTATTTAATTATTTGTCTTGGAAATGTATGTATGTTCCTGACCCGGAAATGCTACATAAAATATACGTATCTTTAAATATATTCTATCTAATCTAATCTTAAATAATTTTTGGATCCACTGATAAGAATTCTGATCGATTCTACTCGTACATCATACGCAACTTTAATTCAATGAAGCGGTATGAAAAGTCAGAGCTAACTATGTATCTGTAATTTGGAATTAAAGTATAGCATTAACTATGTGAACCCATCACAATGCAGAATGTAATATAATGCCCAAACCAGAATGAACGCAGAATTCAGCAGCAGCGGCAGCAGCAGCGAAATGTCAATTTAGAAAGCATGCGTTTTCCTTAAGCGACCTAGATTGAACGCGGCAGCAGCGACAGCGGCGATGACAGATCTACATGTTGTTGCTTCTGCCGCTGCTGCTGCATTCTGCGTTCATTCTTGTTTGGGCATAATAATAATACATACATATGTACATACATGTAATAAGGCTAATTCAGTCTTAGACTATTCTCAATGAAATTCCAATGCTATTGTATTACAGTTCCTATTCTATAAACAGTGGCGTAGAAAGGGCTAATGCGACGGAGGCACTTGCCTCGGGTGAAATCACAAGGGGCGCTAAAACTTTGAAAATTACAAAAATGGAATAAAGAAAAAAATGAAACCGGAATATAGAGGGCTACGCCCGCAATTCAAGGGTTTTGTAGCAAGCGCTTATTTTGGCATGTAAATACTGGCTTCCTGCTCTTCTTGGTATCCCTCAGCTGAATAAAAACACCATAATTAAATGGTTTACCCATGATATAGTATCTTACATGCCAATTCACAAAAAGACTGCATCTGTCACCTCTCAAAGTAATAGTTTTAATACGACAAGCTGTAGATAGATATGTACATATGTATACGAGATAAACTGTCCCACTCTTCGAGATGCTTAACCATTCATATTAAGACGACATTGCAAATTGCAAACTTGTGTACCGGCTTCGAAATTCAGGGCGGCTGGGACAAATTACGGTTTAATATTTTTTCCTCCTCCACTGTTCTCCTTTCTACAAATCTCAAGAAAATGCCAAAAATGGAATGTACTCAACATTACCTTTCTCACGACACCCCACTTGGCTATACTAGTGGATAAAAAAAAATTTACCTTAATTTCGCCTCTATGTGGACCCCCCCCCCCCCTCCCCCCTCCCCTCTAAAGTTGGCCAATTACAACACAACGCTATCTCCAGCAAATTATAGCATTTCGACACATTCTCGCCGAATTATGTATGCAGCTTCAGCCGTTCGTAAGATATTCTATGAACAGACGGACAGACAGGTACATATTTGACCGATTTTGTAAGATTTAAGACACAAAACCCTAAAAAAATTAACTGTGTGAATAGTTATTGTTAGGATCACCAATCACCAATCTTCACCCTTCCAAAGTTGGTTCATTAAATAACTGCAATTCGCACTACGAAAAACAACATGCAAGTAGTACACGCATATCTATGCGTGAGGCCGGTAGGTGTATTTTTTGTATGGATAGTGTCAAAATGCATAACTTTAAGTCAATGTACTATTATTAAATATCATGTCATTGTAATGAAACTTAGAGATATTATTGCCTATGATGTTGGTTATCATCAGCCATCAATATTTTTGACCTAGGGTGTGCTTGAGGGGTGCAGGGGTGTGCTAACTGCAACTATAGAAATGTACTATTATTAACCTTTTTGGATGAGATTTAAAAATTCTATTATTTTCGGTTTTCTATGCTAGTAAAATGCCGCTTTTCTGTAAATTTTCATATGTCTAGCTATAACGGTCTCGAAATGCAAGGGGGGAGGACAAACTCGGACAACATATTTTCCCCTCTCCCTCTTTTCCCCTTCCATCAAATTTGAAAAAAATTCCAGAAATGGAATGTAGTCAACGGTACCTTTCTTACGATACCCCACTTGCCTATACCAAACGAAAAAAAAATTTCGACCTCTATGGCGACCTACCCTTAAAGTTGACCTATTACGACGCATCGCTTTCTCCAGAGAATTATAGTATTTCTACATATTTCCACCAAATTTCACGCATGTAGCTTCAGCGGTTCGTGAGATATTTCATGGACAGACGGACAGACAGACGGACAGACGGACAGACGGACGCATGACCGATTTCATAAGGGTTTTGTTTTTATACAAAACCCTAAAAATTGACCTTAATTTCGCCTCTATGTGGACCCCCCCCCTTCCTTCCACCCGGTAAAGTTGGCCAATTAAGGCACAGCGCCCCCAACCAATCTTTACCCTTTAAAAAATGATTAATTAAATAACTGCAATTCGCACTACGAAAAACAACATGAAAGTATAGTGGTACTCACACCTATGAGGCCGGTAGGTGTATTTTTTGTGTGGATAGTGTCAAAATGCCGAACTTTAAATGAATGTACTATTATTAAATGTTATGTGATTATAATGAAACTTAGAGATATTATTGCCTATGATGTTGGTTATCATTGGCCATCAATATTTTTGACCTCGGCTACGCGTAAGGGGTGCAGGGTTGTGCTAACTGAAACTATAGAAATGTACTATTATTAACCTTTTCTGATGAAATTTCAAAATTCTAGAAATCTAGGTTTTCTACACTAATAAAATGGCGCTTTTCTGTAAATTTTCATATTTCTAAGTATAACGGTCTCGAAATGCAAGGGGGGGGGACAAACTCGGATGACATATTTTCCCCTCTCCCTCTTTTCCCGTTTCCTCAAATTTGAAAAAAAAATTCAAAAATGGAATGTACTCGACGGTACCTTTCTTATGGTACCCCACTTGCCTGTACCAAACGAAAAAAAAAATTTTGACCTTCATTTCCCCTCTATGGGGACCTCCCCTTAAAGTTGACCTATTACGACGATTCGCTTTCTCCGGCGAATTATAGTAATTCTACACATTCCTAAAAAATTTCATGTATGTAGCTTCAGCCGTTCCTGAGATTTTCCATGGACAGACGGACAGACGGACAGACGGACAGACAGAAATTTGACCGATTTCATAAGGGTTTTGTTTTACTACAAAACCCTAAAAAAGATTAAAGGTCGTTCTATTTTTTTCAGCCAGTACTTTGCATAGTTTTTTTTGCCATTTATTTTAATTGACCGGTAACCTTCGGCAAGGATCATAAAACAAAGCGGAATTGCAACATGTGTACCGCTGGCATACTTGCATCATCAGTATACGGCTACCAAATTATTTTACATGTTTTCATATGGAACAAAGCGGCATGTGACGCTTTGCTACATATACCGCCTAGCGACATGTGACGAAAATCTCCATATGACGCTTTGGTATACGGCCTGCCTTAGGCACCGTTCAGCATGTCAACCGGTTGTTAATTTTAAATGACTCAGCAAAGTGAACGAGAGACACAGCACAGGGTTCAAACTGATAAGTTATTCAAAATGCCTAAGTCTCCTTTGACGATGAACCGGTAAGTCGCTTCATATTCATTGTAGTTCAAATAGGGCTTTCACATATTAATATCATGGACTCATGTTAATTGCCTTGACCCCTCTTGGGGCATGGGTACGTCAACATCTCTAGCATTTCTATGCCTTGTTGCCGTTACTTTTTGGAAGTGCAGTTCCTAGCATTCACTGTGGGAGTTCTATTAGTACTCGCAGGCAGTTTTTGATCGCGCCGAGATTTGAGCTCCGAGCTATAGATTAGTATCGTAGAGCGGTGACCGAACGACCACGGCCACCGAGCGTGACGAGGTTAGGCTAAAAGGGGCAACTCTGATATACAGAACACACATATACCACTGATGAGTCCGTTGTAATACGACTATATGAGTCAACAACGTCCGGCCAAGACCTAATCCAGAGCGGAAAATGGAATGATTGAGCTGATCGATACTCACCTCCTTCACGTCATCCATATCGGTGAAGTAGTTGAACCCAAAGGTTGTGTTTCTACTACCAAGCCAGTTGCCGAGTAAATATAAAGACCACTCCACCATTGTGCGATATTCGAAGTCTCCTGGCATGCTTTCCAACGAGGCGATGGCCAGTGGTAACCGCTACAATATTTCTTTTGTGCCTTCCATGCAATAATAGCACTGAAGAGCGGTTGGGACTCTGACTGACTGACTCTGACTATGAGTTTCAGCCACATTTGCTTGGTTACATTGGGGCGACTGGTGGCTGATTGCGATGAGGCGTCAGTCTGAAGTCTCATGCTACCAATCAGTAATGGTTTCAGTACCCTCCACGTCGTGACCATACTCAATTGCCCTAACCCCTTTTCAAGCATAGCGCGTCAGCTGTTCCATGTGGCCCAGTTGATGTTTCGTTGGCATAATTTAGTTTCGGAGAATGCAGTTACCAGTATGCACCTCCTGCTCTCCCAATTAGCCGCCTACCTGCGACAAGTCGGGAGATACTGTGGCTTATTTTTACGCCCCCAACAACAGGGAGAAGACAACACAAACATACATGGCCACGAACGTCGTCGTGGACGGGGTTCGAACCCGAAACGCCGGTAGTCTGACATGAGACTGATGCCTCTACTTACTGAGCTATCGGTCGCCCTAGGCAATTTGTGTTGTTTTCCCTTGTTGTGTAGGGTGTAACCATAAGCCACAAACTTTCCTGACTTGTCACTGGTATGCGGCAGGAGATAGCTGCTAGCAACATGCGTTGTCCGAACGTCAACTAAACCACATGGGAATAGTTGACGCGCTGTGCCCCACTAGACGTTAGGGAAAATAGTAGTAGTATATACTGCCCAATATTCCACATGGTTCGCCCCTTACAGACGCAACAGCCTTTAAGGCTAATTTACAAGCTGCCGGAGGCATGTTTATATTACGAAAACTTTTGCTGACCACGCTGGTACCCTCATGGGCCAGCTCATCCACTTTACAGTTTCCGATGAAACCGCCGTGGCCTGGAATCCGAAAAAGAGTAATGTTAAAAAACAATTCCCATCTCTAGGATTGAGGTATGTACATTCCACATCTGTCTTTTAGTTAGCCGCAGTAGAATCAAGTTATTTAACACGTTACCGATTGACTATCAGTGTAAATTATTTTACTATGTCTTAGCCGCCTAGTCACAATAACGCTTTGTAAATAGCCGTGAGCTCCGTTTAGAAAAACTGTAGTGTTTTCCAAGCTGAAGCTGGAGCTATCTGAATCTGGGAGACGGAGAGACAAGCTATTATACATCGTCTCTGAGTATCTACTAGCCCCGACCTTCATCAGTCTTCGAGCCGACAGTAAAAAGCTTATGATAGCAGATTCTGGAAATGCGCACTACTCCCGAAAAGAGATCAGGCGGTTAAATTCTTATCGAATAAATATTTAGGAGAGGCGTAGTCCGTGTCTTCAGGAACAAAAATGCTGTTCAGTACAGCCACAGGGGCGGCCGGTAGCGCAGTGTGTTGAGGCATCAGTCTTATGTTTGACTACCGGCATTTCGGGTTCGAACCCGTCCCCGACGACGTTCGTCGCCATGGATGTGCAGGAGGTGCATGCTGGCAACTGCATTCTCCGAAACCAGTTTATGCCAACGAAACGTCAACTGGGCCACATAGAACAGTTGACGCGCTATGCCCCACCAGGGGTTTGGGCAATTGAGTAGTAGTACAGCCAAGTATCTTTCGAGGACCTGTTTCACTAAGGCGAATGGGCGCATTTGCAGCCAGCTTTTTGGAGAATATGTCCAAAGGAATCTGATTTAGTGTAGTTTTAAGAGTTTCCATGATAACAACACTAGCAAGCCTTTGAAATTTCTCCATTAAGTTTCTATAAGCGCGATGATAAGTGCTGCCCAACAGGCGACGATCCCATGCATAGGCAAGGGCCGCAAGGCCGACACATAGAGCCATAAAACCATTTTCGGTTCTAGGCTGAACGGGTACAATGCGACAGTTGCCTTTGTACAGCATATTTTCTTATCTATCAGGAGCCCTAGAAATTTAGCTTTACCGGTAAGAACAAGTCTTGTATCCTTAATCAACGGTGGTTCAAACGCAGGTATCCTACATCCCCTGGTGAAAAGAACAAGTTTCGTTTTAGTCGGATTAACCCAAACCCACCCGCTTCTCTAGAATATAAAGGACCTTCAGCATTAAATCACTAAGAACACAGGGGAATTTACCCTAGATGGCAATTACAATGTCATCCGCGTATGCAGTGGATTTCGATCTTAACCCTTCCGGCTCCATAAGCAGCCTTTTGACCGCCACATTCCAAGGACGGGGATAAAGAGAGTTTAATTTTGAGGGGTTCCCCTACATTCATGCCTACACTCAGACAATGTGCACAGATTTGTACAGATCACCCTCGATGTCAGCAGCATTAACATGCGAATGAGCTTGCAGATTGAGTAATGTACACCTAAATTTGTGAGTGCATCCGTATAGCCGGACACTGGACAATGACAGCGGCTTTTGATTTCAGCTTAGCCTTTTAAATTATCTTCGACTCACCAGCTCATTATTCACTCAACGCATTTAAAAAACATTGCTGTTCAAGAAGACGAAACGGGGTGCATATTTTCTAACTTGCCTCGGGCGTCAGGAGAGTTTGTTACGGCACTGTCTGTATCTATATTTCTTGTTTTTTTTTTACGTACTCGTATAACTAACCAAATATTTCTAAAGCTAAAGAGGATGGATGAGCCTAGCCAAATATAGGTTAAGAGGTTTAGGCAAAACAGTCCCAGTAAAGCTGAAGGATATCTTTATAAAGACCGTACCACATTACTCGTCATTCACCTAGTCCCGTTTCGCGATTCTTCAAGTGAAAAAAAAAAACAAATTGCATAAGCTAGAATTTAAAATTGGTGTGCATCGAGCCCTGCGGAAATGGCGGGAGCTGCAACCCGGCAATTGCTCGTTGTTTGGCGATTATTCGAGATGTCACGAGTATTCCCTGGGCCGAAAAGCTCGGCATCTGGCAAGTATTTTGCATTGGCGAGCGTTTGGTTGTGACTCGCCGAGTCACGAGTAATGTGGAACGGCCTTAAAGTGTGCTAAATTAATTTTAACAGTTTGGACTATGTAGAACGTTGCTTTAAATTTAGGGTTCTTGTAGGATATAACGGGGCTATTTGTATCGGAAGGCTAATTGAAATCTAAGAATTACATAATATAGTAACCGAAATGGTTGCATGCATGGAGCGCATAAAGTGTCCCTTAATTTAGCTTTTCAACTAAACAATCGTGTGAAAGTGATACGGTCACGGCTTCTAAACTCAACCTACAAGGTTCCATGGTCATGATGCAAAACGGGGAACTTCATTGGTGTGAAACCTGGTAGAACTGTTGTTTATCATTATAATAATCTTCTGTACTGATATACATTGCCTAAGTTGTTCCAAAGATATTTTCTGGACAAACAAGGACAAGGAGATATTTCACTGAATTTTCGAAAACCTACCCGGGAGGTCTGCCAGGAATACCGGCAGAATTCGGTTATTAACATATCAAGCCGAAATAATACGAGAAATCTAAAGACAACGCTAAACTCAAAATGCAACACAATGATACCAAAGTACCGAGAATAACAAGGGGTGTAATTATCGAGGCATGATATCCGAAAATACTAACAAAACTAAAAAAGTTCTTCCTTCCTCCAGATTGAGAGCTTAAGGCCATCCACTTATTACTCGATTCGACCTCTGCTCGTCACTTACTCGACAAGTACTCGGTAAACTGCAGGGATGCGATGAACATTTGGACATTTGAGCTAGTTCACACATGATTGCTACGGTTACCTCAACATTTAGTATGCTTGCAACGTCCGCCTCTATAAACGTCGGCCTTAAGTAGTAAAGTTAGTCTACTCGGTAATGAAACCGGTCATGTTACACTGATAGATGAAATCACAAAAAAAATTGGAATCCTGTTCTGAAATTTTTAATCCGTGATTAAAGAGTATAGATCTTCGGTTTAGTCTATGAAAAAATTGCAGAACTTTGTCTATAGCACGATTGATGAAGAGCAGCCCGACTTTGCATCCGGATTCTTCCATGTCGAACATTTTGAGCGCATTCAGAATCGTTGAGCGTTACCATAGCGCTACTATTCGCCCCCTGTTAAAACACTCACTCTATCGAGCTGCTACATAGCGGAGCGCTACATTTTCCTGTGTCGTTAGTTTTTGCTGTTTTCATTACAGTTGAAAAAAAGGATTTTGCATTCGATTCGCGGTTGTAGTGTTCTATCTTAATGCGAGTTCGTGGAAAACGAAAGTTTTTGTGCTGACGAGTTGGCGAGAGTCAGCTGTTCATTAGTGTATTCATAAAAGGTTTAGCAAGTGTATTCATAAATCAAAGAATGCGCTAGGTAGCCACTCATTAGTCGCTACTTAGCCGCTCAATGTAAGATAAATGAACCCATTAATACTTCGCAAATCGTCACCGAACAATGCGTCGGGTACGAATCTCCGCTTCATTTGCGACAGTGTAGACTGGAAATCTATGGCGGCGGCTTCATGCGGGAGCGACCACTCTGAGAAACTGCCTTTGAGATTCGCAGTGGAGTTCGGCAGGGGTGCATCGTCCCGCCGTCGCTCTTATTTCTCTTAGCGATTAGCGATGTGTTGCATGAAGCCCTGACGACATATGCCTACTCTCTAACAAAATAATTATGGATAGCTTTAGATATTCAGACATTGGAGAGGTTAAGAAAATGAGGATGCGGAACAGTAGCGGAACTGCTCCGAATTAATTTTGCGCCATCTGAACGATATGTACAATCAACGGTTAAATTTTCTGAACTTTCCTTTTCATGATTTTCGCATCAGTGTTCACAAAAGTTAATTTTCCCACTGCAAGGTGACGGCATGGAAATCACTTGTAAACTGCCAAAATTATTGTCGCAACAGAGCTCGGCAAATTGAGTAGAAATATTTTCTGCTCAATGAAATCGAAATTCGTTCAACTAGGTAGGGGGAAGTTACCCCATCCTTCCGGAACGTGCCTTCTGAACCCATCCATTAACACCAACAAACCCGCCGAACCGTTAGGTTTGATTGTTGCGTTGCCGCGGGCATCCACGGCACACTTACACCTAAATTTGGGTCAATTGTCTAATCCCAGGGAGTCTCTTGTCCCTAACGATTTCGAACAAGTCGGAGCTTTTGATAAATCTATGGAGCCGACCAACTTCTATGTCTGCTAGTTCTCCCAGATGTGCAAAGAAGAATTCACCAAGGTGTGACTTTCATTTTCCTGCCTGCACGAGACAGTCGCATAGAAGATGCACAAGGCTCTCCTCCTACCCGTGTCAACAACTCCGACAGAAGCCTTTGTAGGAAAGCCCAAGCCTTCTTGAATGCCTCCCAATAAGAAAATGGCCGGAAAAGCCCGGTCGTACGTGCAGTGTCCAATCTGGGCCACAAGGTTCGCCACCTTTCCATCTAGCATAAGTCCTCCTACCCACCTCGAGTTTGATACAAAGTTTATAGGTGCCAATTCTCTAATCTCTAATTGCCTTGACCCCTCCAGGGGCATGGCCGCGTCAACATCTTTAGCATTTCTCTGCCTTGTTGACGTTTCAATAGCATATCTACTTTTCGGAAGTGCAGTTGCTAGCATGCACCTCCTATCCGCGCCGTCTTTATACTGACAAGCTTGGAGCACTGTGAGAGTTCTATTAGTACTCACAGGCAGTTTTTGATCGCGCCGAGATTTTATCTCAGAGCTCTAGATTAGTATCGTAGAGTGGTGACCGAACGATCACTGCCACCGAGCGCGATAGATGCCCATTGGCACTTCAATATTGTAGTGATCCGGAAGGATTACACCTTCGAGCCAGCTCGTTTGTTTTCAGGTTCCCCTCAAAGTCTTTGCGACACGAAATCCAGCACGGAGTCTGTGACCCGGACTCCAAGATAGAGTGATGTTAAAGTAATCCGAACGACATTCCTGCACAGTTTTCAATATATTTTGGGAGGATTCTAATATACCTGGCCGATACGATATTTCGTCTTACTTTCTTCCTCGCCTGGAGGACAATAGTGATCCTGAATATACTCCAATACCCACTCCGCTGATACCTTTGTCGCCATCCGTTTTTATTCCTATGGAATCCGACCGCGGTATCCAATTCTGCTCTCAATGATTTCATAAATAAATCAGGCTAACATGCTTTTTACCAAAGGTGTGAATACCCGGTTTGCCCAAGATTCCTGAGTGCCGGATATTTGAAGCAGTCCATAGCTTGGTTTCCCGAAGCAGAACCGCTGAGCATGCAGCTATCTGTTTGCCATATATTTTACTTTTACTACTTTTTTTTGGAATTTTGGGCATTTATTCATAGATTTATTCATATAACTAAATTATTATATACGAATTATATTATACGAATCTTCTTCGAGTAATTTCGTCAATTCTTCGTCTTCAAACTTTTTTGGCTGGCCAGGTCGCTCTTCGTCGGTAATGTCGAAATTATCATTTTTGAACCGATGAAACCACCGAAAACACTGTGCACGCGAAAAAGCATCGTCACCGTAAACTTCCACGAGCAATTTATGACTCTGAGCTGCAGTCTTCTTAGCAAAATAATGTCCAAGTAAAACTTCCCGCAAATGTTGTTTTTTTCGTGAATTTTCGAAACTTTCCATGGTCCGGTAAAATACGTTGTCAACAATCAACACGAAATGTTTATACTGACATTGACAGCTTATGAATACAAACTTCAAATGGTATGTATGTCAAAGATGGACTACCATTGGTTTATCGGTGTTGCCATCTCTAAAAAAAGTCTCATTATTAAGTTGTAGACCTATCATATAGTATATTTTAGAGAAGTGACCGGCGCACTCATTGCTATATGTCGTGAAGTCCTCCAGTGCCTGGCGACCGACAAGCTAATCATTCTTTATTGGGTGCCAGGTCACTGTGGCATTGAGGGAAAAGTAGTAGCGGATTAACTTGCCAGACAGGGCTCATCATCAAAACTTTCTCGGACCGGAACCCTATTGTGGTCTTGGCTTGGCTCCAGCGAGGTCAATTATCAAGGATTCGTCCGAAAGGAAACGACAGCTCTATTGGGAAAATCCTCCAGGGCAGCGGCAATCTAAGGAGTTTTTGAGAACCATCAAGTATGGAGATATTTCCCACATGAGTAGGGTCGACCTGAGGCTACTAGTAGGCTACCTCTCGGGTTACCATTGGGTGAGATACCTTCTAAATAAGATGGGTTTGTCTAACGAGACGGAATGTCGTCTGTGTTTGGAAGACCTTAAGACCACAGGACACATTTTGTGCAACTGTTCCGCGGTTGCACGAGCTAGGTATGCGTTCTTCAGGCGTTCTTCTTCCGTCATTGGGGTAACTCCCGCAAGAGGCATACCGGCCTTGGTACGAGTGTTGGAAGGTCTTTTGCTACATTAATAAATAAAGGCTACGGCCCAATAGATCTTTCATTGTCGCTGTGCCCACCACCAACATTTTTATTCGTTCATTGCCATATATATCCGCGGGTGGTAAGTTGAAAATGATTTACAGCAGCGGCGTTGCAAAGAAGAAGCAAAAACCCAACTAGTGCTATTGCCAGTATTGTATCAATGGGCAGCCTGTGGAGAAGGGTGACCAATTCATTTACCGAGGTAGCACAGTTTTCCAAATGGTGGTACGGATACGGAGCGGGACATCGTTCGTTGCATCAACCAGGCTAAAAGAGCTTTCGGCATGCTTTTCAAAATCTGACAAAGCAGGTTTCCCAGCATTGAGACAAAACTGGACCTGTTTCGCTCCCTGCTGTTGTCTATGAGCAGCATAAGGAAAGTTATCGTAAAGGTTACCAGCAGACAGCAAGTTTTCATCAACTCTTCAATTCGTCGAATTTTAAGGATTTCCGGCCCGAAACAATATCAGATGAAGAGCTGAGCCGTCGTACGGGTGTAGGGCCAATCGACGAATTTATACGCTGGCTGGTGAAAATGATCACACGTTGCGAAAGGGTGATAACTGCGTTGCTGGACGTGCTGTGAATTGCCGACAAAAGGTGGCGTCCGAGAAGCTCATGGCATTGATCTGTGGCCGACGAGCTGTTGAGTACGTTGTGGAACAGATGATGGACAAAAATAGAATGCGATCGCTCGTAGGAGTAGTTAATCACCTATGCCGCACTTGGGGTTAAGGAAAATTAGTAATATAGTTATAAATTATGTATTAGATTTAAATTAGGATTCAGCGCTCAAGAAGGAGACACGTAGCCTCCGGAGCAATTATATGCTTACAAAATAAATAGTTGCTAGATAAGGAAAATCTTAGTTCTTTCATTTAATTCACTTATATGTTTGGTGGCAAATGCAATTCTTGGCTTGATTTTCCGCAATTTCGATGAGATTTTCTTCCAAAAGGATTTTGAAAATAAATAAGTAATTAAATAAATAATTTAAACTCGAACTTTAATACGGGACGGTTGAACAATTTTAATAGATATGTTTTGCTAAGCTGTTGTACTTTTTCCCGCTTTCACTCAAACGCGGACTTAATGGATAAGACTTGTCTAAAAGCACTAACTGCGTGTCCTGATTCTGCCTTTTATGGTATTTTTTTTAAGTTAAAACTCTAAAGTATGATCTAACAAAATCCTATAAATCGGGGAATACAAATGAGTGTTATATACATTATTTTTATGTATAATCGGCCATCCATTTTCATTACTTCTATGGTTCTTTAAACAAGCAATATATAATGGGTTATTTTTATTTAATTCAAACATATATTTTTCCTTAAATTCATTCAAAGTATTCTTAGAATGCAATTGCATATTCATTTTTATAATTACTTTATACTAAATATCGAAAACGAGTATTATTCAAAGAACTGATTATACTGTTTACAAAAAATTATGAAAACGACATAAAACGGTGAGTTTAACATTATAAATAATGTAAATTGAAAACATAATAAAACGAATAAAATTGAAAAAAAAATACAAAATTACGAAAAAAGAGGTTCTTATGTCTGTACTTGGAATTGATAACAAAAAAAGACCGGTGTATATATTTTTCAGTAATATAATTTTGTATAGGAAAAGGAAGCAATTAAGAATAATTTGTGATGTACATAGGAAATGATTCTTATAGTAGCGTCCTGTTAATATTTTGGATTTGTTTTTTTTAACCGTTAGGATGTTTAGCTAACATAAATAAACGGAGGCAAGCCAATATAAATGCTTACTATTAACTATACATTCTTTCAACAATTTGAATGTTCAATAAAAACGACGGGGATAATTTGCACTTTCCATCTCCAATCAGTTTTTTATGTTTTGTTGGATTTAAAAGATTTTCGGTTTTTATTATTAGTAATTCCTTTGTGTTTTTTTTTGCGTTTTTATTGAATCATCGTTGTTTTGAATTATAAAAATAATATACAAAATATACGAGTAATCAGATAGCTACACTAACTTGGTACTTATAGAAACATGGAAGAATCACGAACTTAGGAAAAAATCTACTTTGTAATTTTAAGAAGAAAGATATCAGATTTTCCATTACTACTTTTTTTTACAATTTTACATAAAAAAAAAGAAAAAGAGCGTGGAAAGAAAACAAATAGATAGAGAGGTCCATTCAAATGCATGCAAACTCAATTCAAATTGTCTGTTGTTTTTTCTCAGACATGAAGTAGCGGTTTTATTTTGCTTTTGTAATATGTATTTATTTTAAATGTTCGGTTTACATTTGCCTGATTTTGAGGCACATGTATGTTGCTAATGTACACACTACGGGGATGCAAAAGATATACTAAACGTGACTACATTTGGAAATTGTTTTATTTATAGACAAATCAAGAGTAAATTTTTTAATTGATTTCTTTAATTTAATTCAATTGTATAAAATTTGTTTTATTTATTAATTTCAGAATTATTTGTAATTTTTCCATAATTTGTCTATAAATTTTTGATATAAGATTGTATTGATGCGTTGAACTACGTCCCTGCCCAAAATCTATATTGAATATCGATTTCGTAATGGAAAATTTCGAGCTTATACGATTACGATGGTTTTTTGCATGTTTTGCTATTTTTTTTATTTCAAAAATCATATATTTGTAGTTGATATCGAAATGAATGAAAAAAATAAAACGGAAAAACTGTAAATTACAAAAATGATTTGAAAGTTGGTGGTTAGATATGATGCAGAGTATAATGTAATATACATGTGTATTATTGACTAAACCAAGTCTTTTGAAAGGGCAGTTAATGAAAATATTAAATGCAAAGTTTATAATGTTTTTTTTTAAGAAGAATAGAAAGCGAAGAATTTAATTTGACGGATTTAATTTTGAATTTATGTCACAAACGTTACTATGAATATTCAAACTACTGGATATATGGGTTTATTTATACTGGAACAAGATTTGTTGTACTAATCTGTTATACACAAGTGGTGTGTTTGCAACATGAGCCTAGACGGTGGCTTCACTTAAACTGGACAGAATTGTCTATCGTCTACATCGAGTGTGCTTGAGGCAAGTTTTAATTCTTTGGCGTTGTAAGACCGGTCAGTCATCGTGATTTATTCATATTGTCTTCGATTGCCAACGTCATTTCCCTCTGGTTCCTGTTAACCCCATGTGGGGCATTAACCACGCCTACTTTTCACCTCGTCCTGTCCATTGTCATCGCTTTCAGCTCACTCCACGACTTGTCTATTGAGGCACCCTCTCTCACAACAGATCTTCTCCAGGTGTTACTAGGTCGTCCAACACGGCGACTTGCGTTGGTTCCCTGCGGGTTCCAATCGAGGGCCTATTGAGCAAATGCAATTGTGACCTATCCAAATTGTGACCTATCCAATGCCACTTTCGCCTTTTAATGGAAGTGTCTATCCTGTCCTGACCAGTAATAGTAAGGAGGTCGTCGTTAGAAATGACCTCCGGGCACCGTATGTGCAGGATTCGCCCTAGACACTGGTTCACAAAAGTTTGTAATCTGGTTGTTATCTCATTGGTCATTTTTCGAGTTTTTACGTTGGTTTCGAAGACCGGGAGTTTGGTGCGTCTGGAAATATTGTTATTTTGCCAGAAAGGAGTCAAACTGGAAAAAGCTGCTCGAGCATTGTTGATGCGAGATTGTACATCAGTATCCGCTCCACCATCTGCTGTAACTACGCTTCCGAGATTGCAGAAATTGTCAACTTTTTCATCTGCCTGCCCCGAAACACAAATTTCGTTTTGCCTTCCAAGTTGATCAAGTACTTAATCTTGGCAGCGTTGATTTTAAGCCCCGCATTACAGCTTTTGCAATGCAGAGCATCAGACATTTGAGCTACTTGATCCGATTTATATGATAGAAGACAAATATCGTCGGCGTAGTCTAGGTGTTGAAAGTATTTGAACAACTTCCATCTTATACCTTTGTTCTGGTGTTCTTGAAGCGCGCCGCTTAGTACATCATTAATGGCAATTAAAAACAGTAACAGTGACAAAATGGAGCCTTGTCTCACTCCGCTACGCACCTCAAAAGGATCTGATAGTTTATTCTTGTGTAAGACGTGACATTGGGCTCCCTGGTAGGACTCCTTGATGCTGAAAATTATTTTATCTGGTATGCCTCTCCTACGTAAAGCCCTCCAGACATATTCCCGGTCAACGCTGTCAAACGCCTTCTCGAAATCGATGAACATGAGATGTAGTGGGAATCTCCACTGCGCGAATTGTTCAATAATAATCCGGAGGGTGTTGAAGTGATCGCTACATGATCGTTGGAGGAAGCGGTTAACAAAGAAGGCGACGAGACTAGTGAGTGACAGTGATCTTGAAAAGCGATATAGTGTGATTTTCCTCCAAAGCCTCGAAAGGTAACGTTTTTCCACTATCGGTTTTGACTATGCTACTAAACCGAATTTCAACTTTGATGTAGAATTTGTTGCTCTTTAATTTAATTCTATTAAGTTTTTCGGTCCGAGGCACCATTTAGAAGTTATGAGGAGTTAATTAAAAATAGGGCTCAAATTTTCTGGTTTTTCGCCTGCACAGCCGCTCTGCTGCATGGTCCAAGGTGGCTCCTTCTCTTAAAATGAAAGTAAGGGCCCACTAACATTCATACTATACGGCATCTCTCTATCATATTTTGCAAGGTGGCGTCAATTTATGTTGCTTACCGTCCCAACTAAGGGTGAATGGTGAACTAAATACGGAATGCCCTGGCTATTTATACACCAAATGTGTAAACCAATCTCCTGGGAGGTACGATTTTTTGCTGGGTAGTCTCGTCGCCTTCTTTGTTAACCGCTTCCTCCAACGTGGCGTTTGGAATGGGACCTGCCGATCAGCTATCCTTCTTATCCTTTTTGTTAGCTCGTAGTTCTACGGTCGGAAAACTGTAATTCATAACGCCATTTATTTTGGCCAATGGGGTGAGCGTTAAACACGATGACCGCGCTATGATATTTACCTTTCGCCTCATATAACTTGCCAATCAGCCAGTCGGCTTTTGGGAGGTCCGGGTTGCTAGACTTGATTACCGACAAAATCTTGACCGCGTGCGTCGGTCAGGCTGGTAACCAGGTTCGCACTCGGGGTCGCGTAGGAATGTTGTCCTTGGTCGAAACTTCTAACTTTACACCTGGCCATGGCTCAATTTTAGAAAAACCGACTTTGAATAGATCAATCGATCGTTGATTTGCGAATTTCAATAGCTTTACGCGGCCCTGATGCCATCCTCTACAGACCGGAGCTGGGTCAGGACATGATTCAAGAATAGAAGGTTACGCAATGCGCAGGTCCGTTATTCAGCTACTGGGCGAGAGAAAAAGATTGTGACGTCGCAGTTTCAATTTTCATATGCGTGCGTTGTATTTTGTATGAAATTGCCTGGTTTTTGGAAGAAAAATTGCATTTAAATCTACAGTCTAATTTAGATTTTGATGTAATTTTGAACATCGGACCTTCAGAGTATAGGGAATGTTGTTATCTACATGAAATTCTAAAAAACCATCCCGTACCTCTTTTCCCATACGCCTAAAACCAATCTTTAGTTATACCTGAGGTTTTATTCCGATTTTGATGAACTTTGAGGACTGGATCTTCATAACAACGAGAATATTACAGCATGAAATATGAGAAAACAACACAACCCCTATGGTAACCCCCAAATGAAATCTGCAGTATTAACTGCAGTTTTACTCAAATTTTGATTAAATTCAGATATTATACCATCAGAATAAGGGTGTGGTCAGTATCTACATGATATTTCCAAAAACCACCACTGCCATCCATTCAGAAGAAGCTAGCTCCTTGCATTCTCATCCCCTTTTCAATTAAATACGATCATAGTAAAACTATAGGTAAATCTGAATATATTTTTTAATGAGACTCATGTAGACTGTAACCTTCCCTTTATTCTGAAGGTCCTATGTTGAAAATTTAACATAGGTCAAAAATAATCTGAAAAGTGAAAAGATTGCTCTGAAGGTCCAATGAAAACTTCGTCAAGATCAGAGTAAAGCTGCAGATAGATTTCCTTTTAGGGGTGAAAAGAGGGAAGAGGGTGATCTTCTGAAATCCTATGTAGGCAGTAACCTTCTCCTAGCTTCGAAGCTCTAATATACAAAATGCCATCAAGATTGGGGTAAAACTGTAGATAAATTTACATATTTCCATTTGGAGGTGAGAAGGGGGCTGAGGTGGTTTTTTTTTCAAATCTTTTGCAAATATTAACCTTCGCCTAGTCTTCGAGGTTCAATATATAAAATTTCGTTCGAATAAAACTGTAACAAAAATATGAATACAAATTTAAATTTCTTTTAAGGGAGTGGGAATTGCAAAAATTCACCCCAACCCTGATGGGGTGAATTTTTATTATACAATTCCGTATAGACAGTCACCTTCTCCTTATTCTGGAGGTTCAATTTTTTTAATTTCGTGAAAATCGGACTAAAACTATATATTTGTAAGAGAATTATCTTTCAAAAAGTAAGTGATTTCATACCAAATTCATTGAAAGCTTTCGAAAAGTGAAACTGTGACGTTATGCGCAGAGAGCGAATAAGTTGCACACTTCTTTGCGTAACCTTTTATTCTTCAACCCTGGGTGAACCCATGATTCAAGAATAGATGCTTACGCAATGCGCAGATCCGTTATTCAGCCACCGAACAAGAGAGAAAACTCATCACGTCACAGTTTCACTTTTTCATATGCGCGCGTGCATTTTGTACGAAAATTCATGATTTTTGAAGGAAAAATTGCGTTCAAATCTACAGATTTATTTCGATATTGATAAAATTTTTAATTCTGGATCTTCACAACCAGGGGAAAGTTACTGTTTGTAGGGCATTTTAAAAATTCACTCTATCTCCCTTTTTTTACCTTAAAAGAAATTTTGCATTAGTATTTACGGTTTTCTTCCTACCTTGACGAAATTTTGTATATTCGACCTCCAAGATTAGGGGAAGGTAAATGCTCACATAAGATTTAAGAAACCACCATCATCCCCTTACTCACCCCTAAAAGGAAACCTGCAAATTTACCTACAATTTTATTGCGATCTTGATGAAATTGTGTATATGAGACCTCCTAGGTAAGGGGAAGGTGACTGTGTGCTTTCAGAAAACCAGCACCAATTCTATTCTTAAGCTGAACATACACCATCCGGAATTCCTGTCCGGAAAAACTGATCAGGCCCAGCCTTGAGGAATTCCGGATCGTGTATGGTCGTTTCAGGCCGCCTTGAGGCGGCCGGATTGGCCTTTCAGGCGGCCGGAAGGAAAATCGTTCCCGCCAGGTCTCCACCACACACGTTGAGGTGGCCTGTCCGGCGGCCTATCCGGCCGCGTGTTTCAGATATTAGGTGTACAACTTTGCTTCCGCCGTTTTCCGACACAGCTGTTTGTCGGAAAACGGCGGAATATAATACATTCGTCTATTGAAATAAACTCCAGTGAAAATTCATTCTACAGTTCGCCTTGAGGCGGCCTGTCCGGCGGCCTATCCGGCGGCCTGTCCGAAATTCCTCAAGGATTTCCTCAAGGAATTGTCGCCTCAAGGCAGCACGATTCGGAATTCCTCAAGGCCGGGTCTGATCAGTTTTTGCGGCAGGAATTCCGGATGGTGTGTGGTGTATTCTATATTCAGCAAATCTGAACGCCAGTCTGATCAGTTTTTCCGGACAGGAATTCCGGATGGTGTATGTTCGGCTTTAGCCCTAAAAGGCAATCTACAAATGTATCTACAGTTTTATTCCGATCCTGATCAAATTTTGTATATTGGACCTTCAAGGGTAGGGAAAGGTTGATATTTAAAAAAGATTTAAAAAAGCATCCCATTCCCCTCGTCACCCGGAAATGAAATTATAAATTTTCTTTTAGGGGTGAGAAGGAGGATTGGAGAGGTTTTCCGAAATACTATGTAGACATTCACCTTGCTCTAGCCTTGAAGATTTAATATACAAATTTTAATCAAGATCGGAATAAAACTGTAGATAAATTTGCAGATTTCTTTTAAGTCAGAAGGGTGATGGGGTGTTTTTTTTTTTGAGAACCTATGAAGACAGTCACCTTCCCCTTGCCTTGAACATCTAATACACAAAGTTTCATCAAGATCGGAATAAAACTGTAGATACACTTGCAGATTTACTTTTAGGGGTGAGAAAGGGAATTGGGCTGATTTTTTGAAAATTTTTATAGACAGTCACCTTCCCCTAGTCTTGAAGGTCCGATTTACAAAGTTTCATCAAGATCGGAATAAAACTGTAGATACACTTGCAGATTTCCTTTTAGGGGTGAGAAGGTGGTTGGGGATGGTTTTCCGAAATCGGATGCAGACAGTCACCTTTCCCTTGCCTTGAAGGTCTCATATACAAAATTGCATCAAGATCGGAAAAAACTGTAGATAAACTCGCAAATTAGGGGTGGGAAGGGGGATGAGGGTGGTTTTTTGAAATCTGTAACAACTACCTTTTTTTAAATAATTTCGCGCCCACCAGTCACTCGGCGGCAACTTCATGTTGGATGAGTGACTGGTGAAGCTCATGGACAGCCGTCAAATCGGGAGTGGCGACTTACCCGGCAACGAGATCGGTCGGGTTTCTGCGTGTCGACGCAAAAATTGGAGTTGCTTTTCATCGGCCACCACGATCGGGCGGATTTTTTTTGGAATTGTGGCGTGTCGCCCGTGAAATAGTACGAGTGTTTTCTGCTATGATGACCGGAAAATTGACATGAGAAAAGCCCCAACGTCTAATTCCACTTGCCGAAAAAAAAAACAAATACGCGCGTTTTAGCAAAAAAATATTACTTGCGTAAAATTCGTTTGTGCGATCGCCGCGTATCGGAGGCTCTCGTCACCAGTCAACGCCATCGGTCGTGCTTAAGTACCGAATTCGCAATCGCTTTGACGACGCACTGGTGTAGAAAGGCAGAGGCCGTGGAGAATATTTATGTCCCCTCACGTCGGTATCGTTCGTTAACTCGGAATTGGTTGGAGTAATTGGAATTTTGATCCGCTGCAAGTACCGCCGTAATAACTGGGTGTCTAACGCCGAAAGCAGCGGGATTTTTAGACGCATGGCGACGAATTCTATCGCCTGACGGTTGTGAATGGTGACGATGATCGCAGTCTTGCTTGTGTTGATTCCGATGAGAGAGACGGATTTGTTGCTTTTGTCATGGAAAAGAGGCTGATCTTATGGAAATTTTTTGACGGCTATGATGTTTTTTTTTCTTGTGTATTGATGGTGTTGCCGCGTTCGCTTCTTTTTTTTCCTCTTTTTTTTTATTATTACTGCATACATTATAATTTGCAATTTCAGTAAAACTTAATTTGTTCTACATTAACTTTTTTTTTATTATAAAATAAGTTTACTTTTGCTTGTTTGATTTGCCTTACTTAAATTCGCCAAAGTTGCAGCTGCTCCTGTGTTTCTGTGGTGGCCATCCAGGATCTTGGGTAAGTGGTTTGCGTACTTATTGTATATATGATGTAACTTTTGTTCAGCAGTAATCTTTTATGTTCAGAATTAATTTTCCTTCTTTGCAACATTAAGTTCAATTCTTTTCGATTATTTTATTGTTTATTAATTTGCTTTTCGTTCTTGGCATACCATCTTGGCTTTCCCTTTTATTTTTGACTAAATTGTAAAAATATGTATTGAATTTTTACATAACGGCTTTCCTTTACGGATCTTCCTCCATATCCCCTTTTTGGTTGGTGGTGAGATGAGGTGAAGGCCTCATCTCTTGTTCCGCTTTGGGAGGTCCCAACATTTTTGCCGGCCATGGGACCTCATTGGTTGGGTTTATTTTGTATTTTATGGGTTAAGAGGCCAAGGGTCCATACCATCTGGGCCCGGAGCGTGTAGCATGAGCTGGTCGACGGCCATTGCCTGCACTGTTTTTCTAGTTTTCCTGAGTCGTGGGACTTACTTTTATCCTTTGTCATGATCGTCTACCCCCAAGGCACATGATACATGTTATCATTGTAATGGCTGGGGCAACGAGCGGGCAAAAACCCCGCCCACATCTCCCGAACTGAGCTGGAACAAGCTTGTGCCGCCGCTCAGCTCGTTGAGGAGCATTTGCTTTTAGCGTCGCCGGACCTTCACGGTCTTCTCGGCAAACTTTCGGCTCCGTCACCAAGAACACCATCTGGTGAACCAGCTTGCTCATTACAAATTTTATGTGAACGTTAAATTTCATGAAAATCGGATCAAAACTGTAGATTTGTAAGCGAATTCTCTTTCAAAATGTATGTGATTTCATTCCAAATACCATTGAAAGCTTTCAAAAAGTGAATCTGTTGCCTCATGCGCAGAGAGAGCGAAAAAGTTGCACACTTCTTTGCGTAACCTTCTATTCTTGAGCCATGGGGTCAGGATACTCATCCAAGAGGCTACAAAAGATCAAGGGAAGGCAGCACTCCACCTCTTTCCAGTTTTTGGGAATGACGAGTTGCCATTAGCAGTCCCTTTGTCCAAACGCAGCAGCAATGTTAATGAAGGCTATTTGTACCTATAAAGTGACTTAAATTTGTTTTAATCTACTTGTATATACCGCTATGGTAGGGATAGTGAAGATGTTGACGATTGATGATAATGACGAAAAATGTAGTTTATTTAACAGTGTGTAGTGCATGATTTAATTTTAAGTACTTGGTAACCTGTTATTATTTTTTATTTACGATTTTAATGAAAATAACTTCTATGTGCAAACTTTTGTTTTAATTCCTGATTTTTGTAATTTATTGCCGAGTTAACTCTGTAAACTGGTCTACAATATAAAGCCAAACAAATAATTCAGTAACTCTCTAAAATGTAAAAAAAGCGGTTTAAAACCCGAAGCATTGCATCTAAGAATAGTGTTCTCGTAATAATAAATTCTATAAATTGCATTTTAATGAGAAGATGGCAATCTAAGACAGCATTTGATGAAAATTTCTGCTGCGGGAAAATCTATGATAATCAACACTCAATTCTTTAGGGTTCCAAAAAATTGAAATCGCATTTTAGACGTTTCATAGTTTCAGGTGTGAATTCATTTAAAATCTATTATGTTGCTTTCGAGAATTGATGCTTCATATTTCATACAATTAAGTAATTGAAAACTTTCAACAGGAATAATCTATTCAAAGTGGATTCAGATTAATTCGTTTTTTATTTTACTTTTCAGAAAACTCACTACTTTTTTTTTGTCTAAAACAATGTTCGAAATTAATTTGATTGGGGAAAGATGTACGTATATATAAATATATTTATATTCTTTTGTGAGTGAGGGAAAATCAACTTGAACTCATGTCATTGCAAAACGAAAAAATTGCTGAGGTAAATTAAATAACGCAGACAAAAAAAAAACTTATAAGAAAATAAATAAACGAAAAAAAAAAAGATTACAAACCAAAAGTAGTAAGTATAAAAAACATAACTTTACATTTACATGGTTTCATCGTATCTATTCATTTTCTTGTAAAAAAATGTCTTCGTTTCATTTTCGAATATACATTATGTTCCTGAGTAATGTATAATTTTGTTGTTTTGTAATCGACAATGGAAAAATTAACATAAGAGTGGGCAGGTGGGTGTGTCTTTTCGTTTTATTTCTAAATGATTTGCATTGGAATTCTTCTTAAATTCTTTAATAAAAAAAATCTTTGAATATAAAATGTGGTGGCGCGGTTTTCGTAATAAACTTTTTCTTTTTCTGACGTTGTACTGTTACATTTTGTTAAATTAACTTTTACATTTATTATAATTAAAATGATCGAATTTGAAATGTTTTTGGTGAACAGTTCAAATAACCTCGTTTTTATTATTTTGTTTTCGTTGAAATGCGAAAATGTTTCGTTAGTTAAGTTAGTTACCTGCGTTTGGTGATCGGGGGCAGGGTGGCCCGTGTTGTCTAACAGTGTAGGGGAAGTAGGGCGAGCATCTAGCAACAAATAACATGAAGACTTGACATTTACCACAGCAGAGCAAATCACGTAAAATGGAAAACAGGCACTTTGCAAATGTCGGGGTTAAAAGACAGTAGCGTCGTGTGTATGTATGAACATTGGGCGCTTTTGAATTGAGTTTGGCCAATTTATTTTTCTAGTCATTATGAGGCTATTGTCTTCTTCTTTTTCTTTGCAATCGCGCCTATTTTCAACTCTTACGTTAAAAGTGAGTATACAAAAGACAAGATAGAAAGAGCTGTTTCAGTGGTGCGCACACTTAACACTCAAAGCGTCCGGCTTTCATACTTATATATTTTTTTGAAACATTTTTTTTTGGTTAGGATAATTTTTGGCTTTATGTTTTTATACATAAGAATATTTTTGTTTTATTTTTCTGTTTGAAACTGAAATTCGGAAAATATAATTTTCAATACGAAAACTAATAATATTAATAGAGAAATACCAATAGAAAAGAAACGCATTGAACGAAAATTGTGAATGTAAATCAAGAAAAGGGGAAAAATTTTCCATTTGCTTCAAAAAATGGAAACTCGTTATGTTCGTTAGATCGATACGATTTTTTGTTGTTGTTGGGTTCAAGTTGTAGTTTGATATGTTTTTTTTTTTCATATTTTATAGCTGGCTTAAATATAAAAACCAGGCTATTTAGTTTATTTTTTTTTACTGGAGCTTTCCCTTAAAATAGTTGCAATGTTTGATGAGATTTGTGCATTTGGTTGTATTTTTTTAAGCTATGCTGTTTTGCTTGTTAGTAATTGAAAATTAAGTAAATACAAAATCAAAACCATAACAATAATAGAAAAATAAAAATGAAAATTTGCTTGCTTTTGTAATGATGTTTATGGTTGTCTTTCGAATTGTTTGGTTTTTTGCTGTACCTGTACATGTTTTTTTCTTAATTAATATTAATTTTATGTAAACTTTGTATTGAAATGATTG
Source organism: Chloromyia formosa (assembly GCA_964017055.1). NCBI lineage: Eukaryota > Metazoa > Arthropoda > Insecta > Diptera > Stratiomyidae > Chloromyia > Chloromyia formosa. Next base: position 80,028,277 of record OZ024817.1, read on the forward strand.
ACAGATGAAGATTATGAAATTTTTTATTTTAGTTTTTTTTTTTTAGAAATATCGAAGCAAATAAAAAAGTTTTCCAGCTTTTCTTGGGCTTAAGACTATTGTGCATTTTTGTTTTTGAAAACTTGTAAGAAATTCTGTTTAATATAAATATTTCTCTGCCGAGAAAATTAATATGTTATAGTTTGAAGAGAAGTTTTTGTTTTGTGGTGTTTGACTAATTGTATTCTTATAATGTACTTAAAAAAAATGAAAATAAAATATATATTGTGTTTATTAATTTTTTTTTCAGTTCGCCAATTTGTAAAATGTATAAGCAAATATCAATGTCCGACGGATAGTTCAAAGAATGTATTAGATTTTAATTTTGATAATTTTACATATTACATATATTAATGCTTCATCATTATACAAGATGTCCAATTTAATTATTATATTATTTTAAATTCTTTTGAAGACTTGACAAAACCACAAGATCAAATAATATAAAAATGCCATCAGAAATTTGAAATTGAAAGTAACGGCTAGGATCATAGCACACTGCGGTTTTGCACACAGTTATGGAGGAAAGTCAGAGTGGTTTTCATACCCAAACATGGTAACAAACCGGAGGATTTACCAAAATTTTACAGACCGATTAGTTTAATTTCATTCCTCCTTAAATTTATCGAGAGGCTGCTCGACCTTCATATCAGGCACGTGATTGAATGTTCAACTCCTCTGCATCGAACACAATTCGCCTATACGTGACTGCCCTTCACAATCTTATAGGAACTATCGAAAAATCTTTTAACGATAAGGAAATAGCATTGTGTGCCTTCCTTGACATTGAGGGTGTTTTTGATAACACCGGCTATGAATGCATATTCCCAGCCATTCTGCTACGATCACGTGGATAGATGCTATGCTACGTGGAAGGAAGATCTTCTCAACGCTAGGCAGCACCACGATTAGCGTCAGAGCTATTAAAGGCTCTCCACAAGGAGGAGTCACTGATTGTAGACGAACTGCTGTTCAGGCTACATTTGCTCAAATGTTATTCAATCGGATAGGCTGATGACATAACCATTGTTGTCTAGGGCAAATTCGAATCCACCGTCCCTGAAGTGATGGGGGTTGCGCTTGATGTGGACTTGACCTCCGGGTGACTTCCACTAGGTAGGACGGTTTTAGAGTATTCCAAGGAAGTTAAATGCCTTAACGTCACCTTGGATTGGCGGTTGAACTGGAATACTCACATCGGAAATGCTATTGGGCTTGCAATAGTTTCTTTGGACGGACATGGGGTCTGACTCCAAAGATGGTCGAGTGGATGTATTGCATGTTGGTGCGGCCCACGGTCACATATGGTGCGTTGGTTGCTATCGTAGCCCAAGGCACAACAAAAATCATTCATACTCAAATTCAACAAATTATAATGCCTTGCCTATCTCGGGATAGCTGGGGTTATGCGTACATGCCCGACGCGCGTTCTAGAGGCGCTCATTGACTTAACCCCGCTGCATATTTTCATCAAGAAAAAGCAGCGCTCGATGCCCTTAGGGTACATCTAATTTCTGAAGTATGCGGTAGCGACATTGGTTACATGAGCATTCTGAAACAAATTCCTGACTTACAGATCTGCCTTCGATTAGATTATATGACCACGGAGTTAGATTCCTAGGTGGTAAGTGATGTAAAAAACTTCTTCCTAATAATACAAACACTGATATTTGCTTGTACCAATTTTACACTTTTTTTGTAATTTTCTGCTTTCAAATAATATATAATATTTACATGTTTGTTCTGCAGACATTTTGATTTAAAGTTTGTATTGTAATTTTGCCTCAATTCACATAATTTCTTTTTTTTCTGAAATGATGATAATTTTGAACCCTTTTGTGTATAAGTAATGAACATAAAATCATCTTATTTGTATTCACATTTTCATTAGGAACATCGATAAAAAAATTAAAACAGAATAAACGAAAAAATCAAATCAATATGAATATCTGCAGACACACATCTGATACACGATATACGTTTTTTTGTCAAATCAAGATATAATAATATCAACTAAAAGGCCAAGAAATGACCAGAAATGTTTGATGTTTGACTACTGCACTTACCTTTTCGAGGTTGTCCGCGTTGATTCATCGCGCCGGGCATCATATTAGAGGCTGATGGTGGGACAGGTCCTCGAGCGCCTGGCCCTTGCGGCCTATTTCGATTATTTAGATTGCGTTGAGCCGCTTGCTGTCCACCTGGTCCCATTTGATTATTGTATTGTTCTGATGCTTCCGCTAAGAAATTGGAAGGAACTAGTCCTCGTACGCCGTCTAATTCACCCATATAGAAACCATCTTCGTCCATATCACCATATACGAGAATTACTTCGCCCGTTTTGAAGCTCAACTCGACTTGCTGGTGGGATAATATGAAAGTTATGAGATGAGTTTCCAGTAAAAACTTTTGAAATTGAGTACAAAAAAAAAGAAGGATGAAACAATGAAGCGTAATGTGGGAATATTGGAAACGGCAGTTACAATAGATCGAAGCTTATGGAAAGTGTTTTTCAAATCCACAACAAACCTAGAGGTAATATTAACAGAGAGTCTCGGAACGGGCTATAGATGTTTGTGTTGTCTTCCCCCTGTGCGGGGCGTAAGCGGCTAAATGGGGGGCAGGGGTTGCATGCTAGTAACGTGCATTGTCCAAAACTGGTTTATGCCAACACAACTTCACTTAAGCCACATGGAATAGTTGACGAACTATGCCCCACTAGGGGTTAGGGCAAATGAGTATGTTAGATGTCATATCAATGGGGATAATGAGTACTTTATATTTCTGTTATTTTTCCCCAAGTTTGAAGCAGCAACGACGGAGTGAGGAGTGAAATAAGTAAATAATGCTAGAAATTGCATTGCACTTCAATACATGTAATATGGTTAAATATTAAACAGTTGCTATGAAACTTGGAAATTCGTGTAATAATGTACTTAATTTTTTGGTCAATTTCCTAAAATTTTGTTCATTGTTTTTTGTTATCACCATGCCGGCCAGTTGTCATGCAGGCCATTATTGAGCGCCAAGATCCTTTCCCAGAATTATCATTGGGCAGACCATAGCATAGGTCTTGAATGGAAAACCCCTGGACTAGGCATCCATGGGGATCGAAGTCCAGGCGTTCCCCGGACCCGAGCTCAATTTCAGACTCATTTTCTCGGTTCTGATCGGGCTGGGGTGAGGGCTCATACATCATTTCTACAGGTGGCATGGCATGGCGCGGCGTGGCGTGAGCCGTGAATCTTGTTCCTACACAGTTAAAATTGACGTCACCCATTCCTGTGGTATACGTCTTCGTCCGCAATAATTATAAACTAATTCAATTTAAATGATTGAAAAAAAAATCGGCGGCAACAAACAGACGACATATTAGCCGCGTTTTTTTCATATAGGGCAGAGCAGAGTAGGTCAAGCGGCAAAAAAACGATTGGGAAGAAATTAGGGTAGCGAACACGAAAACGGGGCATGACTTTGCTGGCAGTGTGTTTTGGCTTAGTTAGAATTCAAATGCCAATTCAAACTTCAAGATTAAACTTAAATCATTAGTACATATACAATCGGAAAATTTCCTTTATATTACGTTTACGCTTCACCCAGATTACTTCATCTCCGTCATATGATTTAATCTGAAACTTTCAAATACATTTTAAACTCACCATACAAAGATTATGCCGCAGATGAAATAATTTGGCTATAGTGTAAACGTAATATTAGGCAGTAAAATTATTTTGCGTCTTTACTGTTCCAATTAATTACCAAAACGGACATTTTATTAACAGGAAATGAATTTTAAATGCTTCCCAAACTGAAACTGCCCAAAAACTTTGACACTTGCGCCGCCTGCATTTCAAAACGCTGACTACTTAACGGAGCAGCATTGTTGCACTGACGTTTTATCCAGAGCAGCTCAGATCAAATTGTTAGTGTAATTGTGTGGTCTTAATCTGATCTGCTCTGCATAGCTGTTGAGAAAAACGCGCCTATTGTTTATTGTCGTGTATTGCTATCTTGAGGATTTTTTGCAGCACCACAAAAAAAAATCCCAATACATGCTTAACCATAAGAAATAAATAATGACCTTTTTATTTTGCATTCGACTCAAAATTTTAGCAAAAGATAGCAATCGCGTTATTTCCATCAATAAACTCAAAATTGATAAGATCAAAAACAAAACAAAAAAAATATGACAAACAACCTCCCAGAATCTACATGTCAAAATACGTATGTGTAAATCTGAAAAAATCTTAGTGTAAAAACCGGAACATGATCAGACCTTTTTACACGAAAATTCGTTTATTGTACTCTCATAAAAGGATATATGCCGCACGGGTTTTTCAGTAAGTGACGCATATGAAATTGTCATTGTTCATGCCATTCTTTTAATCCTATAATGACTGTTCACTAGAAGTCTTTACCATTGTCCGATTTGGAGACTAATTTTTAGGTGACACGTTATATAAACGCTTACTTGAATAATTTCGAATGCAGAAAAATGCCACATTTCGATAACATTTGCATAGGTTTCATTACCTGTATACGTACGACCCTTTTTATAACTCGAGAAGACAATATTGTCGCGGACACTTGCGAAAACAATTCATGGAAAGGATACGAAAGAGGCGTTGCAGATAGGTTTACGACGCAAACTTGTTTTGAACCAACCACCAAATGGGAATTTAGGGTAGGTGACAAAAATAACGAGAATATGGCTTAAATAGTATTTTCATTAAATTTCAATTACCTCCGCATCCACATTTGGACTGAGCTCCTGCGGATCGTAGTCATATAGAGCTATCATCCGTTTAACAGGCATATTCGCATAAATATCTCCCCATCGATCTCGACTCAGTCCTCGTACGCTTTGTTGCGTTGTGCCACTGGGTCCTCCTTGAGCACCGGTTTCGTCAATTTCCGTCACCATATTATGCGGCACATAACCTCTTCGGCCACGTAATTCGCCCCAATAAAATCCATCTGGATCTTTATCACCGTAAACCTATTTTCAAAATTATATTTATTAAATAAACCTTTTTTTAATTTAATTTTTTTTTATAAAAAAAACTGAATTTCACCTTTATGGTATCCCCTTCTTGGAAAGGCAATTCCTCTTCACATCCGTCCGGGTTTGGACTCATCGTACTAGGGTCGTAGTCAAACATCGCCACAAAATACCGAGCTTTCTTTTGCTGTTGTTGTTGTTGCGTTAGGGGACCTCTTTGTTGCATTGGACCTCGCTGATTTTGATTTCGCACTTGTTGTTGTGGTCCGCCGGGTCCATAGTATGGTTGATTGGGATTCGCAGGATTTATTTGACGATTTCGATCGTTAATGTTTCTAGGTGCAGCATTTGGCTGATAGCCCTAAAAACAGAAGGAAAGCATTTTTTTCAATAAAAGACGCAATTATGGTAAGTCCTTTGTATGATTTTATATCTTGTATACGTTTAAATACATTTACCAGGTTTTGGTTTCCGTAAGATTCTATCATGCTGGAGTAAAGATTTGACGTTCTTTGGGAGAGTGACCCGAAATACATTGAACAAGAGGTGTAAATGATAGTTGGGATCACATAGATACATGAAGGACACTCTCTCAGATCATCATTGGGTTCATACTAGCGGCAAAATCACCTGATCTGAAACTGCCAGCAGGCCTGTCAAGAGGGGGTGCGAACGGGACGATTTCCCCCGGGCCCGATGTTTCAGAGGGGTCCCGGATTTTCTCAAAATATCACTTTTGGAAACTTCTTTTCCCAGCTAATTACGGAAATTAATTAATAAAAAAACTTGTATACCTATAATATAACAATAATTAAGGGATTGTGCCATTTTTCCATGTTGTCTACAAACAAAGAAATTAACTGGGGCTATTGCATTGCATTGAAGCCGCTATAGTGTTACAGGACCTTCAGCTACGATACATCACAAGTATTGTGCGGTAGCTAGTAACTACAATAGTTCCAACTCACAGGGTATTGAAATATCATGAGAGACATTTAGCCAAACACCCTTGGTAGCAACTTCATTCTATTACATGACCCCACATTATCAATATTTCTGACAAACTTTTGAATTAAATTTCTAAGATTTCGTGTTTCTGTAAAAACACTGACCACATGAACAGCCATGGCACAATTGTATCCTCATACGACGCAAAAATACGAGATCTTTAAAATTTGGAGGAAATAATTGCCAGATACATATATTGGTAATATGAGGACCATATCAGGTTTCTCCTGATATTTGAACTCCTTGCGAGTTTCCATTAGTTGCTAGCTACGTCAACGAAACTGACGAAATCAAGCGACGGATACAGTTAGCTAACAAGACTTTTTTCTCGGTTCTCCCCATAATTAGATCGAAGCATGTGCACAAAAACACGCAGCTCCGCGTGTACAAAACCATTATAGGACCAGTGCAATGCTATGGCTGCGAAACATGAACCCTGACTCAAGCCTCCGGAAATATGCTAGACACTGCGGCGAATTTTCGGGGTGTTTGCGAACGAGATGGATGGCGGATCCGGTACAACGATGAGTTGTATGAACTGTACGGTGAGCTGGAAGTTTCGAAAATCGTCAAACTACAACGAATTCAATGGGCGGGCCATGAATGGACGATGATCGCATGCCAAAGAGAGTAATGAATGCAGAACGAGTCGACGGAGCGAGACTGCGAAGACGAGCGAGAGCTCGTTGGGAGAGCTTAGTATATGCGGACACCGAGCAGCTACTTGGCTCCCAAAATTGGAGGACGCGGTCAGGTGAACGAGATAATTGGAGGACAATGATCCAGGCGGCCAAGGCCCGAAGTCGGGCTGTTGCTCCGCGCCGCACCGCGATGATGATGATGTTGGAATCGGTGGGTAACTTCGGTTTCATTCCACATTTAAATGTAGCTTAGCTTGGCAGCGCACCATGTATTTTTTGCTGCTACTGGGAACACTGTCGGATGAGGTTATAGCTCCTGGCATGACATATTTATTTTTTGTTCTCAAATGCCCTCTATTTAATTTCTCCAAGTTAGTGGTTTCGTACGTATAGAAGCACTCTTCAGGTCTCGCATCTCTCCAGCTATCTGTGTAACCTCAACCAATTGTGTTTTAAATTTTTTCTGCTACATTCGGGTAACATATTTTGTTTGTGGTAAATCATTGCAATTATGACTCATTTCAAAATTATTTTTTGATGTTAAAACAAAAATAAAAAAATAATGGTATTAAACATAAGTCATTTTTGAAATTGACAAAAAATTAGAAAAAGCGATTCAACCTTTTGTCATACGAACGGAACAATTAAATCATAAAGCAATTTTGTTTCTGTGATAATGTAGATTTGTTTTTTATACACATACATAGGTTGCATTCACAATTACTGGCACAAAATAAAGCGAGTATTAATTATTTGAAACGTGATATCTGGAGGCATATACTAATTTGTTTTGAGCAAAAACAAAAAAGAGAAAGAGAACATTTGGGGGAATGCTAAAATCTTATTCTTTTCGATATACTGGAGAGGTATACCTCTGCATTGTACACGGGTTCTGGGAAGAACTTAATGCAAAAAATCACTCGACGCAAAGAACGAAGCCTGCAGACTGTACATATATTCGACGTCTAACTAGAGCCAAAAAGGAAAAATATGATGAGCTACGGCGAATATCGAATAGAATAATTAGACGTAAGAAACGGAAAGACTTTGACGAGCAGTTGCTGAACATTAATGAAAATCAAGCTAACAGAAACACCAGACAAGCGTATAGACTAGTAAATACAATTAAGAACGGCTATCAAACCAGGACTAGCCTCTGTAAAGGTTGCCACATACTAGAGTCCATTTGGACGCGGGGGAAAATGTACGCATTCCAAGTGTCCCCCGTCCAAATTCCCACTGACAACATAAAACATAAACAAAATTTGACTCCATTAAGTTCGGGTTTCGCGCACAAACGTCGCGGCAGTCGGGTGGATTTTGGGCAAGTTGAATATCCAACTTGGACGGCGGTGGATTCCGGAGCTCTCAACTTGAACCTCACACACTACGAATTTTGGATTTGGATTTTCATAGTCTCTCTCCCTCATGTAACTATTAAATTAAAGGCTTTCCTGGTCTCTCTTTTCATAGACTCCAGTTCCTTACTCAACTATGATGTTGGGTCCTTTTCGTCCACTACTGTGAAGGGACAAACATGTTCGAAGGAGCGGTTGATATCTGAGTTCAGTTGTTCCTTTTTTTTCGCTCTATTTCGACCTTATTCCGAGATATGTATTCTGTCTTGAATATCCTCGACTTGTTCCAACAAATATGTCTTGTACTTAAAACGATCGGTAATTTTTGGCACTCTTATACGTTTGCGCTCGCTACTCCGTTTTCTGCCATACAAAATTGCAAACTAGATAGCCCTGTGATCAGATATGGTTAGCCTGTACACTACTCAGCAATTCCGAACTCTGTCGAGCATATTAACATAGCTTTAGGGTAATGTCGAAGTGGTTCTGGTGCATCATATGCTGATGCAATTAGGAATGATTCTGCACCACTGCCGATCATTACTACCGTAAGATCACGCGAGCAGAGGTGCATTATTCGTACTGCACGTATTCCATGTTGCACCAGGATGCAGATCCTTTTTCTACCGTCCACCTGTGTATGGTGCAGATTTGTGGTTTGTTGTGACAAACCCCTAATTTTGTTATGTAAAATGCAGGGTTCCTGTATCAAAGCTATGTCCACTTTTATTTATATATATTGTAGACTATTTCCCAGTGTATAATCCTCTGGAGTAAAAATCGAAATATTTTTACTAAAACTTGCAATGTTTAGTCCTCGCCAGATTAGAAGCAAATATCTCGCACTAATTTCTAATCACAGTGAAATTAAAAGCCCGGAGCCCGAAGCGTATATACCCTAGACTTGTACAAACCTAGTGGTGATACCAAAAGTACCAATTGGCAATGACCATTTGCATTAAAAGTGAGTTTCCTATATGACCAGCACTCATTCAGGGGGATGTTGACCATTCTCAAAATCAATTAACTAACCCATTCTACAAAAATTTGTCGATTTTTTCAAGTCATTAGCTTCATTCTATCGAGAGTTATCGCTTAGTTGAAGTTTCACTTGTAGGAGAGGTAGGAGTTGCTTGGGTCAGATCTTGCCCATCATTGCCACCAACCAATAAGATCATGCTATGAACATTTAAGCAAAATTTCAAGTCTCTAGCTTCATCCTATCGAAAGTTATCGCTTATTTGAAGTTTCATTTGTAGGGGAAGTAAGGATTTGGTTGGTCGAATTTTACGTATTTTCAATATCAGATAGCTGAATCCTACTACAAACATGTAACCAAATTTCAAGTCGCTAGCTTTATTTTATCATTATCGCTTATTTTAAGTTCCATTTGTAGGGGAGGTAGGGGTTCCTTGGGTCGGATCTGGCCTATCTTTAATACCGACTAACTCAATCTTACTTTAAACATTTGACCAAAATTTCAAGTTGCTGTCTTCGTTCTATCAAAAGTTATCGCTTATTTGAAGTTTCATTTGTAAGGGAGGTAAGAGTTCCTTGGCTCGGATCTTGCCCATTTCCAATACCAACCTAGTATATCTTACTAGCAATATTTTACTAAATTTTCAACTTGCTAGTGTCATTCTATCGAAAGTTATCGTATTTAAGGGAATATTTAATTTTTTGAAATTTGTAGGGGAGGTAGGCGTTCCTTTGATCTGATTATGCCCAACTTACTAAAACTCAAGCAGCTTCTCACTTCAGGGTTACATGCCAAAAATCAGGTGTCTACGTCAATTGGTTCAAGAGTTATAGACAAAAAACCTGACAAGTAGGGTAGTACGGGGCTCTTTTTAAGAAAATTACCGTTAGTTTTCAACTGATCGATTTTATTTTTTTCAGGAGAGTACAAGATTACCCTCACGAGCAATCTGCCAAAGCTAGAGCTTATCATGTATATTTAATCGGGAGTTATTGATACATTTAAATATTTTACATATGTAGGGGAGGTAGGCGTTCTCTTGGCCTGATCATACTAATTTTCAATGCCAACCAACTAGATCATACTGCCAACATTTGACCAAAATTTCAAGGCTCGAGCTTCATTCTATCGAAAGTTATCGTGCGAACGGACAGACAGACGGACAGACAGACATGGCGAAATCGAATCAGGAGGTGACCCTGATCATTTATATATATATATACATTGCTATACCTCCGGAGCCTCCTTTAAGGTGTTACATATTTTCGTCGGGACAAAAACAATATACCCTATACTATAAGTAGGGTATAAGAAGATTGAATACTCGACGCAGTGAAGTATTTATTTTGTTTCATTCCAAAAGTGTGTTAGTTATTTAGTTTAGAAAATTTTTAAAATCGTAAATTTCATTCGAAATTTAGCATTTTGATTTTTAAATAGAAAAGAGATGTTAACGACTAAAAAACAAATTGAAATTGAGTGAAAATTTTAAGGTTTAGATAACCAATTTTATTATATAACATTAATTTGACGGAAAGCGTGTCTAAATGTGGAGATGACATCAGAAACTTTGTATGTACATTAAAATGTAAAACTGAACACATTACATTGGGAAACCATAATTCAAATAATAGATACATTAAGCCTCGTATACATATGAGTAATCGTGCGCGCATGAGCGCTGTGCGCGCACAAGAAATTGTGCGAATGTTCGTCCAGATATTGTAAAATTGTGCGCGCACGCATGCTCCTACCGTACCCATATGAGCATTTGTGCGCGCACGAATGCTCATATGTATACGAAGCTTTAAAATTAAAAGAAAATCTGATATGATGAGTGCATTAAAGCAACCACTTCTTGAGCGAAATATCGGCAAAATGTAAGGTGAGGCATACGTGTATACCTGAGTGCTTTCATTAAAAAAATCGACATGTTTGTAGTTGGTGTCAATTCAATTTGAGGTTCAGATTCCAAATAAGCCATGAAGAGGCGAAGTTTACCAGAATTTTTTTTCTTGTATTTCCCCTATTAATGGTTTATGCGAATCTGAATTGATAAGCTAAACATATTGGTTTTTGCGAACGCACAGCTGGTCAAGAAAATTGCAATTGCAGGGCCCACTTCGAACCCAAAATACAATGAAGCCAGAGGTCTACTACATACGTCAAGCGAATGATAGAATCACAGTGCATACCAGGCGCTGTATGAGTTTTTTTTTAGATTTCGATAGAATTTCGGCCAGAAAGCTTAAATTCAAATTTGCACCAATTAGGCCCGATTTCTCTATATACCAGTTTAGCAGCATTATCATAAAGTAAGTACTACTAGAGGTGGAACTTCATACGATTTAAGCAAATGCGCAGTGCCAATTGAGACGCAAATAATTCAAATAAAAGTCGTCTTTAGAGGGATAGGAACGTAAACACTTGAAAAAGCTCTTCTAATGACAAGTTCCTGTAACGTTTTTTTGTATAAGTAACACGCTTATTTATTTTATTCAGCATTACCCCTTCGTGTACTGATGGAATCCAACACATACATATGTAACTAATAGGTAGGCACACTTAAATTGTATGGAGTCCCACTTTTTGTTAACAATCTCTATTCTTTGGCATTGTTAAGTAACAAGGACATGAGCTTATTCAAGCGATAAACTTGCCGATAAATATTTTCGTTTTCTACTCCCGTTAAATTACCAAGCCAAAAAGAGTAGAACAAAATGTCAACTATGCCTCGCATAAGAACTGATTCAACGGTTACGACTTTTGGATATTGTACAATACAATGACAAAAATTGGATTCTGGAATGCGTACTCTCCTGGATAATGGATCAAAAGTCTTCTTCAATTAGTTCATTTCTTCGGTATAAATTAAACATCTTAGGAGTTAGTGAGATAAGATGGTGGAACAGCGGAGAATTTATCTCTCCAATGTTGTACTCCGGTGGAGCTACCGGAAGTGGTCATGAGTCAGGGGCCGGAATCCTTTTAACCAGAGCCGCATGAAGCTGTCTCTTATCCTGGGATCCGATCCCCAACAGAATCATGACCGCCAAGATCCGGACCAAAATGAGAAACATTTCAACAATGCAATATTATGCTCCAACTGAACCCGAAAATATCTTGGTGAAAGACTTCTTCTATCAACGTTTTGTTGTTCGTTCTGTTCGCTGCTCAGAGCAGAACACCTAAAGGTGGCATTTTAATAGTTATGGGGGATTCGAATGCAAAAGTTAGTGCTGATAACTATGGCCTCAGACATGTGCTGGGGAGACACGGTGATCGTAACAACAACGGCGAAAGACTTGAAGAGTTCTGCAACTTTCACAGTCTCTTCATTTGTGGTACTGAGTTTGAGCACAAGGACCGCCACAAAATCAGATCAACCTCTTTGATATCAGTAAAAGATTCAAGATTTGCCTCCTGGACGTGCGAAATAAGAGGGTGCTGATATTGGATCAACCCAATAGAGACCATTATCTTATGGTTACTGATGCTCGATTGCCTATTGCAGCCGTGCGCCGTCCTAGCAACTAAAGATCTGCCGCAAATTCAACACCGTTACTCTAAAAAATTCAGCTGTCTTACAACAATGTAACGGCCATATTGCGCAAAAAGCAGCTGAGATAACAAGTCACCCAGATAGTGACATTAATGAAAACTGGGATGCCGTAAAAAATGCGTACATTGGCTGCGTTTCTAAATTGGACCGTGTCGGAAGCGCGTCGACACGGTTTCATAGATTCTTTGCAAAAACGGTACGATTTCAGACACCGATACCAGAATCTTTTTGAAGGGCAAAAGTATCACGATTTTTTTCCGATCCGATTACCCCTTTAACGATTCCTAGAGTTTTGACAGTTCGCTCTTGACAAGTTCTATCACTCCATTTGTAAATAATTGTTTGTTGGCCTCAAAGTGCGTATAGTGACCGGAAAGTCTGTCCTCGCTCGAAATTTTATTTGAAAATTGTGTTTGAAAGTGGAAATATCCCTTATTAAGTGGCGTATGTTTGTGTGAAATATATTCATGGTGGCAAGGGAATCGTGTCGTTTCCCGGAAAAATCACGAATCGGAGAAGGGACAATGGATAAGTAGCGGATTTACGATACTTTTAGGAACGCACCCATTGGTAGCGCAGATACCATCCTTGGCACAAACACGGATTGCCGAAATAAGCCCTGGATGTCCGACGCTTCATGGCAGCGGATTGTTGACAGAAAAGTGCTGAAGGTTCGTTTGGCTGCAGCATCAGACGGCAATCGAAGCAGCATCAAGCTTCTTTACCGTCAGAAAGCTCGAGAAGTTCGGCGTAGTATGCGTGGCGGTGAAAGATTTTATGCGAATTCTCTTCTAGCCCTTGAAATGCCCCACCCGCCGTACTCCCCAGACATCGCTCCTCCGACTACCATCTGATTCGTTCCATGGCGCACGGCCTGGCTGATCAGAATTTTCGTTCGTACGAGGAAGTCGAATCATAGATCGCGCCGAAAGACGCCTCCTTTTTCCGAGATGGAATCCGAAAATTGCCGGAGAGATGAGCGAAAGTTGTCGCTAGCGATGAACAGTACTTTGAATAATATATCTGTAAGTACTTTTTGACAATTAAGCTTTTAATTCCAGGAGAAAACGGCGGAAGCAAAGTTGTACATCCAAAATGTATTTGTTAAACAGTTTGTTTGCAAAAGTTGAAGATAATTTTAAAACGAATAATTCAATATTTTAATTTTAATTATGCGACTAACATCGGCTGAGATAAAGGCAAAAAAAAAAAGAAAAGAAAAAGGAAAATTCGAAAATTTTTCAGGTGGTGCAAATCTGGATTTAAACTTTCTGGCTAAGCCTCTTTTGTTTTCTAAAAAAAACTCAGACATGTATTCTGAAGTCGCTTTTCACGACGATCGGCCTAAAGTAACTCCCACTTAACCCAGAGCGGCGGCTTACACTGAATGGAGTAAGCGCATTGTTTTGCACTCCATTCAAAGGTAATCCACCGCGACATTTCTGAATCAAATAATATAAATAAATTTTCATTCGTAATCGATTAGTTAATTCGATTTATTTGATTCGGAAATTAATTATTTAACTGGGAAATTTACGCTATTACTGGAAACTCTATTGATAAAAATAAAAAGATTGGTCTTCGAAAAAAACTGTATTTTATGCCTCCAGATAAACATCCAATTCGCGTCAAGCTAACCTCATATTGGAAAATTTTTGTTTTAATTTTTGAACAAAAATATTAAGATCGGTGCTTGTGCAGAAATATTAACCGTAAACACCTCTATTCTGGTGCAATGATTATGCACACAAAGTGCACAAACGCGAAATCTTAAAAGTTTTGTTCAAAAATTTGCTATTATGAGATGCCTATTACACAAATAGGAAGAAATGCTTTTAGGATGAACCAAAATCAATAAATCAAAATCATAAAAATATCAACTCTTGGTTCAACCGGGTAGCTTCGGTAAACAGAAAGAAGATCAAAGATGATAGATTGTTTGTGCACATTAATTCAGAATATTACAATGACAGTAGTATCCAGGTGGTGATTGTAATTTTGGAAATAAAATAGAGTGACTGTAAAGTGAGTGAAATATAAAGTTTAGTAAAAGAGATACATTTAACACATTTTGGATTGCCATTTCCACTTCATCAAACACAGGGTGAATAAGAAAGGTTTACATAATGACGGTTTTAATGCAGATACAGATCTCTTGCACTCTGACCTGTTGTTGATGTAGTTGTTGCTGTTGTTGATGAGATTGTTGATGTTGCGCGGAGTTTGCAGGTGCATTGCGACGACGATTCATATTTGCATATTCGATTTCGTCGCCGACAAACTGACACTCTTCAGGCGGCCCTCCACCATCTTTAGTTATTTCGATTGCAGGAATACTCCCGGCACTGCCGTTACGTGGCTGATTGTTCACCTGTTGTTGTATGTTTTGAAAATATTTTTTTTAAATCCATCGAATTGTTTTTAGGTTCAAGTTTTATTGTGGATTTTTAAACTAATTACGAATGGGTGCAGTCAGTCGTACGTAAGGTAATTGGAACTTTGCTTTTGCATATCCTGAATACATTGTGCAGTTTAGGCGATCTTATATAACCGTTGCATTTTAAAAGGTGATTTTTTTTAAAACAAGTACTCTCTATATTATGCTATCACGTTTCCGATATTACAATATAAATTTAAATAATATGATTTTTTTTACTCACCATTTGTTGTTGATGCATCTGATTCGGAAACACTTCCTTATCACTCAGATTCTCTTCGTGCTCGATAATTTGCTGTTGTTGTTGTTGTTGAGCGTTCATTGACTGCTGACCCTGCATTTGACCCGTCATCTGATTCGTCATCTGATTCGTCATTTGTCCCTGCATTTGTCCCTGCATTTGACCCGACATCTGACCCGACATTTGTCCCGGCATCTGAACCTGCATTTGTCCCTGCATCTGTTGTTGTTGACCCGTCAATTGTCCTGGCATTGAACCCTGTCCTTGCATAGGACCACCTTGCATAGATCCCATCTGCTGACGCTGTTGATTTCTCATATGAGGCGGTATACTGCTGTGCGCAACATTATGACGATTTCTAGCCGCATTTCGGACGACATCTTGTTGTGTATAAGGTAATTCATTTTCAATATTACGTTCAGGATATCCAAAGCCAATTGGTTTGAATGTGATTTTTTCGTTTCAAATAAGTGTAAATTTTTTTTTTTTGGAAAATGAAAATGAAGAGAAAAAACGGGGAATTGAAAAAAAAAAAAAAAAAAAGTTAATATCGTTTGCAGCATTTGGGTTATGTGATCATAACTTGAAGGCGTCAAGTCTGATACTTTATACGACATCCAGGCCCACATTCATATATAAATATAAATAGACCAATCAGAGTAGTGGAAGAATCAAAACGAAATTTACTTAGATATCCAAGCAAACACATGGAAAGTATAGAAAGAATGTTATATGAATAAGTTAACATTGAGAGATGTAAAACACCGAAAGAAAAAAACAAGCAAACAATTCGAAGAAGTTACACATAATTATTGTTGTCTAGAGACGATCCATGTGATGGGTTTATTATTCCATTGGATTTCTTTTGTAAGGGCCAATTTCAGACGTGTATATAGTTTTAAAGAATCAATTGAAAAACACAAATATAAAAGATTTTACCGCACACAAAGCATTAATAATGCCCTAATGTCCACGTTCGCTACAATGCTGCTCTATACATATCCGGTATGTGTGCCCTTTTATAACTTTTCATAACTGATAATATTTGGAAAACTTATGAGATGCCTCCACAATATATGTAATCCGGATGGCGCAACGGTTAGCATGTTCGCCTTCTTCGCACTGGGCACCGGTTCGATTCCTACTGACTGTGGTAGTTTTTGATAAAAAAGGGGATTTACGTGCCGGACTATGAGTCTACTCAGCTCTTAAAAGAGTACCCATTTATGGGGTAAATAACTCGGTTGGGTGTGTTACTGATCACACACCTCTGCACAAGACATACCGTCACGATCTAGAAAATGAGATGATGCTAACTCATCTCGAGGCCATGGTTCAAATTGGACTGTTGCGCCAGTTATTTATTTTATTATTTATTCAGACTTTCCAGGGTTATGTAGAGGCTGAATTCAGTTTTATTATGGACCAAATTAATCGCGTTAACCGACATTTCAAAATAAGACTACACCCAGCGTATTTAGACTTCACGATTTAATTCGGATTAAGTGTTCTATTTATAGTATTTTCAGGTCAAATACGCAGAATACTGAGCAAATAGATGAATTTCGGGAACATATAGTCAATAGGCAAATAGGATCAACAAATAAGTTTCTGGATCAAATAGACAATTTTCCGGATCATAAAGATAACTTTCTAGATCGAATTGATATCTTTCCGGATCAAATACTCGTAGATCAATTTCCGGATCAAATAGATGACTTTCCCGATCAAATAGATAACTTTCCGAATCAATAATTTCATCATAATCGTGACGCAACAGCCCGCCGTCGGGCTCTGGCCGTCTGGATCGTTGTCCTCCAATTATCCCGGTCACGTGACCGCGTCCTCCAATCTTGGAAGTCCAGTCAGTCAGTTGCTCGGCGTCAGCATATACTGATCCCTCTCAGTGAGCTCTCGGTCTCCCTCGCAGTCTTGCTCCGTCGACTCGTCGTCGGTTCATTACTTTTTTAGGGATGCTAACATCGTTCATTCGTTGTACATGCTCTGCCTATTGAAGTCGTTGTAGTTTGAAGATTTTCGAAACTTCCATCTTATCGTACAGTTCATACAACTCATGTATTTTATCGGATGCGCCATCCATGTCGCTCGTAAACAGCTCCGAAAATTCGCCGAAGGACTTTCCGTTCGAATGTGCTTAGCATGTTTTCGGAGGTTTCGGTCAGGGTTCACGTTTCGTCATAGCACAGCACTGGTCGTATGATGGTTTCGAATACGCAGAGCTTCGTGTTTGTGTACACATGCTTCTATTTCATTATGGGAAGGACCGAGAAGAAAGTCATATTTGCTAGCTGTATCCGTCGCTTGATTTCGTCCTTTGACAAGTTGCTACCCAGCTGTGAGAAGTCGTCTACGAATTCAATGCTGAGCTCCCCTACATTGATGTTCCATTATCCTGGCCTCCTGGGTCTTGATTGTATCATTAGTTTTGTTTTGTTCTCGTTGATGCGTAGTTCAATTTCTTTTGCAGCGGTGTCAAGAGTATGCAGAAATTCTTCTGCGTCGGTAATTTTTCGGAACATGATATTGATTCGCTATCAATTGTGTCGATGAGTAGCGTTTCGCTGGTGTTGCAGCATGATGTTGTACAGTACTCCACGATCGATACTGTCGTATGCCTGCTTGAAGTCGACAAAGATTTGGTATACGTTTACGTTGTATTCCCAGCACTTCTGGAGTATCAGTTTGACTGTGAAGAACTGATCGGTTGTGGAGCGACCAGGTCTGAAACCGCTTTGATATTCGCCAATGATTCGTTCTGCGAACGGTTTTATTCTATTTTCCAGAATTTTCGCCAAATTTTATAGGACGTACAAACTAGTGATTTGCCCCTGTAATTCTCACGCCGCAGTCTATCTCTCTTTTTGTGAATTGGACAGATGATGCTTCTGCGCCAATCGTCTGGTATCTCCTCGTCCTCCCATACTCGCAGGAGTAATTGATGTATGGCTTTGCTAGACCCGTTCCACCGAATTTTAGCATTTCAGCTGGGATCTCGTCGGCGCCCGGCGTTTTAGTGACCGCAACGCGAGATCAACTTCCTCTACTGTCGGGGGTTGTATGGGTGGGCCTAGATCAACAATATCGTCGAGAGCTTCTTGTGTGGGGATGTTAGATGGTAGAAGCTCTTCAAAATAAGAGGCCCATCGTTTGTTCATGCCATCGGTGTCGCTGATGATGTTTCCATCCTTGTCCTTACAAAGGCTTGTCCTGGGTTGGTAGCTGTTCTTAATTGCATTTACTAGTTTGTACGCTTGTCTGGTGTTCCTATTAGCTAAGTTTTCGTTTATATTCAGCAACTGCTCGTCAAAGTATT
Source organism: Chloromyia formosa (assembly GCA_964017055.1). Classification (NCBI taxonomy): domain Eukaryota; kingdom Metazoa; phylum Arthropoda; class Insecta; order Diptera; family Stratiomyidae; genus Chloromyia; species Chloromyia formosa. Next base: position 80,046,878 of record OZ024817.1, read on the forward strand.
TACGTTTCTTATGTATAATTTTTCTATTCGATATTCGCCGTAACTCGTCATATTTTTTTCTTCTGGCTCTGGTTCCTCGTTGAATCCATTGTCTGTAGGCCTCGTTTTTCGCGTCAAGTGAATTTTTGCATTCTTCGTCGAACCAGTCATTTCGCGCTCGCCGGGCTTTATATCCCACGACCTTCTCTGCTACATCCCTGATGGTACCCTTGAGTTCTTCCCAGAACCCATGGACGCCTGTTTTGCTGATGTTGTGTAGCATAGGCGATAGTCTTTCCTCAAGGGCGGTAGTATACGCCACCGCCGTAGCATCGCTCAGAAGCTTATCAACCGCAAAGATTTTGAGAGGGCTGATTCTCGATTGGTGCACAGAGGAAATTCTACATCTGTAGGTCGTCTTCACCAAGTGATGATCTGAGTCGCAGTTTGCCCCTCGATAGGAGCGGACATCCATCACACTAGATGCCTATCTCCTGCAAATGAGGACGTGATCAATTTGGTTGACTACATGTGTGTCTGGAGATTTCCAGGTCTGCTTGTGAATGCGTCGATGTGGGAAAAACCTGAAGAGCTTACGATTAGATTCCTGCTGCAGGCGAAGTCAATAAGTCGATAGCCGTTGTCGTTACATTCTTCATGGAGACTGTGGCCTGCAGTGGTCCCCCGGTGCCAACTTTAATTTCCGACTTTCGCATTAAAGTCTTCCAGCAAACAATTTTGGAATTGTTGGAAGTGAGCCAAAGAGAGTCTCAAGGCGGGCGTAGAATACGTCTGTTACTGCGTCTTCTTTAACTTCAGTGAGGCGTGCACATTGATGAGCCAGAGATTGAAGAATCGAGTCTTAATGCGAATCGCACACAGCCGTTCATTTATGGGTTTGAAGTCAGTACATAATGTGCGGCTTGGGGTGATTGTTTACTAAAAATGCTACTCCAAACTCCTTGCGGCTCGATGGTTTGCCACTTGTAAAATTTGTGTGCGATTTCTTGTCATTGATCTCGTTGCCAAGCCAATTTGTTTCCTGGACTGCAGTAATGCTCAGTTTGTACTTTTCGACCTGTTGAAGGAGGGCCTTCTCGGCCTCCGGTTTGTCCAGGGAGCCTAAATTCCAGGATTCGAAAGGATAATACTTTAGTCTTTTGCGTGGTCGTCGTTGCAGATCCGTTCAATCCGACATTGTTCCACGTTTCTTGACGCGGAGTGGTTTTTACAAGGACAAGTTGTCAGCACATCGCTTAACCCCATTCAGAGGATGGCCTCGGAAGATAGCTGGTTCAGATGGTTTAATAAACGTGATGGAGTTCACACAACTATGTTGCAGGTCCAACTACGCAGGTCATTCCATCCTACTAAACCTGAGACGGTTAGGTGTTGGTCAGCCATTCAGGCTACAGCTATCTGCCTTTTTCCAAACTGTCTTATCGCTACTTGGTCGCCAGCGGTTTGAAACACTGCCGTTACCAGGGGGCGCCCACGTGGAGGACTATGGAAAAGGTCTTTTGCCCCCTCAGCTGATCGAAACTATAATCATCTATCGAATTTTTTAGCAGCGCGAATGAAATAAATGGCGCCAAAGATGTCATTATTTGTGTTTTTTCGGCCGATGGTTTTCATGGTTTCAAATGGAAGTTTGCAGAAATTGTCGACAAAGAACATACTTTAATTGTGTTGTTGGATTCATCGACTTTTATAGTCTCAAATAGAAGCTCGTACACGTTAGTTGAAGATGTCAGTGAGTCCGACTCAAGGACTAACCATGTAAAATTCATAAGTCGATGAGTCGGATAATAGTTGATGATTCCCTTAGTCGACGATCGTGAGAAAAGGCTCTAAAAGATATCGTATTTCGTATCTATCTATCTATCTATCTCGAAATTAGGTAAAAAAAGAATCAGGAATAGCATCTGCGTTAACAAGATGCCAAAGCAGCTTTGAGTATGACATCGACAGGGCGTCTTTAAGAGTGTCAGGAGTGTATTGCCAGAGGTTTCACATACCCAGATCAAATATTATATAATGGACCTTTTATCAGAAAAAGAGAAACAGTTAAACTAAATTGGGACGACTTTTCTGTGTTAAGTTTTCGGAAACTGCGATTTAATCTTTGCTCATTCTAATCATTTAATTAGTAGAAGGATACGATAAGTATCAGCAATTCTATCGTTCTAATTTAATATGTAGACATATTTGAAAGATAGAGACAGCCGCATAAACATTATTATGAAAATAAAAATTAAAAAAATATACACCGGAGAGATAAAAAACGATCATTCAAAATAATCCAATATTTTGGAAATTCAAGTCGGAATTTTTCAATATAAACTATATTTGGAAAGTTTAAAAGTATGCAATTAGTGCAATTTAGTTAAAGCTGCAGTCAGATGCATTGGATCACTGTCATTTATACGACAGTTTCCTATAAATTTTTCAATGGCTAATTGAATGAGCTTGTCCTGTATGTCTTCATAGAAACAGTGGCTCCAATATCTGGGTACAAAGTCGACAGATGGTCGACAATCAGTTAACTCAGAAAACCGTTTAATAATTATGAAATTTAAATATTGACAAGAATTTACGTTTTTCTAGGCACAATTCGACAATGCAGTCAACATTATGTCAGTACTGAAACGCCAACTGAGTAGGCTGGCTGTCGATAATTTTACACATTTGACATTTGTTTATGTATAATTGCACAAAAAAGTCAACGTATGTCAATATCAAACAATAACTGAGTAGGCTAGCTGTCGACTTATTTGCCAAATGTCGGAGCCGGAGACATACCGGACAAGCTCATTCCATGTACTGTATGTTCTAGGGTATTTATGTTAAAAATGCTAAAGAAAACTTCAATTATGACAGTGTGTCATAGCGTCTGAGTGTAGCTGAAAAGTATCCTATAGAAAAATTCGTACCTGACAGTATGAAACACAAGCAATACACTTAATTTATGAAGAATCGCATGTGATTAAGTTGACTGACAAGAGATTTGAATTGATGTTAAAAAATATGATCATTATCATTATGAATTATTGTCAATTTTAATCGGAATAATTCCTAAATATGCTACGTTTAAGGCAAATTTTTTTAATAAAATCGATCGAGACAATTAGGTATCTTAATCACACTCGCCCTTCAATGATTGCGTTTTATATATACTCGTATAATGTATATAACATTTAAAATCAAAATTAGTAATTACTTGGTATCGGCGTTGGTGCACTATCACTTGATTGTGAATCACGAGATTTCGTTCTAACAGTCACAGCTCTTGGATTGAGTCCAACTAATTTACCTATGTCTATAAGAGCGTGATCACCAGTCGGTGAATCAACGTCTGTAACTTTTTTACCATCCGCATAGACAGCATAACCAGTAACTGGTCCAGATGATGGTGGTCTATTTACAGGTTGCCATGTTACTAGTAAAGTTCCGTCTTGAGGTCCAGCCTCAACTTGGATATCCTGCACAAGAAGAAAGTTCAATTATTGTACACATTTCAATGAAAAAGAATAAACAGTTTAGGCTGCCCGCATGTTGGAACGTGTTCGCGTGTTTTTTGTCAACTGGTTGCGTTTTTGTTTTGTTCATTAAAGACGCTTCCCTTGCTTAGCATAGGCTCAACTGTGTTAGCTTGATAAATTCTCGGCTATTATGGTATCAACGAATTTTGTTGATTACTGTTTGTTAAAACCGATAATTTGGTGAGAAATGTGTGGTGATATACTTCTTAACATACTACTGCACATTTCTTACCTGACGATTTGTTTTAACATACGACAATTGAGACAACTTATAATAGGCGCTTTTTTTAGCAGCCATGCAGAGTAGAGCAGGTTAACACACTACATAATTACACTAATAATTTGATCTGAGCTGCACTGGATAAAAGATTAGTGCAAGAATTCTATTCTGTATTAGTATTTTGAGACCCAGGCGGCGCAGGTGTCGAAGTTCTCGGGAAGTTTACAGTTCGGAAAGCACATCAAATTCATTTCCTTTCAATAAAATGTTCGCTTTGTGTAATTATATGGAATAGTCATCATCACTATCGGCGCTCTAGCCCGTATTGGGCTTTGGTCTCCTGGATACAGTTCCTCCAATCGCCTCGATGGACCGATCGTGTCCTTCAGTTCGAAAATTGTAGAAGCTTCATATAATCTGTGTCCATTGAGTCTTCCCATTGTAAACGAGGTCTTCTTTGCGGTCGGTTTCCTTCGGGCTTACACTTACACGTTTCGGGATTCTGTCATCGTGCATTCATTCAACATGATCAGCCCATTCCAGTCTTCGGAATTCGACAAATTTCGATCCGCATAGATCATCAAACAGTACAACTCATGGTGGTATTGGATTCGCCATACGTCTCCTTCCTTGACTGGTCCAAATATCTTCCGCAGGATTATTCTTTTGAACATATCGATCAACTTTTCTGACGTTTGTGTTTTGGTCCCGAGCAGCACCCGTCGTATTAATGTTTTACAGATGGACAGCTTGTTATATTTGTGGACTAGTTTTGACTTCAATATTGGTAGGACTGTGTAAAACGTTTTGTTAGCTGCTGTGATTCGTCGCTGGATCTCATCTTTTGATTACCGTCCTTTGATAGTAATAATTCGTTCACTTGCTCGAAGTTGCACTCGGCGATTGTAATGTTTTGCTTGTTAGGCGCCGTTCTCCGAGATTGGGTCATACATTTTGTTTTTGATTCATTGACTTTCATTCCGACTTCTAAAACTGCTGACTTCAGCTCTTGAAATACATGCATATCACGCGGTAGTGATCTAGCCATTATGTCGACATCGTCTGCCTATGCTACTAACTGCGCTGATTTTATTAAAATAGTAGCGAGCTTCTCTTGCTTACCTCGTTCACTTTTCTGACGATATACTGTAGAGCCACATTTAAACGTCGCCACACATGGACGAGCACAATCACGACCAAACTTCCATCGAACCATAAAATTTCATAGGACGGTGCAAACGAGGAGATTTTTTTTTCTTTAGAGTTTGACGTGGTTCGATGAATGCTCGCGACCAAAATGCTTGACGTGGGTGGCGACCTTAAGAGCATGGCTGCGAGCCCATCTCCCTGTTTCAGGCCTGACTCCGTTCAGAAGCTGGGTGTCAGCCCGTTTTGTATCCGTACCTGGCGTTCGGATGGAGAATACGGAACGCCAGGTACGGATACTAGTGGCTCTTATTAACCCGATCAGTTTCGGCGGGACTTTAAACTCGAGTAGTATCTTATGCAAGACGTAAGGATCTAGGAGCAATACTATCGTAGGCTTCTCGGAAGTACACAAACAGTTGGAATGCGACGATGTCGTATTCCCAGCATTTTTCGAGTATAGCAAGTACTGGAAAAATTTGATCTGTGGTAGATCGACCGGTTCTGATAATGGGTTCCTGCGAGCGGATCAGGATTTGACATTTCTCTAATTATACTCCATGTGCTGTCCCCTCCAGTAAATATGTACGGACAGCTGTTAATTTTTGGATCTGAAAATATTCCCTTCCGTATCAGAATACTTTTCAGATCTGGAGGGAAACATATTCAGATTTAAAAACAGACAGTTGTCCGTACCTATTTTACTGGAGGGGAAAGCATATGGAGGAGAAATCGAGAAATGTCAAATCCTGATCCGCTCGCAGGAATGAACCCAATATAGTATTCGGATCTGAAAATGTTCCCCTCCGTATCGAATACTTTTCATATCTGGAGAGGAACACTTTCAGATCTGGAGAGGAACACTTTCAGATCTGAAAATTGATGGTTGTGTACACATTTTAGCAGAGGGGATAGCATATGGCGGAGAAATCGAGAAATGTCAAGTCCTGATCAACTCGCCAAAACGCACCCAATGTTGTCTGCCTATGCTTTTAGTCGTTGTTCGATAATTTTTGTCAATATCTTGTAGGACGTACACAATAAGGATATTCCTCTGTAATTCTCGCATTTCAGACGCCTATTTTGTGGATTGTATTATTCATAATATGTTCTTCTGTCAGTCGTCGTCAGGTACTTTTCTGTTGTCCATATCTTTACTATTAATTTATGGATTCGACTGATCAGCGCGGTCCCGCTTTCTTTCAGAAGCTCTGCGGGGATTTCGTCGATTCTTTATTTGGTTTTAATTTACCAAAGGATATCTCCACTTAATCAAATGTTGGTGTAGTGGGTATTCGTTCTCCACCAGGATCGTCCGGGGTTGGACTGACTGGCGTTGTCGGGTTCAGCAAATTTCGGAAGTATTGAGCCCATTTTGTTTTGATCTCAGACGCGTTACTAATGATGTTGCCATAGGGTCAGCGGTTTAAATCTTTGTCTCATCTGATTCACGGTACTAAATGCCGCTCGCATGTCATTTCTCCGTAGGTTTCGTCAAGTTGCGAGATTTTGTCGTTATTTTCGTCGGTAAAGTTTCTGCGCATATCGTTTAAGCTCGCGATAATTGCCTTCTCTGGTTCGACTTGATCTTTCCACAAATAATCCATAAGTTTCGTTTTCTTCGTAGCGCATCCTGGCATTCCTCATCGAACTAGTCATTTCTATGCCACTGATCTTGGTGGTCCAAAACATAAGCGGCTGTTTGCTGGATGCCCTCTTTAATATCTTGCCACATTTGTTCGACCGTTTGCTCTGGCTTAGGACGGGCCCTTTCGTCGATATGTTTTTTAGGTCTGTCATGTAAGCCACCTTTACATCGTCGTCACGTAACTTTTGTACGTCAAGCTTAGGACCCTTGCTTCTTTTTGTGGGACTGGTATTTGATATCCGACACTGATATTTAGCTCGGACAAGAAAGTGGCCCGAGCCGCAAATGGGCTCACGTGGTATTCTTACGTCCAATATGCTGGAGGTAGCCCTTTTCCAACGAGGAAGTGGCCAATTTGATCCGATGTCATACCACTTGGTGACGTTCATGTTATTTTATGTATATTATGATGCAAAAAGCATGTTGAGAATATGACTTAGTTTTTACTGCAGGCGAAGTCAATTAGTTTTTGGCCGTCGTCGTTTATTTCATCATGGAGGCTGTGTCTTCCTGTTGTGCTCCTATAATGTTCATTGCGAACTTTGGCACTGAAGTCTCCGAAAGGGGTAGAGGGTTAGAGGGTAGGCCATTAAATAAATTGTCTAGCAAAGCGTAAAATTCTTCTTTAGTGCCATCTTGTTGTCTCCTCCGTTGGGGCATGGCAAATTAGCCAAACATTGAAAAATTTCGATCTAATGCGAATCGCACAGATTCTTTCACTGATTGGCTTGAAATCCTAGAAATCCTAAACTAGCTGTTTAAATTTGGCATCGACCACGAAGGACCCTAAATTCCCTGTTGTTTCCTTGTGGTCTGCCACTGGTAAAGATTGTGTGCGACCCATAGTAATTTATCTCGCTACCGAGCCATTTCGTTTCTTCAAGTGCGAGTATGTTGCTGTTATAGCGACATGCTTCTTGATGGAGCTCTTGCAGTGCACCTGCGCGATATAGTGTTCGAGCACTCCAGGATCCAAAATAATAACTAGTCCAATTCTCGATTCCGAGTCCGTTTTCGTTTAATCCGTCCAATCCGAGGCTGAACTCCAGGTTTCTGAACAAGAATTTTTTTCCGGGGAAACGTTGTCAGCGTCTCGCCCAACCCCCTCTAGGAGGACCAGACCAGAGGAATAGTAAATATACAAAATGATTTTGCTACCCAAAGGCAATTTGTACGATTTTATCTGTACTAAGGATTTAAGTTTCCTCTTGAAATTTGAGTTGACATTTGAATACTAAACCAAACCAAGATACACTCCCAGCCAAGACATGCCCCGTTTTCGTCTTCGCTATTATAATCTTCTCTATAGCGTTTTATTGCCGCTTATCCTGCTCTACTCTGCTCCGTACAAAAAAACGCAACTAATATGTGGTGAAATTTAAATAATTTCTTTAGCTGACCGACTTGTATCTTTGCTGAACAAACCAAAGGCGCAACTTATTGATAGAAAAGACGCGAATGCGATCCAAAATGCGGAAAGCCTTAAGGTGCTTTTTGCTAGGCACCACTATGCGTCGATCGCAGGCGAGAATCAAGATCGTGTTTCTAGCAAAATGCACCTTTAAGATTGAATCTTACTTGCGGTGGATCTGGCAGTCCTTTAGCTAATGTACGAAAATCTGTATACGCGCCGGGTGCTTCTTCAGGTGGCGGTCCCGGTGGTGGTGCCTGGCCCGGTGCTCGCAGGTGTTTCGCTCTTACTGTTACCCGATATTGTGTGCTAGGTGCTAATCCGGTGATTGTATGACGATATACGCCCGGCTTAACAGTACGAACTTCTACATTATTTACACAAACTACGTGCTGATGATTGGAATTGGCTGGAAGCCATGATATAACAGCAGATGAACACGTTATATTTGTTGCTCTAACAACGGATGGTCCTAAATGTGCCGTGTCCCGACCAATTATCATTGTGCATGCCGCATCGCGGGAAGTTCTACGATTTTGAGTTACACTTCTAACACTTATTCTATGTGGCTGGAAAGTAAGAATTGTAAAAATTAGACAATTTTTATTTCATATTTTTTTTAGTTTTTATTTACTTTATATAATATGTATTTTCTACTTACTCTATTTGAATCAACTCCCTCCACAAGTGCTCTCGTCCTTTCGTTTGCTTTCACAGTCACTTTCAGTACACCGTCCACGTACACGTGATAGCTTTCGATATTGTTGAACCCGGGCGGCTCGGCAGGAGTCCAACCAATTAGAACACTTTTGTTCAATTGCCGTTCCAGTGTTAAATGCTTTGGAGCAGGAACTAACACGGAGAACATAAGGTCAACTGTGGGGCGGATCATAATTTATGATGTTTGCAAGTTTTGCTAATGAGTACATGTGTCACACCAATGATATACTTATACACCATATTCAGATAATAATTATTCCGTTATACATACTTAACTTTTTGTTTTTGAATTAAATAAAAAAAAACCGACTGTGGTGGGGCTTAATTATATTCACGTAAGGTCAAACATAGTATTTTGAACAGAAGAAAGCATGCAAGTCTTTCAAAGGACACTTGTATCACATCGCAAATTTAAATTTAAAATTAACCATTGCTTTCACCATCGATTATTATAAAATTATATTAGGGATTTGGTGCAATTTCCGATTGTATTTAATTCTAACTTTAATGACCTATTTAACAAATATTTATAAGTTTTTTCTAATGTCAATTATTTTGTGCGTTAATTTATTTCGTTCTTGATCAACATTGTTTAGCCATATTTTGTACATCTGAAAGTCCCTTTTCTGTTTAGTTTGTTTGACATCTATTGAATTCTTTAAGCATATTTTAAATATTCTTGGTGAAATTGGAAGAGCCTGCGAAAACTTCCGATGTGCGACTCTGGTGGTGTCTGCCTCAACTGGCAGAAACGGAGGGTGTTTCTAAAATCACTCTCCAGGTATACAAAAAAGACGCGAAAGTGTGATCTGAAATCTCATCGGAGACATCTATAGATGCGAATCAGGACACAGTGGATGTAATTGATGCTCGACCAATGCCTGTGTCTATAGCGTACGTCTTCGAAGGCAATGCAATGTCTATTTCCCCTGACTTGGAAATATACACCAATCGAAAGCTGCTTTTGCGGCTTTTCTTCTTCGAACAGGGGAGGAGATTTCTGGTACAAGAGCCTTGAGTCGTGGGTAACAACGTAAGAGGCTTAGGTTCTCCTAATTATGATGTATTGTATTTTATGCTTGGAATCAGGGAAGACCTCGTTTTTGTATCCTAGTTAAGAACACTCTTAATGTTTTCCTAATCTCCGAGTATATACATATATGTATAGCAATATGGACTGGCTGGCTTTTGATTACGTAGGAGTCTTTCCTGCTGATATTTTAAGGAATGCGGTTGATGCATGCAAAGCACAGAAAACTCGCTTTATACTTGGTTGTGACGCTAATGCACATCACACGGTGTGGGGAAGCTCCGACACAAACATGCGAGAGGAGTTGTTTTTCGAATATATAATCGAGTCCAACCTCGTTCTTTGCAATGCGGGTAATAAATTAACTTTTGTCACAAAAAATATGCAGGAAGTACATGATATCTCTCTCATTTCTGGAGACATTCAACATTTGGGAAAAAACTGGAGAGCGTTGAGTGATCACTCTCCTTCGGACCACCGCTACTTGCAGTTTACACTTGATGAGACTCCACAGAGAAATCCGATGATTTCAAATCGTAAATGGACAAATTGGACAAACCACCGGGAAACCATTCTTGAAGTTCTGACTTCTCTTCCAGATCGGCCACGTAACAAGCTAGAGGTAAATGAAATGGTGCGCACACTTACGGACTCTCTTAATAAAGTTTTGAAAAGATCGTGTCCCATTTGAGGACAAAAAGGCAAGAAAACGCCAGGCTGGTCGACTGCCGAGATAACTGTGCTTGAGGTTGCATGCAGGAAGTCCTTAAACAATGCGAAATCCTCCAGGCTTAAATCTGATTGGGTTTTCTATAGGAAATATCTTAGGTCATATAACAAAGAACAAACATATAACAAAGAACTGAGAAAGGCTAAACGTAATTCATGAATCTACCTACTGAAGCAGGACGGGTCGTGACCTTGACGCACACTTCCCTGGTAGCACACCTTACAAATCGAATGGGCTTTTGCCAACAGCAAACAGCACTAATTGAGACCCTAGTAATATTATATCTATGGAATATCTGGGCTATTGAAAGCTTTGAAGCTTATAAATCTGCTGGGGTGGACGAAATAATTCCCGCCGATCTCCATCATTCATCGGATATTTTGACACCATGGGCTGAGATAATTTTCAGGACTTGCTTAAAATTGGGGTATATCCCTCAATTATGGACTAAGGTGAAAGTGACATTTATACAGAAAGCGGTTAGAGCCTCACACGTACGTCTCAATGACCTAAGACCAATCAGCCTATCATCGGTTCTTCTAAAGATAGTGGAAAGGCTTATAGACGTTCACCTACGCCGTAGCATTCCATCCAATCTTTTGTCTACCTCCCAACATACCTTAAGGGTAGATCAGTCGATTCAGCTCAACACTCTCTAATGAGCTATATTGGACGATAAAGAGTACACTACGGTGGTTTTCCTTGACATCGAGGGGGCCTTCAACAATGTTAAGCCTGAAGCTATCACTGATGCACTCTCTAGACTAAACGTGGACGATTTCCTCTGCAAGGTCATTAACCTGGTGCTAGCATCTAGGGTTGTACATACTTGTATGGGTGCATCGCCTGAGCGTAGACACTTGTGAGTAGGGGAGCCTCGCAAGGTGGGATGCTCTCTTACCCTCTCTGGAACTTAATGGAAAACAGACTGTTAATAGACCTGGAAGAGCTGGGCTGCAAGGTAGTAGTCTAACATTGCTACCGCTGTAAGTGTAAGTAAAATAACAGCGTGAAATTCGTCGGATATTCAGGGCTTATTCCGGCAATCCGGGAATGTGCCAATAATGGTATCTTCGCTATCAATGTAAGCATTTTTTATGGCATCCCAGTTTTTATTTATGTTACTATTTGGGTGACTAGTGTTCTCAGTAGCTTTTTGCGCAAGATGGTCATTATATTTAAGACAGCTGGATTTTTGAGTTGAGCGGTGCTGAATTTGCGGCGTTTGGCTCTTTTGTCGCTACGACGGCGCATGGCTGCAATTCGCAATCGTAAATTAGCGATCATAAGATAATGGTCTCTTCTCATCCCAATATCGTCACCCTTCTTTTTTCGCACGTCCAGGAGGCAATTCTTGAATCTCTTATTAATAGCAAAGAGGTCGATCTGACTTTGTGTTCTTCGCCGATCAACAGATGACCAACTAATTTTGTGGTAGTCCTTATGCCCAAACATAGTACCACCAATGAAGAGACTGTGAAGGATGCAGATCTCTACAAATCTTTCACCGTTGTCGTTACGATCCCCAAGATCGTGTCTCCCCATCACATGCCTGAGCCCATGGTTATCAGCGCCAACTTTTGCATTTAAATCCACCATAATCATTACAATGTCATCTTTTGGTGTCCTGCTCTGGACGGCATTTATTGTTCGTCGAAGGAGTCTCTTGCCAAGACATTGTCGCGTTCAGTTGAAGCAAAACATTGTATTAATGTGATGTTCCTCAATTTGGTTCGGACCCTGGCGGTCATGATTATTTCGGAGACCGAATCCCAGGATAAGAAACAGTTTCGTGCGGCTCTGGTTAAGAGGAGCTCTACACCAGACACACACCCACCCACACCTGATTACAGTGTTACCCGTTGGAGAGATAAATTCACCGCTGTTCCACCACCTTATCTCACTAACACCTAAGATGCTTAATTTATACCGCCGAAATTCCCTCTTTAATTGAAAAAATCGTGCGTTCTGGGGACCTTCTGATCCATTGTCCATGGGAGTGCGCACATTCCAGAATCCAATCTTTGTCACTGTACGATGGCCAACCGTTGAGTCGGTCTTTATCTGAGGCATAGTTGACGTTTCGTTAACGTGTAGGAGATTTCGGATAGTGTAGTAGTAGTATTGTATCCCGTCCACGACGACGTTCGTGGCCATGGATGTGCAGGAGGTGCATGCTGGCAACTGCATTCTTCGAAACCAGTTTATGCCGTGAAACGTCAACTGGGCCACATGGAACAGTTGACGCGCTATGCCCCACAAGGGGTTAGGGCAATTGAGAGAGAGAGAGAGAGTAGTAGTATTGTAAGTTGCTGGCAACACAGCCTATCCTTTGTTTGTCGGTTTCTACAACCGGCTGGCAAAGGGAAAGGCCGTAGTATTATTCTTACGCCCCACACCACAGGAATAATATTTACCTCAACCAAATCATCGCACCGCCATTACTGGCAGCTTGACTTGGTTAGCAATGATCAACGACCACTACCGTTCTAGGGGGCGCCCTCGAGGAGGATTGGTTCGAACCCCTTCGTGACTTTTTGTCCCCTCTGAAGAATGATTGCAGTGTTTATTTTGCTTCGCTTTGCGGAGGCAGCTACATGCGTTGAGGCGTCAGTCTGATGTCTCATCATACCGGTTATGGTTATACACGGGTTTGAATCCCGTCGTGGCCATGAATGTTTGTGTTGTCTACCTCCTGTGGTATAAGGCGTAATAATAAGCCAAGACTTTTCATGTCTTGTCGCAAGTATGCAGCTAAATGAACAGGAGGTGCATGCTGGCAATATGCATCATCTGAAAACAGTTTATGCAAAAGAAACGTCAACTAAGCCACATGGTAATAGTTGACGCGCTATGTCCCATTGGGAGTTAGGGCAAATAGTAGAAATTATAAAACCCTTTTATAGAACACACTCCGAGGATGTGAAAGAGCTAGGTGATGCTACCCAGAAAAAGAAACGACCATTGAAGACTGATGGAGTGATGAAGACGGCATGTGAAGAGCATTATGCGAATAGTGCAAATTTTATGCGCTTAGGGGTTATAGCGGCTATTCAAAATTTATGTATTGTGCTACTGTACACAGATAATGGCTAAGTTCATAAAACAGAGCGGAATCGCAACGCGTTGTGCCAGCAATATCGAAGCAGCTTTGCAGCAGGTTGTTGTGCTATGAACAACAGTCGCAAATTTCATAGTTCAAAAATGACTACTGACAAAAAATCGTATGGCTATGACAAGCGGGTGTCATTTCTGAATTGTCATCATATGCTGGCCATAGCCAGCGGCGAAATTTTTTGGGTTGGAGAAAATGACATTTTTCACAGCATGTTGTGTCCATCAAAAACTCAGTGGAGAGTATTCATAACACAAATTGGCAACAGTATGCCGACCGTTGTGTGATATGAACTTAGCCATTAGCTTATAACAAGTCTACAGACATTTTATAAAATGCATACATTGTTTCTGAAATAAAAACTACTAACAGTTTTTTATATTTTTTTTTAAACGAGAACACTTCTCATCCGTCGATAATGTGTGTATAATATTCTTAATTTGTTCAATAACATATAGGGTTAACTTCCAGATAACGATAAAACGTATTCGTACATTGACGACATCTTATTTAGTATCATTGCATTATATTATCTTTGTGACACATATTCACAGAAGCACAACATCTCATTTTCTTTACTGGCAAACATTCACATCTATAGATACATACAATGACTCCTTAATTGAACATACCTGTATCGGCATCATCTTCATTCTGATCCGGTCCCAAATCCGTTTGCGTCTCACTTAATCGCGCCATATCCTCCGACGTGTGTGTCAGTAGGGGATTATTGGGCGGTAAGGGTGGCAAAGGGGCGGGATCTAAAGGCAAATCGTCGGCATCACGTAAGGTTGATAGTACAGCTTGATGAAACTCTAATAAATCATCGCCTGGGAAAATAAATCGAATCATTGCAATTGGAAAATCGGTGCAAAATGCAAAAAAAGGAAAACTGCAATAAAGCAAAGATGATCTACCGATAAGTCTTTGAACAAATGAAGCTGGAACCAACCCCCTTCGTCCGTCTAATAATTCGGCGTCGACGTATCCACCTTGAGGCTCACCATTGCCCCATACTAACAAGTAATCACCGGCGCATAAGGACAATTCACCTTCAGATTCTCTGAAAAATAATTTTGACATTTTTTTTGGTTTGCTCTATCTTATGTTTTTTTTCTAAATATTTGTCTGTCAAAATCAAGCCAATTTATTTAATTTTTTTTTATATTTTTTTTACATGAAAAAAATGTAAAATATTCATACTCTGGTGGATCGTAGGAGAATCGGGCAATGAATACACAACACCGTCCTTTGCCAGGTATGTCGAGCATATCGACTTGTGGTTCACCGGTTCCATTCAAAGGAAAGCCATGTGTGCGCGCTAGGAAATAATAGATACAACACATAATATTAGTTTCAATCCACTTGTAGAAAAGTTGGGAGTTGTGTTTGATTGTTTTTTCGTTATGTGTCTACCCATGTCAGTAAAAAGTTACACGTCTCTACGTAATAAGGTGACGAAGTTGAGCAAATTGCGAACACTTTGCTGGTCGATATAGTTCTACATAATGGTATTATACATCCTTGTAATAAAAGGTGTACGAGATTATATCTTTTTTTTAAATCAGCAATTAAATTTTAATAGTGTGTTCGAGGCATAATTATCCTCTCTTGTACCTTATACTCATGTGGAATTATAGTGTGTACACGCTTAAGCACATAAAACATAAATAATAAAGTCAAGTCCGAAATCGCACGATCAAAACTAATTAAATTTCTCAAGTGGTTACATAAAACCAATGAAAGAAAGAACTCAAAGTCATTTGCTTTGGATAATGTGTCATCCTTATTGACAAGAGGCAGTACATATTCACAATATACCGTCTGCGTCATCGGCAGTGACTTGGTGACTCATCCTGTAGGATTATTAACCCAGTAAAATAATTCGTACTCTTCCTTCCCTCTCCGCTAAACCATTTTTAGGAATTACACCGCTGACTGCATAAGAAGGATATTTTTAACGTCATTTCTTTCAGTTCCATTTGAATGATGTACATTTTCCTACTCATCGCCTAGCCTTTCCATTACGGTACAGACTTATGTATATTAGCGTATGCGTCACTAAATTTTGTATATTGGTATGACTAACAATCACCAATATGCGGAAATCATGCTTTCTTAAGGTGTGAGTTCCAAGGCCGCGACTGAGCGACTTGCGTTTGCGACTACGAAATAAACTGTCATTACGGAGCACTATTCGTGTGTATTTTAAAGTTTTGGGGAACGTCAAATGCAGGCTGTAGTAGTACAACTGTACTTTCACATAAAATACACACGAATAGTGCTCCGTAATGAAAGTTTTTTTTCGTCGCTCAGTCGCGGCCTTGAAACTCACAGCTTTAGACGATGCAAAGACACCGTTTGGCGCTTCGTTTGCAGAAATCTCTCGCCGTAAAGGTTCTAATACACGAGACGTGTAAATCTGTCGGGCGGGTTAAATCTACGATACCCGTCCCGTGTAAACAGCAAACGGGTTTACGACAACGCGTAACTTGTTTGCAGACGACGGGTATCGACGGGCATCGACGGGCACTTATCCGCCGTTGATGAGTTCAACAACGAACACATGAAAAAATATGATTTCAGCACTCGCACATATGCTGTCGAATCGTAAACGCACCTCGTGTAAACACAGCGACCCACAGTGGCAAAAAAGGTGGCCAAAAGTAGAAAACATAAAGATATTGATTTGAAAGTCTTTTTTTTTGGGGGTTTGCGGGGTCGCAGATTGCGAATCTGCAGTCAAAAATGTATGAAACAAAACAGGTGGTCTGGAATGGCAACACTGTTTTCTGTAAATACGAGTACATTGTTTGAAGTTAATGTCCGAGGGTTTCTGGGGTCGCTGATAACGAATCTGATCACCAAATTATTAATGGATTTGTCACTTCGTTCAGCGCGTCATTTATTTTTGCGCGCCATCGTACAATGTCCTGGACAATCGGACGCATCTGCATCAGGACACAGCGACTCACACTCTTTCGCCGCGGATCGGCGCCATGAGATTTTAGGACGCCCCATTGGTCGGCCCTCATTTCATAGCATGTCCAGCAATGTCATTATCACTTTTCTGCATTATGTTACCTATCCACTCCCACTTTTTCTACGCCGATAGACATCTGACCCGTACGCCGACTTAGCTCTTTATTTGATATTGTTTCGGGTCAGAATATTCATAAAGTTCGACAAATGCATGAGTTGACGAAAATTTGTACCTTTACGGAGACTATCCATGTGCTGCTCCCATACAACAGTATAAACAGTACCAAGGAGCGAAACAAGCCCAGCTTGGTCTTAATACTGAGTTAACTGCTTTGCCTTATTTTGGACAACATGCCAAATGTGCATTTAGCCTGGTTGATATGACGAGCGATATCCTGCTCCATACCACAATTTTCGCCAACAATGCTTCCAAGGTAGACAAATTTGTCCACCTTCTCCACAGGCTGTCCACTGATATTTAGAGTAGAAGGCATAGGATATCTTTTTCGCAACGGAGGGCTAAGAACCTTGGTTTTGTTGGTGTTGGTCATTAGCCCAACCTTGCTCCCCTTCCTCTCGAGATCTAACGCCATTCCGTTCAGATCCATGATTTTGTGAGAAAGTAGGCATACGTCGTCAGCGTAGTCAAGATGTTGCAGATGGGATGTATAGGCCTATTGAATTCCTCTGTTTGGTCCAGATAGGGCTGCATGCAACTCATCGCCAATCACTATGAGGAATAGGATCGGTGAGAGCTTCTCCGACATCTTACTATATTTGTCCAGAACGCAACCTTTCGCACATCGTAGGTTGAGTTAAACATAGCCACAAGATTTTCAGGGGTGTAATCCAGGACAACTTCAATTATTATTTTGTCAACGGCAGGAGGCACGCAAATGCCGCTCCATTTATTGCAGGCTACTCTTTTTTGGAACTTTGATTATCAAGCTTTCCTTCACTCAGTGGGAAAGGACTCTGTGTCCAACGCTTTATCAACAAGTGGGTACGGGAATTTGGCAATTTTGCTAGGCGCTGCTTGATAAAGTTCAGCAGGAATTCCTTTGCATGCAGGCCTTATCTTGTTTAAGTGCAGTAATTGCAGCGATATTTCTTCTTTAGGCGGAGCTGTTGACCGTATACGTATATTTCAATAGTTAGCTAGAATATCTACATTTGGAGGAGAACTTTGCCAGATGTTATACGGTTCAAGACAGTGGCGAAATGTTATTTCCATCGCCGACACCGACATCGACACTGTACAAGGCGTTTAAGTTGTTGCACATTGCGGCTAGACCTGTTCGGTCCTAAGATTTCAAGACCGGTTTTCCTAGCGGTCAACCGGATCATTAAAAAACCGGCTCATGGTCAAAAAAAAACGGGTTAAGAACCGACTCATTAAAAAACCGGTTCACCAAAAAACTGACGGAGTACTCGAGCACTCAAAACCGACTTGTTAAAAACCCACTTGTTTAAAATCGACCGGCTCCGACGAGTTAAAAACCGACTCATTAAAAAAACCCATTCATCAAAAAACCGACCGAGTACTCGAGTGCTCGAAAATCGACTTGTTAAAAACTGACCGCTGGTGAATAGGTTTTTCAATGAGTCGGTTTTTAACTCGTCAGAGTCGGTCGGTTTTTAACAAGTCGATTTTTTTGTGAAACGGTCTTTTAATGAGTCGGTTTTTAACCCGGTTTTTCTACCCATAAGCGTCGGTTTTTAACAAGTTGGTCGGTTTTTTACCGGTCATAAGTCGGTTTTTATGACCATAAGCCGTTTTTTTTTAATGATTCCGTTTTTCCAAAACCGGTACTTGGGAATCTTAGGACCGGTTCTAACAGAAGACCGGTTTTGTGAACACGCCTAATTGCGGCTCCTTCTACCGAGGCTAGAAGACAGCTCGCGTATTCTCTTTTGGTTCTTATCCCAGGCATACTTGACGTCTCGTTAGCTTGTAAAAGATTTCGGATGATGCAAGTTGTTGGCATACGTATCCTGTTCCTTTTTAGTCGGCTTCTACGACATGCCAGGAAATGTCGTGGTATTATTCTTACGCCCCACATTTACACCAGAAAGAACTAACGAAAAACAGACCCTTGTGTAACTAGGACGCGTCATGTTTTTCTAGTCCCCAAAATATAATAACATAATGGATAGGTGTCTGGCAAACAGACTGACCACGTGATTGGAGCTGAATTACAGGAACAACGGTCATGGAAGCTCTGGGTTTCAGATGACCTTAGGTTAGGTTAGGTAAGAGGGTTACCGCTCGAGCAACTCGCAGGCCTCCGATTTGGGTCCAGTTGGATAATTACAGCTGCCAGGTGACCACTCCGCTGAATTGAATCTGCTGATTCAAGGAGGCGTCACTTGCCACCTCTGCTCGTTCTTGAAATCTGTAAGCACCTAAGATGTTTAGGCGCTTCCAATTTAGAGCTGGACACTCACACAAAGTATGTAGGATGGTGTTCTCTTTCATCTCGCATCTTCTGCATAAATTGCTGGAGGTCTGTCCCAATCTTGTCGCGTGAGATGCGGTAAGGCAGTGTCCTCTGAGAAGACCTACCGTCGTTTTCAGTCTGTTCTTGTTTAGATCAAGTGATAACCACAAAGTCTTGGGTACCCTATAATCCATTCTGTTTGCCCAGTCAGATTGTAGTTTGGTCCATATGGCTCCATCTATTTCGTTTGTGATGTCCGTAAGTGACTGTGTGATAGGTTCCGGCGGACTGTTCACGGCTCCCGAACCTCTTATTGCCAGTTAATCAGCTTTCTCGTTGCCTGCTACACCAGTGTGGCCGGGCACCCACATAATCCTTATAGCAGTATGTTTAGCTTTTCTGACGACAGCCTCTTCCTCCACATTCGTTTACAGTTTTCGAAGTGCATCTGTATGACGCTAGAACCAGAATGGCGGCCCTACTGTCGATGCAAATCGTCGCTATTCTCGGCACATAGCATGTAACTCCGGCTGAAATACGGTTGTGGGGTTCGCAGGTCTGAACCACTTGCTAAGATCCAGATCCGCCGAGTAGACGCCTGAGCTTACTCAAGTGTCAGTTTTTTAACTGTCCCTATAAATCAGGACTCCACCGTTATTGATGGCTTCTCTGCTCTCCCAGTCTCTCCTTGTAAGAAACTTCACTTCGAAGTTCATGTGTTCCGTAGCCTCAAGATCGAGGTGTATTGTCTCCGGCATGTTGTCAGAATACAAGAGTGACCTTTATTGAATCGTGCCACATGCCAGAATTTTTGGCGCGTATTGCTGCTAAACATGCGCTTCTGCAGATGAACTGGTCCAAGGGTATAAGCCCCAGGATCATTTCCAGCCCAGCCGTTGGGGTGATTTTCAGGACACCCGTAAAACTTATGCAGACCAGTTGCTGCAATCTCGTTAGTTCCTTGACATTGGTTTTATTTTCGATGGCTTTTCACCATACGATCGCTCCAACACAGATGTAGGTCTCACTACACATATAAATATGTAATAGGCCGTGTGAAGTCTGAGGCCCCATGTACTGGAGTAAGTCGACTGACACGCGAAGAGAACTGCGCGGGCCTTACCAATTCTGTACTTTAAGTTATCTCCCCAGAGCAGTTTCCTGTCTAGGTCCAAATATTTAACACTGGCAGCAAGGTGTAGTGTTATTCTGTTGGGGGTGGGTGTGGCAATTTCCGGCACGTTATATTTCCTTGTAAAAAGTATTAACTCGGTTTTTGTCGGGTTTTTACTTCAAGCAAAACATTACTTTAAGATGTGACAGATATTCTATGGGGATTTTCAACAAGGACGATGCATTTTATTTTTGACATTTCTCGAACAGGAGTGAAGTTGGCTTCGCAATTCTTCCACATTTTGAAACGTCAGTCTATGCCATTTAATTATGGAGAGATACACGCTTCAACAACGTTTGCAAACTATTTAACTGTTTTATCAAAGTTTACTTTCTATCGCGACTACGTTGCTCGCGCTTACGCCAATTTTCGATCGACGAAACCATCCAACAAGACGGACTATTGAACGTTTGGTGGACAAATTCGAAAAAAAACTTATGCATTGCATAATATCTCAGTGCCTGTGCGACAACGTAATGCTCGAAGTGAAGAAAATATCGTGGCCGTTCGAGAGAGTGTTCGTGAGCAGTCAAGGATGTCGATTCCACGCCGATCGCAGGCGTTGAACATCAATGTGACCAGTTTGTGGCGAATTTTGCGAAAGGATTTAGCTCTCCGACCATACTCGTATAAGATTGCGTAGACTCAAGAACTGAAGCCAACCGGCCATTTAAGCGTCGCACATTCGCTAATTGGGCTCTGGACCAGATGCGAGCTGACGACGACTTTCACAAGAAAATCATCTTTTCGGATGAAGCTCACTTCTAGCTCGATGGTTTTGTCAACAAGCAAAATTGCCGCATTTGGTCGAGTGGGCAGCCTGGAGGGAGCAGCCTGAAGTGATGCACGAGACACAACTTTATCCAAAAAATTAACTGTTTCGTGCGGTTTTCATGCCGGCGGCGTCATCAGCCCATTTTTCTTTTTTGATTAAAACGGCGCACCAACAACAACAACTGTCAAAAAAAACAAAATGCATCGCTCTTAATGAAAAAACCCTATATTTAATAAAGGATGCAGATTCTTTTGTTTGTTGCCCTATTAAAATTCAGACTCCTTTTCCTATGGGTACGAGCAACTATTTCGAATACTGTATTTTGCTCATTTTAAATCCCCCTCTTCTCCCGTTCTTAAAGAGTCAATCCTTGACTCTATGCTTGTTAGTAAGGCAATGGTCAAGTGGGGTGATTTCAAGTGTTATGATTAATCAGTACAGTAGCATATCCGAATATTTTTGTTTGTTAAAAAGTCTGGGGAAAGTCTGGTAGTCTATTGTCACCCTGTTACAGTCTTCCTTTGTTCAAATCAAGTGAAATTTTTAGTCGGATTACGGGTGTGCGTTGCAAAAACTAAAATCTATATTTTAAGAGCCCCTGCATAGGAAATGAGTTCTCACTATTATTCAAGCTATGCATAGGCTCTTAAAATATCCAACCTAAATTGTGCGTCATGCAAAACAAAGAAAAGATAAATCCAAGATTAAATACTCACTTTCCAGATCGAGTCCACCGAGTCCAAGTGATCGTGGCATATAGCTAGGATTCATACTATCACTGTAGCCGTCTAAGCCCCAATTGCTCGGAGGCGGTATCGGTGAGCACGGTGAACTGGCCCGATTACCGTAACGTCCCACACCCAAATCGATCTCGTCCAACGGTTTCAGTTTCGATGTTAGAAGCGGATTTGAGTAGGTCGTATACGATGTGGATCCGCCAACGCCGAAGGAGGGTGGCAACGCGCTGGTCAGCACACTTGATGGCAATGTCCCAATAGGCGGAAACATTGATGTGGCAGCTGTCGATGTTCCGGTCAGACCACCTCCAAGAACTGTCCCCACACCACTGCCGACTACGCCGCTTATTGAGGGGTGCGTATAGGAGGGTATGACGGGCGCTCCGCTTAGACCTAAAGAGTAACTGGCTGATCCCGATGGTAGATTATATGAATTGTGAAGTGACAGGACGGGCATTGTTGTGCTCTGAAATTTGTTTAGTTGGCGTTTTAAATGTGTGTAGGGGTGTTGTATATTTAGGTATATGATTTATGTTTTTGTTTTCATTTAGTTGCACATATTTTAAAAGTAAGGAAACAAATAAGGGTATTTATGTTCAATTTCTCAAGTGTTCAATGGAAAATGCAAAAATTTTGTACTTTATGGAATGGGTGAAATTAAAAAAATGTAAAAAAAAACTAATTTAATATGATAACTCATTTACAGTCTACATAAATATTCCTTAAAGAGTATTGTTTGTTGTACATGCTGGACTATATGGTTTTCTAATGACAATGGACTTGAACCGTTCAGAACTATGGAAACTCAATTTATGTGCATTTATTTTAACATAATATATCAATGATATCATATAGTAAAGACTACATTATCACTATCAATTTATGAATAGCGCACATTTAACTAAGTACATATTTTTATGCTAAATGTACCAAATAAGATGGAGTTTCGGAATGGGATTAATCCAAGAAACGTTCCAGATTAAAAACTAATAGATGCATTTGAAAGATTTGTTTAAGACAAAATGCATGCTGAGCCTTATTTAATTTATTTATAAACATCTTGGCTTTGAAATACAGTTTATGCATTCTTGTGCATAGCATATTTTTGGGCAGCACGCTTATTCTATTTCGAGAATTTTTCTGGAATGACACTCCTGCAAGGTTTGCGTCATTTTGCTAGTGTTAAAAAAGAAAAAAATAAATAAATGAATAAAAAATCTGATATACATACTTAACACTTTAAATTTTGTTTTCTTTCATTTATCGAAACCCTGCATAAATGTAACTAAAGCCATTTATGACTTTTGCTAATGAGGAGACATCTAATTGCCATCGTTGGAGTTTATCATTAGGCGTGAATTTTTTCACAAATCATCAGTCAAATTACCATTATTTATTATCAAAGTGGACGTCACGAGAAACTCCTGATCAACCTAATCGCTCTATAGAAAATTCTGTTTGTCACTTAACGCCTCCCCAATCAAAGTGTCTATTGGAAAACCTCAGATTTGGGTTCAGTACTCCTAAAATATCTAAACGCTTTCTTCAGTCAAAAGCCATATCCATGTCAAAAAATAATCATGATAAGTAAAGAAAAATTTTCAATGTATAGTTCTTGAGATGTGTCCTTAGAACTTTCTATATATCAAATTTTTCTTGCATTATATCTGGATTATAATATTTGATGTCTTTTGGCTGAGAAAGCGAGTTTAGAGTAACTTCTCGCTCGAGGCGTCAAGTCACGCTCCGGAAATGGAAAATAACAAATGGAAAAGTAGAAAAAGGGAAATGGAAAATCCTTACCCAAAAATTAAAATTGGTATAGAATCGAAATAAAAATGGGAAACGAAATGGAACATATGGAATGTTGTTGTTAATTGCCTTGACCCCTTCAGAGCATGGGTGACAACATCTCTCGCATAGCTATGCCTTGTTGACGTTTATATGCTAACATATAAGCTAAGGATGGTGCAGTTGCTAGCATGCACCTCCTATCCCTACCGGCTTCTACTGACGAGTTTGGAATCCTGTGAGAGTTCTAATAATACCCACAGGTAGCGCCGGAGATCGGAGCAGCATCGTAGAGTGGTGACCGAGACCACACGGCTATCGAGCGCTTCACATAGGGATTGGAAAGTGAAAAATAGAAAAACAAAATAGGAAATTGGAAAGAGATGACGGAAAATGCATGATGATGAACGTCAACGTTTACCAAGTCTGCCAGCTCGTTAAAATAGTAAGAGCCAATCATTAATCTGCTCAGACTTTCCAACCCCGAGCATCCACAAAGAAGATGGAAGGTACTCTCCTCTTCCTCGTCATCACCACAACTTCAACAAATGTCATTATAAAACAGCCTAAGCCTCCTGACGTGCTCTTCTATTGGACAATGACAAGTGATGACATTGACGTCAGCGCCGATATATAGTCTCCTCAACGACAGCAAGTTAGCAGAGCGATCCAAGTCTAACCTGGGCTACATCTGTTTAGTTAAATTGCATGTGCCGCCGCTCAGCCATCTCGAGTTAGTCCTGCTGAACGCAGCCTGCATAATGGCGAGTTTGCATGAGTCGCAAGGCATTTCAACCGTACTTCAGCCGTTGTACCCCGACGAGCCAGTTCGTCAGCCAACGAAGCCATTGTGGTCTGGAATCCAGCACACAACAATGCCGAAGAAGCTACACAATTCCATTAACGATACACGGTACTCCAACACAATGCTCGAGGTAGTAAGTACGGATTCCAGCGATCTAATCGCAGCTTGGCTGTCTGTCAAAATAACAATGTTCCTCACAGATAGGGCAAAGCTACCAAATTCCCTGCGCCAGCCCCACGATCGGTCTTAGAGCCATCGTTGTGGATGTACATCGTGTCTGATGTTGAAAGCCAGTCTTCAACCCATTGAGTTCATGATGGAATAAGGCATTTGAAGTTCTTGGCAAACAACGGTTTTACCAAAGCATAGCCCGTAATTGCAGGGATATCACTATTTCTTAAAATTATTGAGTGCACACTATTTACAGTCGACCACTGACCTGTTTCACGAATCCGGCAGTGCAAGCGGCCATCTGTTAATATCCAATATGCAAGGGGACAAGCTGAGTATGATGTTCATAGCATCAGAAGGAGCCGTTCTAAGGTCGTATAACTGCCATGTAGCACTTTCGGATGCAGGCCCCACTTTTAACCGATGGCTCTCCTTCATGTGTAAAGTTTAATATTAACCTTGTTTACGCATTCCTGAATATTTGGCCTCTTTTTTAACTTCCTGTCTAGAATCTGACCAAGGAAATTTGCCTTTTTGGTGAACATCAATCTCGCCCCCTCCAGGACAGGAGGCTCAACAGGTGGAATCATATCCTTCCTTGTAAATAAGACAAGCTCCACCTTGCTGGGATTTACCCGAAGTCCACAGTTCGTAGCCCAGTCCACTAATATGGAGATGATATTTTGCAGTACTTCACTTAGAGTGGTAGAAAACTTACCCGAGACGGCGGTAGCAATGTCATCCGCGTAAATAATCACTTTGCAGCCATGCGCCTCCAATTTGAGTAGAAGGCCGTTGATAGCGGTGTTCTATGAGATGGGGGAGAGGACCCCACCAAAATACTCGCCAGTTCTTTTTTGGGTCGCCGTTGGAGAATTTATCCTCTCAAGTGGTTGATCGCATAGGATCTGTAAGGGCGGCGGCATGCTAAGATCCATATAAGTTGTATGGAATCGATGGCTGTAGCCCGAATATACGTTTCTTTGTGCGTTGATGCCGCTGGCGACTTGTCAGAACACTATCATATCGTTAGGCGCATTATGACGCTTCAAGTGAGATATGATTTCCCCCCATGTCAAGTTGGCCGGCCTATATAAGGCCGGGAACGACCAGGCCGATGTTATTTCGGCCTGGTTGTTCCCAGTCCCGCCTCTCACACTGATATGAGATACAAGGTGGATGCGCTTGACGAGACGTATCTCGTGTCATCTCGTGTTCGAAACCAGCGAACATTTTTTGGGTCCCCGTTGGGGAATTTATCCTCTCATGAGGTTAATCGCATAGGATCAGTAAGGGCGGCGGCATGCGAAGATCCTCATAAGTTGTATGGAATCGAAGGCTTTCGCCCGAATAAACGTTTGTTTGTGTGTCTGGTGTCTGGGAAATGAGTCGCTAGCAGAACGTCCATATTTACCTTACTAGAGGACGTCCATATTCCATCGGGGTTCATAGGGTAGCTAGGAGTTGATGGATTAGAGGCGAATACTTTACGAAGTCTCGAGGCATTGCTTGACTTGTCGATGGGTATGCATATCAATCTCCACGAGCATCGTTTCGGGTTCCCGACTTTCTTCTTAAACCTTCTAAGATGTATCCTGTATACACCAATCCGATTCGTTCCCCGATGATTTCGCCGTGTTAAAAGCCTTCCTGTATAAGACACTCATTTATCAGCGGACTCCACCACACTGGTTTTTTGTGACCATTGGGTCTGCGATCGGGGCACAGTAAGCATCAGTAAGGGTACTCAGCATTCCACCCAACTCCCGGTTATACTTCGGTTGTCTCGGAAGAAGTGGTAATACTTCCAAAAAGGTTTTACGCTGTGTGACCCAATTAGTTCTTCGTCTATTTAAAATAACTGGGCAATTCGTTATGTGCTCATCAATCCCGAATTGTAGATAGCGGTGATCAGGGAAGAATGGTCCCAAGACACCCTCCAACCCGCACCAAATCTTGAATATCCTCCGGCACGAGAGAGATGTCAAGGACATCCTTCCTGTTTGTATTAATGAATGTGGTTTCCCCGCCAACATTATAAATGAGTGAATTGGTCGAGATGACGTAGTCGAACAGAAGCTCACGTTGTTCGTTGGTATCGGGATTCGAACCCGAAACGTCGGTAGTCAAATGTGAGACTGATGCCTCAACACACTGCGCAACGAGTCGCCCTATGAAAAGCATCATGACCATTGTTCTTGCCGCGGAACTAAACTCAGTTATGTATTGTTCGAGCATGATAAAACCATACAGGACCACCTACGAGTCCCTACATGAGTATCACTGACAAATTCATTCAAGCCGGCTTGATGAATTCGTCAGTGATACTCATGTAGGGATTCGTAGGTGTTCATGTATGATTTATAATCGGGGAGCACGCCAGATGGCTTCGGCTTCCGTATACCGATTTGTGGTGGAGCAGTGGGAACGAGAAGGAGAAGGAGAGTATATTTCATCTTCTCTGTGGATGTCCGGACTTAGCGGTATTTTTGCCGAGCTGGGAGACTTGGAAAACGTTGAAATAGCCAGCTCCAACGTTTTATCGTATGCTCAGGCTGGTTCGGAGCGTAGGATGGTGGGGATAATTTATCCTGTGAGGTATCACAAAGGATCCAGACGTGGTTTATGTGTATCGTGGTTATCTTGACAACTCTCTAACCTAACCCTAACATATCTCGAGTCACTCGCTCTAAACAAAAGTAACGAAACGCGTTAGGAACTATTGTTAAGCCCTCTCTCAGTTAATGAGTTACTTCATTCTTTTGTTTGATGCTCGAGCTCATCTCAGTTCATAGTTTAATTTCCGCTTTCAGATAATAGTAGCTTTTGGCTTATGTCAATTATTGCTGGATTGATAAAAAAAATGAGCTAATGTGAAGCTTATAAATTTAAATTAGGGTTAAGGCCGAATTACATGCAGACGGATGGACGTATGATTTCAATTGAAATGTTTTTAATTTCATTAAACGGCTATCGATTGTTTCCTCTTTGAACCAAACAAAACTTCTCAAAATCTCAGTTTATTTTTGGATGAAGGACGTTGCGAAGTATGCTATTTCCTCATGAGGCGCATTTTACTGCTTTGTGTTTGCATTTGCCCATTATGCGGCAGTTAAATATTGTAGACGAAATTCGCTGAAAAGATTCCACCATAATCGATCAGATGAAAAGTAAACAGAGAGACAAACGTCCGGTCTATATAATTAGTATATAACCTGTCAAACTCACGTTCTCCTCATACTTCTCCCTTGTGCCCAATTTCATTTCCTTTCGTTTCTCTACCCCGGAACACACGTCCTGTTCATATACTAAGCATACAACCTGTCAAACTCACACTGTCCTCATGTGCAAAAGCGATTCATCAGTCTCGCCCAATTTCGTTTCCTTTTATCTCTCTCTTCCAAACATTTACCACCCACAAAATGATGACTGTGACACTCACTGAAAACACACACAGTGTACGCTTAAAGCTTCAGACGGGGAAACTCAATAAATAATACGACGATCGTATACAGGGGACAATTTAATTTTCCTACTGTGTCTCTGTCCGATTTTGTGCGAAGCTTTTTGTATACGAAAGCTCAGCACATGTATATTCCTTTTCATAATTATTTAGTCAAGGCAAATTCAACACACAAATTGAAATGACGTCCGAATAATAAATTTTACTCAAGCTAAAATAGATACTAAGATCAGCTTTTCGTGCGAAAACTCATGTAAAAACTGTCATAAATTGCGCTTGCACGAAAAATTTTCGCTCTCTCAGTACTAACATATTTCATTCGAAGAAAAAAGTCTCCACATCTTTATGAGCAATTTTTACGTGAAAACAATTACTATGCACTTTGTTTCGCTTAAAAACAGATGTTTTGAGTAGAATGGAAATTCAAGTGTCGTGTAGAGCGCCGCGATAATGTGCTGTGTGCAAGTCTACACTGTCACTTTTTCATGGGAGAGATAAGTGCAACATTTTCGCACGAAGAGATTAGTACCAGCCATCAGACATTGTTTGCTAAGTTTCAGATCATTTAATCAAATCAGACTCAAAACACCTCATAGCAAAGAGCAAATATATGAAAAGGAGTTGGAAAGGTGAACTAAAAGTCAGGTGCAACATTATTTGCACAGGAGAATCATAAAGCAAGCGAATTTTTAAACGTACATAGATCTTACAGGGAACATGATTATTCTTCTGCACTGTCGAAATGTCTATAGTTATTCTTGTGCTGAACTTTCGTTAAGAAGCTTTGCACAACATCGGACAGTGGGGAAATTAAATTGCTCCCGATATAGGATCGTCGTATCGTTTATTATCGGTGTACTGAGTTTCCCCGTCTGAAGCTTAAAGCGTACACTGTGTGTTTTCAGCTTAAGAATGTCGGCCGACATCCTGGCAAAATATCTGCAAGTGGGAAAACGCTGTAAGGAAATAGATATTCGGAGATCGTGTTCGAACATATCCAACGGCTGCGTTTTGGCGAAATCTGATTAAATATCATAAAACGGACTTTTGTGGATTTCTCCTCCATATGCTTTCCTTGCGGTAACATATCTACCGTCAACTGTCAGTTTTTGGAAAATATTTCCCTCCGGATCTGAAAAGTATTCAAACGCAGCTATTATAAACTGTGCCATCGTGTGCGTGGTTTTGTCGCCGAAAGCAATGAAATTTGAAACTGTTTGCTTGCACACACTAGCCGATTCCTTTCCTCAAATATTTACAGGCGAGATGAGATGTCTACCTATATATGGAATTTGCATAATTTGAGAAAAAGCTTAACACTGACCACATGAAAACCTTCTTTTAGCCCAGGCTAAAATTCATCAGTCCTTGAGTCGCACCTCATACGAAAGTTGATATTGCAGGTATTCATTGAACTACGTAAGAGTGCACTTAAGTAAGATACGAAAGTTGACCATACACAGTTGACCGCTTTTCAACCTAACTGCCTAGACTACTCCTAAGTGGCTTAGTTGACGTTTCGTTAGTATTTATATACATCTCCCCGCCCATTAAGCAGAATTTTTTGAAGTCAGGAATGATTGTGGCTTAAAGTTACGCTCACCTCTGTGGTGTGGGGCTTAAGAATAAGCCACCACCTTTCCCAGCTTATCGCAGAATACGGCGAAAAGGGCAGTATGCGTATGCTAGCAACATGCATCCGTTATGCTGACGAAACGTCAGCTGGGCTGTGCTACGCCCCAATAGGTGTTAAGGTAAGTAAGGCATTGTAAAAAAAAAAAAATTAATATATACGTACATATTTTAAAATAAAAGTACAACGTGTTTGTTAGGCATAAACCAATGATTTATAATTCATTTACTATTTTAAATACTTTCAATGGATAATGGTGCAAGTAAACCAAACAGGATTAAAAAAAAATCGATAACTAATTTACTAAGTTAACAAGAAGTTCTGATTGGGTTTTGTTTCATGTCAGTGAGTATAATTACTGCTACTTGTATTTTTTTTACATAACTGAGTGCCTTCCAGCATACTTAAGTGGGGTGTTTGTGAATAATTACACAATCGTGGGAAGTGTTTTTTTTACGATTCGCATGCTGTCATTTAATCCTCAAATCACATATTGATTTTATTATGAAAACTATTTGCCATAATTATGCCAGATTCGTTTTTTTTTCGATTTATATCGCCCTGATATAAACAGTTTTATTTTTTTTTTAATTTAATTTCAAAAGTCAATCTGAAGGAAATTCTTAGTTAAAATGAAAAATGTTAAACAAAATAAAAAAGTATAACTTAAGTGTAATTATGAAATGAATGGTAGTGTCTTCTTTTTTTTCTTTTAATTGAGAAAAGGAACGTTATTATTATAATTGAAGCATATTTAATATCACACCTGACTTAGGGGTGGCATGGTTGTCATAGGATGTGCCCTCCCCGGCAACGGGGAAACATGTACGCCACTGGTACCGCTAAGAACTTTGTCTGTTGACGTTGTCGTTCCGACACCGCCATATGCCGAGGTATCGATTGATGTGATTGCATGACTACTTAGACTTGACGTGATGCCCATTGAATTGGTGCCAATTCCCGATATGCCTGTAACGCCACAACTCGGTCCCGTCATTGTGCCTATTCCACCGGTTCCTGTCAATCCGTGTGTGACCGATGTCATACCGGACACGCCCGTTAGTCCGGCTAACGTTGACGTACCCGTCAATCCACCCGTTCCACAATATCCTGTTGTTCCGCACAGTCCCGTCAGTGCACTTGTGCCGGCCATTGATGTCATAATACTGGATGGAATGCAACCTATATGAGATGACATGCCGGTCATTCCAGATGCCATTATCGAGCTGGATGTTAACGTCGGACCAGTCGTTCGTGGATGCTCTAATTCGGCTAAAATCCGATTATCCTAAAAATATTTTTTTAATTGAAATGGTTTTTGTTCAAGAATTACGCGGACGGCGTCTGATCAGAAAATCTTTGCGGCTTTCTCTCAAGAAATCAATAAAAAAAAAAAAAACGAAAAGTCTAACATGCTTTGTTTAAAATTTCAGCTAAAAGCAAAAATATTATTTATATATATTTGTATCTACATGGACAAGAGACGGATTTCCAGCGATAATCTTTAACAATATGAAGAATGTATGGAGTACTACTACAATATAAAAAAATAAAATTGCTTATCCTGATTTCTTATTCAAATCTCAAATAAATTAAGTAGTTTTATTAGTCTATTAACACTCTCATATATTTAGTAGCACCCGGGTGCTCATCGGATATAAAATGCTAGTTTTCTCGGTTTAAGTAATTTTTAAGTAACCCAAATTTCTGGTTTGCTATCGCTAATCACTTTCACATAGAAAGCAATGTCCACAAATATTATTTTTATTTTTTTTGAATACTTAATTGGCACGGAACCAGTTTTTTGGGCGACAACCATTGTAGTGATGGAGACGGGAGGACGAGGATTGGTATGGCCGTGAAGACCTGGAACACCAAGTGTCGAAAAAAAACACTCTCCAATGACCACCCGTGACGTGCCCTGGCAGACCAGCTCAGCTGTCGGGAGTAGCGGAGTGGGCGAAACATGGTAGTCATCGGTCTCCTCCATCAACGTACAAAAAGGTATCGCAAGTCTGCCCGAGGAAAAACTAAAAAATAAAATAAAAATAAAACTCGAAAAAAAAAACTAACAATCCGCAACAACAAAGATAAAAGCTTTTGGTGGTGCCTTCTGCACCAAACTCTCAAAGACTCCAAAAAAATCAACAAAGTCCCGTGCAGGGACATGTGGCTGCATCAGCTAAACTAACAAGGCACGATGGCCAAAAATATATTTATAAATGTGAAAACCGTCCAATCAGGGCAGAGGGCAGATCCTCTTCCCATTCAGGTCATTTGAGCCTGACGATGTTTAACGGCTCTATAAGCGCCCCAAATGTAGTGGGCCCGGCGCAACCTTGCCCTCCCGACCGTGGGTTTCAAGCTCTATAGAGAATCGAAACTCCCTGTAGGGGATTTCAAATCTTTGCGCCCGAAATCCCACGGTCGGTCCCTAGGTCGCGCATGGCCACAACATCTGTGGCCCATAAAGAGCCGTTTTATACCGGAAGGCTCAGATGAACTGAGAGGGAAAAGGATCTGTCCTGATTGGACGGTTTTCTTCGTTATCAATATATTTTTGGCTTTCGTGCCCTGTTAGTTTGGCTTATGCAGCCCCACATCCCTGCACGGGACTTTGTTGGTTTTTGGAGTTTGTGGGAGTTTGGTGCAGAGGCACCACCATTAGCTTTTCTCTGTTGGTTTTATTGTTTATTGCGGGTTTCTAGCTTTATCGAGTTTTTTTTTTTAGTTTTTATCTGGGCAGACGCGCGATATCTTTTTGAATGTTGATGGAGGCAGCCGATAACTGCCGTGTTTCGCCCACCCTGCTACTCCCAACAGCTGAGCTGGTCTGCCAGCGTACGTCACGGGTGGTCAACGGAGAGTGTTTTTTTCGACACTTGGTGTTCCAGGCCTTCACGGCCATACCAACCCTCGTCCTCCGGTCGCCATCACTACACCATCGACCACCATATACCACGTATATGGCGCTTAGCATGCCGTCGTCCTTACCAGTCACTAGTGCGACTACATGTTTAAATAATGGTTATTTAGAATAACTTCCCCCTGCCGAGGGGTTCCGTATTATGTTGCCACTGGCACCAAGCCAGAACAAATTCAGAATTTCGCATCGGCAAGCTGCACATTACAATTTTCATTCGTGATGCGAAAATTCGTACCCATGTTGTGTTTGCCAACCTATATAAGGCAAATCAACATCGACTTGGTCATTTTCGGTCACGCTTATCATACTAATGCGAGGTACGATGCGGAGGCGTCAGATGAGACGTTCCTCGCATTAGTGTTCTTAACCGTGAAACACAGTTTTTGATCTTTTATAAAAGATATTTGTAAAAAAAACTTTGATAGTGTAATGGGCTAACTTTTATAAAAGTTCTTTTATGATATTTAGCCTATTCACGCTATATTTGATAAAAAACTTTTGACAGGCGAACAAGAAGAAGACTTTTGTACCAGCTGTGGAAGTTTGTACACATAAGATGACTGTTGTGCTGTCCTTCCGAAGTAGACGAGTTGCCACAATTGGGAATATATTTTCTGAAAGTATTTTAACAGGCAGGAGAAGAAGCAGACAAAATTAGCTGTACATAGTTTGTTTTCTGGAAATACTGCACCCATAGTGAATTGACGTAATGTTATCGCCAAGGCACAATCCAGAATTTGGACATAACGCTATGCGAGACTCAAATGCTGTGAATTGGCCGCCCAGATTCAGAAAGTTATTTGACTTTAGGCTAGTGATGTGCATAATGACTCTTTTCACTGTGCCAGCACATAAGCTCTGACTCTTTTCAATTAGTCGTTCGAAAAGAGTCGTTCAAAAAGACTCATGCAAAGAGTCTGAAACTTGGTTAAGAACATATTCAATAAGAGTCGTAGTTTTTAAAAATTCAGTTTTTCCCTTTATTTTTTACCCCCGATTCGAAGTGGGTGACCTCCAATGGCCTTTAGTTCGAACCAGCCAGATCGGAGCACTATTTCCCATGGAAACGGGGTTGCCAATCTGGGATGGACGACCCCAATTTTTTCTTTGCCTTTTTTGACCCCAGATTCTGAGTCAGCGACCTCCCAATGCCCTTTACCCTTTAGTTCGAGCCAGCCAGATCGGACCACTATTTCCTATGAAAATGATGTTGCCAATCTGGGGTGGACGACCCCAATTTTTTTTTGCTTTTTTTGATCCTATATTCGGAGTCAGTCAAATCATTCCACTCTGTTCTAAAAGTTCCATGAATTCCTCATTTGGTAAAAAATTTGAGTAATTGAAGTATGCGCTTCGTGAGTGAAACATCTGTAATCAGAAATTTTGAATGAGCGTTGCGTAGTATTTATGCGGGGCTTAATTTGAGTATTAATTTTACAGTGTGTCATTCTTAAATTGAACGATTTGGAGGCTATGTCGATGTGCCGAATCTTTCGCTCATTCTGTTGAGTCGCTCAAAATAAACGACCCGTTACTGTGTTACACATCACTACTTTGGGCGATTTCATAAACGTCCAATGTCACGTTTGAATCGACAGCACAAATTTCTGCGAATACAACACATTGTAAGTGGAGTGACAGAACGAGTATTTGACACGATCAGGAGGCGAGCGCAATCTATCAAAATTCTGGTTCTGGACGAAGCCGACGAAATATTGAACAAGGGATTCAAAGAGCAGATCTACGATGTTTATCGCTACCTGCCACTAGCCACACGAGTCGTTCTAATCTCCCCCACTCTATCCCACGAGACAGAGGAGATTCGTTCTGTGACATGGACGAGGTTGATGGATGCAAGATGTGATTGCATCCAGGGCCGTCGTTGTACTGTGCATCCTTCGGAAGCCATGCTGGTGGTTCGCAAGCTGGACGTGGGCTCCAAGAACAGGGTGGATTAGTGCTTCGAGCGTTTTGGCAAATGTTGATAGAAGTTTGATGGGACGATAGGACTCGCCAAGTGTCGCTTCTTTCCCAGGATTCGAGATTCCTTTTTTCCAGAGTTCCGGAATGATCAGTGATCAGTCGAGAGATATTCAATAGCTATTAAGTCGAGGTGTTTGAGCATTGCCATTGAGATTCCATCAGCTCCCAAGGCTTTCGAGTTATTCGCCTTCCTAATAGCTGCAATAAACGTCCGTGGTGAAGACAGGTATGTTGTTCGATTGCGGATCCTCCTGCGGATTATGCGCTTAAGTCTGTCTGGTGGAGGATGTCCAATAAATTGTTTATTGAAGCGACTTGCGCAGTTAGTTGGGGCGCTAATTGAATTGTCTCCGAACTGGATTGCGACACTCCCTTTCTGTTTTGGTAGATTAGAGAGGGCACGAACTATCGACTATAATTTGCTTATATCCGCGGTAAGGTTACAGTCATTCAGATGAGTACTCCTTGTCAACTTCCTGCGTTCGGCTACAAGTCTTTGAATTTCACAGTTCATTTCGTGAATTCTGGGATCGTCTGGGTTTGTGCTCTTGATGCTGTCTCTCTGTCTCGCTGAGGTAGGAAAGTTGGATAGAATTTTCTGAATGCGTCCTGCAGGAATAAATTTCGCAGCTGCTTTAATTGTGACTTTCCTGACTTAGGATTCGGCATTAAGTACGTTGGTAGGAGTTGGTAGGTCGAGGAATTTAGCATTGGTATATTCGGTGATGCCATTCCAGTCAGCTTTATTGTGGTTGACAAAAGTGCGATGTTCGACAAATATGACTTTTGTCGGTTTGTCAAGCCTTATCAGGTAATGGCCCGAATATAGTGGGAGGACCGGATCCTATTGGGCTTCATGTATGAGGCTAGCACTGGCAATCGTGATGCCTGGAGAGCTGGAACAGGTACCGGCAATACGAGTGGGCGTGTCGTCATTCAATATAAGAAAATCTGAAGCATCAGGTTGCTCTGCAAATGAGAAGCCTCTAGCGTGGCGTCATTGTTAGGAACATGTGAGTGCCAGACTTCATGGAGAGCGTTAAAGTCACCAAGCAGGAGACGGTGTTGACCGGTGAGGAGAGTGTTGATATTTACATGGTAACCCGAGGGACAACTGGATACCGGTGGTGGATAATGGATGGGGACACTGTAGGATGAGTTGCTTTCCGTTCCGAGGACAACGAATGTTAAATGAAAAAGGAGACGAAGAATATATAAATTTCATAGATTCTTATTCCATCTAATGGAGCTGTTAGCAAAATGCCGCTCTTAAACTTAACATCAGTCGTCTGTGCGAAACGTGATATCATCAACCCTTACAAACAATTGCACTTAGAGTCAATTATGAAGTCATTAACTGTCCATTTAACGATATCATATAGAAAATCGATACTATATCCTTCCTAAGCACAACGATTCAGCGTTTTCAGCCGCCACACAACAGTATTTGAATTGTGTGTATAGCGACTCTCCATTCAAACTCCAAGAATCGAAAATATCTCAGGGATTTGTTAAATTTTCGTTAAATGACTGGCAAAATAGAAAACCGATATTCAATGGATGAGGGTGTAAAGAGAAAAGTGAGAGTACTCATTCATGTGTATATGATAGGAGACACGCTATATACACCATCATCAAACTATCATCAACATTTAAATGTGCCCTGAACATATCGAAAAGGAAATGCGAAATCGATAAAGGATGTGATTTGCTTCCTCCCACTTCTTATCGTGCTGAAAATTTTACACGCATCGGTTCTGATGTAATGGGCTCATTTGATATGTTGTATTTATGGAATTTGGAAACGTTTTCAAATCAGAGCTGTTATGATATTTCAAAACTTCTATTGGAAATTTTCGAGATAGGAAATTGTTGCCTATCTGGGACGGATGTACGAGTAGGCTGAAGGGTGATGGGTGGAAGATATGCGACGTTTCACATTTGATTGTTTGAAGTTGAATCAATTTTAGAGATGATTTGTATTTTAACTAAAGTAGGGGCTTTGAAGGCACGAACTTTCATTGATGAAAATTTTGTTTCGCGTACTGTGAGATAAACACCGAATGTCCCAAACTTCCCCAAGATTTTAAATACTTATAACTGTTTTTTTTTAAGAATTTGATATTCATTATACGAGGGCGGCCTACAAAGAAAAACGAAAATTTTGGAAAAGTGGCGATTTATTTCTCAAGATAGTCTCCTTTTAGCTCGATACATTTGACCCAGCGATGCTCCAACTTCTGGAATCCGTCTGAAAAAAAAAAACGTTTTCTCGAGGTCTGCAAAGTTGGCCTCCGTGGCGGCGATGACCTCCTCATTCGACTCAAATTTCAGCCCAGCGAGTGACTTTTTCATGTTTGGAAACAAAAAGAAGTCGCACGGGGCCAAATCTGGAGAATACGGTGGATGGGGCAGCAGCCCAATTCGACCAATTTGGCCGTGGCGACGGCGGAGGTGTGAGCCGGTGCGTTGTCATGGTGGAAGAACACTTTTTTCTTCGCCAAATGGGGCCGTTTTTCTGCAATTCGGCATCGAACCGGCCCAATAATTCCGCATAGTAGTGCCCTGTGACCGTTTTGCCCTTCTGCAGGTAGCCGATGTAGATCACACCTTGTGAATTTCAGAAAATGGTGGCCATCACCTTTCCGGCCGATAGGACAGTTTTCGCCTTCTTCGGAGCACGTTCGCTGGGTGAAGTCCACTGTTTCGACTGTTCCTTGGTCTCTGGTGTGTACTAGTAAATCCATGTTTCGTCGACGGTCACGAAACGACACAGAAACTCCTTCGGATTGCGCTTAAACAGCGTCAAGCACTGCTCTGAAGTAGTCTCGCGCCTGTTGTCCGGAGTGAGCGAACGGGGCACCCATCGTGCCGACAGCTTTCTCATGCCCAAAATTTTATGCAGGATATGGCCCACGCGTTTTTTTTAAATGTATACTGTCCCAGCTATCCCGCGCACCTTCAATCGGCGGTCTGCCAATACGAGATCGTGGATTTTTGTCAGGTTATCCTCCGTGGTAGCCGTTTTCGGGGCATCTGGGCGTGGCTCATCAAAAACCGACGTGCGACCACGTTGAAACACGTTAAACTAATTTTTGACGGTCGCCATCGAAGGAGAAGTGTCACCGTACACAGCAAGCGCTCTTTGATTTCGCTGCGCGATTTCCCTTCCAAAAACAAAAATCGAATCACCGACCGATATTGGCCCTTTTCCATTTTTCTAAAATCCGCGGACACGCCCGCTTCTACACGCGGTCAAAACAAAACTACGAGTCCGATTTGGCTGAAATTGACAGCAGCCGTCTACGAGAATGTATAGTACTACACTGTAGTAAATTTTTCTTGCGATAGTGGCGCCATCAGGCGGTGAGGCTAAGTACTTATCGGACCACCCTCGTATGCTTATTGCATAATTAAAAAATAATGCCCCTTGCTTAAGTGTGTCAGCTTTGCAAGACGGAGCGCTTCAAGCAGATTTTCTTTCACAGGCTGTATTACTCAGAAACTACTCACCTTAAACAATGCCTTTCTGCTGCTCTTTGTCACCAAGAGCAGGAAGGATGTCCTAAATATAAAGCTGGCGTCAGAGGATTTGCAATATCTGATAGTTGCCCCTCTCCTAAAATAACCGTGTAATGAGCGGAGGTTGAATGCGATAGTGAAGAGCCTTACGACCGCTGGTTCAATGCTCAGATTGGCGAGCTTAGGATAACACGTAGGAGGTGCTTCAATAAGGCTAAATCTACGGAACAAAACTCGGCTTAGCAAATATATAAAAAAAAAGCCTCAGCTTGCATAAGAAAGAGCTGAGGAGGCCCACGCGTAGTCCGTAACTCTTCTGTGAACGTATTGAGAAATTCACCGATGCATCTAGACTGCGCATAATTCTGTCTACAGTTCAAACTACGCCCTCGTATCTGTTGAAAAATGACAGGATTTGGACATCCTCGAGTTAGGAGACGATCGACGTCTTGCTCGATACACATTTCCCTGGCAGCTCTACTTTTACTCCGCTTTGCAATGCTTCTTTGGTTGAAGTTGCTCCATGTGGGGGCATGGGCGCGTCAACACATGTACCATTTCTATGCCTTGTTGACGTTCGATAACATATCTACTTTTCGGAAGTGCAGTTACTAGCATGCACCTCCTATCCGCGCCCTCTTTAGACTGACAAACTCGGAGCACTGTGAGAGTTCTATTAGTACTCACAGGTAGTTTTTTTATCGTGCCGAGATTTGAATTCCGAGTTCTAGATTAATATCGTAGAGCGGTGAATGAACGACCAGGGCCACCGAGCGCGATATTTGCGCGGATTTGTAGAACATGCTAGACGTGGTCTATCTATGGATCGAATCTATTTTCAGTTTCTGTCTTGAACTAGTTTACATACCTCGAATATGAGTGGATGTGAAGATTGTGTTCATACCGAAAATGAAAAGTTCGCATGCGCGGCCGAAGGATCTTAGATCCATCAGCCTATCATCGTCTTTGTTAAAAGTGCTGGCGAGACTGATTGACACCCACCTACGTAGAACTATTCCCACATATTTGTTGGTCTCCTTTCAGCATGCCTACTGGAAGAGTAGTAGTAGATCTGTAGACATGGCACTACAGTTTCGGGTAGGCTACGTTGAAAAGCCTCTTGGATAGAAGGAGTAGTCGTTATTAACCTTCCTTGATATCAAAGGTGTTTTCAATAACATAAAACCTGGAGACATCACGGATATACTCTTCAAGTTTGGGCGTACTGGACGAAAGAGGATTGATATTCTACAAGAGTGATCACTCCACAGAACTTTCGCCTCTGCCAGTAGATTTGTATGTATTGACCAACAGTATAGACTACACAAGAAAGCTCACTCCATACAACTTTAGCCTCTGTCGGTAGATTTGTATGTATCTATACTGTGCAGTTTATACGATTTGTCAACTTATATTTGTTACAATGCGCCTTCTTCCCCCAACAATTTCATTGAAAAACGGTGGCCAAAAGTGCCACTTGATAAGTCACCCTCACCGAAAAAACGTAAGTCAAAGTTGAAAATTTGCTTTCAATATTTGAAGCGATGCATCATTCTAGTATAAATGAAAAACTGTTTTGAAGAAAATTTACTTGCCTGATCTTTAAATTAAACTTTGACCGGCTCTGGTGGCAAATTTTAGAAGTCCTGGTCCAATAAAGTCCAATAAATTTCTAGGCAGTTATTAATTTTCTTGGGGTGACCGGTAGCGCAGTGTGTTGAGGCATCAGTCTCATATTTGACTACCGGCGTTTCGGGTTCGAATCCCGTCCACGACGGCGTTCGTGGCCATGGATGTGCAGGGGGTGCATGCTGGCAACTGCATTATCCGAAACCAGTTTATGCCGACGAAACGTCAACTGGGCCACATGTAACAGTTGACGCGCTATGCCCCTCAAGAGGTTAGGGCAATTAAGATAGATAGATATTAATTTTCTTAATTCATTCTTTGTCTGTTTTTGTTTGTCTCTCGCCTAATTACCAATTGCGAACAACTTCCAAATTTTCTGAACTAAACTGCAGCAAATTTGTCGCTACTAATTTCAATGATGAAGTATTTATATTTTCACGCTTTCGACCCCGCCATCACAGACACCATGAGTGTTGTTCAAACTGAAGACGGGTTACTATTAGTATTTCCGTTGTTTTTTTAGCAGCTAGTAACTTTTAACACTAACAAGTTACTGATAATATCAAGAACCAGCAGATACATATTAGCAGTTGAAACAACACACTAAACATTCGGATGCGCTATTTGTTCACAGCTTTGTGTTAGCAGCTTTCTAAATTAGCGAATGTCGTAGCACATTCTTTACTCCGACGCGTGTTACCCTACAGTATGGAAATAGTATATGTCAGCAGTTAGCACGATGCATACAAAGTACGACAAACCAGAAAATGTTTATACTTTTCAGTTCTTATATCTTTAATAATAATTAGCAATTATTAGCAGTTATACATCTTATATTTAGCTGCTAATTCAAATTAGCATTAGCAGGTTTAGATTTTAGCCGAAATCAGCATTTTCGCCCACCACAAATTCAAGGTGTGCTTTACACATCCTCT
This sequence comes from Chloromyia formosa, assembly GCA_964017055.1. Taxonomy (NCBI): domain Eukaryota; kingdom Metazoa; phylum Arthropoda; class Insecta; order Diptera; family Stratiomyidae; genus Chloromyia; species Chloromyia formosa. Next base: position 80,087,386 of record OZ024817.1, read on the forward strand.
CTATTTTATTATTATTTCACCTTATAGCTGGCAAAGTTAGTTGAAAAAAACAAATTAAATACTATCATTTAAAGAATATCTGTAAGTCAATATTTTTTTTACAACATGGAATCACATCTCTTGTCCGCTAAGCTAACTATTCCCTAACATTTCCTTTTTCTATTCCAAACATTCTCTGATTACTCTATATTTCGCTAAATAAAAAAAAAACAGAAAAAGGAAAATAATACTTAAAACATTTATATTACATTCATAAAAAGTAGTCGCTCAACAGAATCATATGAAATTATTTAACTTGAACTACCTGAAAATTCTTTTTTTCTTTGTTACATATATATTAAACAAAAAAAAATCTTAGTAACAATAACTCTAATGATTCTAATACACATACGTTAGCAATGGATAAACGTGCCTGTTCAATCTTCGCCATAATCTTGTCTATCTCTGATCCCTGAGTTGTCATGGGAGCCCACGTGACCGTCGAACTAACTCCTGACGATGACATCATTGTTGTTGTTGCAGCTGTCATTGGTCGTGAATTTCTCGATTTAAGTGCCGCCGATAGTTCCAATTGCAATTCTTCACATCGTACTGTTTCCAGTGCAGCCTAATTGTAATTTTAAGTAATACATATATGACGTCATGTTTATTGTTTGCGTGAATATTTCGAAAGACGATTTGATGTTTTTATATTTAGGGTTTTGAATTATTTTGGTTGTAAATACTTTATTTTAGTATATTTTGATTATTTATTAAAAAATGGATGCGGATAAGCTTTTTATTTGGCCACGGAATACGCTTTGAGTAGTAAACACTAAAAATATAAAAATTAATATATATTTGATCGATTGTCAAAAAAGTTTAAGAATTTCTTGAAATGTTAATTAAAAATTTTCCTTGGATTCAAATAGATTTTTTCCGATTTTCTAAAAAAGGAATTTTTATTTTCTGGAATTTACTGAGGGTTATTTGAGAAATAAAGACTTAAAGTTGCTCAGGCTGAAGTCTTTGGTGCTTTCTTTGTTAATTTCTAGATCTCCCTAACAAAGATAAGCTTAAATTTTTTTAGAACTTTACAATAAAAGTGCATTTAGCCTAGGAATATAGTACCTAACTTTCGAGAAAAAGGCTACTACAATAAAAGGGTTAACAAAAAAAAACCAACTTGTTTGCACTTTTTTTAATCTCTATGGGTAAAAGTAAGAATATTCCTGGATTTTTTGTGAGACCAATTTAAGAGATACTAAAAAGATACAGGACAAACCAAACAATTAGGCATATTTTCAACATGGTGGTGGGTCCGTGGTGTTAAGGGGGAAATAGAAAACTCGAATTTTTAAACAATGTACCAACCCAAACAATATATCAAAAATCGAAACTACCCTAATTAAAGCAACCAGTGTTATAACAATTTGACTGACCAAAGTAATTTAACCTTTGCAAGATCACCGACTTTTTTAAAAATAAAATCGCAGGTAATATTTTACCCTAAAAACAGAAAATAGCCTGTAGAAATCAGATAAACTGTTAATTAGATATGACCTTGGAAAATAAAATAAAAAAAAGTGTGAACAAATCATTTTTTTAAATTTAAGGGCTGTAAATGACTCGAAATTTAAAAATTAGTATTATGTAATGTTAAAATAAATTGTTTACAACAAAATAGGATGTTTTTATTTTTGATAAAATTAGTGTAATATATAGGTGAAAACTCGAGAAAAATAATATAAAACAGCAAAATGTTGATAGTTGGTTACATATGCTTCTTATTTTTTCGAGCTATATCTAATAAACAGTTTATCTGATTTCTACAGGCTATTTTCTGTTTTTAGGGTAAGATATTACCTGCGATTCACTTTTTACTAGAATATGCTAGCGGGTATAGTTTTTGAGTAATTGCGTTTTTATTCAAAAAGGTTAAATTACTTTGGTCAGTCAAATTGTTATAACACTGGTTGCTTTAATTAGGGTAGTTTCGATTTTTGATATATTGTTTGATTTGGTACATTGTTTAAAAATTCGAGTTTTCTATTTCCCTCCTAACACCACGGACCCCGCCACCATGTTGAAAATGTGCCTAATTGTTTGGCTGGTCGTGTTTCTTTTTAGTATGTATCTCCTAAATTGATCTCACAAGAAATCTTGTAAAATTTTATTTAACTGGAGTAATGTATCTACATTTTTAGACTAAAATAAACTTCTAGCTGTTATGTTTACCGAGATAGAGCTTTTAAGGCATAAATCGACGAGCATTCATTTTTGAATTTTTGCTCATAGCTACTCTAAAAATGGCCCGAATTGAAAAATATTGGCCACGTTAGGCTTACAATCAAATTATCTCCAACTTTTACAGACCAGCTTTTCCATTTGGAGGATCCGTTGCAAAGATCTGTGAGCTTGAAAAGTGAAAAAGTGTGATTTTTCTCGGGAGCCTCGAAAATTGTCATTTTTTGACTATTGATTTCGACTACGCTACTGAACCGAATTTCAACATTGAGCAGTGCATTGAACACAGAATTCAACGGTCTTTAATTTAATGCTGCAAGGTTTTTCGATCCGAGGCACCGTTTAGGATTTATAACGATAATATTAAAAAACGGGCTCAAATTTCACGGATTTTCGCCCTCCAAAAGTTAAGCTCACCTTCTACGACCGTGCAAACTCAGTTTCCATGTATGCAGTATCTATAGAAGGGATTAAAATTATTTCCAGATATTTCCCTCATTATTATTAAAAAAGCCCCAAAATTGGCTTAATTTGACTGGCCTATATGGACAAATCCATCGTTAATTTGCAATTACCATTCAAAGGAATTCTTGGCCATTTTTTGACATATCAATCAGCTGGAAGCATATTTTAAATTTATTTTAGGCCCGCATTAAATGTATCGTAGTCTCTATATTAAACATATGGGAGTCAATGCTACAATTGATGCAATCCTGAAATAAAGTTAATTCGTGATATCATCTGATTGATATGTCAGAAAATGGCTGAAAACTTGTTTAAGCTCAACTCTGACCGCGGAGGCTGTTATAAACGAAAACCGCCAAAAATTGGGACCCACCAAATTGCACTTGCCATTTCTCGGAAATTTCCCACTCAATCGTAGAAGTAAAAACTTTTATTTTTAGCGCAGAGAAGTTGCTATAAAATATTGCTGAAATCTATATGAGAAATTCCACAGTTAATTTGCTTTTACTATTCCAAGAAATTCTTGGTCATTTTCTGACATATCAATCAGCTGATATCACGAATTAAATTTATTTCAGTATCGCAGCATAGACTGCCAAACATTTGATAGGGAGATAACGATACGTTTAAGTGCGGTCGTCCACTGAAGCGTATTAACGTCAACGAGCGGCAATGCAGATCCAAAAAATTGGATCTGCCGCGCGTAACCGCGCATTATTTTGAAATTTATAACGAAAAGCGCATCTTGTATCTGTGTGTGGCTTTGAAATTGCCGAGTGGATGATTGAGCACGTCAACCACTGGTGTAGAAAAAGTATCTTTTTTCGAAATTGTATCTTTTGATGGAGATTGCGATTTGTGTGACGGCGAAATGGAGAATTTGATGATAGAGGTTGTAACTATGAAATGTAATATTTATACCCTAGACTTTATAAGTATAGGGTATATTGTTTTTGTCACGACGAAAATATGTAAAATAACACCTTAAATGAAGCTCCGGAGGTATAGCAATGTATATACATATGAGAGGTGGTAAACCATAAAGTTGTAAGTGCCATACCAACGAAAAACCGTTTTATTAGCTTGAAATGATGTATGCGCCGGCATACACTTGCTAATAAAAAATTGGCATGAGAAAAAGTCCCGTAACGGAAAATAACGGGAGGTGCAAGTCATAAAGTTGTAAGTGCCTCCTGGTTGCAGTAACTACGAAAGAAATCATTAGTAAACTCGCAGCTACTAAAATGAATAAAATTGGTATTGAAAGTGGTGGAGAAAAACGCGTAAAGTGTGAAGCAAAATGGAAGAAAACCGAAGAGTCCGAAGCGCATATACCCTAGACTTGTACAAACCTAGTGGTGATACCAAAAGTACCAATTGGCAACGACCATTTGCATTAAAAGTGAATTTCCTTTATGACCAGTTTATAGGGCACTCATTAAGGAGGATGCTGACCATTCTCAAAATCAATTAACTAACCCATTCTACAAATATTTGTTGAGTTTTCTAAGTTGCTAGCTTCATTCTACAAAGTTATTGGTTATTTGGAGTTTCACTTGTAGGAGAGGTAGAGGTTCCTTGGGTTAGATCTTGCCCATCATTACCACCAACCAATTAGATCATGCTATGAACATTTAAGCAAAATGTCAAATCTCTAGCTTCATTCTATCGAAAGTTATCGCTTATTTGAAGTTTCGTTTGTAGGGGAAGTAGGGGTTTCGCTGGTCGGATCTTACATATTTTCAATATCAGCCAGCTGAATCTCACTAGCAACATTTTACCAAATTTTTAACTTGCTAGTGTCATCCTATCGAAAGTTATCGTAATTAAATGAATATTAAATTTTTTGAAATTTGTAGGCGAATTAGGGTTTGCTTTCATCTGATTATTCCCAACTTACTAACACTCAAGCAGCTTCTCACCTCAAGTTTATATGGCAAAAATCAGGTGTCTACGTCAATTGGTTCAAGAGTTATAGACAAAAAATCTGAAAAGTAGGGTAGTACGTGGCCCTTTGTAAGAAAATTACCGTTAGTTTTCAATTGATCCATTTTATTTTTTCAGCAGAGTATAAAATTACCCTCACGAGCAATCTGACAAAGCTAGGTCTTTTCATGTTTATTTAATCGGGAGTTACAGATACATTTAATTATTTTACATATGTAGGGGAGGTAGGCGTTCTCTTGGCCTGATCATGCCCATTTTCAATACCAACCAACTGACCATTTCAAGGCTCTAGCAAAGAATAGAGATTATTGCTAACAAGAAATGGGACTCTATACGAATTAAGAGTGCCCTACTAGTAGTTGTATATGTGTTGGATTCCATCAGTACACGAAGGGGTAACGCGGAATAGCAAGTATGTTACTCATACGATGAAACGTACTAGGCAGTTGGCATTTGAAGAGCTTTTCAAAATGTTGCCGTCCCTATCCCTCTAAAGGCAACTTTCATTTGATTATTTTCGTATCAATTGGCAATGCGCTTTTGCATAAATCGTATGAAGTGACACCCCCCTGGCTCTAGCTTCATTCTATCAAAAGTTATCGTGCGAACGGATAGACAGACGGACAGACAGACAGACATTTATTGTATATATATATGTTACGGAAACTGGTGTTAGTTCCCTAACAAGTGCGTTTTCTAGAAGGGAAAATTATAAAGGAGAGTATCCTTTTCTTTTGAAGCTCCTTAAAAAGAAAGAGAACCTCTTCTTGTTTCCCACGTTGATTATTCGTTGTAACGAAGACGAAATTTTGTGCTTGTTTTAAAGCTTTATTAATTTTAAAAGAGTTTTACAAAATTTTTACAGAGAACTAATTTAGTATTTTAATGCGATTCCGACAAGCGATTCTTACTGACTGACTCGTTGAAAAAAGCAGAAGACTCCTTTATGACAAGCGATATCATCTTTTTTCTAGGTAAAAGATATCGGCTCAAATTTCATTGCAATTTGGTTGTGCCATCGCCAAATTGCTGATCTAGGTGGCTAGTCAACCTAGATTATCACTGCAATTGTGCAATTTAAGAGATTGTAAGAATTCATATCACGTTGCATGCAACGTGACGTGAGTTCTATTATGATGGGTTTTTTCCATCGTAACATATATATACATTGCTATAAATCCGGACCCTCCTTTAAGGTGTTACATATTTTCGTCGTGACAAAAACAATATACCCTATACTATAAGTCTAGGGTATAAATATCAGAAAAAATAGAGGGTTGAGCTATGAAACCACAAATAAAAATATTTTGCCGGCTAAAACGCCGCCACCATTGGTGAGTTTTGCGATTGTCTTAAAGCTACTCTTTTATCAACCAGGCACTGGTATTTTTTTTTTATTCTTGATTTTAGACAACATGCATGTGCCAGTTTTCTTGCAAATGCCTGATGATAGAATGTCGCCAGGATACGTTTCAGCAATTTTGGAAAATTGGAAACTACAATGAGCAGCAATCGTACCTCTCTAATTTTATTCGAATTTGTTTGGTGCATCGAAGGCGGCATGGAAATTACGACGATTCAAAAGACAGTCGGAGACAAAGAAGGTTCAAATATAATATTATTCATCCGGATTATTAGCGGCATGTCCGAGATACAGGTTAACAGAATACACTTATTTAGAAAACAAATACAATATAAATGTATTTTCGGAATATTCCTATTTCACCGAGCGACGCATTGTGGATCGCGCCTTGGCTAATAGTGGCTTTACCGCTGTGGCGTATAGAGCGAGCGAAGCAAACGTTCTAGGGCGATATACTGAGGATTGGAACCCCTTAGGTCACGGAGCTCGCATAGCGAGGCCCACGCTACGGGATCGCGAAATCATCTCAATTTAAAACCCCCTATTGGTCAAAGATGCGAACAACTATGCGTCGCTTGGTCAACTAGGAATGTTTCGTACTTTCTCACTGTAGGTATGTAAAAAGACGTTCTGCGAAATGTTTGGTGTAACAAAACCGAGGGTGCAGCTACTCAGCGAAAAAAAGTGTGGCCCTGAGGAGTATGTCATCCAAGACAAACGTGGAGGAGCGCGTTCAAAACCTAACAGTGACTCGAAGTATAAAATTATGAAGTACTTGGGGATATCGGAAGAAAGGGTGTGAAACAGCTTGCACAAAGAATTAGAAATGCGAAAACTCTGCGCAGGATGGTTGCCGTATTTGATGAATGCCGATCAAAAGCAAATGCTCAAATGATTTTCGCAGCAGTCATTGCACCGATTTAATTGGGATCGACTTGCGATTTGCCACCATGGATGACACTTGGGCCCACCACTACACGCCAGAAACGAAACAGCGATCGAAGCAGTGGGTGGAGCCGGTAATTCAGCACCAAAGAAAGCAAAGTCGATCGCATCTGCCGGAAAGGTCATGGCCAGTGTATTTTGGGATGCGAAAGGGATCCTGTTAAAAAAGGAAGAACAATAACAGGCGAATATTACTCCAAACTTCTTGACCAGCTGGATGCCAAAATTCGCGAGAAGAGACCTGGCTTGAAGACGAAAAAAGTCATCTTTTACCAGGACAACGCACCTGTACACAAGTGTGCGTTGGCGATGGGAAAACTGCGTGATTTGAGGTACGATTTGCTCGACCATCCCCCTATTCTCCTGACTTCAGACTTCCATCTGTCCCCAAACTTGAAGAAATTTGTTTCTGGGAAGCGCTTTGCATCCAGTGAAGAAGTTGAGAGGGCCGAATATTTTCACAGCCTTCCAGACTTTCACTTCCGGGAAGGAATACTGATGTTGCAGAAAAACTGAACCAAGTGTGTTGAAGTCAAGGGAGATTATGTAAAATATGTAAATAAAATAATTTTTTAACTGAGAATCGCAGTTTTTCATTGTCAGGCTAAGAACTTTTCACCTTACCCTCGTATCTCTTATCAATAGCATAGCACATTACTTTCACGTGGCAGCGTTTTAATGTACATATGTTTATCTTGCTATAGTCTGCTAAGCAAAGGTCGGTTACGCAAAAAAAAAAACGCATTCGGTTGAAAAGGTCTCACTTATCCGCATCCACTAAGAAGTAATTAAAGTTGTAATTAATATTTTAGTTTACATTAAACGAAATGTTTAAAAAGAAAATTCTTAAAATATTTTACGAAAATGACATTTTGTACGTATTTTCCAGTTTCGTGGTATTCTACATTGTGCATTTCCTTTCCGACAAAGCGCATTCATTCGTTTACAATATCCTCACCATGTGTGTAGAAAAATAATTATATTTATGAAATATAAAGTGCAAGTATGTATGTGTATTGAAAATAGTTCGCGAAAACATGTAGATCTTGTATTCTTGCTGACTTAGACTGAATAGATTGTATCGTTGCGAAACATGATTGTATGAAATCGTGGGCCATTTCGCTAATGTTTTAGCTTTAGAACAAAATCAAACACTACCTTTTGATAGTGAGTAAAATCAACACGACATAAAACAACACCATAACCACAACATCAAACACTATGAAGACAAACATGTATGTAAATATGCTTCACATATGTTCGTACTTTGCCGGGACGTTAAATGAAAACAACAAAAGCAAATCAACTTCTAAATAATTAAAATAAAGGGACAAAAAAAACAGTTCAGCATTAACATGTTAAGTGCTTTTATCATGCAATATGCACATCGACAATGCATTATAGATTTCTCTTTGATAAGAGAGCGAGTGAAGTATGTTTATGGTTGTTATTGTTGTAATTGAAGGCGTTCATTTAACTATAATCTACTCGTACTAAGCTGTTTTGATTGAAATTTTTACTTAGTAATGTGAAAAGGATTTTATCGGTAATCCTACAACAAAAAGAACTTAATCCTCCGTTATGAAGATTTTCTGAAACTCCACTATAAGACATAGAGTAAAAAAATCAAACAAAGTTTCCGTTATTAAAGAAGCAGTTAGCTTTTCCTAAAATTCGGGATCGAATTATTACCTTGTCAGTGCAATAGTTTCTAAGTTAAATATAGGTAGAAAAGATACAGCTCGGTAATATCGGGGCCAATAAGTGCCGCAATGTCAATGGCCCAGGATCTGATCAAATTCATTAAATATTTTAATTATCTAATAAATAAAAGTAAAGACTATTTTTTGCATGTTTGTCATTCAAAAATTTTTGAACCACTGGGGCCATTGTCGCCAAATTTTGCTGGAGTATATTTGGCAACCTGCAATTAGTTGGGACGCTAAGCGATTTGACCTTGCAAAATATGATAGAGAAATGCCGTTCGGTATTATTGTTCGTGGTCCCTATACATTCATTTTAAGAGATGGATCCATCTTGGACCCCGCGCCAGAGCGGCTGTGCAGGCGAAAAACCAAAAAAATTGAGCCCTTTTTTTAATATTCTCCTCATAATTTGTAAACGGTGCCTCGGATCGAAAAACTTATTAGGATTTAAATTAAAGAGCGTCAAATTCTACATCCTACGCATTGCTCAAAGTTGGAATTTGGTTTAGTAGTATTGTCAAAAACGATAATCGAAAAACGTCACCTTTCGAGGCTTTGGAGGAAAATCACACTATTTCGCTTTTCAAGCTTACATATCTCTGAAACCGATGCTACAAATGGAAAACTCATTACACTAAAGTTGAAGATATTTCTATTTCAAGTTTAACTAGCTCAGTACTTTTCAAATCGGCCCATTTTTAGTGTAGTTGTGAACGAAATTGCAGAAATGGTTTTTTAGCGATTTGAGCCTTAATACAGGGTTATCCATTTTCTCTTTCGGAAAGTAAACTTAAATTAAACACAATAAATATTTGAATTTCGATGGAATTTTTATTTCATAATAAAGTTTGGATTATGCCATTATACGCGGAATACAATATCTGTCAAATGTCCCCCACGGGACCGCTTGCAGGACTCGATCCTTTTGAGGTAATTTTCGATTACCTTTTCACACATTTCGGGCAATAACTCGACGGACTTCGTCCTTCAATTGACCAATCGTCGTGGGATTGTTCGCATAAACACGGTTCTTCACATAGCCCCACAAAAAGAAATCTAACGGCATTAAATCCCAAGACCTTGCTGGCCAAGCCACATCGCCGAATCTCGAAATTACGCGTCCTGGGAATTTCTCGCGCAATAAAGCCAAATTTTGTCGCGTGGTGTGGCATGTGGCCCTGTCTTGTTGAAACCGCATATTGTCGAGATCCATATCTTCAATTTCCGACCAAAAAAAGTCATGAATCATGGCGCCATAGCGCTGGCCATTGACTATAAGGGCGGCTCCTTCATCGCTTTCGAAGAAAAACGGCCCAATGACGCCGCCGGCCCACAATGCACACCAAACAGTCACTTTTTGCGGGTACAACGGTTTCTCAGCGGTCACTTGCGGTTGCTCACTGCCCCAGATGCGACAATTTTGTTTGTTTATATAGCCGCCGAGCGCAAAATGGGCCTCATCGCTAAAGAAGATTTTCTTCGAAAAATCGGCATCGGTGGCCTGCTGTTCGAGGACCCAAACTGAGTACTCACGACGCAATCTGTGATCAGTCGGCTTTAATTCTTGCGTGAGCTGGACTTTATAAGGATGGAGATGAAGGTCCAAATGCAAAATGCGCCACAATGTGCCGTAAGATAGGCCTAAATGCTGGGATCGGCGCGGAATCGACAAATTCGGGTCTTCGGCCACACTTTCACTCACAGCGGCGATGTTTTAGGTCGAACGAGCAAAACGATGATGCACAGGTGTAGAAATGTCTGTCGCCGATCCAGTTTCTTCAAATTTTTTCACTGTGTAGGTAATTGTGCGCTCATTGGGACGATTATGTCGACCATAATCTGCGCGTAATGCACGAAACGTGGCCACCGCAGATTCACCATTTTGGTAGAATAATTTAATAATTTTGACGCGTTGTTCAGTCGTAAAACGTTCCATCTTGTAAAATGGCAAAACCTTCAACTAAACCAATACCAGTTTGGAATACACTAACATTTGACAGATGTCGAATGGCAGGGCTTTACTTTCCGAAACACGAAATGGATAACCCTTTAGCTCTATCTCGATAAATATAACAGCTAAAAGATTTAGCTTAGCCACAATTCGTAGATATTTTAACCTTGTTTATAAAAGTGTTGCCAAGTTTTTTGTCAGATTAATTTAATTAATTAAATAATTAGTTAATTAAATGATTTAGTTTCTTCCAGAATTTCAAAATTCAAGCAACTTATATGACACTTTAGCTTGGTTCCTAATGTATTTGAGTAATTTTGAGTCGAATGAAATCCACCGCAATTAAATATGACCACTAGTTCAAAAAATATTCATATTTTTCCAGATTGTTTTATTAGTTAAAAGAGCTTTTTTGTTAAGTAAGTTAAAAATAAAAAGGCTTTTATGCCAGTTTTAGGTTGATACTTAATGTATTTCATCATTCTGAGCAGAATAAAATTAACCGTGATTTCATACGACAATTAGTTCAAAAGATATTCACATTTTTCCAGATTTTTTTTATTAGTTAAATAAGCTTTTTTATTAAATAAGTTGAAAATAAAGAGCTTTGATGCCAGTTTTAGGCTGTTTTCTAATGTATTTGGTCATTCTAAATCGAATGAAACTTAAGGCAATTCTATACAACCGTTAGTTCAAAAGATATTCACATTTCTTCAGATTTTTCCATCAGTTAAATAATTTTTTTTTTATTAAATAAGTTTAAAATCAAAAGGTTTTATTCCACTTTTAGGTTAACTCCTAAAGTATTTGGTCATTCTGAGTCGAATTAAATCAACCGCAATTTTGAACTATCATTAGTTGAGATATTCACCTTTTTCCAGATTTTGTTATTAATTAAAAAAGACTTTTTTATTAAATAAGTTTAAAATACAAACTTTTATAAATAAGGTTAAAATATCTACGAATTGAGACTAAAACAAAACTTTTAGCTGTTATATTTATCAACTCGCTAAAAAATCATTTCTGCATTTTCGCTCACGACTACACTAAAAACGGAACGATTTGAAAAGTATTGGGCTTATTAAACTTGAAATAGAAATGTCTTCAAGTTTTGTCTAATAAGTTTTTCCATTTGTAGCATCGGTTTCAGACAAATGTGAGCTTGAAACGCAAAATAGTGTGATTTTCCTCCAAAGCCTCAAATGTGACGTTTTTCGACTATCGGTTTTGACTTTACTACTAAACCGAGTTCCAACTTTGAGCAATGCATTGGATGTAGAATTTGACGCTCTTTAATTTAAATCCTAATAAGTTTTTCGATCCGAGGCACCGTTTACAAATTATGAGGAGAATATTAAAAAAAGGGTTCGAATTTTTCGGTTTTTCGCCCGCACAGCCGCTCCAAGATGACTCCATCTCTTAAAATGAATGTATGGAGACCACGAACAATAATACCAAATGGCAGTTCTCTATCATATTTTGCAAGGTGGGTGGCGTCCGTTTATGTCGCTTAGCGTCCCAACTAAATAGATAGTTAGGTGGTTCGCGACCTCACACAGTATAGGTAAAACCGAACCCAAGAGTGCAGCGTCATTTTGCATATCGAAATTTTTCGTAAGTACTTTCGGGAAACCGGGGAGCGAAATAAGGTGGTTCGCGACTCCAAAATGAAACCACATACAGTAAAACCCCGATTAACCGAACCAAAGGGGGCGGCACCATTTCAGCAAACGAAATTTTTCATAAGTACTTTCGGGAGACCGGGGAGCAAAATAAGGTGGTTGCAACTCCAAAATGATAACACATACAGTAAAACCCCAATTATACGAACCAAGAGGACGGTATGGCGTCATTTCGGATAATAAAATTTGATACGAGTATATTTGGGAAAGCGAGCATGAAAGTAAGGTGGTTAGCGACTGCATAATGTTTTTATATGCAGTAAAGTCAAATTCAAGTCTGGCCACACACTGTCGAGCCCGAACTCGAATACGAACATGGTACAAGTGGACAATTTTCTTCAGATTCGTGTGAATTGAGTGAGTGTATTGAGCCGTTCAGAGGACACTTGTACCATGTTCGAGTTCGTGTTCGACATACTTGAGAAGCCGGCGTCATCCCGGCTTACGAAATTTACAACCCGTGGAAACTACCTATAATCTTCGTCTAACCGGGATAAGTATCAAAACCATTAGTTTTTGGGGACGCTGAGATGAATGATAGCATTCCCAAAGCCCCTCCTCCACTCCTACTCCCTCCTTCCCTCGTGAATGAGGAAGAGGGATTAAAATGTCCAAATTGATATAAATTAGTGTCGATTTAATAGTTTCGATGTATGGTGACAATCTCAAAAATACACAAAATGTACAAATATTGGTACGATCACTGGGACGAAGTAACACCGGTTGGAGAAGGATGGGGGCAGCCAGGCTGGCAGAGTCCACAGAAAAATTTCAGCAGGGTGTTGGAAGTGTTCGCTATAGAGTTGTTGAAACTGCGGAGGTACATAAAGCTCGCGACTAAGGGGACAAGAATAAGAATTGCTGCTGCGAGAAATGCAGAATCAATTGGGAGATTAAATCAACGGAGAGATTTGGTGATGGCTGCATTCCAATATGACAAAAAATTAGATTACAGCTTCCATTCAAGCGTTTCAATTTGGAAAATGGAAAACGTGTGTATACACCGCCACGCTTTAAAATTTGGAAAAGGAACCTCCAGAATGTGCTGTCCAAACGGGAAAGTTCGACTGCCTCCAATTGAGCGCTTTCAAAATATTTTGAACGAGATCCCCTATCAAAATTTCAGGAAGTGAAAAGCTTGCTTCCAAATGACGTCGTGCCAATGTTTAAAGTACAGGGTCCGATTTACCATCAAGTGGGCTCACTTCTTTCACTCGCCGACCTAGACTACAATTCCTTGCAAATATATTTCATGGGCAACGAACAACACAGCAAGTGGATCAGCGTTTGCACCAGATTCTTGGAGTAAATCATGAAGTGTGCCTGATTTCCAAAGACATTTAAAAGCGGAAAATTCATTGGTGCGTCTGCTCCGAATCGCTTTGGATCGAGTGGGAACGGAGAACATGTAAATTTGCATAAGGACCTAAGTGATACGAAATAAAGTCCCAAAGTCCCCTCCCCCTGAGTGAATGACCGTGGAAGAATGTCAAAAATTAAATCAGTGTCAATGTTGTGAGCGGAGCGAACCCTAGATGAAAACGCGAGAGAAGCGTTGAACCTTTTATTGACAGGAAAAAAATTTTATGTGCTTCCCAAACTGTAAACTGCCTTAAAGTTTCGACACCTGCACTGCCTGCATTTCAATACTAACGGAGCGACATTCTTGCAATAAGCTTTTATCCAGAGCAGCTCAGATCAAATTTTTAGTGTAATTGCTCTGCTCTGCATGAATTTTAAAAGAAAATATTTTTTTTGTGGAATTTTAGTTGTAGCCAAAAAACAACAACAAAGACACATTTTTGTTTTGTTTTGTTTTTAAATACTTTAAAAACCATCAACCCTAAAATCAAAGATCATAAACAGCTCAACAAAAAAGGGTAAGCGCTACTTTTTCCGTATCTTTAATAGTTTTCGAAGTACTCTCAATTGAAAAATACATCACATAACGTTAATTTTCTCATTTTTAGCCTTTTTCAAATGCAAATATCTCGAGAACTATTGAAGATTCGGAAAAAGTTGCCTTAATCTTTTTTATTTAGCTGCTCCAGATATTTAATTTTCTTTTCTTTTCCGCCAAATTTAAATTTTTGTTTTTCAAAAACAAGAAAAAGGTTTTTTTTTGTAGTTTTTTTTGCTATAACTGCAATTTAACACAAAAAATTGGTGGCAAACCTCAGATTCGTAATCAGCACTGCAAAGAACATAAACGAAAAAAAAATCAAAAGTTCACCACAATTTATTTAGGTAAACTGGGCACTAAAACGAAGATTTTCCATTTCTTGGAAAAACATGCCAATGTTTAAATAGCTATTTTTCAGAAAACCGTTGACCTGCGAAGCTGACTTTTACATTAAATTTTAGGTAACTTACTGTACTTTCAAAGCGATACAAGTTATTTGTCTGGCGGACAGAAACTTTGCAATTTATTTAATGATGTTTAGATTTGTTTTCTCTGCAGTCGATTTATTAAGAAATTTATTTTTACCAATACCTAGGCAACTATTTATCCCATGCGCATCTCACTTATCTCAAATGACAGGTGATTTAGATATCGACAAATACATTTTTATCATTTTTCTCTAAATTCGGAAGATACATCAGAAAACCATGTATTTTTCACTTTGTGGGAATAAAAATAAAGAATAGAAGCATGAAAAATTGTCTATTTCAAGTGAGAATATTTCGAAAACTATTGAATAAACAAAAAAAACTATCGATATTTTTTTTAAATCGTTCCAGACCTTTCATTTGGTCTCAGAAAGTTTTTCACTGGGGTCAACCATTTTCAAAATATTTCCAAAAACTAAAAAAAAAACATGTTTTGTTGTCGTTTTTTGGCTATAACTCACCCCAAAAAAACATAAACGAAAAAAAGTCAAAACTGCACCACAATTCGCTTTAGGAAAACTACTTGATGGCTAGGCTAAATGATCATTCGAGCACAACGTGTGTCCAAGGTATTAGATTGGTGAAAGTTAATTTGTTTAAGCGGCACGAATTATTGGTTAGATATCTGTTTTACGTGTTTATTATTTATGTTTTCAAATGCTTTTTACAACCAAACTAACATTCCAATTTCTTTCGAACGAGTTAGACGTTGTATCGTTAGAGCCGTCTCAAGGGAAGGTGATTATATTTTTGCTCACTTTTCATTCGGGTTTTTGAGCCATTAGTCTGAAAAATTGGGTAATTTTTGTGACAATCGTTCGTATGGTTTTCGTGACAAAATGCCATATAAAAAGCAATAATCTTCATCCTTACCAGCTTTCGTAAGTCTGAAAACTTATTTCGCACGAAATTATAAACCAAGTATATTTACATAAATGACTACATGACGAATTTGAAATTTTGTATTCTAAATTACTGCATAAATCTACTCGCAGCAGGAAGTCATCCATAAGAAGTTTTCACGCCCTCGAAATGTGATAAGAATACAGATCACAAATTTGAAGGGATTTTTCGGTGAATTTAGTTATTTTTTACGATAAAAAGCTTTACTTGAAATAAATAAAAATAAAACCGGAAAGTAGCGCTTTGACCACAGTTCGAGCGTTTTGTAGTGTCCCATGCCAATAGGAGATCTACTGTCGTACTCTTGGAGACGCTTCACATAGAGGGGAAATGAAGGCCAATTTTTTTGCCTGTTATAAGCGACTAGGGTATCATGAGAAAGGTACCGTCGAGTACATTCCATTTCTGGCATTTTCTTCAAATTTGAAGTCAGGAGAAAAAAGCGAAAAAAGAAAAACGAGATCATAATTCGTCCCATCTCAATTGCATTTTGAGACCGTTGTCCCCTTCACTTCCGACCACAAACGAGGGATGTACACGAGATCTAGAGAGGATTTAAAAATGGTAGCAACCCATGGGGCAAATCCGTCGTGTGCTGAAGATCTGCGGGAATAATTCCGTCTGGCCCCGCGGATTTATACGAACCAAAACTGGAGGGCCATCTCCAGAGAATTTTTTCTTCCGAAATAATAGAATCTGAGTCCCATGGCGGAAAGATTTCTTCCGGGTCTACCACTGGCTCAACTGGTAGATTTTCTGGGAAGTGCGTATCCAACAACAGGTCAATAGTGTCTTTGCTAGATGTCGTCCAAGAGCGATCATGCTTCATTAAGTAGCCGGATACAGAAGAATTTGAAGCTAGGACTTTGAGAAGCCTGGATGTCTTACCAACACCCTCTATCCATTCATAGAAAAGTCTCCAAGACCTGCTCTTAGCTATCTTCAATGTCTTTTTGTATATACTTAGGAGCTGTCTACACGAAACCCAGTCATAATTACTCCTAGATGTTAGGTCTGTTGAAAGCCTTTCTGCATACCACCCCACCCTGATTAACATCATCATTCCACCACGTCGGTTTCCTATTCGCCCTGGACCTGCTGACTGAGCATATCGTGGTGGCCTCGTTTAATGAATCCATTAAATTAGGCACCATTCCGTTCAGCTCTTGTCTATTTTGAGGTTGATTTGTTACCGGTGGTAATAAAACTGAAAGAGTTTCCCGAAATTTGATCCAGTCCGTTCTTTTTCTGATGGAACTTCGAGGGCATTCAGTTTACCTGTGATCGAAAAATGAGTGTTCGCTTTGCACATTTTTTTTTTTTTTGAATGTTGATACCAAATAGTACAGATTCCACAAGAGTTATCACTCCATAGAAGTTTCGCCTCTGCCAGGAGATTTGTATGTATTGACAAATTGTATAAACATAGTATAAACTACACAGTATAGAGACACAAGAGAATCAATACATACAAATCTACCGCCGGAGGCGGAGTCAACTTTCTTGGGAAGTCAATACAATTTGTCAATCCATACAAATCTCCTGGCAGAGGAGAAAGTTAAATGGAGTGATAACTCTTGTAGAATTATCAATCCTCTTTGGTTGATACCAAAGTTTAGGGGAAACCCTTTGATGCGAGAGCACAGCGTTGGCGGTAAGGGATTAAGTTAGTGGGGAGGCGGGTTGAGTTTGTACCAGTATAAGGTTACGGTGTACATTCCGTTTAAATTTTTGCAGGTCATAGTTCCAGGTGAAAACAAAAGATGGTAGATGGTTCCACATTCGTGTTGTCTTGGATACGAATGAGTCATAGAATTTGGAGGTGCGACTGCAGCTGAGTTCTAGAAAATGAGGATGGGCATGACTGGCTAGCCGGGTGTCACGTAAAGGAAAAGTACACTCAGGAATGAGGCTGGATATTTAATCTGAGCAACGGCGGTTGTAGTAGCGATAGAGGAATGAGAGACAGCCGACCCTTCGCTGGTGTTCAAGCGGTTCGATTTGAGATGTTATGGATTCATCGTTAATAAGCTTGAAAGCTTTCCATTGGGCTTTGGCTAATGCAGATAATGCGGTTCTACCTGCGGCTGCCCATATGTGGGAATTAAATTCAAGCCTCGGTCTTATATGAGCTTTGTAAATTTGAGCCAGATCAGATGGTGTAAAGTATCTTTTACAGCGATGCAGAACCCCCCCCCCCCCCCCCCCCTGCTCTAATTTTCGAAAGGTCTTTATTTAATGAGTCAAACATGCGAACTCTGTTGATATATATTGAATTTCGGCAAGAGTCAGCTACAGAGTTGAAAGAGTAAGTGTAGCCAAGGGTGGTATCGTCTACATAACCATGGATTGGTTAGAAGATCGTTGATGAAGATAGGGAAAAGCGTTGGTGAAAGAACAGTACCTTGGGGGACCCATGCGACATTCAGTCGTTAACTAGTTTATGAAGACCGTCCGACACTAGTGACATATTCAGGACCTCCTGTTTGTTTCTCGTGATGAAGGTCGGAACAGAACCGACATTCAATAAAAGTAAATCACTACTGATGATGTATTCGAGGAGCGCCGCCCCACATTATTTTGTGTTAGAGCTGCCCCATACGGTGTTGTGTGCTTTGGCGTCACACCCCAGTATCCTTCGAAATATCAGGAGAAGGAGCATCCTCATTGTCATAAGGCAAGTAGGCCGAGACAATCCATTAAGCGTATACATCCCGTTCCAAATAAATAGCGATGGTATTAAATAAGCGATCGGTCACTAAAAACCCCTCATATTAAGGGTAAAGTCCTCTACTTTCCGGCTTAACTTTTATTATATTCATACAGGGAGAAACATATAGGAAATTTTTATTCATTCATCAGATTGATTCAAAATTTGTTTGCAGTTGAAGCCGTTTATGATTTACCACTTAGCACTATTTCAAGACACTTTAATACATGTACAAGCATTTTTTCTATTGTTTATGCAGCTGAACTGTGTTACTAAATTATAAAACACCATAAACGAATAATTAAATAAATAAAGAGAATACGTTAGCCAATTTCGGATAAAATATGAAATCTCAATTTATTATAATGCGCAATGGTTTTATCAATGTATACTACCAAAATACGATATATGTACACATTTAAATAAGGAAAAAAAAATGTATGATTAGTGTGCTTCCATTTGTCCATGTTTCATTGTTATATTCGATTGTGAATTATTTTTTCATCAGTTAAAAAAATCTGATAAGTTTGAAATCTATTTAGAGAGTCGCGTTTAAAATGCTATACGAGTATTAGTCTTTTTGTGTATTTTATTTTATTATGCAACAATTCATAAGCTACGTTGAATACTGATCATATTTCGTAATAAAATCATCATGTAAATCCGTGAAAAATAAAAATAAAAAACATAAACATATACATCGGCAATAAGCATCTGTTTTTTACCCACATATTGAAACACGGTCTGGGAAACAGTCAAATAAAATCAAAGAGGAGTACGATTAAAAACAATAATAGTACCAGTTGAAAAATGATAGACTCTCACCATCACAATAAACATATGACACATAATTTTCGATTCACATAATCAGTCAAAATTAAAATGAATACAGTGAAAATGTTAAGAACATCAATAAGTTAGGAGAAACAAAGTAAATTGGAATTATTAATATTCAAGTAAATATACGTAAAACTAATACACTCGGGCAACACACCTTTTTCTCCAATTCGCGTGCCCTCGACTGTAGGGTTTCAATCGGTTCACTACAGCCCCGTCCAATACCCGATGATGTCATTCCTCTAAGCTGGGCGAGAGCTTCCTGAAAAACACACCATGCCAGCCCTTTATTTTTATCTCTGTTTTTCCTCATTTTAATTATTATTATTGTTTATTTCTTTTATTGTAGTCCTAGTGGGCTAATTTCTGATGCAAGTGATTTTGTGTTTCTATTATCGTTCATGGTCAAGGTTAGATCGAGGGCTATGTTCGCAAAAGAAAAGAAGCTTTTAAAGGACGTCGCGTCGCTATAATTACAATGACCTTTTTTGTCTGATTCCATGGATATTTTATGGGTTCTTCGAAATAATTATATTTAAATGCTGATAAATTAATGATGGAATGACGGGGGGTATTTGGAAAAATGTAATTGCTAAAAACAGAATCCTACTGAATTTATTTATATTATATAATATATATATTGTAGTAATTATATATATTTATAAATATTATGAGAAATTGCAAAGAAAACATTTTAAAAACATATTTCGGATCATAGTGCTTTTCAAATAACTGCTGTTAAAAATCGAAATTTTGGATAAAATATACTGAACTCGGGAAATTTTTTAACGTTTTCTGTCGAAGGACTTGTTTCCCCTTTACACTTAATTTCCAGGAAATTATCTTTCAAACGAATGATAATAGTAGTAACTCTCATGTATTTGACTTTAAATTGAAAGTCTGTTTAAATCTAGTTCTGGAACTTTTGAAATTACTTGTAGATTAGGCATATTGAGCAGATTTATAAGTTTTGTATGACACGAAGTGTATTCAAAAGCTAGAGACCGGGCATTAATAAATCCTGTGGGGAAAAAGTGTTCTTCCTAGGAATCTAAGAATTAAAATCACGTAGTTAAAAACAATGGAAGAAGAGCTCAAAAATCTCACGACATACAGCTTTTGACGAGAAATGAAAATTCCGCTGAGAATGTTGTGGAGGAATGAAAATGCAATATACAATATACTCGTATATGTATGTATGTACACTCACTCACTTGAATAGGGACAGCCGCTTCAAGAATTATTTTACTCAAAATCTCCAGTACCTAAGTTCAGAAAGCAAAACTTAGTATCCGTTGTGAAAGGTCACTTTATTGTTCATAGTTATTGAGAAAAACACGTATCTTTTTCGTACACGGACTGTATTAAAGAAAGACGATGGACTGGTGTGAACGCTCTCAAGCTGCCACATGAACACACCATTCGGGCAATGAACGCGGACTCCAGCGGCACGCTAATCGTCAAGTTGGCAAAACTGATAGCGTACGTAGACTGCCCGCTGCAGAAGAGCTACTACTGTACATAATCTTGGCACGGCTGCAAAATAAGTTGGGCTATGCATTAACAGGGACAAAACAAAAATAATGATGCAATCATCTGGCATCTGATCCGTACGTAAAATTCTTAGAATTCGACGAAGACGTGAGGTTGACGAGAACTTGCGGGTTTCTGGTAACTCTTACGGAAACTTTACTTGCACTGCTCCCATACAAAGGCACAGAGAGTACCAGGGAGCGAAACAGGCCCAGCTTGGTCTTGATGCTGAGATAACTGCTTTGCCAGATTTTGGACAGCATGCCGTATGAGCATTTAGCCTGGTTGATACGGCGAGCGTTGTAGTGCTGCGTACGACCATTTTCGGCAACAATGCTACCTAGTTGTTCGCAATGGCTAAGAACATGGGTCTTGTTGATATTAATTTTTAGCCCAGCCTTGACTGCCTCCCTTTTGAGATCTAACGCCATTGCGGACAGATCCATGAGTTTGTGGGAGAGTAGGCATATGTCGTCGGCGTAGTCAAGTTATTGTAGATAAGATATCAAAGTCCATTGAATTCCTGTCTAGTCCGGATAGGGCTGCATGCAACACATCCCCGATAAGTATGAGGAATAGGATCGGTGAGAGGACGAACCCTGCCGAATTCCACTGCGTCAAAGTCCCTCGACAACTTACCTTTATGCAGGATGCACTATTTCACGCCGTCATAGGTTGCCTTAATAATAGCCACAAGCTTCTCATGGATGCCTCCTCTGCGCTGGGACGCCCATATAGAATCCCGGTTCACACTATCGAAAGCCTTCTCGAAATTGATGAAAAGCAAGCGAATCCTACTAAGTACTAAGCGATGATGACTGGCAAGGTGTTAATAGGATCAACACAGAAGAATCCGGATCGAAATCTGGCCAGCTCTTCATTAATTGTGCTTTCAAAGTTAGTCCTTAGTCTTTCCAGGACGATTTTAGCTTTATCTTGGCAACGGCAGAAAGCACACAGATGCCCCTTCAATTATTACAGTCTGTGAGGGTACCATTCTTCGGAAGTCTGATGATCAAACCTTCCTTCCAGTCAGTGGGAAAGGTCTCTGTATTCCACGCTTTATCAACAAGTGGGTGCAGCAAATCGGCAGTTACGCTTGGCGCTGCTTGATAAAGTTCGGCAGGGATACCGTCGACTCCGGCGGCGTTTCCTCGTTTTAGTCCAACAATTGCTGCGACTATTTCCTCTTTATTCGGGGCAGTAGACCGTATACGCACATTTTGATAGTTAGCTAAATTATCTATATGAAGGGGGAATTACATCAGAAGTTAGACGGTTCAAGGCTGTGGCGAAGTGTTCTTTGCACCGCCTCATTTGATCTTCTTCTAAGAAAAGTAGTTTTCCATCACTACCCTTCACCGGATGTTGGCAAGAGTTACGACCCCCTGTAAACTCCTTGATAAGACCGTATACAGCGTTTAAGTGTTTTTTTCTTGCGGCTTCTTCAGTTGATCGGCGTGCGGGATTGGAAACAGCGATGTGAAAAAAAGAGACGACTGGAGGCGACGACTTTCGGAAGCGATATACCAACGGGGACTACAGGGCGAATAAGTGTGTAAGTAAGTAGAATATTTTTGGTCCACTTACTGCATCAACACAATGTTAATCAAATATAATTGTTATCGATCAAGACTTTCAAATTTTGCTCAAAACCTATTTTATGAACAACAAAATAACCCTTGGTAACGGATACTAAGTTTCGCTCTCTGACCTGAGGTGCTGGAGATTTTGAGCAAAACAATTTTTCAAGCGGCTGTCCCTATTCAAGTGGCCGGGAGTGTATATTACTACCGACGAAGGGGTTAAAGAGAAGGCTTAGGCACTCTGCTGAATCGCTTTTCAGATCACAGGCATTTATAGGAAAGGATAATAGGATAACATAATGCTCGTTCCAGACAATTTCGTATTTTTGTTTTCATTTTTTATTCAGGGTTTCTGTTTATAAAAATATGTATGTAAAATGTTTTCTTTTATGTCGTTTTCGATTGGCACGCAATTAGCTCTAATTCCGAGGAAAATCAATCGAAATCTGTCCGAAATCCAATCGAATATAGAGGAAAATCTTTAATTTGCTTATGTGTGTGTTTTAGCGCTTGATCTGGCAAAACAAAGCTGGTGTGATGACAACAAATAAATAAACAAAATAAATTCATGAGAGATCATTTCTTTATTTACTTATTGTCATGTCATCAGCTTTGTTCTGTCCGATAAAATAAATTGGTGTGAGGAAAAGTCAGAGCAACTCTGAAATAAAAATTAGCAAATCTTTTTCAGAGCATGTTTTTTTCTTTTTTGACAGTTGCTCGAAAAAAGAGTGACTTGGGACAATCTCGTTCGTAATCGAAAACGACATTAGCTTTCTATCTGTAGACACATAATATTATGTTCTACTGATTTCTATTAATACCTACAACCACAAAATCTACCTTGAAGACACATGATAAATAGCACACAATCATTTAAATGAATTTAATAATTTAAATTTAATCGAAAAAGAAAACTGAAAATTTATACTTGAACAGAAATTATGAATTAACAGTTAAGATGAATTTCAACTTACTTGATGCGCACGTTCGGCTTCGGCGCGTCGCGCTTCCGCCTCACGAAGCTGCAAACTAAGAGAGTCTAACATGGCGTCAGACACTCCTAGTGCGTCGTATGACATCGTCTGAAATGAAGAAACAAATTATTAATACATATTACCAAGACTCTTAAATTTAAATATTTATTATAGAACTACCCTTAAACTAAATGAAAAAAAAAAACTATTTCAAAAACATAAAAGTATGGAAACATGGATGAACCGAATTGTTGTGGCTATAAAAAAAAATGCATTTTTAGCGAGGAGATAAAATATGTTTATAACATTTCCAATGATATCTTAAACATATCTTTCACAAGAGCTTTTACAAAAAAAAAGAATTTTATTTTTCATTTTTTTAGGAGAATTCCGAACACTCTAACTGACAGACTCTTCACAAAAATTCAGTCATTATTTACGATAATTCGCATCAGCATCAGATTCTTATTCTTGGTTATCAATTTTTATATAAATATGTAACACCTTAAAGGAGGCTCCGGAGGTATACCAATGTATATATATAAATGATCAGGGCTACCTCCTGGCTCCTGATTCGTTTTAGTCGTGTTTGTTTATCTGTCTGTCCGCCTGTCTGTCTGTCCGTTCCCACGATAACTTTCGATAGAATGAAGATAGAGCCTTGAAATTTAAAATGTTCGCAGTATGATCTAGTTGGTTGGTATTGAAGATGGACATGATCAGGCCAAGTGAAGGCCTACCTCCCCTACTTATGTAAAATAATTAAATATATCTACAACTCCCGATTGAATAAAAATGAAAAGTTTTAGCTTTGGCAGATTGCTCGCGAGGGTAATCTTGTACTCTCCCGGAAAAATAAAATTGATCAGTTAAAAACTAACGGTAATTTTCTTACAAAGAGCCCCGTACTACCCTACTTTTCGAGTTTTTTGTCTATAACTCTTAAACCAATTGACGTAGACATCTGATTTTTGGCATGTTATCCTGAGGTGAGAAGCTGCTTGAGTGTTAGTAAGTTGGGCATAATCAGATCAAAGGGACGCCTACCTCCCCTAAAAGTTTCTAAAAATTTAATATTACTTTAATCACGATAACTTTTGATAGAATGACACTAGCGACTTGAAAATTTGGTTAAATGTTGGTAGTAAGATCTAGTTAGTTGGTATTGGAAATCCGTCCCAAGGAACCCCTACCTCCCCCACAAATGAAACTTCAAATAAGAGACAACTTTCGATGAAATGGAGCTAACCTTAAAATAAGCGATAACTTTCGATGAAATGAAGCCAATGACTTGGAATTTTGGTCAAATTTTTGGAATAGGATCCAGTTGGATAATATTGAAAACACGCAAAATCCGACGAACGGAACCCCTACTTCCCCTACAAATGAAACTCCAAATAAGCGATAACTTTCAAAATGAACCTAGTGACTTGAAATTTCGGTTAAATGTTTTTACTAGGATCTAGTTGGTTATTATTGAAAATGCACAAGATCTGACAAAGGAAACGTCTACCTCACCTACATGTGAGACTTCAAATAAGCAATAACTTTCGATGGAATGAAGCTAGCGATTCGAAAAATTCGAAAAATATTTGTAATGTGGGGTAGTTAGTTGATTTTGAGAATGGCCAAATAGGATACTCACTTTTAATGCATATGGTCGTTGCCAATTGTTACTTTTGGTATCACTACTAGGTCTGTACAAGTCTAGGGTATATACGCTTCGGACTCCAGGCCGGTCTGGTTTCTTTCTGTTCTGTTGAGTGAATTTTATAAATCACCGGCCACAAAGTCTATCATCTTATCATCTGAAAGCGCTAGTTGAACTAGATTGGTCCTGCCCTATTTAGATTCACAAAACTTATCCTGTCAAAAATAAAAATCACCGCGAAAAAGTGTCCAAGACTGGTGATATGTGAAATTTTCAGAACGCGTCTTCTTTTTTTTGTGGGCAGTATTTACACAAATTGAAATGAAAGGACAATCGGTTGGCAGTCAAATTTAAATCTAGAGTAGTCCGCTAGTGTCGTTGCAACAAACAAATATATGTACATGTTTAAAAAAAATTAATAAGTTCACTTTTAATTATCCTGTATACTTTGTTTTCGATAAGCAAAATTTTTAATATGGCAAACATGCAGGTGTTTATGTATTAAGATAGTAAATATAGCATTGGTCACGCCATTAATGTACGCTCGCTCCTCGTGTAATATACAAACAGCGGCTGTCAGTCAGTCTATGTAATGTACTATGCCAATTAGCGGCTTAATCGGACATGGATCAAATTGTATTATACTCGTACTCGTACGTGTTACCAAATATGTATCCTGCCCATAAATCCTCCTGCATTCGGACAACGAGAAATGTTGTTTAAATTTCCCCAACAATAAAGAAGTGATTACAGCTTTAATAAACACCCTATGCATTTTTTATGTGCTAAATGCTATATTGGTTGAGTGGATTGAGCACGCTATTCTTTCACGATAAATAAAACTGAAGGTATGAATGTGTGAAGCTAGCAGGGTAAGGAAATATGTACGAGTAGATATAATAGCCGTATCCATTTGACTCGGTCTCAGATCTGTTCGCATACAAGACGACTGCCTTGTTTTTGATCTAGGTCTCGCGGGAGAGGAAATCCGGGGCCGGCATACAGCGATTCGGGACCCCAACTCTAAAGAATTGAAATCAAGTAAAAGTTTTATTTGAAAATACTCATTGATGTGCTCGTCGGTTTATTTCGACCGTCATCTTTAAATTCGACAAAAATCGTATTGAATATTCGATGTGATGTGAGCAAGCTATAAAAAAAAGTTATTTAGGAGAGTTCCAATAATTAAATTTAAAGTTTACATTTTGTTATGAAAAACCTAGAAACATTCGAAAACTTTGACCAAATATTACAAAATAAAATAGGAAAGAGTACATATATACATTACTCCAATCCTTCTTCTCCATCGATTCTGCGCTTAGAGCAAAAGGAGCTTATGACACCACCGCAATCCGGGTCAAAAGGATGATATCATCTATACAGGTCATTACTTAGATTCGTGACTGTAATTTAACAGCACACGTCATTCGAGGGTGATTCCACATGGAGACCCACTATCTCCTATTCTATTGTGTATTATAGTAGACAGCTTTATGTGGAAGCAACACCTAAGAACTACGAGTATTTCGGATAACGCCACCAAAGCCCTCTCGATAAACAATTCGTATGGAAGACCTTGGGATCAAGCCCTTGTATAGTTCTATAGATCTCTAGGGAGGACAAAATAAACGGTACCGGGTGCTATTCGTAACTGCCCTACTACAGCTTTCGAGACACTACTCCATCCTCCGCCGGTTCACATCAATCTAAAGTCGGAGACAAAACTAGCAGCAGCGAGACTTGAATCCAATTATGCAATCGGATAAGAATCAGACAAATTGAGCTTAGCAGAGAAAAATGGCTCCAAGAAGACAATGGGTGCATTCGGGAGTCAGGGTTGCTAGCTAGCTTTAAGTGCTGCCCCGTGATTTGTATTCCGAATGTTGCGCTAAACCACTGCTAAACTTAGCACAAATAGCTAGGCGCTAACACTTTTAGGCAGCACAAAATTTGTTCGCTGTTTTGGCTTAGCGGAGATTTAACAGTTCGAACGAATGTCAATTTACAACATGGCATTTCCTAGTCGACTGAATTGTGTGTTCTCCATTGTTATTATATTTTTTACAATGCAGAAAAGAACAACACATAATTACGTGGGGGAGAATTGCGTGTACAAATGCCAAACTGAACTTATCATTTGACAGGTGAGCCAGCATACCATTCGGGCGTCACAAAAAAATTGTTATGTGCTGCTTAGGAATTCGCTATTTCCATTCAGCGCATTACGCTTTTTTCCGTGACGCCCGAATGCACCCAATGAGCTGAGTTTGTCACCTGACCATTTAACAAAGGAGTTACACTTCAAGCGCCTCGTCTCCAGTGGTGTAGATAGCTTTCGGCGGGGGAGGGGATATATTGAACGCACTAATTTTTAGGGTTTTGTAGTAAAACAAAACCTTTATGAAATCGGTCAAATGTCTGTCCGTCCGTCTGTCCTCTGTCCGTCTGTCTACATATATTAAATTTTGTGGGAAAATGTAGAATTATTACAATTCGCCGGAGAAAGCGATTCGTTGTAATAGGCTGACTTTAAGGGGAGGTCCCCATAGAGGGGAAATTATGGTCAAAATTTTTTTTTCATCTGGTATAGGCAAGTGGGGTATGATGAGAAAGATAACACCGAGTACATTCCATTTTTGGCATTTTCATCAAATTTGAAAAGAGGGGAAAAGAGAGAGAGAGGGGAAAATATGCATCCCTTAAACACGTTCGAGGTCAAAAGTACTGATGGTCAACGATAACCAACACCTTAGGCAATAATATGTTCTAGGTTTCGTTACAATCACTTAATATGAATTGGCTTGTACTCGTAAAATGTAAGTGGGGAAGACATTTTAATTATGTTTTTTTAATCCATCTGAGTGGTCATTAAAATGTGCATATACGGTTCACTGAAGAGTAATTAGCTGCAATTATTGCACTAAAACGAGGAAAGTCCGTCGGACTCAACGGTATCCCTACCGAACTTTATCATCCCTGAGAAGCTTGTGGCTTTTATTAAGGCAACCAATGACGGCGCGAAATGTCGCGTTCTGCAAGGTAAGGTGTCGAGGGACTTTGAGTTTCGCGGTGCAGTTCAGCAGGGGTGTATCCTCTCACCGATCCTATTTCCATGGTGATCGGCGATGTGTTGCATGCAGCCCTATTCGGTTTAGACAGAGGAATTCAATAGATTTTGACATCTCTAAAAAATCTTGACTACCCTGAAAACATATGCCTACTCTCCCACAAATGCATGGATCTGTCCGCAATGGCGGTAGATTGAGTTAGAGAGGGAGGCAAGCATGGTTGGGTTAAAGATTAGTACTAACAAGATGAAGTTTCTTAGCCCGCCATTGCGAAAAATAATTTCGGCACCTGTTGCCATCAATAATAATGGGCAGCCTGTGAAGAAGATGGAAAACTTCGTCTACCTGGGTAGCATTGTGACCGAAAATCATGGTACGGACCAAGACATCCGTCGTCGTATCAACCTGGCTAAACGCGCATACGGCATGTTAATTGCCGTGACCTCTCCAGTGGCATGTACGCATCAACATCCCTAGCATTTCTATGCTTGGTTGACGATTCGATTGCATATCTACTGTTCGGAAGTGCACTTGCTAACATGCACCTCCTACCCGCGCCGTCTTTATACTGACAAGCTCGGAGCACTGTGAGAGTTCTATTAGTACTCACAGGCAGTTTTTGATCGCGCCGAGATTTTAACTCCGAGCTCTAGATTATTATTGTAGAGCGGTGACCGAACGACCACCGAGGGTCGCAAAAAAATCCTAAATTTGGCAAAACAGTTATCTCAGCATCAAGGCCCAGCTGGGCCTGTTAATAATAATAATAATAACAAGGACAGGCTAAGATACCCAAGGGTGGGCACTGCGACCATGAGATCTATTGTACCATAGCCTTAATTAATCCAAAAGACCCTCAACCAGCCTAATGAAGGCTAGTAGATCCTTTGTAGGGGTGCTCCTTACGACCGCTGAGCTCACGAAGGAGTCTCCAAGAAACAAGAACCTGGAACGGGCTACCGCCGGACATTCGCAGAGAAAATGTTTAGTGGACTTTGTGTCCTCCAGGCAAAGCCTGCACTCCATATCAGTGGATAGACCCATTTTGTTGAGGTGATATCTCACCCAGTGGTGCCCCGTGAGGTAACCCACGATTAGTCTCAGGTCCGCTCTACCCAGGCGGCTGGTTTCTTTGAGACCGTAGGGTTTTATAAGATCTTTGGACTGCCGTAGTCCTGGAAGACAATATCAGTGACGCAGTCTTTCATTGGCAGACCACTCCCTCACTAGTGATCTTGTTTTAGCCCAACTCAGACTACAGTAAGGTTTAGGCCCGAAAAATATATCCGAAGAGCCTTGTCTAGCAAGTTCATCGGCAGCTTCGTTACCAGGGATGCCCTGATGGCCAGGTACCCAACATAAAGTAACCCGATTGGTGTTTGTGAGACACTGAAGGGTATAAAAACACTCTTTCACTAATTTCGATGAGAAACTATGTGAAGAAAGAGCCTTAATGGCTGCCTGACTATCAGTGCAGATAGCGATGTTAGCGCCTTTGAGTTTCTTGTCCAGAATGTCTCTGGCGCAGGCCACAATGGCATGGGCATGTTTCACTCCCTGGAACTGTTTGTGCTTTTGTATGGGAGTACATGGAAAGTTTCCGTAAGAGTTACCAGAGGGCTGCAAGTTTTCATCATCTTCGTAGAATTCTAAGAATTTTCTGGCCCGGAGCAATATTAAATGAGGAGCTAAGTCGACGTACGGGTCAGATGCCAATCGATGAATTGATACGCAGGCGAAAATGACAGTGGATAGGTCACACATTGCGGAAGAATGATAGGTGCATTGCTTTATATGCCATGAAATGGAACCCCATTTCCATTTAGGGCCGACTAAGTGCGGGTCCTAGAATCACATGGCGTCGACCTGTGGCAAAAGAGTGTAAGACGCTGGGTAAGTCGTTTGGGGAGTTGCGCCCCATTGCCCAGAACAGAGTACGATGTCGCGCAGGGGTCGCTGACGCGCTATGCCCCGCTAGGAGTTAAGGCAGTAGTAGTAGTAAGCTGGGTCCAGAATGTGTAATGTGTTGTATCTTGGGGCTCTATATAACCCCAGCGGCTTCAACGCAAAAGAAAAGGGACGTATAGTTTATCATAATGTACAAAAGGCCTAAAAAAGTTTCGTGTTTTATAGTTAAAAGTGAATTGGTTGAACGGCAACATGTATCTCGGCAATTCGCACCTAGCTCTCTATGCATGAGTCAATAATTCGCTCCGATTTTCGCCGCTTGTCTGTATATAAGCAGTTTAAATTCGCTCGGCACAGATCGATGGGGTTTCTTTATTCACTGGGCATCTGAGATATGGCGAAACGACAACTAATGTTATAAAAATAAAGGTTCACATCTCCTGTACGGAGCTTTTTCCTAAAGGTAATATTAAATCCAGCGAGGAAGTTATAGTGGCAGACTATTACTCTCTCTGTGCATGTTACAAAAGGATTGAACTTTCGCAGTAAGAATGGAACACCCTTCACCATCGACAGAGTCGCTTGCGAATTGTCATAGGGTAACAGAGTGTCCTTGTAAATTTTCTTTAATGAATGCATTGTTACTTCTTATAGCCTCTAGCTGAAAACAATAATTTTAAATAACTGACACTTAGTACCCTCCTAGAAGGATACTTTCAATTCCAAATTAATTCAACACGGTAACGAACAAACGAAAATATGCAGCAAGCAAGCAAGAGTATACGGCTTAAGTACTGCATTAAATATTCTATCATGGGCAATTCCGGACTCAGATGACTAAGCTAAGCTTCATGTTAGTTTACCGCGACGGCCGAGCCAGAAATTAAAGGACAAAATTGATTGTGGCAGGGGAGCTGAGCTATATTGGTTTTCGGTAGGTTTCATGTCTGGTCACCACACAATATCTGAATAAAGTTGAATACATTTTCGTTCATATTTACATAGCAAGTACAAGGCAACAGACTCTCCTGCAAGATATGAATACTAGCCTAAGCCCAACTGCAAAGCTTTCAGTTTTCCTACTCCACACGAAAAGGGTAATGACGAAGAAAACCACTACGACGGCAAAACGAGCTGCTGGCATCCTTGGCGTCACACAGTTCCAGCAGCCACTTGGCACTGTTCAATCGATAACCGAAAAAAAAAAGAAGAAAATTGAAGAAACGAATGAAATTTCAGCCAAGCTTCATGATGTGTGACGTAGGATACAAAAATAGAAAGCATATCCTTTCGCTGTACTAGATATAGACGAGTACATGTACGGATATACACGAAGCAGGTGGTTTGGGTACCAACTTTCAGTCAAGGAGCTCATTCAGGAAGTTGCCCCTTTAGATGAAAGCTCTTATGGGAAGTTTTTTTCTTACTTTTTTGGGAGTCGTGTGTTGAGTAGACGAATTGGATCCTTTGCATTGCAACCGGGACAAGGGCGGTCGACACTCGGCATGCAAACACATTTATACGTAGTTAGCACGAAAAGTTGCTTAAAAAAAGCAACTTGAAAAAAAACGAGCTCATTTCGGAATATCAGCTGAAATTTAACATTGATAGTTGAGAATAAGAAATTGGGAAGCGTTCAACATTTACGTACATATTTTCTAAAACAGCTTACTCACTGTTTGATCGTTTGTATTATAAACAAATATTTTGTTTTAATCAATATTTAAGCAGAATTTGTGAGTTTAAGCAGCATGAGAAAAAAATGAGAACGAATTAGTGGCTAGCATATTCCACCCTGCTAACACTATTTCAATTACAGAAGGCTGTTTTAATGGCTGCGTTCATAAAACGTCATCGCTGAGTCAGCACTGAGAAGCGGTAAGTGCTGCATGGTAATTTGTCATAGAAATGCTTGCACTGAGCTAAGCGCTGATACTAAGCGCTTGCACATTTAGTCAGTATAAAATTTTCTCGCTTTTCTGGTTCATATAAAACACACAAAATTTCCCGGTTTCGAAATTCACCGTTACTTTAAAGATACAACTGTTCCAACTATCAAAATCGATTTTCATCGAAAATTCAAATGATAATTTTACAACGGTACATTGAGCTGACAAATCTACAAATTTAACAAAAGTTGCCCCAATGTGTTGGTTTTTCAACGGTATATTTCTTTGATACATTTGGATTTGAACATTTTCGAATGATACGCATTTAAGAAAAAAATATAATAATAAAACCAGGCCGAAGTGTATATACCCGAGACTTGTAAAGACCTAGTAGTGATACCAAAAGTACCAATAGGCAACGACTATATGCATTAAAAGTGAGTTTCTTATATGGCCAGCTTATATGGAAGGTTGGCACTCATTCAGAAGGATCTTGACCATTCTGAAAATCAATTAACTAACCCATTCTACATATATTTGTCGAATTTTTCAAGTCGCTAGCTTCATTCTATCGAAAGTTATTGTTTATTTGAAGTCTCACTTGTAGGGGAGGTAGAGGTTTCGTTTGTCGAATCTTGCGCATTTTTAATAACAACCAACTAGATCCCAGTACAAATCTTTTACCAAAATTTCAAGCCACTTGCTTAATTTTATCGAAAGTTATCGCTTATTTGAAGTTTCACTTGTAGGGGAGGTAGGGGTTTCTTGGGGCGGATCTTGCACATCATTGGCACCAACGAATTAAATCACCCTACAAACATTTAAACAAAATTTCAAGTCTCTAGCTTCAGTCTATCGAAAGTTATCGATTATTTGAAGTTTCATTTGTGGGGGAAGTAAGGGTTTCGTTGGTCGGATTGGGGAGGTAGGGGTTCCTTAGGTCAGATCTAACCCATCTTTAACACCAGCTAACTTAATCTCATTTCAAACATTTGACCAAAATTTTAAGCCGCTTGCTTTATTCTATCAAAAGTTATCGCTTATTTTAAGTTTCATTTATAGGGGAGATAGGGGTTACTTGTGCGGATCTTGTCCATTTTGCCCAATACAAACCAAGTAGATCTTACTAGCAATATTCTAATAAATTTTCAACTTGCTTGTGTTATTCTATTGAAACTTATCGTAATTAAATGAATATTTAATTTTTTGAAATTTGTAGGGGAGGTAGGCGTTCCTTTAATCTGATTATGCCCAACTTACTAGAACTCAAGCAGCTTCTCACCTCAGGATTACATGCCAAAAATCAGGTGTCTACGTCAATTGGTTCAAGAGTTATAGACAAAAAACATGAAAAGTAGGGTAGTACGGGGCTCTTTGTAAGAAAAGTACCGTTAGTTTTCAGCTGATCGATTTGATTTTTCCAGGAGAATATGAGATTACCCTCGCGAACAATCTACCAAAAATAGAGCTTTTCATGTTTATTTAATCGGGAGTTATGGATACATTTAGTTATTTTACATTTGTAGGGGAGGTAGGCGTCCTCTTGGCCTGATCATGCTTCGCTTCGGCCTGGTTTTATTTTCAGATACTATGCCATGCTTACTCTTTTGCAGCAATATTACGGCAGCTTTGTGCGTAATATCAATTTCAAATTAAATTAAAGAACTAGTGCAATAAATAAATAATTGTTCAATATGATATTCAATATTTATATGTACAATATATCTCTCTGCACTTCATCAATAGGATCATTCTATCGTGCAATAATTGCAATAGGCGGGTGTTTGGGACACCCGATGGAAACGAGGTGACCGTAAAGGTCCGGTAGCGCCATTAGCTGAGAACTCCATTGACGATATGAGCGACGGCACAAGTTAGATGTAGCTCAGTATGGACAGGTATTTTATGCTTTCTGTCGTGAACCATTTTACTAAAGCGCTCCATCCGAAAAGATGATTTTCTTGTGAAAGTCGTCGTCAGCTTGCATCTGGTCCAGAGTCCAATTAGGGAATGTGCGACGCTTAAAATGGCCGGTTGGCTTCAGTTCTTGAGTCAACGCAAACTTGTACGGGCGGAGAGCCAAATCCTTCCACAAAATTCGCCACAAACTGGTCACACTGATGTTTAACGCCGGCGATCGGCGTGGAATCGACATCCTTGACTGCTCACGCACACTCTCTCGAATGGCCACGATATTTTCTTGACATCGAGCACTAGGCCCTAACTAGATTGAACGCAGAAAGCAGCAGAAAAGCAGCAGCAGCGGCAGCGGCGATCAAATGTCAAGTTAGAAAGCATGCGTTTCCCTTAAGCCACCTAGATTTAACGCAACGGCAGCGACAGCGGCGAAAGCAGATCTTCCTTTTGTTGTTGTTGCTGTCAACGCCGGTGCTGCTGCGTTCAATCTGGTTTGGGCCTTACGGTGTCGCACAGGCACTGGGACATTATGCAATGCATAAGTTGTTTCGAAATTTTGCACCAAACGTTCAATAGCCTGTACTGTTGTACGGTTTTGTCGACCGAAAATTGACGTAAGCCCGCAACGTAGTCGCGATAGAACGTGAACTTTGATACCTATGCCATCCCAAAAAATACAGTGAGCCTCATTTCTACCTGTGTTCCTCCTAAATTTCATGTATTATAAATAGGTAAAGCCATTTTCGAGAAAAATAGTTTCTTCTGCAAAATGCCGTTTCTGAACCACTGTACGTCACAAGGTGAAAACTGCAATTTTGACCCTTCGCCCCTTAGTGTATATGTGTACTATTAATTAAAATGGCGGAGAACTATTGCGAATACAGAGCGAGACTTTTACATGTTTAAGTTTCCAAATATTCCAATTTAATTTGCCAGTGTCAACGCTCCTCAGCATTATTTGAATTTGTATAAAACATGTCTCCTGCCAACGATCACTTTAGGCTGTACTGACAATATACTATAAAATGCCGTCCATTTCTTTCTTTCATTTTGTAACTACATATCTATTGTATAATACAGAATAGCCGCAGGCCGATATCGAATTTTAAATTAAATGTCTCCAAAACTGACAATCTACGCTGTTGTTATAATGAAGTAAATTGAATGGTTGCCAAAGTTGAAGTGGATTTCACTTAAACTTTTCCTTTGCCGCTGGGAAAATTTTCCTTTTTTTCTTCAAGATGATTAACTTTTTATGGTGTTTATATGGAGGATTGCAATTGAAAGGGAATGAGTTAATCTTTAAGACGAAAAACGATGTATAGAAAAAATGAAAACTCTGGATATGAACTTGAAATAATGGAGTGGATTTGGTACTGTGTTTATCAACTACATGCATTTAAACATATTCACCTTGTAAACAATCGTAAGCGCCCTCCCCCCTTATTTTGGTTTACACATTTAGGCCCGTTTTCTCAATGTCCAATTAAACTCTTTGTTAACTAAGAGGGACACAAATTAATCCAAGCTATAAGCAGCCCGATAAGCATTTTCGTTTTCTCATACGTCTCATACAAGTTACAATACCAAGCCATAAAGTGTGGAACTTATCTCAGACCACAATTATGGCAAAATCAGCTGATTTTCTTGGCGGAATTCTACCGTTCACGAATTTATTTTGTCTCTTAGCATATTCATTTTCACCTGAGTTTGTTGCAAATTCTCTTCTATCGAATGAATTTCCAGGAACTCTATTCTTTATGGGTTATGGCCACTTTCATTGTTATACCCTTCACGGATGTGATAGGGTATATTAACTTTATCATGAAGTTTGCAACGCACAAAATGAAGCATCTCCGACCATATAAACTATATATATATTCTTGGTCAGTATGATGAGACGAGTCGATTAAGCTTTGTCCGTCTGTCGGTCTGTTTGTATGCAAACTAGTCCCTCAGTTTTAAAGCTATCGAGCTGAAATTTTGTAGAAAGTCTTCTTTCTATTACACGCTGTATATATTTCGGAACCAACGGAATCGGGTCACTACGTCATATAGCTGCCATAGGAACGACCGGTCCAAAAATTGGTCTTTGTGAGAAAAACTTTTTTATTTCTAAACATATCGTTTTCAAATTTCACAATTATCAATAATATTTTTAGTCAAATCACATTCCAGAATTTGCTTGAAATCGGACCACAACGTCATATAGCTGCCATAGGAACGACCGGTCCAAAAATTCGTCTTTGTGAGAAAAACTTTTTTATTTCTGAAGATATCATTTTCAAATTTCACAATAATCAATAGTATCTTTAGTCAAATCACATTCCTGAATTTGCTTGAAATCGGACCACTACGTCATATAGCTGCCATAGGAACGACCGGTCCAAAAATTCGTCTTTGTGGGAAAAACTTTTTTATTTCTAAAGATATTGTTTTCAAATTTCACATTAGTCAATAGTATTTTTAGTAAAATCACATCCCCGAATTTGGTTGAAATCGGACTACTCTATCATATAGCTGTCATAGGAACCACAGTTCCAAAAGCAAATTTTTGTCGGAAAAACTTTTTCATTTCTGAAGGTATCTTTACAAAATTGCATATTATTCAATCATATTGACGGCTAAGTCACGTTCCTAAATTTAGTTCAAATCAGCCCACTATTTCATATACCTCTTATAGGAACAGTGAAATTGAACCAAGTTTTACTAGTAATTTCAAAGGGGCAAATGTACAACAAAACAAAACGTGAAGGGTATCATTCGCCTTCGGCTAGCTTGTTTTCATTTGAATTTGCAAAAGTGAACAGTTCCAGCCGTCAAAATCTCAGCATCCGATATCAGGTGTTGGGTTTTTGTTTGATAAATTTTCAACAGGAAACCAGGAGTTGAGTTTTGTTTTGGATAAGAGATTAATCGAAGGCTAGGGGACGGTTAGCGTTTATCCGATTAATAAAGCAAAACAGACATTGAGAAAATCAAATTCTGCTAAATGACAGTTTATTCTTAAGATAAATTTTATCGGACATTGAGCAATCGCCCCTTAGTGTATAAATATGCAGAGTATTTCGAATTTAGTTCACCGCCCACCGTACCGCTCCTTATGAAATTTTCTACAAATTCTTCAATTTTGTGTGAAACCGAATCTGTCAAGTCAAATTTTCACAGTAGTCGTACTACAATATATTGGCGATCATGTAAGAAATAATGAGAATATATTTTATTGTATGAGAAATCACGACTTTAGCCACGGTAAACACAGGGGATACTTGGCAAGCAACTTTGCGGGTAACTGCTTATGGTAAATATTTACAAACTTCCTGCTTTTTTGAACTATACTGACATTTATAATCAAATACAATTTCGTACCGCCCATGCCGGGGATATGATTTTTATTTTTCGCCTATCCATGTACCCACCCAATGAAGATATAGCCATATTTTCTGCTGGATAGCCCCGGTAATCACAGCGACTGTTAGTTACATTGGCGGGCATCTTTGGTTGGTAAAATACCTGTGACATTGATGAATTTTGTTATTACCCTATCCTTAACATTTCGTACCACCCATGCGGGGGCTACGATTTTCAAGTTTTGGCCACCCAGCTACCTACCCTATTTGGTTAGCCACACTTTTCGCTGGGTAGCATTGGGAAGCATATGTCGCATTCAATAAAATAAGGTTCTTACTCTCAAGATCGGTTGGATTGTCGGGGAGGGTCAAAGTTATAGCGTACAAAATCCTCATCCGCCTCTCCTATGCTTGCATGACTAGGTATGCATCCTTAATACCAAAAGCCTTTTTGCAGCCCATATTTTTCAGGGTAGCATCTTTGCAAATGATTCATTTGGTCTTAGCATTTAACAATTACAGATCTCGTAGAAATTTTATGGGCTGAGGGAAAATGGTGGGTACGCCAGGACACCTGCTAACCATAGCTATTTTGGGGACTACGCGTTACTGGGGGTTACGGTTTTTTGCAGGGTAACCAAATACAGTAGGTAGCTGGGTGACCAAAACATGAAAACCGTAGCCCCCGCATCAGCGTTATGAAATGTTAAGGATAGGGTAATAACAAAATTCATCAATGTTACAGGTATTTTGCTAACCAACGATGCCCACCAATGTTACTAACGTAGCCTACTAACGTATTTACCCTTACTAAGTTGGTCCCCTAAATACCCACCGTAAGTAAAAAATGGAACCGGAATATAGAGGGCTACGCCCGCAATCCGAGTGTTTTGTAGCAAGCGCTTATTTTGGTATATAAAATATCGCCTCCTTGCTCTTCTTTATACCACTCAGATGGATAAAAAAAACATAGTTAAAATGTCTTACCCACTTACATTTGCTAATTCATATTGCCTAAGGTGTTGGCTATCGTTAGCCATCAGTACTTTTCACCTCCAACGTGTTTAAGGCATGCAGGGGTGTGCTAACTGTAACTATAGAAATCAACTATTATTGACCTATTCTGAGAAGAAATACAAATTCCACTATTTTCCATTTTATATGCTATTCAGAACCTACCTTCTAGAAAGTTTTAATAGTTCTCAGTATAACGGTCACAAAATGCAGGGAGGGGGGGGGGGGGGGGCAAATTACGAACTAATATTTTCTCCTCCTCCACTGTTCCCCTTTCTACAAATTTCAAGAAAATGCGAAAAAATGGAATTAACTTTACCTTTCTCACGACACCTCACTTGCCTATACCAATCGAAAAAATCGCCCCCTATGCCTATGATGTTGGTTATCATTGGCCATCAATATTTTTGACCTAGGGTATGCTTAAGGTGTGCAGGGGTGTGCTAACTGCAACTATAGAAATGTACTATTATTAACCTTTTCTGATGAGATATCAAAGTTCTATGATTTTTAGTTTTCTATGCTAGTGAAATGCCGTTTTTCTGCAAATTTGCATATTTCTAAGTATAATGGGCTCGAAATGCAAAGGGGGGGGGGGGGGGAAACGCGGATCACATAGTTTCCCCTCTCCCTCTTTTCCCCCTCTTTTCAAATTTAATGAAAATACCAAATATGGAATGTTCTCGGTGTTATCTTTCTCATCATACCCCACTTGCCTATACCAGATGAAAAAAAATTCGACCTTCATTTCCCCTCTATGGGGACCTCCCCCCTCAAAGTCAGCTTATTACAACGAATCGCTTTCTCCGGCGAATTGTAATAATTTTACATATGCTTACAAAATTTTATTTAGGTAGCTTGAGTCGGTCGTGAGATATTTCATGGACAGACCGACAGACAGACATTTGACCGATTTTATAAGGGTTTTGTTTTTACTACAAAACCCTAAAAAAAAATCAGCTACATCCGGTTAGTATGTCTATTTAATTTTACGGTTAGGTCGTTTTCCTAAGAATTGTTTTTATAGTTTTTTCAACATTTGAATCAAATTTTTGTGTTTGGATGTCGAACTGGGATTCGAATTCGGGTCGTTCTGCCTCAGAAGCCATCGCTACCGCATACGCCATCGAAACTAATATAGAATGGTTTCCAAACAATGCTTCACAAGCAATACTGTCCCAGTATAAAAGTGGTTAACTAAGTTGGGTACATACCAGGGTTACCTAAAACTTGAAAATCGTAATAATTATTGGAATTTTAGTTATATTCTGAAATCCGAGACCGGTCGAGCGGAGCCCACGGAAGGGGATTTGCGAATATTTGAATTTTTCATGCCTTCTATATACCTAACATTCAGAATAAATTATGACAAAAATTAAAAATTGAAAATTAAAAAAATTAACAATTAAAAAAACACTTTAAGTTAAATTAAATTTTTTTTTTCAAATTCAGGAGTATTAAAGTTGAAAAGTTATTTTTTCGCCCTTGGTCCCAAAAACTAAAAAATTGTCAGGAGAAATAAAAACTAATTCCACACATTGTAACATATCCCTTCTAAACCAAATTGTTAAAAGATTTCAGCACCCTAAAGCTCGCTATAAAATTGCTCCAGTAATATATTTTTTGCTATATTAGCTCTGGAGACGGTCTCACATGTACATAATCCAGGAGCATGCAATTTTCCTTCCGTTAAATCTGATCCGAGTGTAATTTTCTCCAACATGAACTAGGACTATATCAAACCCTTTTATCGAAGCGATAATAAAGTTCCTGGTTATAAATTACACATTTTCGTTATTTATGCGTCTGCAGTGGATTCTATTCACTGGGTTTTTTGTTCCCGTACTACATCATTCTCTTAAGGCTATTCTTCGTACATAAAAACCCCATCTATGTAGATGTCCTTATGTATGTATGTACATGTATTCATTCTTCTTCTGCCTTTACATGGCAAAGAAAGATGAATCCCAATTTTGCCCACAGTGAGCCCGAAATAGGTTCAACTCCGATATGCTCGTGCTCGTAGATTGTGATGTGGATTCGCTGCATATCCGTCCGATTTGGCGGATGACACATTCTTTGTTCAGTCAATGCCGATTTGGCTTGATGCTCATTGGCTAAATATTTTTTGGGTTTCGAGACAAATAATGCTTCTTTACTAAATGGAAAGTGAAAAATGGAACAGAAAAGGATAATGCCGGTCGAATAATAAAATGTGTAATATCGGAAAGACGAAATATTAGGAGGTAAAAGTCTCAAGGATAATATGATATTTTTTATCATATTTGTCAGTATGACATCATTCATCTAGATGAGTGGGAAGCGATAAAGGTGCATCTGAGGATGAGGCCATAAAGTGAATATTTCCTGTAGAGTTGCAAAGGTAGACACACATATGCATCTATTTGGACGCGGATCGAAATGAATCCGCTCAAAACGATCCTAATTCCGAGGTGGAGCTGAGCCGCCTCAAGTCCGACGTCATTTTAAAAGTCAAGTTCGATGACGTATTGAATGTCCATTTATTCAATTTTTATTACACAATGACAACTGGATTGCAAAAGTTTTGCATAAACACCTTGGCGGCCGCCATCATGCGAAACGATTTCTTGTTTGCTATTTTACAGTGGCAACACAAAGCAACTACAAAATTTGACTCCGTTCAGTTCGGATTTTGCGTACAACCGTCGCGTCGCTGCAGTCGAGTTCTTTGAAGTTTGCATCGCACAGAAGGAAGCATCTCCGACCATATAAACTGTAAATATTCTTGGTCAGTATGATAAGACGAGTCGATTAAGCTTTGTCCGTCTGCTCAATTGCCCTAACCCCTTGTGGGGCATAGCGCGTCAACTGTTCCATGTAGCCCAGTTGACGTTTCGTTGGCATAAACTGGTTTCGGAGAATGCAGTTGCCAGCATGCATCTCCTGCACATCCATGGCCACGAACGTCGCCGTGGACGGGACTCGAACCCGAAACGCCGGTAGTCAAACATGAGATTGATACCTCAACACACTGCGCTACCAGTCGCCCCGACTAGTAACTCAGTTTTGAAGCTATCCAGCTGCAATTTTGTACTTCTTTCTGTTGCACACTGCATATATGTTGGAACCAGCAGAATTGAACCACTACGTCATAAAGCTGCCATAGGAACGACTGGTCCAAAAATTCGTCTTTATGAGAAAAACTTTTTTATTTCTAAAGATATGTTTTTCAAATTTCACACTAATCAAAAGTGTCTAGTCAAATCACATTCCCGAATTTGGTTGGAATGGGACTACTCATATTGCTCTCATAGAAACGACCGTTCCAAAAGCAAGTTTTTATTAGAAAAACTGTTTTTTAATTCTGAAGATATCTTTACCAAATTTCATATTGACTGTCAAACCATGTTTCTAAATTTGTTTGAACTCGGCCCACTATTTCATATACCTCTCATAGGAACAGTGGAAAATCGGAATAAGTTTTACTACTAATTTAAAAGTGGCAAATGCACCATAAGTCATAACGAAGGTATGATATCCTTCACGCTTCGCCTTCTTCGAAGGCTAGCTTGTTTTCGCTAGGATACACTGTTTTCAGGTTATAATCGAAAAACCAAAAAAATGTACCGACATTTCTAAGTTTTTCGAGATTTTGACCATGTTCCGCGCAGAAATTTTGGTTGGAAGCTACGTATTCGTGTTCAGCACCCCAAAAAATATAAAAAAGAAAAAACTCTCCAGCCACCACAATTATTAAACTATTAATAATTATTAACTATTGCTCGTATGTATGTCCAGACGTCTTGTAGCGATCAGCTGTCATTGCTTGAGTTTCCGTAACTCAGCACTGTGGCGTTGACATTGCTAACGAGAAGCGTCACTGAATTTCGCCATCTATCAAATTCCGTAGTCAGTCGAGGTCCGTGTTTCAATCAATTAACATGTACATTTGCACCATCTAATAAAGTACAGTTGTCATTTTATTACACCACGTGTTTACGTTTATCCTGATAGGACGCTATTGAAGTCCGTATGTCAGATACAGCCTGACATACCTGATAGCTATAGTCTCTCGAACTTGAACGCAATCTAGCGCCTAAACCACCCATCTGTCTTTTTTAAGGGAATTTGATGTAACGTTTATTTTATTGACGATTGATCGATGGGTGAGTGAGTGGGTTAGCTAGAGAGTATGAATAAATAAATAAGTCTGAACATTGGGAGTTTAGTTTAATTGCCGAGAACAGGTGAATTTTTTTTTCACTCCCTTTTGAGAAAGTGAAAATAAAAAAAAATATTGTGTGGAAAATAAAAATTTGTATGATTTTTAAACCGTTGGGGTTTGACGAAGACATCTGCGATTCTGATCTAAACCAGAAACATAAAAACTTTCACAACTTTGCCCTACGCAAGACTCGTCTTTAGCTCCCGATTTATTTTATATATCAATGTAAAGGGTGACTGTTCCATTATTGAACAGACTTCTGCCAAAATAAAAATGTATTATGTAAATAAAATACAATACATAAATTATATTCTCTCTTTTAAGCAAATTTTTCTTTAAAAATTAGATCTTATATATGTATGTCTATACCTATAGATATCTACTGTATTCAAATTCAAACAAAATTCCTTCGTGGAAAATGTAATATGAGTACTTTTAGCGAGGGAAGATAACATCGTGGTCGTTGATGGCTTCTTAAATGATAGAGCACTTGGTCTATATTTGTATGACCTGTTTAACTCGAAACGGAAATGTTGGGGTAGGTTTTTTCTGTTATACTGAAAATGCATACGTACCCACATAGCTGTTGGTTCAGTTGAAATGACAATTCCACATTAAATTGGGTCATGTGTATGAACTCTTGCTGAGAATATGATTTCGTTGTATGTATTTTAACATGAACTCCACCAAACCCTGTCTCAGGCTAGGGTTGTGAAAGGAGGAGGGAAGGATAGCTGTAGCCGGATTGGTTGAATTACAACTAAGCGTCTCAGGTCATTAGGGTGGCATGAATCACGTAGTCAGACTTGCAACATAGTTGTGTGAACTCTGGTACGTTATGAACCACCTGAAGCAGCTATCCCCGAGGCAACCCCTGAATAGAGTTTACCGATGGGCCGGCAACTCATCCTTGTAAAAACTACTCTATGTAGATAAACCTGAAAAAAAAGGCTCGGATTGGACGGAGCAACAAGGATGACATCGGAAACGTTTAACGGACTTCTCTTTCGGATCCTGGAATGTACGCTCCCTGAACAAACCGGGGGTTGAAAAGGCCCTCCTAGAACAGGCATGACAGCTAGATCAATGACAAGAAATCGAAAATCCAAATTTTGAAAGCGGTAAACCTTCTGGACACAAGGAGTTTCAAGTTGCATTCATCGTGAATAAACACCTCAAACCGTACGATATTGACTTTAAGTCGATCAATGAAATGTTGTGTGCAATTCGCATGAGGACTCGATTTTTAACCTTTGGCTCGACAATGTGCACGCTCCCACTAAATTGTAGGAAGACGAATTTTACCCCTGTCTGGAAATATTGCTCGACTCACTTTCACCAAACGACTAATTGACTTCGCATGCAGTAGAGACCTTGCCGTAAGCTTAACATGGTTTCCGCACCAACGCATTCATAAACAAATCTGGAAATCTCCGGATACACGCACCGTCAACCATACGCACCCCTCATCTGCAAAAGATTGCGATGAATGTCCGATCATTTCGAGAAGCAAACTACAAATCTAACCATCACTTAAGACAACCTATCGGTATAGAATTTTTTCAGTGCACCAATCGGGACTAAAATAACTGGCGCAACAGTCCAAATTGAACCATGGCGTCGAGATAAGTTAGCATCATCTCATTTTCTAGAACGTGATGGTGTTGTGCAGAGGTGTGTGATCAGCAACACGCTCAACCGAGGTATTTA
Source organism: Chloromyia formosa (assembly GCA_964017055.1). Taxonomy (NCBI): domain Eukaryota; kingdom Metazoa; phylum Arthropoda; class Insecta; order Diptera; family Stratiomyidae; genus Chloromyia; species Chloromyia formosa. The sequence goes on from OZ024817.1 coordinate 80,131,322, forward strand.
CCCCATAAATGGGTACTCATTCAACAGCTGAGTGGGCTCATAGTCCGACACGTAAAACCCCTTTTTTATCGAAAACTACCGCATTTAGTAGGAATCGAACCGGAGCCCAGTGCGTAGAACGCGAACGTGCTCACCGTTGCGCCATCGGGACTATGCTCTTCCAAAATTTTTGCGGTCGGCAAACTCTCGATCAATGCCACGTCGCAGCCATATACAGCCGCCATCGAAGTAAAACTATCGCATATGCTACAAAAAAGCCCAGCGAGCGCGTAATGGCTGGTTCGACGAAAAATGCCAAAAAAAATTTAGATGCAAGGAACGCAGCTTATTATTTTCCAACAGTTCAGATCAGAGCAGAACAAAAATTGCACACCTTACACTAACAAAATTAATTATTATAATGCGTGCGATTGTTGATCTGCTCTTGATCTGGACTGTTGAAAAAAAAAACGCGCGTAATATATCCAACTAATATTTTTTTTCTACTTTCCAGCCCTTTCAATAATATATTTTAATATTTCACAACGTTTCGGAAACTATATTTGCATCCTCAGGTGTAATTTATGTATTTCTTTTAATTTTGGAATACATCTTTTAATTCGTTTCGTCTATTGTCGATTTTTCTTTGTTCTGACATTAGTTGTCTGTCTATCAATGAATGTATTCAAGGTCCAACTAGAGCCAAGAGAAAATGAAACCGGAAAATTGAGGGCTACGCCCGCAATCCGAGGGTTTTCTAGTGTCCCATGCCAATAGGAGATGAACTATTCTACTCTTGGAGATGTTAAGACGAAATTGCAAATTGCCATTTTGCGTAAAAAATATTGAAAATAAATTGTTTGAATAATTATAGAAAATAGAGTCAGCGACCAGCATACCTCTTGAGAAGATATCAAAATTCCATAATTTTTTTGTTTTCTGCGCTAGTTGAAAGCCACTTTTCCTGTATGTTTTCATATTTCTAAGTGTAATGGTCTCGAAATGGTAAGGGGGTGGGACAAATTATGATCTCATATTTTCCCCTCTGCCTCTTATCCCCTTTCTTCAAATTTGAAAAAAATTCCTAAAATGGAATGTACTTAACGGTACCTTTCTTACAATATCCCACTTGCCTGTACCAAACGAAAAAAAAATTTCGACCTTCATTTCCCCTCTATGAGGACCTCCCCTTAAAGTTGACCTATTACGACGCATCGCTTTCTCCGGCGAATTATAGTAATTCTACACATTCCTACAAAATTTCAAGTATATAGCTTCAGCCGTTCGTGATATATCCATGGACAGACGGACAGACATTTGACCGATTTCATAAGGGTTTTGTTTTTAATACAAAACCCTAAAAATATGACGAGCTCCGGCGATTTACAAACAAAATAATTAGATGTAAGACCCGAAAATTCTTTGACGAGCGGTTGCTGAACACTAAAAATAATAATCTAGCTACTGGAAACGCCAGACAAGCAAACAGACTGGTAAACACTATTAAGAATGGATATCAACCCAGGACATCAGTGACACCGACGATGGGCGTTTTAATTTATTCTTAATCCTATACCTAACGTTCCCTAACGTCCGACGAGATTCCAGCTCAGCTGCTAGAATCCAGTGAAACGGGTCTATTAAATGCCATACACCGACTACTTCTGCGAATCTGGGAAGATCCCAGAAGATTTGCGCAGGAGTATCATTTGACAGATTCACAAAAGGGGTGCAGGGGTGTGTTAACTGCAACTATAGAAATGTACTATTATTAACCTTTTCTGATGAAATTTCAAAATTTTCCAGGAGACAACTCTTGAATATTTTACTAATAGCAAGACCGTGTTTCCCTATTACATGTCTAAGCCTATAGTTATCAGCGCAAACTTTTGCATTCAAATCACCCATAAGCATAATAATGTCACCTTTGAGTGTTCTGCTTTGAGCGGCGTTTAATTGTTCGTAGAAGGAGTCTTTTGGCAAGACATTGCCGGGTTCAGTTGGAGCATAACATTGTATTATTGAGATGTTCCTCATTTTGATCCGGAACCTGGCGGTCATGATTCTGTCAGAGACCGGATCCCAGGAAAAGATACAGTTTCGTGCGGGTCTAGTTAAAAGGAGCCCTACACCTGACTCACGACCACTACCGGTAGCTCTACCGGAGTACAACAATACAGTGCTACCCGTTGGGGAGATAAATTCTCCGCTGTTCCACCATCTAATCTCACTAACTCATAAGATGTTTAATTTATACTTTATATACTCTCTAATTGAAGAAATTGTGCGTTCTGGGAACTTTCTGATACATTGTCCAGGAGAGTACGCACATTCCAGAATCCAATTTTTGCCATTGTACGATAGTCAAAAGTCGTAACTGTTGAGTCAGTCCTTATCCGAGACATAGTTGACGTTTCGTTAGCATATAGAAGATTTCGGATAGTGCAAGTTGCTGGCATACACATCTCGTCCTTTGTTTGTCGGTTTCAACAACAGGCCGTCAAAGGGAAAGGATGTGGTATTATTTTTACGCCCCACACCTTAACCAAATCATCACACCGCCATTATTGGCGGCCTGACTTGGATAGCAATGGTCAATGATTACTGTCGTACCAGGGGGTGACCACGCGAAAGAATATGGAAGGGGAATTTTTCCCTTTATTTGTGGGAAAGCATCACCAAAACGAGCAATCTACCAACATAATAACCGGTACACCTTAAGGCCATCAACACCCTCCGAATTATTATTGAACAATCCGCAGGGTGGAAATCCCCGCAGAGTGGAGATCCCCATCTCATGTTCATCGATTTCGAGAAGGCGTTTGACAGCGTTGACCGGGAAACATCTGGAAGGCTTTACGTAGGAGAGGTATACCAGATAAAATCATATCCATCATCAAGGAGTCTTATAGCGGAGCCCAATACCACCTCTTACACAAGAGTAAGCTTTATGATTTCAATTAACGATGTACTCTCCAGCGCGCTTCATGAACACCAGAGCAAAGGTATCAGATGGAAGCTGTTTGAATACCTTCAACACCTGGATTACGCTGACGATACTTGTCTTCTTTCAAATAAATCATCTAGTTCAAATGACGGATGCCCTGCTAAGCGAAAGTGGCAATGCGGGGTTTAAAATCAACGCTGCCAAAACTTATTACTTATTGAGCTTGGATCCAGGAAGACTGAGTCAAATTTGTGTTTCGGGGCAGACGGTGGAAAAAGTTGACCATTTTTATACCTCGGAAGCGTAGTTACAGCAGATAGTGGAGCGGATGCTGGTGTACTGTCTCGCATCAATAAGGTTCGGGCAGCTTTTTTGAGTTTCACTCTTTTCTGGCAAAACAACAACATGTTCAGACGTTCCAAACCAATCTAAAATCTATGCTTCTTTATGGCTGTTCAACTTGAAAGGTGGCCAAGGCGATAAAACTAGATTGCGTGGTGAAAATCTCCAATTTAACCAAAAAAATGTGAGTGAAGCGAGCTCCCTTGGCTGGAGGTCAATAAATAGGGGAAAGTACCATTTTCTGGAACGAGTCAGTACGATTTCCGCTTTTTCCCTTTGGCTCCACTGGTTACAAGACACAAAACCGAAATCTTTTTAAATCTAACCTTAAAGCTACAGTATGATTTTCAAAATGTAACATTTTGATTCATTAGGCGGGAAATCTTGCGCCCTTACATAATGACACCCTGTTCAAATGCTCAGTCTGAAAATATGGTAGGGTCGGTCCTGGATAGTAACATTCAATAACCAAATAACTATGAGAAAGTGTAATAAGGAAGTGTTGCTATTTCTTGATATCGCTGATTCGTATCCAAAAAGTTCGAAACTTTCCAAAGTTACCATTATATTTTTCCCCCAAAATAAAACCAGTTTGTGTAAAAATTTTAAATGTCACTACCGGTCCGGTTTTGGTTATTTTATTCTTTAAAAAAATTAGAAGGTTGCCACCAAAAAAATGTTGGCGTTCTTTTAAGCATGCACTCCCCAGAACAAATGATCAGGTTCACCTCCTGATTCGATTTAGCCATGGCTGTCCGTCTGTCCGACAAAAAAACACTACCCCAGGGACAATGGCGTAGTTAGGGGGGGGGGCGAAGGGGGCCGTTGCCCCGGGCGCAACTGCTGTGGGGGCGCCAAAACGCTATCCTCGGACTAAATTTTTTCTTCCCTCTGTTTGAATATTAAAAAGATTTTATTTTTTTGGACACAGCAGGATAAATCTACAGAGTTACACTAACAACTTGAGTGGTTGTTAGTGTTACACTAACAACTTGAGTGGTTGTTAGTGTAACTAAATGCTTCCTTAAGCATGATTTGAAAACTATTCTATACTAAAGGACTTCATTGGACATTCTTTTTCACTTTTCCGTAAGAAAAGTAATATCTAATAGATTAGTAGTACGAGCGCGGTTCAAATATGATCGAGACAAACACTGTAGATGGCGCGCCTGTATGTTTTGAAGGTCGCGGCTTGAGTATGTGGTAGCTCTTACGAATAGTGTGGCATAGTTTTCGTCGCGAACGCTCGTTTCACGCGCGTGCTACGACCATGAGTGAACATCAAGTGACGACCGCCGTTGCGCAAAGTATTGTCATTCGATTTCTTGGCGTGGGAAGGCGTTAAAAACACGGAAATTCTTCGGCGTTTGCGAAATCAGTTCGGTAGTGAGTGCCTGATTAGGTCTGCTGTGTTTAAATGGGCCAAAGCGTTCAAAGATGGCCGCGAAACCGTCGAGAATGAGCCGCATGATCGTATACCGCGGACCAGCATCACACCAGACAACATTCGCCACGTAGAACAACTCATTTTGGAGGACCGTAGGATTAATGTTCGAAACATTTCGGCTGAAGTCGGCATTAGTATTGGTAGTGTAGAGTCTATCATCCACGAACACCTTCAATGTCGCATAATAACGGCGCAATGGGTTCCCAAACTGTTGAACTTCGAGCAAAAATTCATGCGGTTGGAAGTTTGTCGCCGCTTGCTGACGCGATACGAGGCGGAGGGGGACGGTTTTTTGACACGAATCTTCACTACAGATGAGACATGGGTACATATTACACTCCCGAAAGCAGGGTGTCGTCTAAAGAGTGGAGGAAGAAGGAGGAAGGGGCATCAGTCAAAGCGAAGACAACCAGGTCCGCGGGTAAGGTTATGTGTACTGTATTCTGGGACCGGCGGGGAGTGCTGTACGTTGACTTCCTGCGCACACAACGTTCCATCAATGCTGCATACGACTCTAACCTTCTGAAAACACATGTGAAACCCGCTTATCGCTCGAAACGGAGGAGCATTCCAGCGCGAAGTGCTATTCTTCTCCAGGATAACGCGCGCCCTCATACCGCGCGTCTCACGATCGATACAATATCAGAATTGGGGTGGGAGGTACTAGAACACCCCCTGTTGCATCGGAATTTTGGCATAAGCAGAACTCCGCGCCACTCGTCACCCTGGAGTTGGTACGACGAACAAATCTGAAACAAGAAGCACAAAGAATCAACAAATACAACGAATAATAGTAGAAATACTTATCTGACATGGACTTGAATGATTGAAATTCCCCCGACAAGACGTCAAGCTCATCAGCCTAGTTGGTAGAGCATCGGCTCCACGCCCGGGAGGTACCAGGATCAAATCTTCGCGGCGGCAGTACTTTTTTTATATGATGAAATTGTATTATTAATATGTAGTAAAATCATTTGAAATTTAGATTCGAATTGTACATAGTTCATTTAAATATTACAGTAATTTCGTTATGAAAATAACTGTTCAAAATTAACATTGCTTGCCATTTTTAAATAATTTGAACAAGTAGAATATGGGCATTCTAGTATTGATAGTTCGTGGATACAGTCGTCTTTTGTATTTGTCAAGTTGTATTGCATATTTGAACTAGGATCAAATTGATAATCATTGTACATTCTTTGAAATAGAATAAATCGTTTAATATCGTACATTTTGGAATTAGAACGTTAATTGTTTAACATCGTCCCTCGATTGGGAAATAGTTTCTCATTTCGAGGATTCATTTGCAACATTGGGTTACAACATTGGTCCGTCGAGCCGGATCTCGGCCATAGAAATTCGTATACAGTCCACGTTTGCTTTGGAAAATTGTAAGAACAAATTGGGTGAGTCCCTTTCCTTTCCCTAACCATTTCGTGAAACGATATAACATATACAATATAATTACGCGTAAGAGAATAGTGCCGTAGTTTCGCTTAAATTACTGTGGTGTAATTAATTACGGTTTAACGTCCACGTGTATTAAGGACATATAATCTTTCGTGTTCCGAAATGGAAATGGATCGCTTAGTGCTGCAACAATATTTAAAATCTGAACAATTAAGTAAATTCGTTAGTAATTTCATTGGATTACAACATTGGTCCGTCGAGCCGGATCTCGGCCATAGAAATTCGTATACAGTCCACGTTTGCTTTGGAAAATTGTAAGAACAAATTGGGTGAGTCCCTTTCCTTTCCCTAACCATTTCGTGAAACGATATAACATATACAATATAATTACGCGTAAGAGAATAGTGCCGTAGTTTCGCTTAAATTACTGTGGTGTAATTAATTACGGTTTAACGTCCACGTGTATTAAGGACATATAATCTTTCGTGTTCCGAAATGGAAATGGATCGCTTAGTGCTGCAACAATATTTAAAATCTGAACAATTAAGTAAATTCATTAGTAATTTCAAAAAGGATTCGAAATCAAGAAAAACTGCGTCGTATTTGGCTAATTTAATAGCGAAAGTAAATGCGGTTCGTGATGATTTCAAGGATACTCATCGCAAAATCGAATTATTAGTGACAAGTGTTGAGGACTTAGAAAATGTGTATTTTAAAGAAGAGCGAGAAAGCGTTTTTGAAGATACACATTTAGCCTTTATTTCGGAATTGGAAGATCACGCTGCGAAACTTGTCGTAAATGACGAGAATAAAGCCAAACAATCATTGCCTTTGGAAAAGGAAGACCAAGACATCAAATTACCGCGTATTAATTTGCCGAAATTTGCTGGACGGTATGATGATTGGTTGTCATTTCGTGATTTATTCACATCACTTGTACATAATCGCAACTCTCTTTCGAAAGTGGAAAAACTTCATTACTTAGTGAGCAGCTTGTCGGGAGAAGCCTATAATTTACTCAGGCCATTTGCGATTACTGAGTCGAATTACGAGTCCGCATGGAATTTGCTAAATGAACGCTACGACAACAAATATATTCTACTGAATGCTCAGTATAGAAAGCTCTTTAGCATTAGTCCTGCTTCCGAGTCCGCATCATCCTTAAAAACGTTGCTGGATCGCACAGTTGAATGTATCCACACTATCGAAAATCTGAAGCTAGGTGATTTGTTTGAGTCAATATTGATTTACATGACGACACAACGGTTGCCACAAGAAACACGGCAATTGTGGGAACAGAGTCAGGCCTCGAATACTGAGTTCCCCACCTTTGAAGGTCTTAGAACCTTTCTGAAAAATCGATTCAGAGCTTTGGAGGCTTCAGGTATTGATCGTCCCAAACTCAATCGCACAAATCAACACGTTCGAAATGTCAATGCTACGCAAAAGGAACCTGCTTCTTGTGTTCTATGTAAGAAAGAACATCCACTTCGCAGTTGCCCCGAATTTATAAGCGCCACTTTTGCTGACAAATTTAAAATAGTTAAGCAGAATGGTTTGTGCCTTAACTGCCTTGAAAGGGGACATCTGGTAGCGAATTGTGCAAGTCGTTGGAAGTGTTTCAAATGCAAGAAATCCCATCATACCCTTCTTCACAAAGACGATACTAAAATCAGTACTCCAGTCTCACAAGCGACTAATGGAAACTCGTCGTCGCATCTTCAAGGGTGTTATATGCGTCCACCACCGTCAATTGAGTCACCTCAAAATGTTAATATGGGCTCCGTTAACGGCAATAAGCGCGATGTAGTTTTGGCCACGGCGCTAGTAACTTGTCAAGGAAATAGTCAGTCAGTGGTATTACGAGCCTTACTAGATCAAGGATCTGAGGCATCCTTAATTTCCGAATCAGCAGTGCAGCAGTTAGGAATCGACAGATCTCACTCCAATATTCGAATCCAAGGCATTGGAAGGTCTGCATCGAAAATTGTGAAGGGAAAAGTCCAATTAAAAATGGTGACCCTCTGTAACGAAACTTTGGGCTTTGAAGCATTTATTTTGGAGCAATTGACAACCGTTTTAATTAGAATCGAGGCATGTTTAAATTCACGCCCACTTTGCCCTTTAAGCGATGACCCTTCGGACATTTCCGCATTAACCCCAGCTCACTTCCTGATTGGTGATACCATGATAGCGCCCCCTGAAAATGACTTAAGTGAAGTGAAATTAACACATATGGACAGATGGCAATTAACGCAAAAATTGTCGCAAATGTTTTGGATTCGGTGGAAAACGGAGTATCTCGCGCGTTTACAAGTAAGACCAAAGTGGCTTCGTAAAGAATCGCAACCTAAAGTGGGAGATATTTGTATAGTATCGGACGATAAATCTCCTTCATATAAATGGCCATTAGCGAAAATAGTAGAATTACATACGGGTAAAGACTCATTTGTGCGCGTTGTTTCGATATTATTGAACGGCAAAATATATAAACGACCAATCACTAAAATTGCTTTATTACCTGTACAACAGAACTACGAATAAATTTCAAATCAACTTAAGAACGTTTCATATCCCTTCATATTTCCATTTCCTATTTCCATTAACCATTTTTCAAATTTGAACCCATTATTACAATAAAAACCTGAAATCACCTAGAATCTACTTAGATTCGAGACAGCGAGTGAGACGCGCTGAATAACGTCTCTGGTTGCAGGGCGTAGCATTTACTTGCAAGGCACAAATGCCGCGGTAATTCGCTGCGCCACCACAGAGAACCAGATGAATTCGTCGAATACTATTACGTCATGAAATAATATTTCATCGGGGGCGGTATGTTGCATCGGAATTTTGGCATAAGCAGAACTCCGCGCCACTCGTCACCCTGGAGTTGGTACGACGAACAAATCTGAAACAAGAAGCACAAAGAATCAACAAATACAACGAATAATAGTAGAAATACTTATCTGACATGGACTTGAATGATTGAAATTCCCCCGACAAGACGTCAAGCTCATCAGCCTAGTTGGTAGAGCATCGGCTCCACGCCCGGGAGGTACCAGGATCAAATCTTCGCGGCGGCAGTACTTTTTTTATATGATGAAATTGTATTATTAATATGTAGTAAAATCATTTGAAATTTAGATTCGAATTGTACATAGTTCATTTAAATATTACAGTAATTTCGTTATGAAAATAACTGTTCAAAATTAACATTGCTTGCCATTTTTAAATAATTTGAACAAGTAGAATATGGGCATTCTAGTATTGATAGTTCGTGGATACAGTCGTCTTTTGTATTTGTCAAGTTGTATTGCATATTTGAACTAGGATCAAATTGATAATCATTGTACATTCTTTGAAATAGAATAAATCGTTTAATATCGTACATTTTGGAATTAGAACGTTAATTGTTTAACATCGTCCCTCGATTGGGAAATAGTTTCTCATTTCGAGGATTCATTTGCAACATTGGGTTACAACACCCCCCTACAGTCCGGATTTATCACCCTGCAACTACGACATGTTTGGACCACTGAAAGAAGCCCTCGGTGGTTAAAGATCCAACACCGACGACGAGGTAGAGGAGTTGGTGCGCACATGGGTGTCCAAGTTGCCCAAGGAATTCTTCGATACCGCCATCAAAAAACTTCCGGAGAGGTGGGAAAAATGTGTAACTAGTGAGGGGAATTATCTAGAAAAACTGGGGGGATGGGCGTCAGACTGAAGTTTTGCCCCGGGCGCTAAATACTTTAGCTACGCCACTGCCCAGGGAACACCGTACATTACAGACTTTCTACTCATAGCTTGCGCCCGTAGCATTAATGAAAAGCAGAGCCTTAATTTCCGGTTTGCAGCAATTTGAGAAATTTTTAGCAAAGATATGCTGGGTGAGATCATTCGTGAGCCATGTACAATGTATATGTATATTTAAATTCATAGTGCATACCAACATGGTATTTTTGGAGAGGCAAGTAGCTCAGTGCGTTGTGTCATAAGTCTGATGTCTAATGCTGTCGGTTAGCCACGGGTTCAAATCTCGTCGTGGCCATGGATGTTTTTGTTGTCTTCTCCCTGTGTTGTGGGACGTAACAATAAGCCACCACCTTTGCCGATTTGTCGCAGGTATGCGGCTAAATGGGCAGTCAGTGAATGCTAGCAACATGTATCGTCCGAAACTGGCTTATGCTAACGAAACGTCAACTAAGCCATATGGGAGTATTTGACGCGCTATGCCCCAATAGGGCTTAGACCAAATAGTATAATGCTATTGTGAATATACGAGCGAATTTGTTCTATTCAGTCTACATCGTAGAAATTTTCATCTTTTCAAATTAAACTTTACTTAATAATAAATATTTCTTCCCTACCTACATTAAATGTTGTTTTTAATCAATTTGTTGACGATTGACTCTCACATCAACGACCAAGTCATCCCTATGGCTTTGTCGTTGATGTAAAATGAATAAATGAAACATTTACATTAATCGTGAGATACCATCAAACCTACAACACATATGCACAAATGTATGTAAATAAAATATATGAAAATTGACATCTAATATGACCATTAAATGGAGAAAAAAAGCACTTAATTAGTTTTCTCGGGTGTATGTGAATATTTTCCGAAATCATAACGAATATAATGACGAACGTAATATTTATGTATGTACATAAGCCTATGGAAATATGATATACACTTCTAAAACGAAATATTTCTGATATAATTTCCGACATCAAACAATCGTGACTTAAACTGCTGTTCGTCCTATAATGCGATAAAATAGTCTGATAACTGCTTTCTCTGTATATCTTCCCAATTCTATTCAAAAGAAAATATAGAAAAAAGAAAATGTAAATAGATCTGTATATGTGTCTGTGCGATATCGATTTATTGCAAAATAAAAATGTTTTATACGCCCAATGCAGGATATGATATACTCGTACATATAGGATGGCTACGAATTGAATAGCGCGAGGAATCGAATCTTTCTATGAGGAACCGAGTGTAGGAAATACTCTTCATAGTCCTTGACAACCGGAGATATTTTAGTTAAGTTAGGCCTTCGCTTCTGTCGTATCGATTGTATAAATTGGAATGAATACCCACGACTCGCCACCCCCAAACCGCATTCGTTCCTCAGACTTGCACAGCCCCAAAATAAAATGCTGCTCAATAAAAGTGTGTTTAGCGCCGTATACGGATAGAATTTGTTGACTTCAGAGATAAATAAGACGAGACTGTCTTTCCACTATAGACATTGAACAGCATTATTACTTTTTCCGATTGAAGGCGTGAAGTAAGTATTTCTCGAATTTGTTATAAATAAAGGTTCTCTTACATTAATTCTATGAAAAATGTTATTTTGCACCGACATGCAAAACGAAAATAACACAAGAGTCACGAATTTAAATTTATTCGAGGTGCGTTTCAAATGTATCGTATTTCGTATAATTTGGATGTACAATAAATTTAACATGAGACATCAGCAGATTAATTGTCAAAAAAGAAGCTTTTGAATTTTTAATTACAAATTAACCGTGGATTTTCTCAGACAACTAGATACCTATCATATTTTATAGCAAATTTTCTGCGCTGAAAATAGATATTTCTATTTTTGCGATTGAGAGCCGACAAATTATGAGTGAAAGTTGGTCAGGCTCAATTCTTTCATAAGGGGTGTTTGAATAGTAAGTGTGGTACTTTTTTATCGATTAAAATCAGCATTATCGACCCTTTTCTGCCATATTTTGTGTCATTGTCATCGTGACAGTATAGGATTTTAGTCATGGATTGCTACACGAAAGGACAGCGCATTGAAGTCGTCGAATTTTGACTCTTAAATTCCAAGTCGATGGTGCAAACGCTACGATCAATTCACCAAAAATGGAGTCGCAATCACCACGTTAGTGAAACAACTGCGCGCAACATTGTGAATATTTTATCAAACTAGGTCCGTACTTGGTGTTCCGAAGCAACCAGAGTGTGGAATGCACGTAGTGCTGAGAATATTGCTGCAGTAAGTGAAAGTGTCGTTGAGCCCTCCGAAATGTCTATTCACCATCGTTTGCAACAATTGGCCATTTCCGAGACCTCCATGCATCGAATTTTGCGCTTGGACTTGAAGTTACACCCATATAAAGTCCAATTGATGCAGCAGCTGTTGCCTCGTGACCATGCACAACGCCGTACATTCGCTGATTGGGCCCTGCAAATAATTGCTGAAGATGATGATTTTTTTTCCAAAAAATCATCTTTTCGGACGAGGCTCATTTCCACCTCGGCGGCTATGTTAACAAGCAAAACTGCCGTATCTGGGGCTCGGAAAATCCACAAGTGATCGTGGAGAAGCCAATGCATCCACCGCGAGTCACTGTTTGGTGCGGTCTATGGATCGTAGGCATCATCGGGCCGTATTTTTTCGAAGATGAGGACGGAAACACCGAAAATATCAACTCTGAGCGGTACCACACTATGTTGGAGGACTATTTTGTGCCGGAGGTTGAAGCTCAGGGTATGGACGATATGTGGTTTCAACAGGACGGCGCCACACAACTCACCTCAATTTGGACTTTTTGCGTTGCAAATTCCCGAACCGTGTAATTTATCATCGCGGTGATGTGAATTGGTCCAGATCATGCGATTTGACGTCTTCAGACTTTTTTTCGGCGGGGTTACACGAAAGATAAGGTCTATGTGAATGATCCGAAGACGATTCCAACTTGAAACGCAATATTACATCGGTGATTCGGGCCATTCCGGAGGCCATACTGCAAAATGTCATCGAAAATATGGCCGAAAGAATGAGGTATCTACGGAATAGTCGCGGTGAACATATCCGCAAATTAACTTTTCACACATAATCTTATTGTGTGGCCTTTTGAACAAAATAAAATATTTGGAAAAGTTCTGAACCGTTTGCGTTTTATTCAAAATCAAAGTACCACACGTCTTAATGGAACACCTGTTTTTCATTAACTCTAGTAGGCCTGAGGCGGTCCTCCGAGCAGTACCATGCGAGGGAAATTTGGCGCTCATGGCAAATATTTAATAGGGCGCCCCATATACGGGTTGAGGGGGCAAAAGGCCTTTTCCATAGTCCTCCTCGTGCGCGCCCCTGGTAACGGCAGAGTATCAAATCGCTGACGGCCAAGTCTTAGCGATAAGACATTTGGAAAAAGGCAGATAGCTGCAGCCTGAATGGCTGAACAACACCTAAGCATCTCAGGTTGGGTAGGATGGAATGATTTGCGTAGTTGGACCTGCAACATAGTTGTGTGAACTCCAGCATGTTTATTAAACCATCTGAAGTAGTCCAGGAAACCAATTGGCTTGGCAGCGAGATCAATGAGAAGAAATCGCACACCATTTTTACAGGTGGCAAACCATCGGGCCGTAAACAGTTTGGAGTAGCATTTATAGTGAACAATCACCTCAAACCGCATATTACTGACTTCAAACCCATAAATGAACGGCTGTGTGCGATTCGCATCAAGACTCGATTCTTCAATCTCTGGCTCATCAATGTGCACGCCCCACTGAAGTTAAAGAAGACGCAGTAAAAGACGAGTTCTACGCCCGCCTTGAAACTCTCTTCGACTCACTTCCAACAAACGACGTCAAATTGCTGCTGGGAGACTTTAACGCGAAAGTCGGAAATGGAAGTTGGCACCGGGGGACCACTGGAGGCCACAGTCTCCATGAAGAATGTAACGACAACGGTCAGCGACTTATCGACTTCGCCTGCAGCAGGAATCTAGTCGTAAGCTCTACGTGTTTCCCGCATCGACGCATTCACAAGCAGACTTGGAAGTTTCCAGACACACATACCGTTAACCAAATTGACCACGTCCTCATTTGCAGGAGATGGGCGTCTAGTGTGAAGGATGTCCGCTCCTATCGAGGAGCAAACTGCGACTCAGATCATCACTTGGTGAAAACGACTTACAGATGTAGAATTTCCTCAGTGCACCAATCGAGAATCAGCCCTCCCAAAATCTTTGCGGTTGATAAGCTTACACATTACACAAACAATATACCCTTGCTGTTTGTGTAATATGTGTAAGTTAACCCGGATAACCGCCCCAATTAACCTGCAGCACATTACAACAAAACATGACCAAAAGAAAAATTATAATAGTGAAGATCTACAAAGTGTAAAGAAAAGTTCTGTGAAGTTTGAGAATAAACTGGTAACTGTTGAAATAAAACAACAAAGTGTTTTATACATTTCCATTCACTCGATGAGATTCAAGGGATCCTCTTGTCTCATAACAAGAGAACAAATTTGAATTGAAGGGATCTTCTTGTCCCATAACAATATGCTCTGTTACACTTCGGCGCCCAACGTGGGGGCCATTGTGTGTGTGTGTTAAGAGAGAGTAAAGACAAGGGAGCTTGACATCTATCGATAGATTTTAATTTATCCGAGGATGAGGAGGAGAGTATTACTCACCTTCTTGGTCCCTGCCTAGCCTTGGCAAATAGGAGGAGGTGGTTTTTGGGACTCTCCTTTTCCAGGACCTAGGGGCTCTCGTGGATGTTAATGTAATTCAAATCGATCGCTTTATTGCCAACGGCAGCAGGATGGATACCTCGGGTTAGGAGTTTTAGGTATCAGAATCTTGGTGGAAACACAACGGACCATAAATGGTCTATGCGTGCTGTGGTTAGTTCACGGCAGCCACTGAATCTACCTACCTAGGACCTAGGCTTCGTCTGCCCGGGAGTCTTCGGCTACCCATCCGAATATACACATTTAAAAACTTAACCACAAGTGATAAATAGCAAACACGCAATCCATTCGCAAAAGACATGCGAAGGTGAGCCAATTTGTGATTGTTTGACAGCATTTTTACCTTGTCGGTTGTAATTCTTGGACCACCCACAAACATCTTCAGAGAAGCAAAAAGATGATAAAAACCAGACCAAGCTACCCTAGACTTGTATAGACCTAGTGGTGATACAAAAAGTACAAATTGGCAACGACCATATGCATTAAAAGTGAGTTTCCGATATGGCCAGTTTAGCAGGGAGATTGGCGATTATTCAGAAGGATCTTGACTATTCTCAAAATCAACTAATTAACACACACTACAAATATTTGTCGAATTTTTCAAGTTGTTAGCTTCATTCCATCGAAAGTTATCGCTTATTTGAAGTCTCACATGTAGGGGAGGTAGAGGTTTCCTTTGTCGGATCTTGTATATTTTCAGTAACAACCAACTAGATCCTAGTACTAGTACATTTGACCGAAATTTCAAGTCACTATTTCAAGTTATCGCTTATTTGAAGCTCCATTTGTAGGGAAAGTATGGGTCTCGTTGGTCGGATTTTACGTATTTTCAATATTAGCCAACTGGATGCTACCATACACATTTGACCAAAATTCCAAGTCACTAGCTTAGTTTTGTCGAAAGTTACCTCTTATTTTAAGTTTAATTTGTAGGAGAGGTAGGGGTTCCTTGGGTCGGATCTTACCTATTTTTAATAGCAACAAACTGAAATACACTTCAAACATTTGACCAAAATTCTGGCTGGCTTCATTCTACCAAAAGTTATCGCTTATTTGAAGTTTCATTTGAGGGGGGGTAGAGGTTAATCGGATCGGATCTTGCCCATTTTTAATAGCAACTAACTAGATCTCATTACTAATATTCCACCAAATTTCCAACTCGCTAGCTTCATTCCGTCGAAAGTTATCGTAATTAAAAGAATGATTAATTTTTTGAAATGTGTAGGGGTGGTAGGTCCCTTCGATCTGATTGTACCCAACTCATTTACACTCAAGCAGCTTCTTGTCTCGGGGTTACATGACAAAAATCAGGTGTCTACGTCAATTGGTTCAAGAGTTATAGACAAAAAACATGAAAAGTAGGGTAGTACGGGGCTCTTTGTAAGAAAAGTACCGTTAGTTTTCAGCTGATCGTTATTATTTTTCCAGAAGAATATAAGATTATCCTCACGAACAATCTACTAAAGCTAGAGTTTTTCATGTTTATTTAATCGGGAGTTATGGATACATTTAATTATTTTACATATGTAGGGGAGGTAGGCGTCCTCTTGGTCTGATCATGCCCATTTTCAAAACCAATCAACTAAATCATACTGCCAACAATTGACCAAAGCTCTACCTTCATTCTATCGAAAGTTATCGTGCGAACGGAGCCTCCTTTAAGGTGTTACATATTTTCGTCCTGACAAAAACAATATACCCTGTACTAAAAGTCTAGGGTATAATAAAGCATTCCATTTTTGTTTTGAAGGCCGAACATGTGGTAGGAAATGTAGTAGATGACTTCATTTTCGAGCACATTTTACGGAATGATGGTAATTTAGAGGTCAATGGTCAGCATCAAGCTTGTCTCGCCTTCATTTATTTTTTGTCAAATCAATGTGCTCATTCAAGGCTGAGTCGACTGGAGGCCGGCCGATAGGTCTATGTTCTATCTTTGTTCTACTTATCGAGGTGCAGCCGAAAAATTATATTTTGATATTATTAAAAAATAAAATAATATTAAAAATCTGATATCATCGGAATTTAAACTTTTTCTTGACTTCCAAATTTTTAGCACGGTTTCAATTTCAAGTTTTTTTTTCAAACGGACTCTTTGAAGTATGCACATAAAACCTGTAGTTATTTTTAATTGCCAACGAAATTCACCCCCAATCAATCTGCACGGTCACGACTAGTACCTGTTCAATGTGATAAGAAAATTGGTCACGAAACAAAAAAGCAGTGTACCTAACAGTGTTCGTTCAATATAATGACACGCAGTCGAGTAGCATTTAATATAGTTTCGAGTGGCTGAAATTAGTAGGGGCTAAGTAAAAAGGCCTGCCGATAGTGTTTTTACTGCTGTTTGCACTACACTTATTATCATGAGTATAAATACATTATTCATAAATCACCGAAAAAGAAGTTTTGAAATATTGGGTAGGTATGCATGTGCGTGTTAAACTTCGAGTAGCCTAGCAGGATTTGAATAATTTCTTACTCATTCGTAAGTGTATTATGGATTTATTTTAATAATAGAATGTAGAACTTTTTAGGATCATTTCCAGTTGTCTACTACTGAACGTATGTGGTTGGCGAAAAGCCTACGATTAGTTTCTATTGTTGACAAGAATTATTCAGAACATAGTACATGGTGTCCGTCCTAAAGCTACGAGTATAAGCTATGTACACACAGCAAAACAATTAAAGGGCAACATAATAAAGTCCACAATTGTTCCAGCTGAAAATAATAGGGAAGCCAACACAGCCGTTTTTGATATAAGTGTAGGGAGGGTGAAAAGTACAAAACATTTTTGAAAACTATTTTAATTACTCACCAAATAGTCCAGTAATATAATACATAATGCTAGGAAAAAATGCAAACAAGCTCGATTTTTTTGGCCAAGCTTTCTAGTAGTATCCCAATCAACCCCTCAAAAGTACCAATTAAAAGCAATGATAGAACATTTTTTATAGGAGTTAAAAGGGTATGAAAAAGAGTTATTTGACGTTTTAAGTGATTTTCTCAACAAAAAAAATATCAATTGGTCATCAAAAAATTGATTTTTTTTTTCGCATTTTTGACAGGCGTCGAAGAGTGAATTTATCGTGTGAATATGTCGGATGTCTAGCTGTTTGACCGAACAACAGCAAACAACAGGAGGAATTTTGATGTAACCTTGCCTTAGGTACTAGTCTGTGTCGCGTGTCCTACAGGAAATTCAGAGTGCACGTGAATGTACATGTATGTACAAATGCACAAATTCGTGGAGTGCTTTGATCTGCTGCATTCCCCGACACTCGTCATATGAACTTGGTTTGGTTAACTCAATCGGAGTCTTATGGCTGCCTTTGAACAAGCCGGTTGTATCTTTCAACACGAGCTCAACAAATCAAAGTTTTTTGGTCCAACGTGCCAAAAAATGCCATATTGTGTGTAAAACACAATTAATAACCAGAGTCCGAAGCGTATATACCCTAGACTTGTACAAACCTAGTTGTGACGGCAAAAGTACAAATTGGCAACGACCATTTGCAGTAAAAGTGAGTTCCCTATATGACCAGTTTATAGAGGAGATGAGTGCCACATTCAGGAGGATGTTGGCCATTCTCAAATCAATTAACTAACCCATTCTACAAATATTTGCCGAGTTTTTTAAGTCATTAGCTTCATTTTATTGAAAGTTATCGCTTAGTTGAAGTTTCATTTGTAGGTGAGGTAGGAGTTCCTTGGGGTTTCGTTGGTCGGATTTTACGTATTTTCAATTTTAGTCAACTGGATCCTACTACAAATATTTGACCAACATTTCAAGTCACTAGCTTTATCTTATCGTTAGTTATCGCTTATTTGAAGTTTCATTTCTAGGGGAGGTAGGGGTTTCTTAGGTCGGATCTAACCCATCTTTAATACCAACTAACTTAATCTTACCTCAAACATCTGACCAAAATTTCAAGTCGCTGGCTTCTATCAAAAGTTATCGCTTATTTGAAGTTTCATTTGTAGGGGAGGTGGGGGTTTTTTGGGTCGGATCTTGTCAATTTTTAATACCGACTAACTAGATCTTACTACCAAAGTTATCGTTATTAAAGGAATGTTTAATTTTTTTGAATTTCGTAGGGGAGGTAGGCGTTCCTTTGATCTGATTATGCCCAACTTACTAAAACCGAATCAGCTTCTTACCTGAGGGTTACATGTAGAGATGGGTATCGACCAAAAAACCAACATTAATCATCGATTAATGAAATCGATTATAATTTTTTCCGAATTAATCGATACACCGATTATTTGTGACTTGAAAAATCGATTAATCGTTTAATAGACAATTTCAAAAAAGGTTGGGAAAAAAATTAAAAACTAGGTACAATGAAAACAACGAACTCCAAGTAAAAAATAGTCCTTATTTATTCACATGAAAACTGAAGAAAGATCATCAAACAGAGAAATAATAATTACACCTACAGAAGCAGTTGCCTGAAACGTTCCCAGTAGCTGCAGAAATAATAGTAATTATTGAGTTGTGAGAAGTATTGAGCTTATTTATTAATCCCAATACTTATCATGAACGCCCTTAAGGAATATAAGTGTATTGGCCATGTCGGCGGTCAGCCGGCTTCTCTGCTCCCTCAGAATTTGACCAGCTTCAGAGAAAAATGGTGGTAGATAGGTAAAAGTAGAATGAGAAAAGTAGTAGGTAAATACTATACACGACTGTTGTAAGTGGTTTTTCGCAATGAAAGAAAAATATATCGCTCTTGAAATCTGAAGTCTCAGTGAAGAAAAAAGTTCAATAATCGTTATAAAATAATCGATTAAATTGTCCTTAATGTAATCGATTAAATAAAAATCGATTATTCGACAAAATAATCGATTATTTCGATTAATCGATTAATTGATACCCATCCCTAGTTACATGCCAAAAATCAGATGTCTGCATCAATTGGTTCAAGATTTATAGAGAAAAAACCTGAAAAGTAGGGTAGTACGGGGCTCTTTGTAAGAAAATTACCGTTAGTTTTCAACTGATCGATTTTATTTTTTTCAGGAGAGTATAAGATTGTCCTCACGAGCAATCTACTAAAGCTAGAGCTTTTCACGTTTATTTAATCGGGAGTTATAAATATATTTGATTATTTTACATATGTAGGGGATGTAGGCGTTGTCTTGGCCTGATCATGCCCATTTTCAATACCAACCAACTAGATCATACTGCCAACATTTGACTAAAATTTCAAGGCTCTAGCTTTATTATCGAAAGTTATCGTGCGAACAGGCAGACAGACGGACAGTGATCATTTATATTTATACATTGCTATACCTCCGGAGCCTTCTTTAAGGTGTTACATATTTTCGTCGTGGCAGAAACAATACTATACTATAAGTCTAGGGTATAATGACTGTGACCGAGATGAAAATCCTTCGGATGTCAGCCGGTGTAACCAAGAAGGATCGTATCAAAAGTACCTACATCCGATGAGGCTTGTTTGTTGAGCAACTGATCACTAAAAAGCTCGAAGCTCGTCATATGGACTGGTATTGCCATGTTCTAAGGCGTCCTGAGAACCCACTCATAAAGGCACTATCAATGAATGTCCCATTTGTTGGACCCAAACCCCGAGGCAGACGGAAACAAACATGGATCAATCAGATGAAGAAGCAACAAAAACGCGTTAATCTCGGAGATAATACGATCGAAGACCAAGCTGCCTGCAGAAGGAAGCTGAGATTATACCGCCAAAATAGGCGAGGTGCCAACACCATAGGCAGAGCAACGCGAAGCCGCAGAGTGGTATGAAAAGGCAAGGAAGAAGAAGAATTCTCCTCCTGGAGGGGCCCAAAAAAAGCGTGTTCGCCAGTTTCGACCGCTGATGCGAAGCGCGTCTCATCAGACGCCTCTGCTTCGCGCATCGCACCAGTGGGAGGGGCGTGACCGGGAACAACCAAGTCGATGTTGTATCGCCTTATATAGGCTGGCCAACACGTCATGGGTACGAATCTCGCAGCAATGCAAATTGCAACATACAGCTTGCCAATGCGAAACTCTGGCTAGGCACCAGTGGCCGTCGCCTAAAAAACTTGTTCGTGTAATGTGGCCACTAGCACCTTGCCAGAACATATACAGAGTTTCGAATTGGCAAGCTGCATGTTGCAATGTGCATTGCTACGAGATTCGTACCCAGGTCGTATTGGCCAGCCTATAGGTATATAAGGCGATACAACATCGACTTGGTTGTTCCCGATCACACCTCTCCCACTGGTGCGAAGCGCCAAGCAGAGGCGTCTGACGAGACGCGCTTAACATCAGCGGTCGAAACCGGTGAACACGCTTTTTTTTGGGCCCCCACAAGGGGGAGAATTATTCTTAACAATGCCTGCGTTCACGTTCCGCAACGTTGTAATTGCGGTAAAAATTTTCCCTCCACCCAACCATAAACTCTTAACCCGAACGACTTGTTTTGCAGTTGTCATGTATTAAACACCTGATAGCCGATTCGCTATTGAATTTCAAACAAAACTTCAATTAAATTCGCGACGGTTTCAGGAAAAATGAACACTGCAAAATCGCCACGAATTTCTGTTGCTCCGGTGTAAATAAGCATACAAGACGCCATGTAAAAATCAAGAAACCGAAAACGAAAATCCACACCATCTGGCAGTCATATGCAATACGTCAACTAACAACTGTCAAATACGCTAATACCCCTTACCCCCCGGTTGACCGGAAATTAACCAGGAAAAATTTCTGGTCAATTTCCCCGATATGTGGTAGATCAAACGCAAACTGAAACGGACCGTCCACGAGCAAAATCAGTCGAACTGTTTGCATTTGCGTTTAAAACGTTGCGCGACCTGAACCCACCCAATGAAAGCTTGTTGAGTGAAGATTAATTTTTGGAGCATATACCCCCACCCCTCCTACGCACTTCCGACGATTTTTAAGGCCGACACAATGTCATTTTCTACTCTCCTAAGCTCTCCGTTTTACTAAATTTATTTGATGGATATTTTTACTTTTGAAACAGAACTATAGAAAATCTTAAATCGTTTTTAAAAAAATTGTAAAATTTTGTTCTAGAGCTTTTCTAAAATCATATTAGAAGTTGAAGCACCGAAATGGTGGTAAGCCCAAAGACCACCCCTCTCCACGGTGTGGGTAGGCGTGGTAAAAATGTCTAATATGACCAAAAAGTTGTGAGCAAAGCGGCCCCCTCTAGCTTAAAGTCAATAAATAGGGGATAGTACGATATTTTTAATGAGTTGGTACGATTTTCATATATTTTCTTTGGCATCACTAACTGGGCCCCTGACTTAATTCTAGATGGACAGCTGGCGCAGGATATCGCTTCTGTAAGCTATTTTTCGGGTTCAAATATTCGAAATTCGTTGCAGGCAATTCCGTTTACAAATGCAATTTAGACAGGTCATACAGTTTTTTTTTTCTTTGAATAAAATGTTGATTTTTATGAAATTCATGGAATAAGGAAAAAAAGGAGATTCTACTGCATCAGTAAAAATTTGTTAGATTTCAATATTAATTTCACTTTGGATATATTAGAATTTAAATTTTCTCTCGACATTTGAGTCGTGGTTTGAAGGCTAAGTAAACCCAAGACACACAATGAACTAAGAAACACTCCATTTTCGCCTAGAGTATCCACTCGGTGTTCTGTTCTGTGTATATAGTTTATTTGCTACTGTATTATGTTCTGGTTACAAAGAAGCAAATTTAATATCTAGACAACATCAAAACTACAATAAAAACATTTATTTCAGTAACTAAATAGCAATTAGACATATGTGTAACTTTCGTCATCAAATCTCTTCATTCTGCTGGAACTCATGCCTTCTGTGTTAACAAAACCGTTTTGTTGAACTTCATCAAATATTTACGTAAATTCAACATGAAATAAAACATCAACAAAAAAAAAATTAAGCCAATAAAGCGCTCGTTGAATCAACTCACCTTTGAGAATATCCTTTCTCCGCTTATGATTTATTTGCCAGACAGCCAACTGTCAAACAGATAGTACGTTCGCCGTACCTAAATCACGGTTTCGACTCATGCACATTTACACCAACTGTTCAGCACACAAATAACAGTGAACGGATTTTCTAGCATTTTCATAGACATATCTAAGTTTTTCTGTTCATATTTCGATGGAAGATATTGCAAAGGATCCATTTGAAATTATTTGAAACTGCTTAATTGTCGTCATAACTTTAACGTGCAAACAGTAAAGAAGGATTCATAGTGTAGCTGGAAACGCGATGCCTAGGCATACTGTGCCGCACCGGAGGAGCCACCATGAAATCGGAACAGTCACAGAACTAAGTAAGCCTTTCGCCCGATCACATATATAAAAAAAATATAGAAAAAAAGGTCCACACTACCAATGAAGCTCATTGAAGAAAAGTTCAATGAGAATGTCCTGCACTTGGTAGTAGGATGTTCACTCATTCCATAAAGGCCTCCTTCGGCGCAGCCATTGCCGGATCTAGACTCTCTTCCATTTCATTCCAGTAGGAGTATCCCCGACTGGTCACTTATGGCCCGCGAAATGTTTGAATCCTTTCACATGTCAAAGGCAACGGCTTGCAGATGTACGAGAAGTATCCATGCAAGACGATATACACACAATTACATTGAATATGGTAAATTTTAGACAAGACACAGATTGTGAGGGCCAGTCGATTGCAACGAGTCAGTCGGCCAATTGTATATCCACGAGACTCTGAAGGTCTTTGCTAAAAATACCAACGGGTGTCGTATATTTTCGTATAGTCCACGCACAATTTGCACTTTTCTACCAGACAGAAACGACACAGAAAGCATTTATCGCGTGCGAACTAACACTTGAAATCAATAACATATACCCTGACTCTTATATATACAACAACATAGGATTCCAATGGGCTACATTAATACATTTGCAATCATGGAAGCGCAGAGTTAAGTACACACATGCATGCAACGCTGTTTTATACAATTTGCTCTACAATTCGCACAACTCTCTCGCTTTCAATCTGGCAACACTCGATCCTCGTTATAGAACCGAACTAAGGTTTTACTGGTTTTACTATGTGAGTACAATACATTCATGAGCAGGCACAAATTCGGCACAAAAAAAAGGATACTTATAGTAACGGCCACATGTGTGTTAGTGGGGTACTTGGGGGTAGTTTCGTGTTAGTATATGGAGTGTATACTGTTCTGAACAAACCTCAAAAAATCTGGTTTAATTTTAGCTATCTGCTCACAGCATCCTTTAAATGGCGGCCAGCTCGATTAAAAGGATGTCATTTCCAATTCTGCCGAAAACTTGAACTCACTGCTCGTCCTTGTGGGATGCGGGGATTTGGTGAGCTCAGCCGTTTGCCTGTCGGTCCACGTCGGGTTTTTCACTGGCCCTAACACACTGCCCAAGCATCGAAATTTTTCCTGCACATAACTTGTTGACCCTTTTCAATTATTGCCATACACTTGAAAAATCGCGGCCGCGGCGGTTACGCACTAGAGAAACGTTTCGCACAACGATCGAAGGACTCGAGAGACACTGCACGTATATTAGAATGGCTATGAAAAACGTCGTTTTTCGAGGCCAAGATTCAACTGTATAGAGACCGAACGAGCAAAGCAGCACTTTACACGACCGACATACCATGAAACGAATCGACGGATAATACTTCTTTGCACACACTCACCCTTGGCGGGATCCCCTCTGCCGATACGACGAAGCAGGGAGCTTTTTCAACGACGGACTTCCGACGATTTTGCTTTGAACTTTTTTTTGTTACCCGATAAAATGATTAATTGCTTGTTGCAGTTAATGGGTACAGAAAAAACGGGCAAACTCCTTTCTACACTTCCTGCGGGTCTCGAGAACAAAATACCATATCCTTTTCATAAGAAAAAAAAAATCAGGTCATCCGAAGGCTCCGTCTTCTCTCCAGACACTTCAGTATGAGTACTCACACACAATTTTCACATTTTCTAAAAAAAATTTCTTTTTCATCAGGACGAAAATGTAACGTAAAATTCACTCTGAATAGGGCACATTAAACGCAAAAAATTCGAAATTCACCAGTATCCTTTAAGCCGTAATCTGAATTTTTTCACCGAACTTTTCATTTTCTCGTCGTCGTCGTCTGTCGTGTGGATTTTCCGGGCTCGCAAATGAAAATTTCTGGTCGAGCTATCTATAAGGCGACTGAACTATACACGTCAATGCGTAGAGGGCGCGGTTAAACAGAAAACTTAGAACAAATTGCGAATATCCTTCATTTTTATATTTTGTTAATAGAAAAAAGCTAAAAAGACAGAACTGGCCCGCCCGCCCCAAAAAATGGGTCACTATCCGCTGCCGATACGGAGTACTATGTGGCGAGATATGGTGACGAGGACGACAACGGCTAGCGAAAAGTTTGTTGGAAAGAACATCGATTTTGGGGGTGACTTTGAGTTAGTGCTCCCCAAGAATAAATATACACACAGGAAATAGAAAGGTGGGGAGTCGTGACAGACTTGCGAGTTCTCGCCTTTTCATACATACTCTGTGTCAATATATATCCGTTCAGTTGCACGGAGACTCGCTTTACAAGCCTATAACGAACTTCATTCAATGATTCCAGTGAACCGTACGTAGGACGCAGGCTCCAACATAGAAAGTCCACATACATATGTCATGGCGATTTCTTTTCTACCCCTATTTATTTGATGGGAATGCAAGTGAGGGTTGATGGAAAGCTCGCTCTTTCTCTCGGGTGAATTAGTTGGAAGGGAGGTATGAGGATTGTGCGCAGGAACCAAACAATTTGTGACTTGGGGCGATTTCTTATCAATCCACCATGAAAATCACGCGGAGCACCCATAGATTTCTGATTAGAGAACAGTCGGTGTTACCTATTTGCTCGAATGTTTTTAAAGAGACGGTATTGTAACAACAATTCGTATTTTCTTTTTATTTAATTTTTGCATTAAAATAGTTTAATGGAGAAAAAAATACGGCGAATATCAAAAAGAATAATTAGACGTAAGCAACGAAAAAACACCAGACAAAAAAAATGGTTATCAACCCAGGACTAGATAGATCGTGGCCCCAATACACAACCCCCGACAGAAAGAGAAGTTGATCTCGCTCTGAAGTCACTCAAACTATATAAAGCCCCGGGTGCAGAAGAAATTCCAGTTGAACTGCTTAAATCCCGTGGGACGGGCCTATTAAATGCAACAGATCAACTACTTCTGCGAATCTGGGAGGACGAGGTGATCCCAGAAGATTGGCGCAGGAGCATAATTTGTTTCATTTACAAAAACGCAGATATAATGAGGTGCGAGATTTAGGCCCGGGGCATTTTGGTGATTTCAACGTCAATCATGAGTTCTGGCACTCAAACGGCTCCCGAGGGATTGATTAAGCGGACCAATTAGACCTATCGGATTGGTGCCCTCTGAACGAAGACACTCCGCCTGACTGGATCTTTCTCAAGCTCTCCAGACATATCTATAATAGATGCTGGGGTAATCAACGTTGTGCAGTGGGAAGCCGTTCTGATTTCATCTCCCCATCATCATCAGGCTAGACCGACTAACCTCCGTACAACAATTGGGGAAGCTTCAGGAATTTTACCAATGCGGCTCATAGTGCCCTCCCAACACCCTCAGATGTACGCGTGACTGAGAAGAAATTTAGGAAAGTCATCATAAACGCTGCAAGAAAATGTATTTTGGCTGGGCGAATCCCTGAAATTCGACCCGATTTCCCCACATCAGCTGCAACATTAGCAGATGAAAGAGACAGAATCCGTAATGCTAACCCAGATGACTTTAGGATTAGAGAACTCAATGCTGAAATCATTAATAAAATCAATGAGCATAAGAGAACCAAATGAAGCCTTTACTTAAATAATTGCAACTTGAAATCTGAAGTCATTAAACTTGGGTCAACTGTTAGAGCCCTCACCAATCCCTCCAAACAACAAGGGAATGTTGCCATTCAGTTTGGTAACACCATAATTGGTGATCCTATACAATACGCTAGCCAGTTTAACAGACAATTCGTTGAGAATTCGCCACCCGATAGTCCTATAATTGCAAAATATGCAGGAAGATTCATAACATCACTTTTGACAAGAATTTTTAGTTCACCTTCAACGAAGATGTAGTTCGGATGGCGCAACGGTTAGCACGTTCGCCTTCTACGCACTGGGCGCCGGTTCGATTCCTACTGAATGCGGTAGTTTTCGATAAAAAAGGGGATTTACGTGTCGGACTATGAGCCCACTCGGCTGTTAAATGAGTACCCATTTATGGGGTAAATAACTCGGTTGAGCGTGTTGCTGATCACACACCTCTGCACAAGACCGTCACGATCTAGAAAATGAGATGATGCTAACTCAGCTCGAGGCCATGGTTCAAATTGGACTGTTGCGCCAGTTATTTATTTATTTCAACGAAGATGCAGTAAGCATCAAAGAAGTCAATAGCTTCAAATCTTTATGGATTTCGATGGTAATGCTCAAAAACTTTGATATGCCAGCCCTGGAGTATCCAACGTCCATACTTAACCTATCCATCGCGACGCTAGTGATTCCTGAAGTGTGGACAAAGGAAGGATAATTCCTATCCTTATCCCGAAAAAAAAAACATCAAGTGAATCTTATCGTCCGATCACACTTTTGGCACCTGATGCCAAGACGCTTGAAGCGCTGTTCTTTCCGAAGCTTACGATCCACTTCAACTTAGCCAACTATCAACACGGCTTCAGACGAATGCACAGCACAACGACCTTTGGATGCCATTACTTCCCAAATATGTAATGGTCTCAACCAATCCCAACCTTGTCAAAGGACGGTTCTGGTGCCGCTTGACTTATGAAAGGCCTTTGATACAATCAACCATTCGCCAGTTATATCGGACATCAGCTGTACTTCGTTTCCAATTCAATTAAACAAGTGAATCGCTAACTTCCTCGATGGCAGACAGTAATTCACGGAGTTCAGGAATAAGAAGTCTAAACTCAGAAGGATTAAACAGGGCGTTCCGAGAGAAGGAGTTCTATCATAAACCCTGTTTAATCTCTATCTGTCAGGACTCACAAAACTACTTGAAGAACTTCGAATAATAAGCTACGCGGATGACTGCTCGATTTTAGCTATGGGTAACGATATCGAGCAAATGTGTGATTGAATTAACTTATACCTTGAGGAACTCAACACCTTGTTCGTCAACAAAAATCTCCACATATCAACACCCAAGTCGTCGGCTACTCTCTTCACATCGTGGGCCAAGGTGATCAGAATGCAGCCAAACATATCAGTGATCAACTTATCCCAACCGTAAATCACTCCACAATCCTCGGTGTCATCCTTGGTAGCATGGCCAAGTTTTCTGCGCATGCTTCAACAGTCTGTGAAAAAATGAGAAGCTGGAAGTTCCTGGGGTAAGGATAAGGATATCCTACTAGTACCATACAAAGCCATCGGTAGAACTGTGGTCAGTTATGCAGCCCCCATCTGGTCTCAAAATGTGTGTGATACGCAGTAGAACAAAATTCAGACCAGTCAAAATGCAGCACAGCCTACAGCAACCGGCTGTTTCCTGATGTCATCACAAGACCATCTATATCAAGAGACCCAGATGATACCTTTAAGATCCCACAACAAGCTCTTAGAAGAGTAATACTTTGTAGGATACTACAGATGTGACGATCCCAGCACAAACCTGATGGACAGAATGGACAATTAAGAAACCTCGATGTGATGACCTGGATGTCCGATGCTTAATGGCGGCGGATTATTGAAAGAAAAGAGCTGAAGGTTGGTTTGGCTGCAGCATCAGACGACAATCGAAGCAGCACCGAACTCATTAACCGTCAAAAAGTTCAAGATGTTCAGCGTAGAAAAAAGATTTTATGCGAATTCTCCTCTACCCTCACCAGAAAAAGCCACAACAAGTAACAACTTAAATGCCGTATACGGTGTCATCAAGTAGTTTACAGGTGGTCGTAACTTCTGTCAACATCCGGTGAAGGATAGTGATGGAAAGCTACTTATCTTAGGGGAAGGTCAAACGAGGCGGTGGAAAGAACTCTTCGCCGCGGTCTTGAACCGTGTAATCTCTGGTGAAGTTCCCTCTCATATAGATAATTTAGCTAACCATCAAAATGTGCGTATACGGTCTACTGTCCCGACTAAGGAGGAAATAGTCAAAGCAATTATTGCACTAAAACGTGGAAAGGCCGCTGGACTCGACGGTATCCCTGCCGAACTTTATCAAGCAGCACCAAGCGCAACTGCCGATTTGCTGCACACACTTGTTGATAAAGCATGGAGTACAGAGACGTTCCCACTGAGTGGAAGGAAAGTTTGATCATCAAACTTTCGAAGAAGGGTAGCCTCACAGACTATAATAATTGGAGAGGCATTTGTGTGCTTCCTGCCATTGCCAAGATAATAGCTAAAATCGTCTTGGAAAGACTAAAGGCCCACTTAGAAAGCACAATTGATAAAGGCTGGTTTTGGATCCGGATTTGTAATGAACCACCTGCGATGGACCATATGGTAGTGCTGCTCCCACCGGCAGATCGAAGCAGCACCTGATAAGTAATGATCTGTTGGTGGTACGAAACCAGAGGCCGAGGGTCCCATTACACGTGGACCCAGGTGCGACCGCGTGGGCGTCTGATCCGTCCGTCAACCATTCCATCCTTATCGATTATTTTTTTTCATTCCCAATTTTTACCTCCCCTGTTTGTGTTGTCTTCCCCAGGCCTATGAATTTTTGTTAATACGTAAAGGACAGGGGCAACGAGCGGCGAAAACTCCGCCCACATCTCCCGAACTGAGCTACAGCAAGCATAGGCCGCTGCTTAGCTCGTTGAGGGGCCTTTTTCTTCGCCAGATGGCATGGCCCGACCTTCACGGGCATCTTCGGATGCCCACCAAACCGTCCGTTACAGATTCTCCTATGTCGATTACATTAACAGCTTGCGAATCATCATCGAGCAATGCGCTGAGTACGATTCTCCGCTTCAATTGCTTTTCATCGATTTCGAGAAGGCCTTCGATAGTGCGAACCGGGATTCTACAATATATTGGCGGCATAATTTTTGAAATCCTTATTTATGCCCGGTTCACATTATTCCAGTCCAGTAATCCAGTCCAGCAATCCAGTCCAGTGCTGGACTGGATCATATCGTCTACATGATTCCAGTCCAGTAGTCCGTTGTTGATTCGGTAAATATAGTGACAATGATTTCTGAGCGAATTGGAATGAAAAAGTAGACCGACAATCCAGTCACTGGACTGGATTACTGGACTGGATTGCTGGATTGGATATCTGTCCAGTGCCGGTTCACATTATTCCAGTAGCAATCCAGCGCTGGACTGGATTACTGGACTGGATTGGTTACTGGAATAATGTGAACCGGGCATTATTGTTAGAAATCTATTTCACCGCTTTTGAAGTAATCCCCCTCGACTGCAATGCACTTATGCCAGCGAATTTTCCACTCATCAAAATACGTTGAAAAGTCCTGTTTCAGTATGACCTTCAGCACCTTCTTCGATTCGCCTTGAATCTCTTCTATCGTGTCAAAACGGTGCCCCCGGAGCGGTCTTTTCATTTTGCTGAATAGCCAGAAGTCGCATGAAGCTAAATCAGGCGAATACGGCGGCTGCGTAACAATATGGGTGGAATTTTTGGCGAAATGGTCACGAATAACGAGTGCAGTGTTTTTCCAAAAAAAATTAGGGTTTTTGGAACAAAACGAGATTTGACTTTTTTGGGGCACAAAACTTTCTTCCAAATGGTGTTGACTGATCCATTTGAAATGTCAACGATATCAGCAAGCTCTCTAGTTGTCAATCGACGAGTTTGGAGCACCAATTCCTTAATTTTCGCGACGTGCTATTCGTCAATTGATGTTCTTGGTCGTCTTTGATGTGGTTCGTCTTCAACGCCTTCACGATCCTCTTTGAGCATTTTATGCCATTCGCATACTTGTGTTTTAGACATAGCCTGTTCACAGAACGCTTTTTGTAACATTCCAAGCGTTTCCGCAGCAGAAATATCATTTCCAACACAAAATTTGGGGTTATGTTTGTACACAGTAGTATGTTGTAGTCGTAGTACTAGTATGTAGTACAAGAGAACTGTTATGTGCATTTTTTGTATGGATGATATCAAAATGACCAAATTTAAATGAATGTACTACTATTAAATATTACGTGACTATTACGAAACTTGGAGATATTATTGCCCCTGGTGTTGATTATCGTTGGCCATTAATATTTCGATGAGTTTAAGAAATGCAGGGGTATCATATAAAAAATCCATAATTCCATAATTATCAAAATTCATCAAAATTCCATAATTTTTTTGTTTTCTGTGCTAGTTGAAAGCCAGCTTCCTGTATGTCTTCATATTTCTGAGTGCAACGGTCTCGAAATGGTAAGGGGGGTGGGACAAATTATGATCTCATATTTTCCTCTCTACCTCTTTTCCCCGTTTTTCAAATTTGCTGAAAACGCCAAAAATGGAATGTACTCGGTATAGTACCTTTCTCATGATAACCCACTTGCCTATACCAGATTAAAAAAAATGTTCACCTTCATTTCCCCTCTATGGAGACCTCCCCTTCAAGCAGCAACCAGCCTACGTCCCCCGCCCCTCCACTTCCCTCCCCTCCCACTACAATCCCACCAAACTTTACCCTTTTAGAAATGGTTAACACCAATTCACTTTACGAAAAACAATAAGCAATATTTAAGTATTGTTTTTACAGAAATCACCAGTGACAATACCGATAAATGAAAAAAAATTATTTAAGTATGCAGTACTCCTAGTACTAGTACGTAGCAGAGGCCGATTTCATAAGGGTTTTGTTTTTACTGCAATTACCACGATTCGATGTTTGTCCTTAATGCCGTACCAAATAAAACGTTAAAACAAAATATCCTGTTGTGATTAGCAGAGTCGTGCTAAGAAAATTTGGCGCCCGGGGCGAAGATTTAATATGGCGCCCATAAATAAATCGAAGAATATAATATATAGCATCCCTCTGGGTCTGCAGACAATATGTCGGCAAAACCATGGGGGACTAAGCCCCACATAGTCTTGTGAATCTACAAAGCGATCTTCAGACTTATAGTAGAATACGGTGCGGTTGTCTGGTGGAAATGGGCCACTATCTCAGCCGGCAGAACCGCTCTGAATAAAATTTAGAAACTTGTCTGCAATGCCATCACTGGGGCCATGCACTCTTGTCCAACAGCTGCTCTAAAAGTTCTACTTGTCCTCCCGCCGATGAATATACACATTGAAACGGAAGCCAGAATGGCAATCGTCAGACTCAAGGCCTGCAACATAGGAATCAAGTGGACTTCAAACCAACTATTCCATTCCTGTAAATCAGTCATTTGGAGCAGAAATAAGTGGGCGGATGGCTACAACTCTCTCCGACCAAGCACGATCAAATTGTTCACAGATGGAAATATACGCCATCAAAGTTTGTGTTAGATTATGCTAAACCGCCGGCTATTTAAACAGGGACGTAGCAACATTCACCGACAGTCAGGCAGCTATCAAAGCGCTCACTAATATCACTACCAATTCTAAGCTGGTACTGGGTTGTCAAGAAGTCCTCCATAATGTGGGTTCAACGAACAAACTCACATTTTACTGGGTCCCTGGTCATTCGGGCATCAAAGGCAACGAGCTGGCAGATAGGCTAGCAAACCGATCCTCCTATCTACGGCCCAGAATCGTTTTTCGGGATGCCATTCTGCTATTGCAGAAACCACATAACAGACTGGGAGAGCACACGTGCTTCATTCCAATTGGAGGCCCTCTCAGGCCTAAGGCAGGCCAAAATGTTTATTTCCGGCTAGTCACGCGTTTGTACCTTGAAATTGCTGCGGTTGAGCAAGAACAGGGTCAGAATAATTTGTGGAATTTTAACGGGACACTCGCGTCTGAGGGATCACCTTAAAACCTTGCATATTGTTTCAGACGCAAGCTGCCGCTTTTGCACATCCTTTGCGAGTATGAAAGTCTTGCTCAAAGACGTACTGAATGCTTCGGCGTAACATTTCCCTTGGTCGAGGATATTTCTTCAATAAAACCTTGCCAGATCAGTCAATTTATCGAGAAGTGTCGGCTGAATCTTATGATTTAGTTTCTCGATAGAAAGCACAATAGACCTCATGGTCGCGTTGCTTGTGTTACCAATACGACCCACAGCCCACCTCCTTTATCTATCTATCTAACTCGAAAACTAGTTTCTTCATTTCAATAACCAACGAGTTTTCGATACGAAATTGTCTATTCGAAGCAAATTCTCGATGATTTTTGAGATTGGAAAATTCGTTTTGATGTTGGCATTTTCGTCCGTTCGAAAACAATTCGATTTGAATCGAATTACATGATAGGGCCCAGGTAGTTTTTTTTTATAAAAGAGGATTTACATGTCGGATTATGAGCCCACTCAGCTGTTGAATGAGTATCCATTTGAGGTAAATGACTCGGTTGAGCGTGTTGCTGATCACACACCTTTACACAAAGAAAAACACACCGTCTCGATCTAGTTCATGAGATGTTTCTAGCTCATTTCGAGACCTTGGTTCAAAATTGGACTGTTGCGTCAGTTATTTTTTTAAGAAGCCATAAAATATTTGTACACTTTTTTGAGCATATGTACGAGTATATTTGGTGAAACACACATGAACTCGCATGTGCACTCATAATATGTGCGTCCTTTTCTAAAAAAAAAATGGGAAATTATCTTTTATTTTGAAAACAGGAAGAGGTACGAGATTGCATGTGGATTCAAAAAAGGATGTCATGACGAGGTGTCGGATGTCACTCTCGCGGCCATTGTATAAATTTGTACAAATATCCTTTTTGAAATACGCTATGGAAATTCCCAGATAGCAAACTTGTTTTCGGCGCCCCCTGCTAATGGCGTCCAGGGCGGTCGCCCCCTTCGCCCCTCCCTTCGCACGGCCCTGGTGATTAGACACTCACTGCAATTGGGTCCTCATTCGTAAAAGTAAAAATGCATTATAGAATAAAAGTAATGAAATTCCGCCTGCATGATTTTGGCTATTGATATTTTCATGCCTTTCAATCACCTTACAAGACACAAATATTTATGAGGAATAAGAATGCCACACTCCTTTTTAAAATAATTTCTTTTTGTTTCCGTAGTATCATTCAAAAATTTCAAATTCAAGTAAAATTTAGGTTACTCGTTTGGAAGCTTGCCATTCGTTCAAGGTACTATATCTAGTGAAAACGAAAGCCGCAGATAAACATATCTTTTGTATTTGTAAAGTGACCGGCATCCCTTTTAATTCCATATGCACCGGAGTGGATTAAATGGGACTTAATTTAAATTCGGGAAAATGCTCCATTCGAAAAATGTTACTTCATTCTCGAATATCGATTTTTTTTTGCGAAAGGTCACCAGTAACTCTTGCTCTATATCCCAACATCAGATAAAAATAATTCACCCGCCAAATGCGATAAATAGGCCTAAATGGAAACGGGGGCGAAAAAAATAGTGAGACGACGAAATCCTTTAAAACAGACTTCATCCTTATCACAACACTCTATCAGATGTGTGGATCACCGGTGCCTTGTGATAGACAATAATAATTGCATGTTGAACATACTTTTCACCATGCAGGTCTGATACGTCTGACAGGATAACATGCGAAAACGTCCTCGCTAGAAAGATGAGTATATACGCGTAGTGTGGGAGCAATTTGCACCCACCTGCAAAAATGAAATATTGTCGAAACTCATGAATGTACTTCTGACGTCACCATCGGCTATATTAAAACCTCCGCAAATAAATTGCATGGTTAGCTGGTTCTCCTCACATCACATTACAAAGGACTCCCTACATATTGCCTTCTGGCTATAGTCGCCCATTTCCATGCAGAATCTACATCGTCTAACCAATTATGGGTGAACAGAACTGCGAAGGGGTATAAGGTGGTATATCTTTCCTTTTTGGGATATCGTCACGGGAAGATTGTTTAGTCTTGTTCTGCGCGCAGATACACTAAGCGCTCCGGCTTGTGTACACATGCGGTGCATACAAGCGTACGTTTGCTGTACATACGAAAAGATATTTGGTCCAGGATTTGAGAGTATGGTATGTATCTGTAGTGGAATTTTATACAGAGAAAGCACATTGATTTCCATTCTAAGCAAAGCGAATCCTTACACTGTCAGCTGGCATCTCATCTGCAGTCTACTATCTCTGAAATTTATTTAGCCTTCATCTCGGAAATAATCGGAACGGTAGTAGTCTATTGCAGCGTTTGGAGCGTGATAGTAGTTAAACGTTTATGCAACAGGTAAATGGGCTTATAATGTAATTATCAGCTTTGAGCCTGTGATGCAAGATTCATTAATTTATTTCCGGCCGTGCTTCCTTTGCGGTGGAGTTCTGGAAATTAGGAAAGATGGAAACGTAAATTTGGTGGGAAATCCAATTTCGGAAAGTCTGTTGAAAATGAAAAGATTGAAGTTGTAGATCGGCTTAACATATTGGTAATGATTGTGTATAATTTTGGAATAAAATTATTCTTAAAGTTAGCAGGACCTTAGAATGTGAAGTCCTATCTTGCATAAGCATAGGAATTCTAGATCTTGAGTAAAGTAAGTAAGCTTCCTATACTTTGGGTTGAAAGGCCTTGTGGTTTTCATAAATAGTCTGAATGGTACCATCGGGCTTGACTATGTATAAGGCTTCAGCAAGGCTGCTATAGTGTAGGATGTCAGAGTATACATGGAGTTATCATTACATATGTTTGTACAATGTAGAGAGCTGCTCCAAGATGTCTAGTAAAATCATACCTCGAGCTTTCCTTCGTAATCGACGTAGCCCTGTACTGAGTAGCCCTGCGTCGAGAGCTTCATCAGCAGGCCGTCGAACACTATGCACCATAGGAGAGGAAACAGACTCCTCCCAGTGAGCAGCCTCGATTGACATTAGCAAGAAGAGTGACACCTTCAATGTTGGTGATGACCCTTCTGGAGCGTTCGATGGTACACTCCACTTTTATTCTCTGATTTGTTCGTCTACAGTATGTACTATTGTTGGCACCTTTGTCGATAGGCTGATAGCCTCGTTTTTAATACTAATATCAGCTGAAAGATTTGACCAAATAAAGGATACAGGTAGCCTATTGAGTTAAATCTAAATATATGGCAGCCGATCTTAACCCGCCGGTCCGGCGTGAGTAGTTTCACGAGTCCATACTCGACAAATTATTCACGGCGTCCAATATGGAGAAATCAAAGGAGTGAATGTATGCAATAATACAATTTTAAAAATATAAAAAAAAAAACTTTGAACATATGTTCTATATTAACCTCTCCATTTAAACTAACAAATATATTCACACAACTTTAGAGATTGCACATGTGTTTTTGATTCGACTGAACAATCATTTGAATATTGTCGAAAAGCCTCTGCTTTTTGCGACATTGGTAACATCAGTTTAGTCGATTTCAAGTTGCGATGGCAGAGTTGGTTTGCAGGTCACGACTGTACTCGTTCTGGTTCGTTCTTCTTTCGGAATCTCTTTAAGACGTGCTGAATCGATGAGCCATTGTCGGTATTTGGTTTCTATCATTCTGCGTTGCTTTTTATGCATTTTCTCAAGTCGTTCTAAGGGTCCACCATAATCCTGAAAAAAAATGAATAAAAGGAAGTGGTTAATTGTATCCAGAAAAGCATCCTTCAATCTTTATTTTTCTACGATTAATAGTAATATTACGCCAAATGACTTCTAACATATTACGGATCGTTCAGAAGGCCATCCCTGAAAAACAACCCTCCAACGACATATCTTAAAATGAACATGAACATGAGGAACACACCAGCCAGACATCAAAATGTCTTCAGAAACTTGAAGAAGTAGTACAGAGGATGGTGACCTTCGTAGGTTCTTTGATAAGATCTTCAAAACGAACGACTAATTGTCATTTTTATTTCCTGGAGGAACATCATGTGGCACTTGTTTCAAAGCCAAAAGGACTTGGTGATATTGTCACGCTAAACAGCCGACAGCAGATGCAACGTTTTCTCTTCACATTCGTGCAAAACTTACACATTTCGACTGAACAACTGAAAAAAAAATAACAAAAAAAAAGAAGAAAAAAGGACGAAAGGGGATTGTAACAGAAATGAGGTCAATGGTTTTTCATTTTGTCGTTCTGGACTATACGACAGAAGTAGGCGGCAGGGAACAAGCAGTGGTGAAATGCAGGAATGCACTGTCAACGGAGATGCTCTGAATGCATCCATCGGGAACGCAAAGAAAAAGTATCCTTGTAAATTTCAATTGAGCAAGCATATGTACACATGTACATTCCATAATGAAGATCCTAGCACTCTCTCACTTCTCCACACCACTTAATGTCTTTTCTTTGCGTTTCGTTTCTTTCATTGTGCCAAGGCATGTTTAGCGAACGTTACATGCTTTTCGGTGATTTCAAAATGATTTATCCACTTCATAGTGCACATACGCTGATACTATTGTACTATAGTTAGTTATTCATCCTCGGTATTTTCTGACAATTTCGCTTTAGATGTTTGGACTTAAATATTTTCTCCGCGGGCATGACGAAACACTATTAGGACAGACACTGGAAAAGGAAAACGCAATTATCATAAGAAAACTGAATAAGAAGTAGTCACGTTTTAGCAAATATTCATTATTACGAGCAATTTCGTAACCCCTACACCCTATGAGGAGACAAATTGTACTCGTACTTGGCGCCATTAAAATCCATATTTGTATAGTGGTGCCTCAACAGAAAATATGTTGTGGTGTTTATAATTTTTGCAATTTAAAATATCATGTGGCAAGTAAAGAAATAAAGGGGATCGGTGGGCCATCCTCGACACGCCACAACAGCACTGCGGTCATCCCCGATCCGGCTAAGCGGGTGCTCACTTGCCCTAAACCGGGGACGAGCTGACAGGGAGACTCTACAAGAGCTCCTTCGTCAAGTGCTGAATTCGTGGCTAGAAGCAGTCTCACTCCGGGCTGCAGCCGTCAGCAGGGCTCGTCAAGAACGCCTTCATATAGTGCCGTACTGGGTGCTAAGGCAAGTCCTACACCGGGGAGTAGCCATTGGAATAACTCGTTGGGAGCTCCCTCACACAGCGCTGCACCAAGTGTTACATTCAGCACTAGAATTTTTAATAGGATAGGTGCTAGTAGCGGCGAATCTAGTGTAAAACCCACTAGCTGCCCTCAGGAAGTACCGTCAAGGGCTTCCTCGCTAAGTGCTCTTTCCGAAGATGCGGCTTCGACCAAGCCTAGCCCTAGCAGGGGAGCACTCGGTAGACCGAGGGGAAAGGGGAAGCACCTGACTCGCTCTACGGCTCGCTCACGAGAGAGACGCAATGCGCTCCGGGTGCACGACTACATCTCAAAAAATTTTGAGTCTTTAAGAAGAGATAAACAGAGAGAGTCTCTAGAGCGGGCGTTTCGGGTCATCGCTGAGATTCGGGAAGACCCCATTAGCTCTAAAAGACAGAAGTCTGTGGACGAACTGCAGGAGAGTCCGAAGCGGTAGAAGACTGTCGAAGCAAATCGCCTTTTATGACGACACGGCGAGAAGTTGGATAGATCTGGCAGTAGTCGACAGAAGCAATGCTGAACGAAGTATTTCCGATGAGAATTGGAGCAAGGTGGAAGGAATTTTGACGATAACCTCACAACTCATGATTGGAGGATAGTTAAGATGAAGGATCCAATAGGTGATCGTAGATGTGCTATCCTATCCAGGGCGGCCGGTAGCTCAGTGTGTAGAGGCACCAGTCTCATGTCTGACTACCGGCGCTTCAGGTTCGAATCCCGTCCACGACGACGTTCGTGGCCATGGATGTTTGTGAACCATGCCATCTGGCGAAGAAAAAGACCCTTCAACGGCCTATGCTTGCTGTAGCTCAGTTCCGGAGACGTGGACGGTGTTTTCGCCGCTCGTTGCCCCTGTCCTTTACATATTTATAAAAAATCATAGGCCTGGGGAAGACAACATAAACAGGGAGGCGATAAGGATGGAATGGTTGGCGGACGGCTAGGATGCCCTCGTGCTCGCATTGGGGTCCGGATCTTATGGGATCCTCGGCCTCTAGTTTCATACCACTGACAGATCACTACTCATCAGGTGCTGCCTTCGATCTGACGGTGAAGGCAGCACTACCAGACCAGAATATGTTTCACTACACATTCGTTGCGTGGGCTATTTGTTAAGAAAAGGTTGCTGCAAATTTGTTTTTTCTTTAGACCGTGTTTTTTTTTCTTGTAATACGTAACATTCGCAAATTTTCAAATCAAGGTTCGAAAGATAACACAATGTGGCAACTTTTTTCAAATTTGCTGTTTTGTCAATTGGAAGGGCCGTTGTAAAATAACCATTTAAATCTCCGATTAAAAATCGATTTTGAAATTTCTTTAAAGTTTGAACAGTTGTATTTTTGGAATAACGGTGATCCTTGTAACTGGGAACAAGTTTATTTATATGGAATTTTATTGTAGTTTCAGAAGCTGAGTTCAAATCTTGGATTAAATGTTCGGGGGAGTGGAAAGTTTTGATTTTACTCGACAAGTCAAGTTTTTTGACACAATTTACAAAAAATGCTATAACTCTGTAACGGTTAAAGCGAGAGTGACCATAATTTATGTTAATTTTCCTCAAATGAACACTACTATCTACCATTAAAGTATTTACCATTGGGAAAAGTACACCCTGTATATAGTATCGCTTATTACGAATCCGCAAAAAAAATCTAGTTTCCAAGCGATTTAATCTTGGTCATGAAAGGGTAAAACTTACCACGGGCAATAACTCCGCTGGTAGTACATCCGACGGTCCGGATGATGTGAATTTGAGTAACGACAACAACTCATGTCGGATTAATGGCTTAACTAGGGTCATGATTTGATTGATAAAAAACGATGTGTGTACAACGTAGATTCGCTTAAGCCGAACGGGATGTGCCTCCTGAATGTATTGCATGAATATTCTCAGTGGTCCGAATTGAACACGAGCCAAATGCCCAAATCGCAATCCTTTCATATCGAACACGACTACATATCCTTCAGTTATAACTGCAATAAAAACACATGTTGAGAATTCGATGAAAACAATAGTAAAAAATAAAAATAAAAAATCGTTGCACACACCATCCTCGCTGATGCGAACATCATTGAACATGCAAAATGCTTTAACCGCGTTGCCGAAATGCATTTTTGATGGATCCGAGTCGGAAAGGCGATACATAAGGATATTATATCCTTCAGGAGTTTTATGAGGTAATGCCACCATATGCCTGCCAGAAAGAGAATGAGAATGTACCAAAATTACTGACATATAAAATGCATTACGCAAATAAAGTTCTGTTTTTTTTTCTTTTAGATGCAAATCTTACGTCATGTCAAACACAAATTGTATTTCATCCAACATAATGTCTCGGGCAGAGAACAGGTCAGGTGCCAGGGCCCTTAACTGGATGTATCTTAGTAATGCCCTTTTCGCAGTCGGTATGTCTCCGTGGCAGGCGTGCAGGAAAAGATATGCATGATTTTTTGAGAAAGCGGGGAATCTTGGTTGTGACATTACCCTGAAAGAAGAAAAAGTGAACAAAATTAATAAAAAACAATAATAACTGAAATTAAAAAATTAATTACCATCTATGGATTTCCTCGACGGCTGGATGGGATTCAACTGGGATATCAATCAATTCCGAATGATTAATGAAGGGATGTGATAACGACGTCATGATTACTGCTCGCTTATAATTTCACTAAATATCACTTAATATCTATGATATTCAGTTACAGTTTTCAGCTCAATTGAAAACTATCACTCATTACACTGTTTCGACTCTATGGCATCTAGTCTTATTGTCTATTACTTAGTTAAACTTCGTTAAAAGTCCTTCCACTAGCGGTATCCATTTCAAATCAAAAATCGAGTACCTTCGTCCATAGACCGCCTGAAATATAATAAAATGTAGAAATTAAATTTCCAAACTTGAATACAATTAAAGTTTAATTTTCAATAAGGTCATCTTAATATTGACGTGAGCTCTTGGTCGCCACTCTACGAGTCTTCATCTAGAGAGAGAAACATAGGTTCAAACCTCGGCACGTCAATAAAAACTACCTGTAGTTACTACTAGAACTACCACAGCGTTCCAAGCTTAAGTGCAAAAATCGCATTAGTGTAAACCAGACCGAAGCTTCGCTTCGGCCTGGAGTCCGAAACGTACATACCCTAGACTTGTACAGACCTAGTGGTGATACCAAAAGTACCAATTGGCAACGACCATATTCATTAAAAGTGAGTTTCCTATATGCCCAGTTTATACGGGAGGTTGGCGATCATTCAGAAGAATCTTGACCATTCTCAAAATCGACTAACTAGCCCACACTACAAATATTAGTCGAATTTTTCAAGTCGCTAGCTTCATTTTATCGAAAGTTATGCTTATTTGAAGTCTCACTTGTAGGGGAGGTAGAGGTTTCCTTTGTCGCATCTTGTACATTTTCAACAGCAACCAACTTCATCCTAGTACAAGCATTTGACCAAAATTTCAAGTCACTAGCTTCATTTTATCGAAAGTTATCGCTTATATGAAGCTTCATTTGTAGGGAAAGTAGGGGTTCCGTTGGTCGGATTTTACGTATTTTCAATATTAGCCAACTGGATCCTACTACACACATTTGACCAAAATTCCAAATCACCAGCTTCATTTTATCGAAAGTTATCTCTTATTTTAAGTTTCGTTTGTAGGGCAGGTAGGGGTTCCTTGGGTCGGATCAGGCTCATCTTTTAAACCGACAAACTAAATCTCACTTCAAACATTTGACCAAAATTTCAAGTTGCTGGCTTCATTCTATCAAAAGTTGTCGCTTATTTGAAGTTCCATTTGTAGGGGAGGTAGGGGTTCCTTAGGTCGGAACTTGCCCATTTTCTATACCGAGCAATTAGATCTTACTACCAACATTCCGTCAATTTTTCAACTCGTTAGTGTCAGTCTATCGAAAGGTATCGTAATTAAATGAATATTTAATTTTTTGAAATTTGTAGGGGAGGAAGGCGTTCCTTTGATCTGATTATGCTGAACTTACTAAAACTCAAGTAGCTTCTCACCTCAGGGTTACATACCAAAAATCAGGTGTCTACGTCAATTGGTTGAAGAGTTATAGACAAAAAACCTGAAAAGTAGGGTAGTACGGGGCTCTTTGTAAGAAAACTACCGTTAGTTTTCAACTGATCGATTTTATTTTTCCACGAGAGTATAAGATTATCCTCGCGAGCAATTTACCAAAGCTAGAGCTTATCACGTTTATTTAATCGGAAATTATAGATACATTTAAGTATTTTACATATGTAGGGGAGGTAGGCGTTCTCTTGGCCTGATCACGCCCATTTTCAAAACCAACCAACTAGATCATACTTGCAACATTCGACCAAAATTTCAAGGCTCTACATTCATTCTATCGAAAGTTATCGTGCTTACGGACAGACAGACGGACAGACAGACAGACGGACAGACAGACAGACATGGCTAAATCAAATCAGGAGGTGACCCTGATGATTTATATATATACATTGTTATACCTCCGGAGCCTCCTTTAAGGTGTTACATATTTCCGTCGTGACAAAAACAATATACCCTCTACTAAAAGTCTAGGGTATAAATACAATATGTAAAACCCGGTGGCTTTGCACCTATTTCTGATATACCACTTCCGAGTCAGATTCATAAATTTTCGAACCAAATTCATACCTTTTTCGAATCAAATTCATATTTTTTCAAATCCAATTCATGTTTTTTCGGATCAAATTCATGACTTTTTATACCCTAGACTTATGGTATAGGGTATACATCTTAAAGGAGGCTCCCGAGGTATAGCAATGTACATATATAAATGATCACGGTTACCTCTTGATTCGATTTAGCCATGTATGTCTGTCTGTCTGTCCGTCTGTCTGTCCGTTCGCACGATAACTTTCGATAGAATGCAGCTAGGCCCTTGAAATTTTGGTCAAATGTTGGCAGTATCATCTACTTGGTTGGTATTGAAAATGCGCATGTTCTGGCCGAGAAAACGCCTACTTTCCCTCCCCTACATAAGTAGAATTAAGAAATGTATCTGTAACTCGCGATTAAATAAACGTGAAAAGCTCTAGCTTCGGTAGATGGCTCCAAAAGGTCAGTTTATATTATTTTGGGAAAATAAAATCGATCAGTTGGAAATTAAAGGTACTTTTCTTACAAAGAGCCCCGTGCTACCCTATTTTTCATATTTTTTGTCTACATATAACTCTTGAACCAATTGACGTAAACACCTGATTTTTGGCATATAGCCTTCAAATAAGAAGTTGCTGCAGTTTTAGTAAGATGGTCATAATCAGATCAAAAGAACGCCTACCTCCCCTACAAACTTCAAAACATGAAATATTCCTTGAACTACGATAACTTTCGATAGAATTAAGCTTAAGACTTGAAATTTTGGCCAAATGTTTGTAGTAGAATCTAATTGGTTGGTGTAGAAAATGGGCGAGATCCGACACAAGGAACTCCTACCTCCCCTACAAATGAAACTTCAAATAAGCGACAGCTTTTGATAGAATGAAGCCAGTGACTTGAAATGTTGGTCAAATGTTTAAAGTAAGATTGGGTTAGTTGGTATTAAAGATGGGCCAGATTCGACCCAAGAAACACCTACCTCCCCTACAAATGAAACTTCAAATAAGCGATAAATTTCGATAGCATGAAGCTAGAGACTCCCCTACAAGTGAGACTTCAAATAAGCAATAACTTTCGATAGAATGAAGCGACATGAACAATTCGACAAATATTTGTAGAATGGGTTAGTTAATTGATTTTGAGAATGGTCAAGATCCTCCTGAATGAGTGCCAACCTCTCCTATAAACTGGCCATATAAAAAACTCACTTTTAATGCATATGGTCGTTGCCAGTTGGTACATTTGGCATCACCACTAGGTCTGTACAAGTCTAGGGTATATACGCTTCGGACTCCAAGCCGAAGCGAAGCTTCGGTCTGGTTCGAATTAAGTTCAC
The DNA here is from genome assembly GCA_964017055.1 of Chloromyia formosa. NCBI lineage: Eukaryota > Metazoa > Arthropoda > Insecta > Diptera > Stratiomyidae > Chloromyia > Chloromyia formosa. Next base: position 80,175,073 of record OZ024817.1, read on the forward strand.
AACCTTTTGCAGTCAAATTCGTATTTTTCCGAAATAAATTGGTATTTTTTCAACTCAATGGCAGACGTTTCACGAGAATACGTCCTCACGGACTTAATAACCGGGGGAGTAAGTCAGGCGACAGGTGGCGACTGCCCCAATTGGGTGCTAGCTATGATGTTACTGCTGCGAACTACCGCTGAAGGACAACAAGAGCTCCATTAGGACGACTTCACCAGTTAGACCATTTATATTAATTTCGTTTTAAGAAACTGTTTTTCCGAAATAACAAAATTATTATGTAATACATAATTATGTATTACATAATAATTTTGTTATATGCAAGAAAATTTGAATTTTATTGAAAATAAAATTATGTAGTTTATCAGAAAAAATCATGAATTTACCAAAATTACTGATTAAATTGAAGTAATTATTGTAGTTTTCATTATCCTATTTGTTTCCTTTCAGACAAGGCCCGACTTCGGGCCGTCGTGCCACAGTGAAATAATGCTACTACATTGACAAAGGGACTGGAAAGTAATGTAGATGACCTTGCAAATTCATCAATTATCACATTAGGGTCTAAGCTCCAGGCACATTCCCTTTCAAGATTCATGAACAGAAGGGGTTCTACAAGGCACTGGGATGTTCGGAGACGGGTTTTTAGAATTTTTTAATTTTGAGTAAATTCTCTTGCATCAAGCCTAAGTAGATGGTAACGTAAATATGTATTTGTACAATTCAAATAAAGTGGAATATGGAGACTGCAGCATGGGAATTTTAAAAGTTTATAAGCGAATCCCACACATCGATGACACTCTTCACATTTAGCCCTTATTGGTACATCATCAACGTTATCGAGAAAATCTAAATCAGCATCAGTCTCGCCGGAATTATTACCATCATCATCTGCAGGAAAAGACAGTTCTGCAGTTTTTATTGGAAAATATGTTGGGATTCAGCGTAGCGAGCTCTTTCAAATGATCTTCGTTTAAATTAAAACGACCCGAAAGATCTTGAATTACGTGAAAAGTGTTGATCCTGAATGATCCTTTTGCCTCACTCATGGGGTAATTTTCCCTCTCCGACCCATTTTCCCCTGCGGCACGGGCTTCTCTTGAGCGCGAGGAGCGTGAGCGCGAGGAGCACTGCGCATGGGCAGTTCTCGAAGGGGTGAATTCGGAACTAACGGATACAGTAGTGCAGCCAGCCTCCTCCAGCTACTCATTGACCAAATTGATGTATTGCAATGTTTCCTCGAAAGAAGTCAAACTTGCCTCTCATATTTTTAAGTTGCTTTTGAAATGACTGGATTAAGGTGAAGGTGACCAAGTGGTCGATTTGCGGGTATTGCAGTACATTAGATACTGGAGTTGACAGACCGTAAATCTTGATCATTATTTTTGACAAAAAGAAACCGTCTCAAACTAGCACCAGTTACTGCTCAGAGATTCGGCAATGAAACACGCCTTACCATCACATGAGCCGCATTTCCGAATTTCTTCAATGCATAGAAGAAAATTAACCAGTTTTATCATTTTGACACCATCCACGTCAATAACTGACTTCAACGAACTTGGTCTGCTCCACCTCCGTTTTTTACCAATTTTACCAAGAAGGCAAAGCTTTTGATGAACTTCATTACAGCCGCCAACTATTTCGGTCCATATATCCATCCGCTTGTACGAGCCCCCGTGGAAAACTGCAAGACTTTCGACCAGGCCGATCGAAGACTTTGTTGCATTGCAGGACTCCGGGCAGCTGCTAAGAACTAAATTGAGGGAGTGACCTGCAGAGTGTATAAATATGAAGTCTGCATTATCTTCTTTTAGTCTTGCTTGCAGGCCCTTGAAGCAGCCACTCATGTTGCTTGCTCTAGCAAAGGATCAAGCCGAAATGTTCTTGGCGCCGAGACCGAGTTTACTCAACTCCTGCTTCAGTTTGGTGTAGAGGCCCACTATATTGTTGTGTGATTGATAATGAAGTATATAATAGTCACGTTTATCGAAATCTCCTCATAGAGGGTAGGCCCGGGCGAGTTCCGCTATGCTATGATGAAATGCGCGGCCTCCGCTTGGGCCCCGGCCAAAACCCGAAATTTTTTGCAACCGAATCCAAGACGTACTTCATATCTGGTTCGATCGCAACGACAACCGCGGTCCAGGCTTCTAAACCGGAAGCCCGGGTTCTGGTACCCTTCCCCAGAATCGAGTCCCAGGATCGGCCCCAAATCGATACCTGACCCTGGGGCCCGACCTTGAAATCCCGGGTTCCAAGGCGAGCCACGCAGCCCCCGACGGTGATTCCTGAAACTTAGGGCTAATTCCTTGAGGATAGTTGCGCCGGTTAAACATTATAAGGTTCATTTCTTCGTATTTCTGTTCAAGATAAAACTTGCATCGTTTCAAGTCTCCTCGGAAGCACTAAAAGATCTAATCCCTATTTTGTTAAAGCGAATTCTAAATTAATATTCGTGTTGATTGAAGTAATGCTCAATAATGACAACTATAATCTAATTCCGTTAGTTTCGTCCAGATCATCTTCCAAAAGCCATCACATATTCTGGTTTTTTGTTGTTGGTTTTTTGTTGTTTTTGATTGATTGTGATATCCGTTTAAGTGGCCAATTATGGAAGAGAATGGAGATTAAGTACATTATTTCGATACAAGGGCACCGTACACATATATCCTGAAGCAAATTATGTGTTCCTGACATTTCGATGAAGAAATTGTTTGATCATCAATCAGTTTAAGACGATGATGGCGACTCTGATGAAATGCTCGATGAAAAAAAAATGAAGCGATAGCTGATGACCCACTTGCGAAAGTTTCAGATTGCATCTGTCGCATGTCGAAAACTTTTTTCATTATCGTCATACGAGTACGTTCTATATGTACTCGTATAATGGTCCCTAAAATATGATACGAAGGAATTGGTTAAAAGCACGGTCATATGAATAAGTTATAGATAATAAGAAGAAAATACATAAAATTGATTAGAGTGTAAAGTTAAGAGTATGAATTCTTTGCTGAATGAAGATATTATGGATAATATATCACTATGAAAACAACAAATTAGATGAAGATGGCAGACTGGATACTTTCAGATATGCTTTTATATATGTATAAATATAATTTGAAAGGATTTTTATTGAAAATAACTTTTAGTAAAAACATGTGTATACTTTTTATAAGCAAGGAGGAAACGCGCTCGATTTAATTATACATCTTAAAGATAAATGTTTAGCGGAACATGAACAAAAAAATCTACACTTTGGTAGGCAATGACAGTCCACCTTTTCCGACTCCGCACTCATAAATTGAAACAAGTACCAGAATGGGAATGTAGTCATTGTACCCTTTGATATGACATTCCACATGGAAGTTCAAGCCTCGAAGGCTTGGAAGCGTTCCTTTATATTTTATCCATTTATGAGACCAGCAACAAAAAAATTATTTATTTTAACTCCACCGAAGCCTCTCCCAAGCCATGATTATGAAAAGAGGAGGGAAGCATAGCTGTAGTAGTAGTCACACCTAAGCATCTTAGGTCAACAGGGTGTCATGAATTATGTAGACGACCTGCAGCATAATTGTGTACTCTGGCACGTTATGAACCACCTGAAACAGCTATCACCGAGAATACACCTGGATAGGGTTAAGCGATGGGCCGACAACCCATCCTCGTAAAAACTACCCCATGTCAACCCCCCTGGAACAAAAGCCTCGAATTGGACGGATCAACAACGACGACAAAGCAATCCAGGAATATACGGATCCTGGAATGAACGCTCCCTGAACAAACAGGGGGCCGTGAAGACCCTCCTTCAATAGGTCGAGAATTACAAACTGAGCATCACTGCATCACAGGAAATAAATTGGATTGGCAGCGAAATAAACGACATGAATTCGCACACAATTTTCAAAAGTGGCAAACCATCGGGCCGATGGCATTTATAGTGAGTAAACAACTCAAGCCGCACGTTAATGACTTCAAACCTACATACATATTAATGAAAAGTCATGTGCGATTCGCATTAAGAATCGTTTTTTCAACCTCTGGCTCATCAACATGCACGCCCCGACTGAAGTCAGGGAAGATGCAATGAAAGACGAATTTTCAACCCGCCTGGAGACATTGGTCGACTCACTTGCAGCAAACGAAAGCTGGTAATGAAAGTTGGCATCGGAGAATTACTGGAGGACATAGCCGCCATGAATATTGCAATGATAACGGTCAACGATTAATCGACTTTGCCTTCAGTAGGATTCTTATCGTAAGCTCAACATGTTTTCCGCATCGACGCATTCACAGACTTGGAAATCTCCAGATGCACGTACGGTCAACCAAATTAAACACGTCCTCATTTACAAAAGTTGGGCGTCTAGTGTATTGAATGTCCGATCCTATCGAGGAGCAAAACTGCGGTTTAGGCCATCATTTGATGAAGACAACCGATAGGTGTAGAATTTCTTCATGCACGAATCGAGAGAATCAGCCTTCCCAAAATTTTAAACTCTCGAGCGATGCTATGCCGTAGGCATGTACAGTCGCCTTTGGGGAAAACTATCACCTATGCCACACAACACCGGCAAACAAGTGTACAAGGGTTCTGTGAAGAACTAAATGGCACCGTCAAGGAAATTTTAGGAGACAACGCCCATCGAGCGCGAAATTACTGGTTTGACGAAAAATGCGTAAAGTCACTCGACGCAAAGAACTAGAGCCAAAAAAGGAAAATGTAACGAGTTACGGCGAATATCGAATAGAATAAACAGACAAACACCAGACAAGCGTATAGACTAGTAAATACAATTAAGAACGGCCATCAACCCAGGACCAGCCTTTGTAAGGAAATTGATGGAACATCTAACGTCCCCATACAAGAAGCCCAAATCGAAGGCGTTGTTATTGATCATGGGCCCAATACACAACTTCAGACTGTAGACGAAGTTGATCTCGCCTTGCGGTCACTGCTGAAATTCGGTGGAATACAACATTGACGTGTATCAAATCTTTGTCGACTTTAAGCAAGCATACGACAGTGACAATCGTGGTGTACTGTACAGCATGATGCTGCAATTTGGTATACCAGCAAAATTAGTACGACTAACAAAGATGACGATGACCAACTCCGTCTCACAGGTCAGCATCCAGAACAGGTTGACTGATGCTTTTGAAATACGTACTGGCTTGAAGCAGCGCCATGGGCTGGCGCCGACGCTCTTCAACCTAGCACTTTAATACGCCATTCGGGTAATGGATACGGACAACAGCGGAACGCTACTCATCAAGTCCACACAATTGATAGCGTACGCAGACGACATCAACATCATTTCCAGAAAACTGACGGCAAAGTAGAACTTCTGCATACTCTTGACACAGTTGGAAAAGAAGTTGGACTACACGTCAACGAGGACAAAACAAAAATAATTATGCAATCAAGAAGCAGGACGACAGCACAATCGAGCATCAACGTTTGGGGTCTCAGCATCGAATTCGCAGATGACTTCGCATACCTGGGTATGTCAAAAGACGCCAACGAAACTGACAAAATCAAACGACGGATATAGCTAGCAAACATAGTAGAGAATACCTATGGAGGATCAATCCGCATATACTCAACACTAAACTATTTGAAGCAATTCCAGTTGTAAAAAGTAAACAGAGAGACACACGCCCTCCACTGCGCAACACCCGCGCAGTCTATATAAAAGCACAGGAAGCACGTAAGATGTCATCCCCTCTCCTACTTTTCCAATTGGAACAATAACATTCCAGTCTGTCTCTCTGCCGCGGAACACCCGCCCGGTCCATATAGAGCAAAAGAGATGTCAAATTTCCATCCCCCTTCCTACTTCCTCACTTGTACCGAATTACTTCGTTTCTCTCGCTCTTTTTCATTTCCTCGTATACTCTCTCTTCAAAGCTAGCAAATAAGACTTTTTTGTCGGTCCTCTCCATAATGAAGCAACCGAAAAAGGAAGCTCCGCGTTTACAGAACCATCATTCGACCAGTGCTATGCTATATTTGCGAAACTTGGATCCCAACGCAAGCCCCGAAAACATGCTACACACATTCGAACGGTAAGTCAGCCACTGTATGTTTACGGCATAACCAACGATACATTTCATTTTTATTCTTTTACAGCTTTGACATTAGGCAATTCATTCGATTGGCTTTTAAAGTGTTGTGAATTTAATGTTTAAACTTTTCTGTTGGGTTCACAATGTGTTAGCTTTCGAACGGCATATAAATTTCAAAGACTTAGGCCCGTTTTCTCAATGTCTGATTAAAATTTAAACTCCAGTTAAACAGACATTGAACGTACCCATCTGTCAAATTTTACAGGGAAAAAAACAACAAATTTTATCTCGAGTTTAAATTTTAACTGGACATTGAGAAAACGGGCCTAAGATTTTAAAATTTTCGAATATTACTTATTAAAGCAACGAACAAAAACTTGATCATGAGATAGAAACAACGACTTAAACATGATGAATCTGATTGCTTTATAGATGCGTTTTTTTAAACAACAATGCAGAGCAGAGCAGGTTCAGACCACACAATTACACTAACAATTTGATCTGAGCTGCTCTGGATAAAAACTGATTGCAAGAATACTGCTCCGTTAGTATTGAAAGGCAGGCGGAGCAGGTGTCAAAGTTTTCGTTCAGTTTACGGTTTGGGAAGCACATAAAATTCATATCCTGTCAATAAAATGTTCGTTTTGTCTAATTACATGGAATAGTAAACATACAAAATAATTTCGCTGCCTGAAGGAAATTTGTCCGATTGGATATGTACTTAGGATTAAGTTTCCTTTTGACATTTGAGTTGGCGTTTCAATGTTAACTAAACCAAGACACACTCCCAGCAAAGACATGCCCCGTTTTAATGTTCGCTACTCTAATCTGCCCTCGATCGTTTTTTTTTGCCGCTTATCCTGCTGTACTCTGTTTAAAAAAAACGCAGCTAATCAATATATTATATATATAAAAGGCAAAGCCAAAAAACGTGTGCCTGTTTCCGGGAGCATCACGCCCAAACACCTACTGGACTCACTTCAATTTTCACCCGCATGACCTTCAGAACACCACATGCGACATAGGCAAATGTATCTTCAGTCTCGCTATAACTCACTGCTTCTTACGGAGATTTTTGATTGCCCGAACGTTAGCTTTTATCTTATTATATGTATAGGTATATAGTATAAAAAACGTTGATGCACATGTTGCTGCTTTTATAACTTTTGAACCACTAAAGCTATCCATATGTTCGTTTGTAATAGGTAGTAGTAGGTGGCAATGGAGTGGAGTTATTTACAAAATTCTTATATATGGTCAATTTGGCTCAAATTTATAAAATATATTATATAAATAAGAATAAAGTTGTTGATAAAAGCGGAGAACACACATACGCGATCGCGATGGCGTTGGCGATTGCGTTCGCGATGGCGATCAAACGCGTTCCACGTTAGTAAGTTAAGCAGCACATACTTGTCGTGATCTGTCAGCGATAGAGTGGGCAACGTTCGATCGCAAGGTAGTCGGCGATCTGCGATCAAACGCACCTGGTTGAATTTATCGCAGATCGCAAGTATTAAGAATCGTAGATTTCACGGAAAAATTGATTGAACATGGTAAAAAAACATAATGTGTTTTTTGATATGTCACATACTGACTACAACAATGTGCGCATACAATTTTTAGAAAATAAGAAAAATAAAAAAATTTCTTGCGATTGCGATCGCGATTACAACATGGTGTGTTCGCTTCCTCCTGTGATCGCGATCGCGTATGTGTGTTCTCCGCTAAAATTTGGACCCGGTTAGGGGGGGGGGGGGGCGGGGGGCTGGAGTTGAGATATTTGTGAAAATGTACATTTTAGGTATTATTTCGTTCAGTGTATATACATTTGACATTCCAGTATTCATTATTCCAATTTAGTAAATACAAATTGTTGCGCATACATTTAACCACCGAACTGGAGATAATCCAAACGCCTAAGAGCTTTCAGATCTGCTACTGAAAATTGGTGACGGTACGTATTCGGAAATAGCAGGGAAGGTTATTCTACAGAATAATTGCTGTCGGCTAGTTCAATCACGGCAAAACCTAATTTCTTATTCGTACAAAATTTTATTATCCGAAATCTCGCCTCTCCATTTGGTTCGATTGAATAGGGCTTTGAATCATGTTTTATGCCCATACAGTTACAAATTGTCCCCAAACCATAAATTATTCAAATAAAGTGTTCATAAAAAAATATGAAAAAAAAGAAGTCTAAATGGAGGACCGAACCCGGGACTCCCGTATGGAATTCTCATGGAATCTGATCAGCCATTGAGCTTTTCTAAACATGTACACATTACGTGATATTTAGGCTCGCTCCACATTGGCTCTTAATGTCGAACTGACATATCCCAAATGCGAATAAATATGTTTTCTGAATAGATACATATTTCCTCACATAACCAAATATGTATGTAAACAAAATGTTTATGGGATTTACACTTGGTGGATCAAAGACTCACTGTTAAATTTATCCCTTCCATATTAAAAATATTCCATTCGATCCTGCAATGCACACGGTGGGCGATCGATCTTCACCGCATTTCCCGCCTTGCAGACAGTCACAGTCGGCACCCGATGTGTTTCAAGTACACAGCGGGTGCCGACTAACGCCGCAAGCCTGATTTAAAAGAGGTGCAAAATACGTCTGCAATTGAACCCGTGACAACTACTCACAAGTCGGGCTCGCTAACCACTGAGCCAACAAGTACCTGTCAAACTCTTTTCGCTTTGTGTAACACTATGTAGTACAATACAATACAAATCTTTGAGATTGTATCACGGCGACGCGAGCGCTTCTTCCAGTGCGTGGCAGCACTGGTAAATTATATTTTTTCGATTCACTACCCATCGATGCGTCGTCGCTATAAAAGTTACACTTTAAAAATAAATACAAGGAAAATTACATCATCAAATCATTATACAACACATTGCGGAGACTTCGCATTTAAACACACAATGTTACAAATTTTAACGAAAACTTCATGCTCATAGATATTGCTGCGGAAACGACCCCTGGTCTATAGAATGGAGTTTCGATCATCGGCCCGAACAAAAACTGCCTGTGGGTACTAAGAGAACTAGAACTCCCTCTGCGCTCCGAGCTTGTCAGTATAAAGACGACGCAAATAGTAGACGCATGCTAGCAGCTAACGTCCGAAAAGTAGATATGTTATCGAAACTTCAACAAGGCGTTGAGATGTTGTCGCGCCTATGCCCCTAGAGGAGTCAAGGCGGTTAACATGTCATCACGTTGAACTTGATTACATGAGTAACACTTTACCAAACATACTAAACTAATAAAGTAGGAGCATAAAACCAAGCAATTACTAAGATATTCGTAGTTGGAAACTAGATTCTCTAACCACTATATTATGTTTCGCGACAAGTACCTATAGTATTAACCAAGATTTTGGATTTATCATGATAGGAAATGGTGTTTTCACTACTTTGATTTAGAAAAAACAGACAATTCATTTACTTAATAAACCTAATACCAGAGATCCGCAATGAGACTTGTTAAATTTGGGTATGTAAGTGTTTACATATGTATATGCATACAGCATACAACATACTCAACGGGGGAATCACACTTCTACAATACAAGGCTAGGTAGTGTAAATATCATTCGAGCCAACGATTTGTTTTTTCTTCATGGTGCTTAACTTGAAACAGAAATACAGAAAATTCGCTATAATTGCGAGTTGAAGTTGGTTGAAATATTATTATAGATGTTCATTAAGTTTGCTAAGTACAAGTACATACACTATGTAGTTTTATTCAATTATTAATGATGCACAATATCGCGCTGTCATGAAATTTAACAGCAAACAACTGTACAACAACAATTGTATCCATACGCGGTGTCTCTTTCAAGATATAGTATAAAATATTTATCATTAATGAATGACTAAAACCGTCCCGTCACAAGCAAATACTCGTACATACATGTAATCGATATGCAAAAAGCCGTCATCGAATGATGCTTATGGTCCACCCCTACTGTCCATGATGTCCGCTTTTTCGAGAGAATGTGTCATATCACAACAATTCCGAAAATATCCATATTGGATAGGTTTGGTTTCTTTTCCATTTCCTGCCCAAGAAGGTCCTGTTGTCCTGACAAGGGCCTGCGGAAGCTCCAAAACGGCACTGATGCCCACCCTGTGTGAGTGTTGGTCAGAGTCACAAAGGAATACAAAATGAAACCGGAAAATAGAGGGCTACGCCCGCAATCCGAGGGTTTTGTTGTGTTCCATGCCAATAGGAGATGAACTGTCCTACTTTTGAAGATGCTTAACCATTCATGTTAAGACAATATTGCAAATTGCAAGTTTGCATAAAAAATATTGAAAATAAATTGTTTGAATAATTATAGAGAATAGAGTCAGCGACGAGCATACCCCCCTCCCTCCTTCCCCCCTTCCCCTCCTCCCACCTCTCCTACCAATCATTACCCTTTTGAAAATGGTTAAATCCAATTCGCTCTACGGAAAACAATATGCAAGTATGTTGTACTCGTAGTACTAGTATGTAGTATAAGAGACCTGTTATGTGCATTTTTTGTATGGATGATATCAAAATGACCAAATCTAAATGAATGTACTACTATTAAATACTCCGTGATTATTACAAAATTTGGAGATATTATTGCACATGGTGTTGATTATCGTCGGTCATCAATACTTTCGACCTCGGATGAGTTTGAGAAATGCAGGGGTGTGCTAACTGTAACTATAGAAATATACTATTATTAACGTATTTTGAGAAGATATCAAAATTTCTTTTTTTTTGTTTTCTGTGCTAGTTGAAAGCCATCTTCCTGTATGTTTTCATATTTCTAAGTGTAACGGTCTCGAAATTGTAAGGCGGGTGGGACAAATTACAATATGATCTCATATTTTCCCCTATGCCTCTTTACCCCTTTCTTCGAATTTGATGAAGTCGCCAAAAATGGAATGTACTCTGTAGTACCTTTCTCATGATACCCCACTTGCCTATATCAGATGAAAAAAAAATGTTGACCTTAATTTCCCCTCTATGGGAACCTCCCTTAAAGCAGCAACCCACCTACGTCCCCCCTTAAACTTCTCTCCCCTACCACTCCTATACCACCAATCTCCACCCTTTCAGAAATGGTTAACTCCAATTCACTTTACGAAAAACAATAAACAATATTCAAGTATACTCAATTGCCCTAACCCCTTGTGGGGCATAGCGCGTCAACTGTTCCATGTTGCCCAGTTGACGTTTCGTTGGCATAAATTGGTTTCAAAGAATGCAGTTGCCAGCATGCACCTCCTACACATCCATGGCCACGACACCAACGTCCTCGTGGACGGAATTCGAACCCGAAACGCCGGTAGTCAAACATGAGACTGATGCCTTAACACACTGCGCTACCGGTCGCCCGGTCAAGTATGCAGTACTAGTATTATTAGGGTTTTGTAGTAAATACAAAACCCTTATGAAATCGGTAAAATGTCTGTCTGTCCGTCTGTCCGTCTGTCCATGGAATATCTCACGAACGGCTGAAGTTACATACATGAAATTTAGTAGGAATGTGTAGAATTACTATAATTCGCCGGAGAAAGCGAATCGTCGTAATAGGTCAACTTTAAGGGGAGGTCCCCGTAGAGGGGAAATGAAGGTCGAAATTTTTTTTTCGTTTGGTACAGGCAAGTGGGGTATCATAAGAAAGGTACCGTCGAGTACATTCCATTTTTGAAATTTTTTTCAAATTTGAATAAACGGGAAAAGAGGGAGAGGGGAAAATATGTCATCCGAGTTTGTCCCCCCCCCCCCCCCCCCCTTGCATTTCGAGACCGTTACACTTAGGAATATGGAAATTTACAGAAAAGCGGCATTTTACTAGCGTAGAAAACCTAGATTTCTAGAATTTTGAAATTTCATCAGAAAAGGTTAATAATAGTACATTTCTATAGTTGCAGTTAGCACACCCCTGCACCCCTTACGCGCACCCGAGATCAAAAATATTGATGGCCAATGATAACCAACACCATAGGCAATAATACCTCCTAGTTTCATAACAATCACATAATATTTAATAATAGTACATTCATTTAAATTTTGAGATTTTGATGCCATTCATACAAAAAATGCACATAACCGGCTACATATCCGTACTAGTACTGCATACTTGAATATTGTTTTTCGTAAAGTGAATTGGAGTTAACCATTTCTGAAAGGGTGGAAATTGGTGGTATAGGAGTGGTAGGGGAGAGAAGCTTAAGGGGGGTGGTAGGTGGGTTGCTGTTTTAAGGGGAGGTCCCCATAGAGGGGAAATTAAGGTCAACATTTTTTTTCATCTAATATGGGCAAGTGGGGTATCATGAGAAAGGTACTACCGAGTACATTCTATTTTTGGCATTTTCATTAAATTGGAAGAAAGGGGAAAAGAGGCAGAGGGAAAAATATGAGATCATAATTTGTCCCACCCCCCTTACCATTTCGAGACCGTTACACAAAAACAAAAATTATGGAATTTTGATATCTTCTCAAAATAGGTTAGTAATAGTATATTTCTATAGTTACAGTTAGCATACCCCTGCATTTCTCAAACTCATCCGAGGTCGAAAATATTGATGGCCGACGATAATCAACATCATGTGCAATAATATTTCCAAATTTCGTAATAATCACATAATATTTAATAGTAGTACATTCATTTAGATGTTGTCATTTTGATATCATCCATACAAAAAATGCTCATAACAGGTCTCTTGTACTACATACTAGTATTACGAGTACAACATACTTGCATATTGTTTTCCGTAGAGCGAATTGGAGTTAACCATTTTCAAAAGGGTAATGATTGGTAGGAGGGAGGAAGGGAAGGGGGGGGAGGTAGGGGGGTCGCTGACTCTACTTTATATAATTATTCAAACAATTTTTTTTTTCAATATTTTTTATGCAAACTTGCAATTTGCAAAATCGTCTTAACATGAATGGTTAAGCATCTGCAAGATTAGGACAGTTCATCTCCTATTAGCATGGGACACTACAAAACCCTCGGATTGCGGGCGTAGCCCTCTATTTTCCGGTTTCATATAGGTATGTAACCGGTTATGTGCATTTTTTGTATGAATGGCATCAAAATCTCAAAATTTAAATGAATGTACTATTATTAAATATTACATGATTGTTATGAAACTTGGAGGTATTATTGCCTATGGTGTTGGTTATCATTGGCCATCAATATTTTTGACCTCGGGTGCGCGTAAGGAGTGCAGGGGTGTGCTAACTGCAACTATAGAAATGTACTATTATTAACCTTTTCTGATAAAATTTCAAAATTCTAGAAATCTAAGTTTTCTACGCTAGTAAAATGGCGCTTTTCTACAAATTTTCATATTTCTAAGTATAACGGTCTCGAAATGCAAGGGGGGGGGGGGACAAACTCGGATGACATATTTTCCCCTCTCCCTCTTTTCCCGTTTCTTCAAATTTGAAAAAAAATCCAAATATGGAATGTACTCGACGGTACCTTTCTTATGATACCCCACTTGCCTTTACCAAACGAAAAAAAATTTCGACCTTCATTTCCCCTCTATGGGGACCTCCCCTTAAAGTTGACCAATTACGACGATTCGCTTTCTCCGGCGAATTATAGTAATTCTACACATTCCTACAAAATTTCATGTATGTAGCTTCAGCCGTTCGTGAGATATTCCATGGACAGACGGACAGACAGACATTTGACCGATTTTATAAGGGTTTTGTATTTACTACAAAACCCTAAAATCGTCAAGATTTGTGTAAAATGGGTAGTTTTCGTGTTACATTGTCGTTCGGTGCCGTATAATTCCGGTTTTTAGAGTTTTTTTTTGTTTTTTTTTTACCACCCATTTTCGCGGAATTCTCGCGGCTAAACCATCGATAATAAAAAAAACATTCTACTCATAAAATGTAGGAAATAGTATCTCCTTTTATTTTTAATAGACAACTTTTACCTAAAATACATAATTTTGAAGTTATTTTGGAAAAACAGAAAAAAAAATCTTCTTTTTTTCCTCAAGTTTTGTTGCGAAAAAGAAAAAAAAAACATATTTTCCGTGAAAATATCGATTGGAACTCCTCAGATATGTGTTCAGCAACTCTAAAAAACCTAAAGGTAGGTAGGTAGCCAGGTAATCTGGTTGCCATGATAACCACGGCACACTTAGACCATAAGCTGGTTCATTGTCATACGACAGGGGTCTATATTAACCCCCATAACCCTAACTTGTTATGTAACCAGCCTGACCTGGTGATAAAATGAAGCAAACAGTTTATTTGACATTCGCCAGATCCCTCAGTTCTAAGAAAGGACCCAACAGTTGATCTCGTCTTACTTGCCAAGGCCGGACAAGAACAGAGAAAATGGAAACAACTCTCCTCCTCATCGACGTTTCCACAGCTACTGCAGAAATCATTAAAAGGAAGACGAAGCCTCCTAGCATGCTCCCCAATAAGGCAGTGGCCAGAAATCATCCCCACAACAGAACTGATATTCTGCCTTTTCAACGATATGAGTTGGCATACAGTTATTATCTTAGAAGTTAACAAGGTTGATTCCAGAGAGTTATTGCGGCTTGGCTATCTGTATAGATTGTGATATCCTTAGATGTCACGACGTCCCGCCTCAGTTAGGTTAGAGCCTCCAAAATCGCAGTTACCTCCGCCTGGAGGACACTTCAGTGATACGGAAGACGGAACGATTATCTTAAGTTAACTTGATCGAAGCAAACGCCTACTCCCACTCCGTCGTCAGTCTTTGAGCCATCCGAATAGATGCCTACAGAGCCCGTCAATAGAAACTCACCATCAATCCACTGATTACGAGAGGGGATCATACTAACAAAGTTCTTCCCGAAAATGAGTTTAGGGGAAGTGTAATCAGTACAAGCCTGGATTATCAGGTGGTCCAAGACCACCGAGTGGCCAGTACTCGATGAAAATCATTGTCCTGTTTCACGAAGGCGGATGGCAGTGCAAGCAGCAAGCTGCTCAGCAACAATATTCAAAGAAAGCAAGTTAAGCATAAGAGCCAAGGCAGCAGAAGGAGTAGTTCTCAGGGCTCCACTAATGAGCAAATAGGCTAGTATTTGCACCATATTTACCAAGCTGCACAAAGACGCCGTCCTAAGAGCATTCCACCAAACAACAATACCATGGAAGAGAGTAGGGCGTACAATTGATAGTAGGAGCCAGTAGTCAATCTTAGGTTGAAGACGCCAACTCCTTCCAATCGTTTTTTTTTTGCAAGCGTAGAAAGCAACAGTGGTCTTTTTCACACGCTCCTGTATATTAGGTCTCCAGCCCAACTTTTATCAAAAATAACTCCAAGGAATTTTGCTTTTTCAGCAAAAACCAATCCAGTTCCCTCCAGCACTGGGATTGAGATGGGGGGTATCTTACGCCTTCTAGGAAATAAAACGAGTTCCGTCTTGTTAGCGTTAACCCTTAAACCACAAGAATTAGCCCAGCGAGTTAATAGAGAGAGCGCAGTCTGTAGCAACTCACTAAGGACACCAGGGAAAGGAGTGCAGATAGAATACCACCTTGGAGAGTGCCCCTCTTGACACATCTACCAAATAGTATAGATTCCACAAGAGTGATCACTCTATAAGTAGCGTTTACACATGCCAGTAGACCGTGCTAGTATGTATATTTTACAGGCATTGCAAGTGCCTTACAAGTAACTGGTAAGCTGTCACTGTCATATATGTAACCACCCATGCCTGTGAACTGTCAGGCCAGTAAACCTGCACAGCGACTTGCAAGCAGTTGGCCTGCCGAGTCAATTGATTTCTTACTGGCATCCCAGTAGAGACTTCTTTCAATTACCCTAACGCCTTGTGGGGCATAGCGCGTCAACTGTTCCATGTGGCCCAGTTGACGATTCGTCGGCATAAACTGGTTGCGGAGAATGCAGTTGCCAGCATGCACCTCCTGCACATCCATTACCACGAACGTCGTCGTGGACGGGACTCATACCCGAAACGCAGGTAGTCAAACATGAGATTGATGCCTCAACACACTGCGTTACCGGTCGCCCCAGTAGAGACTTGCGAACATATGTTTCTTGTCATTCGTACGCCAAGAAACATATGTGATCATGTGGCAAATGATCATCGTCTGGGGCGAACTGAGCCTGAACGACGAAAATTTTAAAATATTGGAAGTTCCGGTAAAATGGTTTCGGAAACAAGCGAACAAACCAACAATGCAGTGCACAGCGAATTCAATTATCCCTAGGAAAATTATGATGTTGACTACAAATCAATCGCTTGGCACTCGGCAAGTCAATTAGATACAAGGTTTCTAATTGACTTAATTGACTAAAACGTGCCATACATGCAGCGGTCGATCGGCCGATCCATCGCCCGGTATTGATATCGGCCGATGGAACGGCCTGTGTATGCGCTAGTCGTTGACGATTTTTTCGACAGTTCCATATAATTTTGATCAGCTGATATTTTGTGGCGATCCATCAGCCGATCGATCGGGCGACGGATCGCTCCGTGTATGTGGGGTATTATACTTATTTAAATTGGTATGTCAAGAAAGAGTACAATTTTAGATTCCATGTCCTAAAATTTTAGTGATTTATTGCAGATTGATTGTCAAATTGACACTCAAGAAAAAATCCCCGCCAACTTGCAAGTAGAATTGTGTGTGTAAATACCCTAGAATATAGAGCCATGGAATGAGCTTATCCTGTATATCTCTGGCTCCAACATTTGGCGAATAAGTCGACAGCCAGCCTACTCGGTTGTTGTTTGATATTGACATTTGTTGACTGTTCTGCCGAATTGTGCATGAATAAAGGTCAATTCTTGTCAGATTATCGACAGTCACCCTACTCAGTTGGCGTTTCGGTATTGACATAATGTTGACCGCGCTGTCGAATTGTGCATAAGCAAACGTCAATTCTTGTCAATATTTAAATTTCATAATTACTAAACGGTCTACTGAGTTAGCTGACTGTCGACCACATGTCGACTTATGGGCTGGTTACACAGTACGAGTTGCTGACCTGACAGTGGACAGCTACTGCACCTGTGTACTCGCATGAAAGTAGCTCGACTCGCATCGCCCGGTCACACAAGTGCGAGCTGTCGGCAGAGTAGAGAGCTACTTCCAGAGACGCTTTACGCAAATTTCGGTTTTTATAGCTCGGATCCAAACAATTCCACAGGTTTGTTTGGTCCTTGTATAAATCGACAAATTTCAAATTCTGCTCCGAAGTCCATCTATCCATTGTTGCACAATAAGCTCACACTGTAAACGACAAAATTTACAGACGAATGCACCCGGCGGTTAATTTCGAGCAATTGTTATTTCACAATCGGTGCAATTTCGAATGTCCGAATCGTAGTATGCGATACCAGCTGATGCTGACTGGGGGCGAGTGGCCGAGTCAAAACAAAAAATGTTGTAGTAACTCGGATGCGAGCTACTGACCGAATCGCACATGACAGTAACTCGTATGATGCGGTCACATGGTGCAAGTAGCTGCTCTGCAGTAGCTGTCTAGGCCAACTCGCACGATAGCTCGCACTGTGTAACCAAGGCATTAGTACCCAGATTTTGGAGCCACTGTTTCTATGGAGACATACAGGACAAGCTCTTTCCATGGCTATATATTCAAAGGTAAATACCTACTGGCACACGTCATGCAAGCAGTTACTGGGAAGACACCTATCGACAAGTCTACTGGCATGCCGGTGCACTGGCAAATGTAAACGAGCCAACAGAACTTTCGCCTCGCTAGTAGATTTATATGTATTGACCAAAGAGGATTGATATTCCACAAGAGTGATCATTCCATAGAACTTTCGCCTCTGCCAGAATATTTGTATGTATTGACCAATAGTATAGACTACACAAGAAAGCTCACTCCATACAACTTTAGTCTCCGCCGGTAGATTTGTATGTATTCATTCTCTTGTGTAACTCTCTTGTGGAATCTATACTATTTGCATCTACGCTCCGAAGATAAACCCAGAGTAACACGAACAACCCTCGACGTAAGCAGCAGGTTGATAGCTTGACAAGAGACGAGGTCACATTGGGCGCGTTTTCAAAACGAAACAGTGTCGACACTGTTGCATGTGTGACAGAGATGTAAAATGTTGTGCACCCGTGAATGAGTGAGAGAGTCGCGCAACAGTGTCGACACTGTTTCGTTTTAAAAAAACACCCATTCAAATGCGCTAGTGCGTCAGTAATAGCCTCTGGCAAAATATTGTTGAAAGCGCCTTCGATGTCTAAGAAGACGACCATAGTGAATTCCTTGTCACTGAACCTAAAAGTACTAGAAATCAAAACTCAACCAAAACTTTCGTTTATTTGAGCTACGAGTACTATTCGTGACTAACATAGAATTTTGTGTCACTTAGTCTTTCGTCAACCCATTCCAAAAGTTGCGTAGCTGCCTACCGAGAGCCTATAATGTATAATTATACGAAATGTCAGTTGGCCCGCAAAGCTAGATATAATAAATTATTGAAAATGTAAGCAGAATTGATAATTTATGATATGAGCATCAATTCTTATCTATCAATATAATGAATGAATAAATTTTAGCCCAATAAAACGTGGGCTTATGCCCTCCACAGCGGTAGATAAAAGGTAAAAAGAAACTACACCGACACGCTTTGCATTCACCACTCATCACAAATCTCGGTCACTCGATCACTCGTAGCTTATATAACATATGGCTAACAGTACCATCAAACAACACTTGGGGTATTTGCCACTGTTGAATGATTCAACATTGAATTTTCGGTACACCATGTACAGACGTAGCGACATTCATTTAGACCATTAGTTGTCAAAGTTTGGGTTTTCAAAAGTTCGAAATTAAACGAAATAACATTTAAATTTAAATCGTGTGCTGGAATGTTTGTTTTTTTTTTTTTCGTCAGAAATTTATTTATTGAATTAATGAATTAGCCATTTTCTAAGGCACCATGAAATTAGCCATTTGGAAATTAGCCCTTGGTGTGCGGATGGCGCAACAGTTAGCACGTTCGCCTTCTACGCACTGGGCCCCTGTTCGATTCCTACTGAATGCGATAGTTTTCGATAAAAAAGGGGATTTCCGTGTCGAACTATGAGCCCACTTAGTTATTATTTACCATTTACGGGGTAAATAACTCGGTTGAGCGTGTAGCTGATCGCACACCTCTGCACAAGACATACCGTCACGATCTAGCTAGAAAATGAAATGAGGCTAACACATCTCGAGGCCATGGTTCAAATTGGACTGTTGTTCCAGTTATTTATTTATTATTTATTTAAATTAGCTATTAATGGACAATTTCGGCTGAATCCGAAGGTAGTCATGCATGGCTACTTCCGATTCGAAATCGAACATTAATTTCGTTTAAAAACGAAAGTGAGTATGTATATGGCTATTTTCGCTTTCTTTCGCATGCCTTATTTCGATTTGAAACCAAAATTTTACATCTCTCTCTCTCTCAATTGCCCTAACCTCTTGTGGGGCATAGCGCGTCAACTGTTCCATGTGGCCCAGTTGACGTTTCACGGCATAAACTAGTTTCGGAGAATGCAGTTGCCAGCATGCACCTCCTGCACATCCATGGCCACGAACGTCGTCGTGGACAGGATTCGAACCCGAAACGCCTGTAGTCAAACATGAGACTGATGCCTCAACACACTGCGCCACCGGTCGCCCCAAAAAAAATTGTACATAGATCAACAAAAAAATAAATTAAATTATAAATAAATAAATAAAATAAAAATATAATAGGAGTGAAATAAGCGACCTAAGGCTATATACAGGGGGCCGCAACCCCTTAGGGCGCTACTCGTTCCAAACCGAAATTGTCCATGCACACTTTGTGCGATACTGAGGGTTGTTATTAAAAGTCGCCTGTGTGGAATCCGCCCGCTCCGCGCTTAAGGGATCACAGCCCTCAGTATCGCACAATCATGAACGCTCACTTCGCTCGCTCTGGACACTGCATGGCTGTTTTCGTTTTTTTTCGCATTCCTTACTTCGATTTGAAACCGATGTTGTCCATGCATGGCTTATTTCGTTTATTTTACGATGGGCACTTTCGGTTCAAAGCGTAAGTATCTATATGGATTACTTCCAATGGGAACTTTCACCATGGCTAAATTCGGTGCCTCATTTTTGAACTCGAAGCAACTTCTGGAGTGATATTAAAGACAGACTTAATGGAAAAAAGTTATCATAGTACCATAGTCGAAATACCGAATGGACCATGATCGCATGACAATTACAATATTATTAATCTCTGTTAGGAAAAAATGAGGCACTCAATGGCTGTAATTTCGTTAATTCTGGCTCGAATTTAATACAACACATAATTCACAGATTATTTACAAGAAAAAACTTACAAATGAAACAAGAAAAAGTTCATTGAGCCAGCCTTAATACGAGTATTTCCGGAGTTATGATGTAACAAAAAATAAAAGGATTATCTTCCGATTTTTCGACTGAGACCCCCTCTTAAAGCATGAAATCCATAGTTCCACGAAAACAGCTTACGTAGTATCATACTTTCACGTGCATAAATGTATTAGAAACCATACAACGCTAATTGATATTGTATTTATTATTCCAAAAATTTAATTATAGTTCTTGCCATGTAAAGTACATGTTTCGCATAATATGCGTGCATTTGATTGCTACATTCCTGCAATTTAACACTTAGCGGAACTAATCATTTCGTTAATTAGGGGAACAGTACTAAAGCCAATCACATTAAAATTCAGAATTGCATCTACTTTGAGATGCTTTTCAAGAAGTTTGGAGTTACTTTGTTAACTCAAACTCACAGTACAAACAACAATAACAGCTTTTAATATGCTGGTTAATTCGATTGATTACAACCACTTTCTTATTAACAAAATGCAAGTATTGTAATGATGCACGTAAAAAAAAAACAAAAACAAAGGTCAAAAAAAATAAATCCAAATTATCTTCAATTCAATGGAAAAAATTAAACATGCGCTTTAGACTTTGCTAAAAATGTGTTCACATTAACCTGGATCCGAGTGATGTCTCCT
Organism: Chloromyia formosa; assembly: GCA_964017055.1. Classification (NCBI taxonomy): domain Eukaryota; kingdom Metazoa; phylum Arthropoda; class Insecta; order Diptera; family Stratiomyidae; genus Chloromyia; species Chloromyia formosa. The sequence goes on from OZ024817.1 coordinate 80,196,199, forward strand.
TCAATTAGGCACGAGTACGCATATGTTTATTTTAAATATAATTGGAGAATTACTAGCAATAAAAGATAGATCATAAAAATGTCCATCTTATAATTTGAATATTCTATGAATTATACATGCCATAAATTGTGGTGGTAAAATTTTGTATTAATATTATTCGTAAATTACTGAATATACTTATTTCAAAAGATTGGAAAATGGCTCGGATATGGTTTTCATTTAAACTGTGGAAAAAAATGTGAGAAAAATGATACAAAGTATCTACACTGCATGCAGATACATCGAAACATGGATATGTCTTATGCCTACCGAAAGCGTGGGATGTGTTTTGTCGAATGATTTCATCCAGTATAACTATACTGGGATCTTTATAAAACTTACGTCGATATCTTCAACACAACAGGTTACACGCAGTCGGTAGCCAAAGACATATCCATGTTTCGATGTATCTGCATGCAGTGTAGATACTTTGTATCATCTCCCACCAAAAGCCAATAACCTGTCTTCCAAGAACCAATTCCCGATAAACCCGCCCCAAATCAAACTTAACACCCCCTTTAAGAGACAGAGAGACATACCCCATTGAAAACTAACGTCCCCATATGAACCGGATACCCCCGTTCTAATGAGATTGAACACCCAACCACATGAGACAGACAGACACGCCCAATTGAAAGTCAACATTTATGCTGCTAATACATTGTACCGTATGTGGAGCTTTTGTTCTATGTTTATAGCACGTAGTATAAATCCGCCATTTTGTTCTATATGTTTATTGCACGTGTGGTGGGGGCCCACATTGTGAACCAGTCAGACCTCAAATCGCCGCCATTGCAAATGCACAACCACAGTCGCTGGATCACCCAATTTGGCTCGAATTAAGTTCATCCGCTCTCGCTCATCTTCGGGGGGCGGGAACTATGTAAATTGCGTCTGCGCATGTCCAAGTGTTAGTCGAACTGACTATTTGTTACTTTTTCTGGGATCCTAGTGATTCAGATAGTACAACGTGTGCTATTTTAAATCGGCCACTACATTCATTCTTGCCGCCCACAACGTCAATCAACATCTCAACATGTACACACAAGATCCCCGCAAGCGCGCCGCCCGCGCGGATCCACAAGCAACAGTCATGCACAATGACCACTTCACTCAAACGACATTCACAACCAGCTTGTTTCCTCTTCTGACCCCCGAGTAGAAAAACAGACATTTCGTGTGACGAAGAGATTTTTAGGATGACCCCCAGCTATAAGACATATCCATGTCAAAACTCGAACGTTGTACATATTTTACATATGTGGTAAAAGCAGTGCGCAGTTGTTTTGCATGTCTGGTCAGCAGAAATATGCATTACCTCAGAAAGGCTTCTCCCTGAATTCGAAATTTGATTCGTCTAAAAATATGTAGAGCATTACTAGTTGACCGGGTATAGTAGTTCGCGTCTTTGACCAATAAGGGATTTCAAATTAAGATGATTTCGCACACCACTTGCGTGAACTCCGCGGTAGTGGTACGGTACAGCGGTACAAATTTACATGGTGGTGTATGCGAGCTCTCACTGCATACGCGGTATACCGCGGCGAAGTTGGGGTATTGCAGCGATACACTTTTGTGTACCGCGGCAAAGCTCTATTGGCTAAACGCTACAGCGGTATAGTCACTATTAGCCATGGTGCGAACCACAATGCCTGGCCCGGTGAAATAGGGATATACCATGTTTTCATTGTCTGCTCTTATTGTCCTTTTTCCAAAATTTGAGCCAAAAAGGCTTACTGAATTCTGTTGTTTTTCACATAAATCACTGTTCCTTGAGGAAAGTCAAGGTGGCTTCACACTCTGATCCAGATTTGCCCTATCGTGCCTTTTATAAGGCAGCTGAGAACTTATGTGCCCGTACCCGATAACTTCAGGATTTTGTTTGGGCAGACCTCCAGAGTCACTATAGCACTTTAGGTGCTCCTGTGAGTTGACTGCGAACCAGTGGCGTAGATAAGGAGTGGATTAAAGGATCAATCCCCGTAATGAAATCTTATATAATAAGAAAACGCGCGTAAGATTTGAGCTTGGTCATTGTAATTGCGTATTAGACATGTGAAGGATACTCTTCTTCGAAATGCCTGTCCTTCTTAAAATCGACGCTTAGTTCACTGGCCCCTTCATTTGTGAAAAATTAACACCAAAATAAGTATTTATCTTCATATAACGGACACAGATCTTTCACAATAAAAGCCTGTTAATCTTATGGGGCGACCGGTAGCGCAGTGTGTTGAGGCATCAGTCTCATGTTTGACAACCGGCGTTTCGGGTTCGAATCCCGTCCACGACGACATTCGTGGCCATGAATGTGCAGGAGGTGCATGCTGGCAACTGCATTCTCCGAAACCACTTTATGCCATCGTTACGTCAACTGGGCCACATGGAACAGTTGACGCGCTATTCCCCACAAGGAGTTAGGGCAATTGTGAGAGAAAGATCTCGTAAAAAAAGCAGACTTAAAAAAGATTACATTTTGAAACTAAAAATTGGCCAGACTTTCTGTTGCTGATACTGAAACTACGAAAGAATTTCTACTACTTTACCTTAACCCCTAGTGGGGCATAGTGCGTTAACTACTCCTGCGCGCCATTGCACTCTGTTCTGGGCAATGGGCCGCAACTCCCCAAAAGACTTACTCAGCACCCCACAGATCGACGCCATGTGATTTTAGGACCCCCACTTGGTCGGTCTTAGTTGGAAATGGGGTTCCATTTCATGGCATGCAAAGCAATGCATGAGTAGACGAAAACTTGCAGCTTTCTGGTAACTCTTACGGAAACTGCTCCCATACAAAAACACAGAGAGTAGCAAGGAGTGAAACAGGCCCAGCTTGGTCTGGATGCTGCGATAACTGCTTTGCCAGATTTTGGACAGCATGCCGTAGGCGCATTTAGACTGCTTGATACGACGAGTGATGTCCTGTTCCGTACCACCATTTTCGGCAACGCTACCCAGGTAGACGAAGTTGCCCACCTTCTCCACAGGCTGCCTATTAATATTGATGGCAATAGGTGTCGGATTTCTTTTTCACAATGGCGGACTAAGAACCTTGGTCTTGTTGGTATTAATCTTTAGTCCAACCTTGCTTGCCTCCCTGTCGAGATCTAACACCATTGCGGACAGATCCATGATTTTGTGGGAGAGTAGGCATATGTCGTCAACGTAGTCAACATGTTGTAGATAAGATGTCAAAGTCCATTGAATTCCACTATTTAGTCTGAATAGGGCTGCATGCCACACATCGCCGATCAATAAGAGGAATAGGATCGGTGAGAGGATGCACCCCTGCCGAACTCCACTGCGAATCTCAAAGTCCCTCGGCAGCTTATCTTTATGTAGAACGCAACATTTGGCACCGTCATAGGTTGCCTTAATAATAGCCACAAGCTTATCAGGAACCCTTCTCCTGCGCAAGGCCGCCCATATGGAAACCAGGTTCACAATCGAAAGCCTTTTCGAAATCGATGAAAAGAAAGTGAAGCGGAGAATCGTACTCAGCGCATTGCTCGATGATGATTCACAAGGTGTTCATGTGATCGACACAGGAGAATCCGGTTCGAAAACCATCCTGCTCTTCATCAATTGTCCTTTCTAAGTGGGCCTTTAGTCTCTCAAGGACGATTTTAGCTATTATCTTGGCAACGGCAGGAAGCACACAAATGCCTCTCCAATTATTACAGTGTCTAAGGATATTCTTCTTTGGAAGTTTCATGATCAAACCTTCCTTCCACTCAGTGGGAAAGGTCTCTGTATTCCACGCTTTATCAACAAGTGGGTGCAGCAAATCGGCAGTTACGCTTGGCGCTGCTTGATAAAGTTCGACAGGTATACCGTCGGGTCCGGTGGCCTTTCCTCGTTTTAGTGCAATAATTGCAGTGACTATTTCCTCTTTATTCGGGGCAGTGGACCGTATACGCACATTTTGATGATTAGCTAAATTATCTATATGAGGGGAAACTTCACTGGAGGTTACACGGTTCAAGACCGCGGCGAAGTGTCCTTTCCACCGCCTCATTTGATCTTCTCCAAGAAAAGTAAAATAGCTTTCCATCACTATCCTTCACCGGATGCTGGCAGGAGTTACGACTACCTGTAAACTCCTTGATGACACCGTATATGGCGTTTAAGTTGTCACTTCTTGCGGCTTCTTCTGCTGAGGCTAAAATAGAATTTGCATAAACTCTTTTATCGCGTCGAGCTTTCTGACGGTGAAGGAGTTCGATGCTGCTTCGATTGTCGTCTGATGCTGCAGCCAAACGAACCTTCAGTTTTTTCTTTCAACAATCCACAGCCATGAAGCGTCGGACATCCAGGGCTTATTCCGGCAATCCAGGTTTGTGCCAAGGATGGTATCTGCGCTATCAATGAACGCATTTTTTATGGCAACCCAGTTTAGATTTACGTCCCTATCTGGATGATCAGTTATCTCAGCTGGTTTTTGCGCAAGATGGTCATTATATTGTTGTAAGACAGCTCGAGCAGTATTGAATTTGCGGCGCCTGGGTCTTTTGTCGCTAGGACCGCGCACGGCTGCAATACGCAATCGAACATTAGCGATCATAAGATAATGGTCTCTTCCTATGCCAATATCGACACCCTTCTTGCTTCGCACGTCCAGATGGCAACTCTTGAATCTTTTACTAATGGCAAAGTAGTATCTGATTTTGTGCTCTCTGCCGATCAACAGAGGACCAACTGATTTTGTGATGGTCCTTATGCTCAAAGATAGTACCACCGATGAAGAGACTGTGAATGTTGTCTCTCCATCACATGTCTGAGCCCATAGTTGTCATCGCCAACTTTTGCATTCAAATCCACCATTACCATTATAATTTCACCTTTAGTCGTTCTACTCTGAGCGATGTTTAGTTGTTCGTAGAAGGAGTCTTTCGCCAAAATATTGTCGGGTTCAGTTGGAACATAACATTGTATTATTGAAATGTTCCTCATGTTTGGCCGTAACCTGGTGGGCATCATTCAATTGGAGACTGGATCCCAGGATAAGCGACAGTTTCGTGCGACTCTGGTTAAAAGGAGCCCCACAACTGACTTACGACCACTACCGGTAGCTCTACTGGAGTACAACATTACAGTTCTAGCCGTTGGAGAGGTAATTTCTCCGCTGTTCCACCATTTTATCTCACTAACTCCTAAGATGTTCAATTTATACTTCAGAAATTCACTCTCTAATTGTAGAAATCGTACGTTCTGGGGACCTTCTGATCCATTATCCAGGAGAGTACGCATATTCCAGAATCCAATCTTTGTCATTGTACGATAGCCAAAAGTAGTAACCGTTGAGTCAGTTCCGAGGCATAGTTGAGGTTTCGTGAGCATACAACAACCATGAATAGACCTTTACGACCAATTTTTTTGACCCCTCCTTCGAGGCGTGTGGTATCAATACGGTGCATAAAGCGCTAATTGCGTCTCCCCGCATCAGCGGAAAGATAGTCACTTGAACCAACCAATCAACCATAAGGATAGATTTTTTTAGTGTGTTGAACCAAAACGTTTTAGGCGTAGTACGGGCCTACATGTTTTAGTTTGAAACTTTGTTCATAACGTTTTGTCCATATGTCTGTACTGCCTAAAAGCATACTTTTGACCCGCAATCAAGTAGATTTCCGCTTTAGAGAATATCCCTATAACCTGTATGCATCATGAAAATAGTTTAAAGGCTGGATTATAGTCAGCGCAAAGAACGCGGCTTTTGCTATCAAATAAAGTTGGCACAATGTTTTTCAGATGGCGATAATTACACTCTGCGCGAAAAACACGTCGCTGATGAAGACGAGTTAAACTTTGTCGGAATCAACGAGCCGCGAAGTGTCAATTCACATATGCATGTGTTTTAAAACTGTGGGCGATCATTTGTTTTGTTCAAAGTTACTATTATGCTCTTGGAAATGCATGTTTCTATTCTTAATTTAAGAAAGTTTTCCATAGAACAAATGTGTCAAACTAACGTCAACAAGAGATTTAACTACAACAGGCTGAACAGATGATTTTCCTTGACTGCGACTTGTGGAGGTTTTTCGCGGACAATCTAATTAAGGGGTAAAAAACACGTACTGACTAAACCGGATTAAGATTCAAGACTGGGTCCAGAGCTCAATTGAGTAGCTTGTCTTTTCCCCCGGATTGAGCTGGAAAAATAAAACCGATCGAGTGGTTGTTGTACATTTCAAATACACAACTCAAATATAATTGAAAACATTTTTTTAACCCGGGAAGTAATTCATCAACCAAATTGATGCATTTTGGGGTCTTCAGCCATGATGACCTTTCCCCCCTCAAACTAAAATGTATTTTGGGGAAATTTGTCAGTTACAAAAAACAAAAAACAAAAAAAAAACGAATTCCATACATAATTGGTGACGACTAGCGAGACACAAAAGAATCTGTTCAAGAGTCCCAGTGCGTACTAGGCGTTATTTACGCATGTTTAAGTACTTTGTTCTTTCTTTTATTGCTTCACATTCGTTACGTTTTTTTCCATGAAAATTAATCAACAAATTTTGGTGGAAGCTATAGCGCATTTTGCTTTTGTTCAAGTCATAAGATGGTACTATAAATGGACAGTGAAAAAAAATTTGGATATTATTTACTTTAACCTTCACCACTCCGATTGTATTGACCTTGACATACGAGTAATGTCGTTCTTGGGGTCATTCTGATCCAGAATATACTGCGCCTCCAGAACTGGAATGACGCAAGTACAACACGCCAGAAATCGCAATTCTTGATTTCTTAAAATTTCAATGGGACTTTCTTTTTCTAATTATAAAATAGTTATTAAACTATGCTTACATTCTTGTTGTTTTAAATGTAAAAATATAGATTTAAAATTTTTAACATTTGGGGCAACATCTGGCGGTCAAGTGATTACTGTTCCAGTTACGTTATTATTACTTTGAAATGTGCTTTTCTATAAAAGCCATCGGGTCAAAAATGACACAAAACACAAAACACTTACATCGTTCTCTCCTAAACTTAAAAAAAAAGTTATTGCAAACGAAATAATAAGCAGTTGCGTCGCTATAGCTGCGACAAACAATTGTCTCACATAGATTCCACGAACTAAGTAACAGTAACGTCAATATTCATTTTGACGAAGTAATCAAGGTTGACGTAGCTCTAGCTGCATTGTGAAAATGAACCACCTTATATTAGAAAAAGAACTACTTAAAAAATGACTGAAAAACCATCCAGATTAAAGTTGTTTTTATATAAACTTATTGTCTCAACACATTAGTCTCTTATTTCAGTAAGTTTCACAATTATTTTTTCTGCTTAGTACACAAGAAATGACATAAACTTAAAAAGTTCAAAAATATACCTCACAGTAAAAATAAAACACTTAAATAAAAATGTAAAAAGCATATGGGGGCAAAAGACCTTTTCCATAGTCCTCCACGTGGGCGCCCCCTGGTAACGGCAGTGGGTCAAACCACTGACGGCCAAGTCTCCGCGATAAGACAGTTTGGAAAAAAGCAGATAGCTGTAGCCTAAATGGCTAATGTAAAAACCACTCCACGTCAAGAAACCTGGAACAAAAGCCTCGGATTGGACGGATCATCAACGACGACCACGCATACGACTAAAGCCCGGGCCACACCTATCCGATCATACTCAGATCATGCAGTCGAACTAGTGTATGAGAAGGAAATTTTATTGGGTTTCGAACGGAGTATGATTGGACGCGTATCAGAAAAGTGTGAACTAAAGCCCGGGCCACAACGCGTCCGAAATCCCATATAATTTCCCTCTCATACTCGTCCGACTGTATGATCGGAGTATGATCGGATAGGTGTGTCCCCGGCATAACGGATTATTCTTTCGGATCCTGGTATGTATGCATCCTGAACAAACCGGGGGCCGAGAAAGTCCCTCTTCAACAGGTCGAAAAGTAAAAACTGAGCATTACTGCAGCCCAGGAAACAAATTGACTTGGCAGCGAGAACAATGACAAGAAATCCCACACAAGGAGTTTGGAGTAGCATTTATAGTGAACAATCACCTCAAACCGCACATTATTGACTTCAAACCCATAAATGAACGGCTATGTGCGATTCGCGTTAAGACTCGATTCTTCAATCTCTGGCTCATCAATGTGCACGCCCCACTGAAGCTAAAGAAGACGCAGTAACAGACGTATTCTACGCCCGCCTTGAGACTCTCTTCGACTCTCTCTCAATTACCCTAACACTTGTGGGGCATAGCGCGTCAACCGTTCCATGTGGCCAAACAAACGACGTCAAACTGCTGCTGGGAGACTTTAACGGGAAAGTCGGAAATGAAAGTATGCACCAGGGGATCACTGAGGGTCACAGTCTTCATGAAAAATGTAACGACGGCGGGCAGCGACTTATCAACTTCGCCTGCAGTAGGAATCTGATCGTAAGTTTTACGTGTTTCCCGCATCGACGCATTCACAAGCAGTCATAGAAATCTCCAGACGTACATACCGTCAACCAAATTGATCGAGATGGGCGTCTAGTGTGATGGATGTCCGATCCTATCGAGGACCATTCTCTAATAACCATTTTGGCTGAGGTGATGCTGAGAACACAGTATGGTTCCGGCATGGTTCCGGCCTAAGAAAAAGGGAAGACGGACCCTGCCTAGAAAGTTCGTCTGCGATCTCGTTACCTTCGATGCCATGATGCCCCGGCACCCAACACAAGATTACTCGGTTATTTGAACTCAGACTTTGTAAAAGTTCATAACACACTTTCACCAGCTTCGAAGAGAGCTTATATGAAGAGAGCGCCTTAATAGCCGCCTGGCTATCTGAAAAAATAGCGTTGTAAGCACCACGGAGTTTCTTATCTAGAACTTCCCTGGCATAGACTTCAATGGCATGGATCACTGCTTGAAAGATGCTAGAATGGAATCCCATTGCGATTGAAATCCAGATGTTCGATCCATAGACCCCAGCACCAACTTCCTGTTCAGTTTTAGGCCCATTGGTAAGCCACATAATAAACCTAGGATCAGGGCAGGGACTGCCATTTTCCCATTCCGAGCGATCCAGGATAAGAGCTTAGAATTTCCTACCGAAGCAAACCTCCGTGGTCAAGTAATCTGATCTTAAGCAGATCTGCATTCCAGGAATTTGTTTTAGAATTCTCATATGACCGGCATGATTGATGTGTACGCCAGAAGTGAGATGTATTCTCAGAGCATTGATAGCTGCAGATTCTTGGATGAAAATGTGTAGCGGAATTAATCCAATGCCTCTAAGGCACACGTACGCAAAGCCCCAGTGATGCCTAGGCAAGCAAGACGTTGTAGCATATTGCACTTTAGTGTGGTTGAAGATTGTCGGGTCTTAGGCCACCATACAAGCGCAGCGTATGTCATCATAGGGCGCACCAGCAGACGTTACAGCCATTCCATCTTCTTTGGAGTGAGTCCCCAGGTCCTCCCAAAGAGATTTCTACAAACCCACATTGAGCGAGTGGGCTTGCTTAATACATTATCAATATGAGTGTTCCAGCTAAGTTTCAAGTCCAGCGTAATACCTAGACATTTAACTTTCGTGGAGTACCCAAGTGCCGTTCCGCCTAGTGAACCCAACCTCACGGCCAGGTTGCGTTTCTGTGAAAATGGCACAATGACGGATTTGTTTGGGTTTACTTTCAGGCCCACTACAGCACACCAGTGCAGAACAATATTAAGGGCCGCTTCCACCATGTCCAAAACGGTAGATTCGAACTTACCCTTGACTATAATGGTGATGTCCTCCGCATATCCAATTGCCTGATAATCGTTCTCGTCAAGCCTGGATAGCAACTCGTCAACGAATAAGGACCATAAGAGTGGCAACAGAACGCCTCCATAAGAGTATCCCTTTACAGCACTAATGCATATCGAAGTGCTGCCAAGTGTAGAATGCATCTCTCACTCACGTAGCATGGCGTCAATCCAGGCAATGGTAGCAGTGGGATATACAGTCATAACCGGTGATATCGAATGCTCCTTCAATGTCAAAGAAAGTACACAACCCAATTTCCTTATCGTTGAGGCATTTTTCGAAAGTCCCTACGAGGTTATGTAGGGCGGTTACCGTTGATTTGCCTTTCGTGTAGGCGAACTGCGTTCAATGTAGAGGATTCAAGAATTCTATCAAGTGCCTGATATGCACATCAAGCGTCTTTCCATAGTCTTAAGTAGAAAGGAAGTCAAGCTAATCGGTCTAAAGAATTTAGGTAACTTCTCCGGCTTGTTACGAGTACCACCCTTGGGTATGAAAGTGATACTATACATAGCCCAGCGTGTAACTTGCCCTGAATAGTGGAATTAGCGGAGAGATGATGTACTTCAAACTATTCTGCAGAAGAGCCCGGGAATATGGCATCCGCTCTAGGAGCCTTAAACGGCTAATATGACTCAACAGCCCATTTACCCTCGTCCTTTGAAAATATTACCTCTGATAAGTGTTTAACTCGTCCCCCAGAAAGTATGTGGTTACCAGGAGTTTGCGGAGGGGTGTATCCTGCCAAAATCAACCCTGGAAAGTGGGTTTCTAGAAGAAGTTCAAGAGTTTCTTAAGGGCCACAGTAAAGGGGCCATCAGTTTTCTGTAGAAGTCCGACCCCGTTAGCAGAGTCCTTGAATGGAGCTTCGTGAAGGCGTGCAGCTTCCGGTAGGGCCTGGATGCTTTCACAGTGTCTTTTGTTGAAGAGGGATTAACCCTAGCCCTTCAAGCCCTGTTTGAAGCAAAATAAATATCGTGAGCAGTCCAGTAAAAAGGTTAGTGCCACTTAAAAAAAAATTGTGTAATAACTAGTAGTTCTTTAAGTGCATTTCGAAAATCTGGGCATTTCGATAATGCGGAAGTGATCTGATCTCAAAATTAGTCCGGATTATCGACGCTCTATTGCCACTCAAATTCCACCCAAAAATTATTGGTGGCAAACCTCAGATTCGTAATCAGCACTAAAAAAAACGTCAATGAAGAAAAAAACTACACCACAACTTGCTTTAAAACACGTTCGTATAAGTACGTAATGACTAGGTTATAAGGTTATTACACTTCTCTAATATCTGAGTCTCTTTTTTTTTACTGGACTATAGAACGTGAAGGAGAAGTGAGCATTTGTTAGTACCCAGGTGCTTCGAAATGCATGCCAGGAACTGAGTTTTTTTTTAGAAATCGATTGAGGCTTAGAAAGCTTAAACCAAAAATTGCACTACCTGAACAATTTTCAACGGTAGTTAGTTTCTTTTTTTCTTATATTTTTTTTAGATTTGTTGTTTCCATTTCGATGCACGTTAGTTATATGATCAATAATAACGCATCCGATTATCTTTTAAGTCTATGTACAAAAATAAAATGATGTTCGTTCGTCCGCGGTAATCCCGCGAACTATTCAACGGATTTTCATAATTTTTCTTTTAAATGGTACTTTTGGTGTGTAGATGGTTAATGAAGTTGTTCGCGACTACATACAGTAAAACGCCGTTTAACCGAACCCAAGAGGGCGGTGTCATTTTGTATAACGAAAGTTTGTATACCTAAGTACTTTCGGCAGGTCGGGAAGAAAAATAAGGTGGTTCACGAATCCAGGATGATACGACATACTTTGGACCCTAGTTCGAGGCTTACTGGCGATTTGAACTTTTTTCGAAATACGAGTATATTATTAAAAATCAATTTGAGAAATTGTACTTTTCCGGAAATTTACAGAATTCTATTGGATGGGCCGCCTGGATCATTGTCCTCCAATTATCTCGGTCACGTGACCGCGTCCTCCAATTTTGGGAGCCCAGCAGCTGCGCGGCGTCCACACCTACTGAGCTCTCCCAACGAGATCTCGGTCGTCCTCGCAGTCTCGCTCCGTCGACTCGTTCTGCATTCATTACTCTCTTAGGCTTGCGATCATCGTCCATTCTTTGTACATGCCCTGCCCATTGAAGTCGTTGTAGTTTGACGATTTTCGAGACTTGCAGCTCATCGTAAATTTCATACAACTCATGGTTGTACCGGATGCGCCATCCATCTCAATCGCAAACAGCCCCGAAAATTCGCCGTAGAACCTTACGTTCGAAAGTGTCTAGCATGTTTTCGGAGGCTCGAGTTAGGGTCCATGCTTCGCAGCCATAGCATAGCACTGGTCGTATAATGGTTTTGTACACGCGGAGCTTCGTGTTTCTGTGCACATGTTTCGATTTCATTATGGGGAGAACCGAGAAAAAAGTCTTATTAGCTAACTGTATCCGTCGCTTGATTTCGTCAGTTTCGTTGGCGTCCCTTGACAGGTTGCAACCCAGGTAGATGAAGTTGTTCACGAACTCGATGTTGAGGTCCGCCACGTTGATGCTCGGTTGTGCAGGTGTCCTTGTCACCGATTGCATTATTATTTTAGTTTTACCCTCGTTAATACGTAATCCAACTTCCTTTGCAGCGGTATCGAGCGTATGCAGAAGTTCTTCTGCGTCAGCCAATCTTCGGGACATGATGTTGATGTCGTCGACGTACGCTGCTAATTGTGTCGACTTGATGAGTAGCGTCTTGCTGTTGTCCATATTCATGGCCCGAATAACGTATTCCAGTGCTAGGTTGAAGAGCGTCGGTGCCAGTCCATCGCCCTGTTTCAAACCAGTGCGTGTTTCAAATAGATCAGTAAGTCTATTCTGGATCCTGACTTGTGAGACGGAGTTGGTCATCGTCATCTTTGTCAGTCGCATTTTGGATACTTCGAAGAAAAATAAGAATAAATGGAAGAAAAAATTAAAAAAATCAAAAGTGACATCACCCGACAAAATCCCATCTGAGAGAAGAGAAGTGATAAGTGAATCAATTGTTGTTCCTTAGTGTCACCATACACTGTCGATCTCGAACGCGAACACGAACCTGGTACAAAGGTCCTCTGACACACATAAAACCGGTCCACTTGTACCAGGTTCATGATTCAAGAATAGAAGGTTACGCAATGCGCAGGTCCGTTATTCAGCTACTGAACGAGAGGGAAAGCTCGTGACGTCACAGTTTCAATTTTTATATCTCTCTCCCTAATTGCCTTGACCCCTCCAGGGGCATTGGCGCGTCAACATCTCTAGCATTTCTATGCCTTGTTGACGTTTCAGTAGCATATCTACTTTTCAGAAGTGCAGTTGCAAGCATGCACCGTCTTCATACTGACAAGCTTGCAGCACTGTGAGAGCTCTATTAGTATTCACAGGCAGTTTTTGATTGCGCCGAGATTTGATCTCCGAGCTCTAGATTAGTATCGTAGAGCGGTGACCGAACGATCACGGCCACCGAGCCTGACAATTTTCATATGCGTGCATTTGCATTTTTTATGAAATTGCATTGTTTTTGGGAGAAAAATTGCATTGGAATCTGCATTTGCATTTCCATTTTTATGAACTTCTGAACATTAGATCTTCAGAGTATGGGGAAGGTCGCTATTTACTTGAAATTAAAAAAAACATCCCATACTCCTTTCCCACCGCCCCAAAGAAAATCTTTAGTTATACCCCCCTCCTACGCTAACCCTCAAATGAAATAGGCAGTATTAAATGCAGTTTAACTTAAATTTTTATTAAATTCAGACCGTCAGAATAAGGGGAAGGTCACTGTCTGCATGATATTTTCAGAAATCACCACCCCCATCCCGTTTTACAACCCTCAAAGGAAAGGTTAAGCGAAAGTCTTTTGTTCCATTTTGATGAATACATATTGAGAATTTGACCTTCAATACTCGTACAAGAAGAAGCTTGCTCTCCGCCTTTCACATAATTACGATCGAAGTAAGACTACAGGAAATGTTTTTGTCACGACGAAGGTATAGCAATGTATATATATAAATGATCAGGGTCACCTCCTGATTCGATTTAGCCATGTCTGTCTGTCTACCTGTCTGTCTGTCCATTCACACGATAACTTTCGATAGAATAAAACTAGAGCCTTGAAATTTTGGTCAGATGTTGGCAGTATGATCTAATTGGTTGGTATTAAAAATGGGCATGATCAGGCCAAGAGAACGCCTACCTCCCCTACATATGTATTTTAAAATAGTTAAATGTATCTATAACTCCCGATTAAATAAACACGAAAAGCTCTAGCTTTGGCAGATTGCTCGTGAGGGTGATCTTATACTCTACTGGAAAAATACAATCGATCAGTTGAAAACTAACGGTAATTTTCTTACAAAGACCCCGTACTACCCTACTTTTCATGTTTTTTGTCTATAACCCTTGAACCAATTGACGTAGACACCTGATTTTTGGCATGTAATCCTAAGGTCAGAAGCTGCTTGAGTTCTAGTAAATTGGGCATAATCAGATCAAAGGAACGCCTACCTCCCTTACAAAATTTCAAAAAATTAAATATTCTTTTAATTACGATAAATTTCGACAGAATGACACTAGCAAGTTGAAAATTTGTTAGAATGTTTTCTGGGTTAGGGGCCCCTGGGGGTGTCGCAACACTTCTCTTGCGCCTGCTGCTCAAATCCAAGAATTTCCACCAGTACTTGTCGTGTTATCCACTGCCTCCGCTTAGCTCAGCTTCAGACCGATTTATCTCTTTGTTAATGCGGTGGCTGTGTTCCACCAACACAGGATGCCGACGAAGCACTACTCTCCTACTCGGTTTATCTCAAGATTTACAACACACCGACTCTATCTCACTTCACTGGATGCAGGAAAAAACAGAAGCGAGCTCATCCACCGATTCGAACCCTTTTTATTATCTCGGATCATCCCCCATCCATGGGAATGGATCCCCACCGCCGACACAGCCTAGAATGTTCGAGAAGATATTTGTTTTAAATTCAATTGAAGTACCCTCCCTTTTTGTAGATGTCGCTGTAACCCAATTCTTGCAGTTTGTGATGTTTTTATGACACATTCGCGTTGACGTTCGGCTTGTTTTGACATTTGAGTGAAAATGTATTGTTGTTTGTTTCGCTCGTTTGGGAAAGTCGTGGTTGATTCAGATAAGTATAATTTTATTGTTTTTAAGGTGATCATCGCATTCGGACTAGCTTTGACGCGGCTGGGTAAGAATTCGGACCTACGACCAGATTTGCAGGCGCACGGTGCTCGACGTTGGGACCAGGTAAGAGTTTCAATATAATTTTAACTTACAATTTCAAATACAATTTCATCTCTCTTTATTTACTTTTAGCGCGGTGGAGCTCCGGTGACAAGATATCTTTACTAAATTTAATATTATTCCATCATATTGACTGCGAAACCACGTTCCTAAATTTGGTTGAAATTGGCCCACTATTTCATATACATACCTCTCATAGAAACAGTGAAATCGGAACTAATTTCAAAGTGGGAAATGCACCATATGTCACAACGAAGGTATCATACCTTTTACGGGAAGACCAGCTAGTCGAAGGCTAGGTTGTTTTTTTTATGAATTGGCATGTAAAATACTATCATTTTAATTATGGTGTTTTTATCCATCTGAGTAGTACCAAGGAGAGCAGGGAGCCAATATCTAAAAACCAAAATAAGCGCTTGCTACAAAACCCTCGGATTATGGGCGTAGCTCTCTATATTCCGATCTCATTTTTAATTGTAGGAAAATAGTAGTACTTCAAACAGACGGGAGGGTTTAAAAAAAAAATTAACACTCGTTGAAATCTCAATTTTATGTTTTAATACATTATTTTTTATAAATCTGTCTGGTTGTCGATTCCTCTCGTCCATTTGTTGTATTAGTATTGCGTTATTAGCGGAGCACTGAGGTCAACTGCGTCTGCAGCCTTGGACGTGCTGCTCATCCTGCTTCCTCTGGATATCATGGGCGAACAAACTGCTGCAATCACTGCCATACGCCTTCGTGAAACGGGACTGTGGATCTCGTCTGCCTTCGGCCACTCATCGATTTTAAATGGTTTGGATATTCCTACAGTAACTGACTATTCTGCTCCTAAACATCTGTTCAGCAAGAACTTCACATCCGTCATCCCAAGTCGGGATCAGTGGAAGGAAAGCGAGTTTCCAATTGCTGACTCTATCGGTATATATACGGACGGATCCAAAACAGACGGAGGGGTAGGAGCGGGTGTCTATTGCGACAGGTTAAATCTAAGCCTGACTTTCCGTCTACCATCTCACTGTAGTGTTTTACAGGCGGAGATCACGGCGATTTCGGAAGCTCTTATCTTTTTAGGACGACATGTTATAGCTGGTAGAGACATTGTCATCTATATGGACAGCCAGGCTGCAATCAGATCGCTGGATTCAGTCTTGTGTACATCTAAGACTGTGGATTATTGTCGATCATCCCTCTCTGAATTGGGGAGCTATTTTAACATTGTCCTGTGCTGGGTCCCTGGCCACAGTGGCCTGGAAGGTAACTGTCAGGCTGATGAGCCTGCCAGACTGGGCTGTTTGAATGGGGAACCCCAACTATATCTATATGGTGATATCTATCCTCCAATTGCTTCTTGCAAACTGATTTTCAAATCTGAGGCGATTAACAAAGCCAATGCAAGATGGATTGATGGCGATACCTGCCGCACAACTCGATCGCTGTGGCCCATACTGGACGCTACCCCATTTTGAAAATTTACTGTTGCTAAACAGAAGGCACATTAGCTCGGTGGTGGGTGTTATCACTGGACATTGTCTCATTGGGGAACATGCCAGGAGACTTCGGTTTCCCTACAATGACTTTTGCAGGAGCTGTGGGAACGTGAACGAGGAGGAAAGTAGTTTCCACCTTCTCTGCTCCTGTCCAGCTTTTGCAGTTAGAAGGAGGTCGTTACTTGGATCCTACTTCTTCACTGACTTGGAAGAGCTAGAAAGCGCGGATGTTGGAAAACTCCAGAGTTTTATTGTTCGCTCTGGATGGTTCTAACTATCAGAAATATTGAGAAAGGATGTGTGTTAGTGGTATCACAACGGACCTATTTGAGGTCTAAGTGAACTGTGTTTTGTCACAGCAGCCCATCTACCTACCTACCTATTGCGTTATGGCTCCACAAAATTTTGATTTGCTTGCTCTAATGGTTTTTATGAAAATGGACAAACGTGGCAAAAAAGGTCATTTTTTTATCATTGGGATAAACTTTTATTTTTCAACACAAGTGTGATATATATGGTTTGAAAACACTACTTTGTTAGAAAAAATCAGTTTTAGTAGTATAAAAATTTTCAAGGAGTTTAAACAAAGAGTTCTTGAGATATCAATTAAAATGCAGAAGAGCGGCTTTCCATCGGTTCAAGTGGGCTTACCCACTTAATGGTTTGGCTTGTCCCGATTTTTTAATATGTCCTATATCGGTCTGACAAAAAAAAAATTTAAAATTTACTTAGTTTACTTTAACTAGAATAAATTATCTGCAATATGAGATCAAAACAAAACCTCACGCTGTTACACTTATTGAGATAGAGCTATTAAGGCTGCACTCGGTAAACCGATAATTTTGCATTTTTGGTCCCAGCCACAACTAAGAATGGGCCGAATTACAAAATATTGGCACATTAGACTTGAAATCAAATTACCTTCAACCTTAATTTACAAGTTTTCCATTTGGAGCATCCATCTCAAAAATAGAACCATTAAGGCCGAAATCGCAAGACGAATATTTTTGCATTTTTGTTCACAACAACACTAAAAATGGGCCGTATTGCCAAATATTGCCCACAATAGACTTGAAATCAAATTATATGCAACTTTTATTTATGAGTTTTTCCATTTAGAGCATCCGTCTCAAAAATCTGTGACCTTGAAAAGTGGTAAAGTGTGATTTTTCTTCTAAACCTCAATGTCACTTTTCTACTACCGATTTTGACTATAGTACTGAACCAAATAAAAATTTTGACTTTGAGCAGTGCATTCGACGCAGAACTCAACACTATTTAATTTAATCCTATCCATTTTTTCCATCCGATGCACCGGTTTAAAGTTATAAGGAAAAGGAAGTTAAAAAAAAGGGCCCAAATTTCTAGGATTTGCGCCTGCCAAAGGCAAGCTCACCTTCTCCGACAGTGCAAATTCAGGTTCCATATATTTATGATCTACAGAATAGATTAAAATTACATCCAGATGTTTCCCTAATATTTCCTATTAGAATTTTATTTTTATTTGCCTACTAAGGAAGTGCATGATGTAAGTGGTTGAAGCACTATATGGCCCCACAATTACAGGGCACAATTTCACATAATTTAGTATTTCATTTCGCATATCCACAACTATTCTGCAAATCCAATACGTTTTGCTAGGGTTACACTTTTGATTCTCATTTATCAATTTATTTTGTATACAATTTTCTGTTTTGCAACATACGAGTAATATCGCATTCAGTATCACACTTTTGCTTTCATACCACAAAATCACTCACATTATATGTGTATTATCCGTGACACCAATCCAATTTCAGATGAACAGCAACAATTTTAGCAAAAACAATGTAATTATCATATTCTTCAATGGGATTTTTTAAATACCGCTTAATAATATTCGCACGACCCGGACAAAACTTCAAACCTACTAACTTTACCGAGCAGACAGCGTACAAAATTAAAGCCAAGACACTTTACGTCCGTTGAGTGTGTACGCCAACTCTCAACTAAGCCGCTAGTGACTTAACCGTTTTTCTTCAGGTAGGCATCAAAAGATATTATACCTTATAGAAAAAAAACATTAAATTCAGCAATTTAGGCTTCTACGCGCACCAGGCACAGGCGTCAGGGGTCTTGAAACTTTTTATCGAGCCGGAAACAGATACTTTACCCGCTATAATTACGAACAACGTACAATTGCAACAAAATCACTATAACTCTCTTTCAAGCAGTTTCCAATGCACATTCCGTTTTTCCGTAAGACCTTTCTTCATTAGAACAGCATTAAAGTTAATGTATGACCTCTCTTAAGCTGGCGAAGCAAAAGCAGCGGACTTAATTGAAAGAAGTATAATTAATTCGGTACTATTTAGTGATAATTGTGTAAAGTCGAAAAAATGTATTACACTTTATTTTTAAAAGTTACGGTAGCCAGCTTAAGTTTTAAGCTTGCGGACAATAAAAAAAGATGTATTTTAGTCACAGAATACTCGTTACATTTAATGCGAATTTCGTACAGTGCAAAGAAATAAATTGATTTTTTTGAAGAAAAGTTTCGTTAATGTCTGCCAGCTTAAGACTTAAGTTGAATGCAGACAGCTCTGACGTGACGTGTTGCGACGTCACGTCAGGCTTCGAAGGACATCAGACATGAAGCGGTGTTCACATTGGCCTGATGTGTAGCGCGAAAAATCACTATTTACTATTTAAAAACACGAGAAACCACCCGAATGTTGAGACGCCTTCCCACGATGACGAAAAATTTAGAAATTTTAATATGCCCTTAAGCGTCATCAAGGTGTGCTGCATCAGATTGCATCATACAATGCGTTCCCACGTCACGTCAGCCCAATGTAATAAAAATAAATAATAATAAAAATAATCACAAAAAACCCTGTTTTGGAATTTTATATCACACGCATTATGACGTGGGCCACGTGTTCCCACGTCCCATCAGAGCAGACTGTCTTCGCCTTTAAGTTGGCAGACAACCCATTTTTTTTTTTCTTTTTTATTCGTCATAATTTACTTGTTGTATTTAGTGCTAATTCAGTACAGGCTTTTCACTCCGAAAGTCGTTTTTTTTTTGCAAATCAAAGGTGTACACGTGATTATCCATTACCACTGTGAATCAAAAGTCTCTTGGGTGAGCTCCGCTCGCTCCGCACTTGAAGGATCACAACCCTCAGTATGCGTTTGCTCGCTCTGCGAGTAGAGTCAACGCACTATTATTTGCCCTCCTCCAGTGGGGCGTAACGCGCCAGCTATTCCCATA
The DNA here is from genome assembly GCA_964017055.1 of Chloromyia formosa. Classification (NCBI taxonomy): domain Eukaryota; kingdom Metazoa; phylum Arthropoda; class Insecta; order Diptera; family Stratiomyidae; genus Chloromyia; species Chloromyia formosa. The sequence goes on from OZ024817.1 coordinate 80,216,056, forward strand.
TGGCCTAGTTGACGTTTCGTTAGCATCGTCAACGTCGGCGTCAACCCACACAACTTTTCATTTGCAAAATGTCACGTGCATAGCTTTAATTCGCGAAAAACACGACTATAATAAGCCATATTCTGGTCGGGTTGTGTTCTTGATGTCAGTGGAACTGGTAAAACACCGCGTCCTCCAGAAACCGAAGGCCCAGAACGACGTAAACATACGACATACAGTCGCTTTATTAAAAAAAAAATCATAAATCGAAAAAAAAACTTCCTGTGAAGTCTTCTGTTTTGAAAAAAGAAACACACTTGGTCCTGAACTGCAATTGAAATCAACATTGTTATCATTAATTAATTTCACAATTTTAACAAAAAAACTACTACTAAATTGTTGTTATAAAGCAAGTGCCAACATTCATCATCCGGGGAAGGATAGTGATGGAGAGCTACTTATCTTGGAAGAAGATAAAATGAGGCGGTGGGAAGAACACTTCGCCGCAGTCTTGAACCGTCTAACATCTGGTGAAGTTCCCCCATTTAGATAATTTAGCTAACTATCAAAATGTACGTATACGGTCCACTGCCCCGACAAAAGAGGAAATAGTCACTGCAATTATTGCACTAAAACGAGGAAAGGCCACCGGACCCGACGGTATACCTGTCGAACTTTATCAAGCAGCGCCAAGAGTAACTGCCGATTTGCTGCACCCACTTGTTGATAAAGCGTGGAATACAGAGACCTTTCCCACTGAGTGGAAGGAAGGTTTGATCATGAAACTTCCAAAGAAGGGTATCCTTAGACACTATCATAATTGGAGAGGCATTTGTGTGCTTCCTGCCGTTGCCAAGATAATAGCTAAAATCGTCCTTGAAAGACTAAAGGCCCACTTAGAAAAGACAATTGATGAAGAGCAGGATGGTTTTCGATCCGGATTCTCCTGTGTCGATCACATTAACACCTTGCGAATCATCATTGAGCAATGCGCTGAGTACGATTCTCCGCTTCATTTGCTTTTCATCAATTTCGAAAAGGCTTTCGATATTGTGAACGTGAACCGGGCGGCCTTGCACAGGAGAGGCATCCCTGGGAAGCTTGTGGCTATTATTAAGGCAACCTATGACGGTGCGAGATGTCGCGTTCTGCATAAAGGTAAAGTGTCATGGGACTTTAAGATTCGCAGTGGAGCTCGGCAGGGGTGCATCCTCTCACCGATCCTATTCTTCATAGTGATCGGCGATGAGTTGCATGCAGCCCTATCCGGACTAGACAGAGGAATCCAATAGACTTTGGCATCTTATCTACAACATCTTGACTACGCTGACGACATATGCTTACTCTCCCACAAAATCATGGATCTGTCCGCAATGGTGTTAGATCTCGAGAGGGAGGCAAGCAAGGTTGGGCTAAAGATTAATACTAACAAGACCAAGGTTCTTAGCCCTCCATTGTGAAAAAGAAATCCGACACCTATTGCCATCAATATTAATGGGCAGCCTGTGGAGAAAGTGGACAACTTCGTCTAGCTGGGTAGCATTGTTGCCGAAAATGGTGGTACGGAGCAGGATATCGCTCGTCGTATATCAACCAGGCTAAATGCGCCTACGGCATGATGTCCAAAATCTGGAAAAGCAGTTATCTAAGCACCAAGACCAAGCTGGGCCTGTTTCGCTCCCTGGTATACTATCTGTGCTTTTGTATGGAAAGTTCCCGTTAGTGTTACCAGAAAGCTGCAAGTTTTCGTCAACTCATATCTTCGTCGAATTTTAAGAATTTTCTGGCCCGAAACAATATCAAATAAAGAGCTAAGTCGGCGTACGAGTCAGATGCTAATCGACAAATAGATAGGTCACACATTGCGAAATAGTGATAACTGCATTGCTTTGCATGCCATGAAATGGAACCCCATTTGCAACCTAGGCCGACCAAGAGGGGCTCCTAGAATTACATGGCGTCGATCTGTGACAAAGGAGTGTAGGGCGATGGGTAAGTCTTTTGGGGAGTTGCGCCTCATTGCCCAGAACAGATTACGATGGCGCGCAGGAGTAGTTGACGTGCTATTCCCCACTAGGGGTTAAGGCAAAGTAATAAGTAGTAAGCAAGTGATTCTTACCACAGTTCACAACATTATGCTTTGCATTTTAATATTTGCTTATAAATTCACTCATTCACTAAACTGTAAATTTTGCTACTGATTGACTCCAAAACAACCAAATTTACAGTTTGGTGAATTATTGAATTTGTGACCAAGCAATAAAATGCAACTACTTTACAATGTTTTACATCAAATATGAATATGCGAGTAGTTATCAGGTAATCGGATAATCATATCAAATATAACAATCTTGAAGTTTTCGACTATTTTCTATAATGGTGTGTTAGTAGAATTAGCGTATCCAATTCATTAAAGCGATGGAGCCCATCGCTTTAATGAATTGGATGAATTTTTTTCGCGACATTGTTTTTCCATTGCTTTAAGCTACTTTAATTTGTTTAGAAAATGCGAAATTTCATTCTTTAATTTGATTCGCAGAATTGTTAATTTGCTTAGGAAAGTCGTTGGTTTAATTCGGAAAGATGTTAATTTGATCCGGAAAGTCATCAATTTCATTCATAAAGTCGTCAATTTAATTTGTAAAGTCGTTAATTTCATTGCAGAGCCGTTAGTTTCATTGGTAAAGTCGTTTATTTCATTCGAAAAATCGTTATTTATTTATTTGGAAAGTCGTTAGTTTCACTTGGAAAAACGTTAATTCAATTCGGAAAGTCGTTAATTTGATTCGGAAACTCGCTAATTTCATTCGGAAAGTTATTAATTTCATTCGCAAAGTCGATAATTTGATTCGGAAAACCGTAAATATGAAGGGAAAATGCAATAGATCATACTACGAATATCTGACCAAAAATTTCAAGCCCTTAGCTTCCTTCTATCGAAAGTCATCGTGCGAACGGACAGACAGACAGACGGACAGCCAGACGGACATACAAACAGACCAAGCTAAATCGAGTCAGGAGGTATCACAAGGCAAACACAATGATTACTAAATAGTTTAGTTTGTTGTGTTTGCGGTCTCATAAGCCGCCGTGTGTTCCATTTTTCTGACTAAACTATTGTATTTAGTTTTTCTGCGAACTCAAAAGTCTGCCGTGTACGCGAGCTCTTAATGTAACGAGTAGTTTGTGACTAAAATCATTTTTTTCATTGTCCGCCAGCTTAACTGTTAAGCCAGCGGACACTACCGAAACTTTTAAAAATAAAGTGTAATAATGTTTTTTCGTACGAAATTACCACTAAATAGCCCCGAATTTATTACGCTTCTTTCAATTAAGTCCGCTACTGTTGCTGCGCCAGCTTAAATCAGCTCAAATTTTGATAGCACAACACTGAAAAAGAGCTTTGGTAAACAGAAATTATTTTATTTGGGTTGATTACAAATATTGCTACGTTAACATTCGAACGAAACCAGTTATATTCATAAAATGTATGAATGTACATGTACCGCGGGCTCAATACTCTTTCAATTGCCAATTATAGCAGATATGTATATGTATGAATGTATAGTACATACTATATGTACAGATGCAATAAGTATCTTTTTGTCGTACTCGCGTGCAACTATCAGACAGGTGAATCGCGTTTTTTTTTCTCTTCACCTGACGAGATCTAGGCGCGTTTTTATGTGTATGCATGTTAAGTATGGTGGGCCTGGCATAGAAATATTTTTCTTCCTCCGTTTTTTTTTACACAAACTTGTCGGTGTTGAATGATGCAGAAAGTGAAACAAGTACATATTGTGGAAAAATATGGTAAATAACACAAATCAGTATGAAAAATATTATTTACGTCACTGATGTATTGTTTCACGGTTCACCGCGCCAGTAGATACGCAGAATTTATAATTTTAAAATTTGTTTTTCTCATTTAGACTTACAAATGATCTACCGCGAAAATTTCTTAATCTACCGGGGTAATTTTTCATTCGCCTATGAGCTAAAAAAAAACCAATAACAAGACTGATATTAAAAATATATAGTATGTGACCTCTGACGGTGACTGCTTGACCAGTGTCATAATATCGTTTTACACCGTTTTGGCACTTTCCATGGAAAAACGTATGCTATTTCCGATAGTGAAAACCGCGGATTTTTAAATTCGAAGATGACTCCGAACATTTATTACGAAAAACTGCAATTTATTGGGTGCATTCGGGCGTCACGGAAAACAGCGTAATGCGCTGCATAGAAATAGCGAATTCCTAAGCAGTACATAACAATTTTTTTTGTGACGCCCGAATTGTATGCTGACTCACTTGTCAAATGACAAGTTCAGTTTGGCATTTTCTCCTTTTCGTAATTATGTGTTGTTCTTTTCTGCATTGTAAAAAACTATGAAAACAATGGAGAACGCACAATTCAGTAGACTAGGAAATGCCATGTTTGTAAATTGACATGCCTGCATTCACAAATCGGTAGCACTACCTGAGCGCTCCTATTTTTGTCCCAATTTTGCACTGAATGACAACAACAAAAATGGGAGCGCTCAGGTAGTGCTACGATTTGCGAATGCAGGCCGTTTGTTCGAACTGTCAAATCTCCGCTAAGCCAAGACAGCGAACAAATTTTGTGCTGCCTAAAAGTGTTAGGGCCTAGCTATTTGCGCTAAGTTTAGCAGTGGTTTAGCGCAACATTCGGAGTACAAATCACGAGGCAGCACTTAAAGCTAGCTAGCAACCGTGACTCCCGAATGCACCCATTGTCCAGAATCTATGTCTATAAAAGTGAATGTGTGTATGTATGATCGCTTATACCGCCTAAACCGCTGCACAGAATGACATGAAAATTTGTACAACGATTCATTATGTCACTGTGTAGGCTATAGGCTTGGTCCGAGTTGCAAATCCTTAGTAACTGTGCTGTGAAAAAGAAAATACTTAATCACACTGTAAGAAACAGTGGCGACCGGTAGCGCAGTCTGTTGAGGCATCAGTCTCATGTTTGACTACCGGCGTTTCGGGTTCGAGTCCCGTCCACGACGACGTTCGTGGCCATGGATGTGCAGGAGGTGCATGCTGGCAACTGCATTCTCTGAAACCAATTTATGCCAACGAAACGTCAACTGGGCCACATGGAACAGTTGACGCGCTATGCCCCACAAGGGGTTGGAGCAATTGAGTATACATTGACAATCGTTTTTTTTTTTTAAGTTATTTTGTGGTCAGGGAAATTTGTCGTTCTCAAACCGTGAGTATATCATTAGCGATTATAATTTGTACGCCGTTCATCAACTGTAAGTACCGATTAATCAAATCCAAATGTAAATGCACTGTTAACATTCTGTTAACATATTGTTAATACACTAGCATTCAAAATTGTCACAATCGTAAGCGTAGCGAACCCTAGATGTTGTCCGCGGGCGACAGCTAGTATTATATAAAATTGATGTATGTAGGTTTCGTCATAAAGTAGTGGGCTTTGCCCGCAATTCGAGGGTTTCGCAGTGTCATATGCCAATAGAAGATGAACCGTCCTACTCTGGGAGATGCTTAGCTATGTTAAGATGACATTGCAAATTGCAAGCTTGCATAAAAAAGAAATTGTGTGAGTATTTATAGAAAGAAGAATCAGTGACCAGCTTACCTCCCTCCCTCCTCCCACCCACCTTCCTCCCCCACCAATCTTCGCCTTTTCAAAAATTGTTAATTAAATACATATAGGACCGTTTTCACAATGTCTAAACGCTAAACGGCACTCATCTTCCAGTTAAGAATTTATCGGTCAATAATTCCAAACAGCTGATACGGGCTGTTGAGATTTTAACAGCTAGAACTAAAAAAGAGTTTTTAAGAATGATTTCCCCCTCGAAGGGGGCCCAAAAAGCGTGATTCGCCGGTTTCGACCGCTGGTGCGAAGCGCGTCTCATCAGACGCCTCTGCTCCGCGCATCGCACCAGTGGGAGAGGCGTGACCGGGAATGACCCAAGACAGATGTTGTTTTGCATTATATAGGCCGACCAACACGACATGGGTGTGAATTCATACCAAATGCAAACTGCAACGTGCAGCTTGTATAGGTAGATATGGAATTCATTTCATTGTTCTGGCTTGGCACCAGTGGCAATTTACAAACAAAGTTTTTTGCCGGGTGACGGCCATCGACTATCATACAACGTGCATGATGCTTAACATGCCGTCGCCCTTACCAGCCATTAGTGTGGCTACACGTAATAAAAGAGAGTTTTTAAGAATGATTTCCCCCTCGAAGGAGGCCCAAAAAGCGTGATTCGCCGGTTTCGACCGCTTTTGGGCCCCCTTCGAGGGGGAAATCATTCTTTAAAACCCTTTTTTATTACGTGTAGCCACACTAATGGCTGGTAAGGGCGACGGCATGTTTAGCATCATGCACGTTGTATGATAGTCGATGGCCGTCGCCCGGCAAAAAACCTTGTTTGTAGCTAGAACTATTTGCGTTTGCACACTCAAATGAGACAATTAAACTGGTCACAAAATACAGAGTCCTGGAAATTCATTCGAAGGAAGAGAATTTAAAACCAACTCAGCCGCAAAATAGTGCTGAGAGATGGCACGGAAGTAGAATAGAATAACACAGGCGGCAGAATTCTGCTAAAAAAATCAGCTGATTATCGACTGCATTAGCTGCGCTTTGGGCTGCATTAGTTTGAGCGTTGTATATGCTAAGTTTCACCCTCAAAATGTAAGATTCTCGTTTTAATGTGCAAAAGCTTAAAGATCCATCTATAAGACGTACTTATTCCACCGCCTTGTACGAAAGAGTTAATGCACCACCACCTTATGAGACTCCTACAATTGATGATAGATGGAACGTCGCTAAGGACACATTTATCTCGTGCGGTGAAACTTTTGCGGGCAGATTGAAGCGCGGTAGAAGGAGATCCCAGACGATTGGCGCAGAAGCATAATCTCTCCAATCCACAAAAACGGAGAGAAACTGCGGTGTGAGAACTACAGGGGCATTTCACTAGTTTGTGCGTCCAATAAAATTTTGACCAAAATTCTGGAAAATAGACTAAAACTGTACGCAGAATGTATCATTGGCGAATATCAAAGCGGTTTCAGACCTGGTCGCTCCACAACCGATCAGCTCTTTACGGTCAAACTGATACTCCAGAAGTGCTGGGAATACAACGTAACCGTATACCATATCTTTGTCGACTTCAAGCAGGCATACGGCAATATCGATCGTGGAGTACTGTACAACATCATGCTGGAATTTGGTATACCGGCCAAATTAGTGCGACTGACTAAGATGACGATGACCAACTCCCTCTCACAGGTCAGGATCCATAATAGACTTACTGATCTATTTGAAACACGCACTGGTCTGAAAAAGGGCGATGGACTGGCACCGACGCTCTTCAACCTAGCACTGGAATACACTATTCGGGCTATGAATATGGACAACAGCAATACGCTACTCATCAAGTCGACACAATTAGCAGCGTACGCCGACGACATCAACATCATGTCCCGAAGATTGGCCTACGCAGAGAGAACTTCTGCATACGCTCGATACCACTGCAAAAGAAGTTGGACTACGTTTCAACGAGGGTAAAACTAAAATAATGATACAATCGACGACAAGGACACCTGCACAACCAACAAGCATCAATGTGGGGCACCTCAACATCGAGTTAGTAAACAACTTCATATACCTGGGTTGCAACTTGTCAAGAGACACCAACGCAACTGACGAAATCAAGCCACGAATACAGTTATTTAATAAGACTTTTTTCTCGGTTCGCCCCATAATGAAATCGAAGCATGTGCACAGAAACACGAAGCTCCGCGTGTACAAAAACGACCAGTGCTATGCTACGGCTGCGAAGCCTCCGGAAACATGCTAGACACATTTGAACGTAAAGTTCTACGGCGAATTTTCGGGGCTGTTTGCGATCGAGATGGATGACGCATCCGGTACAACCATGAGTTGTATGAACTGTACGACGAGCTGAAAGTTTCGAAAATCGTCAAACCACAACGACTTCAATGGGCAGGGCATGTCCAACGAATGGACGTTGATCGCATGCCAAAGAGAGTGATGAATGAATGCAAAACGAGTTGACGCAGCGAGACTTCCTAGACGACCGAGATCTCGTTGGGAGAGCTCAGAATATGTGGAGGCCCAGCAGCTACTGGGCTTCCAAGATTAGAGGACGCGGTCACGTGACCGCGATAATTGGAGGACAACGATCCAGGCTGCCAAGGCCCGACGTCGGGCTGTCGCGCCACGATGATGATGATGATATTCGATATTAAATGTTAGAAAAAAATTAAAACTTTGATGAGCAAAGTGCCAGAGCAACTCATTATAATTTCAAACTAGTTAATTTCTGCAAATAAATGATGCTGAAGCTTGTGGCGATAAATCAAGAGCACCGGAAAATTTAGTAAATTGCTTTATGGTCATTTGAAACATTTCGCTTAACAAATATGTAATTTCATTGTTATCTTATACGATGTGATAATATTTAAATGGAAATAATACTGTTTAAAAGCTTAAGAAGATTTAATTGTTATGCAAAATTCAATTATTATAGATTCTTGTCTATATAATGAGTCCACACATACATGTACATATATACGAGTATATGTATAGTGTGCGCATATTTGTACGTACAATATTGTTTCCGCACTGTAATGAGGAATGTAAAGTAATGAGATGAAAGTTGATTGCAACCGTAATGTACTTTTTTTATGTTTTATCATTATTTGAGCAATATTGAGGTAATAAGCTGCAACGAATTCATGATGAGTGAATATCTTGTTTTCTTTTTTTTCCTGCACTACTATTCGCATAACTTTAACTCGGAAATTTACTTCCGACTTGAAGCATTCAAACTCACATTTAATAAAAAAACGAATAAGTGGTACATGATTATTGGGAAAGAAAGCTAACTGAAATACATTCATTGACTTTAGCTAGTATTGTGGCTTAATTTATTATTAGATAATTAACACTCGCATAGATTCCAGTCCAATACTACGTCGTCTGATTTCTGAGTACCCGGGTACTCCCCTTAATTTAGTATTGGATTTGATATAAATTGGTGAAAAAAGGGTAATTGGGCAAAATTGAAACACAACAAACATCTCTCTCTGGATCCTGTCAACCCCTTGTGGGGCATAGGGCATTAACCACGCCGACTTTCCACCTCATTCTGCTCGCCGCCATTGCCTTCAGCTGTCTCCACGATTTGCCTAACGACTTACCCTCGACCTCAACTGATCTTCTCCAGGTGTTTCTAGGTAGTCCAACGCAACAGGGCCCCGCTATAGGACTCCTTGATGATGTACTTATATGATTTTATCTGGTATACTTCTCCTATGTAAAGCCTTCCAAATGTATTCCCGGTCAATGCTGTCAAACGCCTTCTCGAAATCGATAACATGAGATGCAATGGGGATCTCCACTCTGTGGATTGTTCAATAATAATTCGGAGGGTGTTGATGTGGTCGCTACATGAAAAGCCCTCGCGAGATCCAGCCTGTTCATCGTTCGTTGTGGTCAACTGTATCCTTGATCCGGTTTAAGACTACTTTCACTATCAGTTTGGAAACTGCGGGGAGGAGACAAATTTCACGCCAATTATTACAATCCTTGAGGTTTTCTTTCTTCGGGATCTTAATAATGACGTCCTTTTTCCATTCTTTAGGGAGAGTTTCGGTTTCCCAACACTCTTGGATAAGGGGGAGAAGAATATCCGCAGTAGCGTTGATATTCGCATTAAAGAGTTCCACCGGAACGGAATTCCATCTATCCCCTGGGCTTTACCCGCTTCCATCGATTTAATAGCCACAGTTAATTCCTGTTTAGATGGTGGGCTGGTATCAACTCTGGCCATTTGCAGAACATTTTTTACTTCTAGTGCAGATGAGTTCAAATGTCCAAAGGTGTTGTTCAGGACCTCAATGAAGTGCTCTCTCTACCGTTGCAGTTGGTCTTCAACAGTGACCAGTAGGGATCCGTCTTTATCTTTCACGGGATGTTCAGTTGGAAAAGATTTGACAGTTAATGGCTTGATAAGCTTGTAAAGTGTTCCACTGTCACCACCGTAAGCCGCTTCCATTGCCTTCTCCGCTAATGTATTGATGTTGTTGCGTTTGTCCCGTCTTACGCTTCTTTGCACACCTCTCTGACGAGAACGGTATTCACCTCTAAATTGAACTTTGACTGCGTCGTCAGTAGCTAAGTTGATTTGTTCTTTAATTCTCTTACGTGCCGAGATTAGAGACCATGTAGAGTCACTAATGAATGGCCTTCTACCACGTTCCAATCTGCCCGCAAAAGTTTCACCGCACGAAATAAATGAGTCCTTAGCGACGTTCCATCTATCATCAATTGTAGGAGTCTCTTAAGTTGGTGGTGCATTAGCTCTTTCTTTTGCTGCCGTTCGTAAGCTCTCTTTTGCGACAACAAGTTGGTGACCGCTGCCAATATCAGCACCCCGCTTCGACATGACGTCTAAAAGACAGTTCCACCATGTCTTGGAAATAGCTATATGGTCAATCTGGTTCTCTGTTCCGCCATCCGGAGAAACTGTAATGGACGGTTTGGTGGGCATCCGAAGATGCCCGTGGGGACGGAGCCTAAGGTTGCATTATGACCGTGAAGGTCAGGCAGTGCCATCTGGCGAAGAAATAGGCCCCTCAACAAGCTAAGCAGCGGCCTATGCTTGCTGTAGCTCAGTTCGGGAGATGTGGGCGGGGTTTTCGCCGCTCGTTGCCCCTGTCCTTTACGTATTAACAAAAATTCATAGGCCTGGGGAAAAAAACACAAACAGGGGTGACAAAAATGGGGAATAAAAAAAAATTAGGCGATAAGGATGGAATGGTTGACGGACGGATCAGACGCCCACACGGTTGCACCTGGGTCCGGGTGTAATGGGACCCTTGGCCTCTGGTTTCGTACCACCAACAAATCACTACTCATCAGGTGCTGCTTCGATCTGCCGGTGGGAGCAGCACTACCAGACCATAATATGGTTCATTACAGGGCAGCTTCTATTTCGAGGCCTGTCAAGAAGAAGAAGCTGAGGACAAAGTGTGCTGCTAGAAATTGAAAACAAAAAAAAAAAAAGCGAGCTGCGTACCGGAGTCAGCCGACAACCATTTTAGAGGGAGAAAATTAGCAAAGCAAAAAAAAACTACATTTCTCAATTATTCAGATGATCAACAGGTTACAAAGAATTCTGAGGCCAGCAGAGGCGCAACACTGCATTCCTTGCCGTAATTCACTCATAAACTCTGTAAGCTGCTGAGCACATGAACAATAGAAAAATGCAATACTGGGGATAGAAATTTTTTTAAGTTACTTAGAAGGACAATCCTGGCAAACAAAAAGGTATCCAGGGCTGCTCCGTGCTTCGTCCGGTCACCGAAGATGCTCCAAATGCCGGCAATTCAAAGTATTTATGGAGGCCTTAAATACGTGGCTAAACCACAAAAGACAAACACAAAGCCAGGACTGCCTTGTTAAACTGAATCTAAAAGGAAAAACTACTCTATGGGAAGGATGAAGGTGCTACAGAGGAAAGCACAGCTACTTGAAGGGAAAATACGTGAAGTAAAGTGGCTAAGTTCCAAGACATAGAGCAAGTAGCCTTAATGTGCTTGTGGGGATACAAATCGGTGGAAGGACCAAAAAGGAACTCGATGAGGTCCTTCTTAGTCCTATTCTTTATCAGAAATGGGCCCCACGTTGGGCGCCAAATATGTCCTTTACGTATTAACAAAAATACATAAGCCTGGGGAAAACAACACAAACAGGGAAGGCAAAAATGGGGAATAAAAAAAATAGTCGTTAAGGATGGAATGGTTGACGGACGGATCAGACGCCCACACGGTTGCACCTGGGTTCGGGTGTAATGGGACCCTCGGCCTCTGGTTTCGTACCACCAACAGATCACTACTCATCAGGTGCTGCTTCGATGTGCCGGTGGGAGCAGCTCTACCAGACCATAATATGGTCATTACAGGTGGTTCATTACAAAACCCAGGTTGTTAAATGGCATCGTTTGTGCTTGAACAAAGTACTGCCGATGGCGAGCTGACGAGAGTTGCAAAACTCCACGAACATCTCGATATTTTGGTTCCTGTTGTCTAGATCATGATTGCCCATTAAGTGTTCCAAACCAAGGTTGTCAGACCCGACTTTGGCATTGAGATCCCCCATAATAATCTGTCACCTTTGGGAGCCTTGTCGAAGGTGTCGCGAAGTCGGTAATAGAAGGCGTCTTTAGCTTATGGATCCGCTGTTTCGCTGGGAGCTATTTTTTATATAGACCACAGGTAGCTCTGTAATGGTGTTTTTAATTGCGCGTTCTTTTGATGATCTTTCAGCTGGGTGTGACGTGTTGGCGCTCTCACAACTATGTATATTGCAACACCACCGTTCGCCTATTTCCTGAGACGCGCTGGTGTTATTCGCCATTCAGGATGATCATCGTTATGTGCCTGTACCAAAAAGTTTTGCAGTGCAAAATTCGGTTGGCTTTTAGCCGTTCCAGAGGGCGCCCACGCGGAGGACTATGGAAGAGGACTTTTGCCTGCGAAGATGAGAGGAAGAGGTGATCCCAGACGATTGGCGCAGAAGTATCATCTGTCCAATTCACAAAATGGGAGATAAACTGTGGCGTGAGAATTACAGGGGCATATCACTAGTCTGTAAGTCCTATAAAATATTGACGAAAATTCTGGAAAATAGAATAAAACTGTACGCAAAACGAATCATTGGCAAATATCAAGGCTGTTTCAGACTTGGTCGCTCCACAACCGATCAGCTCTTTACGGTCAAACTGATACTCCAGAAGTGCTGGGAGTTCAACCTAGACGTATACCAAATCTTTGTCGACTTCAAGCAAGCATACGACAATATCGATCGTGGAGTACTGTCAACATCATGCTATAACTTGGTATACCGGCAAAATTAATGCGACTGACAAAGATGACGATGACAAACTCCGTCTCACAAGTCAGGATCCATAATAGACTTACTGTTCTATTTGACTGGCGCTGACGTCCTTCAACCTAGCACTGGAATACGTCATTCGGGCTATAAATATGGACAAAAGCGAGACGCTACTCATCAAGTCGACACAATTAGCAGCGTACGCCGATGACATTAACATCATGTCCCGAAGATTTGTCGACGCAGAAGGATTCCTGCATATGCTTGACACCACTGCAAAAGAATTTGGACTATGTATCAACGAGGGTAAAACTAAAATAATGGTACAGTCGACGACAAGGACACCTGCACAACCAAGCATCAATGTGGGGGACTTCAACATCGAGTTAGTAAACAGCTTCATATACCTAATTACCATGCAGTCAGATCGATCTGACGATGGATCGCCACAAAATATCTGACGATCGAAATTATATGAAACTGTCAGAAAAATCGTCGACAATAGTCACATTGAGTGGGTTCAGGTCGCGCAACGTTTTAAACGCAAATGCAAACAGTTCGACTGATTTTGCTCGTGGACGGTCCGTTTCAGTTTGCGTTTGATCTACCACATATCGGGGAAATTGACCAGAAATTTTTCCTGGTTAATTTCCGGTCAACCGGGGGGTAAGGGGTATTAGCGTATTTGACAGTTGTTAGTTGACGTATTGCATATGGTGTGGATTTTCGTTTTCGGTTTCTTGATTTTTACATGGCGTCTTGTATGCTTATTTACACCGGAGCAACAGAAATTTGTGGCGATTTTTCAGTGTTGTTCATTTTTCCTGAAACCGTCGCGAATTTAATTGAAGTTTTGTTTGAAATTCAAAGCGAATCGGCTGTCAGGTGTTTAATACATGACAACTGCAAAACAAGTCGTTCGGGTTAAGAGTTTATGGTTGGGTGGAGGGAACATTTTTACCGCAATTACAACGTTGCGGAACGTGAACGCAGGCATTCACTGTGCGATCGATCTGACGATCACAATATCGTCCGATCGATCTGACGACGGATTGCATCGTATATGGGGGCTATAACGACTTCAATGGCCAGGGCATGTACAATGAATGGACGATGATCGCATGCCAAACAGAGTAATGAACGAACGAAGAGTCGACGAAGCGAGACTGCGAGGACGACCGAGAGCTCGTTGGGAGAGCTCAGTAAATGCCAACAACCACATCTGTGCTTATTACTATTGTAATGGTAATTAACAAGACGAAGGCCCATTTGCTCAATGTCTGATTAAACCCTTTGTTAACTAACAGAGACACAAATTAATCAAAACTATAAACAGCCCAATAAGCATTTTCGTTTTCTCATACGTCTCATTCTAATTACCAAGCCATAAAGTGTGGAACTTATCTCATACCACAATTATGGCACAATCAGCTGATTTTCTTGGCGAAATTCTACCGTCCACGCATCTATTTTGTATTAGTACGGTCTCTCAGCATATTCATTTGCAGCTTAGTTTGTTGCAAATCCTCTTCTATCGAATGAATTTCCAGGAACTCTGTTCTTTATGGCCACTTTCATTGTTTTCATTTGAATTTGCAAAAGTGAACAGTTCTAGCTATCAAAATCTCAGCATCCGATATGAGGGGCTGGTATTTTGTTTAGGATAAACTTTCAACCGAAAGCCAGGAGTTGGGTTTTGTTTGGGATAAGAGATCAATCGAAGGCTAGGGGACGATAAGCGTTTATTCGATTAATAGCGCTAAACAGATATTGAGAAAATTAAATTGCGCTAAATGGCAGTTTATTCTTAAGATAAATTTTAATCGGACATTGAGCAACCGGCCCGAAGTCTATTTAGAAAGGGAATATGGGTCGATATAGGAAAATAAAATCAATAAGACAGGTTTTGGGGGATCGAAGAAAATTATGGTATGTTTTTTGGATGCCGACCAAGAAGGTCGTATTGAAGAGCGTGAACGATCCCAAAAGTGCAAATTAAGTGTGGTTTGTTTTTTATTAGAAATATCTGAGTATTGGACTAAAAATGTAATGAGTTAAAACAACAGGATTCCCCCTTCTCGGTACTAGTGAAGGCTTCCCCGGGATATTTAAAAAAAATATAATAATACGGATCCTCTTTAAATCTTCTTTGTGTCATCTCGTAGCCATGTAGGAGCTAGGAGGCACTACGCGCGAAATAATTTTTTTTTTTTATATGGCAGGACCAGCTGCCGCATGTGTAAACCCCGCCAGACACCCATTTTAGCTAGCCCATAACTGCGCGTCGCTGCAGTGGCCTGCTGAGGAGGACCTACACTTCGGTACACCGGGATCTTCACGGTTCCGCCTTCAGTCCTATCTACTCCATTACGCCTTATTTCGATTTGAAACCGATATTGTCCATGTGTGGGCTATTTCGTTTATTTTCCGGTGGACACTTTTGGTTCAAAGCACGTGTATCAATATGGATTATTGCGGATGGCTTATTTCAGTGCCCCGCCCGAATGATTGGTCTCAATAATTAATCCCTAATCCGAATAGACACTATAGAGTACAGCAGCAGAATTATTCATAAAAGTTTCAAACTTTTCTCAAATGTATTTTAAATATAATTGAGAAATTTTGAAAATTCGCATAATTTTCATAGCAACCAAAAACATGTAAAAAATTAACTTGAACAACTTTCAGTTTAATGTAGATACAAACGTTTTGTTAACAAAAGAGCCGCCCGCCTTGCTATGTGTCGTTTGTTAAGATGTGTTTTGCTAGACACACGATCGTCGCACATGGTTCGAGATTAGCGATCAACCCATAAAGCACGGAGCACTATTTGTGTATTTCTTTTTCATCGTCGCCTGCGATCGACACAAACTTGTACCTAGCAAAACGCACCTTAAAACATACTGATTGATATACGGTACGTAGATATATAAAATTACACCACGAATCTTTTTATCTTAGCAATTTTTACCATTGGCATGCTAATGTTTTTACATACATATTAGGGAGTAAGACTCATTCATATACGTACATATTATTTGCGATATGGGCACGAAGCACGTAACTTATTCACGTCTGGTTTTGGAAGAGGTTAATAGGTACAGGTGAGGAGAAATTCTTGTGATGATAGTGAGAGTGTTAAAGCCGTACATGTAGGATTTTTCAATTGCGAACCAGTCTTGCGTACGATTACGTAACGTGTATAACTACAGTTTTAGTACGAGTCTTACAACTTACAACTGCACCACTGGCTGTAAGCGAAAATAATGACGGTAAGTTGAGAGAGACGCTATCATCGCCAAAGCATTTACGGAACTTGCTTTTCAACGCTATTACTGGGTCGCAATTACCGAAGGCTCGACCATTTAAGTGGACTCTGACTGGTAGTTTTTATGTAAGGCGAAAATATTTCTTCCGAGACCAAGTAAATCCTTGAATTCGTTGTTGTTTTGAGTAAACCAATAGCATTTGGAACGTTTATTGGATTTTATCTAATGAATATGTACAACAAATTTCTTTATTGCTATTTATTTAAAATATTTGCGCTGTATCCAAATAACCGAGTCTAATTATTTGCAGATAATATCGTGGGGGGAGTACTATTGAGTAGTCGCGCCAATTCACCGGATGGGGAAAACTCCAAACGATACGAACACACCAAAATAGCTTAAAGCAGTACTCGAGTAGTTTGAGAATATTTGCACATACATATTTCAAATTCACTATAAGAAAGCCCATATACTCGTAAGTCATATTAGGCGTGAATAAATGGTGGTCTTTCAGTCCAATATAATTATTGATATGTACATATGATATTTTGATATTACAGGGTCGCGTAGTACACGCACACGGCGTTGAAATGAACCAAGGAAATGAATCTTTTCATCAGCCGTTCCTACTTTGAAATTACCACTTTACTATGGGCAACCACTTCTTCTGCTCCTTGTTGAACTAGAGTGCCTTCTGCATTATGCGCATGTATCCGCGCAATGGGTTTCAACGTCACATCCTGTGCAGCGACACCATACCGGAAATAGCTCTGGAGCGGATGTGGCTTCAGGCTCTGGAGGCAACTCAACCCCAAGAGCAATCCGAACCAACTGAAGAAGGGTTACCAAATAATCAACGCATCATTCCAAGAATAGGAGTACTATACATAATACTAGAAGGAGTACTCTTCTTCACCTTTTTCAAGCGGAAGTCTCTGCCAAAGTTTACGACGATTTGAAAGAGCTTGCTTTGAATATCATGAAGCAGATCCATTGGACAGACCTGGCATTCCCTCTCTGCTTAACAGCCTTCCGACTTATCGGATTATTTTCGTCGACTTCAAATTTGCAAGTCTCATTTAGCAAATTAATGCATTGTTCATCGAAAGTGACGCATCTTAATTAAATTAATACAGAGCATTATAGTCTAATGAAAGACGTTTTGTTGCACTTTATGAATTTAAAAGTGGACTGTATACTGCAAATAAAATGCAATCTTCGTTTAAGCCCAACATACACCATCCGGAATTCCTGTCCGGAAAAACTGATGAGGCCCGGCCTTCCGGTTTGCCTGAATATAGAATACACCATACACCATCCGGAATTCCTTCCGGAAAAACTGATCAGGCCTGGCCGTGAGGAATTCCGGATCGTGTATGGTTGCTTCAGGCCGCCTTGAGGCGGCCGGACAGGCCGCCGGATAGGCCCCCTCAATGCGAACTGTCCAGCCGCGTGAGTAGAATGAATTTTCACTTGAGTTTATTCAATAGACGAATGTATCTGAATCGTGGCTATGGAAAGTGAAATGCCGTAGAATTCAATGCAATATATAGATACTTTCATTCTATGGCGACAAGATCAATTTTCAATTATCTATCCGGCGGCCTGTTCGGGATTTCTCAAGCAATTCCCTCCGGCGGCCTGTCAGGCGATTTATTTATACTATATAAGCTTAACGAAAAAAAGCAACAATTTTCTCTATCTTTGAAAATTGTTAATTTCAATATTAACTTTCTTTTATAAAAACGAAACATTTGCTTTCAATCTTACAACTATTTGAAATGTGTTGATTTTAAATAGTTGTAAGATTGAAAGCAAATATTTCGTTTTTATAAAAAAAAAAGTTAATATTAAAATTTACATTTTCCAAAGATAGAGAAAATTGTTGCTTTTTTTCGTTAAGTTTATATAGTATAATTAAATAACTAACTTTGAAGTATCTCTTCTTATTTCAATGCGACCTTATCACCTAAATATAATCCGTTAAAATAATACATAAAATGTAGGTTACAACACTAATTGGATGCTGTTTATTTTTGGGGTCTCTGATGACCCCGCGCGACGATCGGCGTTACAAAAATGGCGCGACGGGCGGAGAGTTAATCGACTCGTCTCATCATGCTGATAAAGGATATAAATAGTTTATTCGGTCGGAGCTCGGAGGTGCTTCATTCTATGAGTTATAAACATCATGACAAAGTTAATAAACCCTCACTCCGTGAGAGGTATAAGAAGAAAACTTCTTTCCTCAGAGGAACTTCTGGAGTGGCCCATAGGCTCAATTTATGGGACGAGAGAAGAGCGCGTTTAATTTTTCATGGGAGAGAGAAAGAACGGGACTATTAATGCAAACCACCAATAGGACGCGGATATTTGACAGCTATACCTATATATACAGCGGGGAGTCAGAAACGAAAACAAACATTTTAATATCGGTTTTCTGACAGAAAACTCACAAAAACAAGTAACGCGCACATCACATCCAAATATTTAATGTTTTACCTATAAACAGACACCCCCGTCTTAGGGATACGCTGGTTATTTTTGCAGTCACCGACGAGGCATTTCAATTTACCACAACTCACTACCGCACCAATTTGCCCTACCAGAAATTTCACTAGTGTCTTCTCTACATAATCGCGGCTCTTCAGACACAAAAACCGGCTCCAAGCTTTCGCGAATTCAACCGTATTTACTTTTTGCCACTTATTGCACAAAGCGTTTGACAGCCATATGCACAACGTGAAAATGACAATCTTAAAACCGTTAACTTTACTCTCCCAGCTCTCGTCTTTTTCAAGAAGAAGATCGTCCCATTTTCAAGCTGTCAATTTGTATGGTTTGACAGGCATATACCCACTCCTTTGTTAGTTATATATTCAAATCTTCTTTCTTTCTAGGAAGTTTGTGACATATGGCGGCACCACATTATGGCTGTTACCGAGTCACGAACGAGCCAAGTGGATAACACTTTGTCGGCATCCAAGCACCTGCACCTGCGAGTGAAGGAATTTCATCCAATGCGACGAATACCGAGCAAGCACTCCTGGAGCATTTTGTTCACCCGAGGAATCGCTGGAGAGACGCACGGTGCTAGGGAGTGCACAACGTGTCGGCGAGTCAGACACTATGTGAAGCCGCCCGTATGTGTTGCCCAAAAACAATTGCTATCGACGACGGCGTTACGGTCAGTTATGCGTCTGCAGAACGCTCATTTTTTTAAGCTGAAATGTTCGTGTAGGCAACTCGCAATATTGCCCCCCCCCCCCCCCCCCCCCCCCTTAGGTCTTCGCTGGATCCGCCCCTGAACTGGGCCACATGGAACAGTTGACGCGCTATGCCCCACAAGGGGTTAAAGCAATTGAGAGATATCGTTTTTTTTTTCCTGCTCTTATCTGGACTGTTGAATAAAACACAGCAATTGGCAGCTTGAGCTTGATAAATAAGGAGCGCATTGATGTCTTCTGATGATTTGTAAGCAGGCAACAGCGTCGTCCCTGCAAAATATAGTTCATCAGTCGGCAAATCATCATCAATCAATCAGAAATGGTTAACTACAATTCGCTCTACGCAAAATAATATGCAACTATCTAGTAAAAAGGGGCAAAAGACCTTTTCCATAGCCCACCGTGTCGTGGGCGCCCCCTGGTAACGACAGTGTGGCCAAGTCTTAGCAAAAAGACAGTTTGGAAAAAGGCAGATAGCTGTGGCCTGAATGGCTGACCAACACCTATGCGTCTCAGGTTTAGTAGGATGGTATAAGTTGCGAAGTTGGACCTGCAACAGAGTTGTGTGAACTCCAGCACCGATGCTCTTCAACCTAGTACTGGAATACGCTATTCGGGCTATGAATTTGGAAAAGAGCAACACGCAACTCATCAAGTCGACACAATTTGCAGCCTACGCCGACGATATCAACTTCATGGCACGAAGATTGGCCGACGCAGAAGAACTTCTGCATACGCTCGATGCGGCTGCAAAAGAAGTTAGACTACGTATCAACGAGGGTAAAACTAAATTATGCAACCAACGACAAGGACACCTGCACAACCGAGCATCAATGTGGGGGACCTCAACATCGTGCTCGTGAACAACTTCATATACCTGGGTTTCAACTTGTCAAGAGGCGCCAACGAAACTGACAAAACCAAGCGACGGATACAGTCAGCTAATAAGACTTTTTTCTCGGTTCTCTAATAATGAAATCGAAGCATGTGTACAGAAACACGAAGCTTTGCGTGTATAAAACCATTATACGACCAGTGCTATGCTACGGCTGCGAAGCATGGACCCTAACTCAAGCCTCCGGAAACATGCTAGACACATTTGAACGTAAGGTTCTACGGCAAATTTTCGGGGCTGTTTGCGATCTAGATGGACGGCGCATCCGGTACAACCGATACTCTACGATAAGCTGGAAGTTTCGAAAATCGTCAAACTACAACGACTTCAATGGGCAGGTCCAACGAATGGACGATGATCGCATGCCAAGCCAAAGAGAGTGATGAATGCAAAACGAGTTGATTGAGCGAGACTGCGTAGACGACCGAGATCTCGTTGGGAGAGCTCAGTATATGTGGATGCCGAGCAGCTACTGGGCTTCCAAAATTGGAGGACGCGATCACGTGATCGAGATAATTGGAGGACAACGATCCAGGCGGCCAAGGCCCGACGTCGGGCTGTCGCGCCACGATGATGATGAATATACGAGTATATGGTCGTTACCAATTGGTACTTTTGGTAACACCACTATGTCTGTACAAATCAAGGGTATATACGCTTCGGACTCGTTACGAGTTCATTTAATATCGTCAGGATTTAGAGAGTTTTTCTCACACTCGAGATAAAAACAACATAGAAGCGATTGAATGACACCTCTGTGAGGGGGAGTGAATTGATCCCCTTCATCCGTCTCTTATCTACGCCACTGATTGGAGTGTTTTTTAATGGAAATTTTTCATTTGAAAAAAAAAACATATTTCAATTGGTATTGGGTGTTTTTTAAACGGGAATACGGGAATTTTTTTTTTTTTTTCATTTTGGATAATTAGGCCAGTCAAATTAAGCCAATTTTGGGGCTTTTTAATAATAATGAGGGAAATATCTGGAAATAATTTTAATCTCTTCTATAGATACTGAATACATGGAAACTGAGTTTGCACGGTCGTAGAAGGTGAGCTTAACTTTTGGAGGGCGAAAATCCGAAAAATTTGAGCCCTTTTTCTAATATTATCAATATAAATCCGAAACTGTGCCTCGGATCGAAAAACCAGGCATGAATAAGTTAAAGACCGTTGAATTCTGCGTTCAATGCACTGATCAAATTTGAAATTCGGTTCAGTAGCGTAGTCAAAATCGATAGTCAAAATTTGACAATTTTCGAGACCCCCGAGAAAAATCACACTTTTTCACTTTTCAAGCTCACAGATCTTTGCAATGGATCCTCCGAATGGAAAAGCTTGTCTGTAAAGGTTGGGGACAATTAGATTGTGAGCCTAACGTGGCCAATATTTTTCAATTCGGGCCATTTTTAGAGTAGCTATGAGCAAAAATTCAAAAATTAATGCTCATCGATTTATGCCTTAAAAGCTCTATCTCGGTAAGTGTAACAGCTAGAAATTTTATTTTAGTCTCAAATTGTAGATAAATTACTCGAGTTAAATAAAGTTTTACAACATTTCTTGTGAGACTAATTTAGGAGATACTGATAAAAAAACAGGACAAGCCAAACAATTAGGCACATTTTCAACATGGTGGCGGGGTCCGTGGTGTTAGGGGGAAAATAGAAAACTCGAATTTTTAAACAATGTACCAACCCAAACAATATATCAAAAATCGAAACTACCCTAATTAAAGCAACCAGTGTTGTAACAATTTGACTGACCAAAGTAATTTAACCTTTGCAAAATCACCGACTTTTTTTTAAATAAAAACAAAATTACTCAAAAACTATACCCGCTAGCATATTCTAGTATCTGATTTCTACAGGCTATTTTTCTGTTTTTAGGGTAAGATATTACCTGCGATTCACTCTTTACTAGAATATGCTAGCGGGTATAGTTTTTGAGTAATTTCGTTTTTATTTAATTGTACTGAACGCAGAATTCAACGGTCTTTAATTTATTCATGCAAGGTTTTTCGACCCGAGGCACCGTTTAGGATTTATAACGATAATATTAAAAAAAAGGGCTCAAATTTCTCGGATTTTCGCCCTCCAAAATTTAAGCTCACCTTCTACGACTGTGCAAACTCAGTTTTTATGTACTCAGTATCTATAGAAGGGATTAAAATTATTTCCAGATCTTTCCCTAATTATTATTAATAATATTTAATTTGACTGGCCTAAATCGGGAAATGTTATATATGTAAATTTAGTAAAATGTTAGATAAATTTCACAGCTTAACAAGTCGTTTTTTATGCAATCATTCACTAAGTATACACGGATTAAAAAATAACTGTTTATTATACTTTTATTAACCCATCTGTGTGAACTTGGAACATTTTGAGAGCCAATGCTTTCTTTATCCAAGTCACCTACCCATAGCTTCTCCAATTATGGGCTAATTAGATTTTCGGCAGAAGCATTAGCAGCGGCAGAGGCATCAGCAGCGGTATTGGCAGTGTTTTGGGGAATCTGCCCTGCGAGCCACATTGACAGTAGCTACATAACAGTACGAAATGCCATATCGTCTACCGCCAATACGTAAATTGTGATTTTTCGCAGTATTGCACAAACAAAAAAGAGTTGTTGTGATTATTGAAAATATTTTGTATTTTTTAACAACAAAACAAAACTTTCGTTCAACATTTTAATGCATAAAATGGCGTTTGCTCATTCTGACATTTGAAAAGCATCCCCAGCAGGCAGCGTTTTAGAATTTTGCCCGAAAAGCAGATCTGTTGCTGATGCCATTGTTGTTGTTGTTGTTAATTGCCTTGACTCCGCCAGGGCATAGGCACGTCAACATGTATTTCTGTGCCTTGTTGACGTTGCGATAGCATATCTACTTCGGACGTGCAGTTGCTTGCATGCACCTCCTATCCGAGTTGTTTTTATATTGACAAGGTCGTAGTTGGAATTCTATCAGTACCCACAATCTCTAGATCGTAGAGCGGTGACCGAACGAACACGCTACCGAGCGCGTCAGTGTTATTCGCTTAATACGTGCATTCTAAATGGACAAGTGAGTACCACTGCTGCTGTCGCTGCGATTGCTTCTGCCTGCAATGTAATTTCCGAATTATAGCTAATCTGAATCTTTCTCGCGAAAATTGGAAAGCTCTGTTGATATTGTAGTTTCAGCGAGCTTTTGATTTTATTCTTATTTTATCGATATTGCTCCATCGAATATTAACTACTCATTGTGCAATTCGCCAATCATAAGAAATGCATTGTCACTATGTTATATTTTGTTAAGTAGATTGTACATGTACAATATATGTTTGTAATTCCATGCCAGACCACGTGGAAAAGAGCAAGAAAAGTTCTTCGGTACACATTAATGAGATAGTAGAGTGCATCTATTCACACGTACATTGCCCTTAAAATACTCTGAGTCGTCGACATCGTATGAATCAGTGATTCTAATTAAAGTCAGAAATATTACGTAAATTTTCTCATTTATTAAAAGTAATTTCAGTATTTACATTACGAAGTTGTTTTAGGTAAGTTTTTATTTTGATGTTAGAATTAGGATTTGAATTTCTGAAAAGAAATAGGTACGAGGTCTGACCAAAAGATAACGGAAGCTTTATAATTATTTTACATGTCGTTGGATCGTTATGGTGACGGGCGATTGACAGCACTGTAATTGGGCAAATTTCTACGACGGATCAATTTTCTGATTCTTGGGTCTTTTTTTCTGATTTCCGTGCGGTTCCGATACAGTGGAATATGGCCCAGCAAACGTATTTTTTCTGATCATAATTTTTTTCCGGCTCATTAGCGGTTTATGCTATTACTGCCATCTTTACTAACAGACCGGAAGGTCAGCTGTTTTTCAAAGCACCGATGACATGACAAGCAATCAACCATATGTAAACGGTGGCCCGGTGAAATTTCGCGATTGGTGACGTGTGGAAGTGAGAAAAACGTATAATGCCGTGAAATTCCGAACAAAATCGACTGTTAAAAAGTGCAAAACGGGAAATCTCGCATTTTTCATTAATTTGCCGGCAATTTGGGTAATGTGAATGGTGCAGCACTATCCTGGGACTAATCCTCGAGCCGGTGAGTTCAGTGGAAACTTGCGGAAGTGCCCCAAAAGTGACTGTAAAGTAGTTATCAAATGACAACATTCCAGATAATTTCCGGCCTTTTTATCGGACTTCATAGGGTAAGTATAGGTTTTTTTTGTGTTAATATTTAATTTTTTACCGAGCCATACGAAATCTTCACTGCAGCTGACAGGACTAGATGTCCGGCGGTGAAACTTTTGTCCGGTTCATCGAATCGTGGTGAAGGTCCGCATTTCTGGGCGCTCTACTTAAATATTAGTGCAACAAAACAACGTATACTTACCCTATGAATTCCGATGAAAAAGCCGGAAACTATCTGGAATGTTGTCATTTGACAACCACTTTACAGTCACTTTTTGGGGCACTTCTGGGAGCTTCCGCTGAATTCACCGACCCGAGGATTAGTCCCATGGTGAAATGTGTGTGTGTTGCATGATGCACACAGCATCGCCATTTTGACCGTTGTCAATTTTTTCAGCCAGCAAAAAATTAAAAACCAACCAGCCTAATTTAATTTTTCACGGCCGATTTGGTTGGCCCAAGGTTATTCTCTTCTTTTTTACGATTCACGTTTTTTTTAATGCCATGTCACTGCTTTTCATTAAAAAAACATGATTGTGATCATGTGTTTTCTTTAGCACTTCTATCCCTAATTTTCAATAATATTAATAAAGTAAATAAAATCTCTCAGTCAAAAAATGTCGATACACTTAAAGTCTTCAATGATATAGCATCTCTATTGAAATCGCTGGCTCGTTTAGTAAAACATTTTGAGATAACACAGATTCAATGCGCTTATTTGAAAATGGCTGCGTTCAGAATGCTTCACAGATCCATGATGAAACTTTCCATTGGAAAATAAACGAAATAAGCCATACTACATACTACCCCTGCGCGCCATCGTACTCTGCTCTGGGCAATGGGGCGCAACTCCCCAAAAGACTTACTCAGTGTCTTACACTACTTTGCCACAGATCGACGCCATGTGGTTTTAGGGCCCCCTCTTGGTCGGCCTTGGTCGGAAATAGGATTCGACATTTCGCGTCGTCGTAGGTTGCCTTAATAATAACCACAAGCTTTTCAGGGATACCTCTCCTGCGGAAGGCCACCCATAGAATCCCGATTCACACTATCTATGTGCCCTTCTTGAAATCGATGAAAAGCAAGTGAAGCGGAGAATCGTACTCAGCGCATTCCTCGATGATGGTGGTCGCAAGGTGTTAATATGACGGACACAGGAGAATCCGAATCGAAAGCCAGCCTGCTCTTCATCAATTGTGCTTTATAAGTGGGCCTTTAGTCTTTCCAGGACAATTTTAGCTATTATCTTGGCAACGGCACACAAATGCCTCTCCAACTATTATAGTCTGTGAGGCTACTCTTTTGCAGAAGTTTGATGATCAAACCCTTCCTTTCACTCTGTGGGAAAGGTCTCTGTATTCCACGCTTTACCAACAAGTAAGTACAGCAAATCGGCTGTTACGCTTGGCGCTGCTTGATAAAGTTCGGTAGGGATACCGTCGAGTCCGGCGGCCTTTCCTCGTTTTAGTGCAATAATTGCAGTGACTATTTACTCTTTAGTAGGGGCAGTGGATCGTATACGCACATTTTGATGGTCAGCTAAATTATTTGTATGAAGGGTGAAATTTCACCAAATGTTACACGGTTCAAGACCACGGCGAAGTGCTCTTTCCACTGCTTCATTTGATCTTCTTCCAAGATAAGTAACTTTCCATCACTATCCTTCACCGGATGTTGGCAGAAGTTACCTGTAAACTCCTTGATGACACCGTATACGGCGTTTAAGTTGTTACTTCTTGCGGCTTCTTCTGCTGAGGCTAAAAGAGAATTTGTATAAACTCTTTTATCGTGTCGCACACTACGCTGATATCCAGGATATCCAGGGCTTATTCCGGCAATCCTGATTTGTGCCAAGGATGGTATCTGCGCTATCAATGTACGCATTTTTTACGGCATCCCAGTTTTCATTAATGTCACTCTCTGAGTGACTAGTTATCTTAGCTGCTTTTTGCGCGAGATGGTCATCACAATATATTGCTGTAAGACAGCTAAATTTTTTATTTGAGTGGTGTTGAATTTGCTCTTCCTGGATCTTTCGTCGCTAAAACGGCGCAGGGCAGCAATACCCAATCGAACATTAGCGATCATAAGATAATGGTCTCTTCTCATGCCATTATCTTTCTTGTTTCGTACGTCCAGGAGGCAACTCTTGAATCTTTTGCTAATGGCAAAGTGGTGGATCTGATTTTGTGTTCTGCGCCGATCAACAGAGAGCCAACTGATTTTGTGGGGGTCCTTATGCTCAAACATAGTGCCACCAATGAAGAGACTGTGAAAGTTGCAGAACTCTACAAATCTTTCACCGTTGTCATTACGATCACCACGACCGTATCTCCCCATCACATGTCTGAGCCTATAGTTATCACCGCCAATTTTAGCATTCAAATCACCCATAACCATTATAATGTCATCTTTAGGTGTTTTGCTCTGAACGGCGTTTAGTTGTTCGTTGAAGGAGTCTTTCGCCACGACATTTTCGGGTTGAGTTGTAGCTAAACATTGTATTGTTGTGATGTTCCTCATTTATGATCGGAGCCTAGCGGTCATGATTCTGTCGGAGACGGGCTTCCAGGATAAGAGATAGTTTCCTGCTGCTCTGGTTAAGAGGAGCCCCACATCTGACTCACGATCACTACCGGTAGCTCTACCGGAGTACAATATTACAGTGATACCCGTTGGAATTATAAATTCTCCGCTGTTCCACCGTCTTATCTCACTAACTCCTAAGATGTTTAATTTATACCTCAGGAATTCGCATTTTAATTCAAGAAATCGTGCGTTCTGGGGACCTTCTGGTCCATTGTCCAGAAGAGTACGCACATTCCAGAATCTAATCTTTGTCATTGTACGATAGCCAAAAGTCGTAATCGTCGAGTCAGTCCTTATCCGAGCCATAGTTGACATTTCATTAGCATATATTGTAGAAAATTTCGGATAGAGCAAGTTGCTGGCATGCGTATCCTCTCCTTTGTTTGTCGGTTTCAACGACAGTCCATCAAAGGAAAAGGCCGTGGTGTTATTCTTACGCCCCACACGACAGGAGGAATGTTTACCTACCCCCGTTACCCCTGTTTAGGTATGCGAAGAAAAAAAAGAAAATAGCCATTCATGTGTCCTGAGCGAGCGAAGCGAGCGTTGATGTTTGTGCGATACTGGGGGTTGTGATCGCTTAAGTGTGGAGCGAGCGTAGCGAGCACAGCCCACCTAAGAGACATTTGTATCCGGAGCGAGCGTTCATGCTTGTCCGATACGATGAAAAGTTGAGCACCATTCAACTTTGATTTGACGAGATCACAAGACATCAAATCTCTTTAATACGTTCAAAATAACGTCAGAGTGGGTTGACAACGTACTTTGTCAAAGTGTACTTTAAACGTGTCAACTGGCCTTTAACTAATGTTAAATTGGCAGCATAAGACGTGTTTTTTTGCGTAACCGTGTAGGGTCCCTACCCTGGTTGTGCAAAAAAACGCGCTAAGGTAGCATCCAGGTTAAATTTCGAATCGTGAAGTTGTCTACACTGACGTCAAGTGATGCGCCTCATATGTGGTGAAAATAAATTACAAATTCCAATGAAATATCAGTTTGATTATCGGATCGTTTATTTATTGCGACGGCGGACGTTTATAAACTTGGCGTACCGCTCTAACTTAACAAACATCATTCAAACGAGTTATTTATCAGTGACAGCTACAAGTGCAACTCTATCCAAATGGGCCGCGGGTTCGATCCCCAGGAAATTTTTATCTTTTTTTCCTTTTTATTTTGTTCTATTGATATTTTTAGTAATCCTATTGAAAATTTATTATTTAATAATAGACATGGGCCTATCAGAGCAAGACGTAATGTTAGTTTACCAATGAGCTTGGCTGATTGACAAAAACAAAAGCGTGTCAACATCAACATATTAGATTCCACACGATACACGTGTCATGCATGTGGAAGTTATTGAGGGGTTATCGAGGTTAATGTCGCTGGTGTAACGCGTGTGTTATTTTACCCTACACCCGATAAATTAAAAAACACGCCTATAATTTGGGCGACCGGTAGCTCAGTGCGTAGAGGCGTCAGCCTTATGTCTAACTACGGTCGTTACGGCTTCAAGCCCTCTCCACGGCGTTCGTGATCGTGGCCAAGGATGTTTGTGTTGTCTTCCCCTTGTGATGTGGGGCGTAATAATAAACCATAATATCTCTTGACTTATCGCAGGTAAGCGGCTAAATGAGAGCAGGAGGTGCATGCTGGCATCGTTCGAAACTGGTTTATGCCAACAAAATGTTAGCTAAGCCACACGGAATAGCTGACCCGCTATACCTCACTAGGGTTAGGGCAAATGAGTAAACATTATTCGAATATTTTTTAACCGATATTTAAATCAAAATCGAGCCTTGATAAAGGGTTGAATTTTCAGTGAATTCCCTTCTACAAGTGATTATTTATGTAATGAAATGCATTTAAAGTAAATATCTAAAAAAAAACATTTAAGAATCTACAGTATGTGTATATATTCATTTATTCAAAACAATGGCAAAGTCATAAATATTAAATTTTTACATTACGACATTCTGAAATATGCAAAGATAGAAAATGACTAGTTAAAATAAAATTAGCAGTTTGTCTTCATATTAAACAAGACACGCTTCAAACTTCGCTAGTCGCGTGAATAGGTGTGCGATAACTCTCTGCATATCACCCGGACATCATCTCTTTTGCACACCCCACCAGTGGACCATCATTCTTAAGACTCAAACTCTACCCTAAATTGTATTAATCACCTGCATACTTGACATATTTGTTCATTGACGATTAATGTACTTCCTTTCATAATGTTTATGCTCGTATTTAAAAATTATAAATCACACACATGAATTCACCTCTCGATATCACACGTCGTAGATCTCTTGATATTACCACAATCCGCTCCAAGCGATTTAACGTTTCGTTGCACCAACTAACAATCCGTGAGTGCTAAAGTACAATATTTTTCGAGTTTACCTGTGTGTATTGAGAAAAACGCAGGTAAGCGCTATAGGTGGGCTTTAGGTACCACTTGGAGGTTCTTCGTTAGTTGAGCTACGACCGCGGATGAATAAAGCTTGGTGATTACTGTCGCGATATCGAAAGTGAAATTAAAGACGAAATCTTTGTTAAATGTGATAATGATATAACGACTGAATGAATAACGCCAATTTGTAATTCTTGATTTAAATAATTGATTTTTTGTCGTATATTCGTCATATACGGTTCTGGTAATATTACTAATTGATTTTTATCGTTCTGCGGTAGTGTAAAAACAAACGGTTTAACTAGTGTTGAAATAAAAAAAATAGAAAGCCGCCAAAAAGTGCTTCGTCGGTACTGTTAGTGTCAACTTTGTCAAAAATTATTTGCATTGCTTTCACTTGCAAAAAAAAACTCATAGGTAGGTTGGTGTAAATCTTTTTCTCACCTATGTCTTATCTCGTATATCTTATATTTCGCGCATGCATCTTGAGTAATCTAAGGAAGAAAACCCACTAATCATATTTAATTTAGGTACTTGCATAAGTGCGAATCAGGGAAGTGCAATATAAAATAATACTCTTTACATGAAATTCGCATGTCCACTGAATTACATGGCTTAGATTTGCTTTGCTTTTGAAACGGTTACAATGACCGGGAAAAATATACGTAATGTTACAAAACTAGTCACTTTCTCTGTGTCATTATAAACATTCACTATTGCCGGTACTCGGAACTATTCAAGTAGCTAACCTACCTTTTCATATGTTGTCTGCACAGTAAATAGCATAGCAGCGCCAGTAAGCCTCTAGTATCGAAATATTAGGCCCGTTTTTTCATTCGAACAAAGATCAAGAGTAAAAAGAACGGCACGGATCATACGGCGAGCGAACTCAAATAGCCGCCATACAGATGATTCGGCGCGTGAGGCCGGATTGTTGTGGACTCAGTATACGGTAATAGGGGTGGACTTTCAACCAATTCACTTTCAACTCTGATCCAGATGTGATCCAATAGGAGACCTGGATCATCGACGGTCAGTCGTTTTGTATGGCAATGAGCTTTTGATCCAGCGAAAAAAACGCGGGTATTGTTTGTTTCATTCAAGCTTCAAAACGAGTTTAAACAATCTTTTGATATCAAATGTTAGTTTCAAATGGAAAATACATATGTATATGTCCGACTATCGACCGCATTGATTGTATTATATTCACGTGCTTAAATTGTATTGGATAATGGGATCTGTTACAAGTACTATACATGTTATTAAACCAAATCAGTTGATAAATATTTGATATTATTGAGATGTTAAAAATATTTTCAATTCTAGAATATTAAAAAAAAATATATTTTACTATATACCTATATCTTAGCAAATGGGAAAAAAGTGGAAAACAAACAGAGTCCGGAGTCCAAAGCGTATATAGCCCAGACCTGTACAGACCTTGTGGTGATACCAAAAGTACCAATTGGCAACGACCATCATTCCTGCGGCAGCCGGTTCTACGCACCGGAGCGACCCGTTTTACAATGGCCAAGAGCTGTCACAACCCCCTTCGATGCAAGAAGGAAGATAAGTGTGTGTGTCACACACTCTGACTCCCCATCGTTTTTCCTGGGAATTGGGAACAACACATGGTGGCGCAAAAGATCTTTTCGATAGTCCTCCACGTGGGCGCCCCCTGGTAATGGCAGTGTATCACATCGCTGACAGCCAAGTCATAGCGATAAGACAGTTTGGGAAAAGGCAGATAGCTGTAGCCTGAATGGCCGACCAAAATCTAAGCGTCTCAGGTTTAGTAGGATAGAATGACTTGCGTAGTTGGACCTGCGACATAGTTGTGTGAACTCCAGCACGTTTATTAAACCATCTGAAGCAGCTATCTTCCGAGGCCATCCCCTGAATGGAGTTAAGCGATGTGCTGAAAACTCTTCCTTGTATTTTAAAAACCCATCCACATCAAGAAACCTGGAAGAAAAGCCTCGGATTGGACGGATCAACAACGACGATCACGCAAACGACTAAAGGATTATTCTTTCGGATGCTGGAATGTACGCTCCCTGAACAAACCGGCTGAGAAGGCCCTCCTTCAACAGGTCGAAAAGTACAAACTGAGCATTATTGCAGTCTAGGAAACAAATTGGCTTGGGAGCGAGATAAATGACAAGCAATCTCACACAATTTTTAGAAGTGGAAAACCACCTACAAATCCTACTGCTTGCGGCCCAGTTTGAAGTGGCATTTATAGTGAACAATCACCTCAAACCGCATATCACTGACTTCAAACCCATAAATGAACGGCTGTATGCGATTCGCATTAAGACTCGATTCTTCAATCTCTGGCTCATCAATGTACACGCAACCACTGAAGTTAAAGAAGACGCAAAAAAAGACGAGTTCTACGCCCGCCTTGAGACTCTCTTCGACTCACTTCCAACAAACGACGTCAAATTGCTGCAGGGAGACTTTAACGCCAAAGTCGGAAATGAAAGTTGGCACCGGAGGACCACAGGAGGCCACAGTCTCCATGAAGAATGTAACGACAACGGCCGGCGACTTATCGACTTCGCCTGCAGCAGGAATCTAATTGTAAGCTCTACGTGTTTCCCGCATCGACGCATTCACAAGCAGACCTGGAAATCTCCAGACGCACAAATCGTCAACCAAATTGATCACGTCCTCATTTGCAGGAGATAGGCGTCTAGTGTGATGGATGTCCGCTCATATCGAGGAGCAAACTGCGACTCAGATCATCACTTGGTGAAGACAATCGAGAATCAGCCCTCCCAAAATCTTTGCGGTTGATAAGCTTCTAAACAATGCTACAGCGGTGGCGTATACCACCGCCCTTGAGGAAAGACTATCGCCTATGCTACACAACATCAGCAACACAGGCGTCCATGCGTTCTGGGAGGAACTCAAGGCTACCATCAAAGATGTCGCAGAAAAGGTCGTGGGATATAAAGCCCGGCGAGAGCGAAATGACTGATACGACGAAGAATGCAAAAATACACTTGACGCGAAAAATTAGGCCTATAGACAATGGATTCAACGAGCAACGCTACGCTACGGCGAATATCGAATAGAATAATTAGACGTAAGAAACGTAAATACTTTGACGAGTAGTTGCTGAATATAAACGAAAACTTAGCTAATAGGAACACCAGACAAACGTACAAACTAGCAAATACAATTAAGAACGGATATCAACCCAGGACTAGCCTGCGACACCGATGGCATTAACAAACGATGGGCCTCTTATTTTGAAGAGCTTCTGAGCCTACCATCTAACATCCCCACACAAGAAGCTCTCGACGATATTGTAGATCTAGGCCCACCCATACAACCCCCGACAGTAGAGGAAGTTGATCTCGCGTTGCGGTCACTAAAACGAAATAAAGCGCCGGGTGCTGACGAGATTCCAGCTGAACTGCTAAAATTCGGTGGAAGGAGTCTAGTTCATGCCAAACATCAATTACTCCTGCGAGTATGGGAGAGAGGAGGAGAGGAGATCCCAGACGATTGGCGCAGAAGCATGATCTGTCCAATTCACAAAAAGGGAGATAAACTGCGGTGTAAGGATTGCAGGGGCATATCACTAGTCTGTACGTCCTATAAAATTTTGACGAAAATTCTGGAAAATACAATAGAATACGAGTAAAACCGTACGCAGAACGAATCATTGGCGAATATCAAAGCGGTTTCAGACCTGGTCGCTCCACAACCGATCAGCTCTTCACAGTCAAACTGATACTCCAGAAGTGCTGGGAATACAACGTAAATCTTTGCCGACTTCAAGCAGGCATAAGACAGTATCGATCGCGGAGTGCTGTACAACATCATGCTGCAATTTGATATACCGGCAAAATTAGTGCGACTGACTAAGATGACGATGACCAACTCCGTCTCACAAGTCAGGATCCAGAATAGACTTACTGATCTATTTGAAACACGCACTGGTCTGGAACAGGGCGATGGACTGGCACCGACGCTCTTCAACCTAGCACTGGAATACGCTATTCGGGCTATGAATATGGACAACAGCAAGACGCTACTTATCAAGTCGACACAATTAGCAGCGTACGCCGACGACATCAACATCATGGCCCGAAGATTGGCCGACGCAGAAGAACTTCTGCATACGCTCGATACCGCTGCAAAAGAAGTTGGACTACGTATTAACGAGGGTAAAACTAAAATAATGATTTAGATTGTTGAGTTGAAAAAACAACTCAATTTGTTGTATTGCCGGAATCAATCAATTTTAGCGCTGGTTGTTGTATGGCCTCCTGTTTGATTCGCGAATGAAAATGCTAATTTTGTTTTATGTCATGAAACCAACATATTTCGGGCTAAGCCCATCTTCAGAGTTTACTACATGAATAAAAATTACAATTTTCTTAATAAATAGAATATAAAACACTGAATAAATAGATTTTTACCTTCAATTTTGAATTTTTCCAGACACAAATGTACAAACAAAAAGCAAACGTTAACAATTAAATGTAAACAAAAAAGTTAAAGTCACAATAGTTAGAGCTGGTACAGAAAATATCACAGAGCGATGGCGCAACAAATTATTTGAAATCCATTTTTACCGTATTCGATTAAAATATGTATCCGAGTAGTGCTTTTTGTCAACTATAAATTCGGCATCGTATAAGATGTCAAAATTCCTGGCGAATGTCTTGAGAAAGGCATTCAAATTGAATTATGCTCTTAAAAACTCGACTCAGTTCATGAAGCGAATTATAAAAAGAACCATACCGAGTGACCGTAAACTTGTATCGTTTGATGTCACAAATTGTTTTAATAACATCTCAACGGACTTGGCATTAACCATTGTGGAAATGGATTTTGATCGCCATGTAAGCAAGCATACTGAAATTCCAAAGAAGGTTTTCCTCAATTTACTCCGGTTTTGCTTGATTGACTGTAACTATTTCAGTTATCAGGATAAATTCATTTCAATGAAGTCTGGACTCTTCATGGGATCCAGCCTGGCACCCATTTTGGTTCAACTCGTCCTAGATGACCTAATTGACGAAATGCTGCTTAAGTTAGATTTTTTACCACTATTTTGGCATTCATATGTGGATGACCATATAACAGCAATTCCCGAAGACAAGATTCAGCAGGTTCTAGATGCTTTACATGAGTATGACTCAAATATTAATTTACGTTTGAAATGGAAAAAGAAGGAAAATTGGACTATTTGGACCTAACTTTACATCGCACCAAACATTGCACTGTGATCACTAATTGGTTCCACAAACCTTTGGCATCGAATAGGCTACTAAATTACTATTCTAACCATCCAAATAAAATGAAAATGAACGTAGCTAAATCTTTCGTCCGGAAGGTTTTTAGAATTAGCCATAAACAATTTTGGAACGAAAATATACTAACTCTCTGTATGGTTCTTTGGAATAA
Source organism: Chloromyia formosa (assembly GCA_964017055.1). NCBI lineage: Eukaryota > Metazoa > Arthropoda > Insecta > Diptera > Stratiomyidae > Chloromyia > Chloromyia formosa. Next base: position 80,251,010 of record OZ024817.1, read on the forward strand.
TAATTATCCATCTAGTTTAACCGCAAAAGTGATCAAAGAAGTCATAAATAGCAGAAGGGGTCCAGGCAAACTTAGTTATGCTTTCTTGTCAGTTAATAATGATGAAAGCACTATCAAAATGTACAAAATATTGACTCCATCAAACAATACGCATCTGTTGCTTACGTACCACACCTAAGCGAAGCAATTTCCCGGACATGTAAATACTTGGTACCAGAAATTAATGTAGCAATGCGCCCCCATAATAAAAATAATAGAATGTTTACGAACCTAAAGACTAAGATACCAAAAGAAGATATATTAGGTGGGGCGTAGCATACAAAATTGACTGCATGGATTGCAAAAAAACATATATTGGTGAGACAATACAAAAATTAGGGACAAGGATAAAACAACATAAAAATGACACTAAAAAAGATCTAAATGACAACTTGTCTGCATTGGCTAAACACACAATTAAAAATAAGCACACCTTTAAATTTGATGATGCAAAAATTCTAACTAATCAAACAAATAAAACAAAACTTCAAACTCAAGAAGTTAATCATATAATAAGACATGAAAATAACGTTTGTAACGAAAAAACTGACAAAAAGCACTACTCGGATACATATTTTAATCTAATAAAAATGGATTTCAAATAATTTGTTGCGCCATCGCTCTGTGATATTTTTTGTACCAGCTCTAACTATTGTGACTTCAACTTTCTTGTTTACATTTAATTGTTAACGTTTGCTTTTTGTTTGTACATTTGTGTCTGGAAAAATTCAAAATTGAAGGTAAAAATCTATTTATTCAGTGTTTTATATTCTATTTATTAAGAAAATTGTAATTTTTATTCATGTAGTAAGCCCTGAAGATGGGCTTAGTCCGAAATATATTGGTTTCATGGCATAAAACAAAATTACCATTTTCATTCGCGAATCAAACTGGAGGCCATACAACAACCAGCGATAAAATAATGATGCAATCGACGACAAGGACACCTGCACAACCGAGCATCAATGTGGGGGACCTCAACATCGAGTTAGTAAACAACTTCATATACCTGGGTTGCAACTTGTCAAGAGACGCCAACGAAACTGACGAAATCAAGCGACGGAAACAGTTAGCTAATAAGACTTTTTTCTCAGTTCTCCCCATAGTGAAATCGAAACATGTGCACAGAAATACGAAACTCCGCGTGTACAAAACTATTATACGACCCTGCGAAGCATGGACCCTAACTCAAGCCTCCGAAAACATCGTAGACACATTTGAACGTAACGTTCTACGACGAATTTTCGGGGCTGTTTGCGATCGAGATGGATGGCGCATCCGATACAACCATGAGTTGTATGAACTGTACGATGTGCTGGAACTTTAGAAAATCGTCAAACTAAAATACATACAACGACTTCAATGGCAGGGCATGTCCAACGAATGGACGATGATCGCATGCCAAAGAGAGTGATGAATGTAAAACGAGTCGGCGGAGGGAGACTGCGAGGACGACCGATATCTCGTTGGTAGAGCTCAGTATATGCGGACGCCGAGCAGCTACTGGGCTTCTAATATTGTAAGATGCGGTCACGTGACTGAGATAATTGGAGGACAACGATCCAGGCTGAAAAAGGCCTGACGTCGGGCTGTCGCGCCACGATGATGATGATGAGAGTGGTCGGCGCGGCGGTCTAAGCTCACTCCCTGCATCTAAGGAATCTCGTCCACTGCTACCGGAAAGCTGCGAAAAGTTGCGAAATCGATTCGTCCGAATTCGGCCGAAAACGCATGAACGATCCAAACATGTGACTCGGTGGGGAACCGCGTCCACTGGGCCCATATCGTTCGTCAGTTTTCGTCCGAACAGGCCCGAATTGCGAACCGATCCCATCTTGCTGGGATTTAGTTGCGAACGAGCACGAAAATAGAAATAAACAATGGACTGTGGAAAGTTAATTTTGCTCTTCTACTACGAATCCGCATGAATACGGAATGGACGATAGTCATTCGCACGATTTCGGACGAACGGCGTTCGTACGAATTCGTTGCTTCGCAGTTCGCAGCTTTCCGGTTCCACTGAACGACTAGCCTAAAGCGCTTTCGAGCGGTACATAGTAGAATCGTGCTTGAGGTGTCGAACCATAGCAGGGAGTGGCTAAGACCGCCCTGCCTAATTCGTTAGCCTTTTCGGTTTTCGTCAAGCCAACGTGTCCACAAATACTGACATGGCATTGACATGACCTTCAATTAGCTTGTTTTTATTTATTTTATTTATATAAAATATTTTTATATATTTTATTTATATAAAATGTTTATGTAGAATGTACATACATACATTTCAATTTCAGACAAATAAACATGAACCACATGGACCTTGGATTCGACTTAGATGAAGCATTGGGGCGCACAAAAATTAAAAAGGAAGATATAGATCTGCTACGAGACAAATTGCCAGATGGCACTCCTATTGATATTACCGATAAACAGGTACGTTACACAGAGTGAAAAAAACCCTAACCCCCCTAACCCCTAACATTAAATTTATTATTTTCTAACGAGAAACTTTCACATTCCAGTAAGATACACTCACAATAATTATTGTATTCAAACCTAAATGGAAACAATGAATGGTATAATTAATGGTGCTTATTTGAATTAGCTATAAATAAAATTCAAATCAAATTTTAATTGTGCCTACTTTGCGTATTCACTAAACAATATAAAATTGTTTATCAAATGTATTTTGAATATATATTGCTGCATTATTGTGAACATCTACTATGTGTTCTATAATAATTATACATATTAATCAATGTCATCTTTAATTGAACTCATTAAACCCATTGCATATGGATGTCAGATTAACAAGATTTTTTCTAAATAAAACAAATTAAAGCTGCCACCTAATTTGGGATGGGCTATAGTGCATTATTGCTATCGTGACCTTGTATTAGAATTTATAAACTTAACCACGTTTTCACTCATAGACTGCTTTCACACGACGGTATTCGATACGATATTTTCTCGGATGAGCTTTTCTCGAAATCGTAACAGCATTTCCCACGGCGACATTCGCCACTTGAAGTCGTGTGCCCAAAATGACTTTGAGCTTTTAAGAATATCACGCAACAGACTCGCGCACATCATGTTTCCCTGAAATGTATTCAAGCGTTGCCGAACCGCAATGGCAAGTATGAACGTACACGAGAAACTATATTTCTCGATTACATGATTTCCTCGCATTAGCACCGTGTGAACATCTTCACACAATGTACACTAAAAAATAAAAATAAATAACTGGCGCATCAGTCCAAACTTGAACCATGGCCTCGAGATGAATAAGCATCACGTAATTTTCTTGATCGTGACGGTATGTCTTTTGCAGAAGTGTTTGATCAGCAACACGCTCAATCGAGTTATTTACCCAATAAATGGGTACTCATTTAACAGCTGTGTATGGGCTCATAGTTTAACATGTAAATCCCCTCTTTTTTTTATCGAAAACGACCGCATTCAGTACGAATTGAACCGGGGCCCAGTGCGTAGAAGGCAAACGTGCTAACCGGACTACATACAATGTACACGTCTAATATTTAATTCGATAAAAGCTTCCGTCAAATAATGTGTACCGTACACGTCGTGCGAAGGCAACCTAAGTTGCCGGATTTAATTTGGTTATAAATCTTTCGGGATCGCGATTTTGCAAAGATGCCTTAACATTCCACAGCATCATAACCCATATGAGCGATCATAACTAAAATATATTGAACGTTTGTGACACTTGGTTTCATTCTGCACACCAACTTAGTATGCGTCTGTAGCTTAGCTCGGTAACGCACCGGGCATTTTTTTTGCTACTCGAAACACGGTCTCTGCGGTTCGCGCCCCGCAACGGGACCAACTATTTTTTATTCTCAAATTCCCTCTGAATTAATTTCTCCGAGCTTAGTTAGTTAATACATAAAGTAAAATTGCCAGGGAACAAATATCTCCACTTCTCACCCTCTCTCCACCCCTCTAGTGAGTTAATATAAGTGCTTCACACCATCTAGACCTCCACGGTCGAGTTTTCAAGTAAAATCACGCCTTCACGGCTTATACAAACAGAATTCTCACACTTTCGTGGTCGTCTTGCACATGGATAGCTGCAAAGATGCAAGACCTGATGAGTGCTACTATCCATACGAAACCACTAAGCTCGGAGAAATTAATTCAGAGGGAATTTGAGAATAAAAAATAGTTGGTCCCGTTGCGGGGCGCGAACCGCAGAGACCGTGTTTCGAGTAGCAAAAAAAATGCCCGGTGCGTTACCGAGCTAAGCTACAGACGCATACTAAGTTGGTGTGCAGAATGAAACAAGTGTCACAAACAATTCCAATTTAAATTGAAAATGATTCGCACTTGTACATTTGCAAGAACATTAATACATTCATAAAGTATTGTATATTGAACGTGTAATCTTAAGGCGTGATATGACCATGTAGTGAGGCTCATTGTCATACGATTTGTGTGAATATAAATAAAAAAAGAGCCTGCTGATGAATGAATAATTTAGTCATAGATGTATGAAGGTTTTTTTTAAGATAACCATATATTGCATCTGATTAATGATTATCTTAGCAATTATTCTAATATTATACTACTTTACCTTAACCTCTAGTGGACCATAGCGCATCAACTACTCCTGCCCGCCATCGTACTCAGTTCTGGTTAATGGGACGCAACTTCCAGTACCCAGTAACTCACACCCTTTTGCCACAGATCGCCGCGATGAGATTTTAGGGCACCCTCTTCGCCAGCCATCATTGGAAATGGGGTCCAACTTTATGGCATGTCCAGCAATTCAGTTATAAACTTTCCGCAGTGTGTGACCTATCCACTGCTATTTTCGCCTTTGTATCAATTCGTTAATTGGCATCTAACCCGTACGCCGACTCAACTCTTCATTTGATATTTTTTCGGGCCGGAAAACTCTTAAAATTCCGCGTTGACGAATGCTTGGTAACTTTGGTAACTGGTAACTTTTACGAAAACTTTCCATGTGCCGCTCCCATTAACAGCACAGACAGTACCAGGGAGCGAAACAAGCCCAGCTTAATCTTAATACTGAGATAACTGCATTGTCAGATTTTTGACAGCCTACCGAATGCGCATTCAGCCTGGTTGATACGACTGGCGATGTTCTGTTTCGTACCAACATTTCGGGCACAATGCTTCCTTGATAGAATTCGACCACCTTCTTCATAAGCTGTCCATTGATACTAATAAAAGAGTTGAATTTCTTCTTTTTCGCAACGGCGGGCTAAGAACCTTGGTCTTGTTGTTGTTAATCTTTAGCCCAACCGTGCTCGCCTCCCTCTCGAGTAGAGTAGGCATATGTATATCGTCAGCGTAGTCAAGATATTGTAGATAAGATGTTAAATAAATAACTGGCGCAACACTCCAATTTGAACCATGGCCTCGAGATAAGTTAGCATCATTCCATTTTCTAGATCGTAACGAAATGTTTTGTGCTGAGATGGGTGATCAGCGACACGCTCAATCGAGTTATTTACCCCATAAATGGGTACTCATTCAACAGCTGAGTGGGCTCATAGTCCGACACGTAAATCCCCTTCGTTATCGAAAACTACCGCATTCAGTAGGAATTGAACCGGGGCCCAGTGCGTAGAAGACGAACGTGCTAACCGCTGCGCCATCCGGACTACAGATAAGATGTTAGGGTCCATCAAATTTCTCTGTTTGGTCTGGATAGGGCTGCATGCAACACATCACCAATGACTATGAGGAATAGGATCGGTGAGAATATACACCCCTGCCGAACTCCACATCGGATCTCGAAGTCCCCCGATACCTCATCTTTATGCAAAATGCTACATTTGGCGTCATCAAAGGTAACCTTTATAATAGTCACAAACTTCTCAGAGATGCCTATCCTGCGCAAAGCCGCCCATATTGAATCCCGTCTCACACTGTCGAAAGCCTTCTCGAAATCAATGAAAAGCAAGTGAAGCAGAGAATGTACTCGGCGAATTGCTCAATGATGTCTGTTTACAAGAGGTGGAAGCTACATGGCTCAAAACCGTGGCAAAATTCTCTTTCCACTGCTTCATCAGTTCTTCATCTGACATAAGCAGCTTTCCATCACTCTCATCACCGGAAGTTGATAGGAGCTACGACCACCTGTAAAATCCTTGATGACGCTGTATACGGCTTTTATTTTGTTACCTCTTGCGGCTTCTTCTGCTGAGGCCAGCAGAGAGTACGCATACTCTCTTTTATTATACGTCACACACTACGTTCGACTTCACAAGCTTTCTTACGGTAAGCACGGTCCTCCACTGGAAGCCTATTTGAGCGCAATGCGCTCCAGCGTCACAAGGGTCAACCAGTGGCGCCCGAAATAAGCGGCAGTGATCGTCCATTGCAGGCGTCTTGGCGCCTCAGTTTGCTTAAGTGCGGCCGTGCACAGGAAGCGTATTTAAGCGGTAACGCGCTCCCGCGACACAAATGGCAATGCGCGCCAGATCCAACGTTAAGGATTTTCATGAACATGCATCCACTAGAAGCGTGTTTGAGCGAAGCGGCTATGAACGTTTGAATCTCAAGATCCAAAAAAATTTAATTTTCCGCTCATAGCCGCGTGCTGTTTCGAAGAATATATTCGAAAGAAAGATTTTGCTGACTAATTTTGTGTGGAATGGAGGAGATAGTTAAGCAAGCAGAGTCGCGAGGATGCCTGTCATGGACGATCCGTTGCCGCTTATTACGCGCGCCGCTTGTTGACGCTTGTGTTGCGGGAGCGCATTGCTCCTCAAATTCGCTTTCAGTGGAGGACCGTGCTAACTATCTCCTCCATTGCCCACAAAATCAATCGGAAAAATATTTCTCTACAATATATTTCTCGAAGTAGCACGCGGCTACGAGCGGCAGATCCATTTTTTTTGGATATGGCGCTCGAGTCGCGAAGAGGCTCGTAGTCGCACAATCTAATTAAGGGGTAAGAAAGCGCAATTACCCAAGACACAGACGATGCTACTGCTGCTGCCAATCTGGTTCGGGCATTCAGATCCAAAAAAAACTGTTCCTCATCCGCTCGTAGGACCGCAGCCAATATTAAATTAAGTTTTCACATAGCGTTGCTTTTGACGTAGTTCAACACAATATAAAACTGCGTGATTAGCATTAAAATGCCCAGAAGTTATACTTTAATTGACAATACGTGTTGAACATACAAAATTATTATGTATTTATGTTAGTAGCATAAGTTGAGATAACAGATGGTGGATTTATGTTGTTTTATCTGCGTGCCAATCTTTAGCAAAGCATACATATTAAAAATAATAAACTAAGTTATCTTTTACCAATACCGTACTATTTACGCTAGTCTAAATAATATTAAAAAATATATAAAATTTTAGCTGCTGTTGTTTTTAAATGCTTGTGGATCAATCGACGAAGCTGTAAAAGTAATGAAAATCTACTATGACGCAAGAAGAAATGCACCGGAACACTTCAACGATCGTGATCCGAAAAATTCTAAAATTAAGCAGTGCTTTGACAACCAGTAAGTTTCGAATATTTGACGAAATCACATCAAACCAAAATATTAATAACATATATGAATATTTTTCTATAGGATATATTACCACGTCCCACCGACTGAAAAGGATAATTGTCCCATTGTTTATCACAAAATAATGAACCCGAAATCTTCAACATATATGTTTGATAATGCCTTAAAAACTTACTGTATGACAATGGGTAAGACTATAATATAAAATTAATTAAAATTGACAACTAAAATCACGGATTGACTTTTCCAGATGTTACCCTATACAAGTATGGTCCGCGTCCTGGAGTGATATTTGTCCACGATATGGAAAACGTTGGATTCACGCATTTATTACGAGCCAGCCTTTCTAGTATTAGAAAATATCTAAACTATTTACAATACGGAGTTCCTGCCAAATTGTCCAGAGTTCATGTATTGAACGTTAGTCCGCTGTTTGATAAAATTTTGATGCTTGTCAAACCCTTTTTGAAGAAGGAGCTTTTAGATATTGTAAGTATTTACTGATTTTGTTTGAATTGAATATTTTAAATTGTGGATAAAAGCCAAATAGTACAAACTTTTTGTTCATGCAATTTATTTTTCTATGTTATGTTGTTACCCACTTCGTTCTTATTTTGAAAATTAACACTCCAATACGTTAATTTTCAAAATAAGAACCATCCATCCATTACTCGACTCGAACTCTGCCCGTGCTCTGCTTGACATCGCACATCCGTTCTCTCTGATGAGTGCTGTACAGCCATACGAGACCGACATCGCCGAAATCAACCAAACAAGCTTCCAAGTTGTATCCTCGCCCTGACGCGATCAACACTCCACCCAGGTCGTCCTTGCATTAGTCCATGTACGCCATCCAATCGGCGTCCGAAGTCGGAGACTGACGCTGACTGCTTCCTACACAAACCATTGTTGGGATTGGGATGTACTGCAACACCTCCGAAGTCGGAAATCGCAATGATAAATTAACAGCTGTGGTACGCATTTGTTATTGCTGCAGCCGTTCATCACCACAGCGGCCCCGAACTGCATGCAGGACGCTTCAACGTCGAGATGTGGTTCCCTTACAACCTTTGCGGACAATCGGCCCTGACGAATCCGACGTTTCCACACGTTCCAGATAGTTCCTCAACTTTCCGACCTTCTCCAATCTACCACCCACGTTTCCAATCTGCGCGCCCATCCGCATTCGTTCGAACTTCATAGAGACTATCCGAAGCGTCTCGTCGATTAGCTTCAAGACTCCTATAGACCGCTCCTCCAATTGTGGCTTCAAGCTGTCCTTCTGCACTTGCAACTGCGTTATCACTCTCCGCTTGTCCAGCTTTGCTGATTGCTCGGTCAATTTCGTTGCCGATTCATTCAACGTCATTTCCCTCAGCGACTCCTCGAACCTTGCTGACCGCTCCTTTATCTCTGTTATCATTTTACTCGGCAACTCCTCCGTCCTCGCTGACAGCTCGCTATCGATCCGGCTGTTCCAAAACTATGTCCTGTATATGCCCCAGGACGTTTGTTGGTCGAAAACCGCTGCCTAAGATTTTTCACCGCCGATCCGGTCTTGACGACTCCTGATGTTTCAACGCGCTCCAGTTCGCTCCTCAACCCTTTGACCCCCTCGACAACGTATCGAACCTGCCATCCATTTTGATGTCTATCTGCATGAGGTCGTGTTCGAACTTCTTGAGGTTTCTCGTTGCCTCTCGCCGATTAATCTTGAGATTTCTACCGACTGTTTCTGCAACCGCTAGGAATATTGCTTGTCAAGCCACTCGAACGTCGACAGTAGCAGCTGAATGAAGGGGCCCATGGCTCAAATCTGTTTGGCTCCCGATTCGTTCAGATTTTTCGTCGACTCGTCTTTATCCGGAAATTCGAGCTTGCCCGGATCCTGTCCGCCGGCTCTTATCACTTGTGCTAAACTAGCACACAGCATATACTTATTGCCCGTCATTAACGAATTCGGTTTTGCTAGTTCGTGTTTTAACTCCGCGGCTGTCAATTCCCAAATTGTACGCGGCATTTTAGTTCGTTATAGCCCCCATATACGATGCACTTCCTGTGCTTATTTACACCATCGTAAATATCCCGCACGACTTTCACTTTTCAAACGAAACGCTTCACTACACGCACGCAAATATCCCACTTCTGACGCCAATTGTAATATTTGACCGGCGCCGAGTTCGTCGGATATTTGTAAGCTTAATAATGAAAACACTTCGACTGAAAACACGCATACTTCATTTAACAAACGAACTATATACACGCGTAACCAACATAGGCCAGTCAAATTAAGCCAATTTTGGGGCTTTTTAATAATAATGAGGGAAATATCTGGAAATAATTTTAATCCCTTCTATAGATACTGAATACATGGAAACTGAGTTTGCACGGTCGTAGAAGGTGAGCTTAACTTTTGGAGGGCGAAAATCCGAGAAATTTTAGCCCTTTTTTTAATATTATCATTATAAATCTTAAACGGTGACTCGGATCGAAAAACCTTGCAGGAGTAAATTAAAGACCGTTGAATTCTGCGTTCAATGCACTGCTCAAAGTTGAAATTCGGTTCAGTAGCTTAGTCAAAATCGATAGTCAAAAAATGACAATTTTCGAGGCTCCCGGGAAAAATCACACTTTTTCACTTTTCAAGCTCACAGATCTTTGCAACGGATCCTCCAAATGGAAAAGCTTGTCTGTAAAAGTTGGGGACGATTTGATTGTGAGCCTAACGTGGCCAATATTTTTCAATTCAGGCCACTTTTAGAGTAGCTATGAGCGAAAATTCAAAAATGAATGATCATCGATTTATGCCTTAAAAGCTCTATTTCGGTAAGTATAATAGCTAGAAGTTGTATTTTAGTTTCAAATTGTAGATAAATTATCCAGTTAAATAAAGTTTTATAAGATTTTTTGTGAGACCAATTTAAGAGATACTAAAAAGAAACAGGACAAGCCAAACAATTAGGCATATTTTCAACATGGTGGCGGGTCCGTGGTGTTAAGGGGGAAATAGAAAACTTGAATTTTTAAACAATGTACCAACCCAAACAATATATCAAAAATCGAAACTACCCTAATTAAAGCAACCAGTGTTATAACAATTTGACTGACCAAAGTAATTGAACCTTTGCAAAATCACCGACTTTTTTTTAAATAAAAACGAAATTACTCAAAAACTATACCCGCTAGCATATTCTAAAATAGTAAAGAGTGAATCTCAGGTAATATTTTACCCTAAAAACTGAAAATAGCCTGTAGAAATCAGATAAACTGTTAATTAGATATGACCTTGGAAAATAAAATAAAAAAAGTGTGAACAAATCATTTTTTTTAAATTTAAGGGCTGTAAATGACTCGAAATTTAAAAATTAGTATTATATAATGTTAAAACAAATTGCTTACAACAAAATAGGAATTTTTATTTTTGATAAAATTAGTATAATATATGGGTGAAAACTCGAGAAAAATAAGATAAAACAGCAAAATGTTAATAGTGGGCTACATATCTTTCTTATTTTTTCGAGCTATATTTAATAAACAGTTTATCTGATTTTTGAGTAATTGCGTTTTTATTTAAAAAATAAATTGGTGATTCTGCAAAGGTTAAAATACTTTGGAAAGTCAAAATGTTATAACACTGGTGGCTTTAATTAGGGTAGTTTCGATTTTTGATATATTGTTTGAGTTGGTACATTGTTTAAAAATTCGAGTTTTCTATTTCCCCCCTAACACCACGGACCCCGCCACCATGTGGAAAATGTGCCTAATTGTTTGGCTTGTCCTGTTTCTTTTTAGTATCTCCTAAATTGGTCTCACAAGAAATCTTGTAAAACTTTATTTAACTACAGTAATTTATCTACAATTTGAGGCTAAAATAAAACTTCTAGCTGTTATACTTACCGAGATAGAGCTTTTAAGGCATAAATCGATGAGCTTTCATTTTTGAATTTTTGCTCATAGCTACTCTAAAAATGGCCTTATTGAAAAATATTGGCCACGTTAGGCTCACAATCAAATCTTCCCCAACTTTTACAGACAAGCTTTTCCATTTGGAGGATCCGTTGCAAAGATCCGTGAGCTTGAAAAGTGAAAAAGTGTGATTTTTCTCGGGAGCCTCGAAAATTGTCATTTTTTGACTATCGATTTTGACTATGCTACTGAACCGAATTTCAACTTTGAGCAGTGCATTGAACTCAGAATTCAACGGTCTTTAATTTACTCCTGAAAGGTTTTTCGATCCGAGTCACCGTTTAAGATTTATAATGATAATATTAAAAAAAGGGCTCAAATTTCTCGGATTTTCGCCCTCCAAAAGTTAAGCTTACCTTCTACGACCGTCAGTTTTTATGTACTCAGTATCTATAGAAGGGATTAAAACTATTTCCAGATCTTTCCCTAATTATTATTAATAATATTTAATTTGACTGGCCTAACAACCGATGACTAGCTCTAAATATCCGTTTCCGACGGATCTCGATAACGACTCAACTCCGACTGATCTTCTACTGAACTTGTCTTTATATAGCTAATCTCTGATTCCAGAATTGTCTAGATGGCTCTGGTTTTTGTCCGAAAGTTTTTCCTAGAAGATTTGTGTATCAGCTAGTTCTATTGCGACTTGTTGTCGAAGCTTTTATATGGCTCCAGACTCCGATGGAGCTTAATACAACCTGTGTCATAAGAGTGACGTACTCCATGCATATTACAATGCATTTACTACCCTAGGCGCCAAAAGACAAATTTTTCTTATAAACAGCTGGCTCTTGTTGACTCATCAACACAAAAACATTCATTTTCCACGAAATTACACTAAAAACTTTACAGCCGCGAAACAAATGCGAAATCTTTTATTTCCCGACACTCTCACTCTTTTAGATTGACGAAAACATTAAAAACCAACGACACAGTTACCAGCTGTGAACTGTCAGGCAAAACTAGTGTGGTCCCAGCTAAGAGAGTGTATTTTTTCCCTCCAAAGGGGTAGGGTAGCTGCTAAGTAGCCACACGATGAAGCGAGTGTATTCACTAGGCGAAGGAGTAGGAGTAGTAGCGCTACGGCAGCACTCCCGAGGCGTAAGAGCGCTACAGTAGCGCTACCCGATTACGAATGCATACATTGTATATCTAACCAGGCAGCTAGCCTATTGTGGACAAAGGATAAGCCACTAGTCCATACTCGTATACAAGTCCCGCTACTCGTGTCTAGACAATGTTCTGCGGCACAAAATCCGCGATTATTAATGATTTTTCGAAAGTTATCCTCTTTACGCTGTTGCATTATTTTATCAGAAATATGTACTTATCTCGAGAGCTTGTCGATGCCGCGCAGAGCTCAAGCAATCCCTACATGAGTAGCCATATTCATAATTCTTCCTTCTGCCTATTAATCCACTTGAAGGAATGATTTTTTTTACTATTTTTTTTTATTTCCTTTTTCAGATTCATGTTCATACTTCCAATATGAATTACGATGACTTCTATCGGGACTGGATACCAAAATCACATATGCCCGCCGATTATGGCGGCGATCTTAAAAGCATGCAAGAATTAAATGAAAAATTCTACGAAGAACTTCTCTCTATGAGAGATCATTTTTTAGCGGAGGAGAAGCAACGAGAACGTACTTAGGTTAAAGAGGTGAAATATCCTGGGCCTTTCTGTGTTTTTTTTTCTGTGGGTATTACCGAACTAAGGAAGAGTATGTATTTATTTGTTTTTATTTCAATAAGAAATGGTTTCCTTTACTCTTTTCTCACATTATGGTGACCGTTATGCTATTTTTGTGATTATTATTTAATAGTAAAATAAATGGTATGCTATTAAATGACCAGTTTTTACAGTACTTGTAAACTATTGTATATCTATATCCACAGGACATTGTCAAAAATCCCCAAACACAATTCACAATTACTTAATTCCCAGAAATATAATCCCAAAATAAAAAATCCCAAATTCAGAATCACCAATAATCACCAATCAAAATAGGGCAAGGTTTGCCTTCCTTCCTCACTTTCCTTCGCGCTATATACAGTGGCTCACAGCTTATTTCGACCAGTACCTAAAAAAGTCTTTAACTGTTTATAAAAACTAAAGTAAAGAAGATATCAACGTTATTTAAAAGCAGATTATTAGTCTAATGTTTAAACTAGTCAAATATGACTTCATTTATTTTTTTTATATTTATTTTTTATATTTTAAAACAATTATTAATGAAAAACGCAACCAAAAACAATGCCACAACTTATTTCAATCAAATACTTTGCAGCTGTGCAAAGATCCGTTATCTTGTAATGCAACGGTTATTTCTTTTTCAATATTTTAGTCATTATGTTCGTAATGTGTTCAAGTTCAGTCTTGCTAAATTTTTTTGAGAATATCGTGCAGAAATTTAGTTTTGTGAAATGGGACCACATACGACAATTGATCAGCGAGAACTGTTCTCAGTCATTTTCAAAATTGCCATTCGCGCAGGAAAATTGGTGAGATGGTTGGACTATGTGATTCTACAGTGCAGAGCACCATATACCGATTTGTCCGCTAAAATAGAACGGACGATAAAGGGAGAAATCATCATCATCGTGGCGCGACAGCCCGACGTCCTCCAATTATCTCGGTCACGTCACCGCGTCCTCCAATCTTGGAAGCCGAGTAGCTGCTCGGCATCCACATATACTGAGCTCTCCCAACGAGATCTCGGTCGTCTAGGCAGCCTCGCTCCGTCAACTCGTTTTGTATTCATCACTTTCTTTGGCATGCGATCATCGTCCATTCGTTGTACATACCCCGCCCATTGAAGTCGTTGTAATTTGACGATTTTCGAAACTTCCATCTCGATTGCAAACAGCCCCGAAAATTCGCTGGAGAACCTTACGGTCAAAAGTGTCTAGCATGTTTTCGGAGGCTTGAGTTAGGGTCCATGCTTCGCAGCCATAGCATAGCACTGGTCGTATAATGGTTTTGTACACGCGGAGCTTCGTGTTTCTATGCACATGCTTCGATTTCATTATGGGGAGAACCGAGAAAAAGGTCTTATTAGCTAACTGTATCGCTTGATTTCGTCAGTTTCGTTGGCGTCCCTTGACAAGTTGCAACCCAGGTATATGAAGTTGTTCACGAACTCGATGTTGAGGTCCCCCACATTGATGCTCGGTTGTGCAGGTGTCCTTTTCGTCGATTGCATCATTATTTTAGTTTTACCCTCGTTAATACGTAGTCCAACTTAATTTGCAGCGGTATCGAGCGTATGCAAAAGTTCTTCTGCGTCGGCCAATCTTCGGGACATGATGTTGATGTCGTCGATAGACGTACATCCAACAATATTTGTCTCTTGTCTGGTCATTCAATAAATTGCCTGAAAGCTTCGTTCTTCACGTTTAATATTTTTTTACATTCTTCATAAAACCAACGACTTCCCGTTCACCGAACTTTAGTGTTCAAGGACCTTCTCCTGCGAGTTATTTAATTATATTTCTCTGTACCTCCTCTATTGCCTATGTTATAATGCCCGAACCAGATTGCCGGCAAAAGCAAAGCAGCGGCAGCAGCAACATCATCTGTATCTTGGGTAGATGAGCTTTCTTACACCTCACTCGCACCTGGCAATAATTTCCTAGGTGCGGGTTGTGAATCAAATGTACCTTTTGCGGTCTTCCGTCGCTACGCTCGCTCCGCGCTTAAGGCCGTCCGCACACGGGTCATCTCGTACTCGTCTCGTAATCGGCTCGTCTGCGATTCGAACTCAACTTCCAAAGCAAATGTGTGGAGATCCGCATATGGGTCGTACATTGGTCGGCACGTAAGCGAATCGATGTACTCGTCTGTGCGTCTCGAACTAAAGGGTTAAAATGATTTCACCAACACTCCTGTGCACTTCTCCTTTCACCACGAATCACGCGACACCCATATCGCCCATAACCCGCTTCATGTACAAAAATGTCCATTTCACCACGCCAAAGGGTTGAAATGTTTTAACCAGCATTCGTCTGTACTCCTCCTTTCACATTGACTCAGGCGACAACCATATTGCTCATGTTGCGTTCCATGTACAGAAAGGTCCATTTTGTCATGCCAAAGGGTTAAAATGCTTTCACCGACCCTCCTATGCACTCCTTCTTTCACCTCGAATCATGCGACACCCATATCGTCCATATTCCGCTTCATGTACAATAAGGTTCATTTCGGCGCGCCAAAGGGTTAAAATGCTTTCACCGACACTTTTGTGCACTCCTTCTTTCATCCCTGCTTAAACGTGCCATACACACACCGATCGATCGGCCGATCCGTCGCCTGAAATCGATATCGGCCGACGGATCGGCCTGTGTATGTGGAAATCGCACCGATCGGCCGATCAATTTTGATCTGCCGATATTTTAGTGCGATTTTCGTGCGATCCATCGGTGACGATCGATTGGATAGTGTATGTGATTATCGCAAGTGAATGTCAAATTACCAAATTATTAAATTATGAAATTTCAAGGATTCTAATCATTTAAATGGCACTGCAATTGAAATATCAAATATGTGGTATACAAAAATACTACACACATCCAAATAGTTAACAAAAATTAATGTAGGTTGGATTGGGAGTTGTAAGTTGCCTTGACCCCTCCAGGGGCATGGGCGCGTCAACATCTCTAGCATTTCTATGCCTCGTTGACGTTTCGATAGCATTTCTATTTTTCGGAAGTGCAGTTGCTAGCACGCACCTCCGATTGGGAGTGAATCATAACCTATTTTTTGAATCGTCATTCGTTATCGCATCGCACGAAAATCGTTCAGTGTGTGTGCAGTGGAGATCGGCAGATATTTTGTGGCGATCCATCGGCCGATCGATCCGACGACGGATCGGATAATGTATGGCGGCTATTAGGCGACCGCTGCTTTGCTTCAGCCGGCAATATGGTTCGGGCATTAGCGTCAACGTTTTTTTTTTTACCTCGAGAACGTTTGTGTATTCCTTCTCCCTAGCATCGCTCAAGAAGTTGCCACAACTCATAAACTCCATAAACAAAAATAAACCGGAAAATCAGCATATCATTCCAAGACCGGAAACAGCCAAGTCTCGATTTTAAAGCGTTCTCAGCTAAATACCCAACGTACAGTTCGACGTGGTACTACTAGAGTGCGTTTCCAAGCTACAGGAAATCATCCGTCAACTACTGGAACAAACTACATTACCGACCGCCGCCAAGCTGTCCAATGAACTGTAATCGTTGATGTAATCGGTGCAATGCAGAGAATTGTCACCCAATCAATTTGACAAGACGTCGTTCGTGCAGTTGGTTCGTCCGGGTGGTTCTGAATTATTTGTGGAATTAGTTTGTAATTGGGCATTTTATTAAAATGTACCAACAATTCATAAGTCGCGCACAAGCATCACTCTCCGATCTATCGTCAGATGAGTTGAAGGAATTACTGAATGACGACGAAAAACTGGAGGGTCGCGTGAACGATGTTGTAAGTCTGAATCACCTGTTTATTGTTTGGGATACACGTACGAGTATCTGCAGTCAAGTGGTAACAACAACTACTATTTACTCATAACTGTGATTTTAGATCGGCCAGCTCGAGAGCGAAAAGGATGCAATGCTTAGCGAAAACAGAAGCCTGGCTGAAATGAATTTAGCAAAAGAACCAAAATTACTGGAACTCAGGACTTTGATCAGCGAATTATCAGAGGAAGGGAAAACATTGTGTTCATCTGTACAGGAAAAATTGAGTGAAATCAGTAAGTAGCGAAATTAGTCACATCGTTCAGAAATGTTATTGGAATGAAACAGATATGGTTGTTGTCGGACAATGCCAACTTTTGATTGAAACAAAAGGTGCGTTTAAGTGAAGTCATTGGGCGACAAAACGCTGCTATCGTCCCATATAGGGTAGAAGCATGAATTTGATATGAAATGGATGCGGTCTCGGATAAAATTTGGATGGCGATTGTCTAATTACAATAGAATGTTAAAAAGAAAAACTAAAAATAAAAGCATTAGAAGTAAACTAGTACGTTCCTATCTTAAATATACGAGGCTCAGTCAGAAAGTAAGTTTAAGGGTCCGATTAGGGGGGAGGGGAGGAGTGTACAAAAAAAACAAGGTCATTTTCGGAAAATTCAGACATTTTTTTATTTTTCTACAAAGTCGCCATCTCTCTCAATACATTTTTTGTACCTACAAACTAATTTCGTAATTCCGACGTCGAAATGTTTTGCGTCCAAATTTTTAAAGTACGCTGTGACTGCTTCGGTGATGTCATCTGTCGTGTCGAATCGTATGCTGCCAAACGCTGTTTTCATCACCGGGAAAAGGTGGATATCACTTGGGGCCAAGTCAGCGGAATAAGGAGGATGCTCAAAAACGTCCCATTTAAATGAGGCCAATTTTTCTTGGGTTAAACGGGCAGAATGCGGGCGAGCATTATCGTGAATGCAAAACACTTTGCGACTCAACAAACCTGGCCCTTTGCTTTTGATTGCTTTTCGTAAACGATCCAAAACACCACAGTAGTACTCTGCGTTGATAGTCTTGCCTTTGTCGAGATAATCAATCAAAAGAATACCTCGATAATCCCAAAACACTGTCGCTAACACCTTGCATGCGCTACGTCATGGAGTTCTTTTCTTCCGTTTAGGTACGCTCTTCGCCAACGCGTAACGATTTGAAGTCTCACACTGCTCACCGTATACAGACGATAATTCTCGATAAATTTCACTAGCGGATAATTTTTTGCGGTCAAAAAACGTATCACACTACGCGGTTCACATTTGGACGCTACTTCTATCGGCGTCTCCATTTTCAATCGTTGTAAAACACAAAAATAGGCTTATCGCGCTCAGCGATGCGTCAAATTGGTTAGGACAGATGAGAGAACAACCTCCTAAAATTTCGTTAGTTTATATTTTCACCACGAGGAGCGCTGCCACCCTTAAACTTACTTTCTGACTGACCCTCGTATAAATTGGAAATTATGTTATTCATGTAGTATATTGTGTGGATAGCGCAACGGTTTGTATGTTAGCCTTCTAAGCACGGGTTCCTTGTTGGAAACCTAGTGATGTCGATCATTATTCATGTAATAAAATCCCGAATTTGCAAGTCAGACTAAGGGCCGGTTGCTCAATGTCCGATTAAAATTTATCTTAAGAATAAACTGTCATTTAGCACATTTTGATTTTCTCAATTAGCGTTATTATTCGGATAAACGCTAACCGTCCCCTAGCCTCCGATTAATCTCTTATCCAAAACAAAACCCAACTCCTGGTTTCCGGTTGAAAATTTATCCTAAACAAAAACCCAAAACCTGATACCAGCAGAAGCTTTCAAATTCAAATGAAAACAAAGAAAATGGCCATAAAGGACAGAGTTCCTGGAAATTCATTCGATAGAAGAAAATTTGCAACAAACTCAGCTGCAAATGAAAATGCTGAGATACCGTACTAATACAAAATAGATTCGTGGAAAATAGAATTCCGCCAAGAAAATCAGCTGATTTTGCCATAATTGTGGTCTGAGATTTATGGCTGGTAATTTGTATGAGAAAACGAAAATGCGTATCGGGCTGTTTATTGCTTCGATTAATTTGTATCCCTGTTAGTTAAAAAAGAGTTTAATCGGACATTGAGAAAACGGGGCTAAGTTGAGGAGAGAGTGCGTCGTCCAGTTGAAACATACACCCAATTGAAAATTGGAATATGGCGCGTTTTCTCAATGTCCGATTAAAGTATTTGTTAACTAACAGGGACACAAATTAATCGAAGCTATAAACAGCCCGATAAGCATTTTCGTTTTCTCATACGTCGATTAAATTACCAAGCCATCAAGTGTATAACTTATCTCAGACCACAATTATGGCAAAATCAGCAAATTTTCTTGGCGGGATTCCACCGTTCACAACCCTATTTATATTAGTACGGTGTCTCAGCATATTCATTTGCAGTTGAGTTTGTTGTAAATTTTCTTCCATCGAATGAATTCCCAGGAACTCTGTTCTTTATGGCCACTTTCATTGTTTTCATTTGAATTTGAAAAAGTGAACAGTTCTAGCTGTCAAAATCTCAGCATCCGGTATCAGGTATTGGGTTTTATTTCGGGTAAGAGATTAATCGAAGGCTACGAGACGGTTAGCGTTTATCCGATTAATAACGCTAAACAGATATTAAGAAAATGAAATACTGCTAAATGGCAGTTTATTCTTAAGATAAGTTTTAATCGGACATTGAGCAACCGGCCCTAAATCTTTCATTTAGTTAATTATTTGACCTTAATATTATCCTTGAAAAAAATGTCTTTTTAAAGAATACATTAGGATATTTTCCCCTTATCTTATTTGTATCGCTAGTACTCGTATGATCTCGCGTACACGGCAAACTTTTTAGTTGAAAAAAACAACCAAATAATTTAGTCCGAAAAATAGAGCATACTGCGGTTTAAGATACCCCGCACACAGCGATAATTAATTGTATTCCGGGGGATATACGAAGCAGACCACTAATGTTTGGCTCCCTTTTCGCCCCTCCCGGTCGTCAGTGATTTCCAGACATCGACTGATACGAGTAATTGTCGACCTCTCTCTTCATCACTGAGTATCGTGTAATTGCTAGTATTTCTTTAATGCTGACTTCGCTTCCACACTTATCGTGCGCTTGCCTGTGATCCTCAACCTCGTGCTAGCCAGTGCTGGCCATTCGCACACAATGTGTGCTGCCGTCAAACGTCATCTTCCTCGATTTTGATCTTGGTCAGATGAGTCTTAAAATTAACAAACCCTGTGACCAAGGCAGCTATCCAGCTTAGAGTACTCCGTTTATAACCCAATATCTTTTTCGCTTTCCTGCCTAAAGGGCTGGTCATTGCATTCTGAGCTTGTTTGCAAGTGACTTACTCCTGCCATCTTCGTTGATGCATGGAGTCCATCCACTTCCCGACCTTCGCTCCAATCATACCGTTCCCCAGAGCAACTCTAGGTTCTGGTCCAATGAAAGTTGCCACTGATCCCTGTTTTACTAGGGCATCAGCCGCCTCATTTCGTATTGTACCTATGTGTCCTTTTACCCACTTCAGTGTATAAGAGTCAATTTAAATAAAAAGTTATAAGATTTTTTTTAAGTGTAGTAGAAAAATTCATTGGGCGCTATTGTCGATCAGCGTTCGGGCAGCCGGTCTGTAAATAAAAAGATTTAAAATACAAATTAGTGCACTGTAAATCACAAGCACACAACAAAACAAGCTATCACTACTAATTTTGCGGAGGTGAACTGCCGTTTAGAAACGATGAATAATTCAACTTACGAGGGCGGTTCAAATATGATCGAGACAAACGCTGTAGATGGCGCGCCTGTATGTTTTGAAGGTCGCGGCTTGAGTATGTGATAGCTGAGTGCCTTACGAATAGTATGGCATAGTTCTCGTCGCGAACGCACGTTTCACGCGCGTACTATGACCATGAGTGAACATCAAGTGCTGACCGCCATTGCGCAACGTATTGTCATTCGTTTTTTTGTGGGGGAAGACGTTAAAAACACGGAAATTCTTCGGCGTTTGCAAAATCAGTTCGGTAGTTAGTGCCTGAGCAGGTCCGCTGTGTTTAAATGGTCCAAAGCGTTCAAAGATGAGAGAATGAGCCGCATGATCGTCGACCGCGAACCAGCATCACACCAGACAACATTCGCCGCGTAGAACAACTCATTTTGGAGGACCGTAGAATGAATGTTCGAAACATTTCGGCTGAAGTCGGCATTAGTATTGGTAGTGTAGAGTCTATCATCCACGAACACCTTCAATATCGCAAAATAACGGCGCGATGGTTGAACTTCGCGCGCCCTCATACCGCGCGTGTCACGCTCGATACAATATCAGAATTGGCGATATTTTTAGTTTCCGGGGCCCGGGGTGAAAAAATCGTTTTTCACTCGGATTTTCTGTCACTTATCACTCGCGTCACCCTAAGACTCTCAAATTTGCAAAAAAAAAAAATTTATTTTCAGTCTTAATTTTTTTTTCCCTTATTTTCTTGTTCTAATGATTTATACTGAGTGTTTGGTGTGTTTAAAACTGATCAAAACGCTGTTGCACGCAGAGCGAGCGTTCATGTTTGTGCGGTACTGAGGGTTGCGATCCCTTAAGTACGGAGCGAGCGGAGCCCACGCAAGGGGATTTGCGAATATTTCAATTTTCCATGCCTCCAGTATTCCAAACACTCAGTATAAATTATGGAAAAAAAAAATTAAAAATAAAAAAAAAAAATCTTAAAAAAAAAATTCAAATTCTTGACTTTTAGAGTGACGCGAGTGAAAAGTGAGAAAAATCCGAGTGAAAAGTGATTTCCCCAGCCGGAGCCCCGGAAACTAAAAGGTTGCCAGCCTTGACATTCAAGCATAGGAGGATAGGAGACAGAAATGGAGCGCACATCTAAGCAATTGCAAGCTGACAATCGGCATAAGTAGGCTATGGTCTACTGGAGAGCCCTTACCAATCCACCGAAACAAAGAGGGAAAGTTTCCACTCAACCGCAACCATTCCAGTGACCATACACTCCAATTCTCTTCAGTCGAACTTGCAATGAAGAAGGCAAAGAGCTCCAAAGCCGGATGGTATTTCAGTGGTCATGCTGAAAATCCTCGACTCACCTGCGATTGACTATATAATGTCAACCATCAACCACCCATCATTCCCGAAATTTGGAGGAAAGCAAGGGTGGTTCCTATTCTGAAGCCCGGGAAAAAACCTACGCAAGACCAGACCTACCGCCCCATCACACTACTGTCTCCTGTTGCCAAAAAACTTGGGGCATTAATACATTCTTTACTTGTTACTCATAGCCGACTTACCACTAACCACCAACGGAATCCAGATCATTAGTTGCACCGACGACTATTCCATCCTAGCGACAGTTAATAACATCACTCAAATGGCGAAAGGATAAACAGCCATCTCTATGCGTCGCCCAGGGAACTAGGAATGTTCCCAAAGTTCTTAAGGCTTAAGCAGGGGTAAAGATAAGGAGACCCTACTAGTCGCCTAGGATTTGGTAGGTCTGTGGCTAATTATGCGGTTCCTAATTTCCACTAGAGAACTAGGACTCTATCCATAAGAAGCCACAATAATCGGCTTTCAAAGCAATCTCTAGTTGGTTGTTATCGATGGACAAAACCCCACCGCCTCGACACATCAGGCGCAACCTGAGGGACCTCGAGAGGAAAGTCCAAAGATTTCAAAGAGTTTTTTTCGATAATTCTAACTACAAAACATCTAATGCTACGCTGCACAGAGAGGAAGTACTCATGTCGATAGCGGATTTAAATCCAATCCTGTACTCACGGCTTAACCACCTGGCATTTCTCCGAACAAACGCAGATTACCTAGAGCGACGAGGACCAACGCGTTCAGGCTGGTGTTCACGCCTTAATTCGTTCTTTGTCCCATTCGGGACGGGCACAGCACCCAAAACGTCTGCCCGGTATGCAATAGTACTCCTTACGAAATTCAACACGTCTTCAAATGCCCAGCAGCACCAGCGCATTGTACACCCAAAGCGCTATGAGACAACTCCATCGAAGCGGCTGCGTTCCTTAAACTCGCTTCTGAGGAAACCGATCCGAACACACAAATTTTATGACACACACAAACACACACACACTTGAACTCTACCTTGTCACTATAACAGCAAGAACAACTGCATTATAAAATAATATTTTGAGCATTGCATACGCTTAGGTTTAGCTTACTGTCCCAGATAACTAACTGGCAGTTTAACCAGACATTGAGAAAACGGCCCTAAGAGTCGCAAAAAAACGCATTTAAAATATATGATCAATGAGACGATGTTAATTCATCTCGAGACCTAACGGTCGCCACACATGATCGCGCAGAACCACGACCGAACTTCCATAGGAAATGAGGAATTGTTTTTTTTTCTATTGAGTTTGACGTGGCTCGATGCATGCTCGCGACCAAAATGGTTGCCGTGTGTGGCGACCTTTAGACAGTGGCCCAATTATCAATTTTTTAACTCTGATTTATTCCTCCCTTACAGAATCTAAGTCGGGCAGTATGAATCAAGATACGGCTCTGGCAAAATTGGAAGTGGCCGCATTAGAAAGCGAAGAAGAATCGGAAAAATTCGTCAAACAATTTCTAGAAAACGAACTGCCATTGGACTCATTTTTGGAACAGTTTATGACGTCGCGAAAGACGATGCATTTAAGGAAATTGAAAGTGGAGAAAATGAAGGAAATTATACGTAATCCAAGAGGATCGTCGTATGGTGGTAGCGGCTTCTTTCCACCGAACTCAATCGGCGCTCCGTATTCAATTGGAGTGGGGGGAGGTGTCCCTTATCCTTTGGGACCGATGGCGATGCCTATGCCTGGGTTACCGAGACAGTTTTAATTTATTTATATTTTTTTAAAGAGCCTGTTCAGGACGAATGTCCATGAAATAAGTTTTCACATTTTAATTGTTAAGAAAATATGTACGTCTATACGTTGAACTAGAAATGTAATGTAATATAAAAAAAAAATACCATAAACAATATTTTACGAAATATAATTTTTGAAAAGCGTGAAAAGTTATTTTTATACCCTTTACGAATGTAATATTAACGTTGTCATGAAGTTTGCGACACACAAAAGGAAGCATCTCCGACCATATAAAGTAAATATATTCCTGGTCAATATGACGAGGTAAGTCGATTAAACGTTGTCCGTCTATCTGTCTGGTTCTATGGAAACTATTCTCTCAGTTTTGAAGCTATCGAGATGAAATTTTGTACAAAGCATCAGCGTCATCGTCGAAAATTGGTAACAATTGTCAAATTAACGACAAGCATACCAATAGGCGCGTTTTTTGGTACAATTATACAATCTATCGAGTGCAGGTCAGCCACTCCACTGACTCGTACAGGTTAAGGTTATTGTTATAATGCATGGAGATACCCTAACCTGTACCGAATAGATGTTCTAAAAAACACCTTTTAATGCTACATGAATTTCCATAATTACTTTTCCGCCATAGCCTATTTTGGTTTGGAAAGAGCTGCGCTTGCTCCGCACCTAAAGGATTGATGACCCCAGTATTGACCCCTACCCTAGGTCACTTGTTTCACTCCCTAACAGTATCCTTTTTGTCCTAACATATCTGCAAACACCATTTTTTTTTGCTATGAGAATTTTGCTTTAGAACGAAAGTTCGCATCCCATCACACATACATTAATGTTGCAACGGACAACGACGGCAACCCGAAACAATATCTATCCATGCATGGACAATATCGGTTTCAAACTGCAAACCGAAATAACGTATGCGAAGGAAAATGAAACGAAATCGAAAAACGAAATAGGACATCGAATCTATGCATGGCCACTTTTGGTTAAGTCGCGGAACTGGCATAGCGAGCGGAGTCCAAGGGGGCGTCGCGTCGCCCGGTCAACTAGGAATTTTAGGGTTTTGTAGTAAAAACAAAATCCTTATGAAATCGGTCAAACATGCATGAAATTTGGTGAAAATATGTAGAAGTGTTGTAATTCTCTGGAGCAAGCGATGCGTCGTAATAGACCAACTCGTAAGAAAGGTACCGTCGAGTGTATTCCATTTTTGGCTTTTTCTTCAAATTTGAAGAATAAGGAGAAAATATGTGACTCGGGTTTGCATTTCCAGACCGTTACACTTTACGGTGTGCTCCGAATAGCATATAAATTGGAAAATAATGAAATTTGTACATCTTCTCAAAATAGCTTAAGAATAGTTTATTTCAATATTTACAGTTAGCACACCCCTGCATCCTTTACACACGCCCGAGGTTAAAAGTACTGATGGTCAACGATAACCAACACCATAGGCAATAATATGTTCTAAGTTTCGTTACAAGCACGTAATATGAGTTGGCATGTAAGATACTATCTCATGGGTAAGACATTTTAATTATAACTTTCGAATCTTTTATTAATGACAAAGTGGTCGATCTGATTTTGTGTCCTGCGACGATCACTGATTTTGTGGTGGTCCTTATGCTCAAACATATGTAATACCACCGATGAAGAAATTAGAATTTAAATATTAGGCTGCTTCCTCAATCTGAATTTAATATGAGGAGCTAGGCTTATAATTTTTTTCTCTCCCTCTCCCTCCCTCAGATGTGAACTTTTGATTAATTTGGGGGATTTCGCTACCCAAGGTAGGGAGGGTAAAGACGCGCTGGGCCCATACCATCGGGACCCGTAGCTTGAGCCGTTCGTCATCTGAAGGCTCTGTACCTGAGAGGGAAGAGGATCTGTCCTGATTGGACGGTACTCCCGTTTTATTTATATTTTCGGCCCTATGCCAATTATTAGTTTGGCTGATGCAGCCCTGTATCCCTTCACGGGATTTTGTATCGATTGCGTGTTTTGGGAGTTTGATGTTCGTCGTCACCAGTAGCTTTTTTCTTTTCGCCTGTGGTTTATTTCGCTTTTGTTTATTGTTCTGTTTACTGGGCAGACGTGTGATTCCTTCGTTGTACGTGAATGGAGGAGGCCGATGACTGCCGTGTTCTACCCACCCCACTACTCCCGACAGCTGAGCTGGTCTGCCAGCGCACGTCACGGGTGGTCATCGGAGAGGGTTTTTGTCACTTTAGGTGTACATAGGCCCTTACGGCCAATCCATACCCTCGTCCTCCGGTCTCCATTGCTAATCATGAAAGTTGTAGAACTCTACAAATCTCGCACTATTGTCGTTACGATCTCCCAGACCGTGTCTCCTCATCACATGTCTGAACCCATAGTTATCAGCGCCAACTTTTGCATTCAGATCCCCCATAACCATTATAATGTCATAATGTGATCCGCTCTGGGCACCGTTTAATTGTTCGTAGAAGGAGTCTTTCGTCAAGACATTATCAGATTTAGTTGGAGCATAACATTATTATTGTGATGTCCGGAACCTGGGGGTCATGATTCTGTCGGAGACCGGATCCCAAGATAAGAGACTGTTTCGTGCAGCTCTGGTTAACAGGAGCTCCACACCTGACTCACGACCACTACCGGTAGCTCTACCGGAGTACAATATTACAGTGCTACCCATTGGATAGATAATTTCTCCGCTGTTCCTCCACCTTATCTCGTTAACTCCTAATATGTTTAATTTATACCCCAGAAATTCACTTCTAATTGAAGAAATCTGGCGTTCTGGAGACATACTGATCCATTGTCCAGGAGAGCACCCACATTCCAGAATCCAATCTTTGTCATTGTACGATAGCCAAAAGTCGTAACCGTTGATTCAGTCCTTATCCGAGGCATAGTTGACGTTTCGTTAGCATATAGAAGATTTCGGATACTGCAAGTTGTTGGCATACACATAGGTACTGTCCTTTGTCGGTTTGTACGACAGGCCGCCAAAGGGAAAGGCCGTGGTATTATTCTTACGCCCCACACCACAGGGAGAATGTTTACCTCAACCAAATCATCGCACTGCTATTACTGGGGACTTGACTTGGTTAGCAATAGTCAATGACCACTGCCGTTCCAGGGGGCGATCTTCAATGAATAAAGCGTTGTCAAATACGCTTGCAGTAGAGGACCTCACTAAAGCTGATAAACTATAAAAAGAATTAATTAAAGTCTAACAAAAATTTCCCAAATTTTTGTTTATGTTCATTTTAAATGCAAACCAATTTGTTTCCAAACGTTAAAAAAATAATACGAGTACCAACGACTCATCCACCCTCGACGAAAAGCTAACTACGCCACTGATGGAACTTATTTTATAAGAGATTGGTTTCTGACTACCATAACTCTAAAAAGGAGCAAGAATATGAGATTACGATGAGAAAATTTTTATTTATGTACAGGAATATTGCATATTGCCCAGTTACAATAATATTATTATTAAATATTATATTACGAGTATTTCAATACAATTCAAATAAATTAACTTATAAATAGTTCTTTTGGGAAGACTGAAAACTGCACTCTTTCTTATACACTCTTATACAATTTTAATTTGGACACGAATGATCCGAAGTTAGTGCTAATGAGGTCAACAGCGTCCTTCTGCCAGGATGAACACCCAAATTTTCCCAATTAATCCAGGACAATCTTGCTGTCAAATCTATACAAATAGAAAACATGTAAATTCAAAATCTTTTTAAAAAATCATTGCAAAAATTGACTTACCACTCGTGTTCCAATGGGCCCGGTCAGCTTTAATCTCACCCCGAAGACATTTCTCCACGTAAGTTAAAGGATCGTAATCTGCTTCTAGGACTTCCCTGAGCAATGCAATGTAAGCAATTGCCAATCGAAGAGTATCGATTTTACTTAATCGTTTCTCATACGGAAAAGTTGGTACGTGAACACGCAAATCATCGAAAGCGGAATTAATGCTTCTAAAAATAGAGGAGAAGAACGTTTTGTATTTTCATTTAAATCTGGGCTGATTGACTATTAGAATAGTAGTCCTTTTTTTGATAATCTAATATAGTCACACCAAAATAATATTTATTTAATTTAATAATTTTGTAGGAAGATTCGAAGTTTTTAAATTATTTAGAACCACTCAATAATAGAATTAGTATTATCTCCATACGAATAAGCCAGATTAATACTATACTCCTCAAAACAAAATAAGGGCCACTAAAATTTTCCGATTATTTTTTTGTGGAACAGGAAAATCGTGCTCTGGTTATTTAAATTTAATAAAACAATGCGTATCTCATTAAATTTAATGTAATTAAACAAAAATACTTAATGTCTGTTTTGTTTTTTTTTTTAACATTAAATTATAGACTTAACGCAACCGCTGGGTTCTTTCTTTTCGTTTGTTTAATATCGGGTATGTTCGGTTTTTTTTTTTCGAAACATATGCTCTCAATAAGATGGCGGATGTTTTCTTCTATGATCTCCTCCCAGCACTTCTCAAATAATTGAATCAACTGTTGCTGGTTGTGCACATTTTCTTCAGCTGCGCGGACACGACGTTTTCATTGGTCCCAAAGGTGTTCAATTGGATTCAGATTAGGGCTGTTGGCAGGCCATGCTATCACTTGAATGTTGGCCTCCTCCGGGACAGAGATGGTCGCCCGGGCTGTGTGCATGAGGATGAAACCGTACACGTTGTGAAAATGGGATGACATATGGCCTGAGACAAGCCGTTCGATGCAACTCTGAGATGTCACAGTACCCTCATTCAGAAAAACAAGGTCAGTTTTACTTTGTAAGCTGATCCCGCCTCAGACAATCAGATTGGGACCACGAACATGGCAGGTATATGTTCGTGAATGCAAGGATCTGGAAATCTTTCATCACTTCTTCTCCAAACTCTCATACGTCCATCGCCACTAAAAAACTTCACTTTACACTCATCCGTGAAAAGTACCTTACACCATTCCTCGATGTCCCATTCAAGATGTTGACGTGCAAATCTTAGACGATTCGCACGATGAGCCCGGGTCAGTTTTGATCTGGTTACAGGTCTCCGTAAACATTGCTGGTTTTCGTGCAAACGACGGTCTGGTCGCTGACAAGGGTACCAGTTGTCCGACGTAATCGGTTTTGTAATGGGTCACAGTCCGATCACGTTGTTTAAGCACACCCTCAAAGACTAATATCGCGTACCACTTCACTGTTATCGTTAACAAAACAGTTGAGAACATAACGGCATTCATAAAAATTAGTTATCTGAACAACAATCGGCAAAAATGCTCTCGAAGCGAAAATATTCGGGTGGCCCTTATTTTGTTTTGAGTAGTATTATATACCGTACACAATACTGTAATGACTTGCTCAGCACCTTTGAAGAGAGAGTATATGAGGAAGTGAAAAAGAGCGAGAGAAACAACGCAATTCGGCACAAGTGAGGAAGTAGGAAGGGGGATGAAAATTTGACATCTCTTTTGCTCTATATAGACCGGGCGGGTGTTCCGCGGCAGAGAAACAGACTGGAATGTTATTGTTCCGATTGGAAAAGTAGGAGAGGGGATGACATCTTGCGTGCTTCCTGTGCTTTTATATAGACTGCGCGGGTGTTGCGCAGTGGGGTGGGGCGTGGGTCTCTCTCTCTACTTTTTACGACTGGAATTGCTTCAAGTAGTTTAGTGTTGAGTATATGCGGATTGCTCCTCCATAGGTATTCTCTGTGCTCAGCACGAATATTATAATTAAATAAAAAAATTGAAATATTTTTAAATACCCATTTGGTGCCGATCTCATCATCCGTTTCCTCTCGCGAATGTTCGATTGTTGTCGTTGCATTTTGTACGGTCCACCATAGTTCGGTACGGCCGGCGGTAAATTCAAGTTGGGCGTAGAAGAATCCAGGCAATCTGAAATTACAATTTTAATATTTATGAATATTTTTAAATACAAGTAAATCGCTTCGTTTACCTGTATGATGCAAATATTGTTGTTGAATTTGACGAATATTATTTGGAGTTATTCGCAGGTTACTTGCTGAACTGTTTATGTGTTGTCCAGCATACACGCAAGATGGTAATTCATTTATTAAATCCTCGTCGAAATTGTGGAAATTTATATGGCTGTAAAGGTATGTAGTTTTTAAAATCTTATAAATCTTTTATCTTAAAATATAATATCGATGCTATACACGATACTTTTGGAATTCGCATTTTGAAATCTTTGGATCTCGTATTATGTTCAATTAAAATTTGCCGTATTTCGTGAATTAATTAATTAATCCACGTCTTTTTCTTTGTCTGTTTGTCCCAGTTGGGACAGAATTATGTACAGAAAATCAGTTTGAAAATTCCCCCAGTAGTGCAGGGCGTAAGAATAAGCCGCACATTCTTTCCCGATTTTTCGTAGAAGGCAACTAAAAGGAAAGGATGGGTATGAAATCAACATGCATCATCCGAAACATGGTAACGAAACGTCTACTATGTAAGAGTAGTTGGAGCGTTTGCTCATATGGAAATGGATCTGAAACCGGGTGAAAACATAGAACCTAGAGTTTTGAGTAGCACAAAATTCTTGACAAATTGTTAAGCAAAGGTATATAAACGCATACTAGCTAAGTTTGTATGCAGAAAATAACCAAGTCCAACAAAATTTCCAATTTTTACTGAAATATGATTCGCACTTCCATACTTGCCGGGGCGTACCAGCCATATACCCAGGTCCGCGAAATGCGGAGGCCTCCTCCTTCAGGAGGGCCTCCATTTTTATGGATTTTTGTTTTTTCTTGGAAAATTTGAAAAACTCGCGTCGCGGAAATTCGGGTGCTTGCATGCAGCGCTAGTAAAGGAAAGGCAAACTAAGAAGACCTCTACAGAACAGACCTTTTCTAGGTTTTAAATTTATTAAAAATTGACTGTTTTACCATGGGTGAAGAGCTCAATAGAGCATCTAATGCTGATCAGATAAGAAGGTGGCTTCGAATTGGACGATATTTTGCTAAGAATAAAGCAGTCGGCACTTTCCCACTTTACCTTATCTGATACGAGTTTCAGTCAAATATTGTATTTTGTTTGAAAAATTATGTTTTACATAAATGTCAACTGAAACTAGGTTACTTTTTGGAGATTATTGCCGCGTTCTTTTCACTGCATCAAAAGCTCATTCCTATACAAAACGACTGACAATTCGGATCACATTTGGATCAGAGTTAAATGTGAATTGGTTGAACGCCAACTTGTTTCTCGGCAATTCGCCGTGTACATTTGTATACGAAGTTCGCAATTCGCCCCCACGCGGCGAATGATTTGCATGGTTGAATTTGAATTTACCCGTCACTGGATCCCGGCCGTTCTTTCCAGAGTTCAACTCTGTCTGGTTGTCTCGAATGCGGCTAATGCGAATAATTTAAGCCCAAAGATTTGCTTATCTCATATCATCATCATCGCGGCGTAACAGCCCGACGTCGGGCTCAGTCGATCGTTGTCCTCTAATTGTCTCGTTCACGTGACCACGTCGTCCAATCTTGGAAGCCCAGTAGTTGCTCGGTGTCAGCATATACCGAGCTATCTCCTAACGAGCTCTCGGTCTTCCTGACAGTCTCGCTCCGTCGGCTTGTCGTCCGTTCATTACTTTTTTAGGCATGCGAACATCGCTCATTCGTTGTATTTTACATGCCCTGCTTAATGAAGGCGTTGTAATTTGACGACTTTCGAAACCTCCAGTTCATCCTACAGTTCACACAACTCATCGTTGCACCGGATGCCATATCGGTCGCAAACTACTCCGAAAATTCGTCGAAGGATTTTCCGTTCGAATGTGTTTAGCATGTTTTCTGAGGCTTGGGTTAGGGTTCAGGTTTCGCAGCCATAGCATAGTACTGGTCGTATGATGGTTTTGTGTACACGGAGCTTCGTGTTTCTGTGCACATGCTTCGATTTCATTATGGGGGACCGAGAAGAAAGTCTTATTTGCTAGCTGTATCCTTGATTTCGTCAGCATGATTAGCGTCCTTTGTATTTTAGAGTTGCTACCCAGCTGTGTGAATTCGTCTACGAATTCGATGCTGAGGTCCCCTACGTTGATGTTCGATTGTGCTGGCGTCCTGATTCTTGATTGCATCATTATTTTTGTTTTTGAGGCGTTGTTGTTAATTGCCTTGACTCCTCCAGAGGCATGGGCGCGTCAACATCTCTAGTATTTCTATGCCTTGTTAACATTTCAATAGCATACCTATTTTTTGGAAGTGCAGTTGCTAGCATGCACCTCCTATCCGTGCCGTCTTTATACCGACAGGCTCGGAGCACTGTGGGAGTTCTATAAGTACCCGCGCCTAAATTTGAACCTCCGAGCTTTAGATGTAGTATCGTAGAGCGGTGACCGAACGACCACGGCCACCGAGCGCGTCAATTTGATAGTCCAACTTCTTTTGCAGCGGTGTCAAGAGCATGCCGAAGTTCTTCTGCGTTGGTCAGTTTTCGAGACACGATGTCGATGCGTCGTCGGCGCCTGTCCATCGTTCTGAGGTGTTCTTTTCCTTAGGAACGTGCGAGAAAATCCCCTTATTTTTTTCGCACGTTTCTATGAATGGAAACATCCCGCGGCTAATTCGCGTATATTGGGCCCCAAGCTTTTGGTCGGCAATTTTGCAAAACTTAGAATTCCTGTGCCCAGTCAAATTGGTATACCACTGGTTGGATATTGGATCCTAAGCATTACTTTATTAAAAACGCAATAACTAAAAAATCAATACCAGGTAGAATATTGCAGTAATGTCCAACATAACAAAATTAATATTATGCATATGTAGCTCTAGACAATTCGATAAACCGGAAGTGGTCCGATCCCAGTTAATCCGTATACATCTATAGAGCCGATCACGGCCGTCGGGAGGGAAGTGCGAAAGGGGCGAAACGTCCCGGACCCGTGATTTTAAAGGGACCCGGAAATTTGAAAAATTGAAAGAAAAAAGTCGGTCAGTTTTGTAAAAAAAAGATACCGATTCAAACATTGTTCAAGAATGGAGCAAGAATAATTCTTTTACTTGAGCGTACAAATTTCGATGAACAATTTTCAATTTCCTTCTTTCCGTGCTAAATTTTTGATTTGTCCCGGTGCAGGTCTGGTCGCTACTCGGTCCTCGCTTGACTTGGTCCAGGTTTCGGAGTGGACTGGAACATAGTTATATTATATTATTCAAATTAGTTA
Source organism: Chloromyia formosa (assembly GCA_964017055.1). Classification (NCBI taxonomy): domain Eukaryota; kingdom Metazoa; phylum Arthropoda; class Insecta; order Diptera; family Stratiomyidae; genus Chloromyia; species Chloromyia formosa. The sequence goes on from OZ024817.1 coordinate 80,284,153, forward strand.
TCCTATGACAGATAAAAAAAAAACATTTTTCTAGTGGTGGAACTTGAACCCGCCTCCGCTCTAATTAGAGATCAGCTCTCCAATCATCGAGCTACCGCAACCCTCGTTGAGTACATCGGTGAAAAATGTTGAAAAGTCATCAGCTACTTAGCTGATGACGTCGTGATTAATTTATCAATTACTTTCAATAAATAATTCATCAGCTGATGGCGACAGTATGGTTAGTAGGGATCTCCTGCAAATTATTGATATGATTAGATGGAAACTGACTTATTTATTTGGGATTCTTTTACAGGCAAACTGTGCAGAAATAAACCTCAAACAATTAAGCAGCTGAAAGGCTTGTTTCAGAGCAATAATGCCAGTCACAAATTTTCTTCAAGTACTCCTTTTTTGCTAATTTAGACTGTGATTATTTAAGCAAGCAATATTATTTTTGATTATATATTAAAAATAAAGTATAGAAATATCTTGAAAAAAAAACCGCTGAAATGTCGGCAAATAAGGGGCATTGAGTATATGGGCCAATAGTTGCTCCACCCCGGGCCCGGATTTTCTCTCGACGGCCCTGGCTGCGATGAAGTCTTTGCACAATGTTCATGCAAGGCTTAAAATGCCAGGCCAGGCAAATTTTTAAAATCAAACTTGGGTAAATTATCTTCAATTTGAGACTAGAACGAGACTTTTATTATCTTCAACTTTTGGTTTTTAGGTTTTTTATTTAGAGCATCAGTTTCAAAGATCTTTGAGCTTTAATACAGTGTAGTTTTTCTCCTAAACCTCAAAATTGTCATTTTTCGACTATCAATTTTGACTATACCTATACTACTGAACTGAATTTTGAGTTTGAGTAGGCATTGGACGCAGAATTCAAGGCTCTTTAATTTACGTTAGATAATTTTTCGAGCGACTGTTTAGAAGTTATAATAAAAGGAAACTATTTAAAAAAAAAGGACTCAAATTCTCCTAAATTTCGCGTGCCAAAAGTTAAGCTCACCTTCTGTGACCGTGATAACTTTGTTTCCATGTATTTACGAGTAAAATATATTAGAAAGAATTCAAATTACATCCAGATCTTTCCCAATAATTTACTATTAGAATAATTAATTTACTGGCCTAATAATTATAATAATCTTTACGTTACTTGTCAAATTTCAGATTAGTTCTTTTTATACAAACTCCTCCAAAAATTCAATGCAGTCAGTTATTCCGGTCCGAGCGAGGCCTGATCAGTTTTTTCGTGAACTATTGTGTATTTAAACGAGCAATTAGGGAAGAAATGTGTGCTGACTTATATGTCTTCTACTGTCCGGTCGTTTGCTTCGTCGCTCATTTCTTGCATAATGTTCTCTTGTAAAGGACAACAATCAACCCAATTTGTTGATGCGATGCCCGAGTATTTGTTAAACTGACGCAGTGTCATTCTAGCAAAGATTGGACATAAAACACGCAAACGCGATCAACGTGCACTTGGCCTTAAAATTCTTATACACGGGACGCGTATGCGTGATCGCGTGATTTTACCCGAGTCACGTAAATGCGAGTTGTGTTCACACATAAGTCGAGTTTACGCGGACGAAGCGTCAAAAACGGGTATCGAAGCGAATTTTACTGACGCGGAAATAATACACACGTCATTGTATTTACGCGAGGTGCGTTTACGATTGGACAGCGTATAGGCGAGTACTAAAATCATATTTTTTCATGTGTTTGTTGTTGGATTTATCGACCCATCAACTGGGGATGAGTATCCGTCGGCACTCGTCGTCAGCTAACAAATTACCCGTTGTCGATCACCCGCTGTTTACACGGGACGGGTAGAGATGGCAAAAACCTGCTCTTTTTCAATCGCAGTGATAACTGCGATTGCTCTTTTTCAATATCTGTGAAAAAGAGCAGCTCTTCTAATAGCAGTGATTTTATTGAAAAGGAATGGAAAATAGTGATTGCTAACAGCTCGCAACGCAAAGCGCTAAGTTCCGATCAGCTCTTCCGACGAGCAGTACTGCTCGAAGATAGCTGATGAGAAATTCTGGTATTGCTCTTTGGAAGAGATCGGATCAGAAATTCTGATACTGATCGTCGGAAGATTGCTGATCGATGAAAGAAACTGAGCAGGAGCACATTGCGAGCTGTGTGTTAGCAGATCGGCAAGTTTAGAGCTGGTAGTGCGCGCGAAATGATTGTCGGGCTCTGGCGCCGACACTATCAAGAAACGTAGATGATGCAAGAATGCTCGCATTCAATTCATTTCTGTACAGCATTGTTTTTGTTGTTGTTCGTGGCGTATAGCGTTGTTAGTGTTTTCACATGGGTTTAATGTGTGGTTTTTTTCCCGTGTTTTTTTTTTTGCCCGTGTTTTTTTTGCTCGTGGTATTTCGCCCGAATTTTTTTTTCAATTTGTTTTCGTAGAAAAGAGATACGAATGAAAACAAAAACCTTGCGTTGCGATCCTAGCGAGCTAAAACGAAGTGGCGAGAATTTTATTGGCGATAGACCGTAAATAATACGTAGTATGCAGTACTCATTATTTCTGCTCTTCCAATCGCAGCTCTTTTCAGTTTTCAATCACAATATGCTACTGCTTTTTTAAAAGAGCGGTGAAAAAATCGCAGGTATGAAAAGAGCATACCATCTCTAGGGACGGGTATCGTAGATTTGACGCGTCCGACGGGCTTACGCTGAATAACATTTCCATGATTTAACCTTCCATGTTAGTCTCACCACACACCGTCGAACTCAAACACGAACCTGGACAAATGCCCTCTGACACATACATACACTTCACATAAACGTGAAGAAAACCGGTCCACTTGTACCAAGTTCGTGTTCGAGTTCGACAGTGTGTGGTGACACTAAGACTAGATATGTTAATTTATTACAGAGTTATTATACCCGAATTCCAATTTATTGAAAAAAAAAGAAAACAGTCGGAGTGGGTGGTGTGGGTTTTAATTCACTAATTTCACTTAGCTACACTCATTTGACGTGAAAGATTTCAAACTTAAATGTTTTTACATTTTAAATGATACTCGTATTATACTTAATTTTCAGAACATTAAAAAAAATGGAGCACTAATGGACAAACTGATTGAACCGTTGTACTTATTCCATTTTGATTCAAAACTTTTTTAATTAATAATTACACTATTTTATCACTTCATTGTAACGAACCTCAATGGCGGCGAGGACGATGAATCCGGTAATTGATTTCGAGACATGTCCTTATTTAAATTTTACAATACTCGGGAAGTGGAATTAAATGTCCCAAAGGACTTTACTATTCACAATAAGAACTCAAACTGTGAGTGTTTCATGGTTGCATCCGTATTTTATGTCGGTGAACCGCTCCCTCCTGACAGGATACGAAATGATCAATAAATAGGCGGAGAATACGGAAGGCGGCGCCTCCGGTTTTTAAAAATGGCAGTATGTATGCTGAAAGTTATTTGAATTGTGGACGCTCGTACAGAAGAGTAGTAGAGTATGTAAGAGTATGTACATTGTACATGTGATTTTAGGATGTTTAAATTTTCATTTGGATCTGTGTAGAAGTCAAGGTGTAAAGACATCGTTTATGTTATAATTCGCTGGAGAAAGCGATACGTCATAATAACTTGAAAGGGGGTCCCCATAGAGGGGGATGATGGTAAAAAAAGCTTTCGTATGGTATAAGCAAATGGGGTATCATGGTAAAGGTACCACCAGTGGTGTATTTGCCCTGGACAAGAAAAATCTACCGCCCCAATTTTGTTTACTACCTACTCTTGCCAGCACAACAGGTAAAGTGTTTAGAAAGTGCTTCCCGAATTTCCTGAGTGAAGAGTCATAGTTACATACAGTGCACTATCATTGTGAAGATATGCTTGGTGTTGCACCTGTGGTATCTGTTTTGAGTGGATATATAGACTCTATATATCCTTTTTTTAAGCTTATCTCTTTCTTTTTATATTATATAAAAAATATGTACATTAACGTTTCTTCTGTGGTGTGGGGCCAGGCGCATATTTACATATGGGCTATTTGGGCTATAGCCCAGGGCGGCAGAATTATAGGGGCGGCAAATTTGGGAACGAGAAAAATTTATGAAATATTTTTTTTTTATTTTATGTATGCAAAAATATTGTCCATCATGTTATTTTTATTTGGCATTCAAACAATTCTTCAGTGTTAAAACATGGAATTAAAATGATAAAATTTGGTGCTACTTATCTGTATAGAGTATCTACTATGCATCGTACGTAGATCAGCTCACCGTAGTATTTCGATATGTGAATTTAGACGGTCGCCCAGTGGAAAGATTTCTGTGCTTTCTTCCCCGAATTGGCCATAAAGCAGAAGATTTGTTCAGTGCAGTGATGGATATTTTGAAATTAAAACAAATACAATAGATGTGAAAAACTGTAGGGACAGTCTTATGACAATGCCACCAATATGTCTGGTATATATTCAGGACTTCAGGCTAGAATAAAAGAAGTGTCTTCAACAGCAACATACACCCCATGCTCTGCTCATTCCCTTAACTTGGTTGGCCAGTGTGCAGCAGAGTGCTTCAAAGAAGCTATTGAATTCTTTTCCCTACTAAAAAATGTACACACCTTTTTTACTGCATCTACTCATTGCTGGAATATTATTAATATATATAATCTGGATAATCCGAAGATTACTTCATCTGCAGCTTAATCTGGGTGTGGTGAGTTTAAAATTGTATGTATTTGACAGTCGCAGATTAAATCAGCCGGCGCAGATGAAGTAATCTGGGGATAGTGTAAACGTAATATCACGTTTACACTATCCCCAGATTACTTCATCTGCTGCTTAATCTGGGTGTGGTGAGTTTAAAATTGTATGTATTTGACAGTTCCAGATTAAATCAGCCGGCGCAGATGAAGTAATCTGCGGATAGTGTAAACGTAATATAAACGTAATATTATGCCCGAACCGAATTTTTCAAGCAATGATTCCATGATAAATTTTGTTCCAGAGGTAAAAAGATCATAAAAAAGGCATTTCCATTAATTTTTAGAGCTTTGTAGTGAAAATAAAACCCTTATGAAATCGGTCAAACGTCCCTGAAATATCTGACGAACTCCTGAAGCTACATGCATGAAATTTGGTGGAAATATGTAGAAGTATTATAATTCTGTAGAAGAAGCGATGCGTCGTAACTAGGATGGGTTAACTTTAAGGAGGGTCCTCAGAGAGGGGAAATGAAGGTACATTTTTTGTTTCGTTCGGTATAGGCACAGATTAAATAATTGTAATGAACCACCTGCAATGGACCATATGGTAGTGCTGCTTCCACCGGCAGATCTATGGCACCTGATGAGTAAGGATCTGTCGGTGGTACGAAACCAGAGGCCAAGGGTCCCATTACAACTGGACCCCAATACGAGCGCGAGGGTAAGCGTGTTGTGTATTATGTGCATCGCACGCACAACACAACGTTGGCTTACTTCGGTGGCTGGGTCGCGGCCCACACAGGTGCATTGGCGACCCACTTCAACATTTGTTCGAAATTGCAAGAAGTGAGCTAGGTCAACACGACTAGAATTGTGTCGACCTGGTTTGCACCTACGCAAGCAGAACGCGATGTTGGCTTGGTTCGCGATTGCGTAAGCGGGTCGCCACCGAGCTATCGAGGTAAGTATTTAGAAAATAAGAATGAGTAGTTTAGAATCCAGCTAGCAGGTAAGCCGTCTTGTAAAATAAAACAAGTATAGACCATCAAACTAAAACCTTGTATGTATTTTCTCTGAAATTGGATTTATCTCGGAGTATCCACGAAGGGAAGAACAACATCTACAACAAGCGAGCCATCTGCCAACCATTCCATCCTTACCGACTAATTTTTTTTATTCCCCATTTTTGCCTCCCTTGTTTGTGTTGTCTTCCCCAGGCCTATGAATTTTTGTTAATGCCTGCCTGCGTGCCTGCCTGCGTGCCTGCCTGCCTGCCTGCCTGCGCCCTGCTGCGTCAGCAAATCGTGCAGATAAAAGATACTTGCACCAACTCGCAAGTGTCTCTGCGGTCCCATCGAGGCGTCCGTCTACATCGTCGTCGCGAGTCATCATCATCATCGTCAGTCACGCGACTGTACCTAGCTCATAGTCATAAAATTTGTATTTTATCTTGTACCTCACAACCTAGTAAATATAATAAAATAACGCGTATTTAAGAAACACTCGCTCCCTTTATTTCTTGAAAGAACTTCCGCGCCCACAGGCCAAAACGTAAAGGACAGGGGCAACGAGCGGCGAAAACCCCGCCCACATCTCCCGAACTGAGCTACAGCAAGCATAGGCCGCTGCTTAGCTCGTTGAGGGGCCTTTTTTCATCGCCAGATGGCACGGCCCGACCTCCACGGTCATATGCTACCTTAGGCTCCGTCCCCACGGGCATCTTCGTATGCCCACCAAACCGTCCGTTATATTACGTTTACACTATCCCCAGATTACTTCATCTGCGCCCGCTGATTTAATCTGGAACTGTCAAATACATACGATTTTAAACTCACCACACCCAGATTACGCTGCAGATGAAGTAATCTGGATATAGTGTAAACGTAATTTTACATAATAATAATATAATATAATAATAATATCTGTGGTAAGAAAGATACCGTCGAGTACATTTCATTTTTGACAATTTCTTCAAATTTGGAAAAAGGAGAAAAGAGGGAGAGGAGAAAATATGTAACCAGAACCCCCCCCTACATTTCGAGACCGTTATAATTAAAAATATGGAAATTTACAGGAAAGCAGCAGTTCTCTAGCATAGAAATGAAAAATAATAGACTTTTATGCCGGGCTTCCACCAAAGAGACAGTTTTGAAAAACACGGACAAAAACTGTTTTTCTGAACAAAAACACAAATGTTCTGTAAAAACAGAACAGTTTTGAAAACATTTGTGTCTCTAACAACTGTTTTAGGAGGCAAAACACGTTCCCATCGCGAATGGGAAAATGTTCTTGTTTTCTAGAACAGATCAAAGGAAAACACATTTGTTCTTGTTTTTTTGTCTGATTGATTGAAACACGCAATTTTATTTTCTGCGACAGCATTCAAGTATACAATCAGTTGTCATTTTAAAGGTTCAAGGGTTATATATTTAACTTTTAGTTTTTTTTTTTTTAATTGAGAATTGACCCCGTTTTTTCTGTTTTAGATGTCATTTATTAAAAAATGCCATAGCTTATTATGAAATCTTCGTTGTCTGACATTTTTTGGGACACATGTTGAACAAGATAAACAGAACTAGAGACAAAACCAGTCTGTTTAATTTAAACAGTTTGTTTACATAAAACAGAACTGTTTTCAAAAAACAAAACTTGTTTCTGTTTTTGTTTTTGAAAACAAAACTGTTTTTTAAAACTGTCTCTTTGGTGGAAACCCGGCATAATATCTCACAAAAAAAAACAATAATAGTACATTTATTTTTGCAGTTAGCACATGCCTTAAGCACATTCCAATTCCAGGTCAAAAATATTGATGGCCAACGATAATCAACACCATAGGCACTAATATCCTTAAGTTTCGTTACAATCACGTAATATATTTTTTAATAAAAGTACATTCATTTAAAGTTAGGCATTTTGACACTCTCTATACAAAAAATACACCGACCGGCCTCCTGCATAGATGTTACTACTCGTACTTGCATGTTGTTTTTCGTAGTGCGAATTGCAGTTATTTATTTATAACAATTTTAGAAATGATAAAGATTGGGTGGGGGTGGTGATTCTAACAATAATCTATAGTACAATATATCTATTAAAGTGAATGTGTTTATGTATGAACGCTTGTACTTTCTAAACCGCTGCACAGAATGACATGAAAATTTGTACAACGATTCATTATGTCACTGCGCGGGCTATAGACTTGGTGCAAATTCTTAGTAACTATGTTGTGAAAATACAATACATAACCTAAAATGTGTAATTCTGCAATTCTCTCTCTCTCTCTCTCAATTTCCCTAACCCCTTGTGGGGCATAGCGCGTCAACTGTTCCATGTGGCCCAGTTGACGTTTCGACGGCATAAACTAGTTTCGGAGAATGCAGTTGTCAGCATGCACCTCCTGCACATCCATGGCCACGAACGTCGTCGTGGACGGGATTAGAACCCAAAACGCCGGTAGTCAAACATGAGACTAATGCCTCAACACACTGCGCTACCGGTCGCCCCCAATGTGTATGACATGGATCTAAACGCATTGGCCTTAGATCTCGAGCACAGTTGGGCTAAAAATTAACACCAACAATACCAAGGACGCATGATTCAAAAAATTGGATAAAATATTTTATCGTCCGGCTTCATTTGCATATTCCGGCTGGAAACTTAGTGGCTCACCAACGTATGTAAATCTAGGGCATCGGATGGAATAGTCCTGGCAGCGCTAATTTCGGTTAGTCTTAAGAACTAGAAGGCGAAAGTGCTAATTTGGTCAAACTGCTGAACCTGTTATTGCTAATATTGATTATATTGGCGAAATATGATAATAACTGATATGTACTCGTATACGTATAACTTATACCGAAATGCTAATTTGGTTAACAGCTAATTTGGACGGCAATTTATTTATTAAATGCTAATTTGCTTAGATGGTAATTTTTTATAGCTAATTTGATAAGCAAATATCTACTGGTTGTCGGTTAGTTTTGTTAACAGTTAATTTGGAAAACTGTTAATTCCAAACGGGCAAGCTGCAACACATCAGAGTGTTAAGTATTCTACTAATTTGGTAAACTTCAAAGTAGATAATTTGGTAGTAGACTAACTGATAATTTATAATACATCTAATTGGCAATTGATATTCGCTATTTGTAAACTATTTAAGTGTATAACTACCACTAAATAAATTTTCGCAAGTTCGAATTAACATAATCATTTTACATTCAATTCATAGCAAAATACACTCACTGGCTCTATAAAACATATCGGTGACAATTGTAACCAGAAACTTGTATTTGATTTTAATAACCGTGAACATGAAATTAGCCATGTCAATGACAGGGGGTGAAGGGGTCCTTCACGTGTACAAAAGAATTGGAACACGCGTGCGAACGCATTCCTCATTGATGAAAGACTATTAACGTTGTATAGCTACAGGCGTCAAATAATTTTCCCCTAATTTTATCATCGCGTCAGAATCATTCGAGTGGACCCTTTTCGATTTTTTTTTCACGATACAATCTTCTCTGATCTCTTTAAAATTATACACCAACAACACTTTCCACCCCGGAAAATAGTTGTGACGTTCTCAAGTGAAATCCTGTTACAAATAATGTAAATAAGCATTTGACCAATAATACCCACAATCAAATTATTTTCTTGTATGGTGGTTTTGCACACCCCACTTTATGTCCGGGACTTTAAGGGGACTCACTCTTTGAAGGACTGTGAGAAAAACTAACATTTTCATTAGGGATTAAAGCGGCGTTATCCTGATATCATTGTTATGATGACGATAATGAAATTATTAAAATAAACAATAATATTACATTTATCGGTAAAATAGTCAGAAATGTTGAATATTGCACCGTTTTTATTCAATATTTAAAGAATTTAAAACAATTGAAAATAATCCTTTTTTTTCTTGTAGAGCGTAGGTTAGGTTGGATGGCGCCGCGTAGACCGCTTGGGTCCATAGCGATACCACGTGCACGTGGTGACGATACTCATTTCGTTCCAGTGTTAGCCGTTACCAACAGATCTTTGTTGAGCTCGAAGGATCCTGACTCATTAGCGAAACTCCGGAAACTTCTCAAGCTGAGACTGACAGTAACTCCTTCTAGATCTTTGAAAAGTAGGAGGCTCCCAGGCATTTTAGTGTTTTCCTAGTGGGGGCTGGTGAATCGCATAGAAGGTGCATTAGAGTTCCCTCTGTATTTGGTAGCTTGCAATTTCTTCATTCTGTCATAAACCCGACGTCACCAGATGATAAATCTTTGAAATTAGTGGAATCAATTAAGCAATCCGAACAAATATTTAGATCGATTAACCAACCAGAGAAAATATTTTAATCTCGACTTAGAATTCATCTCGTAAGTGGTTTTAGAATTAAAATTTGTTGATGATAGGTGGTTTTAAGTATCCAAGCGAAAAATTAAAATAAGGAGTTGATGGAATTGAATGATTTTGAATCCGAGAAGGATGTAGGAGGCAGCGTAAATGATTTTGACGATTTACAAAAGTTAGTTAAAATCAAGACATCAAAGATTACGGTCGGGCGGTCAATTAAATTAAAGTTCACAACTTAAGTACTCTAAAGTTCTGTTCAGAAAAATAAAGTGGGTAAATACAATAATAATTTAAAAGTGCATTATTATTAATTTAAAAGTGCATAAACACAAGCAGTGCCCCTTAGTACGCCCACTAGTAGTGCGCTCGGTCGTCTGGGTAGTCCCAAGAGGCTATTGGTCTTCTTCTTATCATAGGAGTTCCAGAATATTTTCGTTATTCTAGATTTTGGTATTGTGTTAGTTTCTGTTGGCCAGCTCATAATTTTCTTGTCGAGCGTAGCGTGATGTGTGATTTTTGATATTTTAAAATCACGTAAATTATGGCGTTTTAAAAGACAACGAAGAGTGTCTTATATGGAGAAATATCACACGGAAAACAGATTATATAAATGTTATATAAAATAATAATATTCAAACCAATCTGGTCATTCGTCGTTTTTTATTAAAAAGATGGTTTTCCTTCTTTTATCATTACGGCTTTCTCGGCACCGAAAAGACAATCAAGACTGTCCGCCTCCAATGTTACTACTTGCCTTAATCCCTAGTGGGGCATAACGCGTCCCGCTTTTCCTGCGCACCATCGTACCTACTCTGTTCTGAGCATTCTCCCATGTCTAACCCAGAAACTTACACTCTTTTGTCACAGAGCGGCGCCATGAAATTTTAGGACACCCTTTGATTGACTTTAATTGGGAATGGGGTTCTATTTTATGGCATATAAAGCAATGCAGTTATCATCCTTCCGCAATCCGTAACCTATCCACTGCCATTTTCGCCTTCGTATCAATTCATCGATTGGCTTCTGACCCGTACGCCGACTCAGCTCTTCATTTGATATTGTTTAGGGACATGACTTGACGAAAACTTGTAGATTCCTGGTAACTCTTACGGACACTTTCCTAGGTGCTGCTCCCAGCTTGGTCTTAATACTGATATGACTGCTTTATCAGATTTTGGAAAGCATGCCGCATGTGCATTTCGCCTGGTTGATATGACGAGCAATGCTCTGCTCCGTACCACCATTTTCAACGCTACCAGGTAGACGAAATTGTCCACCTTCTCTACAGGCTGCCCATTAATATTGATGGCAATAGGTTTAGGATTTCTTTTTCGCAACGGCAGAACAAAAATCTTTGCCTTGTTGATGTTAATCTTTAGCCAAACCTTGCTCGTCACTCTCTCGAAATCTAACGCCATTCCGCACAGATCCACGATTTTGTGGTAGAGTAGGCATATGTCGTCAGCATAGTCAAGATGTTGTAGATATGATGTATACGTTTATGGAATTTCTCTGTCCAGTCCGGATAGGGCTGCCTCCAACCCACCGCCAATCACTATAAGGAATAGGATCGGCACCCCTGCCAAACTCCACTTCGAATCTCAAAGTCCCCCGACACCTTACCTTTATTCAGAACGCGATATTTCGCACCATCGTAGGTTGCCTTAATAATAGCCACAAACTTCTCAGGGGTACCTCTTCTGCGCAAAGCCACCCATTTGGAATCCCGCTTCAAACTGTCGAAAGCCTCCTCAAAATCAATGAAACGCAAGTGAAACGATGAATCGTACTCAGCGCATTGCTCGATGATGATTCGCAAGGTATTAATGTGGGCGACTGGTAGCTCAGTTCGTAGAGGCATCTGTCTCATATTTGACTACCGGCGTTTCGGGTTCAAATTCCGTCCACGACGACGTTCTAGTGCGGGGCGTTGTAGTGCGGGCGTAGTAATAAGACATAGCATCTCCCGACTTGTCGCTGGTAGGCGGCTAAATGGAGGCCCAACTAACAACTTTGTTCTTATAGAGATCTTCAAGGATTTTATAAGAACTACATTTAGTTTCAGCTAAGACTTATTGACTTGCAAATTGTTCTGATAGAAATCTTAAAGAACGTTTCTAGCCAAAAAGTGGCGTATGAAATTATGAGTATAAAATATTTTAAGAATTCTTCAAGTCTTCTTGACAGTTCTAACTAGAGAACTTATCAGAAAGATATCAGTAAAAGTACGTATAAGTGATTTACAGTAATCTGCTATACATACATAGATCACCTTTAAGAATATTAACTAAGAGACAAAGATTTCTATTGGTTTTCAGTAAGTAAATTTTGTGCTTATTGTAGCATTAAGTGGAATTCATGATACTTTTGGAAGTTCTCTATAAAAATACGAATGGAGTTGAAATTCATACTTGTATCATTGGTCTGATGCACTTTTTCGCAGTGGATTTTGTCGATTTGAGAGTCAAATTTTCTCTGCGAAAGAAATTTTTCTGATCAAATGCTGTACAAAACTCCCACAAAAACGAATCCCTCTCGAAATTTAGCATACTACCTTGCCTTAACCCCTAGCGGGGCATAGCGCGTCAACTACTCCTGCGCGCCATCGTACTCTGTTCTGGGCAATGGGGCGCAACTCCCCAAAAGACTTACCCAGTACCTGACACTCCTTTGCCACAGATCGACGCCATGTGATTCGAGGACCCCCTCTTGGTCGGCCTTGGTTGGAAATGGGGTTCCATTTCATGGCATGCAAAGCAATGCAGTTATCACTCTTCCGCAATGTGTGACCTATCCACTGCCATTTTCGCCTGCGTATCAATTCGTCGATTGGCATCTGACCCGTACGCCGACTTAGCTCTTCATTTGATATTGTTTCGGGCCAGAAAATTCTTAAAATTCGACGAAGACATGAGTTGACGAAAACTTGCAGCTTTCTGGTAACTCCTACGGAAACTTTCCATGTACTGCTCCCATACAAAAGTACTGATAGTACCAGGGAGCGAAACAGGCCCAGCTTGGTCTTGATGCTGAGATAACTGCCCTGCCAGATTTTGGACAGCATGCCGTATGCACGTTTAGCCTGGTTGATACGACGAGCGATGTCCTGCTCCGTACCACCATTTTCGGCAACAATGCTACCCAGGTAGACGAAGTTGTCCACCTTCTCCACAGGCTGCCCATTAATATTAATGGCAATAGGTGTCGGATTTCTTTTTCGCAACGGCGGGCTAAGAACCTTGGTCTTGTTGGTATTAATCTTTAGCCCAACCTTGCTTGCCTCCCTCTCGGGATCTAACGCCATTGCGGACAGATCCATGATTTTGTGGGAGAGTAGGCATATGTCGTCAGCGTAGTCAAGATGTTGTAGATAAGATGTCAAAGTCCATTGAATTCCTCTGTCGAGTCCGGATAGGGCTGCATGCAACACATCGCCGATCACAATGAGGAATAGGATCGGTGAGAGGATGCACCCCTGCCGAACTCCACTTCGAATCTCAAAGTCCCCGACACCTTACCTTTATGCAGAACGCGACATTTCGCGCCGTCATAGGTTGCCTTAATAATAGCCACAAGCTTCTCAGGGATGCCTCTCCTGCGCAAGGCCCCCCATATAGAATCCCGGTTCACACTATCGAAAGCCTTTTCGAAATCGATGAAAAGCAAGTGAAGCGGAGAATCGTATTCAGCGCATTGCTCGATGATGATTCGCAAGGTGTTAATGTGATCAACACAGGAGAATCCGGATCGAAAGCCAGCCTGCTCTTCATCAATTGTGCTTTCTAAGTGGGCCTTTAGTCTTTCCAGGACGATTTTAGCTATTATCTTGGCAACGGCAGGAAGCACACAAATGCCTCTCCAATTATTACAGTCTGTGAGGCTACCCTTCTTTGGAAGTTTGATGATCAAACCTTCCTTCCACTCAGTGGGAAAGGTCTCTGTATTCCACGCTTTATCAACAAGTGGGTGCAGCAAATCGGCAGTTACGCTTGGGGCTGCTTGATAAAGTTCGGCAGGGATGCCGTCAAGTCCGGCGGCCTTTCCTCGTTTTAGTGCAATAATTGCAGTGACTATTTCCTCTTTAGTCGGGGCAGTGGACCGTATACGCACATTTTGATGGTTAGCTAAATTATCTATATGAGGGGGAACTTCACCAGAGGTTACACGGTTCAAGACCGCGGCGAAGTGTTCTTTCCACCGCCTCATTTGATCTTCTTCCAAGATAAGTAGCTTTCCATCACTATCTTTCACCGGATGTTGGCAGGAGTTACGACCACCTGTAAACTCCTTGATGACACCGTATACGGCGTTTAAGTTGTTACTTCTAGCGGCTTCTTCTGCTGACGCTAAAAGAGAATTGGCATAAACTCTTTTATCGCGTCGCACACTACGCTGAACTTCTCGAGCTTTCTGACGGTAAAGGAGTTCGATGCTGCTTCGATTGTCGTCTGAGGCTGCAGCCAAACGAACTTTCAGCTCCTTTCTTTCAACAATCCGCTGCCATGAAGCGTCGGACATCCAGGGCTTATTCCGGCAATCCGGGTTTGGGCCAAGGATGGTATTTGCGCTATCAATGTACGCATTTTTTATGGCATCCCAGTTTTCGTTTATGTCACTATCTGGGAGACTAGTTATCTCAGCCGCTTTTTGCGCCAGATGGTCATTATATTGTTGTAAGACAGCTGGATTTTTTAGTCGAGCGGTGTTGAATTTGCGGGGCCTGGATCTTTCGTCGCTGGGGCGGCGCACGGCTGCAATACGCAATCGAACATTAGCGATCATAAGATAATGGTCTCTTCCCATCCCAATATCGGCACCCTTCTTGTTTCGCACGTCCAGGAGGCAACTCTTGAATCTTTTACTAATGGCAAAATGGTCGATATGATTTTGTGTTCTGCGCCGATCAACAGAGGACCAACTGATTTTGTGGTGGTCCTTATGCTCAAACATAGTACCACCGATGAAGAGACTGTGAAAGTTGCAGAACTCCACAAATCTTTCACCGTTGTCATTACGATCACCAAGACCGTGTCTCCCCATCACATGTCTGAGCCCATAGTTATCAGCGCCAACTTTCGCATTCAAATCACCCATAACCATTATAATGTCACCTTTAGGTGTTCTGCTCTGAACGGCGTTTAGTTCTTCGTAGAAGGAGTCTTTTGCCAAGACATTGTCGGGTTCAGTAGGGGCATAACATTGTATTATTGAGATGTTCCTCATTTTGGTCCGGAACCTGGCGGTCAAGACCCTGTCAGAGACCGGTTCCCAGGATAAGAGACAGTTTCGCGCGGCTCTGGTTAAAAGGAGCCCCACACCTGACTCACGGCGACTACCGGCAGCTTTACCGGAGTACAACATTACAGTGCTGCCCGTTGGAGAGATGAATTCTCCGCTGTTCCACCATCTTATCTCACTAACTCCTAAGATATTTAATTTGTACCTCAGAAATTCACTCTCTAGTTGAAGAAATCGTGCGTTCTGGGGACCTTCTGATCCATTGTCCAGGAGAGTACGCACATTCCAGAATCCAATCTTTGTCATTGTACGATAGCTAAAAGTCGTAACCGTTGAGTCAGTCCTTATCCGAGGCATAGTTGACGTTTCGTTAGCATATAAAGATTTCGGATAGTGCAAGTTGCTGGCATACACATCCTGTCCTTTGATTGTCGGTTTTAACGACAGGCCCTCAAAGGGAAAGGCCGTGGTATTTTTTTTTTCACACCCCACACCACAGGGGTACCTCAACCAAATCATCGCACCGCCATCACTGGCGGCTTGACGTTGGTTGGCAATGGTCAGTGACCACTGCCGTTCCAGGGGGCGCCCACGCGGAGGACTATGGAAGAGGAGTTTTTGCCCCCCCCCCCCCCCCCCCCCCCCCCATGAATTAAATGTACTTTTTGCATAGTAGCCAATAGTAGCCTAAAATGTATTAAACACGTTCTTATTTTCTTGTCAGACCCTAAGAAATACATTTAAAATGAAAATATCCAAAGTCACCAAAGTATTGAAGAAATTAATTTCTGGCGCAATAATTGCTATAACGAAACAGTCGAAAAAGATGGCGGTTCTCTCAAGCTAAAATAGAACTTATAAGTGTTTAGTTAAGTTTGTTGCTCCCATAAGTAAATTATAATAACTTCTTCCTATTAAACTTTTCTTAAAAATTGCAATTAAACTATATCTTTCCCTACAACCTTCGCCTGACTTCTTTAAGTATCAGAGTGTATAGCTTTCTCATTGAAAGCCGTTCTACTCATCTCTATTTAAGCTAAAATATTACAACCCTGAAACAGGAATATATTCTTGATCAAGCTTATTATACAAGCAGTACGAGAGTTGACAAACGGCAATTATTCCTATAATGGTTTAGTTAGGCCTACACTGCATTAACACTTAGAATGGGCTAAAGCAAAAACTTTAAGAGGATTTTTTCTAATAACACAATTGCAAAAATTACTTATAAGGCTATAATCTGAACAAAATGCCTTTAAAGTTTTCATCGAGCTTCCAATCTGCACTAAAGACTTTTTACACGTCTTTTCTTTTAAAAGTTACAACAGATTCAGGTATTAGTTTTACTTTTTAGCAGCATGCCTAATAAATATCTTTAACGTAATATTTCGTTCCGAAAGGTTTAATATCGATATTATAAGAGTTTTGGTTCTCACCTCAAGAGCAAATTGTTAGTTGGGGGAACAGGAGGTGTATGCTGGCAACTGCATTCTCTGAAACTAGTTTATGCCTACGAAACGTCAACTGGGCCACATGGAGAAGTTGACCCACAAGGGGTTAGGGGAATTGAGTAAGGTACTAATGTGATCGACACAGGAGAATCCGTATCGAAAGCCGGACTGCTCTAAATCAATTGAGCTTTCTAATTCTAAGTGAGTCTTTAGTCTATCTAGAGAGACAAAATGAAATGTTATTGTTGACAAAGGAGAAGTATGAGGGTGTGTCTCTCTGTTTACTTTTTACGAGTGGAATTACTTCAAATACTCGTAGTTTAGTGTTGAGTATATGTAGATTGCTCCTCTATAGATTCTCTATGTCTTTAACCCTTGTCCTCGCAATAGGTGACTCACTGAACAACTTCAAAACCATTGAACGTGGTGTAAATTTCTTTTGACTACTTAATTACTAATGCAAAACAAAACATATCCAATTCATTAAAATCAGAGGCGGACAGTCCTGATGGTCTTCTCGTAAGATGAAGTACCTTAAATACAAAATCTTTTCTACAAATAAAGTATCTACTCTACTTCCCACCACAACTATCTCAAAACTTTCCCATGAAATCACAACAATTCGCATTTGATGCGGTTTGTGTTACTGAAAACAAACAAGGAAGAGCGCGCGGTCAAATGTGTTAACGCATCATCGCACAAATCAAATATTTAACAGGCAATATGTTTCGCGGCAAACAGATAAATTAAAAGCCACTTGAGCTAAACAGATTGGTGTCGGGGGTGAGGGGTGTATTGCTGGTCGTGTCCTTACCACTCTCACACAAGGGTACTTATTGGCCTGAGGCGAAAGTTTCAATGAAAGGTCGCGTGGACGAACAATCCAAACATATTCGCCAAATCGAGCAAATCCTTTGAGGAGGCATACGTTTCGGCGTGTGTCAAGTGACAACTACAATTGCGGGTTGCGGATCCTGTCCGACACACAAGTTTTTCTCTTTGCCGTGACGAGGGGTTGGATGATGCTGCAAAAGATGCTCACAACGTCCGGATGTGACAGGGGGCGGTTGTAAATTACTAGTGTGGAAAATTACATGTTAATAAATTGGCCGGAAAGAATTAGCGATTCGTATGATGAATAAGTGAAAAACAAGTCGTGGGTATTTTACGTTTTGAATTGCAACTTGGTATTGCTAACATAACGAGGAAACTCTAGAATTTAGAAGTTGATCGAATTTCATTGTTTTATTATTTTTTTATCAATTTTTCGATGTGGCTTTTTTCCTTATACCTGAAGGCCATAAAGGGATGAGTTCATTCATTTTCATTGTGTAACATGCGGGTTGGAAATTTGATCGCTTAATGTCGAGGTGTAGGCAATTACTACAATAGAATATTCATAATATGTCCGTCAGAAGTTATTTCGCTGTTTTTCATGTTTTTTTTTCCTAAATAAAATATGCAGGTGTTGTATTCAGATTTTTATTCGATTTTTTAATTGAAAATATCCTACTGATATCGCCAGTGGCAAACCATCGGGCTGCAAACAGTTTGGAGTAGCATTTATAGTGAACGCAATCACCTCAAACCGCATATTACTTACTTGGCATGCACTTTAATTTTTCATGCGCAGCTACAAAAAAGATCAGGCCCAACATACTTGTATTTCCTTCCACTAAAAAAGGAACTATACGAAAAAAAAGTTGCAACCAAAATAACATCATCGTTACAGATAAATCCACTGAAGTTTCACTCAAGATGTAAACTATACCTACAGGTCAATTATTTATTCTAAGGGATGGATGGTTTCGATTTCGAAGTGATATTTGAAATATATTTGTATTTGTACTATATCTTATAATCCAACATTTGCTCGAATATAATTCGATAAGGAACGAAAGATTTATAAAATACGTTCTATGATGAAACCGAACCCTGATCAATACCACCGTATGGTGCTTGCGGTCCATTGTGTCCTTTAAGTCCTGTTCTGTTCATAGCATTGGTTTTATGTCCCACCAATCATCACCTCGATTCCAATACTGCCCATATTTTCTTAATTTTGGACTCCATTTCGCTTCATACGCAATAAGGTCCTGTAATCGGACGAGCCTGATTGTGAAAACCAGTCAATGGGTTGTGCTTAGGATAACCCAAGGAAGTCCCATACCAAATATGGTTTATATCGAACCACGAGAGGTTTGACCAGACAATCGAACGAACATACAACATGGTTCGGACTATATGCGCGTCCCTTAAGATCGCCACCCATGAACGAGCACAACCACGACCAAACTTCCATCGAACCATCAAATATCATAGAACGGTGGAAATAGCGGGAATTTTTTTCCACACGTTCTATGAAATTGATGGTTCGATGGAAGTTTGGTCGTGGTTGTGCCCATTCATGGGTGGCAACCTTTATATGAACATATGGGACCGCTCAAAAATCAGCACGGAATGAAGCACTCCCGATTACATTCGGCTCTGCTATAAGTTAAAAAACTGGGTCAATAGGAATATTCACGAGCAGTTGCAGTTGGAAGTTCATAATTTTGTCAGAATATTGTTTTCCGAAATCGGCGACCCAAGGGAGGGATTTATCTCCTGAATTCCCCCTCCCCCATATCTACACCACTGCTAGTTTGCATAGAAACAGACAGACAAAGCCTAATCGACTCACCTCGTCATATTGGCCAAGAATATATAGGCTTTATGCGGCCGAAGATGCCTCCTTGTGTGCGTTGCAAATTTCATGACAAAGTTAATATGTACGCACCCTATTACATTCGTGAAAGGCGTAGAAAACAAGACAAAAGTAGAGACTTGAGTATTAACGATAACATGAATATGTACATATACTCATCATCATCATCGTGGCGCGACAGCCCGACGTCGGGCCTTGGCCGCCTGGAACATATACTAGTCCTGTCAAAAACAGTTTCTCCGCAATTCACTTCTGGCACTGCGTTGAATAGGCAAAAATCGTTAACATTAAAAGACCATCCGGTTATTATCGATTCCGCTTCCTTCCAGTTCGCATGGACATATCCCAGTCACCCTTCATCAAAACAACCAATAGGAAGAAGTCACCGCCCATTGGTGGATAGACACTCGTCCATACCAACCCGTATGGATGCCTGCGTATAAAATTATGAGTATGTATACGTACTCACATATACTATATATGGCTGAAATCATTCATCCTACACGTCCTGAGATAAATTTTTCGATAGTTGCTTTGATTTTGGGTCATTATAAAATGGTGTGAAAGGTGTATTTTTGCGAGTTTATCCGCTGTGAATGATCGTGACGAGCACTCATTTCCTACACGCCCCTAATTGCTACTGCTAGCTCTACTTTACGTGCCGACTGTGCATTTCAACAGTGCGCCATTATATAGGGGCGCAAAATCACCAAATTTATTAAATACTCGAATGTTACGTTCGAAATGATATTTTGACTAAAACTTCTTTGAAATATTCTTCTTAAGGCCAACATACACCATCCGGAATTCCGGACAGGCCGTTTATTTCAATAGACGAATGTATTTGGTATACAACTTTGCTTCCGCCGTTTTCCGACACAGCCGTCTGTCAGAAAACGTCGGGAGAAAAATTGTACACCTAATATTACGTTTACATTATCCTCAGATTACTTCATCTGCGCCGGCTGACTTCATCTGCAACGACACACTTTCATCGCGCACGTGTTTGTTTACCCGCATCACTAAATAAAATTTTACTAACAAATAAACACTGAACGCGGAAAACGAAAACTAAACACGGAACGCACAAATACCGGGGACTCGCCAGCACCGGTCGCCGACCACTGGATTGTGGATACGATGGCGTCATTGAAGGAAATTGAATTGAATTGAATTGAGTTTATTGAGCGATTTGTACATGTATTTACTTAACCTATTACAGGCTGTTATAGATATGAATGGTGACTGATTAAATTATGTCACTCTGACATTAGTTCAAGCTACATCTATCGGTGAAACATAATATTATATTATAAATTCATTTCGTTTCGGAGAATTTCCTACAGTGCTCACTTGGAGGAACAACCTTTTTTTTAAAATAGATTTTTTTTTTTTTTTTTTTTTTTTTTTTAATATACAACTTAAAACTAACTTATGACTAGAAACTAAAGATTATTATATGCTTATGGGACTTATGTTTGTATAACAATTCTTATTGTAGATTGCCACCCTAATTGTAGACTATATAAGAAAATATTGTACATCACTTTTAGTGGGCTGATCCTGAGAACGCATAGAGAAAACTATATATTACATCATGTTATAATAAAATTTATATAAAACAAAACCGGACTCTGTTACAGAGTGCCATAATACTTCTTGTAATAATAATGAAAATACAGTTTATATTGTAGAACATCTGGGTTGTCTTATATTATATTTTTTCATGAAATTAATTTTTTTCAAAGTAATTCATAAAACTGGAAGAAAATTTTTGTTTATTTCTTTTATTTTTTACTGAGCGTAAGGCACAAAGTTATTATGTTTATTCTAATTCAAAGGAATGCTTGATCAGGAAACCATTGCCGGTTGTAATAGACGTCCCATTTCACAATCAACCCCTGCGGATTTGATTACATTTTTTATCAAAAAATTTTGGTAAGAATTTGGGACTATTGACAGGTTCGAACATATCTGGGAGTCTTGACATGACTAACGAGAGGCCCGATACGAGGGTATTATTGGTAGGACGGGTTTGGCTGCGTTCAGCCATTCTTTTAACAAGAGGGTTAGGGTGGGCCGCCCAATTGCGAGTTCTATGGACGGCCAGTTCTGTGGAGTATTTTATGAACGGGGTGATGTTGGCTTTTTTGTAGAGTGACGCGTTTTTGAAGTGTCTTTTGTTAGGTCTACGATATAATCCAGTGCATGCGCGGAGAATTTTGCGTTCGAAGACTTGGAACTCGTTTGCCACTGTAGGGGAAATGGTAGCCCAAATTGGGAAACAGTATGATAAGATCGGTCTGATAAGGGTTTTGTAAAGTAGAGTTTTTGTGCGGAGGCGGAGAGCTCTACGGGATAATAGTTTTTTAACGGAGTACACGGCTTTTTTAGCCTTGTGTAAAAGAGTCCTCGCATGTTGGTTGAATTTCAAGTCGTACTTCATATGTACTCCTATGTACCTTAGTTGTTTTTTGAGGGGGACTCGAATACCTTTGATCCGAATGGCAATGGCTTTGCTTTCGGTTATCACTCCGTTTTTACATTTTGTACCTGTGTTTCTAAAACAAGTAATTTCAGATTTACTCCCATTAACTCTGAGAGCCCATTTATCGAGGTACTCTATGCATCGATCGATTAAGGGTTGTAGAGTGCTTGCTGCACGAAGAGGACTAGGATCACTTGCGAATATTATGGTGTCGTCAGCATACATCAGGCCACCAGTGGTGGAAAGGGTGTCTGATGGTTCAGATGGGATGGGGTCATTCAATGGAATATCATGCACATATATGTTAAATAAAAGGGGACCCCATATAGAACCTTGAGGGACTCCCGACTTAATATCTTTTGTACACGAAAATTCGTTGTTGATTTTGATTACGAATTTCCTATCAGCCAGAAAATTTATGATTAACCTTAGTAAGGGAGTAGGGCAATTACGGCTTATGAGTTTATCAATTAATCCTGCATGCCATACTGAATCGAAAGCTTTGGATAGATCCAGGGAACAAGCTACCGTACAGTTCTGTTGTTGAAGGTTAGACGTGATGTGTTCTTGGAGAATGGCAATGGCATGTTCTGTAGAGTGAGCAGGTTTGAAGCCGAATTGGTGGTGTGGGACTAAGTCCCTAGAGAAGGGGTCCAGTTGACGAAGGAGAATGCGTTCGAAAAGTTTGCCGATATTAGACAACAGGGAAATTGGTCTTAGGTCGTTGATATCTCCCCTGCAGCCCTTCTTGGGGGTAGGGATGATGGCAGCAGTTTTCCAGGAGATTGGAAAGTAGCCATTGTTAATACAATGGTTAAAGATGATGGTGAGGTGCGTGGTCAGTGAGTCGGCTGTTTTTTTGATGATGTAGTTAGATATCTGATCTGGACCACAAGATTTTTTGGTGTTTAGTAGTTGCATCTTCTGAGCTACTTCCCCGACGGAGGTAAATGCAACCGGGAATTGTGGGCAATCGGGTTGCAGAGCATTGTTTGAGTGAGAGAATATGGTGAGGAATGAGCCTTCAAGGCTAGTTATATGCGAGTGGACTCTGTCAGACACCTCTCTGGCCCACGACTGATTATCCGGAGGTATTTCGGTAAATAGAGAGCTGAAGAAAGAAGCGCAGATATCTAATTTCTGATGTGTCGTCACAAATTCTGAATTATCGTGATTGATTACCGAAGAGTTGACATTGAATTCTTTTTTCTTACGCCCTGATAGTCTATCTACTGCACGAAAACAATCAGGGCCTGGTTTAATTTGTTTAAGAAACGACGAATAGGAGTTATTTAAGTCTCGGTTAATTTTTTGTTCAATGATGGACGAAAGAAGGGCAATCTGGTTTGAGAAGAACTCATAGACATTGTTTGTCCTATTGTGGGCTCTATGAAAAATTCTTTTCCGTCTTTGTAACAATTTTTTCCTTTCCCGTATGAAATGTAATGTGTCTACGGTTAGACGGCCATATTTATAATAACGCGCATTAATACGAGGAGCGTGTTTATCGGTAGAATTTAAAATTGCCTCATTGATTGAGGAAATCTGGGTGTCAATTTCCAAGTTAGATATAAATGTATCTATTGGTAGTGAGGGGGGTAGGAGATTGGTAAGGTCACGGTTAAACTCGGTCCAGTTTATAGACTTATAGTTCCGAGCACCTGAGTTTATGTCTATGTTCGTGGCAGGACTTCCTATGTTTAGCTGAAGTGCGAGGGCAAGGTGATCGGAGAGAGCGGGTAAGGTAGAGCATTGTGAGTATTCGTCAAGTAAAGATGCGGATAATATGAATCCGTCCAGGAAAGAAGACCCGCGTGGGAAGGTAGGAGAGTCGGATGTAACAAAATCGACCCCTAGCTCAGGATTATCAAGCAGCCAATTCTCCAAAACAGAGCCGTTTGCGTTGGTTGCCGAATCACCCCAGGATGGACTCCGGCTATTGAAGTCACCACCGAGAATAGAGGCGTCGAAATTTATGGATACATTATGGAAATCGTTCAGGGCATTTTTCAGGTTATTACCAACGCTACAAGGTACATAAATTGCACCTATGAGAATTTTAATCGTATTATTGTTACTTATATTTAGTTCAGTCTCAATTGCTGTTATAGGGGCAACGGAAGAGTTAATGGTTACGGATCTAAATTTCAGGTTTGATTTGATGCATATTGCGGAGCCCCTACCCAAGTCATTTCTGACAAGCTTGTAGTTTTTTAAGAAGACTTTATTTCCTGGGGGTAGCTCTCCTAGTCTAGTTTCGGATAAGACAGCAAAGTCAGGAGAATGTTGAAGCAGAAGGTCAATGAGGGCAAGTCTCTTCCCGTTGGAGAGCAGCGAGTTTACATTTGAGTTAAGGATGATTAATTTACCCATGGGAGATGTTAATAATAAAGTTGAGATAAGCCATTTTCTTATCCTCATTGTTGAGCTGACGTGTAGAATGCCAAAAGGCAGAGATACGCTTTGTTAGAGCTTCTAACGACATTCCAAAGAGGGACTGAATTTCTTCTTGAAAGGCCTTAAATATGGATGTGGAACCCTGAGCCGAGAGAAGCCCCTGTCCTGCATTTGAGTTGGAACCTGCTATGTCAGCATAGGAGGTACCGCTTACGAAAGAGGGCCGACCCGTATTGTAATTAGGATTTTGAGCGGAGAAGTAGCTTTCCGGCGTCTTCCCAGATGCGCGTGGTAAAGTAGGCTGCTGACGTTGTTGCAGTTTCGCTTTATATCTAAGGCGTACAGGACAGTTGGAGTAGCTAGCTGGGTGACCTATCTCATGGCAACAAGCACATCTAATTGGAGGAGCCGAATCAGGGACAGAGCTACCGTGAGCCTGAATAGAGCATTCTTGTGAGGAGTGATCGCCCGCGCATTTTACGCATTTTGCAGGAGAGAAGCAGTTAGCTGAAACATGGCCGTAGTTTTGGCAGTTATAACATTGTGTTAAGTCATTTTTATTGGGTTTTTCCCATTTGATTCTTTGGAAGAGAAGCGAAGAGATGTTTTGGACGGAGGAGAGGGTTTCCCTATCGTCGACAGTTACTCGAAATACGTCAAGATCGACATTGTTGGATCTCGACCAAGCTGTGGTATGTTTGGAAACTTTGGCTTTGCTAGGAGCAATAACACGGTTCAATTCGTCTTCCACTTCCTCAAGGGGAAAGGAATATAAACCACGAAGTATGGTTGAGTATTTACGGTTATTTTTTAAGGTGTACGAATAACCTTCGAGCTTGGCTGACTTACACGCCTCCATTAACTTGGAATGCGTATCCGGGTTATCTACCTTTACCTTGTGGGTGCCTTCAGAGAGATTAATCATATCAATCTTGCAGTTCCTGTCAATTTCCTTTATTAAATCAATTAGTTCTTTGGCCGAGACCTTGTGCACTGTAATCGGAGGACAAAATTTAGTTTTCGCGGGGTTGACCGTGGACGGACCGACAGTTGACCTAGTGGAGGGGGGATCCTTCATGGCCCCTAAAGGGGCATACCTATTTTGACTACCATTGCGCGAGGAGTTACCCATTACAATCTGAGAAGTATCATTATTAGAAATTTTTCGCTTCTTAAACACTAGCCGCCCTTTAGCCGGTAGGAATGAAGATGAATTGTCATAAATTTGCTTTATTTTTGCAGAGTCCGGTACATTTGGATTTGAACTTAAAAGTAAAAGAGCATTTGCTGCGCTGGAATGGCTATTATGGTCGTCACACACCATATTTGTTGTTTCGTCCGATAAATTAGCTGACGCTGCTTGTTGACTTGTCATATTGGGGTCATTTGGCTTATTGGCAGCATGTGCCCCTGATGTAACGTTGACCATTATTGAGGAGTCACTTTGACGGAAATTTGGCGTCCAAACATGAGGGGTTACCTGATCAGGTGTCGAGGAATCCTTCGAGGCCGTTGATGAATTTATTTTCTCGAACGAACATTCGGGAACGAAATTTTTGTTGATTTTGGCTACAGTATTAGCTTTATATGCATTCATGAAAGAGCGAAGTCTTTCACGCTTCTTTTGCGCCGAATTCGACTGAATTCCCTTTTCGTAACGGTTTCTCGACGGACCGCTATGAGCGGCTGGCGATGAATCCGTTATACACGTTTCTGTCGTACCGGCCACATGGCCGACCACTTTTCCGGCCAAACCCGTATCCGTGATTGATAATTACACTTCGTGAGCGTGAAAACAGAGTAGAACTGTACGGAAAAGACAAATTTTCCGAATGTAACTGTTTCGTTACACACACAAACACACGCACTGCTATTGCGCACTTAATGAGCCAAATGGAGACACGTCCGTACACGACAAGTTCCCACAGTGGAAAACCCGTCATTGAAGGAAATAATTGCGTAATTTAGCCGTCAAAAACAACTGAGTTGAGGCCTGTTTATCTAGATGGCGTTGATACAATTTTAAACTCACCACACCCAGATTACGCTGCAGATGAAGTAATCTGGGGATAGTGTAAACGTAATATTATACATTCGTCTATTGAAATAAACGGCCTGTCCGGACTTCCGAATGGTGTATGTTCGCCTTTAGGATCAACTATGTATGTATAAGAAAAGAATAAAAATTATTTATGCCTACCCTATAAATTAAAAATCATACATCATCAACGTGGCCACGTTAGACCGTGGAACTAAAAGTCGATTTAACTAAATCATTTTAGTGTTAGCACTTGTTGGTGGAGTGTTTATACCGACCATACGGAGAGGTACTTCTTCTTCTTCTTTTTCTGTTGAAAGCACAGATAAATTTGATGGATATAAATTTTACGACAGAAAAAGGCTTTTTCTTGCCCGTGATCACGCACTGCTTTCCTGAAATTGCAAACAAAACAAATGCCGAACAAAGAAAACGACAACAACGTCAACATTAGCGATGACAGCGACATAGTCCCAATTTTTTTAGTGCAGTTCCGCATCGCAAGTAGAGATAAGCCAAGTCCAAAACTAACTAAATCGATACGTTTATATCGTTGAGAGTTAGATCGATTTAGTTAAATCTCGAAGATAGTCCCGCGGTTTAAACGTAGTGCTACTATAGTCACTGGATGAAGAAGAAGGCACTTAGAGTGACTACCTAAGTGCCTTCTTCTTCATCCAGTGACTATAATTGCTACGACTTAGAACTTAGTTTTTCCCTTATCAAACTTGTCTGCCATATGCGCACAGCGCACTTCTTGTATCCGCATTCGTACAAACGCCTAAACACGCAGCCTTGCGTCAAACTTGCGTCAACCTTGCATCAACATTGCGTCATCCATGCGTCAACGTTGCGACAACGTTGCGAAAACGTTGCGTCAATCTTGCGTCAACCATGCGTCCACCTTACGTCAACCTTCCGTCTAACGCCTCAAACGAGTAAACATGTTGATACAAGGGCAAGGTGAAAAGTTCTCGATCTGACACCGAAATACCGTTACAATCAGCAAAAATGTCTGTTTCCTGCCAGGGTCTATGTGTCATTAGCTCGTATGATAAGTTTCAACTTGTTCTCTCAAGTATGTAGTTTGTTCACACCAATTTTTGCAGTAGACGCCTTACGTATTTTTCGTTAAAATGGAGAAACTTGAATATCGTGCGGTCATAAAATTCTTCGTTTTGGACGGATTAACTCCTAAGACCCGCCATAGACGGTGCGATGGATCGCCACAAAATATCTGACGATCGAAATTATATGGAACTGTCAAAAAAATCGTCAACAACAGTCACATACACTGTGCGATCGATCTGACGATCACAATATCGTCAGATCGATCTGACGACGGATTGCATCGTATATGTGGGCTATAAGCAAATTCATCCGAAGTTAGGCTGCGCGCATGTTGGCTCACGTTCGCGTGTTGCGTTCACGTGTTTTATGTCAAACGGTTTGAGTCTATGGTTTCCAACCAAAGACGCGAATCTGTCAATATGGCAAATGCTCGGCTATTGTCGTATCAACCAATTGAGTTCATTATTGTGCTTTAAAATGGGTAATTAGGTAAGAATTGAGTGGCAAAACAAACGACTGAGAAGTAGTAGGATGTGCACAAACACACACTTCATACTAAATTATTGGCTTTAATACACAATAATGAATCCAATTTAGTGGTACGACAACAGCCGAGCATCTATCAAATTGACAGATTTGCATCTTTGGTTGCAAACCATAGACTCAAACCATTTGACATAAAACACGTGAACGCGACACGCGAACGTGTGCCAACTTGCGCGCAGCCTTAACAAAAGTTTACGGGGAGCTCTTTCGATGTCAACCGTAAAAATGGACAGCGTAAACGTGGTCGCACGTCCCTCGAAGAAGACCCACGGCCAAAAACCGCAACCACACCGGAAACCATCGAAAAAGTGCATGATATCATTTTGGACGATAGGCGAATGAAAGTGAGTGATATTGCTGAGGCTGTGGGGATATCGGAAGAAAGGGTGCGAAACATCTTGCCAAATAATTAGAGATGCGAAAGCTCTGCGCAAGATGGGTGCCGCATTTGCTGAATGCCGATGAAAAGCAAATGCGCAAACGATTTTCGCAGCAATCTTTGCACCGATTCAGTCGGGAGCCGATCGATTTTGTGCGCCAATTTGTCACTATGGATGGGCCCACCACTACACGCCAGAAACGAAACAGCAGTCGAAGCAGTGGGTTGAAGCCGGTGGTTCAGCGCCAAAGAAAGCGAAGTCGATTGCATCTGCCGGAAAGGTCACGGCCAGCGTGTTTTGGGATGCGGAAGGGATCCTGTTAATTGATTACCTTGAAAAAGAAAGAACAATAACAGGCGAATATTACTCCAAACTTCTTGACTAGCTGGAAGCCAAAATTCGCGAGAAGAGGCCTGGCTTGAAGAAGAGAAAAACCATCTGTGCGTTGGCGATGGGAAAACTGCGGGATTCGGGGCACGATTTGCATCGAGCATACCCCGTATTCTTCTGATTTGCCACCCCTAGACTTCCATCTGCTCCCAAACTTGAAGAAATTTGTTTCTGGGAAGCGCTTCGCATCCAATGAAGATGCCGAGCATTTGTCAATTTGACAGATTCGCATCTTTGGTTGCAAACCATAGACTCAAACCGTTTGGCATAAAACACGTGAACGCGACACGCGAACGCGTCCCAACGTGCGCACAGCCTTAACATTATTTTGTATTGAGCTCCAGTTCTTTCTATTATTAACTCTGCCCAATATCCCGAAGCCAAAGCCACCGAAAAACTCGAATACCCCGCCGCCTGGTAAGCGACACTCAAACTAAACTCTGTCAAAATATGCTTATTTTTTGTTATGTTACTACTCACACAAATTACAAGAAAAAACTGTCCGGACAAAAAAGGAATTAAGGCCGGTACTCAGATCGCGTGGAATGAAAAGTGCCGTGAAATCCCATACAATCGCAAAATTTTCGCCGATGAAAACAGATGTCAAATTGTGTGGAAGCTAAATTTCATTTCATGCAATCGGTATACTACCTTGAAGTGAAAAGTCAAGTTTGTGGATTTCACGAGAAAGAAATTTTTTCTCGTTCAAAATGTACGAGAAAAATTTTCACTGACAGCTCAGCTGTCTCTGTCGGTGTCATTTAGGTTGTGTTTTCCCGGTGTTGTTTAGAGCGCGTTGACATGATCAAACTACGATTTGACAAACTAGCATTTGATGAAAAGTTGAGCACCGTCCAACTAGGGTTTGACAGAAGCACAAGACATCAAACCAGTTTGACAAGGGGTTGACACGTTCAAATAGGTGGTTTGTCAAACCGTAGTTTGATCGTGTCAACGCGCTCTTAGGCCGGCCGCACGTTGCGTCGCAGGCAGGGCAGCCCACGCAGCGCACACATGCCATTGTTGTTGTAACAATTGTCAAAATCATATTTAACAACAATAATGCTATGTGGGCGCTGCGCGGGCTGCTCTGCCCACGATGCAATGTGGGCATAGGCAGGGCCACCAGTTTTCAAAGCACGGGATGACGGCAGCTAACTGATAGATTGTTGCTTGGCTCGATGGATTCGCCTCTTTCGCGAATGACATCTAATTTGACCCGAAGCCAATGGCCGAGGTTAAATGGCAGCAGGCCAAATGACCGCAGGCCAGATGGCCTCCCCTGGACTGCCCAGCTTTACGATCCACAAACCAATATTCAAAGTTCTATGGGGTACACAAAACTGGACTTCAATACTAGAATCCCGCTACTACCACAAGAACTGCTTCCATTCTTCAGTCAGGTGTTAAAATTGTCATGTTGACAGCGAACTTCATTATCTTTTAATACTTCGCGGACCGCGGTGCGAGTTGTTTTTTCGGCTTCTTTTTTATGTACAGCAGCGCTAATGTTGTTGAAAGTGAAATTGTTTTGGTGACGCGCGTGATTAAAGTATACTATCAGTGTGATCAAAACGGTAAAATTGCGCCAAAATGCTAAATGAACTAGTGCATGGATGAAATTTGCATCGGTGCGGCTCTCATTAGTCAGATTCATATGAGAACAGCTGGTCAAGTTTCGCAAGACAACGTTTCTCAATGGCGAATTCTAAATTCAGGTTTGCAGGGTTTGCATAATACATTTCCGGTTCTTAGAATAATGGTCGTGGCTAGGTTTAAGTAATAAAATCGCGGAAAAATGGGCATGACAATACTTTCGGATATACTCGTATGATTTACCATTTTTAGTAAATTCGCACCTACTATAGTCGATCACTAACACCGGCTGAAATATTTATTGAATGAATCACAGCCATGGCATGAGTTGAGTACTGTACTGTACTATTTTAAATCTAATCGTGTAAACACAATCAGTAAGTTGTAACTTGAGTTAGTATAGTCATAAAAAGGCAGCTGCGTGGCGTGTAAGTACCTTCCTAACTTTATTATCGGTAGGTGGGACCGGTGAGATGCAAAGAGCAAAATTGTATACTGGCATAAATAATTATGCTCTCCGTTGTGAACCATGTCGCCTATTTGAATATTCGGTACACGTGCACTGGTGCGGATTCAGCTCAGTGGTGGTCTGGTTTTTCTGTTCTTTTGTTTTATTTTATGCAAAATTATTATGTTCCCGACATCCGATTCGGAAAATAATTACACCTGTGGAGGTGATGTACTGAAAGTTAATTTATTGTTGGTCTTTTTCAGTGATGTTGACGAATATGGATTCCAACGACCGTCAGACTTCAATTATGCTGTTTATGAGCAATTCATGTCGTCGTATCTCAAAGTGTTAACTCAACGTCAGATACAATGGGAAGCGCTAAGAAGAAAAAATACCGATTTCACAAAACTGTCTAGAACACTTAAAAGATACATTAGAAAAGGGATTCCGGGTTAGTTCAATTGTAAACTTGTTTGTTTGTTAAATGAATGTGATTCATGAATTTTTATTGCAGCACCTTATCGTGCTGAAGTTTGGATGAAAATATCGGGTGCATATCAAAATCAACAACAATCCCCTGATCTCTATAGCAATCTATTGAAGGCACAATTTGACAGGGATACGGTAGAATCGATTAAAATAGATCTGCCACGCACCTTTCCCGACAACATTCACTTCGATGCAAAGAAACGACAACTGTTCAATGTCCTAATCGCATACGCACATCACAATCGAGAAGTAGGATACTGCCAAGGACTGAATTATATAGCAGGTAAGGTCCTAAGGTCGATTTCATTGAATGCGTTTTGAATTTAGCCTCCTTGTTTTGCAGGTCTATTATTGATAGTCACGCAGAAAGAGGAATCGACATTTTGGCTTCTGAAAATGATCGTTGAGAAGATAGTTCCTTCATATCACACCAAGAGGATGACAAATCTCATTCGTGATTTGGCCGTTTTAAAGGAATTGATTAGGATAAAAGTACCTGACGTTGATCAACACATAGAGAATTTAGGTAGGGCTTGGACATAAGTCGCATTTGATAATTATTATTTTGGCCAACCCATTGTGGGGCGACCGGTAGCGCGGTGTGCTGACGCATCAGTCTCATGTTTGACTACCGGCGTTTCGGGTTCGAATCCCATCCACGACGACGTTCGTGGCCATGGATGTGCAGGAGGTGCATGCTGGCAACTGCATTCTCCGAAACCAGTTTATGCCAACGAAACATCAACTGGGCCACATAGAACAGTTGACGCGCTATGCCCCACAAGGGGTTAGGGCAATTGAGAGAGAGATCGTGGGGAATAGCGCGTCAACTGCTCCTAAGAGGTCTAGGGCCCTATTATGTAATTAGATTCGAATGCCATTTTGCCTTTAGTAAAAGATTCAAGAGTTGCCTCCTGGACGTGCGAAACAAGAAGGGTGCCGATATTGGGAGACCATTATCTTATGATCGCTAATGTTCGATTGCGTATTGCAGCCGTGCGCCGCCCTAGCGACGAAAGATCCAGGGGCCGCAAATTCAACACCGCTCAATTAAAAAATCCAGCTGTCTTACAACAATATAAAGACCATCTTGCGCAAAAAGCAGCTGAGATAACTAGTCACCCAGATAGTGACATAAATGAAAACTGGGATGCCATCCTTGGAACAAACAAGGATTGCCGAAATTGCCCTGGATGTCCGACGCTTCATGCCAGCGGATTCTTGAAAGAAAGGAATTGAAGGTTCCTTCGGCTGCAGCATCAAACGACAATCGAAGCAGCATCGAACTCCTTTACCGTCAGAAAGCTCGAGAAGTTCAGCGTAGTGTGCGACGCGATAAAAGAGTTGATGCGAATTCTCTTTTAGCCTCAGTAGAAGAAGCTGCAAGAAGTAATAACTTGAAACACCGTATACGGTGTCATCAGGGAGTTTACAGGTGGTCGTAACTCCTGCCAACATCCAGTGAAGGATAGTGATGGAAGGCTACTTATCTTGGAAGAAGATCAAATGAGGCGGTGGAAAGATAGATAATTTAGCTAACCATCAAAATTTGCATATACGGCCCACTGCCCCGACTAAAGAAGAAATAGTCACTAAAGCGAGGAATGGCCGCCGGACTTGACGGTATCCCTGCCGAACTTTATCAAGCAGCGCCAAGCGTAACTGCCGATTTGCTGCACCCACTTGTTGATGAAACGTGGAATAAAGAGAATATCCCACTGAGTGGAAGGCAGGTTTGATCATCAAACTTCCGATGAAGGCCTCACAGACTGTAATAATTGGAGAAGCATTTGTGTGCTTCCTGCCGTTGCCAAGATAATAGCTAAAATAGTCCTGGAAAGACTAAAGGCCCACTTAGAGAGCACAATTGATAAAGGGCAGGCTGGTGTCGATCACATTAACACCTTGCGAATCATCATCGAGCAATGCGCTGAATACGATTCTCCGCTTCACTTGCTTTTCATCGATTTCGAAAATGCTTTCGATAGTATGGACCGGGATTCTATATGGGCGGCCTTGCGCAGGAAAGGTATCCCTGAGAAGTTTGTGGCTATTATTAAGGCAACCTATGACGGCGCGAAATGTTGCGTTCTGCATAAAGGTAAGATGTCGGGGGACTTTGAGATTCGCAGTGGAGTTCGACAGGGGTGCATCCTCTCACCGATCCTATTCCTCATTGTGATCGGCGATGTGTTGCATGCAGCCCTATCCGGACTCGACAGAGGAATTCAATGGACTTTGACATCTTATCTACAACATCTTGACTACGCTGACGACATATGCCTACTCTCCCACAAAATCATGGATCTGTCCGCAATGGCGTTAGATCTCGAGAGGGAGGCAAGCAAGGTTGGGCTACCAACAAGACCAAGGCTCTTAGCCCGCCATTGCGAAAAAGAAATACAACACCTATTGCCATCAATATTAATGGGCAGCCTGTGGAGAAGGTGGACAACTTCGTCTACTTGGGTAGCATTGTTGCCGAAAATGGTGGTACGGAGCAGGACATCACTCGTCGTATCAACCAGGCTAAATGCACATACGGCATGCTGTCCAAAATCTGGCAGAGCAGTTATCTCAGCATCAAGATCAAGCTGGGCCTGTTTCGCTCCCTGGTACTGTCAGTGCTTTTGTATGGGAGCAGTACATGGAGAGTTTTCGTTAGTGTTACCAGAAAGGAGCAAGTTTTCGTCAACTCATGTCTTCGTTGAATTTTCTGGCCCGAAACAATATCAAATGAAGAGCTAAGTCGACGTACGGGTCAGATGCCAATCGATGAATTGATACGCAGGCAAAAATGGCAGTGGATAGGTCACACATTGCGGAAGAGTGATAACTGCATTGCTTTGCATGCCATGAAATGGAACCCCATTTCCAACCAAGGCCGACCAAGAGAGGCTCCTAGAATCACATGGCGTCGATCTGTGGCAAAGGAGTGTGAGGCGCTGGGTAAGTCTTTTGGGGAGTTGCGCCCCATTGCCCAGAACAGAGTACGATGGTGCGCCGGAGTAGTTGACGCACTATAGTATGCCCCGCTACGCTAGGGGTTAAGACAAAGTAGTTAACTTTGAAATATTAAAATCATTGACAGGCATTGGACTTGTAATTTTTTGTAAAAACTAGCATATCAGTCACTGGAAGATAAACGAATTTGCCACGCTACTTTTCTTCGCGATCGAACACCATCAAATTGGCCAATTCCGAAGATGCAAACATCAGCGAATATTCTTCCCAATCCTAATTGATGTGCCGCTTTCTCCGAAATCAGGCTCGCCTGCGAGCCTTGATCTATAAGTGTCCGGACAACAGTCAAGTTGCCTCTTGGTGATTGTACACATATTAACGCGGTAGCCAGAAATAATTTCCTTGTCTTGACTATCATTGAATGAATTAGCTTGTCTGGATGTATGGTAATTAAGAGGTTGAGTTGTCGTCTCATTAACTGTTTGAGGCAAATTGAGAGTCATATGCGATTCTTCCACCGATTCTTTATGTAAAAGCCGATGATGGCGTCGTCCACATTTAAAACATGACACTTTGCTTGTGCATTGTGACGCTAAATGGCCCTTGGTTAAATAATTTAGGCAGAGTCCATTCTGTTCGACTGCTTCAAATCGTTCATCAAAATTATAGTTGGCAAAAATCTGGCACACACAAGTTTGCCTTTGTCCAAGATGCGATTGCACTCTCGAAGCAAATTGTTTTGTTTCCTGATTTGGTGTTATCATGTTGTTGTTGTTGTAGCAATGGTCAGAATTCGATGTGTTTGTCTGTTACATGCCTACAGTTTCGTCTTCATCCCCGGTGTCGAGGGATAGAAAGTTAGCTGCCTCTATTTGGTTCTCCCACAGCGATCTTGGAGTCAGGTGAGTGGGCGCAGCTGGGCAATGAAAGATATGGTTTACGTCGTGAGGGGTTCCGTTACAAGCAGGACAGATGTTTGAGACGTCCTGGTCTATGCGAGATAGGTAGGAGTTCAGTCGCGAACACCAGCCTGACCGAAGTTGGGCGAATGTTGTTCTCGTAGCTCTCGGAAGTCTTTCCTCTTCCTGAGATATCGTTGGTGGTATGGACGAGAGCACTGAATTCGAACCTAAGCTTGCTATTAACTTGTTGACCTGTTCTCGATGTATTGCTGCGATGGCCGACCTATGTGTGTTACTATCAAATGGTTCCCTTTTGTATCTCTGGACGTCTCTTTCAAGGTCCCTCAGGTCGCGCCTGACATGTCTGGGCGGCGGCGTCTTGTCCATGAGATTGAAATTAGGGTGATCACTGCGATAGCAGCCCACTAGGTATTGCTTGGTAAGAAGCTGGTTGTGATCTCTTAAAGGCATCATCCTGGTTTCCTGATGTAGAAGGTTCTGGGGTGACATCTGGAGATAGCCTGTAACAGTGCGGAGAGCGGCGTTTTGGCACGTTTGAATCTTCTTCCATTGCGTGTCACAGAGATTCTGCGACCACACAGGAGCCGCATAGTTGGCCACTGATCTTCCGACTGCTTTGTACGTGACCAGTAGAGTTTCTTTGTCTTTGCCCCAAGTGCTACCGGCCAGGGCTTTGAGGATCTTATTCATACTGCGCATCCTATCGCATACAGTTCCTGCGGCAGCCGGTTCTACGCCACGGAGCGACCCGTTTCACAACGGCCAAGAACTGCCAAAACCCTTCAATGCAAGAAGGAAAGTGTGTTAGTGTGTTACATGCCCGTATCGTCTTTGGTGTTATCATCGTCATCTTTGTCAGTCGCACTAATTTTACTATTGTACTACTACTACTAACAATCCATATAGATACTTTCGTTTGGAAACGAAAGTATTCATCGGAAAATAAACGAAATAAGCTATGCATGGTTTCGGTTTCAAATCGAAATAAGGCATGCGATAAAAACGAAAATAGCCATGCAGTGTCCAGAGCGAGCGAAGCGAGCGTTCATGTTTTCGCGAAACTGAGGGTTGTGATCCCTTAAGCGCGGAGCGAGCGAAGCCCACACAAGCGACTGTTAATTCACAACCCGCAGTATCGCACAAGTGTGCATGGATAATTTCGGTTTGGAACGAGCTGGGCTAGCTCCGCTCCTAGGGTGTTGCGAACCCCCGCATGTAGCCCTAGGTCGCCCGTTTCACTCTTTTTATAATACATGTACCTGCAGCCGTCCTAGCATTTTTCTGAATTGGACAGATGATGCTTCTGCACCAATCGTCTGAGATCACCTCGTCCTCCCATACTCGCAGGAGTAATTGGCATTATGTATGTACTCCACCGAATTTTAGCAGTTTCGCTGGAATCTCGTCCGCGCCCGGCGCTTTATTTCGTTTTAGTGACCGCAACGCGAGATCAACTTCCTCTATTGACGGGGGTATATGGGTGGGCCTAGATCAACAATATCGCTGAGAGCTTCTTTTGTGGGTATGTTAAATGGTCGGTTTAGAAGCTCTTCAAAATAAGAGGCCCATCGTTTGTTAATGCCATCGGTGTCGCTGATGATGTTTCCATCCCTGTCCTTACAAAGGCTAGTCCTGGGTTGGTAGCCGTTCTTAATTGTATTTACTAATTTGTACGCTTGTCTGGTGTTCCTATTAGCTAAGTTTTCGTTTATATTCAGCAACTGCTCGTCAAAGTATTTATTTATTTGGTCTACAACTTAATAATGAGACTTTTTTTGGAATTTTGGGCATTTATTCATAGATTTATTCATATAACTAAATTATTCAAAATATTGGCCATCAGCAGCGATAACTTTCTCCCATCTTTCGGGAAGTCTACGAATTCCGTCGCGAAAAAAATCTTGGGGTTTCGAGGCTATCCATGAATCGAGCCTGTTCTTAGTATCCTCATATGAAGTGAAGTGCTGATCAGCCAACGCATGAGTCATCGAAGCGAACAAATAGTAATCGGATGGAGCAATGTCAGGGCTATACGGCGGGTGGGGTAGCACTTCCCATTTGGTTGTTTCCAGGTACGTTTTCACGACTTGCGCAACATGAGGGCGAGCATTGTCATGCTGAAGAATTATTTTGTCGTGCCTTTCAGCAAATTGTTGCCGTTTTTCACGCAATGCTCGACTCAAACGCATCAATTGCAGTCGATAGCGCTGCCCGTCAATGGTTTCATTCGGTTTTAGCAGCTCATAATAAAGAACACCGATCTGGTCCCACCAAATGCAGAGCATAAGCTTGGAACCATGAATATTTGGCTTCGCGGTCGATGTTGATTGGTGCCCGGGCGGTCCCCATGATTTCTTTCGCTTTGGGTTATCATAATGAATCCACTTTTCATCGCCGGTCACAATATGATGCAAAAAACCCTTCCGTCTTTACCTTTGAAGCAGTTGTTCGCACATGCAAAAGCGCCTCTCAACATCTCTTGGCTTCAACTCGTACGGAACCCAGTGGCCTTGCTTTTGGATCATTCCCAGTGATTTTAACCGCTTCGATATGGCTTGCTGAGTCACTTCCAACGAAATTGCCAACTCTTTTTGAGTTTGGCACGAATCTTCTTCGAGTAATTTCGTCAATTCTTCGTCTTCAAACTTTTTTGGCTGGCCAGGTCGCTCTTCGTCGGTAATGTCGAAATTATCATTTTTGAACCGATGAAACCACCGAAAACACTGTGCACGCGAAAAAGCATCGTCACCGTAAACTTCCACGAGCAATTTATGACTCTGAGCTGCAGTCTTCTTAGCAAAATAATGTCCAAGTAAAACTTCCCGCAAATGTTGTTTTTTTCGTGAATTTTCGAAACTTTCCATGGTCCGGTAAAATACGTTGTCAACAATCAACACAAAATGTTTATACTGACATTGACAGCTTATGAATACAAACTTCAAATGGTATGTATGTCAAAGATGGACTACCATTGGTTTATCGGTGTTGCCATCTCTAAAAAAAGTCTCATTATTAAGTTGTAGACCAAATACGTTTCTTACGTCTAATTATTCTATTCAATATTCGCCGTAGCTCATCATATTCTTTTCTTTTGGCTCTGGTTTCTTGTTGACTCTATTGTCTATAAGCCGTTTTTCGCGTCAAGTGAATTTTGGCATTCTTCGTCGAACCAGTCATTTCGCGCTCCCCGGGCTTTATATCCCACGACCTTCTCTGCGACCTCTTTGATGGCACCCTTAAGTTCTTCCCAGAACACATGAACGCCAGTGTTGCTGATATTGTGTAGCATAGGTAGGTAGTATACGCCACCGCCGTAGCATCGCTCAGAAGCTTATCAACCGCAAAGATTTTGAGAGAGCTGATTCTCGATTGTTGCACTGAGGAAATTCTACATCTGTAGGTCGTAGGAAATTCTACATATGTAGGTCGTACCGGCACATTACTCTCTCTCTCTCTCTAATTGCCTTGAACCCTCCAGGGGCATGGGCGCGTCAATATCTATAGCATTTCTATGCCTTGTTGACGTTTCAATAGCATATCTAGTTTTCGGACGTGCATTTGCTAGCATGCACCTCCTACCCCCGCCGTCTTTATACTGACAAGCCCGGAGCACTGTGAGAGTTCTATTAGTACTCACAGGCAGTTTTTGATCGTGCCCATATTTGATCTCCGAGCTCTAGATTAGTATTGTAGAGCGGTGACCGAACGATCACGGCCACCGACCGCGACAACCTATGTCTAAAGTTTGTTGTTGTTTTTTTTCTATGACTATCGGCACCGCAGACCTGCTCGATTGCCGATTTCGAAATCACACTGACATTAAATTGGGCGCCGAACGTTTTCGGGCTTTTGCGATTGTTTTTAATGGTAAATTTTCATTAACTCGTGGGATTAAAAAAAACCCTCAAGATAGCTTTAAGGTCTTAAACGCTTTCGTTTTTTGCGCCTTTTGACTAACGATACCGAATGCGTCCATTTAGTCGCCTTCTCATAGGCGCCGACTATGGGGGGCAAGGCACTTTTAGCCCCCTCAACCCAAATTAAAACTGGGCGACTATTTATTTTGTTCTAAGTTACTTTTATGCCCTTGGAAGTGCATGTTTCTACTTTTAATTTTAAAAAATGTTGCAACTTTGTTAGAAGGTCAGTATGAAAAGTTGTTGTGCCCCCCCAATATTTTCTAACAGTCTGCACCTTCTACAACAAGCCGCGAAAGGTGGTAGCTTGTGCTTACGCCCCACAGCACAGGCGGAAAACACATTTACACACATCAAGTTTATTGAATTATTAAAAAAAAAAACTATTTTCTTTAGGTTTACCATATACTGTGATAGCCAGCAAATGGTTTGTGTGCCTATTTGCTGAAGTACTGCCAACAGAAACTGTATTACGAGTTTGGGATTGTGTTTTCGCAGAAGGCTACAAGGTACGTACGTTCATCACATTTAAAAAATTTCCAGTAAAAATCAATATTCTAATATACTTTACAGATTCTATTTCGCGTGGGCGTCACTCTAATCCTAGCCCATAAGAATGCAATTCTTCAAGCTGACGACATATCCGTGTTGGCGGAAATGTTTCGTGGTGAAATTATCAAAGGCGAGATTTCCACAAATTGTCATAGTTTTATGAAGAGCATTTTTAAAGTACCTGGAAATTTAAAGCGGAGAGATTTAGAAAGATTGAGACTAATTTGTATTGATCGGAAAAATTGTTAGCGGCGATTAGGGAGTTTCTCTCTTTGCACTCTTGAGTTATTTTGACATTAGGTGCGTTTTTTTGTGCATCTATACGACGAATGTTAGGATAATAAACACGCGTTGAACAAACAACGGGTTGCGTCATTCTGGCTGCCGGAAATTTATCTGGTGTTCAAGACGAGCTTTTCATTTAAGGCCATCACAGGTGGCGGGTCCGAAATGTATCCATGTCACTATGTTCTGAACCTCATATTCACTGCAGTCGGATTATGAATTTTCTGGTTGGATAAAAATTACATTCTTTGGAATATTATGGTCGCCACCGACGATCGGACCGGACGGCTCGCGACAACCACGCAATCAGGTCAACTTCATAGAACGTGCGGAAAAAATGTACACAATATTTCTTGCTCGGTGATCATTTGATCATGTTCGCCTGATCAGAAGTTGTTCGGTAACTACTGAACCCGCCCAATCACCTGTATTTTAAATTTTATCCGAGATTCGATCCATTTCATACTAACACCTCACATTAATAGATTCTTGTACAAATTTTTGAACAACTTAAAGCTTTGGTATTTGTGCGGAAATATTTACCGCAAACACCTCTATGCTGATTCAATGTTTTCGCACAAACACCAGAGCTTTGAGTTTTTGTTCAAAAATTTGTACATATTTTTGCTAGTCTGAGGTGTGAGTTATTAAGCCGCGACCGAGCGAGTCGCGTTTGCGTCTGTGAAAAAATCTATCATAACGAAGCCCTATTCGTAAAGTAAAGTTAAGGAGATCGTCGAATGCAGGCTGTAGTTGTACGACGGTACTTTCACACAAAATACACACGAATAGTGCTCTGTTAAGATAGTTAACAGTTAGTTAGTCGCAAACGCAAGTCGCTCAGTCGCGGGCTAGGAACTCACACCTTGAAAAATACGTTTATTACGACTCTACCCAGTGTAGGTTGGGGTAACGGGCACGGGTTAAGCAAACAGATGCCATGTTGTTTGTGTAATGTGTGGTCGTTACCCTAACCTAGGTTAGGTTAGGACGTCGGACCTTGGCCATGGGCTGTCCTTGTCAATTCATGCTCCTACCTTTTTCGAACCATGACTTAACCTGCACAACGCCGGATATATGCACAAGAAGAAAACACACCTATCGAGTGCGTGAAAGCACATTATGTACAAGTGTATGTACATATAATTTATGGTTTTTATGTTACTTATGCTTAAGTGAAACTAAATTATTAATTTGTTTTATAATAATTGAACCAAAACATATCATTCATATTTCTTTTTCGTTAGACATGACTATGAAAACACTTTCATCATAAATGTAATTAAAAAACACACACATACGAGTATATTCGGCATTTTTCTTATGTATTTATTTATTTTTTAACATTTGATTGTGACTTTTTGAAATATAATATTGTATTAATAATGTTTATTTGTTGGGCTTAATAATAATAATACCCGAGAAGTTTACACAATGACTAGTATAAAATTCGAACACTTTTAATCCAAAAACGAGAGAGGATAAAAAACTCGATAATAAATAAATATTTTTTTTTTCTTTGATTTATCTTTGACTAGGTACGTTTATGAAAAATTGTAAATTTGAGTTGAATTGTCAGTTTGTTTCATTTTATTTCTATTTTTTTTTGTTAAGGTCGCGAACCATAAATTGTTGCGTTTGTTAAATATGATAAAAATTGGTTGCTATAGCGATGAGATTTCCGTTTCCTGGAATCAAAACGAAAAGAAAAAGATAAGTATTGTAGCAAATAGAACATGGAAAATGGGCATGTCGGGGGCATGGGATACGCGATGGGGCATCCAGTATTCACATCAAAAAATAATGGCGGGAAATGCTCCGTTAATTTGCTCGGATGAAGGTCGATTCACACACGACCGTAACGCGGCAGTGGCGTGACCGGCTCGTGATTAGTGCTGATTCGATACCCCCAGGGTTTCGATACCAAGTACTTGCAAGTACTTCGGGGAAAAGGTATCGATACCTACTTGGTATTGAATGAAAAGCATCGATACCTACTCGAATCGAATCGAATGAGTACTTTTTTAAAAGTTACTACAGATGAAACTGGAAGAGTTTAATATTCTTGTTTTTGTATTCCTGAACACTAAAAGAAATGAAATGATGTGCGAACAAAAACCAGTCGTAACATAAGTGTCACCACAAACCGTCGAACTCGAACACGAACCTGGTAAAAATGTCCTCTGACACACACACACTTCACATAAACATGAAGAAACCCGGACCATTTGTACCAGAATCGTGTTGGAGTTCGAGTTCGACAGTCTGTGGTGACACCAGGGATTCGGAGCGGAGCGGAGCGCCGGAGCGGAGTGGAGCGGGCATGAAAAGCCGGAGCGAAGGAGCGAGCGTGGAGCGGTTTTAACAAAGAGGAGCGGAGCGGAGTGGAGCGATTTTTTTTTGTGAAATCGCTCCGCCCCGATTTTTTTTTCATTTTCGTTTGTATGGCAGAGCCCTAGAATTTAAGCACTCTAAATTTTGTTTGTACGACATTATATAAAGAAATTTAATGTGCATTACATTAGAAGAAATTGAAAACTGAGTAGTAGTACAGGACCGTTTCCATATAGCTCGGTTTTCATCACACTTCGTTCGTTCGTCTTATCAAGTAACGTATAGTAAATCGGAGATTAAATTGAAGATTGGGTGCAAAATTTTATACGAGGGGTCTAAATCTCCGAAAATTGATTCGATGTAATCCAGAATGTAAATTAACTCCCACTGTAGCTGCTACAGTGGAAGTTAATGCGTCTCTCGCATAATGCATTTGTTTGTTTGTCAACGCACGACACGCGAGTTTCAACGAGAAATTAATGACCACTTGGTTTATGGGGGAAATCATTAGAGAGATCTTCGATTCTTGAAAGCACTATAGTTCTAGCTCTAGGGTGTTTATTTGGGATAAACACATGCAATTGATAGGCGCGTTTTTTCAAGATCTATATAGAGCAGAGTAGGTTAAGACCACACAATTACACTAACAATTTGATCTGAGCTGCTCTCGATAGAAAGTTAATCCAGGACTTCCACTCTGTTAAATAGTTCCACATTTGAAATGTAGACGGCGCAGGAGGTGAAAGTTTTCGACGAGTTAGTTTGGGAAGCACTTATAGTTATTTTAAGTCAATAAAATGTTCGTTTTGTGTAATTATT
The DNA here is from genome assembly GCA_964017055.1 of Chloromyia formosa. Taxonomy (NCBI): domain Eukaryota; kingdom Metazoa; phylum Arthropoda; class Insecta; order Diptera; family Stratiomyidae; genus Chloromyia; species Chloromyia formosa. Next base: position 80,327,211 of record OZ024817.1, read on the forward strand.
TGGAATAGTAAACATATAAAATAATTTTGCTGCCTAAAGGAAATTTGTCCGGTTGTATCTGCACCAAGGATTTAAGTTTCCTCTTGAAATTTGAGTTAACATTTGAATTTTAACTAAACCAAGACACGCTCCCAAGCAGACACGCCTCGTTTTTGTCTCCGCTACCCAAACTTGCTCTCGATTGTTTTTTTCACCGCTTAACCTGCTCTACTCTGCTCTGTACGAAAAAAACGCAGCTGATATGTCTAGAAGGCAACCACTTTCGCGGAACATTCGTTTCTGGCCAACATTCGTTTTTTGGTTTGCTGGGATAATACTGATTTTTTTTTATATGAATGGAACGCACCCTACTCTAGTTCTAAAACTATAGATACCTTATTGTATGGTATATGCGAACAAGTGCTACACTCGAAATTTTCATATGTCCGGAGCGGAGTGGAGCGGGGAGCGGAGCGGAGCGAAACTATTTACCCGGAGCGGAGCGGTTCCCTGTATTGTGGAGCGGGAGCGGAGCGGAGCGGAAAAATCGCATCGCTCCGAATCCCTGGGTGACACTACCATGCACAGCATAGAGCACATATTGTTTTCGTTTCCAAATTCCAATGGTAATGAGGAAGTGCTAAGTGTAGAAAGGGAGTGAGTGAGGGACAATATACGTGTAACGTGTGTCAAACTGGTCAAGCCATATTCATACCCATCATACAATGCAATGGATGGCGGCTGGATGACATGGAATATGGCAACGGTGTGGCGTAGCGCGTAGTCTCAATCACTTACAATGAACAATGAGGAAGAATAGAGTAGGAGAAGCAGTAGAAATGTGGTTTCTAGCTTGTAGGTAGTTTAATGCGATTCAAGTACTTTGATTCGATCCAAGCACTTTAATTCGATACCTACTCAGTACTTGAGCCAAATGTATCGATACCAAATGTATTTGGATCGGAAGCAAAAGTATCGATACCTTACTTGTATTTACTTCAATCGAATCAGCCCTACCCGTGATTCCACCGACGAGGTCGAAAATATTCTTTCGTGAACTTTGAAGGGACCTATTCACATCTGCCCGACGCATGACCGTAACAATACAAACTTGCTCTAACGTATTTCTTTCCAACGATATTTTTAGATTTTACGGCCGTGTTTTTTTCACGCTGTGTATTTTTCCAAGACTCCACTACTACAGCACTGATGAAACACTGAGCACGATTCACACTCAACAGTGACGGCACATTACCGTGACCGGACCGTGAACTCACAGAGATTTCCATTCAGACATTGTTTACTACTACTACTACTTTGCCTTAACCCCTAGCGGGGCATAGCGCGTCAACTACTCCTGCGCGCCATCGTACTCTGTTCTGGGCAATGGGGCGCAACTCCCCAAAAGACTTACCCAGTGCCTGACACTCCACAGATCGACGCCATGTGATTCGAGGACTCCCTCTTGGTCGGCCTTAGTTAGAAATGGGGTTCCATTTCATGGCATGCAAAGCAATGCAGTTATCACTCTTCCGCAATGTGTGACCTATCCACTGCCATTTTCGCCTGCGTATCAATTCGTCGATTGGCATCTGACCCGTACGCCGACTTAGCTCTTCATTTGATATTGTTTCGGGCCAGAAAATTCTTAAAATTCGACGAAGATATGAGTTGACGAAAACTTGCAGCTTTCTGGTAACTCCTACGGAAACTTTCCATGCACTGCTCCCATACAAAAGCACTGACAGTACCAGGGAGCGAAACATGCCCAGCTTGGTCTTGATGCGGAGATAACTGCTCTGACAGATTCTGGACAGCATGCCGTATGTGCATTTAGCCTGGTAGATACGACGAGCGATGTCCTGTTCTGCACCACCATTTTCGGCATCAATGCTACCCAGGTAGACGAAGTTGTCCACCACAGGCTGACCATTAATATTGATGGCAATAGGTGTCGGATTTCTTTTTCGCAACGGCGGGCTAAGAACCTTGGTCTTGTTGGTATTAATCTTTAGCCCAACCTTGCTTGCCTCCCTCTCGAGATCTAACGCCATTGCGGACAGATCCATGATTTTGTGGGAGAGTAGGCATATGTCGTCAGCGTAGTCAAGATGTTGTAGATAAGATGTCAAAGTCCATTGAATTCCTCTGTCGAGTCCGGATAGGGCTGCATGCAACACATCACCGATCACAATGAGGAATAGGATCGGTGAGAGGATGCACCCCTGCCGAACTCCACTGCGAATCTCAAAGTCTCCCGACACCTTACCTTTATGCAAAACGCGACATTTCGCGCCGTCATAGGTTGCCTTAATAATAGTCACAAGCTTCTCAGCGATGCCTCTCCTGCGCAAGGCCGCCCATATATTTTAGATTCCCGGTTCACACTATCGAAAGCCTTTTCTAAATCGATGAAAAGCAAGTGAAGCGGAGAATCGTATTCAGCGCATTGCTCGATGATGATTCGCAAGGTGTTAATGTGATCGACACAGGAGAATCCGAATCGAAAACCAGCCTGCTCTTCATCAATTGTGCTTTCTAAGTGGGCCTTAGCAATGCAGTTGAATGACAACGTTTTCTAATGAAGAACTTTTGCTGATTGCACTGATTTTGAATGAGGAAGAGAAAGAATAGGTGGGGAAACAAAAGTGGGTCCATCAAGCATGGAAAAAGAGAGTTCGTCACATTATACAAGGAGCTGGTAGACGATGGAGCAACATTTTTTGATTTTTTTATGTTAACACCGAAGCTTAGGGGATACTCTTTATTACAACAGCATAGCTTTAGTAGGTGAGGAAATTAAGGTAAGAGGGCGGAGGGATGGGTTGAGCTGGATTAGACGAAATTAAATGACGGTGGATATTTTGTTTAAATTTCTGCAGGTCGTAACTGCAAGGGAAAACAAATGATGGTAAAGCGTTCCACATTCGAGATGTTCTGCATGCGAAAGAGTCGTAAAATTTTACGGTTCGACTGACACTAGTTTCCATGGTAAGATGGTGGGCACGACTTGACTGCCTGATGTTGCCTACAGGAAATGCAACACCGGCAATTAAACTACTTATTTCAGCAGAGCAGCGGCGGTTGAAGCATCGATAAACAAGCTAGCCTTCGGCCTTTTTTGTGTCTTACGGTACATTTGCCACTTTGAAATTAGTAGTAAAACTTGTTCCGATTTCACTGTTCCTATGAGAGGTATATGAAATAGTGAGCCGATTTCAACCAAATTTAGAAACGTGGCTTAGCAGTCAATATAATTGAATAACATGCAATTTCGTAAAGATATCTTCAGAAATAAAAAAGTTTTTCTAATAAAAACTTGCTTTTGGAACGGTCGTTCCTATGACAGCTATATGAAAGAGTAGTCCGATTTCAACCAAATTCGGGAATGTGATTTGACTAAAGATACTACTGATCAGTGTGAAATTTGAAAACGATTTCTTTAGAAATAAAAATATTTTTCTCATAAAGACGAATTTTTGGATCGGTCATTCCTATGGCAGCTATGTATATGACGTAGTGGTCCAATTCCGTTGGTTCCGACACATTTACAGCGTGCAATAGAAAGAAGGCTTTGTACAAAAACTGAGGGACTAGTTTGCATAGAAACAGACAGACAGACGGACACAGCTTAATCGACTCGTCTCATCATACTGACCAAGAATATACATAGTTTATATGGTTGGAGATGCTTCCTTCTGTGCGTTGCAAACTTCATGACAAAGTTAATTAATATACCCTATCACATCCGTGAAGGGTATAAAAAGTGATAGACAACCAAGTGGTTCTATCCGGGAAGTTATATCGTCACCACAAATAAGTCTGAAAGCTTTTCGTTGAACTCTGTCCAATGCCGACAGTGCAGTGCGACCCGCACCGCCCATAAATGGCAATTATATTCGAGTCTCGTTCTTGCGGCAGCCGGCGGGTTCTACGCACTGGAGCGACCCGTTTTTACAACGGCCAAGAGCTGCCAAGCCCCTTCAATGCAAGAAGGATGTGTGTATGTGTGTTACATGCTGTATTTGTTTTTTGTGTCTATTGGGAGCAACACATCTCGGTGCAGCTGCTATCAATACTACTTCTCCGCGCCGGCATTGAAAAGAACCCAGGCCCTTGGATCTGTTGCGTATGCAATAGAGAGCTGCATCCCAATGCGACGTCAGTGAGATGCAACTGCTGCGACGAGTGGTGTCATTAGAAGAACTGCTCCGGTTTAAACCATCACAGGCACTGGAATCCATCATTTACCGCCAGTCAGTGCAGAAATCGAGGTCCACAAGCAGCGAGCTCGTCAAACACGACTCACCTTCCTACACCAGTGAGCACCCACACGGGCTTTCAGTCAACCCAAAACGACTCCTGCGAATAGAACCAGTAGGATTCCCCAGCAAAACAACCTTACGCCTGCACCACCGATCGCCATTTGCGATACGCTCTCACTCGTCCAACTAAACTGCAACGGGCTGCAGAACAAAATTGCCGAAATCGCTTCATTCATGGACAGACATCGCATTCAAGTTGGAGCCATCCAGGAGACGAAACTACATCCCAATTCGTCCCTCAACGCTCATGGAAATTACATCATCATAAGGAAAGACAGGTTGACCAACGCTGGAGGAGGACTTGCCTTCATCATTCACCATTCCGTACAATACCGGGAACAACGACATCACCATGGAAGTGCAAGCTATCACCATAAAATCAGGCAATGTTGATATTAAAATTTACAACATACTCGTATATATTCCACCGGTAACCAGTTGTCCCTCAAATTACCATGTAAATATCAACACTTTCCTCACTGGTCAACACCGTCTCCTACTTGGTGATTTCAACGCTCACCGTGAACTATGGCACTCACATTTTAACAACGACGCCAGAGGTATCGCCATTGCAGAACAACTTGATGCTTCAAACTTCTGTACACTGAATAATGATACGCCCACCCGTATTGCCGGTACCTGTTCCAGCTCTCCAGACATCACGATTGCCAGTGCTAGCCTCATAAACGAGCACAATGGGAGCCGGTCCTTACACTATCATCGGACCACCTACCAATCGTGATAAGGCTTGACAAACCGACATGTCGTATCTGTCGAACATTGCACTTTTGTCAACCACAACAAGGCTGACTGGAATAGCTTTACCGAATACACTAGTGCTAAATTCCTCACCCTGCCAACTCCCACCGACGTACGTAAGGCCGAGTTCAACATCAGGAAAGTCCTCAACAAAGCGGCTGCGAATTTTGTTCCTGCAGGACGCATTCGAAAAATTCGGCCTAACTTTCCTACCTCAGCCGCCAGATTGGCAGACGAGAGAGACAACATTAGGAGCACTAACCCAGACGATCCCAGAATTCACGAATTGAACTGCGATATTCATAAACTAGTGGCCGAACATAAGAGGTTAAAATGGAGTACGCATCTGAATGAATGCAACCTGACCACAGGTATAAGCAAACTATGGTCGACAGTCCGTGCCCTCTCTAATCCACCGAAACAGAAAGGAAATGTCGCCATACAGTTCGCAGAAAATTCAATCTCCAACCCTGCCCACGGTGCAAGTCGCCTCAACAGGCAGTGTATTGAACATCCTCCACCAGACAGACAAAAGCGCATAATCCGCAGGATTCATAACCGAACTGCAGACAGCATACCTGTCTTCACCACGGACGAAGTGGCTGCAGCGATCAGGAAACCGAACAACTCGAAAGCCTTGGGACCTGATGGAATCTCAATGGCAATGCTTAAACACCTCGAATACCTCACGACCACACTCAATCTATCCATCACATCACTGATCGTTCCGGAACTCTGGAAGAAAGGGAGAATAGTCCCAATCCTGAAACCTTGGGAAAAAAGCGACACTCGGCGAGTCCTATCGTCCCATCACACTTCTATCACCAGTTGCCAAAACGCTCGAAGCACTAATCCACCCTGTTCTTGCGGCCCATATCCAGCTTGCAAAACACCAGCATGGCTTCAGAAGGATGCATAGTACGACGACGGCCCTGGATGCCATTACAACTCGCATCCACAATGGCCTTAACCAACCTCGTCCTAAAATCCTCGGCAACCTTATTTACTACCTGGACGAAGGAAGTCAAAATACAACTTGGGATCTCAATTGGCAATCAAGTTATTCCGACCGTGAACCATCCTAAAAATCTAGGAGTCGTTGGGGCGACCGGTAGCGCAGCGTGTTGAAGCATCAGTCTCATGTTCGACTACCGGCGTTTCGGGTTCGAATCCCGTCCACGACGACGTTCATGGCCATGGATGTGCAGGAGGTGCATGCTAGCAAGTGAAACCAGTTTATGCCGAGAAACGTAAACTGGGCCACATGGAACAGTTGACGCGCTATGCCCCACAAGGAGTTATGGCAATTTAGAGAGAGAGAGAGAGATGGCCACGCCATCCCCCCATGCTTCAACCGTATGTAACAGGATGCGCGGAAGGAATAAAATCCTAAAAGACTTGGCCGGTAGCACCTGGGGCAAAGACAAAAAACCGTACTCGTCACATACAAAGCAGTCGGAAGGTCAGTAGCCAACTATGCGGCTCCAGTGTGGTCACAGAATCTCTGCGACACACAATGGAATAACATTCAGGCTTGCCAAAACGCCGCTCTCCGTACTGTGACTGGTTGTCTTCTGATGTCATCCCAGGACCATCTGCATCAGGAAACAAGGATGATGCCTCTAAAGGACCACAACAAGCTTCTTGCTTCTCATGGACAAGACGCCGCCACCAAGACTTGTCAGGCGTGATTTGAGGGACCTCGAAAGAGACGTCCAGAGGTACAAAAGGGTTCCCTTTGACAACAACGCATACAGATCAGCCATCGCAGCAATACATCACGAGGAGGTACAAACATCAATCGCAGGACTAGGTCCAAATAGAGTTCTCTCGACACAACCACCAGCCATTTCTCCCGGTGAGAGAATACTTCCGAGAGCAGCGAGGACGACACTTGCCCAACTTCGGTCAGGCTGGTGTTCGCGTCTTAACTCCTACCTATCTCGCATTGACCGGCATGTAACGAACACATGCCCCGCCTTCAATGGTACACCTCACGATGTGGACCACATTTTCAACTGCCCAGCTGCACCCACACACCTGACCCCCAGGTCGATGTGGGAGAGCCCCGTAGAGGCAGCTATCTTCCTGTCGCTTAACACCGAGGAAGACGAAGAACAATAAGAACATGTAACACACTCACACAACAAACTTCTGACCATTGCTACAACAACGCAATTTTTCGACAGCATTGTTTTGGTATGGTTCTTCTACTATATGGACCGGGCGGGTGTTCCGGGGGAGTGAGATGGAATTGGGGAATGTGAGTTTGACAGGTTGATTCGGGACTATATGGACCGCGCGAATGTTCTGGGGTAGAGGGCGCGTGTCTCTCTGTTTACTTCTCAGCAGACGGAATGAGATCAAATTGCTTCAGGGAATTTAGTGTACATAGATTGTGATGTGCCAACACCACAGGCAGAGCAAACCGAAGCCGCAGAGTGGTATGAAAGGGCAAGGAAGAAGAAGAAGATTGTGATTATCCTTCCTTATCTCTCTTCTCTGGGTGGTATACAACTCGAATCCAATGGAAATAGAAAAATGTAGTTACATCATTCAAAATACCTTAAGAAGGAGTACAACGGAAATGATAACACAACTCAAAACCAACCTTAAATTTTAGCCAGCCGCTGGGGACTCGACACAGAAAACAAGACGTGAATAGCGTCATCCATTTGCCAGGGTGTGTACTCCACATTATATACATCCAAGCAGCAAGCCAACTCACCTCGGTCATGGACATTTCAAATAACTCGACGAGTATTTGTTTCAGCAACTGCTAGGTGTAGGTAACAGGACGACACAGCGTACAGATGAATATAACAGAAAAGACGATTTCCGTTATCTGGAGGGCCAGCATTAAGGCACATAAAATGTATTCTAATCGCAAAATGTATGTCTGAAATATCAAAAAGTACCCCACACCACAGGCGCAAGGCAACGAGAGGACGACTGATGTAAGAACTTGCCATCCTAAAAATAAAACAGGTCAATATTTTAGTGAGGTTAGACGCATCGCATCGATTCCAGGCGAATTACCGCGATCGCTAAGGCTCCCTCGACGACCCAGGACTATACGAATGGTCTCCACGAGACAGAGAGCAACTAGCAGACAAGATTCCTCAACTAGAACGTGTTGTGGATATTGTAAGTTGATAGCCTTCAGCACTCCGATGCCCAGCTCGCAGGCAGCAAACATCCCGAAGTAGAAGGAATTCAAATACATGAGTATTTCGTAGGCAAGGCTTGCATTTACCATTTTCTGACTACACTAGTTTCTTTTTTACACTACTGTTGATAATTTTGCGATACTATAGTAACCACCCGCACATACTAGGTGAGAGCAATGAAGCGTCAACTGATGCAGGGTTGTGTACGGCGATTATTTGACGTTAAAGATATTTGGGAAATTTATCGAATACAACAACCGTTATGTGGATTGCGGAGTTATTTCCCTTGCAAAATATTTCCCTCCGGGATTTCCCTTACTTTCTATCAAATTTGACAGCTGATTCGCGGTTTAAAACGACGGACTTGACGATTCTGGAAAAATTTCAATTGAACGGGCAGCAACATGCCGGCAGACCAGATTCAATATTCAGAGAAATATTTCGACGATCTGTTTGAATACAGGTGAGTTTCACTGCTTTATAGTCGTACTGTTGAAAATATGTAGTGCTATACGTAACAAGGGGTGGAAAGTGTGGCCGGTGGTTGAACAGGTGAAATTGTCAATTTCTTGAATCCGGTACTTTGTCCGTTGAAACGTATGACTATTTGCAACACAGCGCGTTTCCTTGTGTGTTCGGTCTGTGCAACGAGGAATGTTTATTTCAGTTTGTCGGGGCGAAGTCCTCACCATCTTTTGTCCCACTGTTGTTGTTGTAGCAACGCGTGGTGTTTCCTTCGGGTGTTGAGGGGGTGTGGCAGCTCTTGGCCGTTCTAATGAGTGGGTCGCTCCGGTGCGTAAAATCGGCTGCCAAAGGAACGTTGGTGTAACCAATAGCAGATTCGTCATGGGATTTTTGCTCAGTAAAATCAGCACTACCAGCTCATTGAGAATGTCCCGCCAAATACGATTTGATTCATCACACTTTAGATTTCATCGTATATCGCTTTATGCTGAAGGTTCACTGCAATTTGTTCCAAACGGAAAGTGCAGATTTCATCGAGATCCTACTGTAGTGATTTGAACGAACACGTTCCTAAAAATATCGTGATTCCGCTACTTATCCATTTCCCCTTCTCCGATTCGTGATTTGTCTGATGAACGGTATGTGTCGTCTTTTTGACGAATTGAACAGCTAACAGCTGATGTCATTCTGATTCCAACCTACATATGTACAAAGCGTCCAGTTATGTTTTTATTTATCTTTTTGGGTACAGCTCAAAAATTTCACTGCCCTGACGGATGAATTCCCTGTTCATCGGATCGTGGACGTGGCTGGCGTGTGCTTCGAACACGGACTTGACCACTCGATGAGGCACGCACTGTTGCCCTAGCCGAATATGTGGCCCAAAGTGAACGCACCGACTGGACGATGATCAATGTAACTGGCAGGTTTTTGTTCTAGAAGATTTGTTGTGTTCCAGTCGAGGCACCGTTCAACTGGGAGGCGAAGCCCAACAAGTTTCTCTTCAACTTGAGTAGGCGGGCGTTCTCAAGCCTGAGAACATCTTTGTCATGTGCGTGCAGGTGCTCAAGAACAAACTTTCCGCGTTACAAATGCAAATAAGCCACGGGTCGCAGAATGACCTCCTGGTTTAAAAGACATCACACACGTTATGTTGCAAACTGTTGTTGTTTCAGTAATCGAACATTTTTATTCACTTTTTAATACAATAAAGTCTAATTAAGCGAATGCAAGTAAAGTGTTGAATTAATTAGGCCCCATCCCCGTACTAGATGTTGTTGTTGTAGTAGCGATGCGTCGAATACAGCAGTTCTTTTGGCATTGAAGGGGTTTGGCAGCTCTTGGCCGTTGAAAAGCGGGTCGTTCCGGTACGAAGAACCGGCTGCCGCAGGAACGTCCCCGTACTAGTAGTTTTCCTCGTCGTCATCATCCCCGTATTAGCAATTTTCCTCGTCGTCATTATCCTCTTCCGGGGCGTCTTTTATTTGCCTATGGATCATTTCGGTGCTCCGTTGCACGGCGGCCGCTTGCAGGCTGTACCACTGACACTGCGGTTAACGTAATTTCATGCGGATGAAAGACCACTTCCTTTTAACACCATCAGCTTGGAGAAAAGTGGATGTGAGAACGCCGCTTTCTTCCGGACTGCTTTGCTTGGCACTAATTATCGTCGATAATGAGTGCATTCTGCATCCTAAACGCTGCATAAACGTTGCAAGTATTCATTCCTTTGTAAGTTTGAAGGAGACGAAACAAATCAGAAAGTCTCTGGTTTGTCCCCCCCAGTTCATCTAAAATTGAATTGAATTGAACGCAACTTGTAACGTTTAAGGGTTTTATAAAACATAGTCACTACTCACTCACATATACCTCTTTCAGATTTACATGCATCTGAATTGCTGAATACTTCCAATGTTTATACAACGTTTTAAGTTCCAAAACGCACTCAATGCCTGCGTTCACGTTCTTGAGCGTTGCGGTTATTCAGCAATTCGAATGCATGTAAACGGAAAAATCAGTGATTTTTTCCGTTTACATGCATTTCAATTGCTGAATAACCGAAACGCTCAAAAATGTGAACGCAGGCAATGATTGCAAGAGACGATCAAACCAAACGGTCCGCAAGCACGTCAAGTTATAGAATGTGCGGAAAAGAATTTTCCTCATTTCCACCGTGTTTCGCGTACCATTTTATTCGACGTGTGACTTACATATGTCACTCTCACTGGAAAATGAAGCCTTAAACGTGCCATACACAGACCGATCGATCGGCCGATCCGTCGCCCGAAATCGATATCGGCCGATGGATCGGCCTGTGTATGTGGAAATCGCACCGATCGGCCGATCAATTTTGATCTGCCGATATTTTTGTGCGATTTTCGTGCGATCGATCGGTGACGATCGATTGGATAGTGTATGTGATTATCGCAAGTGAATGTCAAATTACCAAATTATTAAATTATGAAATTTCAAGGATTCTTATGATTTAAATGGCACTGCAATTGAAATATCAAATATGTGGTATACGAAAATACCACACACATCCAAATAGTTAACAAAAATGAATCTAGGTTGGATTGGGAGTGAATCATAACCTATTTTTTGAATTGTCATTCGTTATCGCATCGCACGAAAATCGCTCAGTGTGTGTGCAGTGGAGATCGGCAGATATTTTGTGGCGATCCATCGGCCGATCGATCGGGCGACGGATCGGATAATGTATGGCGGCTATAATGGTTGTCACACACGATCGCGCACAACTACTACCGAACTTCCGTCAAATCATTAATTTCATAGAACTATGAAAATAAAGAGTTTATTTTCCGCACACACTATAAAATTGATGGGTCGACGGAATTTCGATCGTAGTTGTGTGCGATCATGTGCGGCGACCTTCGTGTAAATTTGAACTGTTAGAATTACTAAACTAAATGAAATTTTATTACATTCAGTTGTAAATTGGCAAAATTCACTCTCAAGCTTGGCTTTCCTCTTCTTCGGCGCCCTTCCAGAGTCGGTACCCCAGGCGACCGCCTGTGCCTTTGACCGGTCCTAAAAGAGAGAGTATGCAAACTCTACTGGCTTCGGCAGAAGAAGCCGCAAGAAGCAACAACTTGAACTAGTTGGGACGCTAAGCGACATAAACTGACGCCACCTTGCAAAATATGATAGAGAAATGCCGTTTGGAATTATTATTAATGGTCCGCATACATTCATTTTAAGAGATGGAGCCATCTTGTACCCCGCAGCAGAGCGGCTGTGCGGGCGAAAAACCGCGAAATTTGAGCCCTTTTTTTAATATTCTCCTCATAATTTGTAAACGGTGCCTCGGATCAGAAAACTTAATAAGATGTAAATTAAAGAGCGTCAAATTCTACATCCAATGCATTGCTCAAAGTTGAAATTTGGTTTAGTAGTATAATCAAAATCGATAGTCGAAAAACGTCACTTTTTGAGGCTTTGCTGAAAAATCACACTATATCGCTTTTCAAGCTCACATATCTCTGAAACCAATGCTACAAATGGAAAAACTCAGTAGGGAAAAGTTGAAGATACTTCTATTTCAAGTTCAACTAGCCCAATACTTTTCAAATTGACCCGTTTTTAGTGTAGTTGTGAGTGAAAATGCAGACATGACTTTTTAGCGATTTGAGCCTGAATAGCTCTATCTCGATAAATATAACAGCTAAAAGTTTTGGTTTAGCCTCAATTCGTAGATATTTTTACCTTATTTATAAAAGTTTTGCTAAAAAAAAGCTTTTTACTTTTAACTTATTTAATAAAAAAAATATTTTTAATTAATACCAAAATCTGGAGAATTGTGAATATCTTTTGAACTAATAATAAAGCTTATTTAACTAATAAAAAAATCTGGAAAAATGTGAATATCTTTTGAACTAATTGTCGTATGGAATCACGATTGTTTTCATTCTACTTAGAATGACCAAATACATTAAGAATCAACCTAAAACTGGCATAAAAGCCTTTTGTTTTTAACTTACTTCATAAAAAAGCTCATTTAATAAATTAAACAATCTGGAAAAATGTAAATATCTTTCGAACTAATGATCGTTTCGAATTGTGGTTGGTTTCATTCGACTCAGAATGACCTAATACATTAAGAACCATACCTAAAACTGGCATAAAGCTTTTTATTTTCAACTTTCTTAATAAAAAAGCTCATTTAACTAATAAAACAATCTGAAAAAATGTGTATATTTTTTGAAATAGTGGTCGTATGGAATTGCGGTTAATTTCATTCGACTCAAAATGACCAAATACTTTAGGAATCAACCTAAAATGTCATATAACTTGCTTGAACTTTGAAATTACGGAGGAAATTAAATCATTTAATTAACTAATTATTTAATTAATTAAATTAGTCTAACAAAAAACTTAGCAAAACTTTTATAAACATGGTTAAAGTATCTACGAATTGAGGCTAAACCAACGCTTTTAGCTGTTATATTTATCGAGATAGAGCTATTAAGGCTCAAATCGATAAAAAACCATTTCTGCATTTTCGCTCGCAACAACACTAAAAACGGGCCGATTTAAAAAATATTGAGCTATTTGAACTTCAAATAGAAGTATCTTCAACTTTTCCCTACTGAGTTTTTCCATTTGCAGCATCGGTTTCCGAGATATGTGAGCTTGAAAAGCGATATAGTGTGATTTTTCTCCAAAGCCTCAAAAAGTAACGTTTTTCGACTATCGATTTTGATTATACTACTAAACCAAATTTCAACTTTGAGCAATGCATTGGATGTAGAATTTGACGCTCTTTAATTTACATCCTATTAAGTTTTTTGATCCGAGGCACCGTTTACAAATTATGAGGAGAATATTAAAAAAAAGGGCTCAAATTTCCGGTTTTTCGCCCGCACAGCCGCTCTGCCGCGGTGCTGAAGATGGCTCCATCTCTTAAAATGAATTTACGGGGACCACCAACAATCATACCAAATGGCATTTCTCTATCCTATTTTGCAAGGTCAAATCGCTTAGCGTCCCAACTAAACGCCGTATACGATGCAATCAAGGAGTTTAAAGATGGTGACTACTCCCTATCGACATCCGGTGAAGGACCGTGAAGGAAAGCTACTTATGTCAAATGCAGAGCAGATGAGGCGGTGGTAAGAGCATTTCGCCACAGTTTTGAACCGTGTAACTTCTGGCGAAGTTCCCTCTCTCTCTCTAATTGCCTTGACCCCCCCAGGGACATGGGCGCGTCAACATCTCTAGCATTTCAATGCCTTGTTGACGTTTCAATAGCATATCTACTATTCGGAAGTGTAGTTGCTAGCATGCATCTCCAACGTTCCCTCTCATGTAGACAATAATTTAGCTGGCCATCAAAATGCGCATATACGACGGTCAGCTGCTCCGACTAAAGAGGAAATAGTCGCTGCAATTATTGCACTGAAACGAGGTAAAGCTGCGTTTTGCTAGACACACGATCATCGCACATTGTTCGTGATTAGAGATGAAGCCATAGAGCCTGAAGCACTTTTGTGTGTGTATCTTTTTGATCATCGCCTGCGATCGCACACTCGTGTCTAGCAAAACGGACCCTATGGCCGCCGGACTCGACGCATTCCTGCCAAACGTAACGCCGAGTTGCTGCACCTACTTGTTGATAAAGCGTGAAACACATAGACCTTTCCCACTGAGTGGAAGGAAGGCTTGATATTCAAACTTCCAAAAAAGGGCAGCCTTAAAGTGGACGCACACTTGCGTCCGAAATCATAATTTTCCCAGGTCGAATCCAAAATTTCTCCGGTTGATGTGTGAATTTGACAGGAAAATTTTGGATTCGGCCGGGGAAAATTTTAATTTTGGACGCGAGTGTGTGTCTACCTTCACAGATTGAAAAAATTGGCGAGGCATTTGTGTGCTTCCTGTCCTTGCAAAAATAATAGCTAAAATTGTCCCGGAAAGACTAAAGGCTCACTTAGAAAGCACAATAGATGAAGAGCAGGCCGGGTTTCGATCCGGATTCTCCTGTGTCGATCACATTAACACCTTGCACCTTGCCCTAAGGCTTAGAGAGGCAGGGCAGGAAAAGAAAGGCCATACGGCCACCGCAGTATTAGGCTGTCATTTATTAATACTGACTTTATGAAACCATAAGTAGATATCAACACAAACTTCTCAATATACCAGATAGGGAACAGGTCCCGGTAATTGATCATAGACGCAGGAAGGCGCTGAACCTCTACACGGATGGCTCCAAGATGGAAGCCGGAGTTGGTGCAGCAGTCTACTTTTCGGAACTTCCATGCAACCTATCCTACAGACTGCCGAATGAGTATAGCATTTTCCAGGCGGAGGTGCTTGCGATTCAAAAGGCAGCCGAGGTGGTGATATCATCCTGGAAAAAGGGTAGAATCGTCATACACTCGGACAGTCAAGCAGCACTAAAGGCGCTACAGTCCGTTACTATCAATTCGAAGACAGTGCATAACTGCCTAACAGCTCTACAAGCACTGGAAGCATCTAGGACCATGAAACTCAGGTGGGTTCCGGCCCGTAGCGGAGTTCTAGGTAACGAAATAGCAGACGGAATTGCCAAAGAACACGGCTAGCCTTCAACGAGGGACATTCCAAGAGCTGCCGACGCCAATACAAACATGTAAGAAGATGCTGGACAACAGTATGCACGAAAAAACCAACGCTAACTGGCTTAACACAAACGACTCCCGAATAACGAACATTTTTTGGAGCTCTTATGGCAAAAGGAAAACCAAAAGCCTCTTTGGACTATCCAGAAGTCAGTGTGCACTATTAGTGGGCATACTAACGGGCCACTGCCGGATAGGGTAACACGCGTACAGATTAAAGCTAGTAACTAGCGATGGCTGCAGGAATTGCCAAATACCAAACACGAAAGAAACTTTAAAGCACCTTCTATGCGAATGTCCTGCACTCGCTAGAAGAAGATTAAAGTGTCTAGGAGCTTGCTTCTTCAACTACCTTAAAGGAGTTGTTGTTGTAGCGATGCTCCGAATATTGCAGTTCTTCTTGCATCGAGTGGGTTTGGCAGCTCTTGGCCGTTGAAAAACGGGTCGTTCCGGTACGAAGAACCGACTGCCGCAGGAACGACCTTAAAGGAGTCGCAGGAATCAGTTGGAGAAGCCTCTTGAGCTTCGCCAATAAGTCAGGTTCCTTCCAGCTCGACTATAATCTTCTGGTAAGGGCTAGCAACGACACGGGATGATCACCTGAAATAAGTGGTATCGCTATGGACCCCAGCGGTCTATGCGGAGCCGTTAGGCTGCCACCCTACCTAACCTAACCTGGGGCGACGGGTAGCGCAGTGTGTTGAGGCATCAGTCTCATAATTGACTACCGGCGTTTCGGGTTCGAATCCCGTCCACGACGACGTTCGTGGCCATGAATGTGCATGCTGGCAACTGCTTCTCCGAAACCAGATTATGCCAACGAAACGTCAACTGGGTCACATGGAACAGTTGATGCGCTATGCCCCACAAGGGGTTAGGGCAATTGAGTAGTATGGACCCCAGCGGTCTATGCGGAGCCGTTAGGCTGCCACCATACCTAACCTAACCTAGCCCGCCGTTGCCAAAAAGAAGAAATCCAACTTGTCAATTGACATCAGTATCAGTGGACCAGCTTGTGAAAAAGGTGGACCAATTCGTCTACCTAGGAAGCATAGTTGCCGAAAATGGTGGTGGTGAAATACGACATTGCCCGTCCTACCAATCAGAATAAATGCATTTCGGCATTCGGCATGCTGTCTAAAATTTGGTGATGCAGTTATCTCAGTATTAAGACCAAGCTGAGCTTGTTTCTCTCCCTGGTACTATCTGTGCTGTTGTATGGGAACAGCACATGGAAAGTTACGAGAAAGCTGCAAGTTTTCGCTAACTCGTGTCTTCGTCGAATTTAAAAAAAAAAAAAAAATCTGTTTCAGAACAAAATCAAATGAAGAGCCGAGTCGGCTTATGGATCAGATGCCAATCGACAAACTGATACGCAGGCGAAAATGGCAGTGGATAGGTCATACATTGCGGAAGGGTGATAACTGCATTGCTGGCCATACCATGAAATGAGACCCCATTCCCATTGAAGGCCGACCAAGGGGTGGTCCTAGAAAGTCATAGCGCCGATATGTGACGAAAGAGTGAGTTTCTGGGTGAGTCGTGGGGCAGATACATCCTATTGCCCAGAACCGAGTACGATGGCACGCAGGAGTAGTTAATGCGCTATGCCCCACTAGGAGTTAAGGCAAAGTAGTTCAAGAGCAACCTAGGGCTCGCAATTACACTGATTTAATATGTCAAGGGGTTTACTTCACATACATAGTAAAATATTGATCTAAAGCTCGCCACACACGACAAACCAAATAGTTCGCGACCGCCAGCGAACCACGTTGCTATCGTAGGAAAGCGGAAACTGAGGAGAACTTACGCGCTTCGTGATGGGGTGATCTTAAGCTCGTTTTACTACCTACAAATAACATTCTCTTGCGGCAGTTGAGGTAAACAATTAATAATAATATCTTCCTTCTATTTTTCAGGCATGTAATTCTACCCT
The DNA here is from genome assembly GCA_964017055.1 of Chloromyia formosa. NCBI lineage: Eukaryota > Metazoa > Arthropoda > Insecta > Diptera > Stratiomyidae > Chloromyia > Chloromyia formosa. The sequence continues at coordinate 80,344,465 of OZ024817.1, forward strand.
CAGATTTAGCCCGACATGTACCCAAATCTCATTTGATGACGGAAACCGAATGGAGAAATTTGGGTGTACAACAAAGTCCCGGATGGGTGCATTATATGATGCACGCCCCGGAACCTCACGTTTTGTTATTTAGACGACCGAGAACGGACATTATTGCAAGTCAAGAGACGAAACTTCATGCTATAACAGCATAGATCCCCGTTAAGTTTTATTTTTTAAGTTTAAGAAATGAATATAATTATTATTAATTATGCAACGAATATGTGTTTTATTCGGTATATAAATTAACTCTACATACAACCACTTTTGTGGTATACCGGTAGTCAATCCCTCCTTAGAGGCCTAGTTGGCATTTCGTTAACATATAAAAGGTTTCAGGTGATGCATGTTGCTGGCATACACATCCTGACCATGTGCTGTTGCGTTGGGAAATTCTTTTTGGCGAAGGATTTTCATAAATGTTCAACTAATTGCATACATAGGAGGACGGAGCTCAAAGTCTACAAAATGATAATTAGAGCTGTTTCACGAATGTGAGGCTTGAACTCTCACCCAAACATCAGAGAAGCTGTTATACTAACCAGTATTAAAATAAATGAAATCCGACCTAGTCTTATGTCAAAACATCCCATCGCGTTATGAAATGGCGTCAAATTGAAAGTACGGTGTTCTTAGTATTTCCATTTGTATGTGCAATACATTCATTGTAGGCCTTACTATATTTGCACAATTTTCCCCAAAAGGGAGCGATTGGCGTGGATCATTGGGTAGAGAGCAAGTCTTACCGATCGAGGGGTCGGGTCGTTGGTTCGAAGACTGCCTAGAACGGCTTTTTTTCAGTGTGTTCATTTTATTCTAAGTACCACAAACCACATTTGTTTAATGGCAAAGATCTGTTCCTAATATAAAATAATTTGGCTAATGTGGCCGGAAATACAAGATCCGTTCACCGGCAACGTCCCCGTGGGCTATGTAGCTTCTGACGGAGGCTATTCCCTATGCACGTTGCGCAGTGTTTCAAACCGCTGACGGCCAAGTCTTAGCGATAAGACATTTGGAAAAAGGCAGATAGCTGTAGCCTGAATGGCTGACCAACACCTAAGCGTCTCAAGTTTAGTAGTATGGAATGACTTGCGTAGTTGGACCTGCAACATAGTTGTGCGAACTCCAGCACGTTTATTAAACCATCTGAAGCAGCTATCTCCCGAGGCCATGCCCTGAATGGGGTTAAGCGATGTGCTGACAACTCGTCCTTGCACCAACCACTCCAGAAACCTGGAACAAAAGCCTCGGATTGGACGGATCAACAACGACGACCATGCAAACGACTAAAGGATTATTCTTTCGGACCCTGGAATGTACGCTCCCTGAACAAACTGGGGGCCGAGAAGGCCCTCCTTCAACAGGTCGAAAAGTACAAACTGAGCATTACTGCAGTCCAGGAAACAAATTGGCTTGGGAGCGAGATAAATGACAAGCAATCGCACACAATTTTTAGAAGTGGAAAACCACCTACAAATGCTACTGCTTGCGGCCCAGTTTGAAGTGGCATTTATAGTGAACAATCACCTCAAACCGCATATTACTGACTTCAAACCCATAAATGAACGGCTGTATGCGATTCGCATTAAGACTCGATTCTTCAATCTCTGGCTCATCAATGTACACGCAACCACTGAAGTTAAAGAAGACGCAAAAAAAGACGAGTTCTACGCCCGCCTTAAGACTCTCTTCGACTCACACATTCATTCTAGAAATCGTTGGGCTGATAATGTAGCCTTAATGTCTGACTCCATGGTCATCTACACAGATGGCTCTAAGACGCACGATGGGCTCGGGGTCGGAATTTACTCGGAGGGGCTTTGTATTAATTTATCGTTCCGTTTTCCTGACTTTTGTTGCGTCCTCCAGGTGAAGGTTTCGGTGATTTGGGAAGCTCTGATCTGGTTGGGAAGTCACGTGGTGATTGCCAGAGATATCACTATTTTCACAGACAGTCAAGCTGCAATGTGTTCACTTGAATCGGTTCTCACTACATCCAAAACAACTGCGGATTGTCGCTCGGCCCTCGCGGTAATGGGCTGATTTTGCAACATTACACTTTTTTTGTCGAATACCGGGTCACAGTGTCTTTGCAGCTCCGCCTTCCTCATAATGACTACTGTAGAAACTGTGAGGATGTGGATGAGAAGGAAAGCCTTCATCTTTTGTGCCATTGTAGAGCTTTGGCGGTCAGGAGGAGGAGATTTCTTGGTTCCTTGTTCTTCCACGCCTTGGAAGCCCTCAACAACGCTAGCGTGACTCAGCTCAATCGTTTTATTGCTAGCACCGGCTGGATTGACACCTAAATTTTAGAGTTGGGTATGGATATTCTGGCGGTGCCACAACCGACCCACATGTGGTCTAAGTGTGCTGTGACATGTTACGGCAGCCCCCGCACCTAACCGAACCTGCAACGTTTAAGGTTTTCCCACATGCACTTATTATCGAAGATAATAATTTGTGCCATGTAAAACGGCCCCGACAAAAGTAATGTTCTCACAACGACTTTTCTCCCTGCGGTGTCGATAATGAACTGAAACAGATGGGACGAAATTGGGGCTTAAGAAAATATGCAACCATGATTACTACTTTGCCTTAGCCCCTAGTGGGACATAGTGCGTCAACTACTCCCGCGCGTCATCGTACTCTGTTCTAAGCATATACATGAAAAATACTTGTAAACAATGTTTGAAGCGATGTATCATACTAGGTAATATGGATAACTGTTGGGCGACAAAATATCCTTGTCTACGCCTTAAGTTAGTCTTTGACTGGCCCTGTCTCATCGATCGTATTCCTCATAGAGATTCGCGATGTGTTGCATGCAGCCCTATCCGGACCACACAGACAAATTCGATGGACTTTAACATTTCATCTTGACTACGATATATGCCTACTCTTCCACAAAATCATGGATCTAAACGCAATGACTTTAAATCTCGAGAGGGAGGCGAGCACGGTTGGACTAAAGAGCAACACCATCAAGAGTAAGATTCTTAATCTGCCACACCGTTGCGAAAATCATTAAATCAAATTCGTCCAATTGTCATCAGTGTCAATGGACAGCTTGTGGAAAAGGTGGACCAATTCGTCTACCTAGGTAAAATTGTGGCCGAAAATGGTGGTACGGAGTGGGATATTGTTCGTCGTATCAATCATGGGCATTATCATTCGGCTTGCTATCTAAAATCTGGCAATGCAGTTATCTCGGTACTAAAACCAAGCTGGGCTTGTTTCGCTCCCTGGTACTGTCTGTGCTGTTGTATGGGAGCAGCACATGAAAAGTTTCCATAAAGGATACCAGAGAGAAGCAAGGTTGCGTTAAACTCTTGTCTTCGTCGAATTGTGATAATTTTCTGGCCCGAAACAATATCAAATGAAGATTTGAGTCGGCGTACGGGTCATATCCCAATCGACGAACTGATACGCAGGCCAAAAGTGGTTGTCCCAGAATTTCATGGCGTTGATCTGTGGCGAAAGAGTGTGAGTCTCTGGGTAAGTCGTGGGGGCAGATGCTTCCCATTGCCCAGAACTACTACTATGGTGCGCAGGAGTAGTTAATGCGCTTTGTCCCAGTAGGAGTGAAGGCAAGGTAGTATACAAGGCGTTCGTTCAACAAAAATTAAAACTAGCAAATAAATCGATTTTGACAGCTGTCAAACTTAACCTTCAAGCGATATAAACAGATAAGGACTTCTTACTATTTTACACCGTGATCCTAGGATAGGTTAAATTACCTAATCAGAAACTGTCAGATACATGATTAAGTAATTTGGCCGTATAGTGTGAGCATGGTGTTATGGCACAAATATGAAAAAAATATTATTTAATAAGGTTTTCAATAAATACTTTGTCCAGTTCCTACTGCAAAATTGTTACTATTATAGTTCATTACACATTAACGATTGTATCTAAATCATTTGTTTTTTACTTTTTTTTCTTATTTTTCGTTTGCAATATTTTATACGTAAAAACTGCCTATAAAAATAATTAATACAAATATACACCGAGTAATATTTACTTTTCTTTATATATAGGTATTATCTATATTTCACGTATTTACGTAGATATTACAGTTTTTTTTTCGCAGCCGTACTGATAACTTTATCTGCATCTTTAACTTCTTGGTTGCAAAACACAATTTTCAATTCTTTTGTTCGTTTTTTCATCTTCCTCTTCTTTGCTTCCTATAAACGCCTCGACTATCATCCTCCATTTTGGATATTTTTTTTGGTTTGATGAATGTTTATGGAAGTTCGTCGCTTTTGTCATATATGTAAATAGTTTTAATTTTTTTTATACATATAATGTGTAATAATATATTTTTCTGCTTTTCTTCGCGATGTGATGCTTCTCTATTTCGCTTTCTCTCTCTCTGTGACAAACAAAAATTGTCTATTCGTCTTCCTCTTCCCTGAAGAGATATGTGCTCCAGTAAACCAAGTTAAACAGGGCGAATACCAGCGGAAACGTTATTCGTGAAATAACGTCGATTCTCTTCGATCTAGAACATTGACTTGGATAAATATTTTTCATTATTAATATATGGATCTAGAGATTAGCTTTTTGATTTGTGAGTTATTTTTTTTTAATATTTTTTTTTGTAAGAATTGAATTTTTAGTTTACATCACGTCGACGATTTATTCGTTCGAACCAGAAACAAACGTTTGACCAAAAATATGAACATTTCAACAATGTTTAATTCAAGTGAAAAAAAAAATAAAAAAAAAATAAATAAATAACAAACAAATCAAAACAACTGTAAATACTTATAATAAATAGGAATTCTTATAAATAAAGCATAATACGAGTATACTCGTATAATACTTCCTAAATAATATATTAAATTAAAAGGTAAATAATATTGAATTGTGAAAATTATACTATAATTAGGGAAACGCATTTGAACTATATATACGTGGCCAAATCAAAGCTCTAAACTCCAGACAAAATATTCCTTGTTTTCTAGTTAACTAATTTTAATTTCTGGATTAACTTAAACGAATGTGTGCAAAGAAACAACTAAATTAAGACATTTTTTCTCTCTTTTTTTTTATTAGCGAAAGCATGAAGAAAGTTTTACTAAATCGCAAAGAAACGATACTAGTCTAAACTGTTTTTATTGGTGCAATAAAGCTTAGAATGGATTGAAAAACAGAAAAAACAGAGCAAACTCTTGAAGAAACAGCAAAAAAATGTTAAGAGAAAAGACTAGTTTCATTATTGCAAATTTTGTTATTAATTATAACGCGTTAATTTTTTTTAATATGTTATTAGACTTAGAACTCGCAATTGAAATGATTTAGATTGAGCTGGATCTTGGGGGGGGGGGGGGGGGGGGGGGGCAAAAGATCTTTTCCATAGTCCTCCACGTGGGCGCTCGCTGGTAACGGCAGTGTTTCAGACTGCTGACGGCCAAGTCTTAGCGATAAGACAGTTTGGAAAAAGGCAGATAGCTGTAGCCTGAATGGCTAAGCGTCTCAGGTTTAGTAGGATGGAATAACTTGCGTAGTTGGACCTGCAACATAGTTGTCTGAACTCCAGCACGTTTATTAAACCATCTGAAGCAGCTATCTTCAGCCATCCCCTGAATAGGGCTAAGCGATGTGCTGACAACTCGTCCTTGAAACCACTCCACGTCAAGAAACCTGGAATAAAAGCCTCGGATTGAACGGATCAACAACGGCGACCACGCAACGACTAAAGGATTATTCTTTCGGAATGTACGCTCTCCGAACAAACCGGGGGCCGAGAAGGCCCTCCTTCAACAGGTCGAAAAGTACAAACTGAGCATTACTGCAGTCCAGGAAACAAATTGGCGTGGCAGCGACATCAATGAAAAGAAATCGCACACAATTTTTAGAAGTGGCAAACCATCGGGCCGCAAGGAGTTTGGAGTAACATTTATAGTAAACAATCACCTCAAGCCGCACATTACTGACTTCAAACCCATAAATGAACGGCTATGTGCGATTCGCATTAAGACTCGATTCTTCAATCTCTGGCTCATCAATGTGCATGCCCCCACTGAAGTTAAGGAAGACGCAGTAAAAGACGAGTTCTACGCCCGCCTCTCTTTGACTCACTTCCAACAAACGACGTCAAATTGCTGCTGGGAGACTTTAACGCGTAAGTCGGAAATGAAAGTTGGCACCGGGGGACCACTGGAGGCCACAGTCTCCATGAAAAATGAAACGACAACGGCAAGCGACTTCGCCTGCATCAGGAATCTAGTCGTAAGCTCTACGTGTTTTCCGCATCGACGCATTCACAAGTAGACCTAGAAATCTCCAGACTCACACACCGTCAACCAAATTGATCACGTCCTGATTTGCAGGAGATGGGCGTCTAGTGTGATGGATGTCCGCTTCTATCGAGGAGCGAACTGCGACTCAGATCATCATTTGGTGAAGAGGACCTACAAATGTAGAATTTCCTCAGTGCACCAGTCGAGAATCAGCCCTCCCAAAATCTTTGCGGTTGATAAGCTTCTGAGCGATACTACGGTGACGGTGTATGCTGCCGCCTATGCTACACAACATCAGCAACACAGGCGGCCATGGGTTCTGGGAAGAACTCAAGGGTATCATCAGAAATGTCCCAGAGAAGCTCGTGGGTAATAAAGCCCGGCGAGCTATGGCGAATATCGAATAGAATAATTAGACGTAAGAAACGTAAATACTTTGACGAGCAGTTGCTGAATATAAACGAAAACTTAGCTAATAAGAACACCAGACAAACGTACAAGCTAGTAAATACAATTAAGAACGACTACCAACCCAGGACTAGCCTTTGTAAGGATAAGGATGGAAACATAATCAGCGACACCGATGGCATTAACAAACGATGGGCCTCTTATTCTGAAGAGCTTCTGAACTTACCATCTAACATCCCCACCCAAGAAGCTCTCGGCCATATTGTTGATCCAGGCCCACCCATGCAACCCTTCGACAGTAGAAGAAGTTGATCTCTCGTTGCGGTCACTAAAACGAAATAAAGCGCCGGGCGCTGACGATACCAGCTGAACTGTTAAAATTCGATGGAACGGGTCTGGCTAATGCCATACATCAATTACTCCTGCGAGTATGGGAGGACAAGGAGATCCCAGACGATTGGCGCAGAAGCATCATCTGTGCTATTCACAAAAAGGGAGATAAACTGCGGTGTGAGAATTACAGGGGCGTATCACTAGTTTATACGTCCTATAAAATTTTGACGAAAATCCTGGAAAATAGAATAAAAACCGTACGCAGAATATCAAAGCGGTTTCCAACCTGTCCGCTTCAGAACCGATCCGCTCTTTACGGTTCAACTGATAACTCCAGAAGTGCTGGGAATACAACGTAGACGTATATCAAATCTTTGTCGACTTCAAGCAGGCATATGGCAGTATCGATTGTGGAGTAGTGTACAACATCATGCTGCAATTTAGTATACCGGCAAAATTAGTGCGACTGACAAAGATGACGATGACAAACTCCGTCTCACAGGTCAGAATCCATAACAGACTTACTGATCTATTTGAAACGCGCACGGGTCTGAAACAGGGCGATGGACTGGCACCGACGCTCTTCAACCTAGCACTGGAATATATTCGGACAATGAGTATGGACAACAGCACGGCGCTACTCATCAAGTCGACACAATTAGCAGCGTACGCCGACGACATCAACATGGTGTCCCGAAGATTGTCCGACGCAGAAGAACTTCTGCATACGCTCGATACCGCTGCAAAAGAAGTTGGACTACGTACCAACCAGGGTAAAACTAAAATAATGATGCAATCGACGACAAGGACACCTGCACAATCGAGCATCAATGTGGGGGACCTCAACATAGAGTTTGTGAACAACTTCATATACCTGGGCTGCAACTTGTCAAGAGACGCCAACGAAACTGACGAAATCAAGCGACGGTACAATTAGCTAGCTAATAAGACTTTTTTCTCGGTTCTCCCCATAATGAAATCAAAGTATGTGCACAGAAACACGAAGCTCCGCGTGTATAAAACCATTATACGGCCAGTGCTATACGATGGCTGCGAAGCATGGATCCTAACGCAAGCCTCCGGAAACATACTAGACATATTTGAACGTAAGGTTCTGCGGCGAATTTTCGGGGCTGTTTGCGATCGAGATGGATGGCGCATCCGGTGCAACCATGAGTTGTATGAACAGTACGATGAGCTGGAAGTTTCGAAAATCGTCAAACTACAACGACTTCAATGGGCAGGGCATGTACAAGGAATGCGACGACGATCGCATGCCAAGAAGAGAGTGATGAATGCAAAACGAGTTGACGGAGACAAACTGCCTAGACGACCGAAATCTCGTTGGGAGAGCTTAGTATATGTGGACGCCGAGCAGCTATTGGGCTTCCAAGATTGGAGGACGCGGTCACATGACCGAGATAATTGGAGGACAAAACGATCCAGGCGGCCAAGGCTCGACGTCGGGCTGTCGCGCCACGATGATGATGAATATTGAAATAAAAATTAAAATCTTTTTTTTTCTTACTAAATTTTATTTGCAATCTTTTATATATTATTCAAACAAATATACAAAATCATATCCAATTTAAATTGAAAATACCGACAGCCATCATACTGCAGTAGCCCACGCAATCTGCAAAATAGGAAAATTTTCTTATTAGAACAACGATTACAAATCATACGAGGAATGTGTTTTAAATGAAATAATTTCAGAAAAACAGTATCAACATAATTCTTTTGACGGGAAAAGAAGACCTTGAAATGTGTGGGTATCATCATATGTATATTTGGAAAAAAAAACTTAAAACTTAGGTTCTGACAAATAAAGTATTAAAAATATTATTTTACGTACCTTTCTTGGAAAACGAAATTCTGGATGAAAGGTAAAACACAGCAGCGGGTCTATAAAAAAAGAAAATATTTAGTTTAGCGATTTTTAGATAAGATTCGAAGGAAGCTTACAGATAAGTTTATAGTCAGTAATTGGAGGGAGTTGAATCAAAGAAATTCATAAACACGGACCAATTAAATTCATCATATAGTTGAAAAAAAAATATTTTTAGCGAAAAGGCTTTTATTGCCAAGTTACAGTATTATTTCTACTATAAGTTGTTTTTTTAACGTCTATCCGATGTAGAGATTGGGGTTTGTTAGTGAAGCGGCTGACCTGCACCCGATAAATTGTACAATTGTACGAAAAAAACGCGCATATTGGCATGATTGTCGTTAAATGTGTTTCGTCGATGGTCACGAAACGACGCCGAAACTCCTTCGGATTGGGCTTAAACAGCGTCAAACACTGCTCTGAAGTGGTCTCACGGTTGCGCTTGTTGTCCGGAGTGAGCAAACGCGGCACGCATCGCGTCGACAGCTTTCTCATGCCCAAAATTTCATGCAGGATATGACCCACGCGGTCTTTTGAGATGCCTACTGTCTCAGCTATTTCGCGCACCTTCAATCGGCGGTATGCCAAAGTGCCAATACGAGATCGTGGATTTTTGTCACGTTATCCTCCGTGGTAGCAGTTTTCGGGGCACCTGGGCGTGGCTCATCAAAAACCGACGTGCGACCACGTTGAAACTCGCTAAACCAATTTTTGACGGTCGCCATCAAAGGAGAAGAGTCACCGTACACAGCATCCAAGCGCTCTTTAATTTCGCGGCAAGGTTTCCCTTCCAAAAACAAAAATCGAATCACCGACCGATATTGCTCTTTTTCCATTTTTCTAAAATTCGCGGACACGCCCGCTTCCACACGCGGTCAAAACAAAATACGAATCCGATTCGGCTGCAATTTTGACAGTAGCCGTCTACGAGAATGTACTACACGACAGTAAATTTCTCTTGCGATAGTGGCGCCATCGGGCAGTGAGACTAAGTACTTATTAAAAATATTATTTTACGTACCTTTCTTGGAAAACGAAACTTCTGGATGAAAGGTAAAACACAGCAGCGGATCTATAAAAAAAAAATATTTAGTTTAGCAATTTTTGGATAAGATTCGAAGGAAGCTTACAGACAAGTTTATAGTCAGTAATTGGAGAGAGTTGAATCAAAGAAATTCATAAACACGGACCAATTAATATCATCATATAATTGAAAAAAAAAAAAAATATATATTTTTAACGAAAAGGGTTTTATTGCCATGTTATTATTTCTACCATAAGGTGTTTTTTAACATCTATCCGATGTAGAGATTAGGGTTTGTTAGTGAGGCGGCTGACCTGCACTCAATAGATTGTACAATCGTACCAAAAAACGCGCCTATTGGCATGCTTGTCGTTAAATGGACAATTGTTTCCAACATGCGATGATGCATTAATCAATTCATACAGTTCATTCGTAATTTAGACGGCCGTATTCATAATTGCTTGCCATGTGAACAGAAACACGAATTCTGAAAGCAACTGGTCCATTCTGGATAGCTGCCCTTGACCGTTTTCTTTTTTGCTCCACGCGTTAACTCACTATATTCTAACCCGTTGTACAAAAAAAAAAACACCTTATATGATATATTCATATTAACATGTTCCAAAAGTGATGGTTTTCAATGTACATATGTACTAACAATTCTCACCTTTTTCAATTCGACCTATTGACCAAGAAGAAAACCACATCTTATGGTGGACGAAATGTCTGTAATGTAAAAAGATAGTATTTAGTTATGAATATTATAGTCCTGAGCTAATATATTTCAATTTTGATATATTCCTATTTCACCGGGCGACGCATCGTGGTTCGCGCCTTGGCTAATACATAGTTGGTTTACCGCTGTGGTATATAGAGCGAGTGCAACGAGCATTCTTGTTGCAACCCCTTAAGCCGCTCTGGTCGCGAAGCGAATGAAAAATCCACTCAAATTAAAATGCACTATTGGTCAAAGACCACTATGCTTCGCCCGGTCAAATAGGAATGTTCCTCAATTTTAATTAAATTAATTATTATGAGTTACATTATCAGTAATTGGAGAAATGTTTGAATCAAATTAAATCATAAACACGGACCAATTAATATCATCATTGAAATTTCAAATATTTTAGGATAAATATTGATTGAAGAGTTGAAAAAGTACCTTTTCATTCATCGTTCCGAAGGAGCTCTCCGTCGTTGTAGTTTCATTTGACGATACTGAAACAAAACATTACATTACGATTAATTTAAAGTATCCAATCAAGCGGGCACATAAGAATGAATGAAATAATTTGAGGGTTTTAGCATTGCATTGTGATTAACATGTAAACTGCAAGTTTCCTGTCAAATCGCTAAGATTTTAAAGTAACAAATTATACAGTAACCCTCGTTAACGATGCATCCAACGTTTGAATCAAACGATTTGACAATTGAAGCGACAAATGTATCTTCTCAACAGCAACGGCAATTCGATCGTTCGATTCAAACGTTTGACGGTTTGACCGAGTTGTCAATTAATAAATTAAATTGAAATTACTTATCACGGTGATGGCGGAAGGAAGAAGATATAGCATCTGTTGCTGCCGCCATGGTGGTATTGTCGTGTTGCTACTTTTTAATAAAAAAAAAAAGAATCCGGTTTACCAAATTCGTCGTGCTTTGCAACCGAGCTTGCTTCAAATGTTTCTGCTCAACGGTTCGGCAATTGTTTCGTTCAAACGTTGGAACGTTCGAATTCATTTGATTCGGGTACGAAATTCGCCAACAGAGCGAGCGTCTTCCAACGCGAACGTTCGACGCTTGACATTGGAAGCTCGTAGCTCGACATTCGGCCACACGATGCTACGAACCATCATCAAGCGTCCAAACGTTGGAAGGTGTTCGTAGCATCGTTTAGAAGCGGCTTAATACGAACGTTCGCTTTATGCGAACCATATCTTTTCCCCTCGATTAAATCCAGTGAATTCAAATAAACCATCGCCGGCTAACACGAATTATTCGTTTAAATCGAATTGCGAACTCAATTTTGTAACGCCAATAAAAAATGTTGGTTAACACGAATTTTATTGTTGATGATGGAAACGAAAAAAAAGAATGAATTAGCCATAACAAATTTTCGTGTTCCGGCAAGGTTTCCTAACGCTTTCATGTTTAGAGTGAGGTAAGTTTTCGTCCAGGAGGAACTCTGAAAAAGTAAGATTGGTAGGTGAATCTTACTTTTCTAGAGTACCTTCCACTGGGAGAAAATGTATAGTTTACCCGACGAAGAAAAGCAGGAATGAGAACACCAAGAAGAAAAGAAAGAACCCGCGATCGAGAAAAAAAATTAAAGTGATGTCATCGAGAGCAAAACAGCTGGCTGCTAAGTCACAATATGCTCAGCATGTTATCTGGCTACCTGGATAGGGAGCTATGATTCAAGTACTCCTACTCCTTCCGGTCAACTGTTTGGGATAGAGAACGGGGGAACTACAATCCTCTCCATCCCCAACACAATAAAATGGCTCACGGATGGCTCCAAAATTGACGAGGGAAGATTGCGAGCACTGATGGCTCAGTTCAAAGAATTCTCATCCCTATGGAATATGTTCCCACTGCATTCCACGCGCAAGTTGCCGCCATCGAAGTATGTGCGCGACTCTCCAGGGCTAAAGCCGACATTAACAGAAACATAGGAACCTTCACTGATAGTCAAAAGGCGTCTATCGCTGACTAGTTCATCAGTTAAATTTAGACTGGTAAAGTCTTGTCAAGATATACTTAATATCATTGAAGATCAAAATAACCTCACAATCTACTGGGTCCCTGGGCATCCTGACATTGTAAGTAATGAACAAGCAGATGAGCTTGCCAGATGGGCATCTGTGCCCCCTATATTGGCGCAAATCCTTTATGCAGTATACCAATTTTCCTTTTCAGGAAGAAATGCGCATTAAACCATTCGCAACTGAATGCAGTATGTGGAATAACACGAACCCAATTCGTGTTAAACGAATTTGGATAACACGTATTTATTTAACACTAGTTTCAATAAGGCTTCTAGACTAGAGTCTGATTGGCACTCTTATAAAGTGCATCTAAGATGCTTCAAGAAAGAGTTACGAGTAGCCAAACGTAGCTCATGGAGAAATTTCTGCGAGCGGATTGAAAGTTCCTGCGAGACCTCCCGCTTTCGCAAAATCCTAGCGCGTCAAATCCATCTGCGTCTAGCTTTTTACAAAAGGAGGACGGGTCCTGGACGTCTACGAGTAAAGAAACTATCGAGTGTCTGTTAGATATTCATTTTCCCGGCAGTTCGACAGCTGCCTCATCTGAAGAGCCCTGCACCTGTTGCTCAAAGCCTTGTGACGACAGTGCATCAATCCTTTCTCGAGAGAAGATTATGTGGGCGATATCTAGCTTCGAACTCTTTAAATCTGCTGGCCCCGACGGTATTATTCCGGCGGACCTGCAACATTGTTCGGACGTTCAATATCCTTGGATAGAGGGCATCTTAAAGGCCTGCCTGGAGTTGGTCTATGTCCCTCGTTTTTTGTTGGAGGCTAGGGTTGGGTTGTTTTTATTCCGAAAGCGGGTAGAAGTTCGCATTCGCGCCCGAATGACCTCAGACCAATAAGTCTATCTTCAACACTATTGAAATTGCTAGAGAGACAAATGGATGTCCATTTGCAGAATACCATACCACCTCCTCGCCTTTTAACTGCATCGCAGCATGCGTACTGGAAGGGTAAATCAGTGGACACAGCACTGCACTTTTTGGTCGATTTTATTGAGAAATCTCTCGAGAAAAAGGATTACACAATGGTTGTTCTTGGATATCGAGGGCGCTTTTAATAACATTGTACCTAGTGCGATCATAGAAGCACTCTTGAGCCCTGCAGGTTGATGAGTCGCTGTGCATACTTATTAACACGTTATTAAGATCTAGGCTGGTTCATACAACAATGGGCACAATGGGTCTTACAGCCGAAGGTAGTACACTGGATATATACAGCAGTTGTACGTTCTATTTTGTTGTACGGTATCAGTGTGTGGTGGACAGCACTCAGAGTAGCGGCCTACTGTTGTCTGTTGGGGAAGGTACAAAGGCTGGCTGCGTTGGTCACGCCGGGGGCTTTTAGAACCACTCCGTCTGCTGGACTGGATGTGATTCTAGGCCTGCTCCCATTGGATATTCTTGGGGAACAACTGGCAACAAACACGGTTTTGCGCCTTCGCGAGACGGGCCAGTGGCGTGCGCTGAGTGGAGGACACTCTACTATACTGAACAGCCTGGATCTCCCCAGAGAGACGGACTACATTTCTCCAAAGTGTCATTTTGGCAGAAACTTCTTCAGCCTGATTCCGTCGAGGAGTCTATGGACCGGGGATGTGCCCTTAACTACCGACACCATGGCCATCTATACAGATGGCTCTAGAACCAACGAAGGGGTTGGGGTGGGCATTTACTCGGAGGGTTTGGGGATTAACCTCTCACTTAGTCTTCCCGACTATTGCAGTGTCCTACAGGCGGAGGTTTCGGCGATCTCGGAAGTCCTGGGCAGTCATGTCATTAGTGTGAGGGACATCACCATTTACAGACAGTCAGGCGGCGATTCGCTCACTCGAATCCGTCCTCACGACATCTAAAACCATTGATAACTGCCGCTCAGCCCTTGCAGAGATGGGTGGCTTCTTCACTATCACTCTCTGTTGGATCCCGAGCCATAGTGGTTTTGTGGCTAACTGCAAGGCGAATGAACTGGCTCGGGAGGGTACAACTGGGGTGGTTGACGAAAGACGCAGAGACATTAAAATGCCACTAAACATGTGGAAATTGTTGTCAAGACAGCTGCTGTGGACAGGGCTAACATAAGATGGCTCAGCGGCAACACATACCAAACAACGAGGATGATTTGGCCGATTTTTGACCCCAGTCGCTCTGCCACACTGTTGTCACTCAATAGAAAGCACATTGGCAGGGTAGTACGGGTTATCACGGGGCACTGCCCAATCGGGGAGCTCGCCTGGAGGATCCGGATTCCTCATCACGATTTCTGTAGTTGTGGTGATGTAGAGGAGGAGAATGTTCTGCACCTTCTCTGTCACTGTTCGGCCTTGGCCGGCAGGAGATAATTTTTTTTAGGCTCCTGGGTCTTCTATGATCTGGATGACCTTAGGAATATGACAGCCACAAGGCTTTACAGTTACATCGCTAGCACAGGCTGGTTTGATACGTAGGTCGGTTGGAGGTGATTCCTGGTGGTAACACAATGGACCCAATGGTGGTCTAAGTGTGCTGTGATACACCATGGCAGCCCCTGAACCTAACCTATTTAACACTAACTGAACATTTCTTTCCCCCGTTGAGTTCATCTTAACGAGGGATTACTGTATTTCTGTAAAGAGTAGTTGAGTGTATTTTCGATCCACTGAATGACTAAGCAAAGTTCACAGTGGACTAATGCAAAAAACTTCAAACCCTTTTTTTTTATAAAGATCAGTAATAATTTCCGCCATTTGTTTTTATCACGATTAAATCAAACGGTAATTAAATTTCATCATAGAAATAAATAATCATGCTAACAAGGATGAGTAAAAAAAAAATCAAGTGACTTACCTTAATTGAAGTTACCCCACTTGGAATAGTTGAACAAGTAATCGAACGGGATCCAAATCGGTAGATCATTTTTTTCCTGAAAATTAAATTTGGATGTGTTCAAATTGGGGATTCAGAATGAAGTTGAACACATAATTTTGTAGTCAAGTAAACTCAGAAAAAATTGTTCCTCAATGCATTCAGTAATTAGATCCGTATAATTTTAATCATTGTTTAAGCTTTACTACTACTTGTACGAGTATGGGAAAACATTTTCGAAACTTGTTGCTTACCATAATGCGAATTTCCGTAATTTCAAACCTTTGCGGGTGAGTCCGTTGAACACACAACTGAAAAAGGATATTAAATTAATATCCAATCGTTGCTTATTTTAAAAATTGTTAGCTTTAAGCTTTCTGGAGTAATCAATCAAGACCATTGAAATTTTAAGGCAAGGGAGTTATTAGGAGCGTTTCTTCCAACAGTTTAGATGAAGAGTAGAACAGAAATCGCACGCATTACACTAGCAACCGGCTCTGTATAGAACAATTTTGTTAATGTAACGGGTGCAATTTTTGTCTGATCTGAACTGTTGGAAAAAAATGCGCCTGTTTCATAAAACTTCCTTTGACATTTGTATATAATTTGGTTAATAAACCTCCTTTTTCCCCACATTGGCCCTGTAAAAATTTCAAACGTCTTGATATATGTATAGTAAATTATCAGTAAAAAAAAATTCCGCCATTTGTTTTCATCACGAAAATATCAAACGGTAATTAATTTTCATCATTTTATATTAATTTTTCTTTAAGGATATTATTATTTATTTATAGTTACTGCTCACCTGAACGTGCGAATGTACCCTGGGAATAACTGACATCACATTGCAGAGCCACTTTCTACATAGAAAAAAAGAAGAGAAAATGTCAGTTAATTGGTTGCCGCCTTCATATTAAAACGCTTTCATTTTCTGATAGGGGGGGGGGGGGGGCGTGCACTTAATATGTCACGCACCTAGGGTGAGAAGGGGGTTTCACGATTTTTTGGCGAAGTGTGACATGGAGGAGGGGACGAGACAATGATCTATAGGATAACGTCTAAAACTCACATGTACACTATGTGTGTACAAACTTGAACAGTAGGGAGTGCCGCGGTAATGTGCTGTGTGCAAGTCTATCTACACTGTCACTTTTTCGTGGGAGAGATAAGTGCAACATTTTTGCACGAAGAGGTTAGTACCAGCCTTTACGAAACTTTTGATAGTTTTTGTATGAAATTTTGCACGAAAAAGTGATATTAGTACCTTAGCTTTACCTGTAAACACTAATCGCGTTTACGTTCAACGGGTAAAAGTTATACGAACGCGTATACGCGTCCCATGCATCAGAAGCTTAACAGTGGCTACGTTTATGCCGTGGAACTATGTTTCAGTATTA
Source organism: Chloromyia formosa (assembly GCA_964017055.1). Taxonomy (NCBI): domain Eukaryota; kingdom Metazoa; phylum Arthropoda; class Insecta; order Diptera; family Stratiomyidae; genus Chloromyia; species Chloromyia formosa. Next base: position 80,361,422 of record OZ024817.1, read on the forward strand.
ACTAATTACATCAAACTCACCACGATGTAAACATGTCGGATTAGTTGATTAAACTAGCTCTTAGCTCTACTTGCGATACGGTATTGAACTAAAAAATTTGGATTAGGTTTGTGTTTTCGTTGTTGACGCTTGTTTTTGTCGATGTTTATGTTGTGTTGGGAGTCGGTGGTATAAAAGCGCTTTCTACAAGAAGCTACTGGGCTCTTTATATTTCTAAAATTCTCTTTAAATCTAGGTGATAAGCCAACATCTGACATTTGCCATATTTAGTACCGGTCGGTATAAACACTCCACGAACTAGAACTAAATCTAATATGATCTAGTTAATACTCCTTTTAGTTCCACGGTATAAATGGGGCCAGTGAAACTTCTATAAATAGTATCCGTGGGGTGATAACGGTTAATAATAACGTAAACTCATAACTCATTATCAGTTATGAGTTTACGTGTGTATACATTTGAATAAGTTTAAATTTTTGTCTTGAAGGAATTGAAAGTGAAAAATTTGTCGTAAGGAGGAAGCGGAGAGGGTCAATAGTTTGCGACGATATGTTAGAAGGAGGCGGTTAAAAATGGTTAGAAATTGCGTGACGTATGTACACGGCCTTAAGAACTCAGAATATAATATTTCCTCAAAATGATCAGTAATTAGATCCGTAAAAATCAATCATTATTCAAAGCATGTAGACACACACAATTTATAATGGAACATGGTGTAAAAACAACTCACCTCGTTTTTATTAGATGGATAAAAAAAAATCAATTCCTCCCGGAGAATATTACTATAAACAGCAAGTCACGAATGGACCTTCTTTTGAAGCTAGTCATCAAAATTTCTGAAAAATAAAAATAAATGGATTAATATACACAGCAAAACAATTGAAGGGTAACTTTAAAAATTGCCAAATTTGTACAACTTATACGAATAAGAAGCCGAGACTGTAGCTAATAGTATTGATGCAGAAACATAACACACATTTTAAAATGTTAATTTAGCTAAATACATATACCTAGTCTAGCCATAAATATTGTTACAAGGTTTGGCAACCCTGCAGAAAGGAACCGTTATATTGCATTTCTTAAAAATTGAGCTAATCGCTATAGTACGCTTGTGCTTGATGCATTTGTCATCATTTGAGTTTAATTTTTAGTGTAGTGAACATGGATTGGGGTGACAAAGAAAATAGAATTGCTGTGATTGCACTTCATAAAGTAGGAATGCAACCAAGTGATATTTTTAAGACTCTGCATACCCTTGGTATAAGCCGAATGTTTGTATATCGGGCTATTGAAAGATTTAATGATACGTCTGGAGTAATGAGTGACCGTGAAAGAAGTGGCCGTCCGCGAACTACTCGAACACCTCAAGCGGTTAAAGCCGTGCGCGAGAGAATTCGCCGTAATCCTCTTCGGAAACAAAAAATTTTATCGCGTGAGATGAAAATACCCCAAAGAACAATTTCACGTATCATCAAAAGTGACTTGGGGTTGGGTGCTTATCGTAGATCTACCGGACATTTACTAACAGATTCGTTAAAAAAAATAGAGTGGAAAAATCAAAACGATTACTTTGCCGGCACGCAAACCAAGAACACCGTACAATTTTGTTTACGGACGAAAAAATTGTTACTGTCGAAGAAACACTTAATAAACAAAACGATAGGGTTTATGCTCGCAGTGCCAGAGAAGCTTCTCAAGTTGCCCAAAAGGTTCAAAGAGGTCATCATCCAGCCTCAGTAATGGTTTGGTGGGGTGTTAGCTACAACGGGGTGACAAAGTTGCATTTTTGTGAGAAGGGCGTCAAAACGTCTGCCAAAATTTACCAAGAAAGTGTCCTTGAAAGTGTAGTGAAACCTCTCAACACGTCATTATTCAAAAATCAGCCTTGGAGTTTCCAGCAAGATTATGCATCAGGTCATAAGGCGAAGTCAACCCAAAAATTGCTTGAAGAAAATGTTCCAGATTTTATTAAAGCTGAAGATTGGCCTTCCTCTAGCCCAGACCTGAATCCGCTGGATTACGAATTATGGTCTGTCTTAGAGCAAATGACGTGCTCTAAAAGACATTCTAATATCGAATCCTTAAAGAAGTCTCTTACACATGCAGTCGCCCACTTTCCGATTGAAGTCGTGCGTGCTTCCATAGATAGATGGCCAGCTCGATTAAAGGCTTGTGTAAAGGCAAAAGGCAATCACTTCGAAAAACTTGTTGCAATTTCCGTTGTTGACAATGCATTTAATAAATAAACAATGATTTCTTAACATATAACCTCTTTTATTGAACAGTGCTTCAAAAAGTTTGTAACAGTATTTATGGCTAGACTAGGTAATTTAAACATGAGTCACTTTTTCTGTCGTTATTTCCGATACTTCTGTCAGTCTTTACCGGTCCGTTGTGTAGTTTTCCTTAAATATGATGGATCCTCCAAAGGTGTTGGAATGCATTTATCGCTAATCGCTATTTCCAAACAAACCGTACGTAATCATTTGAGGGGAAAGTAGTTTGCTTTCCAAATATCCGGTAAAAGTGCAAGATTTTTTCTGTGTGAAAAGTATGGTTGAGCTAGAGTTTGCAGAAGTGGTTATGAACGCTTCCTACTCTGGGCCCTTCAACCAGCATCGGGCGGTGGGGATCCATTATGGTGTGGGCACTATTTTCTTAAATGACAATAGCGATTTAGTTGTGATCGCTAGTGGTCAATTTCACAGCTTAGCGATATTCTCTCTCTCTCAATTGCCCTAACCCCTTGTGGGACGGACATAGCGCGCCAACTGTTCCATGTGGCCCGGTTGACGTTTCGTCGGTATAAACTGGTTTCGGAGAATGCAGTTGCCAGCATGCATCTCCTGCACATCCACGGCCACGAACGTCGTCGTGGACGGGATTCGAACCCGAAACGCCGGTAGTCAAAGAAGAGACTGATGCCACAACACACTGCGCTACCGGTCGCCTCAGCGATACATCAACGAAGTGCTAAAGGTGAGTTCCTAGGTGAGTGGCTTGCGTTTGCGACTGCGAAACAAACAAAAAAAAAACATTATAACGCACGAGTAGTGCTTCGTGCGATGATCGCATCCGACTTTACATAGTTGAAGGCTCCTTACCTTCTAGGCCTAAGAAGGTAACCATGGCATATTCACCATAGCTAAGTGATTTCTCCATGTAACTCACAATGGAACGTAGAGCTGTGTCTACGAATCTGCACCTGGTGTAGGCATGTTGCGATACCACGAAACAACTTTTGGTATTGTGCTACGTAAGTAGACATCAATAAGCCTCTCAAATGTTTTCAGAAGTGTGGATGAAAGACTGATGGGTCTTAGGTCCTTGGGTCTCACATGCGAGCTCTTCCCAGCTTTGGGAATAAATACCACGTTGAAATTCAACCATGTTCGAGGAATGTATACAAGGTCCAGAGAGACGCCTTGAACAGATGGTATCGACCCACGGGACTGCAATGTCTACCGTGTGATGAATGTCTGCAAATATAATACCATCAGGTCGGGCGGACTTATAGGGTTCAAAGCTTGAAACGGCCCACAGATTTTTTTCAGTTGAGATGATCGTTTCGGATACTCCGGGGGTCCCCACCCTCTCTTGTACGTGCTGACTAAAAGTCGTCTTCGGAAAAGTGAGTATCTAAAAGAATTTCCAAAGTCTCTTCACTAGAGACTGTCCAGGACCCATCCTGCTTCAGTAAATAACTGGGCAAGTTTGGATGCCTCGCTAGATCCCTCTATTTGCTCGCAGAAGGATTTCCATGAGCAACGTTTAGCTTTCCCGTAATTGTTTTTTGCAAATACCGAAAAACTGAACTCAATTGCCCTAACCCCTTGTGGGGCCTAGCGCGTCAACTGTTCCATGTGGCCCAGTTGACGTTTCGATGGCATAAATTGGTTTCGGAGAATGCAGTTGCCAGCATGCACCTCCTGCACATCCATGGCCACGAACGTCGTCGAGGACGGGATTCGAACCCGAAACGCCGGTAGTCAAACATGAGACTGATGCCTCAACACACTGCGCTACCGGTCGCCCCGACTCCGACTCCTCTCTGGAATATATGCTTTCTTAAATTGCTTTCTGCAAGCAGCGCTGTGCGATAAGTTCCCTATGCCACCATACGCGGTTTTTAGCCTTCATATTACTTACTGGAAGAGCACATACTGGTAAATAGGATTTCATTTTGATGTCAGATGGAGATGGAGCCCACACTCATATTGCAAACATAGTGCGTCAATTCCTCCATTGCCAATAATATCGACTTTCTTTATTGACTAGCGTGCAGCCTAGATTTAAATTCCATAGAATATTTATAGGATGGGATAGTAGTCCGGATTGCGCAACGGTTAGCACGTTCGCCTTCTACGCACTGGGCTCGGATTCGACTCCTACTGAATAAAGTAGTTTTCGATAAAAAGAAAAGGGGATTTACGTGTCGGACTATGAGCCCACTCAGCTGTTAAATGAGTACCCATTTATGGGGTAAATAACTCGGTTGAGCGTGTTGCTGATCACACACCTCTGCACGATTTAGAAAGTGAGATGATACTAACTCATCTCGAGGCCATGGTTCTAAATTGGACTGTTACGCCAGTTATTTATTTATGGGATCAGCTGGGGCACGCACAGAACTCGTTCCAACCTTCCTCAGACTTTACAAGAGCTCGAACAAGCCAAAATGGGCGAATATTTCTCAGGGGGAAATCTGGCGCCTCGCAATGAGCATGCCTAAGGGCGACCACAGAGTGAAAGCTGAAGCTGATGCTTATGCTGGTTTTTGATTGCGAACACTCAGTGAAGAGAAACGTTTACGTGAAACGTGCTCATGGAGCTTTCCCTGCCCATGCTACTGCTAAAGCTCAAGATCGCATTCGTAATTGTCCGCTGATTTTCTTTATAAAATCTAACACACATAAAAATGAACGAATACACCGGACAATTACGAATGTGATCTTCAGCAACATTGGCGGCGAAAGCTCCATGAGCACGTTTCACGTAAACGTTTCTCTTCACTGAGTGTTCGCAATCAAAAACCAGCATAAGCATCAGCTTTAGCTTTCACTCTGTGGTCGCCCTAAGCGAATTCAGGCTGGCTGTTAATCTAACTCATGGTGGCAATAAGCGCTACTAAGTAGCCAATGAAACAGAATGAAATGCTAAAAATCATATAATACTGGCAGGATAATAACAAAATGTTAAAGCTCGGAGAGATGACTTTAATGTCTTTCACGATAGTATCATCGAAGAATGGGATTATGCAGGGAAGAAGTTGGTAAATTGAAAAAGTCGAAATGTTTTCAGAAGAGCAGTTTTTGACACCAAAACTGAAAAATGTGCTGAGTCAATGCCGGATTTTGGGGGGAACGGCATAAACTTTAAAAATCCCTCCCTGAGAACATTTCCACTTTTCCAATTTACCAACTTATTCGCTGTGGCCATCGATATTGGAAAATATGTTTTAGGCTCGTTCATTCTAAAGGTTCTGATACACGGGACGCGTATACGCGATCGCGTGATTTTTACCCGAGTCGTGTAAACGCGACTAGTGATTACACGTAAGTCGGGTTTAAGCAGCGATTTTGCATACAAACAGAATTAGGAACAGAGTTAAGTACATTTGTGACATAATTCTGGTTCTGTCGCTATGGCGACGAAACGTCAGAGACGTGTATCGAAGCGTATTTTACTGAAATAATGCACACGGCGTTGTGTTTATACGATCGTAGACACACCGTCTACGATTCGACAGCACATGTGCGAGTACTGAAACCATTTTCTTTCATGTGTTTGCTGTCGGATTCATCGACGACAAATGGGTACCCGTCGTCAGCCAACAAGTTACGGATTGTCGCAAATCGGTTTGCTGTTTACACGGGTTTACGCGTCTCGTGTATTAGAACCTTAATGATGGATGGCTTGAAATATCTACCCGCAAGAGCTAAGTACGAGGGTCATTTGAAAAGTTTCCGGCCTTATCGACATAAAATAATTGTAGAAAAAGTTTCTTTCGCCATCAGATAGATGGTCTTGATATATGTATGTAAACCGTAAAAATTTCAAGTCCTTCTGATCATTATTTCGTCTATAGCACTCTTCCAAAGTTGTCAGCTGACATTGTCTGTCAACAATGGATAAAATCGAGTATCGCGCAGTTATAAAATTCCTTCATTTGAAAGGGAAAGACTCAGAAAATAAAAGATGAGTTAGACTCTGTATACGGTGAAGCCTCCCCTTCATTTACAACGGTAAAACATTGGGTGGCTGAGTACAAACGTGGTCGTCCGAGCATTTTAGACGAGGAACGTTCCGGACGCCCAAAATCGTCACAACTGACGAAATGGTCGATTTTGTGCATCAAACTGTGATGGAAGATCGTCGATTGACTATTAAGAATATTGTTGAGGCTTGTGGGGTATCCTCTGAACGGGTGCACAAGATTTTACATCAAGATTTGGGTATGAGAAAATTATGCGCGCGTTGGGTGCCGCGCTTGTTGACGATCGACCAAAACCGCATACGGACGGGAAATATAAGATGAATGCTGAGGTGGAAAACGCTGTAAACCAGTTTTTTTCAGGTTTAGACAATCAATTTTTTTCTGGCGGTTTAAAAGGATGGGAGAAGCGTTGGACAAAATGTATCGAGTTGAAGGGAGAAATAAATTTGGTTTTGCTTCGAAATATGTATTTTTCTTTAAAAGGCCGGAAACAAATAACCCTCGTATTATAGGTACTAAAATCACTTTGCCGACAACTAATCGAGTGGTGTGTATTGACAGGATCTGCTTCTCCACTGCTTGTCCTTGGCTTCATAAAAAAAAACGCACTAATTAAAACAAAACTGATACTTGACTCACCTCATTCGAAAATTTCATTCCATGTTGAATTTCAAATCAGACACTTATCCGAACACGAGAATCTGAAAGTGAATCTTTTATTAGACGATGTACAGAAGTCTTTAAATTTTAATTTAATTTTAGTCTAGTTTCTTTTTTTTTTAACATGATCCTCCCTGTGTTCGAGAAAAATACCGTAGTCGGTATATGCCAACAACTTTCAGGAATTTGGAATGGTATGTATTTTGAATAGGCATTGAAACTCATGTTCAGATATTTCATGTAGCAAAAATAAATATATGGGGGTAATATGCAAAATGTATTTTATAAACGTGATGAAGAGAAGCGCAATACGAATTTGTAGAAACGAACAATATTCAAATATCTTGTAAAACATTCACGAAGAAAATTAAGATTAAGTGTTTTTAACGCCAGTTTCCCTAATGATACACGTTTAGAAATGCGTGTGTCCGCCGCAGTCTTATTAATTCTGGGTAGACAAATTATTATAATTATTTACAGACTTATCCATAATCTAACGAAAAATATTGGATAATCTAATGGTTTTCAAACTGACGATAAAACTGTATATACATATCACTATGCATGCTTTCGGACAATTCTCATTTATCATTATTTCCCCTTGCATTAGAAAGTAATTAATCAAAGAGTTCGAACTTGAAATATTGTACATACTCGGTATGCATTAGTAAGAGCAACCCTTACAATTGTTACGACTAGAGAAAAGACGAAATTTTACGAGCAAACATTTAGTTCAATTTCAGTAGCATTGTTGTGACCCACACAGCTTTCTCGTATCTAGTAATTGAGGGTAGATATAATTCAACATTTGTCATCGACACCATATGGTAAATATACGTACATAGGATAAGTAACATTAGACCGGTAAGGTTAATATTTAGTTTAATGATTTTTGCTCCATTTTAGACATTCGAATGTGACTAGGCAAGTTTCACTTTATAATTAAGAAAAAAAAATCTTCCATCGATTTGTCAAGGTGGAATCAGCTCCACTTTTTTAAAAACAGCAAATAATAAATGGATCAATGCTAGGAAAATGTTGTTTAAATTAAAAAATGGACAAATGGATGTAACTCGGTCTTGTTGCAACATCTTCAAATCTCCATAACTCTAAATAGACGTTTTCTTAGTTTTTATAGTGGAAAAACAGAATAATAATCAATTGAACTAATTAATGACCACAAAACCTTTCATATTCGATAATTATTCCGTTTACGGGCGCATTCAAGGGAATTTTTTTCTGATTTGTAGAAAAAAAAATTACCGTCTCGACAACGAACTTTCAAGAGAACGTTTTTCGGTCAAAAACGAGAAGATCATTTATCGCAATCTAACAAATTGTTCCGAAGAGAATGACTTGATTTGGAGACTTAAAGTAAGCAGATTTATAATTCATTATTCGCAAATTCACATTTCGGGCGCCAGTTGTGCCCATTTCTAGTACAACTGCACTGGTTAGGGGATTAAAGAAGGAATGAAATTTAAACCGAATGTAATGTCATTCTTCTCTTGTTCTTAGTCTGTATAAGTTGTTCTTTTTAAGTCAGCAGCCATACGATAGTGTTCGTACATGTAATAAAAATACAGGTATACCTCTCGACTTGGGACACTAATTGGTTCCGAGAAAAAGCGTCCTAAAGCGTCGAAAATGACGTAAGTTGAATAATCAAGTATATGCATGCATAGTAGTAAGGATTTTATATTTTCAGTATTCAGATCGTCCAAAGCCTCTTCAATGTGTTCCAAAAACTCGAGACAATTTTTGAATAGAAAACGCTTGTTTTTCTTTACCGAACTTCCTCAAAGTAATTCTGTGTCATCTTGTAAAATAGTATAAAATAGCCGAACATTCGTCAAACTAACAGTGTTGCATTTTTGCTGAACAATGGGCAAAGATTCATTCAGTTTGCCAGGAAACACGCGAACGCGACACGTAAATGAGATCTCTACCAATATGCTATATGCATCTAAAGCTGGAGGATGGGTGCCGTTTAGCGTTTATCTATAGGATAAACTTTAACTGGACATTGTGAAAACGGCCCTTTATCTAGTAGACAATTCATCTATTTGTAATTTTTTGGGTAGGATATTAGTTGCGATTCATCGCTCTTCTAAATTAGTCCAACAAAAAAACTTAGTAAAGCTTTTTTAAACTAGATTAAATGATCTATAATTTGACTAAAACGAAACTTATGTTATACTTGCCGAGATGGTTAGGTTAGATGGACTGCCTTGAAGAGCAAGGCGTACATAGGCAACCACTGGCGTGATACCTCCCCCCCCCTCCTAGATTCAGCATACCTGAGCTTATCTCATTCGTTAAACCACCTAGAGCTGGCAATGAAATGATGAAGTCGACTGGCATTAACCTTCTTTAGGTCGTCCAAACCGGCAAAAAATAGGGACCCAAGGCTGTCCCTTCTACATTACACCAAAGCAGGACAAGTGCACAGAAAGTGATGATAGCTTCCTCCTTTCCTCGGCCCCGCAGCTCCTACAGTAATCATTGTGCGGGAGAGTCTTCTAGCATGCTCCCCGATTAAGCAATGTCTAGTGATAAGCCCCACCACATTTCCAAATGCCTTCTGCCCAGCTCAGACCACATTTGCCTAGTTGTATTATATAACATGTAGATCCACTACTCCATCTGGCGCTGGGTCAATCATACGCCTCATTCTGAGTAACCAATTTACAAGCTGCTAGAGGCATTCCTGTTATACGCTAACACTCGCTCATCTCGATAGTCGTGCCCGCCCGAGCTAGTTCATCAGCTTTATAGTTCCCAACTATACCATTTGTGGCCCGGTATCCAACACAGGGATTTGCTTAAAAAACTTCCCATCAAATGAGAACTAAGCGATTTAATTGCCGGTTGCCTATCCGTGCAGATTACAATATCCCTAGTAGAAAAACTTGCCGAGATAAAGAATTCGCAGTTCACGCGAATAGTGCTCCGTTATAATAGTTTTTTTTTTTGCACAGTTGTTCAGTCGCGGGCTAGGAACTCCCATCTTACCATCTCGTCGCAGGACTCATCCACACACCATAAAATGCCAAGATTTGAAACGTTAAATATGTAAAAGTTTCCCTGTATTAAGTCACGCATGAGCACATAGCTAATTTTTCAGAACAAAATGAAGTGAGTCATTGCCACTCCAAGTCGACAATAACTTGGCTTATTAGCAGCTATCCACCACCGCAAAAAAAAATTATCAGCATAAAGCCAATTTTTTACCTCCCTTCTGGTTTCGTCCAAACGATGGATTCTACTCTTCAGTGGTTGCTTTAATCCATCGAGAAAGCAGCTCGACCAGACCAGATTGTACTCTGACCTAAACCGAAATACGTCCCTGGGTACGTCTTCACTACAACAGAGTGTGCCCTTGTACGACATGGGTGCAAATTATTTTCTAGTGAAAATTTTCCTGTAGTAGTAGTAGTCACGCATGAGCGCATAGCTAGTTTTTAATAATAATTCGCACCCATGCCGTACAGGGCACACTATAGCTGCAGTTTTTGACAGTTCAGATCAAGATCAGAACAACCGCACACATTACGCTAACAACCGGCTCTACATAGAACAATTTTGTTAGTGTAACATGTGCAATTTTTGTTCTGCTATGATCTGGACTGTTGAAAAAACGCAGCTAATACGTAGCATTGCAACCAGGGACGTATTCAAATTTAGGTCAGAATACAAACCTAGTCTGGTTGAGCTGCTTCCACGATGTACGAGTATTAAGGCATGTCCTGAAGAGTAAAATCCAGCGTGTGGACGAAACCAGAAGACAGATGAAGAATTGGCTTTATAATGATTAATTTTTCGTGGTAGTGGATAGCTAAGCTTATTGTTGACTTGGAGTAACTATGACCCACTAAACTCTATTCTTATAGTTAAATATGCCAATTCGTAGTTCGATAAGTAATTACAGTTTTTCTCCCTCTTACTTGCTTAGTGCCTGAGACAAAGCGATGAAGATATCGAGACTGAAACAAGACCTAGAATTTCAGTGAATACTCGCGTACATGTGAGTTGACGAGAATTTCTCTTAAACATTTTTTTTACCTTACCTCATGAGCTTTTATTTTTAATGAGTTTAGTAGATTTAACGGTCCTTAACGCCAGGACCGTAGATTTTAACCTCTGATGAATTCTGTTCTCCCAGGGGCCAGTGCAAATGAATTCCGAGAGCATTGTCAAAAACCCCGATCACTTAGCCCGAATTAATCATAATCAAGCACATAACCACCTGTCGCTTTGCTTAGACAAGTGTAAACTTTCACGCCATTAACCATTGGTTATCGAAAAATGATCGGTGCGTTACCGAGCTAAGCTACAGACCCATACACTAAGTTGGTGTGCAGAATGGAACCAAGTGTCACAAAAATTCCAACTATCTGTGAGTAGAATTGCCACAGCGCTCCGAGCTTGTCAGTATAAAGACCGCACTGATAGGAGGTGCATGCTAGCAACTGCACCATTCGAAAAATAATGCTATCAGAACGTCAACAAGACATATCCGTAATAATGGAAGAGATGTTGACGCATCCATGTGCCTGGAGGGGTCAGAGGTCAAGGCAATTAACTACAAACCCCTGGAGACTAAACTAAGTTCACTGGCGTAAGTGTCGATTACAGCTACAGTCTAGCTGGTCCGTTTCAGTCGATTGTTGGAAGGGGGACAAGCCAAAACATCTGCTGTCTGACTCCGATGAACAATTGGATTACAACTAATTCAATGGTAGGTAATTCAATTTTCAACGACAGTGGTCGTATGTATATGGGAGGACGTTCTCCATGTTCCTGTCGAAGCATCTCAGGATGCCTCCGATTCACGTAATGTTTGTAATCTGATAAGCTATTTCCGCACTGTTGTGTCACACGGACTTACAGTATCTTTCAGTGGTAGGCCGACAGGAAATGCTGTTCCCGCCTTGTAGATTTTGTTCGACATCTCGCCGACTGCGAGAACTTGTACGAACAGTTGCCTGCTGAACACGCATTTAACGAATCCAAGCAGTCAATCGCTTTCAGTTCACTACAATCCGACAAGTAGCCGTGTTCGTTTCACTGGATTTCGGTCTCAGACCGACCACGAGTTGCAAGAACGGCATGAATCTGCGACAAGCGAACTTAAACAGTCACCATGCAGATACTTTGCGCGTGAGGGCGAATTTTAGAGGCAGTATACATCAGTATACATTTAGATACGGATGAAACAAGTTGACGTTCAACCTCACTTTCAACTCTGATCCAATGAGATCCCATACGAGACCTGGAACCAAACCAGTCTGTCATTTTGTATGAAAATAGACCGAAATCCGATTAAAAAATATATTTAAATTTTAGATTCCCCTGAATCGTAAAAAAACATCAATCTGTTAAATGTTTTGTCCCATTACAAGAAGCCATCGCAATAAAGTACAGCCTGGTAAAAATAGTTGTATTAGCTGTTACAAAAATCCCCCCCTGTTGCTCCTAAGCAATGTTGAAACTCATGTAGAATGTTCAGTTTGTCAGTAGATGTCTTTATATCGTATTTAGTCTAACCTATGATCTAGTAGAAATGCAAAATGTACAAAAAATATGCGAAAAATGTTAAGTGATGGTTGCTACGACAAATTACAGCTAATGTAGTGCTAGAGTTTTTAGTTGGGTTTAATTGAATATTCAGAATGTTCTTCGTGTATTTTTTTTTTGTTCAATGATGGCTATACCTAGCGTTGCAAGGTTCGTCATTCAAAAAAGGATGTTGTTTTTCCAGACGTGTCAATTGTGGTAAACGATTTATTTCTTTCCAGTAGAAAAAAAAATCAGTTTCGAAAATAGTTTTAGAGGAACATATTTACAAGATATTCGATCGTTTCACTAATGCATATTGCTCTCTCTAAATCGGGGAATTTCTTCAATGCACTCTCCATCCAAAAATATATAAAACAAAATATGTAAATGTGATTTATAACTAGTTAACTAAGTTAGTCCCAGATATGCCGTTCTATGCCAAGAATTAGTGCGCATTAATGATAGTTTGTTGATAATTGTTGTTGTATCAAAGATTTGTATATTTCAAGCAGAGACAATGCAATTTATAGACGATAAACGACGAGATTTCATATTCACAAAAAAAGTAGTCGATAAGAAAAAAGCCAGATATTTCAGATATTTATGTCTTTCATAGACGCATCAGATGTTGTTCATCGGGTCCGCTCCTCCATCACCCGGGCACCAGTAGAAGTAGCACTTATTTCTTCAATTATTCAATCCATTCAGTAGCAGTAATTCATAGTAAAAAAAATTGGCATATCTGGGAAACACATCAGTAAGACGATTTATAACTAAGTAATACAATACATATTGTGTAAACACAATTAAAAAGAAAAAACACATTCTTACCTCTAGAAGTGAATTGTACAAATTCACATGTCTCTAGTGATTCGAGTAGTAGAGTAGTACATTCGTGTGACGGTTTCATTGTCAGTTTCACTGATAAAGATGATGAGTAAATAGATTCAACGCGACTCTTCTATGCAAAGAGTTATCATAGAAGCGCAGGCAGCGAACTTTGTGCACGATTCTCGCACGTAGTAGTCACACATTTATTGCATTAGGATCGTTTAAACAATCGGGAACAAAAATCCAATAGTCGATAAGATTGTAATACAATTCGGTACAGTGGTGGTCAACGCACAATGTTGATTTGTTTTTCCATTTAAGTTGATTTTATGAGTTCAGTTCAGTGTTGTTATTACAGGATGATATGTAGGCCCCAAAATGCCATTGTCTCCAGACAAAATGTGATCAAAAACTATGTTTACGAAAGGCACAAACAACCCCCCCATGGGTTGTATTCATATTCGACGATTTGCGCACGTGGTATTCATAGAAAATTCAAAAATTTCCCAACAGCATAGAAAAAAATCTCCAAACATTTCACAATTCCATATCACACAAAGTTTACAGTCGATTTATAACAACGATCCTCCCACCATATTATGACAAAAAGATAAAATTTGCGTATTATGATATTCGTAAGTTTCTGCATAACCTATCGAGTCGAGTACTCATCCTGTCATGCCAATATAATTCATTATGCCAGTGCAATTGGTTCAATAATGGGGGTCGTGGTGATCGGAACATCTCGATAGTGCCAGTTTTATAGATTGGTCCCCTAATATATTACAATATTAAATCCAGGTTTTCTTTTTTTTTTGAGAAAACCGTTAAAATTTGACACTTTTTTCAATTTCTTGGTTATAAACTTGTGCTGGAGTACTTTTTCCAAGAATAAGGCCATGCTCAGACGGGGGTCGTCTCACATTCGTCTCGTCTGCGATTCAAAATTCACTTCGCCAGCAAATGTATGGAAATCCGCACACGAGTCGTAAATAGGTCGGCACGTAAGCGAATCGATTTGCTTGGGGAGTGGAGTTCGAATCGCAGACAAGCCGATTATGAGACGTCTGAGCACGGCCTAAGTGTATTGCCAACTTACAGAGGACAAAATTTCATACAACTTTTGTTTAGATGATTTTTCTCTATCTCTATAGGTACATATGTAGATACGAGGGCGGTCCGATAAGTACTTAGCCTCACCGCCCCATGCCGCCACTATCGCAAGAGAAATTTACTATCGTGTAGTACATTCTCGTAGACGGCTACTGTAAAAATTTCAGCCGAAACGAACTCGTAGTTTTGTTTTGACCGCGTGTGGAAGCGGATTTTAGAAAAATGGAATAAGAGCAATATCGGTCGGTGATTCGATTTTTGTTTTTGGAAGGGAAATCGCGCAATGAAATCAAAGAGAGCTTGGATGCTGTGCACGGTGACTCTTCTCCTTCGATAGCGACCGTCAAAAATTGGTTTAACGAGTTCCAATGTGGTCGCACGTCTGTTTTCGATGAGCCACGCCCAGGTGCCCCGAAAACGGCTACCACGGAGGATAACGTGACAAAAATCCACGATCTTGTATTGGCAGACCGCCGATTGAAGGTGCGCGAGATAGCTGAGACAGTAGGCATCTCAAAAGACCGCGTGGGTCATATCCTGCATGAAATTTTGGGCAAGAGACAGCTGTCGGCGCGATGGGTGCCGCGCTTGCGCACTCCGGACAACAAGCGCAACCGTGAGACCACTGCAGAGCAGTGTTTGACGCTGTTTAAGCGCAATCCGAAGGAGTTTCTGCGTCGTTTCGTGACCGTCGACGAAACATGGATCCTGTGGACCAAGGAACAGTCGACTTCACCCAGCGAACGTGCTCCCAAGAAGGCGAAGACTGTACTATCGGCCGGAAAGGTGATGGTCACCGTTTTCTGGGATTCACAAAGTGTGATCTACATCGACTACCTGGAGCAGGGCAAAACGGTCACAGGGCTCTACTATGCCGAATTATTGGGCCGATTCGCCCCATTTGGCGAAGAAAAAAGTGCTCTTCCACCATGACAACGCACCGGCTCACACCTCCGCCGTCGCCACGGCCAAATTGGGCTACGAACTGCCGCCACAACCACCGTATTCTCCAGATTTTTCCAGTGCGACTTCTTGAAAAAGTCACTCGCCGGGCAGAAATTTGAGTCGAATGTCATCGCCGCCACGGAGGCCTACTTTACAGACCTCGAGAAAACGTATTTTTCAGACGGGTTAAAGAAGTTGGGAGTATCGCTGGGTCAAGTGTATCGAGCTAAAAGGAGACCTATGTTGAGAAATAAATCGCCACTTTTCCCAAAATTTTCGTTTTTCTTTTGTAGGCTAAGTACTTATCGGACCGCCCTCGTATAAAGCCATAAAAATTCGATTCTGCAAAAAAAGATTTTTGTCAATTTCAGTGTAATTTCTACAAAAAAAAATACTGACACTAATAATTTTAAGGACATACATCAAATTTTATAACACAAAAGTTTGTAACCAAGAGATATAGTACACAGCAACATAAGAGCAGTCACTCAAGTTTCTGTCTCTTACCCGGGCCCGGAACTTCTGAAATATAATATTCAACGTCTGTCTCAGCAACTGGTGAGGACTGGACCACCAAATTCTTCGTCATTATCAACAGAAGATTCTACAGCATTACCAATTGCCATTACAGTGAATGCACAGTAGCTAGCATTTTAAACCCAACTTTCTGCAGGTGCATCTCTTCTAGTGCAACTTTTCTTTTTGTTGCAATGTCAAGATATAAAATTAAGCAAAGTCTGCGGTGCCGCTTCCTTTAACATCGATACTGGAGTTAATAACCCCACGGCATCCCTCTTTCATCCCTTTTCAGTTGGATCTTTAGCGTTCCCGAGTCAAGTTTGAACTTGCAAGTATGTTCTTGAACCGTAAAGGTATACTGCATGGTGGTAGTCTCAACAGAAAGTTTTTTTTTTCACTCCTTTGACGAATAGTGTGTACCTTAAATTTTTTAAATTCGATTTTCCATTGCCGCCATACAAAAGGCAAATATGTATGTAGTTGTTGGACTACCGAATTTATTGATTCCCTTTTTACCTTTCGATCTTGGAACACACAAACAAAATCATTTATAGAGGAATTCTTAAGAAATATTTGTGTTTTCCATGACCGAATGGCGCCATGGCAATGGCAAGAATGAACAAAATGTTTTCGACGAGGAATCACCGAGTTCACATCTTCAAGAAAATCATCTGATGGAATATAATTTTTCAGTTGGGAACGAATATCTTCTCTAATATCTGCAGCAGCTCTTACAATCCGGCAACGTTTGTCCACTAGGTTTGTGCATGTGTTTTTACATCGCTGATTTGTACTTTTTTATAGCCAGTATATTTGAAACATAATAATAAATAAGGCCAGGCTAAGATATCCAAAGGTGCGACCATGAGATATATTGTGCCATGGCAAAAGACCCTCAAAACCAGCCTGATGAAGGCCAGTAGGTCCTTTGTAGGAGCGCTCTTAACTACTGTGAAGCTCACGATGGAATCTCCAAGAAACAAGAGCCTGGAACGAGCAACCGCTGGGCATTCGCAAAGAAGATGTTTGGTTGACTCAGTGTCCTCCAGGTAAAGCCTGCATTCCGTCTCAGTGAACAGACCTATTTTGTTGAGGTGATATCTCACCCAGTGGGGTCCCATGAGGTAACCAACGATTAACCTCAGGTCCGTTCTGCTCAGGCGGTTAGTTTCTTTGATATCGGGTTTATAAGATCTTTGGACTGGCGCAGTCCCGTGAAATCATTCCAGTGACGCAGCCTTTCATTTGCGGTCATTGACTAACTAGCGCTCTGGTTGTAGCTCAGCAGCTTTTGCTAATTTTTTTGCTAAAATGAGCTTATCATTTGTGCAATTCTTTTGCCAAGCACTGTGGACTGTGACTTCTGGCAAGTTCTCGCGAAGCGACTGATGTGTGATGATTTTGCGTTAAATACTCGCATTTAATTTCCTTTTTTCCACACACACCACTTCAGCATCACCCGCCGAAACAGCATTTTTCATTAAAATATCGACAATCGACCCACACTGAATGCTCACGTGTCACTGAGAATATTATTGAAAAGCAAAAGCAGGTGGTTGCTTTTGTTTTCCGTAAATGCACTTTCATTGCTATCCTATTATAATCGAATTTCACGGCATTATATCTCGGTAACTACAATATTAGAGATAGAGCAAAATCATATAACCAAAGGTGTAGGAAATTTTGTCTTCTTATAAGTTTGAAATAGACTTATTTTTCGAAAAAGTACTCCAAAACAAGTCATGACCGAAAAATTTAAGTGTCAAAATTCCAACGTTTTTTTTTTTCAAAATGGCAGCGCTCACACAGGTGCTTTTAGGTCGAAAATTTGGATTTGATATTAGGGGACCAATCTATAAAAGCGAATCGCTAATTGCACTGGCCTACATGTGCTCATTAGCATAACAGTGCCCGCCCTCACATTAGCAATATTTCAGACAAATTGTTGCTAACATTTTAAGGATTTCGTGTAAGGAACAATAATAAATAGGTGGGCTTGCTCCGATTTTAAAGGCGAGAAAAATAAGGTTTGGATTATGAAATTTCAATTTGGTTACAAACGTTTTTTGTTGAGTCCGACGAAACCGTTATATCGAAGTTCGACATTTAATCAGTTGATTCGTGATTGTCGATTCAAATTGACATTGGCTAGGTCCTATGCCTTTATTAACAAAGACCTACCCAGGAGTCGATTCCAATCGCTACCGGGGCAGTAGTTGCTTCACTACACAGCAGCTTTATGATATCGACTGTGTCGGCAGCAAGTCGATATCGCTTCATATCGACAACGCCCCCAATAGAAGTATGTATTATGAAACTTATTTTCTTGAGAGATGACAAGAGATTTTATACTCATTCGACGCTCCTTGTTACTCACACGAAGACAAATAATACTAATATTTCTTGGGAATTAAAGAGTTTTGCTGCGGAGCAAAAGAAATCTGCGTTCAAACAAATAGTCAAGTTCAAATTGTTATAAAACTCTTTTTTTTAGGGTTAAGTAAATACCAACCAACTCCGCTGGGCGATTATTTTCTTTTCCATTAGAACAGAGAATTTTCATCGCTTCGCCCTACTTTTCTCTACATGTGTCAAGAGAAATGAAATAACGAACATGTTGTTCATTGAAACCCCAACACAAATGGTCAAAATTCATGTCTACCGTACAAAACTAAACTACAAAGTTAATTAAAACTCACTTTATATTATGTTACAGAATACATTATATAATATGCTGATGATAAAACGTAGAAATTATATGCAAATCAATGAATTTTGGATATTGCAATTCAAAATAAAAAATCCACTTGTTTCTTCACAACACCTAAAACATCTTCCTCCACAAATTAGAACATTTGTAAAATGGACGGCCACACTTACACATTTAGTGTGACCGCACCGAAATGTTTTTACGATATTTATGCATACATTTTGTTTAAGGGCGCAATAGAGTTCGCCAAATTGATGTGAAATTTATACTACAAGTCTGCTTAATGTAGTTCATTTTTTTTTCTATTCAAAAATTAAATTTGTATCACTATATTAAAACTTATAATTCTTCGGTAGGTCAGGATAATTACGAGCATAGATACGATATATTTTGTTATACTTTGTCAAGTTGACTTATATATATATATGCGAAGAGATTAAAACAATGGTTAAATGGAAAATTGTGCTTGCGTTCTCTAAGCACTCTCGCAATCATACCAAATCTGAAAAGTTGTAATCATTTGAAATACTTGTCTTGTTTTTCTACCTTTTTTAAAAGAGAAGGTACATGTACACCATGTACATCAACAATACGATCTTATAATCGTACACATCTCGAGAATAACCTTAAAAACTACCGTGTACTCGTACAT
Source organism: Chloromyia formosa (assembly GCA_964017055.1). Taxonomy (NCBI): domain Eukaryota; kingdom Metazoa; phylum Arthropoda; class Insecta; order Diptera; family Stratiomyidae; genus Chloromyia; species Chloromyia formosa. The sequence goes on from OZ024817.1 coordinate 80,380,631, forward strand.
TCATTTTCACTACTCTAGAATCGTCTTCGTTTATTTTGGAAATCATTGCCACCGCCGCCGCCACCACCACCGCCGCCGCCGCCTCTTCTATTATCATTATTCCATGGGCGATTTCCGCCACGTTGATTCGGTCCATTATTTCCGCCGCCGCCTCCACCACCACCTTGGTTCGGATTATCAAACTGATTTGGTTTATCATTTAGAATATCGAACGGTATGAATCCCTGATCCTAACGATGGACGAATTAAAGGTGACAAAAACGACATTGTCGGTGATAGAGTAAAAACAAATTGATTTAGATAAAATATTTAGTTTAATTAAACATTGGTTTGGTATTATTATGCAATTGACGAGAAAAGAGCGAATGTAGCTATTTTTGTTGACTTGGTAAATTTATTATTTACGAAATAAAAGAAACAGTAAAATCTCTCTCAGTGCAAGATAATAGAATTGTAACATATTTGCAGAGAAAAAAGTAGACATATATGCATAGATGCAGGATTGTGGTTCACTAGTATACGAGGTTCGGCATTAAAATTCGTCGCAGTCATTTTATAACAAATCTTGAAAAACGAGTAAATAATTTCATTCCAGATGGGGAGCAAATATTCATAGATTGTAACTTCAATTAAGCAACTTGAGAAAATTGCATGATGTTCATTTTTTTATTTTCATATTGATGAGGAAAAATTGTAAAAAGAAAATGTTATTTCCATCGGTTTTTACAATCTTAAAAGATGGTACGAGTTAGAATGGGAGCTTTACAGGAATTCAATATTCAATACTGAAAGCGCAATCATTGTGAATCGGGATGCACTACGACGATGGGGTAAAAAGACATCCTCTTAGATGTAGCCAATTAGTGCAGCATTTATTATAGACAACTAGTACACAGAGTTTGCTAATACATATTAATCGTAGTAACCGCAGGCTTGTTTACCAAAAATGTAGATTAGAAAAGCCAGAACAAATATATTTGGCGGTTAAAATAATAGGCGGTGCGCTACTATCCTTCCATATTTCCATAATTTGACTTATTTTTAATTGTTTTTACCAATTTGTTGCCTAGAACTAGAAGCATTTCAGAATTATACCGTTATATTTAGTTTTTTTTTCTGCTGTTCTTGTTTTTTTTTCGAGACAGGCATCGTTCTGGGAGCAGTCAAATTAAGTGCAATGAGTGTTAATTTTGTCTTTACCAGTTTTACCAGTTTGTTGCCTAGAGTCAAAAGCATTTCAGAATTGTACCGTTATATGAAGATATGAAGTGGAAATAGGCATCATTCTTGAAACAGTCAAATTAATAGCAGTAAGTGTTAATTCTGCCTTTATCAGTTAGTTGCCCAGAGGCAGAAGCATATTAGAAGTGTACCGTTATACGAGATGTGACAATTAAGAAATGATATTGCGCGTCGCGATTGTCATGGTTGGAAGTGGGGGTGAAATGCGTAATGCCCACACTCCGCAAAACTGTGACATGGCAGCTCTAATTAGCCAGCGGAGGGTGGCAAATTGGCCCAAAACAGAGGCCTAGTGCGAGCTGCACTAGCGGCAACCCGATTACCTAACCTAATGTCCGCACCATATTATTCGTAACTCGCCTAGCCACGAGCCAAGCGGCTAGCACCTTGTGCACACCCAAGCACCTTGCGACTCTCTCGTCATCGAGTGAACAAATTCCATTCAATGCAACGAATACCGAGCAAATACTCGTGGTATCCGGTATCCATACGCTGCGGATAAACAATCGCCCAAACACCGAGCAATTTGTTCACTCGATGAATCGCTGGACGGGAGAGACACAAGGTGCTTGGGTGTGTACAAGGTGCTAGCCACTGTGCTCGTGACTAGGCGAGTCAGGAATAATGTGGGGCCGGTATAAGGTATAATTTTATCGGAGTGCCGTAAAAACGATAAGTTTAAAATTCGAGCAACGTGTTAATATGGAATCCCTCGTGAAATTGAGAAAACCTCCAAGCGAATGTTTACAATAATACAAAAAATTAATGAAATTGTGCGGAAAAAAACGGCGTTTGAGTCTTCGGATGATATCAGACAAATCGAATATTGACAGAGAGACAGCGAGAAACATTTTACATCAGAATTTGATTATCCACCGTATTCACCAGATCTCGCTCCCTGCGACTTCTACCTTTTCCCAAAATTCAAAATCCTCATTAAAGGGAACACGTTTTGAGTCGATTGAAGACGTCAAGGCAAAAACCACAACGTTGCTAAAGGTGCAATTTGCCAGGCACCAGTCTGCGTCGATCCAAAACGTACATACAAATAGTGCTTGCTCTATGGATTAATAGCTAATCGCGAATAATGTGCGACGATCGTGTGCAGCAAAACGCACCTTAAAGAGGCTTGATCAAATGCAGCACGGCTTTGAGTAGTGGAAAATTCATATACAGCGATGTGTGGATAGAGAAGAGGAATGTAGAAGAGGAATGTCCAAGGGGATCAATAGTTTTTTGTAGAAGTTTTCAATAAAGCATATTTTTCAGACCAGTCTCGGTTACTTAATTGTCACACCTTGTATTTTTTTTCTCGCTGTTCTTGTTTTTTTTTTCTAAATAGACATCGTTCTTGGAGCAGACAAATTTAATAGCAGGGAGTGCAACGTTTACTTGAAATAAAAAAATCTTATCCTCTTATTCTCAAGTGAAATAACTAGCGCAACAGTCCAATTTTAGACCAAGGCCACGAGTTGAGTTAGCACCAGCTAATTTACTAGATCGTGACGATGTGTTTTGTGCAGAGGTATGTGAGCAGTAACACGATCAACCGAGTTATTTACTCCAAGTGGGTACTCATTTGGGGGTGCAACTATGGTGGTTGACCAATGCCATTTATCATGTGCAAAGTGGTAAATAAAACCACTGCTGTGAAACAGGGCTAATATAAGATGACTCAGCGACAACAAATGTCAGACGAGGATGAGTTGACCGACCACGCTGTCGTCGCTGAATAGGAAGCACATCGGCAGGATAGTAGGAGTTATTACGGGGCATTGCGTAATCGGAGAGAGCTCGCCTGGAGGCTCCCCATTCCTGATCACGACTTCTGTAAGAGCTGTGGCGATGTGAATGAAGAGGAGAACATTCTCCACCTTCTTTGCCATTGTCCGGCCTTGCCTGACAGGAGAAAGAACTTCCTAAACTCTTGGGTCTTCTATGATCTGGATGACCTTAGGAATATGACGGCCATTAGGCTGAATCGTTACATTGCCAGTACAGGCTGGTTTGATACGTATACTTTTTTTGGTGATACCACAATTAACCCAGTGGTGGTCTAAGTGTGCCGTGATACATCACGGCAGCCCCTACACTTAACCTAACTATCATGTTGAAAGAGGAAACCAATATTCGATTCGATGTTTGTCGTAATGTTCTACCTGTTGTCGGTTTTGGGGTTGTTACTAAGTAGTGATGGATATAACGACTTCCCTCACTGTACCCACAATCTGATTTTTATAACGAAAGTGTCGCTCAAACAGAGAATTCTAAATGTGCGATGTGTACCGTGCAATGGACAACAATTTAAAACAAGTTGATTAATATCGGCAGTTAAATTGAATTAAGATTTTGAACTATCAATTAAAAACATAAGCGTAAATGCGCGGCGCGTTAACGAAAAAAATATTTGCCGCTTGTGAATATGCACAATGAACGATGTGTATATCGTTGTCACTGTGAGCGACTACTGCAGTTCTCAGGCTCAATTTAAAGGATGGAATCCTGTGAACGAGATTGTTGCATTGGCACTCACTTTGCATACCCGTGGATATCTGCACTGAACGGTATTTATGTTGACGGCCGGTTTAGGTATTCATTGCAGTATACCATGCTGAACGGGTCGTCCAATACCCGGCACCTACGTCACTGTATCGTCCCTTCCACTTATTTTCAGTCGTTCATTAAGAACGATTTGTTTATGTGCTAGTTCAGTTAATAAAATGGTAAAAAACTTATCCAATCGAATTGGGACACCCATGCTCTTTCCTGGATATATTTATGACCACTCCTAGTCAACTCTCCTGCTTGCTAGCGCCCGGCATTTGCAGAGCAGATGAAAGTTAGTTTCCTGCAAAAATCCCTGTGTATAGGAGCCGAAGCCTCCTGGCGTGCCCAGGTAGCATACCTACCACCACGCGGATCTGCTGTTTCGGCAAGGACAGCAGTTTTGTGCTGCAAGTGATATCCAATAAGCTTAGCTGTAAGACAAAAGACACGTTTCGCCAACGGTCCATCTGAAGTTGGCTTTGTTGATGGTAGAGAGAGGTATTAGCAATTTACCGCTACAGATGTAACGCAGCATTACATTTGTTGCTCCCCTTTAGCAAGCTCGTCAGCCTTGCAAAACCCACTATGGGCTGGAATCCAGCATAGCACAATAATGAGTGCGTTCAGAAGGTGGCAAAAGAGCAGAAACTGCTCGCGAGCAGCTCCGCAACTGCTCGGTTTGGAGTCTGCGCCTGCTGAACGCTACTTCACCAGCTGACAAATCGACCAGCTGAAAGCTGACGATGACAATTTTAGACGTCAAGTGCCGAAAAGTGGAAAATACATGAATCCCACGCTGTCCATTACAAAAATCACGAACAACGAGAAAACAAATTCAAAAGCATCCGAAAACCAAAGAAATAGAAGCCGAAAACGGCGAAAACACAACAACCAATTTGATAACTGTCAAAACTCGAAACTCGCAACATGAGCGTGAGGTTGAAAAAGAAGAAGAAGAACCTGAGCACTGAGCACTGATCAGTGAGCAGAAATATTTCTTGCTCGGTGAAATTTGATCATGCTCACCCGAGCAGAAGTTGCTCAGTCACTTCTGAACCCGCTCGTTCTGAACATGTTCGCTGAGCGGAAGCTGCTCAGTTCCTTCTGAACGCACACATTGAAGAAGACACGTCCAGCGCTCACTTTGGTTTTCGACTTGCACCAACCTGATTCGAAAGGTTTAATCACATCTTGACTGTCCACAAAAATCATTATCTCTTTCGTTGTTGTGATGTGAAGTCCCAACCACATAGCTTCTTTCATCGGGTAGATTTCAGTGTGAAAAAGTCTGATTGATGTCATGCTCCTAGTGGACTCCCGCATCCACACCACTGACAGTTCTGGAACCGTCCGTGTATATATGTATATATATATACTCCTCAAAACAAAATAAGGGCCACTAATAATTTTCCGAATGTTTTTTGTGGTTCTCCATACTCTCATACGTCGATTGTCATTAAAAAAAAACTTCACTTTACACTCATCCGTGAAAAGCACCTCACGCCATTCCTCCCTGCCTCCATTCACTGTTATCGTTAACAAAACACTTGAAAAATAACGGCATTCATAAAAATTAGTTATCGAAGCAAAAATATTCGGGTTGCCCTTATTTTGTTTTGAGTAGTATATATTCAAGGAGTTAGGTCTGGGAGGATCAAGATCGGTCTATGACTGGTACTCGAATTTCTCCATCGAACTGACCTGTCTCCCGAATTCCAATGGTTGAGTTGTACCCCTAGAATGTCCCCCGGAAGCAGGTGGAGAGCTCCCGCAAGCGTTTCTCGCCTTTGTCAGCAAATTGCAATGGATTACAGACCGCAGGGCATGCCACCATATCAGTATCCCATACAGCATAACAGGACGCAGTACTGATACGTAATGCAGATACGCCAATGCAGAGCCTTAGGTTGCCGACCTCCATGTCCTGCAATAGCAGATTTCACAATCAACAGATTACTTATGGTAATGATGTCCATATAGTGGACGCTAAATAAAAAATCTGCGTACACAAACCGTTAGCCTTGTTCTCGGGAATGCTTAGTCGAAAACTTCAATTTAGAGTCACCGTATTAAATATTTCGACCTATAGTCTCATAGGTTTTCAGATGAAAAGAAATTTCGACTTATAAAGTCACTCGGCTAAAAATCTCGACTTATAAATTCTCACAGGTTCACGAAGGAGAAATTTTGCTTCGAGATAGTTTTTGAGTTCCGAGTTTTTCGTTCGTTGTTTTACATACAAATGTATTGGGAAATGGTGTTATCTTCGAGTTAATGAGTATTTCGAGTTAAAGAGTTTCGACTGCATGCGAGATTTTCCCATCTAAACGTAAACAGGAGGAAAGTTATTTTCCTGTCAGTCATACATAAATTTCTACCCATTTATGTATATACTACTATGTACAAATATAAACCGGAATTAATACTGATATCCTGATAATTTCGTTGGGTACAATTCTTTTTATTTTTAAGTGGGTAGGACTTTTACTGCTATCTGTGTCAAATTTAAGGTTAATATCTCGATTAGTTGAAGAGTGACGCTCGTTTTCGTAAGCAACCAAAATTAACTTTTTCGATTTTTACCATGTCAGAAAATATTCAACAAAGAAATTCGATTAAATTTTGTGTTAGAAATGATATTTTCTGCTGCGGAAAGACTCAGAATGTTACAAACAGCCTTCGGTGAACAGGCTATGTCTAAAACACAAGTATACGAATGGCATAAAATGTTCAAAGAGGGTCGTGAAGGCGTTAAAGACGAACCACATCAAAGACGACCAAGAACATCAACTGACGAACAGCACGTCGCGAAAACTAAGGAATTGGTGCTCCAAAATCGTCAATTGACAACTAGAGAGCTTTTGCTGATATCGTTGGCATTTCAAATGGATTAGTCGACATCATTTTGAAGGCAGTTTTGTGCCTCAAAAAAGTCAAATCTCGTTTGGGTCCAAAAACCCTCAAATTTTTTGGAAAAACAGCGTCGCATTGATGCACTACTAGAGCTTCCACTGCGCTCCGAACTTATCAGTACTTTTTTCTTTCATAAATTGAACGGGACCGAGTTGAGTACAACAGCAGTAAGTAAACATCCTCCTAAACTGAGAAAATAAGTTGATCTGCTACTGCTTTCTTCACTGAGAGTGCCCCCAATTGTGAATAAATTCCCTGACGTATGGCCAACACTTAATATTCAGGGCAGTGGACAATAAGTTCCAATTTCCAGTAGGCCGTCGTCAGTAAGCCGTTGTAAAGTGAGAAAGCGAATACATATCGATTACTTAAATTTGATCCAATGCAGATCTGAAGCAAACAGTTTTTGAGGCGACCGATAGCTCAGTGCGTAGAGGCGTCATTCTCATGTCGGACTACGGTTGTTACGGGTTCAAGTCCCGTCTACGGCATTCGTTCCCAACTTGTCGCAGGTAGGCGAATAAATGGGAGCAGAGGGTGCATGCTGGCAACGTACTAACGTTACTAAGCAAGATGGAATAGTTGCCGCGCTATGTCCCACTAAGGGTTGGGGCAAATAAGTATAGTAGTATGTTAATCCAACCACTATTTCAGACACATGCATTCCCAATGATCTGTTTCGAGTGGCACTCTTCTTCTTCTGATTTTTGCATTGACTACGGCTATAGAGAAAAACAAACTGTTGTTGACCTGTTTCGTAGTTTTCTCTTGGGTGCGCAGGGATCGATTTTTGATCACCTCAACATTGCGACTTGACGTAATTTTAGATCACACTTTTACAACAATTACTCAACATGTTTTGCGTTCTGAACGCGTTCATTAAATCGCAAGCAATATTTTATGGATTTAACTCGTCGTGATGATTAAAACTGATGTCCACAGTATTTTATTAAAAAAAAATAATAAGTACTCATTTATCAAATTGAGTGCCCTACTCATGAAGTGGGAAATTTCCACCCTAAAGCTCAACAAATCGAGAGGATTCGTGCGATAAGTTACGAAATTAATATTTCAAATTCCTCTTATAGATAAGAAAGGATTTTTTGCTGAAGATTATCTTCTAGTCGTCTCGATCAGAAAATGCCACAAGGGAACTGTATTTTAATGATTTTATATAGATTCATCCGTTGGCGCGCCCATGCCCCTACTGAAGGGGAGGGGTCAGGGCAATTACAATAGTATGTATGTATATTCAAACCTTCGACAATATTAAAAGCATATAATTAGTTTAATCTGCCAACTGCACACTTACACGATGACGAAGAATTCTTTGGATACCTATTCTTCCGAATTACAAATATATACTGACCCTAAAATATCGCTCGATAATCGATTAATCGTTTGGAATAATACCGAGTATAAGATAGAACCGCATAGACTGGACAATAAGAGTCATATCAAGTGATTATATACAATAGTGGTTGTTACAATTCAAAACTTAGTGGGAGAAGAGATTTTACTGTTCTTTTTAGTATGAGAAAAGGATGAGAACCGTATCGAAAATATTCACAAAGGATTGGAGCAATGAAAAAGGATAATACCATTATAGAAAAGTCTGGCCAGGACTTAAACACAATCGCCACATCATCACTTTTCCACTGCGTCGACAACCCAACTTGTCAATACCCCAAATTCTGTCTCATAAGTTCTTTAACAAATATTTCTATTTTATGCAATTTGCAACATCAAAAGTATTTTTTTTTTGTACGATATTATTTCGCTGCATATGCAGTGTAGGTACACACATTTACGCGCTAAGTCACTGAACAACACTTCGCTATTCTGTGTGTATGATTTTCGTGTTCCAAGGTTACTTTCTCTATTGGAATACCAAAAAAGGATTCTATGTATATCCAGTGCTTGTTTTTCTGCTTAGACAACTTTCATATGATGCTGCAAAGGCTAGCATAACAATATAGAGAGAATTATTTTTGTGTTTGATGGTGAGAGTTACACAACGCTCATGAATTCATCTGCATGAATTAGGGGGGACGAAAAAAAGCAACAAAACGACTTACCTGATTTCCGCCACCCATATTGTCTGGCCCCATGTTATCACCACCACCACCTGCGACACAAAAGAGATTTGAAATTTCCATTAGTCAATGCACCACTGGGGCACTCGACGGCTTCATTACCTCCGAAATTACGATTCATGTTGCCGCCGCCGCCACCACCTCCGAAATTGTTGTTGCGGTTTCCTCCCATATTACCGCCAGCATTCATTTGATTGCCACCGCCGTTGCCAATGTCATTGCCCTGATTGATCTCCTGTTGATCCAGAAGTGAGTTGAGTTGTTGCGCTTGCATGAATAGCGTGTTCTCCTGTTGGCGACGTCGCATCTCCTCGTCTTGACGATTGATGCGTATTTGCATTTGTTCTTCCTGTCGGCGTAGCTGTTCTTCGTCGCGAATTCGTTGTTCATCGCGTTGACGACCTTTCATCTCCCACTCCATCTTTTGGCGTTCGCGATCCTGTTCGCGTTGACGAAGTTCTGAAAATCGAAATATATTCTGTTAGAATTTATTTCTTGTATATGGAGCTTAAAACACTTACGTTCCCTCAACATCTCGGTCTCATGTTCATAGCGAGCATATTCCATTTGTGCCTCCAACTTGTCTTCCTCAATTTCCAATTCACGCTTCAACGCCTCGTGTTTCTGCTTGAAGAGTTCATGCAACTGTTTCCAGCGGGTGCCAAACTCATGTTCAAACGATCCCGGATCCGCGAATCGCGGTCCCACCTGACGGGCTTTGAAGAAGTCTTGTGATTTCTTGTTCATCGACTTGTCGGAAAGACCGTCTGTGTCGTCATTGATCTCGAACGGTTCCACGACGCATGGACGCAACGACGATGTGAGAAAGTAGCATCGATCACTGCAGAGTCGCAATGCGGCCATGGCGCCAGCTTTTCGAGCGAATTCCACTATGCCCTCGCCGGTGGACTTTCCACGATCGTCAACTACGATCACGGCCCTCTCAACGGGACCGAACACTTCGAATGCCTTGAAAAGCAATTCGTTGGAGACGTAGGGCGTGAGATTCTTCACACGAAGTATTGTGGCGTTGGGCGCAAATCGAACACGCAGAGATCGATTTTTGCGCGTGAATCCGTCCAACTCGCGTTTTGCTCGCTCCGCGTTCAAATGATAGTCGACCTTCAAGAAGGCGAAATTTTTTTCGGCATTCAGAAATACTTCGCTAATTTCACCGTATGGTTTGAACATTTCGCGTAGCTCTTCCTCGTTGATGTCATTTGTCAGATTGCCAATGTATAGGCGATTTCGTCCTGAGAATTTAGACTCTTCTGCCTCGATTGCCGGCAATTCGTGAGTGGAACCTTGCATTTGTTTCAATTTATTTATGATCATGAAATCATCGCCACGACGCCCTCCTCCGCCGCCACCACCTCCACCACGTCTGTCATCTGTGCGATCCCTATCGCGGCGTCCACCACCGCCGCCACCACCACCACCTCCCTGGTTGCCGGGATGGTCGCCATCACCTCCCTTGTCACCCTGAAAATAAATTTAAATATTCTTGAGTTGGTATTTTTACTAAAAGCTGCATTTTTACTAAACGCTGTTAAGAGCAGTCTAAAGGTGCGTTTGGCTAGGCACCATTCTAGGTCGATAACAGGCAACAATCAAAAAGATACATACAAATAGGGCTCCGTGTTTCATAGGCTAATCGCGAACAATATGCGGCGATTGTGTCTAGCAAAACGCACCTTAAGGCCACGTTTATCCAATCTGCAGGAGCCACTGCGGTTTACAAATTTACATTAAATTTAAATGCAATCTCGCCGCTTAAAAAACCGCGGCGGCTGAAGCCGGCCACACGCTGTCGAATTCGAACGTTGTGTGAAGTGTCTTGGGCCATTCGGAGGAAATCTTAACACATCGCTTGAGGAAAGGTGATCCTCAAGCGAATGGCTCATGAAACTTCACATAAAGCTGACACTGTGATTGTGATCATGTTTGAATATGTGTGGCCGGTCTTAGCTCCGGGATTTATTGCCCCCAATCCACGCACAAGCCACATGGTATTGTTGTTGTAACATGTTAAAATATCATTTTACAAGAACAATGTTATGTGGCTAGTGCGTAAATTGGGTTATGCGTTGAATATGATTGCAATATGGGGGGACCGGTAGCAGTGTGTTGAGGCATCAGTCTCATATTTGACTACCGGCGTTTCGGGTTCGAATCCCGTCCACGGGATGTGCAGGAGGTGCATGCTGGCGACTGCATTCTCCGAAACCAGTTTATGCCAACGAAACCTTAAGTGGGCCACATGAAACAGTTGACGCGCTATGCCCCACAAGGGGTTAGGGCAATTGCGTATGATTGCAATATGCATTCCGGCTTATTCAGAACTTATCTGCGGACGCAGCATTACATGCGCACCAGCATATTCTCAATTGTCTACTAGTGAAACGTTTGATATAGAAAATTACGCAGATAGGGCAGAAACTAGCGGCAGCCCAGATAGCTATCGAGATATGCCAAGGGTCGTCCGCGTCCCGTGTGCATCGCTTCATTAGGATGCGTTTGGAAACTGCGAGACCACCTGCGATTTACAAATTTACATTGAATTCAAATGAAGCATACCGCGGCGGGTGCCCCGTAGTGTGTTGAGCGGCGAGATTGCATATACATTCAATGTAAATTTGTCAACCACGGCGGCTCTCGCAGATTGACTAAATGCGGCCTGACATTCAATGTATTTCTTTGCATCCGATTGAAAGTGACGCGGCGCCCCGATTACATTTGACGTTAATGTGCACCCGCACTAAATTTGTACTGCTGGAAGCGACGACTGAAGCCGACTCTAGCCGCCTCAGTCCCTTCGACATAAAATATAGCCTAGTGGTCGCTTTTATGATCTTCGCCAAGCTGCAGTCTCTCACCGCTTCCAGCAAAGCAAACGTTAGTGTAAGTTCCAACTTACTATCATAACGGATCACTATTCGTGAATATTTTATGTGGAAATACAATCGTACAACTACACCCTGCATTCGATGTTCCCCTTAACTTTAAAATACATACACACGAATAGTGCTCTGATATCCGTATGCAAGTTTTTTCGCAACTCGCTCAGTTGGGTTGTTGGAACTCACTCCTTTAGCGCGACCGTCCGCTGGAAGCGTATTTGAGCGGCAGTAGCAAAATTAGGATTTTCACGAACATGCGTCCACTTCAAGCGTTTGCGCGAAGCGGCTACGAGCGTCTACGTGCGCCATGCGACTCGAGCGCCAAATCTAAAAAATGTTGGATTAGCCGCTCAGCCGCGTGTTTCTTCAAGGAATGTTTTCGAAAGAAATATTTGGCCGATTGATTTTGTGTGCAATGGAGGACAATAGACGCCTGTAATAGACGATCCCCGTCGCTCATTGCCGCTAATTTCGTGTGCCGCTTGTGTTGCGGGAGCGCATTGCCGCTCAAATTAGCTTCCAGTGGAGAACTGCGCGTAAAGGTGAGTTTTGCAAGGGGCTTCAGAGCGATGATCGTTCGCGACTATGGGAAAAACGGATCATAATGGAGCACTATATTTTGAAGTTTAGGAGATCGTCGATGCTAGCTTGAACGACTGTACTTCCTCATAAAAAAAACACAAGGATGTTTTTTAATAATTTTTTTTCGCAGTCGCAAACACCTAGCAAAACGCACCTTAATGTCCGCTTTGCTAGACACGACTATAAGTCCATCGCAGGTGATGGTCAAAAAATACACGCAAATAGTGCTCAGTGCGCCTAGCGAAACGCACCTTTAAGGTTCGTGTTCCTCAGGGCGATCATTGGGACGACAGCACAGCTATCCAAGCTCAGCGATGAGCAGTGAACACTTATTTGTGTGTATTGTCTATGGAGATGTGTTCCTTCAAACGACTGCGACTACGCTCGCCAACGAGGATCGCAACATGTAGGATATCGTCACCATCGTATTTGAATGTCGCAGTCGCTGTTGTGCATGTCGGCTGACTGAGGTGGACGTTGTGCATGACAAGAAAGTATGGTTTGCCAATTTTTTGTGCGTACGCGAGGTCGGCTTCTTGGGGGGTACTTGCGTTGTACATGGCAAGCAAGTCGATGTCGTATATTACGTCTACGTGATGATGCTATTATTGTTTGTGCTTAAATCATCGCTTCGAGGAACGCACCCCGTGCATGGCACGATCGTCGATGTGCTCTGACGGGACTAATCAAAGCAAGAAATTTTAAATTTGCTGTCAATTGCCAAATTGAACATGACATTTGACAAATTATACAGACGGCACGCTGTTTTTAAAACACGATAATAAACACAATAAACACGTGATGGGTCGGCAATTGTGAAGATCTGACTGGTGTTTTAGAGGGACTACACACCTTCAGTTTATCACGTGTGACATCATGTCTGAACGATAATCCGTGTGAACTGCGCATTTTTGGGAGATTTTTACGCAGATATGAGATCTATGCATTCGAACCCTATTTTGCAACGATAATCTGCGCAGACTATACAGTTTATCGTTCAATTTTATTAGTTTCCGACCAAATTTCACCATGACCATAGGGCTTAGTTTGGTTCTCTCATTGTTACCATCACGTTTGCATATCATATAGTTTGGTCAGGTCCAAACTTCACCATGACCATCGCTAAAAAAGATGTGCTTTTGGCCTTTATCGAATGCTACCGGTCGCTCAAAAAAACGGCCGCGTACGATGTGCACACTTCGCCAAAACTGATAGAACTGAAGAAAATATCGGAGCTAATTTAGCGAAAATTGAATGTTTCAGATAACTGCACAGATTTTTTTTCACAGATATCTGCGCAGATAAACTGAAGGTCTGTAGTGGCCTTTAGGAAGTAGCCAATGATAAATGTTTTTCTTAAGTCTCGTATTGCTAGGCGCGACTAAGTGACTATCGAAGAAAAAAAGAGTAATTTCTATGCTGCGTTTTGAGCCGTGCGTTCATAGCCGCGTGCGGCTAGAGCAGCATGGCAAATTGTATGTAAATAATTTAAATTGCGAGTGTAGCGTAGTTTGTCTACGACGCGATAATTTTTCAACTGTAAATTCATGATTTAATTGATACGTGAACATATGGGTGATTCGTCGTTCTTATTAGCATGGCTACTTATTGACTAATTTTATAAAATTTGACATCCGGCCCAAAACGCAACATAAGAATCCCTCCTTTAGGTACACACTACCACATAAAAAACCAACGAACAGTGCTCCACTATGATCGTTTTTCTTTTTTCTGGAGCCCTGTAGCTCAGAGTTCGTTGGGATGTCCATCTGATGTCCCACCATGCCGGTTTTTCGCGCGGATTCGAATCCTTCGTGACCATGAATGTTTTTGTCGTCTTCTCCCCCCTTTAGTGTAAGGCGTAACATTAAGCCACATCCATACCCGACTTGTCCCAAAAATGCGGCTAAATTGGCAGTGGCCACGTTTAGACCGTGGACTAAAAGGCGATTTAACTAAATCATACGGAGGTACTTCTTCTTTTTTCTCCGTTGACAGCACAGATAAATTTTACAGATGTAAATTTTACGACAGAAAAAGACTTTTTCCTGCCCATGATCACGCACTACTTTCCTGAAATTGCAAACAAACCAAACGCCGAACAAAAAAAACGACAACCAAGGAAACGTCCACCACCGGGTCAACATTAGCGATGACAGCGACATAGTCCCAATTTTTGTTTAGCCCAGTTCCGCATCGCAAGTCGAGATAAGCCAAGTCCAAAACTAACTAAATCGATACGTTTATATCGTCGAGAGTTAGATCGATTTAGATAGATCTCGAAGATAGTCCTGCGGTCTAAACGTAGTGATAGAATGTATGTTAGCCACATTCATCGCCTGAAACCAATTACATATATGCTAATGAAAAGTCAAACTAAGCGGCTTTGAAGTATGTACATAGTAGACGCGCTTATACCCAACTAGGGGTTTAGCCAAACAGTAGGGGGATTCATGCTCAAGTCGTAAACGTCGTATTTGTCGTAAAGTTGTCAACTTCTGTCACTTTACTATGGAGTTGACAGAAGTTATTTTTTATTTATAATTTATACGACGAATATGACAGGGAGCGTGAATCCCCCTAGCATACTCGACTTTTGAGTCTCAGTCAGCCGCGTCTAGCAATACGAACCTTAATGCTCGTGGTGCGATAAGAAATCGCTTGAGCGTGAACGCTGCGTCTAGTGCAAATCAACAAAATGGCGATTCCAAAATATAAAAAAGGTGCGGAACGAGAATGCTGCCTAGATGTACAATAAAATTACAGACAAAGCTTAAGAAATTCTATTAAACAAAAACGTTATCTCTACCGACACTAGACTGTCGTATTTCAGCGATAGAAATAACTGAATCACTGAAGAAATATTACACGCAACCACGTAGACAAATATAAACCCAAATAGGGCACGCGTTTCCTCCCATTAGAAAAGCGCTACCAAGATTACACAAAAAGCCGCCATATTTACAAGCTATGACCGACATTCTTCTCGTTCCACACGACATCAAAAAGCCGCTTGTCTCATTATCGATTTCAGCGACGCCATCTTCAAGATGGAAGTTTATGTAAAAGCAAATTTCTCACCTCTTTTCCCATCCTATTGCGTCCTTGGTTGCCGCCACCAGGACCACCAACGCCGCCGCCTCCTCCGGGACGGAAGCGATCTCTTCCACGATTATTGCCGCGATTACCACCACCGGCACCACCGCCTTGATTATTCCCACCAGGACCTCGATTTCCGCCACCGCCGCCTTGGTTATTTCCACCGGGACCTCCTCCACCGCCGCCACCACCTCCTACGAAACGTGGCTTCTTCTCTGGGACACCGTCTTCAGGGCCCATCGGAGGACCTTGGTTTTGATTTTTTGGATTTCTTTGTGGCAACGGTGTACCGTTTAATTCAACTTTAACACCGCCCTCCATTTTCAACAGATTTCCTACAATTAACTTCACTTAAACTTTCAAGCACTTTACAAATTTTCTAGAGCACGTCGCGAATCACCTCCACACTATACGACGTCACATCAAAGAATAGAAAGAAGTACAGCGAAAACGGAAGCACATAATGGAAAATTGTAGAAAATGGACGGCCGGGTCAATGGTAGTGCCATATCCAAAATTGGTTCTGTAGTTGACGTGTAGATGGCCTGATAGGATTTTTAACGTATAATTTTTGATTTAAATTGTTTTTTTTTTTTTTTTCTGGAACAAATTTTTGTCTAGTTTTTCTGTTTCGTTTTATATCATGTTTATACTATACGGTCTAATTTCTTAATCCGATATATTACTTGAGAAGAATCGTCACAATTGTGTGTACATATATTAAACCATAATTGAGACTGAGCATCCAAATTATACCACTTTGCTATTATAGCCCCCATATATGATGCAATCCGGCGTCAGATCGATCTGACGATATTGTGATCGTCAGATCGATCAGACAGTGTATGTATGTGACTATCGTTGAGGATTTTTTTGACAGTTCCATATAATTTCGATCGTCAGATATTTTGTGGCGATCCATCTTCAGATCGATCTGACGATGGATCGCACCGTTTATGGCGGGTCTTAGCAACAGACTCAAAAGTTGTCTTCAGGACTCGCAAAATAAAAAGGATGTTGATTTTGGAATGGGAAGAGATCATTATCTGATGATCGCTAATATTGGATTGAAAATAGCCAGCCGTGCGCCGTCTAAGTGACAAAATTTAACACCGCCCGACTCAAAAATCGGGGCTAGATTCCGCAAGAATGATTTTTGCAGTGTGCACTGAAATCAGTGCGCACCGGAGAAATGCGATTCCGCAAGAGTGAGATGATTTTGTCTCGTGCGCACCGTGCTGAATTGCAAAAATGCGATTCCGCAACGATGCGATGGTCTTTTTTTACAGTTCCGGTGCGCACCGTGCGAATATATTATTATTTTATTATTATTTATTTATTGCAGCTAATTTACAATGAGTACATATTGAATTTCAGTTAGGGTATCCGCGGCTCGCATAAGTCGAAACTTGTGAGCGAGTGCGGTTACGGTTTTTCTATTTAGGTACAT
This sequence comes from Chloromyia formosa, assembly GCA_964017055.1. Taxonomy (NCBI): domain Eukaryota; kingdom Metazoa; phylum Arthropoda; class Insecta; order Diptera; family Stratiomyidae; genus Chloromyia; species Chloromyia formosa. The sequence goes on from OZ024817.1 coordinate 80,397,460, forward strand.
TTATTCATTTTTTGAATTATTGATAATATTAGGATGTTACATTTTTATATCAAAAAAATAAAAAAGTAAAAATAAGAAAGAAAATACAGTTAAAAGAAATTATTAATATTTATTAATATGATTGTAGAGATTTTTCTTACGTGGTTAGAAACTGGTCCAAGTAGTGGGTGTTTAACCGAGTAAAATGTTTCAAAATTAATTTATAATTCCTATCGTTTAAATTGTTTTTTATTTCCAGTGGAAGGCTATTATAGATTAAAGGACCTAGAATACTCAGATGTCTTTTAGTATTTGATTTCTTTACTCTTATTGTAGCTATCGGCTGCAGAGCTTGACGTCTAGTTTGGTAATGCGTAATATGTGGGAGGAATTGCGATATGTTCAAATGCATGAATTTTAAAGAAGTAAATAAATAAAGTTACCGGATATTCAGTACTTGAAACTCTTCAAAAGCGGAAGTGGTTGAATAAAATTTAGACTTTTTTACGCATGTTTTGATAATCCGGTTTTGAAGGTTTTGTAAAGGTGCCAAATAGGTAGCAAATGATGCTCCCCATATTATGATGCCGTACTGGAGGATTGACTGGAAAGTAGCGAAATATACCATTCGAATTGTACTTATATCAACGTTGTTACGTAGCCTAAGAAAAATGTATATAGTTCGTCTTAATTTTTGAGTAATTGCTAATATATGGCTTTTCCAGTTAAGTTTATTGTCAATTATTATACCGAGATATTTTGTTTCGTCAATTTCAATTATGTTGGTCTTATTTATTTTCAGGACTATGTTGCTAGATTGGGTGGCTGTTTTGTTTCCGAACGCGAGGAAGTTGGTTTTCTCTAAATTTAGAGCAAGTTTGTGCATACACAGCCACCTATAAATTATTTCACATCCCCGATTAGCTTTGCTTAAAACTGTTTCCCAACTATTTGCTTTGAAAATTGCCACAGTAATAAAATTAATAAATATTGAAGAGAGTTTGCCCCAATACTGTACCCTGAGGTATCCCACAATTAAGCTGGGCTGATTCACTAATACTTGACCCAACTTTTACTTTTTGAGTACGGGAATTTAGGTAAGATCTGAATAGGCTCTGTACATTATCAGTAATTCCAATACTTTCCATTTTTTTCAAGAGTATGTTGAGATTTACAGTGTCGAAAGCTTTTTTGAGATCGAAAAACACGGCAATTGCTTTTTCACCTTTGTCTATAGCACTATTCAATATACTAGTTACTTGATATATTAAATATGTGACATAGTGGTGACAGTATATGCTGAGAGACGCTTTTGAGTAATTTCGGTGTTGTATTGTTGTATGTACGAAGTACGCGCCTCTCCTACGACACACACTGTACTAAGCTCCATCATAATCTCGAATGATCGATAACAAGTACCACCTGAATTGGCACTAGCGGATTCTCGAATCTTCGTTGAGTAGTGGAAGCCCGAGACTTGAACATCTCGAACCGTCTAGAATCTTCGCTAACTGATGAATACATGGATTAGCAGCTATATAAAGGCAGATGTCACCAAGAAGAAGAGGAAGTAAGAAGAAGTAATAATAATCGACACTCAGTCGCAGTCAGATCGCTATAAAGCGGAAAAGAGATAATCGTTAACCGCCGTTAGCAAATAGTTCGAGCTAGTTTGACGTTGGTAGTTAGTTACGCGTGTGTAGTTCGTTTTGTAAATAAAGCATGTGTGTTTTTCAATCGAAGTGTTTTCATTATTCAGCACAAAAATATCTAACGAACCTGGTTTCGCTCATGAGAGGAAACATTACAATATTTTCACTGGCTAGTTGGTAAGTACAAAATATATATATATATTTTTTTTTTTTTACAAATTATGGATTAAATTGTTGATTTCTGCATACGTAGGTGGAGTATTACTATTACAAAGTAGAAATTTATGAAGAAAGGAGTTTCGTGTTGAATTTAAGGACAGAAATATAAAAAATCATAGTGATAGTGGGAAATTTTAGTTTCCGTATCTGGTGCCTTCTTTAACCATTAATATTATTATTATTGTTGTCATTCGTTTGCTAGTGACTGACCATTGCTGAAGGAAGATTATGTTTCGTTTGATGCAGAGCATACGAATTACGAAAAATCTGGCGGAAGTGACTTAATCGCCATTGAAGTCGAAGAAAAAAATTAACAGTAATTATATTAAATGCCGGTTGGGAGTTTTATATAGACACAAGGTTGTATAAATATATTTTAATTTTCCGGCGCAGAAAGTAGACCATTTAATCAGTGCGCTATTTCTCTTAATAATACTAAAAAATACCGAAATGGGCGGACGATCAAAGAAACCAAGCGAAGGACAACGTGAGATTGATATAAAATGGTTGACTTTCAGACTGCACATTAAGGAAAGAAAGTGCTCCAAAAGAGCTGGGCGAAATCAAACGTAAACATATCATCAACTAATCCAATAATGATCCACGGAAATCCACTGACTTCAAACAATTTGGAATTAATTTCCGTTTGTTCGCGTTCATTTGCAAATTGAACATACTCGCTTGAAATTGTATTGAGTACATTGGAAATCCCATGAATAATTAATAAAATCGATGAACTGATGTTTGGGACATAGACATAAAAAAGTCCTGACCAACTGTTCGCTGAAAATTTTGCAACAGCGAAGAACCATAAAGCGCAAAGGAACCTTAAATGGACGGGAATCGCCGAACGTCTTTCATTTATGTAAATGTGTGGCTTTATTTTCTCCAAAAACTCCATGCAAAGATGTCGAGTGAAGCGGTATAATTGAAGAAATTGTTCCCCCGTTGTACTTCCATTCCCAAATCTCTATGACCGAGTTAGCAGCAATATTACGATACATTTAGTCGACTTCAAACGGATTTTGAGTATCCCTTAAGCCCGACACACACTTCCGTCCAAAATCTAAAATTTCTCCCGGCGAATCCAAAATCTCCCTGTCAAATCCATATATCGACCGGGGAAATTTTAGATTGGACGCGGGAAAATTGGATTTTGAACGCAATTGTGTGTCGTGCTTTTATGTGCCTTCTAATTTTTAGCTTTTTCCCCTGGAAAAGAATAAACGTCATTGATCGATTCCATATAAAGCATTTGACACCTTTCGCAATTCCTAATACGTTGTCTCAATGGCTGGATTCTTGCGAACGAATCAGGTTTTGACATTTCTCAAATTCTCCTCCAAATGCTTTCCCCTCCAGTAAAATTTGTACGGGCGTTGAGAAAAAAATTATGAGGTTGTCAGAAATCTCAATTTTATGTTTTAACACATTATTTTTTGTAAATCGGTCAGGTTGTCAATTCCTCTCGTCTATTTATTGCATTAGTATTGTTAAATAAAATAAAATACTTTGTTTCCGTTATACTGTCGGTGTTTTATTTTTCACGATTGCAAACAAGGTTTTACAACGTTTTTGTAAAACGAGCACTGAAGAAGGATGCATGTTGCATCGGAAACACGTGTTTGCAATCGTGAAAAATAAAATACCGACAGTATAACGGAAACAAAGTATTTTATTTTATTAATCAACTGTCGGAACCAAAGGAACTAATATCAAATCACCACATTAGTATTGGGTTATAGCTCCATAAAATTTGGATTCGTTTGCTCTAATGGCTCGTTTGCATTTGCCAGTGCACCGGCATGCCAGTAGACTTGTCGGCAAATCTACGAATGACAAGAAACATGTTCGCAAGTCTCTACTGGAATGCCAGTAGGAAATCAATTGGCCCGGGAGGCCAGCTAGTTGCAAGGCGCCGTGCGGGTTTACTGGCCTGGCAGTTCACAGGCACGGGTGTTTAAACATATGCAAGTGACAGCTTGCTAGTTACTTGCAATGCCTGTAAAATGTACGTACTAGCACGGTCTACTGGCATGTGTAAACGCTTATTAATGATTTTTTGGAAAATGGGACAAACGTGGCGAAAACGGTCACTTTTTTTATCATTGGGATAAACTTTTATTCTTCAACACAAGTATGATATCGTTTTGACAACACAACTTTGTTAGAAAAACTCAGTTTTAGTAGTTAGTAAAAATTTCAAGAAGTTTAAACAAAGAGTTCTTGAGATATCAATTAAAATGTAGAAGAGCGCCTTTTCACCGGTGCAAGTGGGCTACCCCATTAAAATATTTATGCATGCATCAATTGTTCAACCTCCTATGTTTTTATTTTCAATGAATAGCTGGTAGATGGTAGCAACATCCAAACCCTCTTTTCAAAGTGTTTTTTTTAATTTTTACAACTTATTATGTAAACCAAACTGACTGCAGAAGTGACACTTTTGACGTGTTAATTGCCTTGACCCCTCCAGGGGCACGGGCGCGTCAACATCTCCAGCATTTCTATGCCTTGTTGAGTTTTTGGTCGCCTCGAGATTTGAGCTACGAACTCTAGACTAGTATCGTAGAAGGGTGACCGAGGTTGGGTACCTTCACCATCGATATATATTACTTTGTTACGAGTGTATTAAAATAAGAATGACCATTGAAAAAGAAAATAAAAGCTTCCGGTGAATAAACATTTTCACCTACTTCTGGATCCCCGTTCACAACTCTACTAAAACAGCCAACGAACGCATTTACTTACATGTTGCTTCTGGGTCAATTTCAAGTTTGTTGAAACCTCCGGCAAAGGCGCATGACATTACAAGGGGTGCGCTTTCCTGAATGAAATTCCCAATGTTGATTTGATATTCCCTCCTTTAACGAAACAGGAGAAAGTGTGGTCGTGAAGTTGAACTCATGCGTAGACGCCAGGCAAATTTATTGGGAGCGGCTGGACTTGTACTCGGGTGCCCCCCGTGAACATCCATTAAGTCAGTTGAACCTATTCGTTTTGTCTTAACCCCCGCGGTACGGCCACTTTTCTCGTTGTATGTATTTCCTTTTGAAAATCTGATCATCAATATAGTTTTTCCAAATCAGCACAACCAATCCACTGCCGTAATGTGAAGCTTACCGTGGTAGTGTCGTGTGAATCTTTTCTCGAATCCTTTGACCATTTTTTTCTCGCGTTTGACCTTACTAATAGCATTTGAACGAAAGACACACGGTAGCCTCCGGAATGGGCTCAAATCGAATTCGGTATGCATTACCACTGTCGAATATTATACGAGTATATCCCTTTGTTATATAATAAGCCGTCACACAAAATGGATGTAGCTAGTACGGTCGCGAAACATGCCATAACGTCTATCCGTTGGTTCGATTCGGGATCGAGTTCTGTGCTACGGGTCGAACGGAATTGAAAATATTCGTGAAAATATTCTTTTCGATAAGCAATCACAGGGCGTATTCCCTGAACGCTATCCTATTCGAGTCGCATAAATTCTATATTCGAAGTTTTGTGCTGCTATTTAATTTGCGCTAACTAGGACGGGGATGAACTATATATTGGAGCCTGACCTCCGTGGAAAACTTTCATTTGGAAAGTGTTGGTGAAAACCGTTGTGAAGTTGGTGAATGTTAATTGTAAAGCTAAAAGTCAGCTGATGTTGATGACCTGTGTCCTGGGCAGTGGAAAAGGACGACAAAGTGAAAATCTACAACGACTGGAATGAAATGTATCAGTGAAAATGTTGCGTCCGGGATAATGACAAAATCCATTGAATAGAGTAGTTTCAATTGCACCGACACTATTATAGGATTGTTATTGTGTCCTGTACCAGAGTGTGCATCGGTTTTGATATAACTAGGTAAATTAGTTGAAAAATCTCTTTACATTTACTAGTGATGTTATTTTCTTTTACTTGAATTGTAAACATAAAATGTCGAACATAGTTTCAGTTTGAGACCCTGCCACATGGAACTACTATAAATTATCTGGACCCTTTCGCCTTGTGCTTGTGAGTTAACATCAAAATTGGAAATCTAGTTCTGTGAAACTTCGATATGTCAAAAATATCTGATCCGATTTCGAAACCTTGTAAGTCTGTTTGGAGTGATTTTTCTGGAGAGCGAAGTAAATGGTTAGAAACGCATTGTCCCTTATGGGGCTATTCTTTAAATTTTGCTGTTTGGTGCCTGCAATGAGGTTTCGGTACAAGAAGAATGATGTTTTTTCGACCTGACTGTTGACTTGAAATGTTGATTTTGGTAAAAAAAAACGGGACTTACGAGGTTTCAAAATCAGACCAGAAGTATCTCCCAGTTTGTTCTTCCTATGCTAAGACCATATCCATAATTCATTTATTATCGCAGGAGTGAGCTAAAGTTGAATTCCTAAATCCATATCTTCGATTTATTAAAAAAAAGGCAACCAGAAAATTTGTAGAATTGGAAGGAGGTATTCCTGGCTCCTGTTAATGAATTAAAAATATTTCGTGGAAGGCCCTATCTTCTGATAAAATAATTGAGCTCAATGGGCAAAGTTCAGTTTTAATATTCTTCAGTTATTCGCTCTGACGAAACGTCAACTAGGCCACATGGAACAGTTGACGCACTATGGCCAACAAGGGGGTAGGGCAATTGAGAGATTCGCTCTTAATTCCGCTCGTTATTTACATGTAAATATGTACTATACGGATACTATACTAGAGCAGCCGTGGGATCAAAAAACTTCCGATCATACAAAAACTGTAGTCATCGGTTTGATCCTAATATCAATCGACCGGGGCGATCGGTAGCTCAGTGTTAGTGCATAGCCTCATGTCTGACTACGATCGATCCGGGTTCAAGTAGGGATGGCGGTTATTGGAAAATCTACCGGTTGTCCGGTTGTTCCGGTTATTTTCACCATCGGTTTAACCGCTTCGGTTTAACCGACCCAATCTACCGGTTATGGGAAAAACCGGTTATCCGGTTATTTAATAATAATAAGTTAATAATTGTTGACAAGCTTGCGTTATTTTCTATATGCTTTAGCATACCTGTGTTTGGGGAGCAACTTATGCCTTCAGTGTAAACTTACAATATAAGTAAGCGCTGCACTGAAGAAAAGTTGCTTCCCAAACACATGTATGCCAAAGGGTCTACAAAATAGCGCAAACTCAAAATTTTCCCTTTTCACAAATCAAGCTTTGGGCCAATAGTTTATACAATACAATATTGACACTAATTAACCTTTTCTATCATACAGATCGAACACCAAAACTTTACGTCTCTAAGTTTAGTTTAGTTGGTATCCAGTTTATTCATAAACACTCTTTCGCTAATATGTTGATCCGTTAGTCAAGTCCTTTCATTAGATACCACCCACATCATTTAAAGTTGATACCAGTCGTTCAGAGGCCACGAAACTTCCGATCAAAGCTAAATATTTTTGAGCAATAAATGACAAACCCGGCATGCAGGCATTGCTCTTCTCCCAAAAATTGAAAGGATCACTTCCCCTATGAAGCAACGGCTGCTGAAGATAGAGTTTCAATTCATTTGGAAATTATTCCACTGGAGCACCCTTTGGGTACTTCCTAGTCATGTGATGACCAAAAAGGATTTTAATTGTTTATGACCTCAGCCTTTTGAGGCAAGGGTGAAAGTTTGCCAATGTCAGCCACGTGGTGCTTAACTTCTTGGCTAAAATGATGGCTTGGCTGACAATAATGGGGCTCAAGCATATTTTTGTTGGTGCATGCGCAATGGCTATTTAAAAAAAACGGTCCCATTAAATTTGAATCAAAAGGACAAACGGCTGAATTTTTCTTCTTCTCTGGCGTCGAACGATTTGAAAAAACAAGTTAGAATTTTCGCATGTCGGTTATTTTTCCCCGGTTATTGGATTTAGAAAGTAGTACCGGTAAAAAACCGGACAAAAATAGTACCGGGGATAACCGGTTATTCGAAATGGAAAATACCGGTTGTCGGAATAACCGGTAGGTATTTCCCATCCCTAGGTTCAAGTCCCGTCTACGGCGTTCGTGGCCATGGATGTTTGTGTTGTCTTCCCCTGTGGTGCGGAGCGTAATAATAAGCCACAACATCTTCCGACTTGTCGCAGGTAGGCGGCTAATTGGGAGCAGGTAGTGCATGCTGGCAACGCGCATCGCTCGAAACTGGTTTATATCAACGAAACGTCAGCTAAACCATGTGGAATAGTTGACGCGCTATGCCTCACTAGGGATTAGGGCAAATTAGTTTATTCCATATTCAATTCCAAGTATCTACAGGCGTACCCCGATATACGACAGGGATACGTTCCAGAAGGAAGCGACTTAACTTGAAACGACTTATGTATATCGAAACCAAGTAATAATTTATGTATGCAAACGTATCACGCGAAATTAAATTTCAAAACTCAATTATTAATATTATTTATTATAAACTATTGACCAGTAAATAGAAATATTGTGGTATAGAATACTATTTTATACAAATGCACATGTGCAGTGTTAATCACAGAAAGCAAAAATACATAAAATTTAGTTTGTGCTTCCATTTGTAGTCCGGATGGCGCAACAGTTAGCACGTTCGCCTTCAACGCACTGGGCCCCGGTTCTATTCCGGGGATTTACGTGTCGGACTATGAGCCCACTCAGCTGTTAAATGAGTACCCATTATGGGGTAAATAACTCGGTTGAGCGTGTTGCTGATCACATACCTCTGCACAAAAACCATCACGATCTAGAAAATGAGATGATGCTAACTCATCTCGAGGCCGTGGTTCAAATTGGACTGTTGCACCAGTTAATTATTTTAGTTATTTCCATTTGAAATGCCTAGGGTAGCAAGTAACGAAGTTTTTGCTTGGGGGACGATCTCCAAAAGTATGGAATTATATTCAGCTGCATTGGACATCACTTTTTTTCAGTATACCTGACTTTCGCTTCACTTTCAATTTCGTCAAGATTTTTGAGAAGTTGGATTAGTTTTTCTGCGGAAATTTCTCTATCGTGGGACTTGTCGCTAAATCAGATTTGATGAACCAAACCCAATCATCAGTTTCAACGGTATCGGGCGACTCCATCGGATTTATTTGCCTATTTACGCATTCAGCAAACAAATTTTTCTAGCCTCCATTCATGTTGGATGTTTTTACTTCCTTTTCAAGGCTCATGAATTTTCCTGTCTGCTTTCATTGCATTGATATCGGTAGAACCTTCGAATTGTTATTAACGTTATCTCCTATACTACATAAAATATATCAATTCCAGTTATATGTTGTCTAATCGTCCTATGTAAAAGTTCACAATCACTACCGAGCCGAACTATTTTTGGTCGTACTTTTACGCACTTTCCTTTAAAAGTGAGATGATTCGACGCGACCGAAAAGGTTCTGTACGCTATAGAGCTAGCTACCTTAAATAGTAAGCCTCGAAAGAAGCAAATACTTCCTGGTCCATAGGATACAGCTAGGAGGTGGTGTTTGAAGGCAAAAATATTAATTTGATGTTCTACTCCAAGTCGAATTGATGCAAAGGTTCATTGTCCACAACTAGTTATTTTTAAGACAATCGTCTTTCACCGCTAAACAAAAATATTTTTTGAGCCACTCTACTACGCAAGTTATCGATGTCTTTTTGCTTAAATATAAAATTATTGGTAATCTTCATATGGAAATTAATGGAGCTAGAGATCCTCAGATGTATTCCTTCTAAGAAGCAATTTAATGACGATTTGAATCCAGGCATGGATGGCATTCCTTTTCAGAAAAGGCCTGGTTCGTCTAATCGCATGTTAGAAGGCTTCTCCGGTCGGGACACCTAATTATTAGTGAACAAAGTTTCTCAGTTTGACCGGACAAGCTGTTTACCACGTTGTTCATCTTGCAATTCTCAACAAAGATATTAAAATAAAAAATATTTTCCAATTTTTTAAATCTTTATCTGCTGCAGTCATTTTATGCTTTAAAAAAACACCGACTATACACGCTGTAACTAATCTTACGGCACGTAGAGTTATGGTATAAGACCGCATAACAGCTATAATACTTCATCCTAAAATAAGAAATTCAGATCATGAAAATAAGATAAACTAACCTCTTAATAATTGGTGGTGACACTTAGTTCGGCTTTGATCAACGTAGTTGAAGAGTCTTATCAACTCCTACCGCAGTCCTGCAAGGTTGTCCCAGTAGTGCTGTCGTATCCTTTTAGACCAATCTGTTATGATTGCCTTAGCTGAAACTAAACCCAGACTACAAAAGCGTTCCGGCCCAAACAAATTTGATGATAAGCCTTGCCTTGCAGGTACATCCGCTGTTTCATTTCTCTCAATGCCACGGTGACCCGGCACCCAATAAAAAGGTTTGGTTGACGGTCGCCAAACACTGGAGAAGTTCTCAACACTCTTTAACCAGTTTTGAAGAGAGCCTAAATTAAGAGAGAGCCTCCAAAGCTACCTGGCTATCTGTACAAATATAGCCATATGTGAGACGTGGTGTTTGCTTTCTAAAGTTACCCTGGCGCAGACCTCAGTGGATATCGGCTTAAAAACGCCATGGCGAATGAGATCCTGGTGTTTGATCCAAAGACACCCGCACCAACTCCCTGTTTAGTTTTAGACGCATCGGTGTACCACACCTGGGTTCTGGGCAGAGATTGCCATTTTCCATTCGGAGCGATCTAGAATGAGGGCTATGAATTTATTACCGACTCATAACATGGTGGTCATATAATCTGATCTTAGGCAGATCTGCATGCCAGGAATTTGTTTCAGAATACTCATGTGGGCAACATCACTACCGCATACATCGGAGGTCAGATGTATCTTAAGAACATTGAGAGCTACTGTGTCTTTCTTACTAGATATAGCTTTGGAAAATAAGAAAATATGTAAAAAATAGGTGAAGACTCGAATGAAATAAGATAAAACAGCAACCTAACCTTACTGCAAAGTTCTATCTCGTGTAGTTTTCGGGTTTTAATTAAAATAAGGTGGAACGCTGCCATCTTGAAAAAATCGCATGTTTGGCTTGTCCCGGCTTTTTTTCCCAAAATATCACCCAAGTAAGTCTGTTAAAAAATGTAGTAAATCTTTTTTAAACTAGAGTACTATAATTATAATTAAAGACTAAACCGAAACTTCTAGCTGTTATGCTTTTCGAGAAAGAGCTATTAAGGCTGAAATCGCTGAACAGATATTTTTGCATTTTTGTTTACAACCACACTAAAAATGGGCCGAATCGAAAAAAGTTGATCGTCTTAGACTTGAAATCGAATTATCTTTTATTTCATCAGTTTTTTTTTTCATTTAGAGTAACCGTTTCAAAGACATGTGAGCCGAAAGTGTGATTTTTCTCCTCTCTCTCTGGATCCTGTCAACTCCTTGTGGGGCTTTTTCTCCAAAGCCTCAAAAATTGCCATTTTGGGACTATCAATTTGAACTACATCGCCCAACCGAAATTCAACTTTAAGCAGTACATTCGACGTAGAATTTCTCTCTCAATTGCTCTCCCTTGTGGGGCATAACGCGTCACTGTTCCATGTGGTCCAGATGACGTTTCAATGGCATAAACTGGTTTCGGAGAATGCAGTTGCCAGCATGCACCTCCTGCACATCCATGGCCACGAACGTCGTCGTGGACGGGATTTGAACCCGAAACGCCGGTAGTCAACCATGAGACTGATGCTTCAACACACTGCGCTACTGGTTGCCCCAGACGCAGAATTTAACGCTCTTTAATTTACATCCTATTCAATTTTTGTATCTGAAGGTTAAAATTTCTAAGATTTTCACCGCCAAAAAAAACTTACCTTCTATGTATGATCTATAAAAGGGATTAAAAATATTTCCAAATCTCTCATAATTATTTCCTATAAGGTCTCAAAATTGACTTAATTTTACTGACCTATTATACGTATGCAAAAAACCATTGCACTCATCCGTTGCAATTTGCTTGTGTTTATGATGGGCCTGTCATACATATCCATTTCACTCAAGCGTTTTTGCACTTATAGAGGCAATATTATATGAAAAATACGTGAAAAGTCACAGGGCTTTTATATATTTTGCAATTATGCGGTATTTGCACTTAAGCGTTTTGCATTTATCCGTTCTCGACTCTAACCCGTTTGAGCGTGTCGCTGATCACACACTGTTATGATCTAGTAAATGAGATGATGCTCATGGACCACTAATTGGACGCCAGTTCTTAATTATACCCTAGACTAATAGTATAGGGCATATATAATATATATAGGCATTATATAAATGATCAGGGTCACCTCCTGATTCGATTTAGCCATGTCTGTCTGTCTGTCCGTCTGTCTGTCTGCCGTTCGCACGATAACTTTCGATAGAATAAAGCTAGCGTCTTAAAATTTTGGCCAAATGTTGGTAGTATGATCTAGTTGGTTGGTATTGAAAATGGGCATGATCAAGCCAAGAGAACGCCTACCTCCCCTACATATGTAAAATAATTAAATGTATCTATAACTCCCGATTAAATAAACATGAAAAGCTCTAGCTTTGACAGATTGCTCGTCATGGGTAATCTTATACTCCCCTGGAAAAATAAAATCGATCAGTTGAAAACTAACGGTAATTTTCTTACAAAGAGCCCCGTACTACCCTACTTTTCAGGTTTTTTGTCCATAACTCTTGAACCAATTGACGTAGACAGCTGATTTTTGGCATGTAACCCTGAAGTGAGAAGCTGCTTGGGTTTTAGTAAGTTGGGCATAATCAGATCAAAGGAACGCCTACCTCCTCTACAAAATTAAATATTACTTTAATTACGATAACTTTCGATAGAATAACACTAGCAAGTTGAAAATTTGGCAGAACGTTGGTAGTAAAATCTAGTTAGTTGGTATTGAATGGGCAAGAGCCGACCCAAGGAACCCCTACCTCCCCTACAAATCAAACTTCAAATAAGCGATAACTTTTGATAGAATGAAGCCAGCGACTTGAAATTTTGGTAAAATATTTGTAATGGGATCTAGTTGGTTGTTATTAAAAATGCGCAAGATTTACAAACGAAACCTCTACCTCCTCTACAAGTGAGACTTCAAATAAGCAATAACTTTCGATAGAATGAAGCTAGCGACTTGAAAAATTCGACAAATATTTGTAGAATGGGTTTGTTAATTGATTTTTAGAATGACCAAGATCTCCTGAATGTGTGCCAACCTCCCCTATAAACTGGCTATATAGGAAACTCACTTTTAATGCATATGGTTGTTGCCAATTGGTACTTTTGGTATCACAACTAGGTCTGTACAAGTCTAGGGTATATACGCTTCAGACTCAATTGTCAATTGTCGTTATTGCATCGCACGAAAATCGTACAGTGTGTGTGCAGCGGAGATCGTCAGATATTTTGTGGCGATCCATCGTCAGATCGACCTGACGAAGGATTGCATCGTATATGGCGGCTCTTAGTTTGTATTAGAGATAGGCCAGATCTGACCCAACGAACCCCTACCGCCCCTACAAATGCAACTTAAAATAAGCGATAACATACGACAAAATAAAGCCTGCGACTTGAAATTTTGGTTACATGTTTGTAGTAGGATCTAGTTGGTTGTTATTAAAAATGCGCAAGATTCGACAAAAGAAACCTACCCTACAAGTGAGAATTCAAATAAGCAATAACTTTAGATAGAATGAAGCTAGCGACTTGAAAAGTTCGGCAACTATTTGTAGACGGGTTAGTTAATTGATTTTGAGATTGGTCAGCATCCTCCTATATGAGTGCCAACCTCCCCTATAAACTTGTCATATAGGAAACTCACTTTTAATGCAAATGGTCGTTGCCAATTGGTACTTTTGGTATCACCACTTCCACTAGGTCTGTACAAGTCTAGGGTATACACGCTTCGGACTCCAGGCCAAAGCAAAACTTCGGTCTGGGTTTTAATCTCCTTGATCCGTATTTCGCAAATTATCCGACTTTGAATGATTTCCAGTCTTTTCCAAGGGTCTAATGTTTTCGGCTTGTTGATATGTACATATGTCGAACTGTCCCCAAATTTTCGCATTTCACGGTATGTCCTTCATCGGAAAAGGCGTCGGTACAATTCTTCTGGAAAGAACTAAATTTCCTACGAATTAAGAAAAAAATACCTTATTCATAATTCGGAATCCATCCAATTTTTCCCTATTGCCAAGACTGAATATTTATGAATTCATTTATTGATTTAACATCTCATGTTACATCCTTAAATATTCATGTGGGCATGTCTATATTTGATATCCTGGCATCCTATATTAAGATTCGCAGGACATTAATAAATGTGTAAATACTTTTGCTTTTCACAACACCTTACAAGGAAAATACAATTTAGCTAATGTTGTACATTGTCGTCTTGTCCTTTCGTTGCAGCCGCGAATTTCGCCGACGTGCATTTGTTGACTAGCATTCGGGGCCCGATTGAATCCGAATGCTGGCTTTGTTCGGGTTCGTGCGTCGGGGAATAGATGGGGATGCTGTGGATGTTGATGTGGACCATAGTGGTGCAACTTGCGTCGTCGACCAGCAAAGCCGAAACGGGGGGACGAGCCGCGCGTTTTGACAATGAGGAGTGGCAGTTCGGAACTTCTACTCGAGCAGCAACAACAAGAGCTTAGGTTACGTAAAAAAAGGGAGCTGGCGCCCAAAAAGAAGAATGGTAACCGCCGTTTTCGATCGTGGCGTGAACGTATTAGCTTTTACGGTACATCGACTTTGGCATTTTTTTCGGTGACGGCGGGCGCTTCCTTGCTATTTCTCGTGCCGCTTTACGTCGATCCGGCCATTTCAACGTTGGGGCATGATTTCATCGACACGCCAACATTGTGCACAACAACGCGTCGCGAGAATATGGTTGGCATCTTTAATTGTTCGTGGAGTTCTTGTCGCGAAGGATGCACTTCGGATATGTACCGTTGCACGCATATCTATGTGACGTTTATCGAGCAGAACATAACAATACCGCAAAATCTGAGCTCGATGGAAGCTCTCGCGAATTATACGCTCGACATGCCGCAATCGAAAGAAGCTACGCTACTGGTGAATATCAAAGGATGCGGCTATCCGCCAAGTGTGAAGTGTAAAAATTTCACGGATTTTTACGGTGTTGAAGGTGCTGTTTTTCCGTGTTTCTATTCGCGTAAGAACAAAACGGTTGTCCTTACTTCTTATGACCACGACGATCAAGTTACGATGATAGTACATTTTTTTGTTGTGCCATTTGTTATAACAGTTGTTTCATCCGTTGCACTATGTGTTATGCACTGTGATTGTAAGTGTAAAAAGGAACGAACTCATCGTCGTCCGCGGCCGTCACAATGTCGGCGACCAGGAATTGAGAATTTAAGGTAAGGAAGACAAAGTTTTTATACTTAATATGTTTCGCATAAGTTTTAACTGAAACGTATAATCTGAAATTTTGAAAAGTAACTGAGATACTACTATACATACATACAGTTGTGTTCATGAAAATAGTAGTGCAGCACCTCACAACAATAAATAATCATGTTTCGACATACTGGACATTGCAAATTGAACACGTGTTCATATTTTTCTAAGAATAGCATGCAAAGAAGAGAATAGCGATAAGATCCCGTTAGTTTTGCATTGGTTTGGGTAAGTTTTTGATGACTTTTGAGTGATGCACCGAAATTTGGCTGTTCATTAAAATAGTAGTGCTCGTTGTGAGTGGTTGGAAAACAATTATAATAATTGATTAGTACAACAAAAAACGTCAATAGTAAGTGTAATTTAGCAATGAATATTTTCATGATTGATATTCATTGGGTTTGTAACTACTTTTTATTCTAGTGGGCAGAGGAAAGCATTGCACGGCTGAGAAAAGAGATTTAATAGTTAGCCTTAGAGCAAAAAGCAGAACGTACAAGGAAATTGAAAATATTCTTGGCTGTACACCTAGAATGATATTTAACGCGATTAATTATAAAAAAAAAGGCCTGAAAATCGTGGTGGGAACGCAAAACAACCGCTCTCGAAGATAGACGCATTGTGCGCTTTAGCAAGATTCGGCCGTCATCATCCTCTAAAGTTATCAAAAATGATTTAAATCTGTCGGTCAGTGATGTTACAGTCCTTCGTCGTCTAATTGAGCACAAGTTAAATACCAGAAGTCCTAGAAAGGTACCCCTTTTGACTCGGAAGCATGTGGAAAAACGGCTTAGATTTGCAAATACTCATCTGGTCTGGCCCGCCGAAAAATGGCGCAACATATTGTGGACAGATGAAAGCAAAATTGTTTTATTTGGTGGAACAGGCTCTAGGCAGTATGTAAGACGTCCACCAAACACAGAATATTATCCTAGGTATACCAAGAAGACAGTTAAACATGGTGGCCTAAGTATAATGATATGGGCTTGCTTTTCTTACAATGGCGTTGGTCCTATCCATATGATAAATGGTATTATGGACAAAAATGTTTATACTGACATACTAAAAAACATAATGCTACCATATGCCAGTTGGGAAGTGCCTATAAAATGGCCATTTAAACAGGACAACGATCCGAAACATATAGCAAGCTCGCGAAAGATTGGTTTATACCCGAGAAGATCGATGTGATGCAATGGCCACCTCAGTCCCCAGATCTTAATCCGATAGAAAACTTATGGGGAGATGTAAAACGGGTTGTGGCAACTGCAAATCCTTCAAATAAAGCACAACTTTGGCAAGTGGTTCAGGAAGCATGGTCTCAAATTCCCTTGAAGCGTCGCCAGGACCTTATCGATTCCATGCCCCGCCGGAGCGAAGCCGTTATTAAAAATAAAGGATATACAACTAAATACTAGACTTTTTTCAATATTAAGAACCTGTAAAATCAATTTTGAATAAAGTTATACAGTTTTGTTTTTCCTTTCATGTGGCCATATTTTCATGAACAACAAAATTTTGTTATATAGTTTTGTTTAAGCCGTGCAGGCAAATAAACCTTAGTTTTTAATACAAAATTACATGGATATTAATTAAAATATGTACATATATTAAAATTGTTAGTCTAGTTTTTCTTTAAAATAGCTTTATCACTTAAATTTTCTGCGCAGTATTTAGAACTGAGCTGCACTACTATTTTCATGAACACAGCTGTATATGACATTATGCTATACAAGCCGTATTATAACTAGGTTATAAACATAAACATTGCCATTTAAAACTATGATAAAAAGGTATCTGCGAGAATCGCCGATAGTACATTACCATAAGCATTTTTCTTTACCTCCCCGACATAATGCATTAAATGGATAATTAACAACAAATTGAGATTTAAGTAATTTACTGTGCCATCCCTTTTACCAACAAACAGTTGACTATTGCACTATTTGCACGCTAATACTGCTCCGAATTTGAATTTATATAAGAATATTATACAGGGTGTCTCTGGAAAAAGGACATTCGGCCCCCTCTCCCCCACACTTCCCAACCCCCTATCAACGGAAACTTTGGAGCATAAATTCAGAAGACTGCTTTTATTAATTTTGCTACATTTTAAAAATACACGAATTTGTTTTCCTTATGATATTGATATCTATGTACTCTCAAAAAAAAAAAAAAAAAAACAAAATATTTAAGAAAAACCGGAGAAAATGACTTTTAACCCCCTTTATCCTACACTTACGGACACTCTATCAACGGGGCCCTGTAGCATATTTTCAAAGGGCTCTCCAAATCAAATGTGCCAAATTTCAAAAACCTACGATTTTTTTTTTTTCTATTTTTCTTTCGTAGCGTGGACTATCTGTTAAGTCAGTGTTAAGTAAATTTGTTTCATCTTCAGATCATGTTTTTTTTTTCTTTAATACTTAATATTTGCAAATATCCAAATCTAGTTCTTGAAATTTATATGCCGTTCTAAGCCTAATAGCCGCCATACATTATGCGATCGTCGCCCGATCGATCGGCCGATGGATCGCCACAAAATATCAGGTGATCAAAATTATATGGAACTGTCAAAAAAATCGTCAACGATAAGCGCATACACAGGCCAATCCATCGGCCGATATCGATATCGGGCGACGGATCGGCCGATCGATCGGTGTGTGTATGGCACGTTTAACACGGGCAACTTTTGCCAACTTTGCAGTTTTGTCGGTTCAAACTACAATACAATTTGAAAATTATCATTTGAATTTCCGATGGAAAATCGATTTTGAAATTTCTTTAAAGTTTGAACAGTTGTATCTTTGAAGCAACGGTGATTTTTGCAGCCGGAAAAAAGTTGGTTAAATGAAATTTTATGTTGTTTCAATTTTGATTTTGTTCGGCAAGTCCAGCTCTTGGACACAATTTACAAAACATGCTATAACTCTGTAACGGTTAAAAACAGAAGGTGGGCTTTTTTGAACAACGGGTTAGGGTAAGTTAACTCGTGGAGCAAAAAAAAAGACGATAGAGGGCAGCTATCCAGGTTAAATGTCATGTCATGCCAATCAGAATAGTCTGATTGGCTTTCAAAATTGACGGTAGCGAGAAGCAATTATGAATATGGCCCCCTAAATATTAGATAGTAGTGACGAAAAAATATAAAATGTGGAAATAGCGAATGAACTGTTGGCGGAACTTTGTACCAATTGTCAAATTAATAACAAGCATACTTTTAGGCGCGTTTTAGTGGTACAATTGTACAATCTATCGATTGCACGTTAGCCACCCCACTGGCTCGTACAGGGTTAAGTTGTTGTTGTAATGCATGGAAATACCCTTACCTGCACCGGATAGATGTTCAAAAAACACACCTACAGTGTATATGTCATGTTACCCCAGGTGAGGAGTGCCGATATTTGGTGATCAAAGGAAAAAATAAAGGAAGTTTCAATCCTGGTCCGATTTGTTGGTTGGTACTAGGAGTATATCATACTAAAAGTCCCCGCTTGTGGAGTGTGAGCTCGCGCGTGGAGAGGGGGTTAAAGAGGATATTTTTGTGTGTTTTTTTTTGTAAATATCTCTGTAGCTATCACTCCCAGCGATAGATGTTGTAAGGACAAAATAAAGAAGACAAATTTCTATGAAAAAGGTTCAGATCATTTTTGTCGTAGAACTAATGATTTAAAAGTTACAGGGTGACCAATATATAGGAATTTCCCGTTTTTTTTTTGGACAAGTCGCTAAAATTAAAAGTAAAATGTATCGCAAAGTTCTGAAATGTATCATGGTAATTGGCTGGTACCTGAAGTACTTTATATAAAAAATCTCCGAAATTGAGAAACTATTGAAGGGAGGGGGGAGGTAGCGGATTTAGGCATGGGCTACTGCCCAGGGCGGCAAATTTTGAGGGGGCGGCAAATTTCGAAAAACCACAATTTTTTGATCTATTTAGAATATAAAAAAAAAAACATCAATTATCTTTAATATACTAGCAACAAAAACGGCTGCCTAGGGCGTTGTTTTTTCAAATCCTGAGGATGCTCCGATCCAATGAATTTTCCATCGTTTTTCCAAAGTCGAAATTAAAGAATGTTCGCCTGCACTGCTGTAACCAATTGTACATGGGAAAAATCATTCTTTTGCTTAAAAAGACTCAAATTATATATTCGGTCTTCTGAAACTGAAGACTGTCAGAATGATTTGGCAACATTATACATAGAGTCCTAAACATTGGCAACATTGAATACCGATGACTTAATTTGCAACGAAAAAATGCGAAACGAAAATGGTTTCAATCATCGGACTAATCTTGAAAGATATTTGTAGCTCTGCGATTGTCTGTGTGTACTAAGACGGTAATAGGTAAAAGAAAAAATAATATCAACCAGACCGAGGCTTCGCTTCGGCCTGGAGTCCGAAGCGTATATACCCTAGACTTGTACAGACCTAGTGGTGATACCAAAAGTACCAATTGGCAACGACCATTTGCATTAAAGAGAGTTCCCTGGGTCGGATCTGGCCTATCTTTAATTCCAACTAACTCAATCTTACTTTAAACATTTGACCAAAATTTCAAGCTGCTGGCTTCATTCTATCAAAAGTTATCGCTTATTGTAAGTTTCATTTGTAGGGGATGTAGGGGTTCCTTGGGTCGGATCTAGCCCATTTTCAACATCAACCAAGTAGATCTTACTAACAACATTCTACCAGATTTTCAACTTGCTAGTGTCATTCTACCGAAAGTTATCGTAATTAAAGGAATATTTTTTTTTTTTTTAAATTTGTAGGGGTGGTAGGCGTTCCTTTGATCTGATTATGCCCAACTTACTAAAACTTAAGCAGCTTCTCACCTCAGGGTTACATACCAAAAATCAGGTATCTATGTCAATTGGTTCAAGAGTTATAGACAAAAAACCCGAAAAGTAGGGTAGTACGGGGTTCTTTGTAAGAAAATTACCGTTAGTTTTCAACTGATCGATTTTCTTTTTCAAGGAGAGTATAAGATTACCCTCACGAGCAATATACCAAAGCTAGAGCTGTTCATGTTTATTTAATCGGGAGATACTGGTATATTTAAGTATTTTACATATGTAGGGGAGGTAGGCGTTCTCTTTGCCTGATCATGCCCATTTTCAATACCAACCAACTAGATCATACTGCCATTTGCCCAAAATTTCAAAGCTCTAACTTCATTGTATCGAAAGTTATCGTGCGAAGGGACAGACAGATAGACGGACAGACAGATAGACATAGCTAAATCGAATCAGGAGGTGACCCTGATCATTTATATATAAACATTGCTATACCTCCGGAGCTTCCTTTAAGGTGTTACATATTTTCGTCGTGACAAAAACAATATACCCTATACTATAAGTCTAGGGTATAAAAATGCGTGCAAGAACTTCCATCATTATTATATCCTATTATGGGACCCTATGAAAATTGAGCCCCAAGCCCGGATTTTCTCTCGACGGCCCTGCTTCACAGTAGTAACTTCGCAATGGTAGGTCAAAACCAGGAAGACAAATTAGTCCTTGAAACCGAGCTGGAGATGGATAATCAACCAATTGAGCTTGTAGTCCCATGGATATTCAATATATTAAATATTTACCATTATTGGACACAGCCCAAACCCATTCAAATATCGACACATAATCGATATGCCAAAAGCCACCGGGTGGAACACTCAAGGAGTCTACGTACAAACTTGTCTTTTACATCCTTCTTGTCAATGATATTCTTTATGACTATTCTGTCCAGAGCATTGGTCTTATCAGATAGATTCCGAAGTACTCATGTTGGTCAGCTTTGACCTCAGGTGCGAGGGGTGCTGCAAGAACATCAGGTGGAGGTGGATAAATTAGTATTTAAAACGGAACTGGAGATATGTTCCCATTTAAAACAAAGTCCCAATGGAAAAGGAACAATCCGTGCCACAAGGTATGTATAGTATAAAATGTTTACCATTAATGAGTGACATAAAATCGTCCCGTCACATGAAAAAACAAAAACACATAATTGATATGGAAAAAAGCTGTCACCGAGTGATGCTTACAGTCAGGGGTGACCGTTTATGATATCCGGTCTGTCCAGAGAAAGATAAAAATTGATATATTAATAATTTACTATTTCATCCCAACGATTCCGAAAATACCCATAAAGGCTAGGCTCCGATGGCAAAAACCTTCTGTGAGTGCTATTCGGGATCACCGAGGAATAAAAAAATATTCAAGATTTGCATTAAATAGGTAGTTTTCGTGCTACATCGACGTGCAGTGTTGTAATTCTGGTTTTTTGTTTTTGCACTTATTTTCTCGACATTCTCGCGGCTAAGCTGTTAATCAGAGAAAATAATTTTTTTTGTACCTAAAATGTAGGAAATTTTATCCTCTTTAATTAACTAAAATGCATAGTTTTTGAGTTATTTTAGAATATAGAAATAAAAATAGATTTTTCTCAAGTTTTTTGCGAAAATATCCTATTTTCCGGGAAATTTTTTGTTGAAAAGCTTCAGATTCGTGTTCAGCGACCCCAAAAACATAAAGGTACCAAAAATCAAAACACCACCAAAACTTCTGTATTTTATTTTCTACCTAATTTAGTAGCTGTATCGGACTGATGACTTTACTTCCAGTTAAGTTTTCAAGTTTTAATTTTAAATGAGTTTGAGTTTTAAGTTTAAAATCAGTATTTAGGATTATTCATAATATAAACCCAAGAGGAGGGGGAGGGGATTTATCCCCTTGAGCATCCCCCCCCCCGCCCCTATCTGCGCCACTGCTATACGCTACAGCGGTAAAGCCAATATTATCCAAGGCGCGAACCACGATGCGTCAACCGGTGAAATAGGAATATACCGAATATTTTGAATACATGACAAAATCTTCGTCAAAACCGAATGTGCATCATTCTTTATATATTTTCGTTTACTCAGATCAGCCTTCTACACACATGCTATCCTTTATGTATTGCTTTTTTCAGCAAATCTTATCCCATTCAGTACAGTAGCCCATGAGCCATGACTCAACTTATTTGCACTACATCGTGACGGCTTAGTGGCAGAAAATCGATAACAGAATATCATAGTCTTGTACTGTCGTATCCGTGATTGATTTTTCTAGTATGTAACTCAGATTGATGGCACCTGATCCTGTGTGCTACCGTGGCTTCTACTTCTACTAGAACATGTATGAAACGAGTAATCCATTCGTGCATATGATGTCTATGTTTGACCGATATTTTGAATTAATTGATTCGTATGTAATCTTTGATGGCCTTAGAAAGGCTGATTTGCAAAGGACGGAAGGCCAGTTGCATGTCAATAAATGTGCACTTAATTGTACGGAATAGAGATGGGACTCTAAAGAGCATAAATGGATATCAATTTGTGTACCGGTTTTTCTGCTACTTGTTGGAACGGATATCAATCAAAATTTAAATTTTGTGTCAGCTATAGGCCGTGGACTAGCATTGGACTAAATGGACTAATTGTAAGTCTTTACAATAATTTAGTCCATGAGCAAGAGTACTTTGCTATCCTGTTGTGACTTTTTGATTGGTAATACTGTAACTGTACCGTAATGCAAATGTACGTACATAACCGAAATTGGGTAGGCCAGTGAATCTACCGGATATAGAATTTTTTCTCCAAATTAACGATTTTCCGAATGAACTTAACGGCATTGCGAGTCAAATTAATGACTTTCCGAATGAAATTAACGACTCCGAATAAAAATTACGACTTTCGGAATGAAATTAAGGACTTTTCGAATGAAATTAACGACTTTACAAATCGAAATAACGATTTTTCGAGTGGAATTAAAGACTTTCTAAATGGAATTAACGATTTTTCAAATCAAATCATGGAATGAAACTTCGTATTTTCTGAACAGATCAGTAGATTACAGCATTAGCATGTTTCCGGAGGCTTGCCTTAGGGTCCAGGTTTCGCAGCCATAGCATAGCACAGATTTTATGATGGTTTTGTATATGCAGAGTTCCATTTCTGTGCACATGCTTCGATTTAAGTTATGAGACAATGGCTGTATTTGTATGCGTTGCTTGATTTCGTCTGTTTCGCTGATGTCCATTGGCAGGTTGCTACCCAGGTATATGAAGCTGGGGATCCTGAGGTCTGCTGATATTTGGTTGTGCTGGCGTTAGTTTTCCCTCAAAGGCGGCTGTATATGCCCGCGGTCATGAACCGTGTAACCTCTGGTGAAGCTCCCCCTGATATATATAAATTAGCTAACCATAAAAGTGTGCGACTAAAGATTAAATAGTTGCTGCAATTATTGCACTAAAACGAGGAAAGGCCGCCGGACTGGACGGTATACCTGCCCAACTTTATCAAGCAGCGCCAAGCATAACTGCCGATTTGCTGCACCCGCTTATTGAAAAAGCGTGGAATACAGACACCTTTCCCACTGAATGGAAGGAAGGTTTTATCATCAAACTTCCAAAGAAGGGGAGCCTCACAGACTGTAATAATTGGAGAGGCATTTGTGTGCTTCCTACCGTTGCCAAGATAATAGCTAAAATAGTCCTGGAAGACTTAAGGCCCACTTAAATAGTACAATCGGTGAACAGCAGGCTGGCTTTCGATCCGGATTCACCTGTGTCGATCACATTAACACCTTGCGAATCATTATCAAGCAATGAGCTGAGTACGATTCTCCGCTTCACTTGCTTTTCATGGATTTCGAGAAAGCTTTCGACAGTGTGAACCGAAGAAGAATGTTTTTTTTTTCATGTCCTTCCGGAGTTCACGTAACTATGTTGCAGATCTGACTACGTAATTGGTGCAACCCTACTAACCTGAGACACTTTGGTGTAAATCAGCCAATCAGGCGCAAATGGCATGTTTATCTCAACTAAACTATCGTACCGTCATGAATGGCGGCTTAACTTAGACAACAATGGTCAGCTACCATTGTGGTTTCAGGGGGCACCTACGAGGGGGGATATAGAAGAGGAGTTTTGTTCGCTTATACACTAACAGACTATCGCAGCATTATATTTTATTTCAATCATTTTCTTTACCGAAAACGATAGTCCGGCGCATGCTGTAAATATGTTCGTTTGTTTGTTTGGACACTTTTGATCTTAACCAAATTTGGTATGTAGGTTCCTTGTGTGACCCTGACTACGGCTGTTGTATTCAAACCAGAGTTACTCGTCTAAGTTTTTCCATAGATCGCTCCTCCAGGTGTTTCCCGAGGTCCAGTTTCAACCAAATTTGGTAAATAGCTTCCTTGGGTTATTATAAGTACCACACGGTTATGTTTTGGTCCTGTTACGTTAGGACAAAAGGACTCCAAACATAGTAGATATGGGTATCTCCTGAATTGCGGTGATGAGACCAATGCACCATAGTACTGTTGAAGGCATTTCGAATCCTTTGATCAGTACCAAAGGACTTTTTTTGAGCATGAAGTGTAGGTTGGTTGACGCAGAAAAAAAAACTCAAGTAGCACTAGCGCTAGTAATGCGCCGTTTGGATGCCAAAATGTTTCGTATAAGGATAACTGTTACTATTGTTGAGATTACGCTATCAAAACGATCCCGTGAGATTTTGAGAAAGTGTATTATTTCCGCGATACCCTTCGAGAATACATCGGATATGTCAGTGAAAAAGGCGGCACCCAATTCTTGATACCCTTGCTAGAACTGGGCATTCTCCTAGGAAGTGGATTATAGTTTCCTTCTCCGACGTATTCTTGCAACTTCGGCAGTGATGATAGTATGAGATATTCAACCTGGCCGCGTGCTCGCCCACCGGCTAATGTCCCGTAGTGATCGATGTAATCCTAACCACATCCGAGCGGTTTCTATTCAAAAAGGCATTTGTTAATGTTGTCACTGCACTGCATCTATCGCTGGCTTGTGCCAAATAATGTCTGCGAATTTCTCCTTTTACAATACCATGGGGTGTGTGAACAATGACCGCATACGACCCATGAAGTGCAGAGCCCTGCTTCGCCGGTTGATTGGCCTTTTCGTTCCCCGCTATCCTGGAACCCATAGGAGAGAAAAATTCGGAGAAGTTTGGCCAGTCCAGCCAGCTCCTCGCAGCATTGTTTATTTACTCTCGATGAGGTTGTTACTGATTCCAAGGCCTTAATCGTGGCTTGGCTTTCTGTGAAGATAGCAACGCTTTTAGTGGTTGTTGTGATGCACTTCAGCATTTTACACGCTTCCCTTTTTTCCAGTACCTCAGCCTGAAATACACTTGCATAATTGCACTCCGAGATCTTCAGAGAAGATGCCCACACCAACTCTACAATCCAATTTTTAGCCATCGGTGAATATCCTGCAGTCATATTTCCCGGTTAATTTCCCTGTTTTTCAAAATCCACTTCGGTGACGATAAAATCCGTAGGGAACATGTCTCGTACTGCACTAGGTAGAGACGCCTGCATACCACCATGACTATACGGTTTGGAAGTCCAGCCTCCATTCTCCTTTAGTCTGGCCGCGCTACATGCAGCACTGAATTCTATTGTACCTATATTTATAGGTCTAGAGGGAGTAGCTGGAATATAACGTTTAATGCGGCTGCTGGGTATGAACGCATAGTACCTTTGACTGCGATACCTGCAGTTCTTTGCATCAGGGTGAGATTGTGTTTTTCACGAAGAGCTGGCCACCATATCAGTGCTCCGTATGCGAAATTGGTCGCACTACAGCCGTGTACAGACCTTATCTCTTGCTGCATTTGCTCTTGCATGCATAGAGGGCTATGTAGGCCTTTTTTGTACGTACTCAATGTGCATCTTCCAACTGAAATTGGAGTGGAGAATGACTCCGAGACACTTGACATTGGTTGATAGTTTTAAGAAGTGACCATTTAGTTGTGGTAGTTGAAACTCTAGTATTTTTGTCTTTGTAGTAAAAAGGACTAGTTCGGTATTGTCTGGATTCACACTTAGCCCGCATTCGGCACTCCAGGTGTTTACTATGTCCAGAGCACCACTCATGATGTCGCTCACCACATAGAGGAAGTTTCCCGAAACCAGGATTATCACGTCGTCTGCGTACGCGATTACCTTGGCATCTGATGCTTCCAGCCTTCTGAGGAGTTCGTCCATCGCTATTATCCACATCTAGTGGCTCTCCCAGCTCAGATATAATTATGCTGCTTGAAGTGTAACGGAGAATAATCCTAGCAAATGTGGGTAGTTGTTGATCAGAACAAAAGGACCTTCCCGAGCATGAAATGAAACGAACGTTTTCGAGGACATGGTGATAATATCAATCCTCTGGACATAAAACATAAAGGACGCACGTGGCATAGTGGACACGAAGAACGTAAATGGCTTAAAGGACTCAAAATTATTTCAAAGGCAAATTTGCAATAAGGACGCACATCCAAAGATCTAGACAGATAGCAAATCGACCATGTGTGTTTGTATGGGACGGACCTAAAGCACCGATAAACATCGCTACTGTGTCATTTTATTAAAGGTCAATACTTTTAGATAAGCAAGGGACATTCCAAGCAATAGGTCAAGGTCGGTGTAATGTGATACGTTGCCAAACGTTAGACCGTCGTTAAAGTCAGCAGATTACCAATCGAGTTTGTTGCCCTACACAAAAGAAAACACATTTTCAGACATAACCAACCAATACTACCCCTAATATCCTTTTCGCCAATGGAATTACAGCTCACCAATATTACTAACACTCTACTAAGCCAAAATACAGCAATGCCGCAAAATCATGAAGAGGACATAGAGGCCAATGTCGATTTTCGTCGTTGTTAAATTATTCGCTTGTAAGACAATCATGCAATAGCTGTTATGAAGGTCTATCCTACCAGATGTTATCTTGCTAGTACGAGTGCTGGCAATGTGAACATATACGAGGACCTAGAAAATATCCTAATCTAGCGCATTCCTACCTCAATAATGTGGGGAAAAAATCAATTGAATTGCATGCATCATATTGCACTAAGTTTGTTTTTTTTACGAATTGCAATAAGTAGTGGGTGTCCTTACGAGTATTTGCATATGTCTTAATGTATAATATAAAAGTGGATCTCGTGCACACAGGGCTGCATTTACCAAAGCTGCAGCAGATACTCGTCCATAATATTGTTGTTGACCTAGCATGGCAAAAATCAATTCTCCTCCTTTTTCTGTCCTACATTTTCTTATTGTTTCCACTTAGGAATGGCTTATAGTGTATGCATGCAACAAAGATGCGGTTTCATTCAAAAACCATTTTTATATAACATTTTTTTTCAGTTTTGAAGAGCATAGACTTTAGTGATACTACAATTCAAGGTTATCGGCTTCGAGTCGGTAAATCCTTCGCTTATGAATTTCGCTAGTGCAATCCCCACAACACGTACTTAGGTTAGGGTTAATGGGTTAGTTAAGGAAGTTGTGGCTCAAGAATTGCTTTATAATTAACGTCCGCTTCATATTACACAACACTTGTAATAAGGCTGACATCGCCAATTAAGCATTTTTTTCTCTCTATTCTGTGCAGTCATTACTATATAGGTCATTTGCCTTCGGGGATAGAATGTGTGCCGGCTTTTAATTCGGTCGAGGTAAAAACAATCAATTCAAAAAGATTGTAATACAGTCGACTATACTCGTAATAACATCTGGGATATTGTGCTTTCAATAATTTAAAACCGGGAGTAAAAGAGCTCTTTAGCCTAAATGTCGAGGACTCCCCCTGGTTAAACTTATCAATCTATTGTTAACATCAGAAGACAAGAGAATAGGGTCTCACCACAAGGTAGTGTCCTCTCTCCGCTGCTATGAATATAGCTGTCAGTGACTGCTGACTGATTTTAGACCTGGAGAAGTTGTGTTGTACTTGCAAAGTACAAAGTTGGATATATTTCGGCACAAATATTTTATATTATTTTGCTCGGGGCAAAATTTGAACCCCTCACCTGTCGAGTGAAAGTTAATGCAAAGACCAACCATTATTGTGCTTTTAGATGAAAATTGAGTAAACATGAAACCATTCGCCAATGAGCTCTCTCTCTGGTTCCTGGTAACCCCTTGTGAGGCATTGGGCATTAACCACGCTTATTTTCCACCTCGTCCTGTTCATCGCCATCGCTTTCAGCTCACTCCACGATTTTCCTATTGAGGCACCCTTTCTCGATCTTCTCCAGGTGTTACTAGGTCGTCTCACACAGCGACTTGAGTTGGTTCCCTGCGGGTTCCAATCGAGGGCCTGTTGAGCAATGTTGTTCGGCCCTTTTCGGAGAGTGTGACTTATCCATTGCCACTTTCGCCTTTTAATGGAAGTGTCTATCCTGTCCTGACCAGTAATAGTAAGGTCGTCGTTAGAAATGACCTCCAATGTATTTGTAGGATGCGCCATAGACACTTGTTCACAAAAGTTTGCAATTTAGTTGTTATCTCATTGGTTACCTTCCAAATTAAACAGCCATATAAAAGCACTGATTTTACATTGGTTTCCAAGATCCGGAGTTTGGTGCGTCTGGAAATATTGTTGTTTTGCCAGAAAGGAGTCAAACTGAAAAAAAGCTGCTCGAGCCTTGTTGATGCGAAACTACGCTTCCGAGATAGCAGAAATTGTCAACTTTCTCGACTGCCTGCCCCGAAAACCAAATTCCGCTTTGCCTTCCTCGATCCAAGCTCAAGTACTTAGTCTTGGCAGCGTTGACTTTCAGCCCCGCATTACGGCTTTCGCAATGCAGAGCATTAGACATTTGCGTTACTTGATCCGATTTATTTGATACAAGACAAATATCGTCAGCATTGCCTAGGTGTTGAAGGTATTTGAACAACTTCCACCTTATACCTTTGTTCTGGTGTTCTTGAAGCGCGCCGCCCAGTACATCATTAATGGCAATTAAAAACAGTAAAGGTGGCAAAGTGCAGCCTTGTCTCACTCCGCTATGCACCTCGAAAGGATCTGATAGCTTACCCTTGTGTAAGAAGTGACATTGGGCTCCCTGATAGGACTCCTTGATGATGGAAATTATTTTATCTGGTATGCCTCTCCTACGTAAAGCCCTCCAGATGAATTTCCGGTCAACGCTGTGAAACGCCTTCTCGAAATCGATGAACATGAGATGTAATGGGGATCTCCACTCTGCGGATTGTTCAATAATAATTCGGAGGGTGTTGATGTGGTCGCTACATGAGAAGCCCTCACGAAAGCCGGCCTGTTTATCATTCAATGTGCGGTCAACTGTTTGTTTTATCCGGTTCAAGACTGCTGGGAGAAGACAGATCCCACGCCAATTATTGCAATCCTTCAGGTCGCCTTTCTTCGGAATCTTTATAATGACGCCTTTCCTCCACTTTTTAGGGAAAGTTTCGGTTTCCCAACACTCTTGGATAAGGGGAGAAGAATATCCGCAGTGACATTGGCATCCGCTTTCCACCGGAATTCCATCTAACCCTGGGGCTTTACCCGCATCCATCGATTAAAAAGCCGCAGCTACTTCCAGCTTAGATGGTGGGTTGGAATCAACTCTGGCTGTTTGCGGAATATCTTCTGCTACTAATGAAGATGCATTCGAAAATCCAAAGGTGTTGTTGAGGACCTCAATGAAGTGTTTTCTCCATCTCCGCAGTTGGGGTTCTTCCGTTACCAGTAGAGACCCATCTTTATTTTTCACAGGATGTTCTGTTACAAAAGGTTTGGTAGTTAATGGCTTATAAGCTTAAAAAGGGTTCACCGTGGTAAGCCGCTTCTTCTGACCTCTCCGCTAATGCGTTGATGTAATTTCGCTTTTTTCCGTGCATTTTTGTTGTGAACGGTATTCAGCTCTGAGTTGGTCTTTAGCTAGGCCTTTAGCAGCTGAGTTAATCTGTTCCTTAACTCTCTTGCGTACTGAGATTAGAGACCATGTAGAGTTGCTAATGAATGGTCTCCTGCCGCGCTCCAATCGAACCGCAAATGTTACGCCACACGAAATAAATGAGTCCTTAGCGACGTTCCATCTATAATCAATTGTAGCATTCTCACAATGTGGTGGTGTAATAGCACTCTCGTGCAAGGCGGTGGAATATGCACGTCTTATTGATGGATCCTTAAAATTTTGCACATTAAAACGTGGCAAAATTCGTGCATTTTGAGGGCGCTGCCGTTCGTAAGCGTATTTTTGCGTTGTTGGTGGTCGCTGCCAACATCAGCACCTCGCTTCGACCTAACGTCCAAAAGATAATTCCTCCATGTCTTGGAGACGGCTATATGGTCAATCTGGCTTTCCGTTCTGCCATCTGGAGAGGTCCAGGTTGTTAAGTAGGAGCGTTTGTGCTTGAACAGGGTACCGCCAATGACGAGTTGACTTCTGACTGACAAAACTTCACGAAAATCTCGCCATTTTTGTTCCTGTTGCCTAGTCCATGATTGCCCATTAAGTGTTCTAAGCCTACATTGTCAGACCCAACTTTGGCGTTGAGATTCCCCGTGATAATTTTTAAATCACCTTTGGGAGCCTTGTCGAAGGTGTCACCAAGCCGTTGGTAAAAGGCGTCCTTAGCTGATTGATCTGCTGGTTCGCTGGGTTCGGAGCGTAGCACTGAATTATTGTGATGTTTCTAACTCTGTATTTAAATCTAGCTGTGATGATACGGTCGGAGATGGGTTTCCAGTCAATTAAAGATCGGCGTGCCTCCCTAGCCAACAGGATTCCGGGATTCCGACGCCTGCCATTCGAGGTGACGTATCGTCTTCATTTCCAGAGTAGAGCAGTACTGTTTGGGAGGTTGATGATAAAGTTGTTCCCGATCCAGACCATCTTGTTTCGCTCAGTCCTAGTATATCGATGTTATATGCGGTAATTTTCCGTTCAATTTCAGTGAGCCTTGCACTACCGCCCACATCGTTCGAACGTTCCAAAAACCGAACGTGGTCCATTGTTTGTAGCCAAAAGTCGTTGCCGTGGTATCCGAGGTTCGTTTAGTGTTTCGAGTGTAAATTTTTTGTTCGTTTTTCACTATGGATGAGCTCACTATCAGTGTTTTATTCGGCATAAACGCCATAGGACCTTTGTTCACACGATGAATCAACTCCGCAGGGAAGCAGGAATTTTCATTCAGGTACTTATGTTCTTAAAAATATGTATCATCACCACATATTTAGCACTTTTGGCAGCAGGCCTCGCTGGAATATATTTTATATGTATATATATTTTTGTTGACAAACCTCAGATTCGTGTTCACCAGCCCAAAATACATAAAGGTACACAAAACTTTCGATCTGAAAATCCCTGGTGCCCAAACTAAAATAGTTTAGTCAGAAAAATAGAACACGACGGTTTATGAGGCCACGCACACAGCAGACTAAACTATTGTATTTACTATAGTTATCGCTGTGTGTGCGGTCTCGTAAACCACAGTGTGCTCTATTTTTCTGACTAAACTATTTAGTTTTTCTGCGAACTAAAAAGTTTGCCGTATGTGGGAGCTCTAAGGAAGGCTCATCTATTCAAATGCGAAAAAAGAACGTATTTTTCATGTTGTTTTGTTTTGCTATAACACAAGTTCCACAGCGAACCTCAGATTCGTAATCAGCACTCCAAAACAAAAAAAAATAAATCAAAACTATACCACAATTTGCCTTTGGAAAACTACATGATGACTAGCCTAATATGCTTTTTTTAACTTCTATTTACAGTGATACATCGATATCAACACGAGTCGATATGCTCACTCCTGCTATTGAGGTCTATAAGCCGCCTCTCTGACATAAGGATGACACTGTGGAGAGCAATCTTGGGAATCCGTCGACGAGCAGCGAACTCTAGCAGCGCCTTTCTCGTAGAAGCGAAAGGGATATTCTGTTTGTTCTTCCATCATAGTGTCAATCAAAAAATCAAAACATATATATTTAATCCTAGGACCTTAGGTAAGACAACCTTAATTGTAAGAACAGAAAAGACTTTTTAAGTTAAACTTTAAAAAAAAATAGAAGAAGAAGACAAAACAAAAAAGAACCATAGCTTTAGATATTTTCAGTACGACTGATAATTAAATCCGGTCAGAGTAACGAAAACTAATAAAAATAAAAACCAAAACCCAATGCTGAACTCTATCAACATAGGCTCGCTTATCAGTCTAATGTAAATGATTTTAAGCCTTAGATTTGATATTGCGATACCATGTAATTGTGTGCATACACAATTTATTTCTATCCTTAAAAAAATCGTAAAAAAAAAACAATTTTATTTCCATTATAAGTTCCGTGTAAGCAAAATGATTTTTAGAACTGTGATCATTTAAAACGCAACAAAAAAGCAATTAAATAAATTAAATTTGAAGAAAAAAGGATGTATTCCGTTGACCTAGAAATTGTAATTCAATAGATGATTAAAAAAACTCAACATGCAATCTCATAATTCAGAGATCGAGGAGACTCGTTAAGGATCGGGAGATAGACAAAAGCTTATTATTATATATATATTAAAGCGAAATACGTGCGTTTTGAGTTTTGTGCAATTTAACGGTAGAACACTTAGACAGTAGTACGATTTTAAAAAAGAATATTGAACAATTTACGTCCAATTGATGATTTTAAATATTCATATGCTATACTCGTACATACATATGCGAATGTATGAATAATATTCTTTAACTAAGCCAATA
Organism: Chloromyia formosa; assembly: GCA_964017055.1. Classification (NCBI taxonomy): domain Eukaryota; kingdom Metazoa; phylum Arthropoda; class Insecta; order Diptera; family Stratiomyidae; genus Chloromyia; species Chloromyia formosa. The sequence goes on from OZ024817.1 coordinate 80,430,272, forward strand.
CTTTGCAGTATAATATCTAATATTCTGTAGATTTTTTAGTTTTAAGATTCGTATATGGTATACTCGTATGTACTCGTATCTATTTATAGTTTGATAAATTGATATAAGCAATTTTATAGCGTGGACCTAAATTCGAGTAGAATTGTCAATTATCAATTGTATTTTTATTTAGGTTGATGAAGAAGCAATTTCTGAGTGAAATATAATGTTATATAAGCATAAAGCATATCAGTTACTTGTAGAAGAACTCGTATAAAGGAATTTTACTCTTAAGCAATTACTTAATTTGCTTGGATTACTACTTACGTTATGTCCAGGTAACACTTGTTATACTTTCGTCGATGCACCCATGCTGTTTAAAATTGTTCAAATGTACATTTGATACAAGTTCAATTGTTTAGTTCGTGTCATCTTAGGTTAGATGTGCCCAGTTTCGAGTTGAATTTCAAGTACATTTTTAGTCATGTATGTACTACTCGTACACTATAATATCCTTGCTCTACTGTATGCTACTATGAAACACAATCGGAGGTTATCGCCGATAATTGGAGTCGAGTGCGAACACCTAGCCTATAACATATCGATCATGTCATTGATTTCAGAACGTCGAAAAATATAATTGGATCAATCTTCCAAGAAAACTGGTTCCCAATATTATCACATGTCATTCCATATTCCAACCAACAGTTATCTGGATACTATACTACTATAGGAATTTACAATGAAGGACTATGTGTAGCACTAGGTTAGGTTAGGTTAAAGGGTCATCGTATCAGCACAGCACACTTAGACCAGAACGTAGGTCCATTGTAATACTCTAAGGCCCGTTTTCTCAATGTCCAGTTAAAATTTAAACTCGAGATAAAATTTGTTGTTGTTGTTGTTTTTCCTGTAAAATTTGACAGATGGGTACTTTCAATGTCTGTTTAACTGGAGTTTAAATTTTAATCAGACATTGAGAAAACGGGCCTAAGGCGGCTATTACACTATAAAAGTTCTTTTACAAATATCTTTTATGAAAGACATTTTCAAAGGACTTTTATAGTGTAATAGCCGCCTGAGAAAAGATTTGCGACATGAACGATGCTTGTTTCAAGTACCTTTCTTACAAGCTTGCACTCCTTCCCCCTTAGGCGGCTAATGTCATTCATAAAAGTCCTTTTGAAATATCGTACTTCAAAGATATTTGTAAAAGAACTTTTATAGTGTAATAGCCGCCTAAGACTACAAAAGAGACTGCAGCCTACCAGTGCTGAAACCATCCGGACATACTCCCGAAGCGAAGGAGTGGACCCACCTCCACCTCAACTAATTCCCCCAGATTATTAAAAATGTAGTCACCGAGTGTTGACCTTCTCCTACTTGCTAGCGCTGGACATTCGCAAAGAAGATGCAAAATAGTTTCCTCCTCATCCACGTTTCCACAGATCCCACAGAATGCGGAAGCCAAAGCCTCCTGGCATGCTCACGAATAAGGCTGTGCCCAGTGACTACATTCACTACCACAGCGATCTGTGATACGGCTGATAGCTAGCATTGGCCAAATCCGCTGTACGACTTGTAAGGCATTCAATAACTTCGGTTGGCTTTGTTAATCGCAGCCAACTTTATACTCGATTTTAGGAGAGATAAGGAGATGGGAATGTTACTGCTGACCTACTTCGACACGCAGTTAAGGTTTTGGATGTACAAATTCCTGATTCAATGTATTTAATCGAAGCTTGGCTACCTGTGAAAATCGTGGTGTCTTTCGTAATAGTGATGTGACGTCCCAGTCATGTCATAGTCTCATTTATCCCGTAGATCTCTGCCCACAAAATGCTGCAATGATCCATCAGTCGGTAGAAAAGATCGAGATTAAGTTGTTTCTCTAGCGGTCTTAGAACCGTCTGTATAAGTCATTAAAGAGTCCGGTAATGGAGGACACAGCCTGCGTTTCAAGTTTAATCGTATGTAAACTTATGATATGGGGTGGGATAGTTTCATCAATTCATCCAAGAGGTCCTGAAATCACATGGCGTCGATCTATGGCAAAAAAGTGTAAGGCGCTGATGGATCGTCGTTTGGGGAGTTGCGCCCTATTGCCCAGAATTGAGTACGACGGTGCGCAGGAGTGGTTGACGCGCTATGCCGCACTAAGGGTTAAGGCGAAGAAGTAGTATACTTAACATTAGTTGTTAGTACCACGTGTAAAAGCGACATAGTGATGAATATCGATATATAGACGATATTTTAAAATTGGGCTTTCGCTACAGCGCGTAGCTAGATATTTTGAGTACAGCTTTTTGCTGTTTTGTAGCTGTTTTGTAACTCTTTAACTGTTCCGTGGTTTTCGCTGAAGCTCCACCGGAACCTATTCCACCAATTAAACAAGTTTCACCCAACTAGCTCTTTTCGTTATAGAGTTATTTTGCTATTGTATAGCTGTGAATTTGATGGATTTTTTTGATGGATTTTAGTGAAATTAGATAGGGACTAATAATACCCACTAATTAGACAAGTTTCAATCAACTAGCCCCTTCCGTTATGCAGGTACTTAGCTTGGAATATTTTGCCGTTATATACATAGTTGCACCTTTTGAACCGTTTGATAGATTTTTCTGAAATTAGGTAGGAGCCTTGCTCACATTAACATCCACCCACTAGACGGGTTTCGCCCAGCTAGCTTTTTCCGTTATGAAGTTTTTTGTTTATATAATTTGCCGTTATATAGCGGAAACTTTTTAACCGCTTGATAGATGTTTGCTCAAATTCATGAATAGGCTAGTGCTCATTAACGTCCACCTACTGGACAAGTTTCGCCCAGCTGGCTGTTTCCATTATGAAGTTATAGTTTTGCCGTTATATAGCTGTAACTTTTTAACCACTTATTGCATATTGCTGGATTTCAATAGCAGCCGGCTCCTCATTGACATCTACCAACTGGACAAGTTTCACTCCGTTTCCCTCTTGCGTTCAACAGTTATCGTAAAGAAAACCAACTCCGAGGTCCAAACTCGTTATCGAGAGAGGGTGGAATATGATTTTTTCTTCAAAAATCAGTTAAAACCCAAAACTTTTTAGACCATACTTTCAGGCTACCTTCATTTACCTTAAGGTTACCATAAGTTACCTTTAAGGTTACTTCATGGCTCTTTTATCCTACGTAAGTGAGAATTTACAGAAAAAAAGTAATCGGAAAGCTTGAAAGTATTAGGCGCTCAACGTGGGGCTATTGTGATTTTATTTAGTTAGGGAAACCACAATGCATAATCGAATTGGGGTATGGTACCGTTACTCACGAGACACAAAAAAACCGAAAGCATTTTAGGCATTACCTTAAAGGTATCATCACAAACCTCCTGATGATTTTGTTGATGACCGTCTTCGAGTATTTCATCAACTACTCGTTCTTAATGAGTACTTTGAAGATATGTGAATTGAAAAAAGTCGTCAGCTAACTCATTGGTATATGGTTTTATATTTACTCAATTCTTTGACAGTTGTGGCAGATTTATGCATGGAGTAGAGATTTTGACTCAAGGGGTGAGGAGTCTGAACCCTTCCCCAAGCACTTATATTTAAAAAATTTAGTGCCGATGGCATATTCCCTCTCTCTGCTAAAATCTATCTACGCCACTGCTATACCACCACCCCGTACGCAAGGCAGACACGTAAAGCCAATGCTGAACCTTAGGTGTGCCATAGTAGCCTCCTGAATCCTCGCTTTGCAGTTAAGTTTCCTATAAAATATTAGACCAAGGAAGTTTGCAACATCTGCAAACACCAGTCTTACTTTTTATAAGGTAGGAGGTATTAATTGTAGAATGTTATGTTTTCTTGTGAGTAATCTATCTTGGTTTTACCAGGATTGACAGTAAGGCCGCATTCATTGGCTCAGTTAGATAGCAGAGATAGCGTGTATTGTGTAACTTCGCTGAGCGTACCAGGAAATTTACCGGAGATAGCAACAAAGACGTCACCAGCATAGGCTGTCACCAAACAACCCACCACCTTCAGGTCTATGAGTAATCTGTTTGTTAACCGAGGTGCTCCACAGGAGGGGTGACGTACTATCTGGAAACTATTTTAATTTTATACATTCAAAAAAAAAACATGAGCATGAATTAGCTCGAAGATAGTTTTTCTTTCGGTTCCTTCACAAGAGTGATGTGACGATATAAGTGGATAGGTAAGAATGAAAAAGGGGAAAAACTAAATCCAATATTATCCTCAAAAAAATTTATCATAACAAGGATGTGTTTAAATTTCCTAAAAAATATATGTAACAGAATAATTCAGCAACAACATGCTTCTTTCTATGAAATGAGGGAAAACCTTGAATTTGTATATCCTTAGCTATTGTTCTTGTATACATAACATATACGGAACGTCTTCTATCGCGTGACTAACGATGTGGTATTTTATTTGGTTCTGCAATGAACACGCACACAAACATTTCTTCGTGTTTATGTACATTGGGGGTGAGATCATAGACAAATAAGTCACTTTTCAAAATACAAAACACAAAACATGTTGATAAAGGAGTTAAATATTATTCCATATGGTACGCTATGCGAGTATATGTATAATAAATATTTGGCTGGAGCAACCACTTGAGAAAATGAATGAAGCTACATATATATTAGGATAGAAGCGTGTACGTAGTTGTCGTATTGTTATATAAAGGACTCGTATAGGCTTGAACTTATGATCATTTCAAAAAATGTGTCATGTCAAGTGAATTCGTCCTTGGAACGAACACCTCAGAAACTTATCTCATTCTTATAATTCCCATCCCAATTGAGGCATATTTTGGTGTCCTGTAATGAAATGCTATTGCTTCCAAAGTTGTCTGTCATTGGTACTCTTCATTAGAGGAAAGACACAACCAGAATGGAAACTGGTTTTACGAACCGTTCAAGAGTTTAGCATTTGTTGTTGCCGTCAAATAGACTTTTTGACACAAATAATGTAAAGCACAGCGATACACCCGAAGGGTCAATGGGGCTGGAGGCAAAGTGATCGTAAATTTCCACCTCCCAAACCCAGTATGCTAAGGAGCAGCACGAGCTTTCTGTAGCTCAGGTCGAAGATGTGTGTAAACAGGAATACAAGACACAATGCACAATGGAACATGAGGAATTTGAAAAAGGAGCGAACAAGTCCCGATCGTCAGAATAGAAAACCAACACGCATATTTCCCAGTTACATACTATTGTATAAAATGGAGCGTAAAACTGCCAGATTTTCGGACAAAAAAAGGAATGTCCCACTAAGAAATATTTCTAAAGGCTGTTACTCAGATCGCGTGAAATGAAAAAAATTGACAGCAGCACTTTTCATCGGCGAAAGGGCTCGTGGAAAAAATGTGTGGAATATGTCATTTTTCCACTTTTCACCCGATCTGTGTATCGGTGATATGAAACAACATTAAAAGTTAGCATAGCACCGCAAGTAACATTAACATCGATTAATTTGTTTACTTATCTATCTATCGCTCTAGTTGCCTTGACCCCCTTCAGGGGTATGGGCGCGTCAACATCTCTAGCATTCCTATGCCTTGGTGACGTTTCAATAGCATATGTATCTACTTTTCGGAAGTGCAGTTGCTAGCATGCATCTCCTATCCGCGCCGTCTTTATACTGACAAGTTTGGAGCACTGTGAGAGTTCTATTAGTACTCACAGGCAGTTCCGAACTCTAGATTACTATTGTAGAGCGGTGACCGAACGATCACGGCCACCGAGCGCGACTTATCTATGGTCCAACTATAAAATAATAACACCGAGAAAACACAATACAACCTGAATGACACTGACAGAGACATCAGCGTAAATTTTTCTCGTACATTTTGTACGAGAAAATTTTTTATCCTCGTGAAATCCACAAACTTGACATTTCACTGTCAAGGTAGTACACAGATCGCGTGAAATGAAATTTAGCTCCTTCATCGGCGAAAAATTTTACGATTTTGAATGGGATTTCACGGCAGTTTTCATTTCACGCGATCTGAGTGCCTTAACTCTGGTTACTACTCCATGACTTCGATCTAGAAAAGGGAGTTTTTATTTACCTTAGCCTAAACCGCCTCCATCTAACTCATTCGCGTGAAAGATTGCACTACAGCAACGACTGACAATGTGGGGCCAGTTACGAAAGACCTTTTGGCTTCTGTACACCCAAAAGTCAGGTGTGCTGAACGCTAAATGTCTTTCGTTTCTGGTCCCACATTGGACGCTGTTTGTGCAATGCAATCTTTCACGGGAAAGTCATATTGTGGTTGCCGTGTAGACTAAAAAAGGCACTTTGAAGTAGAGATTGGTTGCTTTTAATGTGTTTGTTTTCGTTCAGCAGCTAATAACTTTTAGCAAGTTGGTGCGGTAATGTCAAGAAATAACAAATAAAGATTAGCAGATGAACAGACACACAGCTTTCCAAAATAACTGTTTGTTAAATTGCCAGTTGAGGTTTCTTTAGCATATAAATGATTTCGGATAATGTACAATGCAGATCCAGTCAGTTTAGCCACCCAAGCTTAGGCCATATATTACAGAGGAAAGTTTGATGAATTGAACAAAATTTTAAAAATGATTTTAAATTAACAACTTTCTTGACCAACAACTTCCACACATTAACAGTTCGTCAAATTAGCAGCTCGCCAAATTAACAGTCTGCACCAAAAATATATGCTATCGAAACGTCAGCAAGGCATAGTAATTCAAGAGATGTTGACGCGCCCATGCCTCTGGAGGGTCAATGCAATTAACAACAACAAATTAACAGTCTGCCAGAATAGCATTTGTGACAGTACTTACACTGTTACTGCTATCATTATTCTCTCTCTCGGTTCCTGTTAACCCCTTGTGGGGCATGGGGCATTAACAACGCCGGCTTTCCACCTCGTCCTGTTCGCCGCCATCGCCGTCAACTGACTCCATGATTTGCCTATTGAGTTACCCTCGACCTCAACTGATCTTCTTCAGGTGCTTCTAGGTCGTCCAATGCGGAGACTTGCATCAGTTGCCTGTGGGTTTCTATCGAGGACCTGTTTAGCAATGTTTTCTGGCCCTTTTCGAAGTGTATGACCTATATATTGCCACTTTCGTCTTTTTATGGAGGTTTCTATCTTGTCCTGGCCAGTAATGAACAGGAGGTCGTCGCTAGAAATTACCTCCGGCCAGTGCATGTGTGGGATGTGTCGTAGACACTGGGTCACCAAAGTTTACAATCTAGTTGTTATCGCCTTGGTCAACTTCCAAGTTGAACAACCAAATAGAAGCACAGATTTTATGTACATTGGTTTCGAGGATCCTGAGTTTGGTGCGTCAGGAGATGTTGTTTTGCCAGAACGAATAAATAAAAATAAATAACTGGCGCAACAGTCCAATTTGAACCATGGCCTCGAGATGAGTTAGCATCATCTCATTTTCTAGATCGTGACGGTCTTGTGCAGAGGTGTGTGATCAGCAACACGCTCAACCGAGTTATTTACCCCATAAATGGGTACTCATTTAACAGCTGAGTGGGCTCATAGTCCGACACGTAAATCCCCTTTTTTATCAGTTTGGACACTGTGGCGAATAGCCAAATTCTACGCCAATTATTACAATCCTTCAGGTTACCCTTCTTCGCGATCTTAATAATGACGCCCTTCTTTCATTCTTTAGGCGGCTATTACACTATAAAAGTTCTTTTACAGATATCTTTTTTAAAAGATATTTTCGAAAAACTTTTATACCGTAATAGCCGCCTAAGAAAAGATTTGCGACATGAAAGTTGCTTGTTTCAAGTACTTTTCTTACATGTTTGCACACCTTCCCCCTTAGGCGGCTGATATCATTCCTAAAAGTTCTTTTAAAATATCGTGCGACAACGATATTTGTAAAAGAACTTTTATAGTGTAATAGCCGCCTTAGGGAGAGTTTCGGTTTCCCAACACCGTGAATATCCGCCTTAAAAAGTTCCACCGGAATTCCGTCTATCCCCGCGGGGCTTTACCCGTTTCCATCGGTTTAATAGCCACAGCTACTTCCAGCTTAGATGCTTTGCTGGCTATTGGATATTAGTTCGAAGGTCCAAAGGTGTTGTTGAGGACCTCAATGAAGTGCTCTCTCAACTGACGCAGTTGGTATTCATCAGTGACCAGTAGAGACCCGTCTTTGTCTTTCACGGGATGTTCAGTTGCAAAAGATTTGCCAGTTAATTGCTTGATAAGTTTGTAAAGCCGCCTCCTCTACCTTTTCCGCTAATGCGTTGATGTTGTTGCGTTTATCCAGTATTACGCTTCTTGCCCACCTTCTGAAGAAAACGGTATTCAGCTCTAAGTTGATCATTGACTGCGTCGCCAGTAGTTGAGTTAACTTGTTCTTTAACTCTCTTGCGTGCCGAGATCAGAGACCATGTAGAGTCACTAATGAATGGCCTTCTACCGCGCGCCAATCTGCCCGCAAAAGTTTCACCGCACGAAATAAATGAGTCCTTAGCGACGTTCCATCTATCATCAATTGTATCATCATCTCATAAGGTGGTGGTGCATTAGCTCTTTCGTGCAAAGCGGTGGTATATACATACATGTCGAATAGATGAATCTTTAAGCTTTTGCACATTAGAACGTGGCAAGATTTTGAGGGCGATGAATCGCTGCATTTTTTGGTCTATGTGTTTTGTGACAAATGCAGCCCATGTCCTATACCTAACCTAACCAACGTAAACCAAATAAATTACTAACAATGTATGATTCGTGCCAGTTAAAATGTCCTCTCTCTCTCAATTGCCCTAACCCCTTGTGGGGCATAGCGCGTCAACTGTTCCAAGTGGCCCAGTTGACGTTTCGTCGGCATAAACAGGTTTCGGAGAATTCAGTTGCAAGCATGCACCTCCTGTATATCCATGGACACCAACGTCGTCGTGTACGGGATTCGAACCCGAAACGCCGGTAGTGAAACATGAGACTGATGTCTCAACACACTGCGCTACCGGTCGCGTACCTGAACATGGCGAGAAAATCATTGAATCAGTGTGACTGAGATGTAAAATATTGTGAACCAGAACTTCTGATTAAGAGAGAGAGAGGGAGTCGTGATTTTAGATTCCGAATCATTTCAACCTTTAAAGGCGAAAAAAAAATATGATTCGTTTCTCCAGGGCTCCATTTCATAAAACGAAAAATGACAAAGTAGTCGTATTTTTACATAGGGAAAAAATGTCAAGAAACGTGATATTGGCTAAGTTCATAACATCTAACGGTTGGCATACTGTTGCCAATTTGTTTTATGGATTCTCTCCACTGAGTTTTTAATGGACACAACATGCTCTGAAAAATGTCATTTTCTCCATCACGAAAATTTCTTCGCTGGCTAGGCCCAGCATATGATGACAATTCAAAAATGACACCCGCGTTGTCATAGGCATACGCTATTTTTGTCAGTAGTCAATTTTAAGCTATGAAATTTGGAAATTGATGGATGACTAGATACAGCGACTGTTGTTCATAACACAACAACCTGTTGCAAAGCTGCTTCGATATTGTTGGCACAGCGTGTTGCGATTCCTCTTTGTTTTATCAACTTAGCCATTTTATTTTCCGAAGAAAAATTCGACAGTTTTGTCATTTCGTGACAACTGTCAAATTGCCAAGTTTTTGTGAAACAGAGTTCATATCATGATCTCTAAAGATCGACACGATACGTGAACAGATATCGCGACTCTCTCTCTCTGTCTCAGTCACGGGTGCAAGAAATTTTATATCTCTTCCACACTGATTCCAAATCAGTCATTCTTTCGCCATTTTCAAAAATTCGGCTAACCTGATACGGGACTCAGTAGCCCACAACCCGATATATTACCGATATCGATTTGGTGGTAGCACCCTACATCTATTTAAGTTAGTGAAAGGGCTCCAATTGATGATTCCTAACTAGCCAACTTGACCTAAGCTAAGGAGAAAACCTTCAAGGAAGGTAAATAGTAATACCTACGATTAAAGCGGCCACTTCACAGTCAAACAATTTGACACAATTGACATAAATTTTTTTTGATATTAAATTGGTTGCTATGATACAATACGAGTTAATGTGATTATTGTCAAACTTATGATAAAAAAATTATTGCTGTTATCTATTAGTCAAAAATTTGACACAAAAAGTAGTCAAATATTTGACTGTATAATGGCCTCTTAATTCAGCTAAATGATAATATTCGGAATTAATGTTTGTTATTTTTTTACGCGATTTCGTTTTAATTTATACTGCAAAGTATGTGTAGACGGTAGCACATCTTTTTCCAATATACCGAACATTTGCCGACCTAGAACTTAATAGAATGTTAAAAATAATCTAAACGAGATTGATATAATCGTGCATGACAATATGTTTTATATAGTGAAAACAAATGAAAAAAATCACTATTATTTGCTAACATAGTATTAAAAGCAAAAATCTTAAAAGCGTTATATTAATTTTATTGAACGTCAAACAAAAAGTCTACACAATATTGAAAATGGTTACTAAGTGTAATGAAACGTTAACAAGTGCATAAACTGTTGAGGCAAAATTGGATGAATTCTCATGATGTCGGTTATATAATATTTGTTTTGCGTAAATGTATGAGACCTACATTGTCATACACCTGAGATGAATATAAAAATATTACATGTATTAAAAAAAAAATTTAAAAAATTAAATTGAAAGAAAAATTAACGAGAAAGAATAATACAATTTTTTTAGGTATGTTATTATTAACAATGTGTACAGTAAGTTTTTATGATAAAGCAAATATATATATATATAGAATATATTAGTAATAAATATATATTGTTCCGAATTCGAAATATGTATTAGCGTGTAGGTTTTAATAAATTGTTAGACAGAGTGTTAAAGAATGTTGTTTGAGATGCATATTAGATTGAATAAAAATAAATAAATAAACCAAACGAAATTAAGAAAGCACACAAGCGAAAAACAACAGCAAATGATAACCCTTGCTTGTACAAAATAGAATTTCTTTCAACATTGTACGATTAATAATAAAAAAAAAATATATTTCATAAAAAAATTGTGATACACAAGTTAAAATTAAAAGAAAAGCAACACCGATAGAATATCTTCAAGTACTTAATAAGTATATCATGGAAATTTTAGCAACACGAAACAAAAAAATCCAAATTGAAGCTTATTGAAAATATCCTTTTTAGCTGAATACTGATACAACTAAACATGGCTTACATTAGGTTCACACTAGTGGCCAAACCACTTAATCAGACAGATTACTTGATCCGAAACGTCAGATTTGTATGCATCTGACAGTTTCAGATCGAGTAATTTGGCCAGATCAAGTGGATTGACCGCTAGTGTGAACATAGACTTAAGTACAACATTATAGAAACCAATTGGAATGTGAATAGCGTTGTACTATAATCGCGAAGTATACCGAACGTTTTTGTTTCCCTATTAAATTCGTTTTTAGTATTGTGACGGGCTAATATTATGTTATTTTAAAGAATATTGAACAAGTAAAGAGTAGGTATTTACTAAAGGTCAACACACACGAAAAGCAATTTGGTCGCGAACATGTATCGAACCACGTCAAACTTAATAAAAAAAAAAATGACGTGTTTCGATGCATGCTCGCGACCAAAATGCTTGTCGTGTATGTCGAGCTTTACGATGCATTATTATGTATAGACAAAAAAGAACATATTTTTAATTATTTTTCGATTATTATTTCTACTAGTAAGATTCATTTGGAACTATCAAGGCAATACACATTGTTGTGCTTTCATCTTAAAATATAACATTTTTGACGACATTTGCGTTTTAATTGACATACGAGTATTTCTTATAAGGCGTAGGTCTCTTTTTTCGGATGGTATATCGGTTTTCGGAAGGAAGACTGGAGCACAAAATCCATGAAATATCAAGACACACAATTTTCCAAACATTTCGGATAGCTTCCATTAATTAAAAGGGGGCATCAAAGATCGAATTGCGGATTATCCTGTTTCATTCATGAGAATAATATTATTTTGAATTTTCGGCGAAATATCAAATTCAAATATCGATTTATCATTCAGAGATTCATACTTTAAAAGTTGGCAAAATTTTAAAGCATCCACATCACGATTATCTGTGGAATTGGAATAACCTTCATATATAAACGAATTCGTTATGAAATCGGTCGAACATCCGTCTGTCGGTCTGCCCTTGAAATATTTCTCGAACCGCTCATGCTATATGCATGAAATTTGGTAAGTATTATAATACTCTGCGTCGTAACAGGTAAACTTTAAGGGAGGGTCCCCATAAAAGGGAAATGAAGGTAAATTTTTTTTTCATTTGGTATAGGTAAGTGGGGTATCGTAAGAAAGTTATCCTCGAGAACATGTCATTTTTGGCATTTTCCTCAAATTTGAAAAAAGGAGAAAAGAGGGAGAGGAGAAAATATGTGATCAGAACACATTGCATTTCGAGACCGTTACACTTAGAAATATGGAAAAGATTAATAATAGTACATTTCAAGAGTTGCAGTTAACACACCGCTACATCCCTTGAGCATATCCCAGGTCAAAAATATTGATGGCCAACGATAACCAGCACCATAGGCAATAATAAGGATGGCCTTTTATATTTCGGGATTAGAGAACAAAAACAAATATTAATCATTGAAAATCGCTTTATTGTTTTTCAAAATATTCCCCATGAAGATCTATACACTTTTCCATGCGTTTGAACCAATTGTCAAAGCACTTTTGCCACTCTGATTGAGGTGTCTCCAAAACATGCATTCTGAACGCAGCAACCGCTTCTTCAGGTGTTGAAAAACGTTGACCTCTCAGTTTGTTTTTTACGTACGGGAATAAAAAGAAGTCATTTGGTGCCAAGTCAGGACTATACGGCGGATGACCCATCAAATCTATGTTTTGAGTGCTCAAAAATGCAGTTGTTTGAGCTGATATGTGAGAGCTCGCATTGTCGTGGTGAAGAGTGATCCGTCTTCGGCGGTTGGTTTTCCTGATTTCCTGGAAGACAACTGGCAAACAAATGGTTGTGTACCACTCAGAATTGACTGTTCTGCGTTGTTCTAGTGGTATGGTTGCGACATGTCCAGTTTTTCCGAAAAAACAGGCGACCATTTGCTTGGAAGTGCTTCGTGCGCGAACAACTTTTGTTGGGTTTGGCTCATCTTGAAACACCCATACAGTCGACTGCTGTTTACTTTCGGGCTCATACGCGTAAATCCATGATTCATCACCTGTCACGATGTCATAGACGTGTTTCGAAGCACCGCGATCGTATTTTTTGAGCATTTCTTTCGACTAATCGACACGAGCCTTTTTTTGAGCAATTGAAAAATTGTGTGGGATCCAACGCGAACAAATTTTTTTGACAGTCAAATGTTCATGCAATATTGAATGTATGCTGGTCCCACTAATGCCTAAAGCCTGCTCACCATTGTGTGGACGGGTGGATGGCGTTCAGTGGCCAATGCCGCGTAACAGTCATTTCTGTCAACAGCGATGGGCCATCGGATGGCCACAAATGGCTTCGAGAGCCATTTTTCTCCACGCGATGGCCCATCGCGTACACAACTTTGAACAGCTGATTTAAGTTGACAGGCCACTACACAATTATCGCAATGCTACTATCATGGACCTTCTGTTGTACGCGATTCATTTGATTATAGCTGCCGTGACGCACAGAGCGACAGCTTTCAATTTCAATGGCCCATCAAAGGCCATTGTGTGGACGGACAACATTTGAAAATATTCGAATTGACATTTGGTGTGTGATAGCAGCCATCAAACTTACCATCGCGATGGGCCATTGTCTGTAGCAAGCATAAGGTTGTCTCAATCTCACGATAGGTCACATGACGATCTTGCAATATCAGTTCGCGCACAGCATCAATGGTTTCCGGAACAACAACTGATTTTGGACGACCTTCACGAAATTCGTCTTGGAGTGAACTACGACCTCGATTGAATTCACCATATCATCGATAAACACTGGTCCTTGATGGAGCTTCATCGCCAAAAATTGAATTCAGTTCATCCATGCACTGTTGCTGAGTTAATCCACGTCGAAAGTTGTAAAAAATAATCGCACGAAAATGTTCACGATTGAATTCCATTATTTGGCCGAGATTAATCTTTTAAGTTACTGTAAAAAAACATAAAAGAACTACGATTGGGGTAAACCCCAATCATGCAATACTCTAGATGAATTTGAACCTGGTTTTGAATCTAACTGATATTTTTAATTAAGTGTTAAGTACAAAATTTCAGCCCGATAAATTGTATAGGTAATGAGTAAATTGGCTTAACGTATTTCATGAAATAGTGCAGTTTGTATGGGAGGGGGTAGAAGGAGGGTGAGGATTACAATAAATTTTATAATGTAGGTTACAATTATCATAAAAATGATATATTCAAAATTTCAAAGCAAAATGTTTTATAGTTTCTGAGAAAATCTGATTATTGTAAATTATCAAAAATGTGTCATTTTGTATGGGAGGGGGTAGACGGAGTAAGGGTAATCGATTAATTTTTTTGAATCTAACTGATATTGTTAATTAAGTGTTAAGTACAAAATTTCAGCCCGATAAATTGTATACGTACTGAGTAAATTGGCTTAACGTATTTCATGAAATAGTGCAGTTTGTATGGGAGGGGGTAGAAGGAGGGTGAGGATTACAATAAGTTTTATAACATAGGTTACAATTATCATAAAAGTGATATACTAAAAATTTTAAAGCAATATGTTTTATAGTTTCTGAGAAAATCTGATTATTGTAAATTTTCAAAAATGTGTCATTTTGTATGGGAGGGGGTAGAAGGGGTGGAGCGATTTAGCCCGTTCACGAACTTAGCCTTCATTTTTTGTCAAAAATAACGTGTGCAAAATTTGAACTTCATAGCTCAACGCGTTCTCGAGCTAGAGAGGTCACGGACGGACGGACGGACGGACGGACGGACAGACGGACAGACGGACATCCGGTTTTGAGATATTCGAGTGATAATATGAACTTCTGTATCATTTATTTTTTTCTGCGAGCCTTATTTCTTAGCGTTACAAACTTTGTGGCAAACTTATAATACTCTCAGATTTCATCTAGAGTATAAACACAAATAGCGCTCGTATGTCAAAACGTTCTGAGTACGTATAACCTCAAAAATGTCAAACTTTACGATAGAGCTGTCAGTTGCCAGATTGCAACACTAGGGTTGTCCAATCCCGAAATATAAAAGGCAACCTCCATCTCGAAGTTTCGTTACAATCACTTAATATTTAACAATATTACATTCCTTTAAACTTAGGAGGGAAAAGCCCTTTTCCATAGTCCTCCACGTGAGCGCTTCCTGGTAACGGCAGTGTTTCAAACCGCTGACGGCCAAGTCTTAGCGATAAGACAGTTTGGAAAAAGGCAGATAGCTGTAGCCTGAATGGCTGACACCTAAACGTCTTGCGTAGTTGGACCTGCAACATAGTTGTGTGATCTCCAGCACGTTTATTGAACCATCTGAAGCAGCTATCTTACGAGGCCATCTCCTGAATGGGTTTAAGCGATCTGCTGACAACTCGTCCTTGTAAAAACCACTCCACGTCAAGAAACCTGGAACAAAACCCTCGGATTGAACGAATCGACAACGACGACCACGCAAACACCTAAAGGATTATTCTTTCCAGGCGCCTAAAGCCCGACTTTAGGTTGTCGCACCACGATGATGATAATCGTGTGTAGTGAGCAAGCCCTCTTTAGACATTCCCAAACTAGGGGGCGCCCCCCCCCCCCTGGGGGGCGTAGGTCAACTTTGAGAGGGGCGTGAGCGTGCAGTACAAAAATTGAAATAATAATTTACTATTCAATTTATGAGTCGAATAATGAGCGAACGAATACGTACCAGTTCGAGTCAAACCTTTCACTTCGTTCTGATTTCATCTACCCTACCTATTGTTCAGGAAAAATCCTCATCACTATGAATGTAGACATTTTAGTCTAACTAGAAGTCTTCCTCACGCACGTTGGGCAGCTGTATCGCACACATGTTGGTTGTCAGTTGTCGTCATTATTGTGCTGTGCAGTATATGAAGTGCAGTATCAGTGTCTGAGTTGCAGTTGAATGTTTAAACGAGAATTACTCCTAGCTAAAAACAAAGATTTTTCGAACTAGTTTATCATACCAGGTGTGTTTTATTCTGTGTGTTATATCCGAGAATTATTTTCGGAATACATACATACATACGTTAAAATGGCATTACAAATTTATGTTCCTTTTTCAACAACTTATTTATGTGAGAAGAGTTTTTCAGTCTTAATGGGAATCAAAAACAAAGAAAGGAATAAACTTAATGTTGCGAATGATTTGCGTTGTGCACTTTCCACCATAAAGCCGCGAATTGACCACCTTGTAAAAAAAATGCAGCACCACCCCTCTCATTAAGGATATTTTTTGCATCAATGTATCAATAAATTTGGAATATATGTACATATGTAAAATATATAGTACATAACGTGTGTTTTAATAAAATTGAATACCACATCCTATGGGGGGCGCGAATTTTTCACGCTAACGAAAAGGGGGCGCAAGTAAACAGAGTTTGGGAACCCCTCTATGTGGTCTACTTGGCCCTTAAGACATTTTCATAATGGAGTTCTTACCCATCTGAGTTGCACTAAGAAGAGCGAGGCGCCGGTATTTACATACCAAAATAAGCGCTTACTACAAAACCCTCGGATTGCGGATATTCCGGTTTAATTTTTTTGTAAAGATAGTGTAGTAAAATCGGTCCAATTATAGAAAAATAAAAGATACAGCGCATTATTAATAAATCTCCGCAAATAGAAAAATTAAAGTAGTAGTCACGCTACCCTCATTGTAGTGAATAATTGATAGAAGTTAATCGTGGTAGCACAGTAGGTAACTATTTTTGGATGTACGAAACGATTCGATTCGTGTTGATAGGTCAGATAGGGTCAGTCAAATTGTCATCGCGTCGTTAGCTTACTGTTCCCAAGTCAAGGATTTATCGCGTATATCTCTATTGAGATACTAAAATAGATACGTACAGAGAAATGTGTTCATAAAGATAATGGATTTTTTTATTTATATTGGATGTTACCATGTGTAATGCACAACACACATGGTAATATGTTGAGATTCCTTGAAGCTTACATCTTAGCTATGAGATATTCGTTTGCAGTTCATGTACATACATTTACGCGATATCAGTACAAATAAATACATTTTCGGATGAAACGTATAAATTTTCGAATCAATTAAATAAATTTCCGATTTGAATAATTTGATTGTCGAACGAATTTCGAATTCGCTATGATTAACAGTTTTCGAAATATTTAAAAAAAAAAACAAAAAAGTTTATTTGTTTCGTGTTTGTGTCTAGATTATTAATATTATGTTTTTAAGAGTTTCCTGGTGATCTTTAATTTTGTCTGAGAATATTTTACACTGTGGTTGACCGCTTCCAAAATATTTAAAAAAAAAAAACCTAAAAGGTCCTTTGTTTGTAGTTTTCCCCAGATTCTACCGAAAGTTCACTTCGTATTTACGGGCACTTTCGGTAGAGTCTTCTGTGAACCCCGCTACAAAAATAGAAAATAAAAATCATCTTGGATAATTAGTATCTTTCACAATACAAAGCTGCAAATTTTATAAAATGACGTAATTTGAAGGTTTTGTTTTTGCGAATTTTAACCCTCTACGGCCGCCAAACCCACCCCAGCAGTATTGCCAGACTACTAATTTTAATTTTCGTATGCCTGCATTACAGAGAAACGATCGTGAAAATTCTAACCTTGGTAATTATAGCGTAACCGAATGGGCCGCCAGCTCCCCAACTATTCGTTGAATTCTGGAAATTTTCTGGTCCGAAACAATATCAAATGAAGAGCTAAGTCGTCGTACGGGTTAGAGGCCAATCGACGAATTGATACGCAGACGAAAATGGCAATGATAGGCGTCGATCTGTGGCAAAAGAGTGTAAGGCGCTGGGTAATACATTTGGGAAGTTCCGTCCTATTGCCCAGAACAGAGTACGATGGCCCGAAAGGGGCAGTTGACACGTTATGCCCCACTAGGGGTTAAGGAAAAGTTGTAGTATATGCAGATAGGTCTGGGCTGATTCCTATAGAAGGCTTTAGGGTCCCTCCACTAAACCCTTAAAGTTGAAAGGTACTGTACAATTAAAAAAAAAAAAGGGAGTATATACCCTAGACTTGTACAGACTTAGTGGTGATACCAAAAGTACCAATTGGCAACGACCATATGCATTAAGAATGGGTCTCCTATATGGCCAGCTCATAGGGGAGGTTGGCACTCATTCAGGAGGATGTTGACCATCCTCAAAATCAATTAACTAACCCATTCTACAAATATTTGTCGAATTTTTCAAGTCGCTAGCTTCATTCTATGGAAAGTTATTGCTTATTTGAAGTTTCACTTGTAGGGGAGGTAGGGGTTCCTTGGGTCGGATCTTGCCCATCATTGCCACCAACCAATTATATCACCCTACAAACATTTAAACACAATTTCAAGTCTCTATCTTCACTCTATCGAAAGTTATCGCTTATTTGAAGTTTCATTTGTAGGGGAAGTAGGGGTTTCGTTGGTCGGATTTTACGTATTTTCAATATTAGCCAACTGGATCCTACTACAAACATTTGACACCAAAATTTCAAGTCGCTAGCTTTATTTTGTCGTAAGTTATCGCTTATTTTAAGTTTCATTTCTAGGGGAGGTAGGGGTTCCTTAGGTCCGATTTTACCCATCTTTAATGCCAACTAACTCAATCTTACTTCAAACATTTGACCAAAATTTCAAGTCACTGGCTTCATTCTATCAAAAGTTATCGCTTATTTGAAGTTTCATTTGTAGGGGAGGGGGGGGGTTCCTTGGGTCTGATCTTGCCCATATTCAATACCAACTAAGTAGGTCTTACTAGCAACATTACACCAAATTTTTAACTCGGTAGTATCATTCTATCGAAAGTTATCGTAATTAATAGAATATTTAATTTTTTGAAATTTGTAGGGGAGGTAGGTGTTCCTTTGATCTGATTATGCGCGACTTACAGAAGCTTAAGCAGCTTCTTTCCTCAGGGTTACATTCCAAAAATCACGTGTCTACGTCAATTGGTTCAAGAGTTATAGACAAAAAACCTGAAAAGTAGGGTAGTACGGAGCTCTTTGTAAGAAAATTACCGTTAGTTTTCAACTGATCGATTTTATTTTCCCAGAAGAGTATAAGATTACCCTCACTAGTAATATACCAAAGCTAGAGCTTTTAATGATTTTTTAATCGGGAGTTATAGATACATTTAATTATTTTACATATGAAGGGGAGGTAGGCGTTCTCTTGGCCTGATCATGCGCAATTTCAATACCATCCAACTAGATCATACTACCAACATTTGACCAAAATTTCAAGGCTCTAGCTTCATTCTATCGAAAGTTATCGTGCGAACGAACAGACAGACAGACAGACGGACAGACAGACAGACAAACAGATAGACAGACGGACAGACAGACAGATATGGCTAAATCGAATCAGGAGGTGACCCTGATCATTTATATATATATATACATTGCTATACCTCCGGAGCCTCCTTTAAGGTGTTACATATTTTCGTCGTGACAAAAACAATATACCCTATACATATAAATCTAGGGTATAAAAAAACTTTGGAGAGGCATATGTACAGAAACCAAGCTCTCATATAACGGGGGTCAGGAGGAACATATTTATTACACGTGCTTGCCGAAACTTACTAGGGAGCGAATGAAGCTTGACGCTCTTCCAGGCTGTGTACGTGGTATGAATCGGTTAACATAGAGTACCCAAAAATGCGTTTATGGGAACAGACAAATCTGGTAGACCATCCGCTAGATCGAATAAGCGATGCGTTGACAACGACAGCAACAAGCTGCTCGGATTCAGGAACTGGAGGACGTAGCGTTAGAACCGGGACGACTGGAGGCCACGACTAGCGGAAGTTCATCCCGTGAACGACACATACGCTGATAAGAGAAGAAGACAATGTCTGTAGGCGCTTTAGTAACGACTATATTTCTAGTTTTGAAAATTGCTCGTCCGGAGTGGTGTTAGCAACATAATTTCTATCTGTTTTCTTGGACTTTTAGCGAGGGCTAGTGTGCGTCGCAGGAGGAATTCAGTCAATTATCGGGCGAACCCCGGAGCGAAAATTTAAATAATAGTTGGGAGCTCAAAACTTCAAACAAACAACATAGACTTTATTCGTATAACAACCGAGATGACAAACAATGACATTTTATTTTTAGGTTGGCGGCGCCGAGCCGTTAAGATCTAAAAGAGTGGCGACGTTCAATGGTGTTCGATGACGTATGTTGTCAGCCATGGTCGCTACAGTACTCCCCTCTAAGTAGCTGGCTACCCGGTACAATTTCGATGTCGTAGACTTGCTGGAGGGTACGTCCTTCTGATGTGTGCCGGAGGTGTGATTATGGGTTTCCACGTAACTCGACGAACCGTACTAGAAGATTGACCATTGGGCGGTGTAACGTCTGCTGCACGACCGAAGATAGCTGGTTTGGAAGACGAAGCTGGCGCTGGTCGATGCGAAGAACCAACAGCTGTTTGAACTGTCGAGGCAGCTACTGGTCGAGTTGATGTCGGTATCGATTTATACTTGGGATGGCTCGACGAAGATGTTACGATGGTTGATGATGATAATCGTAAGCTGTCGTCATCGTCACTAGTTGGTACTCGTTCAGATATTGCTCGTGTCGAATAATCCGTGGGCAGGAACGCTGGTTTCAATCTCTCTGTTGAGACATTAACATTCTTGCCGTTGATCTGGATAGTGTATACAACTGGTGAAAGGCGAGTAACAATTCGGTGAGGGCCAGAGTATGGTTGACTAAGAGATTTCCGAACTGCATCCACTCGCAGGAATACGTGCGAGCAAGAAACGAGATCTTTGAAAACGAATGAAGCACGCTCGTTCCGGTGCTCTATTTGCTTCGGCCGAATCTCTCGCATTTGCTCTCGAATAATATTTCCGAATAGCTGCGGATCGCTCTGCGTGTTGTCGTCAACGAAGAATTCACCCGGCAGAGTCAATGTCGTTCCGTACAGTAATTCGGCGCAGCTGGAGCCTAGGTCTTCCTTGAAAGTACTTCGGAGTCCTAGCAAAACAGTAGGTAGCAACTGAGACCAGTTCGCGTTGTTCTCGTGACACATTATGGATGCTTTTAACGCTCGATGCCATCGTTCCACTAAACCGTTGGCTGCAGGATGATACGGAGTTGTCCTCGTGCGCTTACATCCCAAAAGTTTAGATAATGCGGTAAAGAATGACGATTCAAACTGGGTGCCTTGGTCAGTTGAAATCGTCCTCGGTGTTCCAAAACGCGCGACCCAGGTCGAATAAAAGGCGTGAGCAACAGTATTTGCTGTTTGGTCGGGGAGAGCGACGGCCTCCGGCCAACGCGAGAAACGGTCGACTATGGTTAAACAATAGCGGAAACCATGGGATGACGATAGTGGTCCCACTAAATCTAGATGCACGTGATGGAAACGTTGATCAGGCACAGGAAATGGTTGGAACTCATTTTTAGTGTGCCTGCTGACCTTCGATTTTTGGCATGGAATGCATGAACGAGTCCAAGTGGCGATGTGTCTACAACGGTGTAAACAGAGCCGTGACTGATATTTGAAATTTGGCCAAACGATGACAGTTTCGTTGTGGAGTCGATAAGGCGTCGACCTTTGATGTCCACTAAAATACCGTGAAATTTTAAGAAGTCGGCTCCTATAATAGGACGTGAGACATCGGCTACGATGAAACGCCAGGAAAAATTTCGTCTGAGTCCTAAGGAAACGTTAAGAACTTTCTCTCCGAATGTATTTATGATCGAGCCGTTAGCCGCAAATAAATTAAAAGCGGACGGAACGGCATTTTTAAAATATCGAATGCGGGGTATAACGGAAACATCCGCACCTGTATCTATAAGGAAACTAAGGCCTTCGTTCTTATCGAATACATGGAGACGGCTTTCAGTGGTCACGCCATTAGCCGTCTGATTCAATGGCGCAACGACTCGTTTTCCGTCTTGGATGAAAAAGTGCATGGTGGTCGGCACTTTCGTGCTTCAGCGCCGAACCTCTGGTGATAATAACAAAAACTGGATGTCGAATTACCCCTGGATGCCGAACGGCCTCTAGAACGCGAACGCCGATTATTCCTTTTTGTTTTATCCGAACGTCCAGAATCCACTTTTTCCAAGCGCGAACGAATATACGCAAGTTCCTGCATAACCGTTTCCATCTGGTTTGACTGTGCGCGTGACCCCATGGAACTCACTTCCACGACAGGGTCGCGAACCTCCATAATCTTATCGGCCATATCTGCTAACCGCTCTAAATCCGTCGTTTCGGAGATAGACAAAATCGCTTGCACCCTCGATGGCAGACGCTGCGACCACAAACTTCTGAGAAAGTTGTCAGTCACCTTGTTTCCCGCTCTGATCTTCATGTTACGTAATAACTGCGACGGTTTCTGATCTCCGAGATCCAATTCGGTCAATAATTCTCGAATCTCCGTCTCCTCCGATCGGGCGTATGCACTTATAATTCGATTTTTCAAAGCAACGTATTTGCCTTGATCCGGTGGGTTTTGGACAATGTCGGCTACTTGTCCCAGGACATCGTGATCCAGCTCGCTTAAAATTCGGTCGAATTTTATCGTATCACTGGTGATTCTGTGCGTGCGGAATTGAGCCTCCGCTCTCGCAAACCATAAGTCGGGCCGCGATTTCCAAAAAGCCGGGAGTCTTAACATGGCGATTCCACTAATTGCCGATGCGGCCGTTTCCACCGTCGGCGGAACGCCTTCGTCAAGCGCGTCATCGAATTTTTCCTCGTTTGCCATTTTGAGCAGACTGTACCAGTATGGCGATGGTCCCGCAAGCAATTCGGGCACAACAATTTTAGCGAAATTTACCTGTTGAAGGCTGCTATCGTATTCTTTTTTCGGGGTCACCAATTTAGCGAGGGCTAGTGTGCGTCGCAGGAGGAATTCAGTCAATTATCGGGCGAACCCCGGAGCGAAAATTTAAATAATAGTTGGGAGCTCAAAACTTCAAACAAACAACATAGACTTTATTCGTATAACAACCGAGATGACAAACAATGACATTTTATTTTTAGGTTGGCGGCGCCGAGCCGTTAAGATCTAAAAGAGTGGCGACGTTCAATGGTGTTCGATGACGTATGTTGTCAGCCATGGTCGCTACAGACTGATAATAAGGGAGACTATCGCGAGTTTACTTCCCCCATCGCATTTTCTTTCTAGACTGCAGTTAGTCTATAGAGTTAATGTGTACAATCACGAAATATTAATCGTGCCTGGGCAGATCCCGCCGGAAATGTATTTTACCGAATCAGAAATAAGTTGAAACAAGCTAGCCGAAGGTCATACCTTCGTTGTGACTAATGGCGCATTTGCCTCTTTGAAATTAGTAATAAAACTTGTTCCGATTTCACTATTCCTATGAGAGGTATATGAAATAGTCGGCCGATTTCAACCAAATTTAGAAACATAGTTTGGCAGCTAATTTCATTAAACAATATGAAATTTGGTAAAGATATCTTCAGAAATAAAAAAAATTTTTTTAACAAAAACTTGCTTTTGGAACGGTCGTTCCTATGACAGCTATATGATAAAGTAGTCCAATTTCAACCAAATTCAGGAATATGATTTAACTAAAGATACTATTGATTGGTGTGAAATTTAAAAAAGATATCTTTAGAAACAAAAAAGTTTTTCTTACAAAGACAAATTTTTGTCAGCTATGGCAGCTTATACGACGTAGTGGTTTGATTCCGTTGGTTCCGACATATATACAGCGTGCAATAGAAAGAAGACTTTGTACAAAATTTCAGCTCGATAGCTTTAAAACTGAGGGACTACTTTGCATAGAAATAGACAGACGGACGGACAAAGCTTAATCGACTCGTCTAATCATATTGACCAAGAATATATATAGTTTATATGGTCGGAGATGCTTCCTTCTGTTCGTTGCAAACTTCATGACAAAGTTAATATACCCTATCACATCCGTGAAGGGTATAAAATGGATTGCACTACCCTAATGGCGGTTTGTAATAAAAAATGCATATAAGTTAAGAGGGTTGGGCAGGGCGTCCGAATATGCGATCCTGCTTCGTCCACTTGCCGCAACACTCTGCCGGCAGAGCGCAAAGATGATGTCTATCCTTTTGCGTTTTCGGCTAAATACGGTGTCGATTCAAAGATCTTGACGTCCTTTTTCCGAAAAATCAATCGTGTCTCGCGGAAGCTTGTCAGAGGTGGATGGCAGGAGCATGTAAAGGTGATGTTTAACGGTGTCAAATCAAAGGTTTGGACGTCCTCTTTCCAAAAAAACCAATCCGCGGTCGTCTTCCGGACTATGACATTTCACTTTTTTTTTGTGCTGTGCGGCTCGTCTAAAGATATTACTTTTGAAAGTGGCCCACTGTCCTAAAAAGGTTCCCGATCCCTGCCCTAAACAATGAAGAAGTCATAAATATATCGTATGGAAGGTATCGCCATCGTATCATCTGGGCGATTAATCATCCAAATAGTACGTAATTGTTTGCTGGGCTAGGGGTTAGGGCGTGTGAAGTTTCTGATTAATTGATCTTTCAATTTAGGTAATTTGATAAGTTTCGCTTAAAGCTTCATGTATAATACATTCTTACAAAATATATACGAAAAGCTACATCTGTTATTTAATGCTCCCGGTACTTTCACCTCGTACAATAACTGCAGGTTTTGTGAAAACCCTTATTCAGCGCTAAGTGCCTAAAAGGATATGAAAAGTTTTAATTGATCCTAATTACCATGAAAATAGAAACACATTTCGACTTTCAAAATTAATTTAACAGAGGCAAACTATCGGTTATAGCGTTAAAGGCAAAGCGTTTATTAATATGTACTAGTATACCACAGGGTATGCGTTGTAAACTACTTGGGATTTTTTTCTCAGCCATGTCATTCGAAATAAAAACCTATTAATAATGATTTGGACGGCTGTTGCGTCACAATTCCATTAACTCTTCTCCAATTAAAATAAAAGCAACAATATGCTCGTATTTAAGGAGTAAGAGGGATTTTTTTCTTTTGGTTTCAAAATTATTTCTTGCGATTGATTCCAATAATAGCGTCTTGTACCTACAAAAACAATAAATTCCCTTTTAATTACATATCATACAGATGCCAGTATGTGTCATAAAATTGAAGCATGAAAATAATGCTCCTTAAAGATAAGGATATATGTACATATATATGTAGTGTACGTTAAAGCTCGACACACATGCTGAAAACAAATGGTTCGCGACCACCGTCGAACTACGTCAAAATCAAAAGAACAGTGGAAATGAGGAGATTCTTTTTCCCGCATGTTCTATTAATCTTGACGTGGTTCGATGGTGACCCGCGATCAAAGTGATGGTGTGTAGCGATTGGCATAAAATAACGCAACAGTTGCAAAAACTGTTTTCAAATAAAAACTTAAAACAACGGTTTTCAAAAAAATGAAAAAAAAATTTTTTTTCTTCACATTTTCAATTTCACTTAACTTATCCTGCAAATTTTGAAGTGCAAGTTGCTATGCAGCACTAACTCAACAGCTTTCTATTCATTTTCACTTATACCATATCCTATCATCCATCTATGCATACGCAACCATTTGTTGTAGCCAAACGCATGGCTTTATTCTTTATACAACCGACAAAATTAAACCATCGCCAATCGCCACCAAATTAGTCGAAACAGTTTTTTTTTTACAACGAAAACCCGACAACCGAGTCAATTTACAAATTAATTTCCCGAACAGTTTTATAACAACGAAAAACGATACAGTTTCCCGCAACAGAATTAGTAGAATAGAAACAATCGTTCTTGTTGCAAAAACCGAAACAGTTTTTTCACAGTGAAAGTCACAGACGTTCTCTCACGACAAAGCGTTTTTCTCTAAGCAACAAAAAACAGTTTTATAACAATGAGATACATAGTTTCCAGGCAAGTTCTCGTTGCAAAAACCGAAATAGTTTTTTTTCACAATGAGAATCGCAGCCGTTCTTTCATGGCAAAGCGTTTTTCAGTAAAGCCGAACATACACCATCCGGAATTCCTGTCCGGAAAAACTGATCAGGCCCGGCCTTACGGTTTGCCTGAATATAGAATACATCATCCCGAATTCCTTCCGGAAAACCTGATCAGGCCCGGCCTTGAGGAATTCTGGGTCGTGTATGGCTGCTTCACGTTCACGCTGCTACGGCATTTTCTTTCCATAGCCAAGCTTCAGATAAAAATATAAATAACTGGCGCAACAGTCCAATTTGAACCATGGCCTCGAGATGGGTTAGCATCATCTCATTTTCTAGATCGTGACGGTCTTGTGCAGAGGTGTGTGATCAGCAACACGCTCAACCGAGTTATTTACCCCATAAATGGGTACTCATTTAACAGCTGAGTGGGCTCATACTCCGAAACGTAAATCCCGCATTCAGGAATCGAACCGGGGCCCAGTGCGTAGAAGGCGAACGTGCTAACCGTTGCGCTATCCGGACTACCAAGCTTCAGATACATTTGTCTATTGAAATAAACTCCAGTGAAAATTCGTTCTAGTCACGCGGCCGGATGGAATTCCTTGAGGAATTCTGAACAGGCCGCCTCAAGGCAAACTGTCCGGCCTTGAGGAATTCCTTGACGAATTCCGGACAGGCCGCCTCAAAGCGAACTGTCCGGCCGCGTGACTAGAATGAATTTTCACTGGAGTTTTTTCCAATAGACGAATGTATCTGAAGCTTGGCTATGGAAAGTAAAATGCCGTACAATTCAAAGCGATAGATAGATACTTTCATTCTATGGCGATAAGATCGATTTCCAATTATCCGGCTCCAGGCGGCCTGCACATACCATTGACGATCCGGAATTCCTCAAGGCAAGGCCTGATCAGTTTTTCCGGAGAAAAATTCCGGAACGTGTGTGGTGGAGGCCTGGCGGGAACGATTTTCCTTCCGGCCGCCTGAAAGCGTTGGCGATGGGAAAACTGCGGTTTTGGGGAACGATTTGCTCGACCACCCCCTCTATTCTCCTGATTTGGCACCCTCAGACTTCCATCTGTTCCCAAACTTGAAGAAATTTGTTTCTGGGAAGCGCTTCGCATCCAATGAAGAAGTTGAGAGGGCCGTAGATGAATATTTTCACAGCCTCCCAGACTCTCACTTCCGGGAAGGAATGCTGATGTTGCAGAAACGCTGGACCAATTTTTTAAGTGAAAATCGAAGTCTTTCATTGTCAGGCCGATAAATTTTCACCTTACCCCCGCACATTTCTTGTTTTGGTGCCGAAACAGTAAACGTATGAATTACCAATCTTTCTCCTCATTACATACTTACTATTTTACGACTCGATCGACTAGTCACGTGACAATTGGCGGTGGACTGCATTTGTGTCCAGCTGTGTTGTTTTTAACAATCTGTATAATAAAGATGCTGTCTTTACTCAAATCCTCCGCCACTTTGAATTTGCGCGTATATTGGACTATCAGCATAAATTTCTGTTATTTGGCGAGTCATGGATTTCAAGTTTATAAACAAATTCTTCCTGGATTCAAGGGTCTCTTTTGCGCACCAAAAACGTAATGCAGCACAATAACGTGTAAACCAAAATCGAGTATTATTCTAAATATGTATATATTGCCATTTTGATGGTCATTACAAGTCGGTCTCACGGTACCATGAAGGTCATAAACAGGTTGGAATCCGATGTTCGTCCACACTTCGATTACCCGGATTCTGGAGGTTTTTGGAAACTAGTGAGTTTCGTTCCCCGATGTCATCGCCATAAAAAAAAACGTGTCAAAAAGAAAGATGAAACGAAGATATCATCAAAAAAAATAGCGCAGCGAGTTTCATTAGCATTCTGTAATGAACCACCTGCAATGGACCATATGGTGCTTCTACCGGCAGATCTATGGCAGCACCTGATGAGTAAGGATCTGTCGGTGGTACGAAACCAGAGGCCGAGGGTCCCATTACACCTGGACCCCAATACGAGCGCGAGGACAAGCGAGCCATCGGCCAACCATTCCATCCTTATCGCCTCATTTTTTGTATTCCCCATTTTTACCTCCCTTGGTTGTGTTGTCTTCCCCAGGCCAAAGAGGATTGATATTCTACAAGAGGTATCACTCCATATAACTTCCCCTCTGCCAGGAGATTTGTATGTATTGACAAATTGCCTAGACTTTACAAGAAAGCTGACTCCGCCTCCGGCGGTAGATTTGTATGTATTGATTCTCTTGTGTATCTATACTGTGTAGTTTATACTATGTTTATACAATTTGTCAATACATACAAATCTCCTGGCAGAGGAGAAACTTATATGGAGTGATAACTCTTGTGGAATCTATACTATTTGCCCAGGCCTATGAATTTTTGTTAATACGTAAAGGATAGGGGCAACGAGCGGCGAAAACCCCGCCCACGTCTCCCGACATGAGCTACAGCAAGCATAGGCTGCTGCTTTTTCTTCGCCAGATGGCATAGCCCGACCTTCACGGTCAATTAAGCTACCTTAGGCTCCGTCTCCACGGGCATCTTCGGATGCCCACCAAAACAGTCCGTTACAATTCTGCAACTCGCTGCGCTGTTTTTTGGGAGGCATGCCTATAAAAGCGAGCACGTTTTTCAATAAATAAATAAAAAACCTTTTATCTCGTGTATAAGGTCAGTTTATTACAATGTAGACGGCTTTCATACATATTATATTATTACAATATGTTTACGCGTAATCCGTAAATTCAATAAGATGTGAAAATTCGCTTAAACAGTTAAAAATTGTATTCACAAAAAGAAAACGTATTTAGTATTAAAACGATGGAGAAAATGTAGAAAATCACGAAAATAAACATAATGCGCTCAACGATTTGAGAAGGTGACTATTACTATAAATGTACATCTAAAGAATATCCATGTTATCCGCCGCTGTATTGGCCATATACTGATCAATCTCCTTGTCCAGGTCCTCTTTTTTGATGTCTCGTCTCACACCTATAAGCCAGCCCAGTTAGTTTTTGTCATATACTGAGAGATTGAACTCGAAAGAAACAGTTCGGAACGGTTCCCAATTTAAATTTGCAATTGAAAAAAATTGGATGGTTTGTTTCGATGGAAGCTGTTCAGAACTGTTTTGAGTTCACGTATCATATAAATTTAGAGCAAATTATGTATGTGACACTGCATCAGCAATTCCTCTTTTTACTTGGTAGACTGATTTATACCTTGACCGCGACCTTGACCGCGACCTTGACCACGACCTTGACCACGACCTCGTCCGCGTCCACGACTCCGGCTACTGCTACGGTTACCTCTATTTCCACTTGATGGTCCTGCATTGCGGGCCCTGCTCCTTGATCGACTCTGTCCACGCTGAGAATTGTTATTACCTCTGCAAGGAAAATTACATTAATGAAACTTACACGTACATGACCTGGGATGGTAATCAGCCTACTAACCTTCCTCTAGGGCGACCCAATCGGCCCTGTCTGCCAACACCACCGCCGTTCCTCGCTGGTTGTGATAGAGATGCGGTCGAATTCCGTCTTCTCAGAACAGTTCCACGGCCCCGTTCACGGCCTTGACCTCGTATAGGTCGGCCACCACGTGCACCACGTGTATTCGTTGTTGCACGTATACGATCTCGGGCCATAATGGGAACTTTTCGCACACCGAGCCGATTCGAGACAGAATTACTTCGTCTTTGGCTACCTCGTCTTCCAATACTGGCCGAGCGCACCGCATTGTGGCCGATCCTTCTGCGGGGTGCACTCTGACCACCCGAACCTCGATTCAAGCTGCTTCTACTGTTCGAGCGTCTTAAGCTCAGTCTTGAATTGGATCGTTTAAGGCTTGCTGTTGAATTTGATCGTGTCAAATTCTGTCGTGAGCTGGTGCGAACAATATTGTTACGCTTGATTCGTCGACGTGGTCCCGATGGAGCATTTCCTGTGCTCGCACGTCGCGAACCCAGCCGACCAGCAAGACTCGACGTGGAATTCGACCGTCTCAGCGCGGTGGTTTGAACTAAATCGGCTTTCATTCTGTGGAAATGTTTAGTGTTTTAAGAGACAAATTTCTTTTAGCATTCTGACCTGAGTTTCAATCGGCATCCATTTATGGATACTAAACTCGTTTTTTTTTTTGGTTTCTTTAGTCTATTAATGATCCTTACGTTGCAATATTTGTCAGACTATTTGATCGTGACAGTCTTCCATTTGGTGCTAAACGAATAGCAGCTGTTGATGCGGCGCCCTTTCTCAAGCCGATTCGATTTCTTATGCGTGGCCTATTCGGCACGATGGGTTTCATACTTTTCTGTAAAGTTGACACATCAAGAACAACAAATGTTAGTCTCATTCAGAACACACACAGCTACATTCTATAGATTAATGTTTTCTAGGTTTGGTTCGTCGGTCATATATTTTATGTTGGAACGTTTATTTACTCGTTTCAATTTCAGGGCTGCCCGCATTTTGTGTTTTTTGTCCAATTGTTCCAGCAACTTTCGATTGGCCAATGATACATTTGACGAGGGCTTTTCTAATGCCGACGATGCGCTCTGTGTTCGACGTCGGGGCGCTACTCGTCTGGTGGGCGTGGGTAATTTCGGGCCCACTGACTGCATTACAGTGAATCTATCATTTAGCGATAGATTCGTGGAGTTATTTACGTGGATTTTATTGATGGACATTTTTGTAGCGAGATTTGTTCACTCAGCAATCGCGTGGAAAAGATTCCTGAAAGGATAATGAAATTTAGTTTTTGTGGTATAACAATAATTATTAAATTTTATGATAGCTGGGATTTTCAGCAACGTCACAATGCAGGCTATAAAGGAGGCCTTCGGACACGCCGGGGTTAACGAAAGTCCATTTAATTGGATCAAAGCACTTCTTTTAAACGGGTTGATAACGTCCGAATGGGGACGGTGCAAAAGCCACTAAGAAGGCGGTGCGGGGTACTTCGCAAGAAGGAGTACTATCGCCACTCCTACGGGTACTCGTACTGAATGCTATACTAAAATCCTTAGAATCGTCAGGGATTCGTGTGGTAGCCTACGCAGACGATGTCGTGATACTCGTATCTGGCAAGCACGCAGGCACATTATCAGATCTAACAACTATGGCTCTCAGTTAGCTACTGAAGTGGGCAAGCAGAAAAGGATGGGGTGCAAACCCTAAAGAAACTGAACTGGTTCTCTTTACAAGGCGAACCAAAATTCAAGAATTTAACTTACCAAGGATAGGTGATACCGAGTTAATTTTGTCAATCCATGCAAAGTACTTAGGGATGATCCTAGATACAGTAGAACAACCAGTTGACCACCTCTGTACTTTAACAACCATTTTCGGTTTGCCCTTTCACTTGACAGGAACCTGTTCTCCTGATACATATATCGATTGCCGGTGCGGGCCTCATCAACATTGCCCAATGGGAACCGACTCTTACGCTGTCATCTGACCACTTGCCAGTGATCAAGCTCGATAAACCATCCGATGTGATCCATGCCGACCACCGCACCCTTCATAAACCACAACAAAGCCGACTGAGTTAGCTACAAAGAGTGTACGAGCGCGGCTTTTCTAGCCTTACCTACACACACTGATGCTCGAGTAGCTGAAGCCAACCTAAGGCGTATCATTGTGAAGGCAGCAGCTAGATTCATCCCGGCCGGTCGTATTCCAACAGTACGGCCTAATTTTCTCACCTCAGCAGCAAGATTGGCGGATGAACGCGATAGAATTTGCAACACAAACCCCGACGACCCCAGGATCAAAGATCTAAACCTACGTATTCAACACCATGTAGCGGAACACAGTTGACAAAAGTGGAACGAGCACTTGAGCAATTGCAACCTGACAACTGAAGTTAGCATGCTATGGTCCACGGTAATGGGGACTACAGACCACTGCCCATTAATATAAAGCCGACAAACTTAGTACAAAATTTTGAATTTCGCAGTATATATGTATGTGTAAGACTTACAATTCATATATCACGTACGCATTTAGAACGAATATAGTATAAGTGTGAATTGACAGCAAAAATGTGCGAATAAAACAAAATCGATACAAATCCACAAGGACATTAGTGAGAAAAGGATGCCAACAAAACAAAATATTTCTCCGCTCTCGGTAACCAATAACAACATGACTCCCTGTAGTTAGGTAGCTAATACATACAAAAAATTAAAAATTTCTCACTTATACAGTGACAAATGTAGCAATATGACACCTACAGCGTTACTTTTGAGTTAGTATTAGTTCCCCATTCCTCTCTCAGCCCACTATGAGTATCCTTTTCTAACTAATGTATTTGAAAGCAAGGATTTATTGACTACTAGTTGATATATTTGCACCTAAAATTAATGTGTTCCCCTCTCAAAAATCAACGTTTTATTCGAAGTCTGTCGGCTTTTACATTATTGGGCAGTGCTACAGACCTTCAGTTTAACTGCGCAGATATCTGTGCTAAATATCTGTGGAAAAATCTGCGCAGTTATCTGAACTGAAGTTGTGTAGGCTACATTCGTTTTTCGCTAAATTAGTCAGTTATATCTTGCTCAGTTCTATCAGTTTTGACGAAGTGTCCACATCGTACGTGTTTAACAATGGACGATAGAAAAAAGAGAGCCGCAGAAGAAAGAGGAGAAAACGCCGTGGGAAGTGGTGCAAAGATTGGTATCCAGCCCGATCGGACGAGTATTTCCCCACGCCATTCTGAGGTGGGCAGCCCCAAATTTTTTTCTCTTTTTTTACTTCAGATTCGGAATCAGCGACCCGAAATTGCCTTGTAGTTCCAGTGTACCTCTCCGACGTAAAGCTCTCCAGGTGTATTCCCGGTCAACGTTGTCTAACGCCTTCTTGAAATCAATGAAAATCAATGAACATGAGATATAATGGGGGTCTCCACTCTGCGGCTTGTTCAATAATAATTCGGAGGGTGTTGATGTGGTCGCTACATGAGAAGCCATCGCGAAAGCCGGCTTGTTCATCATTCAATGTGCAGTCAACTGTTTGTTTGATCCGGTTCAAGATTATTTTTGCCATCAGTTTGGAGACTGCTAGGAGAAGACAGATCCCACGCCAATTATTGCAATCCTTCAGGTCGCCTTTTTTCGGGATCTTAATAATGACGCCCTTCTTCCACTCTTTAGGGAGAGTTTCGGTTGCCCAACACTCTTGGATAAGGGGGGAGAAGAATACCCGCAGTAGCATTGGCATCCGCTTTAAAAAGTTCCACTGGAATTCCATCTATCCCCGGGGCTTTACCCGCATCCATCGATGTAATATCCGGTATTAACTCTGGCTATTGGCGGAATATCTTCTGCTACTAATGAAGATGCTTTCGAAGGTCCCAAGATGTTGTTGAGGACCTCAATAAAGTGTTCTCTCCACCTCCGCAGTTGGTGTTCTTCCGTTACCAGTAGAGACCCATCTTTATCTTTCACAGGATGTTCTGTTTGCTAGTTAATAGCTTGATAAGTCACCGCGGTAAGCCGCTTCCTCTGCCTTCTCCGCTAATGCGTTGATGAAATTTCGCTTGTCCCGTCTTACGCTTCTTTACACGCCTTTCTGTAGTGAACGGTATTCAGCTCCGAGTTGGTCTTTGGCTGAGCCGTCAGCAACTGAGTTAATCTGTTCCTTAACTCTCTTGCGTGCTGAGATTAGAGACCATGTAGAGTCGCTAATGAATGGTAGTTGTTGTGGTAGGGATGCTTTTTCTTACATCGAACGAGTTTGGCAGCTCTTGGCCGTCGAAAAACGGGTCATTCCGGTACGAAGAACCGGCTGCCGAAGGAACGGCTAAAGGCCGGGCCACATATTTCATGCACCCATCCGATCACACTCCTGTCCGATTTTGCCCCAAGAATCGGATCGGTGCGTGATCGGAAAGCGGTGAACACACATATCATACACCGTTCCGACTCCACTCAGAATTTTCGGTACACCTCTTCAGTCTAGTAGTGATGGGCATATTGACTCTTTCTACTGTGCCAGCACATACACTCTAACTCTTTCCACTGAGTCGTTCAAAAAGAGTCGTTCAAAAAGAGTCGAACAAATCCATAGACTTGGGGAACATATTCAATAAAACCCGTAATTATGTGAAATGCATGTATATTACATCAACTTATTTCTAGTTTTTTATAATTAAAGTGTATATGGAAATACCGTTAAATAAAACTTATAGCTAAAGATTGGAATTCAAAAATATAATCTGTCAAACTTTATTTGATGTTATTCTGTTCCTTCTCTCCGAAATAATCTGTCCTGATTTCGAGAAAATCCTTTCACACGGCACCGATGTAGCCATGACACATAATCGTTTCTTCATAATTTTAAAAAGGTGTGGATAAAGCAATTTCCGCTTTTTTCACCACAACAATGGATCGCTGCTTCATTTGACATATGGCTCCTGCAAATATTTGTCTAATTCTGCAATCCCGACAGTAATGGGGTTAGACACGGATGTGATTTTCGACATTCTTTCGTCAAAATCGCCCCAAATTTCCATTGCAGATAACTCCTCACAGAAATTTTCGGATGCGGATGTATGACTGATTTGAGAGGAAATATTTATACAACTAGCTTGTTGTGAAATTCCCAGGTTCGAACAAGGAAGCGTAGGTGACAAATAACTGAAGTTATAGAAATTAATGCTATATATTATTATTACAAGTAACTTGCTTGTAGAAAATTTCCATACTCATGTAATAAACGATATTGTAGACAATAGTTAAGTTATACCAAGTTCCAAATCAATCGTTTAATATATAACGATATTAAATGTTTTGTAGTTAAATACAAGCATTTCGCCCCTCGCTGCGTCTTAGTTACAGCAAATTGAAAAAAATGCCAGATGTGGAAAGTATTCATTATCTTTTTTGAAAAGACTCCTTACAAGCCTTATAGTCGAAAAAAAAAACAAATCAAAATTCATATGTGCATATGCAGCCACTAACCTTTACTTCCTCAATCATGAACAACAACAACATGAACATCTCCAGCGGCTGGGCTAACATTTCTGAACTAGACTGTTGCTTTCTCAAAATTTTTCATAATGTTTTCATTTTCATAAAGCCTATGGATATGCACAGAGAAGAGAGAGATAAGGAAGGATAATCACAATCTATGTACACTAAATTCCCTGAAGCAATTCCACCTCATTCCGTCTGCCAAACTCACATTCCCCAATTCCATCTCATTTCCCCGGAACACCTGCCCGATCCATATAGTAGAAGAACCAGGCCAAAATAATGCTGCCAAAAAATTGCTTCGTTTCTCTCTAGCAATTTCATTTCCTTATTTCTCTCTCTTCTCTGGCTGAAAAAGACTCAAATCAAATGAATGTGATGATTGGAATATGTGCTTATGAGTGAAATATCTGGGTCTATTCTGTACTGAATTACCTAAATAATCAATGTGTTTTTTACTCAAGACACAGCCCAGTATGGCTCAAAGTACAGAGCGAATGAAATACAGAAGTGTTAGCGTGTGCTGTGTCCTGAGTGTGCTGTTTTAAAACAGCACAAATTGTGCTAAAAACTCAAACTCACATTTAAGAAACTTCTCATTGCGTCCACAGTATACAGAGGAAATTGTCTGGTTGTTTTTGGTTTGGTATCGTTTTCATCTCAAGTTGAACTTGAGGTGATGATGATGATATGATACAAGACGACTACATACTTTGTTTTAGAATGTTGGGTTTGTTTTCTGTATGTATTTGGGGAAAATTGGATGTGCGGTGCGACGTAAGCATATGATTTTTGATTTGCTTGCAGTCAGCATGGGCTGTTGTTTGTATATTTATAAGTGTATACACAATGCGTGCATTGCATACTGCATAGAGACGATTATGAATGGATGGGAATATTTAGATGGGTGGGATTGGTTTGGTAGATAGATAATGATGGTTTTAGTTTTAGATAGATATTAGGATGGGGTGTGAATGAATATGAATGTAATACATACATACATATATGTTATCAGAAATTTTGAATGAGCGTTGAGTCTCCATGCGTTACGTAATATTTAAATTAATTTGAGTATTCATTTTACAGTGTGTCAATCTTAAATTGAACGGCTCGGAGGCTATGTCGTTGTGCCGAATCTTTCGCTCATTCTGTTGAGGCGATCAAAAAGAGCGACTCGTTACTGTGTTACCCATCACTACAGTCTAGTCATACAGTACACGGTACTTCCTGACCTCTTCGATTAGCTCCTCCGGTTTTATAGCCGCCATTAGCACAAAAATCAACAAGTACACAAATACTATAATAAATATACACGCGTCGTGTGCAGCCGGAGATGAAAATCTTCCTCAAAACTAAGCTCAAATTACAAATGCAATCGAAAGTGCACAACTGTACCGCACGAAACTGAAACCCAAAGAGAAATACACAAATACGCATCGATCGACACATCATGCAGTTGGAAAACGAATAGTATACACAATCGGAGCATGATCGGATACTGGATCGGAGTCTGGTGGGAGTATGATTGGTCGCGTGTCGGAAATGTGTGAACTAACGCATCTGAAATCCCATGTAATTTCCCTCTCATACACTCGTCCGACTGTATGATCGGATGGGTGCATGAAATATGTGGCCCGGCCATAATGAATGGTTTCCTACCGCGCTCCAATCGACCCGCAAATGTTACGCCACACGAAATACACGAAACAAATGAGTCCTTAAAACGACTTCCCATCTATCATCAATTGTGGATTCTCACAAGGTCGTGGTGCAATAGCTCTCTCGTGCAAGGCGGTGGAATACGTCTTATAGATGGGTCTTTAAGCTTTTGCACATTAAAACGTGGCAAGATTCGTGCGCTGGATCGCTGCCGTTCGTAACCGTATTTTTGCGATAACAAGTTGGTGGTCGCTGCCAACATCAGCACCTCGCTTCGACCTGACGTCCAAGAGACAATTCCCCATGCCTTGGAGACGGCTATATGGTTGTTGTTGTGGTAGCGATGCTTCGAATACTGCCGTTCTTCTTGCATCGAGGGGGCTTGGCAGCTCTTGGCCGTTGAAAAACGGGTCGTTCCGGTACGAAGAACCGGCTGCCGCAGGAACGACGGCTATATGGTCAATCTGGTTTTCTGTTCTGCCATCCGGAGAGGTCTAGGTTGTTAAGTGGCAGCGTTTGTGCTTGAACAGGGTACCGCCAATGACGAGTTGACGAGAGTTGTAAAACTCCACGAACATCTCGCCATTTTTCTTCCTGTTGCCTAATCCATGATTGCCCATTAGGTGTTCTATGCCTACATTCTCAGACTCAACTTTGGCGTTGAGATCCCCCGTGATAATTTTTATGTCACCTTTGGGAGCCTTGTCGAAGGTGTTCAGTCGAGGCGTAGCACTGAATTATGGTGGTGTTTCCAACCCTGGATTTGAATCTGGCTGTGATGATACGGTCGAAGATGGGCTTCCACTCAATTAGAGATAGTCGATAGTCTGCCTAGTCAACAGGATTCCGACGCCTGCCATTCGAGGTGACGTATCGTCTTCATTTCCAGAGTAGAGCAGTACTGTTTGGGAGCTGACGTTCCCGATCCAGGCCATCTTGTTTCGCTCAGTCCTAGTATATCGATTTCATATGCGGTCATTTCCCGTTCGACTTCGGTGAGACCCGCACTATTGCACTCGCCCCACATCGTTCGAACGTTCCAAAAACCGATCGTGGACTGTTGTTTGTAGCCAAAAGTCATTGCCGGTGAATCAGTCCGTGGTATCCGAGGCTTGGTTAATGCTTCGAGTGTAAATTGATGTCAGGTGCGTAGGTTACAAGCCCACATACCGAATCTTAGGGGAAGGGTTGCTTCCTTAGGGTCCTAAGAGTCGCCGGGAGCTTTTTTTTTAGATAGCGCAGAGGTAACTCTCCAATGATGTTTTTGATCGTCCATTCATTTGATGACACATGCCTATACTTAATGAAAAAAAAAAAAAAAAATTGCCATAATTTCCTCTCTATGGGGACCCCCCTTAAAGTTGGTTTATAACTATGATTCGATTTCTCCAGTGAGTATTTGTAGGTTTTAATATTTCTGACAAATTTCATGCATATAGCTGCAAGTTATAACAGTCAAAAATAGTTTTTTGCGCAACATGTCGTTTTTAAACCACTGTGCGGAGTTGCTACAACAACAACCAGTCCCTACAATCCATCAGCTCAGTCAAGACAGCCAACGATATTTCTGCAGAAGACTCACACTCGACCAGAAAGTCAGAGACGGAAAAATCTAGCAGCCATTAAAAAGTGCGTTAAAAGGATACTCATATGATCGCACGGAGCTGTTACCAATGTTCATAGAGCAGCTGGCAGCGGGGCTGTGGTATTCTACAAAGGGTACCGTCAATCCAGAGTATGGTTCTCCTACCCTGTTAACTATGTAGCACAATCGACTTCGGGGTCGCAGTGCTTGTTGGTCCTCTGGGCCAACTGCCCCCCATCTAATCTACCCTGTTAACTGCCTACCCTTACACCGTTCTTACGCTCGACAGTAGACTCTAATGCACGACGCCATCCTGGAGGACGTACCCAAAAAGGTCGTTTGAGCGTGAGTGGGATCTACCTGTTTTCGGAATAATAATCCCCTTGACCTCTGCCCATGCCCAAAACATGTAGACCAAGTCTTAAATGGTTTTAATCCAGGGGTAAACAACATCGGACATGGAATCATACCGTCTGGCCCCGCAGATTTAAACGACTCAAAACTAGATATGACCCAAAGAATGTTTTGCTTTTATACTATAGATATAGACTTGAATGGACAACGAATTCCTGTGCATCTACGAACGCAATCTCCGATAAACTGTCCGAAAAGTGCGTGTCTATCTACCTCGATGTTACTCTTCTAGACAAAAAATTTCTCTGGTCGGAACAACTGAAAAGAATTTTTTGCCAAAGCCACCAAAGCTCTATGCAGTTTGTAGGAAAGACTTGAGGAACAAGCAAAATAGTCGTATGAATCTATAAGGCAATTGTAATCTTTACTTATAATCAAGCATTTCGAATAAAGTCAACCCCTATTGTCTCTGGGACATGTTGCCATTTCGGATAAAGAAATTTCTAACGAGCTAGTTAGGACAGCTCTAGCAAGCCCGTTTACCGGGCTAGAACTTTAGTGAGATCCTAGAGTGCAGGAACATTAGGAAACAGCGGGTGTAGCGGGGTAAATGAGATTTTTTTTACGTAAATTTTCTCCTACAATGATATTCCTATGTTAAAAAGTGACCAGTACATTTAACTGCTTTGCTTCCGGCACTCTCAAAAGTAATGTAGGACCACAAAATCCTCAAATTCGGTGCTCTAGATCCAAAGCCCGCGATTGTTGTTGTTCAGCCATCAATCAGAACACCCCTCTAGCGCAATAGCCACATTATTCGTAGTACGCCCGAAATGCCGTACACTCTTTTCAACATGATTCATTAGCACAGATATTTTTCTAAAAATAAAATTTTACTTAAATATTACTTCCGCCATCATTTCACCGCATAGAGAAAGTTATTCGCATTTATCGCACTACACTCCCCGTCCCACTTGCATCAAATATTTTGAAGATCTTACCACAAAAGTTGAGATGAATTGCAATCGGCAGCAATCTCTTGAAATGCGGCCTTTTTCTCGCTTCGAAAGATCAGTAGAAAAAATCACGATTTTATAAACTATTTTCTCGGTATTTCTCCGCGACACCCACAAACACTACTCGGAGACACTCGCCATTCTTCACGAATGAGCAAAACGTCGTGAAAATCCGGTTGCTATGAAAAAAATGCGGTATTTGGTGTTACCGGATGCAATATCGCCAACCGGTTCTGATGTTTCGAATTATTAAGGCCGGTTGACACGTTAAACGTAGACTTTGCTAAAGTCTGATGGCTGAATTAAGTAGCGTTTACACATGCAAGTAGGATAGGATAGGATATCGTAATGGTAAATAAGTAATAATCTCCTAATTAAAGATATAGAATAAAGGTGTTTGCTTTGTTTTGCAGATTAATTGACAGAACAAGTCGAGGAATTACATGCTCCCACCAAGGCCGTACAAGAATTATCATCGATCAAGGGATGTCTGGAGAATTGCGAGGAAGACGAATTTGATGCATTCGGAAGGCTTGTATCCGTCTCGTTAAAAAAAAAAACTGTCGCTAACAGTAGCACTAATGGCACAACGAGAATTACAATACATTACATTACATTACATGTCCTTATGAAGTTCCGGTTCCTGCAACCACAATAAAACAATTGAAACAAGGCCACCATCAACTCCCGGAGAGTCATCAATGGAGCCTAGTACCAATTACGGAGGACAAGACGATTTTTGCCATCAATCATCACCATCTAGTGATAACTGATTTACTCTAATTTACTTTCTAAGTACATATGACAGAAATAAACATTTTAATTTCTAAAGCGTGATTTTGTGTATATCTTCTTCGTCAAGCATATCAAGTATGTAGTTCATTTTTCAATAAATCGACTATATTTGACATAGCTTTCATGAATTTTATTCTACACTCTCTCTTGGCGAAACGCGGCATTTTATTCAATATTAAATATTTATCAATTTAATTAATTAATTCAATCATCTCCATTGACACTAAAGAAAAAATTCCAGCTAACTTGCAAGTCGATTTGTGTGTGTAATATTAGGCCGGCCGCATCTTGGACGAAGGCAGGGCAGCGCTGCGTGCACATGGCATTGCTGTTTTAAAATCAGATTTTGACAATTGTGACAACAACAATGCCATGTGCGCGCTGCGCTGCCTACCCTACGTCCACGGCCGGCCTTACGTTTAGGCTGCGCGCATGTTGGCTCACGTTCGCGTGATTGCGTTCACGTGTTTGCTGTCAAACGGTTTGGGTCTGTGGTTTGTAACCAAAGATGCGAATCTGTCAATAAGACAAATGCACGACTATTGTCGTATCAACAAATTGGGTTCATAATTGTGCATTAAAACGGATAATTAGGTAAAAATTGAGTGGCAAAACAAACGACTGGAGAGTAGTAGGATGTACATAAGCACATATTTCATACTAAATTATTGGCGTTAACACACAATTTGAATCCAATTTGGTGATACGACAACAGCCGAGCATTTGTCAATTTGACAGATTCGTATCTTTGGTTGCAAACCATAGACCCAAACCGTTTGCCAGTAAACACGTGAACGCGACACGCGAACGTGAGCCAACATGCGCGCAGCCTTACACTAGGGTGATTCACGCTCCCTGTCGGATATGTCGTAAACGTCTGTCATCTCCATAGTAAAATGACAGAAGTTTACAGCTTTACGACAAATACGACGTGAGCATGAATCCCCCTACTATCCCCAGATTACTTCATCTGCACCGGCTGATTTAATCTGCAACTGTCAAATACATACAATTTCAAACTCGCCACACCCAGATTACGCCGCTGATGAAGTAATCTGGGTATAGTGTAAACTTAATATAAACACCTACTGGCACACGTCATGCAAGCAGCTACAGTCAAGGCACTTGTCACCAAGTCTCCAGGCAGGCATGCCGGTGCACTGGCAAATGTAAACGAGCCATTAGGCTGCGCGCAAGATGGCACACGTTCGCATGTCGCGTTCACGTGTTTTATGTCAAACGGTTTGGGTCTATGGTCTGAAACCAAAGATGCGAATCTGTCAATTTGATAGATGCTCGGCTGTTGTCGTATCACCAAATTGGATTCATTATTGTGTATTAACGCCAATAATTTCGAATCAAATGTGTGTTTATGCACATCCTACTACTCCCCAGTCGTTTGTTTTGCCACTCAATTCTTACCTAATTATCCATTTTAAAGCACAATAATGAACTCAATTTGTTGAAACGACAATAGCCGAACATTTGTCATATTAGCAGATTCGCGTCTTTGGTTGAAAACCATAGACTCCAACCGTTTGACATAAAACACGTGAACGCGACACGCGAACGTGTGCCAACTTGCGCGCAGCCTTATAGTCTGCGCAAATAAAAGTGCGTCGACATGATCAAACTACGGTTTGACAAACCACCTACTTGAACGTGTGAACCCCTTGTCAAACTGGTTTGATGTCTTGTGCTTCTGTCAAACCGTAGTTGGACGGTGCTCAACTTTTCATCAAATGCTAGTTTGTCAAATCGTAGTTTGATCATGTCAACGCGCTTTAACGCGGCTTCTGCTGTCAAATAAAGTTGACTCAATGTATTTCAAATGGCGATAAATATACTGTGCGCGAACAATCCGAAGTGTCAATTCAATGTTTTATAGAAGCCATACATTATCCGCTCCGTTGTCCGATCGATCGGCCGATGGATCGCCACAAAATATCTGCCGATCTCCACTGCACACACACTGTACGATTTTCGTGCGATGCGATAACGAATGACAATTCAAAAAATACAGTCATCCGTTATCCAGCGTCAGGAGAGGACGTGTCGCGAAGTGGCTGCCATTAATTCGCTGCGCAATAGCCTAGTAACCTATTTGTGCAAACTAGTTAACAATTCCCGGAGAAATTTGTTAGCGAATTGTCTGTAGTGGAGTGATTGTGCTGCGAATCAGCGCACATTAACGACGTTCTCAACTGGGCGTTCTGGTGGATGGCTCACCACGTGGTTCAGAATCGTCTAGAAGGGCAGGAGTAGGCGATCAAAAACATATTTAATCTCAAACAACCGCTGGCAATACAACTTATTGAATTAGGTTAGCCATATTAACCAGTATATTAGCCATTCTGTCTTTTCTCTGTATAGAGTTATAGTCAGGTTTTGGCAATACCTGGTTAGATACCTGCGCACTGCGTGCGCAGCTATCAAAGGAGAAGGAAAAAAAAAAATTCAAAAAATAGGTTATGATTCACTCCCAATCCAACCTAGATTAATTTTTGTTAACTATTTGGATGTGTGTGGTATTTTCGTATACCACGTATTTGATATTTCAATTGCAGTGCCATTTAAATCATTAGAATCTTTCAAATTTCATCATTTACTATTTTGGTAATTTGACTTTCACTTGCGATAATCACATACACTATCCAATCGATCGTCACCGATGGATCGCATG
The DNA here is from genome assembly GCA_964017055.1 of Chloromyia formosa. Lineage (NCBI taxonomy): Eukaryota > Metazoa > Arthropoda > Insecta > Diptera > Stratiomyidae > Chloromyia > Chloromyia formosa. The sequence continues at coordinate 80,473,448 of OZ024817.1, forward strand.
AAAATCGCAATAAAATATCGGAAGATCAAAATTGATCGGCTGATCGGTGCGATTTCCACATACACCGGCCAATCCGTCGGCCGTTTTAGGAGTGTGACACACTCGTCCCCCAGCTAGCAAAACATCTACGCCATTGTAATTTCTCGTGGTGTTTATATCTGACGCATACTATCATAAAATGGTATTTAACAATTTTCCTAAACACTCGTTCCAATTCTGCTTCTTCCTAGGAATCATCTGACGACAGTGAATCAACAAAACCAGGTCCGGTCCATTCTACTTAGCGGGTTTACTGTCTTGAGCTGGGCCTCTCGAATAGTATGCCCACCGGCGTAATTAGCCGCTTCAAGCTCAAGTGCAATGATCCATTAGAACGGGCGCAAGAACATCATCGTCACATTTGCTTTCATTACGAGCACGCCGCGAGCAAGTAAACAAGCAAGTAAAATAGTTGCCAGCGAGGCTACAACGTCGGCAGACATGGGGAATTTCGTTGCAGATTTGATTATTTGGTAAATCATGAAAAGTGGCGCCAGTTATCTCTGCGATTCTAAATTATGATTTTGTTGTAATTACAGTGCATTCGTTTTGGGCACCTTTGGGATAGCACATCTGTTTGCCAACTTCCTGCGACTATGGCTCACGTCGGGGGCGCAGAACGATCTTACGTTAACGCAGATTATTGACCTCGATCAAATGTCCAAGGAGTACGCTTGGATGATAAAGTTGGCGGTGAATTGTTTCGGTTACAGTTGTATCTTTGTTCCAGGGATTTTGATATATAAATATACGACAAAAACGAATTATATAGAGAAAAGGGGTAAGTACAATCTACAATAGTTTGCCTGAACCGTTTGTGGCCATTGTGCATCAACTTCACCTAAGAGGCCTAGTTGGCGTTTCGTTAGCATATAAAAGACTTCGGGGATAATGCAAGTTGCTGGCATACACATCCTGTCTGTTTAGCCGCTGCGGGTTATTCTTACGTTTCACACCACGGGGTGGCAAGCAAGTTACCAATAAAAAATCGAAAGATCACTTATATCTTTGGTTTGTTTTTATGGGAACTTCCTCTGTCTCCCTACGTTATTTGGTATTTTTTTTTGTAGAATAATTTCTTTTTGCATATTCCACTCACTTTATCGTTATATTCGCACTGCACTATCCTAGTGCACTTATCAACTTCTGTTTTATATACCTAAAAAAGTGCGTGCTGTTGGGGTTATCAGAGACAGTAGGAAAAAAAGATTTGGAAGTTGATGTTCCTATCATATCAAGCGTTGATTACTAATGTTTATGCTTCTGTTTATTAGTCTATCTACACAAAGATGTTTGCTTTTTTTTTGTTAGAATACAGGTTCGTTAAGGTATAGTGTTTTTCTCTTCCTATAATCGAATTTATTAGTACAATAGAATTACATTTTCTTGCTCCTCTGCTTTTTTTTTAATGAAGCCCATTATTTTGGTCAAGTTTCGATAGTTTTCAGGCTCTATCTCACCAATAACGTGTCCAATATTAGTTTCCTAGGATGGAACAGTTACCGGCTTTCGGCCTAATTTTTTAAAACGTGGTGTGTAAAGACAGCTTCGATGCAGTACTGTTTCTGTTAGCATAAAAGTTGGAAATTGTTTACCTTCGTTACTGCTGAGTTTTACGGTTAAATCTGAAATCACGATTGCAAAAGCAGAGACCTCATAATCGAGGCACACTGAGAGCAAGTTCTCACGTTATCCTCTGACCATCTTCCAGTCATCATCAGGCTTGAGAAACCAATTACCGTACAAGTTTGCAGAACATCGCACTTTTATCAATAACATCTTATACGAACGCAATTCTATTTTTTGCTCTGTCGACACCAACCAATGTGCGCACGGCCGAACACAATCTGAGACGAGTCTTCAAGAAAGCGACTGCAAAATTGATTCCTGCAGGAAGTATACCAAGAATTCAGCCCAAAATAATCAGAAGAAGAAGATACCGGCTAATCACTCTTAAGGTTGGCACTGCGACCAAAGGAGGTCTATTGTGTCATAGTCTATCTTTTTTATTATTTAAGCAAAAGACCTTTTATTATACGAACGAAGACTAGAGTTTTCCTGATAACGGCAAGGTATCTGGTGAACTGCCTGAGGAACGTATACCTCACCCGCGCAATCGCCGGGCATACACATAAAATGTGGCATGTGATCTCCACGCAGGTTGTATGTATATTTGTTAAAATCCGTTATGATTGCCCTGGCTGAATCCATGCCAAGACCACAAAAGGGTTCCGGCCCGAGCAAATTTGATGATGGGCCTTGCCTCAGTGCCACGGTGACCTGGCACCCAATACAGAAATAGTTGGTTGACGGTCGTCAGATATTGGAGAAGTTCACAACACTCTTTCATCAGTTTTGAAGAGATCCTATGTGAGGCTAGTACTGGCGATCGTGATGTCTGGAGAGCTGGAACAGGAACCGGCGATACAAGTGGGCGTGTCGTCATTCAATGTACTGTAACGGACGGTTTGGTGGGCATCCATAGATGCCCGTGGGGACGGAGCCTAGGTAGCATAGTGACCGTGAAGGTCGGGCTGTGCCATCTGGCGAAGAAAAAGGCCCCTCAACGAGCTAAGCAGCGGCCTATGCTGTAGCTCAGTTCGGGAGATGTGGGCGGGGTTTTCGCCGCTCGTTGCCCCTGTCCTTTACGTATTAACAAAAATTCATAGGCCTGGGGAAGACAATACAAACAGGGGAGGTAAAAATGGGGAATAAAAAAAATAGTCGATAAGGATGGAATGGTTGGCGGACGGATCAGACGACCACGCGGACGCATCTGGTTCCGGGTGTAATGGAACCCTCGGCCAACAGATCACTACTCATCAGGTGCTGCTTCGATCTGCTAGTGGGAGCAGCACTACCAGACCATAATATGGTTCATTACAGTACATAAATCTGAAGCGTCAAGTTGCTCTGCTATTGCTCTGCTCTGGCGTCGTTGTAAGTTGTAATTGCCAGAGCTCATCATCATCATCATCGTGGCGCGACAGCTCGACGTCGGGCCTTGGCCGCCTGGAGCCAGAGCTCATGGTGAGCATTAAAGTCACTAAGCAGGAGACAGTGTTGACCAGTGTGAAAAGTGTTGATATTTACATGGTAACCTGAGGGACAACTGGATACCATTGGAATATACGAGTATATCGTCGGGTTACTGCAAAAACAAGCTAACTACATTTTTACCATTTTTGGGTTAAGGGCAGTTTCGTGCTTAAAAAGTGCTCTACTATATACTGTCAAACCCAGGAAAAGGTCTAATGTCTGTAAGAGGGTGATCCGTTGGGGTCAAAAAAAAAAGTTAAGTTACTTTCGACTATTTCGAACTCCACCAAAGTTAGACAAGAGCACACATACTTTGATATTCTTATACACCTCAAAAATATTTCTGGATCTGCAAAAACAAGCTATGTGTCAGTTATCTTAATTCACTGTATAACCTTAGTTAGTTCTATTATAACAAACAAACTGCCACTTGACTTATTTTTGAAGTTTAGTTTTGGATAGAATATTCAAAAATACTTAAAACTGAGCCACTTAACGTATTTTACTTGTGCCATTTATATTGCGTTGGGTTGTAATGTAGCGTGCTTGGAACCGCGGGCTTGGCGTCGATCTTGCCCTGACTGTACTAATTAATCTGAAGTTAACAACCAGGATAATTTCTTCCAAATTGGGGGTATCCTTTGAACGCGAAAGTGTCTGTAGGGGTACTCCGCAAGGTGCTGTGCTTTCCCCCCTTCTGTGGAACATAGCGGTCAACTGGCTGCTTTGGACCCGAAGAAGTTGGGTTCCAAGGTAGCAGCTTACGCGAATGATATCTCTGTCTGTAGCCATCTCAGTTCAATTCCCTAAAACCCTTAGGCGGCTTTCACACGGAACGCACGATACACGAGATTCTAGCAGAAAGCACCGGTGGCGAGCGAGCTTTCCATACGAGTGCAATTTTTGCCACTGTTGCTTTCTGCTAGAATCTCGTGTATCGTGCGTTCCGTGTAAAAGCCGCCTTAAGCTCGGCACACATCGAACCACGTCAAAATCATGAGATTACGGCGTGGTTTGATGGTGGTCGCGAACCATTTGGTTTGTCATGTGTGTCGAGCTTTAGTGAAGTAACACAGAATGCCTTCACGACTTTGGCAAACTGGGTCAAAAACTGAGGTCTCACTGTTAACTCAAACATAGTTGAGCTCGTTCCATTCCCAAGAAAACATCACCTGCTTCCGTTGAACCTCCTGCCCTGGAGGGAGTGACGTTATCCTTAACGGACAAGACGAGATTTCTAGGCCAGTACAAAAAATAGGAAACTACAATATTTGGAGGCTGAATATTCAGGAACGCGCCAACAAAGCAACCATAGCACTCTTTTGTTGTAAGAAGACAATAGACGAAAGAAGGGATCTGCTAACAAAAGTGCTCCATTGGCTGTTTGAATCGGTTCTGCGTCCCATATTTCTCTATGGCCAAAATACTGGTACACATGCGTAATTTAAACCGTGGGAAATAGATGACCTGGCGGCCGTAATCCCTTTGTAAAGAAATGGCTACAATAGCGACGAAGGAGTGAGTTCTGGAGTCTTCTCCGATTGGCATCTTCTTGCAATATCTCGCCTCCCAAACTACTGCAGTGTCTTCGAGGTGGAGGCTCATGCAATATACGAGTAACTGGCAGTGTTGTGACTCGAGCGAAATATCATAATTGTGAGCGATGTAAAGCTTCGTATTTATTTATTTATTTATTCCCTGTAATTTTCACACCGCAGTTTATCTCCCTTTTTGTGAATTGGACAGATGATGCTTCTGCGCCAATCGTCTGGGATCTCCTCGTCCTCCCATACTCGCAGGAGTAATTGATGTATGGCATTAGCTAGACCTGTTCCACCGAATTTTAGCAGTTCAGCTGGAATCTCGTCAGCGCCCGGCGCTTTATTTCGTTTAAGTGACCGCAACGCGAGATCAACTTCCTCTACTGTCGGAGGTTGTATCGGTGGGCCTAGATCAACAATAATATCGACGGCTTCTTGTGTGGTGATGTTAGTTGGTAGGTTCAGAAGCTCTTCAAAATAAGAGGCCCATCGTTTGTTAATGCCATCGGTGTCGCGAATGATGTTTCCATCCTTGTCCTTACAAAGGCTAGTGTTGGGTTTGTAGCCATTCTTAATTGTATTTACTAGTTTGTACGCTTGTCTGGTGTTCCTATTAGCTAAGTTTTTGTTTATATTCATCTGCTCGTCAAAGTATTTACGTTTCTTACGTCTAATTATTCTATTCTATTTTCGCCGTAGCTCGTCATATTTTTCTCTTCTGGCTCTGGTTCCTCGTTGAATCCATTGTCTGTAGGCCTCGTTTTTCGCGTCAAGTGAATTTTTGCATTCTTCGCCGAACCAGTCATTTCGCGCTCGTCTTTTACTACGTCTCCTTTAACTTCAGTGGGGCATGCACATTGATGAGCCAGAGATTGAAGAATCGAGTCTTAATGCGAATCGCACATAGCCGTTCATTTATGGGTTTGAAGTCAGTATTGCGCGGCTTGAGGTGGTTGTTTACTACAAATACTACTCCTTGCGGCCCGATGGATTGCCACTTGTAAAAATTATGTGCCATTTCTTGTCATTGATCTCGCTGCCAAGCCAATTTCTTTCCTGGACTGCAGTAAAGCTCAGTTTGTACTTTTCGACCTGTTGAAGGAGGGCCTTCTCGGCCCCCGGTTTGTTCAGGGAGCGTAAATTCCAGGATCCGAAAGAATAATCCTTTAGTTGTTTGCGTGGTCGTCGTTGATCCATCCAATCCGAGGCTTTTGTTCCAGGTTTCTTGACGTGGAGTGGTTTTTACAAGGACAAGTTGTCAGCACATCGATGAAGCCCATTCAGGGGATGGCCTCCGAAGATAGCTGCTTCAGATGGTTTAATAAACGTGCTGGAGTTCACACAACTATGTTGCAGGTCCACCTACGCAAGTCATTCCATCCTACTAAACTTGAGATGCTTAGGTGTTGGTCAGCCATTCAGGCTACAGCTATCTGCCTTTTTCCAAACTATCTTATCGCTAAGACTTGGCCGTCAGCGGTTTGAAACACTGCCGTTACCAGGGGGCGCCCACATGGAGGACTACGGAAAAGGTCTTTTGCGCCCCAGAGGATATCAACATGGATAGTCAAAATTTTGGACACACACATATATTAGAGCTCGAAGCGCCGCTATAACAACAACAACGCTCTCCTCCTTTTTGGAAACAATACAAAATCCCCAAACATAACACCAATTACCCCAAATTCAAAATCAGCTATACTAGAATCCTCAAAATTGTTGAAAACTTTCCCATTTCAATTTTCGGCTTACTCAAAATAGTGATGAAACCAGAAATATAAAAGGTGAAAAAATGAAATTGGCAGAAAGAATGCGTAATATCGTGGCGATGATGATTCTCAATGAATGTTAGTCTGAAATAAACGAATATGTGAGTCCTGCTGGGTTTTGGACCGTTGGAGGAAAACGATGCAGACGGCCAAGGCCCGACGTCGGGCCGAAGCGCCGCTATGATGATGATGAGTCCTCTTTTGTGAATGTATGGTCGTGTAAAAACTAGAATGTTATGATGTGTGCATACAAGGTAAGTCCGTAATGTCTTACGCCTAGTACGCACTGCGATTTTTCGAATGTTGTTGTTGTAGTGGCGCTTCGAGCTCTAATATAAATAAATAGATTTTTTTTGCGTCTCGCCAGAATACCCCACACCTCGACTCATTGTCGCCGTAAATTTCGTATGTATTTTCTGCTTCTTGCAATGATTCGAGGTAAACGAGATTCTGACAAGACTCAAAAGAATCTATTTATGCGTACTAGAGGTAAAGCGGAAAATCACGCATGCGGAAAGTGTATTTCCGCTTTAAGCAGTACGAACCTACCTTGTATGCATCATAACATCCTTTTTTCTAGTTTTAAGTGTTTTCTATAACTGTTAAAAGGTGCGTTCGCACGAAAAAATCTCCCGCTCTCAGTACTAACATATTTCATTCGAAGAAAAAAGTCTCCGCATCATTATGGGCAATTTTCACGCGAAAACAATTGCTTTGCACTTTATTTCGCTTGAAACCGGTTTTCTTTTGAGTAGAAGGCAAGTTCACGTGTCGTGTAGAGCGCCGCGATAATGTGCTGTATGCTCACTGTCACTTTTTCGTTTGAGAGATAAGTGCAACATTTACGCACGATGAGGTTAGTTCCAGCCTATATACGAATTTAGTGGAGAAAATTATAAAATTATAAAAGAATCCCCAACAACCCAAACCCCCATTTGTGGTTGGGGACTTTGGTTTGGTGATTCTGCGATATTGAGAAAACTTTTTTCTGTGTACGCATGGCGTTTAGGTCTTTGGGACGGAGATACTTTTGAAGGACGAGTCAGATCCGAGTTTAAAAAATTAAAATCAAACCTTTACACACACACATCAAACCTAATTAATTAAATTTTGTATTTACAGACTCTGGTTTTATTCACAATGCCGTCAAATTTTGTTTTACGGGATCCGAAGTGGAACGCACCGAACCGACAACAACAAAGCCGAATGGTAACAAATCCGTAACAACGGACTTTGTGATACTCCTATACTGCTTTGTTGGATTGATGGGCTCGTATTTGACATGGGGCGTATTACAAGAGAAAATCATGACACAAGAGTATCTGAATGCGGACGGCAAAAAGAGTTACTTTAAAGACTCCCAGTTCCTAGTGTTCGCCAATCGTTTGCTGGCCTTCATGATATCGGGAACGTATCTTTATGTTAAGAGCCAGACACGACATCGCACGCCCCTATACAAATATTCGTTTGCTTCATTTTCGAATATTATGAGTGCCTGGTTTCAGTACGAAGCCTTGAAATTTGTCAATTTCCCGACACAAGTGTTGGCAAAGTCATGCAAAATCATACCCGTCATGCTAATGGGAAAAATCATATTTCGAACAAAATATGAATTCTATGAATATCTGACGGCGATTTTAATATCCGTTGGAATGATGTTCTTCTTGACGGGAAGTTTAGACGAGAGCAAAGCATCATCGGTGACGACACTTACCGGACTGTTTTTACTAGCCATGTACATGCTGTTTGATAGTTTCACGTCCAATTGGCAAGGCGACTTGTTTAAGAGTTACGGAATGAGCCCGATACAAATGAGTTGTGGCGTGAATTTGTTTAGCGCCTTTTTTACGGCTGCCTCGCTCTCAATACAAGGAGGATTTTTTGCATCGTTGGAATTTGCATTGGCGGTAAGTGTATACATTTAGCGAGAGAGGATGAGAAACGTAATTGACTAACGAGAATTTGTTTATATTTCTTACAGCATCCAAAATTCGTGTTTGATTGCGTTGTTCTTTCAATAAGCTCAGCTGTGGGACAGTTGTTCATTTTTTATACAATTTCCGTATTTGGACCAGTTGTATTTACAATTATAATGACATTGAGACAGGTAAGCAACTTCTATGGATTTTTATACCCCTCACGAATGTGATAGGGTATATTAACTTTGTCATGAAGCAACGCATAGAAGAAGTATCTCCGACCATATAAAGTATATACATATATTCTCGGTCAGTATGACGAGGCGAGTCGATTAAGCTTTGTCCGCCTGTCTGTCTGATTCTATGCAAATTAGTATCTCATTTTTGAAGCTATCGAGTTGAAATTTTGTACAAAGCCTTTTTTTCTATTGAACGCTGTATATATGCGAGGGCAAAATGACTCTTCCATAGTCCTCTCCGTGGGTGCCCTCTGGAATGGCTAATCAAGCCAACCAAGTTTTGCAGTTCAAAACATATAACGATGATCATCCTGAATAGCCAATAACACCTGTGCGTCTCACGCAGTAGGTGAATGGCGAAGCTGCAACATAGTTGTGAGAACACCAAAACGTCACACCCAGCTGAAAGATCATCAAAAAACGCACGATCAAAAACACCATTGGAGAGCTACCTCTGCGCTATATAAAAAATAGCTCCCGGCGACTCTTAAGACACTTAAGGAAGTAACCCTTCCCCTAAGATTGGGTATGTAGGCTTGTAACCTCATCATCATCATCGTGGCGCGACAGTCCGACATCGGGCTTTGGCCGCCTGTAACCTGCATACCTGAAATCAATTTACACTCGAAACATTAAGCTTCGGATAACACGGAATAATTCACCGGCAACGACTTTCGGCTACAAACGGATTGAGCGAAACAAGGTAACCTGGATCGGGAACGACTTTATCACCAAGTTCCCAAACAGTACTGCTCTAAAATAACAAAGTCAATAAGGTGTTTTTAATTTCAAATTATAAAAATTCATGGACTTTGCGGTTACATAATTTTATCGTTTTTTAACACACAACTCAGTACTGCTCTACTCTGCAAAACGGCGATACATCAACTCGAATGGCAGGCGTCGGAATCCTGTTGACTAGGGAGGGCACGCCTATTTCTAATTGACTAACCCATCTCCAACCGTATCATCACAGCCAGATTCAAATCCAGGGTTAGAAACATCAGAATAATTCAGTGCTACGCCCCGACTGAACTAGCGGATCAGTCAGCTAACGACGCCTTTTATTAGTGACTTGGCGACACCTTCGACACTTTTTAACTGATTTTTGAGAAAAAATCAGTTATTCGACCCTCCCTCGATAACGAGTTTCGATCCCGGAGTTGGTTTTCTTTACGTTTCATGACTCCAGGAATCGATTCGCATCATTAGATTTTTTAGTGTCATTTATATACATATATTGTTGTATTCTATGTGCGGAGTACGTCTCTCTTGTGACATAGACTGTACACTAAGCTCCATCTCGAGCCATCGATGACAAGCACTAGCACTAGCGGATTCTCGAACCTTCTTCTGTAATCTTCGTTGATTAGTGGAAACCCGAGTCTAGAAACATCTCGAAACAGAAATCCAGTATAAAAGGCAAATGTCACCAGCAACAGCAAGTAGTTCTCATTCGTGACACTATCCGCTCGGAAGCGGAAAGGGGGATAATCGTTATCCACCGTTAACGAATAGTTAAAGCTAGTTTGACGTTGGTTGTTAGCTACGCGTGTGTAGTTCGTTTTGTAAATATGTAAAGTGTGTGTGTGTTTTCAATCGAAGTATTTTCATTATTCAGCACAAGAATATCTAACGAACCCGGCTTCGGTCAGTGGAAACATTACATTATATTATACTTGGTGTCACTTTGGATAGCATGGTAACGTCATACCACTACGTTCGGCAATAAAATGAGAATGCACAGTAAAGTTTTCAACGCGCTCACCGGTAGTTTCTGGGGAAACGATAAGGAAACTGGACTGTACTGGACAAGTACAAACCACACTGGAAAAACATCCAGTCATGTGAAAATGTGGCTCTCACCGTGACAGGATGTCGTCTGATGTCCTCTCAGGATAACTTGCACTAAAAAACAACCATGCTGCCTATCAAATGCCACAACTACCTCTTCACCAAGCAGTACCTTGTGGGCTGCTACTGCCATGGTCATCCTAATAATAAGCTTGATAAAACGCCGCCACCCCATAACATCAGACATGGCCTGGGGGACCTTGAGAGAAAAATCCAAACGTACTCGTACAAAAGGGAGCCATTTGACGATGCGACTTACAAAGCTGCCATTGCGTCAATTCATACACAGAAGATACAAACATCAATTGCGGAAATTAATTGCAATCCTGTACTTCAAGCCCGACCACCAACCGTCTCTCGTAGTTAGACAGTTGGCTAAACTTTATAGTTTTCGTAATCTTTTTTCTGGCTGTTTCTTGTATTATTAAATAAATTTTAAATAATAGTCCGGGGTTTTAGATCCGGATCTAAGAACTGAAGAAGGGAGTACGTTCCTTTCGAATCATTCAATTCTACAAATACAAATAAAAAACTCGTAAAGGAAAAACCTGGACCATTATTTCAAACTTAAACTTTATTGTTTCTAAGAAAAAAGGATCAAAAATGGTAAAAACTTGAAATGGTAAAACTTGAACTTTTCACGAGAGCTATTTTCGTGACGTCGATCGCAAATTATGAAGACTTTTACTACCTTTATTGATACCAGGGTTGTATAGTAAAACATCCAGAAGCTGTTTTTTGATGTTTGTAGAATGTACAAAAAGTGAGTGTTAGCGATTTTTCTTACTGTACGGATGTTTAAACTGCGCAGGAATTTTTTGTGTTTACTTTAAAGTATTTTTACCCTAATTTCAAATGCCCATAATATACATAAAATTATTTGGGGAACTAAGAAATTGCTCAAGCCAATATTATTAATTTTTTAAGTTTTTCGAGTATGGATTCCCCTTAATACAGTGGTTCTCAACCTTTTGGATCCCGTGCCCCCCTTGAGCGGTTCACAAATCCTGACGCTCCCTACTAAAAATCGAAATGTAATGTACTGATTTACGCTGAATAGAGAAGAAAATAATTTGTTTTCTAAATTAGGGATGTTTGGTTCCTTTAGCTCTTTCATGGTGTAATATCCACTATGCTCATGTCATAAAATAAAAAATACAAGCGACACTGATTAGAAATTATATATATTAAACGCACGCAGTATTATAACATATTTACTTTTTGAATTCATTCGATACATATTTGTTAACTGTTTTGAAAAATGAAGCACTTAAGCCCAATGATCAATGCGACCTTTGATGTTGAATTTTTTTTACTAAATCGGATATTCGAGGTGCAATATTTGTCAGGGCAATTCTCATATCAGCAGCAACATCAAGTCTATTCCGTTGTTTGTTTTTTATTAAGAGAAGAGCAGAAAATCCTTGCTCGCATAAGTATGTCGTGGAAAAGAGCACCAAAAATTTAACCGCAACATTTTGAAGCATTTTATATGATCTCCCACTTTTAATCCAGAACTCTTCCAGACCTCGTGCTTCATAACTATCTTTCACCGTTCTATCATTTTGCAAATCGATAGCTTTCTCCTGCAGCTCATCAGGTAGTTCTTCTACGTTAGAAGTAAACGGATTACGTACCATATTTTTTATTAGTATTAGGTCACTTCTTTCTTCGGGAAAATATTTTGAAAACTCAGATGCCAGAATCTGAAGATGTTGGACAATCTCGGCTTTTAGGTCTGTGGCCAATTCTTTATCTGAAACTAATTTTGCCAAGTTCACGAAAGATGTAAAATTACCCATTGAAACTTTTTTTTATCCATAAATTGATTTTTTTACAAAGGCCTGGATTCTATCCTCGTTTTTAAAAATATTGCTGTTCTCATTTTTTCCCGAACCTTGCAAACTGAGGCTAAGCTCATTTAGATGGTCAGAAATATCTGCGAGGTACGCTAATCCCAGAAAATTATGTTCGGAATGAAATGTAGAAAGTAGAGAACTTTTTTTTCTTCTAAAAATGCACATACTTCGTCTCTTAAAGCTACTAGTCTATGCAACATGTTGCCTTTTGACAGCCACCTTACTTCAGTATGGAATAGCAATTGCTCATATTCCGAGGACATTTCTTGGCATAATTGCTTAAACAACCTAGTGTTCAAAGTGCTGCTTTTGATAAAATTGACAACTTTGATTGATACATTTAAAATTGATTTTAAACGGGCTGGGAGCGTTTTTGAAGCAAGTGCTTGTCGATGGATAATACAATGTGTTGTGACCATTGACGGATTCTTTTTTTTCATCAAACTAGCAAATCCGGAATCGCGACCAAGCATGGCAGGGGCTCCATCTGTGCATATACCCGCCAGTTTCGTCCATTCTAGCTCATTTTTTTTGAAAAACTCATCAATAATAGCCATTATATCAGCTGCTTTTGAGGTGGTTTTAAGAGTGGCCGAAATTAGTAAGTCTTCCTTGAAGACATTTTCTTCGATGTCTATGTATCGAACATAAACAAGAACCTGGCAGCATTTTGCAATATCCGTTGTCTCATCGCATTGCAGAGAAAAATACGGTGAGTTTTTAATTTTCTCAAGGAGCTGACTTTCTACATCAGCTGCCATTTCATCCACCCGAAGCTTAATCGTGCTGTCTGACAGTGGTATGTCTTTAAGCTTGTTCGTTGCTTCAGCGCCCGACACTATTTCTGCGGCTTTTAAAATACATGGTTTTATCAGAGACTCTCCAATAGTATGTGATTTCTTCGATTTCGCGATAAGTAGTGCAATTTCATAAGAGGCCACAGTATTTTTTTCGGAGTCTGCACTCCTCGTGCCACTTGGACCCAGCTTAACTTTTTTTAGGGACTCCAATTTGCTTATAAAAAACTCTTTCGGTTTGTCCTTTAGAGCTGCATGAACGTTATTCAAATGACGTTCCAGGCGAACTGGTCTTAAGGCATCATTACTTAAAACGGTATAGCATACGACACATTGTGGAACAGTCACCCCGTTCTTTTCTATGGCAGTAAATCCATATTTGATGTAGTCATCTGAGTACTTTCTTTTTTTGTTGGAGGATGCTGTAATAATTTTAATTCAAATGAAATAATTTCTCTAGTAATATTCTAGAGAAATATTTTCTTACCGGCAACAGAAGACATTATAATTAACTGTAAACGTCCGGCGAAATAAACTACTAAATAACGTATGCACTTATTGCGTTTATAAACGTTGACGAGATGTACACACCCTTGCTAAGCACAACGATTAATAACATAATTGGCATGCTTATCAGATGCTTATGCCCTGACTCGTTTTAAGTTAGCGGTATTTTTCCAGAAAAAAAATGAAATAGGGATTGAGCGTTGATGGAAAATAATAAAATAATTGTCCAGCAGAAAGTTTTGGATTTATACTGAAGTTGTTATTGCTGTTATGTCGTAGTCAATTCTCTGTATTAACCCATTAGTGCATGAAGATCTCTGACATGTTTTGACTATAATTTCATCGACATGTGAATTTCGTTCCTCGCCCCCTTGGAAGGCCGTGATGCCCCCCTTGGGGGGCGCGCCCCACCGATTGAGAATCTCTGCCTTAATAGGTACCTGTAATAAATTCCGAAATTCAAGGAGTCGAAACTCTCTCTCAATTGCCCTAACCCCTTGTGGGGCATAGCGCGTCAACTGTTCCATGTGGCCCAGTTGACGTTTCGACGGCATAAACTGGTTTCGAAGAATGCAGTTGGCAGCATGCATCTCCTGTAAATCCATGGCCACGAACGTCGTCGTGTAGAGATCACAACCAGCTTCTTGCCAAGCAATACCTTGTGGGCTGCTATCGCAGTGATCACCCTAATTTCAATCTCATGGACAAGACGCCGCCGCCCAGACATGTCAGGCGCGACCTGAGGGACCTTGAAAGAGACGTCCAGAGATACAAAAGGGAACCATTTGAGAGTAACGCACATAGGTCGGCCATCGCAGCAAAACATCGAGAAGAGGTCAACAAGTCAATAGCAAGCTTAGGTTCGAATCCAGTGCTCTCGTCCATACCACCAACGATATCTCAGGAAGAGGAAAGACTTCCGAGAGCTACGAGAACAACACTCGGTCAGGCTGGTGTTCGCGACTGAACTCCTACCTATCTCGCATAGACCAGGACGTCTCAAACATCTGTCCTGCTTGTAACGGAACCCCTCACGACGTAAACCATATCTTTCACTGCCCAGCTGCGCCCACTCACTTGACTCCAAGAGCGCTGTGGGAGAACCCAATAGAGGCAGCTAACTTTCTATCCCTCGACACCGGGGATGAAGACGAAACTGTTGGCATGTAACAGACAAACACATCGAATTCTGACCATTGCTACAACAACAACAACAACAACGTCGTCGTGTCGTGTTTCTCCCATCTCCTGTATTTGCTAGCATTTTTCGTAAAACAAACATTTTGCAAAATAGAGAGTTAATATTGCTTATGCAATAAAATTGCAGTGTTCTGTTTAAAAACTGGTTTGAAATTAATTTTCCACGGTAGTTGTTTGATGAAATATATTCATTCATCCAAGAAAAGGGATGCACTGAGTTTGGGCCGAAGACTTATTCACGATATTTTAGGGGGAAATAATCGTTTTACTGTCAAAAATCCACAAAAGATTTCAAAATTGAAAAAAGTAGTGCTTTTAGATCCTTGTACTTTTTAAAAATTTTCTAACGCTTGACAGATTAAAAAGTCACTGCACGTCACTGCTATCTAGTCCCAATTTTTCAGTTCAGTACCGCATCGCAAGTGGAGCTAAATCGCAATCTAACTAATCCGATACGTTCACATCGTGGGGATTTAGCGGTGATTAGTCTATACTGGAACCTAGTCCAGCGATATAAATGTAGTCAATGTTGCACAAAGTTATGTAATAAAAACATTAAATCGTGTTTTTTTTTCTATTTCAGGCGGTGGCAATTCTATTATCATGCCTAATATATCACCATACAATATCTGTAATAGGCATTGCAGGAATTATTGTCGTATTCATTGCCATTTTCTTAAGAGTATATTGCGACCAAAGGCACAAAGCACTTCGGCGTCGAGCTGAAGCTAACAGGACTAAGCTTGCAGTTTAGACGTATGGATATTTCAGTGACACAAATTATTAAGAATGTATTTTAAACGTGCCATACACACGCCGATCGATCGACCGATCCGTCGATATCGATATCGGCCGATGGATCGGCCTGTGTATGCACTTATCGTAGACGATTTTTTTTACAGTTATATATATAGTTTTTGATCAGCTGACATTTTGTGGCGATCCATCGGGCGATGGATCAGATAATGTATGGCGGCTATTAAGTATTTAAAAGCACCGGCTAAGTTTATACTACACAGCAGAATGGAAACACGCTGTGCCAGCAGTATCGTAGCAGCATTGCAGCGGCTTATTGTATTATGGACAGCAGTCCCATCTAGGTTATCCATCAGCTACCAAATTTCACAGCGTAAAACTGATTACTGACAGAAAATCGTTTGAATATGACAGCGCGGGTGTCAATTCTGAACAGCCATTGGCTAAGCTCATGACACTCAGCGGTTGGCCTACTGTTGCGAATTTGTTTTATGAATTCTCTGCACTGAGTTTCTGATGGACACAACATTCTGTGCCATATGCCATTTTCTCCATCACCAAAAATGTCTCTGCTGACTGGGACGAGCATATGCTGACAGTTCTGAAATGCTATCTGCGCTGTCATATTCATATGATTTTTTGTTAGTAGTCATCATCATCGTGGCGCAACAGCCCGACGTCGGGCTCTGGCCGTCTGGATCGCTGTCCTCCAATTATCTGGATCACGAGACCGCATCCCCCAACCTTAGAAGTCTAGGAGTTGCGCGGCGTCTGCATATACTGAGGTCTCCCAACGAGCTCTCGGTCTTCCTCGCACTCTTGCTCCGTCGACTCGTCGTCCTTTCATCACTTGTTTAGGCATGCGAACATCGTTCATTCGTTCTACATGCCCTGTCCATTGAAGACGCTGTAGTTTGACGGTTTTCGAAACTTCCAGCTTATCGTACATTTCATACAACTCATGGTTGTACCGGATGCGCTATCCATCTCGGTCGTAAACTGCTCCGAAAATTCAGCGCAGGACTTTCTGTTCAAATGTGTTTAGCATGTTTTCGGAGGCTTATGTTAGGGTCTAAGTTTCGCAGCCATAGCATACTACTTGGGCTGAAAAATCCCGGGATTTTTAATGAAAACAAGTTTTTTTTTGGGCAAAGTTATATTTATTCCTCAACATACAACTATGTTGTTGTCTCCGAGAGTGATACACTTAGTATAGCGATTTTCCAACATTTCGGTGCCCTTTCTGTAGGAAACATCCAAGCCTTCGAAATACGCCTCGGTTTCCGCGATGACTTCCTCATTCGATCTGAATCTCTTTCCCTGGAGCCATCGCTTGAGGTTTGGGAACAGATAATAGTCGCTGGGGCCAAGTCTGAAGAATACGGTGGGTGAGCGACCAATTCGAATCGTAATTGGTCTAATTTGGCCATCACTTTCAAGGTCATGTGTGACGGTGCGTTATCGTGATGGTACAGAACTTTTTTCTTCGTCATATGGGGCCGTTTTTTCTTTATTTCGTCTTTCAAGTTTGTCCAATAACGCTGCATAATACATATAATAATAAGAACGGCCACAGGAGTTCTTCCCTTCTGCAGGTAATCGATGAAGATTATGGTAATGGACTAATGTCTCATCCATCGTCACAAAACGCCGAAAAAATTCCGCTCGATTACGCTGCAATAACGCCAAACCGGCCGTTGAATCATCAACGCGCTATTGTTTCTGATCGACGGTCAGCAAACACGGCACCCATCGCACCGATAGCTTTTTCATCTCCAAAAGATCGTGCAAAATGTATACCGCTCGTTCTTTTGACATGCCCACGGCCTCAACTAATATTACGTTTACACTATCCCCAGATTACTTCATCTGCGCCGGCTGATTTAATCTGGAACTGTCAAATACATAAAATACAATTTTAAACTCACCACACCCAGATTAAGCAGCAGATGAAGTAATCTGGGGATAGTGTAAACGTAATATATTTCGCGCATTTTCACTTACGATCATTCAAAACAATTCCATGCACCTGCTCTTTTGGCCTTCCAGAACGAGGTGCGTCTTTGGTGCTTGTACGTTCCATTGTAAATTCACTAAACCACCGATAAACTGTTATTCTCGAAGGAGCAGATGTGGGATGATATTTCTGCAACCATTGCAAAGATTGTTCAGAAAGTTTTCCCATCAAACCACAATGTTTGATCAAGATGCGATATTTCTGTTTTTCCATTTTTTTTACAAAGGCGAAAGTAGGGTCACTTAAACTAATGTAGCTTGTAAACGAATGGACGAAATGTCATGAACCTTCATACATAAAGTAGTGATAGATGAGCCTCTCGAAATAAGTCGTGTTCATTTTCTAGTGGTGCCACCTATTGGAAAATTCCGGGACTTTTCAGTCCATGTAGTAGCACTGGTCGAATGATGGTTTTGTATATGCGGTGTTTCTGTGCAGGTGCTTCGATTCCATTATGGAGAGGACCAAGAAAACAGTCTTTATTTGCTAGCTGTATCCGTCGCTTGATTTCGTCAGTTTCGTTGGCGTCCTTTGACAGGTTGCTACCCAGGTATGTTAGGTCGTTTACGACTGGGGTCCTAGTTCTTGATTGCATCATTATTTTTGTTTGTCCTCGTTGATGCGTAGTCCAACTTCTTTTGCAGCGGTGTCAAGAGTATGTTAAAGTTCTTCTGTGTCGGTCAGTTTTTGGGAGATGATATTAATGTCGTCTGCGTACACTAGTAATTGTGTCGACTTGATGAGTAGTGTGCCGCTGTTGTCCGTATCCATTACTCGAATGGCGTCTTCAAGTGCTAGGTTGAAGAGCGTCGGTACCAGTCAATCGCCCTGCTTCAGACCAGTACGTGTTTCAAAATGATCAGTCAACCTGTTCTGATTCCTGACCTGTGAGACGGAGTTGGTCATCGTCATCTTTGTTAGTCGTACTAGTTTTGCTGGTATACCAAATTGCATCATGATGTTGTACAGTACACCACGGTCGATAATGTCGTATGCTTGATTAAAGTCGACAAATATTTGGTATACGTCAACGTTGTATTCCCAGTACTTTTGCAGGATTAGGTTAACCGTAAAAAGTTGATCGGTTGTGAAGCGACCAGGTCTGAAACCGCCTATGATTCGTTCGGCGTACGTTTTTTTTCTATTCTCCAGAATTTTCGTCAGTATTTTGTTGGGATTACAGACTAGTGAAATGCCTCTGTAATTCTTACACTGCAATTTATCTCCCTTTTTGTGGATGGGAAAGATGATGCTCCTGCGTCAATCATCTGGGATCACCCCGTCCTCCCAGATTCGCAGAAGTAGTCGGTGTATGGCATTTAATAGACCCGTTCCACCGGAGTTTAGCAGGTCAGCTGGAATCTCATCAGCGCCCGGCGCTTTATTTGGTTTGAGTGGTAGTCAGTTTTGTTAATTGCCTTGACACCTCCAGGGGCTGGGGCGCGTAATCATCTCTTGCATTTTTATGCCTTTTTGACGTTTCGAGGGCATATCTAATTTTTGGAAGTACAGTAGCTAGCATGTAACTCAATCTGAACCATGGCCTCGAGATAAGTTAGCAACATCTCATTTTCTAGATCGTGACGGTATGTCTTGTGCAGAGGTGTGTGATCAGCAACACGCTCAACCGAGTTATTTACCCCATAAATTGGTACTCATTTAACAGCCGAGTGGGCTTATAGTCCGGCACGTATGTAAATCCCCTTTTTTATCGAAAACTACTGCATTCAGTAGGTATGGTAGTGCGTAGAAGGCGAACGTGCTAGCCGTGGTTAACTGACGGATGACTAGATGCGACTGTTGTTCATAATACAACAAGCCGCTTCAATGCTGCTTCGATACTGCTGGCACAGCGCAGCGTGTTGCGATTCCGCTGGGTATGTGTGTGTGTGTATGAACTTAGCCAATGTCTCGCAATATATAGATTTTATTAATATTGACTTTTGTATGGCGAATGTGTAATGTATATACTCATTTATATGTGGATCATATTTGTGTTGTTGGCAACAATGCATGCGCATCTTGACGTAAGAATCATAATCCCTTAAGCTACTTACTAAGCAAATACTTACATGAGCACTGCCATTCAGGGAATAAATTATTTATAAAATCGAAGGAAAAAACACTGCTCATCCCCGCATATTATGTACACAGAAAAAAAAACAAAACAGTATATAAAGAGGGTATCAGTTGCGCTAGCATTATATTACAAATCAATGTATGTACCAAATAATTGATGTCTTTATGCACAAATTAAGTGTTGAGAATTCGTTTTCTAATTGTCGCATTCCAAACGTGTGCGCTGCGAACGTACTAAATGACCACTGTACTCGCGTTTAAAAAATATATATTTCATGGCTTGGCTGTGTACACTTTAAGCATTGTATAAATGTTACCATGGAATTGATCAAATATATGGCGATATTTCGTATCCCAATCCCAGTGAAATGTATCGAATTTGCAGCATTAATATTACACTTATAACTAGCAACCACCTAGTAACTAATAAGAATATTGTAAGCGCAGAAAACAAGTAACAAAAAATATAAAAATAAATTAAGGAATTTTGCGAAAAGCTTAATATTAAGTAATTTGGGTGTTGTTTCATAAATAAATCTCATCAGGATTCATGTAAATAAGTAAAATTTCATGTACTGGAAACTACTTAAATGTATTGAAATGTTGTGAAACTTTGCTTTGTGAAAAAAAAAACAAAATAAATACAGCAATATATAAAACGAGCTTGTTTTTTTTCGTATTTATACTAGATACATTTAAAATGGTAGACTGTAATCACACACATAACGTGCATATTCTTGAGAGGAACCCGCTTCACGGGAACCAGGTAAAGTTTATCAATCGAGATGGCGATCTTGAGCGGGAATTTTTGAATTCTGGGTGATGTTGGCGTGCTTGTCCATCGTCAGAGCCACAACAATTTTCCCACCAAGCAGTCCTTAGTTGTCTGTTATCGAAATTACTATCCTAATATGTATCTTATGGACGAAATCCTACCGCTACGTCATGTAAGGCGTAACATGAGGTTCCTCGAGAGGGGAGTCCCATTCCTGCGGCAGCCGGTTCTACGCACCGGAGCGACCCGTTTCACAATGGCCAAGAGCTGCCAAAACCTTTCAATGCAAGGAGGAAAGTGTGTTTGTATGTTACATGCCTCGTATCGTTTTTTATGTTCACTGGGAGCATTACATCTCGGCCATAGAGAATAACTATGGAGGAGCAATCCGCATATACTCAACACTAAACTATTTGAAGCAATTCCAGTCGTGAAAAGTAAACAGAAAGACACACGCCCTCCACTGCGCAACACCCGCGCAGCCTATATAAAAGCACAAGAAGTACACGAGATGTCATCCCCTCTCCTACTTTTACTATTGGAACAATAACATTCCAGTCTGTCTCTCTGCCGCGGAACACCAGCCCGATCCATATAGAAGAGATGTCAAATTTCCATCCTCCTTCCTACTTCCTCACTTGTGGCGAATTGCTTGGGTTCTCTCGCTCTTTTTCATTTCCTCCGATACTCTCTCTTCAAAGATCTCGGCGCAACTGCTCTCAGTGCTACTTCTCCCCGCCGGTATTGAGAGAAACCCTGGCCCGTGGATCTGCTGCGTATGCGACAGAGTGCTGCATCCAAACGCTGCTACACAGTGGCGTAGCTAAGGTATTTAGCGCCCGGGGCAAAACTTCAGTATGATGAAATGGATGAAGGGCGGAGCTTCGTGTTGAATTTAAGGACGAAAATTTAAAAATTCATAGTGAAGGCGAGAAGTTTTTATTTCCGAATACGTTGTCTTAATAAAACTGTATTAACATCACCCATTTTTATGATATTTCCAACAATCAGAAAAATTACAGACACTATTGTGTTTAACGTTTGTTTGAAAAATTCATTCAGCACTTAAAAACTCACTAACTTGTGGTGAATTGCATCAGTGCGTACTGATATTTTCGGTGAATTTTTTCGGTGCGCACCAAACTCTTGCGGAGTCGGGCCCCTGGTCGACTGTTGAAAAAAATACTCGCCTAATGCGTAGCCTGTAGCTTGTAGTTGGAAATTCAAATGTTCAACCTATGTTATAGCCCCCATATCCGATGCAATCCGTCGTCAGATCGATCTGACAATATTGTGATCGTCAGATCGATCGTACAGTGTATGCGACTATCGTTGGCGATTTTTTTGACAGTTCCGTATAATTTCAATCGTCAGATATTTTGTGGCGATCCATCGTCAGATCGATCTGACGATGGATCGCACCGTCTATGGCAGGTCTAAGGTAAATGAATGCTTTCTAATTTGACATTTCGCTGCTGTTGCTGCTGCATTCTGCGTTCAATCTGGGTCGGGCATTAGCAACTCCAGTGATCTCTATACTCACATCATATTCCTGGTGGTTCGCCTGGTGGTTCTACTGCTAACATCGTTTATAAAGAAGTTTGTTGTAGTTAACTATGAAGTTCCTTCTATTTTAGCTTAAGTTTACCCTCATCGTCGTAGTGTTTAGTAAGCAGAGAATAGATTAATTATGTTTCAAAAAAATGTAATTTCGATCGTCAGATATTTTGTGACGATCCATCGTCAGATCGATCTGACGATGGATCGCACCGTCTGTGGCGGGTCTATAGCCCACATATACGATACAATCCGTCGTCAGATCGATCTGACGATATTGTGATCGTCAGATTGATCGCACCGTGTATGTGACTATCGTTGACGATTTTATTGACAGTTCCGTATAATTTCAATCGTCAGATATTTTGTGGCGATCCATCGTCAGATCGATCTGACGATGGATCGCACCGTCTATGGCAGGTCTAAGGTAAATGAATGCTTTCTAATTTGACATTTCGCTGCTGTTGCTGCTGCATTCTGCGTTCAATCTGGGTCGGGCATTAGCAACTCCAGTGATCTCTATACTCACATCATATTCCTGGTGGTTCGCCTGGTGGTTCTACTGCTAACATCGTTTATAAAGAAGTTTGTTGTAGTTAACTATGAAGTTCCTTCTATTTTAGCTTAAGTTTACCCTCATCGTCGTAGTGTTTAGTAAGCAGAGAATAGATTAATTATGTTTCAAAAAAATAATCGAGGTTAGTGTCAAGTTGTGAGCGAAGCAAACAACGCGAGCGCGGCGAGGACTAGGTAAAAGAGGGAGCGAAGCGAGTAAGTAATAAAAGCGAGTTTTTTTTCGATTTTAGTAGTATATTTTTTTCATAAAATATAAATACAAACATATCATTAATAGGGTCATTCATATTCATGTGTGATTACAGTTTTTTGTTATCTTATTAAAATTCACTTGCTTTCTTCTTCTTTGTGTGTGTGTATTTTTGTTAGTATTGTATATGTTACACTAATATCATTAATACTGTCTTTAATACTAATAGAAACATTATAAACTTCTCTTCATATTTATGTAGGCTTTAACAAATTTATGTGTGTATGTATTTATAAGTATTTCGACGAACTCGCTTCCTTTTTTTTTGCTGCTAGTATTTTGTTTAATTAGTATTTTTTACTTGTTGTGCTTATGTACTGATCATTTTTGATATCTATGACGATTAGGAGTAACCAATGATTTATGAAGCATTTAAAAGTTCTCGTCAGCATGTGTGTTGACTTGTAAACGATCTTAGAATCTGATCCATTGCAGTAACATAGGGAAAAGCTGCGCTAATTTAATGTCCTTTTTTTTAACTATTACTCGTACATTAGGTTCGCACTAGCGGCCAAACTACTTAATCTGACCAGATAACTGGATCAGAAGCTTTTACATACAAATGAGACGTTTCTGATTAAATCAGCTGGCAGGTCAAGTGGTTTTGTTGCTAGTGTGAACGTAATGTTAATTGCAAACGCAATATCAATTTTCTAATTATGTATATACAAATGGTCTACTAATAATTCTGTTATTAAATTATCTGTTCCTGTTTTCTAATTATTCTCACATATGCACTGTCCGATCGATTATTCGCATAATTTCGCATTTTATCATGATATCCTATTTGCTATTATGTAAACTTGGTTACCTCATTATTCATGATTTCTTTAAAACATAACCTAATCCTCTTGCTTAACTATAAATGTCTTATAAATATGCTTTGAATGTTTGACAAATATTTACAATGCGACTTTCCGTTAAATGAAATAATGAAATTTTAAATGTACACAGATAAATTCGTTTTTAGTTTTTTTTTCCTTTTTCGTTTTCATGAAAAGTCGAGTTAAAAACAAAAAAATAAATGTTAGTAATAAAAAATGGTTTATTATTAAACTGAGCATATTTCTTTTAAAGTTTAGTATTGGATTCACACTAGCGGCTAGATCACTTGATCTATTTGACTGTCTAACAGCTGATTTATATTCTCTGTGACTGGGTATCGTTCTTCGCGTCAAGAAAGTATAATTCCAGCTTTAAGGACGCATCACAGCTGATGGTTCATGCCGCTTGGAAGTCGCTAGATGCATGAGTGAGCGGTAGTGAAAACGCTTCACAGTGTTGGATTTTTTCCCTTCTGAACGTACTCATAATAAAAAAAGTGTGGAATATAAAAATTAATATAAAAATTAATAAAAAGAAGTTTACATCGAAAATATCTTGCAAATACGAATCGGAGAATACTGGAAAATTAAGATTTGTGTTCCACAATATGTATATTGTTCGAGTTTCGCTAATAACCAAAAAGCCTAAAGTGCACAATGTTCAATGAAGTTCGTTTATTGCATTTTTAACGAATATAAATGGGACATACACATAATTACATATTTACATAATCTCTTTTATACTTAAAGTTACCAGGAAATGACATATACATACGCACTAATATTTAAGGCTGCCCGCATATTGGACAGCGTTCGCGTGTTTTCTCTTAACGGTCTGCATTTTTGCTTTGTCCAGCATAGACGCAACTCTACCAGTTTGACAAATATTCGACTGTTATCGTATCAACAAGTTGTGTTGATAATTGTTGTGTGTTAAAAGAGATAATTGGGTAAAAACAGTGTGCTAATAATACGTCTTGCTGTTGCCTGTTTTGATACACATTTCTTATCTAATTAGTTGTTTTATCACACAACAATCAACATTATTTATTGCTATGATAACAGCCGAGTATTTGTCAACCTGACAGAGTTGCGTCTTTGCAAAAACAAAACAAAGACAAACATGCGAACGGCATTCAATATGCGGGCACTCTAAGTGTGTGAATGTATCTATCTATCCTTATTTGCAGGAGGAAAAAAATATACAAATTCTATATTATTTGCATTTCGATATTTTTTTATAGTGCTTTATGAATGATAATCATTTCGCCTGACTAGTTTCATATTTTTTGTTTTCAATCAGTGAGTTTTTAATTGTTCTAGTTTTTGTTTTCCTTATCGTTTTCTACAAAATCTTCTTAAATCTAGATTTTTTTTTTGTTCTTTTATTACTTTTAAATATAGACAAAAGTAAGGATTTGACGTTTATTGAAACCAATTTGTTGAAGACTGGGTTTGTTCTTGATTTTAGTATTTTTTGATGTTGTTGTCTTTCGTTTGTCTGATACGATTTACGTTTAATGTTTACCAAGTCTGAATATGAAATTGTGATTTGCTAATATAATTCTCTGTAGAGTTGATGTGATTTTTTAAAAAATCTCTATCGCAGCATGTGTGTACAAACACGATCGCATTCTTGTATTAAAAAGAGTGCAAACAGTGAAAAATTTTATTTATTAAGTAGATGTGTATGGGTGCTAGTGTATTTAAAAAAAAAAGATGCTAGGTTTACTTACAGTAGGAACGGTCTAGTACTAGTTTTAACAAATTCGTTTGATAAGATGGTTGCTAATTCACTACCTGTTTACACTGTTTGGAGATTTAGTTGTCGTAGTCGTAGAACGTGACTAAGGATAGGATGTGTATGCCAGCAACTTCCGTCATCCGAAAACTTATATATGCTAACGAAACGTCAACTATGCATCGAATATGGACTGACTCTTACCGGTGACGACTTTTGGCATTGCCATATAAAAATATAGGCCTACGCCCAGCTGATTTTGACGGCTAAATTACGCAATTATTTCCTTTGATGACTTCATCGTATCCACAATCCAGTGGTCGGCGACTGATGGCGGCGAGTCCCCGGTATTTGTGCGTTCCATGTTTAGTGTTTGTTTTCCGCGTTCAGTATTTATTTGTTAGTAAAATTTCATCTAGTGATCCGAGAAAACAAACACGTGCGCGATGAAAGTGTGTCGTGCGGTCAAAAGATGTATTTTGTCAAGTGTGAACTGTTCCACGTTACTCTGCAACTGATCCCCGGGGCTGCGGCTTCGACCAAATTGCTGCAAGTGTCCAGAAAGTGTGTTTTTAGAGGACTAAAATGCCGTCTGACGCAATTCCAATTGTAAACATATGTCGTGCCGGGGATACCGTTGTGTGCAGTCACTGCCTTGGCAAATGAATTAATGAGGCCTGTATTTTTAGATGGTAATGCTTTTGGCTATCTTCGTTCAATGACAAAGATTGGTTTGTGGAATGTGCCTACTTTCCTGAACAATAGATCAGCAGACACACATTTCCCTGGAAGTTCGGCTGTTGCCGCACTTCTCGCATAGCACCATGTGCCAGTGCATCCATTCTGTCTCGTGAAAATATTTTGCGGGCAATCTTCAGCTTCGAACCTTTTAAATCGGCTGATGGACTCGATGGCATCATTTCGGCGGACTTGAAGCATATCCATAGATAGAGGGCATCCTGAGGGCCTGCCTGAGGTTGGTATACGTTCCTAGCATCTGGAGGGAAGTGCGGGTTGTTTTTATCCCGAAAGCGGGTAGAAGTTGACATGCGCGTCTTAACCACCTCAGACTCATCAGTCTCTCTTCCACCATGCTGAAACAACTAAAGAGAGTGGTTGAAATACGATTTCATGCATATTGGAAAGTTAAGTCGGTGTATACGGCTTTGCACTCTTTGGTCAGTTGCATAGAAAAATCTCTGATCAAAAGGAATACACCATGGTTGTTTTCCTGTTTCCCTTCGGGGGTACTTTCAATAATATTAGACCTAGTACGATCGTTGAGGCACTCTTGGACCTCCATATTGATGACTCGCTTTGTAAACTCGTTAACACGCTACTAACATCTAGGCGAATACATACTATCTTGGGTGCATCGTCGGTATGTAGGTGGGTCTGTAGGGAACCTCCTTTTGTCTGGAATCTAGGAATCAACAGACTCCTTCTAGACCTGGAGAAGATTGGCTGCAAAGTAATTGCATATCCGGATGGCGCTGCCATCGCTGTAACAGGTAAGTTTCCCGAACGCCTCAGGGGGTTGTTGCACATGGTTAAAACGGAGCTTGTGGTCATAAGTAGAAAATACATATCGAACCTCTCACACTGGAGGGCATTAAACTGGTCTTCACCAACAAAGCCGAAGAATGCTTAGTTGGAAGCCCAATATTGAAGAACAGGTGAACAAAGCTACTATTGCAGTCTACTTGTGCAGGAAGGCCAAAGGTAAGAACTGGGGCTTGCAACCGAAAGTTATATATTGGATATATGCAGCTGTATTACTTTACGGTATAAGAGTGTAGTCCGGATGGCGCAACGGTTAGCACGTTCGCCTTCTATGCACTGGGCCCCGGGTCGACTCCTATCGAACGCGGTAGTCTTCGATACAAAAGGGGATTTACGTGTCGGACTATGAACCCACTCAGCTGTTCAATAAATCGGTTGAGCGTGTTGCTGATTACACACCTCTATACAACACACACCGGCACGATCTAGTACAAGTAAATAAGATGATACTAACTCATTTCGAGGCCTTGATCCAAAATTGGACTGTTGCGCCAGTTATTTATTTATAAACATGTAGTGGACGGCACTTAGAGTAGTGGCTTGTCATAATCTTCTGGGGAAAGTACAAAGGTTAACTGCGCTGGCACCAACGGGGGCTTTTAGAACTACTCCGTGAGCAGGACTAGATGTGTTGGTCGGCTTACTCCCATCGGACATTTTCGACGAAAAGCTGGCGGCAATCACGGCTTTACACCTTCGAGAAACTGGCGAGTGGCATATGCTGAGGGGTGGACACTCAGCTTTATTGGGTAATTTTGATCTCCCAATAGAGACAGACTACACTTCTCCAAAACACGCTTTTGGTCGGAACTACACCAGCCTGATTCCGTCAAAGAGTCTATGGGATAACAATACGCCCCTGACCATCGAATACATGGTCATATATACAGTTGGCTCTAAAACCGAAAGCGGGGTTGGGGTTGATGTTTACTCGGAGGGACTGCGAATTAACTTGTCATTCAGACTTTCCGAATTCTGTAGTGTCCTACAGGCGGAGGTTTCGGAAGCTCTGACCTGGCTGGGGAGTCATGCCGTGACTGCGAAGGGCATTAACATTTACACGGGCAGTCAGGCTGCAATTCTATCACTTAAATCCCAGAAAACACGATTTCTTCAATTGGCGAGCGAATTTCAGCAGTATAAATTAATTATCTTAAGAGTTGGTGAGATAAGATGGTCGAGCAGCGGATAATTCATCTCTCCAATGCGTCGCACTGTAATGTTGTACTCCGGTAGAGTTGCGGGTATTGATCGAGAGTCAGGTGTAGGGTTCCTTTTAACCAGAGCCGCACATCTCTTATCCAGGGATCCCGTCTTCGATAGAATCATGACCGCCAGGTTCCGGACTGAAACGAGAGATATCACAATTATACAATGTTTTGCTCCAACTGAACCTGCCAATGTCATGGCTAAAGACTCCTTCTACCAACAACTTAACGCCATCTAAAGCGGAACACCTAAAGGTGACATTGTAATGGTTATGGGAGATTTGAATGCGAAGGTGGGGCTCATGGCAATGGTCTCTGACATTGGACGGAGAGACACGGTCTTGGGGATCGAAACGACAGGCGGACTTTGCGAAGTCTTTGGACAGAGCTTGGTGAAGCGTGCCGGGAGGCAGGGATTGGATGCTTTCATAATGTCTCCCCCAGCATTCGCGTTTCGAGTGCTTAATAAGTTTGTTCTAGTCCCTGATAGCGGTTCTGTAATTGTCCCACAGATTTAGACGCTTTGCTTTATTAAACATCTTCCTAACTTGTGTCCGTCTGCGAGCGAGTTCTTCGTTTTACCAGGGGACCCTACAACGTTTCCTGGTATTGTGAGCTACGGTACTATCTCTATAGGAAGAGGACAACACTTTGTTTAGTTGAACAGCCGCCTGGGGCGCCGACTCTGAAAGGGCGCCGAATAGGTCGCCAAGAGGTGAGCTAATCTTGTGAGAGAATTTTGTTAATTTAGAGCTGAATGTAATATCCGTATAATTGGAATTCGTGATTTATCCGATCGAAATCGAATTTGAGCTATGAAAATCACTCTTCAGTAAGGTACTAAATGCCCTGTCCATTCTAACCGATTAGGTAAACCATTATGGTGTCAGAGTTTACCTGGACAAGACGGAGCGTTTAGAACCACTTCGTCAGCCGGATTGGACATGCTGCTCAACTTGCGCCCGCTGGATATTTTAGATTTGAATCTGGTCAGTGGCGTGCTCAGAGCACTGCGCACACATCTATAGCTGCACAATCTGGATCTCCCTTTGGAGACTGAGCACACGTCCCCGAAAGACGTTTTTGATCGGAACTATACCAAACTTATTCATTCTAGAAATCGTTGGGCTGATAATGTAGCCTTAATGTCTGACTTCATGGTTATCTACACAGATGGCTCTAAGACGCACGATGGGCTCGGGGTCGGAATTTACTCGGAAGGGCTTTGTACTAATTTATCGTTCCGTTTTCCTGACTTTTGTAGCATCCTCCAGGCGAAGGTTTCGGTAATTTGGGAAGGTTTGATCTGGTTGGGAAGTCACGTGGTGACTGCCAGAGATATCACTATTTTCACAGACAGTCAAGCTGCAATGCGTTCACTTGAATCGGTTCTCACTACATCCAAAACAACTGCGGATTGTCGCTCGGCCCTCGCGATAATGGGCGGATTTTGCAACATTACACTTTTTTTGTCGAATACCGGGTCACAGTGTCTTTGCAGCTCCGCCTTCCTCATAATGACTACTGTAGAAACTGTGAGGATGTGGATGAGAAGAAAAGCCTTCATCTTTTGTGCCATTGTAGAGCTTTGGCGGTCAGGAGGAGGAGATTTCTTGGTTCCTTGTTCTTCCACGCCTTGGAAGCCCTCAACAACGCTAGCGTGACTCAGCTCAATCGTTTTATTGCTAGCACCGGCTGGATTGACACCTAAACTTTAGAGTGGGGTATGGATATTCTGACGGTGCCACAACCGACCCACATGTGGTCTAAGTGTGCTGTGACATGTTACGGCAGCCCCCGCACCTAACCGAACCTGCAACGTTTAAGGTTTTCCCACATGCACGTATTATCGAAGATAATTTGTGCCATGTAAAACGGCCCCGACAAAAGTAGTGTTCTCACAACGACTTTTCTCCCTGCGGTGTCGATAATGAACTGAAACAGCTGGGACGAAATTGGGGCTTAAGAAAATATGCAACCATGATTACTACTTTGCCTTAGCCCCTAGTGGGACATAGTGCGTCAACTACTCCCGCGCGTCATCGTACTCTGTTCTAAGCATATACATGAAAAATACTTGTAAACAATGTTTGAAGCGATGTATCATACTAGGTAATATGGATAACTGTTGGGGGACGAAATATCCTTGCCTGCGCCTTAAGTTAGTCTTTGGCTGGCCCTGTCTCATCGATCCTATTCCTCATAGAGATTCGCGATGTGTTGCATGCAGCCCTATCCGGACCACACAGACAAATTCGATGGACTTTAACATTTCATCTTGACTACGATATATGCCTACTCTTCTACAAAATCATGGATCTAAACGCAATGACTTTAAATCTCGAGGGGGAGGCGAGCACGGTTGGACTAAAGAGCAACACCAACAAGAGTAAGATTCTTAATCTGCCACACCGTTGCGAAAATCATTAAATCAAATTCGTCCAATTGTCATCAGTGTCAATGGACAGCTTGTGGAAAAGGTGGACCAATTCGTCTACCTAGGTAAAATTGTGGCCGAAAATGGTGGTACGGAGTGGGATATTGTTCGTCGTATCAATCATGGACATTCACATTCGGCTTGCTATCTAAAATCTGGCAATGCAGTTATCTCGGTATTAAAACCAAGCTGGGCTTGTTTCGCTCCCTGGTACTGTCTGTGCTGTTGTATGGGAGCAGCACATGAAAAGTTTCCATAAAGGATACCAGAAAGAAGCAAGGTTGCGTTAAACTCTTGTCTTCGTCGAATTGTGATAATTTTCTGGCCCGAAACAATATCAAATGAAGATTTGAGTCGGCGTACGGGTCAGATCCCAATCGACGAACTGATACGCAGGCCAAAAGTGGTTGTCCCAGAATTTCATGGCGTTGATCTGTGGCGAAAGAGTCTGAGTCTCTGGGTAAGTTGTGGGGGCAGATGCGTCCCATTGCCCAGAACCGAGTACTATGGTGCGCAGGAGTAGTTAATGCGCTATGTCCCAGTAGGAGTGAAGGCAAGGTAGTATACAAGGCTTTCGTACAACAAAAATTAAAACTAGCAAATAAATCGATTTTGACAGCTGTCAAACTTAACCTTCAAGCGATATAAACAGATAAGGACTTCTTACTATTTTACACCGTGATCCTAGGATAGGTTAAATTACCTAATCAGAAACTGTCAGATACATGATTAAGTAATTTGGCCGTATAGTGTGAGCATGGTGTTATGGCACAAATATGAAAAAAATATTATTTAAAAAGGTTTTCAATAAATACTTTGTCCAGTTCCTACTGCAAAATTGTTACTATTATAGTTCATTACAAATTAACGATTGTATCTAAATCATTTGTTTTTTACTTTTTTTTTTCTTATTTTTCGTTTGCAATATTTTATACGTAAAAACTGCCTATAAAAATAATTAATACAAATATACACCGAGTAATATTTACTTTTCTTTATATATTATCTATATTTCATGTATTTACGTAGATATTACAGTTTTTTTCGCAGCCGTACTGATAACTTTATCTGCAACTTTAACTTCTTGGTTGCAAAACACAATTTTCAATTCTTTTGTTCGTTTTTCCATCTTCCTCTTCTTTGCTTCCTATAAACGCCTCGACTATCATCCTCCATTTTGGATATTTCTTTTTTTTTGGTTTGATGAATGTTTATGGAAGTTCGTCGCTTTTGTCACATATGTAAATAGTTTTAATTTTTTTTTATACATATAATGTGTAATAATATATTTTTCTGCTTTTCTTCGCGATGTGATGCTTCTCTATTTCGCTTTCTCTCTCTCTGTGACAAACAAAAATTGTCTATTCGTCTTCCTCTTCCCTGAAGAGATATGTGCTCCAGTAAACCAAGTTAAACAGGGCGAATACCAGCGGAAACGTTATTCGTGAAATAACGTCGATTCTCTTCGATCTAGAACATTGACTTGGATAAATATTTTTCATTATTAATATATGGATCTAGAGATTAGCTTTTTGATTTGTGAGTTATTTTTTTTGTAAGAATTGAATTTTTAGTTTACATCACGTTGACGATTTATTCGTTCGAACCAGAAACAAACGTTTGACCAAAAATATGAACATTTCAACAATGTTTAATTCAAGTGAAAAAAAAAAAATAAAAAAATAAAATAAATAAATAACAAACAAATCAAAATAACTGTAAATACTTATAATAAATAGGAATTCTTATAAATAAAGCATAATACGAGTATACTCGTATAATACTTCCTAAATAATATATTAAATTAAAAGGTAAATAATATTGAATTGTGAAAATTATACTATAATTAGGGAAACGCATTTGAACTATATATACGTGGCCAAATCAAAGCTCTAAACTCCAGACAAAATATTCCTTGTTTTCTAGTTAACTAATTTTAATTTCTGGATTAACTTAAACGAATGTGTGCAAAGAAACAACTGAATTAAGACATTTTTTCTCTCTTTTTTTTATTAGCAAAAGCATGAAGAAAGTTTTACTAAATCGCAAAGAAACGATACTAGTCTAAACTGTTTTTATTGGTGCAATAAAGCTTAGAATGGATTGAAAAACAGAAAAAACAGAGCAAACTCTTGAAGAAACAGCAAAAAATGTTAAGTAAAAGACTAGTTTCATTATTGCAAATTTTGTTATTAATTATTACGCGTTAATTTTTTTTAATATGTTATTAGACTTAGAACTCGCAATTGAAATGATTTAGATTGAGCTGGAACTTGGGGGGCAAAAAACCTTTTCCATAGTCCTCCACGTGGGCGCTCGCTGGTAACGGCAGTGTTTCAGACTGCTGACGGCCAAGTCTTAGCGATAAGACAGTTTGGAAAAAGGCAGATAGCTGTAGCCTGAATGGCTAAGCGTCTCAGGTTTAGTAGGATGGAATAACTTGCGTAGTTGGACCTGCAACATAGTTGTGTGAACTCCAGCACGTTTATTAAACCATCTGAAGCAGCTATCTTCCGAGGCCATCCCCTGAATGGGCTTAATCGATGTGCTGACAACTTGTCCTTGTAAAAACCACTCCATGTCAAGAAACCTGGAAGAAAAGCCTCGGATTGGACGGATCAACAACGACGACCACGCAACGACTAAAGGAACGACTAAAGGATTATTCCTTCGGATCCTGGAATGTACGCTCTCTGAACAAAACCGGGGCCGAGAAGGCTCTCCTTCAACAGGTCGAAAAGTACAAACTGAGCATTACTGCAGTATAGGAAACAAATTGGCTTGGCAGCAAGATCAATGACAAGAAATCGCACACAATTTTTACAAGTGGCAAACCATCGGGCCGCAAACAGTTTGGAGCAGCATTTATAGTGAACAATCACCTCAAACCGCATATTACTGACTTCAGACCCATAAATGAACGGCTATGTGCGATTCGCATTAAGACTCGATTCTTCAACCTCAGGCTCATCAATGTGCATGTCCCCACTGAAGTTAAAGAAGATGCAGTAAAAGACGGCGCTCTTCGACTTACTTCCAACAAACGACGTCAAATTGCTGCTGGGAGACTTTAACGCGAAAGTCGGAAATGAAAGTTGGCACCGGGGGACCACTGGAGGCCACAGTCTCCATGAAAAATGTAACGACGACGGTCAGCGACTTATCGACTTCGCCTGCAGTAGGAATCTAATCGTAAGCTCTACGTGTTTCCCGCATGGACGCATTCACAAGCAGACCTGGAAATCAGTATCCTCATTTGCAGTAGATGGGCGTCTAGTGTGATGGATGTCCGCTCCTATCGAGGAGCAAACTGCGATACAGATCATCACTTGGTGAAGACGACCTACAGATGTAGAATTTCCTCAGTGCACCAATCGAGAATCAGCCCTCCCAAATTCTTTGCGGTTGATAAGCTTCTGAGCGATGCTTCGGCGGTGGCAAATATTACCGCCCTTGAGAAAAGACTATCGCCTATGCTACACAACATCAGCAACACAGGCGTCCATGGTTTCTGAGAAGAACTCAAGGGTATCATCAGGGATGTCGCAGAGAAGGTCGTGGGATATAAAGCCCGGCGAGCGCGAAATGACTGGTTCGACGAAGAATGCAAAAATTCACTTGATGCGAAAAACGAGGCCTACATACAATGGATTCCACGAGGAACCAGAGCCAGAAGAGAAAAATATGACGAGCTACGGCGAATATCGAATTGAATAATTAGACGTAAGAAACGTAATACTTTAACCAGCAGTTGCTGAATATAAACGAAAACTTAGCTAATAGGAACACAAGATTAGCGTACAAACTAGTTAATACAATTAAGAATAGCTACCAACCCAGGACTAGCCTTTGTCAGGATAAGGATGGAAACATCATCAGCGACACCGATGGCATTAACAAACGATGGGCCTCTTATTTCGAAGAGCTTCTTAACCTACCACCTAACATCCCCACACAAGAAGCTCTCGACCATATTGTTGATCCAGGCCCACCCATACAACCCCCGACAGTAGAGGAAGTTGATCTGGCGTTGCGGTCACCAAAACGAAATAAAGCGCCAGGCGCTGACTAGATTCCAGCTGAACTGCTAAAATTCGGAACGGGCCTAGTTAAAACCAAACATCAATTACTCCTGCGAGTATGGTAGGACGAGGAGATCCCAGATGATTGGCGCGAAGCATCATCTGTCCAATCCACAAAAAGGAAGATAGACTGCGGTGTGAGAATTACAGGGGCATTTCACTAGTTTGTACGTCCTATAAAATTTTGACGAAAATTCTGGAAATAGAATAAAACCGTACGCAGAACGAATCATAGGCGAATATCAGAGCGGTTTCAGACCTGGTCGCTCCACAACCGATCAGCTCTTTACGGTCAAAGTGATACTCCAGAAGTGCTGGGAATACAACGTAAACGTATACCAAATCTTTATCGGCTTCAAGCAGGCATACGACCGTATCGATCGCGGAGTACTGTACAACATCATGCCGCAATTTACCGGTGCAAAAGAAGTTGGACTACGTATCAACGCGGATAAAACTAAAATAATGATGCAATCGACGACAAGGACACCTGCACAACCGAGCATCAATGTGGGGGACCTCAACATCGAGTTCGTGAACAACTTCATATGCCTGGGTTGCAACTTGTCAAGAGACGCAAGCGAAACTGACGAAATCAAACGACGGATACAGTTAGCCAATGGCTGCATTCATGTGAAAAATTTTCGCTACGGAACGCTACATCCCCTCCACTACACATTTGAGGAGACGCTACCTGTCAACATTTCTTTCGTGATTGAACCGCTAGAATGGTGATTATGTTAACATGTTAAAATCCTCTCCACAACTTTCGTTCACCAATTTTCCATTGCAAAACATTTCTTTGGCACATCACGAAACAAGGAAATATCAAATCAAACGACAAGAAGACAGTGAATTTACATAGACGGGGATTCTATTTGCGCTTTTGATGTACACAAACGCCACAACGCACATACCAGCTGCAAATTGTCAAATGTAGCGCTACATGCCCAGAGAGCGTAAAAAATTTCTGCTACCAAGGGGAAGTAACCGCTCCAGAGCGGATGGAAGGAGCGGTTGCAATCACGACCGGGAGGGGTTGTAGCGCTACGGAGCGCTCCGTAGCGATCCGGATAAAACGAGCGTCGTGAATGCACTCAATATGACTTTTTTCTCAGTTCTCCCCATAGTGAAATTGAAGAATTTGCACAGAAACACGAAGCTCCGTGTGTTCTCCGGCGAATTTTCGGGGCTGATTGCGATCGAGATGGATGGCGCATCCGGTACAACCATGAGTTGCCTGATGAGAATGTGACTTTCAGCAGTGGCCACGTTTCTTCCTATGCCGTGGAACTAAAAGGCGATTTAACTAAATCGGTTTTTGTGTTAGTACTTATTCGTGGTGTGTTTATACCGACCATACGGAGAAGTACTAAATATGAAAGATATCAGTTGTCGGTTTGTGACTTTGGTTTGGGAAATGTCAAGAGGCAATAGCGTCCCAATAAAAACGCGTTTATACCGCTACAATCAAAGGATGCAACGAATACAGAGTTCCAGGAAAGGATGAGGTATTTATACTCGTATAACATATAAAATACAATTTTCACCAACAACGCCATTAGCGAAGACAGCAACATCATCTAGTCCCAATTTTTCAGTCCAGTTCTGCATCGCAAGTGGAGCTAAAATTAGTATCAAAACCAGCTAATGCGACATGTTTATATCGTCGTGAGTTAGCAATGAACTAGTTAATACTCGAAGATAGTTCCGCGGCATAAACGAGGCCAGTTTGTAGGTTTTCAGGGGATTTCGTCAAATTTGACATATAATGTACGGAATCGCGAATATATTGTAGTATACTGAGTCAGGTCATCAATTTTATACCGATCTGTAATAATGAAACTAGTCGATAGAAGAAAATATTTACGTTATTCAATTTTTTTTCTGTCTTGTTATAGAGAAAAATCACATAAACAATCAATACATAAATAAGATACACTCTGAACTTCAGCTGAATGTAAGTTTTGTTGGCGATCTTATCTTGAAGTATAAAATGATCAAACTTGAAAAATCATCACAACATCAAAAAGAGAATCTTTAAAATTAAGCTATTACCTCGTAGGGAACTTGGCTAACCACGTTTTACAACAGTGTGGTCGTTTGGTTGGTCTCAAGTGGACCTCACACTGTCGTAATTTCTCTAATGCCATTGGATCTCCTGGATGACGAACTAGCGGCTTCTAGAAAACGGGGTGTGGGTAAATTTCAATAATTAATTAATCTGTAATTCCAGAGTTTTAATGTTGCCACACATAGAGGGCGCATGTATAGTGGTGTATTTATGATGTTACTTAACTCCTAAACGTGATAGTGACATCTAAATTAATAAATATTTATATAAAATTTATGGCGTAAAATTTAAAAACATTGTAGTGATCAGCATTTAAGCATACGCGTTTATATTTGTAATCAGTATCATTTATGAAATACTAGGTATGTAAATTAACTCTGAAAAGAAATCAAATATCGAGATTATTCCGATATTATTCAAATTCAGCTGTTTTCAAATACCCAGGACATGGAAATTAGAGGTAAAAAGTTAAGATGTATCGAGATTTAATTGGTAGGTGCTTATTTCTGGCAACATTTGCGCATTTTTCCAATACACCGGCCACTTAGGAAAGTGAGCCACATACTTGTTTTCTTTTATTTATGGAAGGTCAAATAAAGAGCGTATATGTACACACTTAAAAACGGTTTAATGGGGCATATACCATTTTCGCAACATATTCATACATTTTCGAGGCAGATTCATAATTTTTTAAGTCCCAATTCGATTTAAATTTTTTAAGTCAAATTCATAGTTTGCTCTCAAGCCAATTCGCTTTTTTTCATTCAATTTCATATTTTCCCCAAGTCAAATTCAAATCAATTTCATATTTTTCCATAGTCACAAATTCATAATTTTTCATATCAAATACATATTTATTTCTAGACAAATTCACTTATTTTTTATTAGACAAATTCATATTTTTTCAGTAAAATTTATAGTAAAAAACAGTGTTATAAATTGTAAATTTGACTTGAGCAAAGTTTAAATTTGACTTAAAAACAAGCTGTTGTTGTTGTAGCGATGTTTCGAATACTTGTTTGGGTGTGTG
The DNA here is from genome assembly GCA_964017055.1 of Chloromyia formosa. Taxonomy (NCBI): domain Eukaryota; kingdom Metazoa; phylum Arthropoda; class Insecta; order Diptera; family Stratiomyidae; genus Chloromyia; species Chloromyia formosa. The sequence continues at coordinate 80,511,180 of OZ024817.1, forward strand.
TGTGTGTAATATACATTAAAAATCAATTTCTACGTTCTCGATATCAAGGCCAAGGAATATGGGCACTTGGGCAGGGTCCTCACAAAGCGCTCTGGGTGGTGGCGTGGGTGTAGTCGGACAGTTGAATATGTGGTGAACGTCATGGGGGTGCCGTCACACGCTGGACAAGTATTTTGAACTGATGGTTCAATACGATTACGAATTTAGTCGCGAGTACCATTCAGACCTGAGTTGAGAGAGTACAGATCTGGTTGCACGTGGTAGATTTACTTCATTCGATTATATGGTCGTGCTGAGAGTACTAGATTCGGTTTTAAATTTTCGATTGCCTTCCAAACTTCTTCCCTATGTAGCGTGGCGATAGCAGTTCCGTAGGAGGTATCGTCGAATTGGGCCGACCGGTAGTGCAGTGTGTTGAGGCATCAGTCTCAGGTTTTACTACCGGCGTTTCGGGTTCGAATCCCGTCCACGACAACGTTCGTGGCCATGGATGCGCAGGAGGTGCATGCTGGCAACTGCATTCTCCGAAACCAGTTTATGCCAACGAAACGTCAACTGAGCCACATGGAACAGTTGACGCGCTATGCCCCACAAGGGGTTAGGGCAATGGAGTATCGTCGAATTGTTCTCTCTTGAAGTGCTGGACATCCCTTTCAAGATTTCTTAGGTAGCGACGAATATTACGAGGTAGCATTCTGTTCATAAGGTTGTAGCTGGGTGGTTACGACGATAACATACTACTAGATAAGCCAAGACTGAATGTTATGCCATTGTGTATCGCTCAGATTTTGAGCTCAGATAATTTACCACTGATCTACAGATAGTTTTATGGTTGACAGTAGGGTCTCCTCACCCGAAGAACTGCCAGCAAGAGTTTTAAGAACTTTGTTCTTCCTTCTCATTTTGTTACAGATTGTTGATGCATGCGCAGAAGATGTGGCTATGCTATTAAGGGTGACACCAAGGATTTTTAGGTGGTTTATTATTGGGATAAGCTGATCTCCTACTGATATAATCAGTTGCATTCTGATTTCTTCGATCGAGAAGATGAAAAGCGTGGCTGGTTTTTTTCTAATTTTTCCTTGAATTATAAAAATAATATGCTCATATGAACTCTGTGAATTGTAACAAACTACCAAGCAAGCTATAGTAGCAAAGACCCTATAAGTCTGTACTCTAACAAAATAAGCAGCCGCCTTTTTGTATCTTTTTTCGATATTAATAGAATCGAACTTAAATTGAAGACTTCGGAGCAGATATGTACAAGTTCTTATTAACGAAGAAGGCGTTGCGATCTTCAAGATACTGGTTGATTAATTTGCACATGTATTCAATAAGAATAATAATAATCATAACCCATAGCCAGAATAAAACAATCGTCCGTATAGCTGATAAGCCTAGACAAATAGAGGTTAAACAGGGTGGGTGATAAAACTCATCCTTGTGCAATGCCCTGTTTAACTCTTCTGAGGTTGAACTTCTTATTTCTGAATTCTGTGAACGACCGTCTGTCAGCAAGGTAGTTTGCGATCCATTTGGTAAATTGAGCTGGAAACGAAGTACAGCAGATGTACGATAGCAGTGACGGATGATTGACAGTATCAAAGGCTTTTGATAAGTCAAGGGCCATCAGAATCGTTCGATGACATGGACGAGATTGGTTACGGCCATTATAGATTTGCGATGATATGGCATCCAATGCCATCGTGGAACTGTACATGAACCTGAAGCCGTGTTGATGATGGTCGGCTAATTCCGAATGGGTCGTTGGTTTAGGTAGGAAAAGCGCTTAGCAACCGGCGAAAGTAGTGTGACTTCGCGAATGATAGATTAACAATGGACGCTAGATACTCCAATGCTGGTAAGTCAAGGTTGAGCATCATCATGGATAATCCATCGGGACCCAATGCTTTAGAGCTCTTGGCCTTCCGGAAAGCTGATACTTCGTCAGAAGGGAATTGGTATGTTTGGGTTACGGTTTCATTGCGGATTTTCCTACGAATTTTACGCTTCGAATTGTCAGCTGGCGGGTGTTCGACAAATTGTCTATTTAAGAGATAAGCGCGTTGTGTAGGATCACTAATCATATTGGCTGCGTTCCTGCGAGCGGATCAGGGTTTGACATTTCTCAAATTCTCCTCCATTTGCTTTCCCCTTCGGTAAATTTAATACAGACAACTGTCACTTTTGGATCTGACAATTTCCTCTCTGGATCTGAATATTTTTCCGGTCAATTTCTAAAATCAGCAATTTTGACAGTTCTCAGATGTCACCTGTGCCTCTGTCACCAAAGCAACATAGCCAGTCATCCTTTAACCAGCGTGCAGGACGTGTTGCGCAGTGTTTAGTTGTAGTTTGCTGCGCCTTTAGCCTACAAATCTATTTGAACAAACTAGTTAACAATTCCCTGAGAAATTTATTAGTAAACTGCGTTATAGTGGAGTGATTGTGCTGCGAATTAGTGGATTTTGGTAGATGGCTCACGTGGTTCAGAATCGTCTAGAAGGGCAGGAGTAGGCGGTCAAAAACGATTTACATACAAACCCTGGCAGTACAATCCCTTTTGTGGATTAGCTAACCGACTGTGTTTGGAGCCTCATTCGTGGATTTCTGATTTCAGCGGTGACATCGAGAATAAAGCCGTGCATAGTCACAGGAGAAGAGAAAAAAAAAGTAACATCTTTTTTTGACAAGACGGCCGTGTATGCCGTCTGTGGGAATATTTCTCAGATCCAAAAATTGACAGTTGTCTGTATGTACTAAATTTACCGTAGGTGAAAGCACATAGAGGAGAAAACAGAAAAGTCAGATCCATATCAGAAGGCTTCCAGGACCGTGCCCATTGCTGCCAAATTGGATAGCAACATTCTCTCGTTGGGGCGACCGGTAGCGCAGTGTCTCATTTTTGACTACCAGCGTTTCGGGTTCGAATCCCATCAACGACGACTTTCGTGGCCATGGATGTGCAGGAGCTGGCAACTGCATCCTCCGAAACCAGTTTATGCCGTCGAAACGTCAACTGGGCCACATGGAACAGTTTACGCGCTATGCCCCATTAGGAGTTGAGAGAGAGAGAGAGATTCTCTCGTTGTTCAGTGGAATTAGTGAGGGCTCTGACAGTCGTCCAAAGTCTACTGATGCCAAATTTCTAGTTACAACTGTTGAGGTGGTTATTCCACTTGGCCCGAACTTTGGCTGTTGCTTTCACCATAACCCGTCTAAAATTCTTTTCAGCCACGCGGATATTAGATGATGTTGGTAGGACAGTTAAAGCTGCGTTAGAGTAATTCCGAGCGGACCCAGTCAGCTTTGTTGTAGTTGGTGCAGGTGCATTAATGAGGCAAGCATATACCTCGGGAGTCATTGCTCCACCAGGGGGGCAGGAGGAGGCAGGCGAAATATAGATGTTGAAGAAGTCAATCTCAATATTCTCAGGTTGTACTTCGGTCGCCTGCACCTCGAGGACATTGTCATTAGTAACAGCTATCTCACGATATAGCACTGAGTGGGGAATGATAAATGCAAGTCCTCCGTCAGTATTTGTCAGTTTATCTTTCCTGATAATATTGCAGCGACCGTATGAGTTGAGGGACGAGTTTGCATTAAGTTCCTTCTCCTGCACGGCACCGACCATTACGCGATGCCTATCCATAAAAGTCGTAAGTTCCGGAATTTTATGTTGCAGCCCATTGCAACTCAGTTGCATCAGCGATATTATACCTAGGTTTGCAATAAGTAAGTGCTGGAGTAAAGTTGTGCTGCGACGAAGAGCTTCGATGATAGGTGTTGGTTATTCATTGGAGTTACTAAAGATATCTGCGAGCCCGATTGAGTAACCGATGGTAACGACAAGCTGGGGTACCGAGCGAGCAAGAAGATGGTCGAGCTCTGTTTCTACATCTATATTAGCGGTGAAGAAACGGCACCATTTAATATGAAATGATAAATTAGAGCAGTTTCTGAGGCGGTACCAATCGTTGCAGCAATTACATTTGACTGAGCTGGTATTATGACGTATTGGTTTATTCCAAACACGGCATTTCCAGGGTTTGATTTAATTCCGACGCGAACGAGGGGTGTTGAAAGCAGCTGCGCCGACACGTATTGCTCCCAAAACGTATAAAAAACAGGTTTGTAATGTACAAGATACAACCACACATTTTTCTTCTTGTATTTAGGGGGTATGGCAGCTCTTGGCCGTTAAAAAACGGGTCGTCCCGGTACGTTGAATCGGCTGCCGTAGGAACGACGAAGGTATGAAACCTTTCACACGAAGCGGTATCACACCTTCAATAGTCTGTGTCGCTATAAATGGATCAACCATTCTGTATTTACCAGTTTGAAATTAGTAGTAAAACTTGTTCCGATTCCACTGTTCCTATGAGAGGTATATGAAATAGTGGGCCGATTTCACCCAAATTTAGGAATGTTTTGGCGGTAACTATGATCGATCCATGTAAAATTTGGTAAAGATATCTTTAGAAATAAAAAAGTTTTTCTGACAAAACTTACTTTTGGACCGGTCGTTCCTATGACAGCTATATGATAAGTAGTCCAATTTCAACCAATTTCGGGAATGTGGTTTGGCAATAGATACCATTGCGTAAAAACATACGAAATTTGGTTAAGATATCTTTGGAAACAACAAAATTTTTCTCACAAACAGTGAATTTTAGGCCGGTCGTTCTTATGGCAGCTATATGATACAGCGTGCAATAGAAAGAAGGCTTTGTACAAAATTTCAGCTCGATAGCTTTAAAACTGGGAGACTAGTTTGCATGGAAACAGACGGATAGATAGACGTACATACAGACTGGCGTCCAAAGCTCAATCGACTCATTTCGTCATACTGACCAAGAATATATTAGTTTATATGGTCGCGGTCGGAGGGGAGATGCTTCCTTCTGTGCGTTGCAAACTTCATGACAAAGTTAATATACCCTATCACATTCGCGAAGGGTATACTCGTAAAAATTAAAAATTGAGTTGAAAAAATTATGAGTTTGACTTGGAAAGCTATAAACCTACATCAAAAAATGATGAATTTGCCTCGAAAATGATACACGTAGCATAATTTTAGAATGGCTTCCAGAACTCATCGAAAATAAGTGAAAAATATTCAAGTTTAATCTTTCGAAAAGTTTTAGGACGTTCAATAATAATTTCTAAATAATAATAGCCAATACACAAATGTTGCTTGATATGTACAAACCTCTAATTTCAGTGGTTTATACGGTCTTCTTTTTATATAAAGTCTAGTCAACATTAATAAAAATAAATACTCAGTACAATGAGACGCGTGAATAAATTCTTGCTGCATATTACATTTTCATTTTGTGGGGGGACCCCGCCTTACGGAGCAACGAAAAGAACTTAATCGAAGAGTGATCAACATTTAATGATAAATGAGGTTGCCAACAGCTGTGGTTGTGAATAATATTCGCTCCCTCAATTGAAAGACGAAGGACTGATTTTTCATGTCTACCTATAGTTTATCCTGTCAGTAAATGCTAAAAGCCACCTATCCTCCAGTTAAAAATTTATCGGACGATAATTCGATAGTCCGGATGGCGCAACGGTTAGCATGTTCGCCTTATACGCACTCGGCCCCTGTTCGATTCCTACTGAATGCGGTAGAAAAGAATGGGATTTACGTGTCGGACTAATGAGCCCACTCAGATATTAAATGAGTACCCATTTATCGGGTAAATCACTCGGTTGAGCGTGTTGCTGATCACACACCTCAGCACAAGATATACCGTCACGATCTAGAAAATGAGATGATCCTAACACATCTCGAGGCCATGGTTCAAATTGGACTGTTTATTTTATTTATAATTTCAAACAGCTTATAAGGGCTGCCAAAATTTTTACAGCTAGAACTGTTTACGTTTGCACATCCAAATGAGATATAAAGAACAGAGTTCTGGAAATTTATTCGATGGAAGAGTATTTGAAACTAACTCAGCCACAAATTAATGCTTAGTGACGGTACAAACGTAGAATAGAATAGGCGGCCGAATTCCGCCAAGAAAATCAGCTGACTCTTTTAGTGCATTATCATGTTTTGAGCGTTGAATACGCTTAGGCTTAGTTTAGTGTTCCAGATAGCTAACTGGCAGTTTAGGCAGATATTGACAAAACGGCCCTTAAACAGACAAGAAATCTTCCGGACAAGAGGATTACATACAAGGAAACCTAAAACGAAGAGCTGTGAATCAACTTTAAACGGTATTCCTACGAGTGTTAACAATAAAAAATAAATATTGTTTGAATATTTTTGCAAATACTGGAAATATGCATATATAATAAATATAAAGATATATGTGTACTTAAATCTAATAACGACAATATATTTTCAATATACCATGTGGGAATTTACCATCGGAATTGTGGCATTGCTGTCCGTATCCAATAAATCAGATGCTGCATCCAAGCTGGCCTGTTCTAATTCACGACGTTTCTTCTTCATATTTTCACGATGCATGTCTGCGGCCCGATCCGTTTATTTGTGGCATTTAAGAGAATATTTGAAAGAATTTAGTTGTTCTCAACAATACACACAACATCACAATTAGGCAAAATAAATGACAAGTCGTTGGTGGAAATATGGTATACGAGTGTGGTGGTGGTTATTTAGAGAAAATCCACAAAAAAGATTCCAAACAAACAGCAACAGCCACAGCAAAATAAATTATATTGATCGATAGGTAGATTATACGATTTAAGTCATTTTATAGACGATTTATGATATCATAAGATAATCGAGAAGATATATTATAGTCGGGTGATAGTAACAGAGTGTGTGACGAAAATCGCAAACCATATACGATATATAGAAAAAAATAGAGAAAAAAAGAAACAAAATTAATAAAACGTAATGTTAAGAAGCCAAACAAATGGATTTGATTTGTGTTGTTTTTGTTTTGGTATTCAGCAAACCTGAGCGTGATGCATAATTGACAAGGGCGAACTCCAGAAGGGCTCCAAAGACAAAAGTCAAACACACGCCAGTCCAAACATCAATGGCTTTGGTGTAGGAGACGGGCGGTAGAGAGGCGTTTATTCCGGACGTTTGTGTAGCCATTGTGAGGAGTGTAGTTACACCTGTAAGATAAAGTATTTTTTTTTAACAATCTAATATTAAAAAAAAAAATGCCATATGGACATTACCTAGTGATACTCGAGCAGGAACCGCTCCCTGATCTAGCCAAAATGATACCCATGAAACGATTACAAGCATACAGCACGGGATGTAGATTTGAATTAAGTAGTACGAAAATTCACGTTTGAAGAGCAGATCGACTTTAAGACAGCTGTATTCACCTAGTAAAACAAAATGAACAACGTAAAAAAATATATAGTTTTCAAGGTTCTAATTTGAAAAGTTATAATTGGGAAGGATCTCAATTCAAAGCGAAGATTTCAATTCCGACGAAAAATTAATGATACTTAAGTTATATCTTACCATCAAGGAAGTCGCAGAATAGGTCGTAAGATACAAGACCCGTCGAGTGCGAAACGACTGGTTTGACGAAGAATGCATAAAATCACTCGACGCAAAGAACGAAGCCTACGGACAATATATCCAACGTGCAACTAGAGCCAAAAAAGGAAACTATGACGAGCTACGGCGAATATCGAATGGAATAATTAGACGTAAGAAATGGAAATACTTTGACGAGCAGTTGCTGACCATTAATGAAAACCTAGCTAATAGCAACACCAGACAAGCATATAAGTTAGGGAATACAATTAAGAAGACTATCAACTCAGGTCTAGCCTCGGTAAGGACTAGGATGGAAACATCATCAGCGACACTGGTAGCATCAATAAGCGATGAGCGTCCTATTTTGAAGAGGTTCTGAATTCAAAATCTAACGTCCCCATACAAGAAGCTCAAATCGATGGCGTTATTATTGATCATGGCTTCACTACATAACCTCCGACAGTAGACGTACCAGTTTAGTTTCTACTTCATTTCATGATCAAGAGAGTCCTTTTGTCTTGACGTACACTTGCAGCAGGACAAAAATATTACCATGTAGTATTAATAATAGCCCAAGGAAGCTACGTATCAGATTTGGTTGAAATCAGACCCCGGGAAATGCCTGAGCGATTTTTGAAAAAACTTAGGCGAGTAACTCTGGTTTCAGCACAACAGAATATACCGTTAATCCATTCGATGATCAAAATTGCGATCCCCGATTTGTCCTCAGGGTCATACAAGGAAACAAACGAACTAACAAGCATACAGCATGCATCCTAAGCATCTTTAGGTCCAGAGTCTTCTTCATTCCTAAAATGGGCAACAGACCCACGGACGACCATAAATCCTATAGACCAATCAGCCTCTTTTATGCTAAAGGCAATGGAAAAGATCACTGATGCTCACATTAGGACCTCGCTCCTCGTGAGTAACCCCCTTCTCCCTAGATATTGAAGTATTCAATTGACGATTTTTCAACTTTGTGGTAATTGATATTCATATTTGAAGTATAATTATTTTTGTCTTTACCACTGTTTTTATTACTACTCCTTACGCGTTTCGTTTTTTCAAACATCCTTTGAAGATGTTTGAAAAAACGAAACGCGTAAGGAGTAGTAATAAAAACAGTGGTAAAGACAAAAATAATTATACTTCAAATATAGATATTGAAGTGGCTTTGAGAGCGAACGAAACGGCTCTACGCGCGTTTCTTGATATCAAAGGCGCTGACAGCACCTCCTTTGATTAAATCGACAAGCGCTCTCATAGCAAAATGTGCCGACACGACTACGGCAGTCTGGATGGAACGCATGCTTTCTTCCAGAAGGGTTATCACTGAAGTAGGAGAAACCTCTGACAAGCGTCATGCAAAGATGCTCTCAAGGAGGTGTTTTGTCTCCCTCGTTGTGGTGCATCGTTGTAGATGCTCTCATGTGAAGATTATCCTCACTTGGATTCTCAACATAAGGATACGCGGACGACCTGGTTATTAGTATCAGTGGTAAATTTGAAGAAGTTCTACCCGACATCATTCAGAAAGCTTTGCGTGTAGTCCAGCCCATGGTGTGACACTAGCGGACTTCGGGTCAGCCCATAGTAGGCCGTCACTGTACTATTTACGAAGAAAGGAACCTTAGGGTAATGAAACGCCCCACTTTATACAACTCTCCAGTACAAATGACAGATTACATCAAATATCTGGGAATCCCACTTGATAGCAAGGTACTCTGGGCCTTACGTTAACATCAGGAAACGTCACAAAAGCCTTGTGGATCTGCAAAGATTTACAAAGATATTTTTCGGCCAATTATTGATTATGGAGCAGTCGTTTGGTGGAGAAGAGCGACCACCTCAGTTGGTAAGGACACTCTCACCAAAATACAAAGGCTTGCATGCCACATAATAATGGGAATCATGCGCTTCTGTCATATTGCGGCCCTTTAGGCGTTGCTTGACCTTCCGGGTCCGCCACTGCACATTCATATTGAGGCAAAGGAGAAAATTGCAATAGCAAGACTTAAAGCCCGCAATGCACAAATCAAACTGAATCCGGAACAAACTAGCTGGATGCTTAGTCACAATACTCTCAGCATGCCATCTGATCATCTGACTAGGGAGCGGTGCTTAGAGCATTCCTTCCGGTCAACTGTGTGGGGTAGAGAGCAGTGGGCGGAGTCGTTCACCTCTCTTCATTCCGACTCAATAAAATTGTTTCCGGACGGGTGTCCGGTCCGGGCATCGCCGTCCCAGGCCACAGAATTTTCATCCCCATGGGAAATTTCCCGACTGTCTTCCAAGCGGAAGTGCATATCATTGCGGTAGGTGCGTGACTGTGCAAGGCCCCAGGCTACACTAACAAAATCTTAGGAATCTTTGCCGATAACCAGGCGGCCATCATGGCGCTGACTAGTACATCGGTTAACACAAAACTAGTGAAGTCTTATGAAGATATCCCAGATATCCTTAACATCAACATTGTGGGTAATGAATAAGCAGACGAGCTTGCCAGACAGGCATCTGAGGCCCCCTACATTGGCCCAAACCCTTTCTGCGGTATACCTAACTTCCTTGTTAGGCAGCAAACAGGGAAATGGGAGCGAGAGAGAGCTGCTTCGCTGTGGGAAGCTCTCCCCGGTATGAGACAATCAAAGGTGTATTGAATTATGTATATAGTATGTGAACTTTTCACAGGTCACTCCCGTCTTCGAGGTCACCTCAAAACAATGCGCATCATTTCGGATACAAGCTGTCGTTTCCGTGAGGCCGACGACGAAACCCCAGAACACTAACTCTGTCAACGTGAAGCTCTTGCTTGCCGTCGAACTGTTTGCGTCGGCATTGGCTACTACATGGCTAAGGACGTAGCCTCGATCAAACTCGGCCATATCAGTCAATTTATGAAGATGAGCAGATTGGATACGCAGATCTGGTCCTGCTTTCCAGGATCAAGGCATAGCACAATAGACTTATTGTCGCAGTGCTTGTGGCTCTTTTGTGGGCCACGGCCCATCTATCATCTATTTATCAAAAACATGCATCGGACATACGCCCGTCCATTATGTATTGTATATGAAAATGAATATATGGGATGGGCCAAAAACAACTCGTATCCACGCATGAGGTCGGTAGGTATATTTTTGGGATGCGTGTTGTCAAAATGCCCGACTTTCAATGAATGTATTATTATTCGCGTTCTTCTGTGTATCTATTGAGCATTACACAAACAACAAGCGACTTGTTGTTTGTGCATTGCGTGTTCGTTACCCTATACTAGACTCGACAGATACGCCAAAAAACGCGCCTATTATTAAGTTTTATGTGATTGTTGCGAAACTTTGTGGGATTATCACCTATGGTGTTGATTATCGTTGACCATACATATTTCTGACCTGGGATGTGTTTAAAGGATGCAGGGGTGTGCAAACTGCAATTATAGGAATGTACTACTATTAACCTATTTTGATGAGATATCAAAATTCCATTATTTGCCATTTTCTATGCTAAAAATTAAATTGGTGCAACAGTCCAATTTGAACCATGGAATCGAGATGAGTTAGCATCCCCTTATTTTCTAGATCGTGACGGTCTTGTGCAGAGGTGTGTAATCAGCAACACGCTCAACCGAGTTATTTACCCCATAAATGAGTACTCATTTAACAGCTGAGTGGACCCATAGTCCGACACGTAAATCCCCTTTTTTATCGAAAACTACCGCATTCAGTAGGAATTGAACCGGGGCCCTGTGCGTAGAAGGCGAACGTGCTAACCGTTGCGCCATCCGGGCTACTAATGCTAGTGAAATTTGTAAATTCTCATATTTCTAAGTGTAATGGTCTCGAAACGCAAGGATCTGGGACAAATTATGATCTCAAATTTGAAGAAAATGACCAAAATAGAGTGTGCTTTTCTCACGATTGCCTTCATATCCCCTCTATGGACACTACTGTACTATTTTAACTATAAACTCCTAAAAAACAGCATTAATTTCCGGAAAACCGCATGATATAAAAAGGATACAAAATGGGTCCATTTTTAAATATGTCGTCACTATGTAATAAATATTTACTAAAATGTAATCAATAGTTCGTATTACCTGTATTCGTTTTGCTGTTGCAGTAGTCAGTTAAGAATTTTTCTAAAGTAAAGCGAGGTAGGTGGAGATTTTTAACCACTTGAACAGGATCACCTTCTTTCCATTGAAACACTAAATCGTCCGTTGTCCATCCGTCTGAAATGTTTACAGTTCCAATCAAATACATAATCAGATAAGATAAACAAGTGCAATATTAAATTTAACAAATACTTACAGCTGGCCATGCGTAGTGAACAAACTTGTCTATCCAACGGATACAATTTTAAATTCATAGGACATGCCAACGTCAGTGAAATTCTTATACTGTACAATACGGAGCCTTTCGGGAATATTCGAATATACACGTTCGGCATAATGATATTGTGAAAATGGCCTTCCTTCTCGTTCGAGAAGAACAAATCGGGCATCCAAACTCGACTCGCCTCTGTTAATGTCAAATATTTAAGACGTCCTAAAAAAGATACGAAATATCAATATATAAATATACTATACTATTTATGAAAACCTTAATTTTAGTTTGTATTTCAAAACGTGAAATTTTACTAAATATTAATTGATTTTGGAGGACAATATAATATAATTAGCCCGTAATATGAAAAGGTAAAACCAGATTAGTCCGATCCACCTTCGTACCGCTGCTTTCGTACAATTTGGCTAAAATGATTTGTGTAATCGCTTAGATACGTCCGTTCTGATATTTTATACAAATTTTACAGACTAAACGGTGCGTAGACGTAGACGGAAAGGACGGATCTGTTTTCAAGCCTAAAGAACAAGTGAAACTTCAGTAAGTGCTGGTAGTAATATTTTTTACCTCCAATGTCGTCAAACTTCAACCTTTCATCTGTCCACTGTTCTCGGAATGTCAATTGCACACTGTATTCCTAAAAAAAGTATGAGAACATTTTTCAGTAAATAAATTCCAAATGTAACGATCGATCTAACAATAAAAAAAGAAACAAGATGAGACAAATAAAATAAAAAACAAATAAAAATAAGACTCTATATATTATTATAAACTCTGGCTTATTACTTTAAATATAAGTATTCCGACATGCAATACAAAAGCGGGACTTTGCATTCATTTTTTAGCAGCCATTCTTTTTGAAGCGTTTACCAGCATTTTTTTTAAAACAGCGCAGAAAAACATTTAAAGAAGCATTAAAAACACATTTCAAACATGCATTATAGACAATAATTCCCATGCTAAAATTGTGTTGAGAACACAATGAAAAATATCTTTTATAAATATATATTCGAACTTAAATGTTCTATATGATTGAAAGTTAAATCAAATTTTGCGACAAAAACCAGGAAAATATTAAATTAATCAAGAAACTTAATTAGAATATAAACATATGGAAAATTAACGGAAAGTTTCGATGATGAGATGAAATTTATAATTATTTCGTTTATTTTTTTGAATTGTTTGTATCTTAAAACATTATTCTATTATTAGGGGCTTTCTAAATATTGAAAACCCTTTTTTAAGTGGGGGGAACGTACCTTCTTATTATTTAATATATTTGGGGGTTATTGCCTACAATCTTAATTACATATTTGTTTATGATAGCCTTTTCAAAATGCTTACTATTTATCACTTAATTTATAGTAAAGTATTATTCTGATAAAATTCAAAAATAATATTATGTGATTTTCGTATGACTATTTAAGTTCATTATAATCGCAGCTCACAGATAGGATTTATTTTAATAATTTTAATATATCAATTAATACTAATATAATTTGTCAATAAATATAATTTAATGACAAACAGTTCCTACTGCGCTGAATATGAAGTGAGATATATTGATATAAATAAGATGTGGTGAATTTATATTTTCTTTCATATTTAGTCGACGGTTAATGGATTGATGTTTAGCATTTATTCCTACATCCTATTTTTTTACTAGATTTTCATGTACTCGGATGGTTGAAAGAAGAACACTCAATCGGATGAACCATTTGGATTCAAATATTTGATATCTTTATTTGAGTGATTTTGGTACATACGATTATGTTTATAGTGTGCTAATGCAGTAATCTGGCACTTTCTGCTTTTTTTTCATGGTATACGTTAAAGTAAAATAGGCAACCATTTTTAAAAACAAGTAAATATATAGGCGTGTTCTTTTGTACTCCCGTGTAGGTTAATTCTGGTTAGCAACGCAAATACTGCGTTTAAATTGAATAATTCTGCAGAATTCATTGTTGCTCTTCCTGTGTGCATGCCGGCACTGCTTGCTTTGCATTTTAATCAAGAGACGTGACGCGACGGCTCGAAATGCACGAGCTGCACTGGCTTTCACTCGCGCGACGTAAGGGCTCATGCTCCCTGTGAGAAAGCTCCAGTGTCCTGTCGATTCGTCTCCCAGGCTACTGTAGTGTGCTCCAGGTGAAAGTTCACGCGATTAAAGAGGCAGTGATGTAGCTTGGCCGAAAGGCTATAGCAGCAACCGATGTCACAATTTATACTGACAGCCAAAAACCCCTTGAATCTTATCTAGTTTCGTCAAAGACTATTAGGCCAGTCAAATTAAATATTATTAATAATAATTAGGGAAAGATCTGGAAATAATTTTAATCCTTTCTGTTGATACTGAATACATGAAAACTGAGTTTGCACGGTCGTAGAAGGTGAGCTTAACTTTTGGAGGGCGAAAATCCGAGAAACTTAAGCTCTTTTTTTAATATTATCATTATAACTACTAAACGGCGCCACCACGGACCCCGCCACCATATTGAAAATGTGCCTAATTGTTTGGCTTGTCCTGTTTCTTTCTAGTATCTCCTAAATTGGTCTAACAAGAAATTTTGTAAAACTTTATTTAACAAGAGTAGTTTATGTACAATTTGAGACTAAAATAAAGCTTCTAGCTGTTATACTTACCAAGATAGAGCTTTTAAGGCATAAATCGATGATCATTCATTTTTGAATTTTTGCTCATAGCAACTCTAAAAATGGCCCGATTTGAAAAATATTGGCCACGTTAGGCTTACAATCAAATTATCCCCAACTTTTACAGACAAGCTTTTCCATTTGGAGCTTCCGCTGCAAAGATCTGTGAGCTTGAATAGTGATAAAGTGTGATTTTTCTCCGGAGCCTCGAAAATTGTCATTTTTTGACTATCGATTTTGACTATGCTACTGAACCGAGCACACTTTGAGCAGTGCATTGAACGCAGAACTCAACGGTCTTTAATTTACTCCTGCAAGTTTTTTCGATTGGGGGCACCGTTTATGAGTTATAATGATAATTTTAAAAAATGGGCTCAAATATCTCGGATTTTCGCCCTCCAAAAGTTAAGCTCACCTTCTACGACCGTGCAAACTCAGTTTCCATGTATTCAGTATCTATAGAAGGGATTAAAATTATTTCCAGATCTTTCCCTCATTATTATTAAAAAGTCCCAAAATTCCACTTCCCACCATGACTGCAAAGACGTAGATGATGAGCAGAGCCTCTTTCATCTACCCTGCACCCGCCCGGCCTTGACCTTTAGGAGAATGTCTAGGCGAATATGCCTACGCGGATCTAGGCGACTAATGCAGATTTGGGTCGGCTCCTGCGTCTCGCTATTGGCTCCGGATGGTTCAACAATGGATGGCGGATGGAATTATTAAATTCCAGGGTAACAGAAGAGACCTTCTTCTGAATAGGGGCGACCGGCAGCGCAGTGTGTTGAGGCATCAGTCTCATGTTTGACTACCGGCGTTTCGGGTTCGAATCCCGTCCACGGCGATGTTCGTGGCCATGGATGTGCAGAAGGTGCATGCTGGCAACTGCATTCTCCGAAACCAATTTTTGCCAACGAAACGTCAACTGGGCCACATGGAACAGTTGACGCGCTATGCCCCACAATGGGTTAAGACAATTGAGTTGAGTTCTTCTGAATTGGCGATATCTTTTTGATTAGTTTCTGTCCCTTTATGGATTGCAAAATTTCGCATAAAATTAACACGAAAAAAATCATTAAAACAAAACAACTAAATATCGTCGAGATATTTTAATTTTTCGAAATTAAAATTACATTACTGTATGCATTTCGGGGCATTTAACAGCTCATCCTCAGCAATCGCGTAAGAAAGAAGATTTCAAAAACAAATTTTAGCAAAAACTAATGAAAAAACCTAAAAATATAAAATAAAAAAGAGAATTAAATGAGTTAGAGCGAGAAGCGCTGAAAATTTATCTGGCAAATTTAAACAAATGTGATGCTATATTCCCGTTGTCCGTGTCCATCCGATGTTTGCATTTATATATAAGCATTGCTTCATACGCGTCAAGTGTCCTGTTACCCCAGGCAAACAATCCAAGATTTGATCCCATTTTCTGAAAGTATAGACTTGTTTTGTGTTTTTCTTAACCTGTATAGATTAGTGAAATAACACGCAATACAAGAACAATGCTACCCTATATAGGTTAACGCTTAATCTGATAATAGACGCGTTCTTTTGCAGTTCTTAACCTGTATAGGTTAGTGAAATAACACGCAATACAAGAACAATGCTACCCTATATAGGTTAACGCTTAACCTGATAATTTATCGAGGGCTAATCCTGACCTCGATAGCGCACAAGTAAAGCTTTTATTTAGGGCGCATCTACCGGTTGCTGGAAGAAGTTCGTGCGTTCGAAGATGTTCCACTGTGCTTTCACCTAATTCACCTCAATTAGATTCAATGGGATTCCACATTTTTTCCAATTGGAAAAGCGATTTTTGTCGAAATATTAGGAAACTACTCGGAATCAATTAGTTTCTTCTATCACAGTTGCATTTGATAGGTTCAATGCTTGCTCTTGATGTAATAGAATGAAGTTTGTTTTTGATAATTTCCAAAGAGTGGAATTATCTTACCACTCAAAATCCAAACTTTATCTGAGACAAAATCCTTTTCAAATCGTTTTTTTTTTTGCACAAAAGCTCGGGGTAACTACTCTTGACCAGCATAGCTGCAAAAGAACGCGCCTAATGGTACCCTACATAGGTTAGCGCTTAACCCAGTAATTTATCGAGGGCGGATCGTGACCTGGATAGTGCACAAATAAAGCTTTTATTTAGGACGCATCTAGCGGTTGCCCGAAGAAGTTCGTGCGTTCGACGATGTTCCACTGTGTTTTCACCTGATTCACCTCAATTAAATTCAATGGGATTCCACATTTTTTCCAGTGATTTTTATCCAAATATTAGGAAACTACTCGGAATTAATTAGTTTCTTCTATTACAGTTGCATTTGATAGATTCAATGCTTGCTCTTGATGTAATAGAATGAAGTTTGTTTTTAATATTTTCCAACGAGTGGAATTATTCCACCACTTAAAATCCAAACTTTAGCTGAGACAAAATCTATTTCATCTCAAATACATACTTTTACCCTGCATGGGTCAGATACATCGTTCTTTTTTTGCACAAAAGCTCGGGTTAACTACCCTTGAACTGGATAGCTGCAAAAGAACGCGCCTTATACCCGGTTCACATTATTCCAGTAACCAGTCCAGTAATCCAGTCCAGCGCTGGATTGCTACTGGAATAATGTGAACCGGCACTGGACAGCTATCCAATCCAGCAATCCAGTCCAGAAATCCAGTCCAGTGACTGGATTGTCGGTCTACTTTTTCATTCCAGCTCGCCCAGAAATCATTGTTACTATAGTTACCGAATCAACAACACACTCGCCGGACTACTGGACTGGAATCATGTAGACGATATGATCCAGTCCAGCACTGGACTGGATTGCTGGACTGGGTTTCTGGACTGGATTACTGGACTGGAATAATGTGAACCGGGCATTATGTAATATTTCATATAAAATGACTCTTTGCTTGCTGAGAACTTTCAGGATACATCCGTTTTAATTTTCAAAGATGTTTCAAATTCGCTTAGAACATAGAGCCATGGAATGAGCTTGTATTGTATGTTTCTGGCTCCAACATTTGGCGAATAAGTCGACAGTCAGCCTACTCGGTTGTTGTTTGATATTGACATATGTTGACTGTTCTGTCGAATTGTGCATGAATAAGAGTCAGTTCTTGTCAGATAATCGACAGTCAGCCTACTCAGTTGGCGTTTCGGTATTGACATAATGTTGACCGCGCTGTCGAATTGTGCATAAACAAACGTCAATTTTTGTCAATATTTAAATTTCATAATTTCTAAACGGTCTACTGAGTTCGCTGACATGTCGACTTAGTACCCAGATTTTGGAGCCACTGTTTCTATGGAGACATATAGGACAAGCTCATTCCATGGCTATATATTCAAAGCAAATTCGATTTATCATTGAAAAATTGAATGAGTGTGTTATGTTGGGTTCAGATTGGAATCAGGTCACTTGATCTGCGTGCAGATCATTGTTCTGGGCCAGATCGAATAGCAGATCACTTGATCTGGCGTAACGCTCGATCAAGTGCCGAGATCGAAATTTTTAAACTCACACATGGGGGTGAAAATAAATTTCAAACTCGGATGTTAGATATCAGTTGGATTTATCGGATCGTTTATTCAATGCGACGGCGCGGCGTTCGTTTATAAACTTGGCTTACCGCTACAATTTAACAAACATCATTCAAACCAGTTGTGTATCAGTAACAGTAGCAAGTGTAGGCGCAGATTCTTATCTATTGTATTAGGTGTACAACTTTGCTTCTGCCGTTTTCTGACAGACGGCTGCATCTGTGAGGGCTGGTCGAAATACGTAGTTCAAAAGTACGGATATCACAAAGTGAGTTTGGACGTCTGTGAACGTATCGACATCCCCGCATTAGTAAAAGTTGTTCGCATTTTTAATAAGATTCGCGATTCAAAATGTCTCTTTTCGAACCAAGTTCTCGTCATTTGCGGGAATTTTTGATCTTCTGCTTCCATTTGAAAAAAAAACTGGAGCTGAGGCTCATCGAATGCTCTCAGATACTTACGGTGAGGTTGCTCTGAGTGACAGAATATGTCGTGAGTGGTTTCAACGTTTTAAAAGTGGCGATTTCAATGTCGAGGACGAGCATGGTGGTGGGAAACAAAAATTTTTTAAAGACGACGAATTGGAAGCACTGCTCGATGGGTTCCGTACGAGTTAAAACCGAGAGATATTCAACGGCGGTTATTTGCATGCGAACAACTGCTTCAAAGGGAGAATCGGAAGGGATTTCTACATCGCATCGTAATCAGCGATGAAAAATGAAGGAAGCAAAGTTGTACACCCAATAAATGGATGGCGGGTTTGATCTACAGCATCAATCCTTTTTTTATGTTATATTTTTAGTAGTCCTTTTGGAAATAATATATATTATGTAATCATAGAAATGCGTCTATGCCCATGTCTATATTATGGCAAAAAACGGTGTGTCAAATGACTAGATCAAGCCGAGCAAGTGAAAACCTAAACTCAACACACCTTGATCTGCACGCAAATCTCGCTCCAGTGTGAACCCAATATTATATTGGTACTTTGGAACTAAGATATCTGCAAATTCTACAAGAGGTTCTTCAGTAGGTTGGCGTTCTAACGGTATATCGCTTTTAAGCATTTTGACAGGGAAATTTGGAAATATTACGTATTAAAGGAAAAGCAAATGTTGTTTTCAGATGAAAAAAAAGTCGACTTGACTATGAACTATTATATTGACTATTTCTTCACTTACTAACTTTCTAATATAAAATTTACACCACTTAGATTTTGGAAAACCTTAAATTCATTTGATTTCCGCGGTGATTCAAATCAGACACAGATTCGATTCATAGGTCTTTACAATATCTGAAATAAAGTTACCATTCAAAAGAAGAATTTTCGAAAAAAACGCGAATTAAAATACATATATAAACATGTGTTCGTGAGGGGGTGTGTTGCTTACTACTGATTTGGGCAGTTACTACAGAGCAAGCAAAATTTCATCATAGTAATATGAACAGTAAGCAAACCTCAGACTGACAATTTGACAAATTTTACATAAAAATTTATTTAATCTTTGTGCGCAAATATTAACCGTAAATATCTGTGCAGTAATTTGGTGTCGATTTGGACCTGATCCGTAAAAAAAATAAACACAAGTTTTTTTCTTAATTTTGGTTTATGTATTTTGAGGCGCTGTTTCCGAATTTTAACTTCGCTCCCTAAAAAAGTGTCGCATCACTAAGAAAATCTAAAAAAAATAATACAATTTTCACGTTTTTGCTTATAACATGAAAACCGAACATTTTTCGAGGAAATGATTAACAACTATTGTATCTCAATATCTAGATAACAGAAATATTCCAGAAAACACGAAAAAATGGCCAATAACCGGCTTTATCCTACACTTCCGGACCCCCTATCAACAAAAACTTTGGGGCAAATATTCAGAAGACTCTCCACATTAATTGCGCCAACCCAGTCGGACATTTGTCTCCGATACCAGCGGAATCGAAATGTCTTCGATTCCTTACCGGTTCGATTCATCGGTTTGTCTCCGAAGCTGAACAAATTCAAATGTTTTCAATTATGTATCGAGTTAGCCTGAAATTTAAATTCATTTGAAAGTATCTGGCATTTGGCGGCGCATGTTGTCATATATGAAATATGGAATAAGGAAATGTATGTTTTTTTTGTAAGCCATGAATACGATCCGCCGTTAAATTAAAAGTGCCGTGAAATCCATCACGACACTTAGTTTCTGGACGGATTGTATATCAGGCTTAAATAGATTCAGCCCATTTATACAGTCATCGATCCGAATTCGATCTGTGTCGATTCCTCGTTGGCTACAGTCATCGGTCCGGAATCGATTCCAGTCATCGATCCGGATTCGATTCCACGTTGACTACAGTCATCGATCCCAATTCGACCCCAGTATCGATTCTACGTTGATTCCAGTCATCGATTCTCCATCGACTACCGTCATCGATTTCGGATCGATTCCTGTCTTCATTTTGGGTATCGCAAAAGCGGCCATGCCCATACAAATATCTCCGACGTGTCTCCGATAAAGTCATCGATTCCTTAGTAGACAGTCATCGATCCAGGACCGGTCCAGTATCGATTCTTGTCCGACTGGGAAATTTCAAAACTCCTATTATATTTTTCATTCGTAGCATGGACTATCTGTTAAGACATGGTTGAAGTAAATTTTTTTTTGTTCCTTTAATAAGTAACGTTTACAAATTTTCAAATCCAAGTCCATAAAATCTATATACCGTTTAAAAGCTAACACCATGGGGCAACTTTGTCAACTTTGTAGTTTTGTTAGTTCAAAGCACCGTTGTAAAATAATCATTTGAATTTCCGATGAAAAATCGATTATGAAATTTCTTTAAAATTCGAACAGTTGTATTTTTAAAGTAACGGTGATCTTTGCAACTAGGGGAAAGTCCATTTATTTGAAATTTTATGTAGTTTTAGAAAGTGAGGTCAAATCTGGGATTAAATCATCGGGCGAATTGAAAATTTACACTTGAACAACGTTGGGAAATATTGAAAACTTATTTCCAAAGTGAGTGCTGTGTAGCCCCAACCAGTGCGTTTTTTGAAAAGAAGTTTTGGTTTTGAAGGACCCAGCGCTCCTGCTGTACGCAAGTTTGTGCAAAAAGTTCGAGAGACTGGCATGCTAGTGGACAACACTCATGGTCCCCGTCGCCGTACGGTGCGCACAGACGAGAATGTGGCTGCTGTAGCCGAGAGTGTGAGACTCACTCCACGAACATCAACTCCCCATCGATCTCAACAGCTCAACATTTCACGCACTAGCTTGAGGAGAATTCTACACAAAGATCTCGGATTATTCGCTTACAAGGTCCAATTCACTCAGCAATTGAAGGCGCAATCGCTTGGACAACGATTTTGGGCGAAAAATCATCCTTTCTGACGAGGCGCATTTTCATCTCGGAGGCTACGTTAACAAACAAAATTGCCGTATCTGGGGCTCGGAAAACCCGCACGTTATTGTCGAGAAGCCAATGCATCCACAGAGAGTGACAGTTTGGTGCGGATTGTGGAGTGGTGGCATCATTGGACCATTTTTCTTGGAAAATGAGGCTGGGAACAACGTTTCGGTCAACGGTGAACGTTACAGAGCCATGTTATCCGACTTTTTTTTTTACCGAAAAAGAAGACATGGATTTGGACGACCTCTGGTTCATGCAGGATGGCACGCCATGCCACACAGCCCATGCCACAATCGATCTTTTACGCACCAAATTCCCAAATCGTGTTATTAGCCGTCTTGGCGATGTCAATTGGCCGCCTCGGAGCTGCGATTTGACCCCTTTGGACTTTTTTTTCTGGGGAACCGTGAAGGACCGATGTTATGCCAACAATCCAGAAACGATTCAAGCACTTAAGGCCAATATCATCCAAGCAATTCGTGAGCTACAGCCCGAAACCATCGGCATGGTCTTGGAAAATTGGAATGACAGAATGCGCTACTGCGAAAACAGCTTGACAACAACTTGAACGAAGTTGTGTTTCATCATTAATGGGAATGTTTGCTCTTACTAATGAAGCCATAAATAAAATAAAATAAATAACTGGCGCAACAGTCCAATTTGAATCATGGCCTCGAGATGAGTTAGCATCATCTCATTTTCTAGATCGTGACGGTATTGTACAGAGGTGTGTGATTCAGCAACACGCTCAACCGAGTTATTTACCCCATAAATGGGTACTCATTTAACAGCTGAGTGGGCTCATAGTCCGACACGTAAATCCCCCCCCCCCCCCCCTTTTTTTCGAAAACTACCGCATTCAGTAGGAATCGAACCAGGGCCCAGTGCGTAGAAGGCGAACGTGCTAACCATTGCGCCATCCGGACTACAAGCCATAGCCATAATACATGGAAAAATATCTAATTTTGTTCATTTTATTGCATTTTTAAAAAGCAACTTGTATTTGGCCCACTTATGAAAAATTACGTTATGCAAAATGACGCCGCACCCTTGGGTACGGTTAAACGGGATTTTCCAGTGTGAGGTCGCGAACCACCTAACTATCTATTCCAGCTCGCCAAATATACTCCTGCAAAATTTGGCGACAATCGCCCCAGTGGATTAAAAGTTTTTGCACGACAAACATACAAAAATAATCTTCACTTTTATATATGATATTAGATTTATTTTTGTAGTTTATTATTTTCTCGAGAAATGCACGGCTGTCGTGCTCTAAACACGTGCAAATTTCCGGGATTTTACACATTTTTTTTAGATTTTCTCAATGATGCGACACACACACAATGGTGCGTTTTGCTAGGCACCACTCTGAGTCGATCGCAGGCGACGATCAAAAAGATACATACAAATAATGTTCAATGCTCTATGGCTTGATCGCTAATCGCGAATAATGTATGACGATCGTGTGCCTAACAGTAACGCCCCTTTAACAATGCTTGACAGCCGACAATCTCCCGGGGCCCCGGTTCATGAAAATCCGTGCGATATTAGCTCTAACCATAATGGTCATATGAGGTATTAAAACTTTTCGTTCAGCTTGGCTATGATTCTTCAAGATGCTGTCAAAACTTAATGGATCTTTTGTGCTAATGATCATTATTTTAAAGACGTGGACGCTGAAAATATTTGAGTTTGAATTTAATTAAAATTTAATTCATTATTTTATGTTATCAAACAAAAAAGCGTTATAGTTCCATTTACAAATGCTTGAAAAATTGGCTTCATTCTTAAAAACAAACAACAAACGTAATTTCCATACGACGCTGATGATTTGCACGGTGGAGACCCTACAACTCGAGACTTGACGAAAAATTGGTTCTAAATTGGTTCCCCTCAATCGTCAGACCATTTTGGTTGACTGTATGAGACTATATATTCGTAACGATATCAAATATTTACCCGCTTTAAGGTGTCGACTTTTTTTAGCTAGAGCTATTGGGCCGTTCTGCTCGTGGACCTACCATCAGTAAATTTTTTTTAAAGTACAAGAGATACGTTAATTGCTATTTCAAAAATGGGTCAGTTTATTGTGAGGATACCATCACAAAAAAATCGCACAACAAGGCAATCCGACAGTCAATCAAAAATATTTTTCAACAGTCGGCGCCTCTGCCCCTAAATACATAAACTGAGTAAAAAAAAAACCTCAGTATTTTTTTCCTCGCCAAACTACAAAATGAATGGATTACTATTCTGGAGCATAAACACGGAATCTTAAAATTTTTCTTTAAAATTTGTACAAAAATGTACTAGTCTGACTGTTGCTTTATAATTAGGTTGCCGCTATTTCTTAAGGTAAGTTTTTATTTGTTAATGGCCGCTGACCTGGATATTTTACACAATGGAGGCACCTGAAACTGGTTTTTATGTAAATCCATCTGCCAAAGGAAAGGTTACAATACTATCCTATTCTGCTACATCGGCTGTTTCCATGAAGCCTTTAGGTATTCGTATATGTACAAAGTTTACACAAATACTACATATTTATTATTATATCGTTCACATTGTAACTGTTTCAATTGGCTACAATACGCTAATTCTAAGTTTGCATAATTTAAAAAACAAACTGTCACCCACCACCATTTTTCTGATCCTTCCATAAACGCATTCAAGCAAAACTTAAATTTGAAGAAAAACTAGGGTATAATCAAAATCTGACAATCATAAATAAAGAAATTAAAAACAAATCGAAGAAAAATATTCAAGAAAACTTAAATAATTTTAATATTTGATTAATAGACGTATACTGAGTAATTTACAACACGATAGCTGTGTATTCTATACCACATAACAATAGCCGTATTGTTGTTGTTGTTAGGTAGCTTCATTTATAGATACGAGTATTAAGGAAGATTGTTAAAAAAGAGTCATGTTTGTGACTGTATTTGTTGAGAAAATAACTTGTGACACACTGATAGACCATTTTTATGTATTATATAATTTTTATATGCGTTCATATTTTGTATCTGTGTACGAGTACAGTTTCTCATGCAGAAAAAGGATTTTTTCTGTAAAATTTTATTTTTTTTTAAATACGAGTATATATAATATTTATTTTTTTTTTGTAATAAAAACAGAAAAAAATGCTTTAAATGTAAAAGTAAAAGGATAGAGGCGAATAATGCGTGATAAAAGCGGATTTTATGTGTTTTGACGGATTTTTATGACGACCTATTGCTATACAATTGATTTTATCCATTTGAATTTGAAAGAAATTATTGTATTTTGCACATGATGCTCAACAAAATGAAATGATTTTGTACTCGTATTACTGATAATGATTTTTGAAATACTTTTTTTGTTTTTCTTTTTTGATTATGATGTGTTAAATATATTTTGTTCAAGAGCGATATTAGTCGTGTTCGTTTCACCCCGGGCTCAGATCCACGAGTGAATCAAACGCCACGGATTTACGACAAACGAATTCAAACAGCTTACATACATAATTATTGATGCATTTATGTTACAAATAGATAGGGACGAATTGCCGAGAAACATGTTGACGTTCAACGAATTCACTTTCCGACATTGATCCGATGAGATCCCATACGAGAGCTGGATCAAAGACCTCGATCCATCGTTTTGTATGGGAATGGATTGGAGACCGGGTGAAACAAACGCGCCTATTATCAGTTAAATATCATTTATAATTTTCATATATTTTTTTTTTATTTATATTAAGGTATTTAATGTATATTTTCATACTCATAGACAGACACAATGGATACAATACGTGGGCGGATACTGTTACTGTTTTCACTTTTAGAGCATAATCAGTGTAATACACATTCAGGCACACAAAAACCAAAACGAAAAAATTATAATAATAATGTATGATTTGAATACAGTTAACTTTTGAGTTTAGTGTTTGAAATTTTCAAAAATGTATTTAAATATTTGGGTCAATATTAAAAGAAACCCCGGTAATGGAATAAGATGATTGCACAAAGGAAAATAATGTGAGTGTAAAATGGCTAATCAAAAAGGCGAATATTTTGTATTTCGACGCGTTCTTTTATGCTCCTGTCAATTGCATTACTTAGGTACTAACTACACTCTATACCCATGTTCCCATTCGGAACGGTAAGGGAAATACTTACAAGTATATCCCTAGGCTGGTCGCTTATTAAATCGGGATCGCGTGTTTCCAGTTAAGTGTGAAAACACACCGCATCAGACAAAACGTTTTTGTCTCATAAAACAAGAAAATGTTTTTGATTGCAGCACACACTAAGCGAAACAAAGTGAAGCAAAACAAAACGGGTTTTTATACCCTTCACGAATGTGATAGGGTATATTAACATTGGTCGGTATGGCGAGACGAGTCGATTAAGCTTCGTCCGTCTGTCCGTCTGTCTGTCCGGTTCTATGTAAACGAGTCCCTCAGTTTTCAAGCTATCGAGCTGAAATTTTGTACAAAGACTCCTTTTTATTGCACGCTGTAAATATGTCGAACCAATGAATTCGGACCACTACGTCATATGGCTGCCATAGGAAAAAAAATCGTTTTTGTGAGAAAAACTTTTTTGTTTCTAAAGATATCTTTTTTAAATTTCACATTAATCAATAGTATTTTTGATCAAATCACATTCCCGAATTTGGTCGTAATTGGACTAGTCTATCATATAGCTGTCATAGGAACGATAGTTCCAAAAGCAAGTTTTTGTTAGAAAAACTTTTTATTTCTAAAGATATCTTTACCAAAATTCATATTATTCAATTATATTAACTGCCAAACCACGTTCCTAAATTTGGTTGAAATCGGCTCAGTATTGCATATACCTCTCGTAGGAACAGTGAAATCGGAACAAGTTTTACAAGATTGCAGATTGAAACTTTCGATTATTTGCTTGCACTAATCAAAGATGCAATTGCTAAACAACAACGTTTCGGCGTTGACGTCCATAATCTGCAAAATTTTACATAAAATGACCAGCTATTAAGCTGAAACAAATTTTTGTTTCCGAAAGACAACTGGCCGCCTAGTGGCAACGCAACATGTCTTTCTGTTTTGCCTTATCTTTTTGTCTCGTTTCATGCGGTGTGTGTTGCGGCTATTGCAATGTATGCAATTATCGACAACGACGTTTGTCTGAAGCAAGTTTGTTTCATTCGGTGTGTGTTGATAATATCCAAAGACATGCATTATCGACAACCAATCATAAAACGCATCGAGACAAAAACGTTTGTTTTGTTTCGTTTCTTTCAGTGAGTGCTGCCTGAAAAGAAGCAATGGTTGGTTGTTTCTTGAGACAAAAACAAACGTTTTGTCTTATGCGGTGTGCTTGAATATAGAATACACCATACACCATCTGGAATTCCTGCCGGAAAAACTGATCAGGCCCGGCCTTGAGGAATTCCGGATCGTGTATGGCTGCTTCAGGCCGCGTCGAAGCGGCCGGACAGGTGTATCTGAATCTTGACCATGGAAAGTCAAATGCCGTACAATTCTATTCAATGGATAGAAAGATACTTTGATTCTGGGGATAAGATCGATTTTCAATTGTGCATCCGGACGCCTGAAAGTCCTGTCCGGCCGCCTCAAGGCCTGTCCCGCCGCCTCAATGCCACCTGTCCGGCCGTGTGACCACAATGTATTTTTGCAGGATTTGCAGGAGTTTATTTCAATGTACCAATGTATCTGAAACTTGGCCGTGGAAAGTAAAATGCCGTACAATTGAATAGATGGAAAGATAATTTGAATCTCTTTCAATCTTTTTTCAGTTGTGAATCCAAAGGTCTCTCTGGCCGCATCAAGGCCACCTGTCCGGCCGCGCGCCCAGAATAAGGTTTTGCAGGAGTTCATTTTAATGTATCAATGCATCTGAAACTTGACCATGGAAAGTAAATTGCCGTACAATTCAATTCAATAGATAGAAAGATACCTAGAATTTTCGGCGAGAAGATCGATTTTTAATTGTGCATCCGGCCGCCTGAACAGGCCATTCACAATCCGGAATTCCTCAAGGCCAGACCTGGTCAGTTTTTTCTGGAGAAAAATTCTGGAACGTGTGTGGTGGAGGCCTGGTGGGAACGATTTTTCTTCTGGCAGCCTGAAAGGCCAATCCAGCCGCCTGAACGGCGATCCGGAATTACTCAAGACCGGGCCTGATCAGTTTTTACGGATAGGTATTTCGGATGGTGTATTAGGTGTATTTCGGATGGTGTATTAGGTGTACAGCTTTGTCTCCGCCGTTTTCTGACAGACGTCTGCATCGGTGAGGGCTGATCAAAATGCGTAGTTCAAAAGTGTCACAAAGTGAATTTGGACGTCTGTGAACTTATCGACATACCCGCATTAGTAAAAGTGGTTCGCATTTTTAATAAGATTCGCGATTCAAAATGTCTGTTTTCGAGCCAAGTTCTCGACATTTGCGAAAGTTTTGATTCTCTGCTTCCATTTGAAAAAAAAAAACTCCAGCTGAGGCTCATCGAATGCTCTCAGATATTTACGGTGAGGTTAGGTTGCTCTGAGTGACAGAACATCTCGTGAGTGGTTTCAACGTTTTAAAAGTGGCGATTTCAATGTCGAGGACAAGCATTGTGGTGGGAGAGAACAAATTTTCAAAGACGACGAATTGGAAGCACTGCTCGATGAAGATTCGTGCCAAACGCATGAACAATTAGCTGTATCACTGGGAGTGACTCAGCAAGCCATCTCGAAACGCCTCAAGGCCTTGGGCATGATTCAGAAACAAGGAAATTGGGTTCCGTACGAGTTAAACCGAGAGGTATTGAACGGCGATTATTTGCATGCGAACAACTGCTTCAAAGGCAGAATCGGAAGGGATTTCTACATCGCATCGTAACCGGCGACGAAAAATGGGTCCGTTACGACTACGAGGCGCAGAAAGCCATGGGGAATGCCCGGACATGCCTCAACGTTGACGGCAAAACCGAATATTCACGGCGCCAAGGTTATGCTTTGCATTTGGTAGGACCAGCTCCGTGTGATATACTACGAGCTACTGAAACCGAATGAAGCAATCGCAGGAGATGGGTGCCGAATGCAATTGATGCGTTTAAGTCGAGCATTAAAGGAAAAATGATCACAGTACCAAGAGAGAAACGACAAATTCATCCTCCAGCATAACAATGCTCCTCCACACGTCGCAAAAGTGGTCAAGACATACTTGGAAACCCTGAAATGGGAAATCTTGCCCCACCCGCCGTACTCCCCATAGACATCGCTCCTTCCGACTACCATCTGTTTCGTTCTATGTCGCACAGCCTGGCTGATCAGAACTTTAGTTCATACGAGGAAGTCGAAAAATGGATTCAATCATGGATCGCGTCGAAAGACGCCTAGTTTTTCCGAGGGAGAATCCGAAAATTGCCGGAGAGATGGGCGAAAGTTGTCGCTAGCGATGGACAGTACTTTGAATAATACATCTGTAAGTACTTTTTGACAGTTAAGCTTTTAATTCCAGGAAAAATTAGCGGAAGCAAAGCTGTACACCCATATAAAAAAACACAACACCCACCCACAAAAATAAACAATTATTACCCTAAAACCATTATTCGCCCTATCCAAAAGTTGAGGTCTTATCAAATCTTTAAATTATAACCAAAATTCCAGACTAGAAAACAATTCCAGAGAAGTCCTTAATATTTGGGTTCAGCCTATGGACCTCTAAAGATCGGTTGCGTATAGAAAGTCCAGGTCCATTTCAGCCGGACTAGCAGTGTGTCAGGTGCATGGGCCGAACGATGGTCATTGCTATTGGTAAGTTTCATTTGTTTTAGATTTTTGAGGTCGTAAGACCTGCATTCATTTTGTATTTTGAAAAAAAAAAGTTCACTTCGTGAGTCGATATTACATTTATGACACACCCATTATTTTCCTTTTTGAGCTATGAAAATACTCCCGACCTTACAATGTGCTCTAAATTTAATATTCTTGCAATTGTGTGTAAAGCCGAAGTGAAGAAGCTTTTTCTATAATTATTTTAAAAGTGATAAATGTTAAATATGCGCTTAAGCAAAATATGTATATGACAAATTCATAGAAATTCGTTTGATTCGTCACGATTGGCAAGCGTATGCTATTTTATCTCTTTACATCACTGAAAACTTGATTCAATTACTTGGGGCCTTCTTTAAAATTGTTTGCAATATTTATATGTTCAAGTATTAGTATAAAGGTATAAATAGTATGGGGAAAACTTCAACACCGCATTCATATGCACTCACCATTTTATAATCGTCGATTTTAGAGATCGATCGAAGAAACATGTTGACGTACACTAAGGTGGGCGCGTTCTCTACAATTATTTATGTTTGTAATAGATTTAGTTTGTTTTTGTACGAATGTTTTTTTTTTTAAATTTAATAATACTTTAATATGTAGGAAGTGTAAGTATGGTATAGCGTGTAGGGTGCGGGTTTCAACGAAGAGACAATATTTAGGAATGTCTCAAATACCACCTATGTACCTATAAATGTATTGTTTAAAATCGGTGTTAATACTATAGAATAAATAAAAGATTGAGATTTGAAAAATGTCTGATGATAGCTGACATGGTATGAGAAGAAACGAACGTCATTTTTAGCTTGGTCGGTGTCAAATCCTGATTGATTTTGATGATTTTTTTTATATATATTATGCACTATTTTTTATATTGTATTTTTGTTAAATGTATATGAAGCGATACTTCTAAAAATGAAATTATAATAATGGATTGAATCGGAATAAAAAATTGTAAAATCTAGCTTCGAACTACATGCGAATCTAGCTAAAACGTATAATCTTAAATAGCCTAATAGAAATTAAATTATATATAAAAAAAAACTTGATACAACAATCGTCGTAATCTTTTTCGTGATTTTGACTATTTTTTTCTTGTTCTTTGTAAAATGTGAGCTATTTATATAAAATCTAAATGGAGAAATAAATTGTGCACACATTGACTTTCTATAGTAAGAGACGAAAGTGGCTGGATTTTGAAATGTATTATATGAGAAACTGTATTGTGACGATGATTAGAAAAATCTTTTGATGGTCCTTTGAAGCACCAGTAGGATTTTTGTTTTTATTTGAATCCAGTAATTCCAAATTCGAAAGTGAAATGAGTATAAATGGAAAGCCTACCAGTAGTGGTATGAAAGCAGGTTTATAAAATTTATTTTAATTTTCATTGTTTGATAAAATCGGTTAAAAGGAAATAAAAATAATAAAAAAAATTTTTTTTTTAAAAAAACGATAAAAAAAATATATTAGAAAATTTAAATAAAAAAAACCAAAGAAATAAAATAAATAAATTTAAAACATTTATGATTAATCCAGGTACATTCCAAATTGGCCGGGCGACGCAGTTGGACATAGAGTGAAAATAATGGGTTTGTGCCTAGTATAGATGGGGTTGTGTATGATACATGCAAAATCGGGTTGACGTCGTGGCACCCAAAACGAGCGTTGTGATCTATTAAACGCAAAGGAAGCGTAGCCCACAAAAAATACTTGCCAAATTATTAGGGACACTTCTCATATTTGTGTATTTTCAAGTTTAACTTAAGGTTTTAAGCAGATAATTCATTCTAGATCTCGTAAGTATTTTATATTTAAAGGTTTGTGTTATAAACATTATAAAAACAACAATTTACGTAGGCGAAATAATTTAATTTTTTCGTAAATGTAATTTGTGCATTAATGAATATATAATTTTAATATTTAGATATACCGCCCTTTGCTGCAATTACAGCCTCTGTGCGTCGAGGCATGCTCTCTATGCAAACTTTTACATTTTCCTGCAGTTGGGTGTTGTGATGCCAATCTCTGATAAGACCTTCAATTAACTGACGTTTGGGCAATCTCCAGCTTTGAACCTTATAAGTCGGCTGGACCCGATGGTATCATTCCTGCGGACTTGCAGCATTGTATGGATATCGTATATCCTTGAATAGAGTGTATCCTAATGACCTGCCTGGAGCTGGTGTACGTTCCTCGCATTTGGAGGGAAGTGCGGGTGATTTTTATCCCGAAAACGGGTAGAGGTTCACATGCGCGCCCAAACGATCTCCGACCAATTATGCTGAAACTCAACATGCCTATTGGAAAGGTAAGTCGGTGGACACGGCTCTGCACTCTTTAGTCTGTCATATTGAGAAAGCTCTTGATCAAAAGGAATACACGATGGTTGCATTTCTGGATATCGAAGGTGCTTTCAATAATATTAGACCTAGTGCGATTATTGAGGCACTTCTGGGCCTCCAGGTTGATGAGTCGCTTTGCAAACTCGTTAACATACAACTAACATCTCGGCGCATATACACTACCCTAGGTACATCGTCGGTTTGTAGGGATGTCTGTAGAGGAACCCCGCGGGGGAATACTGTTTCCACTTATTTGGAGTGTAGGGATCAACAGGCTGCTTCTAAAACTGGAAGAGGTTGGGTGCAAAGTTACTGCGTAAGCAGATGACGTTGCCATCGCTGTCATAGGTCAATTTCCTGATGTCCTCAGTGGGTTATTGCAGAATGCCCTTTCTATTCTAACAGAGTGGGCTAACCTCCATTAAACTGGTCTTCACCGACAAAGCTAAGTTCCTCGGTCTCATTTTTGACAGGAAACTAAGGTGGAAGCCCAACATTGAAGAACGGGCCAAGAAACCTACTGTTTCCCTCTACTCGTGCAAAAAGGCCATAGGTAGGAACTGAGCTGTATATTGGATATACACAGTTGTCGTACGTCCTACACTACTGCACGGAATAAGTGTGTGGTGGACGGCACTCCGAGTAGCGGCCTATTGTAACCTATTGAGTAAGGTACAAAGGCTAGCGGCGCTGGCTATAACGGGGGCTTTTAGAACAACTCCGTCAGCCGGATTGGACATGGTGCTCGGCTTGCTACCTCTGGATATTTTCGGCTAACAGCTGGCGGCTTACACGGCTTTACGCCTTCGCGGAACTGGCCAGTGGCGCACGTTGAGTTGTGGACACTCGACAATACTGGGCAACTTAGATCTCCCTGCGGAGACTGATTATACAATACTTGTGAAAAATACGTTTTTGGCCGGAACCACACCAGCTTGATTCCGTCGAGATATCTATGGGGTGTTAACACGCTCATGACCACGGACACCATGGTCGTCTACACGGATGGCTCTAGGACCGACGGCGGTGTTGGGGGTAGTATCTATTCGGACGAATTGGGAATTAACTTGTCATTCCGTCTTCCCGACTTCTGTAGTGTCCTGCAGGCGGAGGTTTCGGCAATCCTGGTAGGTCTGACCTGGCTAGGGAGTCACGTTGTGACCACGAGGGACGTTATTATTTATACGGTCAGTCAGGCTCCAATTCGATCACTTGAATCCGACCACATCGAAAACCATCGCGAACTGTCATTTAGCTCTGAGGGAGATGGGTGCTTTTTCAAGATTACGCTCTGCTGGATACCGAGCCATTGTGGCTTCGCAGGCAACCGCGAGACGGATGAGCAGACTCGGGAGGGGACAACCGGAGTTATTGACGGGGACCGTGTAAATATCAAAATGCCAACCTCATCGTGCAAACTTGTCATCAAGGCCACCGCGGTTGACAGGGCGAACATGAAATGGCTAAACGGCGATACGAGCCAAATTACGAAGTCGATTTGGCCGAAACTTGACCCTAGTCGCTCCGCCACACTGCTTTCACTGAACAGGAAACACATTGGCAGAGTTGTGGGGGTCATTACGGGGCACTGTCCTACAGGAGAGCTTGCCTGGAGGTTTCGTATTCCTCACAATGACTTCTACAGGAGCTGTGATGACGTGGATGAGGAGGAGAGCGTTCTCTATCTACTTTGTCACTGGCCGGCCCTGGCTGAGAGGCGGAGGAAATTTCTGGGTTCTTTTTTTTGCAGGAACTGAAGGACCTAAAGGATACGAGTGTAATACAGCTCAATCGCTATATTGCAAGCACAGGCTGGTTTGTTGCATAGGTTTATTTAGGTGAATTTGGCGGTATCACAACGGACCCAGATGTGGTCTAAGTGTGCTGTGCGGTAGCATGGCAGCCCCTTTACCTAACCTAACCTAACATTGGTAGTAATCACTTCTTTGGCGATCGCCCGTTTGGTGAGCACATGTTCTCTATGAGGTCATGTCTGGTGAGTTTCCCGGCCAGGGTAAAACGACTATATTTTTTCGGCCAGGAATGTCGTGACACTTCTTGCTTTATGGCACGGAACCGAATCGTGTACAAAAATGCAGTTCTTTGCATTACGGAACCATTCCTTGAGCTGTGGGATCAATCAAGTTTCTAAGACATGCTTGTATTAATCCTGAACCATGGTTCCCTCTACGATGTAAACGTGCCCCACATCCTTGGCCGGGATAACAGACCACACCACAATACCAACCGGGTGTTTAACCCTCTTTACAAGGTAGTCTGAATGGAACTGCTCATCAGAGCGTCGTCGGACAAATTAACTTTTGTCGGCGAAAATCTGGAAGGTCAATTCATCGGAGAAGCATACCTGTAAAATATTATTGTGCAATAATTACAAAAAATCATTATCGACTATTAAAAAAAGAAGAGTTTTTACTCGACTCCAGTCTGCAACATTCATATGCTGGTGTTGTCTAGCCCATCGCAGTCGTTTTACCTCCTGTTCAAGAATTAAACATATATATAAAAAACTTACAATTAGTTATAATTATGTAAATTTGAATATGTAAATTTGAAACAACACTGTCATCTGGTGGCAAACGAGTTTTACCAACAGATGGCAAATGAAATTATTTAGTTTAAGATACGTTTGTATGTATATGTAGATTGGAAAATAAATCGTTCACTTGACTTCAGTAAGAAGAGCAAACAGCACGTATATTTCTCTCTCCCGGTCTCTTGACCACAGCCTCGTGCGTTGCATACATTGCAACTTCGCATTAAAATCACAAAACGCATTGCAAGGGCCTGGTCAGCAAGCATCCCAGGCACCACAGCGGTTTTCTGAACAATAATCAGCATCAAAATTCACAACATAAAACTGGTCCGTCGAGCCGGATTTCATCCATCAGTCACACAGCATTGGCATCGGGTGAGATCCAACCATTTTTCCCTTGGTACAAATCCAATCCTAAAAATCCCAAAGAACTATAAACTTCTTGCGTTCCTACTAACAAACAAATCATATTTAAATAATATCATATACATAAATTCATAACACGGTGATAATAGTGCTTATAATAACATTTATTTCAACAACTCAGCATGTCCGATATTAAAACGCTCATTCGCAAACGGGGGGCAGTGAAGGCACGGCTCACCTCGTTTTCTAACTATCTAGAGGTTATAAAAAATCGTCAACTTTCCAAAATCGAAATAATTGAATTAAAGGAACGTTTAAAGCGGGTCGAACTGCTATTGTCGGAATATAGTGCCGTTCATGAAAAGATTCTAGAAGTCGCAGAGGAAAATGATTTAGAAGATCATGAAAATCAAAGAGAATCTTTCGAGAGTGATTTATTTAGAATTTTCGCGTCTGCACAATCATTAGCTAATGTTTTTCATGAGACAGAAATGTTAGATCAATCAATGACTAGCTCGGGTGATCGCTCTTATCATGGTGCAGTGGAAGGCAATGCCAACAGTGTCAAGTTACCTACATTAAAACTACCCGAATTTGATGGGTGTTTTGATAAATGGCTAGGTTTTTACGACACATTCAAAGCAGTGATTCACTCAAATAATTCCCTTTCACCAATTCAGAAATTCCATTACCTGAGCTCCTCATTAGTGGGCGACGCTGCGCAGGTCATTAGGGGATTAGAAATTTCCGATAGTAATTATCAGGCAGCTTGGGAACTTTTGCAAAGGCGATATCAAAACAGAGGTCTCATGATACATAACCACATTAAGTGTATTGTAGAGTGCCCGAAGGTAGCAAAGCCTTGTTTCGAATCACTTCGGACCCTGCTAAATGTCATGCAAACTCACATTAGGGCATTGCAAGCTTTGAAACAACCCGTAGAGAGTTGGGGTAGCCTTTTAATTTATTTGATAACAGATAAATTTGATCCAAGCACAAAGAGAGAATGGGAGAAGTTAGGCGTAAACCGTGAGGAGTTACCCACACTGAATAATTTGACAGATTTTTTGGAAAGTCAGTGCCAGTTACTAGAGAAAATTAATAAATCCTTTAGTGATCCAAACCATCACAACGTTGGAAAGAATGCCTCACGAAAATCAGTGTTCTCATCAACAACTACCATGCCTGAGTGTCCGTTGTGTAGTCAACAGCACGCATTATTTGCATGTGAGACTTTCCTTAAGTTGCCAGTTAACAATCGAATTACCGAAGTAAGACGCCATAATCGGTGCATAAACTGTTTAAGGACAGGTCACATGGTAAGTGTTTGTAAATCCAAAGGGTGTCGCAAATGTGGAAAGATGCACAATACGCTGCTACATTTAGAAAAGGGTATCGAAGAGCCTAAGAATGCATCTTCAGTGACAGCCACTCATGTAAACAATGAACCACATACATTTAATTTACTTCCAACCGCTATTGTAGACGTTCTAGATGAATTGGGGTGTGCACACGAATGCACTGTTTTGCTAGATTCAGGTTCCCAATCTAACTTCTTGTCAACAAGTCTGTGCAGAAAACTTAACCTACGCACAACAAAGGTTAATCTCAATATTATAGGCATAAATCAGTATGAATCGACAATCACTCATAAAACCGAAGCCGTTATCAAATCTAAGCATTCAGATTTGGAAGTATCTTTACATTTTCTGGTTACATCGCAAATTACATCGCAGCTTCCCAGTGAATTCATCAATATCACAGAATTGAAAATTCCGAAGGGCATAAAGCTAGCTGATCCAACGTTTCACACTCCGAAACAAATAGATATGTTAATTGGAGTCGACTTGTTTTGGGACATACTCAGTCATGAAAGATCAAGTACTCCATACTTACATAAAACTAAATTGGGCTTCATTGTATCGGGTAGGATACCAACACAGCAACAATTGCCGCGCACCGTAAGCTGCAATACCTCCGTTCTCTCCGAACAACTGAAAAAATTTTGGGAAATAGAGGAGTGTCCTAAGCAAGAACACTTCTCAAGTGAAGAAAGGGCTTGTGAGCAAAATTTCATCACCACCACTAAGAGAAATGAAGAAGGACGTTTCATTGTAACGATCCCTTTCAAGGCTCCATTAGACTCCTTGGGAGATTCTAGCGAACAAGCAAAGAAGCGTTTCGAAACAATCGAAAGAAAACTGCAACGCAACAAACCTTTCAAGGAAAAATATGCCAAATTCATGCAAGAGTATCAAGATATGCAACACATGTCGCTAGTCGACGCAGATAAATTCAGTCAACATGCCTATTATTTACCACATCATGGGGTACTTAAAGAAGACAGTTTAACAACCAAATTGCGCGTTGTATTCGATGGCTCTGCAGCAACGACTACAGGGGTGTCAATCAATGATTTGCAAATGGTGGGACCTACGATGCAGCAGGATCTTCTTGCGATACTTATTCAACATCGTTTACATCCGTATGCAGTGGGAGCGGATATCACTATGATGTTTCGGCAGATCCTTATAAACCCAGAACAAAGATCTCTCCAGCGCATATTTTGGAGATTTGATTCTAGTCAGCCACTTCAAATTTATGAACTTAACACAGTTACATATGGATTGGCTTCAAGTTCGTTTCTAGCAATAAGATGCTTATTTCAACTTGCCGAAGAAAATGAGCAGAAGTTTCCTAAAGCTGCAGAAATGATTAGAAAGAACATGTACGTCGATGATTTGTTGTATGGTGCAAGTACGATTGAAGAAGCAATCACCATCCAAAGGGAAATATCTTCAATCTTAGCATCTGGTGGCTTTCAGCTGCGCAAATGGATCTCAAACGAGCCAATCATTCTAAATGAGATTCAAGATGCTGAACAAAACGTAGAATGTCAGGTTTTAAGATTGGGAGAAAATGACATCGCCAAGACGCTAGGACTTTCGTGGTCATGTGCAACTGACGAATTGGCATACGACATTAAGAATGATTACAACTCCAGATTTCACACCAAACGTTCCATTTTATCAACCATAGCACGAATCTATGATCCTTTGGGACTATTAGGTCCGTTCGTGATAAAGGCAAAAATCATCTTGCAAAAACTTTGGCTTTGTAAGTCATCCTGGGATGATCCACTACCCCCAAAAATAAACACTGAATGGGAAAGCTTTATAGAAAATATTGCATCTATAAAAACACTGCGAATTCCAAGGCAAGTTTGTTTTAAATCTCCGACAAAGGTAGAAATTCATGCATTTTCTGATGCAAGTGAGGAAGCATACGGCGCTTGTGTATACGTTCGGTCAGTTAATTCAATTGGAAATATTTATGCCAGTTTACTGACCGCTAAGTCGAGAGTAGCACCATTAAAGTGCAAGAAAAAATCGAAACGAGCTTCTAAGGAACCCGTCACGATTCCCAAATTGGAACTGTGTGCGGCGCAGCTTTCAGCGAAGCTAGTTGACAAGGTCAGAAGCTGCTTGGGCATAAATATTGACGAGTTTTTTTATTGGTGTGACTCAACAATAGTCTTAGGTTGGTTACAACAGGAACCTTATGCTCTTAAAACTTTCGTCAGTAATCGCGTTTATGAAATACAATCACTAACAAGTGTTAACAAATGGTATCATGTTTCCTCGAAGGAAAATCCCGCAGACTTACTATCCAGAGGCATGTATCCAAAATTTTTAGAAGATTTCTGGTTAAAGGGACCAAAATGGCTTTCTATGCCCAAGTTTAGCTTGCCGCCATTGAAAATTGAAGAAGATTTACCAGAACTAAAACCTTTGAATAAAGCTACAGCCCTGTCCAACTCTAGCCAAAAACTTATCGTGTTCGAAAACTACTCGAGTTTAGACAAATTGGAACGAATCATGGCATATTGCCTACGCTTTATCAATAACATTAGACGTCCCAAAAACGAACGCCAATTTCAGAATATTACCATCAAAGAAATTCGAGAGGCTCATAATCAATTAGTTAGGCTATCACAGCAAGAATCATTTTCCGAAGAGATCAAATGCATTCTTGGAAATCAGAAAATCAAGAAAGGGAGCAAACTCTTCAAATTGAACCCATTTATACATTCGGATGGAACACTTAGGATGCGCGGACGCTTGGAAAATTCAAATTACATTTTTTCCAAACGTCACCCTTTAATAATTACTTCTAAGCATCACTTAACAAAATTAATTTTTAACCGAGAGCATAAAAGGCTGCTTCATGTCGGTCCAGAAGCATTACTTTCTTATATACGGGACAAATATTGGCCTATTTCCGGTAGGAATTTGGCGCGAAAGGTCGTCGGTGAGTGTGTAATATGCTTCAAAATTAACCCAAAGAGTTTGAATCCACTAATGGGTAACTTGCCTCACGATCGAGTTACTCCGGCGCCAGCATTTTACGTCACTGGTGTAGATTATGCAGGTCCTTACATTATGAAGGATAGAAAGGGTCGCGGATACAAGACCTCAAAATGTTACATTGCCCTGTTCATTTGCTTCGCGACAAAGGCGATCCACCTCGAACTTGTCACTGATTTGACAACCGAATGCTTTATATTAGCCTTGAGGCGATTTGCTTCCCGTTGGGGAATGCCGGGAACGATATATTCCGACAATGGAACTACCTTCGTGGGCGCCAGAAATGAACTTCGAGAGCTTGGAAGGTATATTCAGACGAATCAATCCGCCCTCTATGATCGATTTGTAGGTGAGCGTTTTAATTGGCGCTTCATACCCGCCTATTCACCACATTTCGGTGGTATTTGGGAGGCCGGGGTCAAATCTACTAAGCACCATTTACGCCGCATAATGAAAAATACGATTTTAACATTTGAAGAATTTTATAGTTTACTGTGCCAAATATCCGCTATCCTCAACTCCCGTCCATTAACACCACTATCATCCAGTCCTATGGATTTCAACCCGTTAACGCCGGCGCATTTTTTTAATTGGGCGATCAATGACTACAGTACCAGATCCAGACCTCGCTCATATACCAGTTTCACATACTTCTCGCTATCAACTAATCCAACAACTACAACAGCACTTTTGGAAACGTTGGTCAAAGGAATTTATATCGGAGTTACAAATGAGGTCCAAATGGAATGAATCGCAAGAGTCACTGCAGAAAGGAGATCTGGTCCTCGTGAAAGATGACAATTTGCCATCCATGAAATGGTCTCTTGGACGAATTGTGGAGCTGCATCCCGGCGTGGACTCTATTATTCGAGTCGTAACTCTGCGAACATCAAAGGGGATTATTCGAAGACCGGTTCATAAGCTATGTCGATTACCTATGGAATACGTAACATCGAACAAAGCCGATAACGAAAGCACAGAGAAACCCGAAGCAATACAAACAAAATTAATTGATTTGAAAAAATAAAAATTAAACTTTGAAATAATTAAGATACTGTAAAAAACAATCCAAAAGGATCCAAATGTAATTTAAATGCATGCATCGTTAATTATTGAATTTATTGAAAAAACTGTATTTTTTCAAGGCGGCGAGTATATGTTCAAGAATTAAACATATATATAAAAAACTTACAATTAGTTATAATTATGTAAATTTGAATATGTAAATTTGAAACAACACTGTCATCTGGTGGCAAACGAGTTTTACCAACAGATGGCAAATGAAATTATTTAGTTTAAGATACGTTTGTATGTATATGTAGATTGGAAAATAAATCGTTCACTTGACTTCAGTAAGAAGAGCAAACAGCACGTATATTTCTCTCTCCCGGTCTCTTGACCACAGCCTCGTGCGTTGCATACATTGCAACTTCGCATTAAAATCACAAAACGCATTGCAAGGGCCTGGTCAGCAAGCATCCCAGGCACCACAGCGGTTTTCTGAACAATAATCAGCATCAAAATTCACAACACCTCCATGGCCTCCGATCATACTTGCTCCAGTCAACCGCCTTTGGACTGTTCTCTTTGAAACTCAAATTCCCTCATTGTTTATCAATATCGTCAAACGAGCCACACTTTCTTTACGATTCTCGATGCAGGCATCTCTGATTTCTCTTTCAGCACGGGGAGTGGTGACTCTTTTTCTGCCAAATTTCCCTGCACGGTTCGCCTCCAGGGGCTTGTTTTATTCCGTTTTTATTTTAATTCTGTTGACGACCGATTTCGAAATACCTGTTATAGTTGCACTATCTCCCGCTAAGAATGTGTGAAGTGCAATAACAATGTCTGAATTTCTCGACCATTGCATGGAGATGTGTCTGAAGCCTTAGGCCCAAACCAGATTGAACGAAGAATGTTGCAGCAGCAGCAACAACAACAAAAGGAAGATCCGCTGCAGCTGCGTCTAATCTAGGTGG
This sequence comes from Chloromyia formosa, assembly GCA_964017055.1. Lineage (NCBI taxonomy): Eukaryota > Metazoa > Arthropoda > Insecta > Diptera > Stratiomyidae > Chloromyia > Chloromyia formosa. Next base: position 80,552,031 of record OZ024817.1, read on the forward strand.
CTTAAGGGAAACGCATGCTTTCTAACTCCGCATTTGGTCGCCGCTGCTGCTGCTTTTCTGCTGCTTTTTACGTTCAATCTGGTTAGGGCTTTACCCATACCCGAAAGTAACGGTTTTGAGGTTACCATGAAAAACGGCTCACAAAAATAAAATTCTCTGATAAAGTTTGAAAAAAGTTATTCAATACGAGACATTACTCACGTTTTAACTATTGCAGAAAAGAAAAACTTGCGAAAAAATTATTTAAAAATATTTTAGGCGAAGTCACAGCCCTTGTCAACAAACGACAACCAAATGAGCACTTACCTCAGTAATTTAATAGAAGACACAGACTTCCAGTGTTAGAACTTGGAAACAACTTGCCAAATATATTAATAATTATACCAGCAGCAAAATTAAATAAAATAAACTTGTGAAAGCTAATTTTTTTACTCAAAATAAAATTTATAATTGAAAAATACATTATTGTGTACTGTCCCTAATAATCTGGCAGCCCACTGTATTTCGCACTATAATTATTCATAGTAAATCATCGAAGTACACAACAAGAGACTATTGTGAATCAACAGTCTCTCAACAGTCTTCCAACCCTCAGTATTGCACAAAAATTAAAAACCACTCCGCTCGTTCTGGGTGCAGCGGTGCGGCGGCAACCCAGTTCGGGATTTATTTGTTAGACACAAATCCCCTATTTATCCTATACACATCTAGCCCAGGCACAGTATAGAGAGAATTTTCTCTCTTTTGGCAAAATAGGAATATACCTTAATCCAAAGAATGAAGAACGTCTATGGATCTCATAGAAAAACGTTGGGCTTGAAAATGCAAATATATGGTGGCAAAGGATCTTTTCCAAATAGACTAATAACTTTTTTCTAAGTAGGCACATGCTTTTACGCTTCTAGGATTTTTTAAAGGGAGACAATTACACCTTTTAAATTTAATTTAATTAATTCGTTAAATTTTTATTTAATCGGATGTACTTGTTTGTTTGTTGCCATGGTGTAAAAACATGATTAAATCTGACATATATTTGAGGCTGCAATGTTTTTTCTTGTCAGGCGCTTATTGTTAAAATGAGGTGAGACAAATAAAATCACGTGACAATTTAAATAATATTAAAATTAGATAAACATGTTTTTTGTCAGATTTGATGAAATATGATCTATAATGAAAATGTAACAAAGGAAAATTACATTCCTAGTTGGCCGGGCAACACAATTGGTGGACATAGAGAGAAAATAATGGAATTGTGTCTAATAAAGATGGGGTTGTCTAGGATTGTTGCCATAGCGAGCAGCGACCATAGCGGGCGAGGGCAAAAAAAAAAAGAAACTACTCCGCACTATAATTATTCATAGTAAATCGTCCAAGCACACACACAAGAGACTATTGTGAATTAACAATCTCTTGCATGTGATCTCCGCTCGCTCCGCGCTTGAGTGATCACAACCCTCAGTATTGCACGAACAGATTGAATGCAGAAAGCAAGTGGTCGCAGCAACAACAACAACAGGCAGATCTGCTGTCGCTGCCGTTGCGCTCAATCTAGGTCGCGCAAGGGAAATGCATGCTTTCTAACTTGACATTTAGCCGCCGCTGCCGCTGTATTCTGCGTTCAATCTGGTTCGGGCATTAGAAACAAACCCCCTATTTATGCTAGACACAATATAAAGAGAATTCTATTTTTGCGAAATAGGAATGTAAAAAAAATACTATTTTGTATTAGTTTTCTCTTTAAAACTAAAATGGCCTTGTCGAGTTCTATAGCACAGACATAGATGAGTAGAGTGGTAAATCAATATTTGCAGGTAATGAAAAACGAAAGTCACAGTAAAACTACTTTAGACGAGTATTTTGATTTTCAATCCAGGTTCAGGTCGTTTGTATTCTGCTTATCAGGAAGGTGAACGCTTAAAGCACACAATACAATTAAAATAATGTTTCCAAAACTTAAGGCAAGCATATTAATGCTTTTTTTCTGATTGATATTATACTTCCAGTAATACCTTTACATCATCTTCATAATAGTACTTGATATTCAAACACAGAGACAAGAGAGATCCAAAAGACATTCAACTCAAATGGAAAGTAACGTAATAATAAGCAATATGAAATAAAAAGAAATGTTCAATAAAATATATAACATATATGTAATATAAAAGGAATACTAAATTTAACCGAAATTTAAATAAACAAATATAAAATATAAAAAAGAAGAAGAAAAAATAGTAATAATAATAATCTTTTATTATTTTCATAATATCTGTTCTTCCAAAAGTTACACAAACATTCACTTCAACGTAAAATCAGTAATTAAACAAGGCCCACGTGACACTTGACAATCAATATATCATGACCTAAAATTCCAAAAATTATATGAACTATATATATAAAGAGAGGCGGATACTACAACCATTTAAATCAAATGTTTTAATTTCTCTGGCTATTTTACATAGGTTTTTTTTTTCTCTTTAAATTTATTAATAAATGAAACGAACTTTGGTAATGATTTTTAGTTTTGTCGAGAAGTGTGATGATAGCTGCAATGTTTAGTGGTAGAAAGATATTTATCATTCTCACACCTAACCTAAGAGATTACGATAATAAGATTATCAGCTCATCGGCTTAGCCGCTCATCGATCGGTAGATTTGACATGGACTGAAGAATGGGAGGTTTTCATACGGTCAGCTTGTGCGTCGAGCTCATCGACTATCAACTCATCGTGTAGAAACCTCCATTGGAGCCCATGTTAAAGCCATCGATCGTTGAGTTCATGTGCAAGTGAACAGCTCAAGGAATCACCGTGATCTTGGGCCCATACTGAAGCATTGTGGGCTTATCGACTCACTGGCGGAGTCGACTCATGGACTCACCGCGTGAAAGCAGCCTATGACTTGGATTGATTTGGCTACTTCAAGGGGAGCTAAAGATTTTTTTTTTGTGTCTGTGGCGTATAAAGCGACCGTGCTAGGATTACTGAGGGCAACAACCCCTTAAGCAGCGGAGCACGCGTAGCGAGCGGTTCCCAAAAAAGGGGAGTGCGAAATTATCTCAATTAAAAACCCACTATTGGTCAAAAACGCAAACCTATGTGTCGCCTGGTCAACACGGAATATTCTTTTTTTATAATCTAAGGCCGTTTCCTCACTTGTCGGTACGGTAGTGGTATCGGTATGCTCGGTATACGCGGTACCGAAAGCTTACCGAGCGCCTTTATTTCGATGAGTGTTTCCTGATTGTCTCGGTATTCGCGAATGCGGGGAGGGATCGTTTCGTTTTACCGCGTCGCAGGATGAACATCCAGTGGCCACTCGGTATTGACAGAGATAACGTAGCGTGAAAATTTTTAAACATTGCGGAAATGGCGAGGACGTGAGCGATACTGAACAATGAACGCCGCAAAAAAACCGCCTGGTGCGTAAATGAAAGCAGTGCGGATTCGTTTCGGTATACAGAGCGTACTTTCCCGCGCCGCTGCCGTACCGACAAGTGAAGAAAGGCGCTAAGCCGGTGGAAATTTTCAGTAGATAATAGTAAAAAAAAATATTCGGCGCCTAATGGTCAGTGTGATTTTATTTAGTCAATTCAACTGAAATGGGCAATTGACTACACACAAGATGTAATGTAATTGAAATATTTTTTAGATTTTACTTTAAGGCTTCCTTAAGCTACCTTAAGGTTACCTCAAACCTTTATGTATTTGTTTTTATCTTAGGCCAGTAAAAATTTACATAAGCAAATAATTAAAAATTATCGAAAAACGCGAAAACATTCGCGCACAATGTGGGGTCATTGGGATTTCATCTAGTCAATCGTGCGCCTCATAGTGACATACGTTGCGCTAGTATGGTGGCCACAGCAGTGTTCAATCATACTACTGAATAAACTTTAACGTTTTGCTTGCCTCTGCATTACTGGGACTATGCGTACTAGCCCAACACCTGCTCTAGAGGCGGTCATTGCATTAATTCAGTTACATATACTTATTTTTATAGCCCTCATCCCGGAACACATGGAATGGAACAATGGCAATTACTGCCAAGATCCTAGATGGTTAACCCATGGGTCTGAAACCGAACAGGGAGTTGGTGCTGGTGCTCACATTGTTATCTTCTCAGATAGCCAGACGGCTATAATGGCTCTCTCTTCGCATAGGCTCTCTACGAAGCTGGTGAAGGAGTGTCACGCGCTTCTGCAAACTTTGGCTTCAAAAAAAAACCATCGCATCGAGAGAAATGAGATTGTGGACGAACTTGCAAAGGTTTTTCGCCCATTTTCTTGGCCCGGAACCTTGCTATGGTCTAAGTCTGAATTCAGCCAAAATGATAATTATAAAATGTTCTGAGCGGATCAGGTAACAACACTGGGATTGCCTGCCAGGGCTGCGTCAATCGAAGGAGCTAATAATGCCCTTCAAAGACAGAAGCAGTACTTGCTTCAATAGAGCCGTAAGCTACTTATCGGGCCATCACTGGGTGAGATATCACCTAAATAAAATGGGCCGAGACTGGCATGCATACTCGTATCTTGTGCGAATGCCCGACAATAGCGCGGTCCAGGATCAAGTTTTTGGGACAGGTCAAAGTGAGCCCTGCAGTTATCAGGAAAGCTCCTGCAAAAGACATAATTCACTTCGTTAGGGTGGTGGAGGATCTTTTGCAACAATGCGGGCTATGGCACAATAGACGCAGTTCCCACCGGATGGGTAAAGAGGACCCAATTTATAAATAATAATAATAAAAAAAAATCCAACACAAAAACCGCAATTTTTTTTTACCATAGGGGCTAACCCTTATTTTGTAGGGCATAAGACTAAAAAATAGTCAGGATGCACTTGCCAGCAACTTGATTCATTCAAAATCTCTTGTATGCTAAGGAAAAGTCAACCATGCCTCTGATAAAGACTAAGTAACCGGTTACAACTTTTGGCTACAATTCAATGACAAAAATTGAAATATTCACAATCTCCTGGACAATGGATCAGAAGATCCCAAAATCCACGAATTCTGCAATTTGAGAGCGAATTGAACACTCAGATGAGGCGGTGGAAGGAGCATTTCGCCACGGTTTTGAACCGTGTAACTACTGACAAAGTTCCCCTTTATGCAGATAATTTAGCAGGCCATCAAAATGCGCGTATGCGGTTAGCTGCTCCAACTAAAGGTGCGTTTGCTAGGCCGCGACTGAACGACTTGCGTTTGCGACAGTGAAAAAACTATTATAAAGGAACACTATTCGAGTGTCTTTTATGAGAAAGTACAGTCGCACAACTACAACAAGCATCCGACGATCCCCTAAACTTTAAAATATACACGAATTTCACAGTCGCGAACGATCATCGCTCAGAAGTGCGCTGCAAAACACGCTTTAAAGAGGAAACAGTCGCTACGATTGTAGCACTGAAACGAGTTAAGGCCATCGGCTCGGCTGCATTCCTGCCGAACTTTATCAAGCGGTGCCATGAATAACTGCCGAGTTGTTGAAACCTCTTGTTGATAAAGCCACAGAGAAAGTTTACAGTAAAGATACTCAGTTGCCCTTACCCCTTGTGAGACATCGATCGTCAACTGTTCAATGTTGCCCAGTTAACGTTTCGTTGGCATAAACTAGTTTTGGGGAATGCTGTTGCCAGCGTGCACCTCCTGCTTCCCCCTTTAGCCGCCTACTTGCGACAAGTCGGCAGATGCTGTGGCTTTTTATTACACCTCGCACCACAGGGGGAAGACAACACAAACATTCATAGCCACGAACGTTGTTGTGGACGGAATTCGAACCTGAAACGCCGGTAGTCAGACATGAGACTGATGCCTCAACGCAATGAGCTACCGGTCGCCCCACGTTGAGAAAGCCCGAAAAATTCCCGCGTCTAATGCGAGATCAATTTGATTTTTTCTAGTTAATTAAACTGAAATGGGCAATTAAATAGGCACTAGGTACCGTTAGTCATAACAAAAAAAAACCTTTTTAAACTTTGCATTTAAGCTACCTTAATGTTACTGCCTTACGTAGGTAAGTAAAAATTTTCAGTAGTACCAGTAGTAATTTACAGACTATTTATCATCGCTTGTCTACGCTTATGAACTTTCTTTTGCTCGTACTTTCATACCTCAGAGGTTGACAGTCTTGCAAAATCTATTGCAAAGGACACCCTTAATCTCTACTCCAGATTAAAAAAAACCCTCCCTTGCATTGTGCTATTGCAATGCGAAAACTTGACCAATAAATTTCCCAAACACACAGGTCTGCTCCACCTCGACTCATACTCGAATCGATCTTTGCTCGAGATCGGAGTACTCTCGTCATTCAATGCAAATATATCGAATCTACGAGTAATATACTATTCGGCTAGACTTCGACTCAACTGCGACTCGAATTCTGCACAACAAATGCGACAATGTTCAGCGAATCGAGCATTTGAGAATGACTTACTGTGCTAAAGCGAGATTGACTTCAAGTTGTAATCGCACCGGCTACGAATCGACCTATGAGCGGAGAAAAAGAGAGATCGTGTGAGCTCTAAAGTTCAAGCTTATGAACTTTAAAGCTCATATAGTCGGGATGCTATTATAGGTGGCGATAAACACTATCAGGCGAGATGTTTTTACCTTTGAAGAGAGAGTATATGAGGAAATGAAAAAGAGCGAGAGAAACGAAGCAATTCGGCCCAAGTGAGGAAGTAGGAAGGGGGTTGGAAATTTGACATCTCTTTTGCTCTATATGGACCGGGCGGGTGTTCCGCGGCAGAGAGACAGACTGGAATGTTATTGTTCCAACTGGAAAAGTAGGAGAGGGGATGACATCTTACGTGCTTCCTGTGCTTTTATATAGACTGCGCGAGTGTTGCGCAGTGGAGGGCGTGTGTCTCTCTCTTTACTTTTTACGACTGGAATTGCTTCAAGTAGTTTAGTGTTGAGTATATGCGGATTGCTCCTCCATAGGTATTCTCTATGTTACAATACAATATCGTCAAGCAGTAAAGCGCTGTTAAGGCTCATTCACTAACTTCATGTTTTTTCTTTATTTTATCAAAATCTTTTCTGAAGATATCTTCATACTTTTAAAGCACACTATGCAATATATACGAATTTATAATTCGTAGACAAACCGTTCATTACCAAAGTCGTCATTCGTGAATAATCGACAATATTTGAGATTCGTAAAAACCAGAAAATCTAAAACCATTTGAACGTAGGAGACAAGAATGCTGTTTAGCAACGGCGTACCATAAACTCTATAATTAATGCTATTTTTTCAATTTTGGATCAGTGTTTTTTGATTCTGATATGAATTAGCAACTTTGTATAACAACGAAACAAAAAAAAAGACACATTTTTTTCTGTTGTTTTTTTTTTAAGCAGACTAGTTGTTTTTTTTACAATGCAGTTTTGCGTTTCTTTTAATAATCATTTTTTTTTCTTTTTTAATTCGACGAAGTCAACAGTTTTGGTTAATTCCTTTTTTGATTTTTTTTACTTTCCCTTTTTGTCATGTAGTTTTTGACTTACCATAGTAACATCATCGATTTTCGATATACTTCGAACGAAAATGTTGACGTAAACAACAGCGGGACCATCTATTTTCAACACAGAAAGGGAAAGAGAAATCGATTGAAATTTTCATAGTTGTGAGTTGAACGAATTGCGGACGTTTGTTGGTTGTTTTCATTTTTTTCAGAGAGAGTTTTTTTTATATTCACTATACACTGGCATACGTTTTGCTTTATACGCAAAAACTGTTTAACCAAATCCTGTATGACGCTATTGTTGGGGGCAGTTCCAGGAAATAGTTATTGGTTTTTTCTCTGGGATAACATAAAACCGACCATTATTACACACCTGACGATGGAACTGCTCCCATTTTGTAAAAATTTTAAAATATAATAAATCTAATAAAATCAAACTTTCTTGAAGCCTAAGCTAAGCAATTTTGTCATGATAGTTTTGTGTAGGGGTGGCAAACTACTGTGGGCTGTGGAAGAGGAATGTCAGCAACGCACCCAACTAATACTAGGACTTCTTCATTATTCGAACAAGTTGAATTTTGTATGTAAACTATTTTATTTTTATTAATACATAGATAATATTTAATCCTGACAATTTTAAATTTGATTTTAGTAAAATATTATAATATATTGTCATTTATTTATATTACACTTGTAGAGTAAATTATTTATTTAATAATGATAAATTTTTGTGTAAATTACATAGCATTTCCAGGTCAAGTATGTATTGTACATAAATTTGCAAGGCAAATAAATATTCGAGATAGTTGAATAAATTTCCTTATTATGTAAATAAATTTCCGGATCAAATAAATGTATTTCCTTATATAGTACAATAAGTAGGCTTTCTGTTGAACCAAACATACTATCAGCCATGGAAATTGTTTAATTTGTTTCGTCAATTGGTGTGGAAATGTGTTATTTTAATGGGAAACCTACTTATTACATAATGAAAATTTATTTATTTTTTATTCTTATCGGGAAATTTATTTATTTGTTCCTGAAATAATTTTTTTGATCTTGAAAATTATTTACATGTTTCGTAAGTTTATTTGTTTGCTCCAGAAATTTATTTATTTCATTCGGAAATTTATTTTTTTGGTGCAGAAATCCATTTATTCGCTCCGAACATTTATCTATTTGTCTGGGAAACAAATTAACTTAACTGTGTGTGTGTGAAATGCTAAATTAAATCATATTATCGTGAAATATCAGGAATAAGCCAGGCGGCCAAGGCCCGACGTCGGGCTGTCGCGCCACGATGATGATCAGGAATAAGACAATATCGTGTTTCACAATATGCTCTCAATGATTTCGAACAATTGAGCAATAGATAGATCATCCGTAATTTTTTCAGGAGTCGGAATTCGTGTCATTTCATTTTAACTGCGTTTATTCAGCGCTATGGAGCAGAGCTGAGCAGATTAGTAAGACAGATGGAATCCACCCACAAAAAGGAAATCGGTATCACGAATAAATAGCCTTTAGGTTTAACATCAAAATCAAATTGACGACGGTCCGAAACAAATTAATGATTTTTCAACGTGTCCCGTGGGGGATTTTAAGGTGTAAGTGTAACATCTCAAAAAGGTTTAAACGGTGTGGGAGGAGATTGACGTTTTTAATCACCGAGAGTAGGTTTTCAGTCAGTAGTAGTATTAAAGGCATACCGTAGTTTCAGAGTGTATCCTTGTACCTGGTTTTTTTTTTCTAGAAATCGATATAGGATTAGTTAGAAAGCTTAAATCCAAATTTTCACCCGTTAACAAAATTTCTAACGGTACTTATGGAATGAAGGCTCAAGCTACTCCAACCGAAAGTGAGATGAGCCAGCATAGTGATGAGGACTGGCTATCCCTCGGATCTGACCTGGCGAATCTGGAGTATAATTCGGAACTCACATTCGCTTACGACTCGCTACGTCTGACGTTGATGAAGACGTTACTGTCATGGAGGCGAGACCATCTATGCAATAATGATCTGATTCTCCACCACTCGAAAGCAGCATCAGCTGCTCTCCTCCCCCGTCTAGCGAGCAATGGGGAGGACGTTGTTCTAACACAAAAACCTTGAGTTACAAACGATTTAGTTAGGGCCTAGGAACTCTGTTGTATAGTACTTTTTTATATCAAAGACCAGGATAAACCCAGATCTTGTATTCTTGTTAAGAAGAGGCTAAATGCGTTGTTCGCATGTACCTTTAGTGACATAGATTCTGTGGTAGTTAGTCTGCCGATCAGAAATAGGCGGTATTGGCTGACGATCAAGTGGGGGGTCCACCTCCATTCATTCTGAAGCTGGCGTTAAGCGCCGCGAAGTCACACAAAACTCGTGTCATTCTGGGCTGTAACTCCGTAAGCTCCGACACGAATAAGAGAGGGGACGCGCTTCTCGAGTTCTTGTAAGGTACGAAACTCCTCGTGTGTAATGTGGACTTGTGAACCAACCAACGACCGTGCCAAGCATGTAGTAAGCAGGAGCTGGATGCTATGGCGTTCACCCTGGCGGGAGAGCTCGGCAATTCTGCCAAAAAAAACGTGCCCAGTTAGCAGACAGAAAGGTAGGAGAAAACCGCCTTGGTAGAATGCACGGATTGGTGAGCTAAGGGCCGTGAGTAGAAGTTTCAATTCGGCAAATGCGTCAGGGCTTGACTCTGATTGGTTTATATACAAAAAGCATCAGAAATTATTTTAAAAACGAAATCAGAAGGAGTAAACGAAACTCATGGAGATTTTTCTGCGAACGAGTTGAGGAATCCAGCAAGACTTACTTAATTGTATCTACTGCTCCAAACATGTCAAGTTTCTTAATGAAACAAGATGGAACGTGGACGATCTCTAGTGAAGAAACTATCGAGGGCTGGTTTGACACGCACTTTCCTGACAGCTCGTCTGATGGAGTGCCAGTTAACACCCGGGAAGTAATGGCCCCTTGTGACTCTGAAGCTATTCTCTCAGAATGTAAAATAGCATGGGCTATTAATAGTTTTGATCCGTTTAAGCCTGCAGGACCGCATGGTATTATTCCGGCAGACGTGAAACAAACGATAGACAAGGTGTACCCCTGGATTGAGCGTCTGTTCAGCGCCTGTCTGGAGCTGGTACACATTCCACGCGCATGGTCGGAGGTGAAAGAGGGTTTTACCCCGAAAGTGGCCAGAAGCTCGCACTCACGTCCAAAGGACCTTCCTCCCATAAGCTTAACATCGATTTTGCAGAAGATGCTGGAGCGTCTAATCGACATACACTTACGTGCCATCATTCCATCGTGCCTTGTCTTCTGCTCTCAGCATGCCTACTGGAAGGGTAGATCGGTGGATACTGCTCTGCACTCGTTGCTGGGCTATATTGAAAAATCTCGGAGTTCCAAGGAGGATAACTTGGTGGCCTTCTTGGATATTGAAGGTGCTTTCAATAACGTCAAGCCGACGGCTACTTTGAATGCTCTCTTGAGTCTGGGTGTTGACGGCCCACTTTGCACATTCATTGGTTTGGTGCTTAGATCTAGGGTTATTAGTACCAGTCTAGGATTATGGATAGTAAGCAGACAGGTATGTAGGGCCCCCGGGGAGTTGTCCTGTCCCCCTTCTTTGGAACCTGGTGATTAATAGATTAATCTTGAATTTAGAGGGTGTGGTGTCCTGTCCCCTCTTCTTTGGAACTTGGTGATTAGGTGATTGAATTTAGAGGGTGTGGGCGGTAAGGTCATTGCTTATGCAGACGACATTGCCATTGTTATCTCTGGCGAGTTTGCCGGGGTCTTTTAATGAAATCATGCAAAATGCCCTAAATGTATTATCTCAATGGGCTAGGCAAGTTTGGTGTTGGGGTCAATCCGGCCAGAGCAAAACTTGTTTTCTTCACCAGAAGGGATACTCTACCTTCATTGGTACCACCATTGCTGGTAGGAACGAAAATTACTCTTAATGGGAAAGCCAAATTCCTGGGACTTATATTCGAAAGGAAGCGTTCGTGGAAAACAAATATTCAGGAGCGCGTTACTAAGGAAACTGTTGCTCTGTACACATGCAGGAGGGCTATTGGTCTGAAACGGAGCCTGCGACCGAAGGTGGTCTTCTGGATCTACGTATCGGTTATACGCCCCAAATTAATGTAGGGGTAACAGTTTGTGCTGCTTAATTTGCTTCCATTGGAGAGTTGAGCAGATAGATGGCTGCGGTAAAGAGCATCCTACTTCGGGAAATAGAACAGTGGACGGATTCTATCAATGGTCACTCTGCTATACTGTGCAATATGGATATTGCTGAGGAAACGGATTATACTCTTTCGGTGAACTCCCTTGATAAAGGTTACTATGATCTTTCGGTGGACTCCCACGATAAAGGTTACACTAGCTTGATACCTTCGGGGGGCTCGGTTATTTATCAAATGCTACAGGTAGATTACAGATGCTTTTTTGTATTTTTTTTAGCAGGAAGTATACTTAATTCTTATTGTTGTCAAAATCATCAAAAACTGAGTCTCACTGTTTGTCCCAATTTTTGTATTATATAAAAATATAAAAAGAAAATCATTCGAAATTGGGAACCTCTGCGTCTTAATACCAAGAAAGTTTATTTAGTTTTTATGCTCACTATTAGTTTTGAGAATTCCCAGAAATGCTGAAAATAGTATTATAAAACCTTGGAAAATCTTTGGAATTCCTATTTTGGTGTCAGAGATTATTATGTATACATATTAAAAGTTTTTCTTTTTTTTATGTTTTCAAAGATTCATAAGAATTGTTAAAAGTTTAAAGTGAAACAAAAATAAACAATGAAAAAACTAATAGATATAATACGTAAAATATGAAACAGAAAAAAAATTGAAGATGGATGCACTGGAAAATATTAATTGCATTTCGAAGTGAAATTGCTGTTATTAAGAAAATATATTTAAAAAAAAAGAATTGACCCATTACTGCGGTCTCTATGTATATACATGCTGAAATACTAGTCTAGTTATTAGTATATGTTTTTCGTCTTTTATACAAAAAAAATTAATTTTCGCTTCCAGTTAATTTATTATTAATTCCAGCCCATAATGTGTGTAGCAAAATAATTAAAGAAAAAAACAAACTTAACGAATCGTTTAACGTGTGTATTTTCAATTAATTATTATTCTCGTTACCGGCATTTTATTTATATATGTATATATGGAATTTCATGAATTCAATGAGTTTGGTATATATATATATTTGACGAAAAGAAAATGTTCGTTTAGGTGTCTCTCACATATTGAAATTACTAGAGTATTTTGTTGGTCATATAGAAATGTGCAACACATGCCCACGATGAAGCATTCTTTAGTAGCATCCAATATGTATCAAAGATGATTAATATCCATTAATACAAATTATTGAATCGCGAGTGCATTTGCCACTATATATAAAAAAAAACACAACTTGGCATAATTCTAGAGTTTTTGGTAAACCCATTGAACTCATTATGAACTTATCGAATGCGTTAAGAAAGCATTTTTAATTATCATCTTCTTAATAAAAATCGAGATCAATTTGTGCCTGTCGTATAAAAGTTCCAATTTTGAAAAAAAAATCCTATATATTAGACACTTGTTTTACAATATGCTAGTAATAATGTAGCATCAAATTTCACTCGATATTATAAACTAAGGTTAAATTCAAGTTCTCATTGCATAAATATTACAAATGAAAATATCGTAACCAGAACAGCGAAGTTAAATCGAGAAATATTATATTATGTATATATAAAAACAGGAGAAACTAATTGTTAAGCTTCAAAATCAATTTAATTGTCATTTATGTATATGTATACTTTATAGTCAAAATTCTATTTATGTAGCATTTAAAACCAAGAAAACAAAACGTAAAATTAATTAATCAATCTAAAAAACATAATGAAGATTTGAAAATGAATAGGGGGAACTTTTATTAACCAATTCCGTAAATATATATTTAGTATATTGATTTAAATATATATTTATGCAATCTTTCTCTCCGTTTCTTAAAATTATTGTACATAGTTTTAGCAATTTCCTTATTCTTATTTTTCTTTTGGTTTATCGAATTTCGTGACATATTGTACGTCTATGTATTTGATCGTCGATTTTCGAGATTTGAAAAAATTTTGTTAGTTCGAATCAACATTGAAAGATGGAGTAACGTTTTTGATTTTTCTTTTGCTTTGTTTTTGGGTGAAGAGATGAACTGATCGGGTTGCTTGCAAAAAAAGGTTCTACACTTTAACTTACCATCTTAATGTCACTTATCGTCATAATATTTCGAACGAAAAGATTGATTTTGACTACAGCGGGACCATCTGTTTATGCATATTCGAAATAGTTTTGTTTTATTTAACCATTTAGGTTAGTATAGATAGATATCAACTACATATGATATTAGCATTTTTTTTTTATTATTGGAAGGATGTGTTGTTTAATGCAATGATATTCAAAATGGAAGTCGAATACTTTTCTAATAGTTTTTAGACGCTATACAATTTTCAGGTATGTATATTTCCCTAGGTAAAATTTTTGCTTCGTTATACTATAGATTGATTAAAGGATAAAAATAGTATGTTCTGATCTGATTGGAATGGATGGTGTTTTTTTATATATAGAGAGGCGTGGTATGCTAACGTAACAAGGACTATATCAGCAAAAAAATATATTCATTTACGAGGGTAAGGTGAAAAGTTCTCGGCCTGATACAGAAATACCCTTACAATCAGCAAACATTAATGTTTCCTGCCAGGGTTCACGTGTCATTAGTTCGTATGACGTCTTACGTGTTTTTGGTTAAAATGGATAAATATCGTACGGTCACAAAATTCTTCGTTTTGGATAACTTTAACGCTAAGGAAATTCATCCGAAGTTAAGATAAGTTTACGGGGACTCTGCTCCTTCGATCTCAACCGTTAAAAAATGGGCAGCTGAATTTAAATGTGATCGCATGTCCCTCGATGTCGACCCACGTGAAGGACGGCCAAAAACCGTAACCACACCGGAAACCATCGAAAAAGTGCATGATATCGGTTTTGACGATAAGCGAATGAAAGTGAGTAATATGGCTGAGGCTGTGGGGATATCGGAAGAAAGGGTGCGAAACATCTTGCACAAAGAATTAGAAATTCGAAAGCTCTGCGCAAGATGGGTGCCGCATTTGCTGAATGCCGATCAAAAGCAAATGCTTGAACTATTTTCGCAGCAATCTTTGCACCGATCCAATCGGTATCCGACCGATTTTGTGCGGCGATTTGCCACAATGGATGAGACATGGGTCCACTACTACCCGCCAGAAATGAAACAGCAGTCGAAGCAGTGAGTGGAAGCCGATGGCTCAGCGCCAAAGAAAGCGAAGTCGATCGAATCTGCCGGAAAAGTCATGGCCAGCGTGTTTTGAGATGCGAAAGGGATCCTGTCAATCGATTACCTTGAAAAAGGCAGAACAAAAACAGGTGAATATTACTCCAAACTTCTTGATCAGCTGGATGCCAAAATTCGCAAGAAGAGGCCTGGCTTGAAGAAGAAAAAAATCATATTTCACCAGGACAACGCACCTGTACACAAGTGTGCATTGACGATGAGAAAACTGTGGGATTTGGGGTACGATTTGCTCGACCATCCCCCTATTCTCCTGATTTGGCACCCTCAGACTTCCATCAGTTCCCAAACTTGAGGCGTGTCAACTGGCTTTCTCCCTAAAATACGAAAACTCACAATTGTTTTAAAGAAATTGAAATCTGTTAGTGAAAAAATTGATTTTTTATATCCATTATATGCTAATTTTCTTTTAAAAATTAAATGTTATGATCGTGCTAACATAATTTTATTCTAATTTCTCAATTTCGTCTAGTTAGAGCCCTTTAATTCTAATAAAATCACTCTTTAGAAAACCACCGCCACCGCCTACCAACCAAACCAAATTTACTATGGCCCGTTTTCTCAATGTCTGATTAAACTCTTTATTAACTAACAGGAACACAAATTAAACGTAACTATAAACAGCCCGATAAGCATTCTCGTTTTCTCATACGTCTCATGCAAATTACCAAGCCATAAAGTGTGGAACTTGTCTCAGACCACAATTATGGCAAAATCAGCTGATTTTTTTTGGCGGAATTCTACCGTTCACAAATCTATTTAGCATATTTACATATTTGCAGCTGAGTCCGTTGCGAATTCTCTTCTATCGAATGAATTTCCAGGAACTCTGTTCTTTATGGCCACTTTCTTTGTTTTCATTTGAATTTGTAAAAGCGAACAGTTCTAGCTGTCAAAATCTCAGCATTCAGTATCAGGTGTTGGGATTTTGTTTAGGATAAATTTTCAAATTTGTTTTGGATAAGAGATTAATTAAAGGCTAGGGGACGGTTAGCGTTTATCCGATTAATAACGCTAAACAGATATTGAGAAAAATTGTGCTTAAATTGTGCTTAATGGCAGTTTATTCTTAAGATAGATTTTAATCGGACATTGAGCAACCGGCCCTAAATGTTTTAAAGGTTTATGTATTGTGAAAATTGAAATTAGTGACTTGATTTCATTCTGTATACCAAGTTTGTATCTGTCTATAGCTTTGCTTGGCACCATGCATTTGTTTTGGTTGCTTGTTGCTATCTTACAGAAATTAAATAGAGGGGATTTGGGAATAAAAAATATTTGCCCCGTGAGGGGCTCAGCTTCAAGCGACAATGTTTCTAGTAGCAACAAAAAAAGCATGGTGCTAAGCAGAATGAAACCAAGTCACCGATTCCAAACCGAATTGCAAAATCATTTCAGGAGGTCGACGCAAAAATTCTTTTTAATATGAGTTGAATTTCAGTAATTATTGGCCATGTTATAATTAGTTTTGAAGTACTTCGGTAACACCTTTTTTGACTTCAGTGTTCAGCTTCGCCATTCAATGTTCAACTTGTATTGTAAAAACGGCGGTGGAATAGATGAAATAGACGTCTCTTTTAATATGTCATACAAGATGTGTTTGGGAGCAGCCTACATATTAGAATATCTGCTACTTAGCAGCTAATAACTTTGGTGCTGACAACAAGAAATAACAGATACAGAATAGCACTTGAGACAATACACTCAACGCTCTCATGAGTTCCAGGTTAAAAGCTTGCCAGCTTCAGCCTTTCACAATAACAGCTTCCCTAAGTAGCTCCTCTCTTAACTGAATTATTAACTGAATTATTAGTCAAATTAGCTAGTAATCAAATTAACTCTCCCATTAGGAAGAAAGGGTATTTGTACTGATTGTATCCCTACAGTGCACTTGATAAGGGAATATATCAGAATACAAACAAGTCAACATTTTTCAGAATAATCATGGCGTAAGAATGGGATATATTAGTAATCGAACCGAACAAAATTGGTTTGCATCCCCCCCCTCACACACCGCCCAAATTTCACTCCAGTGTTCTTGCTCCTAGAGGGGTTTTCCTAGCCCTGTTAGCTATTGCTTGCATACCACCCTTTTTGAAGTCTTAATTATTTGTATTTCAAGTACCGAAAATATCCAATTAAAGATAACATATCAATTGCATAGCGTAAAAAAAAAGTATTTCATTAAAAATGTTTGTTTTTTCATTTAAGACCTGAAATTACAATACATAACTACCTATCGATTATCCTACAAAAAGCAAAATGCTCGAAGACAACATCTCTAATATTATTTTCATACCACTCGTAGATTCTTATACTCAGATACGTGTTACAAGATAGGAGGGAAATCTTCTTGTTCAAAGTTCTTATACAACAATCCTATTCACTAGATCGTGCCGAGCTAATTTATACTTGGACTTGATTACATTATGTGCATGGATAATTAATTGGCTTTACTTCAAGGATCAATATTAAGTACGAGTATACTATCTTCTTATCAGTGGGATATAAATCAGTCAACTGGTTTGTGAGGTGAACATAGTGCGACGAAAATGTATCTGAAGTGGAAACTTTGGTCTTGGGGAAAAAAAGTCACTTTGCAATATTATACAGGAAATTGATCACGGCTTACATAGTAGTATTATGGTACTCACATGCCTGTTTCTGTATTCCTAGAATTCGTAGATTACAACATAATGTGTGTGTATTGTAGTATGGCTCCCGAACACATTGGTTTTATAAATTTGTTTATAACAAAAAAAACTTGAGAATAATATCTTATTGTACGGAAGCGAAATGATAAAAACAATACCTGCAGTTTTGCAGTGCTCTTTAAAAAAAGCAGAATTGTTAAGATAAATGTTTACTTAGGGGATGAATGTCCTCGTCCCGTTTGGATTATGTATAAGAGACATCGTTGTCACGTTTTCGTATATACACCATGTACGAGTATTAGACGATTTGTGAAAAACCAATATGAATATTTTGGGCAAGCGTTAGTTTGATACAAGGTTTTGCTTATTTGTGATTATAAAAGTAAAATCAAAAAATTACAAATACACAACTGTATTTATATACGGAAAATCAAGAATCCATTGAGGATCTTTAACGAAAAATAAAATCGCACGAAGTAGGATATCGCTTGCAATATATGGTGCCAAAGCAATTCATATAAAAATACGAGTATGTGTTTTATGTCTGAACGAAATAATTGTTGTGTAGTTTTGAGAATATAGATAGTAAGGTTTTTTTAATTCGATATTCTTCTTCTTGAGAAATTCGTCCTTAAAAATTGGTCCTATTTCTACATATATATATATATTTATTTATTGTGAATATTTTGTTGTTTTTTTTTTATCAATAATTCCTAATGTAGTAGTCTCCTGATTTTAAGAATTATGTATTGAATGTTTTTTTTTTTATTTTGAATTAGAATTGACGAAAACATTTTTGATCTTACCTGTGCCATTAATTCCTGACGGTCGTATCCGAGCATCATATTTATTTGCTCCTAAAATTTGATCCAAAACCTTTTTCTCTTTTTCTCGGAAATTTATTTTTGCATTATTTGCTCTAAAATAAAGAGAGAAAGAGAATGTTATGATTTAATGAAAATATTTTACGAAAAGTTTAAAATTTTTGTAGGTATGGTTCTACACTTGCGACCAAAAATACTGAATCAAACCGAAACCACGTGTATTTGTATGTATATTTTTAAAAGTACGTTATGTATCCCTACAAATCGTATTTTATGTCATTTGAAAGTTTGAGATCTTAGCTTTACAATGATACCTTTTTTTTATCACCATTTAATCAGTGTTTTATGAATGAACGCTACCTGGAGCTAAAAAGTCGGAAAATTGAACATTTATGAATGGGTAATTACAGGGCAAACTAACCCTATAAATGCATCTGCAAAGGGTTTTCAATGGTCAGTTGAATCTGGAAGGTTGATTGAATAAGTTTAACGCAATAAAAGTCACAATTTTGTTATTCATGAGTATCACGCCTCAGCAAGCGGCTCAAGTTATCGCCCTATTATCGGAAGGGCGTACTCAGAAAACAGTCGCTCGTCTGCTCGGAATGAGTCAGTCTGCATAACAGAGAGTGCATAACAGGCTTCGAGGGGAAGGTAGCTACAATCAGAGACCCCTACCCGGTCGCTCTAGGTGCACTTCCGATAGAGATGATCGTTTTATTGTATGACAAGTATGCTACGAAATCGGCACCTCACGGGAGTTGACGTGCAGCAGAATCTGAGGGAAGTTCGCGGAGTAAGCTGTAAGCGAGTGCACAGTGAGGAGACGACTAAAGGAAGCGAATTTGATTCCAAAACGGCCTGCCACAGGCCGAAAAATGACCCCACATCACCGACAAGCGCGACTCACGTTTGCCAGGAATCACTTAAATTGGACCCTCGAGCAATGGCGGTCCGTATTGTTCGCCGACGAGACCAGAGTGTGTCTACATGGCAGTGACAGAAGAGGTCGGGTATACAGGCGTCCAGGTGAGCGATTTGTGCAATGCTGTATCACAGAAACGGTAGCATACGGGGGTGGTTCGTGTATGGTATCTCTGTGGATTCAAAAACGGAAATTGTATTCGTGCCCTCTGGAGGCCGAGGAGGAGGACTGACAGCCGAACGGTATATTACCGGTATTCTACGTGGCCATGTTGTTCCCTACGCAGCATCTATTGGCGACAACTTTACTTTAATGCCCGACAATGAACGATGCCACACATTGCGTCAAGCACAGCAGTTCCTGAACGAAGCTAATATTGCGACAATTGACTGGCCTGCACGCAGTCCAGACTTAAATCCCATTGAGCACTTGTGGGACGAGCTCAAAAGAAGAGTCCGACACAGAGATCCCACGCCTTCGACTATCGACGAATTGAAGGAGGCCTTAATAGAGGAATGGAGCGAAATTCCTCAAGATACCATTAAAAAATTAATAATGTCAATTAAAAATCGATTACAAGCTGTGATTAGGTGGTAATACTCGTACCAGATATTAATAAATAAATAATTTTGTTATTTTTTCAAAAATTTTTGTTTTATTTAACAAAAACCTGACCACACTCCATTTTTTTACATCCCCATTTTTCCTACTTTTTGATTTCAACCCCCCCCCCCCTTTTTAAAATCGATCTTCAAATATTGCTAAAACTGGTATTAATGTAAAGCTAAGATTTCAAGTTTTCTAATGATAAACGATTTGTAGGGATACATAATGTACTTTTCAAAATATGCATACAAATACACGTGCTTTCGGTTTGATTCAGCATTTTTGCTCGCAAGTATAATTGGTCGAAGTGAGTAACTTCAAAGTTTCACGACGTAATTGGAATAACCCGTTTGGCACTAAAAAGTTTTTGTAACAATAAATGAAAATAAAAAAAAAGTTGAATAACGAACAATGCTGTGCTGGTTATTATTAAGTGGTGATTGATAAATTGTCCTCAATAATAATTCTTCTCTTTCCAGTAGTTTTTGTAGATTTATTATGTGCCGATGTTATTTGTTATAGCATTATCTAGGCTACTACTTTGCATTAACGCTTAGTGAGGCATAGCGCGTCAACTACTCCTGCGCGCCATCGTACTCTGTTCTAGGCAATGGGGCGCAATTCCCCAAAAGACTTACCCAGCACCTGACACTCCTTTGCCACAGATCGACGCCATGTGATTTTAGGGCCTTCTCTTGTTCGGTCTTGGCTGAAAATGGAGTTTCATTTCATGGCATGCAAAGCAATCCATTTATCACTCTTCCACAATGTGTGACCTATCCACTGCCATTTTCGCCTGCGTATCAATTCGGCGATTGGCATTTGACCCGTACGCCGACTCAGCTCTTCATTTGATATTGTTTCGGGCCAAAAAAATTCTTACAACTCGACGAAAACATGAGTTGACGAAAACTTGCCGCTTTCTGGTAACACTAACGGAAACATTCCATGTACTGCTCCCATACAAAAGCACTGACAGTACCAGGGAGCGAAACAGTCCCAGCTTGATCTTGATGCCTAGATAACTGCTTTGCCAGATTCTGGACAGCAGGCGCATTTAGTCTGGTTGATACGACAAGCGATGTCCTGCTCCGTACCACCATTTTCGGCAACAATGCTACCCAGCTAGACGAAGTTGTCCACTTTCTCCACAGGCTGCCCATTAATATTGATGGCAATAGGTGTCGGATTTCTTTTTCACAATGGCGGACTAAGAACCTTGGTCTTATTGGTATTAATCTTTAGCCCAACCTTGCTTGCCTCCCTCTCGAGATCTAACACCATTGCAGACAGATCCATGATTTTGTGGGAGAGTAGGCATATGTCGTCAGCGTAGTCAAGATGTTGTAGATAAGATGTCAAAGTCCATTGGGTTCCTCTGTCTAGTCCGGATAGGGCTGCATGCAACACATCGCCGATCACTGTAAGGAATAAGATCGGGTCTGCAAACCACCGCCGGATGTAAAAGGAAAGTCCATACAAATTTATTATTCATACACTAGTGCCATCCAACTCTACCTTTCTCCAGATAGGTGTAAAAGAATAGATGTTAGGCCTTATGGTAGAACACGTAAGAAGCACTACCTCGCTGGGAGCTATTTCTGATGCGCAGTTGAGTAATCCCAGGGCGGGAAAGAGAGAAAAACTGGAGGACGTTATGAAACGAGGAAGGATATACATTATTGGCGTGCAGGAGACCAAGTGGTGAAATGAACAAGTCGACCGCGCTCGTTTTCTGACGAATTCCAAAAAGTATAAATTGTACTATTATGGAAACTCGAATGATAGAAACGGGGTTGGCGTTATTCTGCCAACGGCTTTATTTGGAAGAATCGTGAGTATATCGAAGATAAGCGACCACTTGATGAGAGTGTGGAACGTCATAAGTACCTACGCTCCCCAAGTGGGTTTGCAGCAAAGTGAAAAAGAGGCATTTTGGAGCAACGTTGACACACTGCTTCAAAGCATACCAGATACCGATTTTTTCAGAGGGGATTTCAATGGTCATGTGGGAGAATCGAACTATGATTACCAGGATTGCCACGGTCGGATGGGTAGCCAATCTACAGCCAGAAATGATGAAGGTGAGGCTATCCTGACTATGTGCAAATCACACGGCCTTGTCATCCTCAACACATGGTTCACTAAGAACCAAAGGCACTTGATCACATATAGCAGTGGAGCTCATTCGACGCACATAGACTATCATCTGTGTCTAAATTTCATGAGACGCTGGGTGAAAGACTGCAAAGTGATCTTGGGTGAATCTGCGGTCACCTAGCACCGGTTGCTCCTGACAGAATTTATTTTGAAAGGAGGAATAAGACCACAAGCAATCCTCAAACAAGTCGAGAAAATCAAGTGGCATAATCACAACAACGAAAGCTTTGAATCTGTTGTTACTCCACTCATTGTTGAAATGGAGGACTGGCTTCAATGCAACACCAACTGTGACGAGCAAAGTCCAACACAAATGTGAAATGCTTTGGATGAAATGTTAGTAGGTAAGGCTGAAAACATACTATACTGGGAGCTTCAAAAGGCCCACTCCACACGAACAAGGAGAGGTGGCGGTGGAATAACGAAACTAAAGTTGCAGTGCAGCGCAAATCAAACGCATTCAAGAGCTTGGACAACATGCAAGAGAGGCAGTGAAGCCGAGAAGTTTCAACTTCTAGAGAAATATGGTAAATGCAGGAGGGAAATAAAGCGAAAGGTGGCTCAAGTAAAGGCGATTGCAGCCGAGAAGTTCTGTCAGGAACTAGAAGATCTGACGGCGGATAAGAGGTTGTCATTGCAAGAGAAACCTAAAGGCAATGCCAGAATTTATAAGGTCACAGCCCAAAGGAGAAGAAACGCTCGAGAGATTCAGGCGCCAATGTACGTTGAAGACCCATAAGGAGTGCTACTGGTTGAAGACACTGCAATCTGTAGCAGAATGCGGGAGTACTTTGACGAACTTTTGAACGAAGAATTTTCGCGAGAAGCTTTTCAAGCTGTGGAGCCAAACACCATTGATATCGCTGATTTTTTAGTGGAGGAGGTGATGAAGGCAATGACATAGATGAATCGCGGAAAGGCAGTTGGACCGGACAAAATATCCTTGGAATTTTGGTTGAAGTTGAATCATGTCGGGCTCACTGTTCTTTTCAACAAAATTAAAAGAGGGCAACCAATGATGATGATGACTGACGCTTTCAGAAAAAGCTTCCTTGTCCCGTTTTATAAGTACAAGGGTGACTCACGCAAGCTCAACAACTACAGGGCAATCATGTTAACATCTCACACATTGAAGACTTACGAGCGAGTTGTCCGCAATCGATTGAAAGAGATTGTACGGTTGGATGACAATCAAAGCGGTTTTGTGGAGTATCGGTTTACAGTCGATACTATTCAGTGCATACGTGTTACCATGGAAAAGCATCGTGATGCACGGACGGACTTGCACTTTGTGTTTATCGATTTGGAAAAAGCCTTCAACAGAGTTCCTCGTAATCTGATATGGGTGGCCCTAAGAGCACTTAAGGTCCACGAGGCATATGTCAAGATGATACAAAACATGTATGATGGGGCAACCACTAAAGTTAGACGCACAGCTGGTGAGTCTGAAGAATTTCCAGTTAAAGTCGGAGTTCACTAAGGTAGTGTATTAAGTCCCTTGATCTTCAACATCATCATGCTCTATTTATTAACACTCATTTCTGACGACCTGGAAATATCCCTTCGCTTCGCCGATGACATTGTCCTGGGTAGCAAAGACATAGTTGCTTTGCAGGCTGCACTGACCAAGTGGTGTAGGATACTGGAGGATCATGGACTGAGGATTAGCAAACCAAAGATTGAGTATCTTTGCTGTCCTGGGAATTATTGGGTTTGGCCCAATACATGAAAGGATCTTTTTGAAATTCAGGGCTCATTGTGCTTTTCTTATAGACAACGGAACGGTCGCAAAGAGAGAGTACGTAATAAGGAGATTGCCAGTTCATAAATTTACTGTTTTCGGTACCCAAAAAAAAGGAATGTACGAGTATATATTGGAAAATACGCCTAAATTTGTATTCGCTCTCCACGAGCTCCTTTTCCACGTTGTTGCCATTTTCGAGGATACTATAATATATCGTACGAAAGTGGTTCATAAACAAAATTCAACATAATCGAATTATCTACAAATTTATTTTGAAGAAGTTTCTTCGTAGAATGAGTATTTTGCAGGATATTTGAAAAGAAATATCAGCGTGATGGACATTTTGGACTTTTTAACAAATCTGAAGAGCTGGTCCCCGGAAAGTTCTGGACGTACTGAGCTGAATTTGGAATAAAATTTTAGTATATTTCTGAAAATTTGCTAATGATTTTTATTTAAATGTACAAACTGGGTAAAAAAACAGGTTCTCTGCCAAATTGCCAACAAAGGACAACATCGGATTCGTATTCAGCACCCAAAAATACACAAAGGTACACAAAAACAAAAGTGTTCCAAAACTTCCCATCAAAAAACCCCAGCTCCTTAGTATAAATCCTAGAGGCAAATGCACTATGTAGCGCCTAATTAAAAAATGTTCATATACGAATGAAAAATGATATCTAGCAATCTAAAATGTTTATAGTGAACGTCATCTTCCTGCCAAGCAAAAAAAAGTACTCACAGTGAAGCGCTACAGATGCATGCAAAGCAAAATACCGCCCAGAAGCAATGTCCAGTGCCCATGATATTGTTGGTTGCTTGTATGAGCCTGAAAATGAAAAGAAATGTCCCTTTTGTTAGTTATCTTTTTATTATTAGTCTACAAAGAAAGAAAAATATTAATTTATAATGTACTAGTATGTACATATTCCATGCACATATTTTTATACCATTTATCTGTCCACACATGAGAATAGAAATTATGAGAACAAGATGTTATCAGTGCTGACACTTTTCTTAAGTCAGCTTTTTGGTGACGTTTACAAGGAGTTGTCCTAATAGTTGAAATCTTGCAAACGTCGGACAGCATTTTTCCTCAAGCGGTCATTTTTCGCCTTCGGACATGACTTTGATTTCTTTCTCTCGGTTGTTGTGCTCAAGATACAAAAACACACACACGACCATGTGTATTCAACGAGCTTGATGTTCATGTCATTCAAGTAGAATGGTTAGAAAATTATTGTCGCAGACTTATTGTCTCCACGTCAAGTGACATCATAAAAGCGTGGAGCAGATATTTTTTAACGATTGCAGCTGGAAAATGACATTGTGGTGTTTGGAGACTGCAGGCTAGTGCTTTTATCTGCTAAAAATCAGTCATGACGATATCTTTTATCAAGTGAAGACAGGATGCACTCAGCGTAGCGTCCAAACTCTCTTTTGCCCCTAAGTCAACTATTTTACATTGTACTCTGTTTGTATTATGGGAAAAATATCTAATGTTGCATTGTTGGGCAATCATTTCGCATTGAATGAATTTGTCTGCATTTTAAATTGCATCGTGCAGGCAGTAACCTACCGATATACACACGAGCAGTGTAACGTACTATACAACTGAACTTGCTTTATTCGGGGTACTACGTATACGAGCATTCGAGTATTCCATGATGCAATTCTATGAGTATGATTTTTTTTTTTTTTCAAAAAACTTTATACATATAGTAAAGGAGTATATGCGTATTTGTATGGACGCCGGACGTTGAACCAACAGAAATGAAATTAGTGCCAATTTATAGTACTACATGGCTAAATAACTCCACATGAATGTCATCTTCCTGATCACCGGGGTTATTGAGAAAGGCCGACGACTTTCGTCTATTCTTTGTGGCTGAATTTTCGTGCGATAACTTTTGACAGAATGTAGCTAAAGACTTGGAATATGGTCAATTATTTCTAGAAAGGACTTGCAAGATCATGCTGAAAATGAGCGTCATTCATTGAAAGGAACGCCCTTTGCTTAGTACAATATTAGACTTCTCTATAAAAATTAGATCGATCGGGTTAAAGCGAGGGTACCTCCTATACAAAGTGCCCTCTTACCCTACTTTTCAAATTTTTGTTCATTACTCTTGAAAATAAAACCGGAAAATAGAGGGCTTCGCCCGCAATCTGAGGGTTTTGTAGTGCCCCATGCCAATAGGAGATGAACTATCCTACTAATGGAGATGCTTAAACATTTATGTTAAGACGCCATTGCAAACTGCAAGCTTGCATTAAAAAACAACGACCTACTCCCACCTTCCACTCCTGTCCCTCCCATCTTTACCCTTTCAGAAATAGTTAACTCAAATTCGCTCTACGAGAAATAATAAAAAATATTCAACTCGAAGTACTAGTATGTAAATTGATATACTATTATTAAATATTACGTTATTATTAGGAAACCTGGAGATATTATTGCATATGGTGTTGACTATCGGTAGCCTCTAAGATCAAAAAATATCCACAATATTTGAAATATGTATTTAGATTTTTCTTTTAATTGAACTGAAAAATCGTAAGAATTGTATTCTCGATTTTTCAAAATCATAAAATTTGTTCTACGACTCGAGAAAAATCGTAAAATCGTATTTGAAGTTGAAAATCGTAAAAAATACGATAAATTGTACTATTTGGCATCGCTGCGTTAAACTAGCAAAAATGAAATTAAGAGCAATGTGTAATAGTGCGTGCCTAAACAATACCGACAGAATCCTTAAATTCGTTGATTATTACATCTTTTAAATGTTGTGCGGGAGCAATTAATGCCCCATAAAAACTAAGATACCACACTACAGAGTCGACGGGAGCGCAGCTTCCAACCGTCCTGCTAGGCAGTAATGTTGAATTATGGCATTTTTGTCGGTTTGGTCCTTATCAATTAAAATGTATGAGTAATATACACGCTTTCTTACATGTCGTACTGTATTCGCACTAGAAGCAACCATACTTAGGTCTGAAGTATGTCGCATATATGTATGTATGTACTTAGACCATCTAATGCAGGGGTCGGTAACCTTTTAGGGCAGTGGGCCACTTTCAAAAAAAGTATCTTAAGGCGGGCCGCACAGTGCAAATAAATAAAGTATCAGTGCAAGAAAACAGACCCAAACTCTGTTGCTAACACCACGCCAGGTAAGAAATTTGTAAAATTGGAAATAAAGTCTTAGTTGCTAAACTGCAGGAGTGCAGGCATCATAAACAGCGTCAAAAAAGGACCCAAGTCAAAACATTTTCTTATTCTTGATTCAAATGGCGAATTTTATTCAGGATACTCATTATCATCAGGCGGTGTTCGCCTCCTAACTCCTACCTGTCTCACATTGACCAGGATGTCACGAAAACATGCCCCGCCTGGGACAGGTTTTCAATTGCCCACCTGCAGCCTGATCTGACTCCCAGGTCGCTGTGGGAAAACCCCGTAGAAGCAGCCATTTTTCTATCCCTTAACACCGAAGAAGACGACGAACCATAGCATGTAAGACACTCACATGCCGAACTTAAAACCATTGCTGCTACAACAACAATATGTACAGTGCAATCCCTTATACAAAGCTCAAAGGAAGATGTGAAGAGGAGAAGGGGAAATAAAAATAGCCGTGCACACCAAAATATGTGTCATTTGGTTGCAATAGATTTGATCCAAAGCGTGAGGTTTTTCGAAAGGTTTTGGCAGATGACATCAGTTCACAGGATTTATTGATGCTCGGCGTGTGGAGTGTGGCAGAAAATGGAAACTTAAGATTTTGTTTATTTGAGAGTAGTTACATATGTCTAAAAAAAATCAATAATCAAAAATTTAAAATCCAATCAATGTTATTTAAAATTTGGAATGTCCGGGTAGAACTTATTGTAGTGAGGAAGCTGTATACAAATTCACAGATATTTACGAGTATCATGTATGTACAGTGAGTCACAGTCAAAACGAACCACCTTATGTTAGAGAGAGAATTACTTAAAAAATGACTGAAAACCCATTCAGATTCAAATTATTTTTATATAAATTTATTGTCTCAACATGTAAGTCTCTTATTTCAGTGTGTTTTATAACTATTTTTCTTCTTAGTACACGAACAATTATACATACAAGATAAAAAATACACCTCACAATCAAAATGAACCACTGAAAAGTAAAAAGCATATACAGCTGCCCCGCTTCAGATGGTAAATATAGGTTGGTGCAGATGAAATGTCGGATTTCGCAATGACATACAGTTGGCTGCGATTTTTATGTATCAAACTGCCGCCAGGTGACCCTAGTCATATGACATAGTGAAGTATAAGTACTGTTACCTTGGCTTATGGAGTCATTTCGGTTTTGCACTTCATGGTGATCGATAAAAAAAGAAAAAGAACATTGAAGCGAGTGAAAAACGACTACTTTTCCATTACGAATTTAATCTAGAGGACAACGCAACGAGGAATATCAACAGGGCGTTTGGACCTGATACAGTTAACGAACGAACCACTCAGCGGTGGTTCAAAAAATTCCGATCCGGAGATATGAACCTTCGAAATGAGCCAATGTAGTCTGACCCCCGCCAAACCATAAGGGATCTTGCGGAGAAATTGGGCGTGCACCATTCGACAGTTTGCCGCCACTTGCAACAACTTGGAACAGTGAAAAAGCTTGACAAGTGGGTTCCGCATGCTCTTACCGACCAAAACATGGCGTGTCGAATGGAGATTTCTAGTTCTCTTCTCTCCCGTAACAGAAACAAACCGTTCTTGAACCGAATTGTGACCTGTGATGAAAAGTGGATACTATACGTCGCCGTTCGGCCTAATGGCTAGATGTCGATGAGGCTCGAAGACACATGCCGAAACCAAGCCTTCATCCAAAGAAAATAATGGTGACTGTTTGGTGGTCTGTAGCTGGATTTATCCACTATTCGTTCCCGCAGCCTGGCGAAACCATCAATGCTGACAAATACTGCACTCAACTGGACGAAATGCATCAGAAATTGACAGTTTAATGATCTAGGCTAGTCAACAGGGATGGAGTTATACTGCTTCATGACAACCCACGACCTTATGTATCGAGAACAACGATCCAAAAAATGAACGAGTTTTACTATGAGACTCTTCCTCACCCGTCATATTCACCAGACCTCTCACCAACAGATTACCATTTCTTTAAACATGTGGATCACTTTTTGACAGGAAAACAGTTTAACAATGAAGCAGCTGTCAAAAATGCCTTCGAGGAGTTTCTTCGAACCAGAAAATCGGACTTCTACGAAACAGGAATAAATGCACTTGTATCTCGTTGGGAAAAGTGTTTCGCATCCGCTGGTACCTATCAATAAAATTATCTTTATAAAAAGTTACAGCTGTTCAAAAATTTCATCTGCACCAACCTAATACTTTAATGGTAGATGGTACCGTTCATTTATGGAAAATTGACACCAAAGTGTATACAATGTTTTTAACCGTTACAGAGTTATCGCAATTTTTGTAAATTGTGTCATAAATCTTGACTTTCCGAACAAAATCAAAATTGGCTACTCTCCCAATTATTTAATCCGAGATTCAACCTCAATTTCCGAAACTACATAAAATTTTATACAAAACATATAACATTTTGCGGTTTCGAAATTTACCGTTACTTCAAAGATACAACTGTTCAACTATCAACGAAAAATAGGAAGAAAAGGTCGTTTACTTTTGAAATTTGGCACAATTAATATGAAGAGTCTTTGGATATATCCTCTAAAGTTTCTGTTGCAAGGGGGCTCGGAAGTCTAGTGGAAAGGGGGTAAAAATTCCTTTTTTACAGTTTCTCTTGAATATTCCGGGTCGGTTTCTCCAGACCATGTTTTTTTCCTTTGATGTGTATTATTCGAAAAATTTCAAATCCAAACGTGTCAAAGAAACGTACCGTTGGAAAGCCAACACATTGGGGCAACTTTTGTAAAATTTGCAGATTTGTCAATTCAAAGTACCCTTGTAAAAATATCATTTGAATTTTCGATAAAAACTCGATTTTGATAGTTTAAACACTTATATCTTTGTAGTAACGGTGAAGTTCGAAACCGGGAAATTTCTAAGTTTTATATGAAATTTTATCTAGTTTCAGAAAGTGAGGTCGAATCTTGGATTAAATGATTGGGAGAATGGCAAATTTTGATTTTGTTCCGAAAGTCAAGCTTTTTGACACAATTTACAAAAAATTCTATAACTCTGTAACGGTTGAAAACAGAGTGTCCACTTTGGTGTCAATTTACCACAAATAAACGGTACTATCTACCATTAAAGTATTTACCATCTGAAGCGGGCAGCCTGTATGCTTTTTACTTTTATTTAAGTGGTTCATTTTGACTCTGAGGTGTATTTTTGAATTTTTGAAGTTTATATCATTGTTTGTGTACTAAAAAGAAAAATAATTACAAAACACACTGAAATAAGATACTTACATGTAGAGAAAATAAATTTACATAAAAATAATTTTAAACTGAATGGTTTTACAGTAATTTTTTAAGTTATTCTTTCTCTAACATAAGGTGGACCATTTTGATTGTGACTCACTGTATGTATATTCTTTGTTAATTCAGTAGCCGTGTGGGAAAATAGTCTTTGCATGTTACACTCGTACATATACAGTCTCTACACAAATTAATTCCAAAACACGCTCTTGTGGATTACATCCAAGTGATGCATCTGGTGCATTCTTCATTGAGAAGATTTTCCAGATAGGATGGGATGCTACCCTAAGAGCACGTATACAAGCATCCCCAAGAAGCAAAAAACACCCTAAACAGCTTAGGTCTTATTAATGCACTGATAGCATGAGTTTGTGCGCTAATATTGGCAATCTAACGGAGGACATACATGCATTCCGTGTGTACTCATATATGCGGAAAGGAGGTTAAGGCCAATAGACGACGAGAACAGCATAAGTATACGCACGAGTATATGAACATGGGTACATATCTCGTGGAAAAAAGGAACAATGTCACATTCAAAATTGATGCTGCACTGTGCAAGACTTTTGTTCTTAATCTACTTAGGCACGACAAGAAAACACTACAATTCGCGAAATAGGTGAATTTCCCGCTGGTGGATATTCATTCACTTTAAATAAGATTTCAGTTCGCAGCACAATCCTCATTTCGAGGAAATTAGAATTATTATACTTTGTGTCTAAATATTTTGACTTGGCGTCTCAGTTTTTGCTGTGGCAGTTGGCCAAATTTTTGTTGATAAATACAGAAGTAGTACTAATGTACTAAATGTATTTCATAGAATTTAGTTATTTTGTCTGTAAACCGATGCGATAGCTGCTATTCAAAATATTCCATTTAGCTTAGTTGAGGGAAATACATAAATGTTTGTATGGGAACTTTTTCTGTACCTATACTCAAAAAATATGATAAATGGTAAAATGTCAATGGTTAGCAAACTTCAATAATACGAATAGATTTATTTAAAATTGTTTTTAGACGTGAACTACAAAAAACAGGCACATACGCAGACGTCATCTCATTCAATGGCCATTCTATTGTAGTTAGCACTATTGAACGTTTGGGCTGTCATCCGAAGATGCCGATGACGGAGCCTAAAGGTATAGATAGACATTCTCATGAGAATGCTTTTTGGATTGCGTCATCCATGAGAACAGGGCCATATTGCACCAACCACTTATCAATTATCACTTATCAACTTATGAAATGTTATGCTAAATTTCTGTTGCACCAAAAACAGAAACGAAAAGTACTCAAATAAGCAAAAAACACTCACTGATCAAATTTTTGTTGCACCAACGAGAAGAAAGGAAAGGGGTAACTTTTCTAATCGTTAGTGATAAGTTAAGCAAATTTTTGTTTTTTGTTTTTGTTGCACCAAGAACTTATAGTAATCAAATAATCATTTCATTTGGATAATGATGGTGAATCCATCTCAAACCGCCACGTAGTATCGCCACGAATAAATTTCTAATTAGATTTTAGTACGGAGGAAAATTTTCGTTTGAATAAAACACAAATTGAATACGTGCTTTCACGCATTGGTGGAGCTTTATCATTTTCTAGTGTTAGGAGCAGTGCGTGTCTCAGAGGACATTTGCACCAGGTTCCCTTCTCGAAATCGATGAAAAGCAAATGAAGCGGAGAATCGTATTCAGCGCATTGCTGGATGATAATTCGCAAGGTGTTAATATGATCGCGCAGGAGAATCCGGATCGAAAACCAGCCTGCTCTTCATCAATTGTGCTTTCTAAGTGGGCGTTTAGTCTTTCCAGGACGATTTTAGCTATTATCTTGGCAACGGCAGGAAGCACACAAATGAATGCCTCTCCAATTATTACAGTCTGTGAGGCTACCCTTCTTTGGAAGTTTGATGATCAAACCTTCCTTCCACTCAGTGGGAAAAGTCTCTGTGTTCCACGCTTTATCAACAAGTGGGTGCAGCGAATCGGCAGTTACGCTTGGCGCTGTTTGATAAAGTTCGGCAGGGATACCGTCGAGTCCGGCGGCCTCTCCTCGTTTTAGTGCAATAATTGCAGTGACTATTTCCTCTTTAGTCGGGGAAGTGGACCGTATAAGCACATTTTGATGGTTCGCTAAATTAGCTAGATGAGGGGGAACTTCACCAGAGGTTACACGGTTCAAGACCGCGGCGAAGTGTTCTTCCCACCGCCTCATTTGATTTTCTTCCAAGATAAGTAGCTTTCCATCACTATCCTTCACCGGATGTTGGCAGGAGTTACGACCACCTGTAAACTCCTTGATGACACCGTGTATGGCGTTTAAGTTGTTACTTCTTGCGGGTTCATCGGATGAGGCTAAAAGAAAATTCGCATAAGCTCTTTTATCGCGTCGCACACTACGCTGAGCTTTTCGAGCTTTCTGACGGTAAAGGAGTTCGATGCTGCTTCGATTATCGTCTAATGCTGCAGCCAAACGAACCGTCAGTCCTTTTCTTTCAATAATCCGCTGCCATGAAGCGTCAGACATCCAAGGCTTATTACGGCAATCCGGGTTTGTGCAAAGGATGGTATCTGCGCTATCAATGTACGCATTTTTTATGGCATCCCAGTTTTCATATATGTCACTATCTGGATAACTAATTACCTAAGCTGCTTTCTGCGCAAGATGGTCGTTATGTTGTTGTAAAACAGATGAATTTTTAGTCGAGTGGTGTTGAATTTGCGGCGCGTGGATCTTTAGTCGCTAGGAGGGCGCACGGCTGCAATACGCAATCGAACATTAGCGATCATAAGATAATGGTCTCTTCACATCCCTTCTTGTTTCGCACGTCCAGGAGGCAACTCTTGAATCTTTAACTAATGGCAAAGTAGTCGATCTGATTTTGTGTTCTGCGCCGATTAAAAGAGAACGAACTGATTTTGTGGTGGTCCTCATGCTCAAACATAGTATCACCGATGAAGAAACTGTGAAAGTTGCAGAACTCTACAAATCTTTCACCGTTGTCGTTACGATCACCCAGACCGTGTCTCCCCATCATATGTCTGAGCCCATAGTTATCAGCGCCAATTTTTGCATTCAAATCGCCCATTACCATTATAGTGTCACCTTTAGGTGTTCTACTCTGAACGGCGTTTAGTTGTTCGTACAAGGAGTCTTTCGCCAAGATATTGTCGGGTTCAGTAGGGGCATAACATTGTATTATTGAGATGTTCCTCATTTTGGTCCGGAACCTGCCGGTCAAGATTCTGTCAGAGACCGGCTCCCAGGATAAGACAGTTTCGCGCGGCTCTGGTTATAAAAGGAGCCCCACACCTGATTCACGACGACTACCGGTAGCTTTACCGGAGTACAACATTACAGTGCTGCCCGTTGGAGAGATGAATTCTCCGTTCTTCCACCATCTTATCTTACTAACTGCTAAGATGTTTAATTTGTACCTCAGAAATTCACTCTCTAATTGAAGAAATCGTGCGATTCGGGGACCTTCTGATCCATTTTCCAGGAGAGTACGCACATTCCAGAATCCAATCTTTGTCATTGTACGATAGCTAAAAGTCGTTACCGTTGAGTCAGTCCTTATCCGAGGCATAGTTGACGTTTCGTTAGCATATAAAGATTTCGGATAGTGCAAGTTGCTGGCATACACATCCTGTCCTTTAATTGACGGTTTTAACGACAGGCCCTCAAACGGAAAGGCCGTAGTATTATTTTTACACCCCACACCACAGGGGGAAGATTTACCTTAACCAAATCATCGCACCGCCATCACTGGCGGCTTGACGTTGGTTAGCAATGGTCAGTGACCACTGCCGTTCCAGGGGGCGCCCACGCGGAGGACTATGGAAGAGGAATTTGTGCCCCCCGTTTCGTTTCGTTTCGATAGGATATCTACTTTTCGGAAGTGCAGCTGCTAGCATGCACCTCCTATCAGCGCCTTCTTTATACTGACAAGCTCGGAGCATTGTGAGAGTTCTATTAGTACCCACAGGCAGTTGGCAGATATGCATAGAATACATATCACACATTTAAATGTATACATAATCTCCATCGCCCCGATGCAGACGACACCCGTATTTCCTAGATTTCACTTTTTGTACAAGAATGTGCTTATGCTCAAATCCGAAGGGTTAAAACGCCAAGAATGTCCTTGCACCCTGACCAGAGGACTCAACATTTTTTTCACAGTAGGTGGTCTCTTGTATTGGTCTCATCACCCACATTCAGAAAATACCCATATCTACTAGGTTTGGCTTCAACAGCGTGACGATCGTTACGTTACGTGTTACGTTACACAAAATATATTCAGACCCCCAGCCAAAATCCACATATATGTCAAAAATCAGCCTTCAAAATGCTTGATTTCTAATTTTTCTACATGTAACTAATAATACATATTAGCGTTGTCAATCACCTACATCTACTACGTTGATGAATTAACTTGGTTACTTCCAGGTCAAAGACATTATGTACTCGTATATGGCAATCGATAAGAAATATGTATATATTATTAATGACATCTCAACCAGCCAGGATATTCATTATCATGTATACCTCAAAATTAATAACAGGCCAGAAATGGTAAGTCCATTAGTCCTAGTCGAACGTCTATTAACATCGGGACCATGAACACAGTGTGATTGTGGTGTGTTTGCATGTTTGTCAAGGAAATGCGAGTAATTCGATGGCTGGGATTGCTGAAAAGGGAGGCCAATCCATTTAACGCGACTCAGGTGGTAATTTTTACAAAAATGTTGATTACTGGGGAAAATGAAAATCATCGGGTACATACGAGTATTATGGTTTTTCATACTATTATATTTTTGTTAAACTAGGATAGTACTGTATGTGTATGCTTAATGTGACTGGGGAAGGCAAAACAAAGTTGTATATAGCTTTTACAAGTTAAATTAACACTTTCTATTATCAAAATAATAATTTTCCAAAACAATCTAACATTTTAGAAAATAGCTAATTTGGTTTGGAAATGGCACAACTACGGACTTCACCATGCGATTCATCATGCAGTGCTAAGCACAAATAATAAGAATTTTCCTTTCCGATTTCTTAACCCCTGCTAATACATCCGAAATTTTGAAAAAAAAATGGAAGAAATCACTTCTCTAAAAACGCAATGACTCAAAAATTATGCGAAGTAGAAACATAGATTCGCAGCTAAAGCTAAGTACTAACTTCCGGTTTTCTTGCGAAGTCTCATACAGAAACTGTCAAAATAGGAAAAAAGATTCACACCGTTATGAGCAACTTCCATGCGAAAACAATTCTTTTTTGCATTTTATTTCGCATGAAACCGGTCATCACATCTCTTTCGAGTGAGAAGTTTCGCGTAGAGCGCCGTGGAAAGTGTGCTGTCTGAAAGTTTCTACTGTCACTTTTTCGTGGGAGCCAGATAAGTGCAAAATTTTCGCACGAAAGGGATTAGTACTAGCCTTAATGCTTTACACTACAATGTGGAATTAAGCTCAGAAACAAAATCACTATGTTATGAATGGCGAGACACAAATAGTCCAAGATAAAATTATTGTAAAAATTTTGAAAGAGGTAATCGGAAGCTTTTGCTCATCGCCCGTATCTTTTTGAAAATTTATTAAATTTGCTAAAATTCGCTTCCTACGTCCATATTTTATAAAAATACAACCATTTAAGAATTGATTTTTTTTTCTTTAAAAGGTGAAAATTTTCCGTTTTCGTTATCAATATTGTCAAATATTGGGAATTATTTCATCCCACGAGGAAAGTCATCAAAACTGAGTTGATAGTAAATTTAATTATCTTTAATTTCAAATCAGTCCCATTAGTTAGAAAGAAAAACAAAAACAAAGATAAGAAGCGAAGATCGTAAAAAAACGATTTTGGGAAAAATTATCGTACGATAAACATACTACTCGTAAATGCCCAATATCTAACTAACACTCAATTCCCCTAACCCCTTGTGGAGCATAGCATGTCAACTATTCAATGCGGCCCAGTTGACGTTTCGTTGGCATACACTAATTTCGAAAAATGCAGTTGCCAGCATGCACTTCCAAATATCTAACTAAGCGTTTACAGAAAAATTTCCCTTCAGCCTTTTTAGAGTAAATTATATCTCCCAAAAACCCTGCTGTAAAAACATTCCCGACAAAGAAAAACTCATCAGCCGAAAAAAGGATTGATTTGAACATAATTCCGCCAAAATACTCATAGCTTTGCGCCTCGCTCTCTCTCTCTCTCTCTCTCTCTCTGGATCCTGTCAACCCCTTGTGGGGCATGGGGAATTAACCACGCCGGCTTTCCACCTCGTCCTGTTCGCCGCCATCGCCGTCAACTGTCTCCACTATTTGCCTAATAACTTACTCTCGACCTCAACTGACCTTCTCCAGGTGTTTCTAGGCCGGCCAACGCGGCGACTTGCATCGGTTCCCTGTGGGTTCCAATCGAGGGCCTGTTTAGCAATGTTTTCCGGCCCCT
The DNA here is from genome assembly GCA_964017055.1 of Chloromyia formosa. Taxonomy (NCBI): domain Eukaryota; kingdom Metazoa; phylum Arthropoda; class Insecta; order Diptera; family Stratiomyidae; genus Chloromyia; species Chloromyia formosa. Next base: position 80,588,746 of record OZ024817.1, read on the forward strand.
TTCGGAGTGTGTGACCTATCCATTGCCACTTTCGCCTTTTTATAGAGGTGCCTATCCTGTCCTGGCCAGTAATGAACAGGAGGTAGTCGTTAGAAATGACCTCCGGCCAGCGTATGTGCAGGATGCGCCGTAGAAACTGGTTTACGAAAGTTTGCAATCTAGTTGTTATCTCCCTGGTCACCTTCCAAGTTGAACAACCATAAAGAAGCACAGATTTTACATTGGTTTCGAAGATCCTGAGTTTGGTACGTCTGGAAATGCTGTTGTTTTGCCAGAAAGGAGCTCTAGGGTATGCATATTGAACCCTGATTAAATTAGTTAATTTATTTTTAGCTGACGCTGCTCTAATGAAATAAGCAATCTAATTGCCGATGTTTTCCCTTATGCAATACCCGGTAGCCTAATCGTGCCCACCATCTTACTATCGATACCAGTATCAGTCGAATCGTAAAATGTCATGATTCCTTCGCATGCAGTACAACCCGAATATGGAAGGGCTTACCATCATCTCTTTTCCCCTGCAGTTACGGCTTACAGAAGTTCAAACTAAACGTTCCCCGACATTTAATTCCATCTCATACAACTCAACCCATACCAACTCCCTTACCTCAATTTTCCTTACCGGCCAAGGCTACGCTATTTCAATAAAGGGTATCTGCTAAGTTTTGGCATTAACATAAAATGACACAAAAAGAGCGATGATGTTCATCGGCACTTTAGGCTCGCCCAATGTAAATACATTTCATTTTCACCCATTTGCTTTTAAGTTGTACATGATTTTGTCCCAATGAACTAATTATTTAGGTGGACATCATTGAGTAAATAGGCCTCCGGCATGATTTTGAGTTGCCTTCGATGAAATTATGTCGTTGGGTTATGTATGTCCCTTGAGTCATGTATATCCTACATGCGCCTTAGGTGGGACCGATATTTTCTTGATTTGGTTCGCCATGCTTCGCGGGCTTGAAATCATCTCAATGTTGAGTGGCACATCAATAGCCGTCCACGCTGTTAAAGGTTGCCCTCAAGGTGTTCTTTCCCCGCTTCTTTGGTCACTGGTCAATAACGAGTTACTCGCTAGTCTCTGCGATCATGGTTATCAGGCGATTGGATACGCCGGTGATATAACCATCATAGTCAGGGGAAAATTTCAAACAACCATTACTGAAGCGATGAAGCTGATGTACTGAAATTGGCCTGAGCATCAACCCTCAAAAACCGTCCTAGTACCTTTCACTCGGAAAACAAACCTAAACTTAAGCAATCGAATTCTCCACTGAAGTGAAGTGTTTAGACATAACGCTCGACGGGTGACCCAATTAGAGCAAACACGTCGATAATGTGGTTAGCAAGGCCATTCGCATCATGTGGGCCTGCAGGACCCTCTTTGCCAAAACCTGGGGACTCACTCCGAAAATGACTGAGCGGTTGTATTTGAGCGGTTGTATTTGTGCTGCGCTTGTATGGTGGCCCAAAACTTGCAGGCGTTGCACCATATAGTTGGGTAGCAAACTACAACGCTTTGGTATAGCAGGATCCATGCGTACTCGCTTGACAGCGGCCCTAGAGGCGGCAATTATTGGACTTACTCCGCTGCACATTTTTATTCAGGAATCTGCGGCTCTAAGCGCTCTTAGAGTGCATTCCACTTATGATGCACATGTGTACAATCAGGGCCACATGAGCATTCTGGAGCGGATTCCTAACATGTCGATCGGCTCGAGATCAGATTACAAGTAATGTACGGAAATTTTCGGTCCTTATCCCTAACCGTCGTGACACCAGGTGTATCAACTGGGTTACCGATGGCTCTAAGACGGGCAAAGTTTTGGTGCTGGGGTCTTTGGGCCGAACATCAGGATCTCCATGGACGTCTGACCCAGCGTTTTCCAAGCCGAAATTCATGCCATCGAGGCCTGCGCCAGAGAAATTCTGCATAAGAATCTCAGTGGCGCTAACATTCCTATCTGTACTGACAGTCAGACAGCCATTATGGCTCTTTCTTCACAAAAATTCTCATCGAAACTCGTGACGGAGTGTATTGATACCTTTCAGTGTCTTACAAACACTAATCGAGTTACTCTTTGTTGGGTACCAGGACATCGGGGCATTTATCGCGACGAAGCTGCGGATGACCTCGCCAGAATAGGTTCATCCACGAAATACTACGGGCCCGATCCCTATTGCGGTCTGAGCTGGGCTACAGCCAAGGCGTTGGTGAAGGAGTGGACTGTTGATGAAAGACTGCGGCACTGGAATAATCTTCCAGGACTGCTGCAAGCCAAAAATCTCATTACCCCCAACGGTCTCGAAGAAGCTAGCCGCCTTGGAAGAGCGGACTTAAGGTTGTTAATGGGTTATCTCTCAGGAAATCGCTGGGTGAGATATCACCTCAACGAAATGGGTCTGTCCACTGAGACGGAAAGCCGGTTTTGCCTGGAGGACATTAAGTCCCTCAAACATCTTCTCTGCGAATGCCCGACGGTCATTATCATTATCTATTTGTATATATATGAGTTAACAATTTGCCTCCACTCTCACCGCTCATCTGTATGCGAGCTATTTGAAACCCGTCGTTGGAGATCCGTGACGTTCGATTCACTCTGGATCTGAGACAAGTTGAAATGAACACGAGAGGGTCAACCTATTAAGCAAGAGGTCGGCTGCTGTCCAGGACATGTTTTAACTGGTGCGTATTCGCTGACTACCAGAGTACGTACGAGTATATTTATTGAAAATCGTTAAAAGGGCGATTCGTGTTACTGGCCATATCACCTCATTACACACCACACTTTGTACTTTACATTTCGAATGGAAATGTCCCGGCTCAGTCGGCAATGGAAAACCTTGTCTTTGGGTGGTGTTCTTTCATGGTCATGTACATTTTCGAAAATTCATTTGATTTTTGATGAATCAAAACAATTGTAGTTCGGATGGCGCAACGGTTAGCACGTTCGCCTTCTATGCACTGGGCCCCAGTTCAATTCCTACTGAATGCAGTAGTTTCGATAAAAAATGGGATTTACCTATCGGACTATGAGCCCACTCAGCTGTTAAATGATATGGGGCAAATAGCTCGGTTGAACGTATTGCTGATCACACACCTCTGCACAAAACACCGTCACGATCTAGAAAATGCGATGAAGCTAACTTATCACCAGGCCATGGTTCAGATTGGATTGTTGGATTGTTGTGCCAGTTATTTTTTTTAACAATTATTGATTTCTTTTTGTAATTAAAATCTAAGAAAGAACGAATAAATCAAAAAAGTATTTAGCATTACAACACAAACTCGCAACATGTTCATTACATTATGTAAACGTCCGCGCAGTTTACACGCTAGTGTACTACACACACCACAGTTTATCCTTCAAAGATCGCATTTCACTATAAACAAAGCACTCCTTGAAATAAACCACTTGTTTGAATAAATATACATACATACGTTATAAAAGATAACCAAGGCGCAATAGAGATTCTTCTTTCAATCTCACAATAGTAGAGGTCCGATCCAAGATTTTTTTTTCATAATTTACATACTCTGTATGTGATGCATGTTGAATGTCTGCATTTTTGCTCTCCTGAGAATCATACTTTATTCAAGTGTCCACATACATAGTGGAAGCTTCAGGGCCAACATACATAGATTTACATAAAGGGAACCTCCAATGCAACCTATAAATCACATTTCTCATTTCTCGTGCATTATCACTATCTACAATAATATTCTCTCCGGGTGAGCATCGATTGGAGCCTAAAGTGGCCGTTTTCTCAGCAGAATGTCATCTCGAATCACCCCTTCACAATTCCTCTACTATATTCCAGCCTCAACATGCACTTGACTACCCCGTAGACTTTTAATGGGGAAGCTGTTTTTGTTGTTGTGATAATTGTGAGAATCCGTGACGTAAGCATCCAAACGACATTATCACTCTATATTAATCTACTCTAGTGTAGGGCTTTTGGCTTTCATCAACGTTCTTGTGTGTATTGCTAACTGAATTAATGCCCCAGGTGGCAACCCTCTTAAATCTCAAGAGTCACATCGTTCCTGAGATTTGTTGAAGGAAAATGGTAGCAAACCTAGGGAAATTAGCTGAAAAAAAAATCCAATTTGTATCTCCTCCAGGCGAAATAACCTTGCAATATGCGTCTGATACATTTATGTGTGAACATCAAATGAGCGCGTGTAATAACGAATGCCACAAAACATGGAGAGGAAAAAAATCCTCTAGTTTTCTTGCCCGCTGGACCATCTAAATCAATTTCAGAAGGTCCTCCTGCCTATTTCCTCCCTTTGCGCCCTATTAAATTTTCCTTACTGAGCAGTGTCTTTACATTGGAACACACCCATACAAATAAATCGGGGCAAAGCCTTTTTCCGTCGTAACAAAAATGTTGTTGGATTGTCGATAAAAACAGTAGCTCTTCGAATAATTCGTCAAAATCGGTTAAATTAATTTGCGAAAAGAGAGGAAACTTCGATCCAGATAACCTTTCAGGCAAAATCCACTTCTAGACATACATCGCATTACTCTTACCTGTACAAATTTCTGCCTTTATTGCCAGCTAGCCCTTTAAGGTGTGCTTGAATCCTCAAGGGTCGACAACGCGTTGTCGTCTTTCGATCCGTGCAACACATTCACATAGGATGAAAATTGGATGTAGATGAATTTTCACAATCACTGATGCTATTTGCCCAACATTTTTCCGGTCCATTTATTATTCGATGGCGAGCATCACAAATTTTTTTTTTCTCTCTTCTTTCCCTGTACTAATCACTGCACAATGTGTACCTAATTCACCCGTGAATTCACCACCTTTGTCTCACTCGCGTCTCATTCGCTAAGATTTCGCATTTTTGTGCTTTCTATTCCTTTTTTCGCGACTAGAAACAATTTTCACGCCTTGAAAATTTTTTTTTCACATCATCCCTAATATTTTCTTAGGGTAGGACTCGGCGACGAGAAGAATCCAGCACCCGAACTTATTCACTGACTACACCTGACTAAAATCGATTGCTCTTGTGCCTGGATGCTGATGCTGCTTCGGATACTGAGGACCCCTATACGCTTCTATGCCATCCAACTAGGGCAGCTCAAACCACCCCCAAAATCCTCTATAGTACTATAGTCCCGAGCCCGACACGGCTAAACCGAACTTCTTATACTCACGAGAGCGAATGTGCAAATGGTAGGCAAGGTTATGCGCACATCTGGCGCACGGCAAAAAGCAGGAAGCGAACGCAATCAAAACTGCAAAGGCTTTTTTTGCACAAGCCGTACACGAAGCGGGAGCAACGTCACACCGTGGTGGCTGATGAGGCGACGACGAAAAGCTCAACAGTTGAATTCAATCTCAACAATTTTGGGGTGCGATGTGCAGAAAAGAAATCCCCAAACGGTCTCGTGTAAGCCGAAAGATTGCGAAAAATGGAGCTTTGGGGCGGGAGAATGACATGTAGCTACTGTCGCGAATCGTGTCATATATTTCTTTTATTATCAAATTTCGAGTAAATTCCCATTTATTTGTAGTCTATCGATATACGCAGGGCGGTGACACTTAAAAATACGAGTATAATTAATAATAATTCATTGCCAATTCCACTCGACACGAGTGTATCCGTTTCGGTATATCGGAATGCCGATAAGGCCTACATCAATCACGGCTATGTGATTAAATCCTCCTTGTTCATATGGAATTTCTCGAATTTTATCTTTCAGGTAGTATCTAAATATCTAAAGCGAAAAAGTGTGCTTCAGCTTGTCTACAACCCGAAGCATTTATGTCAGGTGGGAAATTAGCTCGGCTATTATGTTATGAAGCCGTAAAGTGTTAGTACATAAGGGAAGGAACATTCATTGCGTATCAGTGGGAACTGCGTATGTTCGTTCATGAGTGAGTGTTCATTCATAAATTTATTTACACGTTTTTAAGGATTTAAAAGAGTAATTTATATGGATATATATGCATATATATATTCTTTCCACACAATTTTTACAAGTGGCCAACCATCGGGCCGCAAGGAGTTTGGAGTAGCATTTATAGTTAACAATCACCTCAAGCCGCACATTACTGACTTCAAGCCCATAAATGAACGGCTACGTGCGATTCGCATTAATACTCGATTCTCCAATCTCTGGCTCATCAATGTGCATGCCCCCCACTGAAGTTAAAGAAGACGCAGTTTAAGACGAGTTCTACGCCCGCCTTGAGACTCTTTTCGACTCACTTCCAACAAACGACGTCAAATTGCTGCTGGGAGACTTTAACGTGAAAGTCGGAAATGAAAGTTGGCACCGGGGAATCACTGGAGGCTACAGTCTCCATGAAAAATGTAACGACAATGGCCAGCGACTTATTGACTTCGCCTGCAGCAGGAATCTAATCGTAAGCTCTACGTGTTTCCCGCATCGACGCATCCATAAGCAGACCTGGAAGTCTCTAGACGCACATACCGTCAACCAAATTGATCACGTCCTCATTTGCAGGAGATGAGCGTCCGAGTGTAATGGATGTCCGCTCTTGTCGAGGAGCAAACTGCGACTCAGATCATCACTTGGTGAAGACGACCTACAAATGTAGATTCTCAATCGAGAATCAACCCTCCCAAAATCTTTGCGGTTGATAAGCTTCTCAGCGATACTACGGAGGCGGCGTATACTACCGCCCTTGAGGAAAGACTATCGCCTATGCTAGACAACATCAGCAACACAGGCGTCCATGGGTTCTGGGAAGAACTCAAGGGTACCATCAGGGATGTCGCGAAGATGGTCGGGGGATATAAAGCCCGAGCGCGAAATGACTGGGTCGACGAAGAATGCAAAAACTCACTTGACGCGAAAAACGAGGCCTACAGACAATGGATTCAACGAGGAACCAGAGCCAGAAGAGAAAAATATGACGAGCTACGGCGAATATTGCATAGAATAATTAGACGTAAAAAACTTAAATACTTTGACGAGCAGTTGCTGAATATAAACGAAAACTTAGCTAATGAGAACACCAGACAAGCGTACAAACTAGTAAATACAATCAAAAACTGCTACAAACCCAGGACTAGCCTTTGTAAGGACCAGGATGGAAACATCATCAGCGACACCGATGGCATTAACAAACGATGGGTCTCTTATTTTGAAGAGCTTCTGAGCCTACCATCTAACATCCCCACGCAAGAAGCTCTCGACGATATTGTTGACCTAAGGTTCTAAAAAGGAGAGTACGCTCGCGGCCATTTTGTTGACATCGAATGGAGATTTGTGCCCATCGAATGGACATATGAGAGAGAGAGACAGCACTAATGTTGTTAACTGGGAGCTGTCATTTTTACATGCCTGTTACTCTCCATTGGTTGGCAACAAAATGGCGTCGAGTGTACCTTCCTTTTTAGTGCTCTAGTTGACCTAGGCCCACCCATAAAACCCCCGACAGTAGAGGAAGTTGATCTCGCGTTGCGGTCGATTTATGCCTTGAAAGCTCCGTCTCGGTAAATATAGCAGCTAGAAGTTTTATTTGAGTTTCAAACTATAGATAAATTTCTCTTGTTTAATAAAGTTTTGCAAGGCTTTTTGTAAGACCAATTTAAGAGATACTATTAGGTGTATAACTTTGCTTCCGCCGTTTTCCGACAGACAGCTGCATCGGTGTGGGCTGGTCAAAATACGTAGGTCAAAAGTGTCACAAAGTGAGTTTGGACGTCTGTGAACGTATCGACATCCCCGCATTAGTAAAAGTTGTTCGCATTTTTAATAAGATTCTCGATTTAAAATGTCTGTTTTCAAGCCGAGTTCTCGTCATTTGCGGAAAGTTTTGATCTTCTGCTTCCATTTGAAAAAAACTGCAACTGAGGCTCATCGAATACTCTCAGATACTTACGGTGAGGTTGCTCTGAGTGACACAACAATGTCGCGAGTGGTTTCAACGTTTTAAAAGTAGCGATTTCAATGTCGAGGACAAGCATTGTGGTGGGAGGGAAAAACTTTTCAAATTGGAAGCACTGCTCGATGAAGATTTGTGCCAAACGCAAGAAGAATTGGCTGAATCACTGGGAGTGACTCAGGAAGCCATCTCGAAACGCCTCAAGGCCATGGGCATAATTCAGAAACATGGAAATTGGGTTCCGTACGAGTTAAAACCGAGAGATATTGAACGGCGATTATTTGCATGCTAACAACTGCTTCAAAGGCAGAATCGGAAGGGATTTCTACATCGCATCGTAACCGGCGACCAAAAATGGGTCCGTTAGGATAATCCCAAGCGGAGAAAGTCATAGGGAATTCCCGGACATGCTTCAACGTCGACGGCAAAACCGAATATTCACGGCGCCAAGGTTATGCTTTGCATTTGGTGGGACCAGCCCAGTGTGATATACTACGAGCTACTGAAACCGAATGAAACTATCACAGGGGATCGGTACCGAACGCAATTGATGCGTTTAAGTCGAGCATTAAAAGAAAAACGACCACAGTACCAAGAGAGACACGACAAAGTCATCCTCCAGCATGACAATGCTCGGCCACACGTCGCAAAAGTGGTCAAGACATACTTGGAAACCCTGAAATGGGAAATCTTGCCCCACCCGCCGAACTCCCCAGACATCGCTCCTTCCGACTACCATCTGTTTCATTCCATGGCGCACGGCCTGCCTGATCAGAATTTTCGTTCGTAACAGGAAGTCGATAAATGCATCCAATCATGGACCGCGTCGAAAGACGCCTCCTTTTTCCTCCTTGGGCGAAAGTTGTCGCTAGCGATGGACAGTACTTTGAATAATACATCTTTAAGTACTTTTTGACAATTGAGCTTTTAATTCCAGGAAAAAACGGCGGAAGCAAAGTTGTACACACTGGTTGCTTTAATTAGGCTAGTTTCGATTTTTGATATATTTAAGTTTAAGTGAGTACATTGTTTAAAAATTCGAGTTTTCTATTCCCCCCCCCCCCCCCCCCCCACCACGGACCCCGCCACCATGTTGAAAAATGCCTAATTGTTTGGCTTGTCCAGTTTCCTTTTAGTATCTCCTAAATTGCTCTTGCAAAAAACCTTGTAAAATTTTATTAAACTAGAGTAATTTATCTAGAATTTGAGGCTAAAATAAAACTTCTATACTTACCGAGAAAGAGCTTTTAAGGCATAAATCAATGAGCAGGCATTTTAGAATTTGTGCTCATGTCATAGCTTCTCTAAAAATGGGCCGGATTGAAAAATATTGGCCACGTTGGGCTTACAATCAAATTATCCTCAAGTTTTACAAATGAGTTTTTCCATTTGGAGCATCCGTTGCAAAGATCTGCGATTTTGAAAAGTGATAAAGTGCGATTTTTCTCCGAAGCCTCAAAAATTATCGTTTTTTGACTATCGATTTTGGCTACGCTACTGAACCGAATTTTAACTTTGAGCAGTGCATTAGACGCAGAATTAAACGGTCTTTAATTTACTTCTGCAAGTTCTTTTGATGCGAGGCACCGTTTAGGAGTGATAAAGATAATATTTAAAAAAAACAAAGGGCTCAAAATTGTCGGATTTTCGCCCACCAAAAGTTAACCTCACCTTCTACGGCCGTGCAAACTCAGTTTTTATGTATTGATTATCTAAAATATAAAAGGGATTAAAATTATTTCCAGATCTTTCCCTAATTATTATTAAAAAGCCCCAAAATTGGCTTAATTTACTGGCCTATAAAAAATCTGATACAAAAGAAGAAAGAAATGGATGAAAAAAAAAATTATCTCTTGTTCGCGTGCGACCTTTTGCCCTTTTTTTCAAGACGGCCGAAATATTGAGAAACCCTGCTCTAATCCATTTCGCTATATTACTTTGTCGTTACTCACTGACATTAATTTCCTTTCACCTCCCATTCAATTTTCCCTCTTCCGATTGTCATTACACCTAAATTATGACTAGCAAAAGACAACCCCAATCACCCTCTAAAATCAACTTTCTGGATGGCAGTAAGAAAAAAATGAAATGTTGAGCCAAAAAAAAAACATTTCAGCTGTTCTTATCAGAATTATGACTGAACTTAAAAAGTTTCAACAACAACAGTCGCATAAATGTATCTGCGCTGCTCTGACATTCAACATCCACCAACCCCTATGGCAATTTCTCAAATGCTCCACAACGCGTAACGAATTTTAACACGAAATCCAAATTATATATGTATCAAAAGAGGGGACTTGTGCGCAAACTCGGAAACAATGACGTCACGGGAATTAGGTCATTGAATATCGGTCAGGCATTATATGAAAGTAGTGAAATGTTGAGTCAGGAACACCAAATCCTATACTCGTATACCTTTCAACGGGAAAGTACACATTTAGATACGCACCCAACCATTTTTCATTTTCAATGTCGCTTACGTTTATTGCTTCCACCAAATCAAACATCCCCTCCATTGAATCGGCAGGATCCTGTATCTTGGGAGATGAGATTGGCTTTCTTTTGGGAACAACGTCCGGAATGGCTTAAAATTACAATTTGCCTGGAATTGCTGCAGGAGTAGGATACTTTGTCGATAGGGCAAAGATGAACAAGATGTAAATTTGGAATATCAAGCGGTACAAGTGAACGGTGATTTAAAAAATTCCTAGACTATTCTAAACTTATCGATAAAATCATACTTTTGCTCTGAAAATGTAATAAACAAAAAATTTTCAAATTGTATCTCTTCTTACTGAGATGTGTATAAATAAATAAATAACTGGCGCAACAGTCCATTTTGAACCGTGGCCTCGAGATGAGGTAGCATCATCTCATTTTCTAGAACGTGACGGTCTTGTGAAGAGGTGTGTGATCAGCAACACGCTCAGCCGAGTTATTTACCCCATAAATGGGTACTCATTTAACAGCTGAGTTGGCTCATAGTCTGACACGTAAATCCCCTTTTTTTTTATCGAAAACTACCGCATTCAGTAGGAATCGAACCGGGGCCCAGTGCGTAGAAGGCGAACGTCCTATAACCGTTGTGTATACTTACTTTCTTTTCCCTGTTTTGCGCTATACACTTAAATTTGAAATATTAAGATGCCATATTGATACCTACTATTTCTATTTCAATAAAGTTTACGACTTCCGTGATGGCGGTTGTGGTTATACAACGAGCTTTTAGATAAGAAGAAGTTTTAGGGAGGATTCAATTTACTTGATAGGCAAATAAGATTAACATTAAATTATTTTCAGGAAGTTGAGCACATGCTGTGAGGAAATGTATCAGCAAAGAAATTCTAGTTATCTGTGAAAAAATTTGTGTATACTCGTATATACAGTGTAGGCTCTCATAGCCGGACACCATCGACCATCAACAATTTTGTCCGGTTATGGGGAGTGTCCGCTTAAGGGAACGCCAACATTACTTTTAGGCAAACTTCCAATTTCTTTTTAAGTTAAGTAACCAAAACTAGACCGGAAGTGAAATTTAAAATTTTTTATCACACACTGATCCAAGCGTTGGCACTCACTGGCTGCATAAGGGGCAAAAACGCTACCAAGACCCAACAAACCGGCGGGCAAATCAAATTCAATCGCCCAATTTGCATGTTAGACAGCTATTACACTAGAAAAGTTCTTTTACAAATATCTTTAACGCACGATATTTTAAAAGAACTTTTATGAATGATGCTAGCCGCCTAAATGTCACCATACACTGTCGAACTCGAACACGAACCTAGTACAAGTGGACCGGTTTTCTTCACACCTACATATGTGAAGTGTATGTGTATGAGAGGACATTTGTACTAGGTTTGAGCTCGAGTTCAAGTTCGAGTTCGACAGTGTATGGTTACACTTAAGGGGGAAGGTGTGCAAGCTTGTAAGAAAAGTACTTGAAGCAAGCAACGTTCATGTCGCAAATCTTTTGTTAGGCCGCGACCGGTAGCGCTGTGTGTTGAGGCATCAGTCTCATGTTTGACTACCGGCGTTTCGAGCTCGAATCCCGTCCACGACTACGTTTGTGGCCATAGATGTGCAGTAGGTGCATGCCGGCAACTGCATTCTCCGAAACCAATTTATGCTAACAAAACGCCAACTGAGCCACATGGAACAGTTGACGCGCTATGCCCCACAAGGGGTTAGGGCAATTGAATATTACACTATATAGTGTAATAGCCGCCTTAGACAAATAAGTTTAGCAGACTAGTTGTTTTCATAGAGGAAATGGAAGCCTGTCAGAGCGACAGTTTAATTTTCGAAGAGCGCGCTCTACGGCTGATATGATCATGATAGTGGCAGACCTGGGGATACAGGCGCTGTGCGAAGGCAAATGTTGTGCGGTTGTGGCACTGAACATTAAAAATGCTTTCAATTCAGCAACTGGAAATGCATTCATTTGTCTTTGCGGAAGATAGATGTGCCTGACTATTTAGCGCGACTAGTACAGAGCTACCTTTCGTAAAGAATTCTGCTGTACGCAACCAGCAAAGGACCAAGAGAGTACAATGTAACAGCAGGCGTTCCACAAGGATCCGTACTCGGCCCTTTGCTGTGAAACATCATGTACAACGACATATTAGATTTGCCAGTGCCTTAAGAAGTAATTATAGTCGGGTTCACAGATGTCACAGCTGTGGTCATGGTGGGCAATGATCCGACATACGCTGAATTGCACGCCACCGAGACAATCACAAGTATCAAGTTGTGTTAATTTCAGAACAAATTTGATTGAAACCCATCATTAAAATTTGACACCTTAGATACTAAAGTCGCCCCAAGTTGTGGTTGGAAAAAGTAGGACTGAAGCAAATCACCAAATCACTCTGAGGATTAGAGCCGGAAGCATCATCATCATTTCAAAGCCAGCAATTGTGTACCTGGGGGTGATGATTGACGTGAAGCTGACATTTGGAGAGCTTCTAAAGTATGAATGTGAGAAGGCGGCCAATGCTACTGTGGCTTTGGCAAGGATGATGCCTAATGTCGGAGGACCACGACCAATTGTCTATTGTCTAGAGTTGTCACCTCTGTTCTTCCGTGCGCGTCACCAATTAGGATCGACGCACTCCGACACGTTGGTAACAGACAAAGAATCAAATTTGTTTGCCAAAAAATTGCATTGACGACAACATCTGATGAGGCTGCTTATGTTGTTGCGGGTATGATCCCTATAGAAATTCCAGACAGATGAAATGGATCGATTGTACAAAAACCGATGTTTGAACTCATTTAATGCGCTTAAAAATAGAAATGAGCGAGTCTCTGAGGAAATGAAAACAGCGGTGCGATGACACCCTAATGACAAGCTGGGCACACATACTCATCTCACAACATTGTATTGTAGCTTAGCTGCGTGCATGGAGAGGTAAACCACTATCTAACCCAGTTTCAAACAGGACATGGTCGATATTGGAAGTACCCACACAGATTCAAGCAAGACTATTCTTCCTGTCAGAGGTGTTCAGGAATAGCAGAGGCGAGAGCCCGGAACAGGCATTCTTTTAATGACCAAGGTTTACAGGAAAGTGTGAAGCATTAGGAGTAGTACAGTCAGTCAGGACATAGTGGAGAACATGATAAGTTGTGAATTTATCTAACTTAGGAGGCCGTAACTCGCACAACATGCGACATCCCTAGGGAACTGAGAAAAAAGGAGCAGATACAAAAAAGGACGCAAAGGATTAAGAGCTAATTAGCCAAAAACCAGCCCTGCGACGCAAATACGATTGGTAGTTCCGTTGAGGGTTGAAGGTTTTACCAAAGATAAGACACTACGAAGATATCATACTACGCTTCATACAAATTAACACACACAAACAAACATCGCGGTGCCAATAATTCAAAGGAAAAATAGAGACAGCAACACTTCAGTAATGGCAACTGCCTATTACGTTTCATTGTATGGGTAACATGCTTGTTAGTTGGTATTACCTCTTAGCGTACGCACCATGGGAACGAACAATTTGTATAAAGTGAGGTATCTTTGTAATGCCTAATCTTTGGTTTCACCTGGTAAGTAGTCGCGCACTGACGACGAAAGTCGCATGTCGATGCCGTAAAATTATACTGTATTTAACGTTAAAAAGATTTAAAAAAAAAATCGAGTTTGGTAGAGTGTCCGACTAATTCGGTATCGCTGAACACGAATCTAATGTCAAATAAACTATAACAGACTCAGAGAACATTTAAGTGCATAAGTAAGAAAACAGTATTTTATTTAAAAAGTACAAATGTCATTCCATCTATATTTGCTTCCGTTTCTTCTTGTTCTTCAAAAAAGCGTTTCACTGCAAAAAGGAACACTTCATTAGTTTAAAGCCTTTTTTGACAAAAGAAGAAGAAAATTCTTAAAAGTTATGTACGTCTGGTTTGTGCAAGAACCTTTGCAAATCTTCCAAGCAGGTGTGCACGGAAAGTGAAGATGACGACACTTGCACTTCTGAATCCCGCACCTGTCTAGTGTTTTGAACTCCGCCCAAATAGCCGGCTCGTCGGTCCACGCAGAATTCCACTTGCCGTCCTGAAATTCCCGGCCCCAGGACTCCGGCGAGGGAAGTTTGATGCCGTCGGCCGCCCTTCCGCAGACCTGTCCAGTTTGGTAAGCGGCAAGGAGGATATTCTTCGTTACAGCGCCTTTGGAGGGAGGAATAGCCTGAACCGGATGGCTCGACGTGGCGAACATTTACTGGCGGGCGCCGTTCACTGTCGTAATTTCCTGGTCCTTTACTCCGTACATTAGAACGACGAACTTTTCGACGCCACGAAGTACATCATCTGGCAATGGGTACACTTATTGGATGGTTCAACTTGTTGAAAGCCTTTGTTTCGTCCTCCGTGGTCCAGGCCGAGAATGTAGTATGCTTTCCACGTGAAGAAGAATATAGCTTACTGTGTCACACCCAGTCAAGCAGTGGAAGAAGCGCAGAGCTGGAGCGTTTCTTTCTGCCAGGAGAGATGCAACATCGTGTGCCGCCACGTATCAAAAAACCTTCCCCGTACCGAATAACACCCACAGTTCCTTATGTCCTCTCACTACGGGCAAAATTGTTCTATATGCTCCCAACAACAACTGTACCAAACGACTTGCTTTTAACATCAACTGAACTTTCTTTATGAAATATTTTGTGTACCGCTAGCACTATTATAATTAGTTGCGGGCAATGTCTCTTTAGCATGACAAGGGAAGTAAAAACATTAGGAAGTTTCAGATTTTTGGATGCGAACCAGCATTATCAAGAAATAGCAACATTTGCTTATTCATAATCTCTAAAGACATAAGAATGCGTAGAAAAGCAATTGAGAAATCACCGAGTTGTCCGGCTATTAGAAGTTTAGTTTGAAAAATACTATAACTAAAAATAGCGTGTCCGGGTATGGGAGCGTCCGATTAAGGCCGCGTTTAGAAGCTGCGAGGCCAACTGCTGTTTAAAAATTTACATTAAATTTAAATGGGGCAAACCGCTCAACAAACCGCCGGTGGCAGCCGCCGCGGTTTGTTGAGCGGCGAGATTAAATTTAAATTCAATGTAAATATGTAAACTTTGGCTAAACGCGGCCTAAGGCCTAATTTGTTTCAAAACATGCAAGAAATAGTCGGGACTTAAAAATGTATCCGCTTATAAGAGCTGTCCGGTTATGGGAGGTGTCCGTACAGGGAGCGTACACTGTATTTCAGTTTTAATATCCCATTAAACTTTCAGTGAACCGGTAAGGATATAAATTTTCTAATAACGCCAAACTCTTGTTTTAGGGAAATTTTTTCATGATTTTAGATTTGTATGCATGACCCCAATATACGAATATGAGTCTACTTTGGTTTCTATATCTCTCGAAATGTTTTTTTTTTTTCGGGTTTCGTTCGACAATATGTAATGGGTTTACCATTTCCGGATTATTCGAATTTTTCCGAATTTAAAGGGTAGTGAAATTCAAACATGCAAAATTGTGGTTATTTCTTTTAATTACATATATTTCTTCTGACACAAATTTGAATACTCGAATATTGATGATGATGACAAAGCGTCACAGCTCAAAAAACAAAAGGAATTACGTGTTGTATTTCTGTTTAGTAAAACACAAAATTTTCATTAAAAAAAGAAAATATCAACTTAACTTTGCCGGCGCGGCGGCAGCAATGAATAATCAGATAAATAATAGAATCTTATCACGGTAGTATTAAGAGCTATGGAATTGTAAAGGCCCGAGTTAAGTCACATTCATATCAATGATGTATGGCTAAAATTGTTCATAGCAGTAGGACACACATAGCCATCCGTCATAATAAAGACAAATCATACAACATAGTATTATCAGGTAGAAATGTCCATCTGATAGATACTCGTTTTCGCATATTCATAATAAATCATTTTAGTAATTGAAATAGAATGACTATGAACATGTTGGGATGATTAGCTGAAATTGCATGAGTTCATTATCAGCTAAAATATACTCTGATATTACAATACATACTCCATACATACTAGGGCTGCGACATCGATGTTTTGGTTCCGATGTTTTTCAACATGGAATATGAAAACAATAATCGCACTGATCGATATTCAAAAACATGGATATTTCCGTTATTCACTTAAACTTTGGTGTGGATATGATGCAAAATGAAACCAACATGAGAAAATGGTAAAGACATCCATGTTTGTACTGAAAGATGGCTAAACACATATAAAACATCGATGGTGTCAAAACATAGTCCACAAAACTTCGATATTTTCGTATATTTTCACTCTCATGATCATGGATGGATGGCGCAACGGTTAGCACTTTCGCCTTCTACGGTTCGATTCCAACTGAATGCGGTAGTTTTCGATAAAAAAGGGGATTTACGTGTCGGACTACGAGCCCACTCAGCTGTTTAATGAGTACTCATTTATGGGGTAAATAGCTCGGTTGAGCGTGTTGCTGATCACACTCTTCTCCGCACAAGACATACCGTCAAGATCTAGAAAATGAGATGATGCTTACTCATCTCGAGGTAGAGATGGGAAAAAAATTACGCAACAGTTGCAAAAAACGGTTTTCAAATGAAATCTGAAAACAACGGTTTCCGAAAAACAAAAAAAAATTAAACCGGAATATAGAGGGCTACGCCCGCAATCCGAGGGCTGTAGCAAGCGCTTATTTTGGTATATAAATATCGGCTCGTTGCTCTTCTTGATACCACTCAGATGGAAAAAAAAACATAATTAAAATGTCTTACCCACTTACATTTTACATGCCAATTCATATTACGTGATTGTAACGAAACTTAGAACATATTATTGCCTAAGGTGTTGGTTATCGTTGGCCATCAGTACTTTTGACCTCGAACGTGTTTAAGGCATGCAGAGGTGTGCTAACTGTAACTACAGAAATAAACTATTACTTACCTATTCTGAGAAGATATACAGATTCCATTATTTTCCATTTTATATGCTATTCGGAACCCACCTTCCTGTAAGTTTTCATAATTCTAACAGTCTCGAGATGCTAGGGGGGGGGGGGGGGGGCAAATTACGAAATAATATTTTTTCCTCCCTCACTATTCCCCTTTCTACAAATTTCAAGAAAATGCGAAAAAATGGAATGTACTCAACATTACTTTTCTCACGACACCTCACTTGCCTATACCAGTCGATGAAAAAAAATTTGAGCTTAATTTCGCCTCTATGTGGACCCCTTCCACTCGATAAAGTTTGTCAATTACGACGCAGCGCCCCCAACTAATCTTTACCCTTTCAAAAATGATTAATTAAATAACTGCAATTCGCACTACGAAAAACAACATGAAAGTAGTACTCACACCTACATATGAGGCCGGTAGGTGTAATTTTTGTGTGGATAGTGTCAAAATGCCTAACTTTAAATCAGTATTATTAAATATTATGTGATTGTAATGAAACTTAAAGATATTATTGCCAATGATGTTGGTTATCATTGGCCATCAATATTTTTGACCTCGGCTGTGCTTAAGGCGTGCAGGGGTATGCTAACTCCAACTATAGAAATGTACTATTATTAACCTTTTTTGTTGAGATATCAAAATTCTACGATTTTCGGTTTTCTACACTAGTAAAATGCCGCATTTCTGCAAATTTTCATATTTCTAAGTATAACGGTATCGAAATGCAAGGGGGGGGGGGGGGACAAACTCGGATCACATATTTTCCCCTCTATCTCTTTTCCCATTTTTTCAAATTTGATGAAAATACCGGAAATGAAATGTACTCGATGTTACATTTCTCATGATACCCCACTTGCCTATACCAGATGAAAAAAAAATTTTGACCTTCTGTCCCTATGGGGACATCCCCTTAAAGCCAGCCTATTACAACGAATCGCTTTCTCCGGCGAATTATAATATTGTAATTCTACATACTCCCACAAAATTTCATGTATGTAGCTTCAGCCGTTCGTGAGAAATTTCATGGACAGACGGACAGACATTTGACCGATTTCATAAGGGTTTTGTTTTTAATACAAAACCCTAAAAACGTTTTTTCCACATATTCAATCTCACTTAAATTATCCTGCAAATTTTGCTGTGCAAGATACTATGCAGCTTTATCTCAACAGCTTTAAGTAG
Organism: Chloromyia formosa; assembly: GCA_964017055.1. Taxonomy (NCBI): domain Eukaryota; kingdom Metazoa; phylum Arthropoda; class Insecta; order Diptera; family Stratiomyidae; genus Chloromyia; species Chloromyia formosa. The sequence continues at coordinate 80,607,251 of OZ024817.1, forward strand.
CGTTCTGATGGGGCAAATACACGACAGTGTGGCACGCTTTCGATTTCACGCTTGTATCGAGCGTGGACTGGAAAGTGAACTGCCATGGGTCGTGAACCGTTCACACGACCACGATTCAGTTTATCCCATGAATCCGAACATGGAAGAGATTCTTAATGAAAGTTGTGGAGTTCTGAGTTCAGTTTTTAGTGGAACTCCATTGCCGGCTGAGAAGCATCGAAATAGTGGGGTTGGATGCCCCTCAGCCCGCATGGGAATTCTTAAGGGGGGGGGGGGGGTCAAAATGGTGTCAGAAATGCGAAATTCCTTACATTTTAGAAGTTATGGCCACAAAACAGTTGTTTGGCCATAACTTCTAAAATATAAGGAATTTCGCATTTTTGACCCCCCTTAAGAACAAAACAGTTTTGTGGCCATAACTTCCAAAATATAAGGAATTTCGCATTTTTGACACCATTTCGACCCCCCTTAAAAACCTCCATGCGGGCTGAGGAACATCCAACCCCACTATTTGGATGTTGTTGTTGTTCGTGTTTTTTTTTTCGATTTTTTTGGGTTTTCTTTGGCAGGCGGGACGCTTCCGCGTCCCTTTATAATCACGTGACGACTCTGCTATTAGTTGAGTAGTAGTAATCGTGTCAGCTATTAAACAATCAAATCAATAGATATTTATCAGTGCAAGCTGTGCATAATCTGCTAAATTGTATAGCTAAGGACAAATGAAATGATGATGGTTATGTCGTGGAATAGAACTGTTTTGAATTTATTAAAAAATCCAAAAATATCTCATTGCATTTATCGAGGCATTTAAATTTAATAATATACTTCTGGGGTGCAGTGGAAATTGACAATGTAAGACAGAAACGGTTTGAGTTGAACAGGTCAAATTTATTTGATGCTATTTTCAACACGCTAGCATTCCGATTGGTCATTGTTTGCTTACTGGATTTATATGCTCCCAAATTAAATCGTCTACATTCATAAATTTGTCTCCATTTGTATGTCCATCACGAACGAATTATTTTAGTATACTGGACGTGGCGAAAGATAAACACATTACCAGGGATTTCGATGATCTCTGGTAATTTATTACAATCGTAAAAATAAATAAAATATTGTAGAATGTATTAACTTCTGTGATTTATGGAAAATAAATAAGGACGATCAAGGATACAAATAGAAAATGAAAATAGAAAATGATCGTAAACTAACGAGGAGACCATCAAGACTGTCCACCTCCGATTTTAACGATATGGATATATGTTGTTCTGCTTGAGTAACTAATTAAGTAGGCAAGAGGAATTTACGCAACGCTCAATAGTTTTAAAGTTACTCACAGTTTTTGAATAATGGAAGCACCTACTACGAGTACAAGTTTTGAAGAAGATGTATGTGATATGGAGACTCTGTGCCGGATCCAAAGGGGGTTTCGGGTTCAATTTCCCTTTGATGTACTCCCATTTTATTTCTTGCCCGATAAAATTTAAAAAAAAAAAAAAACAGTGAAAAAAAAAAATTGTCCAGGGGCCCTATTATGCAATTCGATTCGTATCGAACATGGCCCCCCATTGTAATTAGCTACCTAGAAATCTTTTACACTGTCCATGCAATTTTTACTTTTTGACGTTCGCTGAAGCGCATCTTCAATGCAAGTATAAACCTTCGCTCATTACATTGACAAACTTTTTGGCGTATTGAAACGCAGTCTGAAAACCTCCGACTCGTAAATTTCTTAGTTGTTCACGCATTAAATTTATTTGATGCCAAGCCTGGACGTAATCTAAATCAGTCCTCTGCTAGTATGTATTTTGAAACGGGAGTAGATACATCAAAAATCACAGAAAACTTATGGCTGTGAATATAGTTTCGAATTTTTTGCAATGCATCGCCATCGACGAATAGTCTGCATTTTTTCTTATTTCAAATATTTTTTTTTCAACACATGACTTCTGAAATTCCAAAGTGTATTACCAATTAAACTAAGCTTTAACTTGAGATTTGTTCGATCATATTCGAGTTTTCGTTTGTTAGAGCCTTTGATAAACACTGCTAATTATTGCAGCATACCGAACAATGATGTAGCTGACCCTGTACAGTTGACAGTATCACAAATTACCAAGTTAATTACATGAGCATGACACTAAGTGTGAACACGATTCACATTCACATTTTTTTTTATCCCCAGTTCCAAAAATCATTAATCATTTCCAGAAGGAGGAAATCATTCAACATTTCTTGAAATTCCGCAGTAAAATTTTCCGAGAATAAAGCATGACCGATCTGCCGCCCGCAAAAAAGCATCCTCAAAAACGAGGCGGGAAAATCCCGGTAGCCCGGCAGGCTAGCAAGCCCCTGGCAGTGAGACCCTTGTCGTAAGCTCAACATGCTTTCACGCGCCCGGACGCGTTCATAAAAAAAGCCTAGAAATCTCCGGATACATGCACCGTCAACCAGATTGACCACGTCCTGATTTACAAAACATGGGCTTCAAGTGTGATAGATGTCCGATCATGCCGTGGTGAAAATTGCGATTCCGACCATCACTTGGTAAAAGATAACCTATCGGTGTAGAATCTCTTCAGCGCATCAATCAAGAATCAACCCTCCCAAAATTTTTGCGGTTGACAAACTTTTGAACGATGCAACGGTGCAGGCATATATAGCTGCCATCGAAAAAAGCTGACACCTATGCTACACATCATAGGTGTACACGTGTTTTGGGAAAAACTAAAAAGCTCTATCAAGGAGGCCGCAGAGAAGGTCGTGGGACATAAAGCCCGGCGAATGCAAAATTACTAGTTCGACGAAGAATGCAAAAATTCACTTGAGGCGAAAAACGAGGCCTACAGACAATGTATCCAACGTCCGACTAGAGCTAATAGAGGAAACTATGATGAGCTACGGTGAATAGCTAATAGAATAAATAGACGTAAGGAACAAGGATTCTTTTCCCATCCACAAAAAGCGAGAAAAATTGCAGTGTGAGAATTATCGAGGCAGCTCACTAGTCTGTACGTTCTATAAATACTGACGAAAATTCTGGAAAGTAGAATATAATAAAGCCGGACGCTCAGACATGGTCGCTTCACAACCGATCAGCTTTGTACGGTTAAGGTAATCCTGCAAAAGTGCTGGGAATACAACGTTGACGTGTATCAAATCTTTGTTGGCTTTAAGCAAGCATACGACAGCATCGATCGTGGTGTTCTGTACAACATCATGCTGCAATTTGGTATACAAACAAAACTAGTACGACTAACAAAAAAAAGCGATGACCAACTGCGTCTCACAGATCAGGATCCAGAACAGGTTGACTAGTCCTTTTGAAGCACGTACAGGTTTGAAGCCGGGCGATAGACTAGCACCGACGTTCTTCAACCTAGCATTTAAATACGCCATTCGGGTAATGGATGCGGACACCAGCGGAACGCTACTCATCAAATCTGCACAATTGATAGCGTACGCAGACGACATCAACATCATGTCCTGAAAACTGACCGACGCAGAAAAACTTCTACATACTCTTGACACCGCTGCAAGAAAGTTGGACTACTCATCAATGAGGACAAAACGAAAATAATGATGCAATCAAGAACAAGGACGCCAGCACAATCAAACGTCAACGTAGGGGACCTCCTTAAGCATCGAATTCATAAACGACTTCATACCTAGGTAGTAACCACTCAAAGGACGCCAATGAAACTGACGAAATCAAGCTCCAAATAATGAAATCGAAGCACGTGCACAGAAATACTAAATTCTGTATATACAAAACCATCATACGACCTGTGCTATGTTATGGCTATGAAACCTGAACCCTTACTCAAGCTTCCGAAAACATGATAAACATATTTGAACATAAGGTCCTTCGGCTAATTTTCGGAGCAGTTTGCGACGGAAATGGATAACACAGCCGGTACAATCATGAGCTGCACGAATTGTACGATACGATGAGCTGGAAGTTTCAAGAATCGTTAAACTTCAACGTCTACAATGGGTGGTACATACCTATACAACGAATGGATACCTGAGAATACATTCAATGAACGACGCGTCAACGGAGCGACGCTGCGAGGAAAACCGAGAGCTCGTTAGAAAGACTCAGTAGATGAGGACGCCGAACAACTGCTGGGCGTCCAAAAATTGGAGGACGCGGTCACTTGACCGAAAAATTGGAGGACGATTATCCAGACTGACAGAGCCCGATATCGAGCTGTTGTGCCACGAAGATGATGATGATGAATTAGAGCGTTTTTTGGTTAATCAGCTGGACTGAACAGCCTAGGTCTTCGGCATCAACTGAATACACTACTCCTAACGATATAGTCGCAGGAAATGTGCAATTTTGTTTCCTTCCACTAGTCAGGATGAACAACGATTCGAGACTCCAGGCTTCATAAGTACAAAACTGACGAAAATGTACATAGACTGTTGGCCTCGAGGAATACAGTCGTATCGCTGTCGCGTAATAGTAGTCAACGCGCCATGCCCCACTAAGGGTTAAGGCAAACTAGTAATATTGGAATCAAATTTTAAATTAATACAAGTATTATGTACTTTTCACGAACTTTTCCTTCATTCACCACACTGCTCCGAAAAAAAATCCCATAAATTGAATGAAATGTATGGTGCCAACAAAATTTGGTAGTAAGACAAAAATAAATTTCGTTTGATCCAAATAAAAGTCGTGGGGGAAATGTTACATTTGTCCTGAAGTGCACTCTTGGCCTGCTCCTAATTCGAGGGTAAACAATGCTTACCATCTTGGCACATAACCTTGCAAACATCTCTCTTTTCACTACTGCGACTACAAGACATTTTTCAACAGTTCATACTTTCTCCGGGAATAAGTTCCAACCCACACAGTAGCACATTCAGTAAAACTATATAAAAGAGTGTCAATCGTAAATCAGAGCCCAACAAACAATAAAATCATATTGTAGCCATGCTGTGTAGTAAATGTGTTGGCTCTTAGCCAGTTGACCGCAACAATTCCCTACAATCGAAAAAAAATTGTTGAAGTAGCAACTCTTTTTCAAGTGCGGGTATTGTTTCCTAGTGGCGAAAAATAAAGTGGAGCACAAAGGTACATTTCGTACATTTGGATGTAATGTAGCCAAGTGCATCAATATACTATTGTTAAGAGATAGATATCCTTGAGTACGTCCTTTTAGACGGCAACCTAGACTTGGCGCTATTTATCAAGAAAATGGGTTAGTGAAATGTAAAACACTGTGGAATTGGAATAGGAAACGATTTAGTAATAAATAAGGGAATATTTTGGTTTCATTGATTTTTTAAGTCACATCTCCGGACCCAAGTAGGTTCACAGATCATTTAATTGAAAATATTAAAAAGTCTTGTGATCTAAACCACCAAAGCTTAACTTGAGTTGCGCCGATGGGATGGTAATTTAAGGATATTAAAACAATATTGTTTTCCCCCATTCCTACAACAACAAAAAAACTCGCAAATTAATTTTCGTTTCCATAAACACTTTATTTCAATATTTTTAAATTGCTTACAAGCCATGGTCTCTAAAATAAATTACTATTAAACTGCTTATATGCAACAAGTGATGTCTGCTTCAAAAATTACATTTTAATTTATATATTTTTTCTTTTTTTTTTTGCTTTTTATTTATTTCTTTTCCAATAAATTTATAGCAAAGGCAAGTATGTTCTATACTAAATACTAAATCTACCCTTCCCTTAATTCGAATCTTTTACTGATACAGCACGAAACAAATTTCGACTCACTTTCACATTCCGAACAAAGTGATGTATCGAATTATTCTAAATGCTAGGCCTAGTCAACTCCACGTATACAAACGAGTAGGAAATTATTACAGCTTGACAAATATTTCACTTTAATGCTTCAGTGTACTACATTATGTCACACTTTCTTTTAACTAAATGTGTTTAAAATAAACTCTGCTGTGTGTATTACTGGGAAAACTTGCTCGCATCTCGGAAATAGTGTAATGAATAAGAAATAAATTCTTTTGTAAATTTACAGAGAACGTTTGACAGGATTCCTTTGAGACAAAACGGAGTCTGGATTATTCAATTCCATTGCCAATTTATAGCCCAATTCCGGTCGGCGATCACGTCCTTCGACCATACCTTTGACCTAGAAAAGAAATGATTAAAAAAACATATTAAAATCAATTATTATAATTAAACCATTCATCATTGGGGCATAACGGCTCATCGTCGGACCTCAAATAAATTAATAAAATTCAAATTCAAATCAAACTCGAATTTTCGGTAAAATCATCCACAACCGACTTCAAGCGAACGTACTCGTAATAAACAATACCTGGCCGTCAAAATTGATAAATTATATCTTTGCATTGCGCTCGGTAGCCACAAGGTATCGGTCGTCACTCTACGATACTCGCATCTACAGATCAGGGGTTCAATCCCGTGGCGCGATAATAAAAAAAATACCTCCGAGTACTATTAGAGCTCCCACAATGTTCCAAGCTTGTCAGTGAAAGTTGGTGCTAACAACTGCATCATCCGAAGTTTATAGCATTTTCAGGTCAAGTACGTAAAATGACGAGAGAAATAGATAACTTTCCGGATCAAAAAGACAACTTTCCGGATAAGCAAAAACACTTTCCGGATCAAATGGATGACTTTCCGGATTTAATAAATAAGTTTCCGTTTCAAATAAATAAATTGTCAGATCACATCTACCTAGCCACATGACATGTATTGCCACTGTTCCATCTGATTCAGGCTCTATCATACGCCGCATCTTTGATAGCGAATTTACAAGCAGCTAGAGGCATCCTGGTGCTACGCGAGAACCCGCTGATGTCATTGATTTTATCCGCCCGAGCCAGTTCGTCGGCCTTGCAGTTACCACTATGGCCTGGCACTCAGCACAAGGAAATTTTGAAGAGTCTTCCCATCTCTACTATAAGGGAGTTGCGACAATCCAATACTGTCTCCGAAAATACCAAGACAGAGTTAAGAGATTTAATCGCCGGTTGGCTATCCATGTACAATAGATTATAATGTTCCTTCCAGATATAACATTTTGCGACAACCAGGCTAGAGCTGCAGATATTGCTGTAGCTTCCGCCTGAAAAACGCTACTGAAATCCGGGGACGGAACGACAAGCTAATGTTCAACTCTTCCGAGTATACGTCAGCCCCCACTCCTTCGTCAATCTTAGAACCATCAGTTACGACAACGAGCGAGGGATCTAAAGAATATGTAGTGACAGCCGGCGTCCCACAGGGGTCTGTGCTCGGTCCTTTACTTTGGAACATTATGTACGATGCAATTCTCAGGCTTCCGCTACCCCAGGAAGTGACGATAATTGGGTTTGCTGATGATATTGCGGTCGTTATTGTAGCTAACGACCCACGTGATGTCGAAATGTACGCCAGCTGAGCAATTACGACCATCAAGTTGTGGCTGGAAAGCGTTGGACTGGAGCTAGCTGAACAGAAAACGGAAGCTGTCCTTATCAGCAAGCGTAGGAAGAAGAGGTCTCTACAGATCAGGGTCGGGAAAACTGTAATAACATCTAAGCCGGCGATTAGGTACTTATGATCGATGCGAGGTTGAGTTTTGGTGAGCACCTGAATTATGTATGCGACAAGGCAGCATCAGCTACTGTGGCCTTGTCAAGAATGATGCCAAATATATAGGTAGATGGCCCAAGAGCAAGCAGAAGACTCCTGTTGTCTCGAGTTGTAACATCTATTCTGCTCTATGCATCGCCGGTCTGGAGTAGCGCGCTACAATTTAAATGCAATACCAAAATCATCAGTTCGGTGTACAGAAGAAGTGCGTTGAGGGTATGCTCTGCATACCGAACGACATCACACGAGGCCGCGTACGTCGTCGCCGGAATGATCCCAATCGATATTCTGGTCGATGAATCGGAGAGGTTGTTTCGAAACCGAGCCCTGGAGCCATCTGAGATTTCGGGGGAACAGAGGAGCATCGAGAGGGACGACTCCTTCAGGAAATGGCAGGAGCGTTGGGAAGAAGCATCGACTGGTCGTTGGACTTACAGCTTGATCCCTAATATAAGAAAATGGGTGGAACGAAAGCATGGGGAAGTAAACTTCTACTTAACCCAGTTCCTTACGGGCCAGGGCGGATGCAGACAGTACCTGCACAGGTTTAAAATGGACGACTCTCCAGACTGCCCCAGATGTAAGGGAGTAGTTGAGGATGCGAGGCATGTTATGTTCGACTGCCCCAGATTTGCAGAGAGCCGCGGACAATTAGAAGCGGAACTGGAGAGTGAGGTGAATCCGCAGAATGTGGTGGAAATTATGCTGAAATCTTCACAACACTGGGAGGCGGTGAGCCAGATGGTCTGCACCATCCATAAGGAGCTCCGCAAAGAAGAAGCTAGGCGTAAGTCGGGCAACAGAAATGGTGGCTGATTAGCCAAGGCCATCCCTGCGAAGTAATGCCGAAAGGTAGTTCCGCAGGGAGAAAATGGCAGTGAGAGGTGTTTTTTGGTTTTAGTCGGTAAAAATCCGGCATGCCGCCAAATCGGCGGTATCTTTGGAAGATTTCCATCATCACCTATAAATAAAAAAAAAAACCATCAGTTAAAATGCTAATATCATCTGATCCCTGAAAAACGTTTTCGGGCCAATCATTCCTAGAGGGAATCAGGCTTGTAAAACCCATCTCGAACAAGTATTTCGTCGAGGTATAGTCCGTCTCTTCGGGAATATCAAAGTTGATCAATACAGCCGAGTGACCTATGGTTGATGCAGCCCAATGACCGGTTTCACGGAAGCCAACAACCGTAATCGCCAATATTTACTCTGCGAATATATCCAGTGAAGCAGATTCAACAAAGCGCCCAGGGCAGCGGCCGGTGTTGTGCATGCCAATCTTTGGACTTCCTCAAGCAGGGTTCTTTAGGCTACAATCCTAAGTGCCGTCCACCAGACGACAAACCCATGCAACAGAATGGGACGCGAAACTAATAAATAGAACAACTACGTTAGACTCGGTTGTAAGTCCCATTTCTTATCTACAGCCTTCTTGTACGAGTATAGTGCAACAGTAGCCTTTTTAATACGCTCCTGAAAGTTTCCTACACAGGATGAGACCAAAGAACTTGGCTTTATCAGTGAGCACAAGCCCTGTGCCCTCCATCAATGATGGTTCGAATGAAGGTAGGCTGTATCTCCTATTAAAGAGAACGAGTTCCGTTTAAAGCGGATTTACTTTAACCCCAGCCTTACTAGCCCAACTCGTCAGGATAGAGAGGGCGTGACAAAGGGAAACTTTTCCGAGATGGCAGTGTAGCAATGTCGTTCGTATAAGCAGTGACCTTGCATCCCAGCCCTTCCAGATCTAAAAGCAGTCCCCTAACAATCAAATTCCAAAGAAGCGGAGAGAGAACACCACCCTGGGGAGTACCCCTGTTCACGTGTCTGCGTACAGATGATTTGCCGAGACTAGTGGAGATAGCGCGAGATGTAAGCACCATGTGCATTAGTCTGCAGAGCGAGTCACCACCATCGTGTACTCCTTGCAGGCAAGATAGTTTGCGATATGACCCACCAGAGACTACAAGGCAGTATCCACAAATTACCCTTCCAGTAGGCGTGCTGAGAGGCAGATAGAAAATCCGAAAGAATAGTGCTCTGCAGGTGTATGTGGACCAAACGGTCTAAAACCTGAATTGAAGATAACGATGATCAGAGAATGAATGCTCAGGAGACATCCTCCAATCACGTATCAAATAACCGGCGTTATTACATATATATTTTCAATATACGCAACGTTTGTCAAATACTACGTTATCTCAATCAATGCCATATACTATACTTCCCCGCAACTGTCTTTAGTCACTCCTCCTCCGTTGGATACATGTAATGCTTTCTATGAAATTTCTTTGGGTATCTGGATCTTACTTACCTCATTGGAATGGATTACAACACCGTGACTTGACAATACATTTTCTTTAGTATGTTCAATATCATGCAGATCGACTCCCCGGCAACAATCATCAATCAGTATGGTCCGATATCCGGCTGATAAGGCATCAACAGCGGTAGCACCTTGAATTAATTTATTCAATTAAAATTTCAATTTAAACATTGAATTCACCTCAATTACCAACGCAAACGTCGTAGGCCAATCCACAAACATATATATCAGTAGCACCTTTCATTTTCAACTGTGCATTCAGTGTTGTATCCGAAAGTTTTTTGTTGTCCCAAAAAACTGAATAGGAATCCACTTCGGGATTCGTTCCCTTATATACTTTAGTACCGCTCTCGAGAACCTAGAGAAATTAATCGCGTATTGTGAATATATGTAGCATTTTTAAGTCAAATTAACGCCGTTTCTAGTCAAATTAATTATACAATAACAAATTAATTATACAATAGAATAAATTTCTCAAAATACTTTAACACTATTTCAAATCAAATTAACTATTTGCCAAAATAATTTAACGCTTCTTAAAATAAAATTTGACTAGTTTTCAAAACCGCGTAACATTGGCAGCGTTTTTAAAATTCAACTTGTTTTATTCAGCATACAATTCAGCAATTCAAATATGACATATGAACCTAAAAGTTATAGCCGCCATACATTATGCGATCCGTCACCCGATCGATCGGCCGATGGATCGCCACAAAATATCAGCTGTCAAAAAAATCGTCAACGATAAGCGCATACACAGGTCGATATCGATATCGGGCGACGGATCGGCCCGTACAAAGTTGTACATCTAATACATTTGTCTATTGAAATAAACGGCCTGTCCGGCGGACCGTCCGGAACTCCCGATGGTGTATATTCGCCTTAAAACGTGACATTGGGCTCCGCTTTAGGACTCCTTAACGATGGATATGATTTTATCTGGTATAGTCTCCTACGTAAAGCCTTCCAGATGTATTCCCGGTCAACGATGTCAAACGCCTTCTCGAAATCGATGAACATGCGATGTAATGGGGATCTCCACCTTTGAATATATAGCCATGGAATGAGCTTGTCCTATATGTCTCCATAGAAACAGTGGCTCCAAAATCTGGGTACTAAGTCGACATGTGGCCGACAGTCAGCTAACTCAGTAGACCGTTTAGAAATTATGAAATTTAAATATTGACAAAAATTGACTTTTATTCATGCACAATTCGACAGAACAGTCAACATATGTCAATATCAAACAACAACCGAGTAGGCTGACTGTCGACTTATTCGCCAAATGTTGGAGCCAGAAACATACAATACAACCTCATTCCATGGCTCTATCAAAGAATAGAGATTATTGCTAACAAGAAATGGGACTCTATACGAATTAAGAGTGCCTGCCTAGTAGTTGCATATGTGTTGGATTCCATCAGTACACGAAGGGGTAATGCGGAATAGCAAGTATGTTACTCATACGATGAAACGTACTAGGCAGTTGGAATTTGAAGAGCTTTTTAAAATGTTGCCGTCCCTATCCCTCTAAAGGCAACTTTCATTTGATTATTTGCGGATCAATTGGCAATGCGCTTTTGCTTAAATCGTAGAACATAGAGCCACCCCCTAGGCTCTATGTTCTAAGATCTCCACTCTGCGGATTGTTCAATAATTCGGACGGTGTTGATGTGGTCGCTACATGAAAAGCCCTCGCGAAAACCAGCTTGTTCATCGTTCAGTGTGCGGTCAACTGTATGCTTGATCCGGTTTAGGATTAGTTTTGCCATCAGTTTGGAGACTGCGAAGAGGAGGCAAATTCCACGCCAATTATTACAATCCTTCAGGTTACCTTACTTCGGGATCTTAATAATGACGCCCTTCTTCCATTCTTTAGGGAGAGTTTCAGTTTCCCAACACTCTTGGATAAGGGGGAGAAGAATTTCCGAATATCTTCCATCGATTTAATAGCCACAGTTACTTCCAGTTTAGATGATGGGCTGGTATCAACTCAGGGGCGACCAGTAGCGCAGAGTGTTGAGGCATCAGTCTCATGTTTGACTACCGGCGTTTCGGGTTTGAATTCCGTCCACGACGACGTTCGTGGCCATGGATGTGCAGGAGGTGCATGCTGGCAACTGCATTCTCCGAAACCAGTTTATGCCAACGAAAAGTCAACTGTGCCACATGGTACAGTTGACGCGCTATGCCCCACAAGGAATTAGGGCAATTGAGTAGTAGTAGTATTTGGTCGTAATTCAGGAAGGAGTAAAAAGTGCAATTGCAGACTGCACAAATTATTTCGTTGCAATGGAGATGCGAATCCAGTCAATTCAGTGAATAATATTTAACATTATTTAATATATTAAATAGATTTTGTACAATATTAACTTGTTTTGAAAAACCGTTAAATTGGTTTGAAAAACCGTTGTTTTTGGAAAATCGCTAACTTAATTCGAAATGTGATGATTTAGAAAAGCGTTAAATTATTTTGCAAAATAGTTAATTTGATTTGAACGAGCGTTAGATTTATTTGGAAAAGTGTTAATTTAACTTTAAAATGCAATATAAACAATCACAGTGTTCTTTTGTACTCCCGTGTAAGCATAATAGATTCCGATTAACAACACACAATTGCAACATAAGTAAGGATAAGTATGTCAGCAGATGTCGCTCGTATCGCCAAAATGACGAATTTTGGTATGGATACATTTTCAGTAAACATGTCGGATATTTTTACAGATTTATTCTGATATCGCGAACACAATCAAAAATATAAAAACAAATGTGACGCCAGCGCACTTTCGACACTTAACCGGAGAGCTAACCGGAACTTTTTGTGTTTTTTTAGCACAGCGATTTAAACTAAACACGGAAGTACAAAAAATGCGCCTAATGGGTTATAATATGAACCTTCAAGTCCTTATGCAGTTCCGCTCCCCAGGAATCTTGTACACAGTGCCTCGGCCATAGCCTCTGTTTCATCGGTGGTGGACCAGCAAAAATTACCGTGTCATAGACTTGTGCCGAATCAGCGTCAACCTATTGTTTGACAAGTGAAAAGAAATCATAAAGAGCATTTAATATAACAATTGTGTTTATTACAGGAGAGGACTCATCCAACGGCCTTTTCTTTAAATTGTCAATAAAAGATACGTGATCGCTGGGATGCCAGTCCAAGGAATAAAATACCGCATCGAATTCCACCGTTTCCAACAGACTATTGATAGGAGCAATTATCTATAAAGTAACATAGTGTAAGCCGAATTTATTGAGAATATGCGGTTAAATTTTTACCTCAAGTCCATCTTGTTGAGCACTGCAATTGCTTATAGACAAAGATCCGCTAATGAAGTCATTTTGTACATCGACGATTAAAAACGCATTTACCGGTCTTACAATCTGAAGAATAAAAAAAGAAATAATTAATTTAATATTATCATTAGCTAAGATTAGTCCTGAGTTCATGAGAAAATACTAATCTCGATACAATATAACAGAGATATGAAATTTTTTGCATCTGCGAGTGAGAAGGAGAGATACATAGTTGTTGTTGTCAAAGGAAGAGGGAAGGATAGCTGTAGCCTGAATTGCAGAATCACACCTAAGCGTCTCAGGTCAGTAGGGTGTCATGAATTACGTAGTCAGACCTGAAACATACGAGTAGTTTTATGAGCTCTGGCACGTTATGAACCACCTGAGGTAGCTTTCATCGAGGCCATCCCTGGATAGGGTTTAACGATGGGCCGACAACCCATCCTTGAAAAAAAAAACTACTCCATGCTAAGAAACCTTTAACAAAAGCCTCGGATTGGATGGATCAATAACGACGACTTGCAAACGTTTAACGGGCTCTTCTTTCGGATCCTGGAATGTACGCTCCCTGAACAAACCGGGGGCCGTGTTGAAGGAGGGCTTCAACAGGTCGAGAATAACAAACTGAGCATCACTGCAGTAGGGTAACATTTATAGTGAACAATCACCTCAAGCCCCACATTATTGACTTCAAACCCATAAATAAACGGCTGTGTGCGATTCGCACTAAGACTCGATTCTTCAACCTCTGACTCATCAATGGCACGCCCCCACTGAAGTTAAAGAAGACGCTGTAAAATACGAGTACTACGCGCGACTTGAGACTCTCTTCGATTCGCTTTCAACAAACGACGTCAAACTGCTTCTGGGAGACTTAAACGCGAAAGTCGGAAAATAAAGTTGGAACGGGGGGACCACTGGAGCCACAGTCTACATGAAAAATGAAACGACAACAGCCAGCGACTTACTGACTTCGCCTGCAGCAGGAATCTGGTTGAAAGCTCTACGTATTTCCCACATCGACGCAATCGCTAGCAGACTTGTAAATCTCTAGACGCACATACCGTCAACCAAATTCATCACGTCCTTATTTGCAAGAGATGGGCGTTTAGTGTAATGGATGTCCGCTCCTATCGAGGAGCAAATTGTGGTCGTCGTAAGTCAGATGTGGGGCTCCTTTTAACCAGAACCGCACGAAACTGTCTCTTATCCTGGGATCCGGTCTCCAACAGAATTATGACCGCCAGGTTCCGGACCAAAATGAGGAATCACAATCGGGAATGCGTGGAATGCAGAGACCTCCCACTGAGAGAAAGGAAGGTTTGATCATCGAGCTTCCGAAGAAGGGTAGCCTCACAGACTGTAATAATTGGATAGGCATTTGTGTGCTTGCTGCTGCTGCCAAGGTAATAACTAAAATCGTCCTGGAAAGACTAAAGGCCCACTTAGAAAGCACAATTGATGAAGACTGACCTTCGATCAGGAATCTCCTATCTCGATAACATTAACATCTTGCGAATTATCATCGAGCATTGCGCTGAGTACGATTCTCCGCTTCACTTTCTTTTCATCGATTTCGGTTCGCACTATTGAAAGCCTCCTTTTGATAGTGTGAACCAGGATTCAATATGGGGCCTTGCGCAGGAGAGGCATCCTTGAGAAGCTTGTGGCTATTATTAAGGCAACCTATGACGGCGAGAAATGCCGTGTTCTGCATAAATGTAAGGTGTCAGGGGACTTTGAGATTCGCAGTGGAGTTCGGCAGGGGTGCATCCTTTCACCGATCCTATTCCTCATAGTGATCGGCGATGTGTTTCATGCAGCCCTATCCGGACTAGACAGAGGAATTCAATGGACTTTGACATCTTATCTACAACATCTTGACTTCGCTGACGACATATGCCTACTCTCCCACAAAATGATGCGTTTGTCTGCAATGGCATTAGAAAGTTAGACAAGCAATGGTGGGCTTAAGATTAATACCAACAAGACCAAGGTTCTTAGCCCGCCATTGCGAAAAAGAAATCCTACACATATTGCCATCAATATTAATGAGCAACCTGTGGAGAAGGTGGACAACTTCGTCTACCTGGGTAGCATTGTTGCCGAAAATGGTGGTGCGGAGCAAGACATCACTCGTCGTATAAACTAGGCTAAATGCGCATATGACATACTGTCCAAAATCTAGCAAAGCAGTTATCTCAGCATCAAGACCAAGCTGGACCTGTTTCGCTCCCTGGTACTGTATGTGCTTTTGTATGGGAGCAGTACATGTAAAAGAGTTCCCAAAAAGCTGCAAGTTTTCGTCAACTCATGTCTTCGTCCAATGCTTAGAATTTTCTTTTTGGTCCGAAACAATATAAGCCGGCGTATGGGTCAGTCGCCAATTGATGAATTGATACGCAGGCGAAAATGGCAGTAGATAGGTCACACGTTGCGAAAGAGTGATGACTGCATTGCTTTGCATGCCATGAAATGGAACCCCATTTCCAGCCAAGGCCGACCAAGAGGGGGTCCTCAAATCACTTGGCGTCGATATGAGACAAAGGAGTGTAAGCCATTGGCTAAGGGAGATAAACTGCGGTGTGAGAATTACAGGGGCATATCACTAGTCTGTACGTCATATAAAATATTGACGAAAATTCTGGAAAATAGAATAAAACCGTACGCAGGACGAATCATTGGCGAATATCAAGGCGGTTTCAGACCTTGTCGCTCCACAACCGATCAGCTCTTTACGGTCAAACTGATACTTCAGCAGTGCTGAGAAAACAACGTAGGCATATACCGAATTATTGTCGACTTCAAGCAGGCAGACGACGGTATCGATCGTGGTGTACTGTACAACATCATGCTGCAGTTTGGTATACCAGCAAAACTAGTACGACTAACATAGATGACGATGACTAACTCCGTCTCACAGGTGAGGATCCAGAACAGGTTGACTGATCCTTTTGAAACAAGTACTGGTTTGTTGCAGGGCGATGGACTGGCGCCGACGCATTTTAACATAGCACTTGAATATGCCATTCGGGTAGTGGAGACCAACAGCACAAGAAGTTGGACTACAGATCAACGAGGACAAAACAAAAAT
Source organism: Chloromyia formosa (assembly GCA_964017055.1). Lineage (NCBI taxonomy): Eukaryota > Metazoa > Arthropoda > Insecta > Diptera > Stratiomyidae > Chloromyia > Chloromyia formosa. Next base: position 80,623,572 of record OZ024817.1, read on the forward strand.
AAATATTGCAATCAAGAACCAGGATCAGCACAATCGAACATCAAGGTAGGGGACCTCAGCATCGAATTCGTAGACGACATCACATACCTAGGTAGCAATCTGTCAAAGGAAATTGAAAACGAAGCATGTGCACAGAAACACGAAGATCTGCGTATACAAAACCATCATATGACCAGTGCTATACTAAGGCTGCCTGGACCTTAACCTTAACATGCTAAACACATTCGAACGGAAAGTCTTTCGGTGAATTTTTGGAGCAGTTTGCTACCGAGATGGATTGTGCGTCCGGTACAACCGTAAGTTGTAGAAACCATTGTACAGCTCATACAACTCACGGTTGTACCGGATGCACAATCCATCTCAGCTGAAAGTTTCGAAAATCGTCAAACTACAACGTCTTCAATAGGCAGGGCATGAACAACGAATGGACGATATTTGCATACCGACAAAAGTAATGAATGGACGACGAGTCAACAGAGCGAGACGGACAGGAAGACCGAGAGCTCGTTGGGAGAGCTCAATACATGGTGACGCCGAGCAACTACTGGGCTGCCAAGAATGGAGCACGCGGTCACGTGACCGAGATAATTAGAGGACAACGAACCAGACGGCCTGGGACCGACATCGGGCTTTTGCGCCACGACCATGATGATGATTTGATCCCGGATTATATCGATGAATGGTAGTTTTAATTTTTCCGGTCAATTTCCCTCTAAAAATCGCGATCAGGCACTGCGACTATCTATCTCTCTCTCACAAAGGATATGCAACATTTTTCATCTGTCACGCAGGATCGGATCCAGTCTTCTCTTGGGAACGCGTCCGTTATGTCGCTTCGACGAATAAAATATACTGAGAAAATTAATCGAAATGTGTTCTCCACAATAAGTTTGCCAAAAACGCAATTTGTCCGGGGGTAGGATATTTTATTGAATTCGAACTGTCATCGCCCGCATACGAAAAATTTATTCACAAAAAAATAAATAAAAATAGAAAACATATAAATAATATTGGAAAGGAACACATGCAGGTAAATCAGTATGCATGGTCGTAAATACTCGTAGATTAAGGATATTATTAATACTATTGTGTGTGTGCGGCAATGAAACTAATTTATTACACCACGCCGCCGGGGGCCTTCTTCTTTATTAATGGTTGTCGTGTGGATTACATGCGATTTCAAGAATGCTTAACATTTCCTTTTACGGCAGAATATGTAGATAGTTTTATTCGAAATTGGTTACACCCTACTTGTCGAATAGCCTCGATACATACACATACTCGTTTGTTTCAGTAACGTCCCCTTTATCGAGCCGTATGATGAGGATGAGGTGGGATAGTGATGAACATAATTTGGTGCCATTTCAAAAATTACCGGAAGTGAATGAACCAAGGACAACAAGTAATTTTGAAAACCTCCTAAGTCTCAAGGCGGTAAAACTAATCTATGCAATTATCAAACTCAAAACTCACCGTCTTAATCCACTGATTCCAGCAAAATTGAAACTCTTCCCGATCGATGAAGCCATCGCCGTTCTTATCGAAAACATTGAACATTTGCTCCAATCGTTCTGTCGGCACATCGTAAATATGTCCCTTGTCGTTCCGGAATAAGGCTCGGCAAATTAGCGTGAACTCAGCCAAAGACAGTCGATCATCCCTACAAGAAAGTATGTATACTCGTATATCGATTCTTAATTTATGAGTCTATCACAGAGCGGAAAATTGGTGCAGACAATAGTGTTAGACCCTCCCCTACCCACAAATTTTTCTACATTCATTCAATGAAGTTTTCAAACTCGATTTCGTACCTATACAAGCATTTAAAATAAAAAGGAATTCGATAATCGTCTATCGTTGCATGCTCCTTAGCAATTACCAAAATAGTCAGTGTCTAGTTTCCGCTCCAAATTAACTTTGAAATGTTAAAAGGTTATGGCAATTTTCCAAGGAAAAAAATGCAATGGCAGTAACGTAGGAAATGCAATCAACAGCAATGTCAAAAGAGAAGACTGATGGAAATATAAACGAAACACAAAGTGACGGTACTTCCCACGCAAAGACACATCAACGATTTGCTTTCAAGATGTAAACATACTAATTGAGATCTTTAGTTAAGCATCCTAGAGCAAATGTGCCTTAGAGTTGGCTTTGAGTACTTTATGTTCCAGATGCCCTTTTTAGGGGTTTGTATTGTAGTAAAAACAAAATCCGTATGAAATCGGTCATGCGTCCGTCTGTCGTCTGTCCATGAAATATCTCACGAATCGCCGAAGCTACATGCATGAAATTTGGTGGAAATATACGTATAGCATATAGAAGTACAATAATTCTCTGGAGAAAGCGATGCGTCGTAATAGGTCAACTTTAAGGGAGTCCCCATTGAGGGGAAATGAAGGACGAAATTTTTTTTTCGTTTGGTATAGGCAAGTGTGGTATCGTATCGTATCGTCGAGAATATTCCATTTTTCGAATTTTCTTCCTTCTTTTTTGGAACGAATCTTAGATAGCCATATTCGACAATTTATGGTGAAAGTGCCAATTTTGAAAGGTCAGCATGCGTACCTCAAAGGAAAATCAACGGAGACGGCTCTCCAGCATGACCTACTCTACAAGCAATACACCCTAGCAGCTTTTCTGGATATTGAGGGTGCGTTTAATAAAATCCGAACTGATATCACTCAGGACTCCCTCATCGAGATTGGGGTGGACACTTGTTTTAGTAACTGGATAAAAGTCGTGCTAAAAAGCGGAATGATTCAATCGAAACTTGGACGATCCTGAACAACCAATGATGAACGGACTCCTAAGAAAGCTGGATGCGTCAGAAGCCAAGGTAATCGCAAATGTTCTAGCCGTGATGAGGGAAATCATGATTGGAACCCTGAGCATTGTTAACACGTAGACTGCAGAATGTGGACTTAGTGTAAGTCCAAGCAAAAGCGAACTGGTCCTCTGTAATACCAAGAACCAAACACTAATCCCCAACCAACTATCACCCAACCTTAAGTGTCTCGGCGTTATTCACGACTCGAAACTAAGTTGGAATATGAACATTGAGCATCGTACAAGGAAACTCTCAAGCCCTCTATGCCTGCAGGAGAACTTGCGGCACTTACCCAATCTTGCTCGCCTCCATCTCAAGATCTAACGCCATTGCGGACAGATCGATGATTTTGTGGGAGAGTAGGCATATGTCGTTAGCGTAGTGAACATGTTGTAGATAAGATGTTAAAGTCCATTGAATTCCTCTGCCTAGTGCGGATAGGGCTACATGCAACACATCGCCGATTACTATGATGAATAGGATCGGTGAGGGGATGCACCCCTGCCGAGCTCCACTGCGAATCTCAAAGCCCCCCGACACCTTACATTTATGCAGAGCACGACATTCCGCGCCTTCGTAGATTACCTTAATGATAGCCATAAGATTCTCACTCTCCTGCGCAAGGCCGCCCATAGAATCCCGGTTGACACTATCGAAAGCCTTCTCGAAATCGATGAAAAGCAGGTGAGGCGGAGAATCGTACTCAGCGCATTGCTCGATGATGATTCGTAAAGTGCTAATGTGATCAACACAGGAGAATCCAGACCGAAAGCCAGCTTGCTCTTCATCAATTGTGCTTTCTAAGTGGGCCTTTAGATTTTCCAGAACGATCTTAGCTATTATTTTGGCAACGGCAGGAAGCACACAAATGCCTCTCTAATTATTATAGTCTGTGAGGCTACCCTTCTTCGGAAGTTCGATGATCAAACCTTCGTTCCACTCAGTGGAAAAGGTCACTGTATTCCACGCTTTACCAACAAGTAGGTAATGCAAATCGGCAGTTACGCTTGGCACTGCTTGATAAAATTCGGCAGGGAAACCGTCGAATCCGGCGGATTTTCCTCGTGTTTGTGCAATAATCGCAGCGACTATTTTCTCTTTAGTCGAGGCAGTGGACCGTATACGACGCACATTTTGATGGTAAGTTAAATTATCTATATGAGGGGGAATTTTACTAGATGTTGCATGGTTGAAGACCGCGGCAAAGTGTTCTTTCCACAGCCTCATTTGATCTTCCTCTAAGTAGCCTTCCATCGCTGTCCTTCACCGGATGTTGGTAGGAGTTACGACCACCTGTAAACTCCTTGATGATACCGTATACGGCGTTTCAGTTGTTACTTCTTGCGGCTTCTTCTGCTGAGGCTAAAAGGGAATTCGCATAAATTCCTTTATCGCCTCGCACACTACGCTGAACTTCTCGAACTTTCTGATGGTAAAGGAGTTCGATGCTGCTTCGATTGCCGTCTGATGCTGAAGCCAAACGAACCTTCAGCTCTTTTCTTTCATTGGCATTTGCTGCCATGAAGCGTCGGACATTCAGGGCTTATTCCGGCAATCCGGGTTGGTGCCAAGGATGGTATCTGCACTATCAATGTACGCATTTTTTATGGCATCCCAGTTTTCATTTATGTCACTATCTGGGTGACTAATTATCTCAGCTGCTTTTTGTGCAAGGTAGTCGTTATATTGTTGTAAGACAGTTGGGTTTTTTAGTTGAGCCTCCAGCGGTGTTGAATTTGCGGCGCCTGGATCTTCCAGTAGGACGACGCACGGCTGCAATACGCAATCGAACATTAGCGATCATAAGATATTTGTCCCATCCCAATATCGGTGCCATTCTTATTTCGCACGTCCAGGAGGCAACTCTTGATTCACTAGTGGCAAAGTGGTCGATCAAATTTTGTGTTCTGCGCCGATCAACGGAGGACTAACTGATTTTGTGGTAGTCCTTATGCTCGAACATAGTACCACCGATGATGAGACTGTGAAAGTTGCAGAACTCTACAAATCTTTCACCGTTGCCGTTACGACCTCAAGACCATTTCTCCCCATCACATGTCTGAGCCTATAGTTATCAGCACCAAATTTTGAATTCAGATCCCCCGTAACCATTATGATGTGACCTTTAGGTGTTCCGCTCAGGACTGCATTTAGTTGTTCGTGGAAGGAGTCTTTCGCCAAGACTTTGTCGGATTCAGTTGGACAATAACATTGAATTATTGTGATGTTTCTGATTTTGGTCCGGAACCTGGCAGCCATGATTCTGTCGGAGACCGAATCCCAAGATAAAGGACAGTTTTGTGCGGCTCTGGTTAAGACGAGACTCACAACCACTCCCGGAAGTTCTACCGGAGTACAACTTTACAGTGCTACCCGTTGGAGAAATAAATTCTCCGCTGTTCCCCCTCTTATCTCGCTAACTCCTAGGATATTTAATTTATACCGCAGAAAATCATTCTCTAATTTAAGAAATCGTGCGTTCTAGGGACCTTCTGATCCATTGTCCAGGAGAGTGCGCACATTCCAGAATCCAATCTGTGTCATTGTACGATAACCAAAAGTCGTAGCCGTTGAGTCAGTCCTTATTCGAGGCATAGTTGACGTTTCGTTAGCATATAGAAGATTTCGGATTGTGCAAATTGCTGGCATACACATACTATCCTTTTGTTTGTCGGTGTCTACGACAGACCGGTAAACGGGTAGGCCATGGTATTTATTTTCTTATTTATCTATAATATTTATTTAATTCCTGTTCAACAGGATAAAAAACCCCAATTACAATGATATGAACAAATTAAGTGATAAAAGAGAGTGTATAGTTAACAAACAACAATCCGAAATATCTTAATTCAAGAAAAATAGTTCAGAAAATTAAACAAAAACGGAAAAATAGTAATAAAAATGTTGAAAAGAATACATTATAAAGGAAAAGAAAAAAGAAATTAAAAATTGAAAAGAAAAACTAAAATGAAAGAAAGTGAAGGAAAGATCGTCAAACCGTCAATCCGTTAAGTAAAATACTTTTAAGATACATTTTAAAAAGAAAGAGCGATGATAGAAAAGGCCTAAGCTGAAGACTTTCATGGTTACGCGGCAATCTAACTAAAGGGGAGTGATAGTATAGCTCGGTTCTTGCGAATGGAATCACAAACTGAGATGAAGATCGGCTTCCTCTGGTGGATACTCTAACAGAGATCTCATTTGACAAATTAGTCGAGAGGAAGCCTGTGCAAAGATTGAAGAGGAAGCACTCATCCAAATACACCCTGCGCATTTCAAGCGTGGGGATATTCATAAGGCGCTTATTGTAAGGACAGTAGGGATTTGAGAAAATTCGGGTAAACTTGCGCTGGACGGATTCTAGAAGAGATACAAGGTATTCGTAGTGGGATGACCATAGAGGAGAACAATATTCAAGGACGCTACGGACTAGGTTGTTGAAAAGATTGAGGCAAGTCAAAGAGTTTCTGAAGACTTTGGAACAGCGTAAGACGAAGCCAGCAGTTCGGGTATATGCCTGTTCCTAATACCGGGATCCCGGTTTGGTACCGGTTTTTTTTCAGTACCGGTACCAAAAACTAAGAGTACCGGTATCCCGGTTTTTTTAGTACCGGTATTGAGTACCGGGATCCCGGGATTTGAGTACCGGTTTTTTCAACCATGCGCCGGTTTTATTCGGGATCCCGGTACTCAGTACCGAGTCTTTTCAGTACCGAGTCTTTTCAGTAGTACCGAGTCTTTTCAGTACCGAGTCTTTTGAGTACCGAGTCTTTTCAGTACCGAGTCTTTTCAGTGCCGGGATCCCGGTACTCAGTACCTGTTCTTTTCAGTACCGAGTCTTTTCAGTACCTGTTCTTTTCAGTACCGGGATCCCGGGATCTGAGTACCTGTTCTTTTCAGAACCTGATATTCAAATACCCGGGATTTCATAAAAGAAGACTCGTTCATTGCCAAACCGAGTCTTCAGGTTTTAACATTGAAAATGTTCATAGAGTCGTGCATTGTAAGATTTTTCAGATACACATCGTAGTAGTTAGTACATTGTATAGGTACATACATAATTGATTTATATGAATGAATAGGTTTTGTTAGGATTGAGACTGAGCTCAGAGTATTTATTGTATTGGGAGTAGGATGATTGGGTATAATGTGAATATGATATGCATATGAATATTGTTAGGATTGAGACTGAGATGAGAGTATTTATTGTATTGGGAATAGGATATGTAATTGGGTATGATATAAATATGAAATACATATGAACGAATATGTATATGTACGTATGTACATAATATAATAATACATATGTACCAACAAATCCATCATTTGGAACATACACCAAATATAAGGGGCATTCATGCTCACATCGTAAACATCGTACAATATTTGTCGCAAAGTTGTAAACTTTTGTCATTTTTCTATGGGGATAAACGAAGTTTACGACGAATACAACCTTTACGATATTTACGACAGGGAGCGTGAATCCTCCTACTTCAAAAACCTCTCGCAAGCAAGCCAATGCATAAACCGCGCACACAGCAATTACATTTACATCAATGACCAATAACTAAAATCAAAACACCCGAAAAACCTCCAATTCCAAGCAATTATGTCATTGACCAATGCAACGCATTATATTATTATATTATGTACATACGTACATATACATATTCGTTCATATGTATTTCATATTTATATCATACCCAATTACATATCCTATTCCCAATACAATAAATACTCTCATCTCAGTCTCAATCCTAACAAAACTCAAAATCAATTATGTATGAACAATGTACATACTCGTATATCTATGTGCGTACTAACTAACATACTATACTACGATGTGTATCTGAAAAATCTTTCAATGCACGACACGACTCTATGAACATTTCCAATAACAATTTCCAAAAACCTGAAGAATTGGTCCAGCAATGAACGAGTCTTTTTTATGGAAAAGAACAGGTACTCGAATCCCGGGATCCCGGTACTGAAAAGAACAGGTATTGAAAAGACTCGGTACTGAAAAGAACAGGTACTCGAATCCCGGGATCCCGGTACTGAAAAGAACAGGTACTGAAAAGACTCGGTACTGAAAAGACTCGGTACTGAAAAGAACAGGTACTGAAAAGACTCGGTACTGAAAAGACTCGGTACTGAAAAGAACAGGTACTGAAAAGACTCGGTACTGAGTACCGGGATCCCGGTACTGAAAAGACTCGATACTGAAAAGAACAGGTACTCAGTACCGGTACTGAAAAAACCGGCTCATGGTTTAAAATACCGGTACTGAAAAAACCCGGTACTAGTACCGGTACTGAACGAATACCTGTGAGTACCGGGATACCGCTTGTGGTACCGGTACTTGAAAATATCAAATACCGGTACTGAAATCTCAGTACCGAACAGGCCTAGTTCGGGATGCTTTTTTGCAGATCTCAATAATATAGAGATCAAATTTCAATTTAGAATCAAATACGATGCCTAGATCCTTGAAAAGATCCCCTTTAAGAAGAGCAGAATTGTGTATTGGAAGGATATAGGATAAGGCTTCAGGGAAAAGGACATAGAAAAATACTTGCTTACATTTAGATGTAGATGATTTAGTAGACACCAATCATTCAATGGATCTAGGTCAGATTGAAGGCATAAGCAGCCTTCGATTGATCTGATGACTCTAAATGTCTTGAGATCATCTGCATATAAGAAGCAAAGTGGGGAGATATGGATAGGAAGATCGTTTATAAAAATATTGAAAAGAAGGGGGCCCAGAATAGAACCCTGGGGAACACCCAGTAGGACAGAAAGGAGACTATGTACAATTGTTGATGACAACACGACATTTATGTTGAGATAAATAAGAGGCAAACCAGGACAGAAGCGCGCCAGCAATACCAAAGCCTTTAAACTTTGCAAGGAGCAAGTTGTGATCAAAGGTTTGAAAAGCCTCGGAAAAATCCGTGTACAAGACATCAACGTGGGTATGGTTATCCAAGGCGCTTGCAACCGTGTGTTGGGAGGTCGTAAAGTTTCTGATTGTCGAGCGACCTTTAATAAAGCACGGCTGCTCCGCAAACAATAAAACAATAAGGACACCGAAGGGTACAGAAAGTTATGAATAGGACGTTCAAGTATTTTACACACAGAAGACGTGTCATTACACTTTGCAATAGGTAGAATGTTGGTCAATTTCCACACGGTTGACTTAGACTTGGATTAAACAAAATGGATAAGGGAACACTTAAAGGTGATGAACGGGACTTTACAAAAACGTTAGGCAGCTCAACAGGTTCACAACCACCGTTAATATCCAGAGTATCAATTATAGCCGCCACTTCGGTTGGATTGGTGGATAACATGTGTAACGAATTCAGGGGCATATTATTCATAGACTATGCAAAGATAGAGAAGTAGATGGTGTAGTGAAAGTAGAAGAAAAAACTGAGCAAATAAGTCACTTGCTTCCTGGGTGGTATTAGCGACTGCATCTTCTAAACGAACTTTGGCAGGTACACAAGTGGAAGATTTTAGGGAGCGAATGTACAACCAGAAAGGTTTTACTTGGTTATTGTAAATGGAAGCTTTAATGCTTTGAAAATAATTGTTTTGTACATTGCGATTTTCATTAAACGTTTGGCACTTGCGCGCAAACACGTGTAATTCAGAAGATTAGAGGGGCATTGTGTTTTTTTTTCACTTTCTGTGAGCCTTTTCTTTCAGAAGCAGTACATCAGTCACAGTTTTAGTCAGCCAGGGACGTATTTTGCTTTTGTTAAGTGGATAAAGTAGAGTAAAGGAACATATAATCTTATTGAGAAAAGCGTAGAACTTGCTTGTGGCTTGTTCGCAATTAAGGCCATGAAAACATTCTGTCCAAGGAACTGACTCTAGTTCAACTGACATAATATTATAATTTGCTTTCCGAAATTATGTCTTCTGGGCGGAGAGCTTTGTTTTAGCTGCGGGGAAGCTAGGAAAATGTCAATAGATAGTGCGGGATTATTCTTACGCCTTACATCACGGGGGTAGTGTTTATCTCAACCAAATCATCGCACCGCCATTATTGGCGGCTTGACTTTTAGCTATGGTCAGCGACCACTGCTGTTTTAGGTGGCGCCCACGAGGAGGACTATGGGAGAAGATTTCGATCCCCCAAGTTCAACCATTTCGTATTTCGACAATAACTTCGATACTAAAATATACAGGATTCTAACGTTTTCGGGTGTTACAATCCCTGAGGACTTCGCTTGCAGGTCACAGAAAGTACCAAACAAACCTCAAGTTGGTCGCAATCAGTTGAAACGGTAATTAAGCAAAGGTGAATTTGTTGCCTTTTTTTTTTCAAATATTATTACACGCCATTCTATTTATTCCTATTTTATTAGGCTCTACTTGACATTCCTATATTTCGATATACATAGTAAGTAATTCATAATTATGTACAATAATCGAAGAATTTCGACGTATATTTGATAACAACCAAATTTAGATTTATATTCTTGTTTACATAACACCTCGAATATGTGTCAAAGTATGCAATTTCCCCTTCGAATACATTAGTAACTATGACACACATTTTTTCAGAACGTAAAAGCATTTCCAGCTCGAGTTCGGTTTCCGAATGGCACCTTTCCCCCGAAACTAGTAAATCATAAAAAACCGACGAAATACGAGAACATAACTAGAACTAGTCACTTCCTTTTCATTTAAAATTTAAAATGCACTTTGTATCTCTAAAATATTCCACGAAATCCTCGAAAAAAAAAGTATGAATGCAATTCACTTACCCGTCCTTATCGAAAGCCGTAAAACACGCGTCCATAGTCAATAGCGCGGATTCGTCAACTGAAAACAGGACCCCCGGTGAATCCATCGGTAAGACGCGTTGTAATTCAAATGCGACCAGCTGCAAAGGAAATAACAAAAACAATATCTTACTTATCGAATTAACAAATTTCTATACAATGCAGGGTATCTAGGATACGGTTTTACTCTTTCGATCCCTTAGAAACGTAACTAATATAAAGATGAAGGACGGATATTGGACACAGTGTGTTTCCCACAACAGTCAAATCTAACGTATGCATAAGCATTTGCACAGTTTTTATTCGAAAATACTAAATCTAATCTAAAGTTGTCAACCGATAATATGCATTCAACCGGATACTTCACGGTTGATATGTCCCATCAATGTTATTGCATTGAGTGGGTACGTGAGGTGATACCAGAGATACATAATAGGTGCGTCTGTTTCGTTTGCACCTAGATCGATTTCCATACAAGGCGACTTACTGTTCTTTGATCCAAACGGATCCAGGTCTGATATGAAATTTCGTCGAATCAAGGGGTGGGTGTCTTTGCTAAATGTGTTCTATGACATTTATATCACTTTCCAATTGAAATGATTCATATTTGACATTTGAAATCCATGGCGATCCATTCACTTATGACCTGCATCTGGGCGAATCGAACGCACTTAATATAACAAATGAACCATTTAATTTGTCAGATAATGAACTGAAAACGAAATATTCAAACAATTCTCCATAAAGAAAATGCAACAGCAAGGCGCGTTTCTTTGCATTCTGCTCAGGAACAATTGCTCACAATTCACTACATTGTCCCCGATAGTTCTCGATGAAGTCCTGGTGCAGGAATCTTCTTCTGTTATAAGTTTCATTGTTGAACAATTCGATGGCGCAAAACAATATGATACACATTCATTATTATGCGGATTTCCGCATCAATAATAAATAGTTTTTTGCAATTGCAAAGAATTCGCGCTGATTCTATTACCTCAATTAAGCCTTGATTGCATTAAGCGAGTTTACTACCTACAAGGCCAGCGAATTTACTAGTTGCTAATAAAATCGCTCAATGTTATCATGTTCAATAGCTAACTAGCAGCATGGCCGTCGAGAGGGGGGGGGGCGGAAGGGGCGAAACGCCCCGGGCCCGTGTTTTTCTCTGGGGCCCGAAAATTTGAAAAATTGAAAAAAAAAAACGTATCTAAGCACCGAGCTTTTTTTTTGCTCCTTGCCCTTTCATCCCACTCTGACGCACTGGTCGCCATATATGACCCCCACAAAAACAAACAAAAACGTACGCTTTGACTTTTTTTTTTGCTCATTGAGCTACCGGTCGCCATATATGGGCCCCAACAAAAGTTGAGTACCGGATTTTCTCTCGACGGCCCTGACTAGCAGATATCTAAGCTTGTGCGAAAAAAGTTTAAGGCCGGGCTACTTTGGGCGACCGCTAACTCAGTACGTAGAGGCATCAGTCTCAAGTCTGACTACCGGCATTTCGGGTTCGAATCCCGTCCGCGACGACGTTCGTAGCAATGGATGTTTGTGTTGTCTTTCCCGGTGGTGCGGGGCGTAATAAGTAGCCACAGCATCTCCCGACTTGCCGCATGTAGGCGGCTAAATGGAGTAGAAGGTGCATGCTGGCAACTGCATTCTCCGAAACAAGTTTATGCCAACGAAAAAGCAACTTGGCTACATGGAACACTTGACCCGCTATGATTAACGCTCGTATCTGTCCTGTTTTTCGCGGAACGGTCCTTCTTTTTCCACCTAAAAAAGCGGTTCCGCGAAAATTTCTCGTATCCCGCTTTATCCTTCGAATCTATTTTTAAACTGATTTCTGAAGAAAAAATCAGTTATTCGACCCTCTCTCGATAACGAGTTTCGACCCCGGAGTTTGTTTTCGTTACGTTTCATGACCCCAGGAATCGATTGGCATCATTTGATTTTCTTAGTGTCATTTACATATATACATATATGTATATCCGCAAAATGTTGCGGACACGATGACAGTCGAACGGAACTCGTAAGCGAAGTGAAATTTTTCCAGTTGATTGATGTCAGTGTGGAGCCGGCTGCCATTGAAATCCAGCAGTATCGATAAAGCGGTTAAAAAGATATAGCTATATAACGGCAAAAGTATCTAATTATAATAATTTTATAAACAAAATAACTAAATAACAGAAGAAGCTAGCTCGGCGAAACTTATCCAGTTGGCCGGATGTTAGGGAGGACTGGGCTCCTATTTAATTTCAGAAAAATACATCAAATGGTTCAAAATTTTCCAAGCAAAATTACTCTATAATGCAAGAAGCTAGCTGAATGAAACTTTTCTAATTGGTGAGCGGTCGTCAGGGCTGGGCTTCTATTTAATTTTAGCAACATCAATGAGTCAGCTCCAGAGTTACAGCCATATAACAGCAACATTTTGAGAACACAATTAATTTAAAACCGGAAAAGCTAATTGAGTAAACTTGTCCAATTAGTGTAAGTTAGTGAGGAATAGCTTCCGGTGGAGTTTCAGGGAAATCCACGGTACAATCGAAAGGTTACAGTAGTATAACAGGAAAAAGTAATAAGCAAAAAATTTGCCTACACGAAAAGCATTTAGTTGCTGAAGCTTAAAATGAAACCGGAGAAAAAAATTCATACACATAATAAAATCAATCGAAAAGTTAAAAAGTTTCATCATCTGAATATATCGCCCGCATATTGAAATACATAATTCTGCAGCTGCACCTGGTATTAACAACTGCAGTTTAGTATCCCACCCATATCATTACGTATTATACAATACATAAACTCATAAATGATACCGAATTAGCCCATATAAAAAATCGGTTGCTCTGGATTCACTGCGCAAGTTTTTTTTATACTTTTCACGGATGTGATAGGGCATATTAACTTTGTCATGAAGTTTGCAACGCACAGAAGGACGCATCTCCGACCATATAAACTATATATATTCTTGGTCAGTATGATGAGACGAGTCGATTAAGCTTTGTCCGTCTGTCCGTCTGTTTCTATGCAAACTAGTCCCTCAGTTTTAAAGCTAACTAATAGGAACACCAGACAAGCGTACAAACTATTATAGTATTTACAATTAAGAACAGCTATCAACCCAGGACTAGCCTTTGTAAAGACAAGGATAGAAACATCATTAACAAACGATGGGCCTCTTATTTTGAAGAGCTTCTGAACCTATCATCTAACATCTCCACACAAGAAGCTCTTGACCATATTGTTGATCTAGGCCCACCCATACAACCCCCGACAGTAGAGGAAGTTGATCTCGCGTTGCGGTCACTAAAACGAAATAAAGCACGGGGCGTTGACGAGATTCCAGCTGAACGGCTAAGATTCGGACGGGTCTAGTTAATGCGATACATCAATTGCTCCGGCGAGTATGGGAGGACGAGGTGATCCCAGAAGATTAGCGCAGAAGCATCATATGTCCAATTCACCAAAAGGGAGATAAGCTACGGTGTGAGAATTACAGGGGCTAATCACTAGTCTGTACGTCCTATAAAATTTTGACGAAAATTCTGGAAAATACAATAAAACGGTACGCAGAACGACTGATTGGCGAATATCAAGGCGGTTTCAGACCTGGTCGCAACGAAACTGACGAAATCAAGCGACGGATACAGTTAGCTAATAAGACTTTTTTCTCGGTTCTCCATATAATGAAATCGAAGCATGTGCACAGAAACTCGAAGCTCCGCGTGTACAAAACCAGCATACAACCAGTACTATGCTATGGCTGCGAAGCATGGACCCTAACGCAAGCCTCCGGAAACATGCTAGACACATTCGAACGCAAGGTTCTACGGCGAATTTTCGGGACTGTTTGCGATTGAGGTGGATGGCGCATCCGGTACAACCATGAGTTGTATGAAATGTACGATGAGCTGGAAGTTCCGAAAATTGTCAAACCACAACGACTTCAATGGGCAGGGCATGTACAACGAACGGACGATGCATGCCAAAGAAAGTAATGAACGGACAACGAGTCGACGGAGCAAGGCTGCGAGGACGACCGAGAGCTCGTTGGAAGAGCTCGGTATATGCGGACGCCGCGCAACTACTGGGCTTCAAAGATTGGAGGACGCGGCCACGTGATCGAGATAATTGGGGGACAACGATCCAAGCTACCAAGGCCCGACGACAGGCTGTCGCACCACGATGATTATGATGAATTTAGAAAGGTTTTCTCCCAAATGGGGCGGAAAAATATTGAGCAAGATGGAAAGAGGAACAGATACAGATACTGTAGGTACCTTTTAAAAAAATGTTAGGGATACCATCAGGACCAGCGGAGGAGCTAGCTTTAAGGGAGCAGATAAACTACTGAACGTAAGAACGCAAATAGGTGGTATTGACTCGAAGGGATTGTCTTGACGGTTAAAAGGATGAATATGCGATTGTCGGAAAGTATAAGAGAAGAAGTTAGCAAAGAGCTCGCACATTTCCTCCTCCGTAACTGCGGTTACATTGTTGTAGATCAGCGAGGAAGCACTAGACGACCGCATGTGGTGTATATAGGACCAAAAGAGCTTACTCTCGTCGCTTTTGATGGTGTTAATGTAGGCAGATCTAGCCGCAAAAATCAAGCTTTTGGTCCGTGAGCGTAGTTTCCTGAAGGTTAAGAGGTCTGAATCAATCAGTAGATTTGTGGTGTGAACCATATGGGACACTTGCGGAACTTCGGATTATAGGAATGAACGACAGACGGACAGACAGACACACAGACAGACATGACCAAATCGAATCAGGAGGTGACCCTGATCATTTATCTATATGCATTGAATACCTCCGGAGTCTCCTTTAAGGTGTTATATGTTTTCATCGTGACAAGAACTAAAAATGTGGGGTGTGTAATATCAAGGTAGCACCCCCTATAAAAGATACGAGTAATCAATTGTGACGATTCGGCTGGAGCACCTAATTAGCACCTCATTAGGCGATATGTCACATGTCGATTTTTCGTTATGGGGGTGACATCTTAACGGACGTCTTTTTCAACCGTGTCATTCGGAGTTGTGTTCTTAAAATACTGCGATTTTTTGTTTCAGGAAAACTTTCCCTTGCATTTTATTTTTTTTCGGCAGCTTTTTATCTACAATAGAATATAAAAACTGATTAAATTGAACCGCCTTACCATGCTTTGCGTCCGTAGTCCACTAATTCTAATTCGAACACTCTAACCTTTTAAATCTTAGAATTAAACTTGAACTATCAATTTGGGCTGTGTTGTTACCGAAACATGTACAATACTGTCGAGTTCACGGTGCCAAAGTTCAAAGGAGAATGCCGTTTTCAACAAACTCGTATCCGCATAATAATTTATCCAACAGTGGGTGCTATAGTTCAAAAGAGATATAATCAACCGACGAAAAGGTCAAAGCTTTAATTCCGATGATTCAATTAACCTTCGCACACTGTCAATATATTCTAGGATCAAAGCGTTCATCGCTAGGAGTGCATACATACATAACGTATTGCAAAATAGTAGAGCAAAGGGCATTCAATTTTGCATCACCAAATATAGAACAAAGGGCACATCGTAGAGAACGAGGATGTACTCGTACTATATGCACGAGTATGTCGCTGATTGCAAATGACCTTTATCTTCAGCACTGATGTTGGAATCATCCAGAATAGATAGAAAGTGTAGCAGTAACGTGTCAATGCCGAAATGGCTCAATGTTTTCCATATTTCAATTTAAATTTTTCTTTAACTAATTAATACCAAGGATATGAAAAGTAAAATATCTCAACGCGGTATAAGAAGTTTTGAATAACTTTTATTGGTTGGAATTTATGTGGCTCTTGGTTTTATTCTGCACACAAACTTAGTATGCGTCTGTAGCTTAGCTTGCTACTCGAAACACGGTCGTCTGCGGTTCAAGCACCGCAACGGGACCAAATACTTTTTCATTCTCAAATTCCCTCTGTTTTATTTTCTCCAAGCTTAGTGGTTTCGTACGGATAGAAGCACTCGTCAGGTCTTGCATCTTTGCAGCTATCCGTGTGCAAGACGACCACGAAAGTGTGAGAATTCTGTTAGTATAAGCGGTGAAGGCGTGATTTTACTTGAAAACTCGACCGTGGAGGCCTAGATTGTGTGAAGCAGGTGTGTGCAAAGATGCAAAACCTGATAAGTGCTTCTATCCGTACGTAACCACTAAGTTCGGAGAAAATAAAAGAGATGGAATTTGAGAATGAAAAAGTATTTGGTCCCGTTGCGGTGCTTGAACCGCAGACGACCGTGTTTCGAGTAGCAAAAAATGCTCGGTGCGCTACCGAGCTAAGCTACTGACGCATACTAAGTTGATGTGCAGAATGAAACCAAGTGTCACAAAAATTCCAATTTCACTGAAAATAATTCGCACTTGTATTGTACATTGCAAGAAGATTGAATACATAGGAAACCAGGAGTTGGGTTTTGTTTTGGATAAGAGATTAATCGAAGGCTGGGGGACGGTTAGCGTTTATCCGATTAATAACGCTAAACAGATATTGAGAAAATCAAATTGTGCCAAATGGCAGTTTATACTTAAGATAAATTTTAATCGGGCATTGAGCAACCGGCCCATAAAGTTTTATTGGTTGTCTATACAATGTGTCCTGTAATGACCGCACACGGGCAGTGCCACATGATTCCTCATGCAATTTCCAACAAAAAATAATCAGGGACATTTTGCCGAAATCTTAACACGTTACCTGCTACAGGCATTTACATTACTTTTTAATTTGTTGACTCGCATTACTAAAAACACCATATCTCTAAAACCACTGAGGCTAGAACACTCAAATAAAATTTATAAGCTAATACTTCCCTCTATTACATCAAACAGATTTCACCGAAATCAGACGGAGGGTTTAATTGTTATAGCACTTTGAAGCCAACTTTTATGTTTTTCTAAAATAAAATTATTTTCAAACACTTTTTTCTTAAATTTTTGCATACATAATGTTTTGTCTTACATGAGAAAAAACGTCCTTAATCCCTAGTAAACAAATCCCGTTAACATTAGGCGTGTTTTTTGGGAATTTATCGGGTGTAGGGGAAAAAATCCCGTCCACGACGATGTTCGTGGCCATGGATGTGCAGGAGGTGCATGCTGGCAACTGCATTCTCCGAAACCAGTTTATGCCGTCGAAACGTCAACTGAGCCACATGGAACAGTTGACGCGCAATGCCCCACAAGGGGTTAGGGCAATTGAGAGAGAGAGGGGAAAATAACACAATAGTTACACCAACAACATTAACCTGGACAGCTTAGTCGGCTGGCTACCTTAAAGTCGATAACCCCTCAATAACTTTCACATGCATGACACATAGATGCCTTAGCGTCGTGTGGAATCTACAATAGTATGTCGATGTTGACACGCTTGTGTTTTTGCCAATCAGCTAAATTCATTGCTAAACTAGTATTACCTCTTGCTCTGATAGGCCCATGCCTATTATTAAATAATATATTCTCAATAGGATTACTAAAAATATCAACAGAAAAAATAAAAATGGAAGAAAATATAAGAATTTGCTGGGGATCGAACCCGCGACTCATTTTGATTGAGCTACACTTGTGACTGTCACTAATAAAGAACACGTTTGAATGATATTTGCTAAGTTGAGCGGTACGCCGAGTTTATAACGTCCGCCGTCGCAATAAATAAACGATCCGATAATCAAGCTGATATTTCATCCGAATTTGTAATTTATTTTCACCACATATGACGCGCACCACTTGACATAAGGGTAGACGATTCAGAATTTAACCTGGATGCTACCCTAGAGCGAGTGTGAAGACTTTAGTAATCCCCGTTGTGTTTAAATCCGACTTTCGACATGAGAACGCATTAATTTCAATCTCTGTGTGCACCGCACATTCATACTAAAAATACATGTCCAAAAATATTCCTGAATAGATAGCATTGTGTACAGAATTCATGCAAATTTCCCTTCAAATGACGTCCTGTTTCGCGCTTTTGTTATAGGGCTTTTGTTACGCCTCTATCATGTCCACTTTAAATTAGACTACATATGAACTCTGAACTTTCCATGAATGTATGTACCCTTGCCGATACGTTCGTTGTTCATGAAATGTATGTTGGTTCCTAAACAAAAGGCACTCGGAGCGAACTAAATTGAGTTTATGTATGTCGGTCATATCACTCGCAGTGGCAGAAGCCTGTCATGGCACCTTTAGGTACGACCGACACGGACGGCATACATTGTAATGTTCGGTACGTATAGGACCTCATTTATAGCGCAACTAAAATGAAAAAGAAATTTGAAGGAAACGAATGAAAGCTATCAATCATTTTGGTTGAAAGAAGCAATTTACGTCTTTTATTCGAACGGTTTTGATATAGTCGCCTCACCACCATGGCAAGTGCTAATGCTAAACATTAATATAGTCAAAATGTCCTGAATAGATAGTGTCAATTTCATCAGAACATAGTTTATGACTAATAACTTGTGATAATACTAATTAATTATTTTTTTGTAGGCTGAAGTTTGATGTGATAATTGAAATCATTAATAGAGCGAAAGTCAGACGATTAGAAATGAACGATAGATAATAAACATTTATATCTTTAACATCATGATTAATTATGAGAGATTAACGTATTTGGCGGGGGGGGGGGCAAAATCCCCTTACATAGTCCGCCTTCGTCCTTGCATCATCCGAAATCTTCTAATCTTCAATATGCTAACGAAACGTCAAGCATGCCTCGGATAAGGACTGACTCACAGGTTACGACTTTTGACTATCGTACAATGACAAAGATTGGATTCTGGAATGTGCGTACTCTACTGGACAATGAATCAGAAAGTCCCCAGAACGCACGATTTCTTTAATTAGAGAGTGAGTTTCAGAGGTATAAATTAGTCATCTTAGAAGTTAGTGAAATAAGACGGGTAAGCAGCGGAGAATTTATCTCTCCAACGTGTAACACTGTAATGTTGCACTAGGGGAAAGCTACCGGCAAAGGTCGTGAGTCAGGTGTAATGCTCCTATTAACCAGAGCCGCACGCAACTGTCCTTTATCCTGGGATCTGGTCTCCGACAGAAACTTGACCGCCAGGTTCCGAACCAAAATGAGAAACATTACAATAATATTGTACAATGCTAGGCTCCAACTATACATGACAATTTCGTGGCGAAAGACTCCTTCTAGGAATAACTAAATACCCTAAAGAGCAGAACACCTAAAGGTGACACTGTAAGTGCCTTCGCAGACGAGTCGTCTGATATTCGGCTCGTTTGCAATCCAAATTCTGCTCGTCTGCATTCCCACACGACGAGCGACACCCGGCACTGCACACGGGTCGATTATAATTTGGTGCATCTGCGACGCGATCCTGTATTACTATAGGCATGGGTGTTGCTATGGATTCTTATTAACATGAATATGATTTTGGAGTTGGGGCAATTTGGACAATATATCGCCTGATTAGAGGTGAGCGGAGGTGCACAGTAGTGGCAGTGAAAGCATTTTAACCATTTGGCGTTGCGAAATTGAGCTGAAATTATGTACAAAGCCTTCTTTCTATTGTACCCTGTAAATATGTCGGAACCAACGCAATCGGACCACTACGTCATATAGCTGCCATAGGAACGACCGGTTCAAAAATTCGTTTTTGTGAGAAAAACTTTTTTTATTCTAACGATATCCTTTTCAAATTTTACACCAATGAATAGTATATTTAGCCAAATCACATTCTTGAATTTGGTTGAAATTGGACTACTCTATCGTATAGCTGTCATAGGAAAGACCGTTCCAAAAGCAAATTTTTGTTAGAAAAACTTTTTTATTTCTGAAGATATATTTACCAAACTTATTATCATATTATTCAATCATATTGACTGCCAAACCATGTTCCTAAATTTGGTTGAAATCGGCGTACTAATTCATATACCTCTCATAGGAACAGTGAAATCGGAACAAGTTTTACTATTAATTTCAAAGTGGCAAATGCTCCATAAATCACAACGAAGGTATGATACCCTTCACGCACAGCCGAAGGCTAGCTTGTTCTCATTGAGTTCTGGTGATTAAGCCAAGAGACAGTGAGTTTTCACCTTGCAAAAGGTGCGGAAGATCTGAATTTTTAATATGTCATAGGTCAGTGGGGTAGTAAAAAATCCAAGGTTGTGTCACCCCCCAGCCCTTGTGCTCCCCGGCATCACGGAAGAACTGAAACTTTTATCAGTTTTTCGCGCATAACTCCGTTCCAACCCATTTTAAAGCAAAATATGTATATTGAATCTATTTTTGTAGAGCACGAAATTTCCGACAAATTTCATCTTACAAATTGTTTTCTACAACTAGTAGCAACGGAACTGATCTAATTGAAAAAAAAACATTTTGTCAGTTGCTCCTTTGTTCCCACAAAGTGGAAAAATCATCACTTTTTTAAATATTTCATCAAATAACCGGCTAAATACATATTAGTCCCACGAGGAAAATGATTAGGATCGATTTTTTTAAACTAAATAAGCTTCAATTTAAGATTATTCAGATGCATGTAAACATGATAGTGAAGTAGGAAAAGGGAAAACCCTATTTTTTTTAAATGCATAGATGGTTTACCACTGAAAACACTTTGCGTACAAACGGACACAACACATTTTCATCGCGCACATATTGTTCTCTCGGATAATAGATGCAATTTAACTAGTAGATAAACACTGAATTATTACTGAACGCGGAAAACGAAAACTAAACACGAAACACACAAAAACTTGACTCGCCGCCGTCAGTCTACTGGCTACTTTGGCAGAAACGCACACAAAGGAACTATGACGTCAAGAACGAAGGCAGACTTGGCTGCGATCTTGTAATGGACGGTTTGGTGGGCATCCGAAGATGCCCGTGGGGACAGAGCCCAGGGTAGCATAACGACCGTGAAAGTCGAGCCGCGCCATCTGCGCCCTGATGACTAAAGCACATGCACAGCAGCACATGGTGCCCCGAAGCGTACGGCACGCACAACCCTCCGCATAACCTCCTGCCCAACACACCAAGCGCCTCGTGGCCCTCATTGTTACGCCGCCAAGCTGTTGTCACTTGACGTCCCGCCCGACACACCGGAGCCGCATAGCCCTCATCGCCACGCCACAGCACCTAATTATCATGCAACCACATGGTTTAGTTTTTGAGTGCTTCATTTGTGTGACACTACAACGAATCGCAACGATACAGCCCGCTCCCGACACGCCGAGGCTCCGCGGCCCGCCCCCAACACGTGGAGTTGCTGCATCGCCGCAGTCCGCTTACGACACACCAAACTCCTGCACCACTCCGATAAGCTGCTCAATCATCATCAGTCGTTATCATCATCAGTTGTCGCCATCATCGTCAGCCGCCGCCATCATTATCGACGCCACAGTTGTCATCACCTCGCCCTAATTCGGAATCGAGCATTCGATGTGTTCAAAAGATACCGTGTATTCATTTGATCATGATTACTTGAACGGGAGTTGCTCAGTATCTTCTGAACCCACCCATTGCCACGGTCGGCAATGCTTGCATTCAGGAACCATCATCGCGCCCTGAGCGCTCCTTCCCTCTTGAGCGCTATGGTAGCGCTACTGTCCCACTGTCTGGTGAATGCAATCGCTCCATGGATCCTCTGCTGAGCGGCTACTTTCCCTTCTGAGCGAAAATTTTCAACGCTTTTTGTTTTCAAATTCGCATCACAGGTGGTGCGTGAGTTATGTTGCTGATTGTACTCAACAACAAAAAAAAAAATATTTATACTCTTACGAGTTCCTCACTTGAAATAAGAACACTGGTTTTTTATTATTTAAAAGAAACACTTTATTCAATAATAACTTTGTTTGACTGCAACTAACTATTACTGAACACCGACTGAACACCAACTGGACCGACTGGAACTGAATACTGTATTAGAACTGCCTTGGACCAGAGTGGTCTCCTGCTTAAATAGTATTATTTTGATTAGGTCTGCAGTTTGCATTCTGTTCGGTGATCGTATCATTGCTTACATTTGGACATCTGCATGATACGATGTCTTTGTTTGTCGCATGGACCGACACCTGCATTTATGCTGATCTAAGCAAATATGCTTTTATTCTTGAAATGAAATCTTTATTATAAAAGTGCTGAATATGCATAATATTTATATTGATAAACAATTATTGTTGGATGATCGTATGACTCATGGGTAACTTAATATGTTATATGTTTATAAGAAATATTTGATATTGTATAGTGAGTCATACTTATAATGATTTGAACTTAGTAACTATAATGTAAGTATTACAATATAAGTTTTAATTAAACTTAGTAGTTATATCCTTATTATTAGGATTAGTATTGAGGTCTTGAGGGTTATGTGTAACTCCACCCTCCTTAAGATTGCTGTTGTCCTCAACAGTGTTTTTTATCGGTTGTAATTCTATATCCTTTTTGTTAATTATTTTAATCTTGATTGATTTATGGCATTTAAAGTAAATATATATTATGAAGGATACAGTGAGTATGATAATTATGAACAATAATGTTGTTCCGATTGCAATGGAATTTCTTTTATGTTCAAATTTTATTTCTTCGATTTTTTCTAGATTTTTAATATCTTCAAGTTTTAAATCTTCGACATTAATTGCGTAATTGAATTTTGAAATATTTTTAATTGGTTCCAATGTTAAAATTTGTTGAAATTCTTTTATTTGGTTTGTAAATAATTTGCCTGCAATCTCAAGTTTACAATTATTAAATCTTATTATGTATGTTCCATTTAAGTAATATGTTTTTTCATTACAATCTTGTTTTATCTTAATATCTATGTTAACAGTAAGTATTAATCCTTTTTCAATTTCTATTACATTATTATCATCCTCATATGCTCTTATACAGTTAATATTTTTACATTTTAAAAGATTATTTAAAGATTTAGTCCTTTTTTCTGGTTCATAATATTCTCCATGGTAAAGTACAACTTCTTTAATGTCTATATCCAAAGTTTCTGATTTTGAGTTAGGTATTTTTCTTACGTAATAGGATAATAGGGGCTGAGTCAAAATAGGGATGCTAATGACAAATATTATTTTTCTTTCTTGTGTTAATACATTTATTGTTATTTCCTTTAATTCCTCTACTGATAAATTATGAAAGTCTATTTCATCGTATGTCAATATGGATCTAGTCATGATTCCTGTTTTTGCTGAGTTTACATTGTCAATTATTTTTTCTAATTCGTCCTTTATAAGATCAAGATTATAATTTAGTTGAATGGTTGTTAGAATTTTATTTATTGTTTGTGTCTGATTATTAATGTTAGCTAGAGACTGATTATAGGCTTTGTTAGTTTTGTTAATGTTGTCAACAATTTTGTTAAGGTTAGATTGAAAAACGTTGTTAACTTGAATTTGATTATTCATTGACTCTATGATAGCGTGATTATTTGTATCTATTATTCTCAAATGTTCTGTGATCTCTTCGTAATCGTCATTGTCCATTAATCCAAATAATAAGTTATAAATTTTTCCGATGGGATTAATTAATCCGCGTTCCTTTCTACTAACAATTACAGAATTTTGTTTGTCAGGTAAATATGTCATTGTAGTTTGTCTAGTACTTTGTCTGTTATCGTATTGTCGTTTTGGTTTAGGTGTATTAATTTGCATTGAAACTTGTTTAGCTTTCTCTCTATCGAAATGTAATAATTTTAGTTCTCCTTTTATAGATTTAATTGTCTCTGTCATATGGGGGTCGGGATAGATTTCGTTAGTTATTTCGTCTAGTGCTTTTTCGTATTGAACTAAGTCTATTTTGTGATAAATTCTTTTATAGTCTTTGATTAATCTAATTGGATCTTTTTTTATTAATATTATTCCGGATTCGGTTTGTAGTTTTTCAATTGTAATTTCTGCTTGTATAATTGTAAACGTTAGGATCAATAAAAATGGTATGAGTTTGGGTGTCCAATGATTGTTGGGTGTAGGTTTCTGTAAAGGCAAAGGGTTTTTATTGTAATAATTTTCCCTGTATTATTTCTAGGATAATTTTCTGTCTAAAGTATGGGATATGACATTGAGAGTAGTCTAATTTATGATTTCTGGCAATGAATTCTGCTGCTATGCAAGTAAATATACCGCAATCATTTGCGTTTTCCTGTTTTGGGGCGTTTCGCACATTTTCTTTTGTGAATGTATTTATATCGAGGACTTTACACAACTTATCTTCTGATTCGTCTGCTAAATATTCACCTAATGTATCTAATATTCCATTATCGCTGCTTCCTGATGAATCATAATATTTTATTTCCTTATTTCGTAGATCAATCGTAGCTAAACACCAATGTCTTCCATTTACGTGAACCGGGATTAGAATTATATCGTATGAGAAAATATCTACCTTTCGCGTCCATTTCTTGACTGCACTAAATCCTTTCTCTTTGAGTGTCGGGACAAAGAATGTGTTCATGATATATACTTTGGGTAGGTTTATAGAGTCCTTGTTTCGTTTACTGATAAGGTTCAAATAGAAATTAATTATTTGATCATTTACCCATTTTTGATCAATTAAAGTAGAGATGTCGGCTCGAGTAATATTTAGATTGAAATTTGACACAAGAGTCTCGTTTAAGGGGCCATTATATAATGCATTATTGATGATTGTTTTCTGTTCTAATGTAAGCGTATTCGGAATGCTTACTGTATTTGATATTTCTGATATTGGTTTTGATTCTGTTCTCGTATGCTTCTTAATTCTTTTTATTCGAACTGGGTGTATCTTATTTTGATGTCTACCTTTTCTTGTTGAAATTATATTTCCTAAATTATCTTTTATTATCTCAATTTTTCTGTACTTAGGTTTTTCCTTATGACGTTCATTTTTGTAGTTTTTGATAAATACTTCTTTTTGATCGATTTCTGGTAATTTCTCTCTATTTTTATTGTGGTAATCAATCCATTTAGTCTTTTTATTAATCAACAATTTATTTAATTTAGGTTTATCTATTCTACCATATTGTATGTCGATTGGTTTTGCTTGGGTTACTGAATGTATATTGGTATTATAATGCTCTGTTGCTTTTAGAACTCGTTGCACAATATTTAGTTCGGGTTCGGTTATCGCTAATGTTCTAATTTGCTCTAATAATGTGCTATGACATCGACTCATGTCTGAATTACCTGTATGTGATTTTGGTGAGTTAAAATGAATTTCAATATTTTCTTTTCTGAAGAAGTCTTTTACGTTTATCATATTGAATTCATTATCGGCAACTATCTTTCTGGGTTTTCCTAGTATAGCATTTCTTTCTCTAATAAGTTCTATGAAAGTTACTGCATTTTTATCTGTAGTTTCTTTAACGTATAAATGTTTCGAAAACTTATCTATTGTAGTAAAGAATTGTCGTTTACATATAAAGAATATGTCAATATGTACTATTTCATTTATATCCTCGGGGGTTTCTGTTAGTTTGAATTCTGGTTTTAAAGGTTTTCTGTCATATTTTACCAAATTACATACTTCGCAATTATTTATATATTTTGTGATTACTTTTAATATTTTATCAAAGTGATATTCATTTTTAATTTCTGCGTAATTTTCTAAGATCCCACGATGATTACTTTTTTCGTGTATTTCCTTGATTTTCTCCAAACATTGTTCTTCACTAGTTAAATCTATTGCTTTATTTGTGCATTTAATGAATTTGAGGTATTTATTATTTGAATATAATTTTATTATTGTTACTTGCACTTTGTTCCATGCATGGTCGTCTAGTTCGCAAAATATTCCTACATATCCTTTCTCTGGTATGTATCTCCTAAGTATATCTATTATTTTGTTTTCGTTACTTATGTCTTTCTTTTCTATGAATATCTTTCGCTTTTTGTTTATTGATTCAAGTTCCTTACGCTTTCTTTCCACTATTATTATTTGAGTTTTATATATATTTACTATTCCTTCTCTAATTGCTATATGGTCATTTTCATTCTCTAGACAACTGTGTATAGTTACATGTTCACTATCGTCTATTTCCATTGCGTTTTCTCGATTATTGTTGTTGGTTAAAACGTTAATTTCGCCTTTTTCTGCGTCAATTCTGCTCAAGAAGTCTGCTACTTTATTATCCTTTCCTTTTATGTATTCAATATTGAAATTGAACTCGTTCAATTTTATTTTCCATCTCTGTAATTTAGAATTTGGTTCCTTAAAGTTGCTAAGCCATACAAGGGGTCTGTGGTCTGTTTGAATGTCGAATTTTATACCGTATAGGTAGGGTCTAAAATATTTAGTTCCCCAAACAATAGCTAATAATTCTTTTTCTACTGTCGGATAATTTCTTTCATGCTCGTTTAGAGTTCTGCTAGCATAGGATATTGGATGTCCTTGCTGAGATAGTACTGCACCTAAAGCTTTATCTGAGGCGTCAGTAGTAAGCGTGAATTTTTGTTTAAAATCGGGGTAATGTAATATGGGATAATTAGTAATTAGATCCTTCAACTTCTCAAAAGCCGCGATGTAACTGGGATCTTCTGTATTAATTTTTCGATTTTTCTTTAGAGCATCTGTTAAAGGTAAAGCTACTTTTGCATAGTTATTAATAAACTTTCTATAATAACCGGTGATACCTAAGAAAGATTTTATTTGTTTTGTGGTACTAGGGATTTTTAAATTTCGAATAGCATCAATTTTTCCAGGATTTGGCTTGATTCCTTCGGTTGTCAATATATGACCCAAATACTCAGTTGATTTGGCAAAGAACTTACATTTGTCTGGTTGAATTTTAAGTTTGTTTTTTCTCAAAGCGTCAAATATTTTTTTTATGTTAATCTCCATTTCTTGGAGTGATGTGGCAAATATCAAAATGTCATCCAAGTATACTACGCAAATTTTGTTGATAAATTCTCTAAGAACTTCGTTAATCATGCGTTGGAAAGTTGCTGGTGCATTTTTGAGACCAAAGGGCATTCTAATGAACTCATAATGACCTTGTGGGGTTGAAAAAGCTGTTTTACGACGGTCATGTTCGCTGACTTCAATCTGGTGAAAGCCTTTCGCTAAATCCAGAGTTGTAAAATACTGTGCTTTTCCAAGTTTGTCAAATATCGATTCAATGTTAGGAATCGGAAATTTGTCATCTATTGTTTCCTCATTTAGTTTTCTATAATCGATAACTATTCTCCACTTTTGCTTTTGTGAGTTATCCATTTTTTTTGGAACTACCCATATTGGAGCATTATAAGGGGAATTTGAGGGTTGGATGATTTTTTGTTTTAGCATTTCGCTAATTTGAACTTCTACTTCCTTTTCATGGACAGGCTGAAAACGATAGATTCTGGAATAAAGGGGTTTATTGTTTTTGGTGATTATTTCGTGTTTTGTCTGAGTGGTACAGGAAAGATTTTCTCCTTCCTTATAGAGTAGATCCTCATATTCATTGAGTATCTTTTTTAGCGAATTTACTTCCTCTCTATTTAACTCATTAAACAACTTATCAAGGTTATCCGTCGAACTGAGCTCACTCTGAAAATTTATCTCTTCAGGGATAGCATAATTAAATTTTAATTTTTGATTATTAGCTTCCATGGTTCCTTCTCCCAAATTTAATTTAACGTTTAATGGATACAGTAGATTTTGACCAATCACTGCTTTAAAGGTTTTATCATGGAAATCCATGACGTTCCACAGAATTTTGTGAGATTCAGGAAGTTTAAACTCTACTGGCATGTTGGTTTTTATTTTTTCCGTGACATGGCATGTGCCACCTAAGCCGTTAACTATTATATGATTATTTAATTTTAATTTTTCTATAAAGGGAAAACATTTTTTGTCTATACTAGAAATTGAAGCGCCAGTATCTATAAGTGTTGGAATTACTTCATTCTCTATTTGTAAGTTGATTACTGGTAAAGGGTTTCCGAGGCACATTGCTGAAAATTTACATCCATAGGTTCTGGATTATTGTCCCTGTTCCTGTACATGTTCGAATTGTCAACTTGCATCAGTTCTTGTCTGTTATTTTGATTATTTTGTGGGCGATTGTAATGATTAAAACGATTATTGTAATTGTTTCTAGAAGGATGATAGTTATTTTGTTGGCGGTGCACAAATGAATTTTGATTGTGACGGTTATTTTGATTTGAATTTGGATTATACCGATTATTTGGATTTGAATTTTGATTATAATTTCTATGATTTGGACGAGTACGAGGGTTAATGTTTTGTACTGGATTGTAATTGTCAGTGTTGTATTGAATTTCTCTAAGGATATTGTATGCCTGGTTAAGTGTTTGACAATTTCTCATTTCAATTAGAAATGATTTGTATTCTGGCAGAAGGGATTTAAATTTGTTTAAGACCAACCCTTCGTTTCGGACTGGGTTAAACTCTAAATGTACAATTTGTTGAGGATCTTGTAGGTACTTAGTATTTATTCTATTTAATAGTTTATTTAAAGTATGATATGCGTCGTCGACGTTTTTGAAGCTTACCTTATGTATCCTGTTGATTATGCTGCTGTATGATTCGTTAACTCCGAATGTTGAGATTAGGATTGCTTTAATTGATGACCACGTTGGATCTAGTATTTTTTGAATTGTGTTTCTGGCTGCTCCTTGAATTTTGTGCAGGACGAGTCTGAATAGATACGCTTGATGGTTTCCCTGAGCCAAATTGAGAATGGTTTGTGCTTCCTCTAGCCACGAAGATAAAGCGTACTCTCTGTTGTCTCCATTATATACCGGTAGTCTGCGTACTTCCTTTAGTAATTCATCGAACGAAAGGTCCAATGGCAATGGTATTTCCTGTTCTGCCATTGTTTATATATTTTGTAGATGCGTTTAATTTATTTTATGAGACTTTTTGTCTCCACTGTACAGTTTATGGTACTGGAGGACCTTGTTACACTTTTATATTAGAATTCCTCAGTGTTTACCACAGGGAATCGAGCGCTTTTTCTTAAAATGCAGCTCACTGCTTTGCAATACAGTATATTAATTGGTGTAATTTTTTTTTTATTTTATTATTTTATTGATTTTTGTTAAAATTAGATTTTCTCTAATTTGGGTTTTGTTTTATTAAAAAGTTTTGTTTTTTGTTCCTACCCTAATAGTCTAAGTTTTCCTTAGCTACTTTTGTGGGCGTACTTTTCAAAACTTTTGTTTATTTTACTTCGACCAGATTTTCTCTAATCGAAGGAGTTTTTAAGTTCACTTTCACTTTACTTACGATTGTGAATGCAGGTAGGTTTTTTAAGTCAAAGGCGGATCCTCCCTCCTTAGACGAACGACTGCGCCAGTTATGTTGCTGATTGTACTCAACAACAAAAAAAAAAATATTTATACTCTTACGAGTTCCTCACTTGAAATAAGAACACTGGTTTTTTATTATTTAAAAGAAACACTTTATTCAATAATAACTTTGTTTGACTGCAACTAACTATTACTGAACACCGACTGAACACCAACTGGACCGACTGGAACTGAATACTGTATTAGAACTGCCTTGGACCAGAGTGGTCTCCTGCTTAAATAGTATTATTTTGATTAGGTCTGCAGTTTGCATTCTGTTCGGTGATCGTATCATTGCTTACATTTGGACATCTGCATGATACGATGTCTTTGTTTGTCGCATGGACCGACACCTGCATTTATGCTGATCTAAGCAAATATGCTTTTATTCTTGAAATGAAATCTTTATTATAAAAGTGCTGAATATGCATAATATTTATATTGATAAACAATTATTGTTGGATGATCGTATGACTCATGGGTAACTTAATATGTTATATGTTTATAAGAAATATTTGATATTGTATAGTGAGTCATACTTATAATGATTTGAACTTAGTAACTATAATGTAAGTATTACAATATAAGTTTTAATTAAACTTAGTAGTTATATCCTTATTATTAGGATTAGTATTGAGGTCTTGAGGGTTATGTGTAACTCGTGCGTCATTTGTCATATGAACGTTTGACAACACAACGTAGTCTTTTGGTTGAATTTACATGGACAACCATCGGGAATTTTACGGTGTGTGATGTGGGATTTTCGTTAATTGTATTAGCGCGACAACTAATGATGCGCGTCATCGTAGTCAGTTATTAGCAATGGGATCGGCACGACTTCTATTATGAGTTCGCGGTGCTGTACATGTTTGGGCAGCTGAGCATTTAACAGGCTGCCGCAGAAACCGCAGGGAGGAGTGATGTCGCTACGTAGCAGTGTTCTCTGAATGAGCCCAATGTCCGGGGGAGTACTGTGCCGACCATAAGCACTCGCCACTAGCGGTGCGTGCAGCCTTAAAGGGCATACATCTGGTAACTCGGCTGGCAGTAGTCATTCGAGATCCGGACGTAATGTCGGACGTCCATGTTTTGCGTTTTTGTTGCAAATGCAGAAACATAATGCCAGCTACAGACTATGGCCCAGCCCCGGCCATTCAGGGCCATCGCCATTGTGTGGCCGGGCGGATGGCGTTCAGTGGCCAATACCGCGTAACCGCCATTTCTGTCAACAGCGATGGGCCATCGGATGGGCACAAATGGCTTCGAGAGCCATTTTCCTCCACGCGATGGCCCATCGCGTACACAACTTTGGACAGCTGATTTAAGTTGACAGGCCACTACACAATTACCGCAATGCTACTATCATCGACCGTCTGTCGTATGCCATCCGTTTGATTGTAGCTACCGTGACGCACATAGTGACAGCTTTCACTATACGCAATTTCCTGATGGCTCATCGACGACCATTGTGTGGACGGGCAATATTTGAAAATATTTGAATTGACATTTGGTGTGTGATGGCGGCCATCAAAGTCACCATCGCGATGGGCCATTGTCTGTAGCAGGCATAATAAATATCATTCATGTTGTTCGAGCGCCCTGGAGGAAACCCTAAAATATGGGAACGGATGATTCCAATCCAATGTCCACACTTTTTACACTTCCCCGCGAAAGCAAAGGGTTCAAAAATTTGTCCTACTATCCAATTCGCATCTGCTGAATTACAGCTTGTAACCTTGTAGCCAAGCGTCAAACCATTGCCATCTTAAAATACAGGCCTCCGCTTATCTGATCGTGGTGAATTTGACTTCGTTTCTGACGTCAATTTTACGTCATTAATTCCTTGCTAAGGCAGTGACTGCGCACGATGATGTCCTCGGCACGACATATGTTTACAATTGGAATTGCATTTTTGTCCTCTAAAAACACACTTTCTGGACATTTGCAGCAATTTGGTCGAAGCCGCAGCCCCGGGGATCAGTCGCAGAGTATCTTGGAACAGTTCACACTTGAAAAAATACATCTTTTGACCGCACGACACATTTTCATCGCGCACGAGTTTGTTTTCTCGGATCACTAGATGAAATTTTACTAACAAATAAACACTGAACGCGAAAAACGAAAACTAAATACGGAACGCACAAAAACCGGGGACTCGCCGCCATCAGTCGCCGACCACTGGATTGTGGATACGATGAAGTCATCGAAGTAAATAATTGCGTAATTTAGCCGTCAAAATCAGCTGAGCGGAGGCCTGCATTTTTAGATGGCAATGCAAACAATAAGTGATTTCACCACAATCACAAAAATCACCCATGCTTACAGACCTAATACGCCTCTAACTATGCAATTCGAGTCCAATATCAGCTGGCATTTAATGAATTGATGCACATACCTGAAATTACATCACAACGAATGTGCGTTGTAATATGTACGTATCACAGCACAGTCCAACTATCACACGATGATTTTTTGCCGGCTACTTAGCATCACTTCACACACAAACAAGTTAATTCCATCCAGGTTAGACCAGACGTAAACCCGTGTCACCTTGGGTCTAATATATTGTGCGCTATCAACCTTCTGAAAAAATCGATTTTACCGTGGCGATATTTGAAAAATGCCAGCTGCTATCAGCGTTGTGATGGTTGTGATAAACACAATAACATGTGCTCGCTGATACTTAAAAAATTTGGCGTCGTTTTCTTCGTAACCATAGAAACGCACTTGAAGCACAACACTACTACCGCGCAGATAATAAGAATTGATAGATTGCAAGCAACGTGTATCTTTACCAACGACAAATAAAGCACAAGAAGCATGGATATTGAGTGACACATTAGAATATTTTGTAAAGCACAACCAGCCGTCAGTTACCAACAAGAAATGTCGTCATAATTCCAGGGGTGACTGTGCAAATTCTATGAAAACGCTTTAGGCGATAGTGATGATGAGATTTTTTTTTCTTTGAATATTTGATTTATATAACGAATTCTATGCGACAAATGGTTCTGAAGAAGTACTATAATTCCTATGCCACGACTAGAGCCGTACGGCTAGAGTCGCATGTGAAATTGTATGGATTTTGATATAATGCAACTCTGGTCGTACGACTAGAGCCGCATGTCCATGATGTATCTATTAAATTCGTTAATAAGCGTATTATGTGTCTGAAAAAAAAACAATTGTCGCGTTGCAAACAATAGTTACAGAGCTACTGTTACATTTTATTAAATTCCATGCAATTTGCGACTTCAGCCGCACACCTGTAGTCGCACGGCTCTGCTCAAACGGCCAGCGTCATGGCACAGGAATTACACTTTAGAGCCGGTTGACACGTTCAAAATACACTTTGGCAAAGTACAATACGTTGACAACCTACTTTGAGGTTACTTTGAACGTGTCAACCCCCTTTCAAAGTACTTTGAAGTCTCTAGCGTCCCATCAAAGCAGAGTAGGATGGTGCTCAACTTTCCATCAAAGAATTGATTGTAAATCGATAAGTTCACAGAAAAAAGTTGTTGGAGCGGGAATTAGTGAGGTGTTGGTGGCTTTTA
Source organism: Chloromyia formosa (assembly GCA_964017055.1). Lineage (NCBI taxonomy): Eukaryota > Metazoa > Arthropoda > Insecta > Diptera > Stratiomyidae > Chloromyia > Chloromyia formosa. Next base: position 80,657,044 of record OZ024817.1, read on the forward strand.
TTCAATTTATCGTGGGCTGAATAATGTGTTTTGGTGTGAATTTCCTAGAAATGTTAAATCCAGCGTTTTCGGCAAGTGGCAAAGTGGTAATTCACAATGGTGGATATTCTTTCCAAAGCATACTTTGGCAGTGGTGCATCCTCTCACCGATCCTATTCCTCATTGTGATCGGCGATGTGTTGCATGCAGCCCTATCCGGACTCGACAGAGGAATTCAATGGACTTTGACATCTTATCTACAACATCTTGACTACGCTGACGACATATGCCTACTCTCCCACAAAATCATGGATCTGTCCGCAATGGCGTTAGATCTCGAGTTGCCTCCCTCTCGAGATCTAACGCCATTGCCATTGCATTGGGCTAAAGATTAATACCAACAAGACCAAGGTTCTTAGCCCGCCGTTGCGAAAAAGAAATCCGACACCTATTGCCATCAATATTAATGGGCAGCCTGTGGAGAAGGTGGACAACTTCGTCTACCTGGGTAGCATTGTTGCCGAAAATGGTGGTACGGAGCAGGACATCGCACGTCGTATCAACCAGGCTAAACGCGCATATGGCATGCTGTCCAAAATCTGGCAGGGCAGTTATCTCAGCATCAAGACCAAGCTGGGCCTGTTTCGCTCCCTGGTACTATCAGTGCTTTTGTATGGGAGCAGTACATGGAAAGTTTCCGTAGGAGTTACCAGAAAGCTGCAAGTTTTCGTCAACTCATGCCTTCGTCGAATTTTAAGAATTTTCTGGCCCGAAACAATATCAAATGAAGAGCTAAGTCGGCGTACGGGTCAGATGCCAATCGACGAATTGATACGCAGGCGAAAATGGCAGTGGATAGGTCACACATTGCGGAAGAGTGATAACTGCATTGCTTTGCATGCCATGAAATGGAACCCCATTTCCAACCAAGGCCGACCAAGAGGGGGTCCTCGAATCACATGGCGTCGATCTGTGGCAAAGGAGTGTCAGGTACTGGGTAAATCTTTTGGGGAGTTGCGCCCCATTGCCCAGAACAGAGTACGATGGCGCGCAGGAGTAGTTGACGCGCTATGCCCCGCTAGGGGTTAAGGCAAAGTAGTAGTATACTTTGGCAAAGTGTACTTTGAACATGTCAACCGGCCTTTTAAATCGAAAAATTATAAAGCCATCATCCTTTGTACGAATGAAAACTATTTCACAATCTGAGATAAATAGTTGTTATGTACATACCTATATATAGCAACAATCCACTGTGACAATCATCGCTGCTAAGAGAGATCTTCATGATGTTGATAAAACCGTATGACCACTTTCACACGGAACGCACGGTACACGAGTTTTCCCCAAAAACACAAGTGGAGAGGGAGCTTTGTATGTGCAAAGATTGAATTAAGATAGTACATTCGTACAGAAAGCTGGTGCTTATTGCTAAAATCTCGTATACCGTACGAGTATGTGCCATGTGAAACCGGCCTATGACTATTTGCCTTCATCCCTGATCAGGCATAGCGCTTCAACTACTCTTAACAGGCTTAGTTGTCGTTTCGTTATCATATAATTTCCCTTTCAAATATACGATTTCCCGAATCAAATTAACGAGTTTCCGAATGAAATTTACGACTTTCCGAATCAAACTAACGATTTTCCGAATAAAATTTACAACTTTCCAAATCAAATTAGTGACTTTCCGAATGGAACAAACGATTTTCTGAATCAAATTAATGACATTTTCAGTGATGTTTTTCCGAAACAAAATAACGACTTTTCGAATGAAATTAGCTTAAATTAATATTACGTTTACACTATCCTCAGATTACTTCATCTGCGCCGGCTGACTTCATCTGCAACTGTCATATACATACAATTTTAAACTCACCACACCCAGATTACGCTGCAGATGAAGTAATCTGGGGATAGTGTAAACGTAATATAACTTAACGACTTTATGAATGAAGTTAACGGCGAAACTTTTAATTTCGGAATCTCTTGTAAAATAAGGCAAAAGTTAATTACAGCATTGAAAAACCAATGCTGCGAAAAATATACTTAAATTCTAATTCATTAAACCGGAACCAGAATGAACGCAGAAAGCAGCGGCGGCAGCGACTACACCAACATACAGATCTGCTTTCGCCGCTGTCGCTGCCGATGCGTTCAATCTAGGTCGCGTATGGGAAATGCGTGCTTTCTAATTTGACATTTCGTTGCCGCTGCCGCTATTGCTGCATTCTGCGTTCATTCTGGCTCGGGCATTAGAGTGATCAACGAACTAGCTTTTTTGAAGACGCCATAGAGCAGAAAAGGCTATCAAATTGTCAGTAATATTTTATCGTAATTTGTACTTAGAGTCCGAAGCGTATATACCATAGACTCTCTCTCTCTCTCTTTATTACTCTAACCCCTTGTGGGGCATAGCGCGTCAACTATTCCATGTGGCCCAGTTGACGATTCTCGGCATAAACTGGTTTCGAAGAATGCAGTTGCCAGCATGCACCTCCTGCACATCCATGGCCACGAACGTTGTCGTGGACGGGATTCGAACCCGAAACACCGGTAGTCAAACGTGAGACTGATGCCTCAACACACTACGCTACCGGTCGCCCCGAGTTTTCCACACGGCCAGTTTATAGGGGAGGTTGGCACTCATTCAGGAGGATTTTGATCAAAATCAATTAACTAACACATTCTACCCGTACAAATATTTGTCGAACTTTTCAAGTCGCTAGCTTCGTTCTATCGAAAGATATTGCTTATTTGAAGTCTCACTTGTAGGGGAGGTAGAGGTTTTCTTCTTTTCGAATCTTGCGCATTTCCAATAACAATCAATTAGATCCCAGTACAAACATCTCACCAAAATTTCAAGTTACTCGCTTCATTTTATCGAAAATTATCACTTATTCGAATTTTCATTTGTAGGGGAGGTAAGGGTTTCTTCGGTCGGATCTTGCTCATCATTGCCACCAACCAATTAGATCATGCAACAAACATTTAAACAAAATGTCAAGTCTCTAGCTTCATTTTAACGTAAGTTATCTCTTATGTGAAGAGTCATTTGTAGGGTGGAGGGATTAGGATCTGGCTCATCTTTAATATCAACTAACTAAATCACACTTCAAACATTTGACCAAAACTTCAAGTTGCTGGCTTCGTTCTATTAAAAGCTATCGCTTATTTGAAGTTTCATTTGTAGGGGAGGTAGAGGTCCCTTTGTAGTCCGGATGGCGCAACGGTTAGCACGTTCGCCTTCAACGCACTGGGCCCCGGTTCGATTCCGGGGATTTACGTGTCGGACTATGAGCCCACTCAGCTGTTAAATGAGTACCTATTATGGGGTAAATAACTCGGTTGAGCGTGTTGCTGATCACATACCTCTGCACAAAAACCGTCACGATCTAGAAAATGAAATGATGCTAACTCATCTCGAGGCCGTGGTTCAAATTGGACTGTTGCGCCAGTTATTTTTTTATTTTTAGAGGTCCCTTGGGTCGGATCTTGCCCATTTTCAATGACAACTAACTAGATCTTACTGCCAACATTGTAGCAAATTTTCAACTTGCTAGTGTCATTCCATCGAAAGTTATCGTAATTAAATGAATATTTAAATTTTGGAAATTTGTAAGGGAGGTAGGCGTTTCTTCGATCTAATTACGCTCAATTTACTTAAACTCAAGCAGCTTCTCACCTCAGGATTACGTGTCAAAAATCAGATGTCTACGTCAATTGTTTCAAGAGTTATAGACAAAAAACGTGAAAAGTAGGGTAGTACGGGGTTCTTTGTAAGAAAATTACCGTTAGTTTTCAACTGATCATTTTTTTGTAAACGATATCCAGTGCACAATAGATGCAATATTTACCACTGCGGGAAAAATTGTCAGAAGATGGCGTAAAATGTTAGCGTGTATCTGATTGCACTATTACACCACAGGGGTAAGACAACAGAAACAACTTTGACCACGGCGGGATTCGAACGCACGGTGGTTCCGTGATTTGAAGGAACGGACAAGTCTTTTCAGATTTATAAAACGAGACCCTTAACCTGCATCAGGTAATACAAGTTGCGAGAGAAAGTTTATATGTCCTTATTTCAAAACAATTCAATATTTAACATTAGCTGCGTTTTTTTATACAGAGCAGAGTACAGCAGCTTAATCGGCAAAAAAGTGTGTCTTGGTTTAGCTAGAACTCAAATGCCAACTCAAATTTCAGGAGAAAACTTAAATTCTTAGTACATTTATAATCGAACAAATTTCCTTTAGGCAGCAAAATTATTTTGTATATTTACTATTACAAATAATTACACAAAACGAACATTTTATTAACAGGAAAAGAACTTTATGCGCTTCCCAAACTGTAAACTGTTTGAAAACTTCGACACCTGCGCCGCCTGCATTTCAAAACGTAGACTACTTAATGGAGCAGCATTTTTGCACTGACGTTTTATCCAGAGCAGCTCAGATCAAATTGTTAGTGTAATTATGTGGCCTTAACCTGCTCTGCTCTACTCATATATGGCTGTTGAAAAAACGCGCCTATTATCAGCCAGTTTAAAAGTGGTGGATTGGAATAGATGGTCGTAGGTACGCCACGGAAGTATCATTTCGTCACAAACTAGACTAAATTAATTATACAACTCTGCTATGATTGTAATAATAAAAATATGCAAATTACACAAGCCTACATTATGTTTAATATCTGTATCTTAAAGCGACAACCTCTATTTTGTCAGTGTTTCTGATGTTTTTTCGCCATGGGAGAATACAGTAAGAAATCATCATTCATATATTTTAGTTTAGCAGAATTACTATATTCGTTTCAGTAAAAAAAATCCAAAAAAGTTGTGTTATTAGAAAAGAAATAAATAATACGAAAGAAATACCTAATCTGGTAGCATTAGTATATAATACAATAATTTAAAGAGTGTTAGTGAACAGATATCTCAGTTGATTAAATCGACTTACCATGATTGTAATACATTCAGACTGGAGTTACAGTAAGACTAAGACACCCCATAAGCCTGGCTCACATAATAACATTCGGTAAGCACTGGTTAATCCAATATTTGGATGTTTCGAAAACGCTTTGTTTACGGAGCAAAGAAATTTGTGGGGACAAGTCCCAGCATCGCATGTATTCCGCGAAAAACTTTCTAGTTACATCATACTCCATTTGAATGTAACTATTTTATTTATTTTAGTGTCGTTGGATATATTACAGTTTTTAAGGGTATTATTACTTTTTGTTTCGTTAATATTTTTGAAGTCATATTTTTTTTGCCATTCTATATTGCACAAAGAATACGACTTAATATTAACTAAAAAAAACTAAATATTAACGTCAGTTGTATACATTAACCCTAGAATACTTACCTTATTTTTTCACTACTTAAGGGACCAAATAGACTACACAGACGGTCTGCCCAAAACAGTGTTTGTGCAGACTATCTGTGCATTGTGTGATGCTGTGTCTGCGCAGACCGTCTGCGTGTAAGATCAAAAAGTTTCGATTTTTGATGGATTTATGCAGAAATGTCTGAGCTGTGAGTGGCGAGATTTGCAAAAAATATTTCAGGGAGTATAGACGTGGAATCGAAAAATAAACTATTGTTGAGAAATAATGGCTTTGCAAACATCGGTAAAGACTCAGCTAATTGTTTGCGGAGCAATTGCAAAACTTTACCGCTTGCCAAAAACTGTCAATTCAAAACGGTGATGAAGAGGTATCGCATTTCGCAGTTTCGCACCATGCTGTCTTGTTTTCGTAATGAAATGCGCAAATTTTCTTAAAAAGAACAGCTAATGTCGGCTTACTAATGCGGACGTAATTTTTAACATCAAACTCTGAAGTAAACTACTATATCGATGGTAAAGATTCACAACCTCCTATGTCAATTTAAAAAAAAAAAATTCTCTTTTTTTAACGTGTTTTTAAAATATTTATGCATCAATTGCTCAACCACCTTTATTGTTATTTTCAGTGAAAAACCGTTAGAAGCAGCAACATCCAAACCCTCTATGTCAATGTTTTATTTTATAACTTCTACAACCTCTTATTGTAAACTGACTCCAAAAATTCCATTTTTGACATAGAAGGTTGGCTACCTTCACCATCGATATAATACTTTTAATAATTCTGTCTGTTCAAGAAGCGCTCTTTTCTTAAACAACTCTTTGGACCAAACTCGTCTTTCCTGTTTCTGCGTCTCCCTTTCACGTTTTATTGCAGCAGCTAGCAATATAACAGAAACGTAATCGCGGGCACCATGAAAATAGCCATTTGCAAATAAGACATTAATGGATAATTTCGGTTGAAACCGAAAACAGCCATGCATAGATTCTTTCGGTTTCACACTCAGTGCTTAATTTCGTTTAAAACGAAGGTGAGTATGTACGTGGCTACTTTCGCTTTCCTTCGCATACCTTATTTCGGCTTGAAATTGTGCAAAAAAAATGCTGGATGCAGATATGATAGGACGAAATGGATGCAGGTACATGTACAAAGAGTGAAACGGGTGACCTAGGGCTACATGCGGGGGTTCGAAACGCTCTATGAGCGGAGCTAGCCCAGCTCGTTCCAAACCGAAATTATCCATTCGAACTTGTACGATACTGCGGGTTGTGAATTAACAGTCGCTTGTGTGGGCTTCGCTCGCTTCGCGCTTAAGGGATCACTCCCCTCAGTATCGCACAAACATGAACGCTCGCTTCGCTCGCTCTGGACACCGCATGGCTATTTTCGTTTTTATCGCATGCCTTATTTCGATTTGAAACCGATATTGTCCATGCATAGTTTATTTCCGATGAATACTTTTGTTTCCAAACGAAAGTATCCATATGGATTATTTCGTATGCCTTATTTCGCTATAGCTTATATCGGTGCCCCGTAATCGCAATCGGCACACATCGTGATCTCAAAACAAACTGAAAAATTTGGTCTGTCTGTGGAAATCTTGTCTCTGTCATGTGTCGTGTGTGGTTGTTGCAACGGCTTGTCGAACGACCGTTTTGCGCAGACCGTCTGTTTGGTCTATTTGGGTTTTAACATTCGCCTGCGAGGCTACCTTGTGTTACAAAACATACTCATATTCAAGCCCTTGAGATGAGTTCGCAACATTTCATTTACTTGATCGTGACAATGGCCGCGTTTATACCGTGGAACTAAAAGGTGATTTAACTAAATCGTTTTAGTGCTAGTCCTTGTTCGTAGTGTGTTTACACCGACCATACGGAAAGGTGCTAAATATGAAAGATATCAGTTGTTGGTTTGTGACTTCGGTGACTTTGGTTTAGAAAATGTCAAGAGGCAGTAGCCTACTAATAAAAACGCGTTTATACCGCTACAATCAAAAGATGAAATGAATGCAGAGTTTCAGGGAAGGATGAGGTATTTATATAAAATAACATATAAAATATAATTTTCACCGACAACACCATTAGCGGAGACAGCAACACCATCTAGCTCTCATTTTTTCAGTCCAGTTCTGCATGGCAAGTGGAGATAAGCCAGGTCCAAAACTAACTAAACCGATACGTTTATATCGTCGGGAATTAGATCGATTTAGTTAGATCTCGAAAATAGTCCCGCGATATAAACGTAGTGAATGTACATATATAGAGGTGTATTATGATCAACAACATGCTCGACCAAGTTATCTACCGCGATTGAGTACTCATTTAACAGCCAAGTGGGCTCATAGTCCGATACATAAATCCCCTTTAATCGAAAAGACTACTGACTTTAGTACATAGATTTAAATAGAACAGATCGGTAATAGTACTATCCCCACTCTGTGCTTCAGGTTATTTTCGAACCAAGCCGCGCATGCGCACTGCTACCCATTTGCACGCGGTCGCCATACGTTCGGTAAATGTCGTTACGCCATCGGCCACTCAGCCACAGTTTTGACATTTGCGAAGCATTTGGCCCCTCGCTCCTCGGGCCCCTGGGCCAAATATTAATACGTGTTGTGAACGTTTCACTGCGCAGGCGCGGATATGTCAGCCATAACTCGATATTCAAATTACCCCCCCCCCCCCCCCCCCCCCCCCTCTGTGCCTATTTCATATCTGTTTAATATATATCTATGCTTTAGTAGGATACGAACCAGAGCCCAGTGCACAGAAGACGAATGTATGTACTAGCCGCGGTTGCGCCATCCGGAATAAAATTGAAATCAAATTACTAAAATACATCTGGAACCCCAAAAATACGTACACGACTACATATAACATATGTTGGGTATACGTACTAAAAACAACAATTTAAATTTTCGGATACAACGATAACCTTAAGTCAGATTTACTCATTTAATTGCTTTGGTGGAATTTCTGTCACTCCTTGACTGCATCGACATTCGGAAAATCCAGAGGAATTGTGAAATCTTTGTTATTTTTGGTCATTGGGTACTTTGGCAGATACACTTACATGCATAATGTTCGTAAATATTAACATTTTCATGCGAATTTAATATAGTTCAAGGTTTTATGATATTCTACGAGTACCATTGTCCAAACTTATTTATATCAGTAACATAAATACATTAACATTATTCATAATTTTACAATTTTCTGAGAATGATCAACCTTGATATTGAGAAAAAACAGTAATTTATTTTTCATTATAATTATAGAAATGTTGCCTTGAAAATGAGAGATGTACTAGTGCATACCTGGTCAAGTTTTATATAATTTTTGATACGTTAACTCAGACTCATTCTAATGGTATTCCCTAAACCGATACAAATGTTTATAGTTTGTAAGATTTAGGGCCGGTTGCACAATATCCGATTAAAATTTATTTAAACAATAAACCGCTATTTAGCACAATTTAATTTTCTTAATGCGTTACTAATCGGATAAATGCTAAGGCTGCTTTCACACGACGCTATTCTATGCGATATTAACATCAGTCGGGGCATGCACGTTGTTTCCTGGACTACAGTGATGCTCAGTTTGTAATTCTCGACCTGCTAAAGGAGGACCTTAACGGATCCGGTTTGTCCAGGGAGCGTACATTCCAGAATCCGAAGGAATAATTCGTTAAACGTTTGCGTGGTCATCGTTGTTGATATGTCCAATCCCAATTTGTCCCAGGACAACGTAATTCATGACACCTACTGTCCTTAGACGATTAGGTGTGACTCAGTCATTCAGGCTACAGCTATCCTTCCCTCCTCCTTTCACAACTACGGTATGGGACAGGCTTCGGCGGAATTAATATATTGTAGGTGTAGGATACAAAAGTCAATCAAAACTATTTTCATTATACCTTACCACAAATCTCACCAAAAATTCCGTGGATAAGTGAAAGGTTCATGTCGTATAAAACGCTTGACGAGACGAGCAATGAGCTAGCAAAAAATCACATGGCGTTAACTGAGCCCGCTGAATTACGGCATAACCACATTTAAATCGAATTAACCATTTTCCAAATATTGTTCAGATTTCTTTGTTTTACTCAGGTTGTAACTGCACCACTGCACTGCGCCATTGTATTGTAAGACAATTAACTACAGCTCAAAAGCACGAGATGGATCGGAAGTGTCTTCACGGAAGCAACAACTATATTTTCTATTTTTTCGCATTGCAGAGCAATGCACGCAAAGCGTTCCCATATTATGGCTTAGTATCTTTTTTTTTAGAAAAAAAAATGTTAAAAAGCGGATTGTCTTGAGATTTTTGTGGCGATAAAAGTTACGCTTTAGATAATATGTTAATTAACCAGAGGGCGATATGTACATAATTGCCATCTGTAGAAGATAAGGCAAAAAGAAATTTTTACGATAATGGTGAAAAGTGGCATATCATGAGTTTTCTTTGATGGTTCAGAACGTTCATGTGATACTCTCTTTCGCAATGAAAAAATGGAGTAATAATCCAAACGTTTCAAATGATTGACTTTATTTTATTTTCTATTATTTTTTTTTTTTGTGGCAAAATACCTTTTCCATAGTCCTCCTCGTGGGCGCCCCCTGGTAACGGCAGTGAGTCAAATCACTGACGGCCAAGTCTGAGCGATAAGGCAGATAGCTGTCGCCTGAATAGCTGACCAACACCTTGGGCGACCAGTAGTGCAATGTGTTGAGGCATCAGTCTTATGTTTGACTACCAGCGTTTCGGGTTCGAATCCCGTCCACAATCACGTTCGTGGCCATGGATGTGCAGGAGGTGCATCCTGGCAGCTGCATTCTCCGAAACCAGTTTATGTAAATAAAAGCCTCTAATTGGACAAATCAACAACGACGATCAATGTGCACGCCACCACTGAAGTTAGGGACGACGCAGTAAAAGACGAGTTCTACGCCCGCGTTGAGACACTTGAGCTCACTTCCAACAAACGACGTCAAACTGCTGCTGGGAAACTTTAACGCGAAAGTCGGAAATGAAAGTCGGCACCGGGGGACCACTGGAGACCACAGTCTCCGTGAAAAATGTAACGACAACGGCCAGCAACTTATCGAGTTCACCTGCAGCTGGAATTTGGTCGTAAGCTCTACGTGTTTCTCGCATGGACTCACTCACAAGCAGACCTGGAAATCTCCAGACGCACATACCGTCAACCAAATTGACCACGTCCTTATTTGAAAAAGATGGGCGTCTAGTGTAATAGATGTCCGCTCCTATCGAGGAGGAAACTGCGATTCAGATAATAACTTGGTGAAGACGACCTACAGATGTAGAATTTATTGAGTGCACCAATCAAGAATCAGCCCTCCCAAGCCCTCCCAAAATCTCTGCGGTTGGTAAATTTCTGAGCGATGCTTCGGCGGTAGCGTATACTATCGATCGCCCGAGGAAAGGCTACCACCTATTCTACACAACATCAGCAACACAGGCGTCCATGGGTTCTGGGAAGAACTCAAGGGTACCATCAAAGAGGCGCCGAGACGGTCGTGGGATATAAAGCCCAGTGAGCGCGAAATGGCTGGTTCGATGAAGAATGCAAATATTCACTTGACGCGAAAAACGAGGCTTATATACCTAGACTATGGATTCAACGAGCAACCAAATATGACGAGCTACTACGAATATCGAATAGAATAATTAGACGTAATGCCCGAACCAGACTGAACGCAGAATGCAGCAGCAGCGGCAATGAAATGTCAAATTAGAAAGCATGCATTTCCCTTACGCGAACTAGATTGGTTTCTGGTTTCTGCGTTCAATCTGGCTCCGACGTAAGAAACGTAAATGACGAGCAGTGGCTGAATATTAACAAAAACTTAGCTAATAGGAACATCAGACAAGCGTACAAACTAGAAAACACAATTAAAAATGGCTTTAAACCCAGGAATAGCCTCCGTAAGAACAAGGATGGAAACATCATCAATGACACCGATGGAATTAACAAACGATGGGCCTCTAATTTTGAAGAACTTCTGAACTTACTATATAACATACTCAATTGCTCTAACCCCTTGTGGGGCATAGCGCGTAAACTGTTCCATGTGGCTCAGTTGACATTTCGTTGGCATAAACTGGTTTCGGAGAATGCAATTTCCAGCATGCACCTCATGCACATCCATGGCCACAAACGTCGTCGTGGACGAGATTCAAACCCGAAACCATCTAACATCCCCACACAAGAAGCTCTCGACGATATTGTTGATCTAGGCCCATCCATACAACCCCCGAGAGTAGAGGAAGCTCTTCTCGCGTTGCGGTCACTAAAACGAAATAGCGCCGGGCCCTGACGAGATTCCAGCTGAACTGCTAAGATTCGGTGGAACGCGTCTAGTTAATGTCATACATCAATTACTCCTGAGAATATGGGAGGACGAGGTGATTCCAGACGATTAGCGCAGAAGCATCATCTGTCCAGTTCACAAAAAGGGAGATGAACTGCGGTGTGAAAATTACAGGGGCATATCACTGGTCTGCACGTTTTATAAAATATTGACGAAAATTTTGGTAACTAGAATAAAACCGTACGCAGACCGAATCATTGGCGAATATCAAGGTGGTTTCAGACCTGGTCGCTCCATAACCTATCAGCTCTTTACGGTCAAACTGAAACTTCAGAAGTGCTGGGAATACAACGTAGACCTATTCCAAATCTTTGTCGACTTCAAGCAAGTATACGATAGTATCGATCGTGGAGTACTGTACAACATCATGCTGCAATTTGGTATACCGGCAAAATTAGTGCGACTGACAAAGATGACGATGACCAACTTCATCTCACAGGTCAGGATCCATAATAGACTTACTGATCTATCTACGCACTGGTCTGAAACAAGGCGACGGGATGTCGGCGACGCTCTTCAGCCTAGCACTGGAATACGCCATTCGGGCTATGAATATGGACAACAGCAAGACGATACTTATCAAGTCGACAAAATTAGCGGTGTACGCCGACGACATCAACATCATGTCTCGAAGATTGGCCGACGCAGAAAAACTTCTGCTTACGCTTGACACTGCTGCAAAAGAAGTTGGACAACTTATCAACGAGGGTTAAACTAAAATAATGAGGCATTAAAGGCCAAGGATGCCTGCACAATCGAGCGTTTATGTGGAGGACCTCAACACCGAGTTCGTGAACAACTTCATATAACTGGGTTGGAACTTGTGAAAGGACGCCAACGAAACTGACGAAATCAAGCGACGGATACAGCTAGCTAATGCCATGCTATGACTGCGAAACATGGACCTTAACTCATGCCTCTAAGATTCTGCGGCAAATTTTCGGGGCTGTTTGCAATCGAGATGGATGGCGCATAAATATCTGAAACCATTCGATGAGCCTCAGCTGCAGTTTTTTTTTTTTTTTCAAATGAAAGCAGAAGATCAAAACTTCCCGTAAATGACGTTTTGAATCGCGAATCTTATTAAAAATGCGAACAACTTTAACTAATGATATCGATACGTTCACAGGCGTCCAAACTCACTTTGTGCCCCTTTTGAACTACGTATTTTGACCAGCCCTCACCGATGTAGCCGTCTTTCGGAAAACGGCGGAAGCAAAGTTGTACACCTACTTCGATTAGAGGTTGTTATGGGACCTTAGTGACATCATGTGGCGGTACTCTCTGCCTCGATTGACGTTAGTTTTTCCTTTTTGCAGAACAGGAGTCCCCTTACTAGTTTACATTAATCCCTAGAGGGCGTCAACTACACCTAAAAGACGTAGTTGACATTTTGATAACATATAACGGATCATCATCAAGCGGAATCCTTTACGTGGTGCCCAAATAATCGCAATTTCTCGTAGAAGGCGAAAAAAGGTCCTCTTCTCTTTGATTAAAATTTTCCCTCGAATTGCCTTGTTTATGCAATGATAACCCAGCGAATAACGATACGATTTTGATGAAATTCGTTTTTTTACTATTACGAGTGCTAGGTTAGGTTAGGTTAAAAAGGCTGCTGTATAGAACACAGCACACATAGACCACCAATGGGTCCGTTGTGATACCTCAACGCCATAAGAGCCTAGTCGTCAAACCACCCGGATCTATCAATAAAGCGATGTAGATGACCAGCACTTACGTCCTTCAAGTCATCCAGGTCAAGAAAGTAAAGGGAACCTAGAGTGTCCTTTCTTCTACCGGCCAGAGCAGGGCAATAGCACAGGAAGTGAGCTATTGTCTCCTCCTCCTCCTCGTCTCCACAGCTTCTGCAGTGATCATTATACGGAAGCCGAAGACGCCTGGCATGCTCACCTATCAAGCAATGTCCTGTAATGATCCCCACAACCTTCCTTAGATGCCTTCTCTCTAGCATCTGCAGCCCTAAAGAGCGGCTAGGATTAAAGGCCGGCCAAATTTGTCTTGTAACATTGCATGTAGTTCCATTTAGCCATTCGATATTAGCACGGTTTAGTGCGTTTGTCTTGATCACCTTCTTACAAGCTGCCATCGGTATTTTGACGGGGCGAAAACACTCTATGTCCACACTGGTGGTACCCACCCGAGCCAGCTCGTCTGCTCGGCAGTTACCACTGAAACCACTATGCCCTGGTATCCAGCACAAAGTGATGTTGAAAAAGTCGCTGAGTTCCTTGAGAGCAGAGCGGCACATCACCACGGTTTTCGAAGTAGAAAGTGCAGCGTCCAGGGATTTTATCGCCGCCTGACTATCGGTATAGATAGTAATAGTCCTAGCAGATACGACATTGCAGCCCAACCAAGCCAAAACTTCGGTAATTGCAGTGATCTCCGCCTGGGTGACACTACAGAATGCTGGAAGACGGAGTGACAAGCCAAAATCCAGTCCCTCTGAAAAGATACCAGCGCCTACACCTTCTTCTGTTTTCGAGCCATCCGTAAAAAAGCTTATAGCTTCCGACTCTGGAGTACCGTTTACGCCCCACTCTTGTCGAGAGGGTATTAGGCTGATATAGCCTTTGTCGAAGGAGTACACTGGAGAGGTGTAATCTGTTTCTTCTGGAATATCAAGATTGTCCACTACAGTCGAGTGGCCAATAGTAGTCATTTTCCACTGTCCCGTTTCCCGAAGACGAATGGCCGTGATTGCAGCCAACTGTTCGGCCAAGATGTTCAAGGGAAGCAAATTAAGCATTACACTAAGAGCAGCAGTTGGTGTGGTCTTGAGAGCACCAGTGATAGCAATACAGGATAATCTTTGAACTTTGTTCAATAGAGTCCTGTAGGACGCCTTGTTGAGTGCAATCCACCAAACTACTACCCCATACATTAAAATAGGGCGTACGACTGATACGTACAACCAAAATACCACCTTTGGTCGCATGCCCCATTTCAAGCCAATAGCCTGCCTGCAAGAGTACAGAGCAACTGTTGCCTTAACAACTCGCTCCTCGATATTTGCCTTCCAGGAGAGCTTTCTATCAAATATAAGTCCCAGAAATCTGGCTTTTTCGCTAAGGGCCAGTCTGGTCCCCTCCAGCAATGGTGGTATAAATGAAGGTAGAGTGTTCCTTCTGGTGAAGAGAACAAGGTCTGTTTTGGACGGATTGACCCCCACACCCACTTGCCTAGCCCACTGAGATAGAATATTTAGGGCATTTTGCAGAATTTCACTAAGAACCCCGGGAAACTTTCCCGAGATAGAGATGGCAATATCGTCCGCATACGCAATAACATCACAGCCAATCGCCTCCAAATCCAGAAGCAACTTGTTAACCACCACGTTCCAAAGAAGGGGGGACAAGACACCTCCTTGGGGAGTACCCCTACAAACTTGCCTGCGTTTTTTGGATGAACCCAAACTGGTACTAATGAATCTGGATGTTAGCATCAGACTAATAAGCTCACAGATCGGGCCATCCATACCCAAACTCAAGAGAGCATTCGAAATAGCCGCCGGTTTGACGTTGTTAAAGGCCCCTCAATATCCAAGATTACGAGTACTAAGTTAATAAAAAAAAATAGAAAAAATAAAATGTGATGTCACCCCCGACGCCTCTCCCATTTTGCGAATTTATTGACCTCCTTCTCAGTCCATTATTTGCATGGCAGCATATGAATCGATTTTTTAAAGTGAAGAACATTTACAAAATTTTGAAATAGTGCAATTATTTTACGTAATGTTTGTTTAAATTATAAATGCTCTTGAGTAGTTGATGCTACCCGCTCATGTGGAACGTAAGTTTAACAATTCCAGAATCAATAAAGAAAAATAATTTGATTTTGTGCAGAGCTCTTAAAATAGTAATCACTAATTGAGTTGGGAAGTTGATGAGTAAAGACAAAAAACGCGGTAATCCCACTTTCATGCGTAATCGGGGTCTTCTCTCAGGGTCAATTTATCAAAGAGAGTAGGACGGCTACGCCTGTGTTATGCTGGTACATGCTGCTAATATCAGAATTTCTGCATAATTCCAGATCAGGTTTTTGTCTTCGAGTCTTCCACTATGCCATCAGACGCAGTTGATCGAATAAATTTAATTAAAAAAAAAACCTTGTTTACCTTATTTATGTGGGTGCAATATGCACTTCCAATGGTGCAGCCGTGGTGCCTATAGCCTAATTGATGGCTCCCACCATACCTTTGCGGCACTATCGCCACATTGGTTTCCGCGCCGCAATTGTGGCGGTTACTTTTTGAAATATCGGTTGGGTGGTGGAAGCTGAAATTACCATGAGCAGAGTGGTTAAACCTAAATAGGTGGTCTGCATGTTCAGTCACAAGAGTTTTGTCAGACGAAAGAGTGGCGACCGAACGACGTACCTTTTTGGCGGCGCGATAGCATTCACCTTCGATAGGTGCAAGAAGAAGATTACGTACTGTGAATCGGCCTTGTGTGACGTCGTCATCGTCGTTATTAAAAGTGAAATTTTCGTTGCGTTCGTTTTTACGGAAAAATTTTGTGTTACTATTTTGCCCGTAAAGTCGTATGCTATCTTCATGCTCCATACAATTCGTGGTGGCGCCATTCATTGTGTGTGGAACTTTCATTTTCATCCGACAAATCGCGTCTTTGCCATCTTAACCGTCTTCGTCTGTGCTGTCTCTTGATCTTGATCACGGCATTTCTTAACCATTTAAGTCACATATCTTAGTCGCGTACTAAATGCATCTAGTGCTGCAGGTAACCGTGGTCGGTCGTTAAGGAGAAAAAAAACAGTGCGTTCGAAAAAGGTTCGATTCATTTGTGTGAATTGCAGAGAAAATAATTTTATGACGAGTATTGCATAAATTTCTGGAGATCACTGACTTTTCTACTTCATCACATTTAATTTTCTTGTTGCCTGGCTTCGGACCAGAAGTGCCATCATGCGATTTAATTGGCTGCTCTTTATGGGTAAGTTGATGGGTTCGTTGTATTTAAAATAGTTTTCAGTTTGGTCTTCAATGTCCTTTCAAATCGGATCCAGTTTCGGAATATACCCATATATATTTTACATATGTAGTATAACTCTTTAATGGTTTAATTCAATAAAATATCAAACCAAATTTAAAATTAGACTAAATTGAAGCCGGCTTCATATTTCCGCACCCTTCTATTAAGCGAATCTGTAGGAAAATCCACAATAAATAAGGTCAGAAGTATTTAGGTCTCCTAATAGTTTCATCTTAATTGTCAAGCCTGGTTCAGGACCCCGATCTAAACATATAGCACAATAAACCCATCCGCGGGGGGCCTCGTCTTCTCACATAATCCATTCACCAATCTATCTACCTTACCCGCAAGATCAGTGACATAGGTCTGACGAGAGATGCCTAACGAGTACCCAAATTAGGAAATTCCTAAAAGGAAGAACAAATTTTAACCACACATACGACAGTAACGTAGCTAAGGGACAAGGGAGGTGTCCAAGGGGTCTGGACCCCTCCCGGAATATTTTCAATTTGAATAAAAATACGACATATCGGTTCGACTATACTATATGCGCAGACTGTGGTTTTAAACAGGTTGGCACTACGTAGAGGTGCAGTATCACCTGCTAATAAAAAAATAAAACCATATACTACATTTTAAAAATCATAAGAATATTCAGCCTAAAATAGTTTCTTTTTTGTCCTATGACGAACGGCACAGCGCGCCTAGTCGATTGCAAATTTTGGATTCATTGACTATAGATAAAATAACACTGACCCCGCCCGGCGCATTGGGCGCCGGATATTTCCGGTTTTTTTTTTCAATAATTTTTCCACTATTTGCTACTGTAAATTTTCTCTGAAAAAAAAAACCTTCAGATGACTTTGAGGATGCGTTAAGGAGAACATGGCAGTATAAATGTAGCCTGAAAAGATTTTGATTTTTGTGTCTTGTGACTAACGGCACCACCCACCTATTCGATTGTATTTTATTGGACGGGGTGGTGGCCATCCGAAGATGCCCGTGGGGACGGAGCCTAGAGTTGTCATAATGACCGTCAAGATCCAGCAGTACCATCTGACGAAGAAATAGGCCCCTCAACTTGAACAGCAGCCTGTGCTTACTGTAGCTCAGTTCGGGAGACGTGAGCGGGGTTGTCGCCGCTCGTTGCTCCTGTCCGTACATATTAAAAGCAATTCACAGGCCTGGGATAGGCGACACAAACAGGAGAGGCAAAAATGGGGAATAAAAAAATGGGTCGATAAAGATGGAATGTTTGGCGGACGGCTCAGATGCCTTCGCGCTCGCATGGGGGTCCGGGTGTAATAGGACCCTCGACCTCTGGTTTCGTACCACCGACAGATCACTACTCATCAGGTGCTGCTTTCGATCTGTCGGTGGAAGCAGCACAATCAGAATATGGTTGATTACACCATTTAGGTTTCATCGACTAGATGAAATCTCACTGATCCCTTATTGGGGGCCGAATTTTTTCGGGCTTTTCTGACCATTTCTCGACTTTTTTTCGTTTTTTTCTTTTTCACAATAGGCGTGTTTTTTTCAACAGTCAAGTCAAGAGCAGAACAACAATCGCATGCATTCTAACCTGCATAAAACAATTTTGTCAGTGTAACGCGTGCTATTTTTGGATCTGAACTATTGAAAAAAACGCGCCTAATATCACGCAAAATATGCGTCATATTGAAAAATAACTAAATGAAATCTTCAGAATTTAAATATCCAAGCGCTTATGTCTTAATATTTCCGAGAAACCGCTCTTACATAGCTTTCATCTATGTGGTGTGTTTAGCCAAATATATCCTAGGGATTAAATCTTTAGATTCACAATTTTTGAACTTTAATATCCGATAAGAGAGACGCTCCCATAGCTTCAAATTAAAAAAACAAAACTAAAAAATAAATGTAGATATCCCTGAATATCTTTTAGAAGCAATAATTTTCGTTTTGTTGGTATTTTTCTCGCGAAATAAATTGTGGGGATGGAGCCTCAAGACCTCTCATAACTATGACATAAGGAAGAAGGCGATGTATTATATTACGACAGATTTCCTCGTTTAGACTCTAAGACCATTTAGTACAAGTCCAATATTTCTCGATAGAAACCAGTGGCTCCAGTATCAGGGTACAAAGACGACAGGTGGTTGACAGTTAACTAAAGATTCAATAGTAATAAAAACATTTAGATATTGAGAAGAAGTTACAGGAAATATGGCCCAAAAGTCAATAGCTTAGAAGTTATAAACCAAAAACGGAAAAAATCGCACTGTCTTGCGCGGTTTTTTTCGGAAAGCATTACTTTTTCGAAGTGATGAAGTTGATGTTCAGATTCAGTACCACAAAAGGCAAATCAAAAATTGAGAAAGAAAACTATAGTTTTTCTCTGTCAATCCATCAAGTAACTGAACCGATTTGTTATCCGGCACTTTCGGAAAAACAAAAATTTTCGCGAAAAAACAGTATAACAAACAAAACGTTAGCTGCGTTTTTTTTCGTACAGAGCAGAGTAGAGCAGAATAAGAGGCAATAAAAACGATCGAGAGCAGATTAGAGTAGCGAAGACGAAAACGGGGCATGTCTTTGCTGGGAGTGTGTCTTGCTTTAGTTTAGCATTCACACGTCAACTGAAACTTCAAGGGGAAACTTAAATACTTAGTACAGATGAAATCGGATAGGGGATGAAACGCCCCTGACCCGTGATTTTAAAGGGGGAATTTGAAACACCAAAAGAAATAATCGGTCAGTTTTCAAAAAAAGGTACGAATCAAACGTTTATCAGGAATTAAAGAAGAATTATTCTTCTGAACATACCCAAAAACCGACCAGTTGCTAGAGGGGCGCGTAAAGTTGGGCATGAAAATTTCGATATTACAACATGTTTTCATAGAACAATTTTCCATTTTCAGGGCAGGGCTCGATCCCTATTCAGTCTGGGCTCGGCTTGGTCCAATTCTAGACATAGTAACATCACTGGTCGGTGCAGATAGCCAGGTGGCTGTGGAGCGTTGGGTGAACTGGCACAGAGTTACTATATACATATATTATGCCAATTGCTCACCATGTGCCACTTGAAGAAACAGTTTCGTCGTGGAACTTAAACCCGACACAGTTATAATAAGATATCAACTACTACAATTGTACTTATTGAGTTATTGCAGCTGTCTTCTTCAGAAGATAGTTGAGCAAATATCAAAGCCCTCGTTGAGTGCTTTGATGAAAAATGTAAAATGTCTGTTAGCAGGGTATCCTTCACAGAATATAACCACCCTTAAGTTCGACATACAATACAAGCATTTTGGTTGCAAGCATGTATCGAACAACGTCAAAATGAAGGGCATTGTTTAAAGGGAGCAATGCAGGCAGTGAAAGAAATCTGCTTCATAGGCTCCTTTTTGCAAAGCTGGCACTGTGATCATTTAAGCAAGGGATATTTTTGTTAATTATGCAATAAAAATAAAATCTAAAAAACAAAATCTCAAAAAACAGTTAAAGGTATTTGAAATTGTCGGGAAGTATGGGACGTTCTCTATAGGCCAATTGTCGTTTAGCCCTGGCCCCAGATTTTCGCCCGACGGCCCTGATTATCGCCATATTATCGCATGATAGTTTCAACAAACATTTTTATTTTTTTTTTGTCTTTTTAAAACAAATTATAGCCTATGCACACCCTCGGGACAAAATTGATCGCGCAGAACCACGATCGAACTTCCATCGAACCATCAAATATCATAGAACGGTGGAAATGGGGAGATTTTTACTCTCTTGAGTCAGGGGCGTGCTGAAAGTTTTCGAGGCCTCAGCGAAGTTTCATTTGAAGGTCCCCCACCTCCAATTATAATTTCTAATCGCCACGTCGCGATGAAAATTATGTCATGTATTACAATACTCTCCCCATTAAACGGACTCCTTCGGACCGGACCTTAGCAGTCCGGTAGCCGTTTGGTCCTGTTAATTCGACGTCCGTCTAATTTCATGAAATAACATTATGATGGACAGGTGTTAAGAGACACCGAAGCATCCACGGGGATTGTTTAGGAAGTTGCCGAAGTGACCGTGAAGGTCCGGTGCTCCAGCATTTGGCGAAAGCTCCTCTGCTCGATAGGCGGCGACACGACTTTGCTTTGGCATAATGACAGTGCAGGGTTTTTGCCCTTTCGCTACCGCTTACCATAACACCCTAAAAATTCTCGCACCTGAAGGTACAACAGCACACACAAAGCTACCAGAGATCCTACGACCCAGTTTTGCTTTTCGTTAGGGAGGTCTCCAAATTGTTCGGTCATGAGACCTCAAATGTTGAGAGGGTTTAGAGGCGGAGGTTCACTCCAGCTGGACTCGCAATCACCTGACACAGCTCCGGGTCTAGCATGAGCTGGTCGACGGCCATGACCATCACATGTAGTTTTCCTTTATTCGTGGGACCTCTGGTACCTTTGTGTGTGCTGTTGTACCTTTGGGCACGAGCATTTTGAGAGCAAAAACCCCGCTCATATCGCCCGTCACTTATCTACATCAAGCTCGTGCCGCCGCCTATCGAGCTGAGGAGTTTACGCTAGATGGCATCGCCGAACTCGCACGGTCACTTCGACTCCCCGACCCATGGACACTTCGGTGTCCCTTAACGCCTGTCCATTGGAACATGTGGTTCAACCATAAAGTATTTCCTCTTGAGCAAATTGTGTTTTTAGACAAACTCAATTAGTTCGTAGCTTCTTTTTTTATACTGCTTGAAGTTAACATCGTGTTTTCTTAGGACTTTGGTATACTTATTGTTTCCTGAACACCACATAAATACAAAAAATTAAATGTTTGGGAATAAGAATAAGACTATTTTGACTGATTGACTCCAAAATTTGCCAACGGTATTAAAAGTTTCTGAATACCGTAAGCTCAGATTATAGCCCAGTAAAATTAAAGTTTCTACTCGAACTAATGACCAAAGCATTTTTCTTTTTCTATTTTTTTTTTAAGTATTCTGAGGAGCATTATCCGAAAAATCTCAAAAAATTGAAGCGAGCGGAATCACGGAAAAACTACTTTGTTTTATTTTTAGGATTTTTTTTTAATTTTTTCGGTATTTTAAATCTATGATCGGGCCGGGAGGTGTGGTCGCGACGGCAAAAAGATTGAGATTGAGAGGAAATGTGATAATTTTAATGCGATCCCATCAAAGGGCGGTTATTTCACCAAATTTGTGATTACTTTTAACCAAAACCATATACATACAAAGCCAGGAAGCAGACCTGAATACCTACACAACCATGGCTCAAGGGAGGCCTATTGTCAGTCGAAAATTTATATGCCGGTATATGAAATGCTTGTTTTTTACTTTTTCATAAATAAATAACTGGCGCAACAGTCCAATTTGAACCACGGCCTCGAGATGAGTTAGCATCATCTCATTTTCTAGATCGTGACGGTTTTTTTGTGCAGAGATATGTGATCAGCAACACGCTCAACCGAGTTATTTACCCCATAATGGGTACTCATTTAACAGCTGAGTGGGCTCATAGTCCGACACGTAAATCCCCGGAATCGAACCGGGGCCCAGTGCGTTGAAGGCGAACGTGCTAACCGTTGCGCCATCCGGACTACTACTTTTTCATGCATGTATTGTATATTTTGGAGTGTTGATTATGAATTTGTGGTCTGCCTCTCACAGTTTTTGGTGAAATTTAAATTAACGCCATTTTTTTTTTTAATTTTTGAAAACGGTTAACACTAGCGAAAAACTTTCTAAAGCAAAAAAAGAAACATAAATCAAAGGCTAGCCTTCGGCTTGTTGTGACTTACTATATAGTGCATTTGCCACTTTGAAATTAGTAGCAAAACTTGTTCCGATTTCACTGTTCCTATGAGAGGTATATGAAATAGTGGGCGGATTTCAACGAAATTTAGAAATGTGATTTGACAGTCAATATGATTGAATAATATGAATTTGGTAAAGATATCTTCAGAAATATAAAAAGTTTTTCTAATTGCTTTTGGAACGGTCATTCCTATGACAGCTATATGATAAAGTAGTCTAACTTCAACCAAATTCGGAAATGTGATTTCACAAAAGATTCTATTGATTAGTCTGAAATTTGAAAAGATATCTTTAGAAATAAAAAAGTTTTTTTTTTTCAAAAAGACGAATTTTTGGACCGGTCGTTCCTATGGCAATGGCAACGATATGACGTAGTGGTCCGATTCCGTTGGTTCCGACATATTTACAGCGTGCAATAGAAAGAAGGCTTTGTACAAAATTTCAGCTCGATAGCTTTAAAACTGAGGAACTAGTTTGCATAAAACCAGACAGACGGACAATGCTTGATCGATTCGATTCAAGAATATCCTATATTCCGGTTTCATCATTGAATCTAGACGAATTTTGAAAAGACTGTTTTCACCAAATTTCCACCCCTAAGCCCCCGGGGAATGAACTACAGAAGATTGAAAAATGCGAAAACCCGAAAACGTGATGTATCGCAAACAGTGTTTCTTGGTCGCTTTTCGTTTTTTTTTTCTTGGCGAACATAGATAGATAACATCAGTTCCTAAAGTCAAATTACTGATTAAAAAAAACTCTTAAAAAACAGTTGAAGTTCTTAAAAAGATACATGTGCTTTCTTTCTTTGAAAATAAACGAAACGTCCATCTCGCACCGGACCTTGTAAAGTCTACATATTCATGAAAACATTATCTGCCCATTCAAAACAAATAAAAAATAAATAATTACGATAAAATACTCGTAATACACACACTACTTTTATTTGAATTGTTGAAATCAAAACATTCTCGACGAGGAGACCGCACATATTAAAAACAAACATTTACGCATGAATTAACATAATTTAATTCAAATTACATAATCCGCTAATTTATATTCCACAGATTGAGTTGTTATCAAACATTTACATAAGAAAAGTGCATTTAGTGAAAGCCATTTGAATATTATTGTGAAGTTTATATGGAGCAAAGCTATTTTGAGCTGCATTGAAAAATTAAGAGTTTTAATTATTTTGTACATGTAACGGTACATGAAACAAGTTAGAAGTAGGTCGGCATGAAACTGGAGCATCGAAAATTAAATGTGATTTTAAGCCATCGTCACAGATGACTACGAGTAAAATGATATGCGTGTTAAAACATTAACATGTTAATTTTTCGTGTTTTATGGAACATAGTGCCTTTGTGCACCTGTGCGAAGTTCACATTTGGGCGATGAGACAACGACCGGCCCGAAGAGAAAAAAAAGCTAATATTACAGAAAGCTGAAAGTCAAGTCAGACAAGAAGAATAGAAACGATAACCTAAAGGTGACATTTAGCCAGACGAAGGGGCAGAAGAATATTTACGAGTAGTAGATTTTTTCCGGCGCCCGAAATCAATAACAAATGAGTAAAACTTTCTAATTTTTATTACAATCTATATAATGTATACACACGATATGTTTGTACTGCATAAACTCTGAGTCCACCCTCAAGTCGATTTCCGATTTAGACAGTATCAGGGGTGAAGTCAGAAACTTTTTCGGGGGGGTTTCTAAGCGAAATTTTTTTCCTTCATGCATTTTGTTTTTCGTGAAATCTCAAACACTGACCACATTTTATAATGTAGCAGTCGATTCTTATTTTATATTATAGATTTTAAGATTGCTGCAATTATAAGACACTGTTACAATTTCAAGACATTAGGCCCGTTTCTTCCATTCGGACAAAAATTCAGATTGAAAGAACGGCCTGGATCAGCCGATCCACGTGTGTTTACGTCTGCATCGGTGTTTGGTATAATTCCTTATTAGGCGCATTCGTTTCGCCAGGTCTCAATGTATCTTCATACAAATTTGCAGACCGGTGTTTGATCCGGTCTGTTTTTGGATCTCGTTGGATCTCTGCTGCTGGGCCGTGCCATTACATCCACAAAGTTGTCGCCCTGATATCTATGTGACAGTTTGTAATGAACCACCTGTAATGAACCATATTATGGTCTGGTAGCGCTGCTCCCACCGGCAGATCGAAGCAGCACCTGATGAGTAGTGATCTGTTAGTGGTACGAAACCAGAGGCCGAGGGTCCCATTACACCCGGACCCAGATGCGACCACGTGGGCGTCTGATCCGTCCGCCAACCATTCCATCCTTATCGACTATTTTTTTTTTATTCCCCATTTTTACCTCCCCTGTTTGTGTTGTCTTCCCCAGGCCTATGAATTTTTGTTAATACGTAAAGGACAGGGGCAACGAGCGGCAAAACCCCCGCCCACATCTCCCGAACTGAGCTACAGCAAGCATAGGCCACTGCTTAGCTCGTTGAGGAGCCTTTTTCTTCGCCAGCTGGCACAGCCCGACCTACACGGTCAATTAAGCTACCTTAGGCTCCGTCCTCACGGACATCTTCGGATGTCCACCAAACCGTCCGTTACAAGTTCTCAAACGTCAATTGGGTGTCATGGGAGTCGTTGTGTCACAAATTGGAAAACAATAATTATGGAGTACAAATCCATTATCTCACAACACAAATATTTTTTCGTGTTCGTATACATATTTTACTAAGACGCGCTTTGTTATCGTAGTACACCGTTACTTGTTGAAATTTAAAATGACAACTGCCATCACTTTGACGTTGTCTTTTTCTTCTTTTAGTAAGTATTACCAACTGTTAGACTTTAAGACCTAGGCTGTTTTATTCATTCATGATCCAGACCAAAACGAATCGAATGCAGCTATTAACAGGGTTCTCAGGCCTTAGACGGCTATTACACTATAAAAGTTCTTTTACAAATATCGTTTGTAAAAGATATTTTCGAAGAACTTTTCTAGTGTAATAGCCGAATAAGAAAAGATTTGCGACGTGAACGTTGCTTGTTTCAAGAGCTTTTCTTACATGCTTGCACACCTTCCTCCTTAGGCGGCTAATATCATTCATAAAAGTTCTTTTAAAATATCGTGAGTCAAAGATATTTGTAAAAGAACTTTTATAGTGTAATAGCTGCCTTAGAAAATGGTAATATTAGCTGCATTATCAATAACAACTAATTAGATCTTACTACCAATATTCTACCAAATTTTCAACTCACTAGTGTCATTCTATCGAAAGTTATAGTAATTAAAATTATATTTAATTTTTTTGAATTTTGTAGGGGAGGTAGGTGTTCCTTCGATCTGATTATGCCAAACTTACTAAAACTCAAGCAGCTTCACACCTAAGGGTTACATACCAAAAATCAGATGTCTACATCAATTGGTTCAAGAGTTATAGAAAGTAGGCTAGCACGGGGATCTTTGTAAGAAGATTACCGTTAGTTTTCAACTGATCGATTTTGTTTTTCCAGGAGAGTATAAGATTACCCTCACGATCAATCTGCCAAAGCTAGAGCTTTTCATGTTTATTTACTCGGGAGTTATAAATACATTTAATTATTTTACATATGTAGAGGAGGCAGGCGTTCTCTTAGCCTGATCATGCCTATTTTCAATACCAACCAACTAGATCATCATACCAACATTTGACCAAAATTTCAAGGCTCTAGCTTCATTCTATCGAAAGTTATCGTGCGAACGGACAGACAGACATGGCTAAATCGAATCAGGAGGTGACGTGATGTTTGTTTAAGGATCCAGTTGGTGAAAATCGGCATGATCAGACCAAAAGAACGCCTATCTTCCCTGCAAATATTATCTTAAATATATATTAGCTTTCCATAGAATAGAGCTAGTGACTTGAAATGTTGGTGTGTGGGTTAGTTAGTGCATTTAGGGAATGGGCAAGATCCCCCTTATAAAAATGTGGTAAAAGCTCATTCCTCTCAAATGGCGCCTACCTTCCTTGTTCCTTCATCCTAGCGTCATCGCCTCATTTCGGTACCTGACCATGTAGGAAACATACTTTAAATGTATTCGACTTTTCCCTGTTTGAAGTTTTAGTGTCGCCACTAGGTTTTCACAGGTCTAGGTATATACCCTTCGGACTCAGGAAGCGAAGCTCCGGTCTCCCTTTTTTTCGCATTTCACTCAAATGCATAATATGCGTAGAAAATATAGTCATGCATACCTAACTAACCCAATACTCGCATCGGAAGTACGAGTACATTCGAGTATACGTGTGCAAAAGACAAGACAATGCGTTTGCTGCCTCAATTGACATTATGCAATGAATAGGTTCCACTGTGGTTTAGGTAGGTACTTTACGTAGTTCTCATTTTCTTCAACCAATATTCAGACAATGCAATGCACCGTTTCAAGTCCGTGTGTGGCGTCACTCTATAGAAAGCAATTTCACTTTTTAATGTAATATACTTGTTTAGCCAACAGCGCCATACTCACATCTATCTTTTAGCTGGGTTATAGGTGTGTACGGATACTTGCCTAGATACATTTGTAGGTTGACTGTTACGACCGAAATATTAGTCACGCGCAAGAGCTTCTTTCAATTCCTTGTGTAGATCGCATAAAGTTGACGAAGATTCGAATCAATCGGGAAAGCCCATTCGTCAATGTTTCCATATCAAAGGTTGTCTGAAGCGTCAACATATTCATCGCTTATTTGATAGACACACAACCGCTTATTCAGGTATTACTTAACGAAATTGCATAAACTAGTTTACGAGTACATGACAATGTTGCTTCAGGTTTTTTTTTATTAGATACCTCTGGCCGAATTGGCTTACTTTGGCCGTTATGCATGAATAAATTTGGCACGTAATAAATTTAAATCACTTGACAACATTATATCCGACTGATCTGTCATGAATGTAATCATTATTAAAAATTGAATCTTTGTGATCCCCGCTTCTTCAGTTCGAATCTACCTCAGAAAATTTTTATCGACAATTATCACAACAATCTTATAAAAGATAAAATAAAGATATCATTTTAAAGATGCCTTGAGGATATCTTTCTGAAGACAATAATTATATATCTTCATTTAGGATAGAAATGGGATAACTTTGTATAAAATCGCAATACTATCGCAAAATTGTCTTCATCAAGATAAAAATGAGAGGTATATTCCTATTTCACCGGGCGACGCATCGTGATTCGCGCGTTAACTAATAGTGCCTTTACTGCTGTAGCGTATAGAGCGATCGAAGCGAGCGTTCTCGGGCGGTACACACTATTAATCAAAGACTCGAACAACTATGCGTCACCCGGTGAACTAGGAATGTCCCAAATGAAATAACCTTCTAAAGATTTTACTGGCACATTTTAGGTGTTGAACGATGCGTGTTTGCATACATATTCTGTTTATTTATTCTCCTTCTACGACAAAGCGACTGAAGGCGCGCCTTATTCACACGCGCCACACCACAAAAGGGGGCGGGGGGTCTACTCGGTCGAAATAAAGTAGTGATTAGTATATAAAGTATCCCGCTTCAGATGGTAACTACTTTAATGGTAGATAGTATCGTTTATTTGGAGAAAATTAATACCACAATGAACGCATTTCTTGTAAATTGTGCCCAAAAGCTTGAATTGCAGGACAAAATTAAAATTTGTCACTCTCCTAACTATTTAATCCGAGATTTAACCCCACTTTCTGAAACTACATAAAAGTTCATATCAAATATTATACATTTTTTTCTCGGCTGCAAAGTTTATCGTTACTTCTAAAATGATAATTTTGCAACGGTACTTTGAATTGACAAATCTGAAAATGTGAAAAAAAGTTGCCCCAATGTTTTGGATTTCCAACGGTGTATTACTTTAATATATTTGGATTTGAAAATGTTCGAATAATACGCATTAAAAGAAAAAAAAACACCCGTCGCAGTGAAGCCAGAGGAACTGATTTTTGATATGGGCTAATTCGGAATCATTTATAAGTTTATGGCAAGTTTTCTCAATGTCCGACTAATAGCCGCC
Source organism: Chloromyia formosa (assembly GCA_964017055.1). Lineage (NCBI taxonomy): Eukaryota > Metazoa > Arthropoda > Insecta > Diptera > Stratiomyidae > Chloromyia > Chloromyia formosa. The sequence goes on from OZ024817.1 coordinate 80,685,622, forward strand.
ATACATTATCCGACCCGTCGTCCGATCGATCGGCCGATGGATCGCCAGAAAATATCTGCCGATCTCCACTGCACACACACTGAGCGATTTTCGTGCGATGCGATAACGAATGACAATTCAAAAAATAGGTTATGATTCACTCCCAATCCAACCTAGATTAATTTTTGTTAACTATTTGGATGTGTGTGGTATTTTCGTATACCACATTTTTGATATTTCAATTGCAGTGCCATTTAAATCATAAGAATCCTTGAAATTTCATAATTTAATAATTTGGTAATTTGACATTCACTTGCGATAATCACATACACTATCCAATCGATCGTCACCGATCGATCGCACGAAAATCGCACAAAAATATCGGCAGATCAAAATTGATCGGCCGATCGGTGCGATTTCCACATACACAGGCCGATCCATCGGCCGATATCGATTTCGGGCGACGGATCGGCCGATCGATCGGTGTGTGTATGGCACGTTTAAGTTCTTTGTTAACTAGCAGGGACACAAATTAATCGAAGCTATAAACAATCCGATAAGAATTTTCGCTTTCTCATACGTCTCATACAAATTACCAAGCCATAAAGTGTGGAACTTATCTCTGACCACAATTATGGCAAAATCAGCTGATTTTCTTGGCGGGATTCTACGGTCCACGAATCTATTTTGTATTAGTACGGTCTCTCAGCGTATTCATTTGCAGCTGAGTTTGTTGCAAATTCTCTTCTATCGAATGAATTTCCAGGAACTCTGTTCTTTATGGCCACTTTCATTGTTTTCATTTGAATTTGCAAAAATAAGGAGTGCTAGCTGTCAAAATCTCGGCATCCGGTATCAGGTGTTGGGATTTTGTTTAGGATAAATTTTGAACCGGAAACCAGAAGTTGGCCTTTGTTTTGGGTAAGAGATTGATCGAAGGCTAGGGGACAGTTAACGTTTATCCGATTAATAACGTTAAACAGATATTGAGAAAATCAAATTATACTAAATGGCAGTTTGTTCTTAAGATAAAATCTCTTATAACCTCTCGAACTTGTGGTTTGTGTCTGTGGTTACTACTCAGAGCTGTGAATTTAAACTTTGAAACTTTTATAACTTTTATTTCGTTGTGTCGTTCGTGCGTTTACTACTGACTAGTGTGAACTACTACTACTACAGCCGATCAACTAACATTGACGTTTATCTTAAAGCTTTACCGTCCGCGAAACTCAAAACATGTGCGCATTTATTTACTGTATACTTTTGTTTGATTAACTTTTCTACAATGGTAGTGTGCTCAGCCACAACGTGCATTGATAAGGCTGACAAGTCTCCCTTGATTATCTGTGCAGGGTTCTGTGCCAATTCGTACCATACCAAATGCGTCGGTCTGATTAGTACTGTTGGTGATGCTATACGCGACCCAGAATCTGGAGTCTACTGGTTCTGTTGTTTATGCAGATCCAGTTCGATGGCGACGTACGTTGACAGACTTAAAAGTGAAAAACTAGCACTTGAGACTGTCTCTTCCGAACTAGCTGCCATACAGTCTAAACTCGGTTCGGCCATATCTGAAGTGGCTCCACTACTAGTTCCAGCAGATACTGCACAACCTACTAATTCGAGTTTAGTTGATCCTGTTGGCGTTACTACTCGCTTGCAGCTAAAAATAAATCAAAATCAGCCATCGTCTTTACAATCGCCTGTTCTGTCTCCTCATCATTCCCCTCTTCCTCAACCTCATCAACATCAACGCAATCAACAGCAACAACAACGACAATCCTCCAATCTTTCTATTTGCAATGCAATTGCGGGTCCTTCTACAATACTTCAACGCATCATCCTGCGTCTTCTGTTTGTTTATCGGATCCACCATCAATCAACATTATCTCTGATGTTGCTCCTCCGACTTCTTCAAGGCAGATTAGCACTCTTCGGGTATGTTCTCCACCATAAGACAGTTGTTTCTGTCCAGGCTTGCTTACGACACCACTGAATCTGAAATCCATAACTATGTACATTGTCGGCAAGCTCGGCTACAACCCATTATTACTTATCTGCCTCAAGTTGACGAAGGATAATATACCCATCAAAGTTTTATCATCGTTCAAAATAACTTTACCTAGTGACTTACTAACACCCTGCGATGCATCCTTATGGCTGCCTGGGGTTTTCCTTAAGGACATTGTTAAACGCAATTTTCAACGTCGGCGAACTGTCCGGATTCCAAAGTAATACATAATTTTAAGTTCTCTTTTTACTATCAAAATCTTCGCGGCTTAAGGACCATTCTTCACAATTTAAATATTTCTGTCTCCTCAACATGACATTTTGTGCTTATCGGAAACTTAGTTAAATTCTTCTGTCAGCAGTGGAGAGCTTCTAGAAGGCTATGACATATTTCGCGGTGACCGCAACTATGAGCTCTCTGGGATATCTCTTGGTGGCGCTGCCCTTATTGCAATACGGCGCAACATTGAGTGTGTCTTACTATCCATCGCCGCTAGCGAACCTTACGACTGTGTTACTGCTAAAATTTGGTCTTCTAGCTATACTCTGCTTCTCATTTCTTGTGGCTACGTTCCCTGCAATTCTCCTTTGTCTTTCTTTAAGAGTCTTTTCACTCATTATTCTAATATTATTAGTATTTTGCACCCTGATTCTCCAGGCGGCCAAGGCCCGACGTCGGGCTGTCGCGCCACTATGATGATGATACTTCCACCGATGAAGAAACTGTGAAAGTTTCAGAACTCTAGAAATCCTTCACCGTTGTCGTTAAGATCTCCCAAATCGTGTCTCCCCATTACATGCCTGAACCCATAGTTATCTGTGCCAACTTTTGCGTTCAGATCCGCCATAACCATTATAGTGTCACCTTTAGGTGTTCTGCTCTGGACTGCGTTTAATTATAGAGAGTCTTGCGCCAAGACATTGTCGGGTTCAGTTGGAGCATAACATTGTATTATTGTGATGCCCCTCATTTCGGTTCGGAACCTAGCGGTCATAATTCTGTCGGAGACCGGATCCCAGGCTAAGAGACAGGATTGTGCAGCTCTGGTTAAGAACAGCCCACACCTGATCACTCTCTAATTGAAAAAATCGTTCGAATCTCCCCACATTCTAATCCATTGTCCAGGAGAGTATTCACATTCCGGAATCCAATCTTTGTCAGTGTACGATAGCCAATTGTCGTAACCGTTAAGTCAGCCCTTATCTGAGTAGTTGACGTTTCATTAGCATATAGAAGATTTCTGATAGTGCAAATTGCTGGCATACACATCCTGTCCTTTGTTTATCGGTTTCTACGACAGGTCATCAAAGGGAAAGGCCATGGGCCATACTGCCGTTCTAGGGGGTCGCTGCAAGGGCGACTGTGGAAGAGGATTTTTGCCCCCCACATCCTTTACTACTTGTTAAAAGACAGAATACGAAATAAATTATCTTGTATTAGCCATATAAAAGTGCGAAATTCCCAATTTCCAATACCAATGACAGTTGACAATTAGAAATGTAAAATCAAATGTCAAATAATATTGGATTATGTCAGCCGTTGACGTAAAAGCCCAGTATAATTAACTGCCAAATTAAGTCCTTAGTAGTATCCCAGTAAACATTTTTGGAGATAATCTAATTGAAAATATCCAAATGATATCGCAAATTATCGCCAACTATCTCCTAAAAGATAAAATAAAAATATAATTTCAAAGCGTCACAAAATAAATCTTTTTGAAAACAATAATCAGATATCTTCATTGCAATATAATTGCAAGATAAATGAGGAAACATTCGCTAAAAATTATCTTTTCCATTATAGAAATAAGATAAATTCGTATAGGGCTACGCAATCAAAATAAATTGGCAATTATTTCATTCATGAGTATATACCATAGTGTGGATAGCGCAATGGTTTGCATGTGCATGACCTTCTAATCACTGGGTCCCGGTTCAAAACCTACTGATGTCGGTCGGTTTATTTACAAATAAAAAGAAATAAAATAAAATAAAAAAGATGTTAGACGAAGAGAGAGGGAACGGGGAAGTGTGTCCAATTGTAACAAATACCCAGTTAAAAACTGGAATACATTTTATTTAGTTTATTATTTAACCTTAATATTATCCTTGAAAAAATATCTTTTGGATGTCGTTTTAAAGAATACGTTAGGATAATTTCCCCTTTTCTTATTTTAGCCACTAGAAAGATATCATTCTGACTGGCCATTTAATACGGAATTCTTATCTTATACGATCATATTGTAATAAGATATCATTTGCGATATATGATATCTAGTGGAAGATATCTTCAAAATATCATTCGGAATCTTATTGTCCACTGGGATCAGCATAAACACTTTCGGTATTTCAGAGATTTCTGGCCGAAATTACGCGATTTCGAATCCAGCGTAAACGTAATACAAGGAATAATGAAATTAACTAAGTTCTATTCAACCGAGCGTGTTTCTGGACCCTCCACCATTCCAACGAAGGCTAGTAAGTGTTTAGCAGTGTGTTAATTGCCTTGACCCCTCCAGAGGCATGGACGCGTCAACAGCCCTAGCATTTCTATACCTTGTTGACGTTTTGGTAGCATATCTACTTTTGGGAAGTGCAGTTGCTAGCATGTATCTCCTATGCGTGCCGTATTTAGATTGACAGGCTCGGAGCACTGCGGGAGTCATGTTAGTATCCATAGGCAGTCAGTTTCTGTTCGCGCCGATATTTGAACCTCCGAGCTCTATATCTAGTATCGTAAAGCGGTGACCGAACGACCACGGCCACCGAGCACGTCAAAGTCTTTAGCAGTAGTTCCCTGATATCCATCGATAGCCTCGTGGTTCCCCACGCGAGAACCGCCCGATCGCCGGGCATTCGTACAGAATGTGCTAGTCTCAAGTTCCTACGCATAAAAACGACATCACGTCTTGTTAGTCAAATTCATTTTGCTGAGTGATAAGTGATGGCTCGTAATGTTGTAATAGTTTGAAAGCTTCATCAGCTTTATTGATTTCCGCAGCAAACGGAAAATTTTCCTAGTATCTCTTCAGACATTTCTCGTATAAAAATTATCCTTGCTCACTGTAAAGTTGTATATCGATCGAGTTGGAAGATGAGCTCTGCCTCTTGGTGAACTCATTGCCACACCACCATTGAAAACCGAAACATCGCTAGCTGTATCCCCAGAAGGGTACTGCCGGCCACATAGGCATTGTGAACCGCAATGACTTTGGGGTTTTACTAATGCGACACTTGTTAAACCCCCCTATCTCCAACGGATGGATCGCGGAACCACTGTAACCCTAGTCTAACGTCTATATAAAGCTCTTACTAATACCGTGGGTGCGAAGGAACAATAAAGCCAGGTGTAAATTCAGATATTTCATTAGAGCAACGGTAAGCGGTAAAGTAGAGATTGACAATGAATATAACGTTTGCGTTTAAGTTAAAGAAACCGACCAAACTTCGTATGAAATACCAGTAGATTTATTAACAAATTTGTACATCTGTCTGTTACGATATGGGATCAAAGCAAGTGACTCTTCTCTTCGAATTCGACATAAATTTTTTGTTATCTTAATGGCTAGATACAAGGAACGCTCTAAAGCATCACTCATAAAACTATGACAGACTTCTTATGCAACGACGATAATGTGTGCTACCACATTTCGGTCAATATTTCTTTCGATTTTGTTCGATATACACGTATCTTTCAACTTTCATTCAACGTCCATCCATCTGCCGTCTGTCGGTTAAGTAAAGGTCGTTCAAGGCCGCTCACAGACAACTTCTTATGTGCCGCTCAGAAAACACCGAGACATCAATTAACAAAGTGACCGAATAGAAGCAATAAAAATTATCAACACACCACACTATGGGTTCAAAGCAAGTAAATTAAAACGAAATTCGGAGAAAATTGATATGCAGTCCGTGCGGCTACTTTCACTTCGCATTATAGCGAATCGAGTTGATGTAAGTGGGTGCTAAAAAATATGGGATTTGTGTTTACTCAATTTTTTTTGCAAATAATCCAATGCTAAAAAAACAACAACGGCACGAGGATGAATAAATGTAATTTTCTGGTGACATGCTTCAATGATCATTGCGAAAATGAGTAAGTATTACTATGTATCAATAGTGAGTCAAAAACAAGGGTGCAACAACTTTCCTTCGCAAACGCAGTAGCATCGAGAGTAAAAGTATCTAATTCGCCGCATCCATATCAAATGTAATTGCAATGATTTGATCGGTAGTCATATGAGTTAGCTTCATCTATTAGGTAGTCAGCTGTGCTGTAATCATTTTCACGAGTTTACATAATTATTGACCTTTTGCATATGAAATGCTTGCATTAAAAATTTATCGTTTTGTTTACGGTCTCGGGTGTTATACATATGTTAAATAATATCATGGAAATACGAGATAACCTCATACTGGATTGTTATGCAAATATGTTGATTGGAATTTTGGTAGTCAATAGGATACTTTGAATTGAGGGAGGCAGCAACTATGCAATTAACTACTTCAATTTTAAGTCCGGGTTCGAACTGGATCTGTTTGCTTGACATACTTTGCCTAATCGGGTTGTTCGTATTATCAATTCAAAACAATTTTCGTCTGATATAGTGGAGTGGTGTAATAAATGGAAGATGTGTACGTTTCATTTCTGGTATTTTCAAGGTAGAAGGAAGAGAGAACAATTTTAGGTCATAGTTAGGAAGATAGTTCAGAAATTTTGGAGTTATGGTTCGTGGCTGGGCCTATTCCTACTTAACCGGGTGGAGCATAGTGGTTCGCGTCTTTGACCAATAGTGGGTTTTAACTTGAATCTTTGAAGAGAGTGAATCAGAGGAAATGAAAAAGAGCGAGAGAAACGAAGTAATTCGACACAAGTGAGGAAGTAGGAAGGGGGATGGAAATTTGACATCTCTTTTGCTTCTATATGGACCGGGCGGGTGTTCCGCGGCAGAGAGACAGTCTGGAATGTTATTGTTCCAATAGGAGAAGCAGGAGAGGGGATGACATCTCATCTGCTTCCTGTGCTTTTATATAGACTGCGCGGGTGTTGCGCAGTGGAGGGCGTGTGTCTCTCTGTTTACTTTTTATGACTGAAATTGCTTCAAATAGTTTAGTGTTGAGTATATGCGGATTGCTCCTCCATAGATTCTCTATGACTTGAATGGATTTCTCACTCTCCGTCTAAGAGGTTGCGTAGGTATACCTAGAACGCTCGCTGCGCTCGCTCTATATCCCCCAGTCTTACACCCACTATTACCCAAGGCGCGAAATACGATGAGTCGCCCGGTGATATAGGAATATACCCGTGGTTGTTTTGGGGCAATAATTCGATATGAACTATCGAAATTGGGACGATGAAGGTTCATTATACCCTTCACGGATGTGATAGGGTATATTAACTTTGTCAGGAGGTTTGCAACGCACAGAAGGAAGCATCTTCGACTGTATAAACTATATATATTCTTGGTCAGCATGATGAGAAGAGTCGATTAAGCTTTGTCCGTCTGTCCGTCTGTCTGCCTGTCCGTCTGTCCGTCTGTCTCTCTGGTTCTATGTAAACTAGTCCCTCAGTTTTGAAGCTATCGAGCTGAAATTTTGTACAAAGCCTTCTCTTTATTGCACGCTGTAAATATGTCGGAACCAACGAAATCGGACCAATACGTCAGATATCTGCCATAGGAACGACCGGTCCAAAAATTAGTCTTTGTGAGAAAAACTTTTTTATTTCTAAAGTAATCTTTTTCAAATTTCACACTTATCAATAGAATCTCTAGTTAAATATAATTCTTGGTTGAAATTGGACTACTCTATCGTATAGCTGTCATAGGAACGACCATCCCAAAAGCAGGTTTTTGCTAGGAAAACTTTTATTTCTAAAGATATCTTTACCAAATTTCATATTATTCAATCATATTGACTACCAAATCAAGTCCTTAAATTTGGTTGTAATAGGCTCACTATTCCATATACCTCTCATAGGAACAGTGAAATCGGAACAAGTTTTACTACTAATTTCAAAGTGGAAAATGCACCACAAGTTATAACGAAGGTATGATAACCTTCACGCTACGCGTGGCGTTAATTCATAGAGTCAATCACTGAAACTGAATAATTTGTGTTGTATTTTTGTATAGGGTTTTTCAATAGGGACGACGCATTTTGTTTTTGACATTTCTAGAATAGAAGTGAAGTTGGCTTCGCAATTCTCTCATATTTAGAAAAATCAATCTATGCCATTTAATCGTGGAGGCACACACGCTTCAAAAACGTTTTTTATTGTACTTATTTATTTTATTTATTATTCAAGTTATTTATCAAAGTTCACGTTCTATCGCGACTACGTTGCGCGCGCTTACGAAACCGTCCAACGAGACGAACTATTGAACGTTTGGTGCAAAAATTCGAAACAACTTATGCATTGCATAATATGCCAGTGCCTGTGCTACAACGTAATGCTCGAAATGAAGAAAATATCATGGCCGTTCAAGAGAGTGTGCTTGATCAGTCGAGGATGTCGATTCCATGCCGATCGCAGGCGTTGAACATCAGTGTGATCAGTTTGTGTCGAATTTTGCGGAAGGATTTGGCTCTCCGCCCATATAAGATTGCGTTGACTCAAGCCAACCGACCATTTTAAGCGTGGCACATTCACTAATTGGGCTCTGGACCTGATGCAAGCTGACGACGACTTTCACAAGAAAATCATCTTTTTGGATGAAGCTCACTTCTGGCTCGATGGTTTTGTCAACAAGCAAAATTGCCGCATTTTGTCGAGTGAGCAGCCTGGAGTGAGCAGCCTGGAGTGATGCACGAGACACAACTTTATCCGAAAAAATTAACTGTTTGGTGCGGTTTTCATGCCGGCGGCGTCATCGACCCATTTTTCTTTTTTGATGAAAACGGTGCGCCAACAATCGGCAACGGCGATCGCTACAGGGCCACGGTATCGAAGCATTTTTGGGACCAGCTCGACGCTATGGACTTGGACGATATGTGGTTCCAACAGGACGGTGTAACGTGCCATACAGCGTACGACACAATCGAATTATTAAAGCCCAAGTTCGATGAGCGAGTTATTTCACGCAACGGTCCTCGCGAATGGTCGTTTCATTCGTGTGATTTAACCCCTTTGGGCTTTTTTCTTGGGGGTTACATTAAATCGCTGGTCTATGCCAACAAGCCAGCAACGTTAGAAGAGCTGCAGACCAACATCAAACGCGAAATACCTGGTATTTCGGCCGATTTGTGTGCTCGAGTCAATGAAAATTGGGTCCAGCGTATTCACTCGTGCCAGCGCTTCCGCGGCGGACATTTGAACGATATCGTATTTCATAATTATTGCCATCGATTGTACTTTCATTTGAAATAAAAGTAATTTCCATAATTAACCCACAAGTCTTTTAATTGAAAAAACAATATGCGTTGCTCTTAATGAAAAACCCTATATTTCTCAATATTTAACGTATTCCTTTTCACCTTACATTTCCATTAATTTCAATCTCCTTTCAGGCATAATACAAATTTGGTCCTACAGTAAAACAGCAGCGCAACTGTTCCATCCGGAATATATTCCCCTGGATAGAGGTAAGGAAGCTTCGCAATCAATCAAAAGTAACTCACATTGTTTCACATTGTCATGATTTGCAAATCTACGTTTAAGGTAGAATCTTACTCTCAGTCACAGGCTCCGTTCAATCCACTACTGCAAGGACGTCACGTACGTCGAACAAGTCGAAATGAATTTCTCGAAGAGGAGATTTTCGTCAGTCCCGAGGTGCGACGCTTTCGTCGCGGCGACGACGATGTGAGTACAACGAGCACTGAGGATCTGCCAAGCAGCGAGGAGGAATACGACGATGAGGAGGAGGAGGAAGACGAAGGGCAAGAGGGTCGTGTCCTTTCATCGTCAGCTTTCAATAAAATCTCCGAAACACTGGGAGCATTGAATACGGTCGGACATTTTATAGTCGATATGACGCGTGGTCAAAACCCGACACATACCTCGGATAATTCTTCAAGTGTACCGGAAGCTATCTTGACCCTTACGAAGACCGTGTTAGGACAAAATGTAACAAAGACTATTCAGCCGCTTATTAAAAAGCGGGTGGGAACGGAGGAGGAAACCACTCCTTCAGTGGTTGAGATGAAGAAGAAAAAGAAGAAGAAGAAGAATAAGGTCAAGAAGGATACTATTACGGTTCTGACTACTAGTGCAACGACCGCTACTGAGGAACCGTTTAAAGGTAAGTTGTTGCCAGCAACTATCCGATATCTTTTATATGCTATCAAAATGTTAACTAGGTTAACCAGTAGTATGCTATGCCTGTGGTAACTATCGTTTCTAACATTTCAGCGCTCATCAACGAAGCTAACGGCAAAGAAGGCGAAAATCGATGCAAAACTCCCGACGGCAAACGAGGAAGATGCGAAGATCTGAGCAGCTGTCCAGCATTACTTTTGGACCTAAGCAGCTTAAGAGAATCCCTTTGCTTCAAAAGTCTATTCGTTCCGGGCGTATGCTGTCCCATCGAACAATCCACCATACTGACTACGCAAAAGCCCCTGGTCCTTACATTGCGACCTACAACAAGACCCACAATTCGCCCCACAGTTCGCCCCACTACTCAAAGTCTGGTGCTAGTGCCGCAACGTCCAATAGACCACAGCACCTCCAGACCGCTTCCGCCTATTATCGAAACTCCCGAAAATAATCTTGAGAGTGGGCCGTCGAACATTGTTGATCCCGAATACTGTGGCCAACAGGAATTCACGTCGGGCCGAATTGTGGGTGGTATCGAAGCGCCCAACGGGCAATGGCCATGGATGGCGGCAATCTTCTTGCATGGTCCCAAACGTACGGAATTTTGGTGCGGTGGTTCGTTAATTGGAGAAAAATATATTTTAACAGCTGCTCATTGTACCAGAGATTCAAGACAAAAACCGTAAATAATTTTAATTGTTATGTTAACCGTCGTTAAACCGTTTTTTCTCATTTCAGTTTTGCCGCTCGCCAATTCACTGTACGACTGGGAGACATCGATCTTTCCACTGATACTGAACCATCGGCACCGGTGACTTATAAAGTTAAAGAAGTTCGAGCCCATGAGCGGTACTGACAATAGCCGTGTTCATTTCACCCGGTCTCAGATCCAGAGTGAATCGAATGCCATACTATGAGCGAATTCAAACTGTTCACATTATTGACAGGCGGCGAAATTGGAGCGAATTGTTAACTCATATACAAAAAGATAATATAAATAATATAATAATATGTTGACGAGACCTGAACCAAAGACCGCTCACTCGTCTTGTATTGGAATGGATTTGAGATCGGATGAAACGAACGCACCTAATAGCATTATTTAATATTCCGAAATATATTTTAATTGGATTTTATTTCCTAATAAATTATAGGTTCTCTCGAATTGGATTTTACAACGATTTAGCCATACTTGTTCTCGATCGACCGGTGCGAAAATCGAAATATGTCATTCCAGTGTGCCTACCTAAAGCAGGATTCATTCCTCCGAAAGAAAGATTAGCCGGGCGACGTGGGACAGTTGTAGGCTGGGGAACGACTTATTATGGCGGTAAGGAGTCCACAGTTCAGCGACAAGCCGATCTTCCCATATGGCGAAATGAGGATTGCGATCGCGCATATTTCCAACCGATTACCGAGAACTTCCTCTGTGCAGGCTTTTCGGAAGGCGGTGTCGATGCCTGTCAGGTACATATATTAAGCCTCCTTAACTGTGCATATCGGGGGATACTAATTTATTGAATTTTTTTTTCGCAGGGTGATTCTGGTGGACCGTTAATGATGCGCATTGATTCCAAGTGGACACAATTAGGAGTTGTCTCATTTGGCAACAAATGCGGAGAGCCGGGCTACCCTGGTGTCTACACGAGAATATCAGAATATATGGACTGGATCCGATCGCACACTAGGGATTAAGTCGTTATTCAAAAAATAATTGTTTTTAATTTATGGAACTATTTATTAACTTTCCTTGTTTTGTACATATATTTTTATATTGAATTCCAATAAAAAATTTAGAACTTTACGAGCAGAACTTATCGACGACCTATTTCGTCACAAGGTATATAATAGGGGTACAGCGGGTACGGGACCGAATAAAACTATCACAGGAGATTGGTACCGAACGCAATTGATGCGTTTAAGTCGAGCATTAAAGGAAAAACGTCCACAGTACCAAGAGAGACACGACGAAGTCATCCTCCAGCATGACAATGCTCGGCCACACGTCGCAAAAGTGGTCAAGACATACTTGGAAACCCTGAAATGGGAAATCATGCCCCACCCGCCGTACTCCCCCCGACGTCGCTCCTTCCGACTACCATCTGTTTCGTTCCATGGCGCACGGCCTGGCTGATCAGAATTTTCGTTCGTACGAGGAAGTCGAAAAATGGATCCAATCATGGATTGCGTCGAAAGACGCCTCCTTTTTCCGAGATGGAATCCGAAAATTGCCGGAGAGATGGGCGAAAGTTGTCGCTAGCGATGGACAGTACTTTGCATAATACATCTGTAAGTATTTGACCTTTTGACAATTGAGCTTTTAATTCCAGGAAAAAACGGCGGAAGTAAGGTTGTACAAGTTCCAAATGTAGTTCTCTCGGCACCACCACCACCCATTTCTCCTGAAGAGAGAAGGCTTCCGAGACCAGCGAGAACGACATTCACCCAACTTCAATCAGATTGGTGTTCGCATCTTAACTCCTGTCTCACATTGACCGGGACGTCTCGAACACATGACATGACCCTCATGGACAAGACGCCGCACCGCCACCACGACATCCCAGCAAAAACCGTTCCCCCCAGTAACGCGTACCACCCAAAATAGCTATGCTAAATAGCAGTCCTGAGCTAACCGCCATTTTTACTCAGCCCATAGGATTTCCAGGAGATCCATGGCGCGGGGCTACGATTTTTTTGATTTAGGTGAGCCAGGCACGTAACCAACGACGGGAATACGATGTTCATGATTTAGGTAACCCAGTTACGTACCCAACTTAGTTAACCACTTTTTATGCTGTGACAGTATTGCTTATAAAGCATTATTTGGAAGCAATTTTATATTAGTCCCGATGGCGTATGTGGTAGTGCGATGGCTTCTGAGGCAGAACGACCAGAGTTCGAACCCCAGTCGGACATGCAAACACAAAAATTTAATTTAAATGTCGAAAAAATCATAAAAACAACTCTTAGGAAAACGACCCAACCATAAAATCAAATAGGCATACTAACCGGATCGGATGTAATAGCTGATTTCTTTTTACTTACGGTGGGTATTGAGGGGACCAACTTAGGAAAGGTAAATACGGTAGTAGCCTACGTTAGTAACATTGGCGGGCATGGTTGGTTGGCAAAATACCTGTGACATTGATGAATTTTGTTATTACCCTAACATTTAACATTTCGTACCACCCATGCGGAGGCTACGATTTTCAAGTTTTGGCCACCCAGTTACCTACCCTATTTGGTTAGCCACACTTTTTGCTGGGTGACCAAGATATATTCTTGGTCAGTTTATAGTTTGTATGGTCGGAGATGCTTCCTTCTATGCGTTGCAAATTTTATGACAAAGTTAATATACCCTATCACGTGAAGGGTATAATAATAATTTCGCGTTGGGATTGCGATTGGTATTCGGGACCGAATCCTTTAACATGTTCCAGGAATTTTAAGAGGATATAGTACAAGTTTTACAATAACAACGGACAACTTCTAAAAAAAACATTGACTCGGTGAACAAATCTTGTCCACTTTACATTCAAGAAGTCACCTTCTTAAAGATATTCTGCGGTGTGTCGAAACGGGATACCATTTTTCTTGTTCCATTTTTCCGTGACGATGTGCAAGTTGATTCCGAAGCAAAAACTGGCTTGCACTTTTCCTTCCCCCATCGTATAGGATGTTATCATCATTGTGCATTTCATATGGGATCTTAGCTGAAACATATTCGTCAGGAAAAAAATGTTGTTTTTAATCCACACGGAATGAACAAGGTTCTGTGCGGAAAGCGCGAGGCCTCTACATGCGCCGGGGCGACCGTCCAGTTCGCCCCCCCCCCCCCCCCCCTTGCGACGGCCCTGGTTACGCCACTGGTGTTCTGAGTTCGAGTGTATGTTGTCCGGCTTGATAAAAACTGACCTGCGGACGCGTGAACTACTGCCGCAGATATGAGCACAGCAGAGATAGGCCAACTGACGCCGATAGCCATCGGATAGCTATCAGCGGACTTGTGCATCGCTCCATTGTTCCCAATTGATTTCTTCCTATCCGATTGAAAATGACGCGGCGTCTGGCGTCATTTGGACGCTCATGTGCACCGGTTCGTAAGTAAGAGGGTTGTCTTTTAAGTTTGGCAGATAGGGCTGAATTAAAACAGTATATAATTTTTAAAGACTATCGAAGTATTTTCTACGGAGATTAATGCACTTTTGCATGCGCTCGAGCCAACCCTGGGAGCAGTTATTCCACTCGTTTGTTGGTACAGTCAAAATTGCGTTTTTGAAGGCGTCAACTGCTTCTTCTGGCGACTGGAGCCTTCGACCACGCAGTCTGTCCTTAATTTTAGAAAAGGTAAAGAAATCGTTAGGGCTTATGTAGGTCGGGACTGAACGGAGGATGGTCTAACAATTCAGCGTTTTGTTGCTTTAAAAACTAAATTGTCTTGCGAGCTGTGTGGGAACTTGCATTGTCTTGGTGGAGGACGATTCGTCGTTCGGGGCTAGTTTTTCGAAGCTCAGTGATGACTTCTGGCAAACAAATGGTAGTATACCAATCGGCAGTAACTGTTCTTTGATCTTGCAGAGGAATTGTTGCTACATGACCTGCTTTTGAGACAAATGTCACAACGATCTTTTTGGAGACACTTTGAGAACGGATGACTTTTGTCGGCTTTTCTTTATTTTGGAACACTCAAACAGACAACTGGCGTTTATTTTTGGGTTTATAAGGGTTAATCCATAAATCATCACCACTGATAATGCTGTACACGTTGTTACGAGTTTCCTGTGTTGAAGCGGTCTAGAGTTTTTTTTTTAAAACCAATTGACACGAGCTGCTTTCTGTTCTTCGGTCAATAGATACAGTATCCAACGGGAAACTTTTTTACACACAATTCTCTACGCAAAATTAAATTGGCGTCTTTGGAATCCCCAATGGTGTCTCAATCTCGCGATATATCACATCTCGATCTTCCGTGATTAGCTTGCGCACAGTATCGACATTTTCTTGGGTGACTGCCGTTTTTGGTGCAACTGCCCTCGGATCGTCACTAAGACTCACCCGTCCACGATTGAGTTCTGCATACCAACGATAAATAGTCGACTGGTGTGGTACTTCATTGCCGAAAAAACTCGGCGAGGCATTCTTTTTGAGATAATTGTCTTCGAAAGTTGTAAAAAATTACTGCGTGAAAATTTTCTCGGTTCAATTCTATTATTCGGATAACTCGACGACTTTGACACTCCGCTGTAGCTGCAACACTCTACGTATCGCACTAGCACTTTGGATTTAGGTTAACTAAGGATGCAGGTTAATATTTAGTTGGGACATTTGATTCGTGGCAACCTTGCCGTTCCTGTATGCAAAACTTAAAAGACAGCCCTCGTATATGTACTCTTCGACATTTGAAATGCAGTAACAACTTTATTTGATACCTTCGTCGCGCTAACTATAATTTCCCCGGTAACTGTCGGGGTTTCTTTGTCCACCACTATATTATTTTAATATCCACACCAATACACATACTAATATCCACTCAGGTCAGTTAAACAAAAAAAAAATAATATAAAATAAATATCCACTCCATCTATTAAATTGTACTTGCATAGAAACCACACCCAACACAAGGTAATGTTAGTAACGTCTCCGAAACCAGCCACCCCTTGCCCTGAACGACATACAAAATGCGTTCACAAAAAAATTGTGTTGAAATTCTCATGTGAAAAGTATCTTCTGCACAATAAATTTGGAGCCCGCGTAGTAGAACAGACATTGACAAAACTCGAAAAAAATAAAATTTGAAAAATACACTAATTTATTAATATTTTTAAGATTACTAATAAAAATACTTAATACAAACATCTTATTTGAATTAAAATAAATAGACTGATACATATTTTTTTATATAAAAGGATTTCTTCTATATTTTTTTCACAAAAGATGAAATCAATGTAAATGTAAATATTTCGTTAATAATCGAAGATATATCATAAGAGTTTTATTCTTTTTTTTTCGAAGAAATATTCTTCTGATTGCAGGAAATATATACGCTTACTAGAAGAGAAAAAAAATAATCAAAATAAAAAATAAAAAGATTCTAGTGAAATGTGTTGTTTGCTCCTTAAAAATCGCACAGCCTCTATATTAAAAGACTATAACGGCTTCCTAAGAGAAAAACTTCTAAATATATGTATGTATATATATATTATTTATATCAAGAAAAAAACTTTCTATTTATAGTTTGATCACAAGACTGGATATTTTAATTAAATAAAAAAGGGAAAATACATATTTGTCATTCTACAAATATTTGAAGAAAAAAAAATAATAAATGATCACAATTGTTTTCTTTGCAAATTTTTTGTTGTTTGTTTGTTTCCTCTTTTTTCCGTCTTAAAACAATTTTATATTAGGTTTTAGAGAAATTTGTTTGTGTACACTGTATATATTGTATGAATCGAACACTAACAAAGAATATTGTCGATGAAAAGTTTTAGGTGTAATAAACACAATATGAATGATAAGAAGTCAACGTAGGAGAGAAAAAAAACACAACTACTAACACCTTTTTGGATTTATTATGGCTTCTTGAAATGTCCCTTTGTCCTCTTTTGACTTATCTATAGATTTAATATTTTATTTCGAGTTGAACACGAATTTCTACGATTTATTTAACGAATTTTAAGGTCAATAGTTGTAGTCTATTCGAACAGATACCGATTCTTATATATGCACGTGTAATGCAATATAGAACATCAAAAAAAAAAGAACATCGACGACGTTTACCACTACACTATGTACTTTTATTATATTATCAAAAGAAAGAAACTAGGGTATAAAAAAATGTCGGGGGGAGATGTACTTTCACAGACACGGAAAAAATATGTAACAACGTAAAGTGAAGAAATGCGTTTTGTTTTTCACGGTAGATATTCGCTGGCAATCTTGTTCCTTCTTCTTCGAAACTCAACCGGTTCCGGGTATGTTGTTCGATACTTTTTTTTTATCTTCGTTCGAAAATCCAACTTTTTTAGGAGTTGTTTTTTCGTTCTTTACAATAAAAACTGTTTCTAATTGAGATTTTATGGCTTAATTGCTAGTGATTTGTTTTTCTTTTGCAATTGTATTTTTTGCGGTTTTTTCTATCTGGTTTTATTTTTTTTAAGTCTAACGAATTAGTTTTTACTTTGTACTTTTTTTTTAATTTTTTTTTTTCGCTTTTAAACTTTTTTTTAGTCTTTTCTGCTTTTTTTGTATGTATATACTGTTGTCCTGCGATCAAACACTATTTATTCGCGCCCGTAAAACACTGCTTTTTGCTTTGATTAGCCACTTCTTTCCCTTTTCATAAAACACACTTGTCTTTATCAATGATTGATTGAATTGAAACTGAGAGAGAAAAAAAAATGAAAACACTTTTTTTTTAGACTGCACACGCCCCTTTGTTAGGCTTGTACCATACACAGACACTGACTTTTCCTTTTCCCGGCTATTAACACTGTTCAAAAATTGGAATTATTGGAGAGGTGGGCCAATCTTCTTCTTCTTCGGAGCTTGAGCTTTCTGTTCTGTGAAAAAGTCGTGAAAAGAAAAGAGAATTTATAAATTAGTATTTACCTTGTATAGTTTAAATTCAGTTTAAATTCGAGTAGATTGTTCGAATGATTGATTGTGTGGTATATTCCTAGACCGGTAGCGCACTGTGTTGAGGCATCAGTCTCATGTTTGACTACCGGCGTTTCGGGATCGAATCCCGTCCACGACGACAATCGTGGCCATGGATGTGCACAGGAGGTGCATGCTGGCAACTGAATTCTCCGAAACCAGTTTATGCCAACGAAACGTCAACTGGACCACATGGAACAGTAGACGCGCTATGCCCCACAAGGGGTTAGGGCAATTCATTATATTCCTAGACCAAGTCTTTCGCTGGTGCACTGAAGTTGGCCTGAACGCCAATCGAGCACATCCTTTGCGAGTGTGAAGGTCTTGCTCAAAGACATACTGAATGCTTCGGCGTAACATTTCCCTTAGCCGAAGATATCTCTTCTATAAAACCTTTCCAGATTAGTCAATTTATCGAGAAGGGTGAGTGGCTGAATCTTTTGATTTAGCCTAGCTGGCCTAACTCTGCATATTATATATGAACCTGCAGCTCTAAGTGCTCTTCGAGTGACGCACATGTATTCAATCAGACCCACATTGGATGGGTTCAGAAGTTACCGAAGAGCACGAACTGCTCGCGAGCAGTTCCGGAACTTGTCGGTTATGCAGTCTGTGCCTGCTGAACGCGACTCTCGTTGTCACACGCACTTCATACGAAAGTCAAGGAGAAAGAAGAAGAAAAGTGCGAGCGGTGAGCAGAAATATTTCTTGCTCGGTGATCAATTGATCATGATCAGTTGAGCGGAAGTTGCTCAGTATCTTCTGAAACCACACATTGACATCAGCATTCTGGAGCGGATTCCTCGCATTCAGTTCTGTTCGAGATCGGATTACATGACTACGAAACTTTGCTACGGTAGAAGATTTTGGTCTTCATCCTTCGCCGTTCGGAATGGAATATTGGCAATCTTTGCCTTGATCCTAGGTGTTCCATATGGTTTACCGATGGGTCAAGAACGAGACAGGGAGTTGGTGCTGGCGTTTTAGAGAGAACACTGGTATCTCAATCGCCATGGGCGTATGGCCCAGCGCATTCCATTCCAAGCCGAAATTCATGCCATTAAGGCCTGCGCCGGAGAAATTATGCACAAGAAACTCAAAGCCGCTAACATTGCTATTTGCACTGACAGTCAGGTAGCCATTTAAACTCTTTCTTCACAAAAATTCACATCGAAATTAGTGAAAGCGTGTTTTGATACCCTTCTCACAAACACCAATCGAGTTGCTCTATGTTAGATACTAGGCCATCGAGGCATTCATGGTAACAAAGCTGCCGATGATGGCGATAGGGAGGGAATGGTGATAGTGAGGGAATGGCGCTAGGGACGAAAAGGCCAAACATCTACTCTGCGAATGCCTGCTCGTTGCATGGTCTTGTTTCTTGGTGATTCCAATGTGAGCTGCGACGTCGGCAAGAGCTCTCCTGCAAACGGCCTTCTAGTCTATGCTACTTGAGGGGACTTTCGGATTAATTAAGGCCATGGCACAATAGATCTCCTGGTCGCGGTGACCACCATTTGGGTAACTTAGCCTGCCCATATTGATTATTTATTTTTATTTCACCGGGCGCACACCATAGTTCGCGCCTTGGCTAATAATGGCTTCACCGCTGAGCGTATAGAGCGAAGCGAGCGTTCTAGTCATAGAGAATAACTATGGAGGAGCAATCCGCATATACTCAACACTAAACTATTTGAAGCAATTCCAGTCGTAAAAAGTAAACAGAGAGACACACGCCCTCCACCGCGCAACACCCGCGCAGTCTATATAAAAGCACAGGAAGCACGTAAGATGTCATCCCCTCTCCTACTTTTCCTATTGGAACAATAACATTCCAGTCTGTCTCTCTGCCGCGGAACACCCGCCCGGTCTATATAGAAGCAAAAGAGATATCAAATTTCCATCCCCCTTCCTGCTTCCTCACTTGTGCCGAATTGCTTCGTTTCTCTCGCTCTTTTTCATTTCCTCTGATTCTCTCTCTTCAAAGGTTCTATTGCGGTATACTGAAAGTTGCAAATCACTAAGCCACGTAGCGAGCGGAGCCAACAGAGGCGGAGTGCGATATCATCTCAATTTAAAAACCCCATATTGGTCAAAGACGCGAACCACAGTGCGTCGCCTGGTCAACTATTAATGTCCCCTCTCCTCTTCCCTCCTCGCCTGTAAATATTGAGATACTTCCAATTTTCACTGGTAAATGCGCATTTCGGACACCAGTTGTGCCCTTCTGCTTCAGTACACAACAACTATCAACGGATACTGAAGAAACTTTTCTTAGAAAATAAGCAATCAAATCTTTTCGGTTTAGTGGTCAATCATTCGAACAACTTAACCCAAATTAATTTTTTTTGTGTCTTGTAAAACAAAAAAATACAAACCTGAGGCGGAAAGGATTATCATCGAAAACAGAACCACGATGTTCTTCGATAGTCGGCAAATAAGATGTCAATTTATTGGTTGGTCGCAGCGCTCGCATTGTTCTCGTTGACAAACGCCAGACAAGACGTTGCTTGTAAGGGGTTTTATGCTGGTTATTGTACGAGTGCAATATTTGCGAAACAAGCGATTTTGCACAGATGAATACATCATGCGGCATCTGTAAATTAACCGAAAAAGAAATCAAAATTGAAGATTATTCTCTGAATAAAACAAGCAGACAAAAAAAAATAACAAACTTACCCCAATGAAGTCTTGCAAGTAGATGGCATACTCGGCGAGACGACTAATTTCAGGACTTTGCATCGAATAGCTTTTTCCCAAATGCATTTCCAAGTGGTTGCATATCAGGGCCAGGGCCAATGTTGATGGGACGGCGAGTGTAGTTCGGACGTCACATAGCAAAATCTCGATGGCCATTTCGAGCTCTTCCACCTTGATAACTTTCTCGAACTGATCGTAGAATAGACCGCCCATTTCCATGGCCATACGCCGGAAAAGGATGTAGTACAATCGTATAAATGTCAGGGCCGTTACTGGCGGATGGCCAAATTGAACGCCAAGTTTGTTCTCAATGACACCGGCCATACGGTCCAGATCGCGTGCTGTGCAACCAACCTAGAAAAAAAAGAAGGGGGGAAATGATGAGTGTTGTTTGTGTTATTTTTAATATTAATATTATTATTTCCGAGTAAAAAAAAATATTGTGGCCTGAATCGGGTTTTCATAATGGTGTGCGAAAAATTATGTTGCGTACGCACAATGTTGACGGGATGTGATATCCACAATTATATGCAGCCGTACTGTAATTGCAATAGTTCATATCGGAACTTTGCAATCACACAGAGTTTATTTTCTGTTTGTGTTACGCAGTGAATGCTATTGTTTCAGTGATCGCTTGATTGTTTTTGTTTTAAAACGAATATTATATTTTAGTTATTGTTCATCCTTATCATTTTTCAAAATGTGTCTACCATATACTCAAACAAATCGTTTTCACTTCCTTAGAATCAACCATAAAATTCAATCACTATTTGATTTTAACAGGTTTAACCCGGAAACTTCTGTCTTCTCTCAAATATATCGGATCATCTAGTTCAAATGACGGATGCCCTGCACCGCGAAAGTGGCAATGCGGGGCTTAAAATCAATGCTGCCAAAACTAAGTACTTGAGCTTGGATCCAGGAAGACAGCGAAATTTGTGTTTCGGGGCAGACGGTGGAAAAAGTGGACAATTTTTGCTACCTCGGAAGCGTAGTTATAGCAGATGGTGGAGCGGATGCTGATGTACAGTCTCGCATCAATAAGGCTCGGGCAGCTTTTTTCAGTTTAACTCCTTTCTGGCAAAACAACAACATCTCCAGACGTACCAAACTCAGGATCTTCGAAACCAATGTAAAATCTGTGCTTTATGGCTGTTCAACTTGGAAGGTGACCAGGGACTAGATTGCAAACTTTTGTGAACCAGTGTCTACGGCGCATCCTGCACATACATTTCTAACGACGACCTCCTGTTCATTACTGGCCAGGACAGGATAGGCACTTCTATAAAAAGGCGAAAGTGGCAATGGATAGGTCACACACTCCGATAAGGGCCGGAAAACATTGCTAAACAGGCCCTCGATTGGAACCCACAGGGAACCGATGCCAAGTCGCCGCGTTGGACGACCTAGAAACACCTGGAGAAGATCAGTTGAGGCCGAGGGTGTCTTTAGGCAAATCGTGGAGACAGTTGAAGGCGATGGCGGCGAACAGGACGAGGTGGAAAGTCGGCGTGGTTAATGTCCTTTGCCTCACAAGGGGTTGACAGGATCCAGATAGAACCCGGACAACGTGATTGGCGAAGGTTCTATCGAAACGGATATAGCGGGTACATTTGAAATTCAGACTTGTAGAGATGAGTGTTCTCAACTTTGTGATACTGGTCCTGGACTTTTGAAACGACTAAAAAGCATTAAGTCACGCAACTCTCAACTCTTTTCTCCGACATTTCAATTGATGAGCAGATGGTATTGCGAAAGCCAGTAGTGTTTTCCAAATGGGTACTACCTACATAAATTTCAGCCATACGGAGGAAAATCCGAAAAGGTGTATCCAAGTCGTTCTGGATTTCGTTGATCTTATTGCAGAAGATGTCTCTGAACACCATATTTTCTTTGGCAACTTCTTCTTCGTACGCGCTTTTAAAATTATTGACTGATAAAGGGTTTTCTGCGACTGGAACGATTAAGGACAATCATACCGAAAAATGTCCTCTCACAAACTCAAAAGAAATAGGGAAGAAACCTAGAGAAACATATGATATTCAATCTTTACAGTTGCAAGTAATAATTTTGCGGCTGAAACTGTACAGAGCGCGAAACGGTTCAACAGGAAATTAAAAAAGGAAGAGGCGATAACACAACCGAATTTAGTCCACCAATATAACAAGTACATGGTGTTGGTCTTCAAGACATTGAGGTTGACCTTCATGACAATGATTTCGCAAATTACCGCACAAAAAATCGCGGGAAGAAATGGTGATGGCCTATTCTCACCAATATGATAGACAGTGCAGACGTAAATGCGTGGAAGGTTCACCAGTTAGTAAATGAGAATAAAATGTCGCAACACAATTTCAAGTCCTACATCGCCAGGAATTGGATGCATTTTGACCGACCGCATTGATGATGTCGTAACGGAACAGCTTGTTAACTTACCCTCAAAAACAGGACGTTCGGCCAATAATACAGTGTTGAAAGAACTACGGATGGGCAGAGTAGGACACGTCACTATGAGAGGTATCAATCGCCTGAGATGCAGAGTTTGTAAAAGCCCAAATAATTTATATGTCAAAAGTGTGACATTCCCTTACATCCGGACGGCTTTACAACATTCCACGTATAATAATTTTTGTCATGTATTTCCATTCATTTTTAGTCTTCATTTGTATTTTTTACTTATTTCCTGAATTATTATAATAATAAAGCATAATACACTAACGACTCGGAGTTTTCGTTCCTACGGGAGACGGTTCTTCGTACCGGAACGACCCGTTTATCAACGGCGAAGAGCTGCCAAACACCCTCGATGCAAGAAGAACTGCAGTATTTGAAGCATCGCTACCACAACAACAGCAACAATTCGGAGTTCTTACTCTATTAGTGAATTTATATACCCTCAACCGCCAGCGTTGCGTGAGCACATTTCCCCACACCACTACGGTCATGCAAAAAAAAAATATTCTGAACCGATTTTATTTTAACTTAGATGTAAATAGAAGAAAAGAAAAAAGTATTAAAGCTATATTATTCAAAGTTCGGCGGTAGATGGGCTAAGGAGTTCCAATGCAAAGGGACGTGCCACAATAAATTGTTCGACCATGGGACCTCATAAGACCCAACATGTCTCTTGTGTGTGTTTGTGTATTTTTTCTTTTTTTTAATATCACGCAAAGGCCGCTACTTATATCGTTTAGGGCCTTTCTTGGCTCCCCGTCAACATGACGCCCTTTGCCTCTTCGAGAATATTCTCTGAAGATGTTTTTCCGACGGCTTTTCTATGCCCTTGATCCAGACTGTGTAATACACCATTAAACTCTCTAATGCCCTCGTCATACAAGTCAAACTCGAACATACACATACTCTATATTCTAATAAAGTCGACAATTTAGAGAAAAAAAAAGGCGAATGAACTTTTTAAATTTATTACGAAAAAATAATCGCTTCAACTTATGTCACAAAAATTTGGCAAAAGTCCAGTGCTATTTCCAAAGTCTGTAAACATAAAATTTTGTTTACGTTTGACAAGCTATATTTACGATATTATGTAAAAATCTCAAACGTTATTCCCTGAAAATTTTATATTAATATTCATTGCGTTCGTTTCGTTTAAATTCGAATCAATTTCCATGCAAAACGACTGACCAATCTACACAGTACGCGAGGTCGAAGTCAGGGTACTGTACGGAGCTCTGGTATGTAGTCAAAATGGACGAAACTGAATACGAAGTCTACAACATGGAATACCGTTGACCTCTGACACAACTGGATCGATAAAACTTGACAATTTTTTTTTCCTTGAAGATTTATTCGCCTGTAATTGTTCCATGCAGACTATTCATTTAGTAGCGCTAAATTCTCAGCAACAGTTGCGTTTTATTGCGACTTTATCCGGTTTAGTTTAGCACGAGCACGCATTACAGAAACAACATGGCGTTTGTTGCCAGATAAAAACCAGAAGAGGGCCGGATGAAAGCAAGAGATGGACCAGATCAAAACCAGAGGCGATGAAAAGCGAGGGCGACCCGAATAAAAAGCAAAGAAGGCACGGATAAAAACCAGATTCGGGCCGGATCAAATAAAAGGCAGAGGTGACCCGGATAAAAAACCAGAATCAAGCCGGATAAAAAACAGTGGCTGGCCAGTTAAAATTCATAGGCGGACAGAGTAAAAACCAAAGACGAACCAGATAAAAACCAGAAGCGAACCGGATAACAAAAGAAGTGGACCGGATAAAAACCAGAATTGGGCCGGATCAAAAACAGCAGGCCGAGTCAAAATCAGAAGGGGAACGAATAAAAACCAGAGGCGAACCGAGTAAAAACCAGAACGAAACGCCAGAGACGGGCCGGATAAAACCAGAGACGGGCCGGATGACAACCAGATTCGAATCAGATAAAAAATAGAGCCGTTCCGGATAGAAAACAGAGACGGGCCGGACTCTGCCTATCCGTGATATAGATTCAGTTGCACCCGCGATCCACCTAATAATAAACCAGGCCGAAGCGAAGCTTCGGAGTCCGAAGCGTATATACCCTAGACTTGTACGGACCTAGTGGGGATACCGAAAGTACCAATTGGCAACGACCATATGCATTAAAAGTGAGTTTCCTCTACGAATAGATTATAGGAGATGTTGGCACTCATTGAGGAGGGCCTTGACCATTCTCAAAATCAATTAACTAACCCATTCTACAAATATTTATCGAATCTTTCAAGTCGCTAGCTTCATTCTATCGAAAGTTTTAGCTTATTTGAAGTTTCACCTGTAGGGGAGGTAGAGGTTCCTTGGGTCGGATCTTGCCCATCATTATCACCCATCACCAACTAGATCACCCTACAAACATTTAAAAAAAATTTCAAGTCTCTAGCTTCACTCTATCGAAAGTTATCGCTTATTTGAAGTTCCATTTGTAGGGGAAGTAGGGGTTCCATTAGTCGGATTTTACGTATTTTCAATATTAGCCAACTGGATCCTGCTGCATTTGGCCAAAATTTCAAGTCGCTAGCTTTATTTTGTCATAAGTTATCGCTTATTTTAAGTTTCATTTCTAGGAGAGGTAGGGGTTGCTTAGGTCGGATATAACCCATCTTTAACGCCAATTAACTCAATCTCACTTCAAACATTTGACCAAAACTTCAAGTCGCTGGCTTCATTCAATCAAACTTTATCGCTTATTTGAAATTTCATTTGTAGGGGAGGTATTGGTTTCTTGGGTCGGATCTTAACCATTTTCAACAATAACTAACTAGATCTTATTACCAACACTCTACCAACTCGCTAGTGTCATTCTATCGAAAGTTATCGTAATTAAAGGAATAATTTTTTGAAATTTGTAGGGGAGGTAGGCGTTCCTTTGATCTGATTATGCCCAACTAAAACTCGAGCAGCTTCTCACCTCAGGGTTACATGCCAAAAATCAGATGTCTACGTCAATTGGTTCAAGAGTTATAGATAAAAAACCTGAAAAGTAGGGTAGTACGGGGCTCTTTGTAAGAAAATTACCGTTAGTTTTCAACTGATCGATTTTATTTTTCCAGGAGAGTATAAGATTACCTTCACGAGCAATCTACCAGAGCTAAAGCTTTTCAAGTTCATTTAATCGGGAGTTATAAATATATTTAATTATTTTACATATGTAGGAGAGGCAGGCGTTCTCTTGGCCTGATCATACCCATTTTCAATACCAACCAACTAGATTATACTTGCAACATTTGACCAAAATTTCAAGGGCCTAGCTTCATTCTATCGAAAGTTATCGTGCGAACGGACAGACAGACGGACAAACAGACAGACATGGCTAAATCGAATCAGGAGGTGACCCTGATCATTTCTATATACACATTGCTATACCTCCGGAGCCTCCTTTAAGGTGTTACATATTTCCGTCGTGACAAAAACAATATACCCTATTCTGAAAGTCTAGGGTATAAAAATAGAATCATCTATTATAAAATACTTACTTGCGATATTGTTGCTAGATCATCTAAATTGATCGGATCCATTTTCAATTGTTTAATGGCCAAGTGGAATGATGCCACACTTATACAGGCCATATGTTTGGGTTTAACTGTCATTCGATTGAGGAATCGATCAACCAAATTGATCGCAGCAAACAATACATCCGATGGCAATTCATACCATACTTTCAAGCATCGTAGTACATAAGCTGATCCATCCCGTGCTCCAGCTGTTATCTCACGCTGCAAAAAAAAAAGAAAAAAAAATTCAATGAAACACAATTGGTTGAGTTTAGAAAAACATTCGTCTTGGAAAAATATTGCTTTACACATTTGTATGTAGACAGACAATTTGGCTATTTGCTAATGGACTAAACACATAAATATTACAACAGATGGTTGTCATTGCATATATCTACAAATATGCATTTTCTCCTATGCATTTACGCATAAACAAAAATCAACAATGTCAGATGATGAGATGTACTGAATCTAAAAAAAAACGAAACATTTCATATTTTGACTCAATGCCAAAACATAACTTAAGTCCCACACTATTTGTAAAGATTTTTTTAACAAGATTCAATGTCATTGAAAAGTATGCATGTTGAGAGTTTTAGGCGAGCATGCGCGACATGAGAAATAGTCAAAGTGATGCAGACCCAATCCCATTATCAGTAAATTGTGTTTCGTTTGAAATGTCCACAACATTAATGAACCACAACTACCGGGTATGTTGAGAAACAAAGAATCGTCGGTTCGACGGAACCTTTTTCAAAATCTTATTTTGGAACTGGTATTCTGAGTTCGAACAGAAAAAAAAAACAACTTGTTTTGGCAGGAAAAAATAGTTCGTCAAGGCCAACGGTGAGGCACAATCTTAGCACCAAACAATGCTAGAATAATATAGCAACAAAAACAGAAAAAAAATCGAGTTTGACGCCATCGCTTCAATCTTCTTGTTTACTTGCGCATATGTATTTAGGTGTGTGCTCCAAAATATACACGACAGGTGATTCCGGTCACAGTCGTGCACACAGAGACATGAAATATATTAGACAAATGGTGACCGCCGCCCTAATAATAAAAACAACGAGATAAAAGCACATTCAAATGCTAAAATACTATAGAAATTTGTTTCAATGTGAAAACAAAAATAAATAATGCGATTTGAGTTTCAAAATAATATTTTCCAATTGGAAAATATTTTCAAACGTCAGAATATCTCTTGCAATATGCCGCTCATTGAAATCAACTAGTAGTAGAATCTCTTAATTAACAAGATGGATAAAATAACTAACCAACACTAATGTCAAAATGTTGCGTCAATTATAGTGCGTCGGGCCAGAAACATTTCAGACACATAGTCGGTGATATGATAGTATATTAGTGGTAGTTCCGAGTTAAATTGCAAAGTTATATAAAGGATAATGCGCAATTCTCACTTGACTCTAGCTTATCTACGACACTTTTTTCATTTCTGGTTGTTGAATTTCTGGATGGCAACGCATATGAGGAAGAATAAAGAAATTTGAATTACATATATTCATGCTGCTTCCTCATAAGCGTGTGGAAGAGATTAGTAAAATACAAACAATGTTATGTATGTTCAATTATCGATTGATATGAATTAAATAAATATGCGTAAACATGTTATCTGTATGTACATATTACCGCTACAAAATATTATTTGATATTTTCACTTATAGTTTTAACATAGCGAAATTTCGGGCGAAACGAATCGTTGAATTACTTATGCGTAATTTCTAAAGACGTGACGTTATGGAGAGTCATCATTTGAATATATGTATTATAATAAGTAGGAGTATTAATTTTTTTATAGTTGTTTAGCCTAATCAATCTTCGAATTGCAGAACATTTAGGGCGTAGAATTACCCTATGAACCATTTTTTTTTGTACGTTATTCACAATCTGTTAACAGTCATAATTTTGCAAACGCTATAAAATTAGCAGTTGCTGTAGCCGATGATTCGAGAGCATTGCAATAATGAAACAGTACACTGTAATGAACCATACTCTGGCCTGGTAGTGCTGCTTCCACCGGCAGATCTATGGCAGCACCTGATGAGTAAGGATATGTCGGTGGTACGTACCCAGAGGCCGAGGGTCCCATTAAGCCTGGACCCTGATGCGAACGCGAGGAAATCTGGGCCGTCCGCCAATCATTCCATCCTTATCGCCTCATTTTTTATCATTCCCCATTTTTACCTCCCCTGTTTGTGTTGTTTTCCCCAGGCCTATGGATTTTTGTTAATACGTAAAGGACAGGGGCAACGAGCGGCGAAAATGCCGCCCACGTCTCCCGAACTGAGCTACAGCAAGCATAGGCCCGCTGCTTAGCTCGTTGAGGAGCCTTTTTCTTCGACAGATGGCACAGCCCGACCTTCATGGTCAACTATGCTACCTTAGGCTCCGTTCCCACGGGCATCTTCGGTTGCCCACCAACACTCTCTTAATTTTAAATAAAATAAATAACTGGCGCAACAGTCCAATTTGAACCATGGCCTCGAGATGAGTTAGCATCATCTCATTTTCTAGATCGTGAAGATATGTCTTGTGCAGAGGTGTGTGATCAGCAACACGCTCAACCGAGCTATTTACCCCTTGGGTACTTATTTAACAGCTGAGTGGGCTCATAGTCCGACACGTAAATTTCCTTTTTTTATCGAAAACTACCGCATTCAGTAGGAATCGAACCGGGGCCCAATGCTTAGAAGGAGAACCTGCTAACCGCTGCGCCATCCGGACTACTCCCTTAATTTTGCTGAACTTCACAAACCAAGAGATATGTAAACCTCCCAAGTGTTGGCTCATCCCTCCAGAATGTTGACTCATCAGGAGCACATCTAGGATAAAAAAAATGAGATCATAATACCTCTTAATCTCTAGTTGCTATGAGAGACTATTATTACCGAGACAGCTGCATGTTAGAGCGGTTGTGGGAATCATGGAGAGGAATGTACCGTGCATCTTCTCTGCACCTGCGTCCCGCTCTGGCAATTAGTGGGAAAATTTTCCTTGGGCCCTACTTCCTCACTAAGCTGAATGATAGTTCCTGCGGGAGCCAGTTTTTCGTACCAGAACGACCCAACGGCCAGTGGCCAACTATGCGGCTCCTGTTTGATCACAAATCCTGAGCGACACTCAGTCGGAAAACATAAAGAACTGTCAAAAAATTCTCCAAAAACAAGGTTTTTTGAAAATTTTCCTTGTAAATTATACAATAAATTATGAAAATACATTTCAGCCATGAGCTTATAACTCAATCAAAGATGAAAATACATGTTCAGTCTGTAGCTCTTAAGAATAATTTGTAATACACAACCATTTTGAAATTAAATAAAGTACAATACTATCTATCTGTCAAAAAATGTTGCGCTTCGCACTGTTACCAGGCTGCCTCCTGATGTCGACACAAGGTCAACTCCATCAGGAAACCAGAACGCTGCCCTTAAGAAGCCACAACACTTTTCTTACAAAAGGTGCGTTTTGCTAAGAATCACTCTGCGGCGATTGCAGGCGATGGGTTGATCGCTTATCGCAAACAATGTGCCACGATCGTGTGACTAGCAAAACACACTTTTAGCAGTAATTAGTTAAGGCGCGTTCTTTTACGTATCTATCGAATGCAGAGTAGGGTAACGAACACGCACTACACAAACAAAAACTCGCTTGTTGTTTATGTAAGTGCGGTCATAGAGATTGTCGAACTCTAACCCGAACACAAACATGGTACAAGTGGACTGGCTTTCTTCACATTTATGTGAAGTGTCTGTCTTGAGCTATTCAGAGGACATTTCAGGTTCGACAGTCTGTGGCCGGGCTAATGCGTGTTTGTTACCCTACACTACGCTCGATAGAAGAACGCGCATTTAGTTGGCTGTTATCGAAACGACAATCCCAACACGAATCTTATGGACAAACCCCCAACACCATATCACGTAAGACGCAAAATGAGTGACATCGAGAGGGACGTCTAAAGATTCAAGAGAGTCCCCTTCGATGGCTCCAACTACAAGGCGGCGGCTATCTCAACGCTGCATAGAGATAAGATGCTTTCTTCAATTGCGGACCTTAAACCGAATATGGTATTCACGGCTCAACCACATCTGTCGTCTTGTCGTCGATGTTTTCTACCATCAATGTTTCGTGTCAATGTTCTGTTTTCACTGTATATCTATAGCCCTGTGGTCCATGCTTTCCTTTCGACGTTTATGTTCGATGTTCTACTATTGGTGTTTTATCTTCGATATTTTCTATCATCTGCCCCCCCCCCCCCCCCCACTGCACATGCCCCTATGGGGGGATAGAGGCATGTGCAGTGTCGTATCAACGAACTCAATGAGCACATTCCACTTCTGGTATTTTTTTAATTTGAAGTAACCATAGCGGAGTGAGGAGGTGCAATAGGAAGATTTATTGGTGCCCCTCCTTTACAACGTCCTTCCTCCACTGCAAGCGAATTTGAGTGGCAACGCGCTCCCGCGACAGAAACATCAACAAGCGGCAGATCCAAAGTTAAGGATTTCCATGAATCTTCGTCCACTGAACGCGTGTTTGAGCGAAGCGGCTACAAGCGTTTACTTGCGCCAGACGATCCAAAAAATGTTGGATTTACCCACTCGTTGCCGCGCGTTGCTTCGAGGAATGTATTTTGAAAGAAACATTTTTCCGATTGATTTTGTGTGCAATGAAAGAGAGTTCAGCAAACTGAGGCGCAAAGGCGCCGGCAATGGACGATCTCTGTCGCTCGTAGCTATTTATTTCCGCGCCGATTGCTGCTGACGCTTGTGTCACTGGGGCACATAGCCGCTCAATTATGCTTGCATGTTCGTTTTGTAGCTGTAGGTGGACCAACAGTGAAAATTCTCAAAATTTTTGTTCAAAGATTTTTTTCTGAAGGCCAGAAAGCACCTGCCAAATTACGACTCCATTAAATACAATCGGCTTATAATTAGGTGGGTGCTAAAATTGACTCCAAAACATGAATCACATTAGGCTTAGAGGGGCATAAGCGCATCAACTACTCTTAAGCCCTAGTACACACCGAGATATTTCTCGCTCAATATACATATTTGCGAAACTGCTCAAAAGTGTTCCGAGACATTACCCCGAAAGAGTTTTGGAGAATGCCGATACAAAGTTGTGTGTCCACACTTGCAGATATGTCCCACAAGCAAAAATGTATGTGGAGGCCTAACTTAACTTTACTAATGTTGATGGACCACATAGTAGCGAATCCTATAGATAATATTAATTAAAATATAAATACAAAGCGCTACCGAGCCCCAAATACGCATCAATGCAATATATAAGCCAAATAAACACTAATATCGCTTTCGATTGGCACACAATTTGCTCTAATTCCGAGAAAAATCACTCGAAATCTGTACTAAATTCAATCGAACATACAATGAAATCTGTAATTTGCTTATGTTTGTATTAGCGCTTGATCTAACAGAACAAAGAGAGATTATTTGTTTATCTACTTGTTTTCATGACACGAGCTTTGTTCTTTTTGATCAAATAAATTGGAGCAGCCCTGGAATAAAAATGAGATTTGGGGAAATTTTTTCAGAGCAAATTTTCTGGAACAGTTGCTCTAAAAAAAAAAGAGTGGTTTGGGACAACTGCTCGAAAAGGAGTGATTTGGGACGGTTGCTCGAAAAAAGAGTGATATGGGACAATCTCGTTCCGAATTGAAAACGATATAAGGGATCCCTCGTCCGACGGACTGACTATCACAAAATATCAGTCGATTGAAATTATATGAGACTGTAGAAAAAATTTTCTACGATACGCCGGGATGCGATCCAACGGGTAATCACAACTATCCACTGTTCCTTAAAACATGAACATCTTTGAAATTAGGACCAATGTGATAAAAATAAAAAGCATTGTGTAT
Source organism: Chloromyia formosa (assembly GCA_964017055.1). Taxonomy (NCBI): domain Eukaryota; kingdom Metazoa; phylum Arthropoda; class Insecta; order Diptera; family Stratiomyidae; genus Chloromyia; species Chloromyia formosa. The sequence continues at coordinate 80,718,114 of OZ024817.1, forward strand.
CTTTAAGTGAAAGAGAGACGCGGTATCTGAACTCGAATTATGCAGAAGCATCTACTACATAGAAAATCCGAGAGCAGAATTACTACATCCATGGACACGGCAGGATTCCGACCATTATGATAAAATATCAGACTGCCGCCTCAACACACCAAAATCGGGATATGATTTCTGAAAATTTCTAAAAGACTCGACAGAGATCTACATTTTCATTTTCACAACCTGACTCTACAGAATTCTAATCATTTTCGCAACATCCATGTTAGTCAAAGCCAAAATCCAAATATATGACGCAGGCTGAATGACTAAACAACTCGTTCAGTGTTTTATGACGCTTAGACGCGACACTCAGTCTCAGCGGTTGTAATGAGTACTTTTCAAGTCATTAACGGCTCACAAGATAACGGCAATAGGTTACAAGGTGAAACAAAACAATTAGCATTGTCCTCGACCCGACAATAAAGAGCCTGAAGTTTTATGACACAGGCGCTTATCAAATACCGGGATGAGATTTTTTCTGGTCTATTTTTGTTTTCTTCAATGATCAAATGTATATGTATGCTGCTACTTTCCTATTTTGAATGCTTCACTGAGTGTGATCAAAGTCCGACATCAAAGTAGCTACGGCTAATTTCTAAACCAGAAATCGGACTAAACTTTTGTTAAATTTTCCCCATGTATCTTACGCTTAGTACACACTGTGATTCTTTGAACAGATTCTTTTACGTCTCGCCTTACACAAGGCGATTTCAACGCCCATCATAAGTTGTGACACTCAAACCTCGACAACGACTCCCGAGTAATAGCCATAGCTGATCAATTAGACATGGAGAATTTTTGCCCTTTGAACGAAGACACCCCAACCCACTACGAATTTATCCGCACTAAACTTTTAGTTAAATTTACGCCTATTAAGGCGGAATTCCACTGAGGCAACATTGCCGCATGCTACGTGTCGTACAATGTCGCCGCTATCTAATAGCCAGCGGATCGGTGTGGCTTGTAGCATGCGACATTGTGGAAATGTGTGAAAAAACTGAAAACAGGTAACACTAGGCAACATGTGGCATGCCTCTTGTCGTTCACTGTTGCCTCGGTGGAAATCTGCCTTTACGCACTGCGATTCTTTGAATAGATTCTTTTACGTCTCGCCTGCCTCCACTCATTGTCGTCTCGTGAATGTTGTATGTATTTTCCGCATCTTGCAATGAGTCGAGGCAGGCGAGATTCTGAATAGTAATCGAGCTCTACTAATGCTTGGACAAGAATTGCTATTCGTCAACATAGTTTCGTCTATCAAAAGACTCATCTAATGATCTTCTGTTCACTTTGATGAAGAGTAACAACGTATTTAACACCTTCGCCTTTTATGCATTGGGCCTCGGTTCAATTCCTACTGCGATAAAAAAGGGGATTTACGTGTCGGACTATGAGTACCCATTTGCAGTAAATAACTCGGTTGAGTGTGTTGCTGATTACACACCTCTACACAAAACACACCGCCTCGATTTAGTAAATGAGATGATGCTAACTCATCTCGAGGCCTTGGTCCGAAGTTGGACTGTTGCACCAGTTATTTATTTTATTTTTAACATCGCACTTTGAAATCTTTTTGATAATCGTTTCTATGGAAGAATATCAATAATAATAAAATGATTTAGTCACATTTGGAAATGTACTATAACAATGACTGATCCCAGACTGAGGATATCGCTAAGTGCAGAGAGCTGGATTATCAAAAAACACAAGGTCATCACGAACTTTCTAAAATCGTAAAAGATAGTGAAAGCTGCGCAACGCTTGTAAAGATATGGCTAATTGTGAAAATTACAGAAATAAAATTTTTACCACAATTTCATCATATTTTTCATCCGCATCTATACAGAAGTCTGATGATGTCATTATGACTAAGGCTACCGGAAAAGTTGCACTAGTGTTTCTTTAACACGACCATTTTCCCCAATGATAACCTCATATTCGATTTCCCAACCTTCTTCCATCCGTCAATTTTAAGAGTCGTATACTCGACCAAACTGGATGACGTCTAAAGCACATCTTTTGGTAAATTATCCTCACTACCTTTTATTTAATCTCAATCCATCCGTCTGTGCATCCAGCTATACGACCACCTATGCGATATACTGTGCTTTGTTTTAAGGGGCGAGTTCCTAGGTCGCGACTGAGCGACTTGCGACTGTGAAAAAAACTACCATAACGGAGCACTATTCGTGTGTATTTTATGTGGAAGTGTACAGTCGTACAACTACAGCCTGCAATCGACGATCCCCTAAACTTTAAAATACACACGAATAGCCTACCTATTTCAAAGTTTTTTTTTCCTGTTGCAGACTGACTAAAGAAAAAACTTGTGAGTTAATCACATGTCGCAGAAGAGTTGCGTCAGTGGACGAAGAACGGCCAACGTGACTTTCGTACAACTGATGCAAAGAAGTTGGGTTGCAATTGCATTGCATCGGTGGACGAAGGCCCTTAGTGTCAGTCTAGAAAGTTCATAAAAATGTACTTCGATAGCGATAGAGTGGTTGTAATGGATGCTCGGAGGTCGGGGGTGAGGATTGGTCGTGAAGGCATGAGGACACCAAGAAGTCGAGGGTGAGGACTGATCGTAAAGACATGAGGACACCAAAGGCGCAGAAAGATGCTCTCTAGATCAAGGGTCGGAAACCTTTTTAGGACAGTGAACCACTTCAAAAGTATCTTTAGGCGGGTCGCAGTGGGGAAAAAAAATATAAATATCAGTGCGACCGGTAGCTCAGTCCGTAGATGCCAAATGGGCGGGGGGTTCCGAAGAAAAGCCAAAAACACTTGCAACAATCATATCATATTATGTTATCGCCCTGATCCTAGAGAGCCGGAGCCGAGTGGTTGATCCAACCTGCTCTTTTCGATAAATCGACTGAGATAGGCAGTTTTGATCGAGGCTACGTACTCGGCAATGCCGAAGCATTCATTCTTCTTGAGCATCACTGACGCTTCCATAGGTTTCAGTTGAAAAAGACAGGTCGAAACTCTTTTGAAGAACATCGCGAAACTTGACGCGTCGGCGATTGAACCTACTCGAGACAACAAGTCGTCGATTAGACCGTTAAAATTTCCGATTCTCATTTTCAGAGCAATGTTGGCAACGGGATTTTTGTTTTACCTTTTAGCACACACTTGTAACAGTGCCCTTAATCGAATACCATTCGAATCAAGACAGTGCACTTGAGTAGATGATTTGATGACGTCAGTCATCGTTTTCGTCAAATCCAAATATTACACTTGCAGGTGTATCCTGGACCAAATGGCGTTCGAATCAAGTGCGTCTATTATTTCGTTTCGCTTTTGATGACATCTGCTACCGCTTTAGCAACGCCTAAAAGGTCTACTTTTTTCTTTCTTGGTGGACTAACCTACAAATACATATTGAGCATGAGTTGACTTGGTTCCTTTTTATGATATTTACGTTAATTTATACACCCTTAAGCAAGAGGCACCGGGGTAAACCGACCAGATTTTCCTTATGTAACCAATCAAGTGCTATTTGAGGTTATGTATTATAGCTGTGAGCAAATGCATCGTCGATTTTTTCTAGGCCTATTATGGACTTCACATGAGCGCAACATTCGCAGCATGTTCGCGTTTTTTAGATCCTAAATTTAAATAATTCGTTATTGCATCACGGGTCGCCGGCCACCGACCCCTATTCTAGGTCAGAGATCTGCAAACTAACGTTTGCGATTTGCTGCTGAAACGTAACGAAATCGACCCATTTTTGAAGCGATTCATATCGGGCGATGAAAAATGGGTTGTTTACGACAACGTCGTGTGAAAAAGATCTTGGGGCAAGCGAGATGAACCTGCACAATCGACATCAAAAGCAGATATCCATCAAAAGCAGATATCCATCAAAAGAAGATTATGCTGTCTGTTTGGTGGGATTTTCAAGGTGTTGTTTATTTTAAGTTGCTCCCAAGGAACCAAACTATCAATTCAGATGTGTACTGTCGCCAGCTAGTGAAATTGGACAAAAAAATCAAGGAGAAACGACCACAACTGGCAAATCGTAAGGGTGTCATCTTCCATCAAGACAACGCCAGACTCCATACATCTTTGGTCACTCGTAAAAAATTATTGGCCTTAGGCTGGGAAGTGATGCCTCATCCACCGTATAGCCCTAACCTTGCACCATCAGATTACCACTTATTCCCTTCACTACAGAACCATTTAAATGGAAAAACATTCGTCTCGGATGAGGCTGTCAAAAATGAGTTGATTCAGTGTTTTGCTTCTAAAGACCACACTTTCTTCGAGCGCAGCATTATGCAGCTGACTGAAAAATGGCAAAAGGTCATCGAACAAAATAAATAAATAAATAACTGGCGCAGTCCAATTTGAACCATGGCCTCGAGATGAGTTAACATCATCTCATTTTCTACATAGATCGTGACGGTATGTCTTGTGCAGAGGTGTGTGATCAGCAACACGCTCAACCGAGTTATTTACCCCTTAAATGGGTACTCATTTAACAGCTGATTGGGCTCATAGTCCGACACGTAAATCCCCTTTTTTATCGAAAACTACCACATTCAGTAGGAATCGAACCGGGGCCCAGTGCGTAGAAGGCGAACGTGTTAACCGTTGCGCCATCCGGACTACAAAGCCAATATATAATTGATGAATGTTTGTTGCTTGTATTTATAAAAGAAGTTTGAAAATCATGAAAAAAAAACCGAAATGACTTTCCGGACAACCCAACAGAAATTAGAGCTCAATACCCTGACTTAACCAAGTATAGAATATTTCGATAGCTCTCAATGGAAACTTTTATTAAGATTTTTTTTTAACTCATTAAAGTTATGGGCATTTTGAGAATTGAATGGCTTTGGAAAGGATAATTTGCTACTGACTTTTTTGGGATGTCTTTACAAATTAAATAAAGCAAAAATACAGCAGTTACAAATTTTATTAGGCGTACAACTTTGCTTCCGCCGTTTTCCGACAGACGGCTGCATCGGTGAGGGCTAGTCAAAATACGTAGTTCAAAAGTGTCGCAAAGTGAGTTTGGACGTCTGTGAACGTATCGACATCCCCGCATTAGTAGAAGTTGTACGACGAATTGGAAGCACTGCTCGATGAAGATTCGTGCCAAACGCAAGAAGAATTAGCTGAATCACTAGGAGTGACTCAGCAAGCCAGCTCGAAATGAAAACGAAACAAGGAAATTGGGTTCCGTACGAGTTAAAACCGAGAGATATTGAACGGCGATTAATTGCATGCGAACAACTGCTTCAAAGGCAGAATAAACGCCATTCTTAAAAATATTACTGTGTAAACAGTTATACCTATGTATATTTGAAAATACGGTTGTTGTTTTTTTTTGTGAAGGTTGACCACATCAGGAAGCAATTCCACTTTGATTTTGCTATTTGGCCCGCCTACCCTAAAATTTTTAAAATCTGACCTTTTGCAGGAAAAATTTGCTCTAGATGACTACAAGTGATGTGCGCTGGCAGACCAACCCAGTGATCAGGACTAGTAAGGTGCGGTGGTAGGTTGACTACATTAGTACAAGCTTAGCTGATCGACTACATTTTTATTAAGAACTATGTAGAGAGCCGAAATGTTGGATAAATTGTAAGTTCCATTTGTTTGCTCACAACATCAAAGCCTTTGATGGTGTGAGCAAGCAAATGGAACATTAGATCTAGTGTCCCTTACATAGTCCTATATACTGACAGCCAAGCTGCAATAAAGTCCCTTGAATCTTGTTTAGTCTCGTCAAAAACCGTTGTGGACGGTCGTTCTTGCCTTGCGGAGATGGGAGGTATCTATCACATTGCACTATGCTGGATACCAGGTCACAGTGCTTTCGCTGGTAATTGTAGGACTAACGAGCTCGCTCGGAACGGTGCAAACGATATAACACTTCAGACGGGTCGGGGTTTCGCCATGCCATCTCCAGGTGTAAACATAAGCTAATTACGACAGCGATAGACAGGGCTAACTCGAGATGGTTAAGTGGTAGTACCTGCCAAAATGCGAAGTTATTATGGCCCTTATTGAACAAAAACCGTACTTCTAAACTGCTGTCGATGAGTAAGCAACACATCAGGATAGTGGTGGGAATTATCACTGGTCATTGTTTTATCGGTGAATACGAGAGGAGGCTCCGACTTCCATACCATGATTTCTGCAGAAGTTGCGGAGACATAGATGAGGAGGAGAGCATCTTTCATCTAATCTGCACCTGCCCGGCATTAGCTTACAGGAGAATGTCGACTCTAGGTGAATTTGCGGATCTAGGAGACCTAGCTAATACAGATGTGGGTCGATTCCTGCGACTCGCTATTAGCTCCGGATGATTCAACAATGGATGACGGATGGAATTACACAATTCTAGGGCAACACAAGGGACCTTCTTTTGGTCCTAAGTGTGCTGTAAAGAGAATTACGGCAGCCCATCTTAAAATACCATACCATACATAGTCCTAAATAAATTGACTCATGAAAATCCTAAATAACTGAAAAAAAGAAACCGTGAAAGAGACAACAAAAACCAAATAGCCAAATTGTTAGTATTAGAAACAATGTATGAATATTAGTAAAAGATCACCACTTACCGTTGATTCCTGCGGCAATATCAAGCATGTATGATACTTAGATTCCAACGTATAGAACTCCTTCAGTTTGCCGTACAGAACTTCGTTTGAACTTGTATCGAATTCTGCAGTTTGCGAATTATTCCGTTGTAAGAGTTGTTGACTTGGTTGCGATAATTGTTGTTGTTGACATTGCTCCTGATGTTCGTCTTCATGTTCACCAGCAACAGCATCCGGTATCCCAAGCCGACACCCCCCATCGCCGCTCGACGACGATGGCATTCTAATCCACTCTCGCATCTCCGTGTCCACCATCATGGTGGCATCGATTGCACCGTTTTGCAGTAAAGTGTCGTTCAAACGAGCGACAACACTACCACTGGCGGCGGCCGATGATCCATCACAACTGGCAGCAGAGTAGCGTACAGGGACAGACATTTTGAGGGCTGGCCTAGTACCTAGTATCGATAACGAATCGAAAATATGTTTCAATTTGCGGTTTTTTAGGTTTTTTTTTTGTGTTTTTTGGGGTCACTAAGTACTAGTGCAATTTAGCTTAACGTTTGCAATTCCAAAACTTCCGGGTGGGAAGTGACGAATTTGCACAATGCACACACTTTGGACAATTTATACAAAATAAATAAACAACAAATAAATTTGTCTAATCCGTTTCGTTTGCAAGCAATTCAATTGTATGACCCAATTTTGTATCAGGGAATCGAATTTTAATTTGAGTACACACTGGTCAAGATTGGAAGCAACCAAGACCTTCGTACTTTTGTTAATGCTAAATAGTTTTTCAGATTTTTCCTTTGCGGAGGAAAATCTCAACAGCCCAACACCCAATGCGTTTGATGTCCTATATTTTTAATTGGGTGGTAAATCCGTCACGAAACTTGTACGCTACAGAGATCAGGCACAAATCGGTCGTTGAGTGAAGCTATGGAACGCCTCCTAAACAACCTTGGTACCTTTTTTATATTTTTGAACTTATTGTTTGTTCAAAAGTTTGTTTTTTTTTTGTGCACTCTCGTGAACAAGCGGGAAAAAGCTTTTATCGCAAAATTTTTACTGCGCACTTTTTACTGCTTTTCTTTTTGAGTTTTCTCTTTTATTTTTTACCAATGATACTGGCTGTAAGTAGTCGGAAAATATAGTGAAAAAATTAATATCAACTGAAAATTGGCTTCGATGTTTACCTTGAAAATATCAGGATAGTATTATGGAAATTATAGATGGAATAAATATACAATTAGGAAAACGTATCAGCACATATCACACGCACAATAATTTACACACGCACTCGACATTCTTATCCTTTCTATTGCACTGCCATTTTTATTTTGTACTGAAATTTGTCGCGAATTTTCTACAGAAATGAGAAAAATTATAAAAGACGCTACACTAACGGAAACATAAACAGAACTTCTTTGTTTGAACGAATCAACTGATATTCCGAACCTTGGTCTGACGCAATGTCTGGAAGTTCAAAGCGAAACGTTCGGAAATGAAACGAACACCAATACTATCATGAAATGCGTATTCCTTAACCAATCCATACAGCATAAACGTATTCATAGCAGCACACCCATACATTAAGCATTACAAAGACAGCACACTCACGTACGGACATTTTAAATTAAAACAAATACATAAAGAGGGGAATCATTTCAAGTGGTTCAAATCAAAACCAAACAGAAAATTTCATCAGCCACAGAGGCCGCAGTGTGCTTAGCTTACGGCAATCCAGCACCCACACTAATAAAAAATCTAGAAGGCAATACAGTTACTTATTCACTGTGAAAATAAAGACACTATTGAAATAATTGAGTTGCTCCATTCTGAAGGTAGGGTTTCGACATGTACGTACATACGTAATTGAATTATAGTGGAACCAATTGGGGACCAATAACATGCCAAAAGTACCCAAAAATACGAAGTGGGTCCAAGTTAAAATGTCATAGAGAAATAATAATAACCATTTTTAATTTTTTGAAAATTTTTTGAATGTTAGGCCCTAACCAGATTGAACGCAGAATGCAGCAGCAGCGGCAGAAGCAACAACAACAGGTAGATCTGTCGCGGTGACACAGCGGCGATGACAGATCTACCTGTTGTTGTTGTTGCTTCTGCCGCTGCTGCTGCATCGGCGTTCAATCTGGTTAGGGCCTTACCGCCAATTTTTCCGTATCTGCTAAGCGAAGCATTAAAAGTCAAACACTGAGCAATCTGATTCGACCGTCACAAAAAGCGCGATGATATTCATCGGCACTTTAGGACCGTCACATGCAAGTACACTTTAGTTTTAATACATTTGCTTTCAAGATGTCACTGATTTGCTTTGTAAAATGTTGCCCTTATTGTCTCGATTCACGAAATATCCGTATCTACCAGGCAAATGCAAGAATGCCCTTATTTTCTGACCCAAGGACTCAAAATACCTCATACATCAGTCATACGATACACATGTTGCCTATATATCACTTCATTGCCAAGAAAGTCCTATTTCCAACACCAAAAGACTCAAAGTGCCTTCAACAGTAGTCTGGTGCATTCACCTCAACTTCCCCAGTCATCATATCATACTCAGTCACATGATACCCATCATCTTGCTTAGATATCACCGTTTCATCTCATTCCCAAGAATGTCTCTTCCCTCACTAAAGAACTCAAATTGCCATCAGTCCTAAGTTACCAAAGGACTTAAAATGCCTTAAAAGTAGTCTAGTGCAATCGCTCAACACCCCCAGTCATATGATACCCATCTTGCCTGGATATCACTTCACTAGCAATAATGTATTTTACTTTTTTTTCCTCACCAAAGGACTCAAAATGCCATAGACTAGTCTAGTGCATTCGTCTCGTAACCACCAGTCATATGATACCCATCTTGTCTAGGTATCACTTCATTGCCAAGAATGTCCTTTTTTCCTCACCAAAGGACTCAAAATGGCATCATTTCTGACCAAAGGACTCAAAATGCATTTAACAGTACTCGAGTGTATTGATCTCATCACCATGAATCAGGAGATACCCTTATCTACAAGGTCTGATTTCCGTTTCATTTCATGATAAAGAAATTCTTAGTTAGTTAATTAGGGCCGTTTTCTCAATGTCTAGTTAAATCTTATCCTGTAGATAAACGATAAACGGCACTCATCTTCCGGTTAAGAATTTATTGGACAATAATTCCAAACAGCTGATACGGGTTGCTGAGATTTTGACAGCTAGAACTGTCTACGTTTGCACATTCAATTCAGACAATTAATGCAGTAGAAACTCAGCTGATTTTCTTGGCAGAATTAAGCCACATGTTCAATTCTATTTTACGTCTGTGCCACGTCTCAGCATTATTTTGTGGCTGAGTTGGTTTCAGATCCGTTTCCTTCGAATGAATATACAGAACTCTGTTCCTTGTGACCAGTTTAATTGTCTTATTTGAATGTGCAAACGTAAACAGTTCTAGCTGTCAAAATCTCAGCAGTCCGTATCAGCTGTTTGGAATTACTGTCCGATAAATTCTTAACCGGAAGATGAGTGCCGTTCAGCGTTTATCTACGGAATAAGATTTAACTAGACATTGAGAAAACGGCCCTTAGGCCCGTTTTCTCAATGTCCGGTTAAACTGCCAGTTAGCTACCCGGGACACTAAATTTAACCTTAGCGCATGCAACGCTCAAAATATGATAATGCAGTCCCCAGCGCAGCTAATGCAGTAGAAACTCAGCTGATTTTCTTGGCGGAATTGTGACACCTGTTCAATTCTATTCTACGCCTTTGCCACCTCTCAGCATTACAGAACGTAAACAGTTCTAGCTGTCAAAATCTCAGCAGTACGTATCACCTCTGTTTGGAATTATTGTCCGATAAATTCTTAACCGGAAGATCAGGGCCGGTTAGCGTCTATCTACAGGATAAGTTTATCCAGACATTGAGAAAACGACCCATAGGTGGAAATAGTCAGGATTCACTGCAGGCAATGCAAATGCAGTCTGACAGTTTAGGCAATCATAGGCCCGTTTTCTCAATGTCTGATTAAGATTTAAACTCCAGTTAAATAGACATTGAACGCACCCATCTGTCAAATTTTACAGGGAAAACAACAAATTTTATCTCGAGTTTAAATTTTAACTGGACATTGAGAAAACGAGCCATACAGTTTCGCTATTCGGTTCCGTTTAGTTTCTTTTCCTATTCTGCACTACTGTTCTGGTGCAAACTAACGCTACTAATAATTATTGTTTCGAGGGCAACGTACTTCCTTCTTCAGTTCAAGATCCCTGAACTCAGGTGTTGTAGATTAATTTACCCTTTTACCCATCAACGTATTACTTCTGGTTTTAAATCCGATTCTATATAAAATTTTATTAAACTAACAACTTACTAGCTCATCATCCATAAAACTACAGGGCATTTACCATATGGATGTCATTGCCTTTTGTGTACATTTACCAGCCGTCCTACAAAATCGCAACTAAACCAAAACTCACACACACACACTCATGCACAAAAGTTCCCATTCAACTCACGCCATGTTTCATTACCACTCATTCTCCCCTTCAGCGCAAGTACTACTAATACACACGAGCTTGGCCCGAATTTCAACATTGCCCAGGGATATTAACACAGCAAGCACCACTCTTGTTTTCATTTGCGTTGCTACTCAGATTCACACACAAAGCAAAAAATTTTCACTCACTTTTCCTATTTCCCAATATTGCGCTAAGAGTTGTCAATTTCAACAGTAAATACAAAATGTCGCCATGACCGTAATGTTTGCTTGATTTCCGTTAAGTTTGTTGCCGGTTGTCGCAACCAAACGACAAAATAATTGCCATAGAAACGTTTTGACTCAAATAAAAATAACAAATAACATTTTCAACACAAAACCAATACTTGAGTGAAAATCGGTTTGGGTTAACTCGACACCAATCGAGAAGAATCTTCGGCTCCTGAGACTGACGTCACGACCCAATAGAAACCTTTGTGTCTCTTTTCCACTCGGTGGCATGGACGTGACCGACGACAACTACACTATCATGGTCAATTTGGAGAGAGTGGATTTTATGCGTAAGCTCATTTGCAGTATGCGCGAGATGCGAGAGGAACGTAAACATACAGTGTACTGTATACTGTATGTATAGCGTTTGCAGTGTACACACCCGCCCATACTCCTCACACACACACGTGCAATATGGCTTGGCCAGTGTGTGACGAAGAGTGTTACCAATCGTTTACCCATGAATTCAGCTGATTAAAATTATGCCTCACAAAAGAGAGATCGAAAGGGATGATCCAATAAAATTCTTTTTTTATGAAATTATTCGATTAATCATCTGATGTTTATTCATAGATCATAGGCATATTTGATGACCGAAAATCAATACACAGTCTCAGCTAAGTTAACCAAACCTTAATGAGTCGGAAGATGTGGGTGATTCAAAACAAAGCGTTTTGCATAATCAGTCTTGACGTCAGTTGAAACCATGGCCTTGAACTGATGATGAACGAGTTAATTTTTATTTGCAATTCCAAAACCGGTTCATCTCTTGATTTACTAGACATCAATAAATTACATAATGCATATCTAACCGTTGCAATAGTCACCGATTAGATCGTGTAATTATTCCAAGACGAGTTCCCTACTGTCTAGAAGAATAATTTACTGAGCAACAGAATTGTCAAAAAAATGTTAGATAATTTCCGCAAATTCAAAGGAATTGCAGTTAGGTTAGGTTATAAGTATGTGCTGCCATGGGGATCCACGGCACACTTAGACCCGGAGTTGGGTCCATTGTGTTACCACAAGGGGGTGTCTTGTCCTTGGTACCTACTATACTACATAAAACCAGCCAGAATTTTTAATGAATCCATGGAGCCGGCTAATCTCCATTTCCGCCAATTCTCCCAGATTTGCGTAAAAGAATTCGTCAAGGTGTGTCCTTCTACTTGTCAGTGCGGGACAGTCGCAGATGCGAAACGCCCTCTTCTTCCTCCTCGTCCTCGCAGCTACGACATAAGTCGTCGTAGGGGAATCGAAGCCTTCTGGCATGATCTGTGATCAGTGGCCAGTGATGACGCCCCCACCAAATCGCCAATGTTTTGTCTATCCATCGACAAAAGCCTGGTCGTAGTACGTGCAGGGTCCAAACTGGGCTACAGTGATCTAACAGTACCACAAGTGTCACCACCTTCCCATCTAACGTTAGTCGTCCTACTCGTCTCGAGCTTGAGTAAAAGTTTACGCGCAGCCATGGGCATTCCAATGCTGTGGTGATCCTGTAGAATTACACCAGTTCCTCTCCTTCGAGCCAACTCGACCCCTTTTAAGTTCCCTTCAAAGTCTCTATGCCGCGGAATCCAGCACAGAGTGATTAAGTGATCGCCCAACCCCAGAAGGGCGGATGGGCATTCCTCCACAGTCTTCGATGTATTCTGGAAGAACTCCGGGGACCTGTGAAAGTAATATCCTTGACTGATACGACATGTCCGAGCCATTTTAGAGCGACAGCGATTGTCGTAACTTTCGCTTGGAGAACACTACAGTGATCTGCAAGGCGTGAGGAGTGGCATATACAATATTTAGCTTGTTAAAATACCACCCACCCCTCTGACACCTTTGGCGCCGTCTGTATATACAATATTCCTATGGGCTCCGGTCACGATATCCCATTTTGCTTCCAATGGGTTCGTGGAAGAATCAAGTTAACATGGTTTTTGGCAAAGGTGTAATAGTGTAAGCCGTGACACTCGGAACACCTGGTTTGCTCAGGATTCAGTGGATGGAAGCCTGTGGTTCAGCGTCAAAGAAAGCGAAGTCGATCGCATCTGCCGGAAAAGTCATGGCCAGCGTGTTTTGGTATGCGAAAGGGATCCTGTCAATTGATTACCTTGAAAAAGGCAGAACAATAACAGGCGAATATTACTCCAAACTTCTTGACCAACTGGATGCCAAAATTCGCGAGAAGAGGCCTGGCTTGAAGAAGAAAAACAATAATCTTTAACCCCCCCACCGTTACCAAACTTGAAGAAATTTGTTCCTGAGAAGCGCTTCGCATTCAATGAGAAGAAGTTGAGAGGGCCGTAGATGAATATTTTCACAGCCTCCCAGACTCTCACTTCGGAGAAGGAATACTGATGTTGCAGAAACACTGGACCAAGTGTGACAAGGGAGATTATGTAGAAAAATAAAATCATTTTTTAACTGGAAATCGCAGTCTTTCAATGTCAGGCCGAGAACTTTTTCACCTTACCCTCGTACATATTTTACCGGCGGGGAAAGCATATGGAGAAATCTGTTCCTTATCCGCTCTTAGGACCGCAGCCAATGGGGGACCAAAGACTATCTACCAGGACCGCGAGTGGAAGCAGTTCATAGTTGTGGAGAAAAGACGGTGTTTACAAACACACGCTTTTATACTCGCATATGTATGTACAGCGGACAAAAGTCTACGGCAACACCTTATATTGAGGTTCTGGTTAACTGGAAGCCTAACTAACGAAATTTGTTTATTTGCTCTGTCATTCAGTACATGTGCAGCTGCAACTCTATTATAGGTTTATCGCTAGTTTCCAGCTGTAAGGACCGCAAAATGTCATCGCGAAAAGAAATTTCTAGTGATTTCTGAAATTTGATCGTCCACTATAAAAAAGACAATGGGTGGTATGCATAACAATGAGGATATACTCAAGAGTGAAGTCTATTGAGGACATTCCTGAGTCTGCTATGTTCGGTGAATCGAGTGAAAAATTTGTATGCATAAAACTACTTTCCGCTCCATAGTGAAAATTGAGTGGAATTCTGTCAACTCAGCTTTACTCCACTCGACTCACTTTATGCATACCACCCAATAAATCGTGCTCGGAAATTGCGAAATTACTGAAACTAAAACGAAGTTGTTTATACCATTATCAAAAATTTTGAAAAGAGTGGTTCCATTGAAAATATGCCGCGAACTGGCCGACCGAAAAAACTTTCGTGCAAAAATAAGTGCTCCAGATTTGGCGAAACAAGTGGCTGCGGTAAGGAAAAAGGATGTCCATGCAAGAACAATCTCGAGAGCATTAAATTCTAATGGGTTTCAAAGCAGAACTCCACGTGAAAAAAAAACATTAATATCCGCAAAAAACCGACTTCTGCGCCTAGAGTTCATCAAGGCCCATATCAACAAGAACAATGATTTTTGGAATCGAGTCCTTTTTCTCGATAAGTCGAAATACAACATGTTCGGGTGTGATGGTCGCAGTAAAATATGGAGAAAAACTAATACGGCTTTAGTGTGAAAACACACCGCATCAGACAAAACGTTTTTGTCTTTTAAGACAAAAAACGTGTTTCATTGCAGCACACACCAAGCGAAACACAGTGAGACAAAACAAAACGTCTTTTTGTCTTGTTTCGCTTGGTGTGTGTTAAGATAAGACAAAATTAAATTTGCAACGACGACGTCCATAATTTGCGACATTTTACTTAAAATGACCAGCTATTAAGGTCGATTCGGACACATCAGTCACGTCAAGTCACAGTTCCGTCAGAACCGTCCAGTATCAGTCACAAAAAATATCGTTTCTTGAAAGTCAAGTGGCGCTGTCTACATTGAGCCGGCGCAGTCACGAATCGGAACCATCAGTCCCGCTTCCGTCACCGAACAGTCAAATTCACATTTCTTCCCAACGATATTTTTTGTGTTACGGACGTCAGTTTAGAAAGTGAACATGGGCGACGACGAAAAATTAATCGAGTTGGTTCGAAATTACCCCGTTCTGTACGATTTATCGCATAGTAAATATATGGATATAGCATATAAAAACAGGATACGGAAGCAAATTGGAAATGAAATAAAAATAGATGGTAAATCTAGGTACACTCGAGAGCATACACAAAAAATGACTGACTACGGTCTGAAAACCCTGACGGCTATATGTGGATACAGCCGCTATTTTGACTGTGACTTGACGGCGACGGTTATGATTCGGAAGGTTAACTGAACTGTGACGTGACTGATGTGTCTGAATCGACCTTTAAGCGGAAACGAATTTTTGTCTTTGAAAGACAACTGGCCGTCTAGTGGCAACGAAACATGTCTTTCTGTCTTTTCTTGTCTTTTTGTTTCGTTTCCTGCGGTGTGTGTTGCGCCTATTGCAATGTATGCAATTATCGACAACGAAGTTTGTCTGAAGCATGTTTGTTTCATTCGGTGTGTGTTGATAATATCCAAAGGCATGCATTATCGACAACCAGTCATAAAACGCATCGAGACAAAGACGTTTGTTTTGTTTCGTTTCTTCTGGTGTGTGCTGCCTGATAAGAAGCAATGGTCGGTTGTTTCTTGAGACAGAAACAAACGTTTTGTCTTATGCGGTGTGTTTTCAGCCTTAGAGACAAAAAATTTGATTCCTACTGTCAAGCACAGTGGAGGTACAGTCATTTCCACAAGAGCGTATACTTTGTAACTTTTTAATGCACCATTTCTCAAAGAGTGGTGGGGGACTTTTAGTTACCTGCATTCTTCCTCTTTTTCGCATTGTATAAATTTGGTCATTCTAAGTTCAAGTAGGAGAGTGATAAGACGTCAAGTGAAATGAGTGCGATTTACAAAAAACGATTCGATTAGTAAGTCATCCGAAAGGACCAAAAATGACACCTGCATCGGCCGGAAAGTACCTGAAAGTTTCGACACAGTTTGTGAATAAGTGGATAAAGCGTTTTAAAGATACTGGAAATGTAGACGATCTACCTGGTAGGGGTAAAACCCGAAGCACTTCAAGGCCATCATTGATATTTTTAAGAAAAATCCGTCCGTTACTACCTTAGTGCAAGCAAAGGAAATGTTATCGAAGAAGAATATTTACGTGTCCTTGAATACGATTCGGCGAAGATTACAAGAGGAAAACATCAAAACCAGGTATGCCTTGATGAAACCATTACTTACCGAAAACCAGAAGCGAAGACGTGTAGAGTGGGCTAAGGAAAACATCGATCGTGATTGGGACAACGTGATCTTTACGGATGAATCAAGTTTTGCTGTAAATACGTTCAGGAGACGAGTGTGATCACAAAAAGGAGAAGCTGTCGTGAACCGAACCGTTAAACACCCTGCGAAGGTCCATGTTTATGGATGCTTTTCTGCACGCGGTTTCGGAAAATTAATAACGTTTACCGGAATTCTTACTGCTGAAAGGATGATCATTTTGTACAAGAAAGGATCATTGAAGTCTGCTAGGATGCTATATGGCAACGACAACACCGATTGGTTTCTACAAGAAGATAACGATCCGAAACATAGAAGCCGGTTGGAAAGAAGAAAATAACATTCAAGTACTTGATTGGCCTTCGCAATCGCCGGATGCCAATCCTATTGAAAATGTTTGGGGATTAATGAAGCAGAAGCTTCAAGGAAAGCAAATAAAAGGAGCAGCACATTTAAGGCGAACGAATCGACAGACTACGCGGAAAAAATGGCCGAAAGTTGTCACCGAAGATGCCAGTCAATAATCAATAGTGACGGCGATTGGACCATGTATTAAATATAATTGCGAAAATGTATTTTGTATTTACTTTCAATAAAAAATAAAATTTCTTACTTGTAACATTTTGTTTTTATTTTGTGAGGTATACGGTCTTGTGGAAATGACTGTAATGTTATGGTTTATGGAATCATATAGCTGCATCTGGGGTCGGCAGATTAGCTTTTGTTGAAACTACTATGGACCGGTATGTTTACAAGAACCTGCTGGAACAACATTTCAGGCCATCAGTTGAGAAGCTGTACCTTGGAGGGAGCTTGATTTTCCAACAGGACAATGATCCGAAGCACACAGCACTTTTCGTCAAGAACTGGTTGTTGTACTACGCTCCCAGGCAGCTGAATACGCCTCCCCAAAGCCCGGATTTAAACCCAATATAACATGTATGGGAGCTTCTGGAGCGGCAAATTCGGAAATGTTGCATAAAAAATAAAAATTTTCTGAAGGAAGCGCTCAATACAGAATGGAAGAAAATTACATTCGCAGAAACTGGTAATTTAGTCGCCTCTATGCCCTGAAGACTGCAAGCAGTAATTGACGCTAAAGGGGGTCCTTCAACCAAGTATTAAGCCAGCAAATAATTTTAAAAATTCCGATACGTTTAGTTGGAAATTTGTTGTGTATAAGTCAGCCAGCACTGACTGCCGTAGACTTTTGTCCAGTAAATTTTTTATGTTTTTATGAATTTCTCATTAAGTTTGTTATGAATTTTTTTTTATAAATATATTTACGTTACTGAAAAAAATGTGCATCAATGGATTTTTGATTGAAGCTTCCAATTAACCAGAACCTCAATATAAGGTGCTGTCGTAGACTTTTGTCCGCCACTGTATATTGATATATTTAATATTAAAGGACATCAATATCAAAAGGAGACTGAACAATTTCATTGCCTCTAGGCTTATTATTTAAGTTCCCATGTAGTATAATTTCATAGTAAAATTAGATTGACTGTAGACTCTGTTGTCATCAGATCTGTTAACTTAAAAGAGAAAAAAATAAATTTTCCCGTTATTATGTTGGCACATCTGCTAGTACAGTCAATGAACTTTTAAAATTCAGTTTAAAATGTAACCGAAAACCCAAACACAATAAAAAGTTTCCATCAATTGATAAAATCAGAAATCGAGTCCAGTCAAAAATAATAAAAAAGAAACAAAAAATAATAAAAAAAAAGAACTACATCTCAAAGGTTATTCAAATATCCTAAAATATAAACACATTTGAGCCTTTTTTATTGTATTCCGGATGGCGCGTTCCAAGGCCCGACGTCGGGCTGTCGCGCCACGATGAGCCTTTTTTATTACTAATTAGTACAAAAGTCGTCTGACAAGAAATTCCTTTGTCCAGCTTAACTTTCAAACGAGTTTTCAAATCCCAAACGAAAATATATAAAAAAAAATAATGAGAATCGCAACAAATTGGCATGACGAATAAAGGCGAAGTTGTAGTTAGGTACGTGTCGTGTAGCACTTTATCTTCTACGAGTACGTATCTGTATCCAATCTGGAAAATGTTAAACCCAAATGTGTGTTCCACTTACACAACAAGTAAAATATGTTACACATATGTATATATTTCACAAAATGATTTCTTGATATTTTGCCCAAATATTAACGGTCCCACCAGGCATTATGCTAGTCTTGTCTACCAAAAGCGGGACTTTATTTATAAATATTTGCTCAGCGCTCCAGAACCGTGTGCGATAGCCTCACAAGTTCTTTTTGCGATAAATATAATAATATAATGTTGTAGAGCAAGTTTTGCGTTGTGCACACACATATTTAACCAATTTGCGCTTTATGTGTGTATCTGTATACACACGAAACTATATAGCTATAATATATAAATAAGTGTCTTTTGTACACACTACATACATATTTATATAAAGTAAAGAATATGCTTCATTTTTTTCTAAATAAAGCTTTTGGCATGAGAATCGAGAAAATTTGCAATGATATTAAATTTGGAGCTACGTGAAGATGTTTTGTATTTAAACATTGTGGGTGCTTTAGCTAATGATGCTGCAAAAAATGAAGAAAAAACGAGACTGAAGCGTGGATACCCTAGACCTATACAGACCTAGTAGTGCTACCAAAACTATAAATCGACATATGTATGCATTAAAAGTGGGTTTCTTATACTATTTTATATAGTCAGCTCGAGCATTAGTTTGGTCTATTATGCTATTTCCGACAGACGGCTGCATTGGTGAGGGCTGGTCAAAACACGTAGTTCAAAAGTGTCACAAAGTGAGTTTGGACGTTTGTGAACGTATCGACATCCCCGCATTAGCAAAAGTTGTTCGCATTTTTAATAAGATTCGCGATTCAAAATGCCTGTTTTCGAGCCAAGTTCTCGTCATTTGCGGGAAGTTTTGATCTTCTGCTTCCATTTGAAAAAAAAAAAACTACAGCTGAGGCTCATCGAATGCTCTCAGATACTTACGGTGAGGTTGCTCTGAGTGACAGAACATGTCGTGAGTGGTTTCAACATTTTAAAAGTGGCGATTTCAATGTCGAGGACAAGCATGATGGTGCGAGAGAAAAAATCTTCAAAGACGACGAATTGGAAGCACTGCTCGATGAATATTCGTGCCAAGCGCAAGAAGAATTAGCTGAATCACTCAGCAAGCCATCTCGAAACGACTCAAGGCCATGGGCATGATTCAGAAACAAGGAAATTGGGTTCCGTACGAGTTAAAACCGAAAGATTTTAAACGGCGCTTATTTACATGCGAAAAACTGCTTCAAAGGCAGAATCGGAAGGGATTTCTACATCGCATCGTAACCGGCGACGAAAAATGGGTCCGTTACGAAGCGCAGAAAGCCATGGGGAATGCCCGGACATGCCTCAACGTCGACGGCAAAACCGAATATTCACGACGCCAAGGTTATGCTTTGCATTTGGTGGGACCAGCTCGGTATGATATACTACGAAACCGAATGAAACTATCACAGGAGATCGGTACCGAACGCAATTGATGCGTTAAGTTGAGAATTAAAGGAAAAACGACCACAGTACCAGGAGAGACACGACAAAGTCATCCTCCAGCATGATAATGCTCGGCCACACGTCGCAAAAGTGGTCAAGACATACTTGGAAACCCTGAAATGGGAAATCTTGCCCCACCCGCCGTACTCCCCAAACATCGCTCCTTCCGACTATCATGTTTCGTTCCATGGCGCACGGCCTGGCTTATTAGAATTTTCGTTCGTACGAGGAAGTCGAGAAATGGATCCAACCATGCATCGCGTCGAAAGACGCCTCCTTTTTCCTAGATGGAATCCGAAAATTGCCAGAGAGATGGGCGAAAGTTGTCGCTAGCGATGGACAGTACTTTGATGATCAGGGTCACCTCCTGATTCGATTTAAGGCCGGGCCACATATTTCATGCACCCATCCGATCATACTCCTGTCCGATTTTGCCCCAAGAATCGGATCGGTGCGTGATTGGAAAGCGGTGAACACACATATCCGACTCCACTCAGATTTGCGGCTCTATCTTGATACAATGCTCACTCGCCATTCAAAGCTCAAACCAAAAATGCAATCGAAAGTGCAAAACAGTCCCATACGAAACTGAAACACAAAGAGAAATACACAAATACGCATCGATCGACACATCATGCAGTCGGAAAACGAATAGTCTACACAATCGGAGCATGATCGGATACTGGATCGGAGTCTGGTGGGAGTATGATTGGTCGCGTGTCGGAAATGTGTGAACTAACGCATCTGAAATCCCATGTCATTTCCCTCTCATACACTCGTCCGACTGTATGATCGGAGTATGATCGGATGGGTGCATGAAATATGTGGCCCGGCCTTTACCCATGTCTGTCTGTCCGTTCGCACGATAACTTTCGATAGAATGAACCTAGAGCGTTGAAATTTTGGTCAAATGTTGACAGTGTAATCTAGTTGGTAGGTATTGCAAAATTGGGCATGATCACACCAACAGAGCGCCTACCTCCCCTACATATGTAAAATTATTAGATGCATCTATAACTCCCGATTAAATAAACATGAAAAGCTCTAGCTTTGGTAGATTGCTCGTGAGGATAATCTTATATTCTCCTGGAAAAATAAAATCGATCAGTTGAAAACTAACGGTAATTCTCTTACAAAGAGCCCCGTACTACCCTTTTTTCACGTTTTTTATCTATAACTCTTGAACCAATGGACGTAGACACCTGATTTTTGGCATGTAACCCTAAGGTGAGAAGCTGCTCGAGTTTTAGTAAGTTGGGCATAATCAGATCAAAGGAACGCCTACCTCCCCTACAAATTTCAAAAAATTAAATATTATTTTAATTACGATAACTTTCGATAGAATGAAACCATATTTGCCTAGATGATATGCACTGCCAATTTCGCTCAGAGCGCAACCCTTTTAGGAACTGCAACATTCGGAATTTCAATGCTACCAAAACGTCAATAAGGCAATGCTATGTTAGAGATGTTGACGGGCCCATACCTCTGAAGAGGTTTAAACAATTAACATAGCAGAGTGAGGAGGTACAAAAGGTAAATTCTGTTTGAAACCCCACAAAACCACTACACAATTGGATTAAAGAAATTTTCAAAGATACGCCAAAAACACGGAGCATCATTAATCGACTGTACACCTGCGTCAAAAAAAATGCAGAAGCACAAAGGAAACAGCTGAATTTAAATTCAACTAATTATTATCCGATACTGACCTCTGACAGCACTTTCAAAGTATGACACTTAATCGGCACTTGTTTTATTATATTCATAAACACAAAATTCAAGCATGGGACATCTATTTTACTCAATCACTATGGCAAAGTCATAAGTCGATCGACAAAACAAAAGCCGACCCGCATTGAAGTTCAAAATGTACAATATGATACCTAAGCCCCCCACACATACACAGACAGTTACCTCAATAAAACATTGCATTAGGGGCAGGTTAGCATTAAAGAAGATATAACTTTCGAAACAAAAATCGTCAAGTCGTCAAATACAATATTTCACTTGATATCGTAAGCCTACACGGTACCTAGCTTTTTAAGACACTCGCAAAGTAAAGTATGTTACACGCTTATTGCAGGTACACACAACACAGGTAAGCCCCAACATTGTATTCAGTTGGAAACGACATTGCATATTTTACACTCTGCGTACAATAAATTTTACAATAGCAGCTGTTCGCTTGATAACTGTGCCGCGCCGTAGTCATGGAGCAATAGTCACCGTGAAAACGATGATCAACAGCCTACACCATGGGTCGGCATATGTTACGCACAGGTTTCAACTGAGTGTTCTTCAAATTTTCGGCATGAGGGTCATGGTAACCGTATACATACTCGTATAAATGAGTAGCATACACCTTATCGGCTTATGGTATAGCAACGAATCCAGGCGCCATATGTTGCAAGACCAAACCCAACTTTGAATAATGATGTGAAATTTCTTTGAAACCTAAACGGACCTCAAAAATTCACGAAATTTGGGATTTCAAAAAAGGCAGTCATGGACAATTTAAAATATGTCTGTACTTCTGTTTGAAAGACATCCACATCCAATAAAATTTTCGGTACTTCGGATTCCTCACTTTTAGAATTATCGGGAAATCTAAAATACAAAGTCACTCAAGCAAAGTGCTCGAGTGTATTTATAGATTTTACTTAGAAAAAAAAATACATAAGATAATAGAGATTCATGCTCACGTCGTAAACATCGTATTGTCATAAAGTTGTAATCTTGTCATTTCACAGTGGGGATGACAGAAGTTTACGACAAATAGGACATTTACGTGAATGTCGTATACGTCGTATTCATGGTAAACTTCTGTCACTCCCACAGTAAAATGACAGAAGGGGGATTTGTGCTCACGTCGTAAACGTCGTATTTGTCGTAAAGTTGTAAACTTCTGTCATTTTTCTATGGGGATGACAGAAGTTTACGACGAATACAACGTTTACAATATTTACGACAGGGAGCGTGAGTCCCCCTATAAAGTTGTAAACTTGTCATTTCACAGTGGATATGACAGAAGTTTACGACGAATACGGCATTTACAACAGGGAGCGTAAATGTAAACGTCGTCTTCATCGTAATCTTCTGTCACTCCCACAGTAAAATGACAGAAGGGGGGACTCATGCTCACGTCGTATTTGTCATAAAGTTGTAAACTTGTCATTTTACTGTAGAGATGAGAGAGGTTTATGACGAATACGACGTTTACGACATTTACGACAGGGAACTTACGACAAATACGACGTTTGCGATGTGAGCACGAATCCCCATAATAAATGATATCTCGAATTTTCATTGAATTGCTGCTCATTCGCATGGAAACAAGTTTCAATGGAGTTTAATCGAAATTAGAAACATTATTCGCGTTTCTTTCACAAAAGGGTCCAAGCACAATGCATATTCCTTAGCGCCACACGATCCGGTTGGCTTCTTTGAAACTAGTTTCAAAACTATCGGAAGCATTTAATGCAGAATATAATTAGGGTGAGACTGCCACCAGTTTTCATTTACAGTTCACTAAAAAGGGTTCATCATTCCCTTACAGCACTCTCCCTTTTCCAACGAGTAATTCAATGATCCTGAAATTAATAGTGACTACATACCTACATATTTCAAATCCTTATATTTACGAGTGCGTTTATTGCCGTTTTATTCAAATCAAATTCCATGGTGGCGAGTGTAACGGTCAAAGGAAATTGAGTATTTTATGGCTACATAAGAGCAAAATGTAGATGCATTTTTTGTCTCCCTCATTAAGTAGTCTGGGAGGCGAATTATTCAAAGCATATCGGTCGAAATTTCGAAATAAGTCTTTGATAATTGATCGGTATGCAGGTGGATTTTACATAATACAAAAGTAAGGCACATGGGAAGACTACCCCTATTTTACGGCATCAACGGAAGCAACGACACGTAACGGAACAAGGATATCGGTAAGTCCTTTATTGCTGTTTTTTTTACAAAGCAAAGTAAAGTATAAGTGGCATAAAACGCTATAGAGCAAATAAGATAAGGATAACGCAAAACAAAATAAACCTTAGTGTGATGCAGCTCCAAATACATCAAACACACTTTACTCTGAGCTGCCTACTAGCTCACTTCTTGGCGGAGCCTCCGGGCCCTTTGTTGAGACTGTCGATGAACTGTTAAATTAAGCTGTTAAGCAATATAGTGCCTCTGAGTCATCGTTGGACTTCTTTAGTCCTGATGACTCGAAACCCTTACGTCCTGACATGAATTCTAATCCCGACGACTCGTATTCGGAGAAATCCAGACTGACGGTCGCAGGTGAAGGAGTCGCCGCATGGGTTTCAACCCAAGTAACGGCTATACCAAATTAACGACGACACAAAGGAGCAAATATAGGAGGGCTATGACTGAGGGCCACTCTAAGGAAAAGGCCCGGGAAATAGCCCTCATACGCTCAGGGCCTAAGTAGTGGATGATGCGGGTACGCTCTGAGGAGCAATCACCACAGGTGAAAGAACAGGACTCGCGAAGAGTCCGGTGAGTTGTTGAATAGCCATGTAACAGCGGGTGTTAAGCTGGGGTTCTGCTCAGCTGATGCGAACACTACCTCCCGAACAACCGAGCAAATGACTCTGGCACAGGAGGCTATTATCGACATCACGATCGAGAACAGGCCCGATGATCAGAACATTGATTTTGAGGCCTGTGTTCCACGTATAGGTTGGCTCTTGCTGGTCTGCACTAACGCCGTGACAGCTGAATGGGTGCGGGTGTCCGGCCTTGGCTGAGAAGCGGAGGAAATTTCACGGTTCTTGGTTTTCTCAGGATCTGGAGGACCTTAAGGATATGAGCGTAATATAGCGCTATCGCACAGGCTAGTTTGGAACCTAGATGTTATTAGGCGATTTTAATGGTATCACAACGGACCCAGCGGTAGATAGATTTATGCTAGATGGGCCGTGGTCCATAAAACAGCCACAAGCACTGCGACAAAAAGTCCATTGTGCTATGCCCGGATCCTGAGGAACAGGACTAAATCTGCCGATCCAATTTGTTCATCTCGATAAATTGACCGAGTTTGATCGAAGCTACGTCCTCGGCCATGGAGTAGGAAATGCCGAAGCAAATTGTTCGACGGCAAACAAGACGTTGCTACGGAAGTCGGTTCTACGTACCGGAACGATCCGTTCTTCAACGGCCAAGAGCTGCCATACCCCCTCGATGCAAGAAGAGAAAATGTGGGTGTGTGTGTAATGTACATAACAAAGCAGTTTTTTATACGTTTTGGGAGCAACACACACATGCCGCTGCTCTCAACACTCCTCGTTCGCGCCGGAATTGAATAATGGCCATATTCCTTGGCCTTGATACCGAGAATGTGGAAATTGATCGAAACACCGCTACAACAACAACAACGGCGAGAAAGGTCTTCACATTCACAGAGAATGCATTCTGGGGTTTTGTCGTCGGCCTCACAGAAACGACAGCTTGCATCCGAAACGAGGCGCATTGTTTTGAGGTGACCTCGAAGACGGGAGTGACCTGTCAGAAGTTCACATATAATTCTGACCCTGTTTCTGCTCAGGCTGAGTAGATCAAGGGACCAATTACGAGAGTAGCCCGCAATGAACAATTTTGATTGTCTCATACCGGAGAGAGCTTCTCACAGCGAGGCAGTTCTCTCTCTCGCTCCCATTCCCTAATCCGCTGCCTGACAAGGCAGATAGGTATACCCCAGAAAGGGTTTGGGCCAATGTAGGGGGCCAATGTAGGGGGCCTCAGATGCCCGTCGGGCAAGCTCGTCTGCTTGTTCATTACCTATAATGTTGGAGTGCCAAGGAACCCAGTAGATTGTGAGGTTGTTGGAGGCCTGAAAGATGTCAAGTATACCTTGACAACACTTCACTAGTCTTGAGTGATGGCCATCTGGCTACCGACAAAGATTCCTATGTTTTTGTTAGCGTAGCGTGTGCTCTGGCACAGTCGCGCACAAACCTCAATGTGTGCTCTGGCACAGTCGCGCACAAACCTCAATGGCATGCACTTCCGCTTGGAAGGCAGTGGGCAAATTTTCCATGGGGATAAAAATTCTGTGGCCTGGGCCGACGATGCCCACACCTGATCCTTCTTCCGTTTCGGACTCGTCCGTGAACCTATTTATTGTGTTGGGATGAAGAGAACTGTTGGGATAGAGATCCCACACAGTTGACCGGGAGGAATGCCCGAAGCATAGCTCCCTAGTCAGGTGATCAGATGGCATGCTGAGCGTATTGTAACTTAGCAGCCAGCTAGTTTGTTCTGGATTCAGTCTGATTTGTGCATGGCAGGCTTTAAGCCAATATGAATGTGCAGTGGTGGAAGGTTACGCAAAGCCTCAAGGGCCGCAGTAGGACCAGAGCACATGTTTCCTGTTATTATGTGGCATGCAAGCCTTTGTATTTTAGTGAGAGTCTCCCTACCAACTGCGGTGGTCGTTTTTTCCACCAAACGACTGCTCCGTAATCAATAATTGGCCGAAAAATAGCTTTGTAGATCCAGAGGACAATGCGGGGCTTATTGCCTCACGTCCTGCCTGCAGATCCACAAGGCTTTTGTGGCCTTTCCTGGTGTTACCCTAAGGTGTTCTGCCTAGAGTAACTTGCTATCAAATGTGACTCCCAGATAGTTGACGTAATTTGCCATTTGGACTGGAGAGTTATACAAAGTGGGGCATTTCATTGCCCTAAGCTTCCTTTTCATCGTAAATGCGACAATAACGACCTTCGATGGACTGATCCGCAGTTCGCTAATGTTACCCCATTCCTGGACTACATGCAAAGCTTTCTGGATGATATCGGATAGGACTTCTTCAAATGCACCCCTGACACTAATAACAAAGTCGTCCGCGTATCCTTGTGTTGAGAATCCAACTGAGGATAATCTCCACATGAGAGTGTCAACAACAATAGAGGGGATAAAACACCTCCTTAAGGGCAGGACCCAGGGGTAGTCTATGTGTGCTGTTGGTATCACGATAGCCCATTTACCTAACCTTAAGTGACTGGTTCGAAGGTGAACCCAAATAAGCACTTGAGCGGCGTTCTGTTGCCACAAGGGCACAAGGCTAGTAAGGGAAGCAACAGTTCTTGTTTAGTCCACGTAGGGTTCGAATTGGAGCGCATCATCAAATCCAGCCCGCGGAATTGAGGAAACGTGAAATCTCTCCAATTCCTTTTTGTGATATTTCGGATACGTCCTCGAAGAAAGCTCTGCCTAGCCTAGCGCCCGGTGCCTAGCCAGGGCTAGGCAGCTGCACAGAATGTGGGTCAAAATATCCCTATCCGTCTCGCCCTTGCAGCTTCGGCAGTTCTCGTTGTGGGGGATGCTCAATCTAACCGCGTGTTCCGGCCAGTGCCCTAGCCACCTCTGGGTGGGTTCTACTCAAGAGGACGTTGGTTCGCCTTGGATTATAGGACGGCCATCGTTTCCTAGACGGGTAAAGCGCCCATCTAAAATCAGTCCATGACATGGAAGTGTTTGCATAATTCCTTTCTAACGGCGCACAGCGGCATGCGCACTTTCACCGCATAGGTTGCATGGAGTGCGGAACCTCGTCTCGCGAGCTTATCAGCCTCTTGAATTGGTATTTAAGTACTTTGGGGATACTTTATTTGAATAAATAGCATAACTGAGTTGACTCATCCTACATTCAACTTTAAGCATAAAGAGCTGGAAGCGTGAGCCTTTGAAGTAGATTTTTTTTCCTGATAAAATTTCGTTCATTACTTTTAATGAATTGGCGTTATCAAATATTTGGTTAGTGTCATTAGATCCAAGCCTTCTCCGTAGAGTCCAATGGTTAAATACGCACATATTGCGATTGCCATGCACTATCTTGAAATTTCTGTAAGTAATAGTATTATGATTAACATACTCGCGAAATACAAGCCATATATTGATTAGGAAATTTAAGGCTAGAAGCGTTACCTTGCCATGCGCGTCGTATCACATTTCAAGGTTCTTGTCTTATACAAACTATAATGTACATGTTTATTACTTAAAATGCGTCTTATCTTCGTGTGTACTTAGATAAAAACACACTTTTAGCGACATTTATCTTCACACTCTATTCAATGGTTTTTATGGTTACTTATATTTGTGGCAATTGATCTAACAACCGCTACAATTCGTGCATAAAACATTGATTTCTAACCAGTTAGCGAGAATCAATGGCCACGTCAGGGACGATGACAATACATATTGTTTTTATTGCTAGTAATTCAATCACAATCTATCGAAGCCTGCACGCGCCATTCGGCAATTATCCATGAAACTGTCGAAACGAAGTTGTGCTTCAATGCGTTTACGTACAATTCTTTTTAACGCTATACAAGCACATACTCGTGCATACTCGAAAAAATATTGAAATGGCAAAAGTGGATAGCCACATGAGCGGCGAATAAACAAGACTTGAACCAAGCCAACTGTGAAGACGGCTACATCAGATCGGCCTATTTCCATAGATCGATCGAAGTGCCTATTTTTGCGATCGATATGAAATATATATATACCGATTCGATTTGATACAAAAACAATGACCGAACCTCGCATGGAGTCAAATAGCTCCTCGTCGAATGAAAACACACATACGCAACAGTGGAGCCAAGAACGAGTACCACCTACAGAAATATCAACACAACAATGACGACTTAAGTTTGGCGAAGTGTGGGGCGTGTCAAGCACAGTAAGCAAAGCCATCGACAGGGGAAAACACATGTGGCAAGTGCCAGCCACAGTACACCTAAACGTCACAATGCTTCGGCAAAGGTATCGGTAAAGAAAGCGAGGAGCATACCAGCCAGACTAAAACCCTCGTCGCCTGAAACAGCTCCATCTAGAGAAATGACAGTCGCCAGTCGTAGCCCGTTAAGCAAGAGGCCCCAAGTCCGTAAACGCTTTAATGAAGAACTGTTACCAAAGGGCGCTGTTTGTTCTAAGCAAGATCGCGAGAAATGAAGTGGATACGTTTCATGAGCAGAGTACGAAGGACAATCAGGCAGTCATTGACGAATATGAACAACACCTAGTTGGAAGACGGCAATCGGTTCTTCGTACCGAAACGACCCGTTACACGGAACAATCAAGTATCATGGCCAAGAGCTGCCACAACCCCTTCGATGCAAGAAGGATGATCTGTGTGTGTGTCACACGCTTTGACTGTCCACTTTTTCTGGAAACTGGGAGCAACACATGTCGGCGCTATTGCTCTCAATAATCCGGCAGCTCCCACACGCCTAACTTCAGTCCTAAGATTTCAAGACCGAATCATTAAAAAAAACCGGCTCATAGTTAAAAACACCGGGTTAAAAACCGACTCATTAAAAGACCGATTCACCAAAAAACCTCGTAGGAGCAGGTCAGTTTTAAACAAGTGTGTTTTTGGTCGGTTTTTTGATGAATCGGTCTTTTAATGAGTCGGTTTTTAACCGGTTTTTTTTTTAACCATGAGCCGGTCGGTTTTTAACAAGTCTTTTTTCGAGTACTCGGTCGGTTTTTTGCTGAATCGATTTTTTAATGAGTCGGTTTTTTTTACCGGTCATGGTCATGGCTTTTATGACCATAAGCCGGTTTTTTTAATGATTCGGTTTTTCGAAACCGGTACTTGGGAATCTCGAAAACAGAAACGGAAAACAGAAGACCGGTAAATGAAAAGACTGGTAGCTTCTTCTACTACAAAATTTATTTAGTATCTGTATATACGTATTTCGGGAAGCAACATACTCCCATCATCAGTACTTAGCTACTACAGTAGCTAAGTACTGATGATGGGAGTATGTTGCTTCCCGAAATACGTATATACAGATACTAAATAAATTTTGTAGTAGAAGAAGCTACCAGTCTTTTCATTTATTTAGACAACTACAAGTATCGGAAACAGTTTCAGAAGACCGGTCTTAAACCGGTGGACCGGTTTTAGGAACAGGTCTACCAACTCCTACTGCGCTATGGGATAATCTCACTGAGGCCGCCGACTTTCTACACCTAGACACTGACGAAAACACGGACAACCAAACTTGGTGAAACACACACTCATCGGATATCAACTCGTCTCTACAACAACAACAATGGCAATATAAATCACAACCGAAATCGGAGGGGGTATCTACGCGGAATGGATCTGAGGATGAGATCGCTCAAGCCGTCAAATCAAACCAGTAATCGAAGATCAAACCTCACCAGACAGCGCAAAACGACAGCCAGAATCTTCAGCGAGGTGGTAAGGAATCAACTATCAGTGGCATTGTGGAACAGTGTGTGCAAAATGGCGGAAGTCGCACTGTCGGATATGGTACTGTACTGGGAAACCATGACAATCGAGGATCAACCCCCGCTTTGTCCCGATAGCAACTTGACCGTTCAAGGGTTCCGAGTGGTCGAGTGACAAGGCATACATGAATTTTCATGCGGGACTGCGTTAGCAGTATCGGTGATGCCGTGGGGGGCTTAAGGCTGAAGCTCATCCCAGCAGCGGAAATCCCCGAGAGACCACTCGCATCTGGTTGCCCAAGATGAGCATCAATAACGCAAAGCTGCTGCTTTGTCTACGCCTGCTTAAGCATGAAGCTTATCCCAGCAGGGGAAATCTCCGAGAGACCCAGGACTCTCATCTGGTTACCCAAGATGAGCATCAATAACGCAAAGCTGCTGCCTTGTCTGCGCCTGCAGATGATCTATGCAGAATTGGAAGATCCTCAAGGCAGAGGAACTCCATTCTAACAGCCATACCTTTCTCCTCCTCATCAACGTTATCGTTCAAAGCGTTAGTGTTTCTCTGATAGACTCCTCCCTGCGGAATCATCTACCCCCGCACCAACGTAGACATTCAGCTCTTAAATTTCATGATGGCTTGATCAAGACCACAGGTGAGTCTCTCCCCCCCCCCCCCCTGCGTTCTCGATAGCCTTCGCGTCCTTCTTTGGGCACCAGGCACCATAGCATCACCCCCCCCCCCCCCCTTCTCTGCATTACCGCTTTCTGCGTGAGTAACCCTCCACTTGGAAGGATCTTTCATGCATCCATTTTGCCTTTGCAGCCTCTTCAAAATGCTATCCTTGCTCTCAGTACAACCATGAGCAAGGATGATCATCTTTACCTCGTCACGCAACGCATGCAGGGTATCCACCCTCAGTTTGGCGCCTTTCCATAAATTGGTCAGGGTTCCTACACACACAAGAGAGACGCCTTAAAATCGTTCAGGTGTGTCGTCCCTGGGTATCACCGACATGTCGCTGAAAGGGACATGTCAGTGATACCCAGGGTAAGGTCTCTTCTTGCCACTTGTGCAAAAGATTGCTTTCCTTGGTTACGTTTCCTTTCCTTGCTTGCCTTCGGCCTCTCAGTAATGTTCCCACTACCGCTCGGCCGCTGGATCACACCCTCAACTGTTTCACCTTGGTTAACCTCTCTTGCGGATGGTCCACCAAGTGAAACAGCCTTTCCGCAAAAACTCTTCTCCCCTCATGGTTGATCCGGTTTTGAGTTTCCAGGGTTGCCAGGACACCACATTGCGGTGCACCCAGACCACCACTGGCTCCGTTGTGATACCCCCTAGATACAGCATACCTGAGCTTATCTCAATCGTTAAACCAGCCAGAGCTGGAAATGAAGCGATGAAGACGACAGACACTGAACTGCCTTTAGGTCGTCCAGATCGACAAAAAAAGTAGGACCCAAGGATATCTCTCCTACGTTCCGCCAAAGCAGGGCAAGTGCACAGAAGGTGTTGGCAGCTTTCCTCCTCCTCTATGTCCCCGCAGCTCCTACAGTAATCATTGTGCGGGAGTCGAAGTCTTCTAGCATGCTCTTCGATCAAACAGTGTCCAGTGATAAGCGTCACCACATTTCTCAAATGCCGTCTGCTCAGCATCGTCATCCCGTAGGATCGGATGGGATCAAGCTTAGGCCATAATTGCCTAGTCGCGACATGTGGATCCACTACCCCATCTGGCGCTGGCTCTGTCATACGCCAAATTCTGCGTAATCATTTTGCAAGCTGCGAGAGGCATCCCTGTTCTACGCCACCACTCCCTGATCTCTTTAGTCGTTCCCACCCGAGCCAGTTCGTCAGATTTACTGGTCCGGTATCCAGCACAGAGATGTACTGCAGACCAATACCGTCTTTGATGTAACCAGGACAGAGCTAAGCGCTTTAATTGCCAGTTGACTGTCCGTGAATATTACAAAATCCCTAGTGGATACAACATTGTGCGCAAGCCAGACTAGCGCCTCGGAAATTGCTACAACCTCCGCCTGCAAAACGCTACTGTATTCCGGAAGGCGGAACGGCAAACCAATGTTCAACTTCTCCGAATACACTCCAGCTCCAACGCCTTCCTCGGTCTTAGAGCCGTCAGTAAAAAGGCTAATGGCATTAGATCCCAAAAAGCGCGTTCAGACCACTCATTTCTCGCCGGGATCAGGCTTGTAAAGAACTTATCGAACAGGAGTTTCGGAGAGATGTAGTCTGTCATAGTGTGGCAGTAGCGTGAGAAATGGGTGGTAACAGCAAAAGTGGCTGTCGATCAAACGCTCCAGCATCTTCAGCAGAGTCGACGATAAACTTATAGGACGGACGTCCTCCTGACGAGGGTATGAGCCTCTTACCTGTCTTCGGAATAAAAACCACATTCACATCCGACCATTTGCGAAGACAGTTTATCTGCAGTTTTACTGCGATCTGGTTTAAGTTTAGATCACTGGACCTTCAAAACAAGTGAACTACAATAGCTGCCTACATGAACTTTGGAAAACATGCCCATCGCCTTTCGCACCGCTACCTCGTCTTCGACCAGGGACAATTTGACTTTTGGACATCCGTAAATGTCCAGCATAACAGAGATGTCCGCTTATAAGGGAATCCAACTTATGAATGCGGTCCAGTATTAAAAAAAACTCCTTTATTCCTAAAGATATCTTTATCAAATTTCAAAGGTACTGTTTAATTTCGCTTTCAGGTGTATGGTAAACAAGACCAGAGAGGAGTAGGAACACAGTGATTTAGGTGGTAGGCAGACCCGTAATCGCACCTGACGCTATATGCGAAAGTTGCGTCAGATTTGATATTAAAATTAGTTTAGTTGTTTTTACAGACATGATGATAAAAATTTACTCTCCGTACATACACAAAATCAATTTTTGTCTTGTCAAAAATGTGTGCCTGTTGATTACTGCGTGCACTTGCAAACACAAGTGAAGAGAAAATGCAAATATTTGGAATTCCAATAAACATACACACCCCACATCGGCGATTTCCCGCTTTTCATTTTCACTGCCGGATGAGTGAACATTTTCACTGATCTCGCGGCAAGTCATGTGCGTGAGCGAGGCAAGTGCTGAAGAGCGCCGGCCCAGCTATAACGGAACACGACTCAACAAGTCAAACATACGAAAAGTTTTCTTCGGCTTATCGCGTTTGACCATGTCTACGTTTCTACAAGCTACATGTAGAAGTCTCTCTGTGCCTATCGGAATTTCCATTCACATGCCACTACGACGAAGGTCAGACAATTGTCCGGTACGTTCTGGAGAAAGACCTGTCCGACTTGAACCATGGAATTTTCGAGAGCGAGACCCAAAATAGTTGTGGCTGTGCAAACTGCCCCCTATCCAAATCCAAACTCGACGCCCTCGAACCTTACGTCAGAAGCGACTCCAGCGAATGGAGACGATCGTTTTTTTCATTAATTGCGCAAGAGCGGGAATAAGCGACAAACGCGGATTCGGGCCAAAGGGCTCTTCGGAGGCTCAAGAATGATTTTCCCTGCCGGGAAACCAATCACACTTTGCACAAAGCTCTAACATATTTCCATATTGCAAAACTCGATACTAAATATCTGCATATATCTCGCCTACCACGCATTTCGCATTCATTCACTCATCCACTTCACACAGTTATCTGGCACACTCAAAATAGACCACCATATTGGATTTCGCCATCGCACCCACCATCAGCAGCTTTTCTTCCAGGCGAAAATTCACAGTTCACAGCACACAAACTTACCCGGATGCTTCTGATCAGTTTTCAGGCTTTTAGTATACTCGTCACAAAACAAATTAATCTTTAAATTTACTGAGAATACACCATTTAAGAATCTTTTTTTATCGCGCACTGACAGCAAACGATACTTCGTCCAAGTTAGGAGTCCGGAATGAAATTGACGAAACTTGTCCAATAAGAAGTTGGTCGTTTTCGTTAATTGGTTTGGCCATTAGTGACGGGGAATATATCTGAACGAAAGTGCGTGCGGGAAAATTAGTTCGAAAATTTATGGTGTGAGTAGAGGATCAGATTCCCTGCTAAATGCAGCAGGGAAGCAGATTCTCTCCTCTACAGGAAAATGTTTCAGTTAATCCTTTAGCAGATTTTCTAGCGGCATCTAGTCGAAAACAAATTCTGCCAAGTGCTAAAATGCTTTTTTATTCATTTCATTCATTTGGACTCGGTGTTTGATTTTGATCTTTGATGTTGTCATGAGCGAGGAGTTAACAGCGGCCTCGTCTTCAATATCGAGTCCAAGGAAAGTTATGGCTTCGAATGAAGTCTTCTGTAAAGCTCTAGGTGTTATATTACGTTTACACTATCCCCAGATTACTTCATCTGCGCCGGCTGATTTATATTACGTTTACACTATCCGCAGATTACTTCATCTGCGCCGGCTGATGTAATCTGCAACTGTCAAATACATACAATTTTAAACTCACCACACCCAGATTAAGCAGCAGATGAAGTAATCTGGGGATAGTGTAAACGTAATATTAATATTACGTTTACACTATCCCCAGATTACTTCATCTGCGCCAGCTGAGATAATCTGCGACTGTCAAATACATACAATCTTGAACTCACCACACCCAGATTACGATGCAGATGAAGTAATCTGGGGATAGTGTAAACGTAATATAATCTGGAACTGTCAAATACATACAATTTTAAACTCACCACACCCAGATTAAGCAGCAGATGAAGTAATCTGGGGATAGTGTAAACGTAATATAAACGTAATATTACATGGCCCTCAGACGATGCAATATTTTGTACAAATATTTGAAGATACATTTTTGAGCAAAATATTAGGAGGATTCACGCTCCCTGTCGTAAATATCGCAAACGTTGTGTTCGTCGTAAACTTCTGTTTACAACTTTACGACAAATACGACGAGAAGACGTTGGTTCGAATTCTGATTGGAACGGCTTTTTTTCCGAGTGTTCAATTCATTTTAAACGTTCATCAAGTAATATTTATATATTTATTGGTGGTGGTGGTGGTGAAAAAACATCCCTGCAAGAAATCGCTACCGCTATTTTTACTAAATGAATCCGCATTTTTCCCCTTTGTTATATTCTGTGTTATGTTCGTCAACTAACGAAGAATAGAGATAACAAATCATACACATGGGGCACGGTGAAAAGTATATACATAATAGCCCCCATATACTATGCAATCCATCGTCAGATCGATCGCCTAATATTACGTTTACACTATCCTCAGATTACTTCATCTGCGCCAGCTGAGATAATCTGCGACTGTCAAATACATACAATTTTGAACTCACCACACCCATATTACGCTGCAGATGAAGTAATCTGGGGATAGTGTAGACGTAATATAATATTACGTTAACACTTTTATAGTGTAATAGCCGCCTAATATTACGTTTACACTATCCCCAGATTACTTCATCTACAGCGTAATCTGGGTGTGGTGAGTTCAAAATTGTATGTATTTGACAGTCGCAGATTATCTCAGCTGGCGCAGATGAAGTAATCTGGGGATAGTGTAAACGTAATATAATATTACGTTTACACTATCCCCAGATTATATTACGTTTATATTACGTTTACACTATCCGCAGATTACTTCATCTGCGCCGGCTGATTTAATCTGGAACTGTCAAATACACACAATTTTAAACTCACCACACCCAGATTACGCAGCAGATGAAGTAATCTGGGGATAGTGTAAACGTAATATTACACTATCCCCAGATTACTTCATCTGCTGCGTAATCTGGGTGTGGTGAGTTCAAAATTGTATGTATTTGACAGTCGCAGATTATCTCAGCTGGCGCAGATGAAGTAATCTGCGGATAGTGTAATATTACGTTTACACTATCCCCAGATTACTTCATCTGCTGCTTAATCTGGGTGTGGTGAGTTTAAAATTGTATGTATTTGACAGTTCCAGATTAAATCAGCCGGCGCAGATGAAGTAATCTGGGGATAGTGTAAACGTAATATAAACGTAATATTACTTCATCTGCAGCGTAATCTGGGTGTGGTGAGTTCAAAATTGTATGTATTTGACAGTCGCAGATTATCTCAGCCGGCGCAGATGAAGTAATCTGCGGATAGCGTAATATTACGTTTACACTATCCCCAGATTACTTCATCTGCAGCGTAATCTGGGTGTGGTGAGTTCAAAATTGTATGTATTTGACAGTCGCAGATTATCTCAGCTGGCGCAGATGAAGTAATCTGCGGATAGTGTAAACGTAATATAAACGTAATTTTAGAAAAGATTTGCGACATGGACGTTGCTTGTTTCAATTACTTTTCTAATATGCTTGCACACCTTCCCCCTTTAGCGGCTAATATCATTCATAAAAGTTCTTTTGAAATATCGTTCGTCAAATATATTTGTAAAAGAACTTTTATAGTGTAATAGCCGTCTTATATTACGTTTACACTATCCCCAGATTACTTCATCTGCGCCAGCTGAGATAATCTGCGACTGTCAAATACATACAATTTTGTACTCACCACACCCAGATTACGCTGCAGATGAAGTAATATTACGTTTACACTATCCCCAGATTACTTCATCTGCTGCGTAATCTGGGTGTGGTGAGTTCAAAATTGTATGTATTTGACAGTCGCAGATTATCTCAGCCGGCGCAGATGAAGTAATCTGCGGATAGTGGAAACGTAATATAATATTACGTTTACACTATCCCCAGATTACTTCATCTGCTGCGTAATCTGGGTGTGGTGAGTTCAAAATTGTATGTATTTGACAGTCGCAGATTATCTCAGCCGGCGCAGATGAAGTAATCTGCGGATAGTGTAAACGTAATATAACCTGGGGATAGTGTAAACGTAATTTCATATTACGTTTACACTATCCCCAGATTACTTCATCTGCTGCTTAATCTGGGTGTGGTGAGTTTAAAATTGTATGTATTTGACAGTTCCAGATTAAATCAGCCGGCGCAGATGAAGTAATCTGCGGATAGTGTAAACGTAATATTATATATAGTTGACTGCTTGTCATGACGTGGTTGTTTGATAAACAGCCGACCTTGCGGCCTGGTACACCGCCATCACAGTGACATATAGAAGGAGATGAAACCCCCATTTAAAGCGCGTTGACATGATCAAACTACGGTTTGACAAACCACCTACTTGAACGTGTGAACCCCTTGTCAAACTGGTTTGATGTCTGTCAAACCGTAGTTGGACGGTGCTCAACTTTTCTTCAAATGCTAGTTTGTCAAACCGTAGTTTGATCATGTCAACGCGCTTTTACTGTGTACAAAATTCTGGACGTAATTCCACCACATACGAACTTGCAAAAAGTAAACAGAGAGACACATGCCCTCCACTGCGCAACACCCGCGCAATCTATATAAAAGCACAGGAAGCACAAAAGATGTCATCCCCTCTCCTACTCCTCCTATTGGAACAATAACATTCCAGTCTGTCTCTCTGCCGCGGAACACCCGCCCGGTCCATATAGAAGCACGATCGATGTCAAATTTCCATCCCCCTTCCTACTTCCTCACTTGTGCCGAATTACTTCGTTTCTCTCACTTTTTCATTTCCTCTGATTCTCTCTTCAAAGACCGCCATCTATTCTAAATGCAGTGACGTCATGCTCTTTGACTTTTAACACTGCCACCTACAATAAACTGCCAAGACGCAAATATTTACATTCGCGTATTCGCATTTGTCTCGAGAATTGGACGCAGGGTGGTCTTGTCGGCTTTATCTCTATTCCCAGTGCAACTTCGTTCCTCTGAAAATTAAGATGATTTTTTCAAAATTAACTAGTTACAGCGTCAGCCTTGCGTCTTTACGTTCTTCCTACAGATATCTGGTCCACGGAGTTTCGGTTCCGGCGACGAAAACACAGTACGTAATCCACAAAGCATTACCAAAGAGGATAGATTAAATCTATACTATCGAAGGTAGTCATTTGTTTACTGTGTTCTTGTGTTTTAGATGCCGCAGATATTCAGAACAATTTGAACGTAGGGCATCGAATGTTACTCCAATGACTATGGCAGAAGGTTAGTATACTATAACAACTTAGATAATGAATAAATAAGAAAAATGGACGAAATCCGGCCTAGTTCCATTGATGACGAGTTCTTTTATTTATATAGCGAGATGCAGCGTAAATGTTAAAAATAGAAATTATTTAGAGCAACAGATGGGATCAACACGGGATATTGCATAGGTCCTGTGATTGACTGCTAATGTGGCACCGGTTCATGAATTCTAATTGAAAACTTGGCTCTACGTACTTTTCACGCCAAGGCCTTATCGCTTATCAAAAACTGAACTTTGCTTGCACCTATTGTAGTAATTACCTTATCTCAGTTAAGTCTATCTATAAATAATGCTTATCCCCATAACTGTTATGTTAGTTCACACTTGCGACCAAAGCATTTGATCTGGCCAGATCACTTGATCTGAAACAGTCAGATACAAATGTGAGATTCAGATCAAGAGTTTAGAAGCAAGTGTTATAAAACCTTGCTCGTCGTTCTAGGTTTTACATCGTTTTGTGGTAGATTTTTAACCTTTTTGGCCAAAATACGATCCAGTCTCGCAGCCATCTCTCTCTAATTGCCTTGACACCTCCAGGGGCATGGGCGCGTCAACATCTCTAGTTTCAATAGCATATCTACTTTTCGGAAGTGCAGTTGCTAGCATGCACCACCTATCCGCGCAGTCTTTTTACTGACAAGCCCGGAGCACTGTGAGAGTTCTATTAGTACTCACAGGCAGTTTTTTTTTTATCGCGCCGAGGTTTGATCTCCGAGCTCTAGATTAGTATCGTAGAGAGCTGACCGAACAATCACGGCCACACGTAGCCATATCATTAAATTATTGTGGTTACTTTTAGCCAGGCTGAGAATTAAAGAGATACATATATGATTTTTTTGTTTTTGTTCTTTTTTTCCAGTCAAGCATAAGATAAGAGTAAGTTTAGGTTTACCGCTAACATACAGTCCGACACCCGTTAGTCGGGATCACTTGACAAAGTACGAGCCAAAACTGGAAGACCTGCCACCCCGAACAATGCAAGATTCCTTCACATCAGCCATTATACCGCTCAGCACTGATTTACAATTGCGCGATAAATACACAGCGTTTCTTGGTCGCCTAAGACTGGGAAGATTGCTGGAGGACATGGATATGTTCGCATGTAATTACGCTTCCAGCTCATTTTAAATGATTGCAACTTACATTCAAAATATTTCCAGGTTGGGTGTGCCATCAGCACATTTACAGTCCCAAACTCGATTCCAGTAATCATTTGCCCTACACGTTCGTAACGATTCTAGTCGACAGGATTGACTACTCCAATACCGCTGCCTACAAGGTGGACGAAGATGTACGGATCTCGGGTCATGTTAGTTGGGTGGGACGTTCATCCATGGAAATTGTCATTTGGCTTGAGCAGAAACTTGATGACAAATGGCAAAAGATCACAAGAGCGCTATTTCTGTTTGCCGCTCGCAATGCGACAAATACGAAAGCCGCTCCCGTCAATCCAATTCATCCGGGAAATGAAAGTGAAGCGAAAATCCTATCAGGCGGCGAGGAACGACGAAAGCTGCGTATTCAACTGCAGGAACTATCGCTGTTCAAGGTGGAGCCTAACGACGAGGAACAACGTCTTATCCATGAAATTTTCATGACCACCGTACAAAGTGATTTGGATCTGGTGAACGAGTCTGTTTTGCCACCAAACTCGGTTTGGCTGACGGATACAAAATTATCCAACTTTATTCTGACTCATCCGGAAAATCGTAATGCTCACGATAAAGTTTTCGGCGGATATATGATGCGTCAGGCGTTGGAAATGGCATTCTCGTGTGCGTATATGTTTTGTAGGAAGCGTCCTATATTGGAGCACATGAGTGATATTGCGTTTAGAAAACCAGTACCGGTATCGTCGTTTATCAAGATAGTGGCTCATGTGATCTACACGAAAGGCAATCATATGCAAATTGTGTGTGTTGCGAACATTCATGATGCGCTGAGTGGCGAACAGTTTGCCACAAACGTTTTTTATTTTACATTCTCCATTGCCGATGAATGTCCGGCTATTGTGCCGAGAACGTATCATGAGGCTGTATGGTTCCTACAGGGCAAACGGAAAATGGAGTATGCCCTAGGCAAACAAGTTTAAAGCTGCAAATTTTGATATTGGAATGTTGTATTAAGAACATGCTCGATTTGATGGCTCTATGAATTATCGCCCCCAAGAACTACCGCCCCAAAATGAAAATGTACAATCGCTCAATCTTTGAAATTGGCCTTGAAAAACAAAAGCTCATTCCCATACAAAACGACTGACCGTCAATGATCCAGGTCTTGGACCGCATCAAAGTTGAAAGTCAACTGCGCCCCTTTACGAGTACTTTTGTATACGCGCGTTCGCAACTTACGATCAACCCATAAAGCACGGAGCACTATTTGTGTGTCTTTTTCATCGTCGCCTGCGATCGACGCAGACTGGTGCCTAGCAAAACACACCTTAAAGCGGAATATTCTGTCTAGGATTTCCCAGAGTCGATTTCTGTTCCAAGGAGTAGGATCTCACGGCACTCCCCTCTCGCTAATCGCAAAGAGGATTTTCGCTTTAGGTAGTACTAAACCACGGAAATCCACTCTGGGAAACCTCAGCCAGGATTTCCGCTTCAGGCAGTATCAATATTTGGGGCGATTTTTCGATGTAAAAAAGGAACATTTCCCCCAGAATGTTCCGAACTATTGCCCCCAAAACGCTTGACGTGATTGTACATTTTCGATTTTGGGGCGATAGTTCCTGAAACATTAATTCATAGGGCGATATTTCAATGTGTTTAGCTATTATTAAGATGATGTTGCTACTCAGGTTATGTGATTGCTTTAAAGAGAATGTTTTTTTTTTAATTTGTTAGAAATATCAGCTCTAATGGGGTATTTGCTTTCACTCCACCATTTTGCGTAAAATATACTCTATTAATTTTTAAAATTGAATACATATATAAAACATATTTAATAGCCACAATATTGTGCGAGTATCTGTGTCTAGATTCAAAATATTGTGGTAAAACCACGCAGTCAAATTTTCGAGAGAATTAAATGATTAGCTCGATTCGTTTCGAGTCGATCTCTACTTAAAAAAAAAGATTTTAAAACGCGAAGCATGGAACCAATGAACAAGTTGATTGCCAATGAACAAATTGATTGATTGAAATAATCTGACTTTCTATTGCATCCTCCTACTTGCGGTTATACCATGGTATTAAGAAAGAATAAACGGATGAGGCTGTTAATTAGAATACTGTACTTAACTTCATTGTAACTTATTGTAGAATACAAAGTTTAAAAAAATTTCTAAACTAAAAACATTAGTTTTAAGTTCCAA
This sequence comes from Chloromyia formosa, assembly GCA_964017055.1. Lineage (NCBI taxonomy): Eukaryota > Metazoa > Arthropoda > Insecta > Diptera > Stratiomyidae > Chloromyia > Chloromyia formosa. The sequence goes on from OZ024817.1 coordinate 80,759,905, forward strand.
AATATGTTGCAATATTATCAATCATAAAACGTTTGTACAGTGGTACACAGTAAAGCTGGCGCTATTGAAAAAAATTACCGTTTCTGCCTCGCCCTGCAGTTAACTAAGTTAACTTAATAAATTTTAATTTTTAAATACATTTACAAAATGAGAACAATAATAATGTAGGAGCAATAAACTGTTGTAATCATGTGGATTTGTGTTTTTTTATTTCGGCGTAAAATAAGTCATTGGCCACTTTCATAAAGCGGGAATTATACCATACACCATCGTATCGTACCGTTCGTGACCACCACTGAACCATATCAATTTCATAGAACGGTGGAAATGAGATTTTTTCCGCGCGATCTGTGAGGTTGATGTGGTTGCGTGCTGGTCGCGAACCGCTTTGTCCGATTTGTCTGTGGCGACCATTACAATATGTTTTGCCAACAATATGGCCTGCATTCATAAATGGTAGCGCTACCGGAGCGCTTCCATTTTTGTTGTTGCGATACACTACAAAAATGGGACCGCTCTAGTAGCGCTACTAATTTATGAATGCAGGCAAAAGCAGCGTTGTAAAGCCGCTTGCTGTGCTCTAAATTGCAAAAGTGGGGCGACCGTAGTGCTGAGACGTTAGCAAAGATTAGACATTTCAAAGATACTGCACTTCATACGAAATAACGCACACAAATAAATCTCGCGGTGCCAATAATTCGAAGGTAAATCGCCGAGACGGCAACTATTCAGTAATGACAACTGCCTATAACGTTTTATTGTGTGAGTAGCATGTTAGTTGGCATTACTCCTTTGTGTACACATATGGAAACCAACACATACAACTACTAGGCACTTGCGTTAATTTGTATGAATTGCGGTATCTTTCTAATGTCTAATCTTTGACGTTATACGATTTTTGTTCCTATCGGTTCGAATCCAGTCCTGACCATGTTGTTGTTGTTGTAGCAATGGTCGGAATTCGGTGTGTTTGTTGGTCACATGCCTACGGATTCGTCTTCATCCCCGGTGCTGAGGGATAGAAAGTTAGCTGCCTCTATTGGGTTCTCCCACAGCGATCTAGGAGTCAGATGCGTGGGTGTAGCTGGGCAGTTACGGATGTGGTTTACGTCGTGAGTGGCTCCATTACATGCAGGACAGATGTTTGGGACGTCCTCGTCGATGCGGGATAGGTAGGAGTTCAGTCGTGAACACCAGCCTGACCGAAGTTAGGCGAGAGTCATTCTCGTAGCTCTCGGAAGTCTTTCCTCTTCTGGAGATATCATTGGTGGTATGGACGAGAGTACTGGACTCGAACCTAAACCTGCGATTGACTGATGAACCTCCTCCCGATGTATCGCTGCGATGGCCAACCTGTGTGCGCCACTATCAAAGGGTACCCTTTTGTATCCCTTTCTAGGTCCCTCAAGTCGCGCCTGACATGTCTGGGCGGCGGCGTCTTGTCCATAACGTTGGAGTTTGGGTGATCACTTCGGTAGTAACACACCAGGTATTGCTTGGCAAGAAGCTGGTTGTGGTCCCTTAAAGGCATCATCCTGGTTTCCTGATGCAGATGATCGTGGGGTGACGTCAGGAGACAGCCAGCAACAGTACGGAGAGTGGCGTTTTGGTACGTTTGAATTCTTTTCCACTGTGTGTCACAGATATTCTGCGACCACACAGGAGCCGCATAGTTGACCACTGATCTTCCGACTGCTTTATATGTGACCAGTAGAGTTTCCTTATCCTTGCCCCAGGTACTACCGGCCAGGGCTTTGAGGATTTTATTCCTACTACGCATTCTGTCGCACACGGTTGAGCGTGATTCCTAGGATTTTAGGATGGTTTATAGTAGGAATAGGATGATTCCCGATCGAGATTTGACGCTGTATCTTGACCTCCTTCGTCCAGGTTGTAAATAGGGTTGCCGAGGATTTAGGCGCTGAGACGGTAAGGTTCTTGCTTATGAAGAACGAGTTAAGCTCTTCAAGATAACTGTTGATGTTTTCGCACATATCCGCTATGTTGTTCCCTGTTGCCAGAATGGAGCAGTCGTCTGCATAGGAGATAATGTCGATCCCTTCTGGTGGTGTTGGGAATCCTGATAGATATAAATTAAACAAGGTGGGAGATAGAACTCCTCCTTGAGGTACACCTTGTTTAATCTTCCTAAGCTTTGATTTGCCGCTCCTGAATTCTGTATAGGATTGCCTGCCAGAGAGATATGTAATTGGCAATCCATTCCACTATTTGCGTCGGAAGCGATGAACAGTTGATGTCAGACAAAAGCGCCGAATGGCTGACAGTGTCAAAGGCCTTCGACAGGACAAGCGCCACCAATATTGTTCTTTGGCATGGACGAGCCTGATTGAGACCATTAGGGATGCGGGATGTAATGGCATCCAAGGCCGTGGTCGTACTGTGCATGCTTCGGAAGCCATGCTGGTGATCTGCGAGCTTGATGTGGGCCGTAAGAACAGGGTGGATTAGTGCTTCTAGCGTTTTGGCAACTGGTGACAGTAGAGTTATTGGACGATAGGATTCGCCGAGTGTCGCTTTCTTCCCAGGTTTCAATATTGGGATGACTCTCCCTTTATTCCAGATTTCCGGAACGATTAGCGAGGAGATGGATACATTATAAGTAGCCGTGAGATAGTTGATGGCTGGCAGATCGACGTGTTTGAGCATAGTCATTGAAATGCCATCTGGTCCCAATGCTTTCGAGTTGTTCGTCTTCCTTATAACTGCAACTACTTCGTCCGTGGTTCGGTTGTGAATCTTCCTACGAATTTTGCGCTTAAGTCTGTCTGGTGCGCAGTGGGTAGGGTCACTTGTTGAATTTTCACCGAACTGAATGGCGACGTTCCCTTTCTGTTTTGGTGAATTGGAAAGGGCACGGACTGTCGACCATAGCTTGCTCAACCCTGTGGTTAGATTGCAGCTATTCAGATGGGTGCTCCATTTTGACCTCCTGTGTTCAGCCACTTGCTTTTGGATCTCGCAGTTCATCTCGTGAATTCTGGGGTCGTCCGGGTTTACGCTCCTGATGCTGTCTCTCTCGTCTGCCAATCTGGCGGCAGTGGTTGGAAAGTTGGGCTGAATTTTAGGAATCCGTCCTGCAGGAATCAACTTCGCGGCCGCTTTGTTCAGGACTTTCCTTATGTTAGATTCGGCTGTACGAACGTTGGTTGGCGTTGGCAGATCGAGGAATTTAGCGTTGATATAGGAGGTGATACCGTCAGTCAGCCTTATTGTGGTTGACAAACGTGCGGTGTTCGACAGATATGATGTTTGTCGGTTTGTCAAGCCTTATTACGATTGGTAGGTGGTCTGAAGATAGTGTTAGGACCGGCTCCCATTGTATTTCGTTTATGAGGCTAGCACTAGCAATCGTGATAGTCTGGAGAACTGGAGCATGTACCGGCGATGCGAGTGGGGATGTCGTCATTTAGGGTACAGAAATCGGAGGCATCAAGCAGCAATTGAGATTCCTCTGGCGTCGTTGTTAAGGTTGGAGTGCCAGAGTTCATGGTGAGCATTAAAGTCATCGAGCAGGAGACGATGTTGACCGGTAAGAAGATGGTTGATATTTACATGGTATCCTGAGGGACAACTGGATACCCGCGGGATGTAAATATTGTAAACTTCGATACCAACATTACCCGATTTTATGGCGATGGCCTGCACTTCCATGGTGTTATCATTACTAATAATATCAATTTCCCGGTATTGCACGGAATGGTGAATAATGAAGGCAAGCCCTCCTCCAGCGTTGGTCAACCTGTCTTTCCAGACAATAGCGTAGTTGTCATATGTGTTGAGGGACGAGTTGGAGTGCAGTTTCGTCTCCTGTATGGCTCCAACTTGGATGCGATGTCTGTCCATAAATCATACGAATTCGGCGATCTTGTTCTGCAACCCATTGCAGTTGAGTTGGACGAGTGAGAGCGTACTGAAGATGGCAGTCGGTGGTGTAGGCGTAAGATTGTGTTGAGAAATCCTATGGGAGCTGTTAGCAGGAGTCATCGGGGATGGCTGTAAACCTGTCTGAGCGCTCGATGGTGTTGGATGTTGGGGCGTGTTAGACGAGGTTGCTACTAGTTATCCTCTGTTCCTACACTGACTGGCAGTAAAGGAGGAATTCTAGTGCCTGTGATGATTGAGTCCAGAGCAGTATCTTAGGTGGCACCACTGATTGCAGCAATTGCATCTCACCGTAGTCACGTTTGGGTGCAGCACTCTGTCGCATACGCAGCAGATCCACGGTCCTGGGTTTCTCTCAATGCCGGTGCGGAGAAGTAGCACTGAGAGCAGTTGTGCCGAGAGGTTTTGCTCCCAGTGAACATAAAAAAAGACGATACGAGGCATGTAACATACAAACATACTTTCCTTCTTGCATTGAATTGTTTTGGCAGCTCTTGGCCGTTGTAAAACGGGTCGCTCCGGTGCGTAGAACCGGCTGCCGCAGGAACGCGCTTCTGATGAGTAGAATCTATCGGTGGAGGGAACCAATGGACAATTATTGCATTGGCTTAATGCTGAATATTGTTTTTGTGGAGTTGGAGTGTAAAGTGGATAGCTGAGCTTAGGCATAAATGACTTAGTTTGGCAATGACACACCCTTTATTCTAAAAAAAACTTTCGTTGGATTCTTAGACATAGAACTGGAAGCACGCGCTGACGGGTCAGGTACAAGTTCCACAGGCCGTCGCCGGGCAAACCCTTCAAACGGAGCTCATTTTTATATAAAAGATGTTTCCAATGGGCGTGCGGCTTAAACCAACACGTCAGTTTAGCTGCGCGGTCACGTCCTGTGACATAAGTATTACAAGAATCCTGTGTCGATCGACGAAGACACGACTCATTCGAGCCAGACCGATCAATCCGTCCGTCCTGGCCGCCAAACCATTTCCAGGCGGAAGAACACGCAAGAAAAAGCCACAACGACTAAATGTACAGAATGTGTGTTTTAGCAAATAAAAAAAAAACAACTATAGTACGAGTATAAGTATATAGTAGAGTATATAATACATCTTTTATTTGTATTAATAATATAAAGCGTTAAAAACTAAAAATAGTTACATAAACTTAGACAAATATGTATGACACTAAATGAACGCTATTCTCAATGAGATGCAAGCTTATATTTTCAGGAAAAAAAATTAACAAAACTAAGATATAACTTTATTTTCAGACTGCAGCTTCAATCTCGGAGAACATCTCGATCCGATGGGGGTGGCTTTCAACGGTGTTCGTCGACCAGAAGACGCAATCGACTGTCCCCTCGGCGTTTTTACAATACGCCTGGGAGAATTCACGTGCAACGGTTTCTTGATACGTGGTGTGTTCCGATATGGACTATCCGTACAATTCGACTTTCTTCCCGAACTGCCGCCATGCGTTGGCAAAATGTTTTCATTATTCGATAAACGATCCATTTCATTTGCGTCATTTTCCATTGTTGCCCGATTTTGCTGTGTCAGGTGACGCGAAACCGATGATTTTTGCCCGTGTCGCTTTTGCACGTAACCGGGACTTTTCGTAGTCTTACGACGTGGCGTTGCTTTCCCACCACCCGGAAGATCAGACATTCTTACTTTTGACATTTGTGTGAGAAGATTCTTGTAAGGAACAACGTAGCAATTGTTAGCCTCGTTGTGAGCGTTTATTTTATTCATATGCACCGAACTTTTGCGTCGATTCTCATTGGCACGAAGTGGGATTTTAGGCTTGTCAGCCTCAGATACCAGCTCATTGAAAAGCTTTGCTTTAGCCATAACCATTCCGGCATTCTGACTTCGCAGGCGGGCAATAGACGCCCTTCCCTGCGGACCGTCGTCGATCTGAGCGCTCTTATCGGTATTTTTCACTGCTTTCGATTGCGATTTCAATACACTACCTTGCCTCACAGTTGATTTTGGCGGAAGCATCGGTGTCTTGGCTTCATCCAGATTGATAGTTGTGACAAACATGGGAGTCTGACACTCATTGTTCGACTTTGGCCTCTTCGCGGGAGTTTTAAACTCACACATTTCAACATTAGCCTCTGTAACCATGGAAAGATCGCTCGGCAAACCTGCACTTCTCCTACTGTTCATATTTGAATTGTTGAAGAAAATTTCTGCCGCCGTCCAGTCCTCTTGGTCATGTGAATAGGCCTCATTCGTATTGTCATCATCCTCCTCCATCTTCACAACGGACCCGGGCTGATGAAGTCCCGTGAAGACCGTATTCGGTCGTCCGCGTTTCAAATTACTCTTCGGATAGAATGGCATTACTCCATTTTTCACATCCGAAATCGTTTGGATCTCTGGAAGCTTACTGTTACTGATATGCCACGTTTTATTGCGCGTCAATTTAACATTTTCCCGTGAACGGCGTCGCATTGTTCCGATCTTCCGAGCAGACGGCGATCTAATGATTTTATGTTCCTCACTTCGTCGTATTTTGAGTTCACGCGACAGTCTTTTGGCCAATAGATCGGTACGCGGGGATGTCACATTGCCCGACTCTTCCATAGTCTTTTCGTATTTATTCAGAACCTTTTCCGGGCCGCTTAGGCTATTTTCTAAATCGGAAGATGATGATCGTAAAATACAATTTTGTACAGTGCCAAATTCTTGGGAAATGCGCGTTTCAATTGCCGAGACTCGATCCTTGATTGCTTCGTATTCGCTTTTCGGTATTCGTACGTAGTCGTAGTCGATCGCTTCGTTTGTAGTTTCGTTTAATATTAAAGAATCGTTTTTGTCATTGTCATTGGTCGTTTCTTCTTCGGGCAATTCCTCTTCTTTCGGGCTATCCAAATGTGAGATGCACGGTGTTGAGACGACTGGGGATAATGATTGACTTGTGCCTTCCTCTTTTCGATGCAAATCCATTTGACTGTTCTTCTTTCGATTCCAACTGGGTCCGACAATGCTCCAACGACGTTCCACTGATAGGCCGGTGGACGATGAACTGGTCGCATTTTTTCCAATTTTACGTCCGCCAAGGCTCAATCTGGACTTTTTGGTTTCCCTGAAAGGAGGAAAATTTTTTATTATTCATGTCGTTGACCACCCAAAGCCGCTTAAAATTCCCAGTGGCGGATCTATCGAGTTCGGAGGGGGCCCCGACTTTGTTTGTTATCTGCACAGCTAAGGGTGTGCCCACATTTATTCAACTTTCGGTGGATGTATTCTTTGGGGCACCGATATAATCCATACCGCAAATCTCCATTAGAAATAATGCATATCCACACTTTCGGTTGAGCCGAAAGTGTGCACAGTCCAAAGAACTTGACATTGCACACAAGAGACTGTGGAACCCAGAGCGAGCGTTCATGTTTGTGCGATATTAAGGCCGAAATACATGTAGACGTGGACGGACATCAATTTCCGATTGATCATCTTTTTAGTCAATTATTCTCATTCACAGTCAATTTTGCACACACAACGTATGAACTTTTTTCTCAAATTATGCAAATTCCACAACAGCTAGTGCTTGTAAACAAAAGCTTACAAATTTCATTGCTATCCGTGAAAAGTCAACGAACACGATGTATGCATAAATTATTCTGGATATGTACGACGATGATCTCCGAAGATCTATTTCCCCATGAGCAACAGCGAGTTTCTCATCAGTGGGTGGTAAATGCAAGCACAAAGCTCTGAAATGTTCCCCTCGTGAGGAAGTAGCATACTTCGCAACGTCCCGCATCTATAAACGTAATTAAATTTGGAAAATTTTGTTTCGTGAGCGATGCAAGGGAAAACAATTGATTACCTTCGAAAGAAGTTGAAAACAACTGAGTTCAATTGAGCTCATGCACGTCTGCTCCTGACCCCGTAATAATACCCAAAAGATAAATACGTTCGTCCGTCCACGTCTCCATGTATTTGGGCCTTTAAGGGTTTTGATCCTTTAAGCGCGGAACGAGCGGAGCCCACACAAGAGGCTGTTGCACCCAGAGCGATCGAAACGAGCGTTTTTGTTTGAGCGGTACTGAGAGTTATGATCCCTTAAGCGCGGAGAGAGCGTAGTGAGCGAAATCCACACAAAAGCCTGTTGATTAACAATCGTCAGTATCGCACAAACATAAAAGCTCGCCGCGCTCGCTCTGTATGTAACGGCGGCAATCCGAACCAATATCCGTATGCTTGCACACATTCGGCTTCAAACCGAAATTGTGCATGCATGCACTATTTCCGTATGAAAAAAGCATGAAATGATACACGTACAACACCATCAGCTGATATTAGGTTTGTACAAGGAATGCTCGTTATTATTACCTCCAGGGACTCATCATCCGACAATCCAAATCATTCAGCCAGGCAGGCAGAATAAAACGATGGAGTTTGCCGCCATCGACACTAGCTAAGTCATCCACTTCATACATGTTTAGTAGAGGTGTAGTCAGTCGTTGCAGTAATATTTCGGTTGCTCAGAGTAGCAACGTGTCCAGAGTCGACTGACCGTATCTGCGGCCATCTATTAACCAAATATCAAAAGGTAGCAGGATGTTCAGGCTGCTTTGAACATGCTGCTGAATTCAAAGCAGCAAAAGGAGTAGTCCTAAGAGCAACAACCGGTGAAAATCGTTGTACCTTACCCTGTAATCTACGGTTAGTCTCTGTACTCGGAGCAGTCAACCAGACAACTACCCCAAGCATGAGTAAAATAGCTACATCGAAACTTCGACATATCAGCAAAAACTAGATTCGACTGGAACCATGTCCTATACTTGTGAAGAGAACAAGCTCTGTTTTGTACGGATTAACATTTACCGAATAGCCCAAATGGTATGTTGTGGGAGACGATTCTACAATACCTCACTAAGAATACCAGGAAATTTACCAGATACGGCAATAGGAATGCCATCCGCATAAGCACATCTTGCGGACCGACACGTTCAGATTTTAAAGCAGTCCGTTTACAACTGAATTTCCGAGAAAGAGAGAGAGAGCAGTCCTCCTTGCAGGGTATCCCGGCTCTTCGTTCAGACAATGCACCCAAGCAAGTGTACAAACTAAAGAGGAACGCGTAGCGCTAAGAAACCCACCCCGGTATCTTTTGTATTCCGTCTTTTTTGTAAATCCTTTTCGATTATTTCCTCGAATATTGCCAAAATCAAGCTCTATATACGAACAAATTTTGGAGGGGACCCGGGCCCGCATGACCCCTTTCTGTATCCACCACTAAAAACTGCTTTTGTGGGTTATGTCGCTTCAACTGCTTCTAAGAGGTTTAGTAGATATTTCGTTAGCATATAAAAAAATTCGGGGCAATCCGAAAAATTTCGGATGATGCAAGTAGCTTCCACACCAAAGGATGAATACGGTCCCATACTTACTTTTCGGAAAACGGTGTATTCGGAAGAACTCCCCCATTTTCAGGGAACAGAGCCAACAAATCCCGTCTGCAATGAAAAACAACAACAACAAGTTACAAACATGCATAAAACCGTTAAGACGTCGCATGCATACTTCTTTTTCGCACTAAATGCCGACACATCGCCCAATTTCCGTTTCTTCGCCGACTTGGTGAGGCACGGTGTGGCAGGCTCATTTTCCGCCGTACTATCCAAATTCTCAGATGAGCCAATAACGCCCACGATCTTACGCAACCCGTTAAACATACCTAAAGAGAAAGCAAACAATAGCTTAATCCAATTCATTTGCTGCTAAAACATATTACGAGTTAGCGAACCGCTTCGTCGTTTCTTTTTCTTCTTGTCGCCGTCGGACGGTGTTTTGGCCGTCAGATGATTCAATTTTTCAGCTATGCTGTCCGGTAGTACGGCAATCAATTCGGCATGTTCAATCAGAAGTTTGACAACTTTAACGTGATTGGCGAAACGTATTCCGCTGATATCGTCCAGAGGCATGAGACCCGGTGTGAAGAGTATGGCCAAATTATCAACAGTCATTTTGTTTTTATGCGAGCTGAGCGAAACGGTCTTAAGAAATTGCATGAAAAATGCCAATGTGTGGACATTGAGTGGCGGAAGGAGTAAGCAAGTCATAAGCAATGGTCGGATTCCTCGTTCGCCCGCTACCAAGCTACGCAGTAAGGGCTCTTGAATGCTGGGCGGAATTAATGGTTCGGGCAGTTCACGAAAAAATGATTTCAGTACGTTCGCTACATCGATGACGTGATGAGATCGTCCTAAAGGCAAGCCAGCTTCCAAACCGATCTGGAAATGAAATGGAAAAAAGACGAACGAAACATAAATTAATCTGTATAGCCATATTTATATGACATGGGTCAATTGCAGCTTCTCAGACCAAACTCCGATATCTAACTGTCCCCAGCGACCTGAAAGTGGTCGCTTCCACGGCAGCTGGTTCTACGCACCGAAGCGAACCGTTCACCAGCAACGACCAAGGGCTGCCAAAGCCCTTCGACGCCCGCAGGCGTTGCTATTACAACAACAACAGCGATTTTAGAGATAGAGGGATGCACTTCCTTAGATACCCAGCGTACTGAAACTAGACGCCTGTTATGTATGTTGTGTACATAATGTTGTATTGCATTCTGAAGATGAAGCCTAGTACTTGCTTTTCTACCACTTTGCATTTTGCAATATCAGTTCGTTATTGAGCTGATTAACCCCGATGGATGATACCATGATACCAATCACCATTCTCGTTCTAGCAATCGATTGGCAATTGGCCAATGGCGTGACCTTTGAGAACCGTCTACATATTTGACAAAAAAAAACGAAAGTCTAAATTTCCTAACAGACACAGGCGCGGACGTTTCCGTCATTTCCCGCATACACTAGTTTAAGAACGCCGTTCCGACCATTTACAACTTATTTGCGGCGAACGGCTGGAGAGAAAGTTCTCATGGTTACGGTCGTCTAGGTAGGTAGGAAGGCAGTCTGGCTGCCATGATAAGCACATTTATTATTTACAACCATTACTAAAGCCTCAATCGTGATTTTTTGTAGTATATTAACCCCGATGATGGGCACGTAGCCCGAAATATATAGGTCCAACAAAAAAACCTTGAGACTTTTAATTCATGGATCGAATTGGAGGAGAAACAACAACCATCAAAAGAAAAAATTGTCGATTCCGGCAACAACAAAAAACTGGTTGTACATATATTTTTTTATGAACCTTAATCATATAATTCAGTTATTACCTTAGACGTTAACAGGGTAGATTCCAGAGATATTATCGCGGCTTGATTATCTGTATAGATTATGATATCTTTAGGGGCCACGACGTGCTGCCTCAACCAGGTTAGAACCTCCAAAATCGCAGTGACCTCCACCTGGAGGACACTACAGTGATCCGGGAAACGGAATCATAAGCTTAGGTTAAGTAGGTTAGGTTGGCATCGTTCTCTCAAGGCATCAATAATATCTCTGATTTTCTCAATATATTCCGCCAGCATATCCGAGAAGTACAACGATTCGTTCACAGCAATAATAGGACCTTCTTCGTTAGCAAGGACCTTAGTTCCTGTTCGAGTTTCGGCATAGAGATAACCTGCATGAAGCCATCTTTAAGTGTGATTACGTCGGATCAAATGCGTATTGATGAATGGACCGCGACTGTTGTTAATTGCCTTAACCCCTACAGGGGCATGGGCGCGTCAACATCTCTAGCATTGCTATGCCTTGTTGACGTTTCGATAGCATATCTACTTTTCGGAAGTGCAGTTGCTAGCATACACCTCCTATCTGCGCCGTCTTTATACTGACAACAACAGCAACATCTAGAGTCCATCAGGTGGTGGTGGGAGTCCAGCTAGATGGATATGAACAGGGTTGTAGATAAAAGTCCTTATTGAGGAACGCTCTGTTTCACTCTCCTGAATTTGGATTTCTTGTCCCTGAATTCCGTATAGGACTGTCTGCCTGCAAGATAGTTAGCGATCCATTTCTTGAATTGAGAGGGCAGCGATGCACAGTTAATATCTGACACAAGTGCTGACTGTGTCAAGAGCTTTTGACAGGTCAAGAGCCACCAGAATTGTTCTGTAACACTGACGAGATTGGATTAGGTACTCAGAATAGCTGCAATCTTAAATCTGACTATTGTTGTGGTAGCAATACTGCAGTTCTTCTTGCATCGAGGGGGTTTGGCAGCTCTTGGCCGTTGAAAAACGGGTCGTTCCGGTACGAAGAACCGGCTGCCGCAGGAAATCTGGTGTCACCAAGCTTTGATCTACAGTTAGAGCCCTAGCAAATCCAGCCAAAAACAAAGCGAAGGTTGCCATTGAATTTGGCATTAAAACAATCAGTGACACCACTCAGTGCGCTCGTCATTTTAACAGGCAGTTTGTCGAACATCTTCCTGGCAGTTTGTCGAACATCTTCCTGGCAGTTTGTCGAACATCTTCCTCCCGATTAACATAAGCGCATAATACGCAGAATGATCCGAAATCCAGCTATTGACTAAATGCTTCAAGCCTTCAAGTAACCCCAGATGAAGTCAGCCAGGCTGGTGATTTAAAATTCTTGAGCATAATCATGGAAATGCTGTCAGGTCGAGATGATTTGGAGTTTTGCATTTTTTATGGTTGCAGCGATTGGCACGGGTACCTTTCCCTTAAATACAATTTTACAAGCCTTTACAAGGACAAGGGATTAAGGATCAGTTTGGCTTCGGCACTATCATTCTTAGAGTCATGCAATTCAAAAGCTTTTATTATCAATTCCTGGGATGTGCGTACGAATTTCTTGAGGTAAGGCATTAAAAATCATTATTGACGATCTAATCGGGTCTAGCAAGATTCTGTTAGTATTGGCTAAAGGTGTTCTGAAGTTACCTGCATTTCGAGTGTCATAGCTATGAAGTTATCTATTCAGTGCTAGGGAAAGGGACGTTTTATTTTTCTTATTAACGATCTTCCAAATAATCTTCACTTTCTCAGAAACGATAATTTTTTCTAAAGGTAGTTTACCTGTGAATTCATATACTTCAAAAGTAGGTGTTCTTGAGTGGAGATTATGGACGGCTTTGGCAGCTTTATTAAGCATACGTCCGATATAAATATAAGTATAAATATTTCTGGCTGATGTTTGGCTCCAGTTCAAAATTCCATAAGTCAAAATAGGCATAACGTGCACGTAGAAAATCATGTGTTTGAGTTGGGTTTTCATGTATTTTCTACGCCTCAGTAAAGCTACTAATGAACACAATTTACCTCTGATTTGCTCGATGTGATCATTCCATGAAAGCTTCTCATCAATAATAAGCCCTAGGTATTTGGTTTTGTCGACTCTGTCAATAGACTGATTTTCAAATTTGATATTGTAGTTAGTTCGATATCGGGTTTATTTCTTTGCCTGAAAGCATGTAGTGAGTTTTTTAAATGTTAAGTTCTAATTTGTTACGTAAAACCCACTGCTGATAAACTTTCAGATCATGATCAATCACTTGTTCGGCATCAGTCTTCACGAAATGAGAAAACAGCAGAAGCGTATCATCTGCATAAGTGACATACTTGGCGGAAAGGCCGGCATTAATGAGATTATTCACGTATACCAATTATAGTTTGGGGCCTAAGATGGAACCCTGAAGAACCCCTGAATTTAACACCATTTCACCGCTTATATTATTGTGGAACTCGGTAATAACTGGTCTATCTGTCAAGTAGCTTTCTATCAGATTGTTGGCGACTCTTCTGATACCAAGTTCATAAAGAACTTCTCATAGGACTGTATGATTTACAGTATCAAATGCTGTCGACAAAAATCGCCACCACGTATTTTGAATTATCAAGTTCAGAATTGACAAAGTGAAGTACATCTGTAAACGCGGCAGTTGCGTTACTTTCTGCCAAGAAAGCATATTGCTGTTTATCAAACTCAATAGCGTCATTAATAAATCGGAAAATTCTGCCATTTATCACATTTTCAAATATTTAGCTAAATACGCTTGTTAGCGCAATGGGTCATTAGGATCTCCATTTTTGAAAACTGGTTTGATTTTGGCAATTTTCAACACATCAGGAAATGTGCCTTCGCAAAGGTATTTATTAATAATATTGCATAGGAGTGGAGATGTGACATCAAAAACCAGTTGCAGATCACTGGATTTAATCCCATCAAACCCAGCAGATACATTACGTAGGCTATTTATGACACCAGCGACTTGCTCTGTGTTTGTAGGTTCTAAAAATATCGTTTGTTCGTTCAAAATATTTGGCAATCTTTCAGCATTCGTAGTTGTTGTTGTAGCAATGGTCAGAAGTTCGTTGTGTGAGTGCGTTACATGTTGTGTTGTTCTTCGTCTTCCTCGGTGTTGAGTGATAGGAAGGTAGCTGCCTCTACGGGGTTCTCCCACAGCGATCTGGGGGTCAGGTGTGTGGGTGCAGCTGGGCATCTAAAAATGTGGTCTACATCGTGACGTGTACCATTGCAGGCGGGGCATGTGTTCGTGACATCCCGATCAATGCGAGACAGGTAGGAGTTTAGACGCGAGCACCAACCCGACCTAAGTTGGGCAAGTGTCGTCCTCGTTGCTCTCGGAAGCGTTCTCTCGTCTGGAGAGATGGCTGGTGGTTGTGTCGAGAGGACTTTGTTTGCACCTAGTCTCGCAATTGATGCCTGTACTTCCTCGTGGTGTATTGCTGCGATGGCTGTTCTGTATGCGCTGTTGTCGAAGGTGTCCCTTTTGTACCTCTGGACGTTTCTTTCGAGGTCCCTCAAATCACGCCTGACATGCCTTGGTGGCGGCGTCTTGTCCATGAGGTCAGAATTGGGGTGCTCCTCACGATAACTACCTACCAGGTACTGTTTTGCAAGAAGTTTGTTGTGATCCCTTAGAGGCATCGTCCTCGTTTCCTGATGTAGATGGTCCTGGGAAGACATCCGGAGACAGCCAGTTACAGTACGGAGGGCGGCATTTTGAAACGCCTGGATGTTATTCCATTGTGTGTCACAGAGACTCTGTGACCACACTGGAGCCGCATAGTTGGCTACAGACCTTCCGACTGCTTTGTATGTGACCAGTAGGGTCTCTTTATCCTTACCCCCAGGTGCTATCGACCAAGGCTTTAAGGATCTTGTTCCTTCCGCGCATCCTGTTACACACTGTTGAAGCATGGGGGGATGACGTGGCCATACTGTCCAGGGTTACTCCTAGGATTTTAGGATGGTTCACGGTCGGAATAAGTTGGTTGCCAATCGAGATCTCAACTTGCATCTTGACTTCCTTCGTCCAGGTGGTGAATAATGTTGCCGAAGATTTGGGCGCGGATACGATTAAATACTTGCCCGTGAAGAAGGAGTTAAGCTGTTCCAGGTAAGCATTTATTCGCCCGCACATTTCCGTGATGTCGCTCCCTGTTGCGAGGATGGAGCAGTCGTCTGCATAGGAGATAATTTCGATTCCTTGAGGTGGGGTTGGAATTCCAGATAGGTAAAGGTTGAACAAGGTGGGAGACAAGACTCCTCCTTGTGGCACACCTTGTTTGATCTTCCTTAGCTTCGATTTTTTGCTCCTGAATTCGGTATAGGACTGCCTGCCCGCGAGGTAGTTGGCAATCCATTTTGTGATATGCGTTGGAAGAGATGCATTGTAAAGGTCGCACAGAAGTGCTGAGTGGCTGACTGTGTCGAAAGCTTTCGACAGGTCAAGTGCCCCCAGAATTGTTCTGTGACATTGACGAGGTTGGTTGAGGCCATTGTGGATCCGAGTTGTAATGGCATCCAGGGCCGTCGTCGTACTATGTATCCTTCTGAAGCCGTGCTGGTGGTTTGCAAGCCTGATGCGGGCCGCAAGAACAGGGTGAATCAATGCTTCGAGCGTTTTGGCAACTGGTGATAGAAGTGTGATGGGACGATAGGACTCGCCGAGTGTCGCTTTTTTCCCAGGTTTCAAGATTGGGATTATTCTCCCTTTCTTCCAGAGTTCCGGAACGATCAGTGATGTGATGGATAGATTGAATGTGGCCGTGAGATATTCGATAGCTGGTGTGTCGAGATGTTTAAGCATTGTCATTGAGATTCCATCAGGTCCCAAGGCTTTGGAGTTGTTCGCTTTCCTGATTGCTGCAGCCACTTCGTCCGTGGTGAAGACAGGTATGTTGTCGGTAGTTCGGTTGTGAATCCTCCTTCGGATTATGCGCTTTTGTCTGTCTGGTGGAGGATGTTCAATTAACTGCCTATTGAAGCGACTTGCACAATGGGCAGGGTCGGAGATTGAGTTTTCTCCGAACTGTATGGCGACATTTCCCATCTGTTTCGGTGGATTAGAGAGGGCACGGACTGTCGACCATAGTTTGTTAATACCTGTTGTTAGGTTGCATTCATTCAGATGCGAACTCCATTTTGACCTCTTATGTTCGGCCACTTGTCTTTTGATTTCACAGTTCAGTTCATGAATTCTGGGATCGTCTGGGTTAGTGCTCCTGATGTTATCTCTCTCGTCTGCCAATCTGGCGGCTGTGGTAGGAAAGTTTGGCCTGATTTTAGGAATGCGTCCTGCAGGAATAAATTTCGCAGCCGCTTTATTGAGGACTTTCCTGATATTGGACTCGGCCTTACGTACGTCGGTGGGAGTTGGCAGGGCGAGGAATTTAGCACTTGTATAATCAGTAAACCCATTCCAGTCAGCTTTGTTGTGGTTGACAAAGGTGCGGTGTTCGACAGATATAACATCCCTCGGTTTGTCAAGCCTTATCACGATCGGTAGGTGGTCCGATGATAGTGTAAGGACCGGCTCCCATTGTGTATTGTTTATGAGGCTAGCACTGGCAATCGTGATGTCTGGTGAACTAGAACAGGTACCGGGCAATAAAGCATTCGTAGTTAACCTGCTTTGCTGAGTTCTTTCTGTCAGAGATGTGAAAAACTTATTGATATCATTAGCTGAAAGTGTGCTATCAGTTTCTTTTCTACGTTCAGAATTGGCAGTTAGTTCATTGTTAATAATTTGCCAAAGTTTTCTGCTATTGCCGGAAGCATTCGCATATTGCCTATCTAGAGAGGCTGTCTTAGCCTGTTGGACGGGATTCGAAACTTTGTTTTTAAAGTATTTATAAGCCGATTTTTTACTCTCACTAGATGGATCGAGTTTAAATTTTTTATAACCAATTTTTTTCTTTTTTATAGACTTAATTATTTCAGAATTAATCAATGACGTCTTGTACGGACTTCAGAGTTGTAGATCCATTTTTAGTATACGTAATGATATCTATCAGATGTTTAAAATCAACAGAATTCATTGAGACTCTTACGTTTTCTTTGAAAGAATCTTTATCAATTGCTTTTTTTAAATATTGAGTGCATTCAGACCGCACAACTTAATTCGAGATTAGCCTACGAACTGAGTCATTTCAAATAATCAACGAACACAATTGACCCACAATTCAACAACAAACTTATCAACCTACTTACCCGTATCTCTTTTTGTCGGTTGGCCGAGCCTGCCTTTCGAAACAGTCCCTCCGTCTCCACTTGATCCAAAATTCGCTGACATGCATCCGCGACAAATTTCGGGATTTGTACAAAACCACCGCCCGCCAGACCGGCTTCAGTCAACTCCAACACCGTCAGCGGCATGCGAAAAATCTTCTTGCAACATTTCTCCTTGAAAACCAAATTGAAATACACAAATCATAACAAAAAGAATCACCGAGTCCGTGCAAATCGCCTGCCATCTGACCACTTTCGGCGGGCAACAACTTCCACTACTTTCAAAACGGAGAGAACTCCTTTTACCTGGGTGCATTTGTTCTTCTTCTCTTTGCGAAATTTGATGCCAAACTCCTTCAACTCGGCAATCACCAATGCAGACAACTCGTCCCTGTTTAGCACATCACTTAGAAACATCTTATACAAGGCGATTGAATCTAGTTCAGGATCAACATTTTTCACGATGCTTTTTCGGGCTTTCAAATGTGCAATATAAAAAATTCAACTGTCAACGGACGACTTTAGGACGTTGCCGTGTCAAAAAAAAATTTCCGTAGGAGGGAAATTATCGGGCATTGCCAAGTGCGAAGGATTTGTTAATGGAGGGAGACAAAAGAAAAGTTAATTTATATCTTTGAAACATTTGCAAGAGTGAAATAACACAAGTTTTAACCATGGACAATATACGAAGAATATTTCTAGGAGGCCCTTTGCCCGAAAATCCTTAATCCCGAAAGTGGTTCAGCATTGCTGTTTCGCTCAAAAATTCCCATGAAAATCGATGTTTCTACTGTCAATATTTTTCTATGTTTCCTGACATTTGATGCATGTGCGACGTTATAGTTGCGTGAGCGTGTGGCCGAGGATAAAAAATCTCCGTCTACGGTTTTGTGGTCAGCCTCAGCATTTCGACTCGCTGACCTGAGTGTGCATAATCCGCTGCGTTCGTAAATCGTTTTACCAGGTTTTATCTCCGTGCTGGCGGTGTGAATGCCCCGAACTGTGAAGGTCAAGTTTGCGGGACACTCGAGAGAACTATGAGTGACGACGACAGGGACATCGACATCGAAAGCGACGTAATGGGCAAACAAATTATGGGGGTTTTTATGAGGCTCGTGTTAATCGCAACTTTGTGTCTTTCTGTGTAGGAGGAGAACGATTCGGATCAACGGAACTCGCAACGAAATGCAGTCAACCCGAATTACTCGCAGGTAAAAAGTGTTGTTGAGATTGCTTTGTTGTTGTTTATGTTGCAGAATATTTTGTTTTGTTATCGGTCACGTGACTTGCACGTCTGGCTTAGTTGTGTTTGGTCGTCCGGGAACGATGAAAAATTTACTGAGCGTCGATGGAGGGATTTTTCTAGTAACATGCATCGTCCGAAACCAGTTATATGCTAACGAAACGTCAACTAAGCTTATGCCGCACAAGGGGTTTACTGGACTGGAACTGAAACGTTTCAACAGAATTAAGTTACATAGCTGACCTTTATGTTGGACATTCACGGACGTCCAAAAGCCAAATTTTCCCTGGTCGAAGCCAAAATTTGGCAAGACTTCCATATCTGAGGCGCCAAATTTTATCGGCGGCTTATTAATGCTAAATGTAAAATACAAGTGGCCAGAGAATGTAATAAATTAAATGATGATGTATCATAGTAGGTTCTTAACTATCTAAAGCGGAAATTTATTCTATATACAATTCTAGTACTGCATTTTCTCATTCAAAAGCTCCAACTTTAAAGGTAAATATCTCCTAAACGGTTATGAATTCGCGGAAAAGGACTTCAGATTCGTCCATTTCAGACCAAATTCGATTGAACCCCATCATTAAAATTTGGCGCCTCAGATATGGAAGTCGCCCCCAAAATTTTCCCGGCCGCACTATGGATTCGTTGTGGTCACTAAAACGAAATAAAGCGCCGGGCGCTGATGAGATTCCAGCTGAACTGCTAAAATTCGGTAGAACGGGCCTAGTTAATACCATGCATCAATTACTCTTGCGTGTATGGAAGGACGAAGTGATCCCGGGTGATTGGCACAGACGCATCATCTGTCCAATTAACAAAAAGGGAGATAAACTGCGGTGTAAAGCCCTTACCAGATTGAACGCAGAAAGCAGCAGCAGCGGTGACCAAATATCAAGTTAGAAAGCGGGAAACGCATGCTTTCTAACTTGACATTTGGTCGTCGCTGCTGCTGCTTTCTGCGTTAAATCTGGTAAGGGCTTTACACCGCAGTTTATCTCCCTTTTAAGCCACCTAGATGCAACGACAGCGGCGAAAGCAGATTTTCCTTTTGTTGTTGCGGCTGCCGCTACTGCTGCATTCTGCGTTCAATCTGGTTTGGGCCTGAGAATTGCAGGGGCATATCACTAGTTTGTACGTCTTATAAAATTTTGACGAAAATTCTGGAAAATAGAATAAAACCGTACGCAGAACGAATCATTGGCGAATATCAAAGCGGTTTCAGACCTGGTCACTCCACAACCGATCAGCTCTTTACGGTCAAACTGATATTCCAGAAGTGCTGGGAATACAACGTAAACGTATACCAAATCTTTGTCGACTTCAAGCAGGCATACGACAGTATCGATCGTGGAGTACTGTACAACATCATGCTGCAATTTGGTATACCGGCAAAATTAGTGCGACTGACAAAGATGACGATGACCAACTCCATCTCACAAGTCAGGATCCAGAATAGACTTACTGATCTATTTGAAACACGCACTGGTGTGAACAGGGCGATGGACTGGCATCGACGCTCTTCAACCTAGCACTGCAATACGCTATTCGGGTTATGAATTCGGACAACAGCAAGACGCTACTCATCAAGTCGACACAATCAGCAGCGTACGCTGACAACACCAACATCATGTCCCGAAGATTGACCGACGCAGAAGAACTTCTGTATACGCTCGACACCGCTGCAAAAGAAGTTGCACTACGTATCAACGAGGGTAGAACTGAAATAATGATTCAATCTACGACAAGGACACCTGCACAACCGAGCATCAATGTGGGGGACCTCAACATCGAGTTCGTGAACGACTTCATATACCTGGGTTGCAACTTGTCAAGAGACGCCAACGAAATGGACGAAATCAAGCGACGAATACAGTTAGCTAATAAGACTTTTTTCTCGGTTCTCTCCATAATGAAATCGAAGCATGTGCACAGAAACACGAAGCTCCGCGTGTACAAAACCATTATACGACCAGTGCCATGCTATGGCTGCAAAGCATGGACCCTAACTCAAGCCTCCGGAAACATGCTAGACGCATTTGAACGTAACGTTCTACGGCGAATTTTCGGGGCTGTTTGCGATCGAGATGGATGGCGCATCCGGTACAACCATGAGTTGTATGAACTGTACGATGAGCTGAAAGTTTCGAAAATCGTCAAACTACAACGACTTCAATGGGCAGGGCATGTACAACGAATGGACGATGATCGCATGCCAAAGAGAGTATTGAACGCAGAACGAGTCGACGGAGCGAGACTGCTTAGACGACCGAGATCTCGTTGGGAGAGCCCAAATTGGAGGACGCGGTCACGTGACCGAGATAATTGGAGGACAAGGATTCAGGCGGCCAGGGCCCGACGTCGGGCTGTCGCGCCACGATGATGATAAATAGGAGAAACTAAGTTCCTACTAAAGACATAGTGGATAGATTTTTAGTGAAATCAATAGACTACGGAAAACTGAATGCATGCTCTCCACATCGATACCGTCATGGGTGACCGGAGAACAACAAAATGTGTACCTATTATTCAACACATTTGTCTACGAAAAAAATAAGGAACCCACCCTCTGCCTTATAAGCCTCCCCTTGAGACTCATAATATACAGCTGGTTGGTACAGTTTTTTTTATTATAGGCCGAGAAACGTGCTCACCACAATGCCCTAGAGAGAAAAAGGCGAGATCACATCAAAGACAGTTTTACAGCATTGCGAGAGGCTGTGCCATCGTTGCAAGGCGAAAAGGTATGTGTCTGTTTTCTTGTCCGCCCCGTTGCAATTCTTTTATTCACAATTGATAATTTTCCATTGCAGCCAAGTCGAGCACAAATACTTAAAAAATCCGCAGATTACATTTCATTTATGCGACATAAAAATCATGTACACGAACAAGACGTCGATGATTTGAAGAAACAAAACAAAACACTAGAGAGTCAGAGTAAGTTCCATATAAATATGTGTAGCTAAACGGTTCTTAACCTAATTGTCAATGTTTCTGTCAAAAATATTGACGCAGCCTAATAGGGTAGAATTAACCGTTTCGGTACAATTTGTCAAAGCGTGTCAATCAATATTCGTTGTTGTTGTAACAACGCCTACTGGCATTAAAGGGGTTTGGCAGGCCGTGGCTGATATTTATGTCACTCCGGTGCGTAAAATCGGCTGCCGTGGGAGCGAATTATTCGGTATATTCCTATTTCACCGGGCGACGCATCGTGGTTTAGTGGGTTTACCGCTGTGGGATATAGAGCGAGCGCTATAGGGCGGTATACTGAGGGTTGCAACCCTTTAAGCCCATGCAAGGGGAGTGTGAAATGCATTCAAATTAAAACCCACTATTGATCAAAGACGCGAACTACTATACTTCGTCCGGTTAGGTAGGAATGTTCCAATTATTTTTCATCAATTTGATTGACGGTAATATTGACAATAAAAATGATGGTCTGGCCGACATTCAATAGCTATTACACACTATGTGGCCCAACACATTGGCCCATCAGGATGACTACAATTGCTCCCAGGGGCGACCGGTAGCGCAGTGTGTTGAGGCATCAGTGTAATGTTTGACTACCGGCGTTTCGGGTTCGAATCCGGTCCACGATGTGCAGGAGGTGCATGCTGGCAACTGTATTCTCCGAAACCAGTTTATGCCGACGAAACGTCAACTGGGCCACATGGAACAGTTGACGCACTATGCCCCACGAGGGGTGGGGGCAATTGAGAGACGCACTATGTGGCCCATCAGGATGACTACAATTGCTCCCAGAGCCATTTTTAACAGCCATCAGCATCTACACGAAATGACTGGGAATTGCACGTTGTTGTAGTCGCAACGCGTCTGGTGTTGTGAAGTGGTTTGGCAGCTCAAGGCCGTTGCTAATGTAACAGGTCGTTCCGGTGCGTAGAACCAGCTGCCGCACGAACGGGAAATTATCACTGATGGGCCATTGTGTGTAGCATCTATAAAATATATTCAATGTTATTTAATTATCACCATCTCTTCCAGTTCGATCGCTTGAAAAGGCTTTGGATACATTTGCATCGGATCCACAACAGGGTGGCGTAAAGTCAGAACCTGACAGTTCGGATGAAGATGACACTCACATGAACGACCGACGAAGTAAAAAGATGAAATCCTATCATTGAGCACGACTATCGGAAGTAACGGGAACGGCCAAAACACTCCATTAAAACAATTCATTAAAATATTCTATTGAAAACAAATGCGAATTGAGTAACTTCTTTTTGGTTGTTTGCTCTTGATTGATACAGAAAACTTTTTTTTTGCAATACATTCGTGGAGTACACTTTTTAATTTTAAGAAGATAAAAATAAATTAATTTAAGAATTGCACTTTTTTTTTTTATTGATTTCGTTGGAATTCGCTAGAAATCGTGACTGACTGCGCCTCTTCACCATGGAAATCGAGCAAAACTCATGGTTACCATTTATGGATGTAGGTTTAAACCGAAGAAGAAATGGAAAACTCGATTTTCAGTGTATAGAAAGCCTTCAAACACACCAGGTTATATCCCGAGCGATTTGCACTGTCCAATGTCCCACAAAAAAAGCCACGTTCCATAGTATGGTTGTGGGGGCTCTGTAGATTGTCGTGGAATATTCAACATTTTATGGAAGAGCTACAATACATCAAATATTCAGCAGTGATCAACCGATATACTGAATAAATGATAGAAAACCTCGTTTCGTTGCACTCGAAGATTTCCCATTTAAAAAAAAAGCTGTTATCGGATAGACAACCACGAAAATAACAATAACATTGCCGTATATTCCCAAAATAGTCGACAAACTAAAAACAGCCTTCAAAAAAGGTACGACCGTGAAGGTCAGGCTGTGCCATCTGTCGAAAAAAAAGGCCCCTCATGGGCTTGTTTGAGGCCATTTTGCAGTCTTGATGTGATGGCCTCCAGACCCGTCGTGGTGCTGTGCATCCTTCGAAAGCCATGTTGATGATCGGCCAGTACAAATGTGAGTCACAATTATAGAGTGGAGTAGCGCTTCGAGAGTCTTGGCTACAGAAGATAAAATGTGATGAGACGGTATGGTTCGCCTTGCGTTGGTTTCTTCCCTCGTTTTAGAATAGGGATCACCCTTCCTTTCTTGCAAAACTCGAGAATGGTAGACGATGAGATTGAGAGGTTGATTGTGGCCGTTGCGTAATCAGTTGCTGTTCTCGAGATGTTTGAGCATAACCATCGAAATGCCATCTGGTCCAAATGCTTTGGAACTCTTCGTTTTTTATCGCTGCAGCAACTTCTTCAGATGAGAATTGAAGTGTCTGGTCAACTGAACGGTTACGAATGCTCCTAGTGATGATGCGTTCAAGTGTATCAGGTGGCGGATGTTCCACAAACTGCTTGTTGAAGTTGTTGGGGCATTTTGTCGCATCATTAACCGTAATGTTGCCAAATTCGATTGAAATATGCCCTTTATATTTGATTGGGTTTGTAAGGCCCCTAACCGTTGACCAAACCTTATTTACGCCCGTTGTTAAGTTTCAATTCTCAAGGTGAGAGTTCCGTTTCCTTATTCTATGATCTGCTACCTGTTTATAGATATCAAGGGTTAACTCTTTTATTCTTGAATTGTTCGAGTTAGTGCCACGAATGCGATCTCTTTCATCTGCCAATCTAGCTGCTGAAGTAGAGAAATTTGGCCGAATTTTAGGTATGCGACCCGCGGGAACGAACTTTGTAGCCGCTTTCTGAGGTGCCTGCTGGCAACGTACATCGCCCAAAACTGGTTTATGCCAACGAAACGTAGCTTTGCCTCATGAAATAGTTGATTCAAGTTTTTCGTGAGGAAAACTAAAAAAAATCACTGCCCTTGCGGAATGAGAACACAAACGTTTTAAAACAACACTCTACAAGGATGTTACGCCGCGTAACTCTCGCTTAAATCGACCTGGTCTGAGGTTTTTACAATCCTCCGAGACCACGGCTTCTTAATCTTTAAATCATACGGAAATGACAATTTCTCACCAAACGGATATTTTTTTCTTACTTAATTGATTTTACTAACTCACGTGATTTTGTCTTCTAAGAATTGATTTACGTGTTTTACAGTTGAAAAAAAGGATTCGTTACCTGTTTCCGGTAGCTACACCATAAAATTTGCTTTATTTGAATCCCCATGTTCTGTGGGTGACGATGAGACATTACCCTTAAGTTGATATTCACACTGCGTGCGATGACGAGCCGAGCCGGGTCGAGCGTTTGCTTGCGATTCCAAGCGGCCATCGCAAGGAAATGAAAAGTCTTCAATTTTAAATAGAATCACGCTTTTAGTGTACACATTGCTCGCGATGCGATGCCGAGCCGGGCGATGAGCCCGATGCCATCACAAACAACTTTGCGTTTTCGTGCGAGTGCCAGCTGCTGATTTAGTGCGATGGAATTTAATGGGCTTTGCGATGGAGTTTATGGGCCTTCAGTTGGTGAACATTTCTTGTGGTAGAGTACGAGTTGTATGTTGTACAGTAATTTGAAACGAGTAGGAGTATAGTATATTCGTCAAATGGATATCGAATTGCTAATTCATAGCGTCCGTGATCGTCCCGTGTTGTAGAATCAAAAACATAAGCATTACGGATACTACAACCGGGATCTGGTGCGACAGGCTGTTTGAAATTGACGATACTATGTAATTGGGGCGACCGGTAGCGCAGTGTGTTGAAGCACCAGTCTCATGTTTGACTACCGGCGTTTCGGGTTCGAATCCCGTCCACGACGACGTTCGTGGCCATGGATGTGCAGGAGGTGCATGCTGGCAACTGCATTCTCTGAAACCAGTTTATGCCAACGAAACGTCAACTGGGCCACATGGAACAGTTGACGCACTATGCCCCACGAGGGGTTAAGGCAATTGAGTATGAGTAATCGAACGTGGTTGTGCTCATACGAAAGTAACTCCAAAATTTTTCTTCATCTTGTCTGAGGTCGCGGAAGAGATGATGAAATTCACCATTCAACACTTGTCCTTTATGCATTAATGAGATGCACCCAATGGCGACGCCTTCCCATTTTTAGTGCACTATTTTCAAACAGAAATAAATTTACTGGGTCAAGCAAGAACGACATAATGTCGAGCAGATTGTCTTCCTTGAACTGAATTGGCCTCTGCTCTCCACCATTGCATGCAGTGTGAGCATCCCCGACCTTCATCGTATCGTAAGCCATCACTCGGCTCGGTATCGCACGGCGCGCAATGTAAATACCCATCACATCGTCCGGATCGGGTCGGCATCGCTCGGCTCGCTATGTGAATACAGCCTTAGGATCATCATACGTGACTCGCGCTTCGCCCCACTAGGGGTTAGGGTACCTTGAATTTCGTGCAACCGTGCGCACATCAGTTGGTATTGGTAAGGCAGCGAAGGCGGTGTTGGTGTAGGATTTGAAGCTATCCAAATCCGCTTTATTGTGATTGATAAACGTGCGGTGATCAGCAAATTTAATGTTGGATGGTTTATCCAGTTTTATGAGGATTGACAGATGATCCAGGGATAGCGTCAGGACTGGTTCCCATTGATCATTCATTAATAAGCCCGGCGCTATCAATTGAAACATCGGGCGAGCTGAAACAGGTTCCAGCAATCTCTCGCGCTTCCGGTCGAATATTACTGTTCTCTTTCACTGCACAGCAGCTTGGTTTCTTGTCACATGTAATGGATGGATTTGTGGTCGTTTCGTTTCCGCATTTAAGACCTATCTTGCTTGCTGTTGCAGTCTCGGGCGAAGTGTCCAAAAATGTTTCGGCTATTACACTATAAGTTCTTTTACAAGTATCTTTTATAAAAGATATTTTCAAAGAACTTTTAAAGTGTAATAGCCGCCTAAGAAAAGATTTGCGACAGGAACGTTGCTTGTTTCAAGTACTTTTCTTACAAGCTTGCACACCTTCCCCCTTAGGCGGCTAGTATCATTCATAAAAGTTCTTTTAAAATATCGTGCGTCAAAGATATTTGTAATAGAACTTTTATAGTGTAATAGCCGCCTTAGGAAATAACTGCTTCTTTGATCGGCAATTCGCCCATCCAGCTTGCACTTTTACTGGCTATAGTACATCAGTTCACTGCGTCTAGGGGAAGGTCCACCACTAACCGCTCTAGGATCCCGGGGTAGATGTCCTCCTTGGCGGTTATCTCATCCAGATCGCAAGGTCATAACTTCTGCTGCCATCCCGAATTATCGCTATGCATCTTCATTTGGTAAAGAAGTTTGCCTTTTTGGATACGCCTTGTGTGAATGATTTTCTCCCCCATCTCGTTCAACACCGAGTTAGATTTGATCTTTTTGATATATCTATGAGTGTTGTGTCCCCTCTTTGAGATATGACCATTGCGTTTGGTTTAGTCTTTAATCTATTATCTTTCTTCCTTCTTTCTTTTCTTTTACTTTTTTGATCGTGCTAGGATATCTTTAGGTATAAGATTCGCTGTTGGTACCTTCTTCTCGGATGGCTTGGTTGCCTTCTTTGCAGTTTACAGAGGGGTAATTTCCTTCTCCTCTACCTCTCGCCTGCGCTTGAACCTATCCGTTACCATAATTTTTACCTTGGGTGATGTTTGGGTTTCATTTTTCGTCCTTGAACTGTTTGGGATTATCCGTCGCTTTTTTCCCACAGATTTGTTATCTTGCTCCATTATACGAGGGTAAGGTGAAAAGTTCTCGGCCTGACAATGAACGACTACGATTTTCAGTTAAAAAATGATTTTATTTTTCTACATAATCTCCCTTGACTTCAACACAGCGTTTCTGCAACATCAGTATTCCTTCCCGGAAGTGAGAGTCTGGAAGGCTGTGAAAATATTCATCTACGGCCCTCTCAACTTCTTCATTGGATGCGAAGCGCTTCCAGAAACAAGTTTCTTCAAGTTTCGGGTTCGTATCCCGTCCACGACGACGTTCCTGGCCATGGATGTGCAGGAGGTGCATGCTGGCAACTGCATTCTCCGAAACCAGTTTATGCCGACGAAACGAAACATGGAGCAGTTGATGCGCTATGCCCCACAAGGGGTTAGGGCAATTGAGTAAGTTTGGGAACAGATGGAAGTCTGAGGGTGCCAAACCAAGAGAATAGGGGGGATGGTCGAGCAAATCGTATCCCAAATCCCGCAGTTATCCCAAAGCCAATGCACACTTGTGTACAGGTGCGTTGTTCTGGTGAAAGATGATTTTTTTCTTCTTCAAGGCCTCTTCTCGCGAATTTTGGCATCCAGCTGGCCAAGAAGTTATTGTTCTGCCTTTTTCAAGGTAATCAGGTTCCCTTTCGCATCCCAAGACACACTGGCCATGACCTTTCCGGCAGATGCGATCGACTTTGCTTTCTTTGGCGCTGAACCACTGGCTTCCACCCACTGCTTTGATTGCTGTTTCGTTTCTGGCGTGTAGTGGTGGACCCAAGTCTCATCAATGGTGAGAAATAGTCGCACAAAATCGGCCGGATCCCGATTGAATTGGTTCAAAGATTGATCGGCCTTCAGCAAATTCGGCACCCATTTTGCGCAGAGCTTTCGCACCACTAATTCTTTGAGCAAGATGTTTCGCACCCTTTCTTCCGATATACCGACAGTAATATCATTCACTTTCATTCGCCTATCGTCCAACACGATATCATGCACTTTTTCGATGGTTTCCGGTGTGGTTACGGTTTCTGGCCGTCCTTCACGTGGGTCGTGTTCGAGGGACGTGCGACCACGTTTAAATTCAGCAGCCCATTTTTAACGGTTGATATCGAAGGAGCAGAGTCCCCGTAGACTTTTGTTAGCTTCGGATGAATTTCCTTAGGAGTTAATCCATCCAAAACGAAGAATTTTATGATCGCACGATATTCAAGTTTCTCCATTTTAACGAGAAACACATAAGACGTCTACTGCAAAAATTCGTGTAAACAAACTACTTCAGAGAACAAGTTGAAACTTGTCATACGAACTAACGACGTGTGCACCCAGGCAGGAAACCTAAATTTTAACTGATTATAACGGTATTTCTGTGTCAGGTCGAGAACTTTTCACCTTACCCTCGTACGTAATTCGTATGTTTGGAATTGAAATGGGATTCCTCCGCCTTGAGGATATACTAGATGTGCCCATTCTCTTGATACGAAAAAATAACGCAATTAATTGAAACGCAATTCGTTATATAATGAACACAACTAGCAACCAACAAAATGCTAATGTAATTTCTATTTATTTGTTTCTCCTTTTTTTTATAAAAAATACACGAGTTCCACAGTAGATATATACACACACATACACAAGCCTAATATCAAACTCAATCGTCTAATTTTCTAACTTGTATCATTTGTTTCGGTGTCACTTTCATCGGATCCCATTTCGTCATCATACTCGGCGTTCAACTGGAAATATTTAATGCAGTTCATGGCACTCAGTGGCGGTACATTGTGAAGTGGGTGCACCGGCAACAATTCATTGGTCGTATTCCCCAGAACATGAGGTTGCAAATAACTACTACAATGTTGAGCAATTGATACACCGCTCAGCGTGTTACAAGTGTGATACAAATCCGGGGCCCTGTAAATGTAAGGGGGGGACAAAAACTTAAAAAAGATGATTTTAATTTTTACTATAAATTTTTAATACGTACTTTCCGGGCTTGTCGAGTAGCCCGCCGGTTGGCTTTTGGCAACAAAGCAAAATGTACTCCTGGAGGGCAGCACTATTTATTAGGGGATTTTTCAGAATTTCCGACATCTCGGGGTCTGAAAGCAACGTAGTTGGACTAATCAGTCTATTTATGTATGCATTACTTTTTGATAAACATATTCATTCGCAATTAGTCAGTTTTTATCGAAAAGAAAAGTATTTTTTTTTTTAATTCATTCAATTCTTCTTTAGCTTTGTTCAATTCATGACTGTTGCCATTTGTCGCGCTCGGTGGCCGTGATCGTTCGGTCACCGCTTACGGAGATCAAATCCCGGCGCGATCAAAAACTGCCTGTGAGTACTAATAGAACTCTCACAGTGCTCCGAGCTTGTCAATATAAAGACGGCGCGGATAGGAGGTGCATGTTAGCAACTGCACTTCCGAAAAGTAGATATGCTATCGAAACGTCAACAAGGCATAGAAATGCTAGAGATGTTGACGCGCCCATGCCCCTGGAGGAGTCACGGCAACTAGAGAGAGAATTCATGACTGTTGTTGTTGTAGCAATGGTCGGAATTTCGGTGTATGTCATTGCTGTACGATTCGATGTCAGTAACATCGGTATCAAGGGATAGAAAATCAGCTGCTTCTACGGGGTTCTCCCACAGTGACCTAAAGGTCGCCACCCATGGACGAGCACAACCACGACCAAACTTCCATCGAACCATCAAATATCATAGAACGGTGGAAACGAGGAGATTTTTTTTCTATAGAGTTTGACGTGGTTCGATGCATGCTCGCGACTAAAATGCTTGCCGTAGGTGGCGACCTTTAGAGTAAAATGCATGGGTGCGGCTGGGCAATTAAAAATATAGTCCACATCGTGAGGTGTTCTCTAGCAAGCAGTACAGGTGTTTGAGACGTTCTGATCGCTGCGGGATTAAGGCGCGAACACCAGCCTGACCGAAGCTGGGCAAGTGTCGTTCTTACGTTACTCAGGGAAGTCTTTCCTCTTTTGAAGATATGGCTGGTGGTTGGGCTGAGTACTAAATTTGGGCCTAGTTCCGGGATCGATGATTGCATCTCTTGCTGATGTACAATAGTGCTGCGATGGCTGATTTTTTTCCTTCTCTGATAACTGATAGCAGTTATTTGTTAGCTAACCTCACTTGTAGACGTTGTATTGCCAGCGTTTGTATTTGTAATAGTTTATTTGCGTTTTTGCCATAATGACCGTAAAGGTCGGGCAGTGCCATCTAGCAAGGAAAAAGGCCACCAACGAGCTAAGCAGCATTTTTGTCTCCCTTGTTTGTGTTGTCTATCCCAGGCCTGTGAATTCCTTTTAATATGTACGCGTACGGACAGGGACAACGAGCGGCGACAACCCCGCCCCCACGTCTCCCGGACTAAGCTACAGCAAACACAGGCCGCTGTCCATTTCTTGCACAGTACAGGACTAAAAAAGACCCCATCGGGTTCCTTTTCCACCGATTTGTGTCTCCACAAGCACATTAAGGCTACATGGTAAAATATTTCCCCTTCAAGTAGCTGTGCTTTCCTCTGTAGCACCTCCATCCTTCCTATAGAGTAGATTCTCCTTTTAGAATCAGTTCAACAAGGCAATCCTAGTGCTGTGTTTGTCTTTTGTGGCTGAGCCACGTACCTAAGGCCTCCATAAATACTCTGAATCACTGGCATTTGGAGAAAATACTAGGTTTAGCTTCAAAAGTGTGATGATCGTTACGTTTTATTACACAAAATTTTAATAGACCTCCAGCCAAAAGCAGGATTCTTGGCATATAACAGACAAACACACTTTCCTTCTTGCATTTAAGGGGTCTGACGATCAAAATATCGTCAGATCGATTTGGCGACGGATTGCATCGTATATGGGGGCTATTTATTAGCCAGGCGTTAATCCTTCTCGTTCCAACATATCACAACAGATGTCGCACAAGCCGATCCGCCACAAGGAGACGACGGTGGCACACCTACCGAAGCGTCGAAGATAACAAAATGGGGAACCATGTGGTGGTGCCCTACTGGCCCTTTCATGAAGCTATTTAGGTCCACCTCCGGTCCAAAAAGTGCGTACTGCGGCCGAGGTGATCATCTTTTTCCTATTTTTTTTTTTATTGCACCACACTTTTCTTTTGACATGGATATGTCTTATAGCTGGGGGTCATCCTAAAAATCTGTCCGTAACACGAAATGTCTGCTGTGCTACTCGGGGGTCAGAAGAGGAAACAAGCCCATTTTTTTGACTTGTGCTCTCTGTCCCACGCTCTCAGACAACGCGACGACGCGACGCCATAATCAAAACTCCTGCATACATATCATACCATACATTTAAAATCCTCAAAAATATAGAGTACGCTCCGTACTCCCTAACTTGACTAGGCCCCCAGAACACGTCGCAAGAAGTCGTCTGCTCTCCTCGCTCGACATGCTCACACGCAATTTATGGTCTCCGAATGTATGCGAAATTTCGATCAGGCCAGCGGACCTCCTCTTCTCATTCATTCATATCATTCTCATTCTCACCATTTCATTAAACAAATTGTGCACTCCCGACATGCAATCTGAGGTCACAATGAATGAAATTCCATTTTTACTCATTATTTAGGTCAAGGACGTGCAAGGACTTTCAATGACCTTCAATTCGTGCGTTGTACTATCTGAATCACTAGGGTCCCAGAAAAAGTAGCAAGTAGTCAGTTCGACTAACATTTGGACATGCGCAGCCGCCCCCCAAGATGAGCGAGAGCGGATGAAGTTCATTCGAGCCAAATCGGGTGATCCAGCGACTGTGGTTGTGCATTTGCAATGGCGGCGATTTGAGGTCTGACTGGTCCACAATGTGGGCCCCCACCACACGTGCAATAAACATAGAACAAAAGCTCCACATACGGTACGGTGTATTAGCAGCATAAATGTTGACTTTCAATAGGGCGTGTCTATTTGTCTCGTGTGGTTGGGTGTTCAATCTCATTAGAACGGGGGTATCCGGTTCATATGGGGGCGTTAGCTTTCAATGGGGTACGTCTCTCTGTCTCTTAAAGGGAGCGTTAAGTTTCATTTGGGCGGGTTAATCGGGAATCGGTTCTTGGAAGACAGGTTATTGGCTTTTGGCGGGAAATGATACAAAGTATCTACACTGCATGCAGATACATCGGAACACGGATATATCTTTGGCTACCAACTGCGTGGAACCTGTGTTGAAGATATCGACGTAAGTTTTATAAAGATCCCAGTATAGTTATACTGGATGAAATCATTCGACAAAACACGTCCCACGCTTTTGGTAGACATAAGACATATCCATGTACCGATGTATCTGCATGCAGTGTAGATACTTTGTATCATTTTTTATTTATTTTTTCTTTAAATTCACTTCCCGACGCGCTCTTCCCGGAGAGTTGACATGTCGATCAGCAGCCGGTCACAACAAAAAATATCATCGCGGAAAGAAAAATGAACCATATTCTGGTCTGGCTGTGCTGCTTCCACCGGCAGATCTATGGCAGCACCTGATTAGTAAGGATCTGTCGGTGGTACGAAACCAGAGGCCGAGGGTCCCATTACACCTGGACCTCAATACGAGCGCGAGGGCAAGCGAGCCATCGGCCAACCATTCCATCCTTATCGCCTCATTTTTTTTATTCCCCATTTTGACCTCTCTTGTTTGTGTTGTCTTCCCCAGGCCTATGAATTTTTGTTAATACGTTAAGGACAGGAACAACGAGCGGCGAAAACCCCGCCCACGTCTCCCGAACTGAGCTACAGCAAGCATAGGCCGCTGCTTAGCTCGTTGAGGAGCCTTTTTCTTCGCCAGATGGCACGGCCCGACCTTCACGGTCATTATGCTACCTAAGGTTCCGTCCCCACACGGGCAATTTAGGATGCCCGCCAAACCGTCCGTTACAAATTCTAAAAGAAACCAATTTTCGACAGAGAAAAACTCAAATAAATGAAAGTTCAGTTTACTTAATTATGGCAAACAAAAAACAAAGGCGAATCAATTAAATTAAGCTTTATCAACCGACCAAAAACCTAAAAAAAAAAAGAAACTGACAAATTTTCGAATTCCTGAAATTCCCGGCACGACGCGGCACGACTGCCGCCTCGTTGAAGTACTCAAGCAAATCTCCTAGTCTTCCTTCCATATATCTCAGTGGCCGGTCCCGCTTGGCAGCTGGCGACTCCCCAGTGGCTAATCAGGAATATCGTTCAATATCCCCGTTATTCAGATGTCATCACCCAAGGTTATCGCTTTAATCGGGTTAGTGAAGGCACGACCCGGTGCTTGTTCACAACCATAGAGAATACCTATGGAGGAGCAAACCGCATATACTCAACACTAAACTATTTGAAGCAATTGCAGTCGTAAAAAGTAAACAGAGAGACACACGCCCTCCACTGCGCAACACCCTCTGATACTCTGAAGAGAGAGTATATGAGGAAGTGAAAAAGAGCGAGAGGAACGAAGCAATTCGGCACAAGTGAGGAAGTAGGAAGGGGGATGGAAATTTGACATCTCTTTTGCTTCTATATGGACCGGGCGGGTGTTCCGCGGCAGAGAGACAGACTGGAATGTTATTGTTCCGATTGGAAAAGTAGGAGAGGGGATGACATCTTACGTGCTTCCTGTGCTTTTATATAGACTGCGCGGGTGTTGCGCAGTGGAGGGCGTGTGTCTCTCTGTTTACTTTTTACGACTGGAATTGCTTCAAATAGTTTAGTGTTGAGTATATGCGGATTGCTCCTCCATAGTTAGTCTCTATGGTTCACAATGGAGAGTTGTAATGCGCCAATTACACTGCCGGCAGAAGCAGTTGCATCAGTTAAGCAGAGATGCCTTCGAGCCGCAAACGGCTTCTCTCGACAATGCAATTCGCCCATTACAACTGTCTTTTTTTTTGCGCTGACGGGAACGCAGATATTTGTAATGGAACACGGAGTAGGTGGCCGTAGCCACCTACGGGTGGAACAGTTTTAAATCAAAACTTACCATTTTGTGCCAGTATTGCTTTCACAATAGGAAATATCGCCCCCACCCAGTAGGAGTAACATCCATCGACTAGTTTATTTGTTCGTCCCTGAAATCCACCTTCGTATCGCATTTGTCTGGCAGCCGCCCATTTCTACAAAACATCGAATGATATAACAATTCTGCATTTTGCTGTTCTACTTACCAATAATCGATTTAGATTGCATTTATCTGTACTGCCCAGAAATACAAGAGCAGCTATTCCGCAAAATGTATAGCCACCATGTGCTTCGGTATCCGGACCACCGCCGAAACCTCCTTCATATGTCTGACAACTTGCTATCCAGTCGGCCGTTCCATGGAACACTTCTCTCTCTTCCTCGGCAGAGAAATTGACTAATTTGGCACACGATAGGGCGCAATAGGCACCCCGAACATCAGTCTCACCGTCCACATGCATTCGAAATGCTCCGTCCGGATCGCGAACGGACAACAGAAACAATTTGAGCGTTTTTCGGTCGATAGTCTCGTACGCTTTCTTCGTTCCAATTATACACAAACTATTGACAGCAGCATAGGTGGGTGCCAAGTGGGCATATTGTCCTGGACCGCCACCGAAACCACCCGTCGGAGCGCGACATCTGAAATTGGATGTAAATAAATGCAATTCGGTTGGAAATAAGAACATACATTTGAAAGCTAATTAAAACATTTAAAATTGATTGTACAAATTTTCTTATCAAACAAATATCTGATGATGAATCAGCGTGGTCGGGCTAATCAGGCCTTATCGCAAATAGAGTAATTTTACAGATTCTGAATAAGGTAAAGCAACATCGACCTAAATGGGACAGGACTGTAAATCCTCCTCTAAATCCTAGATGCCTTAAGACCGAGTTTATGCAAGGACGACTTGGCTGAACTAGAAACTTACATTTAAAAAATCCATCTACTATTTGTCTTAACCCCTTTATGGGCATAGCGTGTCAACTATGTAAAAGCACCTAGTTGACGGTTGGGTAGCATATAATTCGAATGATTATCTTCACTTACTTTCCAAGAAACTCGACAGCATTTTCCAACAATTCATCGCTGAATTTAAAATTGAGTGAATGCGCTGCATTCAGGATCCAATAGACGAGCCACGGGCGACTGCTATCTAAACACTCGTACGAGGACGATAAACATCGCAACGAGTTTTCCAGATATCTGATATGTTGGTCGCGATAGAAATAAGGCAACGACGGATCCAAACATTTTAGTTGTTCGAAACGGTCGAAACACTTTTCGATTAAATGTTCTGTTTTGATCTGTGTGGGCACAAACGGTGAAGAATGAAAAGAAGAAATTTGTAAAAGAAGAAAATCTGGAAAAGCACCTGTTCCCGTGAAGTAACCGTTGACACTCGCTCGTCGTTGAACCGTTCATTCTTCAATGCCTGAAAATCGCGAAATTCCGCTTCAGACTCCATAATTTGCCGTGGTTCGCGCACCGAAGGAAAAGGAAGAAACCCTTATTGCGGCTTATGTCAAAAGAGTAATGTCAACAAAAGTTCATTTCCAAATGTTCCAGATCCTAGTTGGAATTGGAATGGGGCACCGAAATAATCCATACCGCCGGACCATAGATATACATTGAACAGATCGGTGATAGTACTATCCCCACTCTGTGCTTCGGGTTATTTTCGAACTGCTGCCCATTTGCACGCGGTCGCTATACGTTCGTTCGGTAAATGTCGTTACGCCATCGGCCAGTCAGCCACAATTTGGACATTTAAGGCCGGTACTCAGAGCGCGTGAAATTAAAAATGCCGTGAAATCCCATAAAAAATCACAAAATTTTTCCCCGATGAAAAAATTTCATTCCACGTGATCTGTGTACTACCTTGAAGTGAAAAGTCAAGTTTGTGGATTTCACGAGGATGAAATTTTTCCTCGTTCAAAATGTAGGAGAAAAATTTTCACTGACAGCTCAGCTGTCTCTGTCGGTGTCATTCAGGTTGTGTTGTGTTTTCCCGGTGTTGTTTATAGTTGGGCGATAGATAAGTAAACAAACTAGTCGTTTTAATGTTTGACGTGGCCTTGGATCGCACGAAAATCGCACTAAAATATCGGCAGATCAAAATTGATCGGCCGACCCGTGCGATTTCCACATACACAGGCCGATCCGTCGGCCGATATCGATATCGGGCGACGGATCGGCTGATCGATCGCTGTGTGTATGGCACGTTTAAAGGTCGCCACCCATTGACGAGAACAACCACGACCAAACTTCCATCGAACCATCAAATATCATAGAACGGTGGAAATAGGGGGAATTCTTTTCCCACACGTCCTATGAAATTGATGGTTCGATGGAAGTTCGGTCGTGGTTGTGCTCGTTCATGGGTGGCGACCTTAAGGTCGATATGTAAATGCACAACCAAAAAACGTGTACTTACCCTATGAATTCCGATAAAAAGTCAGGAAATTATCTAAAATGTTGTCACTTTGCAGTCACTTTTTGGGGCACTTCCGGAGTTTCCGCTAAATTCACCATCCCAAGGATTCGTCCCAGGGTACTCAATTGCCCTAACCCCTTGTGAGGCATAGCGCATCAACTGTTCCATGTGGCCCAGGCCCAGTTGACGTTTCGTTGGCATAAATTGTTCTCAGAGAATACAGTTGCCAGCATGCACCTCCTGCACATCCATGGCCACGAACGAACGTCGTCGTGGTCGGGATTCGAACTCGAAACGCCGGTAGTCAAACATAAGACTGATGCCTCAACACACTGCGCTACCGGTCGCCCAATGCACCATTCACATTAACCAAATTGCCGGCAAACTAACGAAAAATGCGAAATTTCCCGTGTTGCACTTTCATAACCACACTTATGACTGGCGCACTTTTGAGTAGTTAATCTTGGTCGGTAGTTCACGGCACCTTCCGTTTTTTCACTTTCACATGTCACAGACAACCACTACTTTCAATTGCACTTAAAATCGCGACATTAAAATCACTTTTACGAAACTCGCGAAATTTCAAGAGGTCGACCGCACGTGTTCTTTACTTTGTTTTTGATGAGCTGATATTTTGCCGATCGATCGGGTGACGGATCGCTCTGTGTATGTGGGGTATAAAGTAGCGTTTACACATGCCAGTAGACCGTGCCAGTACGTACATTTTATAGGCATTGAAAGTGCCTTGGAAGTAACTAGCAAGCTGTATCTTGCAATGTGTAAACACCCGTGCCTGTGAACTGCCAGGCCAGTAAACCCTCACGGCACCTTGCAAGTAGCTGGCCTCCCGGGCTAAGGCGGCTATTACACTAGGCTGCGCGCAAGTTGGCACACGTTCGCGTGTCGCGTTCACGTGTTTTATGTCAAACGGTTTCAGTCTATGGTTTTCAACCAAAGATGCGAATCTGTCAATTTGGCAAATGCTCGGCTGTTGTCGTATCACCAAATTGGATTCATTATTGTGCGTTAACGCCAATAATTTAGTATGAAATATGCGCTTATGCACATCCTACTACTCTCCAGTCGTTTGTTTCGCCTCTCAATTCTTGCCTAATTATCCGTTTTAAAGCACAGTAATGAACTCAGTTTGGTGATACGACAACAGCCGAGCATTTGTCAATTTGACAAATTCGCATCTTTGGTTGCAAACCATAGACCCAAACCGTTTGACAGCAAACACGTGAACGCGACACGCGAACGTGAGCCAACATGCGCGCAGCCTAAAAGTTCTTTTACAAATATATTTGACGAACGATATTTCAAAAGAACTTTTATGAATGATATTAGCCGCTAAAGGGGGAAGGTGTGCAGGTGTGTATTAGAAAAGTAGTTGAAACAAGCAACGTCCATGTCGCAAATCTTTTCTTAGGCGGCTATTACACTATAAAAGTTCTTTGAAAATAGCTTTCATAAAAGATATTTGTAAAAGAACTTTTAGGCTGCGCGCATGTTGGCTCACGTTCGCGTGTCGCGTTCACGCGTTTGCTGTCAAACGGTTTGTGTCTATGGTTTGTAACCAAAGATGTGAATCTGTCAAATTGACAAATGCTCGGCTGTTGTCGTATCACTAAACTGAGTTCATTATTGTGCTTTAAGGCCGGGTGACACGTTCAAAGTATACTTTGACAAAGCAGCATTTGACGCGGTTCTGTACTTTGCTAGGTAGTTGACACATTCAAAGTACACTTTGATGTTTACTTTTGTCAAATGTCTTTTCTGACGTTTCACTTTCGCGTTTGACGTAAGTAAACATAGGAAATATACATATTAGCATTTTCAAAATAATGTCGGATTATGTTCGTCAATATGCGCCCGTCGGTACTGTAGACATTGAAGATACAGCTGGTTTGTGGAGGCTGTTCCATGGCAAAATCGTGCAATACACTAAGTACACTACAAAAATGTGAATATGTTATCATTACGATTTAAACATGTATTTCTTTCTTTCTCTTTATTATCAATCAGTACTTTGTATTATTCGCTCGGTCAAATAAGTTCGACACGTTGAGTTTTAACAATATTAGAAAAGTACCACGCAAGAGATAGATAGTAGCAATTTTAGGATACCGATAGGCACAGCAGATATTAAGATATATTTCTATTTCACTAGCCAAAGCATCTTGATTCATTCAGCTTCCGAAATTTGAGAACGCGGCCACATGGTCGAGACAATTGGAATACAATGTTGCAGACAACCAAGGTTCAACTCCGAGTTGTGATGCCACAATGATGATAATACTGGATAAGTAGATGAAAAATAAAAACAGCCGACATAACCAGTAGAAAATAAAAATTAATAACTGTTTAATTCGAAGAAAATATATTTTGAAATTGTCCAGTTAAATTACAGACGTATGCATTTATTTAATATTTAACACTTCATTGAACATGCTTAAGGCGGCTATTACACTATAAAAGTTCTTTTACAAATATCTTTTATGAAAGCTATTTTCAAAGAACTTTTATAGTGTAATAGCCGCCTAAGAAAAGATTTGCGACATGGACGTTGCTTGTTTCAACTATTTTTCTAATATGCTTGCACACCTTCCCCCTTTAGCGGCTAATATCATTCATAAAAGTTCTTTTGAAATATCGTTCGTCAAATATATTTGTAAAAGAACTTTTATAGTGTAATAGCCGCCTAAGTACAGTTGAATTGCATGATGCATTTCATTGAACTACAAATCTAATTACATTTCGCATTGCTGGATCCTTGGCCTCACATTTAGACGAGGTATCGAACATGGCATGCGTTCTCCTGGAACTAACTTAACCTTGATCAAGTTAGTGGGTATGGTATATTTTTCCTAGAAGCGAAGAAGAAAATTTATTTGAGAAACATTGACAGCCGGATGGGTGTTGCACATAATTTACCTGCAGTTGTCAACAAGTTTTCACTATGGTCGGCCATCCACTTGCATTTTGGTCAATTGCCGTCACGATGAGGTCAAAGATTAATCTGGAAAAAATGGCTCATCAATAAGCACGAATCTGTTCCACAACACGCGGCGGTATCTTGCAGCTTCGAAAATAGGAAAACAAGGATTTCCAGGCAGTATTTTCCGAAGCACGCAGCGGAGTTCTGCAGCTTGGAAAACGAGGCTTTACTTCGCCGAAAGAACTTACTGTAATCCAAATACATATACCTATAACTCGTACAAGTCGCAAAACACTTTGTTTTCTCCAACGGAACAAAACAAACACGTACGCGATAACTTATAACCCGCAAAGTCCAAATTGGTCCAAATAAACACACTTGTCACTTTAGAAATGTCTTATGACAATTCGCTCCCATCAAAAATTTGATGGAAAGTTGATCAAAATTTTGATGGAAAGTTGAGCATCGTCCTACTACGGTTTGATAGGATAGTAAGACGTCAAAGCACTTTGAAAGGGGGTTGACACGTTCAAAGTAATCTCAAAGTAGGTTGTCAAAGTACTTTGCCAAAGTGTACTTTGAACGTGTCAACCGGCCTTTAAAATGGATAATTAGGTAAGAATTGAGTGGCAAAACAAACGACTGGGGAGTAGTAGGATGTGCATAAACACACATTTCATACTAAATTATTGGCGTTAATACACAATAAGGAATCCAATTTGGTGATACGACAACAGCCGAGCATCTATCAAATTGACAGATTCGCATCTTTGGTTGCAAACCATAGACTCAAACCGTTTGACATAAAACACGTGAACGCGACACGCGAACGTGTGCCAACTTGCGCGCAGCCTTATAGTGTAATAGCCGCCTAATTGATTTTCTACTGGCATTCCAGTAGAGACTTGCGAACATATGTTTCTAGTCATTCGTACATTTGCCGACAAGTCTACTGGCATGCCGGTGCACTGGCCGGCCGCATCTTGGACGTAGGCAGGGCAGCGCAGCGCGCACACGGCATTGTTGTTGTAATAATTCTCAAAATCCGATTTTACAACAACAATGCCATGTGCGCGCTGCGCTGCGCTGCCCTGCCTACGTCCAAGATGCGGCCGGCCTAAACGAGCCATATGGCAATGGAGGTGAAATCGAAAAAGTCTGTTCCAGATCCGGCTGTCAGGTCTGCAAAAAATATAAAATTCAAATTTCCCAACTGTTATACATTTAGCCAAGACACTTCAGTCTTCGTCAAATCCATGAACTTGAACGAAGAATTCTTGGTGTGAGCTGCCAAGCCGCCAATAGCGCGCCAACAAAATTCGATCGTTGTAGGGAACACAACATCGCAAGTGTGTTACCGGCGTGTGGTGTCTGTGTTGAAATTTTGTCCGTGTTTAATAAGTGCTGTGCGCGTTGATTCAAACTGATTGGAAATGGCCACGACAGAATCGGATCTTCCGTTTCGGGCGGAATATGCCAAAACGGGAAGAGCAAGCTGCAAATTATGCAAAAGCCCCATCCAAAAAGACTCGTTGCGTCTCGCCGCCATGGTGCAGGTAATGAAAATTGAGTTGTGAAATTCCCCGGTTCTCGAAATGTACTGCCTACATGTTTTCGGGGACAATTCCTACTATGGGGGAGAATAATATTCGCTTTTTGTATAAATTTATGTCGGACGTATCGATTTGTTGATGGTAGCACGGGTTGTAGACCGGCGTCGATAAAATGGCAATGTTTGGCAAATCTTATCACTTTTCGACTTTATCTTAGCAATTTATAAACAACGGCTTCGGTCCGAAGTTGCTCGGTAGCTGCTGAACGCGATGACGACAGTAGCATATTTGGAGTATAAAATGCTGGCAACAATAGCGACAACGGCCTGGACCTGGATCCTGGATCAGTGACGAGCGAACTCAAACAGCTACCGTACAGATAATTCGCTGCGTGGAGGGCGATTTTCCGAGAAGTTGATGTTCAACCAATTCACTTTCAATTCTGATCCACCCAGTCGGACATTTGTCTCCGATCCCAGCAATTCCTGTCCGGCCGCCTCAAGGCGAACTGTCCGGCCGCGTGACTAAAATGAATTTTCACTGGAGTTTTTTTTCAATAGACGAATGTATCTGAAGCTTGGCTATGGAAAGTAAAATGTCATAGAATGAAAGTATCTATCTATTGCATTGAATTCTACGGCATTTCCCTATCCATAGCCACGCTTCAGATACATTCATCTATGGAAATAAACTCCAGTGAAAATTCATTCTACTCACGCGGCCGGACAGTTCGCCTTGAGGCGGCCTGATGATGTTTCTATCCTTGTCCTTACAAAGGCTAGTCTTGGGTTGGTAGCCGTTCTTAATTGTATTTACTAGTTTGTACGCTTGTCCGGTGTTCCTATTAGCTAAGTTTTCGTTTATATTCAGCAACTGCTCGTCAAAGTATTTACGTCTTACGTTTTTCCTCGAGGGCGGTATTATACGCCACCGCTGTAGCATCACTCAAAAGCTTATCAACCGCAAAGATTTTGGGAGGGCTGATTCTCGATTGGTGCACTGAGGAAATTCTACATCTGTAGATCGTCTTCACCAAGTGATGATCTGAGTCGCAGTTTGCTCCTCGATAGGAGCGGACATCCATCACACTAGACGCCCATCTCCTGCAAATGAGGACGTGGTCAATTTGGTTGACGGTATGTGCGTCTGGAGACTTCCAGGTCTGCTTGTGAATGCGTCGATGCGGGAAACACGTAGAGCTTACGACTAGATTCCTGCTGCAGGCGAAGTCGATAAGTCACTGGCCGTTGTCGTTACATTCTTCATGGAGACTGTGGCCTCCAGTGGTCCCCCGGTGCCAACTTTCATTTCCGACTTTCGCGTTAAAGTCTCCCAGCAGCAAATTGACGTCGCTTGTTGGAAGTGAGTCGAAGAGAGTCTCAAGGCGGGCGTAGAACTCGTCTTTTACTGCGTTTTCTTTTACTTCAGTGGGGGCATGCACATTGATGAGCCAGAGATTGAAGAATCGAGTCTTAATGCAAATCGCACGTAGCCGTTCATTTATGGGTTTGAAGTCAGTAATGTGCGTTTTGAGGTGATTGTTCACTATAAATGTTACTCCAAACTCCTTGCGGCCCGTTGGTTTGCCACTTGTACAAATTTTGTGCGATTTGTCATTAATCTCGTTGCCAAGCCAATTTGTTTCCTGGACTGCAGTAATGCTCAGTTTGTACTTTTCGACCTGTTGAAGGAGGGCCTTCTCGGCCCCCGGTTTGTTCAGGGAGCGTACATTCCAGGATCGGAAAGAATAATCCTTTAGGCGTTTGCGTGGTCGTCGTTGTGCTTTTTTCGTTGTAACCCATTGCAGTTAAGTTGCAAAATTGATATGGTGTTGAGATTCGCAACAGCTGGTGTAGGTGTCGGGTTAGGTTAGGTTAAAAGGATTGCTTAAAAGCACACTAAGGCCCATTTTGTCAATGTCTGGTTAAACTACCAGTTAGCTATCCGGGACACTAAATTTAACCTTAGCGCATGCAACGCTCAAAATATGATAATGCAGTCCACAGCGCAGCTAATGCAGTAGAAAGTCAGCTGCTGCCACCTTTCAATTCTATTCTACGTCCTGGCACCTCTCAGCATTATTTTGCGGCTGAGTTGGATTCAGATCCGTTTCCTTCGAATGAGTATCCAGAACTCTGTTCCTTGTGACCAGTTTAATTGTCTCATTTGAATGTACAAAGGTAAACAGTTTTAGCTGTCAATATCTCAGCAGCCCGTATCAGCTGTTTGGAATTATTGTCCGATAAATTCTTAACCGGAAGATGAGTGCCGTTTAGCGTTTATCTGCAGGATAAGATTTAACTAGACATTGAGAAAATGGCCCTTAGACCGCCACTGGGTCCGTTGTGATACCCCTGCACTCAGCAACTGAGACCAAACTCATTCGTTAAACCAGCTTGAGCTCACAATGAAGCGATGTAGCCGACCAACATTTACCTTTTTCAGGTCATCCAGATCGGTGAAGAAGTAGGAACCAAGGAAGTCTTTCTTAAAACTCGCCAGGGCCGGACAGGTACACAGAAAATGAGACATACTTTCCTCCCCTTCCTCGTCCCCACAGCTCCTGCAAAAATCATTATATGGAAGACGAAGTCCCCTGGCGTGCTCCCCAATTAGGCAGTGTCCAGTTAGCACTCCTACGACAGTTCTTAGATTATCTCTGTTTAGCATTAGCAATCCAGTTTGGGCCACATGACCTGTACTGCCATTGCTCCATCTGATGCAGGCCCTATCATACGCCGCATCTTTGATGGCCAGTTTACAAGCAGCCAACGGCAGCCTGGTGCTACGTAACGGCCCGCTGATCTCATTGATCGTACCTGCTCGAGCCAGTTCGTCAGCCTTGCAGTTACCAACATAACCACTATGCCCTGGCACCCAGCACAGAGAAATGTTACAGAGCCTTCCCATCTCTATTAGGGAGTTGCGACAATCCAGTACTGTCTTAGAATTTACCAAGACAGCTAAGCGATTTAATCGACGGTTGGCTATCCG
Source organism: Chloromyia formosa (assembly GCA_964017055.1). Classification (NCBI taxonomy): domain Eukaryota; kingdom Metazoa; phylum Arthropoda; class Insecta; order Diptera; family Stratiomyidae; genus Chloromyia; species Chloromyia formosa. Next base: position 80,804,034 of record OZ024817.1, read on the forward strand.
TATAGATTACAATGGGTGCATTCGGGCGGGCGTCACGGAAAAAGCGTAATGCGCTGCATGGAAATAGCGAATTCCTAAGCAGCACATAATAATTTTTTTTGTGACGCCCGAATGGTATGCTGGCTCACCTGTCAAATGACAAGTTCAGTTTGGCTGCTGTACACGCAATTCTCCCTCTCGTAATTATGTGTTGTTCTTTTCTGCATTGTACAAACTATGAAAACAATGGAGAACGCACAATTCAGTCGACTAGGAAATGTTGCAAATTGACATGCCTGCATTCACAAATCGTTATCGCTACTGGAGCGCTCCTATTTCTGTCCCAATTTTGCACTGAATTACAACAACAAAAATGGGAGTGCTCAGGTAGCGCTATGATTTGTGAATGCAGCCAATTCGTTCGAACTGTCAAATCTCCGCTCAGCCAAGACAGCGAACAAATTGTGTGCTGCCTAAAAGTGTTAGCGCCTAGCTATTTGCGCTAAGTTTAGCAGTGGTTTAGCGCAACATTCGGAATACAAATCACGAGGCAGCACTTAAAGCTAGCTAGCAACCGTGATTCCCGAATGCATCCAATGTCCCTACCAGATATATCGTTTTGCGACAACCAGGCTAGAGCTACAGATATTGCTGTAACTTCCGCTTAAAAAACACTACTAAAGTTCGGGAGTCGGAACGACAAGCTAATATCCAACTCTTCCGAGTATGCGCCAGCCCCCACTCCTTCGTCAGTCTTAGAACCATCAGTGAACATCGTAATGGCATCTGATCCTGAAAATCGATTACAGGCCAATCATTCCTAGAGGGAATCAGGCCTGTAAAGCCCATTTCGAACAAGTATTTCGGGGGGGGGGGGGGGGGGGGGGGGGGTTGTATAGTCCGTCTCCTCGGGAATATCAAGGTTGATCAATATAGCCGAGTGACCTGTGGTTGACGCTGCTCAAAAAACGGTTTCACGGAGACGAACAGCCGTGATGGCCGCCATCTGCTCTGCAAAAATGTCCAAGGGAAGCAGATTCAACAGAGCGCTCAAGGCAGCGGTTGGTGTAGTCCTTAGAGCCCCCGTGATGGCAATGCATGCCAATCTTTGGGCCTTCTCCAGCATGGTTCTATAGGATACAACCCTAAGCGCCGTCCACCAGACGACAACCCCATGTAACAGAATAGGGCGCAAAACCGATAAATAAAGCCAGTACACTACCCTCGGTTGTAAGCCCCATTTCTTACCTATGATGGCCTTCTTGCACGAGTATAGTGCAACAGTAGCTGAATGTTTAACTTCCAGCAAAGTTTCCTATCCAGTATGAGACCAAGGAACTTGGCTTTATCAGTGAGAACAAGTCTTGTGCCCTCCATCAAAGGTGGTTCGAATGAAGGTAGGCTGTATCTCCTAGTAAAGAGAACAAGTTCCGTTTTAAGGGGATTTACTTTAACCCCAACCTTACTAGCCCAGTTCGTCAGGATAGAGAGGGCGTTCTGCATTACACCACTAAGGACACAGGGAAACTTTCCCGAGATGGCAATAGCAAGGTGTCAGGTTGTGCTGCAATGGAATTCTGTTTGTAATGTTGTTCACTGGAGTTGAGGGGGAGGGCTGGGAACTTGTTTTCGCACTAAAAGGTGGTGGTATGTTGTCCTCTGAATCTACATTGGCTCGCAGTGAAGGAGGAATTCCATTGTCGGTGGTGTTTCAGCCCGGAACAATTTTTAAGGTGACACCAGTTGTTGCAGCATGTACATCTGACAGTGGTAGCGTTGGGATGCAGCGTTCTGTTACAGACGCAGCAGATCCAAGGGCCCGGATTTGGACCTGGGTTGAGCTCGATTCCGGCGCGTTGAAGAATTATTGAGCGCAATAGCACCTCCATGTGTTGCATTTCCAGGAAAAAAAGGACAGTCAAATTGTGTGACACACACAGATCTTCCTTCTTGCATCGAAGGGGTTGTGGCAGCTCTTGGCCGTGTGACAAGGTTGTTCCAAGTAACACGGGTCGCTCCGGTGCGTAGAACCGGCTGCCGCAGGAACACTTCTCGGAATTCGTTGCATTTAATGAAATTCGTTCACTCGTAGGTGCTTGGATGTGCACAACATGTCATCCACATGGCTCGTGACTCAGCGAGTCCCGCATAATGTGGTACGAGCATTATAATTGACTTCATTTCTTGCACTCACGTGTTTTACTACTACTTGTTGATTGGTCGACTAACATTTTTTTCCTATAAATTACCATTTCAGTCAAGCTTTTTCGATGGACGCCAGGCAAACTGGTTCCACGACGACTGCTTTTTCAAGAAACAGCGACCGTCCTCCGAGGGCGATATCGCCAATTTCGAAAATATACGTTACGATGATCAACAGCGAGTTAAAAAGATGATTGGTAACACCACAAATTTATATTTTGTAAAACCCTTTTTGTTTTAACAATGCGAAATTACAGCCGAATGTGCAACCGGTGTTGTAGCGGCCGCCGGTGGAAAGGGCAAAAAACGACCCAAATCTGATTCAGCCGCAATGAAAGATTTTGGCATTGAATATTCGAAGAGTGGAAGAGCAACATGTCCTGCCTGTCAGCTGAAAGTAGCCAAGGACGAGATTCGTGCTAAGAAAACGGTCTACGATACCGAAGTCGGTATGAAATTTGGCGGTCAAGCGTTGTGGCATCACTTGGAGTGCTTCGCACAAGTACGAGCCGACTTGGGTTGGTTTGAGAAGGGCGAGTCACTGCCTGGGTTCAAATCCCTATCGGCTGAAGATCAAAAGAAGGTCAAGACGCTTTTACCGTGAGTATTGAGTTTTTTTTTATCGAACAGACAGTGTTCAGAATTTTCTCCTTTGTAGTGCTCTGAAAAGTGAAGTGGGGCCCGAAGTGAAAAAGGCAAAAGTCGAAATCAAGGACGATCCCGAAGCAAAGGAGTTGGAAGCGAAAATTGCCAAGCAGAATGCCGAGCTGTTCAAGTATCGCGACCAAATCAAAACCGGGATGAAGAAACCCGACATGGTGGCCATACTTGAAGATAATGATCAGGTGGTTCCAGTGGGTGACATGGTTGAGTTGTTGAATTTACTGGGCGACATTCTTACATTTGGCGCCCTGAAGCGATGTGACAAATGCAAAAACGGTCAGTTCGTTTTCAATAAGTCCGGGTACATTTGTACGGGGGACTTGACCGAATGGGTGAAATGCACCAATTTGGTAAAAGAGCCGCCACGCACGGCTTGTAAAATAAGCAAATATATACGCGAGAAATATTCATTCCTAAAGAAGTACAAAGGCAAAGTCCAGGCGAGAGCCATTAATTATGTTCCTCCGAGTGTCGCGCCGGCCAGTCTTCTGCCTGTGAAAAAAGAAGACGAATTGGATGGGTATGGTTCTCTTAGAAGTTATCATTTCACGGGTGAAAAATAATCAACTTTCCTCGATTCCAGGCCAAAAGTAAAGCGCGAAAAGCCACCACTCTACAATCTTCAATTCGCCATAATCGGTTTGAAATCCCGCGAAAGCATGATCAAGAAAGCTATTTTCAAAATGGGTGGCAATGTCGTGCAAAGAATAGTCGATACTTTGGCGGCCGTGATTTCCGATGAAGAGAACATCGAAAAAATGGGCACACGAATGGAGCAGGCCAAAGATTTGGGAATTCAAGTGGTGCCAGAAGATTTCCTGGATGCAGTGAAGGACGATCCGTCGGGAGCCATCTCGTACATCACCAGCAAGAGCATTTGCGATTGGGGAACCGATCCGCATTCACGTATACCTCAAGAGGATTCCACCAAGTCCAAGTCGAAGAGTATTTACACCAAGTCGGTGCCGAAATCGAAGAAACTGAAATTGAAGGGTGGCGTTGCGGTAGATCCGGATTCCGGACTGGACGATGAAGCTCACGTCTATATAAAAGGGGATGAAGTTTGGAACGTGGTCTTGGGTCTGGTGGATATACAAAAGAAAAAGAACTCGTTCTATAAAATGCAACTGTTGGAGCGTGACTCCGGAAATAAGTGAGTGAATGTGAATGATGGCAGTTGGAAAGGTCAATCCTAATTTTAGTGACCTCTTGCAATTTCAGATATTGGTTGTTTAGATCGTGGGGACGAATTGGAACCACCATTGGCGACAAGAAAGTTGACGACTGTAGGAGTTTGAACGACGCTCAGCAAAAATTCAGGGAACTGTATGAGGAGAAGACGGGAAATTGTTGGGAGGATAGAAAGAACTTCGAGAAGGTAAGTGTGAATGTTCGAAATTCATTCTGGTATAATGAGAAAACTTTTTCCCGTTTAGATCCCGGGTCGAATGTATCCTATCGACATTGACTACGGAGCGGACGAAGAGAAGATTGCCGCTCTGGGTGAGAGTGACATCCCCTCGAAACTTCCAGATCGAGTGCAGGAGCTGATTAAGTTGATTTTCGACGTCAACATGATGAGAAAGGTGATGCTGGAGTTTGATTTGGACATGGAAAAGATGCCGTTGGGCAAATTAAGTCAGAAACAGTTGCAATCTGCCTACAAAGTTCTTACGGAAATCTCTGAACTCGTTAAGAACGGTGGCGAGGATTCACAATTTATCGAGTGCACGAATCGCTTTTACACGTTGATTCCGCACAATTTCGGTGTCGAAAATCCGCCAATTTTGAACACGCTCGAGCAAGTTACACATCACAGTGAAGTTCTTGACTCCTTGATGGAGATCGAGTGTGCCTACAGTATGCTTCAAACCGAGACCACTAAAACGGAAGTCAACCCATTGGACCAACACTACGATCAACTCAAAACTGAGATGGTTCCTCTGGAAAAGAATACCGATGAGTTCAAACTGTTGGTGAACTATGTCAAGAATACTCATGCCGAAACTCATCGCAGTTACGATTTGGAGGTGGTCGATATATTCAAGGTGGCGCGTAAGGGCGAAGAGCGACGCTACAAACCATTCAAAAAATTGCACAATCGAAAACTCTTGTGGCACGGTTCGCGTCTTACCAATTTTGTGGGCATTTTGAGTCATGGCTTGAAAATTGCTCCGCCCGAGGCCCCGCCCACCGGTTATATGTTTGGTAAAGGTATTTACTTTGCCGACATGGTGTCCAAGTCGGCCAACTATTGTTTCACCAGCAAGGAAAATAATACGGGCTTGCTGTTGCTCTCTGAGGTCGCGTTGGGTGACATGATGGAATGTAACCACGCGAAATATGTTACGAAATTGCCGAAGGACAAACACAGTGTCAAGGGTGTCGGCAAAACACAACCCAATCCAAAAGAATCTGTTTTCCGGGAGGATGGAGTGGAAATTCCGTTGGGCAAGGGAGTCACTGCTACGGATGCTAAGAGTTCGCTATTGTACAACGAATTCATTGTATACGACGTGGCTCAGGTCAATGTTCAATATTTGTTCCGTTTGAATTTCAAATACAATTATTAATCGTTCATGTTATTTATTACACGTGAGTGTTGCTTTGTTTTGATCGAATTGTTTAAGTTTTTCTATTTTTTCGTATTCTGCGAATGTTTATTACGTTTCATCACATATGGACGCTTTAATGTCACTTAATATTTTTGCGTTTAAATAAACATATAACCTACAGCAAAATTGTGTTTTGTTTATAATTTTCTGTCTTTTGTTTCGAACGCTTTTGACATTAGCCGCTAGTCGTTTCACCTGGTTCCAGATACAGAGTGAATCGAACGCCACCAGACGATCTGTGATGAGCAGCCCACCTACAGATGGGCAACGAAAATGGAGGCGAGTTGTTGACTCATATACAGATAAATAGGGGCGAATTGCCGTGAAATATGTTGACTTTCGACCAATTCCTTTGCCCGTTGACCTCGTTTCAGTCCAATCCTGTCGAGTTAAATGCGAAAACTCACCATTGTACTTTGTTGCTTTTTTTATATATGGATTACGAATGCCCTGCCCAATGTCCCATGTCTTCGGCCGAGTTTATCCAAACTGCGGCAGCCTCCGCGGTTTACAAATTTACTATACATTGAATTTAAATGCAATCTCGCCACTCAACAAACCGCACTGGCTGCTGCGGCGATTCAAAAATTCGATTTCGATTTCTCCCCACTCTCTTCTAATTCTGGGGGGCAAAAGACATATTTCTTCTCGTTGGCTCCTCGTGTGATCATGGAGCGGCAGTCGTCCTGAAGCGGCAGTCGTCCTGTAGCGGCAGTCGTCCTGGAACGGCAGTCGTCCTGGAGCTGCAGTCGTCCTGGAGCGGCAGTCGTCCTGGAGCGGCAGTCGTCCTGGAGCGGCAGTCGTCCTGGAGCGGCAGTCGTCCTGGAGCGGCAGTCGTCCTGGAGCGGCAGTCGTCCTGGAGCGGCAGTCGTCCTGGAGCGGCAGTCGTCCTGGAGCGGCAGTCGTCCTGGAGCGGCAGTCGTCCTGGAGCGGCAGTCGTCCTGGAGCGGCAGTCGTCCTGGAGCGGCAGTCGTCCTGGAGCGGCAGTCGTCATGGAGCGGCAGTCGTCCTGGAGCTGCAGTCGTCCTGGAGCGGCAGTCGTCCTGGAGCTGCAGTCGTCCTGGAGCGACAGTCGTCCTGGAGCGGCAGTCGTCCTGGAGCGGCAGTCGTCCTGGAGCGGCAGTCGTCCTGGAGCGGCAGTCGCCCTGGAGCGGCAGTCGTCCTGGAGCGGCAGTCGTCCTGGAGCGGCAGTCGTCCTGGAGCGGCAGTCGTCCTGGAGCGGCAGTCGTCTTGGAGCGGCAGTCGTCCTGGAGTGGCAGTCGTCCTGGAGCGGCGGTCGTCCTGGAGCGGCAGTCGTCCTGGAGCGGCAGTCCTCCTGGAGCGGCAGTCGTCCTGGAGCGGCAGTCGTCCTGGAGCGGCAGTCGTCCTGGAGCGGCAGTCGTCCTGGAGTGCAGTCGTCCTGGAGTGGCAGTCGTCCTGGAGCGGCAGTCGTCCTGGAACGGCAGTCGTCCTGGAGCGGCAGTCGTCCTGGAGCGGCAGTCGTCCTGGAGCGGCAGTTGTCCTGGAGCGGCAGTCGTCCTGGAGCGGCAGTCGTCCTGGAGCGGCAGTCGTCCTGGAGCGGCAGTCGTCCTGGAGCGGCAGTCGTCCTGGAGTGGCAGTCGTCCTGGAGTGGCAGTCGTCCTGGAGCGGCAGTCGTCCTGAAGCGGCAGTCGTCCTGGAGCGTCAGTCGTCCTGGAACAGCAGTCGTCTTGGAACGGCAGTCGTCCTGGAGCGGCAGTCGTCCTGGAGCGGCAGTCGTCCTGGAACGGCAGCGGCCCTGGAACGTTGCGAACAAAGTATCCCTATGACGGCTGTTGTAGTAGCGACGCGTCCGATACCCGGGAAGAAAATGGTGGCCTTCACACGGAACGCACTATAAACGAGATTTTACAGAAAGCACCATTGGCGAACTTTGTGTGTGCGCCGATTAATTGAAAATTGCACTCGTATAGAAAGCTCGCTCGCCACTGGTGTTTTCTGCTAGAATCTCGTTTATCGTGCGTTCCGTGTGAAAGCCGCCTAGAGTCACATAGTTTGGATGTCAGTGTTTTTTCCCTCAATGCCCAGATGGAGAAATGGAGCTCCCTCGATAGGGTTCTCCCATAGCGCAATGATAGTTAAGCGCATGCGAGCCGCTGGACATCGTTTATCATCCTCGAGTTTTGGAAGAAGGGAAGTGTGATCCCTATTCTAAAACCGGGGAAGAAACGAACGCAAGGCGAATCATATCGTCCTATTACACTATTGTCTTCTGTGGCCAAGACTCTTGAAGCGATACTTGGCCCTATAATTTCTAGTGGCTTTAGACCTGTCAAAGACATTCGACACTGTCATCCATTCGCTTCTCCTGTCTGACATCTGCGGTACATCTCTTCCGTCGGGAATAATCAAGTGGGTCGCAAATTACCTTGCCGGAAGACAGTCCTACACGGAGTTTAGAAATGGGAAATCTAAACTAAGGAAAATTAAACAGGGTGTCCCCCAAGGAGGCGTCTTACCTCCCACCATGTTTAATCTGGTTTAATATACATACATATATGTCAGGATTACCGACGCCACCTGACGAACTTTTAAATCGTCAGTTACGCTGATGACTGTTCGATTTTGGCAACCGGCAATGACATCACCCAAATGTGCGAGCAGATAAATGAATATCTTGAACAGCTCAAAAACTTCTTCATCAGCAAGAATCTTACTCTGTCAGCGGTGAAGTTTTCTGCTACTCTTTTTACCACCTGGATCAAGGAAGTGAGGCTATAACTGGATATTGCGGTAGATGGTGAAGCTATTCCCACAATTAACCACCCAAAAGTTCTCGGTGTCACCCTTGACAGCATTGGCCCCCTCCTCGGCTCATGCGTAAACCATTTGTGACAGGATGAGAAGCAGGAATAAAGTCCTCAAAGCCTTAGCTGGCAGTACCTAGGGGAGATAAGGGAGACCCTACTCGCGACATACAAATCCATCGGGAGATCTGTGGCCGATTATGCGGCTACCATATGGTCAGACAACTTATGCGACACTCAATGAAAAAACATACAGACCTGTCAGAACACTGCTCTTAGAACTGTCACAGGCTGCCTCTTGATGTCGTCACAGGACCATCTGCATCAAGAGACCAAAATGATGCCCTTAAAAAGCCACAACACTCTTCTCACCAAGCAGTATCTAGTTGGCTGTTATCGGAATGACCATCCCAACTCAAATCTGATGAACAAAACCCCACCGCCGCGTCACGTTAGACGCAACATGAGGGACCGCGAAAGGGAAGTCCAAAGGTTTAAAAGAGTTCCCTTCGATAACACCAGCTATAAGTCGGCCATCACCACGCTGCAAAGTGAAGAAGTGCTTTCTTCGATCGCGGAACTAAAGCCGAACAAGGTATTGAATGCGCAACCACCTGCCATATCTCCAGACGAAACCCGGCTCCCTAAAGCAACCAGAACCACGTTAGCTCAACTCCGCTCTGGTTGGTGCTCGCATCTGAATTCATACCTATCCCGCATCGACAGTGAAGTCCAAAACTCCTGCCCAGCATTTGGCCTCGCTCCACATGATGTTGAGCACATCTTCAATTGTCCAGTAGCAGCCCCCACGCGCGTTATTGCGTTATGGGAGAACCCCTTTCTTGACAACTTAGGGGATGTGTCGGGGGAGAGAATTGGGGACTTACTTGCTTAACTACTCCGGTCGGATCTAGGCATCCCTGAATTTCCGACAATGACAAATTTTCACGAGGTTTCTGTGCTAATTGGGCTCTGGCCAGTCTTGTCTCAGCCACCACTTATACCAACCAAGGTATTATACAGGAACTGAGAAATACAATTAAGGACAAAGTTCCGCATATACAGAACGACCTGTGCTGTGCTATAGCTACGAAACGTGGGCCTAACCCAAGCCTCCGAGAACACGCTGAACACATTTGAACAAAAGGTCCTTCGGCCAATAATGTAACATACAAACACACTTTCCTTCTTGCATTGAAGGGTTTTGGCAGCTCTTGGCCGTTGTGAAACGGGTCGCTCCGGTGCGTAGAACCGGCTGCCACAGGAACGTAGGAAGATTCACAACCGAACTACAGACAGCATACCTGTTTTCACCACGGACGAAGTAGTTGCAGCTATAAGGAAAGCGAACAACTCGAAAGTATTGGGATCAGATGGCATTTCAATGACTATGCTCAAACACCTCGATCTGCCAGCCATGAACAATCTCACGGCTACTTATAATCTATCAATCTCCTCGTTGATCGTTCCGGAAATCGGGAAAAAAGGGAGAGTCATCCCAATATTGAAACCTGGAAAAAAAGGGACACTCGGCGAATCCTATCGTCCAGTAACTCTACTGTCACCAGTTCCTGATCTTACGGCCCACATCCAGCTCGCTGATCACCAGCATGGCTTTCGAAGCATGCACAGTACGACCACGGCCTTGAATGCCACTACATCCTGCATTCATAATGGTCTCAATCAGGCTCGTCCTTGTGGTAGAACAATATTGGTGGCGCTTAACCTGTCGAAGGCTTTCGACACTGTCAGCCATTCAGCGCTTTTATCTGACATCAACCGTTCATTGCTTCCGACGCAAGTAGCGAAATGGATTGCCAATTATCTCACTGGCAGGCAATCCTATACAGAATTCAGGAACAGCAAATCAAAGCTTAGGAAGATAAACAAGGTGTACCTCAAGGGGGAGTTCTATCTCCTACCTTCTTTAATCTATACCTATCAGGACTCCCAACACCTCCTGAGGGATCGACATCATCTCCTACGCAGACGACTGCTCCATTCTGGTAACAGGGAACGACATAGCGGATATGTGCAGAAACATCAACGGTTATCTTGAAGAACTTAACTCGTTCTTCATAAGCAAGAACCTTACCGTCTCAGCGCCTAAATCCTCGGCAACCCTATTTACCACCTGGACGAAGGAGGTCAAGATGCATCATCCTATTCCTACCATAAACCATCCTAAAATCCTAGGAGTCACGCTGGATAGCATGGCTACATCATTAACCAATGCCTCAACCGTGTGCAATAGGATGCGTAGTAGGAATAAGATCCTCAAAGCCCTGGCCGGTAGTACCTGGGGCAAGGACAAAGAAACTCTACTGGTCTCGTATAAAGCAGTCGGAAGATCAGTGGCCAACTATGCGGCTCCTGTGTGGCCGCAGAATCTCTGTGACATACAGTGGAAGAAGATTCAAACGTGCCAAAACGCCGCTCTCCGTACTGTTACTGGTTGTCTCCTGATGTCACCCCAGGACCATCTGCATCAGGAAACCAAGATGATGCCTTTAAGGGACCACAACCAGCTTCTTGCCAAGCAATACCTGGTGGGCTGCTATCGAAGTGATCACCCAAACTCCAACCTCATGGACAAGACGCCGCCGCCCAGACATGTCAGGCGCGACCTGAGGGACCTAGGAAGAGATGTCCAGAGATACAAAAGGGTACCCTTTGATAGTGGCGCACATAGGTTGCCCACCGCAGCAAAACATCGGGAGGAGGTTAATCAGTCAATAGCAGACTTAGGTTCGAATCCAGTTCTCTCGTCTATAACACCAATGTTATCTCCGGAAGAGGAAAGACTTCCGAGAGCTACGAGAACAACACTCGCCCAACTTCGGTCAGGCTGGTGTTCACGACGACTGAACTCCTACCTACCTACGCATAGACCAGGACGTTTCAAACATCTGTCCTGCATGTAACGGAACCCCTCACGACGTAAACCATATCTTTCACTGCCCAGCTGCACCCACACACCTGACTCCTAGATCGCTGTGGGAGAACCCAATAGAGGCAGCTAACTTTCTATCCCTCAACACCGGGGATGAAGACGAGTCCGTAGGCATGTAACCAACAAACACACTGAATTCTGACCATTGCTACAACAACAACAGCCCAATAATGTTGGGAGCAGTTTGCAACCGCAATGGACGGCCCATGCAAGCATGAATATGTAGTACGATGAGCTGAGTTTCAAGAATCGTGAAGCTACAACGATTTCCAATGTCCAGGATATATGCAATGAATGTACGATAGATGCATGGCTAAACGAATACTGAAAGACTGAGAGCTCGTTGGGACGGAGACAATTGCAGTGAAACATTCATCAGATGTCGGATGATTGTTGCATTACAAATATTGAAAATAACCGATTTCGCAAACCGAATAACAACCTAAAGCAGAACCATTAAATTTACAATGATCAGTGCTTAGTGCACTGAGGCGTTAGTACGACGCTTCTTCCGGCTGTTTCGTGAGTTACAATCTCTTCGTGGCTACGGGTTTTTGTGCTGCATTCCCCCTGCGGGGTGGGGTGTAAAAATAAGCCAGTCTTCCCCGGCATTCCGTAGAATATGAACAACTGGACAATATTTGTATCCCAGAAACACGAATCATCCGAAACCACCTGCTAACGGACTGTTAACTAGACCTTTTGCCGGGGGGCTAATGCCGGAACCAGATTGAACGCAAAACGCAGCAGCAACAACACCAATATGCAGATCTGCTTTCGCCGCTATCGCTGCTGCTGTGCTCAATCTGGGTCGCGTAAGGGAAATCCATGCTTTCTAATTTGACAGTTCGCTGCATTCGGCGTCCAATCTTGTTCGGGCATAAGGCACAATATTTAACAAATCACTGACACTATTTTCTTAAATGAAAGACACGGTTAAAATTTACTTTTTTTATTGTATTAAACTCAAAAGGATTCACCTTAGAATGTCATCCTATGTGGATATTGTGTGGTGCGAAGGCTGAACATGCTCTTCAAGTATTTGACAATAAATTTGCCCTCCTTATTTTTCTTAATCGCCTTGAGGATTGCCTCATCGACAGCCTTTTGGTCAGCCTTACGCTGTTCGCTTGGAACGTATTTCGCCTTCTTAGCGGCAAAGATGTCTGACTCTCCCTTCTTCGGTTTCTGGAGAACGCGACGGAAGTATTTGTCGTCAAGATGTTCGGGAACATTGTACTTGCTCAAGTTCAAGCGAGTCTTGCAGGCAATCACGTAACGCTGGGAGATACGACGCATTGGGCATCCATTGACCTGGTACGGTCCGGTGACCAACAAAAGACCTGATTTCAAGACCTTCAACAGGACAACGCGCTTGCCTTGATGACGGCCCGCGAGCAAGATGAGAATGCGACCTGGCTTCAACGAGCGGCGCACATAGCGTGTGTGAGCGTTGAATGTGGAGCGAGTGGGCCTTTTCTTGACGAGTGGCTTGGTTGGGTAGTCAGCCTTGGGCTTCTTCAAGAACACTGTACGTTCGCCGCCGTTTTTGGGACCATTGATCTTTTTCACCTTCTTGATGGGGACCTTCTCTTTCTTGACAACTGGCCGCTTGACACCCTTCAGCTTGTAGAGAGAGCGGCGCTTGTACATCTACAAAAATAAGACAACACACTGTTAGTACACAACCAGAGATAAAATGAAGGTTAGGGTAGGCTAGAAATGTTGCAATTTTTCATGGAGGAGCAAACGATGAGCACATGTTGTAAAATCCTCATATAATATGAACCGTTAGCAAATCCAAAGGATTCTATGGCAGTGGACAGGCATCCCAATTGGGAGCCCACAAAATACACTTTTGACACATCAACGGAACAGCGACTCCGGACAAACGGCGCATTCCTCTAACGAACTTCCGACAAAACAAAACTGCAAGCACTTGAAATAGCTTAAAACAGATATTCCGGCATTACAATTTGTCCTGCAATCAATTTAACTGCATTTCCAATTGGCCAAACAACACATGCCCATCACTTGTCAAACACACATGAAACACCGCCGCTTTTGCAAGTGAATAACGCCTCAAAAACATCCGATCCGTACCTTACTCTTGGAGTAACGTGCAATTCCAGCTCCCAGGATTGCATTTAGAGGATGTTTGGTCTTTTTCTTGCCGCCGGCAGCGGGTTTTTTAGCTTTAACTGCATTCACCATTTCGACAACACGTGTACACCGTACAGGATTTCACGGAAAAAGGAGGGTTATGTTGCCAAATGATGTCAGTGTCACTCGCAGCACAGCGCTTCGATCGTTAGCGACGACATTTCAACAAAACACTTATCTCGAAATTCGAAATTCGATTTTGACGTTTGCGACCCTAGAAGAGAGATTAAAAGGAAATGAAATTGGGCTTGAGAAGTGAAGCAATTTTGCTAAGTTAACTTTTTATAATTTCCCCATTCTTTTAAAATATCGTTCGTCAAAGATATTTGAAAAGATCTTTTATAGTGTATAGCCGCCTAAGGAGGGAATGTGAATTTGACATGTGGTCCCCCGGTGCCAACTTTCATTTCCGACTTTCGCGTTAGGCCGAAACCAGATTGAACGCAGAATGCAACAGCAGGAGTGCGTTCCATTACATAACTATAGTTGACTATAGTCAACTATCACTGACAATTGCCGTTCCATAACTCCGATAGTCAACTATTGTAGTTGACTATCGTCGTTCCATAACACACAATAGTCAGCTCTGTAGTCAACTATTCTAGCTCGTGCTCATGAGGGGAAGCTATCGATAGCTATCGATAGCTATCACACACAAACGTACACACGAAGGCAAACTGACAGTAAACAGTCAATATGTTGTGCAAAATTACTTTATTATTGCATTAATTTTGAATTGTTTTATGCAGTTTAGAGCACGTTAAATTTAATTTGAGGAAAATTGGTGCGAAAGAGTGTTTGTGTGTTGCAAATTTTTGCACTCCTAGAGTGCGTTCCATAACGTAACTATAGTCAGAGCTGTAGTCAACTCTGACTACTGTCATAGTCAGCTATAGCTATGGGTGTTATGGAACGACAATAGTCGTAAAGTAGCACAAACACCCGCCATCTTTTTCACTACACACACATTTGCGTCGGTATTTCACTCTCCATGCAAAAATTTGCAGCACACAAACACTCTTTCGCACCAATTTTCCTCAAATTAAATTTAACGTGCTCTAAACTGCATAAAACAATTCAAAATTAATGCAATAATAAAGTAATTTTGCACAACATTGACTGTTTACTGTCAGTTTGCCTTCGTGTGTACGTGTGTGTGTGATAGCTATCGATAGCTATCGATAGCTTCCCCTCATGAGCACGAGCTAGAATAGTTGACTACAGAGCTGACTATTGTGTGTTATGGAACGACGATAGTCAACTACAATAGTTGACTATCGGAGTTATGGAACGGCAATAGTCAGTGATAGTTGACTATAGTTACGTTATGGAACGCACTCCAGTGGCAGCAACAGCAACAACGACAGATAGATCTGTCATCGCGACAGATCTACTTGTTGTTGTTGTTGCCGCTGCTGCTGCATTCTGCGTTTAGTCTAGTTTGGGCCTTAAGGTCGCCACCCATTGACGAGCACAACCACGACTAAACTTCCATCGAACCATCAAATATCATAGAACGGTGGAAATAGGGGGAATTTTTTTCCACACGTCCTATGATATTTCGATGGAAGTTTGGTCGTGGTTGTGTTCGTCAATGGGTGGCGACCTTTAAAGTCTCCCAGCAGCAGTTTGACGTCGGTTGTTGGAGGTGAGTCGAAGAGAGTCTCAAGGCGGGCGTAAAATTCGTCTTTTACTGCGTTTGATGGGATGAGCCAGAGATTGAAGAATCGAATCTTAATGCGAACCGCACACATTCGTTTATTTATGGGTTTGAAGTCAGTAATGTGCTGCTTGAGGTGATTGTTTACTATAAATGATTCTCCAAACTCCTTGTGGCCCGATGGTTTGCCACTTCTAAAAATTGAGTGCGATTTGTCATTTCGCATGCGCGCCCGAAGTACCTCAGACCCATTAGTCTTTCTTCGACACTGCTGAAACTTCTGGAAAGATTGATTGATGTCTATCTGCGGATCACCATTCCGTTACGCTCTGGCTCTCTGGTTGGTTTTATTGAGAAATTCCTTGATCAAAAGGATAACGCCATGGCTGTTTTCCTGAATATCGAGGGCGCTTTCAATAACATTAAACCTAGCGAGATCATTGGAGCACTTCGAGCCTGCAGGTGGATGAGTCGCTCTGTATGCTCATTAACACACTGCTAAGATACTACCCTAGGCACATCTTCTATGTGCAGACGTGTCTGCAGGGGAACCCCCCCAAGGGGGCGTACTGTCTCCCCTTCTGTGGAATCTAGCGGCCAATGGACTGCTGTTAAATCTGGAGAAGATTGGGTGTAAAGTAAAGCGTATGCAGATGATATCGCTATTGCAGACACGGGTAAGTTTCATGATGCCCTCAGTGGTGTGCTGCAAAATGCCCTAACCATTCTAACCGAGTGGGCTAATCGGTGCGGTGTTGAATGAAGCCAGCGACTTGAAGTTTTGGTCAAATGCTTGAAGTGAGATCGGGTTAGTTGGTATTCAAGATGGGTTTGATCCGACTTAAGGAACCCCTACCTCCCCTCGAAATGAAACTTAAAATAAGCGATAACTTACGACAAAATAATGCTAGCGACTTAAAATTTTGGTCGAATATTTGTAATAGGATCCAGTTGGCTAATATTGAAAATACGTAAAATCCGACCAACGAAACCCCTACTTCCCCTACAAATGAAACTTCAAATAAGCGATAACTTTCGATAGAGTGAAGCTAGACACTTGAAATTTTGTTTAAATGTTTGTAGCATGATCTTATTTGTTGGTGGCAATGATGAGCAAGATCCGACCCAAGGAACTCCTACCTCCTCTACAAGTGAAACTTCAAATAAGCAATAACTTTCGATAGAATGAAGCTAGCGACTTGAAAAATTCGACAAATCTTTGTAGAATGGGTTAGTTAATTGATTTTGATAATGGTTAAGATCCTCCTGAATGATTGCCAACCTTCCCTATAAACTGGCCATATAGGAAACTAACTTTTAATGCATGTGGTCGTTACCAATTGGTACTTTTGGTATCACCACTAGGTCTGTACAAGTCTAGGGTATATACGCTTCGGACTCCGGGCCGAAGCTTCGCTTTGGCCTGGTTTTTCTTTTCATTGGGTTCTTTCGTGTCCCTGTTCTCACCCACATCCGTCTATTAAAACTACATTTTCATCCAGTCAGTTTCCCCTTCAGACAAATTTTCACCTCCGTCACTGCCTTCCTGAACTTAAAATTTAGGGTCATCATCAAATATGAATATTTGTTTTATTTCTCACTTTTGTTACGTTGTCCTTCAAAACCTGTGTAACACTCTCTGCATTTCCACCGTATAACATGTTGACTCGCTCCGCGGCATTGTCCCTTCGACCCCTTCATGCAGGCAGGACACCCACTTGTATGTTCCTTTTTAACGGTTCGCATTCAACAATTTCGTGCCATCCTGTTCGCGCTCACAACATTGCCGCAATGGTGAGTCCTTTGGAGCTTTTTGATGACGTATAGCACACGAAACCAACCTGTTAGCATAGGGGACGAGAAGTGGGTGGGCGGTAAGCTTTCCAGCAACAGTGGCAGCGGGGTTGGGAGTGGTTTGTGTGCTCGCATTTTATCCTCTTCTTACCACTGTGCATGCTGTGAGCTGTGTGCATATAGTGGTGCTTCCTTGCATTCACTTTGTTATTCTATGTGGGTGGATAGGTGGCGTCAGTTGAAGGTCCTTTTTTTTTCGTCTCGTTACCACGTCATATATATGAAGGATTGAAAGCTCACGGGCAGACAGTCGAGTTTTATACTTGCTCTGATTCACTCAGCGAGTCTGACACGGGCTCAGATCGTTTTCCCAAAAGGACACCTAGAAAGTGAATCCTTGCAGCGCTTCGACCTATCTGCTGTAAAGTGTCAGTTCTTTTTCCGTGGGGATTTTCAAGGAATTTCGTTTGGCATATATATTTTTAGTTTCTCTTCCTTGCATACCGTTAGTTGGGAAAATTAAAAAAAAATAGTTTTTATTAATTACACACTGAAATTACATTGTCCGAATTTACTTTTGAGGCATTTCGCGAAGAAGAAGGAGATATCTTTTATTTTATTGTCAGGCCATCCTTGAAAATTTAGCTTGAGTTAAACGTGCGTGAAGCTTTCGGATTGTGAGCATAGCAAACTAGCGACAAGTGTTTTCAGACCATTCTTCAACGGATAGTTCGGGTCTTTCGTGTCAGTTATATATCGGCCACGAGTGTGATTGAAGAAAGAATCTTTTGGTTCAAAAGTTTTGCATTTATCTTTCGAAATGTCTAAGGTGGTGCTGTGTTGTGCTGTGTTGAGCGTTATGCTAGCCACTCTACCCTTTAGGGTGCGGGGAATCGATTTGAGTCGTCTGTATGGTCACTTGGGAGCACCGGTTCAAAAAAGAAGTGGTAAGTCACAAACATGTTACGTTGAATTATATACTAATATATTTTTCTGTGGAAGTAGCTCGTACATTTTTAAACCACTCTCATCGGGACAGTGAGTCAGCCGACGACGTAATTACTGAAGCCGTAGTCGGAGAGTGGTAACGACTCACTTCACAAATGTACCATGTCCTTTTCCTCCCTTTGTGATATAGATACGGGTATGTGCCCTTGCATGCGTGTCCCCGAGCTTCGTTCCGCTCAATTACAGGGAAATTAAATACAAAGGAAAAGGGGAGTTTAGTTGATTAGCCTGAAAATGAATCAAAATGTGGGGTTTTGTCTGTTGAAAGGATCTGTACTGACAATAACATGAATTTCGCGTTAACTCGCGATTAATATTAATGGATGTTTGCCCGTATAAAATAAATAAATAAAAATCTAAGATAAGGAATTTGGTTTCAGTTAGGAAAAGAATATTTAAAAAATGTGTAATTGTGTTAATGAAAATTTTAAAATAATTTTAATCCTATTTTTATTTTTTCACTTTTATTATCTTTGGGTGGCAGGTCCTGTACATTTTTGTTTCAAAGGTGATAAGTGGGTTTGGATCAATAGTAGGTTTATGGTACTCTGAACATTTTCCTGTTGAACACAACGTTTCTACAATATTTGTAAAGTCCCACAAAAAGAAGTCAAATATTTCGTTTGAGAAAAATTTGAGGCATTTTTGCGAGTAGACTAGGTTTTTTTTTATATGGATGTGATTTTCTCTTGGACTGGATAATTCATCTAGTAACTTGACATGGACTGCCCAAGCGAAATTGGTCAGTAAAGTTACTAATTAGTGAGCGACATTCAGTGTTTCTGTATGTAACAAACTGATCATATTCAGGTTAAATTCTTTCTTTTGTTTAGAGGAAAATGTTACTGTTTGTCTTTTCTTGTTTGTCTTTTCAGGGTTTTGTAGTAAAAATCTTATAAAATCGGCCAAATGTCTGTCTGTTCGTCGGACGGTCGCGTCGGTCCGGCTGTTTATAGAATATCTCACTAACCACTGAAGCTACATACATGAAATTTTGAAGAAATGTGTAGAAATGGTATAATTCGATGCGTCGTAATAGGCCAACTTTAAAGTAAGGTGAAAATCATCATCATCGTGACACAAAAGCCTGACGTCGTCCTCCAAATTTTCTCGGTCAAGTACAATTTTGGACGCCCGCAGTTGTTCAGCGTCTTCATCTACTGAGTCTTGCCAACGAGCTGTCGGTCTTTCTTGCTCTGTCAGCGCGTTGTCCATTGAATATTTTCTTGGGTATGCGGTCATCGTCCATTCGTTATATATGCCCATTGTAAACGTTGTAGTTTGACAATTCTCGAAACTTCCAGCTCATCGTACAGTTCGTACAGTTCATGGTTGTACCGGATGCGCCATACATTTCGGTCGCAAACTACTCCGAAAATTCGCCGAAGGACCTTACGTTCAAATGTGTTAATCATGTTTTTGAAGACTTGAGTAAGGGCACAGGTCATATGATAGTTTTGTATATGCGGAGCATAGTATTTTTGTGCACATGCTTCGATTTTATTATTGGGAGGACCGAGAGGAACGTTTAGTTGCCAGCCGTATCCGTCGATTGATTTCGTCAGTTTCACTGGCGTCCTCTGACAGGTTACTACCCAACCCAGGTATATGAAGTCGTCTACAAATTCGATGCTGAGGTCCCCGACGTTGATGTTCGGTTGTTCTGGCGTCCTTGTTCTTGATTCCATCAACACTTTTTTTTGTCCTGGTTAATGCGTACTGCAACTTCTCTTGCAGCCGTGTCAAGATTATTTAGAAGTTCTTCTGCGGCGGGTTGGTTTCGGGATACTATGTTAATGTCAGCGTACGCTGTCAAGTGCGTCGACTTGAAGAGCAGCGTGCCGTTGTAGTCTGCGTTCATTACCCGAATGCGTGTTCAGGTGGAAGAGCGTCCTGGATGTATTTCGAAGAGATCAGTCAGCCTGTTTTGGATCCTGACCTGTGAGACGAAGTTAATCCTATTGTTAATCCTATTAATTTTAATGGTATACCAAATTGCAGAATGATGTTATAGAGTACACCTAGTTCGATACTGTCGCATGCTTGCTTAAAATTAACAAAGATTTGGTACACGACAACGTTGTGTTCCCAGCACTTTTCCCGGAACTGCTTCACCATGAAAAGCTGATCGGTTGTAGATCTTCCAGGTCTGGAACAGCCTTGATATTCGCCAACGATTCGTTTATCGTACGGCTTTATTCTATTCTCCAGAATTTTCGTCAGTATTTTATAGGACGTATATTGCGTATTGCATTTAATAGACTCATTCCACCAGATTTTAGCAGTTCAGCTGGAATCTCGTCTGCATCCGGTGCTTTATTTGGTTTAAGTCACTGTAAGGCGAGATTCTTCTACTGTCGGGGACTGTGTCGATCATATCGTTAACGATTGGGGCTTCTTTTGTGGGGACGTGGGATGCATGATTAAGAAGCTCTTCGAAATAGGACGCCCATCGTTTGTTGATGCTAGCAGTTTTACTGTTTGTGTTTACATGTTTCCATCCTTGTCTTTCCAGAGGTTAGTCCTGGGTTGATAGCCAGTCTTAATCGTGTTTACTAGTCTGTACGCCTGTCTAGTGTTTTTATTAGCTAGGTTATCATTCATCATCATCATCGTGGCGCGACAGCCCGACGTTGGGCCTTGGCCGCCTGGATCGTTGTCCTCCAATTATCTCGGTCACGTGACCGCGTCCTCCAATCTCGGAGGCGTCCACATATACTGAGTTCTCCCAACGAGATCTCGGTCCTCTAGACAGTCTTGCTCCGTCGACTCATTCTGCATTCATTACTCTCTTTGGCATGCGATCATCGTCCATTCGGTGTACATGCCTTGCCCATTGAAGTCGTTGTAGTTTGACGATTTTCGAAAATTCCAGCTCATTGGACAGTTCATACAACTCATGGTTGTACATGCGCCATCCATCTCGATCGCAAACAGCCCCGGAAATTCACCGTAGAACCTTAAGTTCAAATGTGTCTAGCATATTTCCGGAGGCTTGAGTTAGGGTCCTTCGCAGCCGTTGCATAGCACTGATCGTATTATGGTTTTGTACACGCGGAGTTTCGTGTTTCTGCTTCTGTGAACATGCTTCGATATCATTACGGGGAGAGCCGAGAAAAAAGTCTTATTAGTTAACTGTATCCGTCGCTCGATTTCGTCAGTTTCGTTGGCGTCCCAGGTATAAGAAGTCGTTCACGAACTCGATGTTGAGGTCCCCCACATTGATGCTTGGTTGTGCAGGTGTCCTTGTCGTCGATTGCATCATTATTTCAGTTTTACCCTCGTTGATATGTAGTCCAACTTCCTTTGCAGCGGTATCGAGCGTATGCCGAAGTTCTTCTGCGTCGGCCAGTCCTCGGGACATGATGTTGATGACGTCGACGTATGCAGCTAATTGTGTCGACTTGACGAGTAGCGTCTTGCTCTTGTCCTAATTCATGGCCTGAATAGCGTATTCCAGTGCTAGGTTGAAGAGCGTCGGGGCCAGTCCATCGCTGTGTTTCAGACCAGTGCGTGTTTCAAATAGATCAGTAAGACTATTCTGGATCCTGACTTGTGAGACGGAGTTGGTCATCGTCATCTTTGTCAGTCGCACTAATTTGGCCGGTATACCAAATTGCAGAATGATGTTGTACAGTACTCCACGATCGATACTGTTGTATGACTGCTTGAAGTCGACAAAGATTTGGTATACGTTTACTTTGTATTACCAGCACTTCTGGAGTATCAGTTTGACTGTAAAGAGCGGTCAGGCCTAAAACCGCTTTGATATTCGCCAATGATTCGTTCTGCGTACGGTTTTATTCTACTTTCCAGAATTTTCGTCAAAATTTTAAAGGGCGTACAAACTATTGATATGCCACTGTACTTCTCACACCGCAGTTTATCTCCTTTTTGTGAATTGGATAGATGATGCTTCTGCTCCAATCTTCTGGGATCTCCTCGTCCTTCCATACTCGCAGGAGTGATTGATGTATGGCATTAGCTAGACCCGTTCCACCGAATTTTAGCAGTTCAGCTGGAATTTCGTCAGCGCTTTATTTCGTTTTAGTGACCGCAACGCGAGATCAACTTCCTCTACTGTCGGGGGTTGTATGGGTGGGTCTAGATCAACAATATCGTTGAGAGCTTCTTGTGTGGGGATGTTAGATGGTGGGTCCAGAAGCTCTTCAAAATAAGAGGCCCATTGCTTGTTAATGCCATCGGTGTCGCTGATGATGTTTCCATCCTTGTCCTTACAGAAGCTAGTCCTGGGTTGATAGCCGTTCTTAATTGTATTTACTAGTTTCCACGCTTGTCTGGTGTTCTTATTAGTTTTCGTTTATATTCAGCAGCTGCTCGACAAAGTATTTACGTTCTTTACGTCTAATTATTCTATTCGATATTCGCCGCAGCTCGTCATATTTTTCTCTTCTGGCTCTGGTTCCTCGTTGAATTCATTGTTTGTAGGCCTCGTTTTTCGCGTCAAGTGAGTTGTTGCATTCTCCGTCGAACCAGTCATTTCGCGCTCGCCGGGCTTTATATCTCACGACCTTCTCTGCCACATCCCTGATGGTACCCTTGAGTTCTTCAAAGAACCCATGGACGCCTGTGTTGCTGATGTTGTGTAGCATAAGGTGATAGTCTTTCCTCAAGGGCGGTAGTACACGCCACCGCTGTAGCATCACTCAGAAGCTTACCAACCGCAAAGATTTTGGGAGGGCTGATTCTCGATTGGTGCACTGAGGAAATTCTACATCTGTAGGTCGTCTTCACCAAGTGATGATCTGAGTCGCAGTTTACGACATCCATCACACTAGAAGCCCATCTCCTGCAAGTGAGGACGTGATCAATTTGGTTGACGGTATGTGCGTCTGGAGATTTCCAGATTTGCTTGTGAATGCGTCGATGTGGGAAAAACCTGAAGAGCTTACGATTAGATTCCTGCTGCAGGCGAAGTCAATAAGTCGATAGCCGTTGTCGTTACATTCTTCATGTAGACTGTGGCCTCCAGCGGTCCCCCGGTGCTAACTTTCATTCCCGACTTTCGCGTTAAAGTCTCCCAGCAGAAATTTGACGTCGGTTGTTAGAAGTGAGTCGAAGAGAGTCTCAAGGCGGGCGTAGAACTCGTCTTTTACTGCGTCTTCTTTAATTTCAGTGGGCCAGAGATTGAAGAATCGAGTCTTAATTCGAATCGCACATAGCCGTTTATTTATGGGTTTGATGTCAGTAATGTGCGGCTTGAGGTGATTGTTTACTATAAATGCTACTCCAAACTCCTTGCGGTCCGATGGTTTGCCACTTGTAAAAATTGTGTGCGATTTCTTGTCATTGATCTCGCTGCCAAGCCAATTTGTTTCCTGAACTGCAGTAATGCTCAGTTTGTACTTTCCGACCTGTTGAAGGAGGGCCTTCTCGACCTACGGTTTATTCAGAGGGCGTACATTCCAGGATTCGAAAGAATAATCTTTTAGTCGTTTGCGTGGTCGTCGTTGTTGATCCGTCCAATCCGAGTCTTTTGTTCCAGGTTTCTTGACGTGGAGTTGTTTTTACAAGAACGACTTGTCAGCACATCGCTTAACCCCATTCAGGGGATGGCCTCGGGAGAAAGCTGCTTCAGATGATTTAATAAACATGCTGGAGTTCATACAACTATGTTGTAGGTCCAATTACGCAAGTCATTCCATCCTACTAAAGCTGTGACGCTTAGGTGTTGGTCAGCCATTCAGGCTACAGCTGTTTGCCTTTTTCCAAACTGTCTTATCGCTAAGACTTGGTCGTCGTTAGTATTATTTTCCTCGTAGTTTTTCCTATATTCGGAAAAATACATCAGAAGACCAGGTATTTTTCTTATCGTGGGAATAAAAGATAAGGAATAGGAGCATGGAAAATAGTCTTTTCAAGTAAGAAATTTGGAAAACTATTGAAGATACAAAAAATGTAGCGCTAATCTATTTTCTTAAGCTGTTCCAGATCTTTTGTCTTGTCTCAGAAAGTTTTTTGCTAGGGTTAACCGTTTTCAAAATATTTTCAGAAAACTCCAAAAAGCGTGGTTTTTGTTGTTTTTTTTTCGGATATAACTCAAATTCCACAGAAAAAAAAATTGGTGGCAAACCTCAGATTCGTTATCAGCACCCCAAAACACATAAACGTGAAAACAAAATCAAAACTAAAGCACAATTTGCTTTAGGGAAACTACTTGATGACTAGGCTATATGGTAAACTTTTCATCCTTAATTCGAATTAAATTACAATATCAGTAACGTACAGCCCACTCAAGCTTCTACAAGATTAATTGAGCGTGTATATTATAATTTCAAATTTCCATTTCTTCACTGACACCATGAAAAACCCGTATCCGAGTTACCTTAGACCAGAGTATCCTTATTGGACATTCTCTATAATGTGCACATCCATCATGCTAAAACTAATTAGAATTCTAATATGATGAACGGAGCACCTTACGTCCATCAACAGTTTTGTCGTCCTATGTCTTTTGTCGGACATGTCGTACATAAGCACTCATTCACTATGTATTATATGTGTACGTAATTTTGGTGAGTATATAAATTTATATCTGTATGTACACGTTGGTTATTTGCTAATTAACTCCCGCACTTGTGTACCATGTGGTAATGCGAACTGTTAGCAGGCCCATTTACACGTGTGTCGTTCATTCTTTGAAATGAATTAAATCCTGTGTACGTGGACGCCATATGCTAGACCACCAGGACATCATATTAAGTTAATTGAAACGTGGATATATATAAACTCGTACATACGTATGAAGTTCCAGTCACGTTGGAGTGTACCGAATGTCCTTTTGCATGAGAGTTCTGCACAAAAACCACTGACTTGTGGTTTATATCACAGTCGGCCTATTTCTGTTCGCCAAATGGCGGCTGGCTGTTTCCATCACATTACATTTGGTTGGTCCTTGTTAATATGGCAGGGGCTCATGTTACGAATCTGTTTCACATCAAATGACTATCATGATGAATTGAAAAGTCGGACATTTGTCATTCATTGTTGTGTAATTATTAATGATTCTCTTACATGACGTTGAATGTGGTAAATATCATTGCGTTTAAATCTGGTCGTATTTGTAAGAGGATTAAATAAAAAAAAACAGGTATAAAACATAATGTGTCCTATGTACATTTGCCACTTTGAAATTAGTAGTAAAACTTCCGATTTCATTATTTTTATGAGAGATATATAGATTTCAACCAAACTTAGAAACGTGGCTTAGCAGTCAATTAGCCAATAAGATTGAATAATATGCAATTTCGTAAAGATAGTAGTAGTATATATATTGTTTACATGGTCGGAGATGCTTCCTTCTGTGCGTTGCAAGCTTCATGACAAAGTTAATATACCCTATCATATCCGTGAAAAGTATAAAAAATGGTAGGAAAAAAGATACAAAGTATCTACACCGCATGCAGATATATCGGAACATGGATATGTCTATGACTACCGACTGCGTGGAACCTGTTGTGTTGAAGATATCGATGTAAGTTTTATAAAGATCCCAGTATAGTTGTACTGGATGAAATCATTCGAAAAGACACGTCCCACGCTTTCGGTAGGCATAAGACATATCCATGTACCCATGTATCTGGTGGCAGTGTAGATACTCGTCATAAATTCTGCTTTGGTTTGTCCTGTCCGCTTGGGCTCCTTTCTCTCGCGGGATCGTTTCGTTTTCATTTGCATCGCGTGTGTGCAATATTCACCTCCTCTCGTGCACCCTGTTCCATCTACCTGTTCCATCTACCCGTTCGGTACAGTTTGCAGACTGCAGCCTATCGACATTTCTCTGAGTACGTTTCTGCTAATCGCAATCACGCTTCCCACCATCTTTTCCCAATCGGACGTGTATTGTGTTTGTGTATCTATTGCAAAATCGCTCCCACACTATCCTCCTCATCCCGCCCCTTTAATCAACAGTCCGGGTCCGGCACACACAATCCGTTTCTCAAGTAACGCGTGCGACTCTATGCGATTGTGTCCGGCAAACGGAAAGGGAAACTAACAAAAGTAAACAAAACATTCCAACACACGGACAAAGAGAATGCACAAGAAAAATTTTGAAATTTTTGCAGAGGGGGGGGGGGCATTTGATCTTCTGCAGACCTCTGAATGTACATCATGTCACGATGAGCTGCCCGGAACTATAACATCCTGCGACGAATATTTCTCTATTTCGGGGCTTGGGAGATTCTAACTCGCGCAGTACGAATCCGCCATTTTGTTTTATGATATGTTTATTGCATGTGTGGTGGGGGCCCACATTGTGGGCCAGTCAGACCTCAAATCGCCGCCATTGCAAATGCACAACCATTTGGATAGAATGAACTTCATCCGCGATGGCTCTCGCTCTATATCTTCGGGGGGCGGGAACTATGTAATGTACACACTCTCAAATTGCGTCTGCGCATGTCCAAATGTTAGTCGAACTGACTACTTGCTACCTTTTCTGGAACCCTAGTGATTCAGATAGTACAACACGGGCTATTTTATTAAATGATGAATGGGAATTGGCGGAAATTGAAGGTCATTGAAAGTCCGCCCGTTCACCCGTACACTATGTTATTTCTTGCCGTCCACAACATCAACCTTTATCACTATCAAATCAACATCCCAACATGTACACACAGGATCCCCGCAAGCGCACCGCCCGCGCGGATTTACAAGCAACAGCCATGCACAATGACCACTTCACTCAAACGACATGCGCAACCAGAAAAGAAAAATTTTCAATGGGCTTGTTTCCTCTTCTGACCCCCGAGTAGAAAAACAGACATTTCGTGTGACGGACAGATTTTTAGGATGACCCCCAGCTATAAGACATATCCATGTCAAAATATTGGGTAATGGATATGTCTGTCTTTTGAAAACCCGCATAGAAGACACAAGGACCGTTCACGTATTGAACGCGGACGCAACTGAACCTTATCGGGAACAATCTATGTTGATATGAATAAGGTTGATCTCCCAAAAACATGGCTATGGCTATGAAGCTCCCCGCCAATCAGCTTTGAAAGAGAGAGAGAGAGAGGCAGAGAGAAGGAGAGAGAGCGATTTTCGCTCGAAATTTTAAACGAGATCAAAGAAGAAGAATTTGAATACCTTTTTTTCAAAACGTTTATGTCGTGCTTTGAATAGTCCTGTGTTCCTTACCTGTTTCGGTAGCAAATTCCGGGAAATCATTCAGTTTTCTCTCAAGAATCGAAGACTTCCATCGTTCCTGTTCAAAGCCAACCAAAGTTTACGGATTGGCAACACTTTATCTTACGAGGCCTGACACAGAAATACTGTTACAATCAGCAAAAATTTATGTTTCCTGCCAGGGTGCACGTGTTATTAGTTCGTATGACAAGTTTCAACTTGTTCTCTCAAGTATGATATGAATAAGGTTGATCTCCCAAAAACATGGCTATGGCTATGAAGCTCCCCGCCAATCAGCTTTGAAAGAGAGAGAGAGAGAGGCAGAGAGAAGGAGAGAGAGCGATTTTCGCTCGAAATTTTAAACGAGATCAAAGAAGAAGAATTTGAATACCTTTTTTTCAAAACGTTTATGTCGTGCTTTGAATAGTCCTGTGTTCCTTACCTGTTTCGGTAGCAAATTCCGGGAAATCATTCAGTTTTCTCTCAAGAATCGAAGACTTCCATCGTTCCTGTTCAAAGCCAACCAAAGTTTACGGATTGGCAACACTTTATCTTACGAGGCCTGACACAGAAATACTGTTACAATCAGCAAAAATTTATGTTTCCTGCCAAGGTGCACGTGTTATTAGTTCGTATGACAAGTTTCAACTTGTTCTCTCAAGTATGATAGTTTGTTCCCACGAATTTTCGCAGTAGACGTCTTACATGTTTTTCGTTCAAATGGAGAATCTTGAATATCGTGCGGTCATAAAATTTTTCGTTTTGGATGGATTAACCCCTGAGGAAATTCATCCGAAGTTAACAAAAGTTTACGGGGACTATGCTCCTTCGATGTCAACAGTTAAAAAATGGGCAGCTGACGCGTGAAGGACGGCCGAAAACCGGAAACTATCGAAAAAGTGCATGATAGCGTCTTGGACGATAGGCGAATGAAAGTGAGTGATATTACTTGAAGCTGTGGGGATAAAGGAAGAAAGGGTGCTTAACATCTTGCACAAAGAATTAGAGACACGAAAGCTCTCCGTAAGATGGGTGCCGCATTTGACGAATGCCGATCAAAAGCAAATGCGCAAACGATTTTCGCAGCAATCTTTGCACTGATTCAATCGAGATCCGACCGATTTGCCACAATGGATGAGACTTGGGACCACCACTACACGCCAGGGGCGACCGGTAACGCAGTGTGTTGAGGCATCCATCTCATGTTTGACTACCGGCGTTTCGGGTTCGAATCCTGTCCACGACGACGTTCGTGGCCATGGATGTGCAGGAGGTGCATGCTGGCAATTGCATTCTCCGAACCAGTTTATGCCGACGAAACGTCAACTGGGCGACATGGAAGAGTTGACGCGCTTATGCCCCACAAGGGGTTAGGGCAATTGAGAGATTACACGCTGGAAAGGAAACAGCACTCGAAGCAGTGGGTGGAAGCCGGTGGTTCAGCGACAAGCGGAGTCGATCGCATCTGCCGGAAACGTCATGCCCTGCGTGTTTTGGGATGCGAAAAGGATCCTATTAATTGATTACCTTGAAAAAGGCAGAACAATAACAGGCGAATATTACTCCAAACTTCTTGATCAACTGGATGCCAAAATTGCCGAGAAGAAGCTTGGCTTGAAGACTAACCAGGCCGAAGTGTATATACCCTAGATTTGTACAAACCTAGTGGTGATAGCAAAAGTAGCAGTTGGCAACGACCATTTGCATTAAAAGTGAGTTTCCTATATGACCAGTTTATAGGGGAGGTTGGCACTCATTCTCAAATCAATTAACTAACCCTAACCAACTTTAAGCAAAATTTCAAATCTCTAGCTTCATTCTGTCGAAGTTACCGCTTATTTGAAGTTTCATTTGTAGGGGAAGTACTGGTTTGGCTGGTCGGATTTAACGTATTCTCAATATCAGCCAGCTGAATCCTACTACAAACATGTAACCAAAATTTCAAGTCGCTAGCTTTATTTTATCGCAAGTTATCGCTTATTTTAAGTTTCATTTCTAGGGGAGGTAGGGGTTCCTTGAGTTGGATCTGGTCTATCTATAATACCAACTAACTCAATCTTACTTTAAACATTTGACTAAAATTTCAAGTTGCTGGCTTCATTCTATCAAAAGTTATCGCTTACAGAAGTTTCATTTGTAGGGGAGGTACGGGTTCCTTCAGTCAGATCTTACCCATTTTCAATACCAACCAACTAGATCTTACTAGCAACATTCTACCAAATTTTTAACTTGCTAGTGTCATTCTATCGAAAGTTATCGTAATTAAAGGAATATTTAATTTTTTGAAATTTGTAGGGAAGGTAGGCATTCCTTTGATCTGATTATGCCCAACTTACTAAAACTCAAGCAGCTTCCTACCTCAGGGTTACATGCCAAAGATCAGGTGTCTACGTCAATTGGTTCAAGAGTTATAGACAAAAAACCTGAAAAGTGGGGTAGTACGGGGCTCTTTGTAAGAAAATTACCGTTAGTTTTGATCGATTTTATTTTTCCAGGAGCTTATAAGATTACCTTTACGAGCAACCTGCCAAAGCTTGAGCTTTTCATGTTTATTTAATCGGGAGTTATGGATACATTTAAATATTTTACATATGTAGGGGAGGTAGGCGATCTCTTGGCCTGATCATGCCCATTTTCAATACCAACCAACTAGATCATACTTCCAAGATTTGACCAAAATTTCAAGGCTCTAGCTGCTGGAGCCTCCTTTAAGGTGTTACATATTTTCGTCGAGACAAAAACAATATATCCTATACTATAAGTCTAGGGTATAAAAAAATTATCTTTCACCAAGACAACGCACCTGTACACAAGTGTGCATTGGCGATGAGAAAACTGCGGGACTTGGGGTACGATTTACTCGACCATCCATATTTTCCTGATTTGGCACCCTCAGACTTTCATCTGTTCCCTAACTTGAAGAAATTTGTTTCTGGGGAGCGCTTCTCATCCAATGAAGAAGTTGAGAGGGCCGTAGATGAATATTTTCACAGCCTTCCAGGCTCCCACTTTACGGGAAGGCATATTGATGTTGCAGAAACGCTGGACCAAGTGTGTTGAAGTCAAGGGAGATTATGAAGAAAAATAAAATTATTTTTTAACTGAAAATCGCTGTCTTTCATTGTCAGGCCGAGAACTTTTCAGCCCTCGTAAGTCAAAACTTGCAAGAAAACTGGACCCCAAACTGATTATTGACGCTTATGCTTCAGCTAAAGCAAAGAGTACTTTTAAAATACCAAATATATCGAAGGATGAGGCTTCTTTCCTGTTTATAATATTTTGTAATGTTTGAGCAAAATTTTAGATTATTTCTAGGTTTTCCACAACAAAATGAAAACTTTGAATTTAATCTTTCTATTTTGGACATACGAAACAACTTTTTTTTCTTGCACATCAAAGTCTAGACACGTACATTCGCATCACGACAAGTATCCAATACAATTTTTGTCGAATTGAAAGATGACGGATAAACAAAACCGACGAGCACATCAACGGGTGTGAAAATTTGTGTTACTAAAAATTACAATCTGTTCTTTTCGGTTAAATAATTTAAATAAAAATTTTGTTTGAATTCACCTATTTGAAATCGGGACTGGAAATCGCTGTACCCACGGGCCCGGATATCCTCTCCTCGGCCCTGACCAACGAAGCAACCAATTCATTTTAAACTGGGATCCAGATGTGATCTCATCCGAAACCTGGATCAAAGGCCGGCCAGTAGTTTTGTATGAAAATTGATTTTATCCGGATGACATCAATAAACCGCCGCAGCTCGACTTATTTTCCCCAATGATTTCATAACAACTTGACTCTTCCCTGGCTGGATGCTTCGCTCATATGAATATTCGGTCATCCTTATGGTCCACCCATGCATTTCGTCTACAGTATCCACTATAATTCTTCAGTGCCACGTTATTCATTTAGTCCTTACAACGTACCTGAAACCCGCTAAACATAATATAAGATACTTATCCGTAAGTCCTTTCTTTATTAATGTACTGTTTTATCCGAGAAAATGTCCTTTTACGATTTCATCAGAAAATTTAATTTGAAATACTTACACCGGCAACATTAAATATTTACAAAGAGATTGACACTCCAGATTGTTTGTGCTACAAATGATCTTGGACACGAGAAATGTTTTAACGGTAGCTTGAATCTTATCTGCAGGATTAAAATAGAATGTGGATTTCAGGAAAGGCGTTGTACCAGAAAATTGCTTTACAGAACTTAATCAGTTGTTGACAATTAGAAAGAAGAGCATTCAAACAATTAAATGAGGTAAATACGAGTAATGTGCAATTTTAAATTGTTTAAAGGATTTCATTCTGGAAAAATAGAAGATAGTGGCAACAAGCATTGGCGTGAATGAAATATTTTGATACAGATACGTATGGATTTTTGGCCCGTCGCATATACGAGTATTTATTGTAATTGGCTGGCATATAGTTCGATGCATGCTGTGCGTCTCTACTTTTTTTTCCAGGATTTTAACCAAATTTGGTACGTAGTTTCCTTGGATGACCCAGCCTGGCTTTGATTACCAACGGAGAATTCTATTTAAGGGGCGAAAATCGTCTTCCATAGTCCGGCTCGTGGGCGCCCCCTGGAACGGCAGTGACTGTTGACCAAGTCAGGCCGCCAGTAATGGCAGTGTGATGATTTGGTTGAGGTAAACATACCCCCTGTGATGTAAGAATAATACCACGAGCCCTCCTTTTTGCCGGCCTGTCGTAGAAACCGACAAACGACGATTACGGTTATTTAAATATATTTGTGAATATTAGATGCATATAAATTTATTAATATGTCTGCAGGATGTGTATGCCAGCAGCTTGCACTATCCAAAATCTTCTATACGCTAACGAAACGTCAACTATGCCTCGGATAAGGACTGACTCAACGGTTAGGACGTTTGGCTATCCTACAATGCTAAAGATTGGGTTCTGAAATGTGCGTACTCTCCTGGACAATGGATTAGAAGGTCCCTAGGACGCACGATTTCTTCAATCAGAGAGTGAATTTCTGAGGTATAAATTAAGCATCTTAGGAGTTAGTGAGATAAAATTGGTGGAACAGCAGAGAATTTAATCTATAGGTACATTGGGTAGCACTGTAACGTTGTACTCCGGTAGAGCTACCGGTAGTGGTCGTGAGTCAGGTGTGGCGCTCATCTTAACCCGAGCTGCATCAAATTGTCCTAAATTCTGGGATCCGGTCTCCGACAGAATCATGACCGCCAGGTTCCGGACCCAAAATGAGGAACACTGAACAATGTTATGCTCCAACTGAACCCGACAATGTTTTGGCGAAAGACTCCTTTTACGAACAACTAAACGCCATCCAGAGCAGAACACCCGAAAGTGACATTATAATTGTTATGGGAGATTTGGTCTTGGGGATCGTAATGACAACGGTGAAAGATTTGTAGGGAGGCGAGCAGGGTTGGGCTAAAAGACTAACAATTACAAAACCAAGGTTCTTAGCCCGCGCTGTTGCAAAAAAGATAAATCCAACTCGTCCAAGAGCCATCAGTATCAATGGACAGCTTGTGGACAGTGTTGTTGACCGATTCATCTACCTATTTAGCATGTTGCCGAAAATGGTGGTACATAGCAAGACATCGGTCGTCGTATCAACCACGCTTAATTCGCATTCGGCATGATGTCAAAATCCAAGGAAAGCTGCAAGTTTTCGTTAACTCGTGTCTTCGTCGAATTCTAAGAATTTTTTGGCCAGAAACAATATCAAATGAAGAGCTGAGTCGGCGTATAGGTTAGATGCCAATCGACGAACTGATATACAGGTGATAGAAAATGGCAGCGGATAGTTCACAGTTAACTGAAGGATAATAACTGCATTGCTGGACATGCCATGCAATAGGACTCCGATCCCAATAAAGACCGACCAAGGGTGTGTCCTGGAAAGAGTGTGCCTTGCTGTGTATGTCGTGGCGGCAGATGTGTGCCATTGCCCTGAAGCGAGTACAATGGTGCGCAGGAATAGTTGCATGCCCCACTCGGGGTTAAGATGACCACTGGGATTTAAAGTATAATCCAAAGTGTTAGGGCTCTGAAAAGAGTCGAGAAATGGCCCTGACAGGAAAGAAATGTCCATCGACAATTTCATGTACTATCGTTTTCTGTGTCCAGATATACTAATCCTCAGCCTCCAGACCCTTAAATCCAACCAACGGTTCGTTGGCCGCCAAAGTAATGGGTACCACCCTAACCGTACAAATAGACAATAATCGACACGATATATTTGACGTCTTTATATTCCATAGACCTTGACATATGTATATTCGTCTCAATTTGAATTTTCGACCAATGTGTCTCCAACCCTTTTTTTAAATTCATAATTCATTTTTGAATAATGAATATATAACATGGCTGACAGCTAGGATACGTATCAATCGTTACAATTATGTAGAGAAATTATTTTATACGTATCACATCTGTAAGCAAACTGACTATGAGTATCACTTCGACTGCTAATAAGTTATTTACGTATCAAACGCCACTTTAGTTAATTTTGTTAAATCAACCTTCAATTTTCACGAATGTGTCATTATCTGTAACCTTTTCGGTTCGGTGCTAAAACGAACTTTTCATGAACCGTGGACATTTTCAGTACGGACTAACCAATCGTAAATTGTACATGGTTATGTGGTGATTGTGGTTGTCGATTTCAATAATTAAATGTTTGGTTGTTTATATGTTTATTCCTAGATACATTCCATTCGATTCAATGTTGATTTAAATTGTATTTGATTTCCATGGTATGCATTTCATCAATTGGGTGAGTTGAGTGAATTCCAATATTTGTTTCGGATTTGAATTAAAACCTTTGCAAGTTTTTTCTAATGATTCTATTTATTTGTTTTTATTTTTTATTTTTTATTAACCCTTCCCAATAAAATGAAAGCTCAGAAAATAATATCTGCTAACAGTAGATTCACATTAGCGGATAAACCACTTGTCTAATCAAGTAACACATCGCATTTGTATGTAATATAAATTGATCAATTCCAGACCTGTTTGGTTGGAAAATTTGATCTCTTAAACCCATCGAACTTTTTAAAGCTTCGGTCGTCAAGAATGTCATCAACCAACTATTTAATGACTTTGCTGATAACACTCAGCGAATATTTAATCAGCTAGTCCTTCTCGTTGAATGCTTCGAAAATATATTGCAAAATGTCATCAGCTCACTCATTAGTAGATGGTTTGATATTTCCTCAATTTTCATCTAAAAGGATGATTGTGGTAGGTCTTTGCGTTGATTTTCATAGGGAAGTAAGGGATATCCACATCCTCATCCGCAATTGCGGATTATCCTCATAAAAACAGACATATTCATCCATATCCCTATCCTCATCTTTTCATTATCAAGTATCCTCATCCACATCCACAATCCTCATATTCATATGAGGACATTTATGCGGATATTTAGACGCATTCACTGAACCAGATTTAACGAAAAACCAGTCCGAAGCGTATATACCCTAGACTTGAACAGACCTAGTGGTGATGGTTAGGTTTGGTTATAGGGGCTGCTCCGACAAACGGAGCACACATAGACCGCCACTGGGTCCGGGGTGACACCACTAAAATGGGCTCAACAGAGAGCCCTTCCGACCAATACTTAATCCGCGAACCATCTGGAGCGAACAATGAACCTTTGAATATGACCCGCACTCACCTCCTTCAATTCATCCAGATCGGTGAAGTAATAAGAGCCAAGGGTGGTATTTCCTACTACCTGCAGGAGCAGGGCAGATGCTGAGCAAATGAAATGAACACTCCTCCTCATCCTCGTCCCCATAGCTTCTACAGTAATTATTGTACGGTATTTGAAGTCGGCTGGCATGCTCTCCAATGAGGCAATGGCCAGTGATAACCTCCTTGACACAGCTGATTCGCTTTCTATCCAGCGAAAATAACCCCAAAGAGCGACTAGGACTCAGCCTAGGCCATATTTGCTTGGCTACGCGACATGTGTTACCGGTACCCCACCTGATGTTAGCGCTCGTCGTCGCCTCAGTCTTTAAGGCCAATTTTCAAGTTGTCAGAGGCATTCCAACGTTTCGAAAACTACCACTGACCTCACTAGTAGTACCCTCGCGAGCCAGTGCAGCCCTACAGTTGCCGTCAAAGCCACTGTGACCCGGAATCCAACAAAGAGTAATATTGGTCGCGTTCCTGAAAGCCTGACCAGTTAAGGAAATGACAGTGAGCAACAGAGATGGCAAGGCATTGTGTATCCGTAAGTGAAAGAGAGACTCATTGAGCTGATACATTCACACATTCGACGCACACGACTCATGCCAAAGCATCTACATACGAATCCCGAGAGCAGAATGACAACCGATCAATTTTCCTTAAGCCTGTTTCTTAGTAATTGCACTAGAGCGAAAGAGACAGAGAGTCCGGTAGATGTATTTGTTTACAAATCATGGGCTGGGGAAACGAACCAACAAATTTTTCCGGTAAATTTCTCCTCTGAAGATTCTGTCAGATAAGCGACACTCTCTCTTTAACTTACGGATATACAATACTTCACATCTCTGTTACTCACTGTCACATTGTTTGATCCCCTAAGTTTCCCAGAACGCAGCCATTGAGTGAGCTTCCCATCAGTAGAATTAAGGCACAACATTCTGCAAGTATTTTCGAGTGAATCACAGTAGAATCCAGCGATTTAATCACCGATTGACTATCTGAATAAATTATTACATCACTAGCCGAAATTAGATTACGCCCCAGCCATGATATAGCTTCGTAGATAGCCGTAACCTCCGCCCGGAATACACTACAGTAATCAGGGAGGAGGAAGGACAGTCTGATGTTCAACCTCTCCGAATAAACACCAGCCCCGATGCCATCATCGCTCTTGGAGCCGTCGGTATAGATGCTTATGGCATTAAATTCTTGAGCGGTGCTAGCCGCTCACTCCTCACGAGAAGGGATCAGGCAGTCGAAATTCCTTTCAAACTCAAGTTTCAACATGGTATAGTCCGTGGTTTGAGGAATGTCC
The DNA here is from genome assembly GCA_964017055.1 of Chloromyia formosa. Taxonomy (NCBI): domain Eukaryota; kingdom Metazoa; phylum Arthropoda; class Insecta; order Diptera; family Stratiomyidae; genus Chloromyia; species Chloromyia formosa. The sequence goes on from OZ024817.1 coordinate 80,840,028, forward strand.
TAGCTGTTCAGAATGGGTGAGTGCCCGGTGGTGGATGTGGTCCAGTGACATGTTTCATGAAGGCGAATGGCCACACCAGCAGCAATCTGTTCGGCAAGAATATCCAAGGGAGCCAGGTTCAGCAGAGCTTCAAGGGCCGCAGTGGGTGTTGTTTTCAGAGCTCCCGTGATGGCGACACAACCCAGCCTTTGAACTTTCTCCAACAAGCTTCTGTAAGATGCGACTCTAAGCGCCATCCACCAGGCCACTATCCCATACATAAGAATAGGACGCATCACCGACACATAGAGCCAGAAAACCCCTCTCGGTTGCTGTCCCCATTTCCTACCGATCGCCTTTTTGGATGAGTACAATGCAACAGTGGTCTTTTTAACTTGCTCCTGAATGTTAGGCTTCCAGCATAACTTTTTATCCAGGATGAGCCGCAGAAATTTAGCTTTGTCAGTGAGAACAAGCCTCTCAACTAGTGGTGATACCAAAAGTACCAATTGGCAACGACCATTTGCATTAAAAGTGAGTTTCCTATATATGGCCAGTTTATAGGAGAGGTTGGCACTCATTTAGGAGGATGTTGACCATTCTCAAAATCAATTAACTAACCCATTCCACATATTTTCGGTGAATGACTTGAAAAATTCAACAAATATTTGTAGAATGGCTTCATTCTATCTAAAGTTATTGCTCATTTGAAGTCTCACTTGTAGGGGTAGGTTTCTTTTGTCGAATCTTGCGCATTTTTAATAACAACCAACTAGATCCCAGTACAAACATTTGACCAAAATTTCAAGTCATTAACTTCATTTTATCGAAAATTATCGCTTATTTGAAGTTTCATTAGTAGGGGAGGTAGGGGTTCCTTGGGTTAGATCTCGCCCATCATTGCCACCAACAAATTAGATCATGCTATGAACATTTAAACAAAATTTCAAATCTCTAGCTTCATTCTATCGAAAGTTATGGCTTATTTGAAGTTTCATTTGTAGGGGAAGTAGGGGTTTGGTTGGTCGGATTTTACGTATTTTTAATATAAGGCAGCTGAATCCTACTACAAACATGTAACCAAAATTTCAAGCTGCTAGCTTTTTTTATCGTAAGTTATCGCTTATTTTAAGTTCCATTTGTAGGGAAGGTAGGGGTTCGTTGGGTCGGATCTTGCCCATTTTCAATACAAATCTTCACATCGCTAGTGTCATTCTATCGAAAGTTATCGTAATTAAAAGAATATTTAATGTTTTGAAATTTGTAGGGGAGGTAGGCGTTCTTTTAATCTGATTATGCCTAACTTACTAAAACTCAAGCGGCTTCTCAGCTCAGGGTTACATGCCAAAAAATCAGGCGTCTATGTCAATTGGTTCAAGAGTTATAGACAAAAACCTGAAAAGCAGGGTTACGGGGCTCTTTGTAAGAAAATTACCGTTGGTTTTCCACTGATCGATTATATTTTTCCAGGAGAGTATTACCCTCACGAGCAATCTACCAAAGCTAGAGCTTTTCAAGTTTACTTAACGGGGAGTTATAAATACATCTAATTATTTTACATATGTAGGGGAGACATGCGTTCTATTGGCCTGATCAAGCCCAATACGAACCAACTAGATTATACCGCCAACATTAGACAAAAATTTCAAGGCTCTAGTTTCATTCTATCGAAAGTTATCGTGCGAACGGACAGACATGGCTAAATCAAATCAGGAGGTGACCCTGATCATTTATATATATACATTACTATACCTCCGTAGCCCCCTTTATGGTGTTACATATTTTCATCGTCACAAAAACAATATACCCTATAAGTCCAGGGTATAAATAGAAGCATTCACTTCCAAGAGCATGAAAGTATTTTAAAATGAGCAAAACAAGTTATCGACCACAGTGCTAAATGACAGCCATATGAGAATTGACACTTGGCTGATTCAATTTGATTATATCCCCTAAGTCCGCCACACACGACAAACTTACCAAACGACCATCACCGAACTACGATTACTACGAACGTGACGAATCAGAATCACGTTCCTATGATAGTGACCTGGCTCAAACATTTGGTATGTCCCATGTGGTGGGCTTAAAATAACTACAATACTTGCGCCAAGGTCGAAGGTCGGGAGAAGCTAGCATTTTATCCGAAAATAAAGAAATAAGTACCAAAGTAGCCATTTATGTTGTCATATTATTTTCTTGACAACAGTATTATTACAATACATTGCAACAAAAGTTGCCAGCAACTTTAGGATATAAAATGAACGAATAAAAGAAAGGTTGAATATAAAATTCCAGCAATAAGCGACTATCATCTCAAGTTCGTTGTAGCTTTAGAGCTATCTAGCTCGACGGTGAAAAGAACGTCTGCTACATTTTTGATTCTTGTTCGCCTTTACAAACTAACCACTACTTTTCTTTTGATTTTAGTTATATAGTATGTACATATATTTCGAAACATTGTATGTTTTCAAGTTGTCAAGTTGCAGTGGTTGTCAAGTTTCAGTTACAAACTTGACAACAAATTCCTTTTCAAAGCGTTCACGTATTTCAGTTCTTGACTCACTTCGTAAAAATTTCTGACAAACTTTCAAAAGTTCTGAAATTATGAGTTTTAGGTTTTCTTCGGGGATTGAAAAAAGAATGAGACATGAGAAAAAGATGTACTTTTGGATACAAATAAGGAGATTTTTTCTTATTTAGTTGTGATACTACTGACACATAAAGTTGCGATGGACATCGGCACTTTTGGTCCTCCCATGCAAATACACGTGCTCGATATGCGAAAAGTCAGTACCCACCGGGTGATGCTTACAGTCACCAAACCTGTCGTTTATATCCTTCGTGACCATTTGGTTCTTTTTGTTCATTATGTCCATTCTGTGGTGATCAATGCTCTGTGATCCCATCACCACGACTCTGAAAATTCACAAATTTGCTAAGTTTGGCTTTTGATTCATTTCCTGCCCAAGAGGATCCTATTGTCCTGACGAGCGCATGATATTATTACTATGAAGTAGACGACGTACTGAGAAAATATGAAATCTCAGCTGGTGTCCCTCTCCGTCCACTACAATGAAACATCATGTACAATTACGTTTTAAAAGTTCCCTTGCCCAGGAAACTGCAATTATGGGGTTTGCGGATGGTATATTAGTGTGACTGCAAAAGGTAGGATTATAATTTGTAGATCAAAAACCGAAGCCGTCGTCATTAGCATTCGGAGAAAGAAGGTTCCCTTAAAATTTCAGCCGGAGAAAACGCCGCCATAAAATACTTAAGGTTAATGCTTGATGCGAAACTCAACTACGGAGTATAGCTCAAGTAAGTCTGTGAGAAAGTGGCAAACTTAAGCGGAGCCCTGCCAAGGACGATGCCAAATATAGAAGGCCTTAAGCACAGCAAGAGATTCTTTATATCCAGAGTAACAATATCGATCTGTTTGGTTTCCTAACGCGAGACTGATAAAATCAATGTACCATCGAAGATGTTGCGTCTATCGTACAACATGCCCTGACGACATCAACATCATGTCCCGAAACCTGCCCGACGCAGAAAAACTTCTAGGTAATTTAGGTAATATGCACATCCGAAGATGCCCATGGGAACGGAGTCTAAGGTAGCATAATAACCGCAACGGTCGGGCCGTGCTATCTGGCGAAGCAAAAGGTCCCTCAACGAGCTAAGCAGGGGACTATCCTTGCTGTATATCAGTTCGGGAGACGTGGGCCGGGGTTTTCGCCGCTCGTTGCCCTTGTTCTTTACGTATGAACAAAAATTTATAGGCCTGGGAAGACAACCCAAACGTGGGAGGCAAAAATGGGCAATAATAAAAAATGAGGCGATAAGGATGGAATGATTGGCAGTCCCGGTGTAATGGGACCCTCGGCCTCTGGTTTCGTACCACCGACAGATCATTACTCATCAGGTGCTGCGATTAATCGATTTGCCGGTGAAAACAGCACAATCAGGCCAGAATGTGGTTAATTTCAAGGAGTACATGGAAAGATTCCGTAAGAGTTACCAAACAGCTGCATGTTTTCGTTCACTCATGTCTTCGTCGAATTCTAAGAATTTTGTGGCCCGAAACAATTTTAAATGAAGAGCTAAGTCGGCATATGAGCAGATGCCAATCGACAAATTGATACGCAGGCAAAAATGACAGTGGATAGATCACACATTGCGGAAGAATGACAATTGCATTACCATGCCCACCAGAGGGGGTCCCAAAATCACTTGGCATCGATTTGTGGCAAAAGAGTGTAAAATTATGGGTAAATCGTTTGAGGAGTTGCGCCCCGTTGACCAGAACAGAGTACGATGCTCGCTGCCGCGCAGAAGTGATTGACGCGCTATGCCCCACTAGGGGCTAAGGCAAAGTAGTAGTAGTAACATCGACTTGGTTGGTCCCGGTCACGCCTCCCACTAGTACCACTAGTACGATGCGCGAAGCAGAGGCGTATGATGAAACACGCTTCGCAACATTTGTCGAAACCGGCTAAAATAAATTTTAAAATTATTCTTAACAAATTTAATATATTCTATTTCGTGAAGGGTATAAAAACATGGTAAAAAAATTAAAAAAGAAATATGAAATAGGACGTGGGAAATTGGAAATGGAAACTTGAAAGTGGAAAATAGAAAGTGGAAATTAGGAAATAAAAAATGGGAAAGAGGAAATAAGAAATAGGAAATTAGAAAGTTCTACTAAAAAATTGGCAAAAGGGATATGGGATGTGGAAATTGGAGAATGGAAGTTTAAAAATTTAACTTAAAAAATTATATTTCCGAATTCGAGTTTTGGAAATCGGATTTCAAAAATCAAAGTCAAAAGCGTTTTTTTTTCAATAGAAAGATCAAGATGAGCACTGAACTTACTATAAAGATAAAATATTATTAAAAATTGAGAAGCATGGGATTATTCTAATCCGCACTAAGGACCTTCAAGTTGTTAATTGGAATAACGTCGAATCAAAAATGACCTTAAAGTTGTTAATTATCTTTAGCTGAGAAAAAAAACGTCGAATTAACCTTTCTGACAGATGAAATACCTTCGGTCCTCTTGGGATATCTTTTTGTTAATGAGTCCGAGAGGGACCTACCTGTTCAATCTGTCATCCCATTTGTGTGGAAAAAAGCCAATCCATTGTGATGTGATATGTTTAAATGCTCTCAGGAAAAACCATTTAACAAAATAGCATTTTGCTGATGGGATGCTCAAAAAAGTTGACACGGAGTGTTGACTTGTTGCGAGACTGAGACATAGTGGGGTTTGAATATGTCCAGTCATGATAATGCCATGACCCCAACGGGCAATCATTACATGTAACAGTCGTGGACGGAACTACATTCTTCAGAAAACTGTTGAATCCAAACCAACAAAAAACGAAGTGCACGACAACGAAAGGTGAGCATAACTTCCTATTCAAAGGCGCCAGGTAAATGATAAATGGCACAAGGAAAGGAACTTTCTTCCGGAGCTTGGAAGACCACATTCTGAACATTTTATGAAAAAAATGAGGCACAGCTAACTTGAATGGAACTGTAGGACTATAATACAGAATATCAACTTTTCAAGAGATAGTGGGGGACCATAAACCACCCCCACTTTATGTTGCTTTTTATCGATATTTTTGCTTTTGTCAGAATATGTGGCCGTAAAATGAGCTTGTCCTTCCCACGGCTGCTGGCGGCGTGATGGAACGATGAAATTACGTGGGCCACATAAAGCATCCGATGGGAAAATTAGGTTTTCGTTGTCGTCCAATTGAATTGAATGATGTTCACGTCAGACAGACTGGACCCATAGGATGGACGACATCTCTGAGGAATTGTCTATATAGGGTATAGGGGATGAGAGAATCACGTAAAGAACATCTGTCAGAGTCTAATGCTTTGCATTAATTTTTTCTCGAAGACGAAGAAGTAGACCGTAAAATCCGATATTGGTCCTTTAAGAGTTCGCTAGGTCATGTTCTTATCAAGTTGACTGAGTGTCGTATAAATAAAAAAGACGTGGTGGTATTGTTTTGATTAATAGCGGTAATCAGTCAATTTTTGTCCATTTATAGCATCGAATTTATCGTGTATAAAGAATTGCTAATAAGAAATGAAGGATATCGTGTGGTGATGATTTAGGAGTATGATTTCATCTCAATCAAATTATGATGGCTAACATTAATTGTGTTTTTTTATCCGCCGTACAGAATTGTATAAGTAGGGCATAAAAGGAAAATATCGAGGCCAACAATATATGTACGTACGCAAGATAAGGACACACCTGAAGTATGTATGTATGTCTCCGAAAAAATTCATATGGAAAATGAAGTGCAAATGGCTTAAGTGTATCGGGAATCCAAATATGACAACAGCTTTAATCGACGGTTTAGGACATATTGCTGCTTGGTCAGTGACAAAACTTGAGGTCGTAGCGAGAGATAAGATCCCCTTTCGCCCGAAGACTCGTGCCTGACTTCCAGTCGAACCCGCAGACGTGGACGAAATTTTATACCTGATACAAGTGAGCAACAAGGACATATGTAAGTACACGCGAGTGGTGGAATTGTAAAAGCCTGTGGAAAATTTCCGATGCGTGACTCTGGTGGTCAGCACTGAATGGTTTACTTCAGGTGTTGAACATGCTGCCATTCAGACCAATGACATTCCGGCACCGGCTGACCACACCACTCCCGAATGTATGTATGCTTGACAAGAAAATTGTCAGCCTGCTACCATCACGCAATGAATGGGAAGAGAATGCAATTCCGCTACCCAACGCAATTGAAATCTATACAGGTGGATCCAAGGCAGAGGAGGGAGTAGGAACTAGAATGTTCTGGATGGACTTGACCTAAGCCTTTCCTTTAATCTCCCTATTTACATATGACCGAAGCTTTGGCGATTACCGAAGCATTGACACGTAGTATCAATTAGATATATAATAATTTTCACTGACAACCAAACAGTAATGAAGTCCCTCGAACCGGGTTTGACTACGTCCAAGACTGTGGCGGAATGTCGCTCTACACTCACGAAGATGAGTTACTTCTTTAATATTTACTTATGTTGGATTCCGGGCCACAGTGGTTTCACGGGTAACTGTAGGGCAGATGAGCTCGCCAGGCAGGACACAACAAGTGAGGCTGCGCTAATTCATCGGACCATCTATATGCCTAAGGCTGCTTGTAAACTAGCTCGGAAATACGAAGTGACTAATAAAACTAAGTCAAGATGGATAAACGGTAACACATTCCTTTCAACAAAGCCACTGTGGCCCAGATTGGATTCAAGGTTCTCTGCTAAATTACTGTCGCTGAATAGGTAACACATCAGAACTGTGTTAGGAGTCAACACTGGGCATTGTATACCAGGGGAGCACGTAAGGAGGCTCCGCCGCTGCGATGAAGAGGACGAAGAGGAATGCATTTTTCATCTCCTCTGTTCCTGTCCTGCTTCTGCAAGAAGGAGAAAGGAATTTCTTGTTTCTCACTTCTTTTTTGAACTGGCAAATGTTGATGTTGGCAAACTCCATCGTTTTATAATCAGCACTGGCTGGTTCAATGAGTAGAATGGTATGGTGGGGAGTCTGAGATATCACAATCGACCCTATCGCGGTTCATGTGTGCTAATGCAACAGCCTTTTTACCTTACCTAACCTATGTGGATGTGGGGAGTTGGACGTGTGGATTATTGTCTTCCTATTACGAGTATATCGATCAATTGATCGCGTCTTCCAATTTCGAAAGTCCAGCAAATTTTAATCGTCAGCATCTATCTACTGAGTCTTCCCCACGAGCTCTCGATCTTTCTCGCAGTCTTGCTCCGCTGATCCGTCCTTTTATCATCATAAATAAATCAGTAATATGAAAGAAATGCAAGTTAAGTTTATGTTTTTCTTAGTAGAAGACTCGCTTTGATGCCTTTTCACCTCAGGCGAGGCGTAGGGCCGCCGAGAGGAAATCCGGGGCCGGGGGACAACAATGCCGAGCATCAGTATCAAAGTATTAGAATAAAAAAGAAATAGAATAGGACCCAAATATCTTGGGATCTCATTCATCTTGGGGCTTTCATCTCTAGGTGGGCCCATACATTCTCGGTGCCCATACATCGAGCGGCTTCATATATGTTGAGATTTCATACATCCCTTCAATCTCTAGTTGGCCCGCAATACATCTTAAGAGATTCCATTTTATGATTCTATACATTTTGGGGCCCATATTTTTTGGAACTCCACATTCTTGGGGCCCCAGATAGCAACTCAATATTTGAAAACGCTAGAATGCCGCGGTCATGTCATATATTAGACGCGTTTTTTTCAACAGCCATATGGAGCAGGTTAAGACCACACAATTACACTAACAATTTGATCTGAGCTGCGCTGGATAAAAAGTTTAGTGCAAGAATGCTACTCCTTTAAGTAGTGCGCGATTTTATATGCAGGCGGCGCAAGCGTCAAAGTTTCCGGGCAGTTTCAGTTTGGGACGACCGGTAGCGCGGTGTGTTGAGACATCAGTCTCATGTTTGACTACCGGCGTTTCGGGTTCGAATCCCGTCCGCGACGACGTTCGTGGCCATGGATGTGCAGGAGGTGTATGCTGGCAACTACATTCTCCGAAACCAGTTTATGCCGACGAAACGTCAACTGGACCACATGGAACAGTTGACGCGCTATGCCCCACAAGGGGTTAGGGCAATTGAGAGAAACAGGTAGCGCAGTGTGTTGAGGCATCAGTCTCATGTTTGGCTACCGGCGTTTCGGGTTCGAATCCCGTCCACGACGACGATCGTGGCCATGGAGATGCATGCTGGCAACTGCATTCTCTGAAACCAATTTATGCCAACGAAACGTCAACTGGGCCACATGGAACAGTTTGTGTACGGTAGGTGAAATTGCAACGTAAGAAGAAACATTGTCTAAATACCACAAAAAAAGAGGCCCTAAGTCGACAACGATCTAAAAAAATATTAGGGACCCCGAGCCGAGTCCGGAACGTATGTAATGTATTGTATTGTAGCTTAAAGCCACGACACTAGCGCCAAAGCGTGGAATCTATTGTAGTTTAGGGCCTCAAAACACTACAGAACTTGTAATGTATTCTAGTTCAAAACACCATAACGAAAAATAAACATTTATTTTAGAAAACCACGGGCCCCCTTTGAAAGCCCGGGCCTGGGGGAATCTCCCAATTCCCCGTTCCCCCTCCCCTTCGCTGCAGTTGGAACTTGCCTGTCTGTGGTCCCACGTTGGGCGTCAACATACTATATTTCATTATTTATATCAGTCATCTGTGGCAATAGAAGTAAGACATAAATTGTGGCTTGTGCATCACAGAAGCTTTCATGTCGCATCACTTTACTTACTCAACGTAAGTGGCTAATCAATCTGTCGAGTGCGGACCCTAGCAAATTGTTAAATTAGAATGGAAATTTTTTTAAATATTCTCTTGTAAAAATAAGTTAGTTTATTGAGTCATTCTTCAAGCTATTATATACGAGTAGGATATAAATTTACGACGAACAGTCACCTATCTCTCATTTTTAGTGTGTTTCGTAAGGGAGGTTTCTAATAACATTTAGTATGTATATGGTTCCATGAACCTCCTGACAGCGCACTTTTCATTTTCCCGAAACCGAGCTACGGAAAACATAAAAGGTGGGCGCTGTACACCCATTCACCGTCCATTAAAAAATGTCACTATTACTATAAATTTTCTCAATAAGAAAATTTAGCTTTACGATCCAACAGAACAGACTTATCACATATGTACTACGTATACTACGTTGTCGATTCAGAAGGCTCCCTGTACAAATTCATTTCCCATGTTGGTCCTTGTATTGCCTAAAGGCCCCCAAGCAAGCAAACAACATACATGCCGTTTCCGTCATATAAGTGTCCTTGCCGCGCTAACTACATTCCAGCTTGTCTGAGGGTTGAATGGCGTTGGTGGCGAACGAATGAATTGAACAGGAGGACATGCATATAGATCCTGGCATCCCGCAAACTCCTTCATTCATGTGGACATACATACATAAAGAACGCTAAGTGGGGGAAAGTATCATTCGCTGGTACCTTTCCGCCCTTTCGGCAACGGATTGGGGTTAAACTTGTTGCTAGAGTTGCCACTGAGCGATGAATGCCGCCTCTGCCTGGCAGAAGTAAGTGAAGGTTGCGTATGGTGCCCATAAATATTTGAGGGAGTGTTTAATGGCTTTTTGTTTATGTTATTGAGTTGTTAATGAAAATCGAAAGGGTTGCGTTAAATGTGGCAATGCTGTCATCATACTCGTATATGTACTCGTATTCATATTTACAGACAATTGGTATAGTACTTCTGCACTTATCGAGGAGAATGTGCAGAATGGGAATGCTTAGTAACCGATGAGGAATGCTTCGCAAACATAACTTGATGATAAGTTGTTCAGAATTACGAAAGAGAAAATATTCAGACAGTTAAGTCGCTCCCTTGGTATAGTCGTGTGTACAAGCCCCCGTAGCTTCGCAATGTAATTAAAATGTTTGCAATTTTAATGGAAAGCACGATCCTTATCCAAAGGCTTGCCTTTGTAACTATCGAGTGTTTTGCAATTAATTTGCAAGCATTTTACAAATTTGTCGTGGTATTTTCATAGAGTTATCCGTATTATACGAAGTCACTGCATTTCGGATCTGTTGCATACACCGACATTATGGCCTTTCTTTATGGAATAAACCACTTAGCATGGCAAAGTAAATGGATTATGGCGGAATGTGCATGAGTAATATGGCTTCGTTCGAAAGTCAGAAAGTCAACGTAACTCTGTTTATTTCGAAAGGAAAGTTCGAGCTAATGCACTCACGTACCACATTCAAAAAAGGATTTTAGTTTTACGAAAGACATGTTTGAAATTCGGTACGGATGAATGTGCAGAATTCAGAATTCAGAAATCTAGTACTCGTAGGTACGGATTTTAAACGGACAGAGTCTAGTGAATGTAGAACAAATGTGTAGGAAATATCCTGGTATTCAAGAGCTTGTCAACGGACCATTAATATCAAATTTATACCCCATATCTTCGTTACATGTAGAAAGATATGATAGGAAGATCCTTTTTCGCTCTTCGGGGAAGATTAGCGGAATATTTTTCTTTGGCTGCCAATTGCTCATAGAATCATTAGATCAACTCAGGATAGTGATCAATGGCAATGAAGGTAGGAAGATGAATCGTACGAAATATATAACGCACTAGTGGCTTCCAATTTCGTTATGTCTAGGAAATTACAGTCGCTAGGAGCGTTGAACGAATAGACGAGAACCCACCAAGGCTATAGTATAGCTGTTCTAATGGACGGTTTGGTAGGCATCCGAACGTGCCCGTGGGGATAGAGCCTAAGGTGGCATAATGACAGTGCAGGTCAGGTCGGGTCGTGCCATCTGGCGAAAAAAAGATCCCAAACGAACTAAGCAGCGGCCTATGCTTGCTGTAACTCAATTCAGGAGACGTTGGCAGGGTTTTCGCCGCTCGTCGCCCCTGTCCTTTACGTAGTAAGAAAATTTATAGGCCAGGGGAAGACACCACAAACAGGGGAGGCAAAAATGGGGAATAATAAAAAAAAAAAAAAATGGGGTGATAAGGATGGAATGGTTGACGGACGGCCGAGATACCCTCGCGCTCGCATCGGGGTGCGTGTGTAATGGGACCCTCGGCCTGTGGTTTCGTACCACCGGCAGATTATTACTCATCAGGTGCTGCCATCGATCTGCCGGTCGAAGCAGCACTACCAGACCAAAATATTTCTCAGTATACTGTGTATGGGTGCTATAGAGCATGGTGCAACAGTAACTGTGTCTGTGGAGGCTACAATTCATCAGTTGACAATTGTTGTCATTGCTCAACCATTATGTTTTTTTTTTTAAATAAAGGTGCGACCAGCCGGCAGCTTAAGTACATTCTGCACGTCAGAAGGAAACACAGGAAAAACGTATCTGATTGATTCCGAAAGTTGCGTTGAAAATTGTTTTTACTGACGAGGATCTATAATACAATTCCAATTTACCAAAGGTCGCGCTCGGTGGCCATGATCGTTCGGTCACTGCTCTACGATACTAATCTAGAGCTCGGAGATCAAATCTTGGCGCGATTAAAAACTACCTGTGAGTACTAATAGAACTCTCACAGTGCTCCGAGCTTGTCAGACGGCGCGGATAGGAGGTGCATGCTAGCAACTGCACTTCCGAAAAGTAGATATGCTATTGGAACGTCAAAAAGGCATAGAAATGCTAGAGATGTAGAGAAAGGTAAGCTGGAGTGCGGTGTCAAACCGCACGAAAGATGACTCCTTTGGCATCGGAAAAACAATGCTGATCAACGAACCACGACCGCAGCGGAGTGCGTCGAGGGATGACCACGCAGTTAGTTGGCCTTTCACGTTGGCTGTCATACCAGGTCCAAATCCGTCGCGGAGTGCATCGAAGGATGACTCCTCAGTCGAATGACTAACTATTTCGAGAATGAATGAATAAATCTTAAAATTTCGTCTTTTTCACCTTTTTTATAGAAATTAAGTTCTTTGGTAGAGGGCGTATCTATTTATATTAATCAAGTTTTCCGAAAATTTTCATGTGGTTAACTATAATTTATAAAAGACATACATTCGCATTGACTCGGGACGTAGGAGCGTCCTTTGTGACAAGAAAATGAAAACGAAAAGCCACCAAGGAACCCTGCTTATGCGACACAACGATTTCGCATTTCTGCGTTTTTTTTTTAACCCTTTGTAGTTCGGGCCCTGGGGAGTGTAGGGGTTAGATTTGGTAAGAATATTCCTGTTGGTCGTCCGAGGATTTCTTCAAAAATTAACTCGATTTAATACAAAACACCCGAGATAAAGCAGTTTAAAAATTGTCGCTATTTTTTCAATTTATCTTCTTCCTGTTAGCCCTTGACAGGACTACAGCTTCATAGGGAGCACCTCAGGTGCTGATTTTTTGCTCACACCTTAGTTTCATCGCTAGGAAGTGCATAGGCTATAATACTATATGTTTCAAAAGAACCAAATAAAAATGAAAAATGTGTTTCGAAACTAGCACGTGTTACATGGCAATAAGTGCTATTTTATCCTTTGGGAATACTTCATTGCGTTTACTTTATAGTTAGTTGTGTCTTAATAATTGCACTTCGAAAAACAGATGTACATATCCAAGCAAAGATTCTATTAAAAGGCCAGTGGTTTGTGTCTAGCCTAACAAGTGTTAGGAAGGTTGCGACATTCGCTTTGTTGTATAATTAATTAGGGCTGCAAAATGCCCGGAAATAAATAAATAATAAATTCATACTAGGCCTGTTCGTTTCATCCGCACAAAGTCCATCCAGAGTGAATCGAGCAACATGGGTCTGTGACGATCTAAAAGGATGCAGATTGGATCCTTCAAAAAAGAGGGCGAATCCGTTGATTCCATCGGCCTCAATACTGAACGATATGGGACACGAATTATATGGGAATTCGATTTTGTTTCGTTTCATCTAAAGTTGAACATGAGATGATACGAGTAGACAAGACGATTACTTATCTATTTTAGAATGCTGCCTGTTTCTCTGGGGTGTTTTATGTATATAAAGATCTTGGATGCGCGGTGCGACGTAAGTAAATATATTATTTTTGATTTGCTTGCAGTCTGCACGCATTACTTTGTCTTGACCCCTAGTGGGGCATAGCTCGTCAACTGTTCCTGCTCGCCATCGTACTCTGTTCTGGACAATCGGACACAACTCCGCCTCCCCCCAGAGACTCACACTCTTTTGCCTCAGAACTGCGTTATGAAATTTAAAAACACCCCTTTGGTTGGCCTTGATTACATACTGCATCTAGTAATAAGATGATTAATTATGAATGGGATTGGGGGGTATTACACTGGAGTGGCTGTGACATCAAGAACGACTCATTAATGTGCTACACTTCACTAGTCTGTGGTGTGCTCGTCCAATTTACGCTACATTGGAGTCTGTCAGGAATCGTCGTCTAAAGATAAGCGTTTCGACAGAGAGAGTGTCGTTAATCTCCATAGTTAAAGTGATTAAAAATATCAGAAATTAAATTAAGATAATTTGCGTCAAAATTGACCTATAAAATTATCAATGCAAAAAGATTAAACTCTCTTTGGTGGGGAGCTTTGTGAACTAGTGCCAACTGATTTTGCCTCCTTGCCCTGAATCCAGTTTTAAAGACAACCCGCTAAGCAGAGTTGAAAGTCATTAACGACGAGAAGTTTTTTTTTCGGTGGGGATTTGTTTTTGCAACAGGGTTGTTTTTAGTGAGTTATCTTCTTCGTCTACAAGCTTTCGAATTTCCTGAATTCCCGCCGCAAACTATTCAAATATCGGCGCCCACTCTCGAAAACCTGAAATTATCTCCGAATCTGTGATTTTGCTTACAGAAAAGCTATTACTCGTAGAAATAGAGTTTTACATCGAATTATCAAAGCCATGTTTGGCTTCGTTGAAACGGTTAGATGAAAGCAAACAGAAACAGTTTTCTCGGTGATATCCGCAAACGATGTTCCCTTTCATCTTATCAGCAAATTGATGGGTAACCAGTTACTGACTTTTACTCGGTCTAGTCTTTCATGAATCGCATCATCTCAAAAGGACGATGTGTAGCAATATCTACCTGTAGTGCACTTCCGACATTGTCCATTACCAGTTTCTATCATGAAATCATCTGCTGGTCTATCTCTATATAATCGCGTTCCTTTTTGGATTTATTTCGGAGTAAATAGGAGAAGCAATATCCTGTACGTCGTTCCTCGAATAAATTTAGAAACAAGCTGGGGCAATTCAATTTTGAAATGTGCCTTCGTGTCCCGGCGAAATTGTATATCCATAACTCGAGGGAAAAAAAAAACCACACGGAGCGCACGAAATCATGGATATGATTTTAGGTTGATTAGAACGAATTTGATAGATTATGCGCAATTTCATGATCGTAGTTTGAATGTAAATCAATCAATCAAGCAATCAATTTTGTGGTATTACAGGAAGCCGACACGAAGACACATCCATGTTCAAATCCTAAGATTTATTCCTGCAAGCGTGAAAACTAAAAATTAAAATTTTGGACACTGCGAATGGAGAGAAGTTGTGAGTGGAGAATCCTTAAATTAAGTGAATTCACTTTCGAACGGGAACATGTTTTTCGGCTATTCATCCGCTATCTTCGAAATTCCAATCTATTTCCAGCAAATATCTGGGCTGTGTAGAATTAGTTCATCACAGGTCCGTGGCGTTCGATTCACTCTGGATATGAGACTGACACACAAATAATTTTCATTTAAAGATTTAATTTATATATAACCAGACCGAAGCTTCGCCTCGGCCTGGAGTCCGAAGCGTATATACCCCAGATTTGGTCGTTCGGTCACCGCCCTACGATACTTATCTAGAGTTCGGAGTTCAAATCTCTTTCGGTCAAAAACTGCCTGTGAGTACTAATAGAACTTGCACGGTGCTCCGAGCTTGTCAGGATAGAGACGGCGCGGAAAGGAGATGCATGCTAGCAGCTGCACTTCCGAAAAAGTAGATATGCTATCGATACTTCAACAAGGCATAGACATGCTAGAGATGTTGATGCGCCCATGCCACTGGAGGGGTCAAGGCAATTAACAAGCTTCACTGACCTGGTGATGTAAGATACTGGAGGATCATGGACTGGGGTTGAGTATACCGACTGAGTATCTTTGTTGTCCTCTCTCAGATTCGGAGACACCGATACTAGATATCTACTCGTACATTAAAGGAGAGCAGCTGAAGGCTTCTTCAAAGTTGAACTACCTAGGCTCGATGATTAATAATGAAGCTACCTACGATGACGACATTAAACATCGCATCAGTGTTGGTTGGATAAATTGGCGAGAAAACTCTGCAGTTTTCTACGAAAAGAAGATGCCACGAAAGCTTAAGAGCAAGTTGTACAAAACGGTTGCACGTCCTGCACTTATGTATGGGTCTGAATGCTGGACTATGAACAAGACATACGAGAGTAAAATGACTACGACCGAGATGAAAGGATCGCATCAGAACCTACATCCAAGGCAGCTTGTCAGCTGAGCAACCGATCATTGAAAGCTCGAAGATCGTCGTATGGATTGGTATTGCCATATTTTAAGGCGTCCGCCGGAGAACACTGTCAATAAGGCACTATCAATGAATGTTTCGCTTGTTGGACTCAAGCCCCGAGGCAGACGGAAACACACGCAGATCGATCAGACGAAGAATCAACGACAACGCATTAATCTCGGCGATGATACGATCCAAGACCGAGCTGCCTGTAGAAGGAAGCTGAGATTATACTGCCAGAATGGGTGAAGTGTCACAGAGTGGTATGAAACGGCAAGGAGGAAGATATAATATAGTCCTAGTCATTATAAGTCTGCTGCGTAATATGCAATCATTTGATTTCCTAAGATTGGTAGAAATCTTCTCTAATTTCCTCAGAATTTTTGAGCGGGAGCAGTATTACATTAACCATTTAATCGGGAAATTAATCTTGTCATCGATTGACTACGCTAATCTTACTTCGAATATTAATTTCTAATTCAACAAGCAAAGTCATTCAGGTCTGTGAACAGAAAGGATTTATGTCCTGCGGAAACATAAAATAAGATTGGTTTTCATTAAACGACTCTATCAAATGACGTACCAGTACACATGAAAAGATGTAGACAACTGAACCGAAAAAGATACGTATGCATAGATAAATATTTATCTCACTCATTCATGGATCACAGAACTCGGTGAACTTGGAAAGACTGAAACAGAATCGTAAAACACATTTATTGGCTCTGCCAGCCAAATCGCCACCCACCCTACCGTAACTGACATTATCCATTTCATAATATTTTTTTCTTCAATTTATTGACGCCAATAAAACCCATCGATTTGAAATGAAATGAACGAGTAGTTTGGACGGTACGGTCTATAGGTACACACATAAAATCCGAATAGCCCCACTTCCGAACTGACTTTTGTTTTACTGCAAATATTCAGGGACATACTCGTACTCGTACATTTTAATTTGGCTGGGATTGAGTTTGCCTTTACCGCATTTATGTATTCCGGTTAGTCTGACCCTGACATGTCCGACCAGAATATAAGCCGTTGCTTAATATATGCCCTATGTCTTCTCCTGTCTATTGAATGGACTTTGGAATATTTCATTCAGTCAGTCGGGAAACCAGAGCCCCGGATCTACACTGGGCTAATCCTTGTAAGATTAGCTTCATGTCTTCAGGCCTACGGATCAGTCCTGTCATTCAGGCTCAATAATTGCTTAGTTAAACATCCTCGTGATTGGCATTGACGAATAGATTGTTCTACACACGCTGGGGGTGAATTGTTCTTTCGGACCGATGGAGATTGTTTTATATGCCAGGCGAAGACCAAAGGACCTAATTTATTATTCTGCTTTCAGCACTGAAAATTGAGAGACAAATCGGATTCTGGATATGATTTGTGTCTCGGTGTAGGTCAGTTAATTGATAGGGAATTTATTATACACTTGACCTTTCTACAGAAACGTGAGAAGGAAAGTAGAACATACTTATCCGTTGTTAATTGCTTAAAAATTCATCCTTTAAAATTCCAACTGCATATAACCATTAGAACGCGACACGAATAGCCAAACAGCTTTTCTTATGGTGTGCACAGGATACAACTTTTACGTGCTTTTCCGATTCAATTTAACTGCACAAAACGAATTTGAAATCGACTAATCCGACATAAAAGTGCTTGGTTTGGTGCGATATATTTTCGAATACACAGACTATAGGACTAGGATGTCACATTTTCTTGAAAGCATCATCTTGTCACGTACGTGATGACCTATTTTCAGGGAGCAGGTTCAGGTACCATTTTTGCGCTGTATAACCATTTGAAATTTCGGAATCCATGCTGAACATGTTCGATATGTGTAGGTTTTCCGTCAAAAGGGTCAGGGGCTGCATTTTAGATGGTTTAGATAGATAATAAGCCGTTGAACGTTGTAGAGTTTAGATTCAGACGTGTATTGCGATACTAAAAATTCTTTGGAATTCCACGATAAGTGCTGCTGCACATGTGCATCCAAATGACGGCACTTAAATTCTTCGCTCCCTCTTTGATATCTATTTGCGTTTCAAATTACATAATGTGGTAGGAAGCAGCGTTATACTGTATAAGCCGGGCCACACAATGTCGAACACGAACTCGAAATTTGTGGGATATATTGAATCCTTCAAAGGAACTTTTTAAGCATTGCTTGAGAAAAAGCGATCCACAAGCGAATGGCTCAAGGAACTTCACAAAAAGCTTATGAAAATTGTCCCATGTGACCGTGTTCATGTTCCGAGTTCGAGTGCATGTAGCCCGGTTTAATCAAAACTGATCTGCGGACACACATTCTATAAGAAAGACCTTTCGGTCAGTACCTACTCCGCGAACCATCCGGAGCGAGCGATGAATCGATTAATCTGTCCGACGCTCACATCCTTCAAATCATCGAAATCAGTGAAGTAGTAGAACACCAGGATGGACTTCCTACTACCAGCAATACCAGATCAGGAACAAAGCAAGTGAAAAGAACAGTCTCCCGGCATGCTCCCCAAAGAGGCAATGACCAGTGTTAACCCCTACAACATTACTAATAAAATTCCTATCGAGCATAAGCAATCCTGAAGAGAGGTCAGGGTTTAGTACTGGCCAAATCTGCCAGGCAGCGTGGCATGTTAAGCCATCACGCCATCTGATGTTAGCCCTCGCATTTGCATTGGACCTTAGGGCCAGTTTGCAGGCGTTCATAGTCACACCAACATTCCGAAATCTGCCACTGATCTCGATATTTGTTCCATAACGGGCAAGCTCCTCCGCCCTACAGTTACCGACAAAGCCACTGTAACCCGGAATTCAACAAACAGTCAGGAATCAGGTTCAGCATGGCTTCAAGTGCTGCAGTAGGTGCAGAGCTTAGAGCTCCCGTAATGGCGACACACGCCAGCTTTTGAACTTACTCCAACAGACTTTTGTAGGATGCGATTCTAAGTAACCTCCATCTCACCACTATCCCATACGCAAGTTCGACACATACAGCCAGTAAACCGCCCTCGGTTGCAGGCCCCATTTCGTACCTATAGCCCTTCTACACGAATATAATGCGATAGTGGCCTTTTTAACTCGTTCCTGAATATAAGGCTTTCAGCACAATTTCCTATCCAAGATACGCCCAAGAAATTGGACGAAGGGATAGTCCCCCTCCTGGTGAAAACAACAAGCTCAGTTCTGGTCAGATTTACTTTAGCCTCAGGTTCACTCGCCCGTCTCACCAGAACATTCAGGGCCTTCTGCATTAACTCACTAAGGACATCTGGGTATTTACCCGACATGACAATTGCAATGTCATCGCCACATGCAATGGGTTTATAGTACGACCGTTTCAATTCAGTACGCAGTCTATTGGCCGCTAGATTCCACAAAAGAGGAGAGAGGATCACCACCTTACCCCTGCAGACATGCCTACGCGCCGACAAAAGTGCCTAGTTTTGTGCAGATCACTCTCGAAATGAGCAACGAATCAATGAGCTTGCAGATAGATCCATTTACATCCAGGTTGACAAGTGCGTCCGTGATGGCCACCGGTTTTATATTATTAAAGGCGCCCTCAATATCAAGGAAAGCAACCAGCGTGAACTCCGGAATTTTCGATATGGCCTACTGAGGCATGCAACGCCTTATCCATCGATCTTCCCTTCCACTAGGCATGCTGAGAGGCAGACAGCAACTGACTGGGAATGGTGTCACGTAAGTAGGTGTCGATTAGTCTTTCTAACATTTTCAACAGGAAAGACGATAGGCTAATAGGCCTAAGATACTTCGGTCGTACATGGGAGGCCTTACCCACTTTGGGGATGAAGCCAACCCTGACTTCCCTCCATAAATAGGGTATATGAACAAGCTTCAGACAACTCCTGGAAATGGATGCAATAAAATGATATACAGCATCCATTGCATGCTGAAGGCCCTCGGGAATGATACCGTCAGGTCCAGCGGACTTAAAAAGGTCAAAGCAAGTAACCAACCTTTAACGTAAAAAATATCATAGAGTGGAAACCCAGGACCATTCACTACATCGCGCACGAACCAAGGCTCCTGTATTCGAGCTCTTCTACTTCCTCTTTATCGAAACGGAGAAGAAATGCAGCTGACGCTGGTTTGCAATGATAAATATTTATCTGTACGAATCTGATCATTACTGGTGATAATAATTAGAGTACTAGCGACCGGTAGCTCAGTGCGTAGTCTGCACCAGTCTCATGTCTGACTATCGGCGTTTCGGGTTCGAATCCCGACCACGACGACGTTCGTGGCCATTGATGTTTGTGTTGTCTTCCTTCTTTTGTGCGGGGCGTGATAATAGGCCACAGCATCTCGCGACTGGTCGCAGATAGGCTGCTAAATGGGGGAGCAGGGTGTGCACAGTTGACGCATTATGTCCCATAAGGGATTAGGGAAATTCAGTATTACCGCCCCGTTGATGACGAGCCCATATCCACCACAGTGGCGTTCGCATCCTCATAATTGTCAGACTCATTCAATCCAGGGTGAGGGGTGGTTGTGAGGTATCATCTAGGGCCGTAAGATCCGATTCTAGTAACACACAGCCGTTGTCAGTGTCCTCTTGTTCGGGCGCAGACACTGAGAGAAAGGCGGTATCTCCCAGTTGAGCAACTACTTCCTCAACGGGATTCGATAGTGGCTTCATAGCCTTTTTCAGGTCACTTTTATAAGCCATCAACTTAATGCTAGAAAGCCAAGACTAATAATACCGTTAGAGGACCCAACGATTCGGTATTAATCGCAAAAATTGCACTGCTGCAGTTTTTCGCAGATTCATCCACTTTGATGAGCCTCCAGTCATGGGTCGGAAGGTCCGCGTAATAGCTCCTATGAGGGTCATGACTTCCTTCTTATCAGATACTAAAGCTGGGAGCCTTGCACGGCCACGGATAGCTATCGGCGGTTTTGTGTATCGCTCCATTGCTCTCAATGTATTTCTTCCTATGCGATTGAAAGTGATGCGGCGTCCGGCGTTACTTGAACGCTCAAGTGCACCGGCTCTAAACCTGTAGGCGAGCAAAAGGTTTCACTTCAGACCGATAATACAACAACCGCGCCACTGACAAAACTGTTTTGACTCAAGAAGGTCTCGTTATTTTGAATACACGTTCATATTATTGAAACTGAAAGTATGGAAATGGAGCGTACTTTTTTTCTTTAAAATAATAATTACTATAGTTTAATTAATAATCGATTTTACATTTCGGACTGCGAATCATATACGAGTATGTTCGCTACTCGTATTCAATATTATCAATTAGCTGCTACACCTGCTTATTTCTAGCTGTTAATCAATATTCCCATAGGTTTCGCTGTTAGTAGAGAGTAGCACTTTTCTCCACGACTAATTCAGACCAAAAGACGAGTACCTTACCCACCTTCCGCATAAAAATATGTGAAGATGTTATCGCCCGAAAGAGATCCTCCAATATATGTATGTATAACATAAAATCGAAAAAAAAACTAATGACTTAATCGTAGTTTCCTATAGAAGCAATGTCAGTGTAATTCAATTTACACCAACATAAAACAAGAGTCACGATGTCAAGATTGTCTTCCAACGTTCATCTGCAGCGTGTTGGTACCCTTTTAGAAAATCATTTCAGCATTAAAACGTCCCCCTAAATGTCGGGAAAATAAGAACCGATAAAAAAAAAGACATTACAGTGGAGCGTTATGTGTGTTAACTACGACGAAAAAAGCTAACGCGTAGGATTCAACTTTCAATTATGACAGTGAGATGCTTGAAATACAATTACAATAAATGGCTTTTTGCCTTCCTCACAGAATACTCGTATACCCAGCTAAGGGTCAGAATACCCAAGGGAGAACTATTGACCAATAAAGCGTAACTCGCCAATACTGTTGGCGGAGCCTTTGTTCGGGATTATCTTCTGCTGTACTGGGGTCTAATGTAGGTGCTAGACAGGGATCAGTTGAAGGAATAACGAAAATATAATGAGATATAAGTTATTGAACAAGTTTGGGTATTCTATATATGATATGAAGAAATATTAAGAATTATTAGATCAAACAATGTAAGAATCAAGTCAGCAGAGAATTTTTGATTTGTTTGGCTTAGGTAAAAATAATGAAATTATTGAAATGATAAATGAAAAGTCATAAGAACTGGTCGCAGACGATGAAATGTCTGAGTCCACTGAATGATGTACCGCCCACACGTAATAATGACGTCCCGTCTAAAACTACGGTGTGTGTAGGTACTAAGGTCAAGGTCGCTGTTAGGACTTGTATGAGTGAAGCACTAGAACGAGGGCTCAACTTTAAAAGTTTGTAATCGGCGGCAGGCAGTGGAACCTAGAAGCAAACTTCAAGTCGAAACGAAATGTTAAGTCCTCATACTAGTACTTCAGGAATACAGGTTCCGACGGTCCCCGACTTCACAAAAGCTCGTGTTTGTTATAAATTTCTCCCAACGTGGGGCACCATTTGTAACATTTTGTTTCACCTTCAATGTCCCACTGTCGGACTGCTGTAAGAACTTGAGTGCGTGAGGCACTAGGGCGGGGACTCAACCTAAAAAGTTCTCAGATTTTGGCAGTGGGACTTAAAATATAACTTTTGGATGAAACGAGATACTTTACGCACGTAGGTTCTTATGGCCTCCGAACTCACGAAGGGTCGTATTTATAAAAAAAATTCAAACTTCGGCAGTGGGACCCAAAATATGACTTCCATATAAGACGAGAAGCACATTCATAGGTGCTTACGGGTCTCATTCTCACGAAGGCTCGTATATAGGTATATTGCAACTGGGGCCCAACATGGGTTACGATTCGTAACATTTCGTTTCATCTTCAAGCCCTATATTAGGTCTCATTGCCTGATTTTAAAAACTTTTGTGGTTGTTTCTCCGCACTACTTGTTACAAATGCCGCCTCATATTGGGCGGAATTTGTTAGAAGTTTTAAGGACATGGGACTTGAAGGTGAAACGAAATGTTAAAAATGGTGCACCACGTCGGGCGCCATTTGCAACAAATACGAGCTTTCATAACAATGGAGCCTGTAGCCTGTAGGGACCTGTGGGAGTGTAGCAATAGTATGGTGAGCCCGCCTCAAAAATTTTCAAACTCCGTCAGTGAGACCTAAAATAGAACATCAAGTTAAAACTAAATCCTAGGGTGGGCGAAATCATCATCATCATGGCGTAACAGCCGAATGTTGGGCTATGGCCGCTTTGATCGTTGTCCTCCAATTATCTCGGTCACGTGACCGCGTTCTAATCTTGGAAGTTGCTCGGCGTCACCATATACTAAGATCTCTCAACGAGCTCTCGGTCTTCCCGGCAGTTCCGCTCCGTCGACTCGTCATGCGTTCATTACTTGCGTAGGCATGCGAATGCCGTTCATTCATTGTACATATCCTGTCCATTGAAGATATTGTATTTTAGTTTGACGATTTTCGAAACTTCCAGCTCATCGTACAGTTCATACAACTCATGGTTGTACCGGATGTGCGATCCACCTCAGTCGTAAACTGCTCTTAAAATTCGCCGAAGGACTTTCCGTTCGAATGTATTTAGCATGTTTTCAGAGGCTTGGGTTAGGGACTAGGTTTCGCAGCCATAACATAGCACTGGCCGTATTATGGTTTTGCATACGCGGAGCTTCGTGTTTCTGTGCACATGCTTCGATTTTATTATGGGGAGGACCGAGAAGAAAGTCTTACTTGCTAGCTGTATTAGTCACTTGATTTCGTCAGTTTCGTTGGCGTCCTTTGAGGTTGTTAACTAAGTATGTACAATGACATCAGCATTTTTACTGATGGCTCTTTAATGGACGGTAAAGCGGGGGCGGGGGTTTACTCTGAAGAGCTAAACCTAGCATGTGCGCTTAGTCTAGGAGAGTATGTGTCCGTATACCAGGCAGAGATGCTTGGCTTGTTGCATGCGTTGGACCACTTGCTTGAAGGTCAGGTGCGGGGGAAGAAAATCCTTATTGCACTGGACAACCAATCGGTGATCAGACGCATGCAGCAGACCAACATAAACTCTAAACTGGTACTAGAGTGTGTCCGGAAGCTCAACACGTGTGCCTCAGAAAATGAGGTTACGCTGATGTGGGTAAAAGGACACATAGGTACAACAGGAAATGAGGCGGCGGATGCCCTAGCAAAACAGGGATCTGCGGCAACTTTCATTGGCCCAGAACCCAGAGTTGCTCTGGGGAACGGCATGATTGGAGCGAAGGTTGGGAAGTGGATGGACTCCATGCATCAACAAAGATGGCAGGAGCTAGTCACTTGCAAACAAGCTCGGAATGCAATGACCAGCCCCTTAGGCAGGGAAGCCAGAAAGGTACTTAGTTATAAACGGAGTACCCTAAGCTGGATAACTGCCTTGGTCACAGGGCATGGTAATTTTAAGGCTCATCTGGCCAAGATGAAAATCGGGGAAGATGACGTTTGCAGGCTATGCCTGGAGGAGGCCGAGACGGCAGCACACATTGTGTGCGAATGTCCAGCACTGGCTAGCACGAGGTTGAGGATCACAGGCAGGCACACGATAAGTGTAGAAGCCATGAGTGAACTCAGCTTCAAACAAATGCTAGCAATAACACGGGACTCAGTGATGAAGAAAGAGGTCGACAATTATCAGTCGACATCTGGAAGTCACTGATGACCGGGAGGGGGCGAAAAGGGACCCAAACGTTAGTGGTCTGCTTCGGCTATCCCCCAGAGTATATAATAATAATAATAATAATAATAATAAGTATGTGAAATCGTCTGCAAATTCGATGCTTAGGTCCCCTACGTTGATGCTCAACTGTGCTGGCATCCTGGTTATTGACTGCCATTATTTTTGTTTTCATTCCTCGTTGATGCGTAGTCCAACTTCTTTTGCAGCTGTGTCAAGAATATGCAGAAGTTTTTCTGTGTTTGTCAATTTTTGGGGCATGATATTGATGTCGTCTGCGTCTGCTATTGTGTCAACTGATGAGTAGCGTTCCGCTGGTGTTTCTATCCATTACCCGAATGGCGTATTCCAGTGCTAGGTTGAAGAGCGTCGGTACCAGTCAATCGTCCTGCTTCAAACCAGTACAAGTTTCCAAAGGATCATTCAACTGGTTCTGGATCCTGATCTGTGAGATGGAGTTGATCATCGTATGCTAGCATACCGAATTGCATCATGATGTTGTATAGTACACCACGTTCGATACTGTCGTATTCTTGATTAAGGTCGAAAAAGATTTGGTACACGTCGACGTTGTATTTTCGGCACTTTTGCAGGATTAGCTTAACCGTAAAATGCTGATCGGTTGTAGAGCGACTAGTTCTGAAACTCCCTTGATACTCGCCAATGATTCGTTCGTCGTACGGTTTTATTCTTTTCTCCAGAATTTTCGTCAATATTTTATTGCACCTACAGACTAGTGAAATGAGTCTGTAATTCTCACAACGCAATTTATCTCCCTTTTTGTGGGTGGGACAGATGACACTCCCGCGCCAGTTGTCTGGGATCACCTTGTCTTCCCAGATTCACAGAAGTAGTTGGTGTATTGCATTTAATAGACCCATTCCACTGGATTTTAGCAGCTCAGCTGGAATCTCGTTTGCTCCCGGCGCTTTATTTGATTTGAGTGACCACAAGGCGAAATCAATTTCGTCTACTATCAAAAGTTGTGTAGTGGGACCATGATCAATAATAACACCATTGATTTCGTCTTCTTGTATGGGCACGTTAGATGTTGGACTTAGAAGCTCTTCAAAATAGGACGCCCATCGTTTATTGATGCTATCGCTGTCGTTGGTGATGTTTCCATCCTTACGGAGACTAGTTTTGGGTTGATATCCGTTCTCTATTGAATTTAATAGTTTATACGCTTGCCTAGTGTTTCTATTAGCTAAATTTTCATTAATTTTCAGCAACTGTTCAAGCACAGCAAACTATTTCCGTTTCTTATGTCTAATTATTCTATTCGATATTCACCGTAGCTCGTCATATTTTCGTTTTTTGGCTCGAGTTGCACGTTGGATATATTCCTCTAGGCTTCTTTTTTTGAGTCGAGTGATCTTGTGCATTTTTCGTCAAACTAGTCATTTCGCGCTCGACGGGCCCTGTATTCCACGACCTTCTCGGTGACTTCCTTGATGGTACTAAGGCTTTTCTTTCTGCTTTCTTCTCTCAATTGTCCTAACCCCTTGTGGGGCATAGCGCGTCAACTGTTCCATGTGGACCAATTGACGTTTCGTCGGCATAAACTGGTTTCGGAGAATGCAGTTGCCAGCATGCACCTCCTGCACATCCATGGCCACGAACGTGGTAGTCAAACATGAGACTGATGGTTCAACAGCCCCCGCCCCCACCTATCCTTAGCCCTATCCAGGAGTGACCTTGGTGATAGCTGCTTCAAGTGATTCATAACGTGCCAGAGTTCATACAACTCTGTTGTCTGTCTGTAATCCAAGACAACCTACTGATCTGACACGTTTAGGTGTGACTCAGCCATTCAGGCTACAGCTATCTTTCCCTCCCCATTTTCACAACCATGGCTTGGGGCAGGCTTCGACGGAGCTTAAAATTCGAAATAGTTATACCAAAAATACTTATTAATAATTCTGCTTGATCTAAATGTTTATATTACATATTTTATCTCTATTCTTTTTCCGAAACACGAATCGGCATATCAGTCGGTAGCTTAAAGCATTGAGGCGTCAGTCTGATGATTTCATTTTGTGGCATTGGTTGTTGTCCGAGCTTCTTATAGATTTGAATAAAAATGGCATTATTCCCGGAATGGATTATTTTTTTTCACCATATTAATTTAAAATATTTAATCCATCCAATGGATTAAATATTTTAAAATTCATCTGTAGTTGTAGTAGGGAAAGTAGGGGTTTCGTTGGTCAGACTTTGCGTATTTTCAACATTAGCCAACTGTTACTACAAACATTTGACCAAAATTGCAAGTCGCTAGCTTTACTTTGTCGGAAGTTATAGCTTATTTTAAGTTCCATTTGTAGGGGAGGTAGGGATTCCTTAGGTCGGATCTAACCCATCTTTAATGCCAACTAACTAGATCTTACTACCAACATTCTACCAAATTTTCAACTCGCTAGTATCATTCTATCGAAAGTTATCGTAATTAAAGTAATATTTAATTTTTGGAATTTTGTAGGGGAGGTAGGCGTTCCTTTAATCTAATTATGCCCAACTTACTAAAACTCAAGCAGGTTCTCACCTCATGGCTACGTGCCAAAAATCAGGTGTCTACGTCAATTGGTTCAAGATTTATAGACAAAAAACCTGAAAAGTAGCGTAGTACGGGGCTCTTTGTAAGGAAATTACCGTTAGTTTTCAACTGATCAATTTTAATTTTCCAGGAGAGTATAAAGTTACCCTCACGAGCAATTTGCCAAAGCTAGAGTTTTTAATGTTTATTTAATCGGGAGTTATAGATACATTTATGTATTTTACATATGTAGGGGAGGTAGGCGCACTCTTGGCCTGATCATGCCTATTTTCAATACCAACCAACTAGATCGTACTTCCAATATTTGAACAAGGCTCTAGCTTTATTCTATCGAAAGTTTTCGTGCGAACGGACAGACAGACGGACAGACAGATAGACAGACTGACATGGCTAAATCGAATCAGGAGGTGACCCTGATCATTTATATGTATACATTGCTATACCTCCGGAGCCTCCTTTAAGGTGTCACTTATTTTCGTCGTGACAAAAACAATACACCCTATACTATAAGTTTAGGGTAAACAAAGTCGGACAACATGGCTCTGTAACGTTCACCGTTGACCGAAACGTTGTTCCCAGCCTCATTTTCGAAGAAAAATGGTCCAATGATGCCACCACTCCACAATCTGCACCAAACTGTCACTCTCTGTCGATGCATTGGCTTTTCGACAATAACGTGCGGGTGTTCCGAGCCCCAGATGCGGTAATTTTGTTTGTTAACGTAGCCAGGGCCGTCGAGAGGGGGGGCGAAACGCCCCGGGCCCGTGTTTTTCCCAGGGGCCCGAAAATTTGCAAAATTGAAAAAAAAAACAAGAAAAAAAAGAACGTATCTACGCACTGAGCTTTTTTTTTTTTGCTCCTTGCCTTTTCAGACCACTTTGAGGCACTGAGCTACCGGTCGCCATATATGGGCCCCTACAAAAGTTGAGTAAGTTGAAAAATTATCTACGCTTAGACCTTTTTTTTTGTTCATTGAGCTACCGGTCGCCATATATGGGGGCCCCTACAAAGGTTGAGTACCGGGCCCGGATTTTCTCTCGACGGCTCTGAACGTAACCTCCGAGATGAAAATGCGCCTCGTCAGAAAAGATGATTTTTCGGCCAAAATCGTTGTCCAATTCAAGCTGCTCTAAGGCCCAAACTGCGAAGCGATAACAAGGCGGATGGTCGTGCGTCTTCAATTGCTGAGTCAATTGGACCTTGTAAGCGAATAATCCGAGATCTTTGTGCAGAATTCTCCTCAGGCTAGTGCGTGAAATGTTGAGCTGTTGAGATCGATGGCGAGTTGATGTTCGTGGAGTGAGTCTCACACTCTTGGCTACAGCAGCCACATTCTCGTCTGTGCGCACCGTACGACGACGGGGACCATGAGTGTTGTCCACTAGTATGCCAGTCTCACGAACTTTTTGCAAAATTTGCGTACAGCAGGCGCGGTGGGTGCTTCATTTCGGCAAAACTTCATTTCAAAAAACGCACTGTTTGGGCCATACAGCACTCACTTTGGAAAAAGTTTTCAATATTTCCCAACGTTGTTCAAGTGTAAAGCGACTCATTTCGTTCTGCGGAGGTATGATACTGACTTTCCGTCAAGATTTCGAGCGTGAAACAGCTTTCACTGTCAAAATAACCTATGATTTAAAAAGAAACCACTAGATGGCCCACCCTGTATATTCTGTCCTTTTAGTTGCGTTCTGCGACAAGCCGGGAAATTATACGCCACCCACAGAAACAGCCATCCCGACGCGACACGGAGATTCGAATCCCCGAACCGGTAGGAGGAAACATATCGTACTGTCACCTCAACACACTGAGCTACCGCCCCCAGTCCAGGATGGCTGTATACATTTGTAGTCATAAACAGTTCTACTCGGCTAATATTTGACTTCCTGGTAACAAAAATTATCAATGCAAATATGTGTTTCCATTTTAATCCTTTTCCCGGAATAAATAATCCGGGGGAAATCACACTATGCAAATTTATTCCATTTCAGCCAGGCATTGGCTTTTTTCGTGTCGTTATCGGAAATTATGGGCTACATTCTCATAACCACTTTCACTCCCTAAATATTAAGGATATGCAAGTGTGCTCTACGAATGGCCATACCAACATGCCAATATGTATAATGAGGTCGTGATTTAATTTTATGTTAGCACCTGTAACACATTAGGCAGTCACGGAAAAATATATCCATTTTCTCACATAAATCCCGAAGTGGTATTAGCCACAACCGAGACGCTTACCATGTATGCATCAAAAGGATGATGAGAATTTATTACTTATTTTATATGTACGGAGTACGTATTATATCTAAGGGTGAATGTACATTTAGCGCAAGTATATTCATCCATATGTATGACTGTAGGTTGTTAGAGAAATGACTATAAGGTTTATGGGGTTTACGTGCTTGGTGCCTGTACGGATAGCAGCAATACTTTTTGAAGACTTCGCACGTATACGTCAGGGAGTTCCTTTCACCTGTCTCCGATGAGGAAAAATTAGGTAGCTTATGAGGGAATACTGGCAGCCGACAGCAGTTCAAATGAAAATTGGGAGAAAGTTGAATGTATTCACTGAGCTAAAATTTTGAAATTAGAACACGTATTAGGGTTTAATCTATTCCCTATGGGAGTGATGAAAATTGCAAAAAATTTCAGGGTACTTGAATATTCCATGACCATGACCATCTATTTTATCATACACTACATCACATTTCTATCCAAATGCTTTGAAATTCACTTGCCAAAAAATTAGAGCACCATTCTCTTACTTTGCTTCTAAGTTCATATGTATCTATCTCAATTCTCGATTAGAGTCCACACATTTTCTATGTAATCAAATTCTATTCAAAAAATCGTGTCGCTCTCGAAGAAGTCAACAAATCTTCATAATATACCCAATTGACGCAATCGATGCGTTTAAAATCTTTCTGAAAATCTGAAGGGACTTTAGATGAATCTGTTCAGATTTATCCGTCCCAAGTGTCTGATCGTGTCTGGAGAATTTTGCTTTTTTCAAGCACCGTTTTGCCCACTTCTTTGGTAAAGCTGAAATTCTATTCGACGTGAACTGCGTTGCCCATCTCCTCTGCCTACCTGGCAGATGGAAGGCCGGCACCGCCGGAGGAGCTGCAGCAGCCTGTAACATTCATCACATCCAGGAACATTTTGGCAGGGTGTGATGCCAATGCACGACACACGCTATGAGGGAGCACCGATAGAGGTGAGCCTCTGTTCGATTTCATCCTTAATACCAACCTCGTGGTGTGCAATAGGGTTAACTCCCCAACCTTCGTTTTTCCAAGTTTGGAAAATATGGCAGGGTGGGGAGAAGTTCTAGACGTCACACTACTACCGGACAACAATAAATTTAGGGTTGAACATTAGAGAGTATCCGATCTGAAATGTTTCTCGAATCAGAAATACTACTACTACTAAATGAGATTGAGTTCTCCAAGAATCTCCGAGCTTCATGTCCGGCGAAACGTAGTAAAAAACTCTTCCTCCATGGTAGAACGAGGATCTCTTCATGCTAAGCAAACTGACTAGGGAGATCCTCAACATCTATAGCAAACATAAGTTCTGGCAGCCATATAAAGACTGCCTAAAAATATACAAGGATGCCATTAGGGCGGCGAAAGTCCAAGCGTGGAAGGACTTCGGCCAATCTTTGGATATTGTCAAGGTCTCAACAGAGACTGGCAAGATCCTGTCCAAAGAGCATTTCAATCCGTCCTCAGTGAAGAGAACGGATGACACTTCGACGGAATCTACAGCTGCATCCCTGGAGCTCCTTTTGAGCACACACTTTCCTGGGTGCAAAGTAACATACACTGCTCGCTCGGAAAGCGCACAAAGTGAAAGTAAAGTGTTATTTTCGTCATTACAGAGAAAAAGATATCCTGGTCAATCAGCAGCTTTTCTTCCTACAAATCACACGGGCCAGATGGCTTACTACCTTCAGAAATTGCAAGAATTAGTAATTCCTAGGCTGATGGTGTTCTTCTGGAGCAGTCTCCTACTCAAACACGTTCTCCAGTCGTGGAGACGAGTTCATGTCGTTCATAGCAAAGGCAGAAAGCGTGGGTATGAAATTGCGATTTCAGGCCGATCAGCTTATCCTCCTTCGTACTATTGTGAAAACGCTCGACTGTATCACAGGCAAGGCAAATCCTGTAGGGATCACAACTTTCGAAGTTGCAGCACGCCTACCTCAAGGGTAGGTCCACAGAAATGGTTCTCAACAAGGTGGTGCGCACCACCGAACAGAACCTTCAGTTTAAGCAACATACGTTGTCTGCTTTCCTGGGTGTATTTAATAATGTCCGCCTCGAATCTATTCACGACGTCCTGTCAGACTTGGGAAACGAGGCAGGGCTCGGCAACTGGATAGCAGCTCTGCATATATCCACAGTAATCCATGCGGACATAGAAAACAGCCACCTAACCAGATTCGTGTGCAGAGGGATACTTCAGAGAGGCGTCATCTCCCCGCTACTCTGGATAGTTGTCATGAAGAACAAGATCCTAGCTAGGCTTGACAGGGAAGGGATTAAAGTGGTCGCGTACGCGGATGATGTAGCGATCGTAGTGTCAGAGATGTGCCTCTAATCAGATCATGGAAAGGGGCCTGGGTATGTTGAGCGCCTGGGCCACAAGCTGTGGAATGGATGTCAGCTCAGGTAAGACTGAACTGATGTTATTTACAACAAAAAACAAAGTACCATATTTTACCCTCCCTAGGCTAAACGGACATCAACTCCCATTACCGCCCAGCGCAAAGTATTTAGGTGTCATTCTAGACACGAAGCTATGCTGGAAGTTAAACATTGAAGAACGGGTAAAGTAAGCCTACATAGCTTTCTACGCCTGTAAAAAAATATTCGGAAGAAACTGGGCCTAAACTTAAGCCTAAAATTGTACGTTGTCCGATTCTTACATATGGATCGTTAGTCGGATAGCCAACTCATTCTAGAATATACAACGTAACAAAACATGGTAGGGTACAAAGATCGGCAGGCCTTGGTACTATAGGTGCCATGCGAACATGCCCGAGGGAAACGCTAAATGTGATCCTGCATGACGCCCTATCGACCTTCTTATCAAACAACTGGCGGCGGGCAGTGCAGTCAGGCTCAACGAGTCGGGAGTCTGGACTGCTAAGCCATGCGGCAACAGCGACATTCTAAACCGGTTACCACGAGATGCGGCCAAGGTAAAAACCGATTTCATCGTGCCCAAACTAAGATTTGTGCCCAAACTAAGATTTGGCAGAAACTTTTTCGCAAAATTTCCCGACAGAGCTGAATAGATGGGAGATGAGGTAGTGAAGGACTTTCACATGACAATTTTCATCAACGGGTCCAAAATAGACTGCGGCGTCCGTTAGTCGTCAAGTTGGGTCATCAAAGTTCATCATCATCGTGGCGCGACAGCCCGACGTCGGGTCTTGACCGCCTGGGTTCATCAAAGTTGTGATCATTAAATTCTAAACATGTAGTTTGATCATCCAAGTTGCTTTTGTTTCTCATACCACATATCTTTTATATCCAATATTTTTCCGCAACAAGGAAATATTAGGTTGGTGTAGATGAAATGTCGGACTCAGTAGTAAATTTTTGAACAGCTGTAACTTTTTATAAAGATAATTTTATTAATCGAAATAGGTACCAGCGGATGCGAAACACTTTTCCCATCAAGATACAAGCGCATTTATTCCTGTTTCGTAGAAGTCCGAGTTTCTGGTTCGAAGAAACTCCTCGAAAGCATTTTTGACAGCTGCTTCATTGTTTAACTGTTTTCCTGTCAAAAAATGATCCAAATGTTCAAAGAAATGGTAATCTGTTTGCGAGAGGTCTGGTGAATATGGCGGGTGAGGAAGAGTCTCATAGCGCAACTCGTTCAATTTTTGGATCATTGTTCTCGATACATGAGGTCGTGCGTTGTCATGAAGCAGTATAACTCCATCCCTGTTGACTAGCCTTGGTCGTTGAACTGTCAATTTCTGATGCAATTCGTTCAGTTGAGTCCAGTATTTCTCAGTATTGATGGTTTCGCTGAGTTGTAGGAACGAATGGTGGATAAATCCAGCTACAAACCACCAAACAGTCACCATTATTTTCTGTGGATGAGGGTTTGGTTTCGGCATGTGTCTTGGAGCCTCATTGGCATCTACCCATTGGGTTGATCGGTGACGGTTATCGTATAGTATCCACTTTTCATCGCAGGTCCCAATTCGGTTCAAGAACGGTTCGTTTCTGTTGCGGGAGAGAAGAGAACTTGAGATCTCCTTTCGATACACCATGTTTGGCTCGGTAAGAGCATGCGGAACCCACTTGTCGAGCTTTTTCACTTTTCCAAGTTGTTGCAAGTTGCGGCATACTATCGAATGGTGCCCGCCCAATTTCTCCGCAAGATCCCTTATAGTTTGGCGGGGGTCAGACTCCACTAATGCACGCAGCTAGTTGCTATCGATTGATGGTCCTGGGTTTCCACGTGGCCCATTTCGTAGGTTCATATCTCCGGATCGAAATTTTTCGAACCACCGCTGAGTGGTTTGTTCGTTAACCGTATCAGGTGCAAATGTCCTGTTTATATTGCTCGTTGCTTCCCTTGCGTTGCGCTCTAGATTAAATTCGTAAAGGAAAAATAGTCGTTTTTCACCGATCACCATGAAGTGCAAAACCGAAATGACTCCATAAGCCAAAGAAGCAGTACTTATACTTCAATCTTTTATATCACTAGGGCCGCTTGGTGGCAGTTTGATACATAAAAATTGCAGCCAACTTCATGTCATTGCAAAATCCGACATTTCATCTGCACCAGCCTAAGCCTGGCATTACACTTTGCGTTTTTCTGCAGGAAGAGCCATCCCGCAAAAAAAAAAAGATACAAAGTATCTACACTGCATGCAGATACATCGGAACATGGATATGTCTATGACTACCGACTGCGTGGATCCTGTTGTGTTGAAGATATCGACGTAAGTTTTGTAAAGATCCCAGTATAGTTATACTGGATGAAATCATTCGAAAAAACACGTCCCACGCTTTCGGTAGGCATAAGACATATACTACTACTACTACTCCTTTCTCCCGCGGGGTCGTTTCGTTTTCGTTTGCATCGCGTGTGTGCAATATTCACCTCCTCTCGTGCACCCTGTTCCATTACCTGTTCCATCTACCCGTTCGGTACAGTTTGCAGACTGCAGCCTATCGACATTTCTCTGAGTACGTTTCTGCTAATCGCAATCACGCTTCCCACCATCTTTTCCCAATCGGACGTGTATTGTGTTTGTGTATTTATTGCAAAATCGCTCCCACACTATCCGTCTCATCCCGCCCCTTTAATCAACAGTCCGGGTCCGGCACACACAATCCGTTTCTCAAGTAACGCGTGCGACTCTATGCGATTGTGTCCGGCAAACAGAAAGGGAAACTAACAAAAGTAAACAAAACATTCCAACACACGCACAAAGAGAATGCACAAGAAAGATTTTAACTCGCGCAGTACAAATCCGCCATTTTGTTTTATGATACGTTTATTGCATGTGTGGTGGGGGCCACATTGTGGGCCAGTCAGACCTCAAATCGCCGCCATTGCAAATGCACAAACACAGTCGCTGGATCACCCGATTTGGCTCGAATGAACTTCATCCGCTCTCGCTCATCTTCGGGGGGCGGGAACTATGTACACTCTCTCAAATTGCGTCTGCGCATGTTCATATGTTAGTCGAACTGACTACTTGCTACCTTTTCTGGGATCCTGGTGATTCAGATAGTACAACTCGGGCTATTTTAATAAATGATGAATGGGAAATGGCGGAAATTGAAGGTCATTGAAAGTCCGCCCGTTCACCCGTACACTATGTTATTTCTTGCCGTCCACAACGTCAACCTTTATCGCTATCAAATCAACATCCCAAAATGTACACACAGGATCCCCACAAGCGCGCCGCCCGCGCGGATCTACAAGCAACAGCCATGCACAATGACCACTTCACTCAAACGACATGCACAACCAGAAAAGAAAAATTTTCAATGGGCTTGTTTCCTCTTCTGACCCCCGAGTAGAAAAACAGACATTTCGTGTGACGGACAGATTTTTAGGATGACCCCCAGCTATAAGACATATCCATGTCAAAACGCATTGTCTTTGAACGCGTACATTTAAATGGAACGCTTTACACTTATGCGTTACGACAACGCTGCAGTTTGCTGGAATCGTTTTGCAGCAGCAAGTCCAACGATAGCGGGAGGACTTCTCCCGCAAAAAAAAACGTTGTGAGAAGATGAACACACGGTGGTATATGAAACGCATTACACCTTCCGTTTTTTGTTTCAACGATATAATAGAAACGCATGCACCCAGTGACGAAATTCATGCAGTGCATCCATTGAGGACTGGCTGAAATTGTATCGGCCTCCCGACTTCTACCTACTATATTGCCACAAAAATAAAACTATCAATATCCTCACTGGGATATATTTATTTCTTTCACAAGCTTTTCCCCGCAGAAAAACGCAATGTGTAATCATAGGGCCCTCTTCTTGAAGGACAATGCGTTTTTTTGCGGGATTGCTCTTTCTGCAGAAAAACGCAAAGTGTAATGCCAGGCTAATAATTATCATTATCGTTTATCTCAATCACTGCCTGCGTTCACGTTCCGCAACGTTGTAATTGCGGTAAGGATTTTCCCTCCACCCAACCATAAACTCTTGACCCGAACGACTTTGTTTCGCAGTTGTCATGTATCAAACAGCTGACAGCCGATTCGCTATTGAATTTCAAACAAAACTTCAATTAAATTCGCGACGGTTTCAGGAAAAATGAAAAACACTGCAAAATCGCCACAAATTTGTGTTGCTCCGGTGTAAATAAGCACACAAGACGCCATGTAAAAATCAAGAAACCGAAAACGAAAATCCACACCATCTGACAGTACACGCAATACGTCAACTAACAACTGTCAAATACGCTAATACCCCTTACCCCCCATTGACCGGACATCAACCAGGAAAAATTTCAACCGATGTCTGGTTGAGCAAACGCAAACTGAAACGGAGCGTCCACAAGAAAAATCAGTCAAACTGTTTGCAGTTGCGTTTAAAACGTTGCGGGACCTGAACCCACCCAATGATGATCCCATTTGACATTTTCACTTTCACTTTATGCGCGACTTTCCTGGGCGAAGTAAGTACAAACTCAATCCTAATGATACGGTTTCTTTTAAAATACGAAATTTTCATATTTGTAGCTTGAGAAGTCGCGAAAAGGGGGAGGAGACAAAAAATCTCCTTTGCGCCTCTTCACTCCACTATGGTTTTTAAAGTTGAAAAGAAATAATAGAAATGGAATGTGCCCTTTGATATGACATGCCACATGCCTATACTCGATGAAGAAAAGAAATGTTGAGCCACGAAATATAGAACTGGGCCCCAGCGAACGTAAGAAAAGATTAATAACGCCGACGTTGTGAAAATGCTAAATAAATTTGACTGACCAAACAACTTTGATCGTCGATGGGATAGATAATTTGGTTAACAGCTAATTTGGTTAAAAACTGATTGGTTAAGAGCTAATTTGGAAAGCTGCTATTGTGAGAAGCTGAAAAACTTCCAAGATTTTAATCGATAACTCATGATAGTACATATTGAATGTGTTATTTCAATTGATAATATGCATAATTCTTTATGTTAGCAGCAAAATTTTTAGCTGCTAAAAAATAGCAGGTATGCAAAGTTGGGCTTAGTTGAGGTTCCTGAGCTTACAGCGTCCGAATATGTACGTGAATCGACCAGATTCCATAGCCTATGCAATATGCTCCTTAGGAATTTTTGTAGACAGGGCTGATTCAAATTGAAAGCAGCTTTCTTCAACTTCTAGTAATTTTTAAGATGAGGTGCAGGGCAGCATCACTTTTTAAAGACAAAGGAATCTCCGAGATTATGGATAGGTATGATGCGTTTAACTAATTGAGTAACGCAACGAGTAGGGAGATTTACAGATTGACCCGCGTGGTTGTCGCTGATAAGGTTCTAATTGAAGAGGCGTATCCGTAGATGCTGATCAACACTAGACGATCGAATTTATGGAACTTAATTACTCTTTTTTTTGTTAGAAATTAGTTTTTTTCTGGCCATAATTAAAATTACATTATTCAATGTCATTTTTGTAAAAGTCTCAAAATTGTCTTTGTTAAAAAAAAAGAAAAGTTTGGCGCGTCCGTTGGGGATTGGATCCGTATGATTATGAGCCCGGATACGCTCCAGATGCAACTATGCAGCTTCTGACGGAAGCTATTTCTTACGCACGCTAACATACACCAAGCAGGAAATTCACATGTAGTCACACTAATCTTGTTTACGCATTCTACCGATTCTAGGGTTGTACCCCGTACCGCACGATACATGTTTACACATCAAAAAATTAACCTGATTAGATTCATATAGTCTAGAGTGTATCTTTATTTGTCCAATGAACACCAGTTCGTACATGGAAATGCGAGTGAGACCATGTTCACTATCCTGAATCTTTTCGGACGGGGTGGAAGGTTTCCAGAACCGTATGCAATATAGCAGTGTGAAAGCCAACGTAAGGATGACTAATGATTTATTCGAAAGACAAGCAGAGAGAGAGGGAGAGATAGTAACAAAGCCTTGACTGTTCAGATAAATGGCGGCATAAAGACTAATTTTCGAATACGATTTGCTTCAGTTCACCTCGTTAGCTATTCATTAAAGTGGTTAAGTTCCTTGGCAGGTATATAACATTATTGATTTTAAAGAACTCCTTCACAGTAGAATGGTTGATTAATTTAGGAACAATATAGTTGAGGTCGTGCTAAGTCGAGTGACTTTTAATTTGTAATTGAGGTTCGATTTTATATAGGTGTTCAATATACGAGTAATTAGTATTAATGTAGTAGGATAGGAATTTAAGATTATAGTATATGTATTAATGACTTCGATTGACCTTTTTATTTGGATTATGGGAGTGTGTTTATTAGACCGGAAAATCTTGACTAATTATTTATGAAATGAATATGGGTATGTCAATTAGATTAGAGGGTTAAGTCAACATTTAACTGAAACAAACAAACTGCGTATTGTGCGTTAAATAATTAATTACCTTTGTCGAATCGAAGTACGGTTGTACGAGAATGATTCTACTTCAAATGGGGTTCTAATTTGGTATAAATGTCCATAATTTTAGACTATTAATTAGTGAGTCGTGAAAATAACAATTAATTTTTTTTTAAGATTGGAAATGGTTGTTGAGGACCAAATTGCATTTACTCGTAATTGATGCACAGCGTGTAGGAGAATATCTTCGATTTTTTTGGTGTTGCAGAAGTACAGGATGTCGTCATCGGAT
This sequence comes from Chloromyia formosa, assembly GCA_964017055.1. Classification (NCBI taxonomy): domain Eukaryota; kingdom Metazoa; phylum Arthropoda; class Insecta; order Diptera; family Stratiomyidae; genus Chloromyia; species Chloromyia formosa. Next base: position 80,878,714 of record OZ024817.1, read on the forward strand.
ATGAAATGTCGTTGTTACCGTTCAGCGTATAAGTATAAAAACTATTACCCTTTTTGTTTGAAAGGGTAGTAAACCACTTAATTTCCGAGACCATTTTTACGGGAAGAAACTCTATTCTGCGAGCGCATCGAAAAGTCAAGCGAGGTTTCTTGGCTTTGTAAAGTTTAAGCCTCTTATCAATTTAGTATATCCCTAGGTGCCTAATAAAACCTGATGGATCGTGGACGTCCTCAAGTGAGGAGACAATTGATATCCTATTAGAGACTCACTTCTCGGATACCCAAGATCACATAACTTGTGAATACACGGAAAAAAGTCCTAGCTTCCTGTCACTCTTTAGCTATTCTACCTTACATTGCGGGAGAGCCAATGTTGTGTGGTGGTGACATTGGACGTGAAAAACGCTTTTAATTCCGCCAACTGGGAACACATCCAAACATCTCTCCTTAAAATGGGCGCGCCAACCTACCTAGTCGAGCTAATCAAGAGCTACCTCTCCTATCGTATTCTCCAGTATGATACAGATGAGGGACCCAGGGAATACAATGTGTCATCAGGAGTTCCACAAAGATCGGTTCTTGGGCCCGAATTACGGAACATAATGTATAACGACATTGTTAACCTCCCGATGCCTAAGGGCGTGACAATAATGGGGTATGCTGACGATATTGCGATAGTTGTGGTAGCTAAGGACTTGGACTATGCAGAAATGTATGCTGGCGAGGCAATAAACAACTGTTAAGCTGTGACTCGAAAAAGTTGGGCTTCAGCTGGCAGAGCAGAAAACGGAAGCTGTTCTCATTATTAATAGCAGAAAGAGGAACTCTCTGATGATCAGAGCAGGAAACAGCATCATTGCCTCGAAAATGCCTCAGTGACGATCGACTCGAAACTGACATTCGGGAAGCATCTCAAACATGTCTGTGAGGAAGCGGCTAATGCAATTGTCGCACTGGCAAAAATGATGCCTAACATAAGGGGTCCGGGACCGAGTAGAAGGCTTTCATTGCCTAGAGTCATCACCTCAATACTGTTGTATGCTTCACCGGTCTGGAGGGGAACGCTTCTTTACGCAAGCAACATTCGAAAGATAAGCTCAGTGTATCGAAATAGAACGTTGAGGGTGTGTTGCGCTTATCGAACGACATCCCATGAAGCTGCCTACGTCGTTGCTGGAATGATTCCAATAGACATTATGACGACGAAATGAACCGGCTCTATAAAAGTCGTCATTTGGAGCCAGCAGGGGTCCCGGAAGTATGGAGAGTAAGAGAAAAAATCGCGTCTCTAAGAAAATGGCAGGTACGATGGGAGCAGGCTCAAACACTTTGTTGGACCTTCACGCTCATCTCTCAAATTGAGAGTTGGATGAATAGAAGACACGGAGAGGTAAACCATTACCTGACACAATTCCTGACGGGTCACGGCGCGCACAGACAGTATCTGCACCGGTTCAAGATTGACGAATCGCCGGAGTGCCCCAGATGCCCAGGAATAGCGGAAGATCCTAGGCACGTGTTGTCCCATTGCCAAAAATTCGCTGGGATCCGCGAAACACTAGACGCGGAATTGGGCGCAACAATCAGCCCGGAGGACCTTATTGAGCACATGCTTTTGCCCACGAGCAATTGAGACGCCGGAGTCACACAGTGTGCAGTATTCATATTGAGCTCCGAAGGGAGGAGGAGAGGCGCAGGTCTGCGCATATTAGTGTAATCTAATTAGCCTACCGTTCCCTGCGAAGTAATACTGAAAGGTGGTTCCACAGGGCAAGGGGGAGACACAGGTGTTCGCGCAGGTTGGATGTAAATACCGTCCATCCTGTGGGGTTTAGTCAGTAATCTAACATCACCTATATCGGTATCTTATAAAAGATTCCTCCGCTTGTATAAAAGAAAAAAAAATGGACCGCGCATTAGACCGTCCACCATTATAAAAATCAAATAGCTGCTCTGAGACGTGGTCTAACGGGCGGCCTAATGGACGGTCTAATACGCGGTCTAATGGACGTTCTGATGCGCGGTCTAATAGACGGTCTAATGCATGGTCTGATGGACGGTCAAATACGCGGTCTAACGACGGTGGATGGTGAAGCGTGTAAAAACAGCATAAAGCTTTAGCGCAATAGCGCATATGGTTTGGGTGCTTTGAACCTTTTCGGTTACGTTCCCATAAATCAATATTTCTATCCGGGACAAGTTTATTGTCCCATTGATTTCTCCAGGTTAATTCAGATGAATCTACACTAACTTGGTCCGGAGTAGAAAAGAAAGCGCCTAACTTTCATTGAAAAAAGGTCGGTCGTATACGAGTGAATAAGCTCATGGCGACTTAACGGCTATTTTGATTATATTATTTTTTTTATGTAGCCACATGAAAGATCGTAAAAATAAAAAGATTGTAAATTAATTTCCCACACTTTCCTACTTAACATCCATAAACAAGAGCACACGAAATTGTGGGAAACTCAGACCACTAGGCCATAAAACACGGACTGAAATTTATGGAAATATATGCTGAGAGTGTTTGCATTAGTCAAGCTGGGAAAAGGATTCCGACATTTTTTTTTCTCGCTGCAGCAACAATTTCTTTTTCTCTGGCACTTATTATCCTCAAGTGCGAAAGGCAATTACACTACTCGTACGTAGATGTTATTGTGGTCCCCTTCAGTGATAAATAGTTAGTGTAAGTGTCACCATACACTGTCGAACTCGAACATGGTACAAGTGGACCGGTTTTCTTCGTGTTTATGTGAAGTGTGTGTGTCTTGAGATTTTTAGAGGATATTTGTACCAGGTTCGTGTTCGAGTCCGACAGTGGATGGTGACACTAACTTAAAAAGAAGGGGGTGGTTGGGTATTGAAGAGAATTAACCAGTAACGAGATTAGCTTCGTGTCACTTCAATATTGTCGTTGACTTTTTTGGGAGTGTTTTACACTATATCTACATATAAATGCACAAAAACAACGGAAGTGTGTCTTTCTGACTTTGAAGGAAATCTTTTTGTAACTGAGTAACCGGCTATCAAACATTACAATTTCTTAAGAAAAATCCGAATATTGACCGTGTATTTTTCTCGGATGCTATAAGTGACAGTTCAATCTAACCTCTTCATTTGTGTTCTGTCACAGTCACGATTTGATCATGGAGCGCTGCCACAATTGAACGACGTCGCTTCGAAAGCATCATTGAAACCTGGCTTTGAGACTCGACTATAGAAGCGGTCAGAGTGAAAGCTGAAACTAAAAAAGGTTCAGCTTTTTGCCCAAGTTCACGCCTTCATGATGATTGCCAAGCGAGTATTCGGGTTGAGCCTGCAGCTGAAATTACTGTTGCGAAAGGATAGATAATGTGAAATGCACGTACTGCTACCAGAGAGTCGCCGGACTTGAAGATGAAAATTTGAAGCGAGTGATGTGTAACGCAGTAACGAGTCGCGCTTTTTGAAGCGAAAGATTCGGAACAACGACATAGCCTCCGAGTCGTTCAATTTAAGAATAACACACTGTAAAATAAATACTCAAATTAAATTAAATACTACGTAACGCATAAAAAATCCACGCTCATTCAAAATTTCTGATTACATTACACGAGTATGTATTACATTCATATTCATTCACACCCCATCCTAATATCTATCTAAAACTAAAACCACCATTATCTATCTACCAAACCTATCCCATCTAAATACATGCATAGGATGATCTCTATGCAGTATGCAATGCACACATTGTGTACTATACTTCTACATATACACACAACAACCCATGCTGACTGCGAGCAAATTAAAAATCATTTGCTTACGTCGGACCGCACATTCAAGATTCCCCAAATACACAAAACAAGCAAAACATTCTAAAACAAGAGTAATCGTCTTCTATAATCATCTCAAGTTCAACTTTAGATGAAAACGATACCAAACCAACAACCAGGCAATTTCCTCTGTATACTATGGCACAAAATGTTTTATTCGCAATGTAAGTTTTGAGTTTTTTAACACAAACCGCATACTTCTATTGTATATTTCACTCACTCTGTGCTGTAAGACATAACACAAACATTGATTATTTGTATAATTCAGTATTGACTCAAATTCAGACGTTTCACTCACGAAAGCGCATACTCCAATTACTCAAATTCTCTGCCAAATGAGGAATTCATGGCATGGAGCTTTTAGAACAGAGTGGAATGATTTGACTGATTTCGAATATAGGGTCAAAAAAGAGAGAAAAAAAAGAGGTTGCCCACCCCGGGCTGGCAAGCCCCGATTTCATGGGAAATAGTGTCCGATCTGGCTGGCTCGAACTAAAGGGCATTGGGGGGTCGCCGACTCAGAATGTGGGGTCCAAAAAGCAAAAAAAAAAAAAAAAATGCGGTTGTCCATCCCAGATTGGTAACCCCGTTTTCATTGGAAATAGTGGTCCGATCTGGCTGTCTCGAACATTGACTCCGAATCTGGGGTAAAAAAAGAGAAAAAAAACTTGAGGTCGTCCATCTCAGATTGGTAAGAATATGGGGTCAAAAAAGAAAAAAAAAAAAATTGAGGTTGTCCATCTCAGATTGGTAACCCCATTTTCATGGGAAATAGTGGCCTGATCTGGCTGTCTCGAACTAAAGGGCATTAGGGGGTCACTAATTCCGCATCTGGGGAAAAAATAGGGTCGTCCATTTCAGATTGGTAGCCCCGTTTTCATTGGAAGTAGTGGTCCGATCTGGCGGGCTCGAACTAAAGGGCATTGGGGGGGGGGGGGAGGGTTTCATTGACTTGGGTCAAAAAAGGTAAAAAAATTAGGGTTGTCCATCCCAGATTACCAACCCGTTTTTCATGGGAATAGCAATCTGGCTGGCTCGAACTAAATGGCTGCACGAATCGGGGGTAAAAAATAAAGGAAAAAACTGAATTTTTAAAAACTACGACTTTTATTGAATATGTTATTAGCCAAGTTCCAGACACTTTGCATGATTCTTTTTGAACGACTCTTTTTGAACGACTTATTGGAAAAAGTCAGAGCATATGTGCTGGCACAGTGAAAAGAGTCATTATGCCCATCACTAGAAGCGAGTAAATTGTGAATGCACGAGGCACCTTGGTCGTGAAAAAGCTTTTCACGGCCTCGTTCTTCATTTTACATTTCGGAATAAGCTTCTTGAGATGCATGTAGCTGGTCCTGCTGAGATTGTTGATTCGAGAATATGGCGGATATGAAATACACGCTGGTCTTTAAAAAGCTTTTGCTCGTGCATGTATACGCGTCTTTTGACTGAAAATCGATGAGCGGTGACTTCTTGCATTTCCTCTCCAAGCTCGAGCCAGCTTTCCGCTTTTCGGAAGGAAGGAAGTAGCTTTCATCCTCTTTCCTGCTGTTAAAAAAATGCCAAAAAAAAAGTTATAAGTAGATATCGTGTTTTAGGAGAACGGGTCTACACCTGCCAAATTCTAATTATTGGTATTATTTTATGTTAATCTCTTCTCGTTGAGTATTTTGAACCATCACAGAAAGATGCGTCACTTATCCTATAACATCATTTTCAATGCTCATCAACGTTAATTGATCACACCAGCTTACTACACAAAAGAAACAAGATAGAAATAGCAAAGTTCTGCCCTAGAGACAGCCGTTTTTAATTAAAAATTGTACATAGAACCCACATAGAGGCGAAGGTAATGGTTTAGAAAGTACATTTTACGCTCAACTTATTGTATGAAAGTCACATGAAATGCTATCGTCAGACTCTATGTTTCAAGATTGTTGTAAAAGTTTCTGCGTTCACTACATGTACATCACTAGAAAAGTTTGTTAAATGTTTCCTGGAAAAAAGTGAAAAACTCGTTCTCGTAATGAATTTCGCGCTGCGGTTGGTGAAAGTTGTCCAAGAAAATTGAAAATGTTCTATTCAGCGCATGGAAAGGGTAATTACATCCTATACCACAAAATTGGTAAAGATTTTATTGTTTTTGTTTCACGTCAAATGTAACACATTAAGACTACTCGCATATTGGATGGCGTTCACGTATTTTCTGTCAACGAATTGCGCCTTTGCTTTGTTCAATAAAGACGCTTTATTTATGAGTGCTATTATGCGTCTTATGCTACACACAATTGGGGCCTTCTTGATGGCCAAAGCGCTGGGCCGATGTACATATATTGGAGCAATAACTATCATATCAGTGTTTGTTTTTACATTACTTAAGTAATGAGTGCGTCGAGTTACTAAGCGAGAGGTCGCAAGTTCGATTCCTGCAGCGAACATATTCAAACAGTTGCTTTTGTCGACGCGCCGGCCTCCAGTTGACTCAGCTGTGAATGAGTATTTTGATAAAAATTAATGCCCGGACATTGGTGATACTGACCATCAAGGTTCCATCTTCCCGTAAAATCGATCTTAGGAATGAGTGCCTCTACTATATTTCCTACCCCATATTCCGATTCGGAACGGAAAGGGGAGTACTTTTACTTCCCTTAAGTGATTACTTGTTTCGACAGACAACAATTAACACAATTTGTTGATACGAAACCAGCCAAATATGTGTCAAATTGACAGAGTTGTGCCCTTGCTAAAGAAGTCTTTGACAGAAAAAGTGCTAACTCTATCCAATATGCGGGCAGCCTAAAGGAGGTTCCGTATATTCGTGGGTATATCAGTATAATATATGTAAAGAAACAAGGAATTATTGAATTTTGCCGCGGCATGGCACCATGAAATAAGCTATTTCGAAATTAGTTATTAATGGAAAATTTCGGCTGAAACCGAAATTGGCATGAGCACTTTGGTTTAACTCTCAATGTTCAATTTCGTTTGTGGGCTATTTTCGCTTTCTTTCGCATACGTTGTTTTGATTTGAAACCGATGTTGTCTATGCATGGAATATTGGTTCGGGTTGCCGCCGTTGCAATGCACCATTAAAGCCGAACATACTCCATCCGGAGTTCCTGTCCGGAAAAACTAATCAGGCCCGGCCTTCGGGTTTGCCTGAATATATAATACACCATACACCATCCAGAATTCCTGCCGGAAAAGTTGATCAGGCCCGGCCTTGAGGAATTCCGGATCGTGTATGGCTGCTTCAGGCCGCCATGAGGCCGGCGCCTTGAGGCCACCGGACAGGCCTTTCAGGCGGCCGGATGCATAATGGGAAATCGATCCTATCGCCATAGAATGAAGGCTGGCTCAAGGCGAACTGTCCGGCCGCGAGACCAGAATGAATTTTCACTGGAGTTTATTTCAATAGACGAATGTATCTGTAGCTTGGCCATGGAAAGTAAAATGCCGTACAATTCAATTCAATAGATATGTACTATAGATACTTTCATTCTATAGTATGGTGATAAGGTCGATTTCCAATTATCCATCCGCCCGCCGGAAAGGCCTGTTCGGCGGCCTCAAGTCGGCCTGCACATGCCATTGACGATCCGGAATTCCTCAAGGCCAGGCCTGATCAGTATTTCCGGAGAAAAATTCCGGAACGTGTGTGGTGGAGGCCTGGTGGGAACGATTCTCCTTCCGGCCGCCTGAAGGCAGTCTGAAACGGCCACACACGATCCGGAATTCTTCAAGGCCGGGCCTGATCAGTTTTTCCGGACAGGAATTCCGGACGGTGTATGTTCGGCTTAATGTTTGTGCGAAATTATGCATAGACCAAAAGGAAAAAGTAATGGATGCAGATATGCTAGGACGAAAAGGATGTTGTTACGTATAATGCTAGAGAAACGAGTGTATATTATGTGTATTATGTATATTAGGGGTCTGAACCCCTAGCTCGTTCTAAACCGAACTTGCCCATGAAGGAAAAACAAAATAGTCTATGCATGCACACTTTGTGCGATACTGAATCAACAGTCCCTTGATTGGGCTCCGCCCGTTCCACGCTTAAGGGATTGTTGTTGTTGGAGCAATGCAGAAGTTAAGTGTGAGTGTGTTTGTGTCATAAAATCCAAATAAGTATTCTCCGTAGGAAGTTGCAGCTACGCAGCCACTTCAATGGGATTCTCCCAAAGTGTTATAAGTGTTGGGTGCATTGGTGCTGCAGGACAATCGAAGATATGCTAAACGTCATGGGGAGAACTGTTGCATGCCAGAGAAGTATGTTTGATGCTGTGGTCGATTCGGGGCAAGTACAAGTTGAGGCGCGAGCACCAGCCTGAACGGAGCTGTACGAAAGTGGTTCTGGTCGCTCTAGGCAGGTTTCGTGCTAGCGGTGAAATGTCTGGTGTTTTACCGTCAAGTACATTGTTGTTCCTAAGGTCCACTATCGCCGTATATACTTCCTCCTGGTGCAGCATAGCATTGGCAGATTTATAACTGGCGTTGTCGAAGGTGGCTCTTAAATCGTTGGACTTGCCTTTCGAGGTCTCTTAGGTTTCGCCTGATGTATCGTGGTGGTGATCATTTCGCTAGCATCCTACAATATATTGCTTCGACAGCAGCATATTGTTTCCAGTTTGTGTCACTTAGATTTAGCATCCACACTGGCGCCGCATAGTTATCTACAGATCTACCGATCGCTTTGTAGGTGGTTAGTTGCGTCATTTTGTATTTATCCCAGGAACTTCCAGCTAAAGCCTTAAGGACCTTGTTCCTGCATCTCATCTCGTTAGTTACTGTTGACGTGTAGGATGATGATGTTGTCATGCTGTCCAGAGTAACGCCGAGGAATTTTCGGTGGCTAGTGATGGGTATTAAAAGGCCGTCTACTGAGATGTTTTAGCCGCATCTTTACTTCTTTAGTCCAGGATGTGATTAGTGTTGCGGTGGACGTTAGAACTTATGATTTCATGTTTTTGCTGAAGAAGAAGATGTTAAGGTCATGAAGGTAGTCTTTGTCCTCGCACATAACACAACATCACCTAAAGATGTTGTTCCATGTTGCTAGAATAGTACAGTCGTGAACATTGCTTACAATTCGGATTCCTGTTGGAGGTGTGGGAATTCCAGCGACGTAAAGATTAAACCAGCTTGGTGACAAGACTCCTCCTTGTTTAACTCTTCTGAGCTTTGACTTGCTTCCCCTGAATTTGGTGTAAGATTGAGGAACAGCAAGATAATTGTTGTTCCCAGGTGTAACCGGAGACAGCTGGGAGTTTGAGTTGGAGGAGAGTTGTTCGAGGCAGATTTTTCTTGTCCTCTGTTTCTGCAGAGACCAGCTGCAAATGTTGAGTTCCACTGTTTATGGTGACTTAAACCGGAGCAGCGCTTGGGATGGCACCTACATCTAACTGTGGCTACATTTGGGTGCAGCGTTCTGTTGTAGACCTAGCAAATCCATGGACCAGGGTTGAGTTTGATGCCGGCGCAGTGGAGGAGGATTGTGAACAGCTGCGCCGAAATCTGAAGCTCCCAAATTTTGTAAAAAATGGGCATGTTGAAAATTTGACACACACATGGAAAAGGGAGGTATCCTTTTGCATTGAAGCAGCTCTTGGCCATTGTAAAAACGGGTCCGTTCCGGTATATAAAGCCGGCTGCCGCAGGAACGGGTGTTTAAGGGATCAGAACCCTCAGTATCGCACAAACATGAACGCTCGCTTCGCTAGCTCTGGATGCAACAGTCTTTTGTGTGGGCTCCTTCCGCAACGCTCGCTCCGTGCTTAAATGATCACAGCCGTCAGTATCTGACAAACATGAACACTCGCCTCGCTCGTTCTGGTTGCATCCATCTGTTGTGTGGGCTCCACTTGCTCCGGGCTTAAGGGATCACAACCTTTATTATCACACAAACAGGAACGCTTGCTTTGCTCGCTCTGGGTTTAAGGGGCATGGCTCTTTTGGTTTTTTTTTTACGGATGCTTTTTCCATTTTAATCCTAACCATGCATGGCACTTTCAGCTCAAACCGTAAGTATTGTATTTGTATGGATCACTTCGGTTGGCCATTTTTGGCATGGCTAATTCCGGTGCCCCTTTCGCGGCTTGAATACATGCTTTTAATTCTGACTTCTCTTTAACCTTTTTTAAAAACTGAAAAAGAAAAAAAGATTAACATTACATTTTGTTTTATAAAAAGCGGAGCAGTGGATTGGAAATTTTGAATGCATAGACCCCTTTTCGCTTTGTGAATTTTCCATGAATCGAAGAAGCGTTTACAAAAGTTTCAAACGTTTCCAACAGGAACACCAATCCATAGAAAATGACGGGTACTGTGGACAGCAATAGCCGATGACATCATCGAAAAAGCGAAAGAGAACAGATGACTGCTAATCGATGACTCACTATCAGAAATTTTGTTGGTGATGTTACCGCATTCTTTGGTCGATTTTGTTCCTCTCTGATGATTTGTGGTTTTATAGATATGAAATGTGGATTAGCAAGATTTACTGTGAACTTGATGAATGCACTTGTTCACAATTCATCGTGTGGTTGTGAGTTACGCAAAAAAACCTGGATGATGGCTCAGCCGCCGGATTCATTGGACATGAACAAGATTTCTGCGACTATTGTTGTAGCTAGAAGGACGATGAAGGGTGGTAGTTTTGCTAAAATAAATGTTACAAAAAGTAGCGATATTCATCGAAATTTTTGGCCGGTCCCATGCAAATACACATCGTCCATTTGCTTTCAAATTGTCCATGATTTGCTTTGAAAAATTTTGACCACAAGAAGTAAATCTTTTGGTGCGAGTCTTTGAGCAAATGTGTTTTTTATGTCCTCTATTTCGTTTTAGTCATTTGTGTCTAGTATGCGCTTTGTGTTCATGCTCCAGAAGGTCCTGTTGTCTTAACCAAATTACTCAACATGCCTTCAAGATTATTCCAGTGCATTGGTCTTATCACACGTAATATATTTGACTTAATGGCCAAGAAGGTCCTTTGACATGATTTAAGGACTAATAATTCCTTAAACAGTACTCTAGTGTATTGATCTTATCACGCAAATCAGAGGATATTTATATTGGCTAGTTTTAGGTTGTGTTTCATTTCATTATCAAGAGGGTTCTTTTGTTCTGGTACACTGTAGGTGTGTACCAGAGCATTAAAGGAAAAACGACCACAGTACCAAGAGAGACACAACAAAGTCGTCCTCCAGCATGACAATGCTCGGCCACACGTCGCAAAGTGGTCAAGACATACTTGGAAACCCCGAAATGGGAAATCTTGCCCCACCCGCCGTGCTCCCCAGACATCGCTCCTTCCGCCTACCATCTGTTTCGTTTCATGGCGAACGGCCTGGCTGATCAGAATTTTCGTTCGTACGAGGAAGTCGAAAAATGGATCCAATCATGGATCGCGTCGAAAGGCGCCTCCTTTTTCCGAGTTGGAACTCGAAAATTGCCGGAGAGATAGGCGAAAGTTGTCGCTGGCGATGGACAATACTTTGAATAATACATCTGTAAGTACTTTTTGACAATTAAGCTTTTAATTCCAGGAAAAAACGGCGGAAGCAAAGTTGTATACCCAATATAATTTCGAAAATCGATACAGTAAAGACTATCGAGTTGTAATTTTAGTCAAGCTGTCATAGTTTGGTCTAGTTCTAGTTGCTCTATACTCCAAATGGGATCAGATTAAGGTCTATCTAGATTGTGAAAGTTAGATATGCATATACATTCGCCTTTCGTTAATTCGAACCTCGATAATTGGAATTTTTTAATAATTCGAACTAGTTAGCTTGCCCCTTTAGTAAAAATGAAAAAAATGCGAATACGAGTATACCCTAGAGTTGTGTAGACCTAGTGGTGATACCAAAAGTACTTATTAGTAACGACCATATGCATTAAAAGTCAGTTTCCTATATGGCCAGTTTATAGGAGAGATTGGCGCTCATTCAGAAGGATCTTGATTTTGAGAATATCAACTATCTAACCCACACTACAAATATCTGTCGAATTTTTCAGATCACTAGCTTCATTCTATCGAAAGTTATCGCTTATGAAGTCTCACTTTACGGACTTTACGTATTTTCAATATCAGCCAACTTCATCAACATCGCGGCGCGAAAGCCCGTCGTCGGGCTTTGGCCGCCTGAATCGTTGTCCTCCAATTATCTCGGTCACGTGACCGCGTCCTCAAATTTTGGAAGCCGAGTAGCTGTTCGGCGTCCGCATATACTGAGCTCTCCCAGGCTCTCGGTCGTTTAGGCAGTTTCGCTCCGTCGGCTTGTTCTGCGTTCATTACTCTCTTTGGCATGCGGTCATCGTCCATTCATTGTACATGCCCTGCCTATTGTCGTTGTAATTTGACGATTTTCGAAACTTCCAGCTCATCGTACAGTTCATACAACTTATGCTTGTCCCGGATGCGTCACCCATCCCGATCGCAAACAGCCCCGAAAATTTGCCGCGGAACCTTACTTTCAAATGAGTCGCTGGCTTCATTCTATCAAAAGTTATCGCTTATTATAGCCTAGATTTTAGTATAGGGTATGTGGTTTTTCTCTCGATGAAAATATGTAACAACTTAAAGGAGGCTCAGCTTTCATGTTTTTCTGGAAAAATAAAATCGATCAGTTGAAAACTAACGGTACTTTTCTTACAAAGAGCCCCGTACTACCCTACTTTTCAGGTTGTTTGTCTATAACTCTTGAACCAATTGACGTAGACATCTGATTTTTGGCATGTAACCCTGAGTCTGGTTGAGTATAAATGAGTTGGACATAATCAGATCAAAGGAAACCTCTACCTCCCCTACATGTGAGACTTCAAATAAGCGATAACTTTTGATAGAATGAAGCTAACGACTTGAAAAATTCGAAAAATATTTGTAGTGTGGGTTAGTTAGTTGATTTTGAGAATGGTGAAGATCCTTCTGAATGATCGATAAACTGGTCAAATAGGAAACTCACTTAATGCAATGGTCGTTGCTAATTGGTACTTTTGGTATCACCACTAGGTCTGTACAAGTCTAGGGTATATACGTTTAAATTCTTCTTGTTCGATCTTTCGATAAATCATTTGGTGCTCCCTTGGTGTTCAAATTATCCAGAGTCCATTGTATACAGATTCGTGAGTACCTGGCGGTAATCAGGGCCGTATGGTGGCTGGTTTTGATTCGCTTCAAGATACTTAAGCTGCACTCGGTCCCTTGTTAGTTTTAGCAAAGAATATGGGAAAGTTTTTGATTGATTGATGCTTCTTATACAATAGCCTGAAAAAGGGTTCCCATTTCGAGGGAGATCTGCTCAAAAACATTTCATTTACACAAAGCAGTACATGAATGTATGAGTTAAAAATTATAATAAAAATGAATTTAAAGTACAGCACATCCTTCCTGTTGTAAGCATACTACTAAAAGGATATTTATTCCATTTGTCCCACGTTGGGCGCTACTTAGGTTCCTGCTACCTCACTGTATATTAAAATGAATTTGAATGGTTATCTTATGAGTTATTTTCCTTGGATTTATAGATATCTGACCAGGCTCCCCTCGCCTAGAAACAATGTTTGCCAACCAACCTGGCGGTGATATAAAACCCACTTTTACGACCACACACACGCCTATCGTACTTCCCAAATTGTTTGTATTCTGCAAATCGATTCCCTAACTATTTTTTTTTCCACGAAATGGAATACCATTTCCAAAAGTTTATGAATTTATGATTCGCCTTGAGTGTCGAGGTGTAAGAAAATAGTATTAAGATTACCCCTGGATACCGCCAAAAAAGAAGGGCCAAATTATATTGAGCATCCTACAGACAGACAACATTTATAATAGGAATTTTGCACAAATGATTGGATGACGGTTCGCACCATTTGAATGTATAAATACGAGTATTCCGTATTATATTCGAGCTTTCATCCTCTGCTACTGACTTTCGATATTTAGTGGTACCAAGTTCTGGAGAAAATGCGATTGGTTCTGCTACTATGGATGTGGTGGTTGGGTTAAAAATAATCGCAGAATAAAATGTCCTAAACTTTTGATGTTGTTTTTTTGGGTATGTGGGTGTAGCTGTGGTAATGAAATTCTGTAATCTTGTGAAATCCTGCGAATGACGAATTAATTTAAAGTTGACTTTACCCGACATTTCAAAGGAATTATATTGAATCGTTAGCTTTTTTAACTTATTGGGTAATTTGCCTTGCGAGTTTGATACTGTTGTTTTTTTATTTATATTTTTAGCGCTCCGAAATTAGCCCTGGCGAAAGAGGCCGTCCGAAATAATCTATAATATATGGATACTTATGTTTTGAATCGAAAGCGTCCATCGGAAAATAAACGAAATAAGCGATGCATGGACAACATCGGTTTCAAATCGAAATAAGGCATGCGAAAAAACAAAAAACAAAAATAGCCTTGCAGTGTCCAGAGCAAGCGAAGCGAGCGTTCATGTTTGTGCGATACTGAGGGGTGTGATCCCTTAAGCGTGGAGCGAGTGCAACGAGCCGGCCAACAAAAGAGCCTGTGGATTCACAACCCTCAGCATCGGACAAATTGTGCATGAATAATTTCGGTTTGGAACGATTTGCGCTAGCTCCGCCCTAGGGGGTTGCAACCCCGGTGTAAAGCCATAGGTCACGCATTGCTTTCCTTCCATATTACCAGCATCCGTTTCGTCCTAGCACTTCTGCCTTTTTTTGGTCTGTGCACAATTTCGGTTTCAAATCAAAATTCGATATACGAAGAAAGTGAAAATAGTCATTTACGTACTCACTTTCGTTTTTAAACGAAATTGAACGTTGAATGAGAATTGAAAGTGGCCATGCATTGCCACTTTCGAATTCAGCCGAAATTGTCCATTAATGGCTGATTTCATGGTGCCATATTGAATGCAGACTTGCGGGTAATTAAGCAGCGTCTTAAAATATGTTTTGCGTAAATAGCGCCACAAGAGGATGTTAAAATTTGCTTTCACATTAGATACCGTAGAACCAGACAGTACAGCACAGACGTCCACGGTAGCTCGATGGATAGCATCCCTTTGTGAATGCCCAGGCCTTGTTAGAGCTAGACGTCGTGCATTGGGCAAGGCCTTTCTTGTCAACCTGGGGGATGTGTCGGGGGTGAGGATTGGGGAATTGCTTTACTTTCTTAACCCCTTCGGTTGGATCCAGGCATCCTAGCATCCCCTGAATTTCCGACTATCATCCAACGGCGCTTTTTGCGCTAATTGATTGGGCTCTTGCAAGTCTTGCCTCAGCCACTATTTATAGAAACCACCTCTATCGGCGAAAATATTCGGTAGCACCATTACCATGAAGATGATGTATCTATGTATACCCTCGTATGTACTCGTATCGATAATTCAATAATAAGTACTGGTATATAATACTTCCACGAAGAAAACTTGCTCAATTTCAATAAATTTCAGCGAGAATGAATGAGGGCTTATACTTCAAAAGTATAAGATACAAACTTTTTGCTAGTACATTTATGTAAATTAGGAAAAAATGCATCGCATTCTATGAATTTATGTCTTTTTTCGAGTATGTGGGTTTCGCTATATTGTTGGAGGAAAGTTTTACTTTGTGCTGGTTTCGATAATTTAAACATTGAGTTGGTTAAAAATTCTAGAAACGTGTATTCCTCCCTTAAATTTGAAATTCAAATTTTGTTGAGACTACATATTAGGTGTACGCGAAATCATAAGATAGGTTTCTTCAGCTGTCAGTATGTATTCCGTTGATCACTTTTTATAGCCTTCACGGATGTGATAGGGTGTTTTAACTTTGCCATGAAGTTTGCAACGCACAGAAGGAAGCATCTCCGACCATTAAACTATATATATTCTTGTTTTCTTGTATTTTAAATAACAAATACGTATTTGTACAAACTCGTGAAAATAATGCCATTAGGAATTTAATGTGATAGATAGATAGTCAGTCATTAGGAAAATTGAAAATTGCCCAATGCAATTCGCATCTGGCTGGTATCTCCTCGTCCTCCCGAACTCGCAGGAGTAATTGATGTATGGCATTAGCTAGACCCGTTCCACCGAATTTTAGCAGGGGCCCGATTCCGCAAGAGTGAATTTTTTCAGTGCGCACCGAAGAAATGCGATTCCGCAAGAGTGAGATGAATTTTTTCGGTGCGCACCGTGCTGAATTGCAAAAATGCGATTCCGCAACGATGCGATGAGTTTTTTTTTGACAGTTCCGGTGCGCACCGTGCGAATATATTTTGCACTGGCTATTTGGTAAGTGCAAAATATATTTTTTTTTATAAATTATGTATTAAATTGTTGATTTCTGCAGACGAAGGTGGAGTATGACTTTTCAAAGCAGAAATGGATGAAGGACGGAGCTTCGTGTTGAATTTAAGGACAAAAATATAAAAATTCATAGTGAAGATGAGAAGTTTTTGTTTCCGTATCCGGTGCTTTCTTTAGCAATTAATATTAAGGGGATTCACGCTTAGTGTCGTGAATGTCGTAAACGTCGTATTCGTCGAAAACTTCTGTCATCTCCATAGTAAAATGACAGAAGTTTACAACGTTACGGCAAATACGACGTTTACAACGTGGGCATGCATCCCCCTATTATTATTAGGCCGGACGCGTCTTGGATATAAGCAGGGCAGCGCAGCGCGCACATGTCATTGTTGTTGTAACAACTGTCAAAGTCTGATTTTACAACAACAATGCCATGTGCGCGCTGCGCTGCCCTGCCTACGTCCAAGATGCGGCCGGCCTTATTGTTATCCCGTTTCCATTCAGTCTTCTGAAAGAAGATTATAAGGGGATTCATGCTCACGTCGTAAACGTCGTATTTGTCCTAAAATTGTAAACTTCTGTCATTTTTCTATGGGAATGACAGAAGTTTACGACGAATACAATGTTTACGATATTTACGGCAGGGAGCGTGTTTATGTTTCGTTTGATGCAGAGCATACGAATTACGAAAAATCTAAGTGACTTTGGTCGTCATTGAAGTCGAACAAGAAAAGTAACAATAGGGGGATGCTCACGTCGTAAACATCGTATTTGTCGTAAAGTTGTAAACTTCTGTCATTTTACTATGGAGATGACAGAAGTTTACCACGATTACGACATATACGAAAGGGAGTGTGAATCCCCTAAATGATTATATTTAACGCTACGAAGGTGGAGTATTACTTTTCAAAGCAGAAATGGATGAAGGGCGGAGCTTAGTGTTGAATTTAAGGACAAAAATATAAAAATTCATAGTGAAGATGAGAAGTTTTTGTTTCCGTATCCGGTGCCTTCTTTAGCAATTAATATTAGGGGGATTCACGCTCAGTGTCGTAAATGTCGTAAACGTCGTATTCGTCGAAAACTTCTGCCATAGTAAAATGACAGAAGTTCACAACGTTACGACAAATACGACGTTTACAACGTGGGCATGCATCCCCCTATTATTATTATGGTTATCCCGTTTTCATTCGGTCACTAGGACAGACCATTTCTGAAAGAAGATTATAAGGGGATTCATGCTCACGTCGTAAACGTCGTATTTGTCCTAAAATTGTAAACTTCTGTCATTAGTCTATGGGGATGACAGAAGTTTACGACGAATACAACGTTTACGATATTTACGGCAAGGAGCGTGTTTATGTTTCGTTTGATGCAGAGCATACGAATTATGAAAAATCTGGCGGAAGTGACTTTGGTCGTCATTGAAGTCAAACAAGAAAAAGTAACAATAGGGCGATTCATCGTCGTCGTCGTAAACATCGTATTTGTCGTAAAGTTGTAAACTTCTGTCATTTTACTATGGAGATGACAGAAGTTTACCACGATTACGATATATACGAAAAGGAGTGTGAATCCCCTAAATGATAATATTTAACGCTAGATGTGAAATGGTCCGTGGTTGGGAGTTTAATATACTCGTAAACACAAGACTTTTCCTGAAAGAGAATAAATGCTATTGATCGATTCTATAATTTCATATGAAGCATGAACGTCACCCATTTTTATGATGTTTTCAGTAATCAGAAAAATTACACACGTTTGACGTTTGTTTGAAAAATTCATTCAGCACTGAAAAACTCACTAGCTTTTGCTGAATTGCATCAGTGCGCACTGATATTTTCGGTGAATTTTTTCAGTGAGTTTTTTCGGTGCGCACCGAAAAAACTCACTCTTGCGGAATCGGGCCCCAGTTCAGCTGAAATCTCGTCAGCGCATTGGACAAAGTATTTTTTTTGTTTTTCAATTTAGGTGGCCTGTTTTTCGCATGTAATATGAGTATGCATTTGCTGGACGTCATTTGACAGTTGCTCGTTACATTTCTCTAGCTGTGAAATTTTTGTGAAAAGTTCTTCAATATCGTTTTTTCTCACAATATCTGTTAGCTTTTTATGTATGGTTGCAGAATTATCTGCATTTTATCCGTTGGTGTCATTTTGCCACAGGTGTTTTTTTTTGCTGGCAGAGAAATTATCTGGTCATGTTTCTGCAAGTGTTCGCTTTGACATTTACATTGTAGTGCTCGCAAATGTAGTTCTTTTTAAAATTCCCGTCACTTTTTGCTGGTACTATATGTTTTCCACAGTATTCGGCATTATCCGGATAATCGGGCTAACAATTTTCCTCAATCTTGCGACTTTATCTTTATTAAAAACCCAATTTCACTGAAGCGCGAAAATTCATCAATGTTGACTCTACAGAACTCTCAATCAATTTTTAAAATGCTATGTTGTTTTGAAAAAATCATTAATTTGATAAGGAAAATCCTAAAATGTTTTCAAAAAATCGTCAATTTGATTTGGAAAACCGTTACTTTAATTTGAAGTCGCTTTAACTTATTTACTAACATTTGTTCCTATTTTTATTCCAGGTAAGTTTTCGATATTGGAATTCCTACCATAATTCTGATCCAAGAGCGTATACAAAATGGTAAGACTTATTAAGATTATTCTACAGATACCAAGATAACGGAGTAGAGATGTGTTTAGAGTATGACCTCTCTAGTCATATTTGCCGAACGCCCTAGATAGTGGCGAAACTACAAATACTACAAACCGCAAAGCTGAAAGGATCGAAAAAACTATGTTACTTTATAGGGTTCATGGGGGACTACAGGATTTACGTACACCTGTAGGGAAAGTACGTGGGCTACGTCTTATTTTTTAGATTAGCTATCTACAAGAAAATTGTAGCGTAAGAACGGAACATAAGCCCTTTGGTTTGAACCCCACGTTGGGTGCCTTCAAAGGAAATAGAGAGCAACTGTGTGTGTCTACGGAGGGACCAACTCCATTAATTAACAAGGTACATTGGTTCATGACTCAATAGCCCCACTCCATATTGTCCTTCTATTTTTATACCTTTGACATAAAAGAAGTACTCGTATAGAAACATTTTCTAGTTAAATTTTAGCATTTCATATCTTTCATGTTTAAGTCAAGCGACAATTACACAATTATTGTACAAATGGAAATATGGATACGAATTTCCATCTCATTATTTCCAGGCATAAAACAAGCCTTAGGACTTTCTACGGGCAGGTTGAGAACGGTCTAAATACCCTTGTTAATTTATTGTCTGACATTTTGTTGCGTGACAACAGTAGGCTTGAACAAATATATTTGCAAAACAAGAAAATATTTTAGCTCATATTTTGTATACTAATTAACTGTGAAATATAAGTCGTGCTCGTGAGAGCCGTGCAAAGATCTAAAATGAATCGAACGACCTGGATTATTGGTGAGTGAACTCAAACAGCCACCATACAGATAATTCGCCGCGTGAGGCAAATTGCAGGTTCAGTATTGAAAGATATATTATATATGTATAGGGGCGAATTACCGAGAACGAAGTTGTCGATCAACCAATACACTTTCAACTCTGATCCAGATGATTGGTTCACATCTGAATTAGTGTCGAAAGTGAGACGTGGATCATAGGCCGGTCAGTCGTTTTGCATGGAAACATACCTTTGTTTGGATGAAAAGAACACGGCTATAGTTTTTGATGTCCACCCCCAACTGATTCATGTGGCCCAGTTGACGTTTCGTTGGCATAAACTAGTTTCGGAAAATGCAGTTTCCAGCAGTTACGACGAGAATTTTGTATGAATTTTATTTTCTACATCTTGCAATGGGTCGAGGCAGGCGAGATTCTGGCGAGACGCAAACAATCTATTCATAAGTCCCAGCGCGTAATAGGCGTAACGCCAACGCAGAATGCTGCATGGATTCACTCCTTGCGGTCTTATTATCAGCTGCAGAAGTGGTTAAGAGTCAAGAAGAATCCGCTCGACCGGGGATGGATGCAAACAAGGCTTTACTCCTAAAAATGGATAATTATCCACCTCATTCAACACTTTTAAAATTAATTTCCTGCTACAGCTGCAAAAAGGCTTGTAGGAATTCATGTAGCTACAGGAAATCTGGTTTGAAATATACCATAGTGGGCACAAATTGTAGCAGCCATTCATGTTAAAATGAACCTGCACTGATTTTTGAAGAAGAAAAAAAAAACTATTGGAGAAAACGAAGACAAAAACTAAAGTGATGGTGACTTAGAGAGCTCCTGGGCCATCGAAAAAAAAAAACCAAAAAGTAAATAACTTATAAATTTAATCCTTTTCTCTTTATTTGATCAGTAACTATACAGGGTGCCCAGTAATTGCCGGATAAACGCACTGCCACGTAATTCTCCACAATTTTCAATCAAGAATAACAATTTTCTAAATTCTTAACCCTTTATGCCTATGGCAGATAGGCATTTACGTTTTGATTAAAAAATTCCCGCCTTGCATGACTATAAATTCAATATCTTGGAAACTACGTTAACTAGAATATTTAAATAAAATAATTAACGCAGCCAATATGTTGCACTAAAATATAAATATAAAATTTGTTTGGTAAATACCAGACAAAGGTTTCAATTATTAAACTTTTTTAAAGTTAAAATTTTTGTTTTGCTCCAAAAAAAAAAAATATTTTTCTTTTTCGATCACATTTTTCTTGTCCTTGTCCAGTTTTAAAAATAAATTCCTTGTTTAATAGAAATCAAATGAAACGATATATCATACCCTCGACCAGGGCTTGGCAACCAGCGGCCCTCCATAACGTTTTGTGCGGCCCGTGAGGCAATAACGAATTATGGACTGTAAGATACGGTCTGCAAAACGTGAACATGCTGCGAATGTGCACAAGTTCGCTGTTGTAGGTTTAAGAAATATGTGAAGTAATAGACCTGGAAAAAAAGATAATGCATTTGCTCGCAGTGTAGTGTGTACACACCATTATGCATGTGAGGTTTAGGTATTAGCTAACATCTACATTTATACAGTCCACAAGAGGCGCGTTTTTTTCAAGATCCATATAGAGCAGAGCAGGTTAAGATCACACAATTACACTAACAATTTGATCTGAGTTGCTCTCGATAGAACGTTAGTGCAGGATTTCTACTCTGTTAAATAGTTCCACATTTGAAATGCATGCGGCGCATGCGTCGAAATTTTAGAACAGTTTACAGTTTGGGAAGCACACAAAGTTTTGTGTAATTATTTGTAATAGTAAACATACAAAATAATTTTGCTGCCTAAAGGAAATTTGTTCGATTGTATATAGGTATATACTAAGGATTTAAGGTTTCTCTTGAAATTCGAGTTGACATTTGAATTCTAACTACCTAACTACCACCTATTATTAGGCGCGTTTTTTTCGTACAGAGCAGAGCAGGTTAAGCGACAAAAAAAAAACGATCCAGAGCAATTTAACGGAGTAAGTTTCTGTCTTTGCTAAGGGAGTGTGTCTTGGTTTAGTTAGAGCTCAAATGTCAACTAGAATTTCAAGAGAAAACTTAAATCCTTAGTAAATATACAATCGGACAAATTTCCTTTAGACAGCAAAATTATTTTGTATGTTTACTATTCCATATAATTATACAAAACGAACATTTTATTGGCAGGAAATGAGCTTTATGTGCTTCCCAAACTGTAAACTGGTCTAAAATTTCGACGCCTGCGCCGCCTGCATTTCAAATGTGGAACTATTTAACAGAGTAGAAATTCTGCACTAACGTTCTATCGAGAGCAACTCAGATCAAATTGTTAGTGTAATTGTGTGGTCTTAACCTGCTCTGCTCTATATGGATCTTGAAAAAAACGCGCCAAATGTAAGAGCTTGTGTTTATGTATTTGCTTTGTAACCCTAGCATATATCCGAACCCTGTCAAAGTCTCCATAACTGATATTCAGACATATAACTATGTATATTTGAATTCAGTAGTTCTTATTCTTAAGGATACACTTATGTACTATAGTATATAAGACGATTTGAAGATGAGATAAAGTCAGTTCCTACAGTACGCTTGACTGCGTTTGACTCCTGTCGCTTAGTTGCGACTATACCCAGGAACCCTTCCGGGGCTAAGGCAATTAAGTTTGCCGGTCCACACTTATAAATTTCAGGACCGGTCTTAGGACCGGTACAGCAGTTATAATACATAACCTTTAATAACACTTGATTGGTTGCACAAGAATAGTCTGGTTTGTCTACCGGCGGCTGTTGTTAACGGGTGTATAAATTAACGTAAATATAATAAAAAAAAGGAAGAAGTCAACTCATATGTTCAGTGTTCGGTCTTTGGAAGGTAGTATAGGATATAGTCAGAAAAAAGCAGACCGTTTCGGCGTTGCTAAAGCGGTAGCAGATTTCAATAAAAACCAGACCGAAGTTTCGATTCGGCCTGGAGTCGCTTCGGACTCCAGGCCGAATCGAAACTTCGGTACCCTAGACTTTTATAGACCTAGTGGTGATACCAAAAGTACAAATTGGCCCACTATTCCCGGTTCTCGACCCCTGCTCTAGACCATAAAATATTATAGGGTATATTGATTTCTTCTCAAGGAAAAACGGCACGATAGCTCCCGATAAAATACAGTTAGCGACATGAAAATTTGGTCAAATATTTTGGTTGAGATCTAGTTGGTCGTTACCGGAAATAGGTACGATGTGACCAAAGGTACACTTACCTCATCTAATATAAAAATATTATGTATATACAATCTTTTCAAACATGCTAATAACGCCCCACCAAATTAAAGTAGGCGAGTCAAATTTGGGTGGAGGACTGCTTACAGCCTTCCTACACTCTCCTATAAAAATTAGTTCTATCGGATGAAAACCAAGGCTACTTTCTATACATGGTTGTCCTTGTATGTTAATATTCGAGGAACACTTTCGGCCCTTTTTTCTCTACAATTCCGGACGCCTTATCAATGGAGACTTTAGAGCATATACCTAGGTAGGTAGGTATTCAGGTGACTGCCCTCATTGATTTTGCAAAATTTCAAAACTACACGATTTTTTTTCTGTTTCTACAGTGATGTCTACACTAAAAAACCCAAATATTCAAGTAAAGCAAAAAAACTGACTTTTAACTCCCTTCCGGACCCCCTATCCATCATAGGATGCTCCATATCAGTTGTACCACATTTTCAAAACTACACGATATTCTTTCCTGTTCTTACAGCTATGTCTACACTAAAAATTGAAATATTCAGGGAAAGCCGAAAAAAATTTACTTTGACCTCCTTATTCTACACTTCCGGACTTTCTTTCAAGATAAATAGCATAGAGGACTATCTATATAGATTATGCCAAATTTCAAAACTACACGGAAAGTATAGTAATATCCTAAGCAGTCATTGACCCGAATTTCACCTCCCTACTTCGATTCGTTGGGACGTAATTGGCATGTTTGCAAGAATAATACAATATTTGTAGGTAAGGTAGGCGTATCTTTCGTCGGATCGTACCTATTGGCTGTACAAACCAGCTAGATCTTATTCGAAATATTTGACCAAATTCTCATGCCGCTAACTGTATTTTATTAGCAGTTATCGTGCCGTTTTTCCTTGTGAGGAAATAAGTTTACGCTATAAAATTTTATGGTCAGGAGTATAATATACCATTTTATAGTCAACGATGTGGTATATCATTTTGTAGGGAATTTTATGTGCTTTGATTCGGTTCTACAACATTGTTTTGTAGGATCCTTAGTTTTGAAAATAATCAAGGAAAACTGGGAAAAAGGACTTTTGACCTCCTCTCGCCTACACTTCCAGACCCTCTAACATCGGGGACTTTTGAGCACATATTCAGGGAGCTGACTCCAACAATTGCACAAAATTTCAAAACTACATGATTTTTTTTTCTAATCAAGCTTTTTCGGACTTCCTAGCCTAGACTATAAGTAGTATCTAATACTCAGTAGTTTCTGAAAGTATTAAATACATTTTCTACTGATTACTTTTTCAGCTTATCTTAAATTAGTGACTTTATGCTCATTACTTCTACTACTACTATACTGCAGCTACTACTACTCAATTGTCCTAACCCCTTGTGGGGTATAGCGCGTCAACTGTTCCATGTGGCCCAGTTGACATTTCGTTGGCATAAACTGGTTTCGGAGAATACAGTTGCCCATCCATGGACACGAACATCGTCGTGGACAGGATTCGAACCCGAAACGCCGGTATTCAAACATGAGACTGATGCCTCAACACCCTGTGCTACCGGTCGCCCCTAAACATCTAGTGATTTTGAAATAATTAAAAAAAGTACTCATTACATTTAAAACAATAATTTGCCATGCTCTGGTCGTGTGGGGCGGGGAATTAAAAAAAAAAAATGCCTGCGGCAGCTTAAGAGTTAAAAATTCGAAAAAATCTTCCCTAATATTTTTTTACAGGAAATTGCCTTAAGAATCGCGTGGCAGCGTGTTTATCCGGCAATATCCGAACACCCTGTATAAAATATTACATAAGTGAATAGAAAAATCGTTTAAGTCAGTTCTTGAGTTGGCTTTTATTTTGATTTTCCGAATTCGAGCGATATTTCTATCTTATGTTGCTGTTAAAACATTAGTTATAACGTTAAAATTTTAAAACTTTTAATGACATCGACAGCGTTTTTGCCTTAAACTCTTGAAAAATTTGTTGGTATTAAAATGTTTCTAAATTATTTAACCAAAAAACCAGTCCTTTAGCATTCAAATTGACTATAACACTTAAAAGAAAATGTCAGGTTTTTTTTCCTGAAAATTGCTTAATTCTGAAAAGCTGTATCTTCGAAACTATGACATCTATAGTAGCGATTTTGGGGTCAAAATGTCAGACACATGACATGTTGACTTTCAAAAAATACCTAACGGTTTTCTCAATACTTTCGTACTAAAATAGGCAAAAATCAAAGAAAACGTAAAAACAATCCATTTTTCAAGAATTTCAAAAGGACTTCCGGTTCTCCGCGGAGGTCGAAAACTAAATATTCTATCAATTTCCAGTCTGGTTAACAGGCATTTATTATCTAATGGTATTGTATTACATTGCGCGGAACGAAATGCATCGAAAAATGAATCATCGAAATGTATTGCGATCCAGCAAAATAAATTCCGCTGTTCGACACCAGTCGTGATTTATTACTCGTCACTAGACATTTTAATTACATATATTGCATTACATCAAAATATTTTTTTCCGCCGACACAATACATCTAGGATAAGCAATCAGACACGTAGCTTCCAAATGTCAGAACGGGAAACTTTCCGCTCTTGATAGCAGTGTACTGCAGCTTGTATATTTGCAAAATTGAATTCGCCGCAAAACAGTGCTATCTATTGGATACTAAGAATGCCATCCAATTCCACTTATGAACACAATAGGCGCGTTTTTTTCAAGATCCATATAGAGCAGAGCAGGTTAAGACCACACAATTACACTAATAATTTGATCTGAGTTGCTCTCGATAGAACGTTAGTGCAGGATTTCTACTCCGTTAAATAGTTCCACATTTGAAATGCAGGCGGAGCAGGCGTCGAAATTTTAGAGCAGTTTACAGTTTGGGAAGCACATAAAGCTCATTTCCTCTCAATAAATTGTCCGTTTTGTGTAATTATTTGGAATAGTAAACATAAAAAATAATTTTGCTGCCTAAAGGAAATTTGTCCGATTGTATATGTATTAAGGATTTAAGTTTTCTCTTGAAATTCTAGTTGACATTTGAATTCCAACTAAACCAGGACACACTCCCTTAGCAAAGACAAAACCCTACTCCGTTAAATTGCTCTGGATCGTTTTTTTCGTCGCTTAACTTGCTCTGCTCTGTACGAAAATACAGTCTAATAGGTGCGTTTTTTTCGTTTCAAATGTGGAACTATTTAACGGAGTAGAAATCCTGCACTAACGTTCTATCGAGAGCAACTCAGATCAAATTGTTAGTGTAATTGTGTGGTCTTAACCTGCTCTGCTCTATATGGATCTTGAAAAAACGCGCCTAATATCATAGAGTGAATGGAACATTTTCGTTGATAAAATGAAAGTTCATTTTGTATGGGATTTGACATTTCGTTTTATTTCGCGGCTAACACTATACGGATACTAGGCATTTATTAAGAATCTTTCACCATAACCTTCTGCTCCTCTCCTCTTCCTCTTCGCTGCGGATAGTGCGTAAGTATTTTATTTGATGCCTATAGACGCACCGTGTCGACAGAAGAATATTTGAAAAATAAAATTGGGACGTTATGTGTAAGATGTTCATACAGGTAATTTTCGCTTCAGAAGAATATACCGGGAGATTCGCCTACATGTTGCTGCGGAATTTCTGGCCACTTCCGAAATATACCAAGCACAATGAAAAGTCTTTTGAACGAAGTAGTAAGGTTAATAATTAAACTGCTTGCGGTTACAACATTCAGCAACCCAAAAGGATCTTTAGTGCTTTGTCTAAAAAGAACCCGAAAGGCCTTTTAGTGCTTTGTCTAAAAACATGTCTGCCTTTAACTACGAATCAGTAACGGTTGATATACTTAGTCCTTCTCCAAGTGCACATAAATTTTACTTTGTCTTTACTACTACTTTTATTTTTACTCCTGACGCGTTTCGCTCTTTCGAGCCTCTTCAGAGGAATGTTCGAAAGAGGGAAACGCGTTAGGAGTAGAAATAAATGTGGTGGTAAAGACAAAGTGAAAAAGTGCGTTTGTGAGTTTAAAATGGATTACCACAAAGTGGACAAGTTGTCGACCGGGTCGACAATGAAAATTTCCGTTTCCCGTGGTAACCCAAAAACAAACTTCGATAAAATTGCTTAATTCATACAGTGAAACAATTAAAGGACCACTTAAAAAAGTTCCAAATCCTTGCTGCTGAAGATAATAAGGGAGCAAAGACAACCGTTTTTTTTTATTTAAGTGTAGGCAGGCTAAAAAGTATAAAACATTTTTAAAAATTAATTATATTACTCTAGCACGTTTCCTTAGCAAAAACAAAATATTTAAATGTCCTCTTCTAAGTCGGGATCATTTTTTTGACCCTTTCACCTAATCATGAAAAGGCAACTTTTTTCAATTACACTGATTGTTTACACGTTTATATTATTCTACGTAAAATTCATGAGTTTCACTTTTACGGGATAAATTGAAAAGTATCCTTCAATGTCAAACAATTTGCGTTTCATCTTTTTACATAACATTCCCATAAGTATCAACTTGTGCGGAGAAAATATATTGATTACTAAAAAATAGCGAGCTAGATGCTTTCCTTTCCAACGTTACGACAATGTCAGAGCAAGTGAAAGTTTTTCTGAACATTGCAAGTTTTCTTGACTGCGGTCGGGCTCATTTATATTTATCACTGTCATGCAATTGCGAAATGTTGTAAGTTAAAAGTTTTTTTTTTTGCTTTATCGAGGTTTATAAAAGGCTTGTTGATCTGTTTTTATCCAGACTTAATATATTAAAGCGTTTATATGGTTGGCAATGCTGCAGAAAGGATATGACATAATTGGAATTTTTTTTTTTGATGTAAAGGATGAACTGAATTTTAATTTGAGGTTTGATTTAAGTCTTTGGCTAGATGAATTTCTGTGGGCAACATGAGTTTAACTTTATTTTAAACAAGTTATAGTTATTCATTCGAATTAATTTCTCCTTCATATCAATCTCAGCATTGACCACTCGAAGAAAAAGCGGAAATTGGGTAGTATCAGTAATATCTGTGGACTCGTCAAAAGCCAACAAAATAGCTCTTTCGCAAGAGCTTTTCTGTTTATTTTCGAAATCAACTGCTGGGCATCCGCGCAGAAAGCGATTAATGTGATAGACGTCTTCCTAGCAGAGAATATCCTTTTTCGTTGGACAGATCCATCTGGAAGTGGTATCTCACCTAGTGGTGTCTTGATAGGTGTCGCACTGGTAACCTCCGATTAACTCTACATCCAAAAATTCCGAGAGCTAATTCATTATTATTGCAATATTGCATTTCCTAGTAGGCTATTCCTTGACCAGCGTCCTAGCTGAGGGCCACATAAAAAAGGCTCGATCTAAACTCATCATCATGGTGGCGCAATAGCCCGACGTCGGGATTTGGCCGCCTGGATCGTTGTCCTCCATTTATCCCGGTCACGTAACCGCAACCTCCAATCTTAGAAGCCCAGTAGTTGCTCGGCGTCAGCATATACTAAGTTCTCCCAACGAGCTCTCGGTCATCCTCGCAGTCTCGCTCCGTCGACTCGTCGTCCGTTCATTACTTGTTTAGGCATGCGAACATCGTTCATTAGTTGTACATGCCCTGCCCCTTGAAGACGTTGTAGTTTGACGATTTTCGAAAATTTCAGCTCATCGTACATTTCATACAGCTCATGGTTGTACCGGATACGCCATCCATCTCGGTCGTAAACTGCTCCGAAAATTCGCCGAAGGACTTTCCGTTCGAATGTGTTTAGCATGTTTTCAGAAGCTTGGGTTAGCGTCCATGTTTCGCATCCATAGCATACCACTAATCGTATGATGATTTTATACGGAGCTTCGTATTTCTATGTATACGAGTATGCTTATATTGCACTATGGAGAGGTGAAGAAAGTCTTATTTGGTAGCTGTATCCGTCGCTTGAATTCGTCAGTATCGTTGGCGTTCTTTGACAGTTTGCTACCCACGTATGTGAAGTCGCTTACGAATTCGACGTTGAGGACCAAACAAAAATAATGATCCAATCAAGAACCAGGATGCCAGCACAATTGAACGTCAACGTAGGGACGTTCGATTGCGCTATCTTCATGGTTCTCGATTGCATCATTATTTTCGTTTTGACCTGGTAAATGCGTATTTCGACTTCTTTTGCAGCGGTGTCAAGAGTATGCAGAAGTTCAATTGCGTGGGTCAATTTTTGGGACATGATGCTGATGTCGTCTGCCTACGCTATCAACTTGTATCGACTTGATGAGTAGCGTTCCTCTGGTGTCTGTATCCATTACCCGAATGGCGTATTTAAGTACTAGGTTGAAGAGCGCCGACGCCAGTCTGCCGCCCTGCTTCAAACCAGTACTTGTTTCAAAAGCATCAGTCAACCTGTTCTGGATCCTGACCTGTGAGACGGAGTTGATATTCGTCGTCTATGTTAGTGGTACTAGTTTTGCAACATGCTGTTTTTACAGTACACTGCGATCGATACGATTGGTACACGTTAACGTTGAATTCCCAGCACTTTCGCAGGATTAATTGTATTTACTAGTCTGTATGCTTGTCTACTGTTTCTTTTAGCTAGGTTTTCATTAATGTTCAGCAACTGCTCGTCAAAGTATCATATTTCCATTTCTTTCGTCTCATTATTCTATTCGATATCCGTAGCTTGTCATATTTTTCTTTTTTCGTTTCGATAGCATATCTACTTTTTGGACGTGCAGTTACTAGCATGCACCTCCTATCCGCGCCGTCTTTAAGCGTGATTCACCCGCAACGACTTATCCATGATTTTTCGTTGTCAATTAATGTCGTTTCTACAAAATGATAGATAAATAAAATGTTGTCAACGATGATGTCGTTAGAGAAACCGGTGCGTGTGGATCGCGCTTTACGGCCGGCTGAAACGATCCTAATCACTTGGACGGTACTTGGATCGTGTCAACAGTTCAACCAAGTCCACATTGACAGAGAGGAGACATCCACGTTGATTGGGGTGGTGGCCAACTTATCCTGGATCGAAGTAGCACTTGGACGTGAACGAATGACGTTTGTTTGTTTATTGGAGCCAAGTGTCTCTTCCATTATTTGCCATTTTATATGCTATTCGGAACCCACCTTCCTGTAAGTTTTCATAATTCTAAGTATAAGGGTTCGAAATGCAGGGGGGGGGGGGCACAAATTACGAACTAATATTTCCTCCTGCCCCATTGTTCCCCTTTCTACAAATTTAAAAAAATGCGAAAAAATGGAATGTACTCAACATTACCTTTCTCACGACACCTCACTGCCCTATACCAGTCGATATGTGAACACCACCCCCACCCCATTTTTATCAAAAATCTACGATTTTAAGTTTTCTATGCTAGTGAAATGCCGCTTTCCTGCAAATTTTCATTTTCATACTTATTTATATAAGTATAACGGTCTCGAAATGTAAGGGGGGGGGACAAACTCGGATCACATATTTTCCCCTCTACCTCTTTTCCCCTTTTTTAAAATTTGATGAAAATACCACAAATAGAATGTACTCTGTATTACCTTTCTCGTGATACCCCACTTGCCTATACCAGATGAAAAAAAAATTTGACCTTAATTTCCCCTCTATGGGGACCTCCCCTTAAAGTCAGCTTATTACAACGAATCACTTTCACCGGCGAATTATAATAATTCCACATATTCCCACAAAATTTCATATCTGTAGTTTCAGCCGTTCGTGAGATATTTCATGGACAGACGGATAGATGGACAGACAGACATTTGACCTATTTCATAAGGGTTTTGTTTTTACTACAAAACCCTAAAAACGTGTTATTCAACGAAGTTCGGAGTATTTGGCCGTCTGTCCGGATGTTAGTCGTCTTCGAAATTGGTTTGGTGTCTACTTGGAAGTCAGTCCACTTGGTCCACGCACTAGTCGTGTAAACCAGGTGGGCTTGGCCAAATATATTCGGCCCAAGTATACTTGGGCCGGAGTACTATTGTACTCCAAGTGGACTTGGATCGTATCAACTGGCCTTTATACTGACAAGCTCGGAGCGCAGTGGAAGTTTTATTAGTTCTCCATTCTGTAGATTGTAGAGCGGTGACCGAACGAACACGGTCACCGAGCGCGTCAAGATAACCTGAAGACTTCTCGTAGCTTTTTGTCCTACTTCAGTGATAATTTATGGTAGAAAATAATCGAAAAGCTTGAAAGTACATATTTGGCGCTCAACGTGGGGTCGGTCTAATTTTACTTAGTCAATGAAACCGGAATGGACAATCGAATTGGCGCATGGTACCGTGGGGCGGTCGGTAGCGCAGTGTGTTGAGGCATCAGTCTCATGTTTGACTGCCGGCGTTTGGGGTTCGAATCCCGTCCACAACGGCTTTCGTGGCCATGAATGTGCAGGAGGTGCATTCTGGCAACTGCATTCTCCGAAACCAGTTTATGCCAACGAAACGTCAACTGGGCCACATGGAACATTTGACGCGCTATGCCCCACAAGGGCTTAGGGCAATTGAGTAGTATGGTACCGTTATTCACAGGATACAAAAATCGAGACCTTTTCAGACCTTATCTTAAGAATGTAACCACATACCTCCCAATGACTTTGTTGATGACACTCTTCGAGTATTTTATCAACTACTCGTTCTTAATAGTATATTGACCAATGTTATCAGCCTACTTATTGAGTATGGTTTGATTTTTACTGAATATTCTTCTAAAAGGATAGTTGTAGCAAGTCTATGCATAGAAAGTTGATGTTCACTCAGGGGGTGAGGAGTCCGAATCCTCCTTCCCCGGGCACAAAAAATATAGTGCTGATTGCATATTCCCGCTCCCCGCTAAAAGTTATGAACGCCACTTACTCAAATACATGAAAAAGTGCACAGGAATCATCGTAACGATCGTTCCGCGATGGATGGTGTTTCAGTATTGTCTAATGTAAACCTCGGTACTCAAAATTTTTTTTAAAGTCAATAATATATTCATAATTCATTAATAGATTCCATTTCATGTCATATTTTATCTCCGATATTAAAATTAGCATTGCTTATTGGTGTAACTTTTTAACAATGCATTTAAGGCCACATAACCTTTGGTTGCTTCGAGCATTGCCTCGTGCGGTCATTTGCTACCGGTTTTAACAACTTTTTAATTTCAGAGCTACTTACAACTATCTGCTGCTGAAAGTCCTTTGAAATAGAATTAAACGCCATCAGCAATTTTCGAAACGATAACACACTTCGAAAAGTTTGTAAGTCAGCCCTAATATTGCACGCAAATTTCAGTCATGTTGGAAAATTTGAAGGACTCATGGGACTGTCAATTCACATTGCTGTTCGTGGAAGCAGGAGCTGCCGTTACTTTATACCGATGAATGTACGAGTATATAAATATGTTACTAGCGTACACTAACCAGTGCATCTGTTGCGCAAATAGAATTCTTTTTTTTCCCGCACACGGAGGTGTTCTGAATGAAATTAATTTTCAGAAGGTCTGCCAACTGAAGCGTTAAAATTGATGAGAAATTGAAAATGGAAAATGGTTGCAAAAACACATTCGCTCAATTTATTTTGCTCGATTCGGTTCTCGGTTCATTTGGCATGCGGCAGGTGGAAATTTTCGCTGATACACTTCGAGAGGATGTTGAAGTCTCCTAAATGGGAGGAATATTAAAATTAATATTATTAGAAATTCCACCTCCCGCGAGCCAAATGAATGCAAAATTGCAAGGCAAGGAATGGAAAGGAATTCGATAATTATAAAGTTTGATTGAGTTATTTGATGGAAACGACTAGCAAAAACTTTGAATTAATGCATATGCTCACAAGTATTGCAGTTGCCGGCAGTCTGCGCGAGTTTTTTGTATTTATCTGGGGAAGTTTTCACTTTATCTTGGCTCGGGGCGATATTTATTTGTTAGGACGATTACTAGTAAAATCTAAGGCGGCTGGTTTAGTTAGGACGCTAAGCGTTTCAATCAAACAAAACAGCCCTTAATATTTCCTTTTAACTTTTAAACGGATCGAAAAATGATAGAGAAAGTAAATTAAAGAGCGTTGAATCTCGCGTCCAATGCACTGCTCATAGTTGAAATTCGGATCAGAAGTGTAGTCAAACTCCATAGTCGAAAACCAGACAGAAACGTACTACAATATATACCCTAGACTTGTACAGACCTAGTGGTGATACCAAAAGTACCAATTGGCAACGACCATATGCATTTAAAGGGCAGGGGGACAAAAGACCTCTTCCATAGTCCTCCTCGTGGGCGCCCCCTGGTAACGGCAGTGTTTCAAACCGCTGACGGCTAAGTCTTAGCGATAAGACATTTGGAAAAGGCAGATAGCTGTAGCCTGAATGGCTGACCAGCACTTAAGCGTCTCAGGTAGGATGGAATGACTTGCGTAGTTGGACCTGCAACATAGTTGTGTGAACTCCAGCACGTTTATTAAGCCATCTGAAGCAGCTATCTTCCGAGGCCATCCCCTGAATGGGGTTAAGCGATGTGCTGATAACTCGTCCTTGTAAGAACCACTCCTTGTCAAGAAACTTGGAACAAAAGCCTCGGATTGGACGGATCAACAACGACGACCACACAAACGACTAAAGGATTATTCTTTCGGATCCTGGAATGTACGCTCCCTGAACAAACCGGGGCCGAGGAGGCCCTCCTTCAACAGGTCGAAAAGTACAAACTGAGCATTACTGCAGTCCAGGAAACAAATTGACTTGGCAGCGAGATCAATAACAAGAAATCGCACACAATTTTTACAAGTGGCAAACCATCGGGCCGCAAACAGTTTGGAGTAGCGTTTATAGTAAACAATCAGCTCAAACCGCACATTACTGACTTCAAACCCATAAATGAATGGCTATTTGCGATTCGCATTAAGGAGTCGATTCTTCAATCTCTGGCTCATCAATGTGCATGCTCCCACTGAAGTTAAAGAAGACGCAGTAAAAGACGAGTTCTATGCCCGCCTTGAAACTTCCTCCGACTCACTTCCAACAAAGGACGTCAAATTGCTGCTGGGAGACGTTAACGCGAAAGTTGGCACCGGGGGACCACTGGAGGCCGCAGTCTTCATGAAAAATGTAACGACAACGGTCAGCGACTTATCGACTTCGCCTCTATCTAATCGTAAGCTCTACGTGTTTCCCGCATCAACGCATTCACAAGCAGGCTTGGAAATCTCCAGATGTACATACCGTCAACCAAATTGATCACGTCCTTATTTGCAGGAGATGGGCGTCTAGACTGATGGATGTCCGCTCCTATCGAGGCGCAAACTGCGACTCAGATCATCACTTGGTGAAGACGTCCTACAGATGTAGAATTTCCTCAGTGCACCAATCGAGAATCAGCCCTCCAAAAATTTTTGCGGTTGATAAGCTTCTGAGCGATGCTACGGCGGTGGCGTATGCTACCGCCCTTGAGGAAAGACTATCGCTCATGCTACACAACATCAGCAACACAGACGTCCATGGGTTCTGGGAAGAACTCAAGGGTACCATCAGGGATGTCGCAGAGTAGGTCGTGGGATATAAAGCCCGGCGAGCGCGAAATGACTGGTTCGACGGAGAATGCAAAAATTCACTTAAGGCGAAAAACGAGGCCTACAGACAATGAATTCAACGAGGAACCAGAGCCAGAAGAGAAAAATATGACGAGCTACGGCGAATATCGAATAGAACAATTAGACGTCAGAAACGTAATACTTTGACGAGCAGTTGCTAAATATAAAACGAAAACTTAGCTAATAGGAACACCAGACAAGCGTACAAACTAGTAAATACAATTAAGAACGGCCACCAACACAGGACTAGCCTTTGTAAGGATAAGGATGGAAACATCATCAGCGACACCGATTGCATTAACAAACAATAGGCATCTGATTTTGAAGAGCTTCTGAACCTACCATCTAACATCCCCACACAAGAAGTTCTCGACCATATTGTTGATCTAGGCGTTGCGGTCACTAAAACGAAATAAAGCTCCGGGCGCTGACGAGATTCCAGCTGAACTGCTAAAATTCGGTGGAACGAGTCTAGTTGATGCCATACATGATACATCAATTACTCCTGCGAGTATGGGAGGACGAGGAGATCCCAGACGATTGGCGCAGAAGCAGCATCTGTCCAATTCACAAAAAAGGAGATAAACTGCTGTGTGAGAATTACAGGGGCATATCACTATTTTGTACGTCCTATAAAATTTTGACGAAAATTCTGGAAAATAGAATAAAACCGTATGCAGAACGAATCATTGGCGAATATCAAAGCGGTTTCAGACCTGGTCGCTCCACAACCGATCAGCTCTTTACAGTCAAACTGATACTCCAGAAGTGCTGGAAATACGAAGTAACGTATACCAAATCTTTGTCGACTTTAAGCAGGCATACGACAGTATCGATCGTGGAGTACTGTACAACATCATGCTGCAATTTGGTATACCAGCAAAATTAGTGCGACTGACTAAGATGACGATGACCAACTCCGTCTCACAAGTCAGGATCCAGAATAGACTTACTGATCTATTTGAAACACCCACTAGTCTGAAACAGGGCGATGGACTAGCACCGACGCTCTTCAACCTAGCACTATAATACGATATTCGGGCTATGAATATGGACAACAACAATACGCTACTCATCAAGTCGACACAATTAGCAGCGTACGTCGACGACATCAACATCATGTCCCGAAGATTGGCCGACGCAGAAGAACTTCTGCATATGTCCAATACCGCTGCAAAAGAAGTGGGAGTACGTATCAACGAGAATAAAACTAAAATAATGATGCAATCGACGACAAGGACACCTGCACAACCGAGCATCAACGTGGGGGACCTCAACATCGAGTTCGTAGACGACTTCATATACCTGGGTTGCAACTTGTCAAAGGACGCCAACGAAACTGACGAAATCAAGCCACGGATACAGTTAGCTAATAAGACTTTTTCTCGATTCCTCCGTAAATGCTCCGCGTGTACAAAACCATTATACGACCAGTGCACCAGTGCTATGCTACGGCTGCGAAGCATGGACCCTAACTCAAGCCTCCGGAAACAGGCTAGACACATTTGAACGTAAGGTTCTAGGGCGAATTTTCGGGGCTGTTTGCGATCGAGATGGATGGCGCATCCAGTACAATCATGAGTTGTATGAACTGTACGATGAGCTGGAAGTTTCGAAAATCGCCACTTCAATGGGCTGGGCATGTCCAACGAATGGACGATGATCGCATGCCAAAGAGAGTGATGAATGTAAAACGAGTTGCCGTAGCGAAACTGCCTATACGACCGAGATCTCGTTGGGAGAGCTCATTATATGTGGACGCCGAGCAGCTACTGGGCTTCCGGGATTGGAGGACGCGGTCACGAGACCGAGATAATTGGAGGACAACGATCCAGGCGGCCAAGGTCCGACGTCGGGCTGTCGCGCCACGATGATGACGATGATGAGATATATTCTTTTTGCCCCCTTCCCCCTCCCCATCTCTTTTTTCACACCTCTTAGGTCCGAGGGCTTTTAGTATGTTTAC
Organism: Chloromyia formosa; assembly: GCA_964017055.1. NCBI lineage: Eukaryota > Metazoa > Arthropoda > Insecta > Diptera > Stratiomyidae > Chloromyia > Chloromyia formosa. The sequence goes on from OZ024817.1 coordinate 80,915,058, forward strand.
CTTCTAACGAGTCCAAACAAAACCCCGTACTTCATTTTTAGGGAACCGATATTTGAATTTAGAAAAACTTATTGCCTAGGGTATAGGCGAAAATTAGACACGGCTTGGTGAGGTGACGCAGGACGATGTAGGTTCTACGAGATATCATAAATTTTCCTGCTTAGTCGGCAGAAAATTGTAAATCGAGTCGACGATAAAAGAGACAATACAATTAATTTCAGGCTCCTATGCGAATGTTATGTATTTACCATGCTCTTTCTTTTTTTCTTGTAAATGCCAGTAAGGTAGTCATTCTCACCACGGGAATTCCCTTTCAATGAGTTAACAAAAATAAGAAAGAAGACCGTCATCGCTTAATAAAGGAGAGTATTCAAATAAGAAAAATCTTTCAGGATATTCCTTTGGGAGACACCGTTGTGAAGTAAAGTTTCTGGAGACCGATCTAAAAAAAAAAATATATTTCCTCTTTTAGCATCTTAACGAAATGTTATTTTTCTCTGCAGTAGAATACTACTCTATGTAGCTCTTACGAGCTACACGCTCTCATTTTTCTTATCCAAATGAAAAAGATGCGGATTCTCAGAGACTCAGAGACTCTACGTATTGCACTGGGGTCAATAAAATAAAACGAGTGGTAATACAATTCTACATCCGTAGAATGACTGCAAATCTTTGTTTTTGGTCTGTTTTGTATTCTTCGGGTAAAACATTTTATTACGCGCAATAAAAGGCAAATTATAGATAATGGCAGACATCTGGCTGTGTTATATAACGAAGGAGCTTCCTATGGATTCCTGTGGGAGTAGCTAATAAAGACAAAATCCAGCTGTTTAGAAGGTATAGAGAGATAGGAGAGTGAGCGAGCTACTAAAGATTATCGAGTTCATATTATGTATGAACAACATCCATAACCTGTACGTGTTGGCAACCATTGAGCATTGATATTCGTAAGTAATGTTTTTATCAATATTTTATAGAGGATGAAACATTAGGACGATGCCTCATGACTTTGTAAGACTTTGGTCAGTGGGTTGTAGTAATAAGAGTTTTTTTTAAGAAGTAATGCTAGTGTAGCTATGCAAAAGTATAAGAGTACTACTCAATTACCCTAACCCCTTGTGAGGTAAAGCGCGTCAACTGTTCCATGTGGCCCAGTTGACGTTTCGTTGGCATAAATTGGTTTCGGAGAATGCAGTTGCCAGCATGCACCTTCTGCACATCCATGGCCACGAACGTCGTCGTGGACGGGATTCGAACCCGAAACGCCGGTAGTCAAACATGAGACTGATGCCTTAACACATTGCGCTACCGGTCGGTTGTTTTCCTTTACATCGAGGGACCTTCAACAATGTTAAGCCTGAAGCTATCACTGATCTACTCTCTGGTCTGCACGTAGATGATTCCCTCTGCAAGCTCATTAACCTAATGCTAATATCTAGGGTTTCACGAGTACATACTTGTATGGGTGCGTCGTCTGAGCGTAGACCTGTGAGCAGGGGCACCCTGCAAGGTGGGGATGACATTGCTATTGCTATATCAGGAAACTTTCCTAGTGTCCTTAGTGTGGTGTTACAAAACGCCCTCTCGCGATTAACCAGTTGGGTTGATAACTGTGGGCTAAAGATAAATCCGTTTAAAACGGAACTTGTTCTTTTTACAAGGAGGTATAGGATACCTCCAGTTGTACCTCCTGTGCTACATGATACGAGTCTTGTTTATGTAGACAGGGCGACATTATTTTTGGGACTTACTCTGAAAAAGAAATCAACATGGAAACTTAATATACAGGAGAGGGTAAATAAAGACACTATTGCGATTTACCTACTCCTGTAAAAGAGCTATAGTTAAAAGTTGGGGTTTGCAATCAAAAGTGCTGCATTTGCTCTATGTGACTGTTTTGCGTCCGATACTAATGTTTGGTGTAGTGGTCTGCTGGACAGCTCTGAGTATAGTGGCTGACCGTAGCCTGCTAGGAAAGGTGCAAAGATTGGTCAGCGCTGCTATTTGTAGAGCTCTTCAAACTACGTCTTCTGCTGTCCTTAACGTGCTGCTTAACCTGCTACCACTTGATATTTTTGGTAAACAGATGGCCGCGTGTACGGCTACCGACTTAGTGATACTGGTCAATGGCTTACCTTAGGTGTTGGACATGCTGCCATCCTGAGCAATTTTAACATTCCGCCAACGACTGACTACATCACTCCCGATTGCATGCTTGACATGAATTTTGTCAGCCTGATTCATTTACGCAATGAATGAGAAGATAACGCAGTTCCGCTACCCTACGCAATGAGGGAGTAGGAGTTGGAGTGTTCTCTGATGAACTTGATTTCAGCCTTTCCTTTTGTCTCCCTATTTACTGCAGTGTTCTTCAGGTCGAGGCTCTGGCGATTATTACCGAAGCAATGACTAGGCTGGGGTGTCAAGTAGTATCAATTCATCATCATCGTGGCGCAGCTGCCCGACGTCGCGCCCTGGTCGCCTGAATCATCGTCCTCCAATTATCCCGGACAAGTGACCGCGTCTTCTAATTTCGGACGCCCAAAAGTTTTTCGGCGTCCTTATCTACTGAGCCTTTCCAACGAGCTCTCGGTCTTCTTCACGGCCTTGCCCCGTCGACGCGTTTTGCATTGAATGCATGTGGTCATTGTCCATTCGTTGTATATATCCTGCCCATTGTAGACGTTGTAGTTTGATGATTCCGACTTCCCGCTCATCGTACAGCTCATGGTTGTTCCGGATACGCCATCCATTCCGGTCGAAAAAATCGCCGTTCAAAAGTGTATATCATGTTTTTACCTATATAGGCTTGAGTAAGGGTCCAGTTTTCGCAGCCATAGCATAGCACAGGTCGTATGATGGTTTTGTATATGCGAAGCTTAGTATTTTCGTGCACTTGGTTCGATTTCATTATGGGGAGGACCAAGAAGAAGCTGTATTCGTCGCTTGATTTCATCAGGTTACTAACCAGGCGCCCGATAGCCGTGGTCGTTCAGACACCGCTGCGCGACACTAATCTAGAGTTCGGAGTACAAATCTCGGCGCCATCAAAAACTGCCTGTGAGTACTAACAGAACTCTCACAGTGCTTCGAGCTTGTCAGTATAAAGACGGCGCGGATAGGGCGTGCATGGTAGCAACTGCTCTTCCGAAAAAGTATTGTAAATATGCTTGCCTTGTTGACGTTTCGATCGTCAACAAGGCATATAAATGCTAGAGATGTTGACGCGCCCATGCCCCTAGAGGGCAATTAACAACCACCAAATGAAGTCATCTACGATTTCGATGTTGTGGTCCATGTGGCCCAGTTGACGTTTCGTTGGCATAAATTGGTTTCGGAGAATGCAGTTGCCAGCATGCACCTCCTGCACATCCGTCGTGGACGGGATTCGAACCCGAAACGCCGGTAGTCAAACATGAGACTGATGCCTCAACACAGTGCGCTACCGGTCGCTCCAGACTAAGTTTCTTGGTTATTTGAATCTCTGCTGATGGCATTAAGCCTTGAGCAGACAAATGCCAGATTTTTAGATTTAGAAATTAAATTGCCTAACACCATTCAGGAACTCAGACGTTTCTTCGGCATAATAAATTTTTTATCGTCGTTTCCCGCCTCGAGCAGGACATTAACAAGCTCTTTTTTTGTTCTCGCAAATCTGATAATTGTTTTTTTTTGGAAAGTGTTTTTAAATTAATTTTGATTCAAAAATAAAATATTTATCTCAGAAGACGACGTCGCAGGTATCACCTGAAACGGGGCGATAAGGACAAAATTTTACAAAGCAAATCATAGAGATCGGACCACGAGAAATGACCGGATAAACTAACAGACGAAGAGCGTTAATCGAAAAAGTTCCCTAATTACCACATCAATGAATAGTCTGTAATCAAATTCATACCTCTCGCAATTGTATGCAAAACATTTCCTTGTTCGAAAGTTGAAAATTAACCTTATTTCCCTTCCTTCGTCGTTTGTCGTTGATACGTAACAATTGAGCTGTTGTTTCTGAACGTAATGTAACGTAAAAGTTTCGAAAGTTTCAAATTAAGCCAAAACTAAATATACGAGTAAATCGCACTGTCTAATGATTGCGAGCGCAATTATTCAAAGTTGACATCAGTGTGCATTTGCCTATGTAATATCCAACTTAAGCAACGTCCTTGTCATCCCTACATATCTTTCTCTAGGCAAACATTCTTAATATTCCCAAGACTGTTGTTGTTCGTATTCAGCCGACAAACATAAACTACACTTAAATTTCGCCTTTGTACGAGCCATTAAGGATCCGCAAATATAATGTGTACATATTCATGGCCATTATGTTTAGTAGTGTGTATTGTGTAATATATGCAGATTTATGTGTGGATGAAGATATTTCTGAGTATACTCGTTTCGTCTGTAAAATATACATATGTATGTGTTTACTATATATTTCAGTTTTGATGTTGTCTGGTTCTGGTTAGCCACGGAACGCAGCAAAAGTCATTTTTTTAAAGCAAGTTTATATGTCACTTATGGACGCCAGGCAACTTTAAGTCTTGGAATTCGTGGTTTTGCTTGGATATAAGTATATTATATACATATCTATGAATGTGAAACATTTGAATATTATACAATAGTCAATTTAGCGCGCATTTAATAGTTAAATACATACGAGGGTAAGGTGAAAAGTTCTCGGCCTGACACAGAAATACGGTTACAATCAGCGAAAATTTATGTTTTCTGCTTAGGTGCACATGTCATTAGTTCGTATGACAAGTTTCAACTTGTTCTCTCAAGTAGTGATGGGCACTATCGATAGTTATTCGATAGTTTAAAAAACTAGTAACTAAAAGAGTAAAAACTAGCGATACTTTTGAGAACTAATAGAAACTATCGATAGTTTAAAAAACTAGTAACTAGTAAAAACTATCGATAGTTTGTAAAAATAGCAACTAGTAAAAACTATCAATAGCTATAAAAACTAGTAACTAGTAGAAAACTATCGAATAACTATCGGACGAAATTCCGTTAGTCCCGATAGTTTCGATAGGCCGATATTTTCGATAGCCCCACAGTTTGCTATCGAATAACTTTTTCGAATGAATTCAAGGAAAATTCGGCTGACGATGGATACATTTCTTGCATGAATGAATGCATATGATTGCATATACATTGTGTAGGTAGATGCGATGTAAAGAAAAGAAGAACACTCTTGGCGATGAAGTGAGGCCAGATGGGTATCATAAGGACTGGTAGGAGTAATGAGGCGTATGTACTGGACTACTTTTGATGGCATTGTGAGTCCGACACAATCAACCCCCTGCCAGTTTTTCCAGCAAGAATGGCTGTGGTTTTTAGGAAAAAAGGGTTGCCGCTCAAAAACTCCTTCATTTTTTGAATTTTTGAAATTCTGTCTTCAGATTCGCAATCAGCGACCCAAAGAACTCCCCACCAGCTTTTGCAGCAAAATTAGTCGTGTTTTTGAGAAAAAAAAGGATGCCGCTCAGAAACCCTTTTATTTTTTGATTATTTGCAATTCCTACTCTAGATTCGAAATCAGTGACACAATCGACCTGTTATCAGATTTTCCAGCGAGATTGGCCATGTTTATAAAAAAAAGTGTTGCCATTCTGGACCCCCCATTTGGACTTCAGATTCGCAATTAGCGGCCAAAAAAACCCTACAAGCTTTTTCCAGCAAAATTGGCGGTGTTTTTGAGAAAAAAAAGGTTGTGGCTCAGAAGCTCTTTTATTTTTTAATTATTTGTTTAAACCCCCTACCAGCTTTTTCCAGCAATGTAGTTCATGTTGTTGAAAAAAAGGGGTTCCGTTCAGGAAAAGATCTAAATTCAAGTTCAAATTTGTAGCCAATCATACACATAATCTGTATTGACTTATAAATCTAAAATCACATGCTCAATATCATGAGCCAGCCAACATGCCAAAGTAATACATAGTCATTCATTCGACTAAACTTATCCTAAATAGCAAACTATCGGGCTGTCGAATAAACTTTTCATTCAAAGCATACTATCGGGCTATCGTTATTCGAATAGCTATCGACCAATAGTCCCGATAGTTATTCGAATAATTATCGACCATAGTCCCGATAGTTTCGATAGGCTGGATTACATGTATGTAGTTATTCGAAAAACTATCGGCCGATGGTCTCGATAGTTATTCGAATAACTACATACATGTAATCCAGAGGGTGGGGGGGGGGGGGGGGGGGGGTGGTGGGATAGGGGCCCGGGCCTCATTCAAAAAGTTTTGTATGTATAGCTTGATCTTCTGAAATTCGGGGAAGCACTCGGAAATGATTTGTGCAAATGACAGGGAATACAACAGATCCCCAACCCAAATATGCGTATGATGAGGATTTTGACAGCTTCATAATCACGCAGTCGATTGGATGAGGTGTTCCTGTTGCCACATTCTATGGAAATATATTTAGATGGCTCCAAGGCCGATAAAGGATTATATATCGGAGTTTTCTCTGATTGGCATAAATCAATGCAATGTTTTCCAGGTCAATGTTACGGCAATTACTAAAGCCCTAACCTGTCACGTGTGTCATTAAACTTCTCGAACTAGGTTTGACTACATTAAAAGCCGTGACAAAATGTTGTCCAATGTCTTTTTCGCATTTTTATACCCCAGACTTTTAGTATAGGGTATATTGTTTTTGTCACGACGGAAATATGTAACACCTTAAAGAAGGCTCCGGAGGTATGGTAATGAATATATATAAATGATCAGGGTCACCTCCTGATTCGATTTAGCCATGTCTGTCTGTCTGTCTGTCTGTCTGTCTGTCTGTCTGTCTGTCCGTCTGTCCGTCTGTCTGTCCGTTCGCACGATAACTTCCGATAGAGGGAAGCTAGAGCTTTGAAATTTTGGTCAAATATTGGAAGTATGATCTAGTTGGTTGGTATTGAAAACGGGCGTGATCAGTTCAAGAGAACGCCTACCTCCCCTACATTTGTAAAATAATTAAATGTATATATAACTCCCGATTAAATAAACATGAAAAGCTCTAGCTTTGGTAGATTGCGCGTGAGGATGATCTTCTACTCTCCAGGAAAAATAAACTCGATCAATTGAAAACTAACGGCAATTTTCTTACAAAGAGCCCCGTACTACCCTACTTTTCGGGTTTTTTGTCTATAACTCTTGAACCAATTGATGTAGACACTTGATTTTTGGCATGCAACCCTGGGGTGAGAAGCTGCTTGAGTGCTAGTAAGTTGGGCATAATCAGATCAAAGGAACGCCTACCTCCCCTACAAATTTCCAAAAATTTAATATTCATTTAATTACGATAACTTTCGATAGAATGACACTAGCAAGTTGAAAATTTGTTAGAATGTTGCTAGTAACATCTACTAGGTTGGTATCGAAAATGGGCAAGATCCGACTCAACCAACCCCTACCTCCCCTACAAATGAAACTTAAAATAAGCGATAACTTTTGACAGAATCAAGCCAGCGACTTGAAGTTTTGGTCAAATGTTTGAAGTGAGATTGGGTTAGTTGGTATTCAAGACGGGTTAGATCTGACCTAAGGAACCCCTACCTCCCCTAGAAATGAAACTTAAAATAAGCAATAACTTACGACAAAATAATGCTAGCGATTTAAAATTTTGGTCAAATGTTTGCAATAGGATCCTGTTGGCTAATATTGAAAATACGTAAAATACGACTAACGAAACCCCTACTTCCCCTACAAATGAAACTTCCAATAAGCGATAACTTTCGATAGAGTGAAGCTAGAGACTTGAAATTTTGCTTAAATGTTTGTAGCATGATCTTATTTGTTGGTGGCAATGATGAGCAAGATCCGACCCAAGGAACCCCTACTTCCTCTACAAGTGAAACTTCAAATAAGAAATAACTTTCGATAGAATGAAGCTAGCGACTTGAAAAATTCGACAATTATTTGTAGAATGGGTTAGTTCATTGATTTTGATAATGGTCAAGATCCTCCTGAATGATTGCCAACCTCTTCTATAAACTGGTCATATAGGAAACTCACTTTTAATGCATATGGTCGTCTCGTTACCAATTGGTACTTTTGGTATCACCACTAGGTCTGTACAAGTCTAGGGTGTATACGCTTCGGACTCCGGGCCTGGTTTATATTGGATTCTGGCTCACAATTGTTTCACTGGTTTCACATTAGAATGGACGAGCTCATCTTGCAGGGTACAAACAAGCAATGCTCCATAAATTCGTTGAAACAACTACACACCTATCGCTACTTTCAAACTAGCGATTAGCAGGTCCCAACTCTGGATAGATAAACGATAAAACATGACTTTCGACAAAGCCTCTGTTGCCCAGATTTTATTGTAGCCGCACTGTTTCGCTGTAAAGGCAACACAACAAAGTTGCAGTGAAAGTCATAACTGCACCATAGTTGGGGAGCATATCATAAGGCTTCCCTTCCCCAGGAATGACTGCTGTAGAAGCGGTGACGAGAGAATGAAGAAGTGTATTTTGTTTCTTCTCTGACCCTGATCTGCTCTGGCATAAGAATGCAGAAGACATATCCTGGATGTCACTTCTTCACTAAACTGCATGACATAACTAATGTTGATGGGTGGGAAATTCCATCGTTTATTTGGAAGCTCTGTCTGGATTAATGATTAGGATTGCCAGGGGATGAGTCTGTGGCGGTAACGGAACGAACCGTTTTTCAGTCTATACCTGCCTCTTGAAGTCCCGAAGATGAATTAGTGTGGACATACCGTTAGCTTTCCAAATAACAAAGTCGTGCCTTCTCCGAGCTCGATTTTTAGATTCGCCACTGCTCACGAGGTAGATATATTTGCTTGCTCGTGTTACTAGTAATTCGACTGTCCAAAAAGCGGGCCTCCACCTGTGGGAACCACAGTTCGATAACCTCACCTCAAAACGGGGGAATTCGGATCGAGACACTGTCGATTGAACCATCATTAGGGGCTTCACTAGAGTTTTGGTCGGCACTTCATTCGCAACTTCGTTTGGCATATCATTGTCTTGCGCGAATGTTTTTGCTTCCGCTGTTGTCGACATTTTGGATCATAACCGATGTCGGTGGCTTCACAGCACAGGGGTTCTACTTGCTTGGGTACAAGGTTACTAAAAATTGAATGTACTTTTCTTTCCAATTTCAATTATTATGACACACAATCCAATTAGAAAAGCAAAATTTATTTTAAATAATATCGTACACATTTACAAGACATCCGAAATTCGGAAGTACCCACACATCGCAGATTATCTCATCCAATCTGGGAGGCATTTATGTAATTTTCCGTGGTTTCAAAAGTACATACATATATACTCCCTAGATTCCAGACAAATCGTTCAAATAACATAGTTAAATGAATTCTATGAATTGAGTAACTTAACCTTTAGAAAAGCTAATCGTTGCATAATTCATCTTAATTCCCACTAGAGACCCCCTTAAAATATTTCCTGTGTATTCAAACAAAACACACTTCTACGCCAGTAATTGGAAGGTCGTTATTAAATGCCATCGACTGAAATATCCACTCAAATAGACGGGCAATTAATGTCGCTTATATAGCCTTATGAAAGCATTCAACAAAAGCGAATTCCCACGCCAAAGTATGCTAAATTGCTCCTCGATTCGATTCAGCCGATAAATTATGTATTAGTAGTACTAGCAGCCACATCATTTCAAGGATTCAGGGCGGTAATCGATCTTCTGTACACGCCCTGATCCTTATTGGTTCTAGTTAGGAGCTACCGACTACCGTTTTTGTTCTGTTTTCCTTTGAGTATGGGTTCAAGTGTACTTTAATTAGCAATATTTATTGAAATTATGGCCATCGTTTCAATACAATCGTTGGTTTACCGTTCTCATTCGAAGCAGCAGCTACAATAATTATTATTTAAGTTGAAAATTCCAATAGAGTGTTAGAGGTGAGGCAAATGATTAATAATAATTTGTAATGTAGGGAATCGTGCGTAGGCATCATAATTTTCAATGGCTGCTAATTGGAAAGTAGGTAGGCTTTCGTCGGTATCATCAATTTGTGATGCAGATTAGCATCTTTAGAATTGGTTGACAGTCGGTGTGACAATTTAATTACCTAATTGGTCTGCACTTGAAAGATTTGTATTCTGGGAATGATAGTCTCGATTTGTTGACTTTCACAAAAAATAAATACATGAAGTATCTAAAGTTCAGTATTCTTTCACTTTGATATACTCTAAATATCTAATAGGGACCGATACCACATACTAACACGAACGCCCCCACTATATTCGAAAAGGTGGTAACGGTTTTATGAGGTATCGACTGTCAGTTGATTCGAGGGAGTTGCTCACTGTGGCGCTTTCAATAGCAGCGCGTCGGCTGCAAAATTGTAGAACGGAAAAATTTCTTATTGCGTCGTAAAAGGCGCGGAAAAAGTCGCGCTGCTCGTGACATTACACTTGCGTTTTTCCAACATAAGCAGCGGAAAGACGCGTTGCTTTCGCGTCGAAAAAATACTACTTTGCCTTAACCCCTAGCGGGGCATAGCGCGTCAACTACTCCTGCGAGCCATCGTACTCTGTTCTGGGCAATGGGACGCAACTCCCCAAAAGACTTACCCAGTGTCTGACACTCCTTTGCCACAGATCGACGCCATGTGATTCGAGGACCCCCTCTTGGTCGGCCTTGGTTGGAAATGGGGTTCCACTTCATGGCATGCAAAGCAATGCAGTTATCACTCTTCCGCAATGTGTGACTTATCCACTGTCATTTTCGCCTGCGTATCAATTCGTCGATTGGCATCTGACCCGTACGCCGACTTAGCTCTTCATTTGATATTGTTTCGGGCCAGAAAATTCTTAAAATTCGACGAAGACATGAGTTGACGAAAACTTGCAGTTTTCTGGTAACTCCTACGGAAACTTTCCATGTACTGCTCCCATACAAAAGCACTGATAGTACCAGGGAGCGAAACAGGCCCAGCTTGGTCTTGATGCTGAGATAACTGTCTGCCAGATTTTGGACAGCATGCCGTATGCGCGTTTAGCCTGGTTGATACGACGAGCGATGTCCTGCTCCGTACCACCATTTTCGACAACAATGCTACCTAGGTAGACGAAGTTGTCCACCTTCTCCACAGGCTGCCCATTAATAATGATGGCAATAGGTGTCGGATTTCTTTTTCGCAACGGCGGGCTAAGAACCTTAGTCTTGTTGGTATTAATCTTTAGCCCGACCTTGCTTGCCTGCCTCTCGAGATCTAACGCCATTGCGGACAGATCCATGATTTTGTGGGAGAGTAGGCATATGTCGTCAGCGTAGTCAAGATGTTGTAGATAAGATGTCAAAGTTCATTGAATTCCTCTGTCGAGTCCGGATAGGGATGCATGCAACACGTCGCCGATTACTATGAGGAATAGGATCGGTGAGAGGATGCATCCACTGCGAATCTCAAAGTCCCCCGACACCTTACCTTTATGCAAAACGCGACATTTCGCGCCGTCATAGGTTGCCTTAATAATAGCCACAAGCTTCTCAGGGATGCCTCTCCTGCGCAAGGCCGCCCATATAGAATCCCGGTTCACACTATCGAAAGCCTTTTCAAAATCGATGAAAAACAAGTGAAGCGGAGAATCGTTTTCAGCGCATTGCTCGATGATGATTCGCAAGGTGTTAATGTGATCGACACAGGAGAATCCGGATTGAAAACCAGCCTGCTCTTCATCAATTGTGCTTTCTAAGTGGGCCTTTAGTCTTTCCAGGACGATTTTAGCTATTATCTTGGCAACGGCAGGAAGCACACAAATGCCTCTCCAATTATTACAGTCTGTGAGTCTGCCCTTCTTTGGAAGTTTGATGATCAAACTTTCCTTCCACTCAGTGGGAAAGGTCTCTGTATTCCACGCTTTATCAACAAGTGGGTGCAGCAAATCGGCAGTTACGCTTGGCGCTGCTTGATAAAGTTCGGCAGGGATACCGTCAAGTCCGGCGTCGAAAAAATGCAAGTGTAATTAAAGCCTTATTTTTAAAGATGAGTGAATGAAAAGAACTTACATCTCTCAATTGCTCTAACCCCTTGTGGAGCATAGCGCGTCAACTGTTCCATGTGGCCCAGTTGACGTTTCGACGGCATAACCTGGTTTCGGAGAAAAGTTTGCCGTGTGCGCGGGCTCCAATACCTTTAACTTTTCTCCAAACAACGATATGACCCTTAACCCATATAATCCAAATTTAATTATAAGTTAGATGCAATGCTCCTAATGCGTTTACAACTACAAACTACATTCATTTATGTTCATTGACGTAATTACGAGTATATTGCTCATATAGCGAGTTTCAGTGGCTTTTATCTTAATGCTAACATTATCCGCCATCGTACTCGTTTCAGTTATCTCCATTCTGCGGTCCATAATCATGCACTACACTATAATCCTTGAAAGTTTCAGATATTTAGGTGGAATGCCGGATGATCCCTTCATTTAATGCTGGACGTTTGCATGTTTTTGTGAAATTATTTGTAAAACATTGCTGCATCACAAATGAGATGATGGTGTGTTGCCAGATGTGTAAAAAACTAATTCGGTCTCCCCTAGGGGCGACCGGTAGCTCAGTGCGTAGAGACGTCAGTCTTATGTCTGACTTCGGTCGTTACGGGTTCAAGTCCCGTCAACTGCGTTCGTGGCCATGGATGTTGTCTTCCCCTGTGGTGCGGGGCGTAATAATATGCCACAATATTTCCCTACTTGTTGCAGGTAGGCGTTCAAATGTGAGCAGGAGGTGCATGCTGGCAACGTGCATTGTCCAAAACTGATTTATGCCAACGAAATGTCAGCTACGCCACATGGAATAGTTGACGCGCTGTGCGTTGGTTAGGGCAAATGAGTAATGAACCCCCATGGATGCCACAAGGCTCCATATTTAGGGGGTTACTCTTCTGGGAGTAACAAAAAGCCAATGAAGAATCACCACAGAAAATAAGAATTTCAGCGGACTTAGGGGTTGATGTAGAAAATTGTTTTTATAGCATTATGAATGTTTTTGGTTTCTTATATCATGCTTCAAGAAACCTTGAAGGACCAGAATTTTGTGGGAATAGCTTTTTGCGATACTAGTCTCTTAAATTATGGCTAAAGAATAATTTAAGCAACCCTAGATACATAATTTGCTGAATCGACTTTCTTGTGATGCAGGTGTCTTTTATCATTTTTAAAGCATGCTTTAGGAAACTAATATCAAAGAGAGCCAATTAAAAATGATTGGTGTCTTATATCATCCTTTAAATATTCCATAAAAAACCTGAACTGTTTCGAAAATTTGACACTTCGGAGATGTTTCTTAAAGCACGATTAGAGAACGATATACAATAAGAACATCGCATAAAGACAATCCAGTCTTAAATCCTTATATTGGAAAATGCTGCTAAGTATAGTAGGACACATAGTACTCGTATATATTAGTAGTATATAGTATGACACATAGCGATGGTATTGTATGAAAGCAGTGTGGCGTATAGTGGAAGGTGCTGGCTGGACTATGGAATGGGTTCAAAGTCCGATCAGTGTAAAAAAGATTAAATTTCTTTCACTCTGCCTGTCATTCTCTCTAAATATGTCATTACAGATTAACAATTTATCGAATATATTGTAATTGCGATGGATTTTTTTCTAGAAGGTTAAAATAAAAAGAAGCAAATAACCCGATAGAGAGACTCCAACATAAAATACTGTTGGGTAGGAATTTTTTTGCTAATTTATAACTTTCTTATATCTTTCATATATCGTTCGTTCGGACTCTTGTATATCATGATTTAAGTATGAATAAAGATACATTTAAGCAAAAAAGGGTCCTTTTTGTTTTTATATCGTTCTAATATCATTCTTTAACCGACATTTAATCGCAAGCATAATTCTTCTAGAGATGTATAAGCAGCAATTAAGAGAGTTTGCGGCTAGCTGGGAATGTTTTGAGGCGCCAGCCTGGTGTCTCATCATACCGGTTCCATGAGACTGAGTCCCTCCGTGGACATGATTGTTTCTGTTGCCTTTCTCTCGTGGCGTAGAGTGTTCCCGGCTTGTTGCGGAATGTGGCTAAATAGGCAGCATATGTATGCTAGCAACATGCATCGTCCGAAACTAGTTATATGGTAACAAAATGACAACAAGAAGGTGTAGCCGAAGTGCTATCCACATCCAGGGATTAAGGCAAACAGCTTTCTACCCATAGTTTCATATATCAAGATATAAGCTTCAAATGACGTGACGTAATACGATCTTGGTACTCACACTCAATTGCCCTAACCCCTTGTGGGGCATAGCGCGTCAACTGTTCCATATGGCCCAGTTGACGTTTCGTTGGCATAAACTAGCTTCTGAGAATGCAGTTGCCAGCATGCACCTCCTGCTCCCCCATTTAGCCGCCTACCTGCGACAGGTCGGGAGATGCTGTAACTTATTATTACGCCCTGCACCACAGGGAGAAGACAACATAAACATCCATGGCTGCGAGTGTCGTCGTGGACGGGACTCGAACATGAAACGCCGGTAGTCAGACATGAGACTGATGCCTCTACGCACTGGGCTGCCGGTCGCCGAAAAAATTCTGATTGCTGAAATGAGAGAAGACGCGGGTAGGGAAAATTTAATTACAGCAAGTCGATTTTGTGGGCTCCATTAAACATTTTTTTTATGCCCTTATAATGTCGTATCACGTGGTAGTGGGCGTTACAAATTAAAAAAGGCCTATCATAAATAAATGAATACCTGAACTAAATTTGTTCGCCCACTTTGGAACCCGGATCCTTTCGCCTTCTTATAATACAATACTCGTCCCAGTAGAACTTTAAAATTCGGTTACTTGCCTTATCGTTATCGTTCCACGAATTGGAAATATGATGTCCAATGTAATTATTTGAAAATGTCACTTGCCACATACTTGTAGGTTGCTGTGTAGGCACCGACCGGATTAAGGCCATAAAGGAGTTATTAAATCCCATTTGGGACACGACTTTATTGGGTGTGAATTGGGATCTGCTGGATGCTATTGTGTTCATCGGTTACATCTAGATTTTGAGGAGTCGTCATGCCCACCGATGCACCAAGCCGGATGACTGTGGCGAATGGCATCCCGAAGCCTAAATGGAATACTAAGGACGCTTAAGTGTGCCAAATGACATCGCTTGATGAATATTGCAATTAAATGAACCTACCTATATAATAAGCTTTTTATTTATTTTTATTTTTGACATGGATATGTTTTTGGGCAAGGGCTCTGAATAAATTGTTTTGTGTCACATAATTAACGTAGCGTAACGCTCAGATGGTAGATAGAATGGTCAATGGATAATTGAAATTGGACAATTGAAAACGATGGACGAAACATGGAAAATTGGGTTCTTTCGGTGGCGGTCTAGCTCTGGGTGTGGATGATAAAATGAAAACGAGAAATCTGGAAAGAAAATGGTATCGTCCGATTTCGGTGCAGTTTGGGTGGCGAATTGAAAATGGAAAATTGGTTGTAGTGTGCGCACCAAAAAAGCTTCGCAATTTGATGATCACATCTTTGATGACCTATGTTGACATTAATATACAATATTAGGTGCATTTAAAAAAAAAGAACAGGTTAGGGTAAGTCGGCTAGTTTGCATAGGGGAATCACATGAGGATACAGCCCCCACAAGGAATGCAATGACAACGGAGAACGACTAATCGACTTCGCATCCAGTAGGAACCTTTTCGTAACATGGTTTCCGCACAGACGAAACTTCCCTCCCAAAATCAGTGCGGTTGACAAACTCTTGAACGACGACGGCGCAGGCATATACGGCCGCCCTTGAAAAAAAAAATTGACACCTATGCTACACAACATCGGTAACATATGTAGGTGAACACGGGTTTTGGGAAAAACTTAAACGCTATATCAAGGAGGCTTGAGAGAAGGTGGGATATAAAGCCTTGCGAACGCGAAATGACTGGTTCGACAAAGAATGCCAAAAATCACTTGACGCAAAGAGCGAAGCTTACACACAATGTATCCAAAGTCAACTAGACCTAAGAGACAAAAATATGAAGAGCTACGGTGAATATCAAATATATAGGTATAGGTAATAACTAGACTTAAGAAATGAAAATTCTTTGACGAGCAGTTCCTGAACAATATTCATAACCTAGCTAATAGAAACACCAGACAAGCGTACACTAGTAAACACGATTAAGAATGGCTATCAACCCAGGACTAGCCCCTGTAAGGACAAGGATGTAAGCATCATCAGCGAAACCGCTAGCATCCCAGAAGATTGGCGCCGAAGCATCATCTGTCCCATCCACAAAAAAGGGAGATAAATTGCAGTATGAGATTCGAAGAGGCATCTCACTAGTTTGTACGTCTTACAAAATACTGTCGAAAATTCTGGAAACTAAAGCCGTGCGCTGAACGAATCATTGGCGAATATCAAGGCGGCCTCTGACCTGGCCGATCTATAACAGATCAGCTTTTCACTAAGATACTCCTTATTTCTCAATGTGACTAACAACTGAGTGTAAAGCACCGATCTTTGCTTACAATAGGCACGCTGTGAAGCATCATCAGGGTAGAGGACCAACTATGTATTATAATAGGTCTGCGATCCTTCAGGCGTGCGTGCGAACTTTTCCCCGCTTTTGAGATGAATATGACGTTGACTTTCATCCACATGAGAGGAGTGCAGACCAATTCCAGACATGTCTTAAATATGCATTCTAACCAAGGGACAACAAGATCCGCCGTGTGTTATATATCTGCCGGAATAATCTCATCTGGTCCAGCAGACTTAAAGGGCTTGAAGCTGGGTATCGCTGGATATCTTTATGCAATCAACATACGAAATTTCTCTGAATTGCCGATAAAATGGCCATCTAAATGTCGTGCGAGTAATTGCTATCGAGTGCTAGTCAGCCACCCCATTGACTCGTGCAGGTTTGAGTTGTTATTGTAATGCATGGTGATAGAACCTGCACCGGATAGAAGTTCAAAACAACACTCCTAATATTTTTGCCAAAACGGGAAAAGTTTCTGTCATTTTCAGATATGTTCCCTAGGAGGCCAGACTGCATCGAACGATGGTTACGTAGTAGGGGGCTTTATAACAAAAACAAACAGGTATTTTGCCATTCCGCACAATGTGTTACAGCTCTGGCTACTTACGAGGATTCTACAAAATAGAAATCCATTTTCCAACAAAATCAGCAAACTTTTCGACAATAGTCACTGCTCTTCGGGGACTATGACTTCATGATGACAATACCAAATGTATGGTAAAAGCACTCTCAATTTTCAACAGATAAAGTTTCCATCTAATGATATCTCGACAAGGATGCTCGTGCACAGGCTGACCATAGCAGAATTTGTTCATTGACATTTTCCGGAAAACAAAGATTTGCGCCTGGCGGGATTCCAAGTTAAACAAGTCCAGTGACCACGCTTAAAGTTGAAGCAAGTTCGTTTTCATTTCAGCAGAGATTCCACGACGTCCTTTTCTTTTTTGTTGATTTCCTATAGTCATATCCCCACGGTCACGATAAATTCAAATTTGTCCGATTCGGAAGGTTTGTTTTGTATTTATATATTATACATGTATAGTATGTCATTTACACGGTTCCCTAAACACGAAGCCTTCTGATGAATTAGGTATAATGCTTTTTTCCACAATTTCCTAAATGTTTATTGGTCGTAAATTAAAGTAGCACTTCAGTGGTCACGTTTAGACCGTGGATTTAAATGGAGTGATAACTTGGTCGTATTGGGGTTAGTACTAGTTCGTGGCGTATTTACACCGACCGGTATTAAATATGGCAAATGTCAGATGTTGCTGTGTCAGTTTGTCATTTCGGTTTGAAAAGTATTTTAGAAATATAAAGAGCCAGCAGTTTCTTGATAAAAGGGCTTTTATATCGCCGCCGATACTAGCAAAACAAACGTCAGCATCCATCTAATTCCAATTTTTCAGTCCAGTAACCGCATCGCAAGTGGAGCAAAAAGTTAGTCCCAATCTAACTAATTCGATACGTTTACATCGTGGTGAGCTCGCTGGGATTGGTTAATACTGGAACATAGTCGCGCGATATAAACGTAGTTAGTGTGTCCATTGAATTATTCAGGACAAAATATCTTTCTGCGCCCACAACTAACCATACACAACCCGACAATCGGCAATCAAAAGGTTGCAACAAGTGACCGCAACATGAATTCAAAACTCAGACAACAGGAGGAGGAGGAGGAATATTAGTGTTTCTACCCTTGTCACGCAATGGAACGATTTATGAACATGAAATGACCTCTGATATCCTTAATGATTTTAATGATTGTTTTTGATGTAGTGCAAATAACCAGTCTTATTTTAGCAAAAAAGGAAATCATCTGGTTTTTATATTTGAATAATTCCACTACCACTGCATAAAAAGTCAGCACGGATAATGGATTTGTTGAAGGGCGTTAATTTATGAAGATGGTGTAAATTATGATGGATAACCCCGACATGACGTGGCTTCTGAAGTCGTCGCTCTCAGCTAGGTTGTTTCTTACCCGAATCCAAGGCTTGACGTTAGTGTTCTGATTAATTGTTTATTTTTTTAGGACAAGTTGTTTGTCCATAATGGCTCTTGTTTTCTTACCATCGAAGCTTTCTTTTTCATGTACACGACTATGTAAAGGGCGAGCGGGAGCTCAGTGCGTAGAGGCGTCAATCTCATGTCTGAATACGGTCATTACGGGTTCAAGTCCCGTCCACGGCGTTTGTGTTGTCTTCCCTCTGTGTGGGGGGCGTAATAATAAGACACAACTTTTACCAACTTGTCGCAGGTAGGTGACTAATTGGAAGCAGGAGGTGCATGCTGGCAACGTGCATCATCTGAAACTGGTTTATGCCAACGAAACGTCAGCTAAGCCACGTAAAATAGTTGAAACGCTATGCCCCACTAGGTGTTAGGAGAAATGACTTCTATGAAAGAGGTATTCATTAGTGAATTTCCCTTTAGAACGAAAAGGCTTGTATGTTCGTCTTATGCATGCTGAAGTCGTCAATTAGCAGAAAAGCATCCCTCATAGGTTCTCCCAATTTTTCGTTTAATTCCCGTAGAAACTCGCAAAATTTCAAACTGTTGCAATTTCCATTAGAAATTAGTTTGAAGTGTTTCACTCCTTGACTATTCTATGCCAAGAGGAGTCAAACATTTCTCCCATTAACCGTTGGACTTGGAACTATTAGAACGGCTTATGAATGACGTTTTGAGCGAGCTCCGCTGCGGGAAAGATGAATATTGAGCCCCGATTCATCGATTAAAATTATTTTTACCGATTTTCGAAAATCCATGACCTACTCTCTAAAATGAGCAGCCTCCGCTTTTCGGTGCTGTCCCCCGAATTCATTTTGTCCAGCTCAACTGTGGCCGTAAACGACTAACGGATTATTCTTTCGGATCCTGGAATGTACGCTCCCTGAACAAACCGGGGGCCGAGAAGGCCCTTCTTCAACAGGTCGAAAAGTACAAACTGAGCATTACTGCAGTCCAGGATACAAATTGGCTTGGCAGCGAGATCAATGACAAGAAATCGCACACGCATTTTTAGAAGCAAACCATCGGGCCACAAGGAGTTTGGAGTAGCATTTATAGTGAACAATCACGTCAAGCCGCAAATTATTGACTTCAAACACATAAATGAATTCGCTTTAAGACTCGATTCTTCAATCTCTGGCTCATCAATGTGGACGCCCCCACTGAAGTCAAAGAAGACGCAATAAAAGACGAGTTCTACGCCCGCCTTGAGACTCTCTTCTACTCACTTCCAACAAACGACGTCAAAAAGCTGCTGGGAGACTTTAACGCCAAAGTCAGAAATGAAAGTTGCCGGGGGACCAATGGAGGCAACAGTCTCAATGAAAGATGTACCGACAACGGCCAGCGACTTATCGACTTCGCCTACAGTGGGAATCTGGTCGTAAGCTCTACATGTTTCCCACATCGACGCATTCACAAGCTGACCTGGAAATTTCCAGACGCACGTAATGTCAACTAAATTGATCACGTCCATATTCGCAAGAGATGGGCGTCCAGTGTAATAGATGTCCGCTCCTATCGAGGAGCAAACTGCGACTCAGATCATCACTTGGTGAAGACGATCAACAGATGTGGGACGACCGGTAGCGCAGTGTGTTGAGGCATCAGTCTCATGTTTGACCACCGGCGTTTCGGGTTCGAATCCCGTCCACGTCGACATTCGTGGCCATGGATGTGCAGGAGATGCATGCTGGCAACTGCATTCCCCGAAACCAGTGTATGCCAACGAAACGTCAACTGGGCCACATGGAACAGTTGACGCGCTAAGCCCCACAAGGGGTTAGGGCAATTGAGTAGTAGTACATAGTAGTAATCGAGAATAAAAATAAATAACTGGCGCAACAGTCCAATTTGAACCACGGCCTCGAGATGAGTTAGCATCATCTCATTTTCTAGATCGTGACGGTTTTTGTGCAGAGGTATGTGATCAGCAACACGCTCAACCGAGTTATTTACCCCATAATGGGTACTCATTTAGCAGCTGAGTGGGCTCATAGTCCGACACGTAAATCCCCGGAATCGAACCGGGGCCCAGTGCGTTGAAGGCGAACGTGCTAACCGTTGCGCCATCCGGACTATCGAGAATAAGCCCTCCCTAAATCTTTGCGGTTGATAAACTTCTGAGCGGTTCTACGGCGGTGGCGTATACTGCCGCCCTTGGGGAAAAACTACCGCCTATGCTACACAGCATCAGCAAGCAACACAGGCGTCTGTGGGTTCTGGGAGAACTCAAGGGTAACATTAAAGAGGTTGCAGAGAAGGTCGTGGGATATTAAGCCCGGCGAGCGCAAAATGACTGGTTCGACGAAGAATGTAAAAATTGACTTGACGTTAAAAACGAGGCCTATAAACAATGGACTCAGCGAGCAACCAGAACCAAAAGAGAAAAATATGACGAGCTGTGGCGAATATCGAATATAATAATCAGACGGAAGAAACGTAAATACTTTGACGAGCATTTGCTGAATATCAACGAAAACTTGGCTAATAGGAATACCTGACAAGCAAACAAACTAGTAAATGCAATTAAGAACGGCTATCAACCCAGGACTAGCCTCTGGTAAGGACAAGGGTGGAAACATCTCATCGACATCGATGGCATTAACAAACGATGGACCGCTTATTTTGAAGTACTTCTGAACCTACCATCTACCATCCGGACAAAAGAAGTTCTGAACGGTATCGTTGATCTAGGCCTACCCATACAACCCCTGAGAGTAGAGGAAGTTGATCTCGCGTTGCGGTCAGTAAACCGAAATAAAGCGCCGGGCACTAACGAGATTCCAGCTGAACTGCTAAAACTCGGTGGGAAGGGTCTAGTTAATGCCATACATCAATATGGGAGACGAGGTAATCCCACACGATTGGCGCAGAAGCATCATCTGTGCAATTCACAAAAAGCGAAATAAATTGCGGTGTGAGACTTATTGGGACATATCAAATTTTTTAGGACGTACAGACGTCCTAAAAAATTTTGACGAAAATTCTGGAAAATTTGCGCTAATTCGTGCGGTTTTCTCGAAAGGCACACCTTCACCGAGGGGGGAAACTTAGAATAGTCTTGATGGGTCATCTAAAACGATTAAGACAATAAAATCTTCACCAGGATTTTTTTTCCGAAATACTCCAGCATCTGCCCTATCCACCAAGTATGAGTATTTAAAGTTCAAAACATCTTTCAAATGTTTTTCCTATATTTCTTATGTGCAAAGAAGAAGATCGCTACTTGAAATAAACACAACATCTAAACATCCATATGTACACACGTATGCTAACACTCACACATTCTCTCTCTCTGAAAACATATTCTCGCAGCAAACAAAAAGCAGATCCTTAGGCAATTCATCCTTAACAGGAACATTGTTGGCTCTTTGCATTGTACTTGCTGGGCACTTTAGACTAAAGACCTCGTTGTGTGTGTTCTGACAATTTGTACACCTCCTTTCGGAGTGCTTAAAGTGATGATGCTTTAGGTACAAGTACCACTGACAGCAGAGCCTCTTTTGGTTATTTTTGTAGTGAAAAGTCCTTGACTAAGTCTTAAATATACACAATATTCAAATCGAATGGCAAAAATTCTAGCAAAAGTAAGCGAAAGATATTTCCCGCTAATTAACTATTCATAAATATTTTAGGACGGCCAAAAACAATGGTATTATGGACCATGCAAATGTATAAATTACTTGAAAAAGATACTTTAGCATTTTAGCTTTGAACTCGTTAAAATTCCACCAAAGTTTAAGAAATCTTTTGTTGTCATAGGTTGAATCACGCAAACTACGAGTGGAAAAGGACTTTTTGAAAAATATCAGACAACCCTTGCCCAAAGACTTTGTAGTCCAGTGAGCGGAGATTGGATTTACGAATTATTTCCCAATGGCTGATTTTTTACGGTATATAATCTGTAGGGGTCGGAGAATCAGAAAACGAATTTGTACTATTTGATCTAACCCCCGAGTGGGGCAGAGTGCGTTACGTTTTTTTAAGAGGCTCAGTTGACATTTCGTTAATATAAACTGGCTTGGGACGATGTACGTTTCTAGAACGCATCTCCTGCCTATTTAACCGCATACCTGCGATAAGTCGGGGAAAGTTCTGACTTAACTATTGTAATGCCGCACTTGACAGGGGGAACATAACACAAACAACGATGGCCACGTGGGGACTCTAACTCGCAAGGGCGACGGGATATCAGGCTGAAGCCTCAATACCCGCCAAAAATATTCGGCGGAAGGGTCCGGAAAGAGAGGATAACGAAGGTCCTTCGTCCCATTTCGTCATATTCTAACCCCTTCGTCTGAAATTTCCACTCGTTTTCTAACTCATCGACTCATTCAAGCTAGGCTTCACGATTTTACCCTGAACGTTGTCTTATGCTTCAAAATCAGTTTTTAGCTCGACCAAGCGTTTTATATGAGAATGTATTAGTGGAGCTGTCTCGCATTTACTTCCGACTCGGCTCAGTTTCCAGCTAAGCTTCACGGTTTTGTTCTGAATGCGGTTAGCGCCTTCGAAATAAGTTTTCATCTAAACTAGGCCTTATTTTTACTCTGGCATGAGTGGAGACTCTTGCATTTACTATCTTCAAGCTTAGCCCAATTTGCAGCTCGGCGTCACGCTTTTAGACGCGGCCTTACCATTTTACCTCCAACCATGTGCTAAAAATTACACAATAGAAAATTCAGCCGTAGGGAATTTAATTGTATTTGGCAACACCACAGGCAGAGCAATGCGAAGCCCCAGAGTGGTATGAAAGGGCAAGGAAGAAGAAGAAGGGAATTTAATAGTATTTCATGAAAATTTTTGGATAATTTTACTATACTATTGGTCACGTAAACGTCTTCAGTTCATTTTGCTTGTATTCCCGAAGGAGAGGGTATGAATAATTGCCGGTTAAGCATTTATTCTCATCCCTTTAATAAGAGATAAAGAAAAGAGGTACAAACTCCGGAAAACTCGAAAAGCATTGAAATTCAGGCAGCTAATGAAATCTCCTATATTATGACGAAATAAAGAGGCACAGGAATATTTAAGGAATTGTTGCTCGATACAAGTGTCTGGAGAATTCCAACGATGAAATATTGTATTGAGAAAATTGTAGGGTGAAATATTAGCTGACAAGTTAGTTTTAGGCTCTTTTATTAGACTAATGTAAGGGGAAATTCTACCTACTTAATGCTTTTATTGAGCTTACCGTAATTTGTATTTTAAGGCCGGCCATACACGTACCGGTATTAACAAGAGGTATACCTGAACAGTCATACCGGAGCATGTGTGTTGTCTTGCTATGATATATTTGGACCAGCATATGGTCCAAAATTGCAATTGACCGGAGAAGAATCCAAATTCTTCGATAAACCGGGGTGTATGTGTTCATATTTTAGTTGCAGTTTGACTTGTGTAGCATCATTGGGTTTATAGTTGTGGAGCAACAGTTCCATTTGATTACACCTGAACATCATAATAAGTTATGTAACGTATAAGTGTGAGAACACCGTATCAGACAAAACGTTTTTGACAAGAAAACAAGAAACGTTTCTCATTGCAGCACACACCAAGCAAAACATAGTGAAACAAAACAAAACGTTTTTTTTTTTGTTTTGTTTCATTTGGTGTGTGTTGAGATAAGACAAAATTGAACTTGCAACGACGTCCATAATCTGCGAAATTTTACATAAAATTACCAGCTATTAAGCAGAAACGAATTTTCGTTTCCGAAAGACAACTGGCCGTCTAGTGGCAACGAAACATGTCTTTCTGTTTTGTCTTGTCTTTTTGTTTCGTTTCATGCGGTGTGTGTTGCGGCTTTAGCAACGTATGCAATTACCTACAACGCCGTTTGTCTGAAACGAGTTTGTTTCATTCGGTGTGTGTTGATCATATTCAAAGACATGTATTATTGACAACCAGTCATAAAACGCATTGAGGCAAAAACGTTTGTTTCGTTTGGTGCCTGATAAAAAGCAATGGTTGGTTGTTTCTTGAGTCAAAACAAAACGTTTTGTCTTACGCGGTGTGTTTTCAGCCTAAGAAGATGGGTGACGGAAATGTCAAGCGAAGTTGACGTCTGGTTCCACGGTCAAGTGAAAGGCGGCAATTAAGGTTGTGGGTTTTTGTCTTTGCTTTTGATCGTTCCTGTACTTTACCATTTATGAATCAAGTGAAACGAAAAAATAAGAATAAAGTATAAGATCTTATAACGAGCCAGCCCGTGTTCACTACAGTCCAAATAAAAAGAAATAGAGAAGTGCGGATGCCGTTGAAATGTGTGACGTCAATTATAAAGAAATCATCCCCCAGAAACGGGTTCCTATACAGAGTAGATCCACCTCGGGGGGTTAAACACTTAGCTTAATGAATTAACTCATGATTGGCAATCCCATAGTGTGGCGTAGCCCTGAGCTCGAAGAGGCTTGGGCCGAACGAAAAGTAGAAGGTTGGGGTGGAGTTAAAGAGTGGACATCTTCTTCAGTCTTATCCAGTGTATGCTTTAGACATTATTTATTACAGAAAGAAAATAATCCAAATTATGTAACGAGAGGTATTGAGCTACTTATACGATACTATAATAAACTATTAGGATATTATTTTTACGAATAATATAACGAAGGAAAAAAAGAATTATTGCGTTCTGCACAACGGGTTAGTGACGCAAGGTCATCTAATTCGATTGGTTTACGGCACTACCCTTCTTATTCTGCAACACAGTCGATTTAGGGATCGAAAAAAGTATCATTAATTTTTTTTCTTTTTGACTCAACAAGGTCAGCTGCTAAGGCGTGGGGGGTGTAATCTACTGAAACCCGGATTAGACACGCTAAATATGTATTTAGGCTACAAAAAAAAACTTTATATTTACGCCAACCAAAAACAATTTTTTTTCCACGTATTGTTGCTCTTTCCTTTTTCTCAACTTATCAAAAGAATTTATTCAAAGACACTTCACCTTAGATGTTAAATAGTTGATTTTTCCTTTTCTCTTTTTTTTCCAGGTGAGTTCCTCAATCTGATATTTTACAAACCAAAAGAGTCATCATCATTCCCCATTACCTCCGTTGATTTCTTCCCGATGTTGGGTCTGTATCCGTTGATCACCGCGGTGTCTTTGATGTATTAGAGCTTCTTGTATCGATTGTCGTTCAAGGGCATGTTTAATAGCCTCTGTACCATGCTATGAAATGCTGCTATTTGTTGTTGGAGCGTATGCTGAGAGGTGCCCACAATCGATGTGTGTTTATTGGTTTGAAATAAAATATATGTCGAATTCTATCTTACTCTTGGTCCGCATTACCTTTAGGCCCAGGGATACTATCTCAATGTTGTTTTCAACCTTCATAGTGAACTTAATATTTCAATATACATATGTTGCTTATCGTCTCCAACATCTCATTGAGATGAATCCTAGGTATGATCGCACGGATATCATCGACATACCTGACCCAGAATTTTGGCATAACTCCTCGCTTTGCGATTTCCTCTTTGATGGATGCAGTAAATATTTGGCTTAATAGTGGGGACAAGGGGTTTCCCATCGCTGTTCCCGCAGTGATTCTGACTTTTCGTAAAAGTGAAGTAGTTTTCGGAAATGCATAGCTTGGCTAGCTGTTTGTATTTACTAGCCTTCTTTCGCCATTCGAATAATTTGCCGAACGTCGACAACCATTCCTCGAATTAATTTATCGCCTCCTTCACGGGGAAGCTTGGGAAATGTGCTTGGATTTCGAAAGATACGATAGTTGAGAGTGTAGCATGCGCACGGTGCAGGACGTGCACGGTGCAGCGGTCTCTTGTGTGGGTTCTGCTTGATATATTTTTTCAACTTCGCGTGAACGTGGAGCCATGAGAGATCATTCAATGGCTCCCCGTCCGCAAAAACTTTTCAAGATAGTAAAAAATCATGCTTTTTTATGTATATTTTTGTGATCTCCAATTTCGCCTGTGAAAGTTTTCTGCTAGGATTAATAATAATAAAAGCCAAAAACTAAGTATTTATACAGTTGTATAAGCCTGTGACGTAGGTATTCAGAGAGCCGACATGCGGAAGGCGATATCTTGTCTTCCTTGTATCATGATACAAGCTACTCAGCCTACGACACTGAATGAAGGAGAATTTATATTCGCAATGATTTCGCGCAACACGTTACTTGCTTTGTGTAGTTTTGGTTTGACCCTGACCCGGGGTAGAGACGGGTTCGGCTTCCTCAACTCCGCAATATTGTTCACGATACTGCTGCATTTCTTCAAGGCCTTTTCCACTCTTTTCTTAATAATTATCCCTTTTCACTTTGTATTCGATTCAACAATAAAAATATCTCATGTGGAATAAATAAATAAAAAATAAACCGAACATTAATTTGAGGCGATTCAAAAGCCAAATTTATGCGTTTTGGGGCATAAGCCCCATATTGCATAAGATGGAATAATCGTAGCTCATACGATGGTTTTTAGTTATTTACTTTCATTTCAGGATTCAGGAGGGCCTTTTGTGTGTGAAGGCGACTGTTGAGTTCGTACCTTCCACTATGAACGAAAGCAGATTTTGTGGGACGTTTATTCTTGCTGGATAGTGACCCGCGATGTTGTATGGGATTGATGTCATTTCCACATACATACATTGATCTTATCGAGTATCGCTTTTTATCGAAACTAATCGTATTTCATGTTTTCAACCATATTTAACTCGCCTTGGTCAACCTCATGAGGCTGAAAGCAAAAAGACTGAATTGCAATTTACTCGTATATTGAAACCTGAGCATCCTTTATACTCGTCCTGTACAAAAGGATGAAAACCAGCCAATGAAATGACGTTAAATTTCACCGAATCTTGCAAAAGCGCAAGTGGAAAATTTATGGATAATGGGTCCTGTGTGTAAGAACGTTTCACTCAATTTATCTTGTTTTACGGCTCTGCTGCGACTACTGCCATTCGTTTACACTGTGCATCTTCAGACAGACTTTTTGGGAAGGCATCAGCCAGAATTTTATGGATTCAATTCGATGGTTTGGAAAATTATCGAATCGTTCTCGACCAATGCAATTAGCAAGATTTATCTGAAATGATATATTTTATTGTGTTTATTTATTCAAGGGTGTAGTATTGTTGCTCTGTGAAAATTAGGGTTAAATATATTTTTGCCTATCAGTGACGGTGCATGAATTATTCATGTATAAAGATAATTTGAATTGCTAATATTTTCTTGTATTAAATTGGAGATATATTCGTATACGCACAATAGTGGACTTACCCTCTTCGAATCATCGTCGTGTCGCAACGACCCAACGCACAATTGAGTATTTGTACCAAAAACCCGGCCAAAATTACTAAATGCAATTTATCATGTGGAAATACATAAATAAGCAATTTCAGGTATTTTCAGAATTATAATTTAAAAAATAAAGAAAAAATAAATATAAATGTGAATAAAAGCTACAATTATAAATTAGTCATCGAAATGCACGACAGTGCGTCAATTTTATCTACCGGATTGAAAATATACCTATCACATTGACTAAATTTTACTTTTTGCTTAAGAAGGTAGTTTTGTCCTATCCATACAGCTCAAAATATCTTCAACAATATTTCAGGGCATTAGTCTCATCATCCCCATTAAGAAAATACCCATATTGGCTTGGTTTCACTTAATACCCAAGAAGGTCCTTTTGTCTCGACCAACGGAGTCAAAATGCCTTCAAAAGTGCTCCAGTGCATTGATCACATCACTCCTTGTCAGGCTGTTGGCTAGGTTTCGTGTCCATTTGACTTAATGCCCAAAAAGGTCCTGTTATCCTCACTCACACCCACCAGCAGCACCACCAAAACGTCATCGGGTTATGCTTAGAATCACGCAATCAAGTTATGTACCAAATTTGGTCGAAATCTGACCATGGTAAATGCCCGGAGGAGAGGTAGAAACTTTCTTAGAAAAGATTTAGGCGAGAAACTTTCTGAATTTAAAACACAAAAAGTACCGTTAGATAAGTTGGAAATCGAAAAATCCAGGCTATGCTAAGGGCTACCCAGAAAATCAACATACCAAATTAGATTGAGATCGGACAGCGGGAAGTGCCCGAACTAATTATTTGAATATATATGGGATGGGCTAAAAATGCGAAAATACGTAAAAGTTCAAACATGTGGGAAGATAAATGGGGGAAGAAGGGGGAACCAATTTTTTTTATAGTAATTTGAAGGGAATATTAAACATTGATGATGGTGACGGGGGCTATCCGCTCTTGCCCATCTGCTCTTGATGTACTGCTCGACCTACAGCCAATACACATCCACATAAAAGCACAAGCCAAAATGGCAACCCCGAAACTTGTAGCATGCGACGAGAATGTAAAGCTAAATCCCGCACAAATTAGCTGGCTTAATGAAAGTATTCTCACAACTATGCCATCTGATCATTTTGTGAGGGAAAGATCATGCAAGAAACGGTTTACCGCCGTTATACAGGGTGGCGCAAAAGAAACGAAGGGGTTTGAAAAGTCCATAATTCCTTTATTTTTGAATGAATCGAATTTCTTTTCTTTTTGTAGTACACTTCATAAATGGGGAATTTTGTTAATTTAAACGTGAAAAATAACATCGCGTAATTGGTGCCCATTTCCAGCTTCGCAAATTGCGCTCTTTCTAAACGTTTTCATTATTTTTTCAAGATTTCTGGAGGTATCGCTCGAATTTCTTCTCGAATAGTATTGTTTAGTTGGGGTATGGTCTGTGCCATATTCATATGCTATACACATACTCCAGACCATACTACAACTAAAAAATAATATTCGAGAAGAAATTTTAGCGATACCTCCTGAAATCTTGAAAAAATTCATAGAAAATATTTTAGAAAGAGCGCGACTATGCAAAGCTGAGGATGGGCACCACCTACGCAATTTTTTTTTCACGTTTAAATTAACGAAATTCTCCATTTATAAAGTATACTAAGAAAAAAAAAAGAAATTCGATTGATTCAAAAATAAAGGAACTATAGACTATTCAAACCCCTTCGTTTCTTTTGCGCCACCCTGTATATCACAGAGAACACTGGCAGGAGAAATATGCCAATCTGCCCCCTCGTATTATCATGTGATTCACGGATGGCTCGAAAACCAATGAAGGTACCGGGGCGGGCATTGTGAGTCCCTACCATCGGACTTTCATACCCATGGGCAAGTTTGCCACTGTCTTCCAGAGGAGGTGCACGCCATCGAGACATGTGCCGAGTTATGCCGGAAGATCGGCTAGGACAACAAGAACGTGGCTATATTCTCTGACAGCCAGGCGGCCATAAAAGCGCTCTCAAAAAGTACAGTAACATCTAGGATCGTAAATAGTTGCCTAAAAACACTACATAAAGTTGGCTCTCGGAACAGAGTAACTCTATTCTGGGTGCCTGGCCATGCTGGCATCAGTGGAAATGAACAGGCAGACGAAATGGCCAGAACACGGCCACTCCCTTCTGCGGACCGGAACCCTTTTACGGCATCCCAACCTGTACAATCATGAATCTCGTTAGAGACTGGGAACGCAATGAGGCTACCACCTATTGGGATAATCAACAAGGGTTGAGGCGGCCCAAGCTTTTCATCTCGGGCTACTCGGGCAGCAGATCGACTGAATTGCTAAAGTTAAACCGGAACAAGGTTAGAATCATCTGTGGTCTCCTGACTGGACACTCAGGCCTGAGAGGCCACTTGAACTATGGGGATTGTTCCTGACTCGAGCTGTCGCCTTTGCGGTGAAGAGGACGAGACTTCGACCCTATTATATACGATTGCGACATCTTAGTCTGGCGACGTAGAGATTGCTTCGGAGCCGCCTACCCGGAGGCTGATGATATTGCCTCGGCTTCATTATTCCTCTTGAGCAAATTTATTAATTAGCCCGATCAAACAGGTCTAGGCCTGTTACCAGACCCAGGGCTTTAGCATAATGGACCATTCGGCCTCTGTGCTATGAACCAACGCCCACCCTAGAATCTAATCTAATCTTTCATTGATGAATTTGAAGTCGATAACGTGCGGGTTGAGTTGATTGTTTACGTTCACGCAACTCCAAACTCTTTGTGTCCAGACGGTTTACCGCTTTTGAAAATTGTATGCGATTGTGATTTCTTGTCGTTGCTCTCGCTGCCAAGCCAACAAATTGGCTGCAGTAATGCTCAATTTGTATTTATCGACCTGTTGTAGAAGGGCCTCCTCGGCACCCGGTTTGTTCAGCGAGCGTATATTCCAGGATCCGAAACAATACTCGTAATCCGTTAGTCGTTTGCGTGTTCGCCGTTGTTGATCCGTCTTTTGCAAGGTATCTTTACATGGAGCTGTTTTCACAAGGATGGGCCCATCGCTAACCCTATTCAGGGGTGGCCTTGGTGATAGCTGCACCAGCTGCATCGTTATGAACCACGTGCCAGAGCTCACACAACTGCGTTGCAGATTGACTACGTGAATCATGCCACTCTAATGACCTGAGATGCTTAGGTGTAATTCAGCCAGTCAGGTTACAGCTATTAGCCTCGCCGGAGTGCAGCCGCATGCTTAAACGCATGTTGAGAGGACGCATCAGAGGAGCAAGGCTAAGAGGAACACGGAGACCTCCTTGGGAAAACTGAGTGTTGACGCTTAACATGGAGGAGTCGGTCACTCGACCGAGAAAATTGAAGGAAAGCGATCGAGACGACTAAGGACCGACGTCGGATTGTCGAGCCACAATTATGATGATATTAGATTTAGAATTTACATTATTGACCCCTTATAAAAATTTTCTTAGGGTAAGGTGGCTATGATAATATGTATTTTGCCGTAAATTAAAATTACCTTGAAAATATGTAGTTTTCTATTTATTGCACCATAAAATTCAAACTAGAGCGAAACTATTGTGCGTGCTATCAGGACAAGAGATTTCGAATTTTCACTACTGCCACGCCGCTTAAAGTACTTTTTCGCTCCAGACATTGTTCCAAGCTTATTATTCACTTCAGGATTACAGATTTGGCAAATACATTTGCATGCACCTACCATTCCAGCGAAACAGTTTGATATTACCATGCAAAAGAGACCGAGTCGAAATTCCATTAAAGGATTGTTTTTGCAACAAACAAACGTTCGACATTCCGAACAGCTCCACTGCCATGTCGACCCATTGGCATACATAAATTTTAGAATAAAATGAATATTTGCTTAGTCAAACGAGTTACCTGAATTTGCATGTAAAGTGCAGGATACACAATGTGTCCCAGTCACCAACACGGCCAATAAATACTTGTTCAGAAGCTGTTGTTGTGCTGCTAAAGCTGATACAATTCAAGATCTTTTGCACTCCAAACGGCAGTAAAGCATTATTCTCTTAGGTCATGGCACAGCCATAGTGGATGTGAACGAATGTCCTGATGAAGAATTCTTTAAGGCAAATATAGATATGTACGAGCTCACCACAATGTATAAACGAGTGCGAGTATGTTCATTCGATAAAGTGAGAGAGGATAAATATGAATGAAAATTGTCCTTGCTGGGGCTGGCAAGGCATCTGTGTTTCGTCATCTCAATGGAGGGAACCATGCAGATGTTTTATTGTATAACTCGTACACGCTTTTTAGTTTTCCATGTTTCGCCAGAAGCTTCATGACAGAAATATTGTTTGCAGAAATTTGATAATACTAATAGGTTCATTCCCGTCGGGGAGTTTTTGCTATGACAATGAGTAGGATAGTCATTCAATTACATTGTTATTATTGTTTTTCTGTAGCTTCTTTGTGGATTATCCTTCCGTAAAGTTGCATGACATTCAAAATTTAACTTATTGTTGTAGTTTTATGAACATTTTTCGTTATTGTACATTTAGCATTATGCCTTGGATAAGGCCTGACTCACCGGTTGCGACTGATTTTTGCCTATTAGTTGGGACGGTAAGCGACATAGAGTGATGGAAAAAAAAGTTGCCTAAGCTATCTTATTCCCTTTTTCGCAAAAAATCTTTGAAGTAGTTGGAGTGATGGTGTTTTATTGGTTCAAGTTATAACAAAATATGTGTATCCTGTCTAGAAATAGTGAAAAAAATGTAAAGAAATTCACTCTTTTGGTAATAATAGCGTAATAAGCAGAAAAATGCATTCGGGTTAAAAAATAGGAAAAGGTAATACTTTTGTAGTCTGTTAAATTTCAACAAATTAAACTCGAAACATGTGTTCCTACTGCAGTTCTTTTATTTTTAACAAATACGTATGTATTTCGGAAGCGACTTACTTCCTTCTTCTGTGTTTATGTTTGTAAAGTACTATAGCTCATGACAAGTGTTTATATAGTATAATACAATATTATTATATCTTAATTACCTGATAATCTAATCTTACCTCTATTGATGTAATCCATATAAAAGCTTCATTCAATCTACCAGCATGAAATCGCATACTACTTTGCCTTAGCCCCTGTACTTAAGCAAGTATGCCGGATTTTTACCGACTAAATCCAAAAACACCTCCTCCACCGTTCCCCCTGCGGGACTACCTTTCGGCATTACTTCGCAGGGATGGCTCTGGCTGATCAGCCGTTACAGTTTGCCGACTTACGTCTGGCTTCTTCTTTTTGGAGCTCTTTGTGGATAATGCATACCGTCCGGCTCACTGCACTGCGTCCCAGTCTTGTTGTGATCGCAGCATTAAATTCTCCAGGTTCTGTGGGTTTATGACACTCCCCAGATCCGCCTGTAGTTGTTCACGGTTCCCAAAAAATCTGGGGCAGTCAAACAACACGTGTTTGGCGTCCTTCGCAACTCCCTTGCATCTTGGACAATCTGGTGAATCGTCCAGCTTGAACCTGTGCAAATATCGCCGGTATCCGCCATGACTCGTAAGAAACTGGGTCAGATAGTGGTTCACCTCACCGTGCTTCCGGTTTACCTACTTCCCGATATCCGGGATGAGAGTATGCGTCCAGCGACCGGTTGAAGCCTGCTCCCATCGCTGCTGCCACTCTCTCAGAGACTTGTTCCTTTCCATGACTTTCGGCTCCTTTGACATCTCTGATGTTTCCAGACATCGACCACGGTACATTCTTCTTGTTTCGTCAATCAAGATCTCCACTGGGATCATTCCAGCGACGACATAGATGGCTTCGTGCGAAGTAGTTCTGTATGCACAGCATACTGTCAATGCGCACCTTCGGTAAACCGAGCTAATTTGCCTGATATTACGAGTGTATCTCAGAGCACTGGCCCAAATCGGTGAGGTATACAGCAGAATAGATGTTATCACCCTAGATAACAGAAGCCTCCTGCTTGGACCGCTTATATTCGGCATAATTCTTGCCAAGGCCACGGTGGCTGACGCTGCCTTCTAGCATACATACTTCAAGTGCTCTCCAAAGCTCAGTCTCGCATCGATCATAAACCCCAGGTGCCTAATGACTGGCCTAGAAGTTATAACGCTGCTTCCGACTCTGATCTTCAGAGAAGTCTTTTTTCTGCGCTTACTGATAAGAACAGCTTCCGTTTTTTGCTCGGCGAGCTCCAATCCAACTGTTTACAACCACAACTTAATAGTTGTGATCGCCTCGCTGGCATACATTTCGACATAGCCCGGGTCTTTTGTGACGACGACCACCGCGATATCATCTGCAAACCCGACTATCGTTACCTCTTTAGGCATCGGGTGGTTCAAGAACGAATCCCTGTGGAACGCCCGCTGTTACCGTGTACTCGTAAGTTCCCTCGCTAGTATCATACTGCGGAACACGATATGAAAGGTAGCTCTTGATTATTCCAACTAGGTAGTCCGGCACACCCATATTTTGCAGTGCGGCATGAATGCACCCCCAGTTTGCGGAATTGAACGCGTTCTTCACATTCTTAATGAATCCCTTGCCAAGTTGGTAACCATCATAATTGCGTCCAATGTAGATCTCGCGCGTTTGAAGCCATACTGTCGATCCGACAGACCCCCTTTTTCTTCCACCACCTCAGACAGTCGGTTAAAGATTATCCGCTCGAAGATTTTTCCCGTAGTGTCGAGCAGGCAGATTGGGCGGTATGAATTTGGTTCTCCAGGTTGCTTGTTTGGTTTGGGTAGCAGTACCAATTTTTGCTTTTTCCATGGTTTTGGAAATATCCGTTCCGACAAGCAAGTTCCGAATGCGTCGCTGAACTTCTCTGGTATTGTTCGAATTGCCACCTTTAACGCCTTATTTGGTACCCCATCCGGGCCTGGCGCTTTACCGTCCTCAAATATGGATGCGGCTTGGAGTAGTTCATTCGCCGTTATGGCAGGTATGTCCTCGTCGGCCAATGTTGGACTCTGTCCCATGGGTTCCAGTTCGTGTTGAGGGAATAAAATCGAGACAATATTTTCCAACATAATGGGACATTTTAGTTGGGGTGCTTTCTGCCCTATTTTCTTCATCACCACCCTATAAGCCGTTCCCCACGAGTTTATATCCGCGTCGTCGCAAAACGTCACATGCTATCGCTAAGTGTTTTGCGATCTGCGCGGTCCTTTGTTCCGCCGGTTCTTCGATGGGCCCGCTCTGAAGTAAGACCTCCTTGAAGGCTGCTTCATCGAAGCTTTTAATGGACCATCCCCGTGTCGGGGCTCTTACTTGTACTCGGCGTGTCCCTCTTGCTATTGTAATGAAGATTGTCTGGTGGTCACTCCACGGTTGGTGCCAAAGAGCTACTGATAAACGTTAGGTAAAATAATAGAGCCTGCACTTCCTTTCTTGAAGATATTGCTACCACCTGAGTTCATTTGGACGACATCTAGCTGTGAAAAGACGTCGAGAAATGCCCGCCCTTGGGCATTTGTATCTCGGCTGCCCCATTCTGTTGCTAACGCGTTAAAGTTTCCTGCAATTATCACCGGGCTGTGTATACTCGCGTCATGCACCAATCCGTCTAGCAATC
The DNA here is from genome assembly GCA_964017055.1 of Chloromyia formosa. Classification (NCBI taxonomy): domain Eukaryota; kingdom Metazoa; phylum Arthropoda; class Insecta; order Diptera; family Stratiomyidae; genus Chloromyia; species Chloromyia formosa. The sequence continues at coordinate 80,950,499 of OZ024817.1, forward strand.
TTTAAAATTCTGCCAGATCCAGTCGTGGTGGAGCATAGCAGCTGTACACGTGGATACCGTTGATCTTCGCCCTTAAGACGCCGCTCATCGATTCTGACATGCCTTGCTGGAAAGCATGATTTCCACACGTCCAAATGGCTGTTTGCTTATCTGCGACCCAAATCGAGCTACCGAAATTTTTATACTGGTCGCAGATAATTGCCACATCGACTCCTTTCACCCTGGTAGTCTGCGATAGCAGATCCTGTGCCGCCCGTCAATGGTTTAGATTTAACTGCACGAACTTCATTTACGGGTTTGCTTTAGCGCCTCTCGATATGCCGGGACAGATCCATGATTTTGTCGGAGAGTAGGCATATGTCGTCAGCGTAGTCAAAATGTCAAAGTCCATTGAATTCCTCTGTCGAGTCCGGATAGGGCTGCATGCAACACATCGCCGATCACTATGAGGAATAGGATCGGTGAGAGGATGCACCCCTGCTGAACTCTACTACGAATCTCAAAGTCCCCCGACACCTTACCTTTATGCAGAACGCGACATTTCGCGCCGTCCCAAAATTTACTTAATTTTACTTTTACTGACCTGCAATTTGTCTGGGCCTGTCATACATTTCCATACATATGGTTTTAGCAATTATAAGTTTGAAATTGAGCCAAATATAATTTCTGCTAAGAAACATTTTCATATATCCTAAATTATCAATACATATTTTACATATCTACGAATACTCACATGCCATACTATCATATATACCTGTATGAAAACGATACCATCATTTATTAAAAGTGGTACGAGTATTCCCTCGTGATTATGACTTTGTCCACGGGTTTAAAAACACAAATTGATATGGTAAACATAAACGATACACAGTTTGATGTATTTTTACCTTTTATTGCGTGCGTTCTGCTATAGGCAAAGCCTTAAATACAAAGCACAAAACGTACACCATACTCGTATTACTCCTTGTTTAATATTTAACCCAGCGACTCTTGCCGTATTCTGAGCATTGTTATCACTGACTTGAATACCAAGCAAAACAAACTGAATATTAAATTTCGTTTTATTTTTTATTCTGATTGCCTTTGTAATTGAATTTCCACAAGTTACAAACATTTTTGACCAAGGACCTAGGCGTTTTGTTTGACTTTTGACTTTAATTTTGTTGTCAGTGGGAGTTTTTGTTTAAAGTAATGAATTCAACGGAATTTTGAATTAAAACGAAATTTTTGTGAAACAGAAACTTCAAAGAAGTTGCATTGTCAGTCAGTGTGTTTATTACTGAAACTCAATTCAATTTCGTTATTATCCAGGCGCGGATCCAAAGTGTGAAAAAAGGCTAGGCTCGAGCTCCTACCTACTTCAGCGAGAGAAAAGAAATTAGTAGCAGAAAGATCCATCATCCGATCATTTTTTTTGACCAATAAACTGGTGCAAAACTACAGAGTCTACTAGTCCCTTCCCTACATCGGGGACCTCAGCATCGTGTTTGTAGACAACTTCAGTTATATGGGTAGGAACCTGTCAATGAGCGCCAGCGAAACAGAAACAGCGAAATTAAACGTCATATATAGCTTGCACATAAGCCAACTTTCTCGGTTCTTCCAATAATGAGATCGAAGCATGTGAACAGAAATAAGAAAGCTCCACGTTACACACCACCTATGAAATCCTATGGCTGAGAAATATGGATTCTGACCCAATCCTCCGATACCTTGCTGAATACATTTGTACGGAAGGTGTGGATGGCGCATCCGGTACAACTAACAATAAGTGGATGTTCACACTGCGTGCGATGCCGAGCCGGGTCGAGCGATGCGATGCAATGTGATGGGTTTTCACATTGCACGCCATGCGATGCCGAGCCGAACAATGGCTTGCGATTCGATGCCGATCAGAGCGATGGCTTGCGATGCAATGATGATCCGGGATGTTCACTGCACGCAATGATGGAGAGTAGAGACCAATTTAGTTCAAGAAATAGAATCTGTTCGACATCATGTCGTTTCTGCTTGACCCAGTAAATTTATTTCTGTTTGAAAACAGTGCTCTAAAAATGGAAGGGCGTCGCCATTGGGTGCATCCCATTAATGAAGAAAGGCCCAGTGTTGGTGAATTTCATCATCTCTTCCGCGACCTCAGACGAGATGAAGAAAGGTTTTGGAGTTACTTCCGTATGAGCACTACCACGTTCGATTACATAGTAGCGTCAATTTCGAGCGGCGCACCGCTGTGTATAAACGCAAAAAGCGGCAGCCGCGGCGGCTTTAGGACGATGAATGTATAAACCGCTCGACTCGCCGTTGCGGCCACCGCCGCGGTTTGTGGAGCGGCGAGATTGCATTTGAATTCAGTGTAAGAGCCAGTACACATGGACGTCCAAATGACGCCGGACGTCGCGTCACTTAAGCTAATCCCTCTTTGATACCTATCTGCATTTCAATTCACATGATGCGATAGGACGCAGCTTCACTCTGTATCATATAAGCCGGGCCACATAATAGCGAACCTGAATTTACAATTTAAGTTATTTTTAGTTTTAAATAAACTGTTTTTTTGGCCATAACTTCTAAAATATAAGGAATTTCGCATTTTTGACACCATTTTCACCCCCCTTTACAAACTCCCATCCGGGCTGAGGAGCATCCATCCCCACTATTTTTTTTTTTCAAAATTAATTGTCAATTGTAGTGGTCACGATTAACAATTAATTAATTGGCACTTAAAAGTGATCCTCAAGCAAATGGTTTAAGAAACATCATACAAATCAGACATTGTGACCGTGTCCGTATTCCGGGTTCGAATGTATATTGATATGCGGACGCGTGAAGTGTCGCAGATAGGAGCAGAAACCAGCGTCATCCCAGATAGCTATCGCGGCAGCAAAATGCTATCGGATAGCTTCATATCTGCGGCCATGTGCATCGCTTCATTGCCCGTAATGTATTTCTTCCTATCCGATTGAAAGTGACGCAGCGTCAGGCGTCATTTGGTCGTCCATGTGCACCAGCACTAAATATGTAAACCGCCGCTTCTGCTCTATGCCTTTATACGCAGCGGTGTCCGCTGCTCAAACCGCTTGTGAAACCACGCCTTCTAAACGCGACCTTATTAAGGTGGTAATAACCTTTCATTTGAGCCATACTGAATCAAAACCGGAGTCCAAAGCGTATATACCCTAGACTTGTACAGACCTAGTTGTGATACCAAAACTTCCAACTGGCAACGGCCATATGCATTAAAAGTGAATTTCCCATATGGTCGGTTTGAGCTGTGGGCGTGGATCCAATGAAAAATTTCATCGTTCATCCATTCGAATTTTGGATATTTACATTTGAACTAACGTTTATAGGGAAGGTTGCCGTTCATTCAATAGGATCTTGCCCATTCTCAAAATCAACTAACCAACCCACACTATAAATATTTGTCGCATTTTGCAAGTCGCTAGCATCATTGCATCGAAAGTTATCGCTCATTTGAAGTTTCATTTGTAGGGGACGTAGGGGTTGCTTGGGACAGAGCTTGGTCATTTCCAATACCAACCAACTAAATCTAAATCCAAACATTTGAACCAAATTTCAAGTCGCTAGCTTCATTCTATCGAAAGTTATCGCTCATTTGAAATTTCATCTGTAGGGGAGGTAGGGGTTCTTTCGGTCGGATCTTGCCCATTTTCAATACCAACCAACTAGGTCATGCTACAAACATTCGACCAAAATTTCAAGTTTCCAAATTCATTCCATCGAAAGTTATCGTGCAAACGGACAGACAGACAGACAGGCATGGCTAAATCGAATCAGGCGGTGACCCTCATAATTTCCATGTATACACTGCCACACCGCCGCGCCGAAGCCTCCTCCTCCTTTAAGGCGTTACAAATTTTCTGCGTGACAAAAACAATATACCCTATCCTAAAAGTCTAGGATATAAAAGCAGGCATATATGAATTTTTTTCAGTGTGATCTGATACATCAAATATTACTTTACAGCTCGTACTTGCACCATACTGGCTCCATGGAGCTTCACATCGCAAAGCATCGCAAAGCCCATTAAATTCCATCGCACCAAATCAGCAGCCGGAACTCGCACGAAAAAGCAAAATTGTTTGTGATAATATCGGGCCATCGCTCGGCTTGGAATCGCATCGCGCGCAATATGTACACTTAAAGCGTGATTCCATTTAAAATTGAAGACTTTACATTTTCTTGCTTTAACCGCTTGTAATTGCATTGCATCGCTTGACCCGGTTCGGCTCGGCATCGCACGCAGTGTGAACATCCATGAAGTGTCTGGCAGTGTTGATTATTAACTTTTAACAAAATTCTGTAAAACATACGTAAAAATCAGCACTCAGACAGAAAAATTAATAATGTTTTTACGTACCTTTGGCACCTGGAAACTGTAAATTGGCCGTCGGCCCAAGCTAGCAGTTATGCATATATTCAAAGTAGTACATACTAAGCTAACACTACTCTATCCCACACTGTTTTTTACTTAGAAAATAACTAACGTCTGGGGACCCTGGGATCTTGGACTGTGAGTTCCACAGCCTTTACGATCAGCTGAAAGTTTCGAAAATCATCAGATTGATGTGGATACACTTTCGAAGTTGGAGGACACGGTCATTTGACCGAGACAATTGGAGAAAACTATTCGGACGGCCAAGGTCCGACGACGCAATATGGCGCGGCGGGCTAGGAACTATTGTTTTGTTGGTGTTAATTTTTAGTTCAACCGTGCTTGCCTGCATTCTAAGATCTACATAGAGCCAATTGTGCTTTCTTAATGGTCCTTTAGACATTCCCAGATAATTTTATCTGTTATTTTGCAACCACAATCTATAAAGCTTCAACTTTTTTTTGGAAATTTCATTCAGTGCGTCCTATGTTTTGTCAACAATTTGGTACAGCAACTCAGTAGTTATGCTTGGCGCTGCTTGATTAATTGCGGCACAAATGCTTGTCCAGTTAGGCGGTCTCACCTCGTTTAAGTGCAATGATTGCGGCGTCTTTTATCTCTTCAGTCAGGGCAGTGGACGGTATACGCGTATTTTGATGACCAGCTGAATTATCTAAACTACGCTAGATTTTTATTTTATTTTTCATTTTTTTCTGGGAAGCAAAATGCATTGGGTTCCCAAAGTCCCATACCAGGTGGGCCCCTCATTTCTACATATTTTGCTGTTTGATCCTTATTCTTTAACAAATTCAACTAAAGACTTGAAATATGGTATGGGTCTTTCAAATGAGACCTTAAAATTAGGCTTATTAAGAAATGCGGTCGGGTTGAAGCCACGCCTATGTCTCAAACAAAGTTTTCCATCGACAGTGCCACTGTGAATGCAAATATTTTAGTAATTTCCGAATTAATTGTGACTAGAGTATGACATTTCAAGTAATACGAGAATACATACATATATTTAGGGGTGCGATTTAACAACACCTACATAAATATCACCTTCCGTTGAAAATGTGTCGTTGTTCGTCGTTGGAATCAATTCTTTTGAGCGAGTGAGTACATCGGCTCGGGAAATATCAGTAAAGCAAAGGCGAACTGACAAGTGATCCTGATCATATCACCTCTTCGCCCTCGTTAAAGTGGTCCTGAAAAATGAATTGCCTTCACCCACTTCTTATCCCATATTCCAAATTTAAATACTTTAGTATGTTAACTTTGTTGACATTCCCCAAGGACAACGAGAACGATATTGGCATGAAGTACAAGTTTCTAGGAAGCGATGAAACTATCTCTAATCATTTCTAAGTAAATAATTCTGCACGGCTACTTATCTAATTATGCTTCAAAATCAAATTTAATGCCAACGATCCTTCTTCATTACTGGAAAATTAATGAACTCCTTTGATGAACCCACTACAAACTCGAACCGCATTCACGAAATTGTCGCCGTAGTAAGCAAATGATTCAAAGCACTGAAAATCCTGAAATTTAACATCGTTATCCCGAAACATTTTCCCTTTAACCTTCGTGGCTGATTGCAAAGGTCATACCAATGAAATCATCATTACGCTCCATGATACTTGCACATCGAATCCCATTCTGCACGTATCACAAAGGAATTATTTTGCTTCGCCTTGCTCATACTCAAACTCGCTGAAGGCTCTGGTAATTAAATTAAACTGGCTGTGTTCACTTAGCGAGAATTGGCTAAGTGTATGGAAAGGAGTGCAATTAAGTAAAACGTTTTGAGTATGTTTTCCCCCGGTTCTTGGTTAATTCCAGAAATGGAATACTAAGTTTTTTTCTTTCGATTGTCAAATTTGAGCAGCTTTAAGCTTAAATTCAAATGCACTACAACCAAACAAACTACACTACAAACTACGCAGTGTGTTGAGGGGCGTCCGTCTCAAGTTTGACTACCGGCGTTTCGGGATCGAATCCCGTCCACGACGACATTCGTGGGGATGGATATGTGCATCTGGAAGGCTTTACATAGGAGAGGCACACCAGATAAAATCATATCCATCATCAAGGAATCCTATAGCGGAGCCTAATGTCACGTCTTACACAAGGGTAAGCTTTCAGATCCCTTCGAGTTACATATCGGAGTGAGACAAGGCTGCATTTTGTCACCTATATTGTTTTTGATTGCCATTAACGACTTACTTTGCAGTGCGCTTCGTGAACACCAGAGCAAAGGTATCAGATGGAACCTGTTTGAATACCTTCAACACCTGGATTACGCTGACGATATTTGTCTTCTCTCAAATATATCGGATCATCTAGTTCAAATGACGGATGCCCTGCACCGCGAAAGTGGCAATGCGGGGCTTAAAATCAATGCTGCCAAAACTAAGTACTTGAACTTGGATCCAGGAAGACAGAGCTAAATTTGTGTTTCGGGGCAGACGGTCGAAAAAGTGGATCATTTTTGCTAGCGTAGTTCCAGCAGATGGTGGAGCGGATGCTGATGTACAGTCTCGCATTAATAAGGCTCGGGCAGCTTTTTTCAGTTTAACTCCTTTCTGGAAAAACAACAACATTTCCAGAAGTACCAAACTCAGGATCTTCGAAACCAATGTAAAATCGGTGCTTCTTATGGCTGTTCAACTTGGAAGGTGACCAGGGCGATAACAACTAGATTCCAAACTTTCGTGAACCAGTGTCTACGGCGCATCGTACACATACGCTGGCCGGAGGTCATTTTTAACGACGACCTCCTGGTAATTACTGGCCAGGACAGGATAGACACTTCTGTAAAAAGGCGAAAGTGGCAATGGATAGGTCACACACTTCGAAAGGGGCCGGAAAACATTGCTAAACAGGCCCTCGATTAGAACCCACAGGGAACCGATGCAAGTCGCCGCGCTGGACGACCTAGAAACACCTGGAGAAAATCAGTTGAGGTCAAGTGTAAGTCATTAGGCAAATCGTGGAGACAGTTGAAAGCGATGGCGGCGAACAGGACGAGGTGGAAATGCCCTATGCCCCACAAGGGATTGACAGGATCCAGAGAGAAAGAGAGAGAGAGACCAGTGGTTCCTGATGGCATAGTCCTATGACTCGAATCGAGATTGTATTTCATCACGAACGTGCCGCTTTTTTGTCTGTTGAAAATATACATATTAAAAAATCCCATCACACACACATCTCACAAAAAAAATGTTTATGTCTCAAATATGTTTAAATAAATGGCTTCATGTACTCGTGTCCCTAACCGACCCAATATTTCGCCCTATCCCAATACACTGGAGGCTTAACCAGACTGAAAATTGATCCTTCGCTGCTTCACAAAGTCTCCCCATTCCACCCCAAACTCAGTCTGCATATCAACTTTCAAATGAATGAAAATCAGGGAAAATTGTGTGCCGGGTGAAAATCCTTTGGTGCTCATTGACAACCACCCGTGGATAAAGTCAATCTTATTAAACGTGAGTCGTCGTACAATTTTAAACATTAAATCAGCCAGGGGAAATTCGCACCTGGTTCTTGTGGTTGTTGTCGGTTTGTCGCTTATCTTGAGACAATCTAAAATCAAGGAAAAATCAGTAGGTAAAAGGATGCCGTGCTGTAATGGTATGAGATGTTTCAGATCGATATTTCGGTTTCTTGAGAAGTGGCGGGAGTAGACGACACGACGCGACGTCGAAAATTTTGTACTATCCTTGCGCAATGCGTAGGCACTGAGGGTATTCCAAAAAATCTGGAAAAGTTTATGGAAGCATGCATAATGAATTTATGTTGTTTTTAAGCATATCACGTTCACTTCGTTTGTAAACTTTCGGCAGATGGACATTTTTCTTGAGCTGCCAGAGCACACTTCAATTTACCAGAACGAGAATAAAAGTGTAAATAAAAATTGCTTTCACACTTGAAGCGTACCTAGTCGTTAGACAATGTTTTCCGAAGCTATTTGAGAATGCAAATTTGAAAAGGCACCATTTATCTTAACAGGATACCCCAACGTCGAAAAATTTAATAGAAATTTCTAACCATCATGTGGAAGAATTGTCACGACTTTGTATGTTTAGAAGTGGCAAAGTCTTACCTGTCACGTTTCGGAAACCAGGAATGGATAGGGTCTAATCGCCCTAATTTAAAGCATGGAAACGATAGCAATCTCAGTTTATCTCTGCTTATTACTTTTCAGCATTTTTCATTTTCAGGGTTTAGAAAAAATAAAACTTACTTATTATCCATGTCATCCCCGCTGGGATATGGCTTCCGAAAATCGTCGCCTCCAGTCGTCTCGGTCTTCACATCGCTATTTTCAATCTCGCACGCCAGTAACTTCCTATTGTCTTCTCGCATTGAGTACTCCCAGCGCTTTTCAGGTCTTCCACGCGCTCTCAAACCTCTGCCGGTGCCAGCAAAGGCCTTTGGGGATTCGGTGATCGTCCATTCTTTGCAGATGACCTGCCCACTGCAGTCTTCGAATTTTCATGGAGGCCTTTGGTTCGTCAAATAACTCGTGCAGCTCGTTGTTGTACTTTTTGTCATTGGTCTCCATCGCGCGTCGCTCCAAAGGCTAGTCGAAGGACCCTTCTTTCGAAGGCGTTTATCATGTTTTCAGATTCCCGAGTGAGAGTCCAAGTCTCACAACCATGGCATAATACCGGTCGGATTATTGTTCTGTGGACTTAGGGTTCGCTTTTCTGTAGATGCAGCTCGTCTTCAGTAGCGGGATAACTGTGTAAAGGGATGTGAAATTGTCTACCCTTTCAATTTCATGTTCGCCTAACTTTATCTCCGGCACGCTCGTTCTACTTTTACGGGCTTTTGTATTAGTACTGTATTAAAAAAAACTGCAGGTACGAAGCCGTCTCTTTTCGTTAAAGAAGAGAGTGGGCGGAGCTTTCTCAATTGTGCCTACGGATATGAAACTAATGCTAATGTATTGCGAACTTCATTAGAGTTCGTACTGAAAAGGTGCCGTGCAGACTCCGGGAAATACATATAATCGCTGTGGTCCGGAGTTAACGGGTATGAGGTATCTTGGAGCATACTTCTTTGTCGAGCTGGGAGACTTGCAAAACGTTGATATTAGCCAGCTCCAACGTTTTATCGTATGCTTTGGCTGGTTCGGGGCATAGGAAAGCCGGGATAATTGATTAATGAGGTATCGCAAAGGATCCAGAAATGGTCTATGTGTGTCGTGGTTATCATGACAGCCCTCTAACCTAACCAAACTATCCTGTTTCTCATTCGTCATGTTTCGGAAGATCGTCAATTATATTCGGAAACCGTTAATTTGGTTCGGAAAGCTTTTAATGAAATGACCTCGTTTATGCCGCGGAACTATCTTCGAGTATTAACTGATTCATGCTAACTCACGACGATATAAGCTATAATTTTAGCTCCACTTGCGATGCAGAACTGGACTGAAAAATCGGGACTGGGACTAGATGATGTTGCTGTCTTCGCTAATGGCGTTGTTGGTGAAAATTGTATTTTATATATTATATAAATACCTCATCTTATCCTGAAACTTTGTATTCGTTTCATCCTTTGATTGTAGCGGTATAAATGCGTTTTTATTAGGAGGCTACTGTCTCTTGACATTTTCTAAGCCAAAGTCACCGAATTAACAAACCAACAGCTGACATCTTTCATGTCTTGCATACCTCTCTGTATGGTCGGTATAAATACGCCACGAACAAGTACTAGCACTAAAACGAGTTAGTTAAATCGCCTTTTAGTTCCACAGCATAAACGTGGCCATTGACGAGCAAATACTATATCTCACCCCGCCCCAAGCTAACTTTTTCGTTCCTGTACACTATGAATGAATTTGTTTCCTTATTAGTTTTTCAAATGTTTGCATTGGGTGGTATGCATAAAAATGAGGATATACTCCAGAGTGGAGACTATTGAGTGCATTTCTGAGTCTGCGATGTTCTGTGAGTTGAGTGGAAAATTGGTATGTATAAAAGTACACTCTATTCAGGGGACATAAAAACATCGAATTAACTGTTCACTCAGTCATTCTATCGTTTTGACATTTTGTCAGCTGTGAACTTTTTTAGGTCATAGTAGTGGATGCCGATTTAGTTGAAGTTGGTGTATTTTCCACATCGAAATCGTCCTCTGCATTTTCGCGCATGAAATCGCCATCGTCAAGAGTTGATTTTTACTATCCTCTGTTGTCATTATCCAAATAGGGGACTTTCTGAAAAGACTACAAAGCCGCCACTGGTCCGTCCTCCTTCAAATGCCTTCCTCCTGATCGACATCGTCCTGCGGGGATTTCTGCAAGCAGCCAGAACTTAAGTAGTTCTCACAGTCAAATAAGTGAATTTTCTTACCAAAAACATGCTAACAAAGCAAATCACCGTATATCTACTTGTTTTGACGATTTGACAACTGTCATGGTGTATATGTACACCAAAAATGTTGAAAGACTGTCGCTTGCGTGTGCATATTTGTAGACTCAGATTTTCTTGACTCAACTCAGATATTATGCATACGAAATTGAGTCAATTATCATATGCGATGATTTTTTTAAATGTCAGACTGATTTTCACTCAAGATGGCGGCTGCTGGTGAGTGGAGTGGAGTTTTTCGCATATGTTATGCATACCAAATTGAGTGAAATTCGGTGAACTCAGCTTTCCTCCACTCGACTCACTTTATGCATACCGCCCATTGTCTCTATTATAAATTTCCTTATTAAAAAAAACAGACATTAAAAGGATCTGCGTCATTTCCTAGACTCAATCATCGTTACGAACCTCCTGTTTTTATAAATTTTTTGTTACCATTAAAAGTGCAACTGGAAGGAATGCTACCTTTCGAGTGTAGAAAAAACCTTAAATGGCACAGAATTGCATTAGCTGACTCGTTCGTATGCTCAAATTAGCATAGCGTCACTGCAAACGTCAGGTAGTGCATACAGGAGGGTAAATTGTATGCACATAAATTACAAGTTAGTCAAACAGATGAAAACGGGATGAAATTTTCTGTCGTTGAAATGGTCCGATGGATGGATCTATCTACGAGTATCTGCTTTAAGCGAAACAGGAATTTCAGACATGCCCCGGTGAAAATACCAGGATGCAAACTTTTAGTGTTTTATTTTTATTTTATTTTTCAGCATACTGAGTGTTGAATAAATTGTTTTTCCAAGTACGAGTATGTATTGTTGGGTCTTGTGAAGTGTACATGTTTAAATGTCACTGGAAAAGTGCAACAGATACTTATTTGAGATATTTTTTATTTTTGGATTAATGTACTCGTATACATGTACTACATAAAGTTAGCGAAACAACTTCCGCAGATTGAGTCAGAAAATAAACAATAATTTGCCGCTAATTGGTCGCTAATTAGTTGTGGAAAAGTCAATTTTGTCGCTGTTCATTTAAAAAAAAATTGGGTGTTTCGCTTAGTTTATATAAAGTTGGCGAAACAAACGGTGAAAAGTTACCATATAAAATAAGAGTAAGCCAATAATTCGCCGCTAATTTGTCGCTAATTAGTTGTGGATAAATCTATTTTGTCGTTGTTCATTAAAAGAAAAATCGCCACCGAACCACTGAGAAAGCTCATGACGTCACAGTTTCAACTGGGGCGACCGGTAGCGCAGTGTGTTGAGGCATCAGTCTCATGTTTGACTACTGGCGTTTCGGGTTCGAATCCCGTCCACGACGACGTTCGTGGCCATGGATGTGCAGGAGGTGCATACTGGCAACTGCATTCTCCGAAACGCGCTATGTCCCACAACGGGTTAGGGCATTTGAGTACATTTTGTACGAAATTTCATGGTTTTTGAAAGAAAAATTGCTTTCAAATGTGTAGATGTTGATGCAGTTTTTAATTTGAACATTCACAACAAGGGGAAGATTACTCTTTGTAGGGCATTTCGAAAATCCACCCCCATCTCCCTTTCCCACCTTAAAAGAAATTTGCATTTTTATATAGGGTTGTATTCCTATTTTTACGAAATTTTATTTATTGGACCTCCAAGATTAGGGGAAGGTTAATAATCACATAAGGTTTATAAAAGAAAAAAAAGATACCCTCATCGCCTTTGACACCCCTAAAAGTCAATCTGCGAATTTATCTATAATTTTACTCCGATCTTGATGAAATTTTGTAAATGATACCTTCTAGGCAAGGGGAAGGCGACTGTCTACATCGGATTTCGGAAAACCACCCCATCACCCTTTCCACCCCTATAAAAAAATCTACGAACTTATCTACAGTTTTATTCCGATCTTAATTAAATTTTGTGTATAAGACCTTTAAGGCAAGGTGAACATTCTCACCCCTAAAATGATATTTGCAAGTGTATTTACAGTTTTATTCCGATCTTGATGAAACTTTGTATCTTTGATCTTCAAAACTAGGGAAAGGTGATTGTGTTTTTTTTAAATACATATTTTGAAAACATTAACTTTTCCATATCCTTGAAGGTCTAATATACAAAATTTCATCAAGATCGGAATAAAACTGTAAATACATTCGCAGATTTCCTTTTAGTGGTGAGAAGGGAGTGGGGGTGGTTGTCGGAAATCCGATGTGAACAGTCAAGATTCTCCTGCCTTGAAGGTCTAATTTAAGTATCAATAGGCTAACAATTTTTGGATGAGAATTTTGTGACGGGAACTCCTCTCAAACTACTGAACCGATTTTAATGATTTATACACCATTAGAAAGGTATTCTTTCGAAGGCGTGCAAATTTTATATTTTATTAAAATTGGCGAAATACTTTAGCTATAATCCGCGAAAAACCTTGCGAGCTTAGAATCCAAGCTTGGCCAGAAGCGGTTCGTGGCTTTGCGGGGATTCTGTAAAACATTGCGAGCTTAGAATCCAAGCTGTACCAATTGCGGGGATTGGGTTCATGTATATAATGTCGTGGCTTTGCGGGGATTGGATTTTGTATATAATGACCAAGCTTGGGTAGATGTATCCGCTAAGGATCTTTCATAAGATTGTGGGTGGAACAGCGTTCATTGGATTGTGAGTGGAGCCGTCTAGAAAAGATACTCACGAAATAAATAAACCGTCGAATTGAAAATATGAATCAAGTATTCAAGTGTACTTAATTTTTATGCTGCATACTTATGAGCGTCGAATTGAAAAAATGATAAGCGTCGAGTTGAAGAAATGAAAGTAAAGTCCACTTAACAAGTGGAAAAGAAATGTTATGAGGAGAGATCTATTGTGGGTGTTCAATGGGGCCAATAAGTGTGATAAGTGTGATACGCAGATCTATTGTGGGTGTTCTCAAGTAATACATATATCGTGGTGACCAAGATACGTGAAGGTCAATACATACTTTAGTTACTTTCGTGGTAAATAATTATTTTTTGTTCAGTGCTTTCGGGCGAATAAGTGTTTTTAAGTATAATATTTAAATAGCAAGGAAGTAGTAGTAGTTTGCAAAATGCCCTCCCAACGGCATTCTGTAATTACTGGTAGGATTGAGCGGCGTGGTAGACGAAATTACATGAGGGTAATTAGAAACCACGACTATAAGCCCACTCAGCTATCACACACTTCTATGATGATTTTGTTTTCTTAAGACGGTTACTTCAAATTAGAAAAAAAAATACCAGAAATGGATTGTGCTCATTGTGCCCTTTGATATGACATCCCACTTCCTCTAAGGAAGCTAGACCCCTCCCCACTCCTCCCTCCTTAAATTTGGTATATTTCAATGAAAAGTTTTGGGCCCTACGACTTATAGCAATCTTTCGTATTTCTACCAAATGTCATGCACGTACTAGCTTCATCCTCCCAGGAGATATTCCCAGCCCACGCAGAATAAAGGACAGACATTTGACCGATGTCATAAGGGTTTTGTTTTTTCTACGAAACCATAAAAATGGAAAATAAATTTACAACATTCTTGCAGTTCTGTACAAAAGAACTTACAAAACAGATACATATACTCGTACATAAATGCAAATACAAATACCGAAAAAAAAAAACACTTGGCAGTCGAAATGCTAGTGACAGGTTTTCATGATTAGGGTTTTCTGCGTAACTTTGCTCTACAAACGAGTGTCATTTCACAAGAGCGGGCTCATTGTTTTAAATTATTACAAAAACAAATATAAATTTTATGTTGTGAGTAATTAAGACTACATTCACACACAGTTACACAATTTTTCACACTGAAATCTGTGAAATGAATGAGTCAGTTTTTGACCCGTCCTATATTTCGAGTATGTATCTTCATCTTGGCGCTACAACTTGACGTCGGGCCTTGGCCGTCATAATCCAGACAGCCAAGGCCGTATAATGGACGGTTTGGTGGGAATTAGAAGATGCCCGTGGCGGCGGAGCCTAAGAGGTAGCATAATAACCGTGAACCGCGGGGTCATGTCATCTGGCGAAGAAAAAGGCTCCTCAACGAGCTAAGCAGTGGCCTGTGCTCCCTGTAGGTCAGTTCGGGAGACGTGGGTGGAGTTTCCGCTGCTCGTTGTCCCTGTCATTTACATATCATCAAAAATTCAAAGGCCTGGCCTAGATAGCACTAATAGGGAAGGCAAAATTAGGGAATAAAAAGCCCCTTCTTTTTATTGCCTATCCATAAGGATGGAATGGTTGGCGGACGGCGCGATGCCCTTGCGCTCGCATCGGGGTCCGGGTCTAATGGGACCCTCGGCCTCTGGTTTCGTATCGCCGACAGATCACTACTCATCAGGTGCTGCATTCAATATGCCGGTGGGAGCAGCACGACCAGACCGGAATATGATTCATTACAATTGTCCTCCAATTCTCTCGATCAAATGACCGCATCCTCCAATTTCGGAAGCCCAGCAGTTGATAGACGTCAGCATCTAAGAGTACTTAGTCCTCCCAATGTGCTCCCGGCTTATGGTTGTACCAGATGTGCCATCAATTTCCTAAACGGCTCCGAAAATTCACCGAATAGCGTTTCGTTCAAATGTGTTCATCATGTTTTCAGAGGCTTCAGTTAGGGTCCAGGTTTCAAAGCCATAGCCTAGCACACCTACACGCAAAGCTTTCTGAATTATGTCGGGTAAAACTTCTTCAAATTTACCCCTGATACTAATTACCAGGTCGTCCGTGTATCCTTGTGTTAATAATCCAAGTGAGGATAGCCTCCACATTAGAGTGTCTAGAACAATGCATCACGACAAGAGGGACAAAATACCTCCGTGATGGCATCCTCTAATGACATTTGCTGTGCGAGAAGTATCTCCAACTTCAGTGATAACCCTTCTGGAAAAGAGAATACATTTCACCCAGACTGCCGTAGTGGTGTCGGCACCTTTT
This sequence comes from Chloromyia formosa, assembly GCA_964017055.1. Classification (NCBI taxonomy): domain Eukaryota; kingdom Metazoa; phylum Arthropoda; class Insecta; order Diptera; family Stratiomyidae; genus Chloromyia; species Chloromyia formosa. Next base: position 80,966,206 of record OZ024817.1, read on the forward strand.
GCTATGAGAGCGCTGTCAATGGAATCGAAGGTGTTGTCAAAAGCACCTTCGATATCAAGAAACGCGCAAAGAGCCGTTTGGTTCGTTGTCAAAGTCGCTTCAATGTCACCAACAAGGTTGTGGAGAGCGTATTTAGTGCATTTGCCGGATTGATAGGTAAATTGTCTAGGGTAAAGGGGGTTACTCACGAGGAGCGAGCTCCAAATATGAGCATATAACAATAATCGTTTCCATTGTCTTTAGCATAAAAATGTCAGGCTGATTGGTCTATAGGATTTAGGGTCATCTACAATCGTGTTAAGGTTAACATATAATTTTACCCGTGAATGTTTTGTTAGGGTTCTGTAGTAAAAACAAAACCCGTATAAAATCGGTCAAATGTTCGTCTGTTTGTCTGTCTGTCTATGAAATATCTCACAGGCAAGTGGGGTATCGTGAGGAAGGTACCGAGTACATTCCATTTTTGTCATTCTCACATTTGAAGATAGGAGATGAAAGGGGAAAATATGTGATCATAACTTGACCGTTACACTAAAAAATATACAAATTTACAGGAAAGTGGCATTTCACTAGCAGAGAACATGAAAATCAATGGAATTTTGACAACTCATTAAAATAGGCTAATAATAGTATATTTCCATAGTTGTAGTTAGAAAACCCCTATATCCCTTAAACATATCTCAGGTCATTGGAGAGAAGTGGAGATTCTAACTATAATTATTCATACACTTTGTTTTTGTAAATGCAAGCTTGCAATTCCGTCTTGACATAAATGGTTAATCATCTCCAGGAGTAGGACAGTTCATCTCAATTTCATTTTCTAATAGGGCGATCGCGTTTCATTGAAAACTAACGAGTTCTCTTAACACATACGAGCATAATCTGTCACTAAGAACATTAGTAATCAGTCAATTATTCAATCACTGTAAGTAAAGTAGTTTCCAGGAAGCAATATTGAAATTGATAGACATAGTCAGCGGTAGTCAGAGTCAATTCTCACCAGCAATAGCATAGGCCAGTATCACGTGCAACATAAATCGATTAAATTAAGGATCATAAATCATGTAACAGGAAATTTAATGGGCAGTGTATCGGATATGGCGAATTACATCGAATATCAAATCAATTATGTTACATAGTAAATAATATGTGCCTACTATATAACATATTTGATTTTATGGTATCCGCGTGTTCTGATGGTATCAATAACGTAGCCTATTCTTCTAGCGATTTAAGAATTACTTAAACGTAATCAGCCTGTTTGTCCTCAATTATTTCGGTGGTTTCCGAAACTCGTCGCCCCCTAATAAAGTTTAAATATCTGAGCTGTCTTAAGGGGTTTGTAGAAGTCGTGCCAGTCGCGTTTCCATCAATCCTACTATCACACCTGACACCAATCCTGCTATCAAACCTGCCATAAAGTCACGGATGCTATCAAATCTGCCATTTACCCCGCTATCAATCCTGCCGTCAGCCCTGCTATCAGTTCAGCTATCAAACCTACCATTACACAGGGCCGGTCAAACTTTAACTTAAGGTGCAGGCAAGGAAATTTTGGTGCCTTCCCCCTTCCTCACATTTTTTCAAACCAGATTTACATGTGAACTTGAATTATGCATCGCTTCAGATATTGGTTGAAAGTAATTTCCATGTACTTGGAGTCATTAGGCGCGTTCTTTTGCGAATCTTAAGGCTGGTTTTAGACACTAGATCAACTACTCGCGTTAGACCACTAAATAGGTGACCTATTAGACAACGCATTCGACCGCCATGTATGTGGGCAATCGACAAGACCAATCGCTTTCACTTGAAATTTAACCCGATTTCTCAAACCGGAAGTCGAAAGCAACAATCTATCTAGGCATCGCCTAAATTTGCGCGAAACTATCCTACGAGTATGTATGTGAAATTCGTCTTGCAGTAGACCAAACGCTCCTTGAATCACGAGTGCACGGTGTTTTTTGTATCATACAATTAAGTGTAGGATATAATAATTGAAAACGAATAGCTGCTCTGATACGTTGTCTAATGGCTGGTCTGATGCATGGTCTAATGGGCGGTCTAATGTGTGGTCTAATGGGTGGTCCGATGCGTGGTCTATGGGTGGTCCGATGCGTGGTCTAATGGGTGGTTTAATGGGCGCTCTCATGCATGGTCAAATGGCTGGTCTGATGTGTGGTTTAATGGGTGATCTCATGCGTGGTTGAATAGGTGGTCTAATGCGTGGTCTAATGGCTGGTCTGATACGTGGACTAATGGGTGGTCTAATACTGGGTCTAACGAGTGCTCGGTCTAATATCTCAAAACATTTAACCTATATAGGCTAGCGAAATAATAGGTACTACTATAACAACATATTAACCTATATGAGCTAGTGTTCTACCCCTGTGACTTATATGTGGCAGGATCTAACCTGGGTGGAGTATAAATTTACACACTTATTCAGGCTGCATCTAGCGGTTGCCTCAAAAAATTCGATCGTTTTCGCTTCATTCGACTGCAATGGAATTCTCCAAAAATCAGCAGCGCCCCAGTAACACGGGGCTCACACAGTAGCGCCCCAGTAACTTATGGTGCCTCGAAACACGGCACTCACGACATCCTGCTCGACATACCTTACGACACCGTGAGCCTAATCGCCACGGCAACTAATCATCGTTCAACGTCGCAGTTTAGTTTACGGTGGTCACACGTCGATCCGCTGCCCAGCCTGCTCCCGACACGTCGAGCTGCTGCACCGCCACAACCCACTTAGGACACGCCGAGCCCCTGCAACCCGGCAGCCCGCTCACGTTACTTCGAGCTGTTGAACCACCACGATGAGCTACACAATCATCGCATGCGAATTGCAATCCAGCACACTGAGCGCCTACAGACTGTGCCCAAGGAAATTGCGTCACGGCACTTCTCATGCTAGCACATCAGGACGCCACGCAACCGCTCAAGTTACACTGGACACCTGCGACTGTCGCAGCAGCGCCACCACGAGCTGGTACACCGTCACAAGGAGCTTCTGACATATCTACCAACGTGGTCCCCAGTACCACTACCGCTTATGCCATTTCCGACCGTAAAGCCGCTGCTCTTGGCAGGCCCAGCAACCCGCTCATTGGCCTCAGGAGCCCATTCAGTAATCCCGGTAACCAGCTCATCGGCGCAGCACCCCCCCCCCCCCCCCCCCCGATGGAAGTTTGGTCGTGGTTGTGCCCGTTCATATGTGGCGACCTTTAGCTTTTGACCGGATCTGCCAATCCCATAACTGCTGTTATAATGGCATGTTTTACTGCATGTCCGACAGGCCTAACAAAATTGTAGGTTTTGATAGCAGGATCAAAGACAGGGTTGATGGCAGGTTTGACAGTTGGACTGGCGTGACGTCTAAAAATCCCTTTAAGTTTTCTTTTACATCCGGTGTCCGCTCATGCATTCTTTCCGGAATATATTAATGCATTCTTTGAGGAGTATATATTAATTCAACTGCACTGTTCCATTTAACAATTTTTCAAACATTTCTTCGTTTCATTGCTTTAATGTCCGAGCACAAAAGCCTACTCGAAAAATCAAATCATTCGAAAGTCATCAAGAACGTGTCCTCCGACCTAAACCTAAATTCTAATACATATATGTATTGTATAAATTAATTGAATACACAGAGTTTCTTCAACGGTAACAAGGACAATGAAGACTCGATAAAAATCCCCCAATTTCTCTGGATCTTACAAACTTTTCCGGGCATTAAGATTCAAAAAGGAAGGAAGCCTCTTTGCGAAACTAATTCCAGAACACATATAAAAGTTCAACAGGAAAGATAACACGAATATCCCGTCACTTTTTTAAGTGGATAAAAATCAACCGAATTCCGACCGTTATAGGAGGGCTCACGATAACATGCTTCCTTTGCCTATAGTCCGCAAAGTTTAAACTACTTGAGAGCGTGTTCCAAAACTTGAACGAATAGACGAACACTCGTACGGGCTCGTTGTGTAGCAAAAAGGATGAATTTTCTAAGCGCAATGTTCCAGGCCTATCATAAAATTCCCCCCACGTAACTTTTGCTTTTGTTTTAAACGACCAAAATGGGCGAAATGTGAGGAAAAAAGAGATGGGAGTATATTAAGCGAATTTTATTCCACGTCAAGGACATATAAGTTCACAAAAAAAAAAAAGATTTAGCAGGTAATGCGGAAGACGTGAACTATGATTTTGAAGGGATTGGTTGAAAGATTTTTACAAATTTAGGAAAAATTTATTTACAACCGGAGATTCGAATTAATGGCCAAGTATAAATAGAATACCGTCACGTATAAGAAGTCAGGATCACGCGCAAAAATAATTTATATTTAATGTATTTTTATACATTGGAGAGACACAGTTGTTGAATAAAAAGTGGATCAATTTTCTTTGTTTCTTTGTTCTGTCGGAAAGTTTTATTCCACTTCTTTCATTACCATTACCTTACCAATTAGTTCGTCCGATTGCCGCTCTCCAAATCAATCGCTCCTTCTGTCATTTCACCAACCACTCGGTTGGACTATAGCTCTCCAAGTCCATCGGTCCCTCTGCCGCTTCACCAACCAAGTCCGTTCGACTATCGTTCCCCAACTCTCTCGCACCTTTTGTCGCATCACCATCCAGCCTGTAATGGACAGCATTCGAAGATGCTCGTGGGAACGGAGCCTAAGATAGCATAATGACCGTGAAGGTCGGCCTGTGCCACGAGGCGAAGAAAAAGTCCCCTCAACGATCTAAGCAGCGGCCTATGCTTATTGCAGCTCAGTTCAGGAGACGTGGGCGGGGTTATCGCCGCTCGTTGCCCCTGTCCTTTACGTATTAATAATGAAACCGGAAAATAGAGGGCTACGCTCGCATTCCGAGGGTTTTATACTGTCGCATGCCAATAGGAGATGAACTGTCCTACTCTTGGAGATGCTTAACCATTCAAGCTTGCGTAAAAAATATTGGAAATAAATGGTTTGAATAATTATAGAAAGTAGAGTCAGCGACCTGCATACCTCCTCCCTTTCCCTCCTCCCTCCCTCCTCCCTCCCTCCCTCCACTCTTTCCCCATTCCCTCCTGTTCCACCAAACTTTACCCTTTTGAAAATGGTTAACTACAATTCATGCTACGAAAAACGGTCTCGAAATGCAAGGGGGGGGGGGCAAACTCAGGTCACATATTTTCCCCTCTCCCTCTTTTCTCTTTTCATCAATTTTGAAAAAGAAATCCAAAAATGGAACGTACTCGACGGCACCTTTCTTACGATATCCCACTTGCTTATACCAAACGAAAAAAAAAATTTCGACCTTCATTTCCCCTCTCTGGGAACTCCCCCTAAAGTTGACATATTACGACGCATCGCTTTCTCCTGCGAATTATAATAATTCTACATATTCCTACAAAATTTCATGTACGTAGCTTCAGCCGTTCGTGAGATATTCTATGGACAGACAGACATTTGACCGATTTCATAATATGTAATTTTGTTTTTACTACAAAACCCTAAGAATGGAGGAGTTGACAAACGAACATTTTTGGATGGGTAATCCTGAGCTGACGTTGGGCAAACGAAATAGCGTAAAAAAAATCCGATTTTGAAAAAAAATCACTCTTTTTTTTTGGTTTAAAAAATTCGTTTTGTTAATGACTTTTCCTCTGCAAACGTGGGCCGACGATGGGCAAACCAACTGCACAATTTAAATTTGAAAAATATAATGTAAGGGTGCAAACTTTATAGACCTGAGGATTTGGTGAGATCCATACGTGACATTATCCATTCTGTAGTCTCAAAGTCCTAGACACTTTGAGACTGAAGTCGATTGAAATTTTTTTCATAATTTAATGCACCCACAACATTTTCTTAAAACAAAAGCGGGGCACTGGCATCCGCAGGTGCTATTTTCCTTGATATATGTACTATACTAAATCAATCTTTCATCTATGCTATATGGGACATCCTCCTTATTATCTGATTCAGTATACACATATGAATTTTATACCGGCGCAGATCAAAATGTTGCAGGACATTGTATCGTAACAATGATGCGCAACAAAAAGGCCTGGGTATGTGCTATGGCTCACGTAACAAGGGTGTCTTTTTATGTCATCATTGTGGGCTTTAATGGATCAGAAAAACTTTTGTCGTACCTTTTTTCACAGATTCTTTGCCATAACTGTACACTACACCGAAATGGTCACAGGGTCCATTATTCGGACTAGCGATTTCTCGACTCTTAATCCATTTATTCACTTAAATGTTGTGAAACGATCAATTTCCATTATATAATACCTGTCGGAATATTAAGTGTACACATGTGTATGTCTATAATACACTTAACTTCTAACGCAAAAATTGTGACAATTGATATCAATTTAATTCACCAAATGGAATCTGCCTCAACGATGGATAAAAAACTTGAAGACGGATGCTTTTACGTCTTTTACTTTTAGGGTCCCTTCTTTCATTCTATATCCGTTCACCATTCATCGATTCCTCAACCAAATGCGTCCTTCATCCAAGACATTTCTTCGCTATACCTTCCTCGGATTGCCTTTGCAGAAGAGCTTGTTTGGATTCTTTTCCAACATTCAAGGATTTATTATTTATCTTGAACGAATTGTTTGCTTACGGTTTCTTGATACATACTTTTCGGTCGAATCATTCTCTGGGTTTTTGTCATCTGAATGGAAATTGTAAGAATTTCTTTTATAAAAATGTTATTGCATTGTGAATGGGTTTTGGAAATGCCAAACTCCCACACATTTGACGAAAATCAGATTCGTGACTGTGGTTTTTGATTTAAAATCGAAAAAGATTAAATGGGAAATGTCGAACACAATGGTTTTGAAAAATATGTGTTGTTGGCGTTTTGTTGTAAAAGGACATTTAAGGAAGTACATTTATGATATGTGTGGATGTTGTTCAGAGGAGGGGGTTTGCTTCACAATATTTTTTTATTGAATGCTAATTTGTTTTTATTTGCTGAACTGGAAATTGCGTGAAAGACATATGTACCTATATATATCTGTTAGCATTAAGCGTGGAAGAGCTTAGAGGACATTTAGCATTTTACTGTGGTCGGTTGTTTTCCTTATTTTTTCCCTCCGAAATAACTTTCAGAGAAAAAAGATTGTTCGCCGTTTTCACAAAAATTTCAAAACTCCAGAAAAAGGTGGTATTTTTTGTTTTTGTGCTTTTTTTCTGAGATTTTTACGAAAGTACACTTCGCATTCTTCCGGGACTTTAAAACTGTGAATCTAGAACTGTCGTTCGGAGGGGGCTTGACTTGGTTACATGGAGTGTTATGGGTTGTGTACTCTCACCACTTCTGTGGAACATCACGGCCAGCATATTGCTCATAGACCTGGAGGAGGTGGGTTGCTTGGTTACAGCCTATGCTGTTGACGTCTTGGTTGCTATCTCCGGTAAATTCTCTCTCTAATTGCCTTGACCCCTCCAGGGGCATGGGCGCGTCAACATCTCTAGCATTTCTATGCCTTGTTGACGTTTCAATAGCATATCTACTTTTCGGAAGTGCAGTTGCTAGCATGCACCTCCTATCCGCGCCATCTTTATACTGACAAGCTCGGAGCACTGTGAGAGTTCTATTAGTACTCCCAGGCAGGTTTTGATCGCGCCGATATTTCATCTCCGAGCTCTAAATTAGTATCGTTGAGCGGTCACCGAACGATCACGGCCACCGAGCGAAGTTACACAACACGCGCTATCCCTGCACCCTGCTAAGAAAATAGGCAAATGAATGGGCCTTATTGTCAATCCCAGTAGGCTTTTGTAAAGTAAGACCAGGATAGTCCTATTTACAAGGGAACATAACATTTGGCCAGTGACTGCCCCAACCTTGCGAGGAGTAAGACTGACGTTTTCTGATAGGCCAAACTTCCTGGGTCTTATATTTTATCGGAAACTTAACTGGAAACTGAATATTCAGGAGCGTACTGCTGCAGAAAGACTATTGGGAAGGCATGGGGTTTGCAACCTAAGATTCTGCATTGCCTTTACGTGTCAGTTCTGCGTCCGATAATGTTGTACGGGGTGGTGGTTTTGGTGGCTCACCCTCCGTACTAAAGCAAATTGCAATCTGCTGTAAAATGTGCAGAGAAAGACCTGCGTGGCTATTATCGGAGCTCTCCGGACAACGCCATCTACGACACTGGATGACCCGGGAAAAAGCATACGCAAGACGGCTCCTACCGTCCCATCACGCTTTTGTCTCCAATTGCAAAAACTATAGAAGCTGTCTTACCTCCCACATTTGCGACTCACATTCGGCTGGCTGACCACCAACATGGTTTCCGAAAAATGTGAAGCACAACTAAAGCCTTGGATATCATAACTTCAAGCATCCACAACGGTCTCAACGAGGCCCGTCCATGTCACAGAACCATTATGGTAGCACTTGACCTATCGAAGGCTTTCGATACGATCAACCACTCTTACTTCTGTCTGACATTAACAACACGTTCCTTTCGAAATCCATAGTGAAATGGATCGCAAATTACTTTGCTGGTCGGCAATTTTACACTGTATTCAGAGGTAGCAAATCAAAGTTTAGAAGGCGTTCCCCAAGGAGAAGTCCTGTCACCGACCGTGTTTAATCTCTAGCTCGCTGGAATTCCCTCACCTCCAACAGGAATCCAGATTATAAGCTATGTTCACGACTGTACTATTCTAGCAACAGGAAACGACATCACCGAAATGTGTGCTAGGATAAATGACTACCTAAACGTACTTGACACCTTCTTCGTCAGCAAGAACTTGAAGCTATCAGCTCTAAAATCACCCGCAACACTATTCACATCCTGGACCAAAGAAGTAAAGATGCAGCTGAACATCTCAGTAGACGGTCTCACAATACCCACCACAAACCACCCAAAAATCCTTGACGTTGCTTTGGACAGCATGGCAACATCATTAGCCCACGCATCTACTGTAACTGACAAGATGAGGAGCAGGAACAAGGTCCTTAAGGCTCTTGCTGGTAGTTCCTGGGGTAAAGACAAAGAGACCCTACTAACCACCTACAAAGCGATCGGCTGATCTATAGCAAATTATGCGGCGCCAGTGTGGACACTAAATCTAAGTAACACAAATTGGAAACACATTCAGATCTGTCAAAACGCAGCCCTACGCACCATCACAGGCTGTCTGTTAATTTCTCATCAAGACCACCTCCACCAAAAGACCAAAACTATCCCCATTAGAAAACACAACATACTACTATCAAAGCAGTATCATGTTGGTTGCTACCGAAATGACTACCCGAACTTTGGCCGTATGGACAGAACATCAGGCCAAATCTGAGGGAACTCGAAAGGGAAGTCCAACGATTTAAGAGGGTCTTCTTCGATAGCGCTAGCTATAAATCTGCCATCGCTATGCTGCACAGGGAGAAGTACATACGTCGATTGTGGACCTAAATAACAACAGAGTACTGGACGCTCAACCACCAGACATCTCACCGGTTGAACGAATCCTGCCTAGAGCGACTAGGACCACGCTCGAACAGCTCAGTTCAGGCTGGTGTTCGCGCCTCAACTCATACTTGTCCCGAATCGACCACAGCATCCAAAACACTTGTCCGGCATGCAACAGTTCTCCCCACGACGTTGAGCACATCTTCGACTGCCCTGCAGCACCAACGCACCTAACACCTATAGCGCTCTGGGAGAACTCCATCGAAGTAGCTGCGTTTCTGCAACTTCCTACGGAGGAAACTGAATCGGACGCGTAGATTTTATGACACACACACACTGAAACTTAATTTCTGCATTGCTACAACAACAACAATAGATGTTATGCTTGGGCTGCTTCCGGTAGACATTCTAATGCAGCCATTAGGATTAGGGAGAACGGTCGATGAAGTTTCTTGAGTACTGGCCACTCAAATATATTGAACGATTGGGATACCCCAGCTTCGACAGATTATACTATACTTCAGCAACGTACTGGTTCGAGAAGAACCATGAGAGCCTAATCCCACAACGTAGTCCATGTGAGTCGGGTGGCCCTCCATTACCCTTCATGTTTGGTGGGAAATTTTTGTTCATTCCCAACCATCCCTTATTAAATCGACTGTCACTTGTAAGGGGCCGCCTCTGAGATTACAACGAACGATAAAAATAAAACAATTTTGTCCAACTTTGAACAATGGCCCCGAGTTGAGTTAGCATCATCTCATTTTCTAGATCGTAACGGTATGTCTTGTGCAGAGGTGTGTGATCAGCAACACGCTCAGCCGAGCTATTTACACCATAAATGGGTACTCATTTAACAGCTGAGTGGGCTCACAGTCCGACACGTAAATCCCCTTTTTTATCGAAAATTACTGCATTCAGTAGGAATCGATCCGGGGTCCAGTGCGTAGAAGGCGAACGTGCTAACCGTTGCGCCTTCCGGACTACAACGGACGATGATAGCCGATAAAAAAAAATTTACATCCGAGAAAATGATTCGTGCCGGAAAGACAAAACGAGTATTCCGCATTCCGCTGGGTGTGGTCAGATGTCATAATGTGCATTTGTCACAGTGTGGATAAAAGTTTACCAAGAATTTAAGGGGAATTCAGGTTCACGCCGTAAACATCGTATTTGTTGTAAGTTGTAAACTTGTGTCATTTTCCTGTGGGGATGACAGAACTTTACGACGTATACGATGTTTACGACCTTACGACATGGAGCGTGAATCCCCCTTTAGTTTCAATAGGCCACGTTTAGACCGTGGAACTAAAAGGCGATTTAACTAAATCATTTTAGTGTTAGTACTTGTTGGTGGAGTGTTTATACCGACCATACGGAGAGGTACTTCTTCTTCTTCTTTTTCCGTTGACAGCACAGATAAATTTTACAAATGTAAATTTTACGACAGAAAAAGACTTTTTCCTGCCCGCGATCACGCATTGCTTTCCTGAAATTGCAAACAAAGCAAACGCCGAACAAAAAAAAACGACAACAAAGGAAACGTCAACCACCGAGTCAACATTAGCGATGACACCAACATAGTCCCAATTTTTTTAGTCCAGTTCCGCATCGCAAGTAGAGATAAGCCAAGTCCAAAACTAACTAAATCGATACGTTTATATTGTCGACAATTAGATCGATTTAGTTAGATCTCGAAGATAGTCCCCCGGTCTAAACGTAGTGATTGGCTGGGTTCGAGATTTTAAGCGTTTTAACACTATTTTGGAACTGTTTAATGGTTCTTTATGAGAACGCCTACGTTTTAGATTTAGATTCCCGAAAACATAAATAAAGAGTCAATAAGTCGGAAATTTTTTCCGATCAATTTTCCCTCATAAAGGTTTAAAGGGGAACTCTTCATTTTCAATATTCACTCTTGACAAGTTGTGTTACTTCGCACGTAAACAGGGTTAAGTCGTGTGTTGTCTTGGTTCTTGTTTATTGCTAGTCTGGCGTCGCTCGACAATTTGTTCTGTCCGGAAATGTACATCAAAAGGGTAAATATGTTCCTATTTGAAGGTTAGAATCGGAATTTTATGAGCTGTTAGTTGTTCAATTCGTCAAAAAGATGACAACTGAAAATCATGTTGTTCAGCAGACAAACCACGATTCGGGGAATTGGGTATGAAACAAATCGCAAACATAATTTTGAGAACGCAGCCCTCTCTATTTGGTACCTTCATGCAAAACATTATATTCATATTATATCTATTGTCCAATTGACATTCACCATGACCGCACACCCACCGCATAATTTTAAAGTATGTATACCCTACATTTAAACAAAATTAAACAGTCGCTACCATTGTCTGCCATGTTTTATGCTTTGAACATTGTGTGCCTTGTTAACTTTTCCCATTCATTACACAAAATGGCACAGATGAAATCTATGTAACTCCCTTTCTACGGTCGACCTCTTGCATAATTAATTTCAAACGGAGCGATTAACAAATGTTTCGAGCAAGAAAAGAGGCGTAAGACAAGGACAATAACGCGTAGACGTTGTGTTCTATGAACCTACAAGTCCATAAATCTGAAAGTGCTTACAGTATTTATCCGACTGCTGAAACGCGCAATACTACCTATATAATAGGTACAATGAAAGCGTTATTATTATTATTTTGAATGTTTTTCACGTCTAGAGACCCACTCCATATTTTCAAGTGCCTTTTTTGAATTTTGTGAAAACCATTGGTATATTGCTATTTCACCGAGCGACGCGACGTTTCGTGGTTCGGGTCTTGTCTAATAGTGGTTTTACCGCTGTAGCGTCTAGAGCGAGTGAAGCGAGTGTTCAACATCGGGATGCTGAAGGTAGCAATCTCTTAAGTCACCGAGCTCGCGTAGCCCATGTAAAGAGAGTGGGAAACGTCTCAATGTTAAACCCACTTTTGTTTAAACACGCGGGAATTTTTTCACAGGCCGACGGATTGTGGTTCGCGTCTTGGCTAATAGTGGTTTTACCGCTCTAACGTATAGTGTGAGCGAAGCAAGCGTTCTTGAGCGGTATACTGATGACCGCACTCTCTCTTAAGGTCGCCACCCATTGGCGAGCACAACCACGACCAAACTTCCATCGAACCATCAATTTCATAGGACGTGTGGAAAAAAAATTCCCCCTATTTCCACCGTTCTATGATATTTGATGGTTCGATGGAAGTTTGGTCGTGGTTGTGCTCCTCAATGGGTGGCCACCTTTAGCTCTCGTTTATACTATGGCGTTCGGACGCGACGTTTTTTTCCGTCGAAGCAATTGATGGCTAGCAACACATGGAAATGAATGGGAACGTTGTTATTAGGCGCGGTAGCGTTCGGCGTTTAACGTCGGACGTCGCGTCCAAAATTTTTAACGTCGCATGTTGGCGGACTGGCGTTTGGACGTCGAACGTCAACGTCCAAGTGGCACACTATAAACACGTGCAACTATATGCTTGTGATTATACGAGTATTACAACGTTTTTCAACGTCGGAAGTCGACGTTTTCTGGACGTCGCGTCCGAACGCCATAGTATAAACGTACGATAACGCCTTCGTACGTTTATACTATGGCGTTCGGACGAGACGTCCAGAAAACGTCGACGTCCGACGTTAGGCGATATTCAGATTAGCTACATTTTCAGCTCCGACGCAGCCACGCACAATAGCAAAGTCGCCATAGCCATAGTCGATCGTATCGCATGCTGAGCGGTGAGTGTAAATCCGCCCATTTGATGCTGTGTATCTCGACTGAAATTTCAAGCAGTCGTGCAGCGCGGTGTCGTGTGTGTGAATTTCGCCTTAAAAAACGTCGTAATATAATCACAAGCCAACGACGCGACGTTTTTTTAACGTCGGACGTCGACGTTTTCTGGACGTCGCGCCCGAACGCCATAGTATAAACGTACGCTAATTGTAGTGAACCCACAAAAGAAATACGAATACACCACAATTTGTTTGAACACATTTTTCAATTGAACAGATGCGTTCATTTATTTCTTTCTGGTGTCCGACGTCGACAACTTTTCTCGTTCCAAGCAGTTCGCATGATTTGAGACGCACAGACGAATACATCCATTCGCTTACGTGCTGAACTATGGACGACCCGTGTACAGATCTCCATACATTTGCTTGGTAAGTAGAGCTCGAATCGCAGACGAGTCGATTTCGCGACGAATATTAAACGACCCGTGTATGGAGGGCCTTATGGGGTCACAACAACCACACACGGCACGAACGCTCACTCAGCTCACTCTTTGTGCAATATCGGCAATCCCGGCTAGCATTCGTTTGTTAGACATAAGCCCCCACTTTATCCCTCACATATCTAGCCTAGACGAAATATAAAGATATTTCGCTCTATATTTGAGAAATTATACGGCATTTTTATAGCTGGCAGCGGCATCAAATGCGGCTTGGGTAACGAGCTTTCTTACATCTACCGCACATGAGCAAAGTTTTCTACAAATTTTTGAATAAAACCTTTGTTCACGTACGGTAGGCATAAGAACCAAGAACCCAAGACACATTTGATGCCGCTGCTGCTGCCACTGCTATGCTTCTCCTGGCAATGAAATCCCATATAAGAATGTGTCCAAAATTTAGTATATTCCTATTTCACGGGGTGATTCATAGTGGTGTGCATCTAAAATAGGTTAATAGTGTCTTTACCGTTGTAGCATATGGAGCGAGTGAATCGTGTGCTCTATGGCGGTGTTCCGAGCGTAGCACACCCTCTTAAGCAGCTGAGCTGGCGTATACCATGTAATGGCAGTAGAAAAACATCAAAATTTTAAACCAACTATTGGTCGAAAACGCGAACCACTATGCGTCGCCAACTAGGAATGTTCTCAAAGTTCCAACATCCTCATTTTCAATTCGTCACTTTAACACCCGTTTCACATTGTCCGATTTTCTCCGGACCGGCGATTTTTTTTTAGAGGAGTTGAAGAAGAACAACTGCATAACACTCCGGTTTTAGCCGGACAATGTGAAACGGGCGTAACGATGCAATTGATATCTAATGACAAATCTATTCGCTGCAGATTTAAATAAATAAATAAATAGCTGGCGCAACAGTCCAATTTGAACCATAGCCTCGGGATGCGTTAGCATCATCTCATTTTCTAGATCGACGGTATGTCTTGTGCAGAGGTGTGTGATCTGATCAGCAACACGCTCAACCGAGTTATTTAACCCATAATTAGGTACCCATTTAACAGCTGAGTGGGTTCATAGTCCGGCAAGTAAACCCCCTTTTTTATCGAAAACTACCGCATTCAGTAGGAAACGAACCGGGGCCCAGTGCATAGAAGACGAACGTGCTAACCGTTGCGCCATCCGGACTGCAAATTTTCCATTGGGTTTTCCGGGCTAACGTATTATTATATTTGCCTTTTGTCAACCTGCACCACAACAACTAATTAGACGTTGCGTTGCGTTGTATGACTAGTTCCCATTTTCGAAACGTAAACCTACGTATAGTGGCTACAAACTAATAGTGACAATAGGCGTTTTTTTTTCAACAGTTGTAACGGACGGTTTGGTGGGCATCCGAAGATGCCCGTGGGGACGGAGCCTAAGGTAGCTTAATTGACCGTGAAGGCGGGCTGTGTCTACTGGCGAAGAAAAAGACCCCTCAACGAGCTAAGCAGCAGTTACGTATTAACAAAAATTCATAGGCCTGGTGAAGACAACACAAATAGGGGAGGTAAAAATGGGGAATAACAAAAAATAGTCGATAAGGATGGAATGGTTGACGGACGGATCAGACGCCCACACGGTCGCACCTGGGTCCGGGTGTAATGGGACCCTCGGCCTCTGGTTTCGTACCACCAACAGATCACTACTCATCAGGTGCTGCTTCGATCTGCTGGTGGGAGCAGCACTACCAGACCATAATATGGTTCGTTACAGGTGGTTCATTACACAGTCCAGATCAGAGCAGAACAATAATTGCACACGTTACACTTACAAAATTGTTCTAACTATACAGAGCAGGTTGTTAGATTAGCGCATGCGATTGTTGTTCTGCTCTTAATCTGGACTGTTAAAAAAAACACGCCTAATATGCGGATATGCGGAAGATCCTCTTTCCCTAACAAATTCGTCTTCCCACACAACACCACGTTTGAAAGGTTAGCAAATACGTTTATTAACTTGCCAAATGCAGACAGTACAGTTTAATAATTAGCCGTAGCTTTTTGAAAACTGCAAATTCAGATTATTCTTACAAGATAAATTATCATTTGTGCGAATTAAACCGCGTCCTGATTCACATTTTGCTACACAAGTATTGTACATACTCGTAAGTATCAGCATCCCCCCTCTCCCCACAAACCCAAAAGAAAAATTATCCGGACCCGACTGAAAAATCTGAATTTAGGAAATTATACAAATTCAAACAGACATTTTCCTTTACATAGAACCTTAAAAGTATGCAGTTATAAAAAAGATCCTTCATACTTTTTCTTCTTTTTTTTTCAGATGCCTGCCACCCGTACGAACCGTTCAAATGTCCAGGAGATGGAAACTGTATTTCCATTCAGTATTTGTGTGATGGCGCTCCGGACTGTTCAGATGGTTACGACGAGGATATGAGACTGTGCACAGCAGGTAATTTAAATAAACCGCTCTCATGCCCGCAATTTTCTTCGAGTTCCCACAACGTTTCACTGAGAAAGAAATGAAAAGTCTATGTTAAAGGGAAACGGCAAAAAACCATGAGTAGGAAACCGCTTTTACTGGGGATCCTTTTCAGACTAATATTTGTATTCTACCGAATTGCTATAATGGACGAATGTCGAAAAAATGAGCTCAGCTATATAACGTCAGAAGGAGGCCCACTGTTCCGGCAATTCCTTCATTTTAATGAACCCCAAATGTTTAGTTACATTCACTCTTTTCAATCTCTATTGGAACTTTTGTCCACTTGTTGTCCTTTTTATATAGTAGTCAGTCAAAAGTTTTCTTAGTGGATGTCGAACATAAAATGAAGTCCGTAGAAAGGATATAATGTAGTAATGTTGAGTTTTTTGAAGAATGTAAATTAAGTGGATCCCTCACCGAGTGAGTGGATGTTGAGTGGATGTAAGCTATATAACGCTAAATTAGATTAATTTTTTTTCTCTTTGACAATAATTGTCGTGTTACCTTTTAGGATGAATTTTCGAACTTTGAAATTTTCGTGATTCTAATATTTATGAAATAAATTAAAATTTCCATTTTAAAGCTGATTGACATTAAGTGAGTTCGACAAGTACAAGAGGACTAAATACTAAACTTTAGAAAATTAATTTCAAATTAAAATCTTTCTGATTAATCACGAATTTGTAGTAAAAACAAAACCCTTATGAAATCGGTCAAATGTCTGTCTGTTCGTCTGTCCATAGAATATCTCATGAACGGCTAAAGCTACATACATGAAATTTTGTGGGAATGTGTAGAATTACTATAATTCGGCAGAGTAGGCGACGCCTCGTAATAAGCTAACTTTACGGAGAGGTCCCCATAGAGGGGAAATGAAGGTCAAATTTTTTTTCATCTGGTATAGGCAAAGGTACTACTGCCGGGCAAAAATTCCTGTTCCATAGTCCTCCGCGTGGGCGCCCCTTGGAACGGCAGTGGTCACTGACTATTGCTAACCAATGTCAAGCTGCCAGTGATGGCGGTGCAATGATTTGGTTAAGGTAAACCTTCCCCTTGTGGTGCGGGGTGTAATAATAATAATAATACCACGGCCTTTCCCTTTGATGGCCTGTCGTTAAAACCCACAAACAAAGGACAGGATGTGTATGCCAGCAACTTGCACTATCCGAAACCTTTATATGCTAACGAAACGTCTATTATGCCTCGGATAAGGACTGACTCAACGGTTACGACTTTTGGCTATCGTACAATGACAAAGATTGGATTCTGGAATGCACGTACTTTCCTAGACAATGGATCAGAAGGAATTTCTGAGGTACAAATTAAACATCTTAGGAGTTAGTGAGATAAGATGGTGGAACAGCGGAGAATTTATCTCTCCAACGAGCAGCACTGTAATGTTGTACTCCGGTAAAGCTACCGGTAGTCGTCGTGAGTCAGTTGTGGGGCTCCTTTTAACCAGAGCCGCACGGAACTGTCTCTTATCCTGGGAGCCGGTCTCTGACAGAATCTTGACCGCTAGGTTCCGGACCAAACTAAGGAACATCTCAATAATACAATTTTATGCCCCACTGAACCCGACAATTTCTTGGCAAAAGACTCCTTCTACGAAGAACTAAACGCCGTTCAGAGCAGAAAACCTAAAGGTGACATTATAATGGCTATGGGTGATTTGAATGCTAAAGATGGCGCTGATAAATATTGGCTCAGACATGTGATGGGGAGACACAGTCTTGGTGATCGTAATGACAACGGTGAAAGATTTGTGGGGTTCTGTTACTTTCACAGTCTCTTCATCGGTGGTACTATGTTTGAGCATAAGGACCACCACAAAATCAGTTGGTCCTCTGTTGATCGGCGCAGAACACAAAATCAGAGTCACCGGAGCTATTTTTTATATAGCGCAGAGGTAGCTCTCCAATGGTGTTCTTAATTACTCGTTCTTTTGATGATCTTTCAGCTGGGTGTAACGTGTTTGTGTTCTCACAACTATGTTGCAGATGCACCGTTCGCCTATTTCCTGAAACGGCCAAATCAGACTGATAAGGTACTTGCCTAGAGGAGTCGTCAGACGTTGCCGAAGTATTTGGATTGCTCTGAATAGCTGCGTAGCCAGAGCCGGAAGTAAACTACTGACCGGTGTTATGGAATCCGTATTTGCTGCCATTTATTATCCAAAAATGTCAAGGAGTATCAGGTTAAGCAGCATGTTCAAAACAGAAGGAGTGATCTTAAGGGCACCACAAAAAGAAACACAGTCCATTCTTTGCTCCTTTGCCTGTAAGCTACAGTTAGCCTCTGTACTCGGAGTAATCCACCAGGCAACTACCCCAAAAATGAGTAAAACAGCTACACAGCAAAAACTTGGATCGTCCCATGCAGTACAAGAGGCTCGACTGGAAATATCCTACACTTGTGAAGACCCACCTCTATAGGTATTTTGTTCGGATTAGCCTTTACTGATAGCTATGAGATCAGTCATTTTTATGAATCATTTTCAAGTACTTCCTGGAATATTCCAAGAACAAGCTCGCTGCATATATGAAACATTATGGAGGGGCGGGGTCCCCATGACCCCCTTCTGGATCCGCCACTCTCTCCAGGAGTAGGACAGGTAATCTCCTATTGGCACCGGACACTACAAAACCCTCGTTTTACGGCCGAAGCCCTCTACTTTCCGGCTTAATTTGTTATTTATTATGAGATTTCAAACTCAATGCCATTTCATCCTTAAATTCGGGAGAATTGAAATGGCGAGGAGGCGAATCTAAGAGGGAAAAAAATACACCATAATAAAAGCCACAAATGTTAGTGGGATAATCACCACTAAATAATAAATTGTTATTTGTTTTTTGTTTGACTTCCCGTAATACAACGTTTAACCCCCAACTCTATCACTCTATCAGTGTTAACATTCGATCCGTATTGAACGTAAGGACAATGCTAGCATCCTTTATTCCCAGGATATTGCATAAACGGAAATCAATCCGATGCCATCTTAACAATACATACTGAGGATACATATTTTCTCGATATTCAACGGATAGTCAATAGTCGATACTGGATAAACTCAAGTTCTTCTATTCTCCCAGTTTTTCCTATAAATGACCTAAAGGTATCCAATTGAAAGAAGAAACGACATACAAGTGGATTTCTTGTGTCTGTCGTAGAAGCTGTAGGAACTCGAATTGATGACAATTGGGGGGAACACAAAACAGAAATAGAAAAGTTTTGCAGACAACAAACAAGTGGATTAAATCTTAAAGATAAGACGCGTCTGTGTTGAGTTGGATTTAGTTACTGACAGGGAAGTATCTCAGCGCTTATCTGACTTTTCTAGGCAACATGGTGTAAATACGATAATAAATCACCGTGGGGTTTGAATAAACAAACAGAAAAATTGTCTCTGCTTACAGCTGATGAGCCTGAGCCCCTCCTAGCTCGTCCCCTTCGAAATCGTATAAGTCTGCTCTATGAATCCCTAGGTAGCTGGGATATTGCGATAACTATTTTAGACAAATAACACAGTAGAATAAAACTAGATTACGGTACCATTCCAATGAGCTAGATTTATTCTATTTACCGAAATTGATATACATATTTCGGCGAACTGGAAATGAGTTTTGGTGAACTAAAACTTTCCGGAACCTATTACATATACCGGGGAGACCGGTAGCTCAGTGCGTAGAGGCACCAGTCTCATGTCTGACTACCAGCGTTTCGGGTTCGAGTTTCGTCCACGATAACCTTCGTGGCCATAGATGTTTGTGTTATCTTCCCCTGTGGTGCGGGGCGTAATAATAAGCCACAACATCTCCCAATTTTTTTTTTATGTTAACGCCAAAGCTTAGGGGATATCCTTTGATGCAATAGCACAGCCTTGGCGGGTAAGGAAAGGAAAATTAAGGTAAAAGAGGTGGGATGGATTGAGTTAGATCAGATGAAAATAAATGTCGGTAAACGTTTTGTTTGAATTTCTGTAGGTCGTGACTGCAGAGGAAAATAGACGATGGTAAACTATTCCACATTCAGGTTGTCCTGCATACGAATGAATCATAAAATTCAAGTGTTCGGTTGTCACTAGTTTCGATGGTAAGATTCTTGCCGAATGTTGCGTATAGGTAATGCGACATCAGCAATTAGACTGTTTATTTCATTAGAGCAGCGGCGGTTGAAGTATCTTTAGAGGAACATTATGGATTTGGCCTTAATGGGAGAATTTTCTCTATTGATTCCTTAATTGCGGCATTTCTGCCTTAGGTAGTCCATTTCCGCTTTAAGTGATAAGAACCTAAAACCTACGCAGGGAAATGTGTAGGTCCTAAAGCGGAAATTTCTTGAGTTTTGTAGAAATTCTTTCTAATGACATAGAAAGAATTCTCCAATAATTGCCAAATCCATAATGTTACTCTTTAGAAAAGTTGAAAGCAACCAACATGACGTCTGAGCTGAACTGATTCAATGTGAGACGTTATACCATCATCAGCGTGACATTACACTTTGCGTTTTTCTGCAGGAAGAGCAATCCCGCAAAAAACGCATTGTCGTTCAAGAAGAGAACCCTATAATACACATTGCGTCTTTCTGCGGGAAGAGCTTGTGAAATAAATATATATATCCCAGTGAGGATATTGATGGTTTTATTTTTGTGGCAATATAGTAGGTAAAAGTCGGGAGGCCGATACAATATCAGCCAATCCTCAATGGATGCACTGTATGAATTTCGTCACTGGGTGCATGAGTTTCTAGTTTGTCGTTGAACCAAAAAACGGAAGGTGAAATGCGTTCCATATACCACCGTGTGTTCATCTCCTCGTTGCGTTTTTTTGCGGGAGAAGTCTTCCCGCTGTCGTTGGACTTGCTGCTGCAAAACGATTCCTGCAAACTGCAGCATTGTCGTTACGCATAAGTGTAATGCGTTCCATTTAAATGTACACGTTCCTCTTCTTGAACGACAATGCGTTTTTTTGCGGGATTGCTCTTCCTGCAGAAAAACGCAAAGTGTAATGTCACGCTCACCAATAAGTTTGAAAGCTTTCCGTTGTAGCCTGTCTAACGCAGACAGTGCAGTGCGTCCAGCACCGACCCATAAATGGGAATTATATTCGAGCCTCGGTCTACTGCTAAGTCAGATGGACTAAACTATTTTTTGCAACTATTCAGGAAGCCAGACATCTCATTGCCTTTTTTGCCATGGAAAAAATGTGATCTGTCTAGTTAAGCTTATTGGAGATGGTAATACCCAATATTTTAAGCGCTGATAAGTCAGGAATTTTCCCACCATCGACCAAAAGAGAATGGGAAGCACATATTTTATTGGTAATAAGACAAATTTGGGTCTTGGAAGCATTAAACTCGACGCAATTCGCCTCGCCCCGTGCGTTGACTCTTGAAATATCAGCATTTAGCAAATCAAACATACCATCACGATTAACAGGTGCTGCGCTACCGTGGGATTCGGCCACAGAAATAAAATAATACGTGCAGTCATGCGTGCTATCGTCAGCAAAACTGTGTATTGGGTTGGAATTTATACATAAAAGATCATTAATAAACAGAAGAAAGAGCGTTAGGGACAGGACAGTAATTTGCGGAACCCCTGGTATGGCTCGATTTAACTTTATCAAGTACGAATTGGATCGAACGGTTAAGCAGGAAACTTTCATTCTATTTGATGAGCTTCGAGTCAAGACCAACTGCATGCAGTTTAGCCAGGAGTGCAGAATGCCAAACTCTGTCGAAAGCTTTTGAAATGTCTATGGCAGTGACTTTAGCTTCACCGTATTGATGGGTACAGCGACTCCATCGCTCAGTACGAGGGTATTGTGAAAAGTTCTCGGCCTGACACACCGTTACAATCAGCAAAAATTTATGTTTCCTGCCTGGGTGCACGTATCATTAGTTCGTATGACAAGTTTCAACTTGTTTTCTCAAGTAGTTTGTTTACACGAATTTTTGCAGTAGACGTCAAATGTGTTTTTCATAAAAATGGAGAAACTTGAATATCGTGCGGTCATAAAATTCTTCCTTTTGGATGCATTAACCCCTAAAGGAATTCATCCGAAGTTAACAAAATTTTAAGGGGACTCTACTCCTTTGATGTTAACCGTTAAAAAATGGGCAGCCGAATTAAACGTGGTCGCACGTCCTCGAAGACGACCCTCGTTATGGACGGCCAAAAACCGGAACCACACCGGAAACCATCGAAAAGTGCATGATATCGTGTTGGACGATAGGCGAATGAAACTGAGTGATATTGCTGAGGCTGTGGCGATATCGGAAAAAAGGGTGCGAAACATCTTGCACAAAGAATTAGAGATGCGAAAGCTCTGCGCAATATGGGTGCCGATCAAAAGCAAATGCGCAAACTATTTTCGCAGCAATCTTTGCCCCGATTCAATCGGGATTCGACCGATTTTGTGCAGCAATTTGTCACCATGGATGAGACTTGGTTCTACCACTACACGCCAAAAACGAAGGTTAGGTTAGGTTGAAAAACTGTCGCGGATGACTCAACACACATAGGCCACCAAAAGGCCCCTTGTGATACCTACCAGGATAAACACCTATTCCGTTGAAATTACTATTCATTGAACCAGCCAGAGCTAGCCATGAACCAATAAAGCCTGAGCGGGCTCATGCCCCTTAGCTCTTCTAAATGAAGGAAGAAAGAGCCCCCCAGAAAGACCTGCCTCCTCGCACCCAAGGCAGGACAGGTGCACAGAAAATATAGCGTACTCTCCTCCCCGCCAGCAATCTCGCAGCTTCTACAGAAGTCATTTTAGGGTAAGCGAAGTCTTCCAATGGGACAGTCCCCGTGATAACATTCACCACCACACCAATGTGCTTCCTGTTCAATGATAATATTGCAGCAGAACGGCCGGAGTCCGCTGTGGGCCATAACCTCTTCGTGGTTTGACAGGCACCGTCTTCAGTCCATCTTGCGCTCGCTTTTTTTCGCGTTAGAGTTGATAATTCGCTTGCAGATTGTGAAAGGCACTCCGATGTCCCATCGACTATCGTCAATTGCCCCAGTCATCCCTGCCCAAGCAAGCTCATATGACACACAATTACCAGCATAAGCACTGGTGACTTGGAATACAGCACAATGTGATTTCAAAGTAACGTCCCATCTTATCAAGAAGCGATCGACAGTTCGTAACCGTCTGCGATGTCGACAGAGTTGACTCAAGTGATCGAAACAAACAAACAGAAACGAAACAGCAGTCGAAACAGTGGGTGGAAGCCGGTGGTTCAGCGGCAAAGAAAGGAAGTCGATCGCATCTGCCGGAAAGGTCATGGCCAGCGTGTTTTGGGATGCGAAAGGGATCCTGTTAATTGATTACCTTAAAAAAGGCAGAACAATAACAGGCGAATATTACTCCAAACTTCTTGACCAGCTGGATGTCAAAATTCGGGAGAAGAGGCCTGGCTTGAAGATAAAAAATCTTTCACCAAGACAACGCACCTGTATACAAGTGTGCGTTGGCGATGGGAAAACTGCGGGATTTGGTGTACGACTTGCTCGACCATCCCCCCCCCCCCCCCCCTATTCTCCTGATTTGGCATACTCAGACTTCCATCTGTTCCCAAACTTTAAGAAATTTGTTTCTGGGAAACGCTTCGCATCCAATGAAGAAGTTGAGAGGACTGTAGATGAATATTTTCACAGCCTGGTCAAGGGAGGTTATGTAGAAAAATAAAATCATTTTTTAACTGAAAATCGCAGCTTTTCAGAACAGGCCCAGAACTTTTCACATTACCCTTGTAAGAAATGTCACTAAGTCCGCGGTAGAGCGAGCGGATCGAAACTCGTACTGTTGTGAATCGTGATAGCTCATTAATTGAGAATTAACAGGCGTTTCAAAACTTTCGACAAAATCGATGTGAGTGCAATTGGCTGATAGATGAGGGCCTGCCATTACCTTTTTTGGAATTAGTTGAATATTTGCTATTTTCCAATTAGATGGGAAAATTCCCGTGAAGTAGGATAACTAATATAACTTACGAAGAGGTCTTGCTAACGAAGATGCGCAGTGTTGGCGAACTATAGGTGATATACCATCAGGCCCCGCGGATTTGGAAATATCGAGTCTTGAAAGTATTTGGAATACGTACTTGTCTTGTCGCAGGTAAGTGGCTAAATGGGGGAGCAGGAGGTGCATGCTGGCAACTGCATTCTCTGAAACTCGTTTATGCCAACAAAACGATAACAGAGCCACATGGAACAGTTGACGCGCTATGTCCCACAAGGGTTTAGGGCAGTTGAGTAACAGGCTGACAAGTGACAGCTTTGAGTTCATCTACCGTTGAGATTAAACCTTATAGCGTAAGCTTCGCCGATACGATTTTCAGGATCCTCGCCTACCATATCTATTTAGCTCAAATATTCGTCGCAGTGAAAGTGCTTTTACGCCTGTTAATTTGGAAAATTTCTTAAATTGAAATTTCTTAATTTCTTAACTGGAAAGCAGCTAATTTATAACACTACCCCTAGTGTGTCAAAGCGCGGCAACTACTCCTAAAAGGCTTAGTTAAATTTTCGTTAGCATATAACTAGTTACGGACGATGCATGTTACTGGCATATAGTTCCTGCCCATTTAGCCAGATTCTGCGACAAGTCGGGAAAGACTGCAGCACAGCACAAACAACAATAGCCATGGCCGGATTCGAACCCGCGGTATGATGAGACTTAAGACTGACACTTCAACGCACTGAGCTAGCGGTCCCCCGAAGCTATTTTATAAAGCCAAATTGGCAAGCTTTTAACTTGGAAACATGTATTGCTCAAGTCTATGGAGAAAATCCTTGATGCTCACATCAGGTCTACACTTCTCACAAAATTCCCGCTACACTGTAAACAGTTTGCTTACCAGTCAGGTAAGTCGACTGAAACTGCTCTACACTGTTTAGTTGGAGAAATTGAGGCCACCCTGGCAGTAAAGGAGACGGCAGTTTGTGCCTTTTTGGATATCGAAGGTGCTTTCGACAACACATCTTTCTCTTCCATTGACTCTGCGCTTAGAGCAAAGGGAGCGGATGAAACGACGGCACTATGGATAAAAAGGATGCTATCATCCAGAAAGGTCATCACAGAGATAGGAGACTGCACTTTAACAGCAAACGTCACTCGAGGATGCCCGCAAGGCGGGGTACTATCTCCTCTCTTGTGGTGCATCGTAGTAGACAGCTTACTGTGGAAGCTTACAAAGATGGGATATTCAACTCAGGGATATGCCGATGACCTGGTCATAACTGTTAGAGGAAAGTTTGAAGAAGTCCTAACGGAAATTCTTCAATCGGCATTAAACACAGTACAAAAATGGTGCAATGACAACGGCCTTCGAGTCAATCCGGCTAAGGCAGTTGTTGTCCCCTTTTCGAAGAAAAGAAATCCCAGACAAATGAGATGTCCTACAATATACAACTCTCCAGTGCTCCTGGCGGATTCCGCCAAATACCTCGGTGTTACTCTAGACAGGAAATTACTCTGGTCGGAACACCTACAGGCAATATCGGACAAAGCCATTAAGGCCCTATGGGTTTGTAGGCAGTTTGCGGGTAAGACTTGGGGAACAAGCCCTCGCATAATCCTTTGGATCTATAAGGCGATTGTCAGACCAATTGTTGAATATGGAGCTGTTGTTTGGTGGAAAAAATCAACCACCAAAGATGGCAAAACCAAACTGGGTAAGATTCAGAGACTAGCATGTCTCACAGCCACGGGGGCTATCCGCAGCTGCCCGACTGTAGCTCTTGAAGCGCTACTCGACCTTCCGCCGCTTCACATTCATATAAAGGCGGAGGCAAAAATAGCAGTAGCAAGACTAAAAGCTTGCCAGAATTTCCTCAAACTAAACCCTGAGCAGACCAACTGGGTAAATGAGGACCATGTACTCAGTATGCCATCAGACCATTTGGCTAGGGAGCTTTGCTTTAAAATTCCATTCTCAACCGAAATATGGAGCAGAGAGGATTGGAATCTGAAGCTCGACACTCTCCCCTCAAACGTTGTTACGTGGTACACAGATGGATCTAAAACCGAAGATGGTACAGGGGCGGGCGTCGTAGGTCCGTCTCACAAGATATCCATTCCAATGGGAAAGTACGCCACGGTATTTCAGGCGGAAGTTCACGCAATCGAGACTTGTGCGAACACATGCTTAGCAGCTGGATACCAAGGCAGGAATATTGCAATGTTCACTGACAGCCAGGCGGCGATCAAAGCACTAAGTAACTTCTCCGTCTCGTCGAAAGTGGTGCTTAGTGGTCGTGAAGCCCTGCAGAGATTAGGCTCCGTAAATAAGGTTACCATTTACTGGGTCCCCGGACACGCTGGTATCCCAGGAAACGAAACAGCGGACGAGTTGGCCAGGGGAGCATCTGCAACCCCACTCGTCGGTCCGGAGCCATACTGTGGAATTCCCTTGTGTAGTGCAAGACGGCACATCAGGGAATGGGAACACTCAGTAACCATCGCGCACTGGGATAATACCCCTGGTCTTAGACAGGCCAAGCTGTTTATAGCTGGCCACTCACGCAACCGTACCCACGAACTGCTGAGACTACGCAGAAACCGGGTTAGAACTATTTGTGGGCTTCTTACGGGTCACTTTACCCTGAGGGGTCATCTGCATAGAATGGGAATTGTCTCTGACCCAAGCTGTCGCTTCTGTGAGAGCGAAGATGAGACTTCCCAGCACATTCTCTGTGACTGTGATACACTTCATCTCCGACGCTTGAAGTGCTTCGGCGATGCATTCCCTGAAGCGGAAACGATTGCCTCACTAACATTCGAACAGCTGAGCAGATTTGTTGGGATGATTGGTCTCGAGAATTAGTCAGATCACTAATCTGCGTAGACTTCAGGGTGTAGCACAATAGACTTCCGGGTCGCAGTGCTTGTTGGCCCTCTGGGACAACTGCCCTCCATCTAATCTAATCTAATCTAATTGTAATTTGGTAACAGAAGAATTATTAATTTGGAAACCTTCTGGAGTATTCCGTATGCTACTGTAATTGTTAGTCTGTAACGCTAAAAAAAAATATTTTATTAGCAACCTAACCAGGCTTAATTGGTTGTCAGTGTTTTATACAGGGTGAGACTTATTTCATTTACAGCAAAAAAAAATTAAATGATTTTTTTTCTCCTGCTCATTTGCCACTATTTCAACGTAAACTATGGCTATGTCACTTCATTTAAATTACTTATTCATGGAGAAAATCATTTACTGTAACTTACACCCAAATGGCTTTTAACGTCATTATACTCCTTCGTCCAGTCATGAAGCCAACTAATGACATGGCTTGAAACAGTTTTAATAGTTTTGTGTCACTCCTTTGTTTTATTCATGAGCGCAATTAATAAGGAAACTTTTCATTTTAATTTTTCGCAGCTAAACGACCACCAGTTGAAGAAACGGCGTCCTTCTTGCAGAGCTTAATAGCGTCGCATGGTCCAAATTACTTGGAGAAATTATTCGGTAGTAAAGCACGTGATGCTCTGTCGCCTTTAGGCGGCGTAGAAAAAGTTGCAATTGCATTAAGCGAGTCACAAACAATTGAAGATTTCGGGGCAGCATTACATCTGATGAGGTGAGTAAGATAAATAATTATGCGCTGACTTTTGAGTTATAAATAAAGGAACTTTATACATTTTCTTTAACCCATTTCTTCCCAAGGGTTGAAATAATTTTTTTTTTTTTTCGATTTTTTTTTAAATATTGTCTTTTAGTGTTCCAGAAGCACAGTAGTGTTTCTTTTTTTAAGAACATCTCTGAGTCGTTTTACACATTTTTTTTTACATAATACATAATTTTTTTTTTCATGAAATTCTTTGAAACATGATCTTTGAAGTGGGACTTTACATTTTTCACACATAAAAAAAATAGTCTACGATTTAGGGGAACGAGGCTGCGGGTGAACTTGCTAGACAAGAGTCATCCAATCGTTTTCATGGACCAGAGCGCAGAGCCATACTGTTGCGTGGGAATCTTTTCGGACAAATTGCGAATGAGCGACCATGGTCTGCACTATTATGTCAGCAGTACTGAAATAGCCTCGCAGGGCTGCGACCGGTAGTGCAGGGTGTTGAGTCATCAGTCTCATGGTTGACTACCGGCGTTTCGGGTTCGAATCCCGTCCACGACGACGTTCGTTGTCGCGCTCGGTGGTCGTGATCGTTCGGTCACCGCTCTACGACACTAATCTAGAGCTCGGAGATCAAATCTCGGCGCGATCAAAAACTGCCTGTGAATACTAATAGAACTCTCACAGTGCTTCGAGCTTGTCAGTATAAAGACGGCGCGGATAGGAGGTACATGCTAGCAACTGCACTTCCGAAAAAGTAGATATGCTATCGAAACGTCAACAAGTCATAGAAATGCTAGAGATGTTGACGCGCCCATGCCCCTGAAGGAGTCAAGGCAATTATATACAGCAGTGGAGCTCATGCGACGCAGATATAGTACTATCATCTGTGTCTAAATTTCATGAGACGTTGCGTGAAAAACTGCAAAGTGAGCACCGGTTGCCCCTGACAGAATTTATTTTGAGAGGAGGAACAAGACCCCAAACAATCAAGCCAGTCGAGAAAATCACGTGGCATAATCTCAACAATGAAAGCTTTGAATCTGTTGTAACTCCTGTAACGGACGGTTTGGTGGGCATCCGAAGATGCCCGTGGGGAAAATTAACAAAAATTCATAGGCCTGGGGAAGACAACACAATCAGGGGAGGTAAACATGGGGAATAAAAAAAATAGTTGATAAGGATGGAATGGTTGGCGGACGGATAGACGCCCACGCCGTCGCACCTGGGTCCAGGTGTAATAGGACTCTCGGCCTCTAGTTTCATACCACCAACAGATCACTACTCATCAGGTGCTGCTTCGATCTGCCGATGGGAGCAGCACGACCAGACCATAATATGGTTCATTACAGGTAGTTCATTACACTCCATTCATTGTTAAAATGGAGGAGTGGCTTTAATACAACACCAACTGCGACGAGAAATGTTCAACACAAATATGGGATGGTTTGGAGGAAATGTTAATAGGTGAGGCTGAAAACACACTGGGAGTTTCGAAAGGCCCACTCCACACGAACGAGTAGACGTGGTGGTGGAGTAACGAAACTTAAGAAGTAGTGCAGGCCAAATCGAACGCATTTAAGAATTGGACAACATGCAAAACAAGCAGTAAAGCCGAGAAGGTTCAACTTCGGGAGAAATATGATAAATGCCGGAAGAAAGTAAAGCGAAAGGTGGCTCAAGAAAAGGCGATTGAAGCCGAGAAGTTCTATTAAGAACTAAAAGATCTGACTGCGGACAAGCGATCGTCATTGAAAGAAAAACCTAAAGACAATGTCAGGATTTATAAAGTCGCAGCCCAAAGGAGAAGAAAAAGTGGACATATTCGGCGACAAAGTACGTTGAAGACTCACAAAAAGTGCTCCTGGTTGAAGACACAGCAATGTGTAGCAGAATGCGAGAGTACTTTGACGAACTTTTGAACGAAGAATTTCTGCGAGAAGCTTTTCAAACTGTGGAGATTGTACGATTGGATGACAATCAATGCGGCTTTGTGGAGGGTCGGTCCACAGTCGATGCTATTCAGTGCATGCGTATTACGATGGAAAAGCATCGTGATGTACGGACGGACTTGCACTTTGTGTTCATCGATTTGGAAAAAACCTTCGACAGAGATCCTCGGAGTCTGATATGAGTGGCCCTAAGAGCACTTCAGGTCCCCGAGGCATATGTACAGATTATACAAGACATGTATGATGAAGCAACTACTAAAGTTAGATGCACAGCAGGTGAGTCTGAAGAATTTTCGGTTAAAGTCGGAGTTCACCAAGGCAGTGTACTGAGTCCCTTGATCTTGAAACATCAAACATCGCATCAGTGTCGGTTGGATGAAGCGCCGAGAAAACTCTGGAGTTTTCAGTGCGACCGCTTATCTTACGATGGAGTCTCCAAGAAACAAGAACCTGGAACGGGCTACCGCCGGACATTCGCAGAGAAGGTGTTTAATGGACTCTGTGTCCTCCAGGCAAAGCCAGCACTCCGTATCAGTGGCTAGATCCTAGTAATAATAAACAATAACAATAACAAGGACAAGCTAAGATACCCAAGAATGGGCATTGCGACCATGAGATATATTGTGCCATAGCCTTAATTAATCCAAAAGACCCTCAACCAGCCAAATGAAGGCTAGTAGATCCTTTGCAGAGGCTCTCCTTACGACCGCTGAGCTTACGATGGAGTCTCCAAGAAACAAAAACCTGGAACAGGCTACCGCCGGACATTCACAGAGAAGATGTTTAGTGGACTCTGTGTCCTCCAGGCAAAGCCGGCACTCCGTATCAGTGGTTACCCCCATTTTGTTGAGGTAATATCTCTCCCGTGAGGTAACCCACGAATAGTCTCAGGTCCGCTCTACCCAGGCGGCTGGTTGCTTTGAGACCGTAAGGTTTTATAAGATCTTTGGACTGCCGCAGTCCTGGAAGACAATCCCAGTGACGCATTGGTAGACCACTCCCTCACTAGTGATCTTGTTTTAGTCCAACTTAGACCACAGTAAGGATCAGGACCGAAAAATTTATCCGAAAAGCCTTGTCTAGTTCAAGTTCATCGGCAGTTCGTTATCAGGAATGCCCTGATGGCCAGTTGCCCAGCATAAAGTAACCCGATTGGTGTTTGTGAGACACTGAAGGGTATAAAAACACTCTTTCACTAATATCGATGAGAAACTATGCGAAGAAAGAGTCTGACTATCAGTGCAGATAGCGATGTTAGCACCTTTGTGTTTCTTGTCTAGAATGTCTCTGGCGAAAGCCTCAATGGCATGGATTTCAGCTTAACAAACGCTAGGCCAGACGCCCATAGCAATTGAGATCCTGGTGTCCAAACTATAGACTCCAGTACAAACTCCCTGCTCCGTTTTAGATCCGTCGGTAAACCACATGGTATACCTGGTACCTGGAGACAAAGTCAAGAATGCCACCATCCCATTCCCCGCGAGTGGGGGTGGAGATCAAGAATTACTTACCAAAACATAATTCCCTAGTTACATAATCAGCTCTCGAGCAGATCTGCATGCCAAGGATCCACTCCAGAATGCTCAGATTGAACACATTACCATCGAATATTAGACACATTCGAAGAGCGCTCATAGCCGTAGACTCTTGTTTGAAAATATTCAGCGGAGTAAGTCCAACAATCGCCTCAATAGCCTCCTAAAAAGCTTTTCTGGTTTAAAAAGCCGGGCCGCCTCTGAAAAACCGGTCCCGGGGGATCAGTTAGTCCTGCCTTCAAGTGTTTCCTTAAGTTGGTTCTACGAGTATAAGATAAAAGATACAATAGCTGTGTTTTTTGTAGGGTGCAGATCATAGCTGAACAACAATTGCACGCGTTACACTAACAAAATTGTTCTGGGTAGAACTGGATGTTAGTGTAACCCGTGCAATTGTTGTTTTTCTATGATCTGCACTGTACAAAAAAAAACACGCCTAATGCTTTGCATATTAGATAATTTAATACTACAAGAACCTGAGGGAATTGGGGCCGTTCGAATCTCTCCCCAATCACTCAACCTAATTCTACTAATCCTATAAATAAATAAATAGCTGGCGCAACAGTCCAATTTGAACCACGGCCTCGAGATGAGTTAGCATCATCTCATTTTCTAGATCATGACGGTTTTTGTGCAGAGGTATGTGATCAGCAACACGCTCAACCGAGTTATTTACCCCATAATGGGTACTCATTTAACAGCTGAGTGAGCTCATAGTCCAACACGTAAATCCCCGGAATCGAACCGGGGCCCAGTGCATTGAAGGCGAACGTGCTAACCGTTGCGCCATCCGGACTACTACTAATCCTATGGAATAAAACAAAAATCAATCAATCAAGTCACATATTATGTGCACGGAACCTAACGGGTTCACGTGACCGTATAATGTGTACAGCCCCTTATATTTGACACATTCACGTATCTTAAATTTATTACAACTAAAATGGATCGGGAAATCTAACACTTAGTGAATGATGCTAGCTTGGGGATGAACAAAATACCATTTTTTCAAACATATGTCGTTTTCGATTCGCACAGGAATTGTTCTCATTTCAATTGATCAAATAAGTTCGTGTGAGTAAAAGTCAGAGCAACTCTCGATTTAAAAATGGGATTTGAGTAAATCTTTTCCAGAGTAATTTTTTAGGCCAGTTACTTGAAAAAAGAGCAATTTCAGTGCCAATCGAAAACGACAATGAGCTAAAATTTCTGTAAAATCGTACTAATCAAGCATCACACATAGATTAGGAGTTATTTTGCTTTTCACCCTTTTTTTATACCCTAGACTTATAGTATAGGGTATATTGTTTTTGTCACGACGAAAATATGTAACACCTTAAAGGAGGCTCCGGAGGTATAGCAATGTATATATATAAATGATCAGGGTCACCTCCTGAATCGATTTAGCCATGTCTGTCTATCTGTCTGTCTGTCCGTCTGTCTGTCCGTCTGTCTGTCTGTCTGTCTGTCTGTCTGTCTGTCCGTCCGTCTGTCCGTTCGCACGATAACTTTCGATAGAATGAAGCTAGAGCCTTGAAATTTTGGTCAAATGTTGGTAGTATGATCTAGTTGCATGGTATTGAAATTGGGCATGATCAGGCCAAGAGAACGCCTACCTCCCCTACATATGTAAAATAATTAAATGTATCTATAACTCCTGATTAAAAAATCATGAAAATCTCTAGCTTTACTATATTGCTAGTGAGGGTAATCTTATACTCTCCTGGGAAAGTAAAATCGATCAGTTGAAAACTAACAGTAATTTTCTTACAAAGAACCCCGTACTACCCTACTTTTCAGGTTTTTTGTCTATAACTCTTGAACCAATTGACGTAGACACTTGATTTTTGGCATGTAATCCTGAGGGAAGAAGCTGCTTAAGGTTCTGTAAGTTGGGCATAATCAGATCAAAGAAACACCTACCTCCCCTACAAATTTCAAAAAATTAAATATTCCTTTAATTACGATAACTTTCGATAGAATGATACTACCGAGTTAAAAATTTGGTGGAATGTTGTTAGTAAGACCTACTTAGTTGGTATTGAATATGAACAAGATCCGACCCAAGGAACCCCCACCTCCCCTACAAATGAAACTTCAAATAAGCGATAACTTTTTATAGAATGAAGCCAGTGACTTGAAATTTTGGTCAAATGTTTGAAGTGAGATTGAGTTAGTTGGCATTACCTCCTCTAGAAATGAAACTTAAAGTAAGCGATAACATATGACAAAATAAAGCTAGCGACTTGAAATTTTGGTCAAATATTTGTAGTAGGATCCAGTTGGCTAATATTGAAAATACGTAAAATCCAACTAACGAAACCCCTACTTCCCCTACAAATGAAACTTCAAAAAAGCGATAACTTTCGATAGAGTGAAGCTAGAAACTTGAAATTTTGTTTAAATATTTGTAGGGTGATCTAATTGGTTGGTGGCAATGATGAGCAAGATCCGACCCAAGGAAACCCTACCTCCCCTACAAGTGAAACTTCAATTAAGCAATAACTTTCGATAGAATGAAGCTAGCGACTCGAAAAATTCGACAAATATTTGTAGAATTGGTTACTTAGTTAATTGATTTTGAGAATGGTCAAAATCCTACTGAATGAGTGTCAACCTCCCCTATGAACTGGCCATATAGGAGACCCATTCTTAATGCATGTGGTCGTTGCCAATTGGTACTTTTGGTATCACCACTAGGTCTGTACAAGTCTAGGGTATATACGCTTCGGACTTCGCTTCGGCCGGGTTTTTGTTCAGTTTTTTTTTTATATTATTTTTCCTATTACAATTTTCCTCTCTTTTTTTGAATTCTTCACATTACGCATTTTTGAAATTTATTCCTGTTATGTAATAATAAATTAATAAATAACTCTTTCATTTCAGATCCGATTTGGAACACTTACGATCCGTCTTTATGGCTGTGGAAAATGGCGATCTGGGCATGTTAAAATCGCTGGGCATTAAAGACTCCGAACTGGGCGATGTGAAATTCTTTCTCGAAAAATTGGTCAATACCGGCTTTCTCGATTGAGTAGGACCAGATCCAGCTTCCCCCTTCTATTATTCAGTTCCAATTAACAGTCAATTCTATTCATATTTAAGTTCATATA
The DNA here is from genome assembly GCA_964017055.1 of Chloromyia formosa. NCBI lineage: Eukaryota > Metazoa > Arthropoda > Insecta > Diptera > Stratiomyidae > Chloromyia > Chloromyia formosa. The sequence continues at coordinate 81,000,495 of OZ024817.1, forward strand.
TGGATAAATACAATTATTAATATATACAATATGTATCTTATTTCACTTTCACTTCTTACATGTTTATATATTTTTTTATGCTAATTTTACATTATACATAAATAAAAATATTTTGTTGCAGAAAAATACAAAAAAAAAAGAAAACGATTAAGTTATACCCAAGGAAAAAAAACAAACAAAACAAAAACAATAATTTGCTCGAAACTGTAGAGAGAAAAAAAAACAGAAAAGCATATTTTGCAACATAGAAAAACAAAATGAATATTTTTGATTGAACAAAACATAACTGACACTGTACATACGTTTCTATATTGCAAAATAAAGTAAAAAGAAGAAATATGTATACATAAAATATTTATATATAGAAATCTCTGCAAAGGGAAACATAGAAAAGCAAAAATGATAGTATGAGTTACGTGTATTAGAGGCTGGTAAATATACGTAGATTACTATGATAAACCCCATCGTAATACATACTATAGTATCGAAAATTAGGCAAACATAATAATTATGTACTCACTTTTTTTTTGTTCTGTTAATTATCTATGTACAATGTACATCCTTGATTGGAAGCTGCGTTGCTAAACAACTTGAAAAACCAGACTAACCTTTTATTTGATGGGTTTTGGCAACTCCCAATAGTCACAAACGCCTACATTATAACATATAGTAGATTGTAATGGAAGCAGGATCGACATGAACAATGAATACAAACACATTAAGCATGATTGTATTTTTTATGAACTATTACGCTTATTTTAATTTAAAGAATACTCATTGCTTAAATATCGAAATTGTTTTGAATATGAGGTAAGAAATACTCAAAAATCATATTAAAATTAATTCAACTAAATTAGTAATTTTGTTTTAGTGATCAGTTTTAATACTCGTATTATATTCACAATAGAGATCAAATCAATTAATTTGGCCCGATTACTTTATCTGGAATTGTCAGATACATGCAAATGAGGCGTGTCTGATCATTTGCCACATCAAGTAATCTGGCCGCATTGGTGCAAGGCTTTCCGCAAATTGATTTGCACGGCGAGTAGCGTATTTTTCAGCAAAGACCCAACTGTGGCTATTCGAAAGAAAATTGGCTGCTACCGTATGAACAAATTCTTGTGTCAAAACAAATAATTAGGTAAGAAATGTGTCCTGATTTGCGTCATATACCTAGGTACCTGTTAAAGTAACACAGAATAATTATTAACACAACTTGTTGATACAATAACAGTGGATTATCTGTCAAACAGACAGATTCGAGTCTTCACTGAAAAATAGCAGATACGCAATCCAACAAGCGAGCACTAGCCGATTTGCGTGGAGTCTCAAGCTAGTATTTATTGAGTTTCTTGAATCGATAGTTTTATCGTTGAAAATGTGTACTTTTGTTGGTGAAATAATGCGTTTTGCAAAAATTAGATTTTTATTCATCGAATATAATAGATTCCAGAGCAGCTTGCTCATTTTTTCAGTTGCTTTTGCTACTGAGCATTATTATTCAGACTCTTCAAGCTTTCGACCTCTGAACCGGTTGTAGCTTTTTTGCTAGAATGAAAAATATTAAAATAGGTTTGTTTGCTATAACCCGCGATATCTTGGTTAATATTGAGCTAGCAAGGTCAACTTCGAACTAATTCTGAACGTTTTTTTGCAAGCTAAAATTTTTGTCTCTGACCTTTTTTGCGTATGATCGATTGGTTTCGACAAATCGAACGAGAAAGCAAAATAAGGAAGCATTAATTCCAGTTTTATGCTTTTGCGAAAGTTCAGAAATACCCAAGGTAATTTATAGAGCATAAAGAATTCTGCAATTTGTTTTTTTTTATAGTTTCAAAATTGCTCCTTGTGGAGCGTCTCAAAGTCGGCGTTACCGCGGTCGATTTACGTCGCCATTAAGGTCTAGACTTTATTTAAAAAAAGAAACATACACCGTGTTTGTTTTATCATAGTAGAAGAACAATGAAAAAATACAGAACACATCCTTAGGCCCGTTTTCTCAATGTCCGATTAAACTCTTTGTTAACTCACAAGGATACAAATTAATCGAAGCTGTAAACAGCCCGATAAACATTTTCGTTTTCTCATACGTCTCATACAAATTACCAAGCCATAAAGTGTGGAACTTATCTCAGACCTCAATTTTGGCAAAATCAGCTGATTTTCTTGGCGGAATTCTACCGTCCACGAATCTATTTTGTATTAGTACGGTCTCTCAGCATATTAATTTGCAGCTGAGTTTGTGGCAAATTCTCTTCCATCGAATAAATTTCCAGGAACTCTGTTCTTTATGGCCACAGCTGTCAAAATCTCAGCATCCGCTTTCAGGTGTTGGGTTTTTGTTTAGGATAAATTTTCAACCGGAAACCAGGAGTTGGGGTTTGTTTTGGATAAGAGATTAATCGAAGAGAGAATCAGAGGAAATGAAAAAGAACGAGAGAAATGAAGTAATTCGGCACAAGTGGGGAAGTAGGAAGGGGAATGGGAATTTGACATCTCATGTGCTTCTATATGGACCGGGCGGGTGTTCCGCGGCAGAGAGACAAAATGGAATGTTATTGTTCACAAAGGAGAAGTAGGAGAGGGGATGACATCTCATTTGCTTCCTGTGCTTCTATATGGACTGCACGGGTGTTGCGCAGTGGAGGGCGTGTGTCTCTCTGTTTACTTTGTACTAGTTCGTATGTGGTGGAATTACGTCCAGAATTTAGTGTACAGTAAATGGTGGTTTCATCTCCTTCTATATGTCTCTGTGATTGAAGGCTAGGGGACGGTTAGCGTTTCTCCGACTAATAACGCTAAACAGATATTGAGAAAATTAAATTGTGCTAAATGGCACTTTATTCTTAAGATACATTTTAATCGGACGTTTATAGGGTACTGTGTTTTCTTATAGTTTAAATAATACTAGTTGTTCTTAGGGGAATGAAATGCGTTGCTAATGATAATAATAATATCAAAGACAGGTTAAGATACCCAAGGGTGGGCACTGCGACCATGAGATCTATTATGCCATAGCTTTAATCAATCTAAAAGACTCTCAACCAGCCTAATAAAGGCCAGTAGGTCCTTACGACTGCTGAGCTCACTATGGAGAACTCCACTCCAAGAAATAAGAACACTGGAACCTACCGCCAGACATTCGCAGAGAAGATGTTTAGTGGACTCTGTGTCCTCCAGGCAAAGCCGGATCTCCGTATCAGTGGATATATCCAATTAGTGGAGGTGATATCTCAACCAGTGATGCCCCGTGAAGTAACCCACGATTAATGTCAGGTCCACTTTGCCCAGACGGCTTGCTTCTTTGAGACCGTAGGATTTTATAAGATCTTTGGACTGCCGCAGTCCTGAAATACAATCCTAGTGACACAGTCTTTCATTGGTAGACCACTCCCTCACTAGTGATTTAGTTTTCGGCCCAACTCAGACCACAGTTAGGATCAGGCCCTATAAATTTATCCGAAGAGCCCTGTCTAGCAAGTTCACCGACAGCTTTCTTGCCATCAGTGCCCTGTTGACTTGGTGCCCAACATACTAATTGGTATTAGTGAGACACTGAAGGGTATAAAAACACTCTTTCACTAGTTTCGATGAGAATCTACATATGTGAAGAAAGAGCCTTAATGGCTGCCTGACTATCAGTCCAGATAGCGATGTTAGCGCCCTTGAGTTTCTTGTCCAGAATTTCTCTGGCGCACACCTCAATGGCTGGATTTCAGCTTGAAAAACGATAGGCCAGACGCCCATAGCGATGGAGATCCTGGTGTTCGGTCCATAGACTCCAACACCAACTACCTGCTCCGTTTTAGATCCGTCGGTAAACCACATGGTATACTGGGGGGGGGAGAGCGAAGAACCATTCCATTCCGCGCGAGTGAGGATGAAGACCTTGAGTTTCTTGTCCAGAATTTCTCTGGCGCAGATCTCAGTGGCATGCATTTCAGCTTGAAAAACGTTAGGCCAGACGCCCCAAGCGATGGAGATCCTGGTGTTTGGTCCATAGACTCCAATACCAACTACCTGCTCCGTTTTTAATCCGTCAAAAAACTAAAAAAAAAAACTACTTGTTATCTTGTTATACCGGGGGACAAAGCCAAGAATGCCACCATCCCATTCCGCGCGAGTGGGGATGAAGAGCAAGAATTACTTACCAAAACATATTTCCGTAGTCATATAATGAGCTGATCTGCATGTCAGGGATCCGCTCTAGAATGCTTATGTGTCCCTGACTGAACACATGACCGTCATATGTTAGACTCATACGAAGTGCGCTCAGAGCCGCAGACTCTTGTAAAACAATATGCAGCGAAGTAAGTTCTACAATCTCCTCAATTGCCGATGTACGAAGCTCGGATGGATCCTGACATACCAATGCATGCAAGTTGATGTAACTTACTACATAGCTGTATGGCGCATCGCTGATTCGTTTTAGGCCACCGGCCGCATATGTCACAACTGGTCGTACGACCATCAAATATAGCCTCTCGATGATTTTCGGGGTGAGTGCCAAACAGAGACCTGCAACCCCACATCATCTGGGTCTCCTTACTGATAACAACCTCGAAGTGATTGCTCCAATTAAGCCACAAGTCCTGCAAAATGCCTGAGCATTTGTCTTCAATAGAGAACTGAAGTACCGTACTTCCAATGCTTACAGAGCTTATGCTCTTCGAGTGAAGCGAATTAAGACGGCTTTTTGAAGATTGACGCTCAGGCCAACTTCAGTGAACCAGCGAAGTACTGGATCGAGTACCGAGCTCATTACCACAGTGATGATCGATTCAAACTTTCCTCTGATTATGATAGTTATATAATCGGCATATCCTATTGTATTATAACCATAATCACTCAACCTAGCTAGTAACTCGTCTATGACAGCATAGACACTAGTTTGGGTACCGCCCAACGTTGAGTGAATTTCTCGCCTGCGTAGCATTGCGTCAATCCACATGATTGTGGCTGTAGGTATATCTCTGAGCTCAATTGCTCTAGATACACAGCTGTAGCCAGTATTGTCATTGAAGGAACAGAGAGCAATTTCCTTATCCACGAGGTTATTTTTAATTGTTCCTACGAAATTGTGGCAACCACGGTCGACTTACCTTTGACGTAGGCGGACTGGGTACGATGCCAGGGTGACGTGCATTCCATTAGCTGTCTGATGTGCAGATCCAGTAACCTCACCATAGTTTTCAAAAGGATGAAAGGCTTATCGGCCTGTAAGATTTCGGTAGCTCCTTGGGTTTGTTTCCGTTTTTCGGAGTGAATACCACGTTCACCGACCTTTTAAACGTCTAATATAGCTCAAGGAGTAACTACCCTCTAAACAGAACAGACTAGGGGGTGATAATAAAATCAAGGCTGTATTGTAAAAGAGCAGAGAAAATACCATCGGTATCTTAAAGGGTTCAAAGGACTCCACGAGCCAATTGACTATTTCTTTATCGAAAATGACCTCCGAGAGGCTGCGTAACAAGCTAAGAGATACGCGATGGTCAGCCGATGCAATGAGTAAACAGGGTTCAGCTTGGTCAGAGTCCGGAAAATGGGTATTTAGGAGGAGCTCAAGATTTTCCTCTGGACCCTCCGTGAAGGATCCGTTCTGTTTCTTAACCATTCCGATGCCAATAGTGTGCTCCATAGACAGGGCTTTGTGATTACGTACTACTTCAGGCTGCGACTGAAAACTTTCACAATGTTTCTTCCAGCTCTCTCGTTTGGAGTGCCTGATAAGAAAATTACGTTTGGTGGACGAGTCTCCATATTCGTCCCATTAATTTTTACGTTTTGCCCTATTGAAATTTTTGCTAATCTTTACTCTTTTGCGCGCCAGTTCTTCGTTCCACCAAGGAACCTTACGTGCCTTACTTAAGCCATGTGCTACTGTACTGTCACCTGTAGGTGCCAAATTTCCATGCCTGTTCTTTAAGTTTGACTTTGATCGGCCCTGCTGGAGAGACTTTACTTTGTACGTGAGTATTGAGTCTAAAGCTGCAAGTGATTTTCGCCAATCTAATTTTTCTGGATCCGTGTACTTATAGCCAATTATAGACTCAACTTGCAGAGCGGAAAATTTTTTTCACAATAAGCTCTGAGTTGATCTTACAAGATCAATAGTAACCGAGTAACCGCGAGTTATAGTATAAAAAACATGTTTTAAGGTTTCATTCATTCTAGCAAAAAAGCCACACCCGGCTCAGTGGTCGAAAAATTGGGGTTAAGCTTTCCTTGACCTCCCCCCGACACCCTTCAGAAGGAACTTCGTTTGGAGGTTCAATTTCTTATTTAAATGTACATAGTGACTGAACTATACGAGTATAGTATATTTTCCCACAATTTGACATCCACACTTTGTACTATAATTAAGCTAAAGAAAATTCAAACAAAATATCTATACGTCAATCTCTACATGTCATGTGATCAGTGTTTCTAACACTTAAGATAATAATATAGAACGGAACAAAACCAATCATTCTACAAAGGACAAAATGCAGCTATGAAAAAATCTCTATATATATACTCGTATATCTATTTTCTTGAAAATCAATTTATATGAAATTTACCTGATCGTATCTCTCTACGTGTAAAGATAATCTGACAACAACACAACACAATCAACAATAGCGAAATATGTAAACATTACTTCCATATAAAAATAAATACTTTATTTAACATTTGGTTCACACCAGCGGCCAAATCCCTTGATCTGGTCAAATCACTTGACGTGATACTATCAGACACATACCAATGATCGCGTTCCTGAAAGCCTGACCGGTTAAGGAAATGACGGTGAGCAACAGAGATGGCAAGGCATTGTGTATCCGTAAGTGAAAGAAAGACGCATTGAACTGATACATTCACACAATCGACGCAGACGACTCATGCCAAAGCATCTACATACGAATCCCGAAAGCAGAATGATAACCAACCAATTTTTTTAAAGCCTGTCTCTTAGTAATTGCACTAGAGCGAAAGAGGCAGAAAGTCCTGTAGATGTTTATAAATCATGGGCTAGGGAAACGAACCAACAAATTTTTCCGGTAAATTTCTCCTCTAAATATTCTGTCAGATAAGAGGCACTCTCTCTTCAACTTACGGATATAAGTATACAATACTTCACATCTCTGTTACTCACTGTCGAATTGTTTGATCCTATAAGTTTCCCAGAACGCAGCCCATGCGACGTTTTTGATCAAGTGATATGCCAGAGTAAGTGACTTGGCTGCTAGTGTGAACCTAATGTTATATTTATTATATCTATTCACATAGTGCTAGAAGAGAGTATGTTTTTTTAATAAAAAGGAACTTCATGCAATTTTCAAAATAAATTCTACCATTAACAAAACATATCAATATTATAAACAAAAATTCTACTTAAGCAACGCCAGAATTAGAACAAGTTATAAACAACACAAATACAATATAATAAATTACTGAATATATTCCAAAAATGCCTAGAGTCTATTGAAACCAGAACTAGATATATAATTAAAATAGTTTTATGATTGTATAAAAAAGAAACAAAACAAAAACGAAAACATGCAAACGTTTTGTTTGAATGAATGCCACACGTATACATATCACCAAATAACCCGACAAACATATCAATCGAATTTGCAAAAAAAGAATGGGAACGAAATGTGAATATAGAAATTAAATAAAAAAGGAAATGTTACAAACCCTAAATATACATAATATCGTTACATATCATAATATGCTTTTCAAAAGTGAATAAATAAAGTAGCGAAAATAAGTAAGTTAAACATATTCTATAAGATTTATTATTTATAGCAATGTTGGACATTTTTATTCTGTTTAAAAAATATTAAAATATATATATACAAATATAAATTCTGCGACACTCGTCCATATTAGGAATAAAAAAGAAGATGGAAAAAAGAAAACACGATAACAACAGAAACAAACAAAATATCGAAAAAAAAGTAATAGTTATAAAACAAACAAACAAAAATGCTAATGGAGTTACGTACCTTATACTAGGATATTAGAAGAAAAGAAAAACTAAACCAATCAAACATTCATTGCAAAGATATTTCTCAAATAATTTGTCTTCTTCAAATATAATGCAAGGTACATAATAATTATTTTTAATTGAAATAAATTTTTTTTTTTTTTTTTAAGCTTTCATTGGGTCGAATACTAACGCTTTAAGCGGAGACCACACATACGCGATCGCGAAGGCGATTGCGTTCGCGATGGCCATGGCGATCAAACGTTTGTTTACATACATACTTGTCGCGATCTGTCAGCGATAGAGTGGACATCTGCAGCGTTCGATCGCGAGGTAGTCGGCGATCTGCAATTAAACGCAACTGGCTGAATTCATTGCAGATCGCAAGTATTAAAAATGGCTGATTTCACGGAAAAATTCATTGAACATGTATAATAAAAAAAAAAACATAATGTGTTAATAATACAATTTTAAAAAGTATAAGAAATAAATTCTTTTCTTGCGATTGCGATTGTGATCGCGACTGCAACATTGTGTGGCGTTGACGATCACGGTTGCGTTCGCGATCGCGAACACACCATCTTACAATCGCGATCGCAATCGCAAGGGAAAATTGTATATTTTATATGTTTCTTTTTTTTTCACATTGTTGTAGTCAGCATGTGACATATCAAACAACACATTATGTTTTTTTACAGGTTCAATGCATTTTTCCGTGAAATCTGCCATTTTTAATATTTACGATCTGCGATAAATTCAACCAGTTGCGTTTGATCGCGATCGAACGCTGCACATGTCCACTCTACCCCTGACAGATCCCAACAAGTATGTGCTGCTTAACTTACTAACGTGGAACGCGTTTGATCGTCATCGCCATGAAGAATGTAATCGCTATCGCCTTCACGATCGCGATCGCGTATGTGTGTTCTCCGCTTAACTTACTAATGTGGAACGCGTTTGATCGTTATCGCGAACGCAATCGCCATTGCGATCGCGTAAATATTTTCTCCACTAGATGACTGCAAATGCTACAGCCATTTTCCTCCTTCTATAAAATAAAAATCGTGAAGTAGCATTATGTCAAGGAGGGTTAACATTACAAATCAATGCATGAGCTTCAGATTGTGTTATCCAAAAAAAATCTTCTAAAATTTATTTGAATCAATGTTAAAGGGAATTCTTTCAACTCTTTTCAAACTAAAAAATTATTGTTGGATTGAAAACGTACACAGTCAATGGGACAAATGAAAATTTGAATTTTCATCAACTGATTGGTTTTCGATGGGCCCGGCGAGAAACTTTGCAGGTTAGGTTAGGTTTTTTTTTTGCTTAAACCGTTGTGAATGAACACATACGGGGATTTATTCAAACTATTAAATATCACAAAATTATATACAAAATTTGTTAAAATTGTAGGCCGCTAATGAATACGGCAGTTGGATAACATTGTAAACTTAGGGTTTATATTCTATTGCATTGTTAAATGGTTATTCATTACATTAAGTTTCGATACAATATATTTAATGAAATCCAAAAATGAGGTGATATAATGTTTGCAATTATTACGAAGAAGAGATTCGAGACTAAGAAGTTACTACCGCACCTACTAATATGGCCTCGCGAAATAGTTCGAATCTCTCGCAATCGCCTAGTAAGTGGTAAACAGATTGGACGCTCGAGTTGTCACATTGGCAGCCGTCTGTCCTCGCCCGTTTAAATCTATGCAGGAACTCGGCAAACTCCGGCCCGCCTCTGGTTTTTATCCGGCCCGCGAGTTAATATTGTTGTTGACAAGGCAAAATCAAGCGATTTTTTTTTTATCACAAAGTAGTGTGATTGAGTGGAATTTAAAACAAATTTATTTGCTACATTGGAGACTCAATTGGAATAATCATCAAAATGGCAATCCCTGTCCAGATCCTGGGTAAATCATATGGTAAAAACCGATCGGAGAGTCTGTGGTGGGGTATTTGAACTAAACACAAGGATCTTAATCGGTATGAACCTCTGGCCCACCGTATATTAAGCCTATTGCCATGCCATTAAGTCCTGCGCCAAGGAAATTTTGTTTCAGAGGCTTCGTGGCGCTAACATTGCTATATGTGCAGAAAATAATGGGTGGTATGCATAAAGTGAGTCGAGTGGAGTAAAGCTGAGTTGACAGAATTCCACTCAATTTTCACTATGTAGCGGAGAGTAGTTTTATGCATACAACTTTTTCACTCGATTCACCGAACATAGCAGACTCAGGAATGTCCTCAATAGACTTCACTCTTGAGTATATCCTCATTATTATGCATACCACCCATTGTAGGCATTAGCGTACGTATTCACTCTTATCACAAGATCTTATTGAGGCTAGTGAAAGAGTGCTTCGCGGTCCTTGAATATCTAGTGAACACCAAAATGGACACTGCAAGTTTGGTTCACTTGGTTTCATTCTGCGTACCGGCTGAGCTTCGCGTCCATCACGACGCAAATACTTGTACGCAAGGTTCAGAATAATTAAAATAAAATTTGGGAGACAAAAAGGATTTGTCCCGTAAGGGCGCGAACTTCAGTCGATAGCGTTTCGACTGGCAACACAATGACACGTTGTCAAGCTAACCTATAGACCCATACTAAGTTGGTATGCAGAATGAAATCAAATAAACCACGCTTCCAATTTTCAGTGAAACATAATTCTTTGTAGGAAACTTCAATATGCATACTAGCCAGACCACGCTGTACTGCTTGCAGGGTGACGTAACGTAATGTATTCACTACTATAGGTACATATCTGGTGACGAGATCGATGCGTGTGATGCGATTAAGAGCCCGCGCAGACGACAAACTTTTTATTTCGCAGAAAAACTAAATAGTTTAGTCAGAAAAATAGAACGCACGGTGCTTTATGACACCGCGCACACAGCGATTACTAAATACATAGTTTAGTTTGCTGTGTGCGCTGTAGATTGTGCATTAGGGGGCATCTGATTTGTCTGAGGTATCTTTTCTTAGAAGAAGGGTTCACTCGAAGGCCATTTGCGTTGCACCATTCCTGTACTATGTTAATTGCCTTGACCCCTCCAGGGGCATGAGCATAGAAATGCTAATGCTGTTGGTAGCATGTACCTCCATACTGTACTATGAATAATGCTGATTGAAGGATGTCTGATAAGACCTCCTCGAACTTGCCCCTAACCAAGATCACCAGACCATCGGCGTATCCTTGCGTAGTTCCCAAAACAAATTGTCCACCACCACAGGAGCGGCGATAGGACACCTCCTTGTGGACACCCACGAGTGACACTAGCCGCTAGGGAGCAGTCTCCAATCGTAGTAATAACCCTTCTCGATGAGAGCATTTGTCCCACCCATTTCGCGGTGGTCACGTCCGCTCCCTTGGCCCTTAAAGCGCTGTCGATAGCAGTGAGCGAAGTTATTGTCAAAGGCACCCTCGTCGTCGATAGCAGTGAACGAAGTATTGTCAAAGGCACCCTCAATGTCAAGGAAGGCCCGTAAGGCAGTTTCTTTCGCCACCATTGCCGATTCAATCTCACTCACCAGGTAATGTAGAGCTGTCTCGGTGGACTTTCCTATCTATCGCGTAGACGATTCCTCTTGAGGAGATTTGGACGTATATGTCCGTCAAGGATCTTTTCCATTGCTTTCAGCATGAACGATGTTAACCTGATTGGCTTATTGTAGGATTTAGGGTCATCCTTTGGGCGATTGCCCAACTAAGGGATGAAGACTACCTTCGCTGGTCGCCAAGCGGCAGGAATGTATTTCAGTGCGAAGCTACCCCTGAAAATATTCATGAGGTATGGAGTCAATGCTTCCTGCCCCTTTTGGAGAAGGGCGGGGAATATTCCGTCAGTACTAGGGGATTTGAATGGACTAAATAAGTCGATGGCCCATTTGACTTTATCGCTGGTCAAGATGGTTTTTGCAGCTTTCCAATCAGACGGACGTGCCCTGTGTAGACGACCCGAGATAGGAAGGGCGATATTCCCTCCTAGGATCGCACATCCAGGGAAATGCGTACTCAGCAAAAGTTTACCAGTATCCTCGGCATCAGTTGTAATTCCACCGTCCGTTCTTTTAAGAGTACTTATCTGATCAGTGCCCTTTTAAGCCAAAGTTCGATGTAGTCTCGCAGCCTTGTTTGAGCTATCAACATCCTTACAAAATTTGGACCACGAGTGCCTTTTGGCAGACCTGATCTTGTTGTTATACTCGTATTCCGAAATTGAGGTTCCGGATACCACTCACCGGATCTATTTGTTCTGTTAAAAAGCCTTCTGGTGGTTTTCCTTAAGCCAGAGAGTTCGGAATTTCTCCAGGTTACTTCCCTATTATCCTTAATGATTTTCAGGAGATAGTTTACTTCTTAGGAGGCGACTATTGCATTTTTCACGCTGTTCACAAGGCTGTCCAGGCTTTGCCATCCCGAAACTGTCCTATCAATCATCGTTAATCTTTCTTGCAAAAACGAGTCATAGTTAGGCCAATCCGATGGCTTTGGAATTCGTCTGACACAAGGTTCTGATGCGTGCGCATCAAGATCAAATCGAATGTGGTTATGATCGGGTAATGGTGTGTGTTCCAAGGCAGCGACTGAGCGACTTGCGTTTGCAACTGTGAAAAAACTATCATAACGGAGCACTATTCGTCTGTAATTAATGTGAAAGTACAGTCGTACAACTACGGCCTACATTCGACAATCCCCTAAACTTTAAAATACACAAGAATAGTGCTCTGTTATGAAAGTTTTTTCACAGTCGCAAACGCAAATCGCTCAGTCGCGGTCTTGGAACTCACACAGTAATGAAGTTTCGTCCGACACATGCCACTTCTGTATCCAGCTGGCTGCCAGATGACTACCAAAAGTAATGTCTAGCACCTCACTAATAGATCTCGTAACAAAGGTGGTACTGTTGCCTCTATTGAAAATATTTAAGTCCAGGCTTGTAATTAAATCAAGAAAGTGCTCACCTCTAAATATTAGTATCCGTGCTGCCCCACGCTATATGGTGTGCGTTGGCGTCGCAGCCGACCAAGAGAAGCGACATGTGCTTCTTAGAGTAGTCGACTAGTTTGAGAAGCTCATTGGAGCGGATGCCTGAGTTTCCGGAGAAATATGCCGACACAACCACTATTTTCTTTTACTTACTCGTATATGCTTTTAATCCTACTCTATCTTACTTTCAAAGAAAAAGCTAGAAAAATCGGAGAATTAATTTTTTCCACTATTTCGCAGTGTTTTGAGGCATCAGTCTCATGTTTGACCACCGCCGTTTCGGGTTCGAGTCGCGTCCCCGACGACGTTCGTGACCATGGATGTGCAGGAGGTGCATGCTGGCAACTGCATTCTCCGAAACCAATTTATGCCGCCGAAACATCAACTGGAACAGTTGACGCGCTATGCCCCACATGGGGTTAGGGCAATTGAAAGAGAGAGAGACTATTTCAAATCCGAAGCAGCTGTGACGAGGAAAAAGAGGGTATCTTCTCTGCACCTGTCTTATTCTGACATGAAGGAAGACGACATTTCTTTGATCACATTTCCCAGCTGGATGACTTGGCTACTGTTGGTTGTGGCAAATGCTATCGTTTTATTTCTGGTACAGTGATTAGGATTGTCTAGTGATGAATCCCTGGTAGCAACAGAACGAACCCTATTGCCTTCGTACGAGGTTTTGTAAGTTCATCATTGCATGCTTCTTTTGAATGAGTAACACATCCGCGCTTTCAATACACACATGCCTTTTAAGGACCAAAAGTTTAATTAGTTGGGCCCCTCCAAACTCGATTTCTAGATCCGCCACTGCTGTTATGTGTTTTTCTTATGCAAAATTGAATAGTTTTTTGGAAATAATAGTTAAAGTTCATATCCATATTTATCACTTTTTTTTTGAAAATGACATATTTTGTTCAATTCAATTAAATTTATAGAAAATTAATAGCTATTCACCTAACACTTACATTATTCTACTCTCAAGTCATATTATTATCAAACGTTCATCTCTTAAAAAAAATTAAAACAACCAAATTCGTGTCATTTCTTTCAATATCTAAATGTCTACTTATATTCTACAAAAAAAAAGAATAAAGAAGCTTTTTATAAAATATACGAAAGCTTAAAGCTTATCAAAGGCAGACTACTACACTGGTAACATGAGGAAAAGCCAAATTATTCGGAGATTTCAAACAAGAAAGAAAGGAGACATTTCAAAAGAAAATATCCCTAGACACATAAAATCAGGAAATGTAAAAGGTAAACCTATTGGATTGTCAATAAATCTAATAGTAATAAAAACCAATCTTATCCTCTTGAACTAAGTCCAGTATTTTGTTCTACAATAATTATTCACCCAAATTTAAAGTGAATTCATATAACGAACGTCAAAATTGGGAGTTAACTTATCCTGAACAAGCAATTGGCGTTTGTAACAAATTACAAGCAACAAAAAAATACGTAGATACTGGACTTAAAACATTAAAATATCTTGAAAAAGTTACATATGTTTCCCATCTTTAAGATAATCTACTGTCAAAACCATTTCATTTATCTTAAGAAAAAAAAGACATGAAAATGAGATAAAAAAACATATCAATTGAACATATCATATTTACAAGACAACAAATGAAAAATAAAAGAATTTCCTGAATAAGATAATTAAATTTTCATCATTCTACTTAAAATAAATAATGAGAAGTAAGATTTATTTGATAAATCCATATAAAAAAAAGAAATCTTATTATAGTAAAATTCAAAGAATTCTTTAAATACTAGCTACTAATACTCGTATAATTGAAATGTTGTGTCTCGAAATAGAAAATTCATCCTGACCCATTAATTAAATAATACAAACAAAAACTCTATTTTTTATTTCGAAATACAACAAAAGTTCTCTTCAAATCGTAGATGTTAAACGATCAAAAAATAAAAACACTTTATGATATCGTGATTTTGTCTAGATAAGTTTCTTAACTTGCATTATATGACGCACTATCAATTATTTTTGAAAATATACTTTTATATTCGGATTTTTTACAAAAGAATGAAGAAAAATTAATAAATGAAAAATGTCCAAATTAAATTACTATATACTCGAAAAGATCACAATTCCCCAATGGCATCTATACTCACGATGAGGCATCGTAACGATGACGTAGAATACATAAAATGAACGTAATGTGAGAGATAAAATACTGACGGATCGACAAATGAAGATATTGAATTATGTGCATTTGTACAGAATTATATATTTATTAAATGGTAAATAAATTTTATCATTGAAAATAAAGTAATTGGGTGTTTATCTATTTTTTCCCCTTACTGATATTTGGATTTTTTTTCAGAGCTTTTCCAGGTCCAAGCTTAAGTGCAGTAGACGTCGTTCTAGAAGGTCTGGCGAAATGGAAAAACTGGGAATAAACAGTTCGGGTCTGTTGTAGCTCAGTTCGGAAAATGGGACGGGTTTTTTACCAGCTCATATTCCTCGCGACGAAATGAATTAAAAGAAAACATGTCGTGTAAAAAGATCTCACGGTCTGAAAAACAAACCGATGCTGTTTGGTAAACGCCTAGTCACCGAAAATGGGACCAAGAAAAAGGGATAACACAGCATCGACATATATATTTGAATAGCAAATATACTTGTCAGCAGTCCTTTTTGCATGCTCATCGAAATTTTTTTTGGAATATTTACAGGATGATCGACATGCGAACAATGTTTTATCACAAAGAAGAAGTTAAAAGTTTGAAATTTCCACTTCTTCGAATGATTATAACTCGAAAACTACGACAGCTAGAGAGTTGAATTTTGCCTTGAAATGCAGCTTGAACTACTTGAAAGTAGAAAATACCTTTCCAGACGAAAGAATGCGAAAAAGCCCGAATGTTTCAAGGCAAACCGACCCCTCGACCGAAAAATATAAAAGTTAGTTTTTCTCCTTAAATGAGGCAGCTAGAGTGCCTAAACTTGCACTTTCTCAAATGGGGGCAAAATACCTTTTCCATAGCCCTCCGCGTGGGCGTCTCCTGGTAACGGCGGTGTATCAAATCGCTGACGGCCAATGTGTTAGCGATAAGACAGTTTGGAAAAAGTTGGACCTGCAACATAGTTGTGTGAACTCCAGCACGTTTATTAAACCATCTGAAGCAGCTATCTTCCGAGGCCATCCCCTGAATGGGGTTAAGCGATGTGCTGACAACTCGTCCTTGTAAAAACCACTCCACGTCAAGAAACCTGGAACAAAAGCCTCGGATTGGACGAATCAACAATGACGACCACGCAAACGACTAAAAGATTATTCTTTCGGATCCTGGAATGTACGCTCCCTGAACAAACCGGGGGCCGAGAAGGCCCGCCTTCAACGGGTCGAAAAGTACAAACTGAGCATTACTGCAGTCCAGGAAACAAATTGGCTTGGCAGCGAGATTAATGACAAAAAATCGCACACAATTTTTACAAGTGGCAAACCGTCGGGCCGCAAACAGTTTGGAGTAGCATTTATAGTGAACAATCACCTCAAACCGCATATTACTGACTTCAAACTCATAAATGAATGGCTATTTGCGATTCGCATTAATACTCGATTCTTCAATCTCTGGCTCATCAATGTGCACGCCCCAACTGAAGTTAAAGAAGACGCAGTAAAAGACGAGTTCTACGCCCGCCTTGAGACTCTCTTCGACTCACTTCCAACAAACGACGTCAAATTGCTGCTGGGAGACTTTAAGGCCAAAGTCAGGAATGAAAGTTGGCACCGGGGGACCACTGGAGGCCACAGTCTCCATGAAGAATGCAATGACAACGGCCAGCGACTTATCGACATCGCCCGCAGCAGGAATCTAGTCGTAAGCTCTACGTGTTTCCCGCATTGATGCACAAGCAGACCTGGAAGTCTCCAGACGCACATATCGTCAACCAAATTGACCACGTCCTCATTTGCAGGGCGTCTAATGTGATGAAACGAAATAAAGCGCTGGGCGCTGACGAGATTCCAAATGAACTGCTAAAATTCGGCGGAACGGGTCTAGCTAATGCCATACATCAATTACTTCTGCGAGTATGGGAGGACGAGGAGATCCCAGACGATTGGCGCAGAAGCAGCATCTGTCCAATTCTCAAAAATGGAGATAAACTGCGGTGTGAGAATTACAGGGGCAAATCACTAGTTTGTACGTCCTATAAAATTTTGACGAAAATTCTGGAAAATAGAATAAAACCGTACGCAGAACAAATCATCGGCGAACATCAGCTCTCTATGGTCAAACTGACTGACGACTGACGAAGAAGACGATGACCAACTCTGTCTCACATGTCATAACAGACTTACTGATCTATTTGAAACATGCACTGATCTGAAACAGGGCGATGGACTGGGACCGACGCTCTTCAACCTAGCACTGGAATAGGGCTATGAATATGGGCAACAGCAAGACGCTACTCATCAATTCGACACAGTTAGCAGCGTACGCCGACGACATCAACATCATGTCCCGAAGGTTGGCCGACGCAGAAGAACTTCTGCATACGCTCGATACTACTGCAAACGAAGCCGGACTACGTATCAACGAGGATAAAACTAAAATAATGATGCAATCGACGACAAGGACACCTGCACAACCGAGCATCAATGTGGGGGACCTCAACATCGAGTTCGTGAACGACTTCAGATACCTGGGTTGCAACTTGTCAAGGGACGCCTACTCAACTGACGAAATCAAGCGACGGATACAGTTAGATAATAAGACTTTTTTTTCGGTTCTCCCCATTATGAAATTGAAGCATGTGCACAGATACACGAAGCTCCGCGTGTACAAAACCATTATACGACCAGTGCTATGCTATGGCTGCGAAGCATGGACCCTAACTCAAGCCTCCGGAAACAGGCTAGACACATTTTAACGTAAGGTTCTACGGCGAATTTTCGGGGCTGTTTGCGATCGAGATGGATGGCGCATCCGGTACAACCATGAGTTGTATGAACTGTTCGATGAGCTGGAAGTTTCGAAAATCGTTGAACTACAACGACTTCAATGGGCAGGGCATGTACAACGAATGGACGATGATCGCATGCCAAAGATAGTAATGAATGCAAAACGAGTCGACGGATCAAGTCAAGACTGCCTAGACGACCGAGATCTCGTTGGGAGAGCTCAGTATATGTGGACGCCGAACAGCTACTGGGCTTCCAAGATTGGAGGACGCGGTCACGTGATCGAGATAATTGGAGGACACAATCCAGGCGGCCAAGGCCCGACATCGGACTGTCGCGCCACGACGACGACGATGATTTAATGAGACTTTTTATTTGGAGCATCCGTTTCAGAAATATTTGAGCTTGAAAAGTGACTTAATGTGATTTTTATCCAAAGCCTCAAAAAATGACGTTTTTCGACTATACTATTTTATAATACTACTAAACCGAAATTCGACTTGAGCAATGCATTGGATGCAGAATTTGTTGCTCTTTAATGTATTTCTTATAGAGTTTTTCCATCCGAGGCAGCGTTTAGAAGTTATAAGGAGAATATTAAAAAAAAGGCTAAAATTTTCCGGTTTTTCGCCTCCGCAGCCGCTCTGCCGCGTGTTCCAATGTGGGACATATGAATGAATGTATGGGCACCACCAACAATCATACCAAACGGCATTTCTCAGTCATATTTTGCTAGGTTAAATCGTTTACCGTCTCAACTATAGCTAGTGCTTAAGAATATCGACCGATATTCATGTGTGAAACCGCTCTTAGCCGTTGCACAAGCGAACAGACGTTTGCCAAAAAGAAAACACCATCAGGAGTAAAATCAATCAAATTTATTACTCTAACAAATCTTCAGTTTTCACAACATCATCACTATCAGCACTGCTCTTTTCTGCTAAATAATTAATTTCGGATTTCTTCGTCGAATTATTCGTATCGTCCTGATTCAGAGCGCTCCTCAATTCGACGAGTGTTTTCTTCTGAATATGACTCTTTTCTTCTTCGGTGTGCTTCATCGTATGAACTATATTACAACGGAAAAAAAATCAGTTATGTATCTTATACGAGCATAAAATATTAAAATCGTGCACTCACTTGCTAGCCCATTGTATGACATAAAGTCCATCTCGCAAATTTCGCAGGTAAAAGGTTTCTCTCCGGTATGGATGCGTTGATGGGCCCGTAATGATTTTTGCAGCTTAAAGCGCTTATTGCAGTAGCTACAGCTAAATGGTTTATCGACTGTGACAATCAGAAGGGAAAAGCAATGCATTTTCGTTAGTATAAAATGTAATTTATAGAGTAGTCAATGTACTACTCAATTGCCCTAACCCCTAATGGGGCATAGCGCGTCAACTGTTCCATGTGGCCCAGTTGACGTTTCCTTGGCATAAATTGCTTTCAGAGAATGCAGTTGCCAGCATGCATCTCCTGCACATCCATGGCCACGAACGTCGTCGTGGACGGGATTCGAACCCGAAACGCCGATAGTCAAACATGAGACTGATGCCTAAACACACTGCGCTACCCGTCGTCAATGTAGTAGATAAGATAAGATAAAATAGTCGAGCTACTGTCCCAGCAGGAAGGCACTGCAATCATAAAAGATCTAGAGTGCGTTCCATAACGTAACTATAGTTGACTATAGTCAACTATCACTGACTATTGCCGTTCCATAACTCCGATAGTCGACTATTGTAGTTGACTATCGTCGTTCCATAACACACAATAGTCAGCTCTGTAGTCAACTATTCTAGCTCGTGCTCATGAGGGGAAGCTATCGATAGCTATCGATAGCTATCACACACACACGTACACACGAAGGCAAACTGACAGTAAACAGTCAATGTTGTGCAAAATTACTTTATTATTGCTTTAATTTTTAATTGTTTTATGCAGTTTAGAGCATGTTAAATTTAATTTGAGGAAAATTGGTGCGAAAGAGTGTTTGTGTGTTACAAATTTTTGCATGGAGAGTGAAATACCGACGCAAATGTGTGTAGTGAAAAAGATGGCGGGTGTTTGTGCTACTTTACGACTATTGTCGTTCCATAACACCCATAGCTATAGCTGACTATGACAGTAGTCAGAGTTGACTACAGCTCTGACTATAGTTACGTTATGGAACGCACTCCTATTGTGCCGTAGCCCATTAATCCAAAAGACCGTCCACCTTTCTAATAAAGGGCAGTAAGTCTTTAGCAGGAATCAACCTGAAGTCTGCAGTGCTGTGTAGTAGCCTGCCCGAGGAGTGACATCCTAAAACGCGCGATGGCGGAACATTCGCACAAGATGTGTTTGGTCGTTTCCACGTCCTCCAGAGACGGCATTCAGTCTCGTTGGACAGACCCATCTTATCAGGTGATATTTGACCAGGTGATGGCCAGAAAAGTACCCCACTAGGAGTCTTAGGTGGGTTCTACTACTTCAGTAGTACCATTGTGAAGGGCATTATCAGCTCCTTTGATTGACGTAGCCCTGGGAGGTTATTCCAGTACTAACGACGCAATAATGCAAACCAATCTGTCATCCGCAGTTTGGCCGAAGCGAGCCCAAAGCTACAGTAAGGCTCAGGTCCATGAAAGCGACTGGATGATCCTTGTTTAGCAAGTTCATCCGCAGCCTCGTTCCCCTCAATGCCCTGGTGGCCTGCCACCCAACACAAGAAGACTCGGTTTTTGGTGGCCAACAGTTGAAGGAGTTCGGAACACTCCTTCGCCAGTTTTGAAGAGACCTTATATGAGGAGAGCGCTTTTATAGCTGCTTGGCTGTCTGAGCCGCGAAGTCCAGTTTCCAAGATTACCCTGGCGCAGACCTCAATGGCGTGGATCTCAGCTTGAAAAACGCTGGGCGCGACTCCAATTGTGTCCAAAGATACATGCACCAACACCCTGTTCTGTTTTAGACCCAACGGTGAACCACTTAATACCTATACATCTAGGATTTCGACAGGGTGTGCCATTTAGACAGCCAGTAACAGTACGGAGAGCGGCATTTTGGCACGCCTGAATCTGTGTGTCACAGAGATTCTGCGACCACTCAGGAGCCGCATAGTTGGCCACTGATCTTCCGACTGCTTTATACGTGACCAGTAGAGTTTCCTTATCCTTACCCCAGGTACTACCGGCCAAGGCTTTGAGGATCGTATTCCTACTACGCATCCTGTCGCACACGGTTGAGGCATGGGGTGATGATGTGGCCATGCTGTCCAGCGTAACTCCTAGGATTTTAGAATGGTTTATAGTAGAAATTGAATGATTCCCAATCGAGATTTCAAGCTGCATCTTGACCTCCTTCGTCCAGGTGGTAAATAGGGTTGCCGAATATTTAGACGCTGAGACGGTAAGGTCCTTGCTTATGAAGAACGAGTTAAGTTCTTCAAGATAACCGTTAATGTTTTCGCACATATCCGCTATGTTGTTCCCTGCCAAAATGGAGCAGTCGTCAGCGTAGGAGATGATGTCGATCTCTTCAGGTGGTGTTGGGAGTCGTGATAAGTATAGGTATAGATTAAACAAGGTAGGAGATAGAACTCCTCCTTGAGGTACACCTTGTTTAATCTTCCTAAGCTTTGATTTGATGCTCCTGAATTCTGTATAGGATAGGCCTGCCAGTGAGATAATTTCACTACTTGCGTCGGAAGCGATGAACAGTTGATGGCAGACAGAAGCGCTGAATGGCTGACAGTGTCGAAGGCCTTCGACAGGTCAAGCGCCACCAATATTGTTCTTTAACATGGACGAGCCTGGTTAAGACCATTATGAATGCCGGATGTAATGGCATCCAAAGGCCGTGGTCGTACTGTGTATGCTTCGGAAGCCGTGCTGGTGATCCGCTAGCTGGATGTGGGCCGCAACAGGGTGGATTAGTGCTTCAAGCGTTTTGGCAACTGGTGACAGTAGAGTTATTGGACGATAGGATTCGCTGAGTGTCGCTTTCTTCCCAGGTTTCAATATTGGGATAACTCTCCCTTTTTTCCAGATTTCTGGAAAAATCAGCGAGGAGATGGATAGATTGAAAGTAGCCGTGAGATAGTTGATGGCTGGCAGATCGAGGTGTTTGAGCATCGTCATTAAAATGCCATCTGGTCCCAATGCTTTCGAGTTGTTCGCCTTCCTTATAGTTGCAACTACTTCGTCCGTGGTGAAAACAGGTATGCTGTCTGTGGTTCGATTGTGAATCTTCCTACGAATTTTGCGCTTAAGTCTGTCTGGTGCGGGATGTTCAATAAAATGTTTATTGAAACGACTTGCGCAGTGGATAGGGTCAATTGTTGAATTTTCACCGAACTTAATGGCGACGTTCCCTTGCTGTTTTGGTGGATTGGAAAGGGCACGGACAGTCGACCATAACTTGCTCAACCCTGTGGTTGGATTGCAGTTATTCAGATGGGTGCTCCATTTTGACCTCCTGTGTTCGGCTACTTGTCTATGGATCTCGCAGTTCATCTCGTGGATTCCGGGGTCGTCCGGATTTATATCAGGAGCGTAAATCCTTTCTCTCTCGTCTACCAATCTGGCGGCAGTGGTTGGAAAGTTAGGCCGAATTTTCGGAATCCGTCCTGCAGGAATGAACTTCGCAGCCGCTTTGTTCAGGACTTTACTTATGTTGGATTTGGCTGTACGAACGTCGGTTGGCGTTGGCAGATCGAGGCATTAGCGTTGGTATAGGAGGTGAAACCGTTCCAATCAGCCTTATTGTGGTTGACAAACGTGCGGTGTTCGGCAGATATGATGTATGTTTGTCGGTTTGTCAAGCCTTATCACGATTGCTAAATGGTCTGAAGATAATGTTAGGACCGGCTCCCATTCATTGCAAGAAGGGCGATAAGGATGGAAATGGTTGGAGGACGGATTAGATCCCTCGTGCTCGCCTCGGGGTCCGGGTGCAAACAAAGGGATCCTCGGCCTCTAGTTTCGTACCACGACAGATCACTACTCATCAGGTGCTGCTTTTGATCTGTCGTTGGAACCATCGCGACCAGACAAGAATATGGTTCATGCTGTCAAGGGTGACACCGACGATTTTAGGATGATTAGTGGTTCGAATAATTTGACCATCTACTGCGATATCCAATTGTAACTTCACTTCTTTGGTCCATGTAATATACAGGGAAGCGGAAGGCTTCGACGCTGACAGAGTAAGGTTTTTATTGATGAAGGTGTTCAGCTAGTCAAGATATATGCTTATCTGCTCGCATATATAGGCACTGATCACTCAAACGATGATCAGTGAGTATATATTCTAATATACATATATCCGAGAGCTCAGTACGTTGAGACGTCAGTCTAATGTCTTATCATACCGTTTTTTTTTTTTTTCTTTTTTTTTTTGGATTCGAATCTATCTGTGGCCATGGGTGTTTATGTTGTTTTCCCTCCTGTGGTGTGGGGCATAACAATAACCCATAGCCATTCCCGACTTGTCGCAAAAATGCGGTTAAATGGACAGGAGTATGCAAGCAACATCCATCGTCTGAAACCATATGCTAATGAAACACCAACCAAAACGCTGAGGAGTAACTGACGCACTTATGCCCCACAAGGGGTTAAGCTAAGTATAGGTATAGTAGTAAAATCTAAAATTCATTAAATTCCTCAATGTAGACC
This sequence comes from Chloromyia formosa, assembly GCA_964017055.1. NCBI lineage: Eukaryota > Metazoa > Arthropoda > Insecta > Diptera > Stratiomyidae > Chloromyia > Chloromyia formosa. The sequence continues at coordinate 81,024,060 of OZ024817.1, forward strand.
TTAATTCAGGCTGAAAGGTGGCAACTGTAGCGCCTCAAATCTAGTTAGTAATCTACTCACCCGTATGACTTTTAATATGTATATTCCTATCGCCGACTTGTGAAAATGTTTTATCACAAAACTCACAAGCATACGGTTTCTTCTTCAGGTGTACACCGTTTATATGAATACGCAAATGTTCAGCTCGCTTAAATGTATTGCTACACATCTTGCAGGCATATTTTCGCTCCTCCGAATGACATTTGATATGCGATTTTAACGATGATGGTAATTTAAAGCCTCTGGAGCATATTGGACAAACGTAAGGATAATAACAACTCCTTTCGTCCGATATGTCTGCACTTTCTTCAAACGCTGCCGCATCATTCGGTTCTTGGTTAATTGGTTCTTCCAACTTGGATTTAGATTTCTTCTTATCGTATCGTGCGCCGTTATGAAACGAATATTTGTGATATTTCAATTGATGTGGTTGGGCAAATGCCCGGTCGCATGAATCGCATTTATACGGTTTCTCGCCCGTATGCGTTCGCATGTGCACCGTTAGTGTTGACATTTGAATAAATTTCTTGCCGCACACTTCACACTGATACGGTCGAATATTGTTATGATTACGCATATGCATTACAAATGCGCCACGTTGAATAAAATCTGAAATTTGTAAAAGTACGGTAAGTGTTAAATATGCGTAAATTTTTTCTAGTTTTGAAAAGTCATAACATTTTGTTTGATTAGATCGACAATTTTTCGACTTTAGTTTGTTTGCACTTTAAATTGAAAGAGTGCATTAAAAATGATGGAATTAGTAATTAAGGCAAAAGCTGTGTTTTACTATACTATATATAATTTTTGTGTAATAAAACATAATTAAAATGAAATTATTTTAATGAATAAAATCACGACCGACATTTTCACACACAAATTGTTCTGTGGAAACGGGAATTAATCGTACAAAAAGGCGGTCCCAGAGTCGTCGTTTTTGAGGTCCCGAGAGTGGCGAGTCGCCTAAAACCGTGAACTTGTGTTTTCAATTAAAAGTAAATAACTGGCGCAACAGACCAATTTGGACCTCGAGATGAGTTAGCATCATCTCATTTATTAGATCGTAACGGTGTGTTTCGTGTAGAGGTGTGTGATCAGCAACACGCTCAACCGAGTTATTTACGCCAAATAGGTACTCATTTAACACCCCCGTGGGGTGACGGGTTTAGAATATGCACCCCTAGGCGAGTCCTACCTTGATCGTACGAGGCGACTAATAGGACCAATCACATGCAGGCAACAACAACATCTCTAGATGGGCCTTCGGCACTGTTTAACATCTTTAGAGCCTCCCACAGGTCAGTGTGTGTGATTGGTTTCCCGGGTCTGGAGACCACCGCCGGATGTAAAAGGAAAGTTCATACAAATTTATTTTTCACATACTAGTGCCACCCAACTCTACCTTTCTCCAGACAGGTGTAAAAGAATAGATGTAAGGCCTTATGGTAGAACACGCTAGAAGCACTACCCCGCTGGGCCCTACTTCTGATGCGCAGTTGAGTGATCCCAGGGCGAACATTGTTCGTGCCAGAGCTCGACGGTTTCCGGGGGCCAGCGCTATGAGACAGTCCATATACACTGTAGAGAAGCTGAGGGTTGCAAGTTGGAGTGTCGGCTCCATGACGGGAAAGAGCGAAGAACTGGAGGACGCCATGAAACGGAGAAGGATAGACATTATGTGCGTGCAAGAGACCAAGTAGCGCAATGACCAAGTCGACCGAGCTCGTTTTCTGACGAATTCCAAAAAGTACAAATTGTACTATTATAGAAACTCGAATAATAGAAACGGGATTGGCGTTATTCTGGCATCGACTTTTCCTGGCAGCATCGTGAGTATCTCGTGAGTATCAAATTAGTTATCTGCGAAAGAGTGTGGAACGTAATAAGTGCCTACGCTTCCCAAGTAGGTCTGCAGCAAATTGAAAAAGAGGCATTTTGGAGCGACGTTGACACACTGCTTCAAAGTATACCAGATACCGAGCTGGTTTTTTCGGAGGGGATTTCAATGGCCATGTGGGAGAATCGAACTATGTTTACGAGGATTGCCATGGTGGGAAGGGTAGCCAATCAACAGCCAGAAATGATGAAGGTGAGGCTATCCTGACTATGTGCAGATCACACGGTCTGGTCATCCTCAACACATGGTTCATTAAGAACCAAAGGTACCTGATCACATATAGCAGTGGAGCTCATGAGACGCAGATAGACTATCATTTGTGTCTAAATTTCATGAAACGTTGGGTGAAAGACTGCAAAGTGATCTTGGGTGAATCTGCGGTCACCCAGCACCGGTTGCCCCTGACAGAATCTATTTTGAAAGGAGGAACAAGACCGCAAGCAATCCCCAAACCAGTCGAGAAAATCAAGTGGCATAATCTCAACAACGAAAGCTTTGAATCTGTTGTAACTCCATTCATTGTTAAAGTGGAGGAGTGGCTTCAATACAACACCAACTGTGAAGAGTAAATTCCAACACGAATGTAGAATGCTTTGGATGAAATGTTAGTAGGTGAGGCTGAAAACACAGTGAGAGTTTCGAAAGGCCCACTCCACATGAACAAGGAGACGTGGTGGTGGAATAACGAAACAAAAGAAGCAGTGCAGGCCAAATCGAACGCATTCAAGGCTTGGACAGCATGCAAGACAGGCAGTGAAGCCGAGAAGGTTCTACTTCGGGAGAAATATGATGAATGCCGGAAGGAAGTAAAGCGAAAGGTGGCCCAAGCAAAGGCGATTGCAGCCGAGAAGTTCTATCAGGAACTAGAAGATCTGACGGCGGATAAGAGATCGTCATTGCAAGAGAAACCTAAAAACAATGCCAGGATTTATAAGGTCGCAGCCTAAAGGAGAAGAAACGCTCGAGAGATTCAGGGGCCAAAGTACATTGAAGACTCACAAGGAGTGCTACTTGTTGAAGACACTGCAATCTGTAGCAGAATGCATGAGTACTTTAACGAACTTCTGAACGAAGAATTTCCGCGAGAAGCTTTTCAAGCTGTGCAGCCAAACACCCATGATATCGCCGATTTTTCAATGGAGGAGGTGATGAAGGCAATAATGCAGATGAAACGCAGAAAGGCAGTTGGACGGAATTTTGGTTGACGATGGATCATGTCGGGCTTAGATGGCTCACTGTTCTTTTCAACAAAATTAAAAGAGGGCAACCGATGCCTGACGCATTCAAAAAAAGCTTCCTTCTCCCGTTTTATAAGAACAAGGATAACTCACGCAAGCTCAACAACTATAGGGCAATCAAGTTAACATCTCACACATTCAAGACTTACGAGCGGGTTGTCTGCAATCGATTGAAAGAGATTGTACGGTTGGATGACAATCAATGCGGCTTTGTGGAGGATCGGTCCACAGTCGATGCTATTCAGTGCATACGTGTTACGATGGAAAAGCATCGTGATGCACGGACGGGCTTGCACTTGTGTTCATCGATTTGGAAAAAGCCTTCGACAGAGTTCCTCGTGATCTAATATGGTTGGCCCTAAGAGCGCTTAAGGTCCCCGAGGCATATGTCAAGATGATACAAGACAAGTATGATGGTGCAACTACTTAAGTTAGATGTACAGCTGGTGAGTCTGAAGAATTTCCGGTTAAGGTCGGAGTTCACCAAGGCAGTGTATTGAGTCCTTTGCTCTTCCACATCATCATGCTCTATTTACTAACACTCATTTCTGACGGCCTGGAAATATCCCTTCTCTTCGCCAATGACATTGTCCTGGGTAGCAAAGACATCGTTGCTTTGCAGGCTGCACTGAATAAGTGGTGTAAGATACTGGAGGATCGTAGATTGAGGATTAGCAAACCAAAAACTGAGTATCTTTGCTGTCCTTTCTCAGATCCAGAGAGACCGATACCAGATATCTACACCAAAGGAGAGCAGCTGAAGTCCTGCACAAAGTTCAAATACCAGGGCTCGATGGTCAACAAGGAAGCTACCAGCGATGACATCAAACATCGCATCAGTGTCGATTGGATGAAGTGGCGAGAAAACTCTGGAGTTTTCTGCGATAAGAAGATGCCACGAAAGCTTAAGAGCAAGTTCTACAAAACGGTCGTACGTCCCGCACTCATGTATGCGTCTGAATGCTGGACTATGTATAAGACATACGAAATTATAATCAGATTCGCTTCGGCCTGGAATCCGAATCAAAATCAATTAACTAACCCATTCTTCAAATATTTGTTGAATTTTTCAAGTCGCTAGCTTCATTCTATCTAAAGTTATCGCTTAATTGAAGTCTCACTTGTAGGGGAAGTAGGTGTTTGGTTGGCCGCATTTTTCGTATTTTCAATATCAGCCATCTGAATCCTACTACAAACATGTAACCAACATTTCAAGTCGCTAGCTTTATTTTATCGTAAGTTATCGCTTATTTGAAGTTTCATTTGTAGGGGAGGTAGGGGTTCCTTACGTCGGATCTTGCCCATTTTCAACACCAACCAAGTATATCACTACTAACATCATTCTACCAAATTTTCAACTTGCTAGTGTCATTCTATCGAAAGTTATCGCAATTAAAGGAATATTTATTTATTTTTTAATTTGTAGGGGAGCTAGGCGTTCCTCTGATCTGATTATGCCCAACTTACTAAAACTCAAGCAGCTTCTCACCTCAGGGTTACATGCTAAAAATCAGATGTCTACGTCAATTGGTTCAAAAGTTATAGACAAAAAACCTGAAAAGTAGGGTAGTACGGGGCTCTTTGTAAGAAAATTACCGTTAGTTTTCAACTGATCGATTTTATTTTTTCGGGAGAGTATAAGATTACTCTCACAAGCAATCTACTAAAGCTAGAGCTTTTCATGTTTATTTAATCGGGAGTTATAAATATATTTAATTATTTTACATATGTAAGGGAGGTAGGTGTTCTGTTGGCCTAATCATGCCCATTTTCAACACCATCCAACTAGATCACACTGCCAACATTTGATCAAAATTTCAAGGCTCAAGTTATCGTGCGAACCGACAGACAGACAGACAGACATGGCTTAATCGAATCAGGAGGTGACCCTGATCATTTATATATATATACATTGCTATACCTCCGGAGTCTCCTTTAAGGTGTTACATATTTTCGTCGTCACAAAAACAATATACCCTATACTAAAAGTCTAGGGTATAATGACCGCGACTGAGATGAAAATGCTACGGATGTCAGCCGATGTGACCAAAAAGGATCGTATCAAAAGTACCCACATCCGAGGCAGCTTGTTTGTTGAACAACCGATCACTGAAAAGCTCGAAGATCGTCGTATGGATTGGTATTGCCACGTTCTAAGGCGTCCGCCAGAGAACCCTGTCATGAAAGCACTATCAATGAATGTTCCATTTGCTGGACCCAAACGCCGAGGCAGACGGAAACACATGTGGATCGATCAGATGAAAAAGCAACAACAACGCGTTAATCTTGGCGATGATACGATCCAAGACCGAGCTGCCTGCAGAAAGAAGTTGATATTATACCGCCAGAATGGGCGAAGTGCCAACACCACAGGCAGAACAACGCGACCCGCAGAATGGTATGAAGGTCCAAGGAAGAAGAAGGGTACTCATTTAACAGCTGAGTGGGCTCCTAGTTCGACACGTAAATCCCTTTTTTTATCGAAGACTACCGCATTCAGTAGGAATCGAACCGGGGCCCAGTGCATAGAAGGCGAACGTGCTAACCGTTGCGCCATCCGGACCGTGTTTTCAATTGAAATCTTAAAATATTCTAACAATCAGAAGTGGGATAAGCCCAAGCTTTCTTTAAATCTCGAGTCATGACTGGTCATAAAATCAGTACACCTACTCCCCGATTTACACGGCACTTTTTTTACACGATTTCGCTTTTGCACCGTTTTGCAAATTGGCATTTTCCCCCGATTCAAAGGATATTTTAAAAGCAGAATTCGCATTTACACGTTTTTAGGGTTTTGTAGTAAAAACAAAACCCTTATAAAATCGGCCAAATGTCTGTCCTTCTGTCCATTTAATATCTGACGAACGGTTGAAGCTACACACATGCAATTCGGTAAGGATGTGTAGAAATGCTACAATTCGCTGGAGAAAGCGATTTGTCGTAATTGGACAACTTTGAGGGGTGGGGGGTTCATTTAGGCTGCGCGCATGCGCGCACGTTGGGACACGTTCGCGTGTCGCGTTCACGTGTTTTATGTCAAACGGTTTGAGTCTATGGTTTGCAACCAAGATGCGAATCTGTCAAATCGACAAATACTCGGCTGTTGTCGTATCACCAAATTAAGTTCATTATTGTGTGTTACAGCCAATAATTTAGTATGAATTGTGTGTTTATGCACATCCTACTACTCCCCAGTCGTTTGTTTTGCCACTCAATTCTTACCTAATTATCCATTTTAATGCACAATAATGTACTCAATTTGTTGATACGACAATAGCCGAGCATATATCATACTGACAGATCCGCGTCTTTGGTTGGAAACCATAGACTCAAACCGTTTGACATAAAACACGTGATCGCGACACGCGAACGTGTGCCAACGTGCGCGCGTTCTTAGAGGCGAAATTAACGTCAAATTTTTTATCGACTGGTATTGGGAGAGGGGGGGGGGGGTTGATTACATTCCATTTTTGGTATATTCTTTAATTTGAAGAAAGGGGAACAAGGGAATTCGCATGTAAGATACTTTATCATGGGTAAGACATTTTAATTATGGTGTTTTTATCCATCTAAGTGGTACCAAGAAGAGCCAGAAGCCGATATTTACATCCAAAATAAACGCTTGCTACAAAACCCTCGTATTGCGGGCGTAGCCCTCTATATTTCGGTTTCATTTTAGTTTAATTTTGTATTCGTAGTCATTTGGCAAATGTCCTATGCTCCACATGGAGTTAACAGGAACCAAAGAGACAGAGTCATTTGCAATATAATAACGGTTCATTCACAACATGAAATGTACATACTGACGACTGAATCCATGCTGCACAACTGAATTTAGCGTAAATATGAGCAATAGTGAAAAAAGAAACGACACCTCTGACGCAATGATGCGATGATATTCTGCCATTTTAGTTTTTCCAACGAAAGCGAGGCAATCGAATCGTGCGGGTAATAATTTAGTCGGACGAAGATAAATTCTCAAAATTTTTATTTTAGTAGTAGAACTTTCCGTTCGAGAAGTAAGTGCAGTGAATCTTTGAATCCTAACTATGCCAAAAGAAGATAGAAATGAATGTTCCTATTTTTGGTCCGGAACCTGGCGGTCATGATTCTGTCGGAGACCGGATCCCAGGATAAGGGACAATTTCGTGCGGCTCACGATCACTACCGGTAACTCTACCGGAGTACAACATTACAGTGCTACGCGTTGGAGAGATAACTTCTCCGCTGTTCCACCGCACTAACTCCTAAAATATTTTATTTAATTTATACCACAGAAATTCACTCTCTGATTGAAGAAATCGTGCGTTCTGGGAACTTTCTGATCCATTATTCAGCAGAGTACGCACATTCCTTCCAGAATCCAATTTTCGTCATTGTACGATAGCCAAAAGTAACCGTTGTGTTAGCTAGTTAGACTTTTCGTTAGTATACAGAAGATTTCGGATAATGCAAGTTGCTGGAATACACATCCTGTCCTTTTTTTTGTCGGTTTCTACGACAGGCTGGAAAAAGCCGTGGTGTTATTTTTAAGCATCACACCACAGGGGGAATGTTTACCTCAACGAAATCATCGCACTGCCATAACTGGCTGTTTGACTTAGCAATATTTTTGATATTCGGCACGGAGGAGAATTTATGTCCTTTTTCAAGGAGCTTAGTTTCGGTCGAAGTGAATTCAACTTCTGAAATATTGACAAACCTGGATCGTCAATCGAGTTTATTAAAGTTAATTTTACCTTTACCACAAACATCACACGCATATGGCCGTTCACCACTGTGCACGCGAAGATGTATTTTAAAATTCGATTCCTGCCTGAAATCTGTAAATGATACCACTTAGTGTTTCAATTTGGATACATTCATAAGGAGTGTGCTCATACCTTTGCCACAGATATTACATGAATACGGTCGTAATCCTGTATGCGTCCTTTCATGATTCAGCACATGATGCTGTTGCATAAATGATCTATCACAGAATCTGCATTTGTATTTCTTGTCAGGATTATGTGAACGCATATGATACTTGTATTTTGTCTGATTGTTAAAGGTCTGATCGCAAATCGAACAAGTATATTCGCCTGTATCATGTACTGCCCGTTTGTGTTTCGCAACATAGAGTTTGCTCTTGAATTCCTGTTCGCAAATATCACATTTGAACAAATCATCCGTACGGTGTAATTGTAAATGAGCATTTCGATTTGAAGCGTTATTGAACCTGCGCTCACAAATGGAACAAGTGAATGTACGATCTGGAGACGTGCACGTTTTCGCATCTGATTCGTCATCAGCAGTGGGATCAATTCGTTCAATTTCTGTGTTAGCAGGACTATCATTTTCAATGAATTCGTCATCCGACAGCTTTTTGATTTCAAGACTTTCTGACACATGTCCTTTTGACTCCTATTAGTGTCGAGAATGTAAATAAATACAATTTTTCATTATAAGTCAATAATTACCTTATCTTCAATATATTCTATGTCCACATTCTCATCTGGATTTGTTAAACGCTCCTCCATGATATCATTCTGGACTACCTCGTAGCAAAGCTCATCATAGTCGTGTTGTTCAGCATTTTGTGCCGGACTTGCTTCTGTACTATCAGCATCGGCTAGATCCTGCAAGATTCGTTAATCCAGTATGGTCAGTCATTATCATTGTAACTCACCCCTTACCTCTTCCTCTAGAAACATCACTTCATACGATAAACAGTCCTCATTTTCAGATTTGTAGTCTGCAGTTTTAGATTGGACGAGTTCTGCCAGCTTCTCCTGCACCACCATGCACTGTCGTCTGAATTGGCTTATGAAAGCGAAAGCATCCTGACATTTGGGGCAAATCGTCTGAGGAAGTCCATCATCCTTGGCGATCTGATGAGAATGGTAGGTTAGTAAGTTCGCCCGCCGTTTTTTCCAAAGTCGGAATATGGAGTACGAAGAGTATGATTTAGGAGTTTACTTTTTGACGTAATCCCTAGTGGGACACAGGCGCGTTAACTACCCCTAAGCGGCTTAGTTGACATTTCGTTAGCATATAACTTCTGTCCATTTAGCCGCATTCTACAAGTCAGGATGTGGGTTATTGTTACGGCACACACCATCAAAGGGAACGGCGGGACTCAAATCCGCGAAAACTGGTATGGCGAGACATCATCATCATCATCGTGGCGCGACAGCCCAACGTCAGGCCTTGGTCGCCTGTGAGCCTGGCGAGACATCAGAGTGCCTTAATAAACTGAGACGCTGGCCTCTCGTAAAAGTGAAGGGTATCATTTTCGGCAGGTTGCAATGTGGTGAATGGTTAAGTACAACGTATCACTCTCGTCCCGCCGTTACTCCAATAACTTTTATCTGACCCGACCGACAGAGGCCGGCGAGAATAGCGACAATTCTAAATGGGTTCAAACTGCCTATTCCTTCCGGAAAAAAACATACAATACTCACCCCTAACTGAAAACAACCGATTCCATCCAATACATTTTTTGGAGCTATACTGTATTTTTCACAACTTTCAAATATACAAACGTATCCGACGCTACATGTATTTTTTTTCAAACATGTTCGACAGGAACTTAGCAGTTCCTCATTGAGATGAGACTCCATTTAAGATGAAAGGAAAATCCCAGTTCCCGATAGCACAATATTTTTACGTATGGATGTAAGTATGCTGTCAACAAATTACCAAAGCAACAGCTGATTGCCATTAGACTGTCTGCGTGCATTCATAAATGGCAGCGCTACCGGAGTACTCACATTTTTGTTGTTGCGATACTGTACAAGAAATGGGAGCACTGGTAGCGCTACCAATTTATGAATGCAGGCATTTTTATTTGAAAGTAAACCGCTGTGAATGAAATATTTAGGCCGGCCGCACATATTCACTACGTTTATATCGCGAGACTATCTTCGAGATCTAACTTTTGACGATATAAACGTATCGGTTTAGCTAGTTTTGGAGTTGGCTTATATTACGTTTACACTATCCTCAGATTACTTCATCTGCGCCAGCTGACTTAATCTGCAACTGTCATATACGTACAATTTTAAACTCACCACACCCAGATTAAGCAGCAGATGAAGTAATCTGGGGATAGTGTAATATTACGTTTACACTATCCCCAGATTACTTCATCTGCAGCGTAATCTGGGTGTGGTGAGTTCAAAATTGTATGTATTTGACAGTCGCAGATTATCTCAGCTGGCGCAGATGAAGTAATCTGGGGATAGTGTAAACGTAATATAAACGTAATTTTAATCTGCAACTGTCAAATACATACAATTTTAAACTCACCACACCCAGATTACGAGCAGATGAAGTAATCTGGGGATAGTGTAAACGTAATATTAGGCGGCTATTATATTACGTTTACACTATCCGCAGATTACTTCATCTGCGCCGGCTGATTTAATCTGGAACTGTCAAATACATACAATTTTAGACTCACCACACCCAGATTAAGCAGCAGATGAAGTAATCTGGGGATAGTGTAAACGTAATATAAAAGTTCTATTACAAATATCTTTTATGAAAGCTATTTTCAAAGAACTTTTATAGTGTAAAAGTCGCCTAATATTACGTTTACACTATCCCCAGATTATTTCATCTGCGCCAGCTGAGATAATCTGCGACTGTCAAATACATACAATTTTGAACTCACCACACCCAGATTACGCTGCAGATGAAGTAATCTGGGGATAGTGTAAACGTAATATAAGAAAAGATTTGCGACATGGACGTTGCGGCTAATATCATTCATAAAAGTTCTTTTGAAATATCGTTCGTCAAATATATTTGTAAAAGAACTTTTATAGCGTAATAGCCGCCTTATCTCTACTTGAGATGCGGAACTGGACTAAAAAAATTGGCACTATGTCGCTGTCATCGCTAATGTTGACGCAGTGGTTGACGTTGTCGTTTTTGTTTGTTCGGCGTTTGTTTTGTTTGCAATGTCAGGAAAGCAGTGCGTGATCACGGGCAAGCAAAAGTATTTTTCTGTCGTAAAATTTATATCCGTCAAATTTATCTGTGCTTTCAACGGTTAAAGAAGAAGAAGTACCTCTCCGTATGGTCGGTATAAACACTCCACCAACAAGTACTGCACTAAAACGATTTAGTTAAATCGCCTTTTAGTTCCACGGTATAAACGTGGCCGCGTCATAGGCAGGGCAGCCCGCGGAGCGTGCGCATAGCATTGTTGTAACAATTGTCAAAATCATATTTTGCAACAACAATGCCATGTGTGCGCTGTGCGGGCTGCCCTGCCTATGACGCAATATGCGGCCGGCCAAAACGTCCTAAACTTATATTACGTTTACACTATCCCCAGATTACTTCATCTGTAATCACGGTATAGTGTAATATAACGTTTACACTATCCCCAGATTACTTCATCTGCAGCGTAATCTGGGTGTGGTGAGTTCAAAATTGTATGTATTTGACAGTCGCAGATTATCTCAGTTGGCGCAGATGAAGTAATCTGGGGATAGTGTAAACGTAATATAAACGTAATATTAGACTAGGAAATATCATTGCCTGCGTTCACATTTTGGAAAAAATCACTGATTTTTCCGTTTACATGCATTTCAATTGCTGAATAATCGAAGCGCTCCAAAATGTGAACTCAGGCATTACGGCGGTGGCGATGACATGTCGCTGTGTCATCGCGACAGATCTACATACCTGTTGTTTCTGCCACCGCTGCCGATGCTGCGTCCAATCTGGTCAGGGCCTAAGTTCTCATTCGCAGGACGACGTTTGAGCTTTTTTCAAATTGTGAAAACAAATTACTCATCTCCCTTTGTAACGGACGGTTTGGTGGGCATCCGAAGATGCCCGTGGGGACGGAGCGGTAGCATAATGACCCTGAAGGCCACTCAACGAGCTAAGCACCGGCCTATGCTTGCTGTAGCTCAGTTCGGGAGATGTGGGCGGGGTTTTCGCCGCTCGTTGCCCCTGTCCTTTACGTATTAACAAAAATGCATAGGCCTGGGGAAGACAACACAAACAGGGGAGGTAAAAATGGGGGATAAAAAAATAGTCGATAATATTACGTTACACTATCCCCAGATTACTTCATCTGCGGCTTAATATGGGTTTGGTGAGTTTTGTATGTATTTGACAGTTGCAGATTACATCAGCCGGCGCAGATGAAGTAATCTGGGGATAGTGTAAACGTAATACATATAAGGATGGAATGGTTGGCGTACGGGTCAGATGCCCACGCGGTCGCACCTGGGTCCGGGTGTAATGTGACCCTCGGCTCTGGTTTCGTACCAGATCACTACTCATAGGTGCTGCTTGGATCTTCCGGTGGGAGCAGCACTACCAGACCATACTATGGTTCATTACACCTTGTAGCCTTGGTCGCAATGATTTGACTAATGCGTGCGAGCAAAATCTTTCAGATTTCATTACTCTCAGCGACAAAGTAAATAGCCGCCATACATTATCAGATCCGTCGTCCGATCGATTGGCCGATGGATCGCCACAAAATATCTGCCGATCTCCACTGCACACACACTCAGCGATTTTCGTGCGATGCGATAACGAATGAGTGCGTTCAGAAGGTGGCAAAAGAGCGGAAACCGCTCGCGAGCAGCTCCGCAGCTGCTCGGTTTGGAGTCTGCACCTGCTGAACGCTACTTCACCAGCTGAAAAATCGACCAGCTGAGAGCTGACGATGACAATTTCAGACGTCAAGTGCCGAAAAGTGGAACATACATGAATCCCACGCTGTCCTTTACAAAAATCACGAACAACGAGAAAACAAAATCAAAAGCACCCGAAAACCAAAGAACTAGAAGCCGAAAGCGGCGAAAACACAACAACCAACTTGATAACTGTCAAAATTCGAAAGTCGCAACTTGAGCGTGAGGTTGAAAAAGAAGAAGAAGAACCTGAGCACTGAGCACTGATCAGTGAGCAGCTCAGAGGAACTTCTGGAGTGGCCCATAGGCTCAATTTATGGGACGAGAGAAGAGCGCGTTTAATTTTTCATGGGAGAGAGAAAGAACGGGACTTTTAATGCCAACCACCAATAGGACGCGGAAATTTGACAGCTATATATACAGCGGGGAGTCAGAAACGAAAACAAACATTTCAATATCGGTTTTCTGACAGAAAACTCACAAAAACAAGTAACGCGCACATCACATCTAAATATTTAATGTTTTACCTATAAGCAGACACCCCCGTCTTAGGGATTCGCTGGTTATTTTTGCAGTCACCGACGAGGCATTTCAATTTACCACAACTCACTACCGCACCAATTTGTCCTACCGGAAATTTCACTAGTGTCTTCTCTACATAATCGCGGCTCTTTACACTCAAAAACCGGCTCCAAACTTTCGCGAATTCAACCGTATTTCCTTTTTGCCACTTTTAGAACAAAGCGTTTGACAGCCATATGCACAACGTGATCTTAAAACCGTTAACTTTACTCTCCCAGCTCTCGACTTTTTCAAGAAGAAGATCGTCCCATTTTCAAGCTGTCAATTTGTATGGTTTGACAGGCATATACCCATTCCTGTGTTAGTTATATATTCAAATGTGAGCAGAAATATTTCTTGCTCGGTGAAATTTGATCATGATCACCCGAGCGGAAGTTGCTCAGTCACTTCTGAACCCGCTCGTTCTGAACATGTTCGCTGAGCGGAAGTTGCTCAGTTCCTTCTGAACGCACACATGACAATTCAAAAAATAGGTTATGATTCACTCCCAATCCAACCTAGATTCATTTTTGTTAACTATTTGGATGTATGTGGTATTTTCGTATACCACATATTTGATATTTCAATTGCAGTGCCATTTAAATCATTAGAATCCTTGAAATTTCATAATTTAATAATTTGGTAATTTGACATTCACTTGCGATAATCACATACACTATCCAATCGATCACCGATCGATCGCACGAAAATCGCACAAAAATATCGGCAGATCAAAATTGATCGGCCGATCGGTGCGATTTCCACATACACAGGCCGATCCATCGGCCGATCTCGATTTCGGGCGACGGATCGGCCGATCGATCGGTGTGTGTATGGCACGTTTATGGCACGTTTTACGCATACAATGTATGCATAGTTTATATAGATATGTTCGACGACGATCTCCGAAGATCTATTTCCCCATGAGCAACAGTGAATATCTCAATAGTCATCATTTCGTAGGTGGTAAATGCAAGCACAAAGCTCTGAAATGTTCGCCTCGTGAGGAAATAACCTACCTCGCAACATACCCCATCTATAAACATAATGAACTTCGGAAAAATTTTGCTTAGTGAGCGATCAAATTTATTGCCGTTGAATGAAGTTGAGATTTAAAACTAGGGTATAATGAAAATAAACAGTCTACAGCTTGGTCCTCGTATCCTCTTACCTAGTAGTGCATCATCAGTAAACTGATGAGAATCTGTAGTGCATGCAGATACGTCGGTACATGGATATGTCTTATGGCTACCGAACGAGTTGAACATGTTCTGTCGAATTATTTCGTCCAGTATAATTGAGTGCGTTCAGAAGGTGGCAAAATAGCAGAAACCGCTCGCAAGTAGCTCCGCAACTGCTCGCGAGCTGCTCCGGAGCTGCTCGGTTTGGAGTCTGCACCTGCTGAACGCTACTTCACCAGCTGACCAATCGACCAGCTGAAAGCTGACGATGATAATTTTAGACGTCAAGTGCCGAAAAGTGGAAAATACATGAATCCCACGCTGTCCATTACAAAAATCACGAACAACGAGAAAACAAATTCAAAAGCACCCGAAAACCAAAGAACTAGAAGCCGAAAACGGCGAAAACACAACAACCAATTTGATAACTGTCAAAACTCGGAAACTCGCAACATGAGCGTGAGGTTGAAAAGAAGAAGAAGAACCTGAGCACTGAGCACTGATCAGTGAGCAGAAATATTTCTTGCTCGGTGAAATTTGATCATGCTCACCCGAGCAGAAGTTGCTCGGTCACTTCTGAACCCGCTCGTTCCGAACATGTTCGCTGAGCGGAAGTTGCTCAGTTCCTTCTGAACGCACACAATAATGATACTGCAGTCTTGACAAAACCTATGTCGATGTGTGCGTTCAGAAGGAACTGAGCAACTTCCGCTCAGCGAACATGTTCAGAACGAGCGGGTTCAGAAGTGACTGAGCAACTTCCGCTCGGGTGATCATGATCAAATTTCACCGAGCATGAAATATTTCTGCTCACTGATCAGTGCTCAGTGCTCAGGTTCTTCTTCTTCTTTTTCAACCTCACGCTCATGTTGCGAGTTTCCGAGTTTTGACAGTTATCAAATTGGTTGTTGTGTTTTCGCCGTTTTCGGCTTCTAGTTCTTTGGTTTTCGGGTGCTTCTGAATTTGTTTTCACGTTGTTCGTGATTTTTGTAATGGACAGCGTGGGATTCATGTATTCTCCACTTTTCGGCACTTGAAGTCTAAAATTGTCATCGTCAGCTTTCAGCTGGTCGATTTGTCAGCTGGTGAAGTAGCGTTCAGAAGGTGCAGACTCCAAACCGAGAAGCTCCGGAGCTGCTCGCGAGCAGTTGCGGAGCTGCTCGCGAGCGGTTTCTGCTCTTTTGCCACCTTCTGAACGCACTCGATATCTTCATTAAAACATGTTCGACGCATTCGGTAACCATAAGACATATCCATGTACCGATGTATCTGCATCAAGTGTAGATACTCGTCATCATTTTTTCTATTGTGTTTGATGTGGTTCGATGCATGCTCGCGACCAAAATGCTCGTCGTGTATGTCGAGCAAGACAGACATACACCGTCGAGCCCAACAAAACTTTTGGTTCGGTATGATTGCGAATCGATCGGTTCGGTAGTGAATGTCGACGGCGACGCTCCTACGGCGGCGGGTTCTACGCGTCGTAGCGACCTGTTTATTAACAACGGCCAAGAGCTGCCAAACCCCCTCAACGCCACGGCGGCGTTGCTACTACAACAACATAGTGAATGTTGACCTCTAGGAAACTTAATAATAAAATAAAATAAAGTAACGAAACTGTTTTGAGATAATAAAATTTATTTATGTTTTTCTTTTTCTGAATACCGAAGTGTCCGATCTAGTTCCCAGAAATTCTTTCTACAATATTGACACTGATACCTGATATTGCCGGAATGATTCTTTCGAACATGTTCATTAAACTGAAACTCTGTTGAACACATTTGATCGCATATGGGACATTTTTGATTAATTTTTTTAGCATGATTTTTGGCAATATGTTTTGCAAAAATATTGACAGTGTGGAAAAGTTTTTTGCATAGTCCACAGTACAGTACACGGTGCATTGGCAAATGTCGCAGTAGGGAATCGAAATCCTTAAATGTCCTTGTACATGCAGTGCATAGAATGCAGCCATCATGCGTCTGTTGCCAGTGTTTTATCAAACCGGCTTGGGTTTTAAATTGCAATGTGCACAGTTTACAAGTTTCGATCGTCAACTTACAACAAAATTTCAGATGATCTGAAAGAGATATAAATCGCCCCTTACAGAAGCTATAGGTTGCCTATAAATGGAAGAAGATTGTATTGAGTATTTACTATGTGCGAAATAATCTTGAATATTAAATACTATATGTATTTTGAAATGCAATGAAAAACAAAATTCTCAATAAGAAAATAAAAGATATTATTTACCCTATTCTGTTCAACTTCAGACACGTCCTCTTCGATGTAGTATTCACATTTCCAATTTGCAATTTTTTTTTCAGACACGTCCTCTTCGATGTAGTATTCACATTTCCAATTTGCAATTTTTTTTTCAGACACGTCCTCTTCGATGTAGTATTCACATTTCCAATTTGCGATTTTTCTATTATAAATTTCTTCATCCGATTCTAATTCCGACGAATCGGTCTCGAGGAACTGGTGCGTGGAATTATTTTCACATTGCTGCACGATATTTACAAAAGTTAAATATGTATTTACATATAGAGTATTTATGTTTTTTTTTTTGTTTTATATTACGTTTACACTATCCTCAGATTACTTCATCTGCGGCTTAATCTGGGTGTGGTGAGTTTAAAATTGTACGTATTTGACAGCTGCAGATTAGATCAGCCGGCACAGATGAAGTAATCTGGGGATAGTGTAAACGTAATATTAACTTCGATCAACCTGTTTACAAACCAATTTGTCGAACTTTCGATTGAAATTGACAATTTTACGACTCAAATTAACAAATTTCCCAATCTCATTTGACCAGGCGGCCAAGGCCCGACGTCGGGCTGTCGCGCCACGATGATGATGATTTGACCGAAAAACTCCCTCCTCCCAATTTCATTTAATAAAGAAATTCCATGTTTCAAATCGTAAAATCGTCAATTTCACTTGAAAATCCAGCAATTTGAATGAAAAAAACGTATACTTCCAAACAACTGAATACTAGCAATAAGCTGATTAAAATACCTTATCAAAGCGACTAGGCTGACGGTCATCACTATCAGATCCTTTAATACTATACACTGCACGCGGTTTTGGAGTCGCGATATCATCATCCGCTGTAAACGCCTCTGTTTTTACAACGGACATCGCGCTATCACACTCATTTGAGATCGCAAGTCTTTTTGTAGCAGGTGGAATTTCATCTTCAGAATCCTCTGAAATCGCTTCGTTTTTCACGACAGCACTCGCTATGGTGTCTTCGGGTTTGCCTGAGCTTTGAGCCTGCAGTGGATTCTCGCAATCTTCTGTAACGGGTTCCGTTTTTATGACAGGTATAATTTCGTCGTTTGTGTTCTCCTGCAGCTGATCATTTCTATATATCGGTATTGATACGAAAGCGTCGGGTAATATCTCGTGTTTCTTATCGTTGTTTCGCATTGAACTCAAATTTGCTCGCAATTCCTTTTGGACATTTTCGCAAGTGGTTCGAAATAGGTAAATTCGAATTAAAGTGTTGTAGCAGTGTGTGCAAATTTGTTGTGGAAGCCCGTCATCTTCCTGTAACTGGACAAAAATTATACTTGTCAGAAGAAAAGTTTTCTAACGGCCCAGCATTATCGTTTTCGTTGCTCCTATCTCGGTCCACGTAGTCGCATAGTCAGTTGCTCGCAAAAAAAGTCGAAAATAGTGCAATTCGGTGCAAATTATTGAAACATGGAAATTATTGGATAATTTTTTTACCCGAGACCTTATTCAACGTGCCATACACGCACCGATCGATCGGCCGATCCGTCGCCCGATACCGATATCGGCCGACGGATCGGCCTATGTATGTGGAAATCACAGCGATCGGCCGATATTTTAGTGCGATTTTCGTGTGATCCGTCGGTCACGATCGATTGGCTGGTGTATGTGATTATCGCAAGTGAACGTCAAATTACCAAATTAATAATGAAATTTGAAAGATTGATTTAAATAGCTCTGTAATTGAAATATCAAATACGTAGTATACGAAAATACCACACATCTAAATAGTTAACAAAAATTTATCTAGGTTGTATTGGGAGTGAATCGTAACCTATTTTTTGAATTGTCATTCGTTATCGGATCGCACAAAAATCGTATAGTGTGGGTGCAATGGAGGTCGGCAGATATTTTGTGGCGATCCATCGGCCGATCGATCGGACGACGGATCGGATAATGTATGGCGGCTCTAAGGTGTAGGATAGTAGAAGAGCAATCGCACGCATTACACTAAAAGACGAGTTTTCTTTGACTTGACGTGTTCCCACGTCACGTCAGACTCCATGGGATCACGTCAGATATGAAGCAGTGTTCGCATTGGCCTGACGTGTAGCGCATGAAACTACAAGGCCAGCCGCATATTGCGTCGTAGACAGAGCAGCTCACCCAGCGCGCACATGACATAGTTGTTGTAACAATTGTTAAAATTAACAATGCCATGTGCGCGCTGCGCGGACTGCCCTGCCTACGACACAATGAGCGGCCGGCCCAAACTGCGAGTTGCACGACTCCAAAAGTTGGTTTTTAGCTTGCAACCAGGAATGCGCTCCATGTTTTCGACATGCTGGAAGACGAAGAAAAAGAAATGGCTGCTCTGGGGACTGCATCCTTGTGCTCGTCTAGACAATGGGTGCATCCAGTTTAAGATGTATTACCGGATGACGAAAAGTGAATTCTACCATCTCCTAAGCTTGGTTCGTCTGAAATCGAGGAACAATCCACTCAACTCAGGTTCAGCAAGTTATCCTTGGCAATGGCAATCCATTCGAAAAGATGCTTCATGATGCGTTGAGTAATATTATTGCAATAAACCATTATAAACAGTAAAATAAAAAATAATAATGATTGTTTTTTTTTTACCTGGAATGCCAAGCATTTCGCCTATTTGGACTTTCCGTGACTGCTGGTTCCGATATTCCCGGTTTCTTGGGTCATACAAGCTCTCCTGGAAGGCAAATATCGAGGACCGAGTTGTTAAGGCAACAGTTGCTCTATACTCGTGCAGGCAGGCTATTGGCTTGAAATGGGGCATGCGACCCAAGGTGGCGTTTTGGTTGTATGTATCAATCGTACGCCCCATTTTAATGGATGGGGCACTAGTTTGGTGGATTGCACTCAACAAGGCGACCTACAGGACTCTATTGAACAAAGTTCAAAGATTATCCTGTATTGCTATCACAGGTGCTCTCAAAACCACACCAAATGCTGCTCTTGGTGTAATGCTTAATTTGCTTCCCTTGAACATCTTGGCCGAACAGTTGGCTGCAATCACGGCCAACCGTCTTCGGGAAACGGGACAGTGGAAAATGACTACTATTGGCCACCCGACTATAGTGGACAATCTTGATATTTCAGAAGGAACAGATTACACCTCTCCGGTGTACTCCTTCGACAAAGGCTATACCAGCCTAATACCCTCTCGACAAGAGTGGGGCGTAAACAGTACTCCAGAGTCGGAAGCTATAAGCTTTTTTACGGATGGCTCGAAAACAGAAGAAGGTGTGGGCGCTGGTGTCCTTTCAGAGAGACTGAATTTTGGCTTGTCACTCCGTCTTCCAGCATTCTGTAGTGTCCTCCAGGCGGAGATCACTGCAATTGCCGAAGTTTTGGCTTGGTTGGGCTGTAATGTCGTATCTGCTAGAATCTATCTATCTATAGATCTATACCGATAGTCAGGCGGCGATAAGATCCCTGGACTCTGCACTTTCTACTTCGAAAACATGGTGATGTGTCTGCTCTGCTCTCAAGGAACTCAGCGACTTTCTATACCCTAGTTCAACATCACTTTGTGCTGGATACCAGGACATAGTGGTTTCAGCGGCAACTGCCGGGCAGACGAGCGGCTCGGGTAGGTACCACCAATGTGGACATAGAGTGTTTTCGCGCTGTCAAAATACCGATGGTAGCTTGTAAGGTGATCAAGACAAACGCACTAAACCGTGCTAATATCGAATGGCTAAATGGAACTACATGCAATGTTACAAGGCAAATTTGGCCGGTCTTTAATCCTAGCCGCTCTTCAGGGCTGCAGATGCTGGAGAGAAGGCATCTAAGGAAGGTTGTGGGGATCATTACAGGACACTGCTTGATAGGTGAGGATGCCAGGCATCTTCGGCTTCCGTATAATGATCACTGCAGACGCTGTGGAGACGAGGAGGAGACAATAGCTCACTTCCTGTGTACTTGCCCTACTCTGGCCGGTAGAAGAAAGGATACTCTAGGTTCCCTTTACTTTCTTGACCTGAAAGACGTAAGTGCTGGCCATACACATCGCTTTATTGATAGATCCGGGTGGTTTGACGACTAGGCTCTTATGGCGTTGAGGTATCACAACGGACCCATTGATGGTGCATAAAAGTTCTTTTGAAATATCGTTCGTCAAATATATTTGTAAAAGAACTTTTATAGTGTAATAGCCGCCTAAGGCAGAGCGCATCAACCACTTCTTTGCGGTATCGTACTCTGTTCTGGGTTATGGGGCGCAACTCCCCAAACAACTTACCCAGCGCCTTACACTCTTTTTCCATAGATCAACGCCATGTGATTTTAGGACCCCCTCTTGGTCGGCCTTGGTTGAAAATGGGGTTCCATTTCATGGCATGTAAAGCAATACAGGTATCTTCCTTCCGCAATGTGAGACCCATCAACTGTTTCTTAGGCGGCTATTACACTATAAAAGTTCTTTTACAAATATATTTGACGAACGATATTTCAAAAGAACTTTTATGAATGATATTAGCCGCTAAAGGGGGAAGGTGTGCAAGCATATTAGAAAAGTAGTTGAAACAAGCAACGTCCATGTCGCAAATCTTTTCTTAGGCGGCTATTACACTATAAAAGTTCTTTGAAAATAGCTTTCATAAAAGATATTTGTAAAAGAACTTTTATAGTGTAATAGCCGCCTACCTAAAACGTGCCATACACAGACCGATCGCTCGGCCGATCCGCCGCCCGATAACGATACCGATATCAGCCGATGAATCGGCCTGTGTATGCGCGTATCGTTGACGATTTTGTTGACAGTTCCCTGTAATTTTTGATCAGCTTATAGCCCCCATATACGATGGAATCCGTCGTCAGATCGATCTGACGATGGATCGCCACAAAATATCTGACGATGGATCGCCACAAAATATCTGACGATCTCCGCTGCACACACACTGTACGATTTTCGTGCGATGCGATAACGAATGACAATTCAGAAAATAGGTTATGATTCACTCCCAATCCAGCCTGCATTAATTTTTGTTAACTATTTGGATTTGTGTGGCATTTTCGTATGCTACATATTTGATATTTCCATTGCAGAGCCATTTAAAATCATCAAAATCCTCCAAATTCATAGTTGAGTAATTTGGAAATTTGACAAGTGAATGCGATAATCATGTACACCATCCAATCGATCGTCAGACCGACGGATTGCAGTAAAATCACACGAAAAAATCGGCAGATAAAATTTGATCGTCAGATCGGTAAAATCGTCAACGATAGTCACATAAACCGTGCAATCGGATCTAACGATCAAAATATCGTCAGATCGATCTGACGACGGATTGGATCGTATACTCGTATGGGGGCTATTTGGACCGGAAAAAAATTTATGATCCGAAAAACGACGTTACGTGGAACAATTTCCATTGCCGCACCGGAAAATTAGAAAAAAAATATCGAAGAATCAGAAAACTGATCCGTCGTAGAAACTCGCCCAATGTTGTGTAGCAACCAACTTCGAACAGCTGATTTTCAATTGACAGACGCGAGATGGTCGATTGCATGAAAAATGGCCCTCGAAGTGCTTTGTGAGCATTCGATGGCCCATCGCTTCGTTGATTACGCGTCATTGGATACTAAACTCAATCCGCCCGTCTATCTCTACTCAATGGCTCCAAATTTCAATGGATGGCCCATTGTCTGTAGAAGACATAACATCCAGAAATAGTGACAGACGTGCGCTGATCTACTACTTCAGTTATATTTGCCAAAGAAAACTTATTTTCATCCAGAATACTATCGATTCTCGTATTATTTCGTGAAATATTAGGAACAGCTGATTTCACGCTCAACTCTTTTGACATTTCTTGTTCTGGTACTGCTCTCTTTTCTTAATAGTTTCTTTGCCAATCCTGGTCTATTCTGTTACAAAGAAACACGGCTATTGTTTATATACACATGCCGTTATCTTATTTTTGTTTTCCGTAATAAAAATCTCATTTTAGATCTTTTCTTTTCGTCTTCTTTTAAATACAGGTATATGTTGATTGATAAGTCATAACTAAATTACTTACATCCAACTGAATAAATGACATCAAGTCAAACAATCTACTGACACCTTCCTTCTTAAATTGAGCGCCAATGCTCTCCTTAAAACCAATTCCGTTTTTACATGTGGCACCGCACGTTCGACACGTCGTATTTATATCGAACATATTTAAAATACAACACAAATACCACAATATTCACGCGATTCACTCCAAAAATGTAGTATCTACTTGATGCTAACGTCAATGTCGCTTTGACAGTTGTTGACATATGATTTGCTTTGCTGGTATCAGCTGACACACAGCAGTTTCATTCCTACACGCCATTTTATGTTGGTGTTCCATTTTCGAAAATTCCATTACAACGGTTTTCAGATTTAATTCCGGGGCGAACGTTTCGCCAATCATTTTGGCAGAACCATTTAGATACAAAACCGGGAAGAAGACCTGGTCACGCACGCAACCATCGCCCAAAGGAGGCTGATTTCAGTCGAAAATTTGTATGGCCGTATATGGACCGCGAGGGGCATAGATATACATTGAACAGATAGGAAATAGGCACAGAGTGGGGGTAAAAGTTTGAATATCGCGATATGGTTGACATATTCGCGTCTGTGCAGTGAAGCACGCACAACACGTATTAATACTTTGCCCGAAGAGCGAGGGATCACATGCTTCGTAAATGTCAAAATTATGGCTGAGTGGCCGGTGACGTCACGACATTTACCAAACGTATAGCGACCGCGTGCATATGGGTAGCATAGCAGTGCGCATGCGCGAGTTAGTTTGAAAATAACCTGAAGGACAAAGTGGGGATAGTACTATTACCGATCTGTTCAATACATATCTATGGCGAGGGGACAACGAAATCAACCATGGCGAAAGTGGCCATCCGCAATAGTCCATACACTTGAGTTTTTAACCGACAATGTACATCGGAATATTAAAAGCGCGTTGACACGATCAAACTACGATTTGACAAACCACCTACGCTCTAAAGGCGCGTTGACATGATCAAACTACGGTTTGACAAACTAGAATTTGAAGAGAGTCTGTAGTTTGTTGGCAGTTGACACGTTCACGCCGTTCAAACTATAATTTGACGTTTATTATTGTCAAACGATTTGCCTGACATTTGACTTTCGAGTCTGACAGTAGTAATCAGTCTAATCGGGTAAATTACGAATAACTATTAAATAATTAATAATGTCCGATTATGTATGTGACGCGGTTTCCACCGTTGCGGATATGTTAATGAAAGATCTCGAAAAACTTGAAAAGGAACAAATAAGAAAAAAGAAGAGACTGTGGACGCGAAAATGGATTCTTCGACGAGACGAGCTTGGCGCATCCAGTAATTTCCTCAGGGAGGTTGAAGTCGACGACTCTCCCACTTTCAAAAATCACCTCAGGTTAAATGTTGACCAGTTCAACTACCTTCTAGAAAAAGTCGCGGATAACATTCAAAAAGAGGACACCATAATGAGATCTGCTTTGCCTGCGCGGCTGAAGTTGCAAATTACATTGAGGTATTTGGCCACTGGGGATAATTTTAGTACACTGGAAAGCTTGTACCGTGTCCCAAAGAGCTCCATATCAAAATTTCTACCATCAGTTTTGGATTCAATTTACGAAGGGTTGGAATCGTACATAAAGGTATGAACAAAATAATTAAGATTCGAAAAAAAGGAATTCAATTTTATTATAAATTTAAAAAAAAAATACTTCAAGTGTAAGTGCGCGAATATTTTCTTATGTTACACGTGTTCGAGGAACTCCTCAAACATCTCGTTGTCAGAAAAGTTCTCGCCATAATTATCTGCGTCCGCCGTTGAGTAGTCGTAGCGACGACTTTTAGCCGTGTGTGACGATGCAACTCGTTCTTCGGGCCAGTTGTCGTTGTATATTTTTGGATCCTCTGCTGAAAAGCCGAAGTGAAGACTGTTAGTCGCCCGTGTTGGTTCGCGGGCCCATTTTGTAGGACCAATGTTTGATGGACCCGCTACAGCTAGTTCTTTGGACCATTTCTCGCCTCTACTAGACGGGACCACTGCGAGAGAACCTAAACGTGGTCTTTTTTCGGCTAATTTTAAGTTTAGCCCGTCATTATCACCAACTCGAGATGGGTACGCTGGAGACAGGACGGGCGAATAACCAACGTCGTCATTTCGCTGAATTTCATGTTGCCTTCTTTTAGATACTAGCAGGGCAACAATCTCGGATTGGCTTTGCAAGGAGTCCAAAACCGGAAGTTTTCTGAGCTGGCAGGCAACGTATCGCCCGAACTGAGCATGTTCATCATCAGCACTTTTCTGTACATCCTCCTTTATAATTTGTAGTGACTTGATGGCACTTTGGATGTGAGGTGGTACGGCAGCACTTTTTGTCCGCTTGGAGGACGGATGATTCTTCGAAGTATCTGATTCGATGTCGGAATTGACAATGACTGAATTATCATCATCTGACGTCTGCAATAAAAGCAAAATACAAAACATATTGTTATTATTGGATAAGTTTCTTATTATTATTATACTTTTATACTAACTACTACTAATTATACTTTTCTGTTTGTTACAGATTCCAACAACTGTAAACGAATGGGACTCCATCGAAGAGGGTTTTCGATATCGGTGGAATTTTCCTGGATGTTGCGGGGCTATCGACGGAAAACATGTCAATATCCAACAGCCCGAAAAAAGCGGAAGTGACTTCTTTAACTATAAAAATTACTTCAGCACTGTCCTCCTAGCAGTCGTAGACAGCCGATACTGCTTCTCATATATTGATGTTGGTAGCCAGGGGAGGATAAATGACAGCACTATCTTCAAAAACTCTCCATTTAAAACAAAAATTGAGGATGGCTCCCTTAATTTTCCTGAATGGGGAGTCATACTGGGGGATGAAGCCTTCCCCCTCAAAACATACTTGTTGAAGCCGTTCCCACGGCGATTGAATTTGACAACTGACGAGAAAATATTTAACTATCGGCTGTCGCGTGCTAGGAGGGTAGTCGAAAATGCATTTGGGATAATGGCGATGCGTTTCCGCATATATCGAACACCAATATATTTAATCCCCGATAAAATCAGCAAAATTGTCAGAGCCACATGTGCCCTCCATAATTGGCTTATAAAGACAAATCCCCGTCAATACTTTTCCGTCGGTACTGTTGACACTGAAGACACAGCGGGTTCATGGAGGCTTGAACCAGCATCTTTATATATAAGGAATATTGAAGGTCAGGGTAGCAACAACTACAGCCAAGTTACTGAAATGCGCCGGCGAAAATACCGGCGTTATTTTTCAAACGAAGGTGCTGTACCTTGGCAAAATCGTGCCATACACTAGTATAAGTATAAAAATTCCTAAAAAAACTAGTGAACCAAATAATTATACGTAAACTGCACTAGTATTAGTATTTTATTTTATGTTATGTTATCCTTAATAAAACCTTGAATTATGATTCTCTGTGTAATATTTTTTTGCACAATCTAACAAGTTGGAATCGTTTTGTTTTCAGTAATGTTATATGTAATATGAAAATTACACTGAAGAAAAGATAAGCTAATAAAGTAAGGCAATAGGCACAACACTATAGAAAATGGCATTCTCACGCATAGATCGATAGCATAGATTCAAAGCGCTGCGTGAGCCGGTGTGGTAGCGGGTTCCAATGTTAATTGGATACAACACTACAATAGTCTACTTATATTAAAAAACGCGTGTTCTGAGATAAGCCTTATCATACGATAAGGGCTGCAAAAGAAGCTGCAGTATAAACAAACCATAGCAATCAATATGACACCACCGTAATCAAAGTTTACCATAGGGAATCTAAAAATGGTATTCCTGAAAATCTTCTATATGTGTATAGGAATCTAAATTGATCACATAAACTCAAAAATGCATTATAGCCCGTGATCACAGAGATGTATATTATAAAGGCTACGACACCAGTATACTGTACCCTAAATTCGGTGAAGCAGTTCCATCCGAATCCCGAACGTAAATCCGCCTCGTCTGGAATGGTTTGACTTTGAATGATTTGCATCACATATCATACACTCGTTGGTCACTTGAATCTGTTTCATCCTCGGCAGTTCGCGATTTCAGCCTCATTTTCCGTCATCCACTTACACTGCCCAGTTCTAAAGGCTGCGCTCTGTATTATGGTTTCCCGGGGCTTGTTATGATAAGCGAAACTTTGTTGAACAGCACGATGAATTACTGGAATGTATTTATTCCACCTTCGACATTTACTGGCTGATTTTTTTTCCAGCACAGCAAATCCGAGGGCGGATACACACTTCAGTCCGAAAAAAACCTACAATGGAAAAATTACTCCAACGATGGGCTTGCTGCGACGAAGCAATCGGTAGCATGCGCAGACGACATTAAAGTTATGCCTCTGCCTGCCACTATCTTGACACAACCGTGAAAAAAAGTAGACTACGTTACACCGAAATAGGATTGAGAAAAGTAATGCTAATCAAGAAGAACGCCAATATGACCGAATAGCAACACCGGTGGTCTCAATATAGAGTTCGTACACGGCTTCATATTGGTAAGCAACCTGTCACCAGCGAAACGGACGAAATCAAGCAACGGAGGCAACTGGTAAATTAAATTTTTCTTGGTCGCATAGCATAAGCGTTTGCCAGTGCACCGGCATGCCAGTAGACTTGCAATGCCTGTAAAATGTATGTGCTAGCACGGTCTACTGGCATGTGTACACGCTACTTATTTCATTGGAATGAAAGGCTTTTTGTCGAATTTACCGAGTTCTTTGCGACTGGAATTTATGGCGTATCCAGTACAATCATGAGTACGAATTGTACGATGAGTTGAAACTTTCGAGAATTGGCCAACTTCAGAGACTTCAATAGGCAGGACTTGTACAATGAATGGATAACCGGGTAACCGCACGCAAAAACTAATATTGAAGGAATTGACACCACAATGGTAATGTGTTTTAATTATATAATTCTTTCATAAGTTTAAAGTGATGTTCTTACCATATTCGAGATCCGCGGCCTAATTTGTTGAACAGCCGGCAAAAACCGGTCTGCTACTTCAAACCAGGACATTGTTGGTATAAAAACATTGTCAGGACTTGAACCGGTGCCCATTGACTTCTTTATTTTGGCCTTTTGATTGTTGTATGTAGTGCGAATAGCATTTATTTTTTTATAAACGTCTTCGATTGTCAGTCCAGGGATATTAAGGTTTTGGATTATCCGTTTAGCCGCAGCATCTCTGGCTCCTTTAATCTTGTAGTCGTCCATCCGGATATTCCATAGGACTTCTTCAGACTCGTACAGCTCAACAAATCTGACGGTCTCGCGCTCCGACCATTTCCTTACCAGATTTTTATCCATTTTCTGTGAGCTGAAAATAAACACAATTGACCATTGTCAATCTGACACTTGAGTCTTGGTAGCAAAAAAAGTAACCGTAAACACATTTGACACTTTTTTCCATCAAGGCCGGTTGACATGCTCAAAGTACACTTTGTCAAAGTATGACTTGGCAAGAATATCCACCATTGTGAATTACCACTTTGCCACTTGCAAAAAACGCTGGATTTAGCATTTCTAGGGAATTTATACCAAAACACATTGTTCAGACCACCGTAAATTGAATAAAAAACACCAACAACTCACTATTTCCCGCCCCAACAACTTTTTTCTGTGAACTTGTCGATTTACAATCAATTCTTTGATGGAAAGTTGAGCACCATCCTACTTTGCTTTGATAGGACGCTAGAGACTTCAAAGCACTTTGAAGGGGGTTGACACGTTCAAAGTAACCTCAAAGTAGGTTGTCAACGTACTTTGCCAAAGTGTACTTTGAACGTGTCAACCGGCTCTCAAACATTTGATGAAAAGTTGAGCACCGTCCAACTACAGTTTGACAGGAGCACAAGACTTCAAATCAGTTTGACAAGGGGTTGACACGATCAAAAAGGTTGTCAAATGTGGTTTGTCAAATCGTAATTTGATCGTGTCAACGCGCTTTAAGAGCGCGTTGACACGATCAAACTACGGTTTGACAAACCACCTACTTGAACGTGTCAACCCCTTGTCAAACTGGTTTGATGTCTTGTGCTTCTGTCAAACCCTAGTTGGACGGTGCTCAACTTTTCATCAAATGCTCTCAAGTAGGTGGTTTGTCAAACCGTAGTTTGATCGTGTCAACGCGCTTTAAGCCAAATACGCCATGCATGGACAATATCGGTTTCAAATAGAAATAGCGCATGCGATAAGAACCATTGCCATCTAGAAATATAGGCCTGCGCTCAGCTGATCGTGTACGTCCTCAATTCCTTCGCCAAGGCAGTGACTGCACACAATTGGAATTCCGTTAGACGGCATTTTAGTCCTCTAACAACACACTCTGGACAGAGCAGCAATTTGGTCGAAGCCGCAGCCCGGGGATCAGTCGCAGAGTATCGTGGAACAGTTCACACTTGACAAAATACGTCTTTTGACCGCACGACACACTTTCATCGCGCACGTATTTGTTTTCTCGGATCACTAGATGAAATTTTACTAACAAACAAACACTGAACGCGGAAAACGAAAACTAAACACGGAACGCACAAATACCGGGGACTCGCCGCCATCAGTCGCTGACCACTGGATTGTGGATACGATGAAGTCATCGAAGGAAATAATTGCGTAATTTAGCCGTCAAAATCAGCTGAGCGCTGGCTTGTATTTCTAGATGGCGTTGTAAGAACCTAAAACCCGACATACACAAGCATTTTGTTCGCGAACATGCATCGAACCACGTCAGACTCCGATTACGTCCAAGATGCGGCCGGCCTAGAAATGTGTTTAAAGCGCGTTGACATGATCAAACTACGGTTTGACAAACCAGCATTAGATGAAAAGTTGAGTATCTTCCAACTTACGGTTTGGCAGGAGCACAAGACTTCAAACCAGTTTGACAAGGGGTTGACACGTCCAAGTAGGTTGTCAAATCTGGTTTGTCAAACCGGTAGTTTGATCATGTCAACGCGCTTTTAGCCATTTTTACTTAACGTATTTTCCCCTCAAGTAGCTGTGGTTTCCTCTGTAGCACCCCCATCCTCCCTATAGAGTAGGACAAGTGACATCAAAGGGGGGCAGTATTAAAAAATTCTTCAAGTTCCTCCGAACTTTTATTAATAAAAACCAGTACAATACAATTTTGAAATAGATTCATTCATCACAATTACTGATGAGTTTAGTGCTCCTCAATCGAATTATCCGAAGAATATTGCTGTCAAGTAGAAGACGAGCCACCGGCTTTTTTCGTTGGCTTATACGCAATCACATACCTTTGCGGAATCGGAAGCGCCGGCGAGTAGCCATCCTCATAGTTCGCATCTTCAAACAGCAACTGATAGTCATCGTTGGCCGCCTGGGGTGCTTGATGCACCAGAGCCTTATAAAAACACGTAGTCTGCGGATACAGAGCCAAAACCATTGTACCCTTGGGAAAAAGTGCATGACCATCGGTCTCGGGATTGACACGCATTAGCGGCAACGGAATGATTTTCCGCTTGCTAAGAACATGTCGCTCCTTATCTTCCTCGTCAATGTCGTCCACTTCGTATTTGCCCTGGCTACTCAAATACTGAGCCACCTCGGCCAGAATCCACTCCAGTCCTTTGACGAGCGCCGCCACCATATCGCCGGGCTTGGCAATATAATTACTCTCGGCCGGAATCGCACCGCACAGAGGTGGCACCTTTTCGCCGGGTTTGCTGACGAAAAGCGGCAAAGTTTGTCCCGAAATCTGGAGCATGTTCATAAGAGTGCCGCGACGAATCGTCTCCTTGTTGCCAGCAATCTTGGCCTGCATGCGACGCTCGTGCCGTATGTGGCGGATTTCCTGTATTTTGGCCAACGACTGTCGGATCAACTCCTCCTCTTCGGCGGCATCTTGAAGTCCCGCCTTGTACAGGGCCTTCATCCTGTGCTGTGGCACCGCATTCTCCTGGGCGCGAAGGATGCTTGCCAGATTAGATTCGTTCTTGCGTCGTTCCTCCTCTATACTATGTATGAGTCCTTGCAGGTCTTTGAGGCGTTCTTGCACTTGGTGGGCAGCTGCTTCAGCGGTTAGCGGCATTTTCCTTCCTTTTTGTAGAAATTTATAACTTTAATATAAGAACTGAAAAGAAATCACGAAAACACTAATAACAACTGCGGAGCTGTCAGTCAGTCAACAAATAGTTAAGTACGTTCAATGAAACGGTTTTGGAATGTGTCCTTCCAGAATCGGTGGTGCTGCCATACCTGCCAGACGTCCAATTCCAAAGAATATTGTCATCTCTTTCGTGGCGGCGTTGATTGACAGCTGTCAAAATGACAAGTGTAATAACCACAAATATTTTGTTGACTGTTTTCTGGTGATAAGTGATAATTATTAATGCAAATGATTTCGTTAAACACACTTTCAAGTCTAAAATGAGTGTGCTTGAACTGTACCGCAATACATGCCGCACTTGTGCCGAGCACAAGGGCGATGATATATGCACGCCGCTTTTCGTAGGACCTTCTTCATGCCGACATTCACGTAAGGATGTACTGGCCGAAATGGTGGCGTTCGACTTGAAGGTAAATTGAACGAAAAACATTTTTTGTGCATTTTTTTTGTCGTAGAAGACAACTAACTGAACAGGATGTTTGTGCTACCAACTTGGTATCATCCGAAATCTTTTATATGCAAACGAACCATAGCGTCGGTCTCTTATACTGGATATTCACGGACGGTCCAAATCCAAATTTTCCCTGGTCGAAGCCAAATTCTTCTGTCAAATACATAGTGCGACTGGGGAAATTCTGGCTTCGACCAGGGAAAATCTGGCACGTCCCTGCGGCAGCCGGTTCTACGCACCGGAGCAACCCGTTGGTACTATACCAGCGGGCAAGAGCTGCCATACACCCTTGTTAGACGAGGTTGCTACTAGTTGTCCTCTGTTCCTACACTGACTGGCAGAAGGAGGAATTCCAGTGCCTGTGATGGTTGAGTCCAAAGCAGTATCTTAGGTGGCACAACTGACTGCAGCAATTGCATCTCACTGTAGTCACGTTTGGGTGCAGCACTCTGTCGCATACGCAGCAGATCCACGGTCCTGGGTTTCTCTCAATGCCGGCGCGAAGAAGAAGCACTGAGAGCAGTTGCGCCGAGATGTTTTGCTCCCAGTGAACATAAAAAAAGACGATACGAGGCATGTAACATACAAACACTTTCCTTCTTGCATTGAAAAGTTTTGGCAGCTCTTGGCCGTTGTAAAACGGGTCGCTCCGGTGGGCTGCCGCAGGAACGACTTCATCCCCGTCATAGGGTGCATTCGGGAGTCACGGTTACTAGCTAGCTTTAAGTGCTGCCTCGTGATTTGTATTCCGAATGTTGCACTAAACCACTGCTAAACTTAGCGCAAATAGCTAGGCGCTAACACTTTCAGGCAGCACAATATTTGTTCGCTGTCTTGGCTTAGTGGAGATTTGACAGTTCGAACGAAGTCAATTTACAACATGGCATTTCCTAGTCGACTGAATTGTGCGTTCTTCATTGTTTTTACAATGCAGAAAAGAACAACACATAATTACGAGGGAGAAAATGACAAACTGAACTTGTCATTTGACAGGTGAGCCAGCATACCATTCGGGCGTCACGAAAAAAGTTATGTGCTGCTTA
Source organism: Chloromyia formosa (assembly GCA_964017055.1). NCBI lineage: Eukaryota > Metazoa > Arthropoda > Insecta > Diptera > Stratiomyidae > Chloromyia > Chloromyia formosa. The sequence continues at coordinate 81,056,595 of OZ024817.1, forward strand.
GGAATTCGCTATTTCTATGCAGCGCATTACGCTTTTTTCCGTGACGCCCGAATGCACCCATTGTTAACGCTGCAATGGTCGCCGTCCTGAAAGCCGGTCCTGATTTGGATCTGGAACTGACTTTTTCCATTTCTCCTCTATATGCTTTCCTCTCCAGTAAAATATGTACCGCCAGCTGTCAATATTTTGTCAATGTCAATTTTTGCATCTGAAAATATTCCCTCAGATTCAAAAATTTACAGTTGAATACACATATTTTACCGAGAAAGCATATGGAGAACACGACTCGTATCAGGATCTGACTTTTTCGATGTTTCTTGGATATGCTTTTCCCTCCGGTAAAATATGTGCCATCAACTGTTAATTTTGGGATCAAAATAACTACTTCTTACTTCTTAAATCCGGAGGGGATCCGAAAATTGATAGTTCACGGTACATAATTTACCGGAGGGAAATGCATATGGAGGAGAAATCGAAAAAGTCAGATCCTGATTCGGCTTTCAGAACTGCGACCAATGCAAGGCGTTGCTCAAGTTCCGGGAACTCATCTTCTTTCCCTCTGTTGCTTTTACACGTGGACGCGAAAATCGCTTCATTTTTTTTAATGTTCGTTGGTCGATGGTTTGATTCCAAATCGTTTCGCGACATCAACTTTTTTTCACCAGTATGCACTCGATAACGATTTTTTTCCTTATAATTAGAAATTTCTTATCCAACTACACACTAAGTGTCACCATACACTGTCGAACACGAACCTAGTACAAGTGGACCGGGTTTCTTCACATCTATGTCAAGTGTGTGTGTGTGTCAGAGGACATTTGTACCAGGTTCGTGTTCGAGTTCGACAGTCTGTGGTGCACTAATGCTATGCCATAGCATTCATTTTCAAGAATGATACCTTTAAGTGTGCATAAATAAATATTGACAAGAATTGACATTTGTTTGAGCACAATTCGACAGTGCGGTCAACATTATGTCAATGGCTGCGTTCTGGGAAACTTATAGGATCAAACAATTTCACAGTGAGTAAGATATTGTAAAGAAAGAGATATGGCCCTGATCATAGGCTGTGATACCAAGGCGCACAACACTGTGTGGGGCAGCACAGATGACAATCCCAGAGGACAGCAGTTGCTAGAATTTGTGAAAAGGTACAATCTGCTGGTAGCAAACAAGGGGGTCGCTCCCACCTTCGTGGATGCACGAAGGGCTGAGGTGATCGACATTACCCTAAGCTGTGTTAATATGCTTGACAGAGTTCAGAATTGGCGAGTGGTGGACGGGCTAGCCATGTCTGATCACAGGGCTATCCAGTTTGAAATTCTGTATGGCAGAAAACGGAGCAGCGAACGCAAACGTACAAGAGTGCCAAAAAATACTGATTGTGTTAAGTACGAGACATATTTATTGGAACAAGTCGAGGATATTCAAGACGGAATACCTCGGAACACGGTCGAGATAGAGCGAACAGTGGAACAACTGAACTCCGCTATTAATCGCGCTTTCGAACACGCTTGTCCCTCCACAGTAGTGGACGAAAAGGACCCAACACCATGGTGGAGTAGGGAACTGGAGTCTATGAAAAAAGAGACAAGGAAAGCCTTTAACCGTTACATGAGGGAAAGAGACTCTCACTCTTGGGAACTATACAAGGATAAAAAAGAGGGAGCTGAAAAGAACCTTACGTCTTCGGAAACGAAATACGTGGAGGGAATTCTGCTCTAGCATGAAGGATACGTCGGAAGTATACAGATTACAGAAGGTGATATCGAAAGACACTGCTTCGAAAATGGGGCTGATACGCAAAGTTGATGGTTCCATGACAGAAACAGCGGAAGAAACGTTGCAGGCGCTGATGGAGGTACATTTTCCTGGAAGTTTCAAGTCAAACCAACCATGGGCCCAAACTAACAAGGGAACTGGTGGGGTAAGTCAACAAGAAGCTGAGAGGATTTTGCACCATTTAAAACGGCTGGAATGGACGGAATATTCCCGGCACTGTTACAGTGGGGCATGGGCGCTCTACTAGATAGGATACGGAATATATTCGTCGCCTGTCTTTCAGCAGGCTATATCCCGAAGGCATGGAGGGAGGCTAAGGTGGTCTTCCTGCCTAAACCGGGAAAGAAAGACTATACAGAGGCAAAGTCCTTCAGGCCGGTTAGCCTTACATCATTCCTGTTGAAAACAATGGAAAAAGTGTTGGTGGACTACCTGGAGAACACCACGCTAATGTATAGTCCTCTGAGTAGGTGCCAACATGCTTATAGAGCAGGCAGATCTACGGAAACAGCTCTACACGAACTTGTTAGAGTTGCAGAGAGAGAGAGATTAACAATGGCGGGATCGCTATGTCTACTTTTATGGATATAGAGGGTGCTTTTGATAAAATCTCCTTTACCAAACTAAGGAACGCCCTGACTGAGCGGGGTTTGATTATATTATAATTAAGTGGATCGACTCTATGCTTAAGCAGAGGACGGTAAATCTTAGCAGTGGATGTGACAGAATACGGGGTAAGGTAGTCCGAGGATGCCCACAAGGAGGTGTTCTTTCGCCTCTACTGTGGAACATCACCGTGGACAGTCTTCTCTGGAAGCTGGACTCGATGGGCGTACACACTGTAGGATACGCCGATGACTTGGCACTTACGGTCAGTGGAAAGTTCATGGACACAATTCTAGGTTGCATGGGACAAGCTCTCAAAGTAACCGAAGAATGGTGTAATGAGCAAGAGCTAACCATAAACGCTAGTAAATCAAACACTATGATTTTTACTCGTAAGAGGAAAGACATAGAGATAACTCCCTTACGGCTCTTTGGTTCGGAAATTAAGGTGTCCAAGGAAGTGAAGCATCTAGGAGTTACCTTAGATGCGAAACTAACTTGGAATGTTCACGTTGATGAAAAGATCCAAAAAGCGAAAAGGATTTTGCATCAATGTAAGAGAGTGTGTGCTCGTAGGTGGGGAATTTCACCTAAAGCGACACACTGGATTTACACAATGATGGTAAGACCTATTCTAGCCTACGCATCAGTGGTATGGTAACCAAAAGCCATGCAGAATACCACAAAGCAGAAGCTGGATGGGGTACAAAGGATAGCTTGCGTAAGCATATGTGGTGCAATGCGCACCACACCAACGCGAGCAATGGAGGCATTGCTGGGACTGCCGCCGTTGGACTTATTAATAAAGAAAACGGCGGCGCTTTCGGCAATACGCATGGAAAGGGATTATTAATAAAGAAAACGGCGGCGCTTTCGGCAATACGCATGGAAAGGGATGCCATGTGGCATCGCTTTGGAACTAGCAGCGGTCATAAGAGCATCCTAGACATTATTCATGATGAGGTCAGGGAGACTCTAATGCCGGTAGAAGGCATGAGTAGACGTAGGGTAGTCGAAAGACTACACAAGACTCACATTGCAGATGGAAACATACACAATGAGTGTATGTACAATGACATCAACATTTTTACTGATGGCTCTTTAATGGACGGTAAAGCGGGGGCGGGGGTTTACTCTGAAGAGCTAAACCTAGCATGTGCGCTTAGTCTAGGAGAGTATGTGTCCGTATATCAGGCAGAGATGCTTGGCTTGTTGCATGCGTTAGACCACCTGCTTGAAGGTCAGGTGCGGGGGAAGAAAATCCTTATTGCACTGGACAACCAATCGGTGATCAGACGCATGCAGCAGACGAACATAAACTCTAAACTGGTACTAGAGTGTGTCCGGAAGCTCAACACGCCTCAAAAAATGAGGTTACGCTGATGTGGGTAAAAGGACACATAGGTACAACAGGAAATGAGGCGGCGGATGCCCTAGCAAAACAGGGATCTGCGGCACTTTTCATTGGCCCAGAACCCCGAGTTGCTCTGGGGAACGGCATGATTGGAGCGAAGGTTGGGGAGTGGATGGACTCCAGGCATCAACAAAGATGGCAGGAGCTAGTCACTTGCAAACAAGCTCGGAATGCAATGACCAGCCCTTTAGGCAGGGAAGCGAGAAAGGTCCTCAGTTATAAACGGAGTACCCTAAGCTGGATAACTGCCTTGGTCACAGGGCATGGTAATTTTAAGGCTCATCTGGTCAAGATGAAAATCGGGGAAGATGACTTTTGCAGGCTATGCCTGGAGGAGGCCGAAACGGCAGCACACATTGTGTGCGAATGTCCAGCACTGGCTAGCACGAGGTTGAGGATCACAGGCAAGCACACGATAAGTGTGGAAGCCATGAGTGAACTCAGCCTTAAACAAATGCTAGCAATAACACGGGACTCAGTGATGAATAAAGAGGTCGACAACTATCAGTCGACATCTGGAAGCCACTGATGACCGGGAGGGGGGCGAAAAGGGACCCAAACGTTAGTGGTCTGCTTCGGCTATCCCCCAGAATATAATAATAATAATAACAGAGATGTGAAGTATTGTATATCAGTAAGTCGAAAAGAGAGTGTCGCTTATCTGACCGTATCTTTAGAGGGGAAATTTACCGGAAAAATTTGTTGGTTCGTTTCCCCAGCCCATGATTTCTAAACATCATCCGGACTCTCTGTCTCTTTCGCTCTAGTGCAATTATTAAGAAACTGGCTTAACGAAAATTGGTTAATTGCTCTCGCCAAATGTTGGAGCCAGAGACATACAGGACAAGCTCATTCCATGCCTCTATGTTCTAAGGTGTCGATTTAAAATTATCGCATGTTTGGATAAGAAATTTCAAATTATAAGACGTTTTAAGTACATTGGAAGATTCTTTCTTTTTAAATTATTGATGGGATCGAAAACATAGGTTTTTTTTAAATTACAGGGATTTTCTCAAGGAATCCGAGTTTTTTTTTTGGATTACCGGGGTTTTTAAATTATCGGGATTCAAATTAAATCCCGTTAATTTGAATCCCATATAAATTAAAATATAATTAATCCTGCCGCTAAATGATATTGCTGACCGAGAACTGTTTCTTGATCATAAATTTTCTTTCTAGATAAAACAAGATGATGGTCTGCCCCAACAAATATGTTCAAAATGCCTGGAAAACTTTCGATTCGTCATAAAATTTCGGGGGGACTGCAAAAATGCCCAGGATATTTTAGAAGCGCTCTACGTTCGCGATGAACACTCTAGTGGGGAGTTGAAGGTCGACGAAAAATACATTGTAGAAGCTGTTAAGTCGGAAGATCCGACAATTGTAAGTCGTCTGTACAGACAGAGGCGTTTTGTGGTGGATTTTTTTACAAAATATTGTGTGCAATTTCAGAAAACAGAGACCATTGAAACAACTGCGGCGAACTCGACGAAAATCGAAGAAGTGAATATTGACGTTGCCGGATATGAAGGTGAAGAGAATTGGGAGTGCACGTATTTGTTGGAAGAGAAGCCGGAAATCGCTAAAACTAATTCTGATGCGGTAGTTGTCGATGAAGAGGTGGATGGACTTGTTGACGAAGAGGTGGATGGTCTTGTTGATGAAGAGGTGGATGGACTTGTCGATGAGGACGATGACGTGGAAAGCGTCAACTTACAAGGCAATAGTTTCGATGATGCCAATGTAAGTATGTTTTCTTTTTAAATATAACATCTTTCGACTATTTTTTATTATTTGCCAATGAATCACTGATTGCAAATGCAAACATTTCAAAAGATTTTGATGTCACGTATATAAAATCAGAATCAGACCGAAAAAATGGTAGCCGGTAATGCGGTATACTAGTGATGGGCATAATGAATCTTTTCACTGTGCCAGCACATAAGCTCTGACTCTTTCCAATGAGTCGTTCAAAAAGAGCCATGCAAAGAGCCTGAAACTTGGTTAATAACATATCCAATAAAAGTTGTAGATGGGCGACCCCAATTTTTTTCTCTTTTTTGACCCCAGATTCGGAATTAGCGACCCTCCAACACCCTTTAGTTCGAGCCAGCTCGATCGGACCACTATTTCCCATGAAAACGGGGCTGCCAATCCGGGCGGGCTCTTTTGACTCGTTTCGCACGATATGGACGATCCGATTTTGTATTGCTTTTTTTTAACGAATCTTTTTGTGCGATTCGATTTTGTATCGTTCGTCTATCGACGTTTATATCGTGGAACTAAAAGGCGATTTAACTAAATTATAGTGTTAAGGTGTGAGTTCCAAGGCAACGACTGAGCGACTTGCGTTTGCGACTGTGAAAAAAATTAGCATAACGGAGCACTATTCGTTTGTAATTAATGTGAAAGTACAGTCGTACAACTACGGCCTGCATTCGACGATCCCATAAATTTTAAAATACTTAAGAATAGTGCTCCGTTATGATAGTTTTTTTCACAGTCGCAAACGCAAATCCCTCAGTCGCTGCCTTGGAACTCACACCTTTAGCACTTGTTCGTGGTATGTTTATACCGACCATACGGGGAGGTACTAATTATGAAAGATGTCAGTTGTTGATCTGGAAAATGTAAAGGATGAAGCGAATGCAGAATTTCAAAAAGGGATGAGGTATTTACATAAAATATGAAATGGAATTATCACCAACAACATCATTAGCGAAGACAGCAACACCACCTCGTCCCAATTTGTTAGGCCAGTTTTGCATCGCAAGTGGAGCTAAAAGTTAGTACCAAAACTCTAAACCGATACGTTTACATCGTGATGAGTTAGATCGATTTGATACAAAATCGTCAAAAACTATCATATCACGAAAGCAGTAGCTTATGCGCGGCGACACTAATCTAATTGCTATGGGGAAATAGAGCGCCGAAAAACACCGCCACTCACCCCAACCTTTGTCGTGAGTGGCGGTGTTTTTCTTGTGCTATCTCGGGTAAGTTCCCCTGTCTTCTCAGTGACTATATCTAGGGAAAAAATTATCTAGTCTTTATCCAGCTTTGAACCTTACAAGTCCGCGGGCCCGGATGGGATAATTCCGGCCGATCTGCAACAATCATCGGATATTCTGGTTCCATGGATCGACACTATTTTCAGGGCCTGCTTGGAGCTGGTGTATATTCCTAAATTATGGACTGAGGTGAAGGTGGTATTCATCCCAAAAGCGGGTAGGACCTCACATGTACGTCCAAATGATCTAAGAACAATCAGCCTATCGTCGGTTTTTTTAAAGGTACTGGAGAGGCTCTTAGACATTCACCTGCGTAGTAGTATTCCAACGTACCTTCTGTCTACCTATCAACATGCCTACCTCAAGGGTGAATCAGTAGATTCATAGCTATCACTGATGCACTCTCTAGTCTTGGAGTAGGAGATTCCCTTTGCACGCTCATTTACCTGATGTTAACATCTAGGGTTATACACACGTGCTTAGGAACGTGGTCTGAACGTAGACTAGTGCGAAGAGGTACTCCGCAAGGTGGAGTGCTCTCTCCCCTTCTCTGGAACTTAGCTGTCAATAGACTGCTTTTAGACCTGGAAGGGCTGGGTTGCATGGTGTGTGCTTATGCGGATGACATTGCCATCGCAATATCGGGAAAATTTCCTTGTGTTCTTAGTGAGGTACTGCAGAATGCCCTCTCACTTCTAACCACTTGGGCTGACATCTGTGGTTTAAATATTAATCCAAACAAAACTGAGCTTGTCTTCTTTACAAGGAAGCATATTATACCTCGGTTTGAGCCTCCTGTGTTGAAGGGGACGAGTCTGGTTGTTGCGGATAAGGCAAAATTTCTAGGACTCATTCTGGACAAAAAATTATCATGGAGGCCGAATATATAGGAGAGGGTGGATAAGGCTACTATTGCACTCTACTCTTGTGCACATGCTGCTCAACCTACTCCCTCTTGACACGTTTGGAGAACAAATGGCCGCATGTACGGCCATTAGACTACGTGATAGTGGTCATTGGCTTGCTTCCAACTCTGGGCACGCTGCTGTTCTCAATAACCCAATTATTCCGGCAACGACTGACTATACGGCTCCAAAATATGCCCTTGATAAGAACTTTGTCAGTCTGATACCATCACGCAGTCAATGGGAAGGGAACGTGCTTGCACTACATAAGTCATTAGAAATATACACAGATGGATCTAAAACGGACGAGGGAGTAGGCGCTGGAATTTTTTGTAATGGGCTGAACCTATGCCTCTCTTTCAATCTCCCCAATTACTGTAGTGTTTTTCAGGCAGAATTACGGCGATTACAGAAGCCCTGTACTGGTTGGCGCGTCATGTAATATCAGTTAGGGATATAACAATTTTTACAGACAGCCAAGCTATAATTAAATCTCTCGAACGGGGTTTCATTACGTCAAGGACTATCGCGGAATGTCGCTCTCTGCTTACGGAGATGAGTGAGTTTTTTTTTACCATTTTCTTATGCTGGATTCCGGGCCACAGTGGTTTCGCTGGTAATTGCAAAGCAGACGAACTTGCCAGGCAGGGTACAACTTACTTAGCTGGTGAAATTCGTCGTAATATCTATTGTACATGCCTATCGCTGCCTGCAAACTAGCTATTAAAACCGAAGCAATTATCAAGACCAACTCTATATGGTTAAATGGAAGAACATGTCTTTTAACAAAGTCGCTGTGGTCCAGATTGGATTCTAGCCGATCAGCCAAATTGCTGTCACCCGGAAGGCAGCATATCAGAGCGGCGGTGGGAGTCATCACTGGGCATTGTGTGATTGGTGAGCACGCCAGGAGACTTTGCCTTCCCTACAATGACTTCTGTAGGAGCTGCGGTGACGAGGAGGAGGAGGAGTGCGTTTTTCATTTTCTATGCACCTGCCCTGCTTTGTCAATAAGGAGAAGGACTTTTCTGGGAGCCTACTTCTTCGCTGAATTGGACGACTTGGCTAATGTTGATATTGGCAAGCTCCATCGTTTCATTTACAGTTCTGGCTGGTTTAATGATTAGGATGGTTGGGTGTTGAATCCCCGGTGGTAACACAACGGACCCTTCTGCGGTCCATGTGTGCTGTGTTAAGCACAGCAACCCTTTAACCTAGATCGATTTAGTTAAACCTCGAAGATAGTCCCGCGGTATAAACGTAGTGATTGTATGTATTACAGCGGCTGGAAATTTGGGTTTGCTTAAGGTCGCCACACATTATCGTGCAGAACCACGACCGAATTTCCATAGAACTGTGGAAATAGTGGAAATTTTTTTTCCGCACGTTCTATGAAATTTATGGTTCGATGGAAGTTCGGTCGTGGTTGTGCGCGTCCATGTGTGGCGAACCTTACACTGTAGCTGTAGTGGAAGTGGAAGCTATGGGTTGTTGTTCGGTTTCATCTAAAGTTAAACTTAAGATGATGATACGTAAGCCGAATACTTTTGTTTTAGAATGTTGGGATTTTTTTTCTATATTTGGAGAAACTGGGATGTGCGGTGCGACGTAAGTAAATGATTTTTGATATGCTTGCAGTTAGCATGGGTTATTGCCTATACCTATATATTTAGAAGTATACACAATGCGTGCATTGCATACTGCATAGAGATGATTGTGAATGGATTTAGATGGGATTGCTTTGGTAGATAGATAATGGTGGTTTTAGTTTTAGATAGATGTGATGGGATGTGAGTGAATGAATGTATTGTAGTACATTATATGTAATGAGAACTGAGTGTGGATTGGTTATGCGTTGGGTAGTATTTATGCGATGGGCTAGTTTGGGAATTAATTTTACAGTGTGTCATTCTTAAATTGAACGACTCGGAGGCTATGTTGTTGTGCCGAATCTTTCGCTCATTCTGTTGAGTCATTCAAAAAGAGCGACTGGTTACTGTGTTACACATCACTACGGTATACTATGCGGAGATGTCTGATAAGACGTGCCTCGTATTAGTGTTTAAAACCGGCGAACATTTTGTTGGTCCTCTTTGGGGGAATTTATCTTATCCCCTTAAAAGGTTGGTCACATACGACCGATAAGTGGCGGCATGTTGTTGTATGGCATCGGTGACTGACACCCGATATAAATAATAGATTAGAACATTCTTTTGACAATCAATCTTCGTAAAATTTACAGAATAGTGATGCAGAATCAGATGACATCCCCCTAAAGGACTATATGGGAACGAAGAATGCCTCAAGCAAAAAGGAGAAAGAACTGAGACGAAAGGTAAGTGATATCAAGATACAATCTCGCCAATGTCCTCACAATGTTTCATTTCTCCTCCTACAGATCAATCATAATGAGAGCGCGACATCAAAGCGAACCACCTACCCCTGCAAATATTGTGACAAAGAATGCAAATCGGCCGCGGCACTCGCCCGACACGAAAAAGTCTGCCCGAATTCGACAGGAATTGTTTGCAAAATTTGTACAATGGGATTTGATAGTAAAGAGCTACTGGACACGCACACGGCCGAGAAACACCCAAACGGCGGCGATGCAATCTGTCCCAACTGTTCGTTAACGTTCGAGAGTGTGGAAAAGCGTGACATTCACGTGCGAAAGCAAGCGTGCGTGCAAGGAAAAAATTGTGAGATATGCAATAAATTGTTCAAGACACGAAGTAATTTGAAATCGCATATTGCACGACATCATCGTGCCGGTGAATTTGAATGTTCAATTTGTCACAAAAAGTTCACACACTTGAACAAGTATCGATATCATTGGTCTCATGCCCATGTTGAGAATATGAAATATAAATGCATGTATTGTGAAAAGCCGTTCGCTTCGCAATTCGTGATGCGTGTACATGAACGATCTCACACGGGTGAGCGACCGTTCCTGTGCAATCAGTGTGGTGCAGGTAAGAATGGAAAATTATTTTGACTATTATTTCTTTTTGTTGACAAGTCCTGCAGTTTATTGTCATTTTAAAAAAAAAGGGGGTTACGGTGTGGCATCGAAACTCCGAATTTATCGACTGTAGCCGAAATTCAAATACACCTCTCGATAGATCATAGAAGCAATATACAAAGCGAAATCTTCTATCCAGGGGGGCCCGATTAAGAGTGCCGAAATGTTAGTCGTACTGGTTCTTCGATGCTTCAAGTAAGGACCTGATGAGTGTGATCCATCGTATGGACGAAACCAGTGGGTCAGTGTTGGGATGGCGTTTATACCGAATAAAGTGGTGGTGTATTCTACCGGTAGAACAGGGCAAAGAGCTGTAAAAAGCTGGGGGGAGCAATTCGAGTGAATGGTCAAGGCAAGAGGGGAGGATCAAGGCAGTAGGATGACGAGTCGACCAGCAACCATCGAATTATCGATGTGCCCTTCGTTAACCTAAAGGTCGCCACACACGAGAACCATTTAGGTCGCGAGCATGCATCGAACCGCGTTAAATTTAATAATATTTAATATTTGATGGCTCGGTGGAAGTTCGGTCGTGGTTGTGCTCGATCATGTATGGCGACCATTGTTAATATATTACCTTGATAACTCGAATGTTATATCAGAAAAGTTATTGAACGACAACTCTGTTAATTCGGTCAAACTCTGGAGCGACGTTTTTTTTAAGTCTATTAAAAGTCAGTGATAGGTTAGGGTTAGGTAAAGCCATATCTTGGCTCTGATTTGGCTGCCTTAGACGATACGTTGCAGCCATCTCTTGCATACGACTCTTCCGAATCTGACAAGGAGAGGGAGGCGGACGCCACGGTGGTGGTGGTGGCTCCTATGGCAGCCGGTTCTACGCACCGGAGTGACCCTTTCACCAGTAACGGCCAACAGATGCAAACCCCTTCAACGCCAGAAGGCGTTGCTACTACAACAACAGAGGATGAGCGATGTTTAGATTTATCCAAATAAATCTCCGCCATTCCAAAGCAGCATCTGCTGCTAGTCTTCTTCGTCTGACGCTCAGTGAGGAAGATATTGTACTGAACAGGGGCCCTATGTCTCTCGCGATCTCGTAAGAGGGCTGGATTCCCCTGATTACACTCTTTTTTATATCAAAGACCGGGAGAAGCCCCGGTCGTGTATTCTTGTCAGAAATCTGCTGTTGTTAATTGCCTTGACCTCTCCAGGGGCATGGGCGCGTCAACATCTCTAGCATTTCTATGCCTTGTTGACGTTTCGATAGCATATCTACTTTTCGGAAGTTCAGTTGCTAGCATGCACCTCCTATCCGCGCCGTCTTTATACTGACAAGCTCGGAGCACTGTGGGAGTTCTATTAGTACCCGCAGGCAGTTTTTGATCGCGCCGATATTTGAACTCCCGAGTTCTAGATTTGTATCGTAGAGCGGTGACTGAACGACCACGGCCACCGAGCGCGACATTACCTAGTATCAAATTATAGTGACAATGACTGCGTTCCTGTGAACGAATCAGGATTTGACATTTCTCGAATTCTCCTCCATATGCTTCCCCCCCGGTAAAATTTGTACAGACAATTCGGAGAGGAACATTTTCAGATCCGAAAATTGATGAAAATGTTCCCCTCCGGATCTGAGAAGTATTCTGATCCGGAGGGGAACATTTTCATGACAGTTGTCTGTACAAATTTTACCGGAATGGAAAGCATATGCAGGAAAATTCTTTTTCAATTGCCCTAACCCCTTGTGGGGCAAAGCATAGTTTCGACGGCATAAACTGGTTTCGGAGAATGCAGTTGCCAGCATGTACCTCAGAAATGTCAAAACCTGATTCGTTCGCAGGAACACATCCAATGACACTGTATTAGTTTGCCTTGAGCTCAAAGGGAAGGTGTACTGCATCGTATCGGCCTACATGCCGCACGGCATTGAAGGCGCTTCCCCTTCCATCAGTTTAAGGGAGGCTATTGCAGTGGGAATAGAAGAAAATATTAGTGTGATTCTTGGCTGCGACGGTAACGCGCATCATGACATCTGCGGTAGGTCGAGCGAGGCGAATCGCTTCTCGAATATATTATGGTTAGGTGCAGGGGCTGCCATGATGTATCACAGCACACTTAGACCACCATTGGGTCCACTGTGTTACCATCAGGAATCACCTCCAACCGACCTACGTATCAAACCAGCCTGTGCTAGCGATGTAACTGTAAAGCCTTGTGGCTGTGATATTCCTGAGGTCATCCAGATCATATTGTAGAAGACCCAGGAGCCTAAAAAAAATTTTCTCTTGCCGGCCAAGGCCGGACAGTGACAGAGAAGGTGGAGAACACTCTCCTCCTCCTCTACATGACCACAACTCCTACAGAAATTGTGATGAGGAATCCGGAGCCTGCAGGCGAGCTCCCCAATTGAGCAGTGCCCCGTGATAACCCCTACAACCCTGCCAATGTGCTTTCTATTGAGCGACAACAGTGTGGCAGAGCGACTGGGGTCAAAAATCGGCCAAATCATCCTCGCCGAATATATGTATTATGCTACTCTGCAATGTGGGCCGCGAGCCCACTTTCATAACAAAAAACAGGCAGGAGGTGTTGGATGTCTCCCTTAGGTTAGATTAGGTAGGGTGGCCGCCTGATACCACTTATTTCAGGTACTCATCCCGTGTCGTTGCTATCCCTTACCAAAAGATTGTTGTTGAGCTGGAAGGAACCTGACTTATTGGCGAAGCTCAATAGGCTTCTTCAACTGAGTTACGCGACTCCTTCCAGGTTGTTGAAGAAGTAAGCTCTTAGGCACTTTAATCAAGGATTAAACATTACAAAGATATCCTGCTTCATACAAATTAACGCGAGTGACTAGTAGTTGCATATGTGGTGGTTCCCATATGCGTACACAAAGGGGTAATACCAACTAAAAAGCAAGTTACTCACACAATGAAACCTTATACGCAGTTGTCATTACCGATCAGAGTAAAAAATCAACTGATCATTAATCGTAGAAGGACTAACTGGTCTGTGTATCGAGATGCCCTTGTTGAGGGGCTACCTTCACTGCCAAGTCAGCCCTGCAGCAGACATGAGCTGCTTTAAATGGCCAATTCTATAAATACGGCGGTGTCTGCATCATGTCCTACTAGCGCGTATCAAGGTAAGAAAAACCAGCCTGGTGGAGCGCTAAAATCTCCAAGCTCAGAGCTGCGTGTAGGAAGAGTTTCAATAAGGCTAAGACTTCCAGGCTAGAGTCTGATTGGTACTCATATAAAAAGCAAGAGAAGCTTCAAAAAAGAGTTACGAGAAGCTAAACGTAAGTAAGAGAAATTTCTGTGAACGGGTTGAACGGTCCTGCGAGACCTCTCGCGTCAAATCCATCTGCACGAAGCTTCCTTCGAAAGCAAGACGGGTCCCGGACGTCTAAGAGTAAAGAAACTGTCGTGGGTCTGCTGGATACGCATTTTCCCGGCAGTTCGACCGCTGCCTTATCTGAAAAACCTTACTGCCTGGTGCTCAACGCTTTGTGACGACAGTGCATCAATCCTTTTTCGAGAAAATTATGTGGGCGATATCTAGCTTCGAACCTTTTAAATCTGCTGGACCCGACGGTATTATTCCGGCGGACCTGCAGCTATAGTCGGGGGAGGAGGTGGAGAATATTGGGTGTAGTAATTGCTTACGCAGACGATATCGCCGTCACGGGAAGGTTTCCTGATAACTTCAGCGGTGTGCTGAAGAATGCCCTATCCACACTAAGAGAGTGAGCAAATCGGTGCGGACTTAAAGTTAACCCGGATAAAGGTCTAGACACCAGGGCAGCACCGTAGTCGCCCGTATACTGGCGATCTACGGTAAGCGAATTGTACCATATAAAACAGTCTGCTGGTCCACACTACACACACGGACAGCAGACCGTCATCTGCACGTCACGGGGCGGACCGTGCCCGTTTAGTTTGGTTTAATTTTTCTCGCTCACGGTTCGGTACGGAAAGAAATTGGATACACACATAACCGAACACGGAGCAGCCGCCGCCGGGTGGGTTGTTGTGTAGCCATCATACGGCGAAGAAAATGTACAATGTTGAATAGATAGACACACGTTTACATTGCATGCAATTAAAGTCGCTAGGAAGAATCGCGGGAATCGGGGACACATGGGAAACACACGGTTGGTCTCGATACGGGTACTGTGTGGTTTCGCTTGCAATGTACGGTCATGTGCCCGATATACGGGCGACTACGGCGCTGCCCTGGTACGGGCACTGTGTGTCTAGACCTTAAGACGGAGCTTGTGCTTTTCACTAGAAAGCCACGATCCCTTCAATCGAACCCCCTACCCTAGAGGGCACTCAACTGGTTTTCACTGATAAAGCTAAATTTCGTTGTCTTATCTTTGACAAGGACAAGTAAGAAGGCTACCATTGCACTCTACTCGTGTAGGAGGGCAATAGGTACTGGGGCTTACTGCCGAAAGCGGTATATTGGATATATACAGCCGTTGTACGTCCTATATTATTGTACGGTATCAGTGTGTGGTGGACAGCAATCAGAGTAGCGGCCTGCTGGGGAAGGTACAAAGGCTAGCTGCTTTGGCCACGAGGGGGGCTTTTGGAACCACTCCGTCTGCCGGATTAGACGTGATTCTAGGCTTGCTCCCATTGAATATTATTGGCGAATAACTGGCAGCAAACATGGCTTTGCGCTTTCACGAGACGGGCCAGTGGTGTGCGCTGAGTGCGGGGTATTCTACTATACTGAACAACCTGGATCTTCCCAGGGAGACGGACTACATTTTTCGAAAATATCGTTTCGACAGAAACTTCTTCAGTTTGATTCCGTCGAGGAGTCTATGGACGGAGATATGTCCTTAACTACCGACTCCATGGTCACCGAAACAGATGGCTGTAGACCCGACAGGGGATTAACCTTTCACTTCCCGGCTATTGCAGTGCCCTACAGGCGGCGGTTTCGGCGATCTCGGAAGTCCTGTCTTGACTGGGTAGTCATGTAAATATTGTAAGGGACATCACTAATTACACAGATAGTCAGGCGGCGATTCGCTCACTCGAATCCGTCTTAACGACATCTAAAACCATAGATCACTGCCAGTCAGCCCTCGTAGAGATGGGTGGCTTCTACAATATTACTCTAAAATAAGTCGATCCCGAGCCATAGTGGTTGCGTGGGTACTGTCGGGCCTTGGCCGGCAGGGGAAGGAAACTTTTGGGCTTTCGGGTCTTTTATGATCTGGATGACCTTAGAAATATGACCGCCACAAAGCTCAACAGTTACATCGCCAGCACAGGCTGGTTTGATACGTAAGTTCCAACGGAGGTGATTTTTTTGGTGGCATCACAACGGACCCGATGGTGGTCTAAGTGTGCTGTGATACATCATAGCAGCCCCTGCCCCTAACCTAACCTAAGTAAAGGGGCTGCCTTAAATTTTACCTTAAAATGCACAGCACACATAGACCAGCTCTGGGTCGGTTGTGATACCACCAAAGTCACCTAATTGAACCTAGGTTCCAAACCAGCCTGTGCTGGCGATATTGCCCGCGGAAAAAATCACTGATTTTTCCGTTTACATGCATTTGAATTGCTGAATAAACGCAACGCTCAAGAACATGAACGCTGGCATTGCGTTTGAGCTGTATTACACTCGTATCCTTATCCAGATCCCGAAAAAAACAGGAACCCAGAAATTTCTCCCGCCTCGCAGTCCAGGCCTGACACTGACAAAGAAGATGGAGAACGCTTTCCTCTTGATCCCTGTGCTCACAACTTCTGCAATAATCCTTGGGAGGAATGCGGAGTCGCCAGGCGAGGTCACCGATAGGACAGTGTCCTGCGATAAACCCCACCCCAACCGGCTAATGTGCCTCCTATTCAGTGAAAATTGTAACACAATCATCTCATTTTCCAGCTTTCCGCTATCGTACACAATTTCTGGATCATATGAAAACGCACGAGAGCAAACGCGACGTAGCATGCGACACATGCGGACTAACATTCTACACTCATCGACAGCTATCGAATCATAAACGCAAGCATCTTAGTAAAAATCATTTATGCGAATTGTGCAATGAAGCGTTTCCGTACAAGTTGGATTTAAATGCGCACAAATACAATGTACATAAAATTGCCGAATACAATCCAAAACGCCAGATTGACTATCCGTTCAAATGTTCCCAATGTTCCAAGGGATTTTCGGTGCTGACAAGCTTAACAAAACACATAAAAATTCACACGGACACGGAGCGAAAACATGTTTGTCCGCATTGCGGAAATGGATATAAGCGTTCGGATCATTTGAAGCTTCACATAAAACGAATGCATCTGAAAATTACGGAATTCAAATGTGAAGTTTGCGGACGAGAGTATTTGGAGAAATGTGCTCTTAAAGCGCATATGGTGGTGCATGATAGTAAGTTCATTTTTTTGGGGCTATTTATCTTTTGTTGTGGTTTGACTATTAAAATTTCATTTGTTTTTAAAGGTGCGCGGCCGTTCATTTGTTCCAAGTGTCCTGCATCGTTCAAACGCCAACGATCGCTCAAAGATCATATATTGAAGCACGAAGGCGTAAAAGAGTATGCTTGTGGTATTTGTGATATGCGTTTTTTCAATCGCACCATTGTTGTATGTAAGTATAAGAATTTGACTTTAACAGAACTTGCATTCATGCTATAACGGTAATGTCCTTTATTTTCCAGTACATACAAAACGCGTCCATTCAGATTCGCAAAAGCAATTTATGTCTGAATTGGTGCGAAAAGAGTTGGAGGACGCCATCACAAAGGGACCCGAGAATTCCGAGACTGGCGAAGATATAAAGGATATAATTAACGTTTGATATTCTTAAAGTCTAGTGATCGACTTATAAATAAGACTCAATAACGGATATAAAATAAAGTAGCTCTTTTTCATTTTGTGAATTTGCTATAAATTGCAATTTTTGTCCGTGTGCGGGGTTTCTTGTAAATATGGACATGACACGCGCAACGAGAAGTTATTTCGGAATCAACATACACCGACATGGCGCGTAAAAAAACGCCTTAGTTCAATACGGGCTAAATTCAAATGATGCATACAAAGTAGAACAGTTTCGCGACGCCTACCGAGTACTGATCTTGGATCCTCTGCTTTTCCAAGTTCCCCTGAATAGTCGCCACACACGATCGCTCACAACCACGATCTAACTTCCATCGAACCATCAATTTCATATAGTGGTGAATATTAGGAGATCCCCCCCCCCTATTTGTGTTGTCTTCCCCAGGCCTACGAATTTTTGTTAATATATTACGTAAAGGACAGGGGCAACGAGCGTCGAAAACCCCGCCCACGTCTCTCAAACTGAACTACAGTAGGCATAGGCCGCTGCTTAGCTCGTTGAGGGGCCTATTCCTTCGCCAGATGGCATGGCCCGACCTTCACGGTCACCATGCTACCTTAGACTCCGTCCCCACGGGCATCTTCGGATGCCCGGTGGGGACCGTCCGTTGCAAGCATGTAGAGTCCAAATCGATAGTCTTAAAATGACAATTTTTGAGGCTTAGGAGAAAAATCACACTTTAATAACTTTCGAGCTCACAGATCTTTGAAACGTATGCTCCAAATGAAAAGCTGATAAAATAAAAGATGAAGATAATTTTTTTTTTAAATATCGACCTCAAATTCGCAATAAGCCACCCAAGAAACCCCCTACTAATTTCTTTTCCAGCAAGATTGGCCGTGTTTATGAAAAAAGGGTTGCCATTCTTTATTTATTGCAATTTTGACTTCAAATTCGTGAACAGCAACTCAGAAAATCCCCTAACGTTTTTTTTCTGCAAGATTGGCCGTGTTTTTGAAAAAAAAGTCTCGCCGTTCAGGTTCTCCTTTTGTTTTTGATTTTTGCAAATTTTGATTTCAAATTCGCAATCAGCAATCTAAACGACCCCCTACTGGTAAGATTGGCTTATAAAAAAAGTGTGGCCATTCTCGATCCCCACTTAGTTTTTTTTTGCAGTTTTGACTTCATATTCGTGACCTTCGACCCAAATATCTCCTAAAAGTTTTTTTTCCCAGCAAGATTGGCCGTGTTTTTGCAATTTTGATTTTAGATTCGTGACCAGCGACCCAAAAACCTCCCAAAAGATTTTTTTCAGCAAAATTGGCCGTTTTTGGGAAAAAATAGGGTTGCCTTTCAGGATCTCCTTTTGTTTTTAATTTTTGTAAATTTTGACTTTAGATTCACAATCAGCGACCTAAACGACCACTACAAGTTTTCCCAGCAAGTTGGCCATGCTTATAAAAGAAGTGTTACCATTTTGGCTCCCCTATTTTTTTTTTTGCAATTTAGACTTCAGATTCGCAATCAGCGACCTAAGCTGCCCCTACCAGCTTTTAGAAGCGAAATTGAGCGTAAATTTTCTTTAAAAAAATCATTGACATATTAAATAAAAAAGAAAGCCATATCTAATCTATACCATACCCAGACCTACTCTGCTGTTGTTCTTTCAAAGCCTGTGTATATAACCGGACCTACTCCATTGATAAGGAAAGGGTAGGTCTGCGTATCTACCCAGCGATGATCTTCTGTTCTCTCAAAATCTGCGAATCTACCCAGAGCTAGATACATACCTACCCATGACTAATTTTTCGTTTTTTTCAAAACTTATAGATCTACCCAGACCTGCATACTTAACCAGACCTAGAGACCTACCCAGACCTGTGTATATAACCTACCCAGCACTTCTTTCGAAACCTGCGTATCTTCCCAGACCTACCTACATATGTAGACCTGGCAACCTAGATATTTCTGAAATCGTACCTACCAGAGTTATAGGTCGAAAAGTGTAGCCCGACGCACATTTGCGTCCAAAATCCAAATTTTCCCCGGCCGAATGCAAAATTTCCGTCAAATCCATACATCGAACGAGGAAATTTTGGATTGGATGCGGGAAAAACTGGATGCTGGACGCAAAGAGAATATATTTATTTATTCCTCCATGGCTGGACGCATGAGTGCGTCCACCTTTAGGCCGGCCGCATCTTGGACGTAGGCAGGGCCGCACACGCAACGCGCACATGGCATTGTTGTTCTAAAATCAGATTTTGACAATTGTTACAACAACAATGCCATGTGCGCGCTGTGCTGCCCTGCCTACGTCCAAGATGCGGCCGGCCTTATATTGGCCGTTCATATTCGCGGCTCCATCAAAACAATCAGCGACACAATATTCAATTTCATCATTTCCAGAAGGAGGAAATCAGGCAACATTGCTTGAAATTCGGCAGAACAATTTTCCGAGAAATATGCCTGAACTAGAATGAACGTAGAAAGCAGCAGCAGCGGCAGCAGTAACTACACCAACATGCAGATCTGCTTTCGCCGCTGTCGCTGCGTTCAATCTAGGTCGCGTATGGGAAATGCGTGCTTTCTAATTTGACATTTCGTTGCCGCTGCATTCTGCGTTCATTCTGGTTCGGACTTAAAGCATGACTTGTTTATTCGGAAGAATTCTGCCACCTGCGAAAGAGCGGCCCCCCAAAAACGAGGCGCCCCGGAAAATTCCGGTTTCCCGGCGGGCCAGCACGCCCCTGTGAACACAGATGCGTCAAAAATCCAATTTTTCCTGCGTCCAATCTAAAATTTCCCCTGTCGATGTGTGGATTTCACGGGAAAATTTTGAATTCGCCCGGAAAAAAATTTCGATTTTGGACGCAAGTGTGTGTCGGGCTCTATAGTGTAATAGCCGCATAATTTCTAATGTTCTTTAAAATTTGATGGTTCGATGGAAATTTGGTGTTCGGTCGTGGTAGTGCGCGCATTCATGTGTGCCGAGGTTAAGGCCGGCCGCATCTTGGACGTAGGCAGGGCAGCGCGCACATGGTATTGTTGTTGTAACAATTGTCAAAATCTGATTTTACAACAACAATGCCATGTGCGCGCTGCGCTGCCCTGCCTACGTCCAAGATGCGGCCGGCCTAAGGCGGCTATTACACTATAAAAGTTCTTTTACAAATATCTTCTATAAAAGATATTTTCAATGAACTTTTGCAGTGTAATAGCCGCCTAACAAAAGATTTGCGACACGAACATTGCTTGTTTCAAGTACTTTTCTTACAAGCTTGCACACCTTCCCCCTTGGGCGGCTAATTTCATTCATAAAAGTTATTTTAAAATATCGTGCTTCAAAGATATTTGTAAAAGAACTTTTATAGTGTAATAGCCGCCTAAATGTCGTTACGCCATTGGCCACTCAGCCACAATTTTGGCATTTACGAAACATTTGGCGTCTCGCTCCTCGTGCCCCTGGGCCAAATGTTAGTACGTGTAGTGCCTGTTTCACTGCGCAGACGCGAATATGTCAACCATAACTCGATATTCAAATTTTTTCTCCCACTCTGTGCCTATTTCATATCTGTTCAATATATATCTATGACTTTGTCCCACTGTGCGATGGTGTGTGGCGACTTCAAGACTTTTTAAAAAATGTGTGCGTTCAGAAGGAACTGAGCTGCTTCCGCTCAGCGAACATGATGAGAACGAGCGGATTCAGAAGTGACTGAGCAACTTCTGCTCGGGTGAGAATGATCAAATTTCACCGAGCAAGAAATATTTCTGCCCACTGATCAGTGCTCAGGTTCTTCTTCTTCTTTTTCAACCTCACGCTCATGTTACGACTTTCGACTTTTGACAGTTGTTTGTTGTGTTTAGGTTGTGTTTTCGCCGTTTTCGTATGATTTCAATTCTGTTTGTGGTAAGTTAGTTTTTTATATTATGTTCTTAAAGATGAATGTGGGTAGCTTTTTGCAGGAAACCTAAACAAAACCGGCTACTTTTTAAAACTTTTGCGGTGGTCAGCTGGTGAAGTAGCGTTCAGCAGGTGCAGACTCCATAACCGAGTAGCTCCGGAGCTACTCGGTTTGGAGTCTGCACCTGCTAAACGCTACTTCACCAGCTGACAAATCGACCAGCTGAAAGCTGACGATGACGATTTTAGACGTCAAGTGCCGAAAAGTGGAAAATCATGAATCCCACGCTGTCCATGATGAAAATCCAAAAAAAAAAACGAGAAAACAAAACAGAAACGGCGAAAACACCAAGAAAACACAACCTAAACATAACAAACCCAATTTGACAACTGTCAAAAGTCGAAACTCGCAACATGAGCGTGAGGTTGAAAAGAAGAAGAAGAACCTGAGCACTGAGCACTGATCAGTGAGCAGAAATATTTCTTGCTCGGTGAAATTTGATCATGCTCACCCGAACAGAAGTTGATCGGTCACTTCTGAACCCGCTCGTTCTGAACATGTTCGCTGAGCGGAAGTTGCTCTGTTCCTTCTGAACGCACACAAATGACACAAAAATCCTCTTCTACACCATTGAACGCACTTATGGGAAATTCATGGTCAGCTGCTCACCGATTTTAAACTCGCGACGCGAAAGCGAAATCATTCGTCCAGAGTTTTTCGTCCGGTGTTGACGTTGTTTTAATCGCCAGATATTTTGGACCGAAAAGTGCATTTGAGAAATTGTGTAGAAGTGGTAGAGAGACTGAACAAAGGCAGCCATTGTTGAAAAGAAAAAGAGTGTGCGTTTCTAGTTTACAAGTTGAAAGCAAGAGGAGTACTTTGCGAGTCCTTATTCTCGAGTGTTTTTAATCGAAGCAGCCAGGTAAGTTTTTCATAGTGTGCTTTTGAAATTTTATCGCTTTGGGTGTGGAAAATTTTCTTAGGATTTCTAGGACTCGGTAGATTATTATATATGTATGTATCTATTATTCGGTAACTTCTGGTAGATCTGTGAAGCATAATTTCGTAGTAAATTACATTTGAAATTTACTGTCTTAAGAGACGATCCGAAGTCCTCCACTCAAGAAAAGGTGAGTGTAGCTCTTTGTACATTTCCCGGGCAGCCAAAAAGATTTTTAAATAATTTCCTTGCTTTGTGGGTCCCTTTTCATGCCTAATTCATGTCGAAAATTTCGAAATTTTGCCGATTTTCAACATTTTCTTTGTTCTCGGCCAAATTTTCCATTGGAGAAAGAAAATGGCGTCAGCAATCGATAGTACAAAACGGCGCAGGCTAAGTTTGAAAGTGGGACAATCACGCATACATACAAATGGCCACTTGAAAATAAACAACAGAACAGCTCATGTCGAGCTGGGGGTGATTTTTGTCAATGAAGAAGAAGACACAGGAAGTAGTCATATCGAAAAATTTGGGAACCATTCGCCTATATGTGGTTGTCACACGACCACTATTACATTTTAACAAATGGCGTAGGTGATTATAGTTTTGGGGACTGGAAAAATTTGGTGCGAGTTACGAAATTTATTAGGCCGGCCGCATCTAGGAAGTAGGCAGGGCAGCGCGCACATAGCATTGTTGTTGTAACAATTGTCAAAATCTGAATTTACAACAACAATGCCATGTGCGCGCTGCGCTGCCCTGCCTACGTCCAAGATGCGGCCGGCCTTATTGTTGCAAGTATGAATATTGTTTAAAGTTCGCAACAGACGATCGATCAAACCATTCGTGACCACCGTCGAACCACATGAACTTCATAGGACGTGCTGAATGAAATTTTCATCACTTCCACTTTTTTATAAACGTTTTTAGGGCAGATGCAGTCGCTATGGTGCTCAGTTTATTTTATATTAATATATTCGCCACAGCAATCGTACCGAACCGTTCGTCACTACACGCAATTGAGAAAGTAGTTTCACACTACAGGCGAAATCACTTGATTTGGCGGGTTGTGTGAACTGCAAAATCACATTTGTATGGATCTCACATTTTCATACAAAATTATCTGACCAGATTTGGCCCTTTCTAATTAATTAACCACTAGTAAAAACAAAACTTTCCCACTTTCTTTCAACCACACATCACACTTTAAACGCTACGCCACTGAAACAAAAGTAAATCAGCTGATAACCCACGTGGGCAACTTTTATTTTCATTTGATGGCTGATGGACCGCGAGCAAAAACATTTAGTTTCCGAAAAAGATCTTTACACTATGGGAATTTGAAATACATAGAGCGAAACTACACTAAATTTTGAAAGCAATCAGGGTATTTACCTGAGAACCGACACTCAACTTTGTCGAGATTTTCATCTGTTTCGCGCAAACTACAACTGCACACCATATTTCAGTGATATTTACACGATTTTGCACATTGAATCAACTTACTGAGTACACTAAATCGACACTGAAACATTAATTTACAGTTCCGGTGGCAATTACAATTAAACTAACCGCGTTTTCACTCAAAAATCAATCAATTTTCACTGATATCACACAATTGGATTTCAATCAGCACGAAAATGACGTCTAGAATTGTCATCAAAAGTAAAAACAGCCAAAAAAAGAAAACAACAGTTTGGTTCCCTACACATACAGCACACACATACGTTGGTCTCCATCCTCTTCTTTTTGTATATCAATGATTTTTGTTCGTAGGAAAACAGAATAGTCATGGAGCGATTGCGATTGTTGTGAAATTGATGATCGACTCAGCGCAGTTATGAAGAAATCAAGCGATTGCATATACAATTTGCGGGATGAGCTCTGAGACTTTCTTCTGGATCGGTGGCTAAATGCGTCGGGGTATATGCCAGTGTTCAAAATTTTAGGGTTTGATTGTCTTCAGATTTTCTACTATGCGTCTCGAATCCAAAGTTCATATGGAAGTGAAATATGTTGAATAGCCTTCTGTTTTACGTGCTCTGATAGATATGTATGTATGCCTTGGAAACATCATCCCTAAGTGCACAAAGCATAAAATGGAATCCTGCGAAGATAAACGAGAAAATAGATCGCTTCAGTCTCACCTTCACGTCTCGTTTCTTGAGTAAAAAAAATATATAATTAGAAATAAAGAATAAAAAAAGTGAACGAAAAGTTTCTGAAGCACGATCTTCGGTATCTTCTTACCTAGTTCATCATCACTAAACTGATGACTAGTATCTACACTGCATGTACATATAGTACATCGATACGTGGATATGTCTTATTGGCTGCGTTCCTATTTTGGACCGTGTCGGAAGCGCGTCGACACGGTTTCATAGATCCTTGGCGAGAACGGTACGATTTCAGACACCGATACCAGAATCTTTTTGAAGTGCAAAAGTATCACGAATTTTTTCCGGTCCGATTACCCCTTCAACGATTCCTAGTGTTTTGACAGTTCGCTCTTGACAAGTTCTGTCACTCCATTTGTAAATAACTGTTTGTTGGCCTCAAAGTGCGTATAGGGCTCAGGGCCGGTTGACACGTTCAAAGTACACTTTGGCAAAGTACGTTGACAACCTACTTTGAGGTTACTTTGAACGTGTCAACCCCCTTCAAAGTGCTTTGAAGTCTCTAGCGTCCTATCAAAGCAAAGTAGGATGGTGCTCAACTTTCCATCAAAGAATTGATTGTAAATCGACAAGTTCACAGAAAAAAGTTGTTGGGGCGGGAAATAGTGAGTTGTTGGTGGTTTTTATTCAATTTACGGTGGTCTGAACAATGTGTTTTGGTATAAATTCCCTAGAAATGCTAAATCCAGCGTTTTTTTGCAAGTGGCAAAGTGGTAATTCACAATGGTGGATATTCTGGCCAAGTCATACTTTGCCAAAGTGCACTTTGAACGTGTCAACTGGCCTTGATTCACAAAACATTGAGCAGCTACGGAGCGACATCTCCCCTCCATGTCACACGGAGCGACTGCTCCCTGTCACAACCGTCACACACCTGTTTTGTGAATACACCGGCTACATATCGAATTTGAGACAATCAGCTGACATGGCAAATGTCTAACAAACGGCTAAGAGCGCGTTGACACGATCCAACTACGGTTTGACAAACCACCTACTTGAACGTGTCAACCCCTTGTCAAACTGGTTTGATGTCTTGTGCTTCTGTCAAACCGTAGTTGGACGGTGCTCAACTTTTCATCAAATGCTAGTTTGTCAAATCGTAGTTTGATCATGTCAACGCGCTCTAACGGCTGTCTGTTTAAATTGTTTGGTTTGGCCGGGTTTCAAATCACTCACAATAAGGACGTGGTAATAAAAGGACGTGTTGTGTAGTTTTGTGCTATAAATTCGTCACAACTGCAATACACGAACTGCGACAGCCGGTTAAATTGCCAATTAGCCAAACATGGGAACTCATAATTGAAGTCGTGCCGGTCCCATTGCTAATTGCAACGTGACGAGCATCATTAGTTGTCGCGCTATGCCCCACGCCCCATTAGGAGCATAAGCGCGCACACACAACAAATATACAATTAATGAAAACACCACTCACCTTTTAATTGTAATTTTGCTGCAAAATTCCCGTAAAATAACACGCAGGACTTGTGTTGTCAAACACTCAACACTCAATCAAATGACATATGACGCGCGCACCATCTGTGATGAGAATTGTGAAACCAAAAATGTATCACGCTCCAAGTCAAGGGAGCGTGGAAAATTTTCGCTCAGAAGGAGAAGTAGCCGCTCAGCAATGGCTCCATGGAGCGATTGCATTCACCAGACATTGGGACAGTAGCACTCCACAGCGCTCAAGAGGAGAAGGACCGCTCGGGGAGCGATGATGATTCCTGAATGCAGGCATAGTGACCGGAAAGTCTGTCCTCGCTCGTACAATAATTTTATTTGGAAATATCCCTTATTAAGTGGTATGTTTGTGTGAAATATATTGATGGCGGCAAGGGAATCGTGTCGTTCACCGGAGAAATCACGAATCGGAGAAGGGACAATGGATAAGTAGCGCATTTACGATACTTTTAGGAGCGCACCATTGCTATCAAATGGGTGGAACATGTTTTATCGAAGATAGCGACGTATTCTCCGAATCTAGTTTATGCCAACGAAACGTCATCTGAGCCATATGGAACAGTAAACGCGCTATGCCTATCGTTAATTATACTGGATGAAATGATTCGACAAAACCTCTTCGACGCATTCGGAAGGCATAAGACATATTCATGAACCGATGTATCTGCGCGCAGCAGTGCAGATACTCGTTATCTACTACTAGGTAAGGGCGACCACAGAGTGAAAGCTGGTGCTTGTGCTGGTGTTTTGATTGTGAACACTCAGCGAAGAGAAACGTTCACGTGAACCGTGCTCATAGAGCTTTCCCTGCCCATGCTGCTGAAGTTCAAATTCGTAATTGTCTGGTGTATTCGTTTCATTTTTATGTGTGTTATGGATGGATTTTATATAGAAAATCATCGGACAATTACGAATGCGATCTTCAGCAGGGAAAGCTCCATGAGCACGTTTCACGTGAACGTTTCTCTTCACTGAGTGTTCACAATTCAAAAACCAGCACAAGCACCAGCTCCAGCTTTCACTCACTAAGGGCGACCATAGAGTGAAAGCTGAAGCTGATGCTTATGCTGGTTTTTGATTGCAAACACTCAGTGAAGAGAAACGTTTACGTGAAACGTGCTCATGGAACTTTCCCTGCTCAAGATCGCATTCGTAATTGTCCAGTGATTTCATATATAAAATCCATTCATAAGACACATAAAAATGAACGAATACACCGGACAATTACGAATGTAATCTTCTGCAACATGGGGAGGGGAAGCTTCATGAGCACGTTTCATGTGAATGTTTCTCTTCGCAGAGCGTTCACAATCAAAACACCAGCATAAGCATTTGGTCTTTATTACGCTGGTGGCGTTAACACACCCGATCACTCGATGATAAAGCTCCAAGGTTCGTTGTCTGCTTAAGGCCTGTTGTGGTAGCGATGTTTCGAATACTGCAGTTCTTCTTCCATCGAGGGGGTTTGGCAGCTCTTGGCCGAAGAACCGGCTGCTGCAGGAACGAGAGGTAAATGGTGATGTAAAAGTAGTGAATTCGCGTTGAAATAGCATATGAGAGGTAGTCTTCGTGGTGGCGAATTGGAATTCGCCATTTTTTTCCTTTTTCATTTTCGACAGCCGTATGCGTATATGGGGTGTTTATGATAGGTCAAAAGGAGTACACATTCCATAAAACAGAAATATTCATTTGAAGATTTACGCTCCTAGTCTTCTGCTATAATTGTTTCTTTTTATTTTGCAGAATGCAGATCTTCGTCAAGACCTTGACTGGCAAGACCATCACTTTGGAGGTCGAGCCCTCTGACACCATCGAGAACGTTAAGGCCAAGATCCAGGATAAGGAGGGCATTCCCCCAGATCAGCAACGTTTGATCTTCGCCGGTAAGCAGCTGGAAGACGGACGCACTTTGTCCGACTACAACATCCAGAAGGAGTCCACCCTTCACTTGGTCCTTCGTCTGCGAGGAGGTATGCAAATCTTCGTGAAGACCTTGACCGGTAAGACCATCACTTTGGAGGTCGAACCCTCTGACACCATCGAGAACGTTAAGGCCAAGATCCAGGATAAGGAGGGCATTCCTCCAGATCAGCAACGTTTGATCTTTGCTGGCAAGCAATTGGAAGACGGACGTACGTTGTCCGACTACAACATCCAGAAGGAGTCCACCCTTCACTTGGTCCTTCGTCTGCGAGGAGGTATGCAGATCTTCGTGAAGACCTTGACCGGTAAGACCATCACTTTGGAGGTCGAACCCTCCGACACCATCGAGAACGTGAAGGCCAAGATCCAGGATAAGGAGGGCATCCCCCCAGATCAGCAACGTTTGATCTTTGCTGGTAAGCAGTTGGAAGACGGACGCACCTTGTCCGACTACAACATCCAGAAGGAGTCCACCCTTCACTTGGTCCTTCGTCTGCGAGGAGGTATGCAGATCTTCGTGAAGACCTTGACCGGTAAGACCATCACTTTGGAGGTCGAGCCCTCTGACACCATCGAGAACGTTAAGGCCAAGATCCAGGATAAGGAGGGCATTCCCCCAGATCAGCAACGTTTGATCTTTGCTGGCAAGCAATTGGAAGACGGACGTACCTTGTCCGACTACAACATCCAGAAGGAGTCCACCCTTCACTTGGTCCTTCGTCTGCGAGGAGGTATGCAGATCTTCGTGAAGACCTTGACCGGTAAGACCATCACTTTGGAGGTGGAACCCTCCGACACCATCGAGAACGTGAAGGCCAAGATCCAGGATAAGGAGGGCATCCCCCCAGATCAGCAACGTTTGATCTTCGCCGGTAAGCAGTTGGAAGACGGACGCACCTTGTCCGACTACAACATCCAGAAGGAGTCCACCCTTCACTTGGTCCTTCGTCTGCGAGGAGGTATGCAGATCTTCGTCAAGACCTTGACCGGCAAGACCATCACTTTGGAGGTCGAACCATCCGACACCATTGAGAACGTGAAGGCCAAGATCCAGGATAAGGAGGGCATTCCCCCAGATCAGCAACGTTTGATCTTTGCTGGCAAGCAATTGGAAGACGGACGTACGTTGTCCGACTACAACATCCAGAAGGAGTCCACCCTTCACTTGGTTCTTCGTCTGCGAGGAGGTATGCAGATCTTCGTGAAGACCTTGACCGGTAAGACCATCACTTTGGAGGTGGAGCCCTCTGACACCATCGAGAACGTTAAGGCCAAGATCCAGGATAAGGAGGGCATCCCCCCAGATCAGCAACGTTTGATCTTTGCTGGTAAGCAGTTGGAAGACGGACGCACCTTGTCCGACTACAACATCCAGAAGGAGTCCACCCTTCACTTGGTCCTACGTCTGCGAGGAGGTATGCAGATCTTCGTGAAGACCTTGACCGGTAAGACCATCACTTTGGAGGTCGAGCCCTCCGACACCATCGAGAACGTGAAGGCCAAGATCCAGGATAAGGAGGGCATCCCCCCGGATCAGCAACGTTTGATCTTCGCCGGTAAGCAGCTGGAAGACGGACGCACTTTGTCCGACTACAACATCCAGAAGGAGTCCACCCTTCACTTGGTCCTTCGTCTGCGAGGAGGTATGCAGATCTTCGTGAAGACCTTGACCGGTAAGACCATCACTTTGGAGGTCGAGCCCTCTGACACCATCGAGAACGTTAAGGCCAAGATCCAGGATAAGGAGGGCATTCCCCCAGATCAGCAACGTTTGATCTTTGCTGGCAAGCAATTGGAAGACGGACGTACCTTGTCCGACTACAACATCCAGAAGGAGTCCACCCTTCACTTGGTCCTTCGTCTGCGAGGAGGTATGCAGATCTTCGTGAAGACCTTGACCGGTAAGACCATCACTTTGGAGGTCGAGCCCTCTGACACCATCGAGAACGTTAAGGCCAAGATCCAGGATAAGGAGGGCATTCCCCCAGATCAGCAACGTTTGATCTTCGCCGGTAAGCAGCTGGAAGACGGACGCACCTTGTCCGACTACAACATCCAGAAGGAGTCCACCCTTCACTTGGTCCTTCGTCTGCGAGGAGGTATGCAGATCTTCGTGAAGACCTTGACCGGTAAGACCATCACTTTGGAGGTCGAGCCCTCTGACACCATCGAGAACGTTAAGGCCAAGATCCAGGATAAGGAGGGCATTCCCCCAGATCAGCAACGTTTGATCTTCGCCGGTAAGCAGCTGGAAGACGGACGCACCTTGTCCGACTACAACATCCAGAAGGAGTCCACCCTTCACTTGGTCCTTCGTCTGCGGGGAGGTATGCAGATCTTCGTGAAGACTTTAACTGGCAAAACAATCACTTTGGAGGTTGAGCCTTCCGATACTATTGAAAATGTTAAGGCTAAAATTCAAGACAAGGAAGGAATCCCTCCAGATCAGCAACGTCTGATTTTCGCCGGAAAACAGTTGGAAGATGGACGCACTCTGAGCGATTACAATATCCAAAAGGAGTCAACTCTTCACTTGGTTCTTCGTTTGCGCGGAGGAAACTAGATTGAAACGTTTTGCTGACCACATTTTCAACGGACACACCCAAGTATTACACGATCACGCACGATTTTCAAAAGCATTTAAAATAGAAATTTCAAAATTCTTTTGCTGATTCAATATTTATATTTGGAATTGTGTTTTTTTTTCGAAGAGTTGGATAAATAAAAGCTTCTTCTTGGCATTAATTTTTGTGTATTTTTTTTTATTAGTACAGGAGCACTATAAAGAGGCCCACGTACACTGATCGACTTACCAGGCGATGGATCGATGTAAATGGTGTGGAATTGTCGAAAAAGTTGTCTACGATAGACGCACACGCGTACATACATATAGGTAGATCCATCGCGAGATCACAATATTCGGCCAATAAATCGCTCAGTGTATGTGTCTTTTAAATACATTACGTGTTTGGTTATTTTCTTTATTGATGCTAACGTTTAACTACTACCGTTGACTCGCCAGTCTGACTTCTCGTTCCAAATAGGGTATCCTCTCGGGTTCTGGAAGTTTCGACCACTGATGCAAATTTATTGGCACTACTGCAATTCCCATGGCTTCGAGCGTTTGAATTCGTAGATCGAACACTCCGCGTAGTCGCTGTTGGTTGAGGATATAGTATGATTTCGGACAGGCTAGAATGGCAATTCTGGAAGAAGGAACGAGAGTGGAGGATTAATGTGATTGTCGCAATTTATGTTTATAATTTGTTTTTGTGATGCAAAACTTGAGCCCTAATGTAATTCGAATCGAATTGCTTTCGAAAGATGCGAATTGAACCATGCAACTCGGAAGACGAATTTCTCTCTTTTAATAATCTTCAAGTATTTGATACGAAATTCCTCATTTGCAGCGAATACTTGATGGTTTTTGAAATTGGAAAATCGTTTTCGGGTTACATGGTACCATTTTCATCCTTTCAAAGGCAATGCGAATCGAATTACATGATAGGGCGATACCAAATGGTACGCTTTGTTCCTGAGAATCCCCTAGCCTAATGGCAAGAATTCACTTCTGTCAGCTCATCGTTAATATTATGCACAGGTTTAAGTTACTTGCCGGATTGTCCGAAATGTTCAGGAGTGCTGTTCCATTGTCTGCGATTTACGAAGAAACGTGAACTTGAGGAGGAACCGGGAGGTTTTAGTTCAATCAGTTCGTATCGAAATATTGTATGTCCGATTAGAGAAAAAAAATGCTGTTTTTTCTCAATTTCGGTTTGTTTTGGAGTGGAATTCGAATTAGAACTTTGCCCCTGAAGAAAAAAGTACTGGCACTGTGGAGAAAATTTTACACTAACAGGCCTTCGCTGCCTTACCAACTTCAACTGACGTGCGCACGGCCGAACGAAATGTAAGGCCCTAACCAGATTGAAAGCAGCAGCAGCTGCGGCGGTGACAGCAACAATAACAAAAGGAAGATCTGCTTTCGCTTATGTCACTGCGTCCAATCTAGGTGGCTTAAAGGAAACGCATGCTTTCCAATTTGATATTTGGTCGCCGCTGCTTTTCTACTGCTTTCTGCGTTCAATCTGGTTAGGGCGTAAGTGCACTTTCACACGAAGAGCCGCACGGCTCTCGCTCGCGAGTGAGAGCCTTTTCCGCTCCCACCTTCTATTCATTCACACGAAGAGCCGTACGGCTCTTGCTCGTGAATGGGAGCGAGGCGCGTAAGATTGAAATGCAAAGAATACATTTCAGCTTACACACGGGGAGCACGAGCTTTTACGTCGCGCGAGTGAGAGCCGTGCATCTCGAGCCGTCGCGTCGCGCCACTTGGTCTAAATGCACAGCGAGAAGTGTCGGTATTCACACGGGACGAGCGACAAAGGCTCTCGCTCCTCAGTCCACGCTACCCGCTAGGATGGACCCAATACGCTTTGGAACGTTGGCGTTTTTATCGTCGAAGACGGCGTCGACGGTAAAGAAGATACATACAACACAACACAAGATACACAACACGTCTGCAACGCGTATTTTGCAACTGAACAGAGCGCGAGAGCCTTTGTCGCTCTTCCCATGTGAATGCCGGCACTCCTCGCTGTGCATTTCTATCAAGAGCCGCGACGTACGGCTCGAGATGCACGAAGTGTACCGGCTCTCACTCGTGCGACGTAAAGGCTCGCGCTCCCCGTGTGAAAGCTGCAGTGCATTCTTTGCATTTCAGTCTTACGCGCCCCGCTCTCACTCGCGAGCCAGAGCCGTGCGGCTCTTCGTGTGAAAGCGCACTAAGGCACATAATACTCCAGGAAACGATTGTTCATTCCAGCAGGTCTAATACCCAAAATTCGACCAAATTTCCCTACTTTAGCAGCTAGATTAGCAGATGATAGAGACCGACAAAATGCGCCAACAACTTTAATAAACAGTTTATCGAACATCCACCTCCTGATAGACTTAAGCGCATCATTACCAGGAGCATTCGTAACCGTCCAGCTGACCAGGAGCTTCAATTTACATCTCAGGAAGTTGCAGCAGCAATAAAAAGAGCGAAGAGTTCCAAAGCCCTTGGACCAGACGGTAATCGATGGTCATGCTCAAATATCTTGACACACGAGCAATTACTAATACATGACGGCCACGATCAACCTCTCCATCTCATCGTCTAGCATTCCCAAATTTTGGAAGAAAGGAAGAGTGGCGTTCAGCAGGCAAAGACTGAATAACCACCAAGCGGTTGCGGAACCGCTCGCGAGCTGTGTGTGATTTTGGGTAGGTTAGGTTAAAAGGCTGCTATAGATGATACAGCACACATAGACCACCAGAGGGCCCGTTGTGATACCTACCAGGATAACACCTATCCCATTAAAATTACTCATTCAACCAGCGAGAGCTGGCAATGAACCGATAAAGCCTGAGCGGGCTATGAGCCCCTTAGGTCATCTAAATGAAGGAAGAAAGACCCGCCTCCTCGCAGCCAAGGCAGGACAGGCGCATAGAAAATGAAGGGTACTCTCCTCCTCGTCAGCATCCGCGTAGCTTCTACAAAAGCCATTGTAGGGTAGGCGAAGTCTTCTAGCGTGTTCCCCAATGTGCTTCCTGGTCAATGATAATATTGCAGCAGAGCGGCCGGGGTTGGCTGAAGAGGTATTTTGGGTAACTTCTGAGTCCACCTAATATCGACCGTAGTGCTCGGGCCAGCCAGTTGTTAAAATCAAACTAGGAAAATAGAAAAGATGACGAGGATAGATGAGACAGGGTGAAATACTCAGGATTAATGAAGTCTTTTTTGTCATTTTTGGGGGTGGTTTTTGTGGAAGTAAAAAATCCGTGCCCAACAAGTTGAGCAGCGACACGAGCTTTATTATGTAATTCAATAAGAGGATTGTGGGTGGCTTTTTCTCTGTGGGAGAAAGGGTGAAGAGTATGGTCAAATCGAAAAATTAAAGGCGCTAAAACATATTCTGGATCATTAGCGTGATTTTATGAATTTTTCATTGAGATCGATTCTGCCGTTAGGCCGCACAGCGTGCAAAAGCATACAAACAAACGTCCATTCGGTCCATTCACCGGGCGACGCATCGCGTTTCGCGTCTTTGCTAATAGTGTTTTTAGTGCTGTCGCGTATAGAGCACACCCTTAAGGTCGCCACACATGATTGCGCAGAACCACGACCGAACTTCCATCGAACCATCAAATTTCATAGAACAGCGGAAATTAAGAGATTTTTTCTCTATTGAGTTTGACGTGGTTCGATGCGTGCTCGCGACCGAAATGGTTGTCGAGTGTGGCGACCGAGGAGCTCGCGAAGCAAACGGAGCCCACGCAAGGGGGCACGGTATATTCCTATTTCACCGGGCGACGCATCGTTGTTCGCTGTAGCGTATCGAGCGAGCGAAGAGGGCCTCTGGAGTTGTTTACTGTGGGTAGCAACTCCTTAAACCGCGGAGCTCAAGCAAGGGTAATGTGAAATCATCTCAATTTGAATGAAAGGTCAAGGCACGAACCACTATGCGCCTCCCGGTGAACTAGGAATTTTCCATCCTTTTTGTGAAAACAGTAGGTTTTCTGTACTTGACTGTTTCGGTCTGTCTGGATTCTTGCACACTTGATGTGTTTAGAGTCCTAGTACCTTTAGACTACATGCGTAAATTATTGAGAACAAAAACCCAGAAACAAAGAACATCATAATATAAAATCAAAATAAATTCATACTCACACTTTTCCTTTGTCTAATTTCAGATCTTCAATCGTTAGCACCTTTGTTTCCGACGATGTCGTTGTCTCATTTACAACAGCTGGTCGCTGATCCTTGTCAAAAACAACAATATGATCAATTAAATGTCCGAGACGTGTTAATATTCTCGTTCCGACATATTCTGTGCTACCGAAAGTCATCTCTAGACACGATTTAAGCGGAAAATATGGTTTATCCAGGGTCAATTCGATAGCTTTCTGCATAAATCTTTGGGCTGGCACGATGCCATCGTATTGCTTGTACAGTGTCTGCGTACACTGATAGAGCGACAACATTTGTAAATAGTCCAAAAGATGTTGTTCGCGTGCTAAATGTTGTTGCAGAAACTCGTCGTCGAATACTTTCTCAATTAGATGTTTACTATAGCATCCGATCGAGAGCAATTCCAGGTTTAGTTTCATCCACGGCAAGTCGTTTCGCGCGGAATTCAGAATGGAGTTTGCCAGCAGGTGGGGTTTTATCAGATCCCAGTTTGGAGGCGTGTAGTTGGCAATGGAGTAGGCAGAGACAAATTGGAAAAATATGGACGGCCTGGTTGATCGAATGCTGTCCGGGTTGTCCAATACTTTTTGCGCGGCGTAATCTAGCAGGGATATGTTGACAAAGTTCTGAAAAGAAAAACGGGCGTTTTAGCATTAGCCACATTATTGGAACATTACTGTTTCGCGAATAATAGGATAATTCTCTCCATCCTATTTATTGGTGCGTTTTGCTAGGCACCATTCTGCGTCGATCGCAGGCGACGATCAAAAAGATACAAAAAATAGTACTCCGTGCTCTATGGGTTGTTCGCTAATCGTGAATAATATGCGACGATCGTGTGCCTACAAAAAAGGCACCTTTAGAGAGAATCTTCACCATACTTAGGAATTTGCGCTTTAGGAACTAGAAATCCCTCTCGAGTGGATTCTAGATTCTTAGGCTAGAATTATGCTATCTCGTACATATCATCATCATCGTGGCGCGACAGCCCGACGTCGGGCCTTGACCCCACCAGGGGCATGGACGCGTCAACATCTCTTGCATATTTTTTTCGGATGGTGCAGATGCTAGCATGCACCCCATTTTATCATATAGTGTCATATAATTTCATATAAAAAGTGGATATGATCATATAAATTTAGCCCCCATACTACCTAAAGCGGAAATGCACTTTGGAGCCGCACTTAAGGAGTTTTGAATTCTCTCTAAATGCAACAGAGACGATTCTCCACTTATTTGCGAAACAGGAATGTTCCACATTATCTTCCCCAATTATAGGTGTATAAATTTTCAAATCTTGAAATCCATTCACACTACGTCCAAAAGAGATTTGATTTGTCAGATGATTGTTATGCCAATCAGGTTATGTTAACACCGCCATTTAAATTTTAAACATAATTATAGTTTCAGACTGGCGAAAAATGTACTTACAATTTTGTTAAATTTCTTCATGACAAAAATCGCCTTCATAAAACCTACATCTTTATGGACCGCATGTCGAGCAACTGCATTAAGTAGCCCTTCGCTGTAAAACGCCTCGTGCTTTAACAGATACTTATTAATTGTCCTATGAATGATCAAATCGATCCGATCGAAAGGCAAAGCCATCACATTTGCTATTAGTACGTTAAAACAGTTTGTCAGAAGTCGATCGTAGGCCGCTTTATAATTTTGCAATTCCGTCAGAGCCCAGACTACGTTTACAGCTTTTTCGGCTTCCAGACTCTCGCCGTGCAGCGTCAGAGCGCTAACTATGCTCATAACACACTTATCGGAAACCCTATTATTCGCCGCAAACATAAGCAGTTCCACAAGTTCCGGAACATTTTCATGATCAATTTGTGCACTCAGCTGAATTTGGAAGATCATGGGCAGAGCCATCTCAAGTGCCTCGACTAGTGGTGTCTTTTCCAATTTCTTTAACAGGAAGCTCAAAAACATGATGTGACTTAGGCTTAAGTCGTTCACTTGTCGTCGCAACATATTCAGCAGGATGTACATGATATTGCTTTTTGCCGGTATTCCGATGTAGGCTAGAACCTTGAGGGCTTGAACGATATCGTTGAGTTCCATTGAACGCGAGGCGGTACGTAAGTCGCGACATAGTTTCTCGAATTGTGGATGATGAATGATTTGTGACGTTTGCAGCGATGAGCTGTAAGGAAAACAGCACTTTAATTTTTCGGACGATAGATGAAACCGTCAATTTTAAGTTTATTTAATTCTGAAAGTTTAGAAAATCAGCATGGAGACTTCAAGGGGATGAGCGCCTTGCTCTGAATTGCAACTCAAGAAAATCTTGTCATGAGACCCCTTCCTAATAATCTGCTTTTAAAAACCCCAGATTACTCCTCCCCGGGAACATTCCTAGTTCACCGGGTTCGCGTCTTTGACTATTAGTGGGTTTCAAATTTAGATGATTTCGTGTTCCCCTTGCAAGGGCCCCGCTCGCTACCGTAATCTTCGCGGCTTAAGCGGGTGCTACCCACAGTATACCGCCCTAGACCACTCGCTTCTCTCGCTCTATACGCTATTAGCCAAGGCGCGAACCACGATGCGTTACCCGGTGAAATAGAAATATACCCTCGTTCTATCTCCCCTGCTCATTCATCACTGGTCGCGTTCCTACTAGTGAACTAATTCGAATTTAGTGTGACGGAGATGTAAATAGTTGGACATTCGTGAGAGGGAGAGAGAGAGAGAGAAAGTTGCGGCATCTGGTCCCGGCTCATCATCATTGTGGCGCAACGGCCCGTCGTCGGACCTTGGCCATCTAAATAGTTTTCCTCCAATAATTATCTTGGTCGTTTGACCGACTAGCGAGATTATCCAGATGGCCAAGGTCCGACGGCGGCCCGTTGCGCCACATGATGAAAGTGCAAAATGCAAAGTTCGGAGCTGAAAACTTTCGTGCAATAGGCCCAAGGACATTGTATTACACCTAATTCACGTTAGCAAATTTTTGAACAAAAACTTAAAGCTCTGATGTTTGTGGGAAAACATTGAACCAGAAGAAAAGTGTTTGCGGTTAATATTTCGCGCAAACACCAGAGCTTTTAGTTTTTGTTCAAAAATTTGTATTTGCTAATGTGGGGTAGGTGTTAGTCTGCCTTGAGCTTAGAGGTAGAGTGTACTGGATTGTGTTGGCATACATGACGCACGACAATGAGGGCATTTTCTCTTCGATCAATCTGAGGGAGGCCATTGCAGCGGCAAGAGTAGATGTTGGCTACGATTCTAATGTGCATTATGATGTCTGGGGTAGCTCGGACACAAATGAGCAAGGTGAATTGCTTCTAGAATACATCATAGGCACTAATCTGCTACTGTACAGTGTGGGCCGCGAGCCGCGGAGGATATCATACACCTGATTAGAGACTGGAGAGGTCGTCTGAACACTCCCTCTCTGATCATCGATACCTTCATTCAGCCTGGTTGGATGTTCTGTAGCAAGTCGACAGATCATTAATCGTAGGACTAATTGGCCTTTGAATCGGGATGCTCTTGTTGAGTGGCTACCTTCACTGGCAAGTCAGCCCTGCAACAAACAGGAGCTGGATGACATGGCTAACACTTTGATAGGTGCCATTAATGCGGCATTTGGGGCGACCGGTAGCGCAATGTGTTGAGTGAGGCATAAGTCTCATGTTTGACTACCGGCGTTTCGGGTTCGAGTCCCATCCAGGACGACGTTCGTGGCGATGGATATGCAGGAGGTGCATGCTGGCAACTGCATTCTCCGAAACCAGTCAACTGGGCCACATGGAACAGTTGATGCGCTATGCCCCACAAGGGGTTAGGGCAACTGAGTAGTAGTAATAAGGCTAAGTGTTCCAGGCTAGAGTTAGATTGACGCTCCTCAAAAGAGCGATGATGTTCATCGGTACTTAAGGCCCGTCCAATGCAAATACATTTTAATTTTTATCCATTTGCTTTCAAGTTGTTTATGATTTGCTTTGTTGTCCTTAGAGGGCTACTCTGGAGATACAGCTCGACCGTTGCCTCATCTGAGAAGTCCTATATTTTTGTGCAGGCCATATGACAGTGTATCTATCCTTTCTCGAGAGAGGATTATGTGGGTATCATTCCGGCGGACGTGGTGCGGCATTGTTTGGATATTTTATATGCTTGCCTGG
Source organism: Chloromyia formosa (assembly GCA_964017055.1). Taxonomy (NCBI): domain Eukaryota; kingdom Metazoa; phylum Arthropoda; class Insecta; order Diptera; family Stratiomyidae; genus Chloromyia; species Chloromyia formosa. The sequence continues at coordinate 81,095,405 of OZ024817.1, forward strand.
AGTTGGTCTATATTCTTCGCATCTGGAAGGAGGTTTGGGTTGTTTTTATCCCGAAAGTGGGTCTAGAAGTTCGCATTCGCGCCCGAACCACCTCAGACCTATTAGTCTATCTTCAACTCTACTGAAACTGCTAGAGAGCCTAATTGATGTCTATCTGCAGATACACCAACACCGTTACGTTCTTTATCTACGTCGCAATATGCGTATTGGAAGGGTAGATTGGTAGTGGTTACGGCTCTGCACTCTTCGGTTAGTTTTATTGAGAAATCTCCTGATCAAAAGGATTACAAGATGGCTGTTTCCTGGATATAGAGGCCGCTTTCAAAACATTAAACCTAGCATGATCATCAAAGCACTCCTGAGCCTGCAGGTTGATGACTGCTTTGCATATTCATTAACACGCTGTTAGATTAGAAGCCTTATTCATACTATCGTAGGCACATCGTCTTTGTGCTGGTGTGTTTGTAGGCGAACCCCCCAAGGGGTATACTGTCTCCCCTTCTCTGGAATTTAGCGGTCAACGGATTGCTTTTAGATCTGGAGAAGATTGGGTGTAAAGTCATTGCTTACGCAGAAGACATCGCCATCGCAGTCACCACGGGTAAGTTTTTGGATACCCTCAGCGGGGTAAAGTCTCCTAGCGTGCTCTTTAATAAGCAGTGACCAGTGATCACCCCCACGACAGAGCGACGTCCTGTCTTTTCAGCGATAGTAGATCCCCCATCCGCTCCTCCAGCGGATGGGGTCCAACTTAGGCCATAAATACCTGGCCGTGTGGCATGTATTACCGCTCAACCACCTGTCGTTCGCACTAATGATAGCTACGGATTTTAAAAACAGTTTACATATCCTTATTGGCATAAAAATGCTATTATGAAGTTCAAGAGCCTGACTCAAGGTCCCCTGCCTCGCAAGCTTATCTGCGTGCCAGCTACCGCCAAAGCCACTATGGCCTGGAATCCAGCACAAGACAATATTAAAAAACTTCCATCATGATGAAGTACGAGCGGCCTCTGGTTTCGTACCACCGACAGATCCTTACTCATCAGGTGCTGCCATAGATCTGCCGATGGAAGCAGCACAACCAGACCAGAATATGGTTCATTACACAGTTTTGCAACTATCTTGGATGTAAGTAGGACAGATTCTAGAGATCTAATCGCAGCTTGACTATCTGTGTAGATTGCATTGTCTTCTGAGGCTAAAACTTGCCACCCCCAGCCAGGTGAGAGCCTGCAAAACGCTGCAGTGATCCAGGAGATGGAAAGATAGTCTTAAATTTAGTGTATCGGAGTAAATGCCTATTCCCACCCCTACTTCGGTTGTGGAGGCATCCGTATAAATACCATAGCCAGATAATGGATACTCGTCCACAATCCAATGATTCCGATTAGGGATAATAGTTACAAGAGTTCTTTTTCGAACACAAGTTTAGGGTATGAGGAATCTGTAGCTGCTGGAATATTCCGGCAGTTTAGAATTGAAAAGTGGCCAGTGCTCGTCGAGAACTATTGTCTCGATTCGCGAAGACGGGGCAGTACTGGCAGCAAGTTGCTCGCCAAACACATCCAGAGGAAGCAAGTAAAGCAGAATGTCCAAGGCATCAGATGAAGTAGTTTTTAGGGCTCCGCTAATGAGCATGCTGGCTAATCTTTGAACTTTGCTCATCAGGCTACACAGAGTCGCCGTCAGAAGAGTATTCGACCAAACAATAATACCATGCATAAGTATTGGCTGTAAAATAGATACACAGATCCAGTGCACGACTTTAGGTTGCAAGCCCCAGCTCCTACCAATCGCCTTCTTACACGTGAAAAGAGTAGCGGTAGCCTTCTTCAGATGCTCCTGAATGTTAGGTTCCCAACTTAACTTTCTGTCGAAAATGACTCCAACGAACCTTGCTTTATTCGCCAAAGTCAATCTGACTTCACCCAGCACTGGTGATAGGACAGGAGGAATCTTATACATCCTAGTAAATAAAACGAGTTCGGTTTTACTCGCGTTAACTTTTAAGCCACAGGAACAATGAGGATGATTTGGCTGAAAATTGATCACAGCCGTTCTACCACATTGTTGTTCTTGAACAGGATGCACATTGGCAGGGTAGTAGGGGTTATCACAGGGCCCTGCCCAATAGAGGAGCTCGCCTGGAGGATCAATCTTCCTCATCACGACTTTTGCAGGAGTTGTGGCGATGTGGATGAGGAGGAGAGCGTTCTACACCTTCTCTGTCATTGCCTGGTCTTAGGATGGATCTGGATGACCCTAAGGATATGACTGACATACGGCTCAATCGTTACATCGCCATGACAGGCTGGTTTGATACGTAGGTTCTAATCTAATGAAGGTGATCTTGGTGATACCACAACCAACCCAATGGTGGTCTAAGTCTGCAGTGATTAATTTTGGCAGCCCCTGTACATAACCTACTGTCACCTTGGTATAAATGTTAAACACGTTTACGTTTTTTAACCTTTCCCCTGCCCATAATCCCCTCCATTTTCGATTTTCGACAATAGGGGGATTAATGCTCACGTCGTAAGCGTCCTATCTGTCGTAAAGTTGTAAACTTCTGTCATTTTATTGTGGGGATGACAGAATTTGACGACTAATACGACATTTACAACATTTACGATAGGGAGCGTGATTCCCCCTAATATATTTTTCAATTTAAAGTTCGAATGTCTATTTGCCTATCCTGTTTTCCAAATTTCCATACTTTGCATTATAAACTTTCGAATTTTACAATAAAATTATTCCATCTGTGTCGAAATTCACATAAAAAAGAAGTTATTAAAAAAGTAAAATAAAATGCACCTACTAGCCACTCTTCTGCAATGTGAATAATGTTTTCAAGCTCTGCATGACAAGGTCACTGCCCATCACTTTATCATGCTGTGCCAATGCATCGAAAAGCTCAAGTGTGTCTGTTGCGGATTTTATGCTTTGGCCAAGATCATCGATCGGTTGATGAACTTTTTGTATTTCTAGAAATAGCAAAACAAACTAAAAATAGCATCAAATGGTTTTAATCGGAGATACAAATGTAGCTCAAAGTTAGAAACTGCGCTAAATCGATGTCAGTATCCGTACCTTTACTCATAAGGACGCTTCCTGATTGGTGCAAAAGACGCATGAAACCACTGCGATAGCATTGCTGCGATATTTTTAGTGCAAGCATCTTTATTTTTTGCAACGCGTTTGGTTGTGGCTCAATAAAGATGTCGTTGTCGCTTTACGAGTATGGCGAGGACTAAAAATGAGCTGCGTTGTTTCAATCGGACGAAAGACGCAATTTTTGAGATGTTTGTATTTAAATATATCCTCATGAATACGGTCGACGTATGTAGATGACCCGAAAAGATGATTTCGCGCAATATTTGATGAAGACCTGAAATGAGATTCAAAAACAAAGAATAAATGCGAATTTTTGCAAGTTATTATCAACATTTGGTGCTGTAAGGACGTGGATTTTTGAGTGAGAAGTGTAAAATAATTTTCAGTTGTATAAAGTGTCGTAGACGAGTATCTTAAAGAAGTTAGAGTGGTGCAGGGCAAAAGAACTTCAAAGATGGACTCAGAAATAGAGGTAGGCACTCACTCTCTCAATGGCTTAATCACGTGCGAGATAAATGTAGTGATGATTAATTCATAGCCCGATTATTGTGAATGCTTTTGACATGTATAACGCGTTCTTTGTTCGAACGATTGATTGGATTTCCTTCATAGTGGCTTGGCCATTCTTCAATTTCGCGAAAAAAAAGTGTGCATGATGAATTTAAAAATAAATCTTTACAACCGTTTATTGTACATTGTCCCTGGGAACTTGTTTGAAATGACGCCGTTACAATAGGTGCGTAAATAATAGGCGCGTTTTTCAACAGCCATGCAGAGCAGGTTGAGACCAAACAATTACACTAACAATTTGATCTGAGCTGCTCTGGATAGAAGGTTAGTGCAAGAGTTCTACTCCGTTAACTAGTCTTCGTTTTGAGATGCGGGCGGCGCAGGTGTCGAAGTTTTCGGGCAGTTTATAGTTTGGAAAGCACATCAAATTCATTTCCTGTCAATATAGTGTTCGTTTTGTGTAATTATATGCAACAGTAAACATACAAAATTATTTTGCTGATTAAAGGAAATTTGTTCGATTATATCTGTAGTAAATATTTAAGTTTCCACTTGAAATTTGAGTTGACGTTGGAATGCTAAACTAAACCAAGACACCAAGCAAAGACATGCCCCGTTTTCGTGTTCGCTACTCTAACCTGCTCTCGTTCATTTGTTTTGCCCCTTATCATGCTCTACTCTGCTCTGTACAAAAAAAAAACCAGCGATTAATAGCTTCTCCTTGATGTCTTTGTCTTTCATTTGGATGTTAGATCAATTCTATCGTTAACAAAATGTGAATTAATCTAAAAGCGAGTATTTGCAGAATTGGATACTTTGGCTTTGTGGTTTAACATTAGATCACGCATTAGACCGCCCATTAGACCATGCACGGGGAGCAAAAGTCCTCTTCCATAGTCCTTCTCGCGGGCGCCTCCTGGAACGGCTAACCAAGCCAATCAAGTTATGCAAAGCAAAACATTTGGTTGAGGTAATTAGATAGCTGTATCCCAGATCGGCTGCGTAAAACCTAAGCGTTTCAGGTCAATATACCTGCTACAGACAATGGCCCATCGCGATGGTGACTTTGATCACCGCCATCACACACCAAATTTCAATTCAAATATTTTCAAATAGTGTCCGTCCACACAGTGGTCTTTGATGGGCCATCAGGAAATTGCGTATAGTGGGCCATTGAAATTGAAAGCTGTCGCTCTGTGCGTCACGGCAGCTATAATCAAATGGATCGCCTACGACAGACGGTCGATGATAGCATTGCGGTAATTGTGTAGTGGCCTGTCAACTTAAATCAGGTGTTCAACGTTATGTACGCGATGGGCCATCGTGTGGAGGAAAATGGCTCTCGAAGCCATTTGTGCCCATCGCTGTTAACAGAAATGACGGTTACGCGGTATTGGCCACTGAACGCCATCCGCCCGTCTACACAATGGCGATGGCCCTGAATGGCCGGGGCTGGGCCATTGTCTGTAGCAGGCATTAGGGTGGAATTAATTCCGTAGTCAGACCTGCAACATAGTTGTGTGAACTCTGGCATGTTATGAACCACCTGAAGCTTGCTCAGGCTACAGCTATCATACCCTCTTCCTTTCACAACCATGGCTTGGGACAGGCTTCGGTGGAGTTAGCAGTGGCTTTTAGGCGACAAATTAGAGCATTAACATTAAAAAAAATTACTACATGCTCTTCAAGCAAAGAAATAAAGCCGATATCAACTATCAAATTTGGAAATCAGCCTATTGACAGACTCGATAAAATCAAATACCTAGGGATTATTATCGATGAAAAGCTTTCATGGAATGATCATATCGATCCAATCAGAGCTAAATTGTGCCTATTAATAGCTTTACTGAGACGTAGAAAATACATGATTTTCTACGTGCACGTTATGCCTATTTTGACATATGGAATTTTGAACTGGAGTCAAACATCGGCGTGAAATATATCAGCTATTGGACGAATACTTAATAAAGCTGTCAAGAACATCTACTTCAGAAGTCTATGAATTAACCGGTAAACTACCATTAGAAAAAATTATCATTTTTGAGAAAGTGAAGATTATTTGGAAGATCGTTAATAAGAAAAATAAAACGCCCATTTTCCTAACGCTGAATAGAGAATAACTATGACGCTCGAAATGCAGGTAACTTCAGAACACCATTAGCCAATACAAACAGAATCTTGCTAGATCCGATTAGATCGTCAATGGGTGCGTTCCTGCGAACGAATCAGGTTTTAACATTTCTCGAATTCTCCGCCATATGCTTTCCCCTTCGGTAAAATTTGTACGGACAACTGTCATGAAAATGTTCCCCTTCGAATCAGATTTGACATTTCTCGAATTCTCCTCCATGTGCTCCCCCCCCCCCCTCCCCCCCTCGGTAAAATTTGTACAGACAACTGTCAATTTACGGATCTGAAAATGTTCCCTCCGTTCTCCCTCCATATTTTTAATGGGTGCGTTCCCAAAATTATCGGGATTCCAATACTTATCCATTGCCCCTTCTCCGATTCGTGATTTCTCACAACATACACCAGTTAGTACGGAATCATCATCATCGTGGCGCGACAGCCCGACGTCGAGCCTTGGCCGCCTGGATCATTGTCCTCCAATTATCTCGGTCACGTGACCGCGTCCTCCAATTTTGGGAGCCCAGCAGCTGCGCGGCGTCCACACCTACTGAGCTCTCCCAACGAGATCTCGGTCGTCCTCGCAGTCTCGCTCCGTCGACTCGTTCTGCATTCATTACTCTCTTAGGCATGCGATCATCGTCCATTCTTTGTACATGCCCTGCCCATTGAAGTCGTTGTAGTTTGACGATTTTCGAGACTTGCAGCTCATCGTACATTTCATACAACTCATGGTTGTACCGGATGCGCCATCCATCTCGATCGCAAACAGCCCCGAAAATTCGCCGTAGAACCTTACGTTCGAAAGTGTCTAGCATGTTTTCGGAGGCTTGAGCTAGGGTCCATGCTTCGCAGCCATAGCATAGCACTGGTCGTATAATGGTTTTGTACACGCGGAGCTTCGTGTTTCTGTGCACATGTTTCGATTTCATTATGGGGAGAACCGAGAAAAAAGTCTTATTAGCTAAGTTAGTACGGAATATTTACACTTTTAAACACAATTTTCAAGAAAAGTGACGAGCGAGGACAGATTTTCCGATCACTATACGCACTTTGACCTCAAGAAAGAGCTATTTTTTTTTTTTTTTTCTCCTTTGACCAGGGCGGGCTTTGTTCCTGATGTCACCGCTGATATTCAGAAGTCCACAGGTGAGGCTCCGTTCCCAGTCGGTTGGCTAATCCTCATGTAGGATTGTACTGCCAGGTGCCAGCTAATCTCCTTGTATTATTACGTTGGTTAACAAGATTATTATGTATTATTTTATTTTTTTTTTTTTTTAAAGCAAACCAATTAATTCAATGGATATGTGAACAATGCCTGTATAGATTATTATTTTTTTTTTTTTAAAACAATTAACAAATTAATTCCATGGAGGAAAGAGCTATTTACGAATGGAGTGAAAGAACTTGTCAGGAGCGAACTGTCAAATCTCTAGGAATCGTTGAATGGGTAACCGGATCGGAAAAAATTTGTGATACTTTTCACCTTCTCAAAGATTCTGGTATCGGTGTCTGAAATCGTAGCGTTTCAGCAAAGTGTCTATGAAACTGTGTCGACACGGTCCAAAATAGAAATTCACCCAATGCAATGGCATCCAAAGCCCGCGTTGTGTTGCGCATCCTTCTAAAGCCGTGTTGGTAGTCGGCCAGCTGAATGTGAGTCGCAATTATAGGGTAAAGCAGCGCTTCTAGGGTCTTGGCTATAGAAGACAAAAGTGTGATGGGATGGTATGATTCGCCTAGTGTTAGTTTCTTTTCTGTTTCAGAATAGGGATCACTCTTCCTTTCTTCCAAAATTCGGGAACGATAGATGATCAGATGAAGAGATTGATCGTGGTCGTTATATAATCAATTGCTCGTGTGTCAAGATGTTTCAGCATGACCATCGATATACCGTCAGGCCCAAGAGCTCTTTCGTTCTTTCTATCACTGTGGCAACTTCTTCAGCTGAAAACTGAAGTGTCTGGTCAATTGAACGGCTACGAATGCTCCTAGTAATGATGCGCTTAAGTCTATCAGGAGGCGGGTGTTCGATAAACTGTTTGTTAAAGTTGTTGGCGCATTTTGTTGGGTCATGAACCGTAATGTTGGCGAATTGGATTGCAACATGCCCTTTCTGTTGGGTTGGGTTTGTAATGGCTCGTTTACATTTGCCAGTGCACAGGCATGCCAGTACACTTGTCAGCAAATTTACGAATGACAAGAAACATATGTTCGCAAGTCTCTACTGGAATGCCAGTAGGAAATCAATTGGCCCGGGAGGCCAGCTACTTGCAAGGCACCGTGCGGGTTTCCTGGCCTGGCAGTTTACAGCCACGGGATGTGTAAACAAGTGACAGCTTGCAAGTTACTTGCAAGGCACTTGCAAGGCAGTTGCAATGCCTGTAAAATGTACGTGCTTGCACGGTCTACTGGCATGTGTAAACGCTACTTAAGGGTCCTAACCGTTAACCGGAACTTATTGACGCCCGTTGTCAATTTGCAATTTTCAATGTGAGAGTTCCATTTTCTTCTCCTGTATTCTGCTACCTGTTTGAAGATGTCAAGGTTTAACTCCTTGATTCCACCTAGATTGAACGCAGCAGCAGCGGCGTTGACAGCAACAACAACAAAAAGAAGATCTACTTTCGCCGCTGTCGCTGCCGCTGCGTTCAATCAAGGTGGCTTAAGGAAAACGCATGCTTTCTAACTTGACATTTGGTCGCCGCTGCTGTTGCTTTCTGCGTTCAATCTGGTTAGGGCCTAGTGCTACGAATGCGGTCTCTATCATCTGCCAACCTAGTTGGTGAAGTAGGGAAATTTGGCCGAATTTTGACTATTCGTCCTGCTGGGATGAACTTCGTAATCGCTTTCTGGAGTATGTGCCCTACATTTCGTTCGGCCGTGCGCACGTCAGTTGGAATTGGTAACGCAGCGAAGGCCGTGTTGGTGTAGGATTTGAAGCCATTCCAATCCGCTTTACTGTGGTTAATTATCATCAAACTGAATGCTAGATGGTTTGTCCAATTGAATTAGGACTGGCAGATGATCCGAGGATAGCGTCAGAACTGGTCCCATTGTGGATCATTGATAAGTCCAGCGCAGGTAATTGAAATATCGGGCGAACTGGAATATATTCCAACAATAGGAGTGGGCGTGTTGTCGTTAAGTGACGCGTCAAGTTGTTCGTCTATGGTAACTCCTCTGGCGTCGTTGTCGAGGTTAGAGTGCCACAATTTGTGATGGGCGTTGAAGCCACCAAGTAGGAGACGATATTGGCCAGCTAGCAGTGGTGTGATATTGACTCTGGATGCAGGTGGAATATAAACGTTGTAGATTTCAATATCGATATTGCTCCACTGAATGGCAATGGCCTATGCCTCCAAGATGTCGGCGACTGTCACGTCGATTTCACAATATGGTACTGAGTTGGAGCTCGACAGTGTATAGTGACACTTAGGCCCTAACCAGATTGAACGCAGAATGTAGCAGCAGCGGCAGAAGCAACAACAACAGGTAGATCTGTCATCGCCGCTGTGTCGACAGATCTACCTGTTGTTGTTGTTGCTTTTGCCGCTGCTGCTGCATTCTGCGTTCAATCTGGTTAGGGCCTTAGAAATGCAATTCCACCACCAGCATATTGGACACTCTAGCCTTTCTAGTACAGGTGTAAGGTTGTGTTGCAATGGAAATCTATTGGTAATATGGTTCAGTAGAGTCAAGGGGAAAGCTAGGAACTAACAGGTGGTGGTACGGTAGGTGTTTCCGATGACGTTGATGCCTGCTGTCCTCTGAATCTACATTGGCACGCAGTGAAGGAGGAATTCCATTGTCGATGGTGTTTCAACCTAGAGCAATTCCTTAGTTGCCACCAGTTGTTGCAGCATGTACATCTTACTATGGTGGCCTTGGGATGCAGCGTTCTGCTGCAGGCGCAGCAAATCCAAGGACCCGGATTTGGACCTGGGTTGAGCTCAATTCCGGCGCGTTGAAGAAGTATTGAGAGCAATAGCGCCGACTTGTGTTGCGCCCAATTTCCAGAAAAATGGACAAAGTGTGTGACAAACACACACATCTTCCTTCTTGCATCGAAGGGGTTGTGGCAGCTCTTGGCTCCGTGTGACAGGTTGTCCATGTAACACGGGTCGCTCCGGTGCGTAGAATCGGCTGCCACAGGAACGATTCGGCATGAGTTGTACACGTCGATTGTGTGAATGTGTGAGTCGAATGCGTCTCTCTTTCACTTACAGATTCATCATATAGCTTTGACATTTCTGTTGCTCACTGTCATTTACTTAATCAGTGATAAAATATTAGGCTCGCGAAAATGCGACCATTAATGATATTTAAAAGCCGCCATACATTATCCGATGGATCGCCACAAAATATCTGCCGATCTCCACTGCACACACACTGAGCGATTTTCGTGCGATGCGATAACGAATGACAATTCCAAAAATAGGTTATGATTCACTCCCAATCCAACCTAGATTCATTTTTGTTAACTATTTGGATGTTTGTGGTATTTTCGTATACAACATATTTGATATTTCAATTGCAGTGCCATTTAAATCATTAGAATCCTTGAAATTTCATCATTTAATAATTTGGTAATTTGACATTCACTTGCGATAATCACATACACTACCCAATCGATCGCACGAAAATCGCACTAAAATATCGGCAGATCAAAATTGATCGCCCGATCGGTGCGATTTCCACATACACACGCCAATCCGTCGGCCGATGTTGATTTCGGGCGACGGATCGGCCGATCGATCGGTGTGTGTATGGCACGTTTAATGCGTTACGTCAAGAAATTCGTACTCTCACATCTTATGAAACTCTTCAATGGAGACTTGAACATTGCTTAGAGCTTAACCAGATTTAAGTAAATACTTGATTAATTCCAAGCCAATTGCACTCACCAACCATTGTTTAGTTATCGCGATCTCACTTTGATTAAAATGTTTCTTATTTTGATAAAAAAAATGCTTTTTTGCTTTCCCTCCATGCTAGTGTTTTTTCACTGTCTGGGAGGCAAAACCGTAGTTTTAAATTTATAATCTTTATTTTATAATGTTTATCCAAATGTAATTGTCCTGGGTAGACATTAATTTTTCCCCCGTTAACTATGTGGGACGGGTATATGTATTCCTAAAAATTTCTCAGCTAGGCCTGAATTGAGTTCATTTGTCTCCACCTCCCCAATCCCTTCTTCCCACACAGGGAAATGATGATAAGAGCTTTTGAATTGCATGATTCTATGATGACAGCGCCTAAGCCAGGCTGATCCCTAATCCCTTGTTGTTAAAAAAATAATAATGTTCTCTGAGCACCACTCACAAAATAGAAAAATACGAAATTTTGGAAATCAATAAGAGTAGAAACATGATACTGCTATTGGTCGGCCGGTCCTGGTCTTCTAGAGAATAACTTTGTTTCCTAACACCTCTCCCATACACATGTCTTCCAAATTGTTTACTGATAACTCCATAAAAGCATATCATCCACTCACTTTTGCCTAATCCATTTAATTTCAACTACCTCAACTCAATCTTGTGTTCGCCCTTATCTTCCGCTTGTCCAAGCACGATCAGCTTAAGTTGCCAATTGTTGTTTCCAAAATAAACTGAACAATAGAATTGCCATGACCTTTGCCTTAACGAGCATAAGCAAGGACATTTCCCATTGCGATAGTGTGAATCAGCTGCTTCCAGAACATGCAAACTCTCTTGTCCACGCAAAAGATGATCGGCAAAATTGAAGAAGTGCAATTTCATGGCCACGGAAAAGTGAATGGCATCGGCAGTGCTACCGACGCAGCGAGCGGTTATATCGCTCTCTGGGAGACCCACACGCTTCGTACAAATTCCTTAAACGCATTGGAATTGCAGATGGATGCAAATATTGTCCACTATACTAACAATTTTTCGAAACATTGGACTATGCATATTCAAATAACCCCAACTGCATCACAGTTCCGCAAGAGGTCTACCGCATCGTCAGGAATATTTTCCAATTCAACCAGCGGAATGATATAACAAAAAAAAACCTTTTTTTTTTGTGTGTTTAAATGTCACTGTCATGACGAACCGATCTGAGCTCAGAGCCCGTGTAGAAGTCCAATCAATCGTTTCGCTTTTCTCGCTTCCAACTAACGTAAATTGATCGACCACTGGGTCGCGGTTTAAGTGCGCGAACACAAACGCGTAGAGTCACAGTTTGATAAAAGTGTTCTAATTTGCTTACACTCTCTCCTGGTGACGACAGTTCCTTTCCAACGGAGGCGGAGAAAAGTGCCACCAGTCAGCAGCAGCACCAGCCTCCACCAACAGTAATCCGTCGCGACGACAGCAGCACGCACAACACACAGCGACGACGCAAACCCGCTCACTGTCCAACTTGACGAGCTACTTACGCGATCACAATTCCGTCAGCAACCGTGCCAGGACCTCGCCGCCCACTTATTTTCCGCTAATGTCGGACTATGAGGACGATGTGGACGAGACGAGCGCGGAAACGTCCGATCGCCTCGATCAGGACCGCTACGAACGTTTGGGCTTCCGGCCGCAGAAGGAACTTCCGTGGAATCGATATTTACCGTATGCGGACGACTTGGACGCGGAGTCGCAACGTATGCTGGCTGAGATCAAGGTGAATCTGGCCCGAGCGGTGGCAATGCGCGATATCTATCCCGGCGTGGGAATCTACTTGTGTCGCCTGCTAGTGTAAGTAAGGACGACAGTCCGTAGAGAAAGTCTGTACGGTGTGCAACTCTCACTTTTCACCCTCGTCCCGGGGGGAGAATTGTGCAATTCTTTGACATTCGACCGATTGGCGCCCACCACGAGCACACGAGTGATTTGACGACGTCATTCTCGGGACAAGCACCCCCCGCTCGTGCTTGCGGGTACTGTGGCTAGAGTGCGTGGCGAGCGCTAAGATGGTGTCTTGTATTTTTATTTACATTTTTCGCTTTGCAGTGGCCGGGGATGATGAAATGTTTTTCCGTTTCAGGTACATAAAGCTCTACGGGCTCAAGTTTTCAAAGGAGGATCATATAAACTTTATCAAACTCTTTGTGGAATTGCTTTCGATGCCCGATTTGGAGCCGGGGATGATCAATCAATTTTGCATAGTGCTGTTGCAGTTGTTCAGGTAAGAGCGAGGTGTTGCGCTCACCGTTGAAATACATAGTCGTTACGTGAATGTTCTAGGAGCTACGATGATGATGATGAAACAAAATGCTACGATAGAATGTGTCATCTTTCTTGATTGTGTAGGCATCTTTCCACCGAATGGTAACTCGACCATTGTGCAAGTAGTAATTGCTAGCGCAATAATTGTATTAATGCACATTATCATGTTGGCCACGTTTATGCCGTGGAACTACTTAGGTTTCAGTATTAGCTAATCTAAACCAACTCACCACGATGTAAACATATCGGATTAGTTGATTGGACTAGCTCTTAGCTCGACTTGTGATGCGGTACTGGACTAAAAAAATGGATTAGGTTTTAGTTCCCGTTTTTGTCGGCGTTGTGTTTTGTTGGGGCCGGCGGTACAAAAGCAAGAAGATACTGCCTGGATCTCTCAATTGTCCTAACCCCTTGTGGAGCATACCGCGTCAACTGCTCCATGTGGCCCAGTTGACGTTTCGTCGGCATAACCTGGTTTCGGAGAATGCAGTTGCCAGCATTCATGGCCACGAACGTCGTCGTGGACGAGATTTGAACCCGAAACGCCGGTAGTCAAACATGAGACTGATGCCTCAACACACTGCGCTACTGGTCGCCCCATGGTGAACATGGCTGGCTACAGGAAGGTAAAGCCTGAAACTCTCTTTAAACCCAATAGTCCGGGAGATGACGGCATGACCACAACCCTCATCGCGTTTTCATTCCGTTTTTCGAAAAGAGGACATCAAGACCTTTGATTTGCACCTTATTTGGCGCAAACTTCGCTGAGGGCTGTTCTTCGACCTGATACGTCACCTTTGTCTGTTCCTGCCTCCCACTTCCGGCAAGCTTTCGCCAGGCAGATTTGGTTTCTCGGAAAGAGGGCATCAAAACCTTTGATTTGACACCTTATTTGGCGTAAACCTCGATGGAGGTTGTTCGTCAACCTGAAACGTCACCTTTGTCGGCTCCTGCCTCCCACTTCCGGAAGGCTTTCGTGAGGCAGACTTGGTTTTTCAGAATGAGGACATCAAAACCTTTGATTTGACACCTTATTTGGCGCAAACTTCGATGAGTGTCGTTAGTCAACCTGATACGTCACTTTTGTTCGCTGCTGCCACCCACTTCCGGCAATCTTTCGCGAGCCAGATTTACTCAACACTCAATTGCCCTAACCCCTTGTGAGGCATAGCGCATCAACTGTTCCATGTGGCCCAGTTGACGTTTCATCGGCATAAACTGGTTTCGGAGAATGCAGTTGCCAGCATACACCTTCTGCACATCCATGGCCACGAACGTCGTCGTGGACGGGATTCGAACCCGAAACGCCGGTAGTCAAACATGAGACTGATGCCTCAACACACTGCGCTACCGGTCTCGGAAAGACGACATTTGACTCATCAGAAACTTCGATGAGGATTGTTAGTGACCTGAAACGTCAACTTTGCGCGGTCCTGCCATCCGCTTCCGGCGAGCTTTCACGAGGCAGAATTGGTTTTTGCAAAGAGGACATCAAAACCATTGGTTTGATACTTTGTTTAGCAAAAAACGCGATGAGTGTTGTTCGTCGACCGGAAACATTACCTTTGAGCCATCCACTTCCGGCAAGTTTGGACGAGGCGGAATGGCATATTTAGTCGCCCTGCCCACGCCTCTCCACTTTTATGCATATTTTATTAGACACCGCCATGAGGGTTGTGCGACCCATTTTTTCACATTTCTTTAGCTCATTAAAAGGCACTTCCGGCAGGATTTGCGTTGGCCGATTTGTAATTCCATGACTGCACATATCAAATCTATCTACTAATTACAGTCCGGAATGAAAACGCGATGAGGAATAGGATCGGTGAGATGATTCAACCCTGCCGAACTCCACTTTGAACTTCAAAGTCCCCCCACACCTTACCCTTGTGGAGTACGCGACATCTCGCGACGTAGGTTGCCTTAATAATAGCCACAAGCTTCTCAGAGATACCTCTCCTTCGCAAAGCAGCCCAGCTACAATCTCGGTTCACACTATTGAAAACCTTCTCGAAATCAATGAAGAACAAGTGCAGCGGAGATTTGTACTCGACGCTTTAGTGCAATAATGGCATTGGCTATGTCCTCTTTAGTCGGAGCAGTTGACCGTATACGTGCATTTTGATGGCCAGCTAACTTATCTACAAGAGGGGTTATGTTATGTAACGGCCACGATCAATTTCTCCATCTCATCGTCTATCATCCCCGAATATTGGAAGAAAGGAAGAGTGATCCCTATTCTAAAATCGGGAAAAAAACAACACTGGGCGAATCATACCGTCCCATCACACTTTTGTCTCCTGTAGCCAAGACCTTAGAAGCGCTGCGCCACCCTATAATTGCGACTCATACTCAGATGGCCAACCACCAACATGGCTTTAGAAGGATGCACAGCACCACGATGGCTTTGGATGTCATTACATCGAAAATACTCAATGGCCTCAACCAAGCACGTCCTTGTCAACGAACGATTCTGGTGGCATTAGACTTGTCAAAGGCATTTGACACTGTCAGCCACTCGTTTCTGCTGTCAGACATATTCGATACATCGCTTCCGTCGCATATTGTAAAGTGGATCGCCAACTATCTTGCCGGCAGACAGTCCTACGCAGAATTTAGATCCGGGAAATCTAAACTAAGACGAATTAAACAAGGTGTTCCCCAAGGAGGAGTCTTATCTCCCACTCTGTTTAGCCTTTACATGTCAGGACTCCCTACGCCACCTGATGGATTTGAAATTGTCAGTTATGCTGATGACTGCACGATTTTAGCAACCGGCAACGATATCACTCAAAAGTGCGAACAGATAAATGGGTATCTCGACGAACTTAACACCTTCTTCGTCAGCAAAAATCTCACTCTGTCTGCGCCGAAGTCTACCGCTACACTGTTTACCACATGGACCAAAGAAGTAAGACAACAACTGGATATTGTAGTAAACGGTCAAACTATCCCCACCATTAACCACCCTAAAATCGTCGGTATCACCCTTGACAGCATGGCTACCTTCTCAGCCCATGCGTCAACCATTTGTGACAAGATGAGAGGCAGGAACAAAGTCCTCAAAGTTCTTGCTGGCAGTTCCTGGAGGAAAGACAAGGAGACCCTACTAACGACCTACAAGTCTATCGGCAGATCTGTGGCCGATCATGCGGCTCCCATCTGGTCGGAAAACTTATGTGACACTTAGTGGAGGAACTTTCAGACCTGCCAAAATGCAGCTCTCAGAACTGTCACAGGCTGCCTACTGATGTCGTCGCAGGACCACCTTCACCAGGAAACCAGAATGATGCCCCTAAGAAGCCACAATACACTTCAAACGAAGCAGTATCTGGTTGGCTGTTATCGGAGTGACCATCCCGGAGCCCACCGCCACGTCATGTAAGACGTAATATGAGGGATCGCGAGCGGGAGATCCAAAGGTTTAAAAGAGTCCCCTTCGATAACACTAGCTACAGATCGGCCATCACAATACTGCATAGTGAAGAAGTGCTATCCTCAATCGCGAACATGACACCAAACAGGGTACTAATTGCGCAACCACCTGCTATATCTTCATACGAACTTCGACTTCCTAGAGCAACCAGGACTACACTCGCTCAACTTCGTTCTGGCTGGTGCTGACGTCTGAACTCGTACCTATCCCGCATTGATAACGAAATACAGAACTCCTGTCCAGCCTGTGGCCTCACCCCACACGATGTTGAGCACATCTTTAGCTGTCCTGCAGCTCCCACGCGCTTAACACCTACTGCGCTATGGGATAATCCTACTGAAGCAGCTGCGTTTCTACACCTGGACATTGAAGAAAACATGGACAACCAAGCTTTATGACACACACATTCATCGGATATCAGCGCGTCGCTACTACAACAACAACATGAGGGAGAACTTCGCCAGATGTCACACGGTTCAAAATCGTAGCGAAATGTTCTTTCCAACGCCTCATCTGATCTTCTTCTAAGATAAGTATTGTAGCTTTCCATCACTATGTTTCACCGGACAAGTGACAAGGAGAGAATTTGCATACTCTCTTTTATCACGACGCACACTACGGCGTTCTTCTCGAGCCTTCATGCGGTTACAGGACCTCTGTGTTGTTACGATTGCCGTCTGTCGTTGTTGCAAGACAAACCCTCAGTTCCTTTTGTTCGACAATCCGCTGCCATGTGGCATCGGGCATCCAAGGCTTGGTCCGGCAAGCCGAGTTCGGGCCAAGGGTGGTATCTGCGCTATCTATGTACGCATTTTTTATGGCGTGCCAGTGCCTATTTAGGTCACTAGCCGGGTGACTGGTTACCTCAGCTGCCTTCAGCGCAAGATGGTCGTTAAACTGTTGTGCTACAGCTGGATACGTTAGTTTGGTGGTGTCGAATTTACGAAGGTGCACGGCTGCAATCCATCCACAATCGAACATTAGCGATCATGAGATGATGATCTGTTCCCATTCCAACGTCGGCGCCCCTCTTATTACGAACGTCCAGAAGGCAACTGCGAAATCTATTGCTAATGGCAAAATGGTCGATTTGATTTTCAGTTCTATGCCGATCAACAGAGGTCTGATCTTATGGCACTTCTTGTGTTCAAACATAGTGCCTCCGATGAAGAGACGGTGGAAGTTGCAGAACTCTACAAACCTGTCACCGTTGTCGTTGCGGTCGCCTAGACCGTGTCTCCCAATCACGTGCCTCAATCTATCGTTGTCGGCACCAACCTTAGCATTCAAATCTCCCATTACCATTACAATGTCGCCGTTAGGTGTTTTACTCTGGACGGCGTTAAGTTTTTCGTAGAAGTAGTCTTTCGCCTCGACGCTGCCTGGTTCAGTTGGAGCGTAGCACTGTATTATTGTAATGTGCCTCATTTTAGTCCGAAACGTGGCGTTCATAATTCTATCTGAGACCGGTTCCTAGCTTATGAGGCAACTACGTGCAGCTCTTGTTAAAAGGAGCCCTACTCCCGATTCACGGACACTATCAGAAACTTTTCCGTAATACAACATCACAGTGCTACCTGTTGGAGAAATGTACTCTCCACTATTCCACCATCTAATTTCGCTATGTCCCAGGATGTTCAGTTTGTACCGCTGAAATTCGGTCTCAAGTTGTAGAAATCGTGCGTTCTGGGGACCGTCTGATCCATTATCCAGGAGAGTACGCACATTCCAGAAACCAATCTTAGTCATTGTACGATAGCCAAAAGTCATAACCGTTGAGTCAGTCCTTATCCGAGGCCTAGTAGACGTTTCATTACTCGTAGTATATTAGAATTTCGGATGTGAAGGTTAGGTTAGGTTAGATAACGGGGCTGTCGTGCAAGAGCAAATGCTCTCAACACGACTCACTTAGACCAGACGAATAGATCCGTTGTGATACCCAGAGTTTACTTTAAAAGAAACCGACCCAAAGAAAAACTACTCTGCGAACCAGCCTGAGCTTAGTATGAATCGTAGAAGACTATTGACATTAGATTCAGCAATATCTCCCAGATTATCAAAGAAGAAGGACCCCAAGGATGACTTTCTAATAGTCGCCAAGGCAGGGCAGCCACAGAGGAAGTGCGATACACTTTCCTCCTCCTCCTCATCCCCACAACTTCTGCAGAAGTCATTAAAAGGGGCTCGGAGCTTCCTAGCATGCTCGCCGATGAGGCAGTCCCCCTTCAGAACCCCCACTACCATCCTAATATGATGTTTTTTCAAGGACAGAAGACAAGTCGAGCGTTTCGCATTGATTTTGGGCCATAATAATCTTGTAGTTAGGCACGTGCCGCGGTTAGCCCATCTTAGATTAGCCTTCCTAACTGCCTCAGCCTTAATAGCAAGTTTGAGTGATGAAAGAGGCATACCAAAGTGACGATTGTCATCGTGCAGCACATCTTCAGTCCCGAGACGAGCTAATTCATCCGCCCTGCCATTACCCGAAAAACCACAATGTCCAGGGATCCAGCACAAAACAATATTGAAAAACTCGCACATTAGCCTAAGGGAAGTACGACTCTCCACCACAGTGCAACGGACTCCAGGGCCTTAATGGCCGCTTTATTGTCCGTGAGAATGGTAATGTCCCTTACAGACACAACGTTAGATCCTAACCAGCAAAGCGCCTTCGCAATGGCAGTAACCTCCGCCTGGAAGACGCTACAATGGTCAGGGAGACGAAACGATAGCTCGATGTTTAAGCAGTCGGAGAAGACTCCGCCACCAACCTTGCCACGGAATCTTGAGCCATCCGTATAAAACATGGTCCAGTAAAGTCTGCCCGGTAGCTTCCCATAATGCCCTTTGAGGGAACGAAGTGGAGAAGTTCTTGTCAAACATATAATTCGGGGGTGAGTAATCAGTTGAAGAAGGGAGATCCTGTGTAACAGAATACGGGCGTGCCCAGTTCTGGCCGAGGTCCATTGCCGAGCTTCACGATGCCTGATAGCCGAGTTAACAGCAGATTGTTCGCTGAAAATATCCAAAGGAATCAGGTTAAGCAGCGTATCCAAGGCTGCGGAAGGAGTAGTTCTAAGTGCACTACAAATAGCCATACAGGCCAATCTCTGCACCTTGTTCAGCAAAATACGATTACGCACGGTATTCACTGCCGTCCACCAGACCACCACCCCATACATAAGAATGCTGATGTGGGTGTGAAAGTTGCTGGCACACACATCCTATCCCTTTAGACGCCTTTTACGACAAGCCGGGAACGCTGTGGCTTATTCTAACCCTACGCCACAGGTTCGGTGCTGGAGAGAAATAATTCGCTGTTCTTTTAAACGCAAATTTTACTACATATAAGTATTTAATAATAATTCTCTCCCTTTCCATATTTATTACAGAAAGCCGTATCACCTATCACCCGATGATGTGCAAATTGAATGGCGCCCGCTCTACGAGCTCTTCATCATTTACCTACACAGATCATCGTCGAAAGGCAATTTTTATCAATTTTTCGCGTAAGTATACAACGGCCAACATACTTAACATACCCAAGCCAGTGACTTTACACAATATTATGATTTGTTTGTTTTATGAAATGCTATAGGAAAAAGACGAAGAAGGATAAAAACACTGAGACATTTAATTTAGCGTCGCTTATTGAACGATTCTTTCCCCTGGCAAAGTTTACGGGAGGAGGATCATTCAACAATACGATCGTTGATGTGATATCTGATGATGAAACGGACCAGTATTATAATATTTCTTTCTTTCTTGTTTTTTTTTTTGTTGGGACTTATTTTTATATTATTCCTAATTTTTATCTTTTCAATCTATCGGCATGACTGGGGGTTAGGTGTTTCTTTTTGGGTTTAATGTGATTTTCATTCATCTACAAATTCATTTCGTGTGTAGAGCTAGCTTTTTCCATACATTTATGTAGGTGTCTTGTGAAAAGGCGGCTATTGTACATTTTGATTCACATTGCTGGCACATTGTAGGGAGAGTTGTTTTTTTGTCATATACATAATCGATATTGCTACTCATTGAAGGTGAGGGGGGTCATTCTAGTCTTTTCATGAGGTTGACGATTGAAAGTAGCCGTAAGGTACTCGATTGCTGGTATATTGAGGTTTTTGAGCATAACCATTGAGATGCCATCAGATCCCATGGCTTTTGAGTTTGAGTCGCTTTTCTTATAGCTGCAGCTACTTCATTGGAGGTAAAACATAGCGTGTGGTCGGCGGCTCGGTTGTGAATTTTCCTGCGAATTATGCGCTTTGCCTGTCAGATGTAGGATGTTCAATAAGTTACTTATTGAAGTGGCTAGCGCAGCGCATGGGGTCGCTTTTCGCAATATCACCAAACTGAATAGCGACATTCTCTTTTTGTTTTGTTGGATTTGGAAGGGCACGGACTGTGGACCATAATTTGTTGACGCCTGTTGTTATTATAAGTTACAGCTGTTCAGATGATTGCTCCATTTTGATCTCTTAGGTTCGGCTACTTGCGTGTATATTTCGCAGTTCAGTTCATGAATTCTTGAGTCGGCCGGGTTATTGCTTCTGATTTTTATCTCTTTCTCTTTGATTTGCCGATCTGGCGGCTGAGTTGGGAAAGTTAGGCCTTTTTTCGGTATTCATCCTGCAGGAATACATTTTGCAGCCGCTTTATTCAGGACTTTCCTTAGATTGAACTCGGCCTTGCGTACATCGGTTGGAGACTTGAAGTTGGCAGAGCAAGAAATTTGGCATTGGTGTAGAGATTTAGATTATAGATGGGTCGTGGCCAATAAAAGAGCCACAAGCACTGCGACTATAAGTCTATTGTGCTATACCCGAATTCTGGAGAGCAGGACTAAATTTGCGAATCCAATCCGCTCATCTCGATAAATCGACTGAGATGGCCGAGCTTGATCGAGGCCACGTCCTCGGCCATAGGATAGACAATGCCGAAGCAAACAGTTCGACGGCAAGCTAGAGCCTCACGTTCACAGAGGATGTGTTCTGGGGTTTCGTCGTCGGCCTCACAGAAACGACAGCTTGCATCCGAAACGATGCGCATCGTTTTGAGGGGACCTCGAAGACGGGAGTGACCTGTGAGAAGTCCACATATAATTCTGACCCTGTTTCTGCTCAGGCTGAGTAGATCAAGGGGCCGGTTATGAGAGTAGCCAGCAATGAACAATTTTGATTGTCTCATACTTGGGAGAGCTTCCCACAGAGAGGCAGCTCTCTCTCGCTCCCATTCCCTAATCCGCTGCCTGGCAAGACAGATAGGTATATCGCAGAAAGGGTTTGGACCAATGTAGGGGGCCTCAGATGCCTGTCTGCTTGTTCATTACCTACAATATTAGAGTGCCCAGGAACCCAGTAGATAGTGAGGTTGTTGGAGGCCCCGATGATGTTAAGGATATCTTGACAAAACTTTACTAGCCTTGAGTGAACCGATGGACTAGTCAGTGCCATTATGGCCGCCTGGCTATCGGTAAAGATTCCTATGTTCTTGTTAGTGTAGCTTATGGCCTGGCACAGTCGTGCACAGACCCCAATGGCATGCACTTCCGCCTGGAAGACAGTGGGGAAATTTTCCATGAGGATGAAAATTCTGTGTCCTGGGCCGACACCTGATCCTTTATCCGTTTTGGACCTGTCCGTGAACCATTTTATTGTGCCAGAATGAAGAGAGCTGAAGGACTCCGCCCACTGCTCTCTATTCCAGACAATTGACCGGAAGGAATGCTCAAAGCATAGCTCCCTAGTCTGGTGATCAGATGGCATGTTGAGCGTATTGTGACTTAGCGGCCAGCTACTTTGTTCCGGATTTGATTTGTACATTGCAGGCTTTTAGTCTTGCTATTGCAATTTTTGCCTCTGCTTCAATGTGAATATGCAGTGGCGGAAGGTT
Source organism: Chloromyia formosa (assembly GCA_964017055.1). Classification (NCBI taxonomy): domain Eukaryota; kingdom Metazoa; phylum Arthropoda; class Insecta; order Diptera; family Stratiomyidae; genus Chloromyia; species Chloromyia formosa. The sequence continues at coordinate 81,117,674 of OZ024817.1, forward strand.
AAGCAAAGCCTCAAGCGCCGCAGTAGGACAGGAGCGCATGGTTCCCGTTATTATGTCGCATGCAAGCCTTTGTATTTTGGTGAGAGTATCCTTACCTACTGAGGTGGTCGCTCTTTTCCACCAAACGACTGCTCCATAATCAACAATTGGCCGAACAATAGCTTTGTAAATCCAGAGGACAATGCGGGGCTTGGTGCACCACGTCCTGCCTGCAATTATAGGCCGCCGTCTGTGCAACCGTGTGATTCGAGGTGGATGGTATCGTCCGTTGCGTTGCGGTTGGCTTACGGTAGATCTCGAACTCCAATTCGCCGTTGTTATTCGTGAAGAATGGGATGGCCCCATCTTTTTCCATCTCAATAGTAAACTCGATTCTGTGATGAATCTTATTTATTACGGAGAGGACTCGGTCGATATCATCCCTTCTAACAACGGCGAATATGTCGTCTACATACCTAAACCAAACTTTAGGCATACTCCCCTAGCTTCAATCTCCTCCTCTATTGACGCCATGAACCGCTCCGTGAGCAGCGGTGAGAGGGGATTTTCCATCGCTACCCCAGAAGTAGTTTTGTAGATGTGAAATAGTTTTCGTTCATACAAAGGCTCGCAAGATTTGTATAAATTCGAACTTTCTTCCTCCATTCCGGGGTAGTTCCAAACTGGTTCAGCCATCGTTCGAACTCGAAGAATGATTGCTTCACTGGGGTGTTAGGAAATAACGCCTTGACATCAAACGACACCATCACCTCGTCATCGATAAACTTCCCAATGGTTTGCAACTTCTCGATCAGCTCGTGTGTGTTTTTCACCGAGTGCTTGCTGTTGACGTTTCGGCGAATTGGAATCTGCGATGATTTCCCGCATCTCGTCTCCTTCCTTGTGGATTCTGGGCTGGTACCGCATTCTAGGTAACGCTGGGTTCTGCATGTGTAGTCGCGAAGCATTTTCGAACACGGTATTGGCTTCCTTCAAGGCACGGTCCACCCTTTTGATCGAATCCGGCAACGGGTCCTTCCTTAACTCGAAATAGTTCCCATTGGAGAGTTTTGTTGTCCAACGTCGATGTTGTCCAGCTCCAACGTTTTGTTGTGGGCTCGGGCTGGTTCGAAGTTTAGAATGGGTCGGAACTACAAATCCCGTTGGGCATCACAACGGACCCTGGTGCGGTCTATGTGTGCCGTGGACAATCATAGCAACCCTTTAACCTAACCTAATCAAGGGAGAGTGCTGTTTTCTGCCATATCCCTATCAGCTTAGATATAATGTCTATAATTGTTGGTAGGTCTAGGTATGCGTAATATTTATCAGATTTCCGATAGCGTTCATCTATGTTGTAAACTTCGAATTGGCAAAAACTCTTTAATCTGCTTTCCCCCCAATTGAAAAGCACAAGTATCTACACGATACAATAATAACAGCAAGACATGAAATTAATTAGTAAAATATGTATCTCAGGAATCGTGGTGGCTATTCATTTCGTATACGCTTCAATATGTCACGTCGCTTGTCTCTGACTGTAACAAGGTAAGAACCATCCATCATGCTTCATGCTGGATGAGCCTTGTTTGACTTTGCTATTTTTTTCTATATATAAATAAATAAAATTATTATATAAAAGCCACCAGTTAAATTTTGAAATTAATTTTGGAATTCCCCTTTTTTAAATTGAAAAATTCAGGCTCACATTTGAAGCTATTTGTGCTGTTTTGCATCCCCGTTTTCATCTGTACAGCAAAGAAAAAAAAAAGAAAATGTTTTTAAATGGGTGCAAATTTTTGTGATTTATGTGCTTATCGTGTGCCAGTTTTTTTCTAAATTTGAAATGTGAAGAATTGACTCCAACTTTCTGATTGTTCTCTTGCAATTCGAGGAAACTTTAAACATTTTGTACTAGATATTGATTTCTAAAGAACTGAACGTTATTATATTGTTCGACATTCCTTTCCACACAACAGAAAAATGTCCCTTTCTTTACATTTTGCTCGATACCATATGCCGTGTTTACATACAAATTAATCACAGTACGATGCATATAGATAACACTTTAAAACGTTCTGGAATTGCGAAAATACTAAAATCAAAATTCTATTATGCCTGCTACATACAATGGCCCATAACTTGCAAGCCATTGCCATCGTATATCTGGGTGGATGTAAAGGGTTATGCATTTCGTGTTTCGGAAAGTAAAGCCCTGCCATTCGACATCTGTCAAATGTCAGTGTATTCCAAACTGGTATTGGTTTAGTTGAAGGTTTGCCATTTTACAAGATGGAACGTTTTACGACTGAACAACGCGTTAAAATTATTAAATTATTCTACCAAAATGGTGAATCTGCGGTGGCCACGTTTCGTGCATTACGCGCAGATTATGGTCGACATAATCGTCCCAATGAGCGCACAATTGCCTACACAGTGAAAAAAATTGAAGAAACTGGATCGCTGACAGACATTTCTACACCTGTGCATCATCGTTTTGCCCGTTCGACCCAAAACATCGCCGCTGTGAGTGAAAGTGTGGCCGAAGACCCGAATTTATCGATTCCGCGCCGATCCCAGCATTTAGACCTATCTTACGGCACATTGTGGCGCATTTTGCATTTGGACCTTAATCTCCATCCTTATAAAGTCCAGCTCACGCAAGAATTAAAGCCGACTGATCACAGATTGCGTCGTGAGTACTCAGATTGGGTCCTCGAACAGCAGGACACCGATGCCGATTTTTCGAAGAAAATCTTCTTTAGCGATGGGCCCATTTTGCGCTCGGCGACTATGTAAACAAACAAAATTGTCGCATCTGGGGCAGTGAGCAACCGCAAGTGACCGCCGAGAAACCGTTGTACCCGCAAAAAGTGACTGTTTGGTGTGCATTGTGAGCCGGCAGCGTCATTGGGCCGTTTTTCTTCGAAAACGATGAAGGAGCCGCCGTTACAGTCAATGGCCAGCGCTATGGCGCCATGATTCATGACTTTTTTTGGTCGGAAATTGAAGATATGGATCTCGACAATATGTGGTTTCAACAAGACGGGGCCACATGCCACACCACGCGACAAAATTTGGCTTTATTGCGTGAGAAATTCCCAAGACGCGTAATTTCGAGATTCGGCGATGTGGCTTGGCCAGCAAGGTCTAGCGATTTAACGCCGTTAGATTTCTTTTTGTGGGGCTATGCGAAGGACCGTGTTTATGCGAACAATCCCACGCCGATTGGTCAATTGAAGGACGAAATCCGTCGAGTCATAGCCGAGTTATTGCCCGAAATGTGTGAAAAGGTAATCGACAATTACCTCAAAAGGATCGAGTCCTGCAAGCGATCCCGTGGGGGACATTTGACAGATATTGTATTCCACGTATAATGGCATAATCCGAACTTCATTATGAAATAAAAATTCCATCGAAATTCAAATATTTACTGTGTTTAATTTAAGTTTACTTTCCGAAAGAGAAAATGGATAACCCTGTACCTACTATACGTCCATCCACCCAGATATACGATGGTAATGTCTTGCGATACGAACAATATCCCAAATACATTTTATTGTTTTGTGGTGATTTGGGTAGTAGAATTTCATTTCATTTTTATGTTTGTGACCATGAGCGTATGCAATATTCCAATGCCGATTGTAACTTTCCAATTGGACTACACACACATATACTCGTATTTTGAAAATTGGTTTCTATCCACATGTTGGATTTGAAAATATTGACTGAACTCGGTTACATTCATCAATGGAATTGTATATCAAACTTAAATCACTGCTTGAGAGATACAATTCAATAAAACGGATGCAGTCGGCATTGGGATATTTATTGAACTTAACTATGGTTTTGTAGCGGAATTGGAAAATCAGAATATTTTGTTGGCGAGGAGAAGGCGAACGGGTTCCGCACTATCATGAAAAGTCTCTGTACTCAGTGCACTTCCAATCAATAGTAAACGTTGCATTTTCTCTGTTCTTTCATTTCTTTTAATAGATCGTTGCAGTCCACTTTGAAATCGGTCATACAATTATGTTCAGTGTAAGTAAATTTTGGAAATTCCGCCCTAAAGTGTTTCAACTTATTTACAAAATGGAGGGTTGTGCAATGTACTACTGTATGTATTTGCAGGCATTTTCCAAAATCAGCTACCCAAGAAATTTTGAACGAAATTCTGCCCAAATTGCAGCCACTCGACACGGGAAAGCCATGTCAAGTTTTCGAAATATGCTATTTATTTTTGAATATGTATCGAGGTTATGAGCTGTGGTTTGATGACTTCATGAATTTATGGAATACGTATCATAATCCACCGTGGAGTGAGGTGAGTTTATTTTTGGTATTTGGATTAAGGGAAACAGTTTGCAAAAAAAAAAAAAAAAACGAAATACCGAGGAAACGCAACAAAACTGAAAAATTAAATTCTCGAAAAAACCCTAGGTATTAAAATAAAAATAAATAATTGGTGCAGCCGTCCAATTAATGGACGAAGACCTCGGGATGAGTAGGCATCACTCATTCACTAGATCACGGGTCGGCAAACTTTTCCAGCAAAGGGCCAGATTATTGAAATTTGAGGTTCAGTGGGCCGGATAGCAAACTCGAAATGTATCTGTTTACTAGAGTAGTTAACCCTGTAGAATAAGAATAAGAATTTCATATAATGTAATCATATCTAGAGTTAAGAATCATCATAAATTTCACAGTGTGCACAAAATATACAATGTAACACGAGATGTATGTATTGTCTACGGACACAACGTGAAGTGCATTTATGATGCACTGGGCACACACGCGAATTGTTGATTATTATAACGTTTTGAAGAGTAACCAAATTTTATCGAATAAATTACTTGCAGCTGCTAGTAACACAGTTAGTTCAAAGCAAATCTTCTGTGTTTGATATTGTATTCTAAATCTACGTCGATCAAGCGAGTACTGGTCCAAGTGCCAGTGCTTGTCCATATCCTCGGCATCTTATTAAATCGCGACGTGTTCTAGCTAAATTGCTAGAATACTCACATCTCAGGCACACACTTCCTCTTGCAAGCCAACTTTGGTTTACGTGCCACAGTGAGGAGCAATTAACCACCGGAGAGGCAATGCAACGACTGGTTACCAACTTTAAAAAACAGGCGGAGTCTAAGAGGACGCGAAAATACTACGTGGTGAGGTCCCAGCAGCTGCAGGCTATGCAACAGGAGTTTGAGGACGACCACAACAGGATCCTAGAACTCAAAGACCTTGACAAACAGCACGACTATTTAGCTAATGATTACTATACGGAAGTAATCACCCTGGCCAAACACTTCCAGTCGGCCATTGACGCAACGGACGCGTCAACATCGACAGACACGAATACTAAGGGTACAGCAACTAGGAGGCTCTCCACAAACTCTGACGAAAACGCAACGAAATACATTTTACCGAATAACGCTATGGATGAAGATGTCCAACCAGTCAACATAATAGTCCTAATGAGAAAGCAGAGGGCGCTGAAAACCTCATTAAGTCGACTTCTCGAGATGGACGTTGAGGACAACCAACCAGAGACGTACTACAAGTTCAAGATCCAGTTGATTGATCGTCTATGGAGCCAGGTCGAAGCCATAAACTACACACTTTGAGAGAACATGGACGACCCTGGAGCAGGATACGGCATGGACGGATACCTGCACATGGCAACACGTTCAGACTGCAGTAGCAACTTTAGCAGTGAAGTCTGAAGGAGGGGAGTTCGGACATGGAACTACCCAAAATCATAATTCCAAAGTTTGACGGAATCTATTTGAAATGGTCCCAGTTTTACGACTTATTCGTGGAAATGAACCATCGAAAACCACTAGATAGCATCTAAAAAATGTGGCATCTGAAGACTAATCTGGTCGGCGAGGCAGAACGGCTGATGAGGCATTTGCCACTAACAAAGGAAAATTAAGTACACGACTGCCTGGGAAATCCTAAGTCATCTCGTCCACTGCTACCGGAAAGCTGCGAAAAGTTGCGAAATCGATTCGTCCGAATTCGGCCGAAAACGCATGAACGATCCAAACACGTGACTCGGTGGGGGACCGCGTCCACTGGGCCCGTATCGTTCGTCAGTTTTCGTCCGAACAGGCGCGAATTGCGAACCGATCCCATCTTGCTGGGATTTAGTTATGAACGAGTGGGAAAATAGAAAGAAACAATGGACTGTGAAAAGTTAATTTTGCTCTTCTACTACAAATCTGGATGAATACTGAAGCAATGGACGATAGTCATTCGCACGATTTCGGACAAACGGCGTTCGGACGAATTCGTTGCCTCGCAGTTCTCAGCTTTCCGGTTCCACTGGACGACTAGCCTAAAGGACCGGTATCACAACAAACGGATACTGGTCTCTACCATTCTCCAACAGCTTCTCGAACAACCATCAAACAATTCGGACTCAGCATCTACAAACAACGTCAAGGTTCTACATGACACAACCAGGGAGAGTTTGCTGCCGTTAGAAGCGTTGGAGATCCCTACCGAGGGCTGAGGGTCGTTACTACTACACATTCTATTAAAAAGATTGGATAGGCTGACAAGAGTCCTATACGAGCAGTCATTGAGCAATCCTAATTGGCTACAATCAATGGACGGCTTCCTAAACTTTGGAGCTGAGGTTTCATTCACTGAAGACAATTTCTCAGAAGAAAGATAAACCGAATAATGTCAAAGCCTGTACTGCTGCGACAACCACGACGTCGGCATCAGTGTCATCGTCCCGACAAAATCGATTTACTACTAGGAGCTGAATTCTATCCTAGTGTAATCACTCATGGGAGAATAAAGTTAGCAGAACATCTTCCAATTAGTATTGGTGCTACAAAACACGGTGTTTGGGTGAGTAGTTGGCGGCAAGTTCAATAGCGAAACTCAAAATAACGCATTCTGTGGTATCTATACAAAAGTGGTGGAAGTAACTGACCTGCGCAATCGCTTCTGCAAGCTTGAAGAATTTGAGTATGAAGTGACAACCCTGACAGCTGCCGAAAACCAATGTGAGACCCATTTCGCATAAACCACACGACGAATTCAATATGGACGCTTTGTGGTAAAGTTGTCATTTGTGGAGGACCCATCTACACTGGGTTCACCAATTACTAAGGCCACGAGTAAATTTTTGGCACTCAAAAGAAGACTAACACACGATCCTCAATTAAACGAACAGTACGTCGAATGCCAATTGGAATCTGACGGAAACTGTTTAGTTGTTTAGTTAAATGGAATTTAAAAAAGGAGAGATATCCGAGCGACATTTTTGAAAATGGCATTCTCGTTAATAAGTGTATCTTCTGCGCATCATGAAAATTGGTCAAACATCTAGTCGAAGTTGATGCAACCGAATATGGTTAAATCGAAGCGAACGGGTTCGATATTACACAACGAATTGAGACGTTTTCCATAAAAAGCGTGTTGATGAATAAAACAATTAAGGGCCAAAAGTTTTACAGAAATTTATTCAACTAATATTTTCCCCGTTCAACACACATGCTTACGACAATCAATTGTGATAGCATTACTATTCGACTTCCTTGAATATATGTATCTTCGGGTATAGTTCTGCCATGCAGAAATTTATTTCTAAGGGTGGGCGATTAAAAAACAGTGTTCACACATTCACGCAGAAGGAGAAGTGATCTCCAAGACCTCACCTGATAGGTATCTCACTAACTGCATAAAATCGATTTAGCCTATGCCGGCCAGATCTTTCGATTACCGTAGTCCTGGAAAATCAGCACACTGTTGTTGGCATTCGTTACGGGATTATGACCTGACAATGTTAAGGCCCCAAGAGGTTTCGGCCGAATCCATCAGACGAAGATTCTACTTGTAACGACTATTATGCGATCACATTACATACTATGTTTCTAATGGCTTCTTTGTCGTCAGAAAAACTTAGGCATAAAAAATTACTTTAAATCACAAAATGTTGGGCAACCTAAGCAGAAAGCGTTCATAAAGAAATCACTAAGCGGTTGTAGAGTTGCCCTGTCTTATGAACGTGTTCAATAAGTGACTCGGTGACTCAGCTTCGTCATTTGTTACCTTCTAAGGGATCTTGAGAAAGATGTCCAGAGATGTAAAAGGGAGCCATTCGACGAAGCCGCCTATATATCTGTTTTAGCCACCTTTCACAGCGAGGAGGTACAAAAATCTACTGTGGAACTAAACTCCAACACAGTATTTCAAGACCGACCCCCTGCCATTTCTTCTACCGAGAACAGTCTACGTAGATCGACTAGAACCAAACTGAAGGTCTATTGTTCTAAATCCTGGTGTCTATGCAGATTTGTGATTAGTTGTCGAAACCAATCACCTTTTCAGAAGCGACAGCTTGGGTCAGACACAATCCCCATTCTATAATATATACATAGATGTCCCTTTAGGTAAAATGACACGTTAGGAGCCCGTAGATAATTCTCACCCGGTTTCTGCGTGATGTTAGCAGCTCAAGGGTACGATTGCGTGAGTGGTCGGCTATAAAGAGTTTGGCCTGTCTGAAACCCGGGGTATTGTCCCAATGCACAATGGTTGCTGAGTTCTCCCATTCCCTGATGTCCCGTCTTACACCACACAGACAGATCCACAGTATGGCTCAGGGCCGACGAGTGGGGTTGTAGAAGCCCTCCTAGCCAATTCGCCGACTGTCTCGTTTCCTGGGATACCGGCGTGCCCGGAGTCCCTATAGATAGTGACCTTGTTTGCAGAGCCCAAGCTTTTCAAGGCTTCGCCACCACTTAGTACCAATTTCAACGAGATAGAGAAGTTGCTTAGTGCTTTGATGGTTGCTTGGCTGTCTGTGAAGACTTCCGCTTGAAATACCATACCCACTCACCAGTGCGTTTCGCTTTACAGATGGTGACGCAATAAATTAATTAAAATTTCACTTGCTTTTCGACATGAGACATGGGATGGATATGGGACTTGGGATGTGGGACTTTTAATATAGGACTTGGGATATGAGAAGTGAAATGTGTTAATTGCCTTAACCTCTCTAGGGGCATGGGCGCGACAACATCTCATGCATTACTATGCCTTGTTGATGTTTCGATAGCAGGTATATTTCGGATGGTGTGGTTGCTGGCATGCGCCTCCTATCCGAGCCGTTTTTAGGGTTTTGTAGTAAAACAAAACCCTTATGAAATCGGTCAAATGTCTGTCTGTCCGTCTGTCCGTCTGTCCATGGAATATCTCAGGAACGGCTGAAGCTACATACATGAAATTTTGTAGGAATGTGTAGAATTACTATAATTCGCCGGAGAAAGCGAATCGTCGTAATAGGTCAACTTTACGGGGAGGTCCCCATAGAGGGGAAATGAAGGTCGAAATTTTTTTTTCGTTTGGTACAGGCAAGTGGGGTATCATAAGAAAGGTACCATCGAGTACATTCCATTTTTGAAATTTTTTTCAAATTTGAAGAAACGAGAAAAGAGGGAGAGGGGAAAATATGTCATCCGAGTTTGTCCCCCCCCCCCCCCCCCCTTGCATTTCGAGACCGTTATACTTAGAAATATGAAAATTTACAGAAAAGCGCCATTTTACTAGTGTAGAAAACCTAGATTTCTAGAATTTTGAAATTTCATCAGAAAAGGTTAATAATAGTACGTTTCTATAGTTTCAGTTAGCACAACCCTGCACCGCTTACGCGTACGCGAGGTCAAAAATATTGATGGCCAATGATAACCAACATCATAGGCAATAATATCTCTAAGTTTCATTATAAGCACATAATATTTAATAATAGTACATTCATTTAAAATTCGGCATTTTGACACTATCCACATAAAAAATACACCTACCGGCCTCATAGGTGTGAGTACTACTATACTTTCATGTTGTTTTTCGTAGTGCGAATTGCAGTTATTTAATTAATCATTTAATCAAGGGTAAAGATTGGTTGGGGGCGCTGTGTCTTAATTGGCCAACTTTACCGGGTGGAAGGAGGGGGGGGGGGGGGGGGGGGGTCCACATAGAGGCGAAATTAAGGTCAAATTTTTTTATCGACTGATATAAGCAAATGAGGTGTCGTGAGAAAGGTAATGATGAGTACATTCCATTTTTTTCGCATTTTCTCGAAATTTATAGAAAGGGGAACAGTGGGGGAGGAGAAAATATTAGTTCGTAATTTGACCCCCCCTTGCCTGCATTTTGAGACCGTTATACTTAGAATTATGAAAACTTACAGGAAGTGGGTTTCGAAAAACATATAAAATGGAAAATAGTGGAATTTGTATATCTTCTCAGAATAGGTCAATAATAGTTTATTTGTATAGTTACAGTTAGCACACCCTTGCACGCCTTAAACACGTTCGAGGTCAAAAATACTGATGGCCAACGATAACCAACAACTTAAGCAATAATATGTTCTAAGTTTCGTTACAATCACGTAATATGAATTAGCATGTAAAATGTAAGTGGGTAACACATTTTAATACGTTCTTTCTATCCATCTGAGTGATATCAAGAAGAGCAAGGAGCCGATATTTATATACCAAAATAAGCGCTTGCTACAAAACCCTCGGATTGCGGGCGTAGCCCTCTATATTCCGGTTTCATTTACTGACGAACTTGGAGCGCAGTGGGAGTTCTAATAATACCCAACGCAGTTTTTAATAACGCGCCGGGGATCGAACCCATGTTCTCTAGATGCAGCATCGTAGACTAGTGACCGAGACTTCACGGCTGCCGAGCGTGTCAAGTAGTGCCTTGTGATGTGGGACTTGAAACGTGGTACATTGGATATTGGAGGATGGACCAAATGTCCAGTGAAGGAAGGAGACGCTAATCCGATCCAACCGTGAGTTGTATGAATTGTTTAGCGATCTATGCGCCTAGAAATTCGTCAAATTTCGGAAACTGGAATGAACTGGCCATGTTAAATGAATGTACGATGGCAAAGTCCTGAAACCAGTGCTAAAGGGACAACTCTAAGCAAACCGACCGCAAGGAAGACCTCGTGTACGATGGAAAGACTCAATTGCAGGAAGCTTCTAAGATTTTCGGACTGGAGAACGTGGTCGTTTTATAGAGATAGTTGGAGGAGCCGTATCCAGGAGGCGAAGACCCGACGTGAGCTAGAGCGCCAATGATGATGATTGGACATTGAATATTGAACATGGGCTAAGGGGCATGTGACATTGAACCTTAGGCATTGGACATTGAATATACAATACTATTTTGCCTTAACCCCTAGTGGGGCATATCGCGTCAACTACTCCTGCGCGCCATCGTACTCTGTTTTGGGCAATGGGGCGCAACTCCCCAAAAGACTTACCCAGCACCAGACACTCCTTTGCCACAGATCGACGACATGCGACTCTAGGACCCCCTCTTGGTCGGCCTTCGTTGGAAATGGGGTTCAATTTCATGGCATACAACTGCTATTTTCGCCTGCGTATCAATTCGTCGATTGGCATCTGACCTGTACGCCGACTTAGCTCTTCATTTGATATTGTTTCGGGCCAGAAAATTCTTAAAATTTTACGAAGACTTGAGCTGACGAAAACTTGCAGCTTTCTGGTAACACTAACTTTCCATGTACTGCTCCCATACAAAAGCACAGACAGTACCAGGGAGCGAAACAGGCCTAGCTTGGTGTTGATGCTGAGATAACTGCCTTGCCAGATTTTGGACAGCATGCCGTAGGCGCATTTATGTAGCTTGGTTGATACGACGAGCGATGTCCCGCTCCGTACCACCATTGGAAATTGAATATGAGACATTCGTAAATTAACAATGGACAATTGGAGGTTAGACATTAATAACTGGTAGGAGGAACATTCCACTCTCCTATTAGATACCATCAAGTGGTTCACGGGCGGATCAAAGATTGATAATGGTCCAGGTGCGGGTATAGTGGGGCCCAATCAGGGAATTTCTATATCTTTAGGAGGCTTCGCCACTGTCTTCCAAGCAAAAATACATACCATCGAGGCGTATACCTGAAGGCCGAATACCTGATGGAGAATATAGCTTTATTAACTGACAGCCAGGCAGCCATCATGGCGCTTACTAACTGATCAGTCACATCCAAGCTAGTGCGTAGCTGCCAGAACACACTACAAGGAGCACGTTCCAAAACGTAGCTATAGTCAAAACTGTACTCAACTCTGACTACTGTCAGCTACAGCTCTGAGTGTTATGGAATGACAATTTATTTCAGTATTTCAGTTTCCTTGCAAAGATTTTTCACGCACAAACACTCTTTCGCACCAATTTTTCCTAAATTCAGTTTGATGTACACTTAACTGCATAAAACAATTCGTAATCAAAGTATTATGCACAACCTCGACTGTCACTTTGACTTTGTGTGTCCGTAATAGCTATCGATAGCTAAGCTCATGAGCACGAGCTAAAATAGTTGACTACAGAGCTGACTATTGTGCGTTATGGAACGACGAGAGTTAACTACAATAGCTGACTATCGGAGTTATGGAACGTCGCTGATAGTTGACTATAGTTACGTTATGGAACGCACTCAAGAAGTTGGTTTCTCAAGCAGGGTAACATTATACTGGGCTCCTGGCCACGTCAGCATTTCTGGGAAAGAATAGGTGTGACAAACTTGTCAGAATGGACTCCTTTTTGTGGACTTGAGGCCTTTTGCGGGGTTCTTGACTAAGTGCATCCGAGACTGGTAGCGCACTGAAGGGAGAATCTCCCAGGCCTGATGCAAGCCAAGCTGTTCATCTCAGGTTACACGCGTAACAGATCATATGAATTACTAAAAATTAACTGTAATAGGGTGAGAGGCATTTGTGGCCTTCTAACTGGCCATTTTTGCCTAAGAGGCGTCCTTAAAATCATGGGTATGGTATCGGACGCTAGCTGTCGTTTCTGCGAAGGCGATGACGACGGCGCTAGTATAACGCCTTCCCTGAAGCAGATGACATTGCTTCGATTATCCGCTCAACCTTCTAACCGATTTCATTAACGTGATCGCACTATAGTTCGACCGGTATTTTGCCATGGTTGTAAGACTTGTGCCCTCACTCGGGCATTTTAAAACATGATAAACGCCTTCGAAAGAAGGGTCCCTCGACGAATCTATGGAGCGACGCGCGATGGAGACCAAAGGCGAAGAAAGTTCATACAACAACGAGCTGTACAAGTTATTTGACGAACCAGAGGCCTCCCTATTTGTGAAAATTCGTAAACTGCAGTGGGCAGATCATCTTCAGAAAATGGACGAACACCGAATCCCCAAAAAGGCCTTTGCTGGCACCGATGATGGTGTGAGAGCGCGTAGAAGACCTAAGACGTGCTGGGAGGACAGAAGTTGCTCGGTGTGCGGGATTGGAAACAACGATGTGAAGAGCGAGGCGATTGGAGGCGACGACTTTCGAAGGCCATATCCCTGCAGAGAAGCCATGGGTAATAATCGAAACGATCGACAGGCTTAGGCCTATTACCAAAGTAAGGTGTATAGCACAATAGCCCGTTTCAATCTAATGTAATTTACTCTTTAAGTGGAGCCTAAAATATATTTAAATTCTGATGTTTGATGCATTGCTTAAAACTAATCTTAATCTTCGATACAAGGGTATTCTTGAAGAAAGGATGATTAGGGCTGGAAAAGAGGAGAAAGACAATTGATTAGGAGGTCCCAGTATACGTTCCGCTTTATTTTTTAGGTTCCACAACTGTTGATTGTAGGCTGTTTCCCATTCCTATTTTCCAGGAAAAAGAGGGAAACCTCGAATTTATAGTTTCCGTATTTTTAACGTTTACTTTAAGGCTATGTTTGTCTGTGTCTGTCTAATGTATATATAAAAAAAATTTCCCACCCACAGGACATGATGAACATCATGGGAAACTTGGCCTTTCGAAATATCGGCAAAATCGACTGGGAACCCTATATGCCGGTTATGTTTGCACGTATCTTGCGCTGGATCGATCTTCCCGTCAGCTATAAACATTTGAAAGTGTCCCGTAATAACAATATGAATATGGCCAGTGTTGCAAGTAATTCCATCTAATGTCAATTAATCGCAATCTTTGTATGAAACTAATTTAAATTTTCCAATTTCGCCTCAAATAGAATGGATTGTTGCTGTACTGGGACCAAAAACATCCGGTCTAAAATATTTACGAAATTTCATTGGCGCCATTGAGTCGTACTTGCATCCGGCCAATTTAGGTAAATGGACCAAGGTGTTGGGTCAAATTCTAGTCGGCTTGTCAGAGAGCTTTTCGAAGCGTCTGGAATTTGAACGATTTCGAAATATTGGATGGAGGGATCCTGTGCCAGGTGAGGTGGAAGTCTGAATAATGGTTTAGAAAAAGGGATTTGCTAATAATTGTTCTTCCTTGTTGCAGATGACTATAAACTGACCGAGGAGTGTATCACAGAATTTGTGGAAAGCCTAAAGTCGGCCGCCTTTCAGACGATGTATTCGCGTGTGGATGGAAACGATGTTTATAAATTATTCAAATATCTATCAAGTCTGCGACCGGAATTGATAATACCGGGCGTGATTGAACGGGTCTATGCCAATTTGGAAGCCGTCACCGAGCCGCATCGACTCACCGCATCGTTACAATGTCTGGTAGGCATTTCACGTTCCTTGATCTGTGGCCAAAATGGCTATACGGCGGGACGCACTCACGTCATTCCCGTCTTGTATGCCGTTTTGCCGGGCATCGACCCGAATGATTTGCGAAAGGCACTTTTAACAATGAATTTTTACGGTGCATTTGCATTTCAAATTCCTCTAATTGATTGTTCCAAGGCCAGTCAGTATCACGAATTGACCGACGAGGAGTCGCTCATTTGCGAACAAACGGCCGATTTGGAAGATTTCGTGATGCAGTTTTTCGATCGATTGTTCGTTATGATTAAATTTAGCACGCAGGAAAGTATTCGAATGGAACAATCGAATACGGACAGTAATAAATCGAAATATGACATGATTGTCGAAAATTCAATATCGAATGCCCTGCAAGTGATTCTCGGGCAAAGTTCGGAACCAATATTGATTGCTTCGGCGAAGAAAATCAACGATTTTGTACAGTCGAATTTATTGGAGCCTCACGTGGCCGCTCCACTTCTCGGCACGTTAGTCACGTGTGTGGGAGTGATGGCCGGACCGCATATTTTTAAGACGCTTGTGCCTTATTTAACGGATCGTCTGAACACGTACATACAGGAACATGACGATGTCGCCGAAATGGAGAAACAGTCGGACGATTTTCTCTACTATCTGACGGTTTTCTACTATTTATTCAAAAGTGATCCCCGCGAGGCGATTAAATATTTGGACGATTGTCTGCTGCCGGTCATTGATGCCACGATCAAGTTTAAATGCAAGATGACGGCCAAACTGGTGAACAACATGATTTTGAATATTCTGTACAGACTCTCGGCCGATCAGATTGGCGACATAAAAAGTATCGATTATTCGATTCCGCTGAGTGAACTGTTGCCCGTTCGCTGTTGGGGCAAGCGAATGAGTTTCAAGGAGAAATTGGATTGGTTCATTCCCGGCGAGAGAGAGCGCGCGGCCTCCGAGAAGATCATTCATCGATATTTGCCCAACATTTTGGAGACACTTGAGAAGCATATTCGCGATGAAATTACGCTGGATCGCGAGCAAATTTTGAAGCAATGCAATTTGGTGTTGTCGCTGTTGAGCTTCACGTATTTCATTCCGAATTGGGATGAGCCGCATTTAAGTGTGACCGAGACGGTCGTGGATCAGTTGCCCTTTAAAATTAAGCTTGGCTTTGAGGATTTACGTATTACTATGCCCGATGGTGGTAGCATACGATTAGCTGTGATTAATACTATAGAACGGTTACAGGAGAAGATATTGGCAACGTCGGATGATGATATTAAATCGTTGAAGGCTATCATTTCGATATGGGAACGTGTTCATATGCGTAAAGCTTATATCAATAGGTTCGAGACCGAAATGAAGTCGTACAAGCATCTGAAACAGTTCCAGGAATTTCGATTGTGTAAACACATACGGGACATGAAAGGAGTTGTGGCGCGACGGGTGTTAATTCAGCAGACGTGTCGAGACGAACAATCGCTGCCCCACTACACGCAGACACATCAGAAAATTCTGAGAAATTTAATAAAACTCGCCACGTCTCATTACAGTGCAGTTCGTTCGCTGGCTCAGGTTAAGCTTTTTTACATACTGGATTGCTATGCGTTTTCGTATCGCGCAATTCTGGACGATATTGTCCACTATCTGCAGCAGGACTCGAACGAGAATCATGAAGCATTCAAGGGTGGCCTTTATATGTTGCTGTCGGGCCGAACCAAGATGGTGGTGAAACGCGACTGGCTTTGTGTTGAAAAGCTGTGGCCAAATTTGCTAAAATCCACGCCGTCGGAGAAACCGTCGATTGTGCATTTGCTCGATGCAGTAATTTTCTCCATATCTGAAGAGTTTATAACGTTAGCTATAGAAATGCATGTTCCTGATAAGATTGTTGAGCTGGGGCTCAAGTTGTTGAACGGCAATGAGTCGTTAAAGGCGACTTGCACAACCCACGAGGACATTGAACGCGGCAAAGAGCTGCTGGACGCAAAGAACAAAGAGAACGTGGCACGATACAATCGCATCATCGAAAGCATTATATCGATTGCACAGAACAATTCCTTGCATTGGCGTTACCATCTGCTGGCGGCAACGATGATTCACATCCTTGTCCATCCTATGCAAAAGTATCCGCTTAGTGTTGCCAGCCATTTTGTTCCGAATCTAGTGCATGATTCTATAAAGGAGCGCAAATGTGCGTTGCGAATAGTGAATTCAATTTTAGCCCAACAAAAACGCAAACATGCCAAGATGAAAGCCGATCCGTTTGAAATAGCTGGCGTGCCGAGACCCGAGGGTAAACTACCATTTGGTATTAGACCGGACAACCGATGGTTGCAATACGACAAGGACACATTGCCCAAATGCAAAGAGGACTGGGATCAAATGCGCTATATTCATAAGGCCGAGGGATTTTTCGGATGGTCAACGGACTTTTGGCTGTACGCTCCGTCCGATCAGCAACCGAAATTGGATAGGACACGTGACGAATTGAATGACATTGAAAAAGTGGTGTATGACTTTTTCTCCAACAACGAGTCGGTGGATAAGTTTATTACGTTGTGGTCGTTGGAAGAGCAAAAGGGTCGCGAGAAATTCAAACAGTCACGGTTTAGTTTAATGAAGGTAAGGTAGTGTCCGTTAGGGTAGGGGGTTGTTTCAAAACATGAGTAATAAACACCGTTTTCTTCCCCTTCCAGTACTTATTCCGCTGTTTCGGAGACATATTCTATCCGAATTTCCATCCGCACATCGAGCGGCTAATTAAAGAGAACAAATTGGAGAGCAATCATCGATGTGCCGCTGAAATGCTTAGCGGAATAATACGCGGCATGAAACATTGGCCCTACGATAAAACGGCGGCAATGTTTGAGAAGATCACGCCACTCATTCGTCTCGCACTGGACAATATCACCGTTGAGACGGACGATTTCTGGGGAACGTGTTTTGCCACAGCTTCCGAACATATTGATCCGCGACGACAATACTGGCTGCACGAAGTGCTGGTGGAGGATCCAATGCGTGAGAGTACCAGTTTTGTAGATTGTTGTCGGATATTTTGCCTACAGGGACCATTCAATCAGCATGTCTGGCGAATGGATAGCTATGGACATCGGCTTTTAGGTAAGGTTTGCTTGCAGAATGGTGCGCAAATGGTGACAATGTTGCGTTCTGGATTTTAAACGTTTCATAAACTTTGCAATTTCCCCTTTAGCGATTTACATGGATCTGCATTGCGGAATACTCGCAACGTTTATGAAACATTTAATATTCAGAACGCATGCAATGGCTGTGTTCCAGCGAACAAATCAGGATTTGACATTTCTCGATTTCTCCCACATATACTTTCCCCTCCGGTAAAATTCGTGCAGACAATTGTCAATTTTCGGATCTGAATATGTTCGTTGGCAGGAACGCAGCCAATGGTCGTATTCCGACGAGTGACAGTGTGACAGAGATATAAATAGTTGGGCATCCGTGAGTGAGTGTTTGTGTGTGTGTGTGTGAGAGAGAGAGAGAGAGTCGCATCTGGTCCCGATTCTTGTGGATCTTTAGAAAGAACATTGATCGGAAAAGCAGGTCTAATTTATTTCGACAGATTATCTTTCGAAGCAAATACATCTCTATACTATGAGAGAGAGAATTGAAAGAAACCTGCCTCGTTGTTTCTTTCTGTTTAGTACAATTAGTAACAGACAGTGAAGACCAGTTCTCAGTTGTTCCTATGGCAGCCGGTTCTTCGCACTGGAACGTCCCGTTTCAATACGGCCAAGAGCTGCCACAAATCCCTTCAATGGAAGAAGGAAGATATATGTGACTATCGTTTTTGTTTCGGAAATTGGGAGCAAAATATCACGGCGCAAATGCTCTCAATTCTCCACCATCGCACCGGAATTGAGCTTAACCCTGGTCTCCCGATCTGGATCTGCTCCGTTTGCAATAAGACATTGCACGCTAACGCCACTTCAGTAAAATGCACATGTTGCAACAACTGGCGCCACCTAAGGAATTGCTCTAGGCTGAATCACCATAGGCAATGGAATCCCCCATTCACAGCGAGCCAATGTAGATATAGAGGACAACAAGCCACAACGTCTGTAACGGACGGTTTGGTGGGCATCCGAAGATGCCCGTGGGGACGGAGCCTAAGGTAGCATATTACCGTGAAGGTCGGGCCGTGCCATCTGGCGAAGAAAAAGGCCCCTCAACGAGCTAAGCAACGGCCTATGCTTGCTGTAGCTCAGTTCGGGAGATGTGGGCGGGGTTTTCACCGCTCGTTGCCCCTGTCCTTTACGTATTAACAAAAATTCATAGGCCTGGGGAAGACAACACAAACAGGGGAGGTAAAAATGAGGTATAAAAAAAATAGTCGATAAGGATGGAATGATTGGCGGACGGATCAGACGCCCACACGGTCGCACCAGGGTCCGGGAGTAATGGGACCCTCGGCCTCTGGTTTCGTACCACCAACAGATCACTACTCATCAGGTGCTGCTTCGATCTGCTTATGGGAGCAGCACTACCAGACCATAATATGGCTCATTACAGGTGGTTCATTACACGTCATCGCAAATACCTACACGTAGTGCCAGTTAGTGTGCAAACAAGTTACCAGATGTCCCCTACGACTGCAGTGAACAGCACTGCCGTCTCTAGGATTCCTTTGCAGGATAATCTTACACCTGACCACCTGTCGCCAACTATAAAACCGTCTCAATTGTGCAAATTAACTGTAGTGGGGTGCAGCGTAAAATCGTCGAGTTAACGGAATTTATGGACAAAATTCGCGTCATGATTGTAACTATACGGGAGACGTAGCTCAACACCAACTCGTCCTTCAACTCCTATGGCGGTTACAACATTGTTAGAAAGGACAGAGTGTCCAACGCTGATGGTGGATTGCTTTTCTAATCCATCACTCAGTATCTTACCATGAAATTGACATCACGATCATCGACAACATTCTGGAGGTTCAGGCCATCGCCATACAGTCGGGCAGCACTGATATTGGAATTTACATCTAGTATATTCTACCAGTATCCAGGTGTCCCTTGGGATACAACGTCAATATCACTGCTCACTGGAAAACACCGACTCCTGCTCGGTGATTTCAACGCCCATCATGAATTTTGGCACTCTAATCTGGACAACGATGCAAGAGGAGTTGATATAGCGGAGCAACTTGATACGTCGGATTTCTGCCCACTAAATAACGATATGCCCAGTCGCATTGCCGGAACCTGTTCCAGTTCGCCCGATAGGTCGATTGCCAGCGCTGGACGATTCAACGATGCTCAATGGGAACCAGTCCTGACGCTGTCATCCGATCATCTGTCAATCATCGTTAAGCTGGACAAACCAACCAACACCCACTTTGCTGATCATCGCAAATTCATTAATCGACCAGGAAGGCTTCAAAGCCTATACCAATACGGCCTTCGATGCCTTACCGGTCCCAAAGGATGTGCGTATGGCCGAACGAAATATAAGGCACATTATCAAGAAAGTGGCTGCTAAATTCATCCCAGCCAGCCGCATACCCATAATTCGGCCAAACTTGTCTACATTAGCAGCTAGATTGGCAGATGAGAGAGATCGTATTCGCAGCACTAATTCTGATGATCGCAGAATCAAGCAACTAAATCTTGATATATGAACAAGTGACAGAGCATAGGAGAAGGAAGTGGAATTCTCACCTTGACAGCTGCAACCTGACAGCGCGCCAAACTTTGCTTACGCCGCGGTGTAAGCAGGTTTGGTCAACTGTTAGGGTCCTCACAAATCCTACCAAACAAAAAGGGTAGCACGGCTTCCGAAAGATGCACAGCTCCATGTGGCCCAGTTGACGTTCGACGGCATTAACTGGTTTCGGAGAATGCAGTTGCCAGCATGCACCTCCTGCACATCCATGGCCACGAACGTCGTCGTGGACGGGATTCGAACCCGAAACGCCGGTAATCAAACATGAGACTGATGCCTCAACACACTGCGCTACCCGGTCGCCCCATTGCGCTATTGGAAAATCGTTTTGAGGTAGTTGCTTTTCTCCACCTGGACTTAGAGGAGAACAACAATACCGAAATTAATGAAATTGTATGACACACGCATGTAGCAGAGCTCTGCAATTGCTACTACAACAACAACGACACCTGTTGTCAGTCTGCTCTCGGGACTAATATTTAGATGCTCTGGCATCATTCGGGTTCAGATATAATGATTTTCATTTCTTGTCACACTGGTCGAAATTTCAAACATGTTGACACTTGTAACATTTTTCCTAATTTTTTTTTTTGCAGAATATTTGAAACCATTCCTTAATCACCCGTTCCAAAACGTTCGGATACGTCTCGGCAGTATACTCATCAATATTTTCGAAGCGGATCTACAATTCAGTGGTGGCAATCCGCCAGAATGTCCGCGTGTTCATGATATGTTAAAAGAAGTGATAAGTAAAATGGAACCGCTCTACTATGACATGCCATCGAAAATATGTGGTGTGGGGGAAGGTTTGTTAAAATGGATTGCAGTGGAGAGCTAACCGTGTACTGAATTTGTCTTCTTTATTTAGGTGCTGGTGAACCGTTAGATGCCATCGGCATGGAGCAGAAGAAATATGAGGAGGCCGTGCGCTTGTTCAAGACAAGTATGTATCCTGCGAGCGGATTTTTTTTCTCTTTTATTAGTATATATTGTATAAACCAACTCATATTCTTCTCACCCCTCCCAGTATGTCAATGGATAATTGGTGTGATATCGCGCAGTACGAACGGCAATGAAATACCCTATTTCGATCTGCTGCCATTTGTTTGCCGGCTCGAGAGTTGTGAACAGGATTCGGAATTGGCCGAAACATCCACCACCCTATTGGCCATGATTTCGCAAGCCCTCACATTACCCGATCGTATGGAATACGCTCTCAACAGAATCAACGATATATCAAAATCAACATCGTGGGGTGCACGGCTGGCCGTCATAGATGCATTACAAGTTTTAGTATTTCACAATATGGCAATTATTCTGAGTCGCTCGGAATGGGTGGACCACGTACAAGATATCGTGCTGCGACTGTTGGAGGACACCAGTCTGGAAGTTCGTGAAAAAGCTGCTCAAGTACTGGGCGGCTTATTGCACTGTTCCTTCTTGCCCGCCACCGATAAACTGTTAGAACAATTCAAGAAAAAGTGTAGGACGAAGGTGGTTCGTACGACACTGACTAGACGAGCTGTGGCCTGTGGTCCGTCCGAGCCGGTGCGAAATGGTCGGGCGGGCGGTTCGGATTGTGTCGAGTCCGATGCGATACGTGTACGACATACAGGCGTTTTAGGACTGTGCGCTTTCATTTCTGCATATCCGTATGATGTTCCCGATTTTGTGCCGGATGTGTTTGAACATCTTGGCGCGCATTTGAATGATCCGCAACCCATTCCCGTGAGTATTCTTTCTTCTTGCACTGTGTTTTGTCTCCTCCATAACTAATTTGTATTTTTTCCTGTTCTTACAGTCGACTATTCGTAAAACCGTTGGCGATTTTAAACGTACGCACCACGACAATTGGGCGATACATCAATTGAAATTCACCGAAGATCAATTGGCCGTACTAAGTGACCTAACTATTCCGCCATCGTATTATTCGTAATTCGATTCGCTTTTGTGGTTAATGATAATGTTACACTTTGTTCTGGACATTTCTTTTTGTTATTTTGTTAATTGCATACGATATTTAGATAAATGTAACTTGATGGGATTATTACATTACTGGTCCTCAGCCGTTATTATGCAATATTTATATACTGGTTGATTTTTTTAACCGTCATCTTTATATTTAATTTCGATTTATTCAGTGCGTTGTACATTTCGTTTTTTTGCAAGAGACACAGCAAGAGAGAGTGAGAGACTTTTTTCCTTTAAGTCTCTTTGGTATTTTGTAGTTCATACATATATTTTTACATGACCCAGGAAACGGTTTTCGTTTTATATTTTTCGTTGAGCAACTATTTAGGTAAAACTTAGATGAAAAGGGGCAGAATTTAATCTTTTTTTAATGAATGTAAAGACAATCGTTGTAATCATGTGGAAAGGATGTGCTGTTAATATATGTATTATTAATGCAATGAAGGTTTATATAAAAAAGAAATTGAGTTTTATTATTTGCTTGGGATACTATGGTGTTAAGTTTGCTGCTTTTTTGGGGGTTTTGGCTTGCTTGTCATGGTTCATTTCTCTGGAGACCGATTTTATAAATGTATGTTGCCTGATGACAGTTATCATCTGACATTTTCTTGAACGACAACTTTGTTTTATTGCGAATTTACGACCAAATTGGCGATTCCCCATGATGGTGTTCCTACGGCATCCGGTTCTTCTCACCGGAGCGACTCGTTTTTCAAAGGCCAAGAGCTGTCGATGCAAGAAGAGAAATGCGTGCATCTTGTACATTACAAGCCTGGTTTTTATACGTTTTGGGAGCAACACACAAGGCCGGCCAAAGTCTAACTTAAACGTGCCATACACGCAGCGATCGATCGGCCGATCCGTCGCCCGATATCGATATCAGCCTGTGTATGCGCTTATCGTTGACGATTTTTTAACAGTTCCATATCATTTTGATCCGCTGATATTTTGTGGCGATGCATCGGCTGATCGATCGGGCGACGGATCGCTCCGTGTATGTGGGGTATTAAAGAGCAGGCAAGTACATTTTGGAGCCCCCCTCACATTTTTTCCAAACATTTTTTTTATGTACAATAGAATGATGATTCGCTTCAGATATCAGGTGTGTTTTTTTTTTGTACGGACAGAGCAGAGCAGGTTAAGCGACGAAAAAACGATCCAGAGCAATTTAACAGGGTAAGTTTTTGTCTTTTCTAAGGGAGTGTGTCTTGGTTTAGTTAGAATTCAAATGTCAACTCAAATTTCAAGAGAAAACTTAAATCCTTAGTACATATACAATCGGACAAATTTCCTTTAGGCAGCAAAATTATTTTGTATGTTTACTTTTCCATATAATTACACAAAACGAACATTTTATTGGCAGGAAATGAACTTAATGTGCTTCCCAAACTGTAAACTGTTCTAAAATTTCGACACCTGTGACGCCTGTATTTCAAATGTGGAACAATTTAACGGAGTACAATAGAAATCCTGCACTAACGTTCTATCGAAAGCAATTCAGATCAAATTGTTAGTGTAATTGTGTGGTCTTAACCTGCTCTGCTCTATATGGATCTTGAAAAAAACGCGCTTAATATTACACTAATTTGATTTGAGCTGCTCTGGATAAAACGTCAGTGCAAGAATGCTACTCCAATAAGTAGTCTGCGTTTTGAAATGCAGGCGGCACAGGTGTCGAAATTTTCGAACAATTCACAGTTTGGGAAGCATATAAAGTTTATTTCCTATCAATAAAATGCTCGTTTTGTGTAATTATTTGGAATAGTAAACATACAAAATAAGTTTGCTGCCTTAAGAAAATTTGTCCTAAGGATCGACTGGTATAGGCAGGTGGGGTGTCCTGAGAAAGGTAGTGTACAATACATTCCATTTTTGGCATTTTCTTTAAATTTTAAGAAAGGGGAACAGTGAGGGAGGAGAAAATATGAGACCATAATTCGTCCCACCCCCTTGCATTTCGAGACCATTACACTTAGCAATATGAAAACTTACGGAAAAGTGGCTTCCGAATAGCACAGAAAATGGAAAATAATGGAATTTGGATATGCTCTAAAATATGTTAATAATAGTGATGGGCATAATGACTCTTTTCACTGTGCCGCCACATAAGCTCTGACTCTTTCCAATGAGTCGTTCAAAAAGAGTCATCCAAAGTGTCAGGAACTTGGTTTATATGAGGGTCACTATTTATATTCTGCGCCTAACAATAAAAAACAGTAATTTTTTTTCGGAAGTAATTGTTTTTCAAAGTGTTCTCAATGAAGATCAAAACACTTTTTGATGCGCTTGAACCAATTTTTCCACTTGCATTGAGGTAGCTCCAAAACTTGGGAGCAACACCCAAGGCCGACCAAAGTCTAACTTAAACGTGCCATACATGCAGCGATCGATCGGCCGATCCGTCGCCCGATATCGATATCAGCCTGTGTATGCGCTTATCGTTAACGATTTTTTAACAGTTCCATATCAATTTTATCAGCTGATATTTTGTGGCGATGCATCGGCCGATCGATCGGGCGACGGATCGCTCCGTGTATGTGGTGTATTAGAAAGCATGCATTTCCCTTTAGCGACCTAGATTGAACGCAGCGAAAGCAGATCTGTCTATGGTTGTTGTTGCCGCTGCCGCTGCTGCTGTTTTCTGCGTTCAATCTGGTTTGGGCATAACATATTTTAAGGCTACCTTAAATAGTAATGTACTGTAAAAAATAGTTAAAATGGAAGTAAAAGCCTGAAAATATTTGGCGCCCGTTGCGATTTTATCCGGTCAATCAAGCCGAAATGGACAATGGGTGGGTAACGTTGCATTTAATTAGGCAGGAAATTACTCAACTCCCCCAATGAAACCCTGTTCAATTACACAGTTGGACAGACAGCAGAACCGGGCCGGCTTGGTTAACTCTTTCATTTTTTTAATAGCAGAATTGGTCCAGCTTCCATAAATCTAAACTAATCTTGGAATTTGAGATACTGTAAAGGATTACATTAGTTTTTGGTACAGTATTTCAAAGGTTGCGTTGAGCTTTTCACTACCCCAACTCAATCCAATTGGACTTATCATATTATCCATGAAAATTTCCATTTAATCGTACAAATCCTAGTACTTCTTGTATGAAAGCTCAGATGTCTTTCAAGCCCGTTCAACACAGTCCTACGTCCATACAATCACTTTGACACATTTCAATTGATTTTAAAGCCTTTCATTCTCCACTGACATCTGTAAAATGTCGCCTGAATCCCAACCAGGATTTAAGCCTTAATAAAAATTACCTTTCTACGATTCCGAACCAATTTTCCGATTAGCGATAAAAATAAGAAATTTTCTTTTCTCAATCATGTCTTCGACATAGGATCTCATGGACTACGTTTATGTATCCATACGAACGAGTATATATCATCATCCACATCATCATCGTTGTCGTATTGCCATTGCTGTTACCTCTCGGGAGCTTCAGAAGCAAAGGATATCATAGATGTGCAGAATCGATTCTATATCCTCTTAAATTTGACAAAAATCGTAACTATTTTCCCCGGCAAAGTAATCCTTTTAAAATCCTCTCAAATCGATTTCGTCTTTGAGCTCATTCTACGTACGTACGTATGTACTATATGGACAACGAAGAAAGTAACGTCAGATGGGACTGATGGACGCGAATAAGTGAACGCCACCCGGGGGAAAAACAGGACCAAAAGTAAGAAATGAACCTATCGTTTGTAGGGTTTCGATAGATTATCCGTTTTGAGTATCACAGTAGACGAATAGATGATGTCCATGTCTACAGGGAAAAAAAAATTTGTTGTTGTTGAGACGCGAAGTGGTGTTCGGGCTGGGGTAGGAGAAAGCAAGGAATGGACAGATATCGATATACAGGTGCTAAAATTGACGGTTCCATATCCTTCAATCTACTTAATTCAAATCGATACACGGTGCAAGATGACAAGCAACCACACAATGTGCAAAAGGTGCGAATCATATGTATTGGGCGGGCATCCGAAGATGTCCGTGAGGATGGAGCCTAAGTTAGCATGGTAGGTAGGTAGGTTTAGGGGTTGCCTCGAGTTAACCACAGTACACATAGACCACTCATGGTCCGTTGTGATACCACCAAGATTCTGTTACCTAAAAGACTTAAACCGAAGTGTCCAGCCCAGCCAGTCGACGCTGGCAATAAACCGATTAATTTGAAACGCATTAACTCTTATGAGGCCCTCTGGAAAAAGGAGAGTCCCAAAACCCTTCTCCTCCTATAAGCCAAGGCTGGACAGTAACAAAGAAGGCGAGCAACACTCTCTTCCTCATCCACACCATGACAACTTCTGCAGTTGTCGTGATGAGGAGGTCAAAGCCTCCTCGCATGCTCGCCGATAGGACAGTGCCCCGTGATGACCCCCACCACCCTGCCAATATGTTTCCTGTTTAAAGAGAGGAGTTAGGCAGAGCGATTTGGATCTATCAGTGGATCCGATTGCCTCTTGACGGGCCAGCTCATCAGCCTTGCAATTGTTTGTGAAACCACTGTAGCCCGGAATCCAACAGACAGTAATATCGAAGAAGCTGCTCATTTCCATGAGTGGCGAGCCAACCGTTTTTGATGTAGAACTAACCGATTCAAGCGACCGTATCAACAAGCCTCCCCAGCCAGGACAGAGCTTCCGCGATTGCTGAAATCTCCGCCTGGAAGACGCTGCAGTAGTCGGGAAGATGGACCGATACGTTAATTTTTAGTCCCTCCGAATAAATGCCCGCACCGACTCCTCCATCGGTCTTGGAGCCATCTGTGTAGATGGGCAAGGAGTCAGGTGTAATAGGGGTGCTGGCCGTCCATTGATCTCTAGAGGGAATCAGGCTGATGTGGTTGCTGCCAAAGGTAACTTTAGGAAGGGTATAGTCGGTTACTGCTGGAAGGTCCAGACTACCCAGAATAGCGGAGTGTCCGCTCCTCACCGCGCACCACTGTCCACTCGGCTACTTGTCGCCACATCTTTCTTCTATTATTATTAGTTCCTTTTTTAAATGTGCATGATACCATTCCACTCCAATTCCTTGTCCTCCTCTTATCCAGCACACTTAATTAAAATTAAACCGATTGCGGAAACGATTTGCAAAGTATGACAGGATACTACCCCGACTCTTTCTTCCAAGATGTAGGGCGACTGACATCTTAAATTCTAAATTATATCATTAACGAAAGTAGTCAGCATTGCAGCTAATTTGCATACGAACGACGCTTTAATCCAATTAGTGAGCTGGCTGGCAAGTTTATTTATAAGGAAAAACTTACCAGGGTGGAAATGAAGCTCTTCTGTTGTCTCTGGCTGCGGTAATTCGTCCTGATTGGGTCTGCCAATTTATTAAAAGTGCATATCGTTAGCGTAAGTAACTAGGAAGATGATTATGTTGTGAGTGTATGTTCTCCTCAGGATGATGACTCGAGGTACTTTAGACTACTTAACACCTTGAATCAGTGATAGATCAATTCGCAGAGCTTCGATCTATCAAGCAAGAGGTGGCGTGTTCACTCCATGTTCCCCGAGTATGTTCGGGTTGTTGTTTTTCTTGCCACTAAACTGAGCTGAGAACGAGCACATTGATGTCATAAAATAAATAAATAAGTAACTGGCGCAACAGTCCAATTTGAACCACGGCCTCGAGATGAGTTAGCATCATCTCATTTTCTAGATCGTGACGGTTTTTGTGCAGAGGTATGTGATCAGTAACACGCTCAACCGAGTTATTTACCCCATAATGGGTACTCATTTAACAGCTGAGTGGGCTCATAGTCCGACACGTAAATCCCCGGAATCGAACCGGGGCCCAGTGCGTTGAAGGCGAACGTGCTAACCGTTGCGCCATCCGGACTACTGTCATAAAAGGTAATGGATTAAAGGAGGGATGAGCGTCATGCTGACTGACCATTGATTTCCCAGTTTCCAACATATCGAGAGAGGTCCTTGAAATCATATGATCGATCTAAGATTTCGGAGTCCTTTTTAAATTTTCTTTCAGGCTAGGTTCAAATATTATTTAATAAATTCACGCTTTTGCATGGAACCCTCCGAAGTCTCCTGAACGTTGCCTACTGGGACTAAACTCTAAAAAGTAGAGCACTTTTCTCCCCGGAGACAGGCTGCCAACTTTCCATGTATACGAATAGAGGTCTACAATCGAGTACAGCGGGAAACTTTTTTTTCCTGTAATGGAAAAACTTACTCCTGCGAGTTGGTGTTAAGACAAAACGCTTTTAGGGTGACATAATGTTAAGCCAACGAAACGGAATGGTTCGACTACACTCGAAAGAATGTAAAGAAAGCCAAAGGATGCGATGATGATGATGGCAAAGATGAAAATGGGGGCGTACGGTGTCAGTTTCATGTTCCTTAATGGAAAAGAACAACTTCATCGTATGATGAGACGCTCGGGGACATTTAAGGACGCCAAGGCCAGTATGCCAGGCAACAATGATTCTGAAACTATTCCTTGAGATTGCAGTTTCAACAAGATGGAAAACAACAGCAAAAGGGCGCTATGTCTCGTCGTAGCTCTCATGCTGTGCTTCTGTCGAAGAAAAACGCGGACGAATGGTACGACCGACAATGCGACGCGAAGAAAACAATGTCCCCAGGCATCAGCATTCAGGATATCACTTTTAATGTGTTTTGCCAGATCGTCTGGCATGTTTGCATAATACAATGTTTGTCTGGTTCCGTCTATTTCTTCGGGCTTTCCTCGGTACCACCATGCCTACAAACGTGGAATTTTAATTGAATTAGCCAAGGATAAAAACATGAATCCCCGCCCTACTCATGTTGAATACAATTTGAAGGAATTGATGCAGACAAATGTATGGAAAGGAATAGTCGTTGTTTGTGGTTCTAATTGTATTACACAAGTATGTTTGGCTAATTTGTCATGAGACTTTCAATTGGGTAAAAGTTTTAGATCCCTTTTTGCCTTCATTTAAAAAGATGGACGGTTGCTTGTTCATAAAATTGACTATGGAAAACTGAAGCTGCATTTTTGTCAGCTTGCGGCCTTCTGATCGACCTTGATCAAGAAGACACCTGAGATGTTACGTTAAGTTAGGTGGAGTGGCAGCTTAACGGCTCGGCATATTTCAGGAACTCATTCCGTGCCGTAGCTAGCCCTTACCCGAAGATCGTTGTTAAGCTGGAAGGAACCCGACTCATTGGCGAAGCTCAAGAGGCTTCTCCAACTGAGCCCTGCAACAAGGTCGTTGAAGAAATAAGCTCCTAGGTACTTTAATCTTCTTCTAGCGAGTGCAGGAAGAAGGTGCTTTTGAGTTTCTTTCGTGTTTGGTATCTGGCAATTTCTGCAGTCATCATTAGTTATTAGCTTTAGTCTGTAGGCGTGTTCCCCTGTCAATAAGTGGCCCATTAATATGCCCACTAATAGTGTACATTGAGTTCTGGGTAGTCCTAGGAGGCATTTGGTTTTTACTTTGGTCATAAGAGCTTCAAAATACTTTCGTTCTTCTGGAGTCGTTTGTTAACTCGCTTAGCACACTCCGCTATGGGCGAAACCCACAGGAGCTCCACGGTCCTAGCTGATCCCAGTGCTTGAAAAGCTGTTTGGCAGTTATGTACTGTCTTCTAGGTGATATTAACCATAGCGCCTTTAGTGCTGCTTGACTATCGGAATGTATAACGATTCTACCCTTTTTCGGGGTGATAATATCACCTCGGCTGTATTTTGGATCGCAAGCACCTCCGTCTGGAAAATGCTACACTCATTCGGCAGTCTGATAGGTTGCATGGAAGTTTCGACGAATAGATTGCTGCACCAACTCCGGCTACCATTTTGGCGCCACACGTGTAGAGGTTCAGCGGCTACCGGGATCAGTTCCCTACCGGGTATATTGACTCCGAAGTTTATATTGAAACCTATTTGTGGTTTCATATAGTCAGTATTATTAGATGCCAAACTAATACTGTGTGTAATGAACCATATTCTGTTCTGGTAGCGCTGCTTCCACCGGCAGATCGAAGGTAGCATCTGATGAGTAGAGTAGTGATCTGTCGGTGGTACGAAACCAGAGACCGAATGTCTTATTATACCCAGACCCGATGCGAGTGCGAGGGCATCTGTTCCGTCTGACAATCATTCCATCCTTATCGCCCCATTTTTTTTATTGTTGCCCATTTTTGCCTCCCATGTTTGGGTTGTCTACCCCAGGCCTATGAATTATTATTAATACGTAAAGGGCAGGGGCAATGAGCGGTGAAAAACCCGCCCAAGTCTCCTGAGCTGAGCTACAGAAAGCATAGGCCACTGCTTAGCTCACTGAGGAGCCTATTTCTTTGCCAGATGACACTGCCCGACCTTCTTGGTTAACTATGCAGCCTTAGGCTCCGTCCCTTCAGGCATCTCCAGATGCTCGCCAAGCCTTCCATTATATGCGGTGCTCATATGGCCTTTCGTTGAAATGCCCTGCCTCTCAGAGCGTTACGCCACATTTAGCAGCCTCATTCCTCGGATGTAGGTCAATCGGAGGCTTTAGAAGGGTATTCAGAGAGAGTGAAGATACTGTTCTTAAGGCACCAGTGATCCCCAAGCAACATAGTCTCCGTATCCTCTCCATTTTCTGTATGTTGCTTTTTGTGTTGAGTGCTGTCCACCAGATCACAGCTCCGTACGTTAGTATCGTATCGTGCGTATATCCAGTGAGTGATTCCTGGTTTGAGGCCCCACCTTTTACCAAGTAAGCTTTTGCAGGTGTAAAAGGCGATGTTTGCCTTCCTGATTCGTTCCTCGGCGTTACGACCCCAGTAAAGTCTACTATCCAGGTTCATTTCCAAGTACTTTGCATGGGTTGACAAAGCTTACTCGGTGTCGCCCATCTTTGACAGGATAAATTCCTGAATTCTGGTTCTTCTTGTGAAGAGGACCAGTTCAGTCTTTTGAGGATTTGCACTTACGAGGGTAAGGAGAAAAGTCCTCGGCCTGACAATGAAAGACTGCAATTTTCAGGTTAAAAATAATTTTATTTTTCTACATAATCTTCCTTGACTTCAACACACTTGGTCCAGCGTTTCCGTAAAATCAGTATTCCTTCCCGGAATTATTGAGAGAGAGTTTGGAAGGCTGTGAAAATATTCATCTACGGCCCTCTCAACTTCTGCGATGGATAAAATCACGCTTCCCAGAAACAAATTTCTTCAAGTTTGGGAACAGTTGGAAGACTGAGGATCAGGGTGCCAAATCAAGAGGATAGGGGGGATGGTCGAGCAAATCGTACCCTAAATCCCGCAGTTTTACCATCGCCAACGCACACTTGTGTACAGGTGCGAATTTTGGCATCTCGCGATTTTTGGCATCCAGCTGGTCAAGAAGTTTGGAGTAATATTCGCCTGTTATTGTTCTGCCTTTTTCAAGGTAATCAATTAACAGGATCCCTTTCGCATCCCAAAACACGCTGGCCATGACCTTTCTGGCAGATGCGATCGACTTCGCTTTCTCTAGCGCTGAACCACCGGCTTCCACTCACTGTTTCGACTGCTGTTTCGTTTCTGGCGTCTAGTGATGGACCCAAGTCTCATCCATGGTGACAAATCGCCGCACAAAGTCGGTCGGATCCCGATTGAATCGGTGCAAAAATTGCTGCACAATAGTTTGCGCATTTGCTTTTGATCGGCATTCAGCAAATGCGGCACTCATCGTGCGCAGAGCATTTGCATCTTTAATTCTTTGTGCAAGATTTTTCGCACCCTTTCTTCCGATATCCCCACAGCCTCAGCAATATCACTCACTTTCATTCGCCTATCGTCCAACACGATATCATGCACTTTTTCGATGGTTTCCGGTGTGGTTGCGGTTTTTGGCCATGCGTCACGTGGGTCATCTACGAGGGACGTCTTCGGTTAAGTAGTCAGCGTTTTGAAATGCAGGCGGCGAGGTGTCGAAGTTTACGGGTAGTTACATTTTGGAAGGCACATAGAGATCATCAATAAAATGTTCGTTTTGTGTAATTATATGTATGGAATAGTAAACATACAAAATAATTTCGCTGCATAAAGGAAATCTGTCCGATTGTATATGTACTAAGGATTTCAGTTTTCTCTTGAAATTTGAGCTGACATTTGAATTCTAACTAAACCAAGACACACTCCCAGCAAATAAATGCCCCGTTTTCGTGTTCGCTACAATAATTTGCTCTCGATCGTTTTTTTGCCGCTTAACCTGCCTGCTCTACTCTGCTCTGTACGAAAAAAATGCACCCATTGCTGCTCTCTTCTTTTAAAGATAATTGAGCAAATATTGAATCCCTCGATGAGTGCTTCAATTAAAAATGGAAAGAAGTCATCAGTGAATTAGCTGATGAGTTTATCAACGACTCTCATCAAGCATTTCATCAGTTACGGCCTGATGAATTCGCTTATGAAGCTCATGTACAAGGTCGTAGGTGGTCATGTATGGTTTCACCAAGTGCAAGCAATTCAACACTGGTATATACGCGAAAAAGTTGGCAAGGCACGTCTAAAAAACAATTAAAACAAGCTTGCCGAAGTTATCATACCTTCGTTATGACTTACGGTGCATTTACCACTTTGAAATTAGTAGTAAAACTTGTTCCGATTTCCTGTTACTATGAGAGGTATATGAAATGCTGGGCCGATTTCAACCAAATTTTAGAAGCCAGTCAATATGATTGAATCATATGAAGTTTGGTAAAAATATCTTCAGAAATAAACAAGTTTTTCTAACAAAAACTGATCACCCATTCCCAAACAAAAATAAGAACATAAGATTGATTGACTTCATTCATGACCAACGCATAAATGAACGTGTCTTCAGCACCTCATGGAGGTCTTCATTACACCACCCTCTCAAATAACCTTCATCATCTCTAGCGTGCCATGCTTTCAAGTTCATTTCAACTAGATGATTGCCACACATATGTGTGATTCAATATCCAACCTTACTTACAGGAGTAAGGAGCAATTCGCCACTACATAGTAGTGGTCCTGCATCTCCCAGGGATTCCGACATATTACTTATTGCCATAAAAATGAATTCAACGTTGAAATATCCACCAGTCGTTAGCTTAACTCGTCCCCAGAGGTAGTTGGTCCTAATAGCAACAATCACTAGTGTAATGGACAGCCATATGTCCCTCCATGGAACGTACATCCTTCATATTTTTCTATGTTCTCGTACTCTTCGTATATACGAGTATGAAATTTCGCTCATGGTCTTGAATTTGAAATGAACTTTGTGTGTGATGGATTCAAAATAATTTATCATACTGAACACAGGATGCTGCCACACATGGCACTTTTCAAACATTATACTATACACACTGCCCATTGTAGAAAAAAAATGGGAGGGAACCAAATTGAAAGGAATTAAGATGTTTTAATTTGAATCTCAATCAATTGGGAGAAGAATGTGGTGAACAAGTGCACAATAATAAGGAATGGCACCCCACAGGTCCTTTTATCCTGAACATAGGATTCCGAAAGTACCCTAGTGCATTGGACTTAAGACCCCGATTCAGAAGATACCCGTATTGCACTTAATTTATATCCCCTTTTGGTCCTGACCAAAGGACTTAAAATGTCTTGAACGTACTCCAGTGCATTTGTCTCATCACCCTTATTCAGACAAAAAGCCCATATTTGCTAGATTTGGTTTCTGCTTAATTTCATGATGAACAGGGACCTTTTGCCTTGATGTGCACCTGCAGTAGCACCAAAACGTTATCAAGAATCACCCCAGGGAGCAATGTACCAAGTTTGGTTGAAATCGGACCACGGGAAATACTTTGCAGGAGCGACCTTCGGAAAGACTTAGACGAGAAACCTCTGCTTTGAAAACTTGAGAGTATTCCGTTATTTCAGTCGATAATCGGAAATACCGTCACCGGGACATGCTCAGCGTTACTTTAGAAATCTACATACCAAATTTAGTTGAGATCAGATAAAGACGAGCCAACCGACAAACGCACAGACTTACCAACTCACAGCATGCAGTGGATCAATGGTTTCATCATAATCATTGTGGCGCGACAGCCCGACGTCGGGCCTTGGCCACCTGGATCGGTAGCGCAGCGTGTTGAGGCATCAGTCTCATGTTTGACTACCGGCGTTTCGGGTTCGAATCCCGTCCACGACGACGTTTGTGGCCATGGATGTGCAGGAGGTGTATGCTGGAAACTGCATTCTCCGAAACAAGATTATGCCAACGAAACGTCAACTGGGCCACATGGAACAGTTGACGCGCTATGCCCCACAAGGGGTTAGGGCAATTGAGTAATATCTTGGCCATGTGACCGCGTCCTCCAATCTTGGAAGTCTAGTAGTTGCGCGGCGTCCGCATATACCGAGCTCTCCGTCGTCCACGCAGTCTCGCTCCGTCGACTCGTTGTCCGTTCATTACTCTCTTTGGCATGCGATCATAGTCCATGGGGAGAACCGTGAAAAAAAGTCTTATCAGCTAGCTGTATCCGTCGCTTGATTTCGTCAGTTTCGTTGGTGTCCTTTGACAAGTTGCAACCCAGATATATGAAGTCGTCCACGAATTCGATGGGTCTCCCACGTTGGTGCTCGATTGTGCTGGCGTCCTGTCCTCGATTGCATCATTATTTTAGTTTTACCCTCGTTGATACGTAGTCCAACTTCTCTTGCAGCGGTGGCGTCGAGCGTATTCAGAAGTTCTTCTGCGTCGGCCAATCTTCGGGACATGATGTCGATGTCGTCGGTGTACGCTGCTAGTTGTGAGGACTTGTCGAGTAGCGTCTCGCTATTGTCCATATATATAGGTATATGCCCCTGTAATTCTCACATCGCAGTTTATCTCCCTTTTGTGAATTGAACAGATGATGCTTCTGCGCCAATCGTCCGGAATCACCATGTCCTTCCATATTTGCAGGAGTAATTGATGTTCGGCATTAACTAGACCCGTTCCAACGATTTTTAGCAGTTCAGCTGGAATCTCTGCCGGGGGTTGTATGGGTGGACCTAGATCAACTATGCCCCAAGAGCTTTTTGTGTGAGGATGTTAGATGGTAGGTTCAGAAGCTTTCAAAATAAGAGGCCCATCATTTGCTAATGCTATCGGTGTTGCAGATGATGTCTGTAGGCCTCGTTTTTCGCGTCAAGTGAATTTTTGCATTCTTCGTCGAACCAGTCATTTCGAGCTCGCCGGGCTTTATATCCCACGCCCTTCTCTGCGACATCGCTGATGGTACGCTTGAGTTCTTCCCAGAACCCATGGACGCCTGTGTTGCTGATGTTATGTAGCATAGGTGATACTTTCCTCAAGGGCGGTAGTATACGCCACCACCGTAGCATCGCTCAGAAGCTTGTCAACCGGAAAAATTTGGGGAGGGCTGATTCTCGATTAGTGCACTGAAAAAATTCTACATCTGTAGGTCCTCTTTACCAAGTGATGATCTGAGTCACAGTTTGCTCCTCGATAGGAGCGGACATCCATCACACTAGATGCCCATCTCCTGCAAATGAGGACGTGGTCAATTCGGTTGATGGTATGTGCGTTTGGAGATTTCCAGGTCTGCTTGTGAATGCGTTGATGCGCGAAACACGAAGAGCTTACGACTAGATTGCTACTGCAGGCGAAGTCGATGAGTCGCTGGCCGTTGTCGTTACATTCTTCATGAAGACTGTGGTCTCCATTGGTAACTCGGTGACAACTTTCATTTGCGACTTTCGCGTTAAAGCCTCCCTGCAGTAATTTGACGTCGTTTGTTGGAAGTGAGTCGAAGAGCGTCTCAAGGCGGGCGTAGAACTCGGCGTGCACATTGATGAGCCAAAGATTGAAAAATGGAGTCTTAATGCGAATCGCACACAGCCGTTCATTTATGGGTTTGAAGTCAATAGCGTGCGGCTTGAGGGGATTGTTCACTATAAATGCTACTCCAAACTCCTTGTGGCTCAGTGGTTTGCCACTTCTAAAATTTGTGGGCGATTTCTTGTCATTGATCACTCTTGGCTTCGCGAATTTGTTTCCTGGACTGCAGTAATGCTCAGTACTTTTCGACCTGTTGAATGAGGGCCTTCTTGGCCCCCGGTTGGTTCAGGGAGCGTACATTCTCGGATCCGATAGAATATGCCGTTAATCGTTTGCATGGTCGTCGTTGTTAATCCGTCCAGTCCGACGCTTTTCTTCCAGGTTTCTTGACGTAGAGTGGTTTTTACCAGGACGAGTTGTAAGCACATCGTTTGACCCGATTCAGGAGGTGGCTTCGGAGACAGCTGCTTCATATAGTTTAATAAACGTATTGGAGTTCTGTGTTGCAGGTCCAACTACACAAATCGTTCCATCCTACTAACCCTGAGACGCTTAGGTGTTGGGCAGCCATTCAGGCTACAGCTATCTGGCTTTCCCCAAACTGTCTTAACGCTAAGACTTGGCCGTCAGTTTGACCCACTGCCGTTACCAGGGGGCGCCCAGGAGGAGGACTATGGAAAAGGTCTTCCCCCCGGATCGACTAGTTAATTTAAACTTTAATTCTAAAGGTCATAAGGATAAGGATAGGTGCAATGATACGACCCATTATGAAACCATTCGTCTTAGGGGAATTTACGTAGTATATCGAGAATTCACTATTAGCAATATGGATATGGGCCACTAAGGAATTGTGGGAATGACACGGAAGACGCTGAGTCCACCTAATAGTACATGATTAGGCTCACGTCACAGGGAAACTCATGCGGAAGACATACCAAAGAACAGCATCAATTAGGCTCGTTGTAGGCATGCAGTAATAACAATTTAAACAATTAAAATAAAAAAAGAATGGAAAAAAACTATTTTAAAACCAATGTTTTGTTTAGTGGAGAGATGCTTAATCTCTCTCATTGCAAGTCTTCCACAAATTCCTCAAAAACAACACTATCTACTCAACATAATTTCATTATGACTTAAATATAAAATTTTAAATATCTTTCATTTCCACTACTGTGAGATGCAAATATCCGAAAGGAATTTCCTTTCACAATTCCCTCATCCATTTATATTCCAGTTTCACCCTAAATCTCTACTTCATTTTTTTCGCTTGAAGCGATTCACTTTTTATTTAATTCCAAATTAAAACTGCTGAAATCCAATTAAATAGCAAACACATACCTTCTATTCTCTTTTATTTAAGGATGTACCTACTAGTTCTGCAACTACGCTGTGTATAAAAGAAGGAGAAATATAAAAATAACGGAGGTTTTTCCATTAAAAGGGAAAGATACAAACCCATAATCCATTTAGTAGCCAACTACGAACACCGTACATTTATGAAGTTCCGATTTTTTTCGAAAGGTGCGTTACAAACTGGCCACCAGCCAGCTGGGTTGATGGTAGAGAAAGAGTTTTTAGATTTGAAGAAAATATGTATGTATTACAATATAACTGACGGTTATTTAGACTTTCACTGTGTGGCCGTCATCGACGTTTCGCCGGAGAAAGTATAAAAATATCGAGCCCCATCTTATGCGTCTTATACCCTCATATAGGGGGCACCGAAATAAAGCATACGAAATAATCCATATAGATACTTTCGTTTGGAAACGAAAGTATTCATCGGAAAATAAACGAAATAAGCTATGCATGGACGATATCGGTTACAAATAGAGTTAAGGCATGCGATAAAAACGAAAATAGCCATGCAGTGTCCAGAGCGAGCGAAGCGATCGTTCATGATTGTGCGATACTGAGGGTGGTGATCCCTTAAGTGCGGAGCGAGCGTAGCGAGCGGATCCCACACAAGCGACTGTTAATTCACAACCCGCAGTATCGCAAAAGTGTGCATGGGTAATTTCGGTTTGGAACGAGCTGGGCTAGCTCCGCTCTTAGGGCGTTGCGAACCCCCGCATGTAGCGCTATGTCTCCCGTTTCACTCTTTGTACATGAACCTGCATCTGTTTCGTCCTAGCATATCTGCTAGGCTATGCACAATTTCAAACCGAAACAAGGTATACGAAGGGAAGCGAAAATAGCCACGTACATACTCACCTTCGTTATAAACGAAATTAAGTGAGTGTGAAACCGAAAGAATCTATGCATGGCTACTTTCGGTTTCAACCGAAATTATCCATTAATACCTTATTTCCAAATGGCTTATTTCATTGTGCCCCCTCATAATTGCACAATACTTACCAATCGCTCGGACTGGTCGACTATCAACCATCGGCACGCGACCCATGTGCATACTGTTTACACTCGAGCAATGTAGTCAAGTAAGCAATTCACTACCGCCGCGCCGCGGTGTATGTAAAGAGACAGATCGGCAACTACCTTTTCTACTCGAGTGTAAATTGCATGCATATGATTCGTTTGTCAACAGTTGATGCCCGACCAATCCGGGGCGAACCGGTAGCGCAGTGTGTTGAGGCATCAGTCTCATGTTTGACTACCGGCGTTTCGGGTTCGAATCCCGTCCACGACGACGTTCGTGGCCATGGATGTGCAGGAGGTGCATGCTGGCAACTGCATTCTCCGAAACCAGTTTATGCCGTCGAAACGTCAACTGGGCCACATGGAACAGTTGACGCGCTATGCCCCATAAGGGGTTAGGGCAATTGAGAGATAGATACGTACATCTTAGGGGCGCATCAGAACCAAACGTCGAAAATAAAACAAATTAGGAGCGAGTCAAATTCAAATTTTTCTAAAATGATAACTTTTGTAGCGGCTCCTTGATGGGCATCAAAACAACAACTTTTAATTTGTGTCCTTTGCCACGTACAGCCAGTGACGCTCGCGTCACCACGGTGGCTACAATGGTTTGTATTTGATAAGGAAGCTGAAGCTTCCTGACGTAGTCGTGTTAATTAGCGAGTCGAGCTTATGGGCAGTGACTCCGGAGACCAAAGGGAAAACAGCGCCGAAATTTTCTCTCACCTTTTTTCATTTACGGTAAATTCAAAAATCAGCGTTGCCGTGGAGTAAAATTCATACGCAGCGGGTGACCACTGCAACGGTGGTAGTCGATCGCCCGTACAGAAACATTTTCCTGTGAATGTATGAAGCTATCAATCAAAGCCAACACCTGAATAAATTTCAGTCGAAGTTGGTAAATATATCACCTGCATTTACAATTACTAACCTAGGGTGAAGTCAACAAATAAAGTAAAAATCACCGATGTTGGTGTGAAATCTATAATTTTCAGAATAGTAGGATTTCCTCTATCGGCATGGATAAGATGGAAAGAGTGAAAAGCAGAATCTTTGAACTTGTGGGCAGGCTTTATAATATTATTTAAAAGTTGCACTTTTGTTAATTGGTAGTTTTAGCCGGCACTTTTTCTAGACGGAGACGGGTTCGTGATCAATCATTATATGAATTCCACCGGTGGATCGATGGCAGCACCTGATGAGTAATGATTTGTCGGTGGTATGAAACCAGAGGCCGAGGGTCCCATAACATCCGGACCACAATGCGAGCGCGAGGGCATGCTAGTCGTCCGCCAACCATTCCATCCTTATCGCCTCATTTTTTATTATTCCCCATTTTTACCTCCCTTGTTTGTATTGTCTTCCCCAGGCCTACGAATTTTCATTAATACGTAAAAGACAGGAGCAATGAGCGGCGAAAACCCCGCCCACGTCTCCCGAATTGGGCTACATTGAGGGGCCTTTTTATTTGCCAAATGGCACGGCCCGATCCTCACGGTCATTATACTAACTTACGATTCGTCCCCACGGGCATCTCCAGATGCCCAGCAAAACCGTCCATTACACACTTTACCCTTTTATTGTTTTTTCTTTCTTCTTTTCTCTTTCCTCATCCTTATTTTCTTTTCTCTCTTTTCTATTTTCATTTTCCTTTTCCTTTTCCTTTTCCTTTTCCTTTTCCTTTTCCTTTTCCTTTTCCTTTTCCTTTTCCTTTTCCTTTTCCTTTTCCTTTTCCTTATCCTTTTCCTTTTCTTTTTCCTTTTATTTTTTATTTTTTATTCCCCTTGGCCTTTGTTGTCACTTGCCTTTTGATGACCCTTGAACCTTGCGCTTTGTCCACTCCATTCCTCATTTCTATTTGCTCTTCACTATTTTCTATTTTTCGTTTCCCCTCCCTTCCCCTTTTCCTTATCCTTTCCCTCTTCATTTTTCATTGGTTTTTTCTTTTTCTATTCCCACTTCTTTTCCTTTTCTTTGTCCCCGTCCCCGTCCCTGTCCCTGTCTCTTTCCCTTTTCTTTTCCTTTTTCTTTCCCCTTGGCTTTGTTGTCGCTTGTCCTTTGATGTTCCTTGAGCCTTACGCTTTGTCCACTCCAGCACGGTTTTTTGTTATTATTTCTTACCACCTTCCGCTTTTGAACACTTCTCCAACCAATCCCTCCACTACCCTCCCCACCGCAAGGCATTTTGTTTTGTTTTGCTTCGTCTACTTCAGTCCTCATTTCTCTTCTCTATTTTCCATTTTTCTTTGCTTTTTCTTTTTCTTTTCCTTTTCCGCTTGATTTTCAATTCCTTTTTCGTTTTAATTTTAGTTTTCCTTTTCCCATTCCTTTTCCTCTTCCTTTTCCTCTTCTTCTTCCTCTTCCTTTTCCTCTTCCTCTGCCTATTCCTCTTCCTTTTTCTCTTCCTTTCCTTTTCCTTTTTCTTTCTCCTTGGCCTTTGTAGTTGCTTTTCCTTTGATGTTCCTTGAGGCGTGCGCATCGTCCACTCCAGTCCGGTATTTATTTGATTCTTTTTATTACCTTCCCCTTTTAAACTCTTCTCCAACCAATTCCGCCACTACCTTCCCACACCGCAAGACAATTTTTTTTATTCAAGCGTCACACACCACAGTCA
Organism: Chloromyia formosa; assembly: GCA_964017055.1. Classification (NCBI taxonomy): domain Eukaryota; kingdom Metazoa; phylum Arthropoda; class Insecta; order Diptera; family Stratiomyidae; genus Chloromyia; species Chloromyia formosa. The sequence continues at coordinate 81,158,664 of OZ024817.1, forward strand.
CGTCATTTTTATACCCTAGACTTTATAAGTATAGGTACATATAGGGTATATTGTTTTTGTCCCGACGACAACATGTAACACATTAAAGGAGGCTCCGTAGGTATAGCAATGTACTCGTATATATAAATCATCAGGGTCACCTACTGATTTGATTTAGCCTTGTTTGTTTGTCTATCTGTCCGTTCGCACGAAAACTTTCGATAGACTGAAACAATAGCCTTGAAATATTGGCAAAATTTTGGCAGTATGATCTAGTTGGTTGGTACTGAAAATGGACATGATCAAGTCAAGAGAACCCCTACCTTCCCTAAATATGTAAAATAATTAATATATCTCTAACTCCCGATTGAATAAACGTGAAAGCTCTATCGTTGGTACATGGCTCGAGAGGATAATTTTATACTCTCCTGGGAAAATAAAATCGATCAGTAGAAAACTAACGGTACTTTTCATACAAAGAGTCCCGTACTACCCTACTCCTCACGTTTTTTGACTACAGCTCTTGAACCAATTAACGAAGACACCTGCTTGTAGCACGTAACCTTCAAATGAGAAACTGCTACAAATTTAGTAAGATGGGTATAATCAGACCAAAGGGACACCTACCTCCCGTACAAATTTAAAAAAATTAAATATTTCGTTAACTGCGATGACTTTCGATAGAATACAATAATACTAGCGAGGTGGAAATTTGGTAGAGTGTCGGTAGTAAGATCTAGTTAGTTGGTGTTAAAAATAGGCAAAATCAGACAAAAGCAGCTTCTACCTCCCCTACAAATGATACTTCTGATAGGCGATAACTTTCGATAGAGTAAATCTAGCAAGTTGAAGGTTTGGCCAAATGTTTGTAAAAGAATTCAGTTGATATGTTAAGAAAATCGTCATGGTCGGGCTAAAAGGACGCCTACCCTCCAACAAGTGATATTTCAAATATGTGGTAACTTCCCATAGAATGATGCCAGTGACTTGAAATGTTGCTCAAATATTTGTGGTGTGGGTTAGTTAATTGATTTTGGGAATGCGCCCTATCTCCCCCATAAAGTTGTGGTAAAAAGTACTCACTCGTCTCAAATGGAGCTCAACTTCTCTACAAATGTTGTTTCATCGTAGCTTCATCGGCTAACTTCTGCTCAAACCGATCATATAGGAAATACAATTTCATTGCATATGGCTGTTGCATATTGCAGGAAGTTTTGTTGTCACCACTAGATCAGCACAAGTCTAGGGTATATACACTTCGGACTCCAGACTCTCACTTTAACCTCCACTTTAATGAGTGTATTTTAAAATTCGTTAAAGCGTACTTCATTACTAAAAAATAATGTCCTCTGTCCGAGAAAACACACTCCCCCAATTTCTCCCTTTATAAATATAAAAGGAAACAATACTTTCAGAATTTCGTCGAGTTAAAGTTGGTGAAATAGATACGGTTTCATTGGTTGGGTTTTGGGGAACTAGATCCTTTAGCACTGATTTAGTCAATGATAGTGAGCAGCAGGGATGAAAAAGCTTTATGTATTTTAATGAACCATATTATGCTCCCACAAGCAGATCGAAGCAGCACCTGATGAGTAGTGATCTGTTGGTGGTACGAAACCAGAGGCCGAGGGTCCCATTACACCCGGACCCAGGTGCGACCGTGTGGGCGTCTGATCCGTCCGTCAACCATTCCATCCTTATCGACTATTTTTTTTATTCCCCATTTTTACCTCCCCTGTTTGTGTTGTCTTCCCCAGGCCTATGAATTTTTGCTAATACATAAAGGACAGGGGCAACGAGCGGCGAAAACCCCGCCCACATCTCTCGAACTGAGCTACAGCAAGCATAGGTCGCTGCTTGGCTCGTTGAGGGGCCCTTTTCTTCGCCAGATGGTATAGCCCGACCTACACGGTCATATGCTACCTTAGGCTCCGTCCCCACGGGCATCTTCAGATGCCCACCAAACCGTCCGTTACAGTATCCGTAAGTGAAAGAGAGACGCATCTACATATGAATCCCGAGTGCAGAATGTCAACCTACCGATTTTCGATATTATTGTCTCTTACTAATTGTACAATCTAATTATACAGAAAAGCCGATAGATGTATTTGTTTAGAAATCGTGATCTGGGAAAACTGATCAGAAATATTTTCATTCAATTTGCTCTCTAAAGTTTCGGTTAGATACAGCAACACTCTCACTTCAACTTACGGATATACAATACCTTACATCTCTGTTACTCACTGCCATTTACTCTGATCGTAGCAAGCTCGCAAAAACGCAGCCATTGTAATAAATGCTCTCGAAAACGACTCTGTTTCGTTACCTTGAATAGACGAAATCGATACGGGTTTACTGTATCAATACACGCATCGATTCCGTCATCATATTGGGGATTTTACCAACCATTTTATCAACTGAGAAAAAAAGAATCTCCCGCAAGCAAGGTCATCTGCTCTCAAACGAGAAAGGATGGATTTCAGATATAGTTTCAACAGGATAGAGCTAGTTTTCGGTTACTTTGAATTGGATGGAGAGGCTATAAGCTCCCATAAAGCTTATTATAAAATATTCAAGTCAAGGATAACGTGTTAGTGCTAGTTGGCTAATCACTGGCGGGCTAAAAATCTAGGTTTCTCTATTTTTGCACCCATTGTGTAGAGCAACGGTAATTTAAATTCAACTTAAAATTATAATCGTAGCAAACAAAAAATCCGAAAGCCGGAAACCCTTTCCATGTTTCCTAATAACTTGCAGCGGAACCGGTGAACTTGCTCAATGTAAATACACCTGCGAATACTCGTGGGAACCACTTTCTTTTTTTCGTTATTCATCTCCCCAAATCCGGTGAGTTGGGCACTCACTATATCCTCCAACACGGCACATCCGCACGGTATGAAATAAAACTTGCAAACAAGAATCAGCCAATTTGCTCCTGCATACATTCATCCTTATCTAAAGGGAGATCCTTTTTTTTAGCAAACGCCACATAGTACATTTTTTCGACTCGATGTTAATTTTTCATTTCCATGTGTGGTTTTTGCATGAAAGCCATAAATTAAAGGACTTCCTTTTTATGATTATACATGTCCACCGTATTTGATGATAGAGTTTGGTGCAATTGCTCGGGAAGTATCCTGTTGTTCGCTATCGCCAGATAGATGGTTAGCATAGTAGTCGTAGTCGTGCAGGACTCTATCGATTACTCACCAACTATATGTACTGATTCAGCTTTATGTACCTGTGGATAATGCGACCATGGTCAACCGCATATAACATATTTGCTAGTGTATAACTAATATGTGAACAATCGCGGGAATAATCGAATACATGTTGGTTTGAGAACATTCAGACATATGGCAAATTATGCAGGACCTTTACGGGAGAATTGTGAATATGGTGTGCCGACAAGAAAATTTATGCGCTTTTGTTAAAATCGGCTAATTAGTGTGTCTGGCGACATTGTTAGAAGTGTATACTGTAATGGAAGGCAAAAGCAAAACAGGTTCAGATAATTGCAATTCACATTGTAGTCATGGAGAGAGAACGTTAAGGAAAGGAGCGGTATTAATGAAGGTCGGGTTCTCACTCGAACATGCTGCAGGAGATAGGATTTAGTAATTGCGACTTACCGAAAGCTTATTGACAGTTCTTGACATTCTACGTCTGCTTACAAAATATGTGTTCCAACCACCCGGACAAACTCTTTTCCTCATAGGTGGTTTGAGACATGTGGTCCAAATATTGTGGATCGCAAACGATACTGGAGGCTCTCTTTTGTAATTCTATACGCACTCTGGTCGACTCCCTAGTGTTGGTGGTTTTATGGGCTATATAAAAACTCAGCCGGTACGTTGAATGTCCTGAATTTCAGATCATTTCTGACAACTGGTCATTAGTATGGCAGAATAATCTCAAAGATCCGCGTGGATGTTTGACTCGGTGGGTTGTACGGTTACAGCAATTTGATTATCTATCGGAAAGGGTCTGTTCCTGAAAAGAGGCAGCGTCAGCTGATGATAATAATAATAATTTTATTCCGAAGGATATTCGAAGCAGACAACTAATTTTTGGGTCCCTTTTCGCCCCCTCCCGGTCATCTGTGATTTCCAGATATCGACTAATAATTGTCGACCTCTAGCTAGCATATCTTTAAGGCTGAGCTCACTCATGACATCCATACTTATCGTGTGCTTGCCTGTGATCCTCAACCTCATGCTACCCAGTGCTGGACATTCGCACACAATGCGTGCTACCGTCTCAGGCTCCTCCAGACATAGCCTGCAAACGTCATCTTCCTCAATTTGCATCTAGGCCAGATGAGCCTTAAAGTTACTATGACCTGTAACCATGGCAGTTATCCAGCTTAGGGTACTCCGTTTATAACTGAGTACCTTTTTCGCTCCCCTGCCCAAAAGGGCCGGTCATTGCACTCCGAGCCTGTTTGCAAGTGACTAACTCCTTCCATTTTCGTTGATGCATGGAATCCATCCACTCCCGACCTTCGCCCCAATCATGTTGTTCCCCAGAGTAACTCTGGTTTCTGGTCCAATGAAAGGCGCTGCAGATCCTTGTTTTGCTAGGGCATCCACCGCCTCATTTCCTGTTGTACCTATGTGTCCTTTTACACACATTAGTGCAACCTCATTTACTGAGGCACACGTGTTGAGCTTTCGGAAACACTCTAGTACTAATTTGGAGTTTATGTTCGTGTGCGTCTGATCACCGATTGGTTGTCTAGTGCAATTAGGATTTTCTTCCCCTTGCATCTGATTCTTCAGAAGTTGGTCCAACGCATGCAATACGCCAAGCATCTCTGCCTGGTATGCGGACACATACTCTCCTAGACTCAGCGCACAGGCTTTACTGTCCATGTCAAAATCATATCCCGTCGGGAGACCAAAAGTGAAACAAAACTGTGTGGTGGTCTAGGGAGCTGGCCGCCTACAAAACAGTGTGTAGACAAAAATTCAATGAAGCAAAGAGTTCCAAGCTGGAATCGGATTAGGATTCCTACAAACAACATCTCAGGGTGTAAAAGAAAGACTTAAGGAAAGCCAAACGAAGCCCGTGGAGGCCCCTTTGTGAACGTATCGAGGGGTCGAGCGAAGCCTCTAGACTCCGAAAAATTCTTTCAACTAACGCATCCATACCTAGCTATATCCTAATGCCAGATGGGTCCTGGACAACGTCCAGCGAAGAGACACTGAAAGTCATACTGGATACACACTTTCCGGATAGTTCATCGGGGGTTACTCAACACACTTACGCAAAGGAAAGCGAATTGAAGTCGGCTGATCCAAATCACATTATTTCAAGGGAGAAAGTTCTCTGGGCAATATCCAGTTTTGAGCCTTTCAAGTTCACTGGATCCGATGGTATTATCCCGGCAAACATACAACACACATCGGATTTTGTTGTCACTTGGTTGGAATATATATTCAGGGCATGCCTGGAATTGGTCTATATCCCCCTGATATGGACGGAAGTCAACATGATCTATGTATATTCCCAAAGCGGGAAAAAGTTGGCATGCACGCCCCAAGGATCTGAGACCCATTAGTTTGTCCTCAACCCTGCTTAAGATGTTTGAGAGATTAATTCTACCCGCGCAACAGCTTCGCAACATGCCTACTCTAAGGGGAGACCTGTGGACACAGCTCTACACTCACTCATTAGTCAAATTGAAAAATCCTTGATCTATAAGCAATATACTATGGTTACATTTCTAGATGTTGAGGGGGCCTTCAATAACGTCAACCCTGAGACGATTACGAATGCACTCTCAGAGCTTAACGTGGATCCGAACCTGGTCGGACTAATTAACCTGATGCTAACATCCAGGGTTATTTCGTCCAAATTAGGTGTATCCTCTGAACGCAGGAGTGTCTGCAGGGGTATTCCGCAAGGTAGTATGCTCTCTCCCCTGGTTTGGAACATAGCGGTCAACAGTTTGCCATTAGTCCTGGAGGGGATGGGATGCAAAGTAACTGCTTTCGCGGAAGATATCTCTATCACCATCTCAGGTAAATTCCCCAGCACCCTTAGCGAGCTAACGCAGAATGCTCTCGCTGTCTTAGTTAGCTGGGCTAACGACTGTGGTCTTGGCGTTAATCCGACCAAAACCGAGCTCGTTCTTTTTACGAGGAAGCATCGAATTCCTCCCGTGGATCCTCCTATTTTGGGAGGAGTAAAACTGACCTTTAAAGACAAAGCGAACTTTTTAGGTCTTATACTAGATAGGAAGCTTAATTGGAAGCTGAACATTCAGGAGCGTGTCAATAAGGCAACCGTAGCGCTGTACTGTTGCAGGAAGGCTATAGGTAAAAAATGGGGCCTACAACCGAAAGTACTCCATTGGTTGTATATATCGAACTTACGCTCGATACTGCTGCATGGGGTGATCATTTGGTGGAATCCCCTGCGTATAGGGTCGAATCCTACTTTATTGACGAAGGTACAAAGAGCGGTTTGTTTGGCTATTAGCCCTCCGTTGGATGTCGTTCGCAGCACTAGAGATTTTGCTCAATCTTCTTCCCTAAGACATCACAGGTGAACAAGTTGTCGCAAACTGGGCGATCCGCATACGGGAGACAGGTCGCTGGGCAGACTCATATACCGGTCACGCATCAATCCTGAGCAACATGGGCATCCCATCATCCACGGACTATTGTATACCAAAAATTACGTTCGACAGAAACTTTACATGTTCAATTCCTTCCCGTAGTCATTGGGAAGTGATGAACCCGACATGCATTGAATCCTTGTGCATTTATACTGATAGTTCCAAGACCAATAAGGGGGTGGGGGCTGGAATCTTCTCCGATGGGCCTAGCGTGCACCTGTCGATTCGTCTCCTAGACTACTGTAGTGTCCTCCAGGCGGTGATCCACGCTATTAAAGAGGCAGTGAGGTGGATTGGCCGTAACACTATAACAGCAACAGATATCATAATTTATACTGACAGCTAAGCTGCAATAAAGTCCCTTGAATCTTGTGTAGTCTCGTCAAAAGCCGTTGCGGACTGTCGCTCTTGTCTTGCGGAGGTGGGAGGTATCTATAACAATACACTATGCTGGATACCAGGTCACAGTGCTTTCGCTGGTAATTGTAGGGCTGACGAGCTCGTTCGGAACGATGCAAACGATATAACTCTTGAGATGGGTTGGGGTTTGGCCATGCCCATTTCCAGGTGTAAACATAAGCTAATTATGACAGCGATAGACAGGGTAAACTCGAGATGATTAAGTGGTAGTACCTGCCAAAATGCGAAGTTATTATGGCCCTTATTGAACAAAAACTGTATTTCTAAACTGCTGTCGATGAGTAAGCAACACATAAGAATAGTGGTGGGAATTATTACTGGTCATTGTGTTATCGGTGAATACGCGAGGAGGTTCCGACTTCCATACCATGACTTCTGCAGAAGTTGCGTAGACATAGATGAGGAGGAGAACATCTTTAATCTACTCTGCACCTGCCCGGCATTAGCCTACAGGAGAATGTCGACTCTAGGTGAATTCCCGTATGCGGGTCTAGGAGACCCAGCTAATGCAGATGTGGGGCGACTCCTGCGACTCGCTATTAGCTCCGGATGGTTCAACAGTGGATAACGGATGGAATTACACAATTCCAGGACAACACAAGGGACCTTCTTTTGGTCTAAGTGTGCTGTAAAGAGATTGCGGCAACCCCTCTTTCCATACCATACCATATGATTCATATCATATTGTAGATACCTATGCCTCATTATTACTGTGTACGGCTCACAAAAGCGGAATAAAGGCAACAAATAAATTTCAACTTCGCTAAGTGCTGCATCGGAGCTTCCGCGAAATATTCTCGCCGTCAGCACATTTCACAAACCTGATAAAAATCATGTCGAAAACACTTAAAAGGGACAACAACGATTCCTAAAAAGATCTTTCCCGTGTTCAATGATGAAGCTAAATGGAAGAACACTCGAAAAGCAATTTCCTCTTTGCAAACAATTTTACAGCTCGCTATATCGTGAATTGTGTCTAAGCTTGATAGCCCAGAGAAGACACACGCCACTTCAGCGAATTCAGGTCTTCAGGTGCTACTTCTCCTTTTCCCTGTGTTACAAATTTGCACTCCTTTTTGTAATATACTCTGTCGTCAGGACTTCGCCTTGCATTCGTTCGGACACTTTACTTCCTAATGCAATTGCATTGCATTTTTTCTTTGCCATTCACTTGCACTAGGGATGCAACTGCTCTAATACGGCAGTGTGAAGGACCAACCGGGCAAATAGAGAATCCTGGGAGGTAAATATTCGAGCAATTTAGCGTATCGCCGATGACTTTTTCATTTTTTCACTTTGGACTATTGGAATGGCTGAATAAAAAACGGTGTCTTTTTCCAGGAGTTGTTCGAAAAATGTGTAAGGAAAAAGAGAAACCGTTGATGGACTAAGCAATGTAAATTGCACAAAACCACTTGATGAAGAGCGGTTTTAAGGATTGAATATGGATGCGACAACCAGCCTGTATTTGATTGGAAACGATGTATCCCCAGGTGGCGATTTCAGTCATTTAAATTTGAAGTATGTAAAAAGCTTTTTGAATATTCTTATCCCAAAGTATCAAATACCATTTACTAATTTGCGATTGAAAAGAGCTCCCCAATTTTAAATAAACTTTTAAAAATGAGTTTAGTTAATTAACTGGCTATGACATTGTAATGGACGGTTTGGTGGGCATCCGAAGATGCCCGTGGGGGGGGGGGCGGAGCCTAAGGTAGCATAATGACCGTGAAGGTCGGGCCGTGCCATCTAGCGAAGAAAAAGGCCCCTCAACGAGCTAAGCAGCGGCCTATGCTTGATGTATCTCAGTTCGGGGAGATGTGGGCGGGGTTTTCGCCGCTCGTTGCCCCTGTCCTTTACGTATTAACAAAAATGCATAGGACTGGGGAAGACAACACAAACAGGGGAGGTAAAAATAGGGAATGGAAAAAAACAGTCGATAATGATAGAATGGTTGGCGGACGGATCAGACGCTCAAGCGGTCGAATCTGGGCCCGGGTGTAATGGGACCCTCGGCCTCCGGTTTCGTACCACCAACAGATCACTACTCATCAGATGCTGCTTCGATCTGCCGGTGGAAGCAGCACAACCAGACCACAATATGGTTCATTACAACATCCAGTCAAAGTAGGCATCAAATTTTATATGTGGACGTTAATTTTTCTAGAAATATTTTTCACAAATATATTTGACTATAGGCCGTTTTCATAATGTCTGGTTAAAGTTTATCCCATAGATAAATGATAAAGGGCCCCATCCTCCAGTTAAAAATTTATCGGACGATAATTCTAAACTACCAATACGGGTTGATGAGATTTTGACAGCTAGAACTGTTTACGTTTGCACATTCAAATAAGACAATTAAACTGGTCACAAAGAACAGAGTTCAGGAAATTCTTTTGATGGAAGAGGATTTGAAACCAACTCAGCCGCAATTAAATGCTGAGAGACGGTGTAAGACCTGCCATAGACGGTGCGATCCATCGTCAGATCGATCTGACGATGGATCGCCACAAAATATCTGACGATCGAAATTATATGGAAATGTCAAAAAATCGTCACATACACTGTGCGATCGATCTGACGATCGTAATATCGTCAGACCGATCTGACGGCGGATTGCATCGTATATAGGGGCTATAAGATGTAAAATAGAATAGAACAGGCGACAGAATTCCGTCAAGAAAATCAGCTGCTTTTTCTCCTGCATTAGCTTATTTTCCTACTGCATTGTCATATTTTCAGTGTTGCATACGCCAAGGTTTAATTTAGTGTCCCGGATAGCTAACTGGCAGTTAAACCAGACATTGAAGAAACGGGCCTATGATCGCTATTTTCTATTACCTTTGTCATGTGGTAGGCGGACAGATGTTGAGTAGATGAAAGCTGACAACGCCATCTAGATAGACAGGTCTGCGCTCAGCTGATCGTGCACGTCATTATTTCCTTCGCCCAGGCAGTGATTGCACACGACGATGTCCCCGGTACGACATACATATGTTTACAATTGGAATTGCGTCAGACGGCATTTTAGTCCTCTAAAACACACTTTCTGGACACTTGCATCAATTTGGTCGAAGCCCTAGCCCCGGGGATCAGTCGCAGAGTATCGTGGAACAGTTCACACTTAACAAAATACATCTTTTGACCGCACGACACACTTTCATCGCGCACATGTTTGTTTTCTCGGAACACTAGATGAAATTTTAATAACAAATAAACACTGAACGCGGAAAACGGCATGGTATTTGGCATTTCGTTCCGTTTCGCGGCCAACACAATAATAGGCATAAGAGCGAACCCAATTTTAGCAGAAAGTTAATTTTGGGGTTAGGTTTAGCGGAAGTTTTTCCCGTCTTCAGACACAAGTAATATCGAAATGAAACCGGAATATAGAGGGCTACGCCCGCAATCCGAGGGTTTTGTAGCAAGCGCTTATTTTGGTATATAAATATCGGCTCCTTGCTCTTCTTGATACCACTCTGATGGACAAAAATAAAAACAAAATTAAAATGTCTTACTCACTTACATTTTACATGCCAATTCATATTACGTGATTGTAACGAAACTTAGAACATATTATTGCCTAAGTTGTTGGTTATCGTTGGCCATCAGTACTTTTGACCTCGAAAGTGTTTAAGGCATGCAGGGGTGTGCTAACTGTAACTACAGAAATAAACTATTATTTACCTATTCTGAGAAGATATACAGATTCCGTTATTTTCCATTTTATATGCTATTCGGAACCCACCTTCCTGTAAGTTTTCATAATTCTAACAGTCTCGAAATGCCACGGGGGGGGGGGGGGGGGGGGGGTAATTACGAACTAATATTTTCTCCTCCCCCACTATTCACCTTTCTACAAATTTCAAGAAAATGCGAAAAAATGAAATGTAATCAACATTACCTTTCTCACGACACCTCACTTGCCTATACCAGTCGATAAAAGAAAATTTGACCTTAATTCCCCCTTCCACCCGGTAAAGTTTGCCAATTACGACGCAGCGCCCCCAACTAATCTTTACCCTTTCAAAAATGATTAATTAAATAACTGCAATTCGCACTACGAAAAACAACATGAAAGTAGTACTCACACCCATGAGGCCGGTAGGTGTGATTTTTGTGTGGATAGTGTCAAAATGCCTAACTTAAATGTACTATTATTAAATATTAAGTGATTGTAATGAAACTTAGAGATATTATTGTCTATAGTGTTGGTTATCATTGGCCATCAATATTTTTGACCTTGGTTGTGCTTGAGACGTGCAGGGGTATGCTAACTGCAACTATAGAAATGTACTATTATTAACCTTTTTTGATGAGATATCAAAATTCTACGATTTTTGGTTTTCTATACTAGTAAAATGCCGCTTTTCTGCAAATTTTCATATTTCTAAGTATAACGGTATCGAAATGCAAGGGGGGGGGGGGACAAACTCGGATCACATATTTTCCCCTCTATCTCTTTTCCCCTTTTTTCAAATTTGATAAAAATACCGGAAATGAAATGTACTCGGTGTTACCTTTCTCATGATACCCCACTTGCCTATACCAGATGAAAAATTTTTTTTCACCTTCATTTCCCCTCTATGGGGACATCCTCTTAAAGTCAGCCTATTACAACGAATCGCTTTCTCCGGCGAATTATGATAATTCTACATACTCCCACAAAATTTCATGTATGTAGCTTCAGCCGTTCGTGAGATATTTCATGGACAGACGGACAGACATTTGACCGATTTCATAAGGGTTTTGTTTTTAATACAAAACCCTAAAAACATCTAAATAGAGTCTCAGTGTTTCGCATTTGGGGGCCACAAAGCGACCGGATGCTAGAATCATCTGCCTGTCTCAAAACCCAATACAATTTGACCACGGCCACGAGGTAGGTAGCCTAAAAATTTCTATCAAGGGAAAAGGGTGAAATTTAGTATTGGCTTAGAACCCCAAGGCCATGCGCTCTTGAAGGCGGGTGGTACCTGCCTGCCCGAACAACAATTTTTATATCGATCCGGTTAGGGACTTTACCTCGATTTTCATTTCGGAATCGGGCAGCAGCAAGAATATATCCTTACTCATCAGGTGTTGCCATAGATCTGCTGGTGGAAGCAGTACTACCTGGATATGGCCCATTGCAGGTGGTTCATAACAAAATTGCGCTGTTGTTCCTCATCGGCCGCACATTCATGGTCACTTTGTGAAACTTTGACGCCACCCCATCACACACCTTTAGGTGTGTTGAGAGACAGTCCTTAACAATAAATATTTCTATTACGTTACTTATTTAAATGTCACGGCCGTTTTCTCAATGTCTGGTTAAACTGCCAGTAAGTTATCTGGGACATTAAACTCAATCTAAGCATGAGCAACGTTCAAAATATGATAATGTAGTAGAAAAATCAGCTGTTTTTCTTGGCGGATTTTTGTCGTCAGTTCTATTCTATACTACGGCTGTATCGTGTGTTAGCATTAATTTGCGGCTGAGTTGGTTTCAAAACCTCTTCCATCGAATTTCCAGAACTCTGTCTTTTATGACCAGTTTAATTGTCTCATTTGAATGTGCAAACGTTAACAGTTCTAGCTGTCAAAATCTCAGCAGCCCGTATCAGCTGTTTGGAATTATTGTCCAATAAATCTTTAAATAGAGGATAAGTTAAGCGTTTGGTGATAGAATAAGCTTTAACCAGACATTGCAATAACGGCCCTAAGGAAGTCAACATTCAAACCAAACATCCATTTCAGCAATATATGATCCAATTGTCCCTACCGCATTTCCATCAAATTCCGAACCATTTAAAATTTAAATTACCGCATAACAATAAATCTGGGAACGTAGCACTTCCCGTAGGAAGTTGTGAATAGTCACCGGCCACTATTATTAAATGTTGACCACTAATATTTCGACGAATGCTCAATTGGCTACAATTTGAAATTTCAATTAAAAACATGTGCAGAGGTATACGTGAACGATAGAACTGTCGGCCAATTTAAAATTAAAATTATTCCCGACCTAGGACATCCCCGTTCAAGGGCTGTCTTCCATCCTAGGCGTATATACCCAGACCCAGCCAAAATGCAAATGAAATCTGTATTTCCGGATGGGTTGGCATTTTGGTAACTATCATTTTAAGGCACTAATTACACTCCACGAACGCACTTTGCACCGATAGGATCGGTTCAATCGAGTTATCCAGTGTGTCTGGCCAGGATCGAATGGTACAATCGAACCACAACCACAAGCCCGAAAGGACTTCCTGTCGGTATGCCAAATATCAGCGGAAGAATGCGAATGGCGAGAGGACGTGTGTGTGTTTTATTATTAGTAGATTCCAATTCCATTAATCACAACAATTTTGTAAATATTTGTAATTAGAAACGAATGGACAGTTTGTAGATAGAGCATGAAAGCGGCGCGAGACCAAATGAGAATACCAAATTGCAAATGGACGTATTGTTTAAATTCCGCTGGCAATAATGTATGGCTTCTGCAACAAATTCAACTTCGATTTGGATATACCTATATGTTAAAATTGCAGGTTTTCTGATTTATGAGGCGGAAGTGAATGTGGGTGTATGTTATTCATTAGAAGCCATTTCGTACGGATGATTCGATAGTGAAGCATAGTAGGAGGACATTGGTCAAAGTATACGATGACCCACGTTGGACGCCGCTTGGTTGAATAGTCGGCATTCGACTCGTATTCATATTTATAGAAATTATCTACAGAATTTGTAATGGGCATTATGAAAATGAAGAGTTCTAATCGACATATCAAATTATTAAATGGTTGATGTTTCAAAACGACACTGCAGTGGCCAAAAATTGCAAAAATTTTGCCAAAAGTAGAAAATATTAAGATATTAAGTTAAAAATTTGTACTCGGGTGTTTTGGTGGCCATGATTGCAAATCAGAAGTCGAAATTCTATTAAAAAAAAGGGGGGGGGGGGGGGGGTCTAGAGTGGCAACACTGTTTTCTATAGAAAAAAAGTCCAAAATTCTTGAAAGTTCTAAATGGGGGTTTTTGGAGTCGCTGCTTGCGAATCTGAAGTCAAAATTACACAATAAATGAAACCGCAATCCGAGGGTTTCGTAGTAAGCGCTTATTTTGGTAAGTAAATAATATCTTGGTACCACTCAGATGGATGAAAACACCATAATTGAAATGTTTTACTTGTGATATAGTATCTTAAATGCGAATTCATTCAAGTAATAGTTTTAACACGGGCAGCTGTACTGTAGATATTGTATACGAACTGAACTGTCCTACTCTTCGAGATTCTTAACCATTTATGTTAAGATGACATTGCAAATTGCAAGCTTGCATAACAAAAATGAAATAAAAATTGTATGAATAATAATTATGATCTCCTTTCTGAAAATTTAAAGAACGGCAAAAATAGAATGAACTCAACATTACCTTTCACACGACACTCCACTTGCCTATGCCAGTCGATAAGGCATTCTAATCGATCTTGCATTACTGCAAACACAATAGCCGAATAACTTCACAAGGTAGATCACAAAAGCTACGTACTGTAGATCTATGATCTTCGCAGCTCATATTCTGAAAAAAAAAGTCATTCTTAACACACTAACTTTCATTCAAAAATTACATCTAGGGACGCGGGAGCGTCCCGCCCCGCCAAAGAAAAACGAAAAAATCGAAAAAAAAAAAAAATTAAAAAGTGACCAAGACTATGTTAACGCGACACAACAAGTACGGGTTTTCGGACCTCTGTAGCTCCCGCCCGGGGTGCTTGTTCGGGCTCAAATTTATTATGGTCTTTGTCTTCGGTTATCTTACGAAGTGCTGCGATTTTTGATTCCGATACAAGGAAAAACACCCGAGATATGATAAATTTGAAAATGGCTATTTTTCAAATTTTTCTTGTTCTAGTTGTCCTTTGACAGGGCTACAGCCTCATAGGGAGCGTATCGAGGTCTGCTTTCTTTTCTCACGGATTGACTGTGTTCCAAGGGTGTACATAGGTTATCATTTGCTCTGATCCGTACAGTAGATAAAAAGATACATCTAAAAATGTGAAATTTTATAATAGAGTTTCTCGCTTAAGTCTTTGTGATAATTTCAATGCGACAGCGCTCAATATGCCAACCCTAGAGTGAGGCGCGAAGCTACGAGTACTTTGGCGGTATTGTATTCATACATATCCTTTTTGCGGCTGAAAGGTTTTTCTTAGCGGGGTATTTTTTACAACAGAGTTGTTTTTGGGAGATAAATGATTACTGATTGTTATTCAAACCCATGACATGGAAGGAAGAGGAGATTTCTCGGATTTTAATTGCAGTCCATGTGTGCTGTGGTGAACACAGCAGCCCTTATACCTATAACTTTGGTACAAGGTTTTGCGAGCTCATCATTGCAGGCTTCTCTTCAATGAGAAACACATCTGCGCAGTGTTGAGTACACACATGCCTTTTGAGGATCGAAAGTTAAATAAGTCGGGCCCCCTCCAAACTCGATTTCTAGGTACGCCACTGTTCGGACTGGACTTTGAAGGCTTGCTGTTGATTTCTATTCCATTCCTATAGAAATGTATTGGTGAGCCGATGAGTCCATGAGTGGTGAGCGAGCCATGAACACATCTGCGTGGAAGATCTCATTTAACCAAAAGTATAGGTGAGCTCGGCCCCATGCTAAAAGCATTGCGGACTCACGGACTCATGGACTTACCATGTGAAAGTAGCCTGACTTTCGAAACCCAAATAATTCTCAATTTATCTGTACCACTAAATGTTTTATTGACAAAACTGAAAATATGGACTTGACCAACTTGTCTAAGAACGCGGGGTGGAAAAAACAGGCATAGGCGAAAGAGGCCGAATACGTATCCGAGGTTTGTCAACACACGTTTTGACCGGGAAACTCAAAATAACGCACTTTGTCTTCATCAGTGTGACGAAAATGTTCAATGCAATTTTTGAAGAGCCGTTAATGAAGAAGTTCTGAACATTTATTTTGCTATAAAATTTTAACAAATTTAGTGTACATTAAGAATATACTTTAGGAGATACGAGATGTCAATTCATAACATTGAAAAAAGTGAGTTGTTATGTTAAAGCCGAACATACACCATCCGGAATTCCTGTCCGGAAAAACTGATCAGGCCCGGCCTTCCGGTTTGCCTGAATATAGAATACACTATACACCATCCGGAATTTCTGCCGGAAAAACTGATCAGACCCAGCCTTTAGGAATTCCGGATCGTGTATGGCTGCTTCAGGAAAGTAAAATGCCCTACAATTCAATCCAATAGATAGATACTTTCATTCTATGGCGATAAGATCGATTTCCAATTATCCAACCGGCCGCCTCAAAGGCCTGTCCGGCGGCCTCAAGGCGGCCTGCATATGCCATTTACGATCCGGAGTTCCTCAAGGCCGGGCCTGATCAGTTTTTCCGGAGAAAAATTCCGGAACGTGTGTGGTGGAGGCCTAGCGGGAACGAATTTCCTTCCGACCGCCTGAAAGGCGAATTCAATGATACGACCATACACAATCCGGAATTTCTCAAGGCCGGGCCTGATTAGTTTTTCCGGACGGAAATTCTGGATGGTGTATGTTCGGCTTAAAAGGGAGCTCCCAGTCCAAATTTTCAAACTCTGTTTTGGTGTTCAGCAGCTTAAAAATATTAAGGTACAAAAAGATATCTCACCTTCAACACTTTTAATTTTTTTTATATATATTTCTGTGACCCTGGGAGGGGCTGTAAACCCCTTAACCTCCAACCCGTGGTTGCGCCAGTGTAGACGTCTTTGAAGTTATCCTAATTGTTCTACTCGTCCAAAGGTTTTTTCCGGAGAGAACGCCTTCAGCGACAAGCTGGGGAAAGTTCTGTCTTATTTTTTACGTCTTACGCCAAAGGGAGGAGGGGTGCAATGAATAGTATTGGATAAATTTTCTCAGGTGTTGCAGCTAAGGTATCCACAGATATTGGTAAATATCCATTCACTTACAAAAACTGCGTCTCCCTTAGAATCGTCTTAAAGTCTTTTAAAAGTTCCTTAGCGTTCCTTAAGCATCTTAAACTGTCCTTATTCCACGAAAATTGGTACGACTATTATAATGTGAAATTAAATTAAGAACCCATTTAGCGTTTTCATAACTTAATCCCACGGAACTTGGTATCTTTCCTAAATACAGTGAATATGATGTAAATCGATATTGGCATAAATTGTTCCATTGGAAACGTATAAAACCCACTTTCCACCAAAACGCTTTGACTGACTCTTTCATTTTAATCCTTAGAAGGATCTAGAATTTCAGGTTTTAACGTTTATTCCATCCTGTCATCTGCACTAACCCACCACGATTTCAGAGAACATTTAAACAAGCCACACTTTCGGATTCGCTTGAAAGAAAACTGGCCAGGGACGAGCCCCATGATTTGAACAATGAGACTCGAAGACCTCTCAAAATCCAAACGAAGAAAGAAAGGACCATTTTCATGGTAAAGTAAAAGTACGGGTAATTGAATTACGATAACAAATTGTTGAATTAATTAAAAGCCATCAAAATTCAAGAGTTTCAAATGAAATTCGAATATCCTTTACCAAGGCAATAATATAGATGGCAGGTACTTTAGAAAGTTGGTTTTGTATTCGCTCGTGGTGCCTGAGAGCAGTTTACCTTTTGATTTTTACAATAAGGAAGAAGCGGGTAAAAGGCGATGGTTTGTATCCGAGATACATTGGCCTTTGCATGATTTCAATAATTTTATGGGGCTTGGTAACGTCTAATAGGTATTGTAGACAAACGAAGGCTTACTTTCATGCTACGGTGATAAGTTAAGTCTATATTTGGAATCCATTGTGAGGTAATACAGCGTCATGAAACGAACAAATAGTTTTATTGATCTTTTCACCCCTCACTCCCTTAATCGATACCATCCCTTCGGCTCATGTTCCACCTGACTTAAAATCTTACTTAAAGCTTCGACGTTAACATAATTTGCCTTGAAAGGTTTTGATAGCCGTCACAAAGCCTTTCATAAATTTAATAGGGAGTTGATTCAACGAAGCGAAATTAACTTTAAGGTGGAGGCGGGGATACCTAGTGGCGACGTTGCTAGATTGTCATATTATTGCTGAGGTTTTCACTTAGGGCAATTATTCCGTCTATTCTGTACCTAAAAGTATGAAACTCGCCTTTTCAGAATATACGCGAGTAATATCTATAAACGTTGTAGTTGACGGTTGGCGAATCACTTTTGTGACAACAATGAAACTGAGAAGCATAAAATCTTTCAATATGAAGAGATTATTGTAAGTTTTGGAAATAATAAACGGAACTGCTACTCCATGTTAGTAGCAGGTCTTCTGGTTTGTCTCCAGTCGGTCGTCCTTACTTTGGCTCTCCTTCGTACGTACTTTGTCTTTGTACCATATTACATTGTGATAAGGCAGTGTATTGTGTCATATTCCTAAGATTGGGATCAGGACTCGGCCTAGATTGACAACAGCTGCCTTTTTTTTGTACAGGGCGGATTAGAGCAGATTAAGCGGCAAACAAAAAAACCGATCCAGAGAGTAGTGAACACGAAAACGGGGCATGTTTTTGCTGGGAGTGTGTCTTGGTTTAGTTAGCAAACGCTTTGCTAAAGTGCCATACTATAAACTTTTATAACGCAGGCCGATTTTCATACCCGACAGGAAAATCAATATGAATGGTATTTAGGATTTAAAGCATGCTGCGCCGAGGCAGCTTTGCTGGTATTATGAGCGACTTTTCCGTACAAGTGCCCATGTCCTTATTGCTTATATCCACCAACTTGCAGCATGTAGAGCCTACTAAGGCCGTAACCCGACACTTCACGAGCTTCGACCATGAAGGCGTTAAAGTGCGCAGCAGCTTTGCTGGGACTAAACTTCAGTATATGTGTATATATAGGTATATCTCCAATTTCGCATTGCACGGGTCTTGTCCGCAAGTTGGAATTACCCGAATTATTTCAGATGGCTGTTTCTAAGTTCTTCTGGACTGCCGAACTAGATCTGATAATTAGGTTTTACTCTGACGTTAGGATTATCTAGTTTAGCAGTTTGACGTAAAATGCGATAAAAAATTCCGTGAGGAAGCCTTGTTTGTCCGAAGAGTGTGGATGTGAATTAACGAAGCGCCCAATTGTACACAGAACGCAGTATGCAATTAATTTTGTTGATATATAGTAATATCATAGATTGCAACCGGTTTACCCTGGGTCTCGGTAGGCGAGAACCGCTGCCACCAACGAGCGATTTACTCATTGTGAAGCCGTAACCATAATCGCATAACTGTCGGCGATTATTAAAAAGTGTCGACTTAGACTGTATTCGGTTTTCGGCGATTCTCCGAAAATATAGAACTCTCCTTTCCTTTCCTAGTATTTTGGTTTGTGTCAACTTGAAAACCAAAGAGTGTGTATTGCTGGTAGGTTAGTCAAAGCAGGTGGTGTAGTTGCATCAGGCAAAAGTGCCAGATCCAGAGAGCAGGTCATGTCAGGTAGAAAATCCGTGTTGGTCGCAATACTCTCAAAATTTATGAGACTGTAATTATTGACCTAGGGCATTTCGCAATACTGTGTACGCGTTGAGGATGCTTGAGTGATGCACATCCTCGCATCAGAGTCTTTTGGCATACTGCACTTTGGGCACTGGTGCCTAAGAGTTCTGGCTGCCCCGTAACTATAACAGAAGGTACGACGTTCAGCCACACAAATGTCGTAACGATGCCCGTTTTGGCGACATATCCAATAAATGAACAGAGAAGACAACTTTGCAATTGCATGAGTGACAATGTAATCGTCAGGATTCATAAAGTTATATTTTACCTCGGTTTCCTGTTCGTCACAACTACTTCATTCTGATACGCAACTGACGCAGTAACCAAGTTCTGTGTAGTTCTTCTTCAAAGGCAGGATTCTAGGACGGTTTCGGGGATTAATGTTGGAAAGCCTGGGTAATCGTGGCTGGTAGCGATTACACGCAGGACGATATAATGTATGATGTATTATCGTAGACTGGGTCATGTATTTCCTGACGCAGAGATATTAACGAACTTCCAGGTGAGCGTGTGCTACGTGTACTGCTGCTGTACCCCAAGCTGATGGAACCAACGATTC
Organism: Chloromyia formosa; assembly: GCA_964017055.1. Classification (NCBI taxonomy): domain Eukaryota; kingdom Metazoa; phylum Arthropoda; class Insecta; order Diptera; family Stratiomyidae; genus Chloromyia; species Chloromyia formosa. Next base: position 81,178,807 of record OZ024817.1, read on the forward strand.
TAAAGGAGGAGTCAACCACACTATGAAGGTATCTTCTGATGGATGAAACTGAAGTTGACTTAGACTTTTTCCGTTGGGGCTAGGTTTCTACGTTAAATCATAGATATAAACGTGATTAAGCCGCTGGCGGTCGAGTAATTAAAAATTGTACCCCTCGCAAACGCGCCGGCCATTTGACCGATATAATATTTTATACGTAATGTATTCGAATACTCTTTCAAATAAAACATAGGAGTACACACCTTATTTGAGTTTCAATTTCGAGCGCCCTTAATAGAAAACTTTATATAAGCTTCCTTAAGGCTATCTAGAGATTTTTGTACAAGTTAGAAGCAAAAATAATAAATTAAAAGCCGGAAAATATTCAGCGCACAATGTGGGTTCAATGTGATTTTATCTAGTTATGAAGCGGAAATGGTCAAGTGAATAGACGCTTGCTACCATTAATCATAAAAAAAAGACAAAAATAAAATTTTTTTAAACTTTATCTTTAGGCAGCATTAAGGATTTTTCGATCCAACGCTGTTGAGAATAACAAATTGAAAATAGGCGCAAAAAGGTTCGAAAAAGCCCGAAAAAATCGGCACCCAATGTAAAGTAAGTGTAATTTTAGCTAGACATTAAATCGGGCTATAGAATATGCGCGCAGAGCACAAGAAAAAAAGAAAACGAAACTTCTTTACACCATTTCTTCTTTCATTTTATGGTTTTTAAAATGCTATATATGGTTTAATTTATTAGCCGGAAAATTTAGCAGCCTTTTATGACAACTGTTACACCGTTCCCGACGGTTTGAGCGGTTGTCTGGCCAACCCGTGAAGAAGAGCCGGGGCGCTACGTACTTTAAATGAACCGCCAGCGATCTTGATTAATTTTCTCACGACAAGCACGGGTCGTGAAAATTGAATTCGTAGTTGGCCCCCGACAACGGAACTGTTGAAATCAACTAGGAGATTCCGGAATCTGATTTAGGAAACACAATTTGCACAACGTTATAAATATGTTTCGAAGTTTTTAACACTATTATATGAAAAAAGGAACACTCGTAATCGGTCGTATTACGTTACTTAAAACCTACCTTATGACGATAAAACTTTTAATCTAAATTCAAACTTAAACGTACGGGATTCTACTTGCTATCCTACCATTTTCACGTCGATCGTCGTTAACGCCGTCTGCAATACTCCTTTGTTGTCCGTCGCTAACACCAGTCTCCCGCTGATCTCACTATTCTCCTCCAAGATTTGTAGTCACCTGATCTTTTACGCGCTGTCGTCGCTCAGAACCCACCTTCTTTCAATCGGGAAAATATACAGATAAAGAGAGTCGTTACTTTTATTATCGAAAAAGTACCCATATCAGGAAAAAAGGAACCCTCCTTCTAATCGGGAAAATATACAGACAGAGAGGGTTCCTCTTTCTTGCACTGAATCTTTGTGCATCTATACTGATGGTTCCATGACCGGTAAGTGGGTGGGGGCTGGAATCTTCTCCGATGGGCCTAGCCTTCACCTGTCAAATCGTCTCCCAGACTACTGTAGTGTCCTCGAGGCGGAGATCCACGCTATTAAAGAGGCAGTGAGGTGGATTGGCCGTAACACTATAGCAGCAACAGATATCATAAGTTACTCGTATAGTGACAGCCAAGCTGCAATAAAGTCCCTTGAATCTTGTCTAGTCTCGTCAAAAACCGTTGTGGACGGCCGTTCTTGCCTTGCGGAGATGGGAGGTATCTATAATATTACACTATGCTGGATACCAGGTCACAGTGCTTTCGCTGGTAATTGTAGGGCTGACGAGCTCGCTCAGAACGGTGCAAACGATATAACTCTTGAGATGGGTCGGGGTTTCGCCATGCCCATCTCCAGGTGTAAACATAAGCTAATTATGACAGCGATAGACAGGGTAAACTCGAGATGATTAAGTGGTAGTACCTGCCAAAATGCGAAGTTATTATGGCCTTATTGAACAAAAACCGGACTACTAAACTGCTGCCGATGAGTAAGCAACACATAAGAACAGTGGTGGGAATTATTACTGGTCATTGTGTTATCGGTGAATACGCGAGGAGGTTCCGACTTCCATACCATGACTTCTGCAAAAGTTGCGGAGACATAGATGAGGAGGAGATCATCTTTCATCTATTTTGCACCTGCCCGGCATTAGCCTACAGGAGAATGTCGACTCTAGGTGAATTTGGGTATGCGAATCTAGGAGACCTAGCTAATGGAGATGTGGGTCGACTCCTGCGACTCGCTATTAGCTCCGGATGGTTCAACAATGGATAACGGATGGAATTACACAGTTCCAGGGTAACAGAAGGGACCTTCTTTTGGTCTAAGTGTGCTGTAAAGAGACTACGGCAGCCCCTCTTACCATACCATACCATACCAGGGGGTTTATAAATTCTCGGTAATGAAAACGGCATTGTCGCCATACAAAATCACCACAGTAATGCAATGCATTACCTCAAAAAAACATTGCCGACATATAAACTCATCACGGCACTCGTTGTGCTAGGTCAGGATTCAGCTGACATACTGACTATTGTCAGGTTTGACGTTCGACTGTTTACACTTCGAAGTAAACAGTTTCTCCTTTTAGTGTTTTTAGTAATGTTGAATAAGGTGTAGAATGGCGGCGCGGTCGGAGATTGTTTTTCAATTGGGATTATCGTTGTGTGGAAGACTTGTTTGTATCACACCCTAGAATGTGAGAGAGCGCTCGATCAACAAACGAAGTGTTCGTTTTAAAATGCCGAACTAAGTCCTCGGAAAAACTGAATGACGTCCTACAGTATGGCAAGTAACACTTGTTGGAGCAGTTGTCCCTTGGCTTCTTGTGATCTTTCTCTCTCTCAATTGACCTAACTCCTTGTGGGGCATAGCGCGTCAACTGTTCCATGTGGCCCAGTTGACGTTTCTCGGCATAAACTGGTTTCGGAGAATAAAGTTGCCAGCATGCCCCTCCAGCACATCCATGGCCACGAGCGTCGTCGTGGACGGGATTCGAACCCGAAACGCCGGTAGTCAAACATGAGACTGATGCCTCAACACACTGCGCTACCGGTCGCCCGTGATCTTGTGATAGTACTTATAAAATTCCAGAAACTGTGATGCGAATAGTCGTCGTAGGCAGGAAGGAAAGTTAAACTAAACGACATGTTGAATATATATATTTTGTTACTACATTTCTCTGACTTTTGCAGCGTTCTTCAGGCGGAGATTGCGGCTATTTGGGAGGTTCTCATATGGCATTATCATTTTCACGGATAGTCAGCCGGCGATTAAATCCCATGAGTCTGTAATTACAAGCTCAAAGATTTTTGCCGCATGCCGCACCTGTCTCCTGGAGATGGGAATTTTTTTTTAACTTCTCCCTTTGTTGGATTCCGGCTCATAGTGGCTTTGACGGAAATTGCAAAGTGGATGAGCTAGCTAGAGGAGGCTCTATTGGGGAGACCAGGTTTAGTCTTCGCCATCTCGGGGTCTTTATCAGCCTGTCAAATGTTGGTAAACGCTGGCGCGTTGAGTACTGCCAATGCGAGGTGGAGCAATGGTAGCACTTACTAGGCAACTTTGGCCTAGGATCAATCCCAAACGCTCTGCGGAGCTGCAGGCGTTGAATAAACGAAACCTACGGACTCACGGACTTTTGAGGGGATGATTGCAGGGCACTGCCCGATTGGCGAACATGCTTGGAGATTAGGGCTTCCACATAATGACCTCCGTAAGAGCTGCGGGGATGAGGATGAGGAGGAGAGTACCTTTCATCTGCTATGCGTATGTCATGCCCTGGCTAGAAGAAGAAGGATACCCTTGGGGTCTTTCTATTTTGGAGATCTGGACGACTTTAAGGATGTTAGCATCCGATGTTAGTCTGCTCCAGCACTTTATCAACAACTCAGACTGGTTCAATGAATAGGTAGGACTCGGGTTGTGGAGTCAAGATATCACAAAGGACTCAGTGGTGGTCAATGTGTTCTGTGTGTATCACGGCAGCCCCTTTAAGCTAACCTAACTAAACTAAACGTACAATGAAACCGCCAATTTTATTATTCCGCCAGACTAACTTATTTCTTTACAGATCACTGTTAAATTGTTCCGCAATACAGCACTCCATTCAAAACATAGATCGGAGAATAAGGGTGCACTATTAACCTCAGATGAGGCGTCTAATAGCCCCCATATACGATGCAATCCATCGTCAGATCGATCTGACGATGGATCGCCACAAAATATCTGACGATCTCCGCTGCACATACACTGTACGATTTTCGTGCAATGCGATAACGAATGACAATTCAAAAAATATGGGTTATGATTCACCCCCAATATAACTAAAACTGATTTTCGTTAACTATTTGGATTTGTGAGGCATTTTCGTATACTACACATTTTATATTTGCATTACAGATTCATTAAAATCACCAGAATCGGTCAAATTTCACAATTGAAAAATTTGATAATTTGACATTTACTTACGATAATCACATACACCGTCCAATCGATCGTCAGACCGACGGATTGCAGTAAAATCGCACCAAAAAATCGGCAGATAAAATTTGATCGTCAGATCGGTGAAATCGTCAACGATAGTCACATACACGGTGCAATCGATCTGACGATCAAAATATCGTCAGATCGATCTGACGATGGATTGGATCCTATATGGGGGCTATAACGCTACACAGGTGGATTCGGTAGAATGATTCCGGACCAAAGAGATGCGCAGCAGAGGGTTTTTGTCTTAGCGGGGTTCTCCACTGGAAGCATATTTGAGCGGCAATGCGCTCCTGCAACACAAGCGTCAATAAGTCTACCTACGAGAAGTCTGAAGATGCTATGGCTTATTATCACGCCCCGCACCACAGGGGGAAGAAAACACAACACAAATCCATGGCTACGAACGTTGTCGTGGCTGGGATTCAAACCCGAAACGTCGGTATTCAGACATGAGACTGATGTCTCTAGGCACTGAGCTACCAATCGCCACATGATATCATTGACTATTATTGTATTCAACGCGACACAACATGACGGACTGGTAGCGGTAAACCTAGACAATGTGGGCACAAAAAAAAGATCCTCCACCGTGAAAAATGGATTCCCGATTCCCGGGGCCTCAAGAAATATCCATTCCCATGAACTGTTATTTCCAGGGTGATGTCTCAAGTTGAACTATTCCGAAAATTTAAAAAGAAAACTCACCTAAAAAAAGTGAATTTGACCTTAAATGAAAACTGACTATTTTCCTCATATAATTAAAGACGAATAAATTGTACAATATATGTGAAAAGTGCTCCTAAAACTCTACATTTTGGAATATATAGTGAAACAAACAGCGCTTTAGGCAGTACGATTCTGCCAGAGGTAGAATCGTACTGCTGAAAGCGAAAATCCGCTTTGGACCGAATCGCAAGTTTATTTTCATATTTGATAGTAGAAAAGTGCCGTGTATGTATCGTATGTTACTATCAGTAACAATAGCTTCAAGCTAAAAATGTGGATTCATATTTCCTAAAGAGAAAATTCCTTCTGCACCTACGCTCTAGTGGATTTTGGCTTTAGGCAGTACGAATCTAGGTTTATACATTATAACAATAGCATTGCAATTAAAAAAGAGAGTTCGTACTGCATGATGTGGAGATCCACTTGTCGGTGAGCTCAGAGTATATTTCAGCTTTGAAAAATATTCTTTCTCGGGTGGAATTATTTCGGAAACTATTGAAGGTATAGAAAAAAAGTTGTACAATAATATAACCTTTTTGATGGCAATCTTATAATTTCGATATTTTCCACAAATCTCGAGTTTCTGACTTGAACTCAATTCATATTCCTGGTGATTAAAATTATGGAAAAGATTTCAGGTTTGAGCCAAATTTCAGCGTATTCTGATTGGACTAATAGAGATGTGCAACTATATGCGATGTGACCAAATATGGCATCTCAAGTGAGTCATTAGCATTTGGCATGCATCCCTATCAAATTGAAACTCTAATAACTACAAACTCATGACGGAACTTATCATTTCTCCAAGGAAATGGGATCCTCTTTTCTCTTATTTGGTTGAAACAATACGTGTCCTTCTTGTTAGCGCCAAGAGTTTTTTGTTCGCTGGCGAAAACGTGATCAATACTTGCAGACGACTGGAAATATGCACAAAGCTCTTCATTGCCAATGCAAATATACCGGAGATTGAAAAAAAGGAAGGAAAACAGAAAAATCAAAACTTTGTATCGGCTTTTGTCGGAAATTGTATTGTATTCCTGTTGGAGCTTTTGTGCTAGTGGTTGTTGTTGGGTGTGTTAGGCTTCAGGATGCAGTGAGTCCGTCAGTAACGATGTTGTTTTTTTTTGCAGACTATCACTAACGTTCTGCAGGCGAATCCCTCTCGCTCATTCTTCCAGGTCCTCCAGAGTGGCATAATGCCATCGTTTGTTATTTTATGCCGTCGTGTGTGGTTCGTTTCGGGTGTGCAATCATATGTAATAACGCGATATTGTAAGTCTGTCAGAACCAGACCATATTTCTACTTTCCAAGCCCCTTTTGCCATTCATTTCCTCCTGTTAGGTTTACTTATTTTTTGTTGGCTTTTAGAGTCGCCTTCCAATCGAAGGAAGTCTCACTGAGTGAAGCGCTATGGCTTTGTGGAGTTTGACGTGAGCTTTGTTTGTGCGAAATTGGAACCAATTTGAAAAATTTTGATGAATAGATTGGATGTGTCGGTGAAGTATTAGAATTCTGGATATTCTTTCGAAGAACCTGGTGTGTGAATAGGGCGCGTAAAAATCTCTGCTATAGGTTTTCATTGAAAATAATTTTTGATATTTCCGATTTCTTTTCATTCTATTCTTTTTAATTAAGATTTATTTTTAGCTATAGGGAAGGGAGCGGTTGTGGAGTTTTAATGAAACGATTACAATGGATACACTTCACATTTAGAATTGACACTTTTAGATTAAAAACGTTCAATTCAATAGACGTTAACCATCACAGTCCCTGACTTAGTTGATATGATGCGAAAAATTTGAAAGTAGTGATGGTCGTCGAAACTTTCGGCCCGTCCAATGCAGATACTCATTTGCCCTAACCCCTAGTCGGGCATAGCGCGTCAACTATCCCATATGGCTTAACAGTCTTGCTTTCAAATACCCCATAACCATTCTAATGTGACTTTTGAGTGTTCTGCTCTGGACGGCGTATAGTTGTTCGTAGAAGGAGTCTTTCGCCAAGACATTGTCGTGTTCGGTTGGAGCATACAAAATTGTATTATTAAGATGTTCTTGATTTTGGTCCGGAACCTGGCGGTCATGATTCGGTTGGAGACCGGATCCCAGGATAAGGGACAGTTTTGTGCAGCTCTGGTTAAGAGGAGCTCCACACCTGACTCACGACTACTACCGGTAGCTTGACCGGAGTACAACATTACAGTGTTACCCTTTGGAGAGATAAATCCTTAGCTGTTTCACCATCTTATGTCACTAAATTCTAAGATGTTTAATTAATGCCGCTGAAATTCGCTCTCTAATTGAAGAAATCGTGCGTTCTGGGAACCTTCTGATACATTGTCCAGAAGAGTACGCACATTCCATAAACCGATTTTTGTCATTTAACGGTAACCAAAAGTCGTAACCGTTGAATCAGTTCTTATCCGAGGCATAGTTGATGTTTCGTTAGCAAATATACATAAGTATTCGAATACTGACAGTTGCTGGCATACATATCCTTCCTTTGACTACAAACGACACGACTTCCACGACTTGCCGGGAAAGGCCGCGGCATTATTCTTACGCCCCACACCACAGGGGGGGGGGGACTGTTTACCTCAACCAAATCATCGCACTGGCATTACTCGCGGCTTGACTTGGTTAGCAATTGTCAGCGACCACAGCCGTTCCAGGCAATGCCCACGAGGAGGCCTATGGAAGAGAATTTTTGCTCCCCAAAGAAAAGCTCTTGATAGCGACAGCGAATTAAATAAAAAGGAATCTCTTTAAAAAAAAACCCCAAATTCAAAGTTAGATGCAATCTGCATTTTTTATATCTCTCTGAGTGTGGAGACGAAGGATATGCAAATGCAATTGAGTTGCATTTTTTTCAGCATTTTTCTTTCGGATCCTTAATTGCTAAAAAGATTTCAGTGGGAAATTCTCCTTTTTTCATGCTACGCTTCTGCTCTCGTTCGTCGAATCCCGAAACCGTGTGCTAGTGTATAGTTTGTGCATCAAAGTACTCTTTGTTTATCTACAGTTAGTGCTTAAGTGGATAACTCTTGAATCAACTCAAGTTAAATGGATCCTTGACGAGTAAGTTGACTTTTCGTAACTGTAGAGACGTTACGATTGGATTGCACTGGATTGTGTCGGCAAGATGGCAAAAATGGAACAAGATTGAAATGGAAGAGAGCTATAGAGAAGATGGCGCGTTCCTTCTTTGGATGTTTGTAGAATTTGGACTAGGAAAATGAAAAGTCAAGCAGGTTTGTCTATCCACGAGATGGAGTGTGTTTATGATGAAGTCAAGTTCGTTTAAAGGTAGAGGATCATATATGTACAGTTTGGGAGGATATTTGGTTGTCATTTCAAATGCCTCCTGTGGTGTGGGTCGTAAAAATAACTCCAGATCGGCTTGTCGTAATATGCGATTAAATGAACAGGATGTGAATGCTGTGAATAGCTTGCGTCATTGGAAAATATGTTACCAAAACGACAACACGATCGTAGGAGTAGTTGACACATTATGACATATAAGGGATTAATGGGGTTTTCAGATGTCATGCCAGGCTAGCTTTCAGGTCTGCTTAAACCCTGTCTTCAGGCCTGCTATCAATCCTTCCGTCACGGTTGCCATCAAAGCTTACCATTAAGAGTATGATCAAACCTGCTAGGCCTGCTATTTTACCACATACCTGGCTAGCATTTTTGTTGGGACTTGGTGGCAGGAATGATAGTAGGCCTGACGGTACAATTGATGGGAGCCCTGACGGCAAGATTGATAGAAGGCTTGACGGCAAGTTTGGTAGCAGGCAGTAGGTCTGCCGGCAGGATTCATAGCATGACGATTCACGAAGCATGACGTCTAAAGGTCGCAACACACAACAACCATTTTTGGTCGCGAGCATGTATCGAACCATGTCAAACTCATTAAAAAAAATCTCCTCATTTTCACCATTCTATGATATTTGATGGTTCGATGGAAGTTCGGTCGTGCTTCGGCGCGATCATGCATGGCGACCTTAACAACCTTTCACAAGGTAAACTAGTATTTCATATGCCAAATTCTTAAATTCGAAATGATTGTTTCCCCCCTATTCCATGATGTTCAACTAATTCCTTAAATTCCTCCGTCGCAAATATTAATTGTCGCAACTATCCCGTGAAGTGATCTCTCCATTTGGTCGCATTTCTTGTAGAGCAATGAAAATGGAAATTATCGAAAACTTTTTCCGAAAACCACTCTTTGAAATTCGGTTTTTTTTTCTTGGGAAATCGTAAGTCTTTAAATTTCGCATAAAACATTTCCCTTCCCGAGAATCAAATTCGGACCGGCATATCCTCAATTGGGGCGCCCAAGCAGAGGGCGACGAAGGCGTTCAAAAATGGCGGCATAAATCAAAGCTAGAATATCGGGAGAAAGCGATTTAAATGCTAATTAAAGTGTTTTGGGAATTATCATTTCCCAAGAGCGAAATCAGTCGCCGGTTTTTGTCCGTTGCTGCAAATTTTCTTAATTAATTTATTAGCTAACCAAGTGAGAGGATTCTTGTGGTATTCGTTCGACATTTGTCTTTCGCTTTCTTGTGTTCGGTGGCAGTTGCTGTCGTTATCAGATACAGTGGCAGAGAATGAGGAAAAGATGGTGCTATCTGAAATGTGTTGCGATGAAAATGTGTGTGAGTTTCAAGAATCCTTGGGATATCGTTAAGCAGCCAAGCAAGAAGTATTTTATTAAATTCCGTTCGTTGGTATTTGAATGGTTTTGGATGATAATTTGCATGAAAATAAGTAGAATTCAAGGAATTTCAGAAATTATTGCAGAAATCGGAGGTTAAAAGGATTAAGAAGTATTTAGAGAATCATTTCGAAAATCATAATATGTAGAATCGGAAACCTTATTAATTATTGTTAGTGACCAATGCCTTTGGGGTAGGTGTATTTAGTTTGCCTTCAAACATATATATCAACTGTTAGTTGACTGGGAGGTACTGTAGGAACATCTGCAAAAAACAGTCGCGCTATCCAGAATTCATAAAATTTAAAACAGAAAATAATCAATCAATAAGAATAGTAACGTGGTGCACTGAGTTTTTTCCCCCGTCTTGGATAACCTCGTCCTCCCATATTCGCAGGAGTGATTGATATATGGCATTTACTAGACCCGTTTCACCGAATTCCAGCAGTTCAGCTGGAATCTCGTCGTCATTTCGCGCTCGCCGGGCTTTATATCACACGATCTTTTCTGCCACCTCTCTGATCGTACCCTTGGGTTCTTCCCAGAGCCCATGGATGCCTGCGTTGCTGATGTTGCGTAGCATAGGTCTTTGCTGAAGGGCGGTAGTAAACGCCATCGCCGTAGCATCGCTCAGAAGCTTATCAACCGCAAAGATTTTGGGAGGGCTGATTCTCGATTGGTGCATTCAGTAAATTCTACATCTATAGGTTGTCTTGACCAAGTGATGATCTGTGTCGCTCCTCGAGAGGAGCGGACATCTATCTAGTCTAGTGTAGACGCCCATCTATTGGAAATGAGGACGTGATCAATTTGGTTGACGGCATGTGCGTCTGGAGATTCTCAGGTCTTCGACTAGACTCCTCCTGCAGGCGAAGTCGATAAATCACTGGCCGTTGTCGTTACATTTTTCATGGAGATCGTGGCCTCCAGTTGTTCCCAGGTGCCAACTTTCGTTTCCGACTTTCGTGTTAGTGAGTCGAAGAGAGTCTCAAGGCGGGCGTAGAACTCGTCTTTTACTGTATCTTCTTTAACTTCAGTAGGGGCGTGCACATTGGTGAGCCAGAGATTGAAGAATCGATTCTTAGTTCGAATCACTCACAGCCGTTCATTTATGGGTTTGAAGTCAGTAATGTGCGGCTTGAGGTGATTGTTCACTATAAATGCTACTCCAAACTCGTTGTGGCCCAATAGTTTGCCACTTGTAAAAATTGTGTGCGATTTCTTGTCATTGATCTCGCTGCCAAGCCAATTTGTTTCCTGGACTGCAATAATGCTCAGTTTGTACTTTTCTACTTGTAGAAGGAGGGTCTTCTCGGCCCCCAGTTTGTTCAGGGAGGATACATTCCAGGATCCGAAAGAATAGTTAGTCGTTTGCGTGGTCGTCGTTGCTGATCCGTCCAATCCGAGGTTTTTGTTCCAGACTTCTTGAGTGGTTTTTACAAAGACGAGTTATCAGCACATCGCTTAACCCCATTCAGGGGATGGCCTCGGAGATAGCTGCTTCAGATGGTTTAATAAACGTGCTGGCGTTCACACAACAATGTTGCAGGTCCAACTACACAAATCACTTCATCCTACTAAACCGGAAACTATAAAATGTCAAGAAATATTGTAAAAAAAAATGGGTTAAGTAATCAGATCAGATAAAAACAAATGAAGATTTCTTCGGCAAGAATTTAATCAAGTCGCCTTTCTACAGGAAGGTGTAATAAGCAGGTTGGTTCACCGGATGGTGTTTTGGGGACGGCGCCGAAAGTTTTCGGAGGGTGACCGTGAAGGTCCGGCGGCGCTAAAAGCGAATGTTCCTCAACGAGCTGAGCGGCGGCACATGCTCAGTTTGGGGGATGTGGGCGGGGTTTTTACCCGCTCGTTGCCCCAGCCATTACATAGATAACATGTATCATGTGCCTTGGGGGTAGACGAAACCACAAAGGATATAACTGGGTCCCATTGACCCAGGAAAACTAGTAAAAAAATGCAGGCAATGGCCGTCGACCGGCTCATACTACACGCTCCGAGCCCAGATGGTTTGGACCCTTGGCCTCTACACTCATAGAAATAAAACCAACCATTGAGGTCCCATGGCCGGCAAAAATGTTGGGACCTCCCAAAGCGGAACTCGACATGAGGCCTTCGTCTCATGTCATCTTCAACCTGAAAGGGGGAGTAGAGGATTCCTCAAAGGAAAAGCCGTTTTTTTTTTCAGAAATTCAACACATAGTGGTGTTTATTTGGGAAAATGAAATGAAGATAAATAAAGGAAAGCGAAAGATCAGAAAATTGTTAAGAAACTAATTAAAAAAAAACTAAAGCGAAAGGACTAAACTAAAAAAAAGGGAAGCGAATAAATTAGGAATTAATATCCATGTTACGAATTAGTATACAATCACTTACCCGGAATCCTAGATGGCCATCCCGAAACGGGAGCAGCTGCAACTTAACATGGGATTTGAAAAAAAAAACTAATTTAACCAAAAACAAAATCCAACCTCCACGAGCAAAAATAGAGAAATTTACAAAAAAAAAAAAAAAAAAAATTAGTTACTAAACACAATAGTTCCTTCGGAAATTATATGGCGGCAACACAACCGATGGCAATTCTTCTGACGGATGTCCAATAACAATGGCGGCTCCAATGATGTGGCTGTTGAGCAAATCTCACCCGCACGAAGCATGCGCAATTTCTCCCACCACTCCAGCACTCCACCATGACACCTTTTGCAAGTTATAAGAAAAACCCACCGAATTTCCAATCGTGGCTGTCTGGTCTGATCCGGGGTAAAGCAGACGTAACGCAACAGAGCTCGGTTTGTAAATTGCAAATGTGACAGCTTGACATTTTTATTCACGCTATAATAACCTACACGGCGCAACTGTAGGACACTTTGCACTGCACAGCGAGAACTTCCCGTAACAAATCTTTCACACGATGGGTGCAGATTTTTCCACAATGCACAAGGCCAAGAGCCGTCTCGTGGGGTTGGCGAACTCAACTCCACAGATACTTTGTCAGCAGTGGACGATCAATTTCTTCACAATGCTTCGGAGGTTTTTATTTTTGTGCCTCTGGTGTCGCCGTTACAGAAATCATCACTGCAACCACGTTAGTGGCGGTGACAGACACTTTTATATCTGTAATTTTCGTGTCGACCAGCAGAAAAAAACCCGAATGATACCGTTCACGGGTGATTAGACCCTCCAAAAACACGGTCGATCGCCGGTGACAAGCAACCCTTGATTTGACGGCAGTCCATCAGCGTCACCAGCCATTCATCCAACATGAACTTGCCTCCGAGTGACTGGTGAGCGCGAAATTATTATTAAGAAAATACTCATTACAAAGGAGCGAGTTTCAACTCATTGAAAATTTTTCCTTAACACACATGTCATTCGAAATATACGGGAGTGCCCGCCTAGACTGCCACTAACAAGACATATCCTTGTTGTCCTGTGGTGTAAATTTCCATTTTAAATATAATTTAATAACACTATACGTGAAGACATACAGGTATGCAGAAAAACCACGAAACCAGTTATCCTGCGTCATCCCCATCTTCCTTACCATTTTGTACCGGGAATTTCCACAAATGTTAACTGATCCCTTTACAGCGAAAGTTAGGAACAATGCAGCCTTCGGGAAATACGTTAAGCAATAACAAAGGCACCCACCAACTCAAATACATGTACGAAGTACGCAAATGCTGGCGGTGGGGCGGACTGTTGAAAGTTGTTGAAACTCAGCGTGTTTGTTGTTTGGAAAGGGTTATACAAATAATTAGCGAGCTCCTTACCGGTGTCTCTACTGCAAGTACATGTGTACCAAATTGAATTATACATTTCCACAAATCTTAGACCCACCTGAGCGCTTCTAATTTGTATAGAACTATAGAGGCAGAATGATTCTTGACTATGATGGGGGAACTTAGCGATGCGTGAAAACGTTATGATACTTGAGAATTTTTAAGTAGGATTGTTTTGAATTGTTTAATCGTTATGCGTTAAGAGTGTGTACTTGAATTTGTTAAGAGGAGCTTGCCCTTTCTTTCGTTATTGCTAACAAATGTCGATATATACTTGATGCGTGACTATTCCGGTTCTACTAATCCTTCCCAGCAGTCCTATACACATTTTCTCTCTCAATAGCCCTAACCATAGCGCATAGCGCGTCAACTGTTCCATGTGGCCCAGTTGAAGTTTCTTCGGCATAAACTGGTTTCGGAGAATGCAGTTGCCAGCATGCACTTCCTGCACATCCATGGATACACATTCTGCTTTCCAAATATGTATTAAAAAGCCAGCTCGAGGAATTTTCTTTTATTAGCGTTTTTCTCAAAACTGAATATTGTTATGCACAAAATTAATTTCCACTAACGAGTATTAAGATCAACATTTTGTCTCTTTCCAGCATTACTACCGACGCAAATGTGGCGCTAGTTCTCCGCGCAGTGACGTAACCAGGGGAGGGCTCCAGTGGGTCCGGACCCCTCCTGAAATATTTTGAATTTGGATAAAAATATGACAATATCGGCAGGCCCGACTCCACCATGTGCGCTGACTGTTGCTTTGAGTAGGGTGTCATTATATAAAGTTGTAAAATTTCCTGCCTTAGTGTCACCATACACTGTCGAACTCGAACACGAACCTTGTACAAATGTCCTCTGACACACACACACAGATACACTTCACATAGGTGTGAAGAAAACCGGTCCACTTGTACTAAGTTCTTGTTCGAGTTCGACAGTGTATGGTGACACTTACACATTAAACACTATATTTAAAAAATCATAAGGTGTTTGGTTGAAATGGTTTCTTTATTGTTTTCCCTTGTGACAGTTTTAGATTCATTTAGAAGATAAAAAAACCCGACCCCACATTGGGCGCTGGATATTACCGATTTTTTCCACTATTTTCTACTGCAAATTTTCTCCGAGGTTTTGGTTTTTGTGTTTCACTGACAAGATAAAATTACGATGACCCCACATTGGGCGCCGAATATTTTAGGTTTTTTCGACCATTTGTCAACTTTTTTTTCGTTTTTTTACAATATCTCACAAAATACGCAACATATTAAAAAAGTAACTTATATTTTCTTAAAGTGTAATGAAATTTTCAGAAGTTAAGTGCAAACTTCGTGTATAGGTTTAGAACTTTCCGAGTAACGGCTCATCATCATCATTTATTTTTGTGTAATTTTCTTGTTTGTGATATACCTGCCCAAATGTCAAGAAAAATACTTCATACTCCACACATAATTTTGGAAACTTAACCTAAGATAAGAGGGTCGTCTTTTGCCCTCAAGAGGCGAAAGGAATATTTCCCAAATTTTAAAATATTTATTTCGGTTCTGTTTCTTCTTCTTTTACAGAGAATTGTTAAGGGAGCCAATACAGGCAATGGGGAGTGTTGGGTATTGTGGAGATCAGCCTTAAGACCTCTTAGTTCTGTGCTATATTAAGGCGATGTAAACAAACGAGTAATTGGCAAAGAGTGCTTTTCAAGAGAGAATATCTCGAAAACTATTTAAGATTCGGAAAAAGTGGCTGCAACATTATTCATGTATTTTTTGTGTTCTTTAACTTTGTCTTAGATTTTTTTAAAGATTAATAGTTAGGAAGATCAAAGCAAGATACAAAAAGAAAAATCAGCTTCAACCCCTTCCCTCGTGCGAGCTCACAGCCCACAGGCAGGGATTTTAGTATTATGTTCTCCTAGTACCAACCAACAAATCGCGCCAATTTTCAAAACTCTTTGAATTTTTTCATTCGATCACCAAATATTGGCACTTGGGCACTGGGGTATCATTATAGGTTTAAGAATAGAATGGGGTGGGTCATTTTTAAATATTATTATTAGCCGTGTTTCTTTCACCGGATCAAGATGAATTCCCATTCAAAACGACGCCGCCGATGATCCAGTTCTCGTATTCGATCACATCTGCGTCAGAGTTGAATGTCAATTTCGGTTTTACTCGTTCTCTATTTTGTAGTCGGTTAAACCGTCCGGTTTTAATCGAAAGAACCTACAGGTTATCCGGTTAACCGAATCACTTAATTGATTTCAAATATGAAGGTCAAGAAAAATAGAATAAGAATAAAAATTAAACACGAAGATACTCAAAGACGATACCTAAATTACCTTCGCGATTAAAGCCTTAGTAAACTCAGTTTGCACCCCCACAGGTAGTGTGCATAACTTTTGGGAGCGAGAAAACTTTGAAATTTTCGGATTTTTTCGCTTATAACTTCTAAACCATGCTTCCCAGAGACAAATTTAATCTTACAAAATGAAAGACAATTAAATTCTGCGTCGAAAGACCAACTTTAAAATTCGACCAATTTATAAGGTCTCAATCAACCGCCAAAAAACGACAATTTTCCCCATTTTTTTCTTCGATGATACAGGGAAACGCAAAGCCAAGAAGTCGGTGTTTTACGACTTATTTTCTCCTGTCACTGAAGCACTTGACCTCCTTCAAAGTGCCTTTGTTATTGACGGTAGCTTTCTTATCCACAAAGTACATTGGCACTCAAAAGAAAAGTCCTCAACTATCGTTAACAATTACGTAGCTTATTCAAGCTCTCATTACAAGCCTAAAATGACTATAATAATATTCGATGTACTATATCCAGAAGATGGCGACAGCAAAAGGACAAAAGCTACCGAGCGGCTTCGCCAGAACAACCGTTCAGCTGCCACTCTGGTCTTTAATGAAACAATGACCTCTACAATGCAAAAGGAGAGATTACTGTCTAATGAAAAAGATGAAGGACGGCTTATTGGCATGTTGAAAACAAAACTGACATCCGAGGGCTTCACAGTTAGCCAAGCTGTTAAAGACGCAGACATCCTCATTGTTACAGAGGCCATAACAAAAGCATCTAATTTCCCCATTGTTGGAGTAGATACAGACCTCATATTTCTCACTGCACTGGCAATAACCACTTTGAACATCTTCCTGATGGAATCAGGGAAGGGTACTTCATCTAGTGAGTTGTTTTCTTCAGGGCTGATGAAATGCTCAAACACAATCAAAGAAGACATTCTCTTTCTGCATGCCATGAGTGGGTGTGACACCACGTCGTAATTTTTTCGGTAGAGAAAGATGAAATTCGTTAAAACCATAGATTTAAATATAACAGATCGGTAATAGTACTATCCCCACTCTGTGCTTCAGGTTATTTTCGAACCAAGCCGCGCATGCGCATGCTTTGCACGCGGTCGCCATACGTTCGGTAAATGTCGTTACGCCATCGGCCACTCAGCCACAATTTTGACATTTGCGAAGTGGCCCCTGGGCTAAATATTAATACGTGTTGTGCGCGTTTCACTGCGCAGGCGCGGATATGTCAGCCATAACTCGATATTCAAATTTTTACCATCACTCTGTGCCTATTTCATATCTGTTTAATATATATCTATGGTTAAAACCCTGGAGAAAAACAGTGATTTGTAGGAAGTTGCCAAGAGATTTCAACCAATAGATGTGTCGCAGGATGGGGGTTGCCATAGCGTTTCCTGGCTGCTGTTTATGCACCAAAGGAGAGAGACACCTCATTGGATGCAGAACGGTAACACTCGGTGAGGGTGTATTACCATGATACAAGTAAGACAAGATATCGCTTTGCGTATGCCGGCTCTCTGAATACCTACGCCACAGGCTCATATAATTGTATGAATACTTGGTTATTGGCTTTTATCTCCGTAACTATTAATCCTAGCAAAATAAAAGATCACGAAAGTATACTCCTCAAAACAAAATAAGGGCCACTAATAATTTTCCGATTGTTTTTTGTGGTTCTTCATACTCTCATACGTCGATTGTCATTAAAAAAAAACTTCACTTTACACTCATCCGTGAAAAGCACCTCACGCCATTCCTCCATGCCCCATTCACTGTTATCGTAAACAAAACACTTGAAAAATAACGGCATTCATAAAAATTAATTATCGAAGCAAAAATATTCGGGTGGCCCTTATTTTGTTTTGAGTAGATATAAAAAATGTGTGAACAACTTTTTATACCCTAGACTTTTAGTATAGGGTATATTGTTTTTGTCACGACGGAAATATGTAACACCTTAAAGGAGGCTCCGGAGGTATAGCAATGTATATATATAAATGATCAGGGTCACCTCCTGATTCGATTAAGCCATGTCTGTCTGTCTGTCTGTCTGTCTGTCTGTCTGTCTGTCTGTCTGTCTGTCTGCCGTTCGCACGATAACTTTCGATAGAATGAAGCTAGAGCCTTGAAATTTTGGTCAAATGTTGGTAGTGTAATCTAGTTGGATGGTATTGAAAATGGGCATGATCAAGCCAAGAGAACGCCTACCTCCCCTACATATGTAAAATACTTAAATGTATCTCTAACTCCCGACTAAATAAATATGAAAAGCTCTAGCTTTGGTAGATTACTCGTGAGGGTAATCTTATAAATTCCTGGGAAAATAAAATCGATCAGTTGAAAACTAACGGTAATTTTCTTACAAAGAGCCCCGTACTACCCTACTTTTCGGGTTTTTTGTCTATAACTCTTGAACCAATTGACGTAGACGCCTGATTTTTAGCATGTAACCCTGGGGTGAGAAGATGCTTGAGTTCTAGTAAGTTGGGCATAATCGGATCAAAGGAACGCCTACCTCCCCTACAAATTTAAAAAAATTCAATATTCCTTTAATTACGATAACTTTCGATAGAATGACACTAGCGAGTTGAAAATTTGACAAAATGTTGTTAGTAGGATCTACTTGGTTGGTATTGAAAATGGGTAAGATCCGACTCAAGCAACCCCTACCTCCCCTACAAATGAAACTTCAAATAAGCGATAACTTTTGATAGAATGATACTTCCGAGTTAAAAATTTGGTGGAATGTTGCTAGTAAGACCTACGTAGTTGGTGTTGAATATGGGCAAGATCCAACCCAAGGAACCCCCACCTCCCCTACATATGAAACTTCAAATAAGCGATAACTTTTGATGGAATGAAGCCAGTGACTTGAAATTTTGGTCAAATGTTCGAAGTGAGATTGAGTTAGTTGGCATTAAAGCTGGGTAACATCCGACCAACGAAACCCCTACTTCCCCTACAAACGAAACTTTAAATAAGCGATAAATTTCGATAGAGTGAAGTTAGAGACTTGAAATTTTGTTTAAATGGTTGTAGGGTGATCTAATTGGTTGGTGGCAATGATGAGCAAGATCCGACCTAAGGAACCCTTACCTCCTCTACAAGTGAAACTTCAAATAAGCAATACCTTCTGATAGAATGAAGCTAGCGACTTGAAAAATTCGACAAATATTGTAGAATGGGTTAGTTAGTTAATTGATTTTGAGAATGTTCTAGATCCTAATGAATGAGTGCCAACCTCTCCTATGAACTGGCCATATAGGAGACCCATTCTTAATGCATATGGTCGTTGCCAATTGGTACAAATACTTTTGGTATCTCCACTAGGTCTGTACAAGTCTAGGGTATATACGCTTCGGACTCCGGGCCGAAGCGAAGCTTCGGCCTGGTTTCTATTTTCAATAGTTTTCGAGGTAATCTCATTCAATGGCTCCCTGTTCGCACGAAGTGCAGAGCCCACACAAGAGATCGCTGCACCGTGCGCATGCTGCACCTACAAATATAAGACATCTTATTTATTAACCGCAACGTAGAAAAAGTATCTTTAATCAAAAAAAGTTCTTGGAAATTCATATTAAAATCAAACTGAAATTGAAACGCGATGTTGCCTGTTGCGTTTTAATTTCAATATGCAGAGGGTCGTGTTGAAAACACTTTCTCTATCCTGACTTCTCAGCATAAGTGTCGTGTCATCTGTCTCCTTTCACAGGCCGATTATATTAATTTCAGGATACTGGGATGGGAAATGACAAAAAAAAAACTTTCTTCTTCGCCTTCGTCTAATCTGATTTCGAGAAAATGGAATCGTTTTGAAGTGAACCTTTAAGCTAAATCCGACATTCTTTTTGCGCAGCGATTTTCATTCGGAATGATTCTTGAGAGATTTTTAAAAGATGCGTCCAAGGAGTGATGTTGAAGTTTTATTTACTTTCTTATACATGGATTACCCTAATCTTTATTCAAGGCTTTCTTTTCTTCTTTTCTCGGTGACGAATTAGAGCTCACCAGCACTTAGTTATTGAAAAAGTTTTTGGGGCTTGGAATCATACATGGGCGTTCCAGGGACTTGCATTCTCTAAGGACTTAGATTTTTTCCGTACGGGATAATGCATGAACGGGGGCTAGGGGTTCCTTTACATAGTTAAAATCATTGTATTACATCAGAACAATGGGAAAGCTTCATACAACAGCACAGGTCGAAGTACGCAGGAGATTTTGTCATTTAAGTCTTGTAATGAAACCTTCGTCTTTCCGCGTCGTGAAGACTCCAATCCCGTGTTTAGATGTGTCAATAGGGGGTGGCGGAATACTTACCTCTACACATTGCACTGTTGAACCGGTCGAGTAAAGCTGAAAGATGTTGCGCCTCGAACATACAAATGAACCTGCGAAAGGAAAGAAGAGATCACGAAGGATCAAGCGATAAATGAGAAGATATGAATTCAATACTTATCTGAACTGGTGGTGTCGGCTTTCAATCGATGCAAACAGCGAAACGTAAACAAACACTGTCAGCGAACTGTCAGTGTCGGTATGACGTATACTGCATTACCGATCCAACCGTGATGTGCTAGAGCAGACTCACTAACTGGTCGAGAAAGATCCGTTGGAATAAAAGCACCCTCTTTGTTCAAATTGGTCTCATTGGAAAAAGTGGGTAGACGTTTTCTCAGGACCTGAAAATAAAATTATAAGATGCCTCTTTGTTCAAATTGGTCTCATTGGGAAAGGTCTCATTGGAAAAGCTTGAGTAGACAAGAATCCGGGAAGCCAAGACGATCTTCTTAGAAATTCGGAGAGCGAAGGACGGAAAGCGGAGTTCTCGAGGCATCAAGAGATCACGGAGCATAAGAGCAGTCGACTTCGACTTAAGAGCGTAGAAACGGCTGTAATTTAGTATCTATACAGATAGTCAGAGTGCGATCGCTACACCGAAAGTTATTGAGAATTGCGTGTACGGAATCATCGTGGAGTTAAGTCCTGACGTCGATTAAGTTAAGTGGAAGTAGCTGCCACCTAGGTTAGTGTATTTTGGATTAATTAGTAGAAGCTAGTTCGTAAGTAACGTAATTAGACGGCCGGCTCTTGCGTATTGCTAATTAAGAAATGAGTGCTTAGTGAAATTTTTCAGGGTAAATAAAATAGAGTGTTGTTGTAAAATACGTGTGACGCGGTTTCTTGGAGATTCGTGTAACAGATATTCGGTTGCGAGTAAATTCACCTGATCTTTGCGTCCGGTTCGGCTAAGCACAATCGTGGCTTCGCGCTTCCCACGGTTGATGTAGTCAGGCAGTGGGTTAATTGAAAGCGCGTGGCGCCCACGGCCCGTCTTCGCGGTTGGTCGGATAGCTGCCCAAGAATCGGCGTAACAGTCTCCTAAACGGTATAGATAAGCATTTCCTACAGCCTCTCACCTTACATTGCTTTACCTTACAACACCATAAGGAACAAAAACTTCTGAAATAGCTACGTCAACATAGCCATGATGCATACTGACTAGACTAATGACTAAGACTAGCCTTCACAGTCCAAATTTTTTAGTATTCTCGCAAAAAGGCGCATCTTCTTAAAAATCAAAATATTGCTTTTGTTTTCCACACTAACTTTTTCCTATTTTTATACCCTAGACTTATAGTATAGTATAGGGTATATTGTTTTTGTGACGACGAAAATATGTAACACCTTAAAGGAGGCTCCGGAGGTATGGCAATGTACTCGTATATATTTTATACGAGTATAAATGATCAGGGTCACCTCCTGATTCGATTTAGCTATGTCTGTCTGTTTGTCCGTTCGCACGATAACTTTCGATAGAATGAAGCTAGAGTTTTGAATTTTTGGTCAAATATTGGCAGTAGCTGGTTCGTGTTGGGCATGATCAGGTCAAGAGAACGCCTGCCTCCCCTACATATGTAAAATAATTAAATATATTTATAACTCTCGATTGAATAAACGTGAATAGCTCTAGCTTTCCCAGATTGCTCGCAAGGGTAATCTTATACTATCCTGGAAAAATAAAATCGACCAATTGAAAACTAACGGTAATTTTCTTAAAAAGGGCCCCGTACTGCCCTACTTTTTACGTTTTTCGTCTATAACTCTTAAACCAATTGACGTAGGGAACTGATTTTTTGCATGTAAGCCTGAGATGAGAAGCTGCTTGAGTAAGTTGGGCATAATCAGATCAGAGAAACGCCTACCTCCCCTACAAATTAAAAAAATTTAGATATTCCTTTAATTACGATAACTTTCGGTAGAAGAAAGGAGGGGTGCAGCGGAACGCGCGTGAAATAAGTGGCTATTGTAACAATATTTTAGTCATTTCGTATAGAGTATCATGGATGGTATTAAATGGTACCACACACTGGTTTTTTGATAATTTTGGATTTAATGCCTTTTGCAACTCATTTATTTTGTGTAGCAGGACCATTTGTCCTATTTTTAGAAATTCGTTTGATTTTCGATTTCTTTTTGTTTGAGGCGTGGAAAAAAAAAATTTGAAACATTTCTTTAGGTTATGAAGAAACTTCGTCCTTTTTTAGCACCCAGGATGATTCCATTGAATGGTAGTAACTTGTGAGATTTGTAACCTTGATATGTCCTGAATAATTAAAATTCGAAATACCATAGTCCTACTTTACAGTCAATATACAATCCAATAATCAAATTCAGTAACATGATCGGATGATAGGATATATCCAAAGCGACGCGTAAAAACTCACATCCTTAATTCCTCCAACTCTTCCGGGAATACTCTCTCTTATGATGCTGGCGGCAAAATATCCTCTGTGTAAAAGGCACATACATGCTCTGGTATGGATTGAAAAATTAATTGAAAGTTCGTTTATGACAACAAATAAATGCCACGGAACGAATGAGGGTTAGGTCCTTGTATAAAACGGCGTTTAAAAGCGCAAATTTCATACGATGAAATTGATCAGGTCGGAAAGCAGTTTATCCTGCATTCCTGCTTTACGTGTCTGTACCTATGTGATGCTTCGGGGAATCATACTTCGCTTACAGGGCACGTGTAAAGCGTTCTACAAATCTTTTAGTAATTTTCCAACTGCTATTGGGATGTCGGAGCAGCAATTAATGCATTACATGCTTAACACACCTGCTTCGGACAAATTTAATTTGCCGGCAGGATTAACGATTTCGCGGAATTTTTGCGATAGCGTTTGATTTATGTCGAACAACGCGAGTGTAATTTCGGAAAATGATTGCATGTGTAGTGGATTTAGTGCTGTAAGTGGTTCGTGGAAAGATAAGACAGGGTTAATAAGACTGTTATTAGAGATTACATCTTAATAAAACAGTAAGATTTTCTTCATTACAATTGTATTTCTAAGAGAGTCAGATTGAAGTTGATTTACACTGATAGGAGGTAACGATCCACATAGAAAATCACGTCTGCTCTTGTTGCAAAACGCCAGCTGTCATTGTTCAGCGAACTAGCTAATCAGGATCTGCATGTCCTGCTTGTTGTGGAAATTTTGGACTGAGCCCCATACACTGTTGCCCATTGTCCTTTTTATGGTTTACATATATCAAGGCCATCTATCGAGTGACGAAAGGAATTTGTTTCCATAGTTACTTTATGTCGATAAGCCCGGAAACTTTTCAAATGGCCTCCGTATGATAACTTTTCATAGATTCGAGTTGGCGACTTGACATGGGCTAGTTAGTTAATTTTGACACTCGTGTCGAAAATGATGCCTACCTCCCCTTCAAATTTTCCACTATCGTAGCTTCCTCGACTAACTCCTGTTCAAACTGATCATACGAGACTATCAAACGCACTTTCACTGCATATGGCCGTTGCCAATTTGTAGTTTTGGTATCACCACTAAATAAAAATAAATAAGTAACTGGCGCAACAGTCCAATTTTGAACCATGGCCTCGAGATGGGTTAGCATCATCTCATTTTATAGATCGTGACGGTATGTCTTGTGCAGAGGTGTGTGATCAGCAACACGCTGAACCAAGTTATTTACCCCATAAATGGGTACTCATTTAACAGCTGAGTGGGTTCATAGTCCGACACATA
Organism: Chloromyia formosa; assembly: GCA_964017055.1. Taxonomy (NCBI): domain Eukaryota; kingdom Metazoa; phylum Arthropoda; class Insecta; order Diptera; family Stratiomyidae; genus Chloromyia; species Chloromyia formosa. The sequence goes on from OZ024817.1 coordinate 81,202,936, forward strand.
AGTCCCCTTTTTTATCCAAAAACTACCGCATTCAATAGGAGTCGAACCGGGGCCCGGTGCGTAGAAGGCAAACGTGCTAACCGTTGCGCCATCCGGACTACATCCGGTATCACCACTAGGTCTAGGGTATACAGACTCGGGACCGAACTGACGCTTCGGTCTGGTTATACCCTAGACTTTTAGTATAGGGTATATTGTTTTTGTCACGACGGAAATATGTAACACCTTAAAGGAGGCTCCGGAGGTATGGCAATGTATTAAATATATAAATGATCCGACCCAAGGAACCCCTACCAAAGATTAAACATTACTAAGATACCTCACTTAGTACGATTTAATTTTTAGAACGGGATGCACTCATGTTTAATCTTTGCCAATAATTCAAAGGTAAATTCCCTTAAGAGAGATAGAGACGGCAACACTTCAGTAATGGCAACTGCCTATAAAGTTTCAATGTGTGAGTAACATGCTTGTTAGTTGGCACCACCCCTTTGTGTACGCATATGGGAACCTACACATACGCAACTACTAGTCAGTCGCGTTAATTTGTATGAAGTAGGGTATCTTCCTTATGGTTAATCTTTGCCCCTACCTCCCATACAAGTGAAACTTCAAATAAGCAATAACTTTCGATAGAATGAAGCTAGCGACTTGAAAAATTCGGCAAATATTTGTAGAATAGTTAGTTAGTTAATTGATTTTGAGAATGGTCAAGACCCCACCGAATGAGTGCCAACCTCCCCTATGAACTGGCCATATAAGAGACCCACTTTTAATGCATATGGTCGTTGCCAATTGGTACTTTTGGTATCACCACTAGGTCTGTACAAGTCTAGGGTATATACGCTTTTAATTTTAAACTAACTGCTAGGAAATTGGCCAACAATTTCAACTTGTGGATTAGTTTTCGACGTGAAAGTTTTGTTCTTATTTACTGCTATAGCGAAGATGATTTAATACCGATGGCAAGGTAATGATGGTTAGGTGATGATGTTTGGCTAATGATTTCTTGGTGATGATGGCTTGGTGTGTGTGTAATGGGTGCACGTACATTTAGAAAGCCTCTATAGCGAGATCGATTTCGGGTTGCTGTCCCGATTCTGTGGCGGCCTGTATGCAGAGAGAATAATTTCGTGTTAATTATGGGTCGTGCACAGTTCCAGGTGAGCCGAGCCGAGCCGTGATGGGAGCAACTAAGTCATAAGATGACAAACATCTTACGACATTTTTGATAATCTCTATCGATTATCAGAAATATCAATCATCATCGCAAAGTGAATTTAAAGGTGACCTACGAACGAATCTGCCAATCATGAAAGAACACATCACCAACCCTATCTCTGTCAACTGATTATATAAAACAGTAGTTGCAAATTCATGAGGACAGTCTAACATTTCACTTTTCAACACAATGTTGCCAGATTGCGGCACTTATTAAAAAATAATTTTAATTAATCCGACATTGCATGGTGCAATATGGTGCATTGAGCGTGAGTGCAGTGCAAATAAATGCCCCGACTCGAACTTTCGCCTCCTGTGACGGGGAGCGTAACATGGTCGGGATAGATTGACAACACATGGATCCGTACGGATGGGGCGGGATGTATTCCCTAAACGAGTAAATTAGAAAGCTCGGTCAGATAATTAAAAGTAGTTTTTGGTGGGTTGCATTTCATGCTTTTAATGAAGAGCGTTCAGTTTTAATGAGGTACCCATAATTGGCATCGTCATTACGTTATGCAGGCAGCTGTGTATGTTCTGTTACTAGTTTGGAGGAGGAACGAAATTTCAGGGATCTCTTATCGAAAGGCAAAACTTAAACAATCGTTCGTTGTGGGTGGTTAAAAAGTATATGAAATACAAAAATCATTATCTGAATGCTTGATGGTGCTACATCTAATCAGGATCAGGGTAGTGATATAGAACACGATGAGTGCTCGACTATGGACAAAATATCCTGGGTTTATCCATTATCCAATTAAGCACAACGTTTGTTGAGAGAAAAAAAATAGATGATAGAAGTGAGAACTCGAAAATTTTCCATATTTTCCATTTTCCCAATTTTTTTTTAATTTTTAATTTTTCGTACTTTTTCCTAATTATTGAGTTGCATCAGCCTGCATTGCAACACACTGTGGAATCACTACCGTCGCTAAAAATGATAGGTTACGGTGTTGGTTTTTTTACGGGCAAACTTGGTTTACTCACAACGCGGTTATAAAAGCTTAACTTCAAAAAATTTGTGAGATGAATCGGGGATTATTCCAGTTTAGATGAAGGCGGTGTCCCGTCATACTTTTATCGGTTTGGACCCCTAAAATCTAACTAATTTTTGAAGCACACGCTTGGAAGACCTGTGGTTTTCCAGAATGTTATGACAGACGAGGCTTCAACTTTTCGTAGGTTAACCCCAGGGCAAACGTGTGACTTCAGCGGGACCATTATCATCATAAGGAACGTTCTTTTGCTTTTCTTAACCTGTACTATATAGGTTAGTGAAAAACATGCAATACAAAAACAATGCTATCTATATAAAGGTTAACGCTTAACCTGAAGATTTATCGAGGACCGATCCTGACCTGGATAGCGCACAAGTAAAGCTTTTATTTAGGGCGCATCTACCGGTTGCAGGAAAAAGTTCGTTCATTCGACGATGTTCCACTGTGTTTTCACCTCACTCATCTCAATTTAATTCAATGGGACTCCACATTTTTTCCAATTGGAAAAGTGATTTTTGTCGAAATATTAGGAAACTACTCGGAATCAATTAGTTTCTTCTATCACAGTTGCATTTGATAGGTTCAATACTTGCTCTTGATGTAATAGAATAAAGTTTGTTTTTAATATTTTTCAAAGATTGAAATTATCCCAACATTTAAAATCCAAACTTTATCTGAGACAAAATGCATTTTATGTCAAATATGTACATTCTTTTACTCTATATGGGTCACAAACATCTTTTTTTACACAAAAGCTCGGGGCAACTACACTTGACCTGGGTAGCTGCAAAAGGACGCGCCTATAGTTCGTCAAGTTTCTTTTGTGAGAGAGGGAGAAAAAAGAGCTGAGGGTAAAAAATTTAGTGGTGGAAAGGACTGGATGAGAGAAAGTATTATGGTTTGGAACACGGATAATCGGAAATAATAAATGAGAAGTAGGAAATGGAAAGGTAAAAGTAGGAAATGAGAAATGAGCAATGGAAATGAAAATAAGAAATGGTAAATAATGGCAATTAGAATTAGGAAAAGGGCTGGGGTGAAGTAGAGGGATAGTAGAATAATGAAGAATATATGGCCAGGAAGTGAGAGATATGGAGAGGGCGGGGAAGGAAGGAAAACTGGTATTGATAAATGGGGAAAAGCGAAACGGAAAATGGGAAGTGGAAAAGGAAAATAGGAAATGATTATTTGGTTTCCGATTCTTGAAGTCTGATTAGGTGAAAACAGTAGCTCTCCTAATGACAATAATTTTTTTCGAAGTAAATGCAAGTATTTCGGGAGCGACTCATATTTGCTACTTTGCAAATGTACTGATGAAGGGAGTGAGTCGCTCCCAAAGTACTTGTATTTATGTCGAATAAAATTTATTGTAGCTAGGAGAGCTACTGTTTGGAAATAGGGGATGGAAAATGAAAATTGGAGAAAGGAAATAAGAAGTGAAAAATGAAATTTGAAAATAGAATTTATAAATGGATTTTTCATAGTTTTATATTCTGGTCTGGCAGGCTAGTGGAAGGGTAAGGTGAGGTGGAGGAAAAAGAATGCTGAGAAATAAGGGGGGGGGGGGGGGGTTGAGGTAGAGAAAGGGAAAAGAGAAACAGGCAGAAAAATGGAATTCTCAATGTAGAAGGGAAAATTAAATATGAAAAAGTGACTGGTTGATTAAAGTGGCGGCAGAAAGGAAGAACAGCCAATTAGCGCTTGTGTGCGCCGTTTTGATGCCACAAGCCTCGTAAGTGGAAAACCACTTAAGTCTGTCTAGGGGGTTAATAGGGACATTACCTTAGATCCGCCCAGTGGAATTTAGAAAATGAAGTATCTCGCCCATACCCCTAGATAGGTATCGGTTATGTCTGTGAGAAAGGCACTGACCAAAGCTCGGTGCCACGCCCTAGCTAGTGCTGGACTTTCACAAAGAAAGTGTCCCAGAGTCTCCTTCTCCGCACTATCCTCGCAACTACGACAGTATTCGTAGTAGGGAATACCAAGTCTGGCTGCGTATTCTCTCATTGGCCAGTGACCCATCGTGACAGCGATAATTCTGGTCACCTCTGGATGGGTTTTATTAAGAAGGCCATAAGTTCTCTATATATTATAGGATGACCATAATTTCCTAGGCTAGAGGTGATGCACGTCCTTAGTGAACCCCATTTACTGTTAGCTAAGTTTATATAGGATTTATGCATTTCCCTCTTAGTGGCACTAAGTGGTGCATTGACGGTCACTGCGTAGGATCTATCAAGGACAGAACTCAGCCGCGCCAGTTGATCGGCCCGTTCATTTCCTGCTAAACACCTGTGATCCGGAATACAGAAGAGGGTGGCTTTGTGAAGGGTAGCCACAGCATTCAGCTCTTGACGGCATTGTTTTACTATTTTTTATGACACGGTCGCCGCCCCTAGAGCCATTATGGCAGCCGTGGTGTCTCCAACAATTGGTAGCACTTACGGCTGAAATACAGTAGCAAAATCAGGGAGGCGGAACAACTTAGACACTGCGAGGTTCACAGAGAAGAATCCTGCACCGACTTCACAAGGCATTTTCGAACCACCGGTGAAAATTCTCAGGTCATATCTCGAAATCATATCTTCGTCAATTACTATCTTCAGGGTATTACTCATGATGTCGCTCATCACGAGTAAGAATTTGCCTGAGATCAAGATTACTATATCATCTGCATAGGCGACTATTTCAGCTCCCGACTTCTCTAGTGTTCTGAGGAGGCCGTCCATTACTAAAATCTAAAGCAGAGGGGAGATCACAGCAACCTGTGGCGTTCCTCTGCGCACATATTTAGTCATCCGACTTTCACCTAGGTCAGACTGGATCACTCTGGTATTCAGCTTGGCTATAATCGATCTGATGAAATAGGCCTAGACTCGATGAGAGCTTGCAATATAGTCTCAGTCTTGAGTTTATTAAAAGCGCCTTCATTGTCTATGAAGGCCGCCAAGGTGTATTGTTTGTAGTTTAAATCATGTTCAATTGTGCGTACTACCTCGTGGAGAGCCGTTTCGGACGACTTTCTCTTGAGGTAGGCGTGTTGGCATACTGATATTGCTGATTTCAGCAGTAGCTCTTGAATGTGGCTATCCAAGAGTTACTCCAACCCCTTCGTGACACAAGAGGTGGGGCTGATCGGTCGGAAGTCTTTCACGGAGTCGTGACCACGTTCTCCTGCTTTTAGGATGAAGGTACGCGTCCCTATGTCATGAAGGCAAGGGCATAGGGACGTAGTTCAGCAGAAAACAGCCCATAAAAATGGCTGCTAGTCATGATATCACTATGTCCTATGCCTGCTGGTGCATAACTGGAAGTATACTATCAAGGCCCGGTGACTTATAAAGTGGAAAGCTTTTGATAGCCTACGTCAACCTTTGGGCCGAGATAACCGGTGCAATTTCCTCCCCCGGCACTGACTACTTACTTTGTATGCCAGTATCATAGCAGTGATCCTCACTCTTGGAAACAGTGTCGTCATAAGTTCTATGTTCTAGTGTTTCAGAAATGGATTGAGTCCAGCTTCATTAAAAAGCCGGACGTCCTATAATGGACGGTTTGGTGGGCAGCCAAAGATGCCCGTGGGGATGGAGCCTAAGGTAGTATAATGACCGCGAAGGTTGGGCCGTGCCATCTGGCGAAGAAAAAAGGCCCCTAAACGAGTTAAGCAGGGGCCTATGCTTGCTGTAGTTCAGTTCGGGAGACGTGGGCAGGGTTTTCGCCGCTTGTTGCTCCTGTCATTTACGTATTAATACGAGTAATAATTCATAGGCCTGGGGAAGACAACACAAACATGGGAGTCCAAAATGGTGAATAAAAAAATGGGATGATAGGGATGGAATGGTTGGCGGACCCGCAGATGCCCTCGCGTCCAGAATATGGTTCATTGCAGGAGATATAGTAAATGAGCTCTCAGTACTAGTACTCCGCTGACTCCGGCAAAAGTCATAGAAAATCTTGCTCCTCTTCGGTTTTTGGGGCATCGGGCACGAAAAAGACGAGTTAGCTGCGAACCGTATATTCAAGATCCCAATCAATTAAGAAAAAAGTGCCAGCGCCACAACAACAGCTTCAACTAAATAAAAATAAATAACTGGCGCAACAGTCCAATTTGAACCACGGCCTCGAGATGAGTTAGCATCATCTCATTTTCTAGATCGTGACGGTTTTTTTGTGCAGAGGTATGTGATCAGCAATACGCTCAACCGAGTTATTTACCCCATAATGGGTACTCATTTAACAGCTGAGTGGGCTCATAGTCCGACACGTAAATCCCCGGAATCGAACCGGGGCCCAGTGCGTTGAAGGCGAACGTGCTAACCGTTGCGCCATCCGGACTACAACAACAACAGCTTCAACTGATTCATGTTAAATTATCCACACTGTGTACACGATGTTGACGTGCTATCCTTCAGCGCGCCCTTCTCCTTTTTCTTCCTTACGCACTCACTCCGATTCCGAAGTCGCCACCGTTCTTTTCAAAACCTCGCTAACCCATCCACAGACTTCACCTTTCCACTCGCCACCTCTAAATCCAAAAAATGGCCGGCCCCAGTCGATTCATCGAAAAGATCAGGCTGGATCAATATGTTTAGGAGAGCCGAGCCAGATACCTGAATCAGGGCAATAGCACAATAGACTGATTGTGGCTCATACTTGAACCAAAGCCCATTTATCTAATCTAAGCCAAATGAGATGAAACGAGGTACAGTCTTATAAGGACAATATTAAACCGGGACAAATGTTTATCAGGGACCAAAAACAAAAGGAATGTCTACTTTTGTCACATTTGTGAAGTGACGTCCGTCCAAAATTTACTCCATATAAAGTTCAAATAGAATTGCCATAAACTAGCTATATTTATCTCTGATTCACCATATTCTATCAATTCCATCATTCAAAATGAAATATTTCCGTATTTCCCTATCTCAGGGTAAAAGTTCGCTAAACTAGCTCTGCCCACATGTGTCTGCATATACTCGACGAGTTGAGAACACGCCACGTCCAATACTCTCTACATGTTGCCACAACATATTCGCCAAAGCCATCGTCTAAGGACATTATCTAAGGCAAGTTCTTATTCACGCAAACTGCTGTCGTAGAACACCCAACAGCGGCAGTAGCACCTTAAATCGCTCGACAAGGGATCCACTCGCATAAGGAGCCAGCAGCAGCCCGTATATGTGTCGGAAAGTTGAATATTTTCAATTTTCCAAGTTGTCTGTAAAAATCATATTTTACGATGTCAGGATACGAGGCTACGAGTAAATCATTTTTTCGTGATAGAGTGTCGGAGGTCCTTGTTTCCACGGTTACAGACAGGCAATGCTTGTACACGTATCATTTTTTGTGCTCTCCCGCTAACGTATACTACTTCGAATGAATACGTTGCGGAATGCTGTACAGAATAATATAATATGAAAATTTCCCAAAGGATTCATCGTGTCTATATACGAATGGCAGAAGTTCGGCGGGATCGTGGGCCACGTATGTTGAACGTTTCCCGGAGAAAATTTACACTGACACTTTTGTGCCACTGACTGAAATTTATTTCTTTTCCGAAGTTTTGTAATTTTAGACAAATATGGGGCGTAATTGATTAGTTAGACATTGTTAGATGTTTCGATGTTGTATTGTATTTATGGATTCGATAGATTATAGATTGATTTCTGGATCAAGATTCATTATTAAAAGTGCTAGCCCTTGGCCATCGATTTCTGTACGTCTCCAGGTCCAATCATTTCGATTGGATTTTCAGTTTTCTTAATACTCACCTCCAGGAGACCTACTATATACCAAACCACTTGTAGTAACCCATAAACTCTCAAAAACCTATTCGCAAACAATCTTCAAAGGTTTCCATCCTGTGCACCGGCAACATGCAATTAATTTCTTAGCATATTATGCCAACCAGAGTGTAAACAACTCAAAGGAATAATGGGTCCTTTCTCGTTTACTGTTTACACAGCCCAAAGGGCTATAGCCTCCCCAAACTCTGTGTACTCATATAAAGCTGCTATGCGACAAGCAGCACAAGCACATACCGAGGATTGTAATTTAGGAGCTGCCCCGACGTTCGGGACGACACATCTTTTAAGTAGCCCGCGAACAAGCATGAGTACGATAATGTAAGTACGGATGTCGGGCGTATTAAATGCATACGTTTCGTATTGTCGAAATATAATTCAAGGATAAATTTAACACATTTGTCCGGACTGTTGTGTTAACACGTCGCACCGAAAGGCTGACAACCGGATTCATATATAGGTATACACACAACGTCCTTGTAAGCCACCTTGAGCTCCGTAAACGAGCATTTTCGCAGGCTTGAGGAAGTTTCTTGGCTTAACCGCAAAACGGTCGGGCTCAAGTGTGAACGTGAGAGTCGGAAATGTGTGCGGCGAAAATATTACTACCTCTTGCCTGACGCGGATCATGGGGTTGCGTTTTATTTGCTTTGTCTTGATTAACAGTTGCCGTATATTTTCAGATTCTCGTTGCCGTCCTTACGTCGCGTCGTCGTCCCCACAATGTGTGGCGGGGGCCGACGGTTGAAGGACTCATAAACTTATAAAACAACAAACTTTTTTATTATGAAATCCTGCAATCTTTAAAACCGACGAGGGGGTTTAAAAACGGATGAGGAAGTATGCATAGATGGGTTACCGGTTGAAATTTAAATAAAGTCCTGCAAGGGAAATCCTTTCGCTGGGCGAGAGCTCGCAAGTTACATGGCGTCCACACTGATTGCAATGTAACGCCATGCAGCTCCGTGCAATAGCTTGCGGAGGGAGGGGAGGGGAAAGAAATTCCCCTTCCATAGTCCTCCGCGTGGACGCCCCCTGGAACAGCAGTGGTCACTGACCATGGATAGCCAACGTCAAACCGCCAGTGATGGCGGGGCGATGATTTGGTTGAGGTAAATCTTCCCCCTGTGGTGCGGGGCGTAAAATAATACCACGGCCTTTCTCTTTGACGGCCTGTCGTTAAAACCGACAAACAAAGGAAGCATGCACTATCCGAAATCTTCTATATGCTATCGAAACGTCAACTATGCCTCGGATAAGGACTGACTCGGAACGGAACGGTAACGACTTTTGGCTATCGCACAATGACAAAGATTGGATTCTGGAATTTTCGTACTCTCCTGAACAATGGATCAGAAGGGCCCCAGAACGCACGATTTCTTCAATCAGAGAGTGAATTTCTAGGGTATAACTTGAACATCTTAGGAGTTAGTGAGAAAAGATGGTGAAACAGCGGAGAATTTATCTCTCCAACGGGTAGCAATGTAATATTGTACTCCGGTAGAGCTACCAGTAGTGGTCGTGAGTCAGGTGTGGGGCTCCTTTTAACCAGACCCGCACGAAACTGTCTCTTATCCTGGCATCCGGTCTCCAACCGAATTTTGACCGCCAGGCTCCGGACCAAAATGCGAAACATTTCAATAATACATTGTTATGCTCCAATTGAACCCGGCAGTGTCTTGACGAAAGACTCCTTCTACGATGAACTAAACGCCGTTCAGAGCAGAACACCTAAATGTGACATTATAATGGTTATGGGAGATTTGGATGCAAAAGTTGGCGCTGATAACTATGGGCTCAGACATGTGATGGGGAGACACGGTCTTGGTGATCGTAACGACAACGGTGAAAGATTTGTAGAGTTCTGCAACTTTCACAGTCTCTTCATCAGTGGTGCTATGTTTGAGCATAAGAACCACCACAAAATCAGTTGGTCCTCTATTGATCGGCGCAGAACACAAAATCAGATCGACCACTTTGCAATTAGTAAAAGATTCAAGAGTTGCCTCCTGGACGTGCGAAACAATAAGCGTGCCGAAATTGGGATGGGGGGAGACCATTATCTTATGATCGCTTATGTTCGATTGCATGTTGTAGCCAAGCGCCGTCCCAGCGACGAAAGACCCAGGCGACGCAAATTCAAGACCGCTCGACTCAAAAATCCAGCTGTCTCACAACAATATAATGACCATCTTGCGCAAAAAGCACCTGAGATAAATAGTCACCTAGTGACTTAAATGAAAACTGGGATGCCATAAAAAATGCGTACATTGATAGCAGATATACCATCCTCGGCACAAACCCGGATTGCTGGAATAAGCCCTGGATGTCCGACGCTTCATGGCAGCGGATTGTTTATGCGAATTCTCTTTTAGCCTCACCAGAATACGGTGTCATCAAGGAGTTTGCAGGTGGTTGTAACTCCTGCCAACATCCGGTGAAGGGTAGTGATGGAAAGCTACTTATCTTGGAAGAAGATCAAATGAGGCGGTGGAAAGAACACTTTGCCGCGGTCTTGAACCGTGTAACCTCTGGTGAAGTTCCCCCTCATATAGATAATTTAGCTTGCCGTCAAAATGTGAGTTTACGGTTCACTGCTCCGACTAAAAAGGAGATAGTTGCTTCAATTATTCACTTAAATGGGGAAAGGCCGCTGGACTCGACGATATCTCTGCCGAACTTTATCAAGCAGCGTCAAGCGTAACTGCCGATTTGCTGCACTCACTTGTTTATAAAGCTTGCAATACAAGGACCTTTCTCACTGAGTGGAAGGAAAGTTAGAAGGGTAGTCTCACAGACTGCAATAATTGGAGAGGCATTTGTGTGCTTCCTGCCGTTGCCAAGATAATAGCTAAAATCGTGCTGGAAATGCTAAGGGCCCACTTGGAAAGCACAATTGATGAAGAGCAGGCTGGTTTTTGATCCGGGTTCCCCTGTGTCGGTCACATTAACACCTTGCCAATCATCATCGAGCGAAGCGCTGAGTACGATTCTTCGCTTCATTTGCTTTTCATCGATTTTGAGAAGGCTTTCGATAGTGTGAGCCGGGATTCTATATGGGCGGCCTTGCGCAGGAGAAGCATCCCTGAGAAGCTTATGGCTATTATTAAGGAAACCTATGACGGCGCGAGATGTCGTGTTCTGTATAAAGGTTCGCAGGGGAGTTCGGCAGGGGTGTATTCTCTGACCGAGTCCTATGCCTCATAGTGGTCGGCGATGTGTTGCATGCAGCCCTATCCGGACTAGACACAGGAATCTAATGGACTTAGGCATCTTATCTACAACATCTTGGCTACGCTGACGACATATGCCTACTCTCCCACAAAATCAGGGATCTGTCCGCAATGGCGTTAGATCGCGAGAGGGAGGCAAGCAAGGTTGGGCTAAAGATTAATACCAACAAGACCAAGGTACTTAGCCCTCCATTGCGAAAAAGAAATCCGACACCTATTGCCATCAATATTAATGGGCAGCGTGTGGAGAAGGTGGACAACTTCGTATACTAGTTTATAACTTTTGATTGCCTAGTATTGCATTTTTTAATTAATTAATTGGGATGCTCAACAATTTTCAGAGATCATGATTGAATTATTGCAAGGAATGCAGTGTTGCGCCTCTGCTATCGTCGTGATTCTCTGAACTCTGTTGATCATCTGAACAATGTGGGATGTATTATAGTATTTTCCTTTTTCCATCATTGCTATTTTTCTCCTCTACAATGCTTGCCGGCTAGCTCAGGTACCCAGTTTAATTTTTATCCTTATCCTTTAATTTTTTTGTTTATTATTCCCCATTTTCGCCTCCCCTATTTGTGTTGTTTTCCCCAGACCTATGGACTTTTGTTAATACATAAAGTACAGGGGCAATGATTTGGCAAATACCCCGCCCACGTCTTCCAAACTGAGCTACTGCAAGCATAGGCCGCTGCTTAGCCCGTTTAGGGTCCTTTTTATTCGCCAGATGGCGCGGCCCGACCTTCACGGGTCATCACCACGGGCATCTTTAGATGTCCACCAACCCATCCGTTACACGTTCCGACACTTTGATGTCCCGGGGCAGTCTACACGGTCTGACTAACTTTTCTCAATGCCAATCTCTGTTAACGTCACAAGACTCTACTTCATTAGTCAGTCACCATCAACTGACAGCATTTCAACAATTACGACTCCAAACAACCATTTCAGTATTTCCGTCGTTCTGCTCGGAGAGCTTCGGGCGTACAAATGTCACCACTTTTGACACAATTGACATCAGAAATAGCGCACCCGTTAAGCAGAGACATTTCCCAGTCGAAAAGTTCCTCTACAAGGAGAACAATGGCACCCACTTCAAGGATGCTTAAAACGTGAAATGGGTGATTGAGCAGTTACAGAGCGCGTGGTTATTCACCAGTCACTTGATGGTCAAACCTAAGTTCGCCTGTGCCTGGACCCACGAAAAATCAACGAGGTAAATAACTTTGGAGGATGCTCATCCTTTGCCGCTCGTTTGTGAAGTCTGTCCAACGCTTGTTTTGTCGACCAAGAGCTTTTCCACCTTTGACATAGCATCGCAACATTTTATCAAAAAATAGAAAAACCTCATGGCATGTGATGCCACCACAATGCAGACAGTGTGAACGTCACCTTATTACAAACGAATGCTCCAGCAGAAACTGAATCGAGCCACTTGACATAGAAAACGCTCGACAACACTTCACTTCCTTCGGAAATTGTGGTCGTAATAAAAAATTAGTAATATGGAAGTCAAGTTGATGACGACGAAAGACATGGACGAAGACGAACGAACGCTTGAAATATGCTTTTCCGCAGTTTCTTAACAATTTCGCGTTATGAATTTTATAGGCTTTGTGTTGTGATGTTTATAACATTTTCGCGGGATTTAATCTGAGGCGAAATTGTTTTTTCAGGAACAACACCGACACCAAGAAGCACATCCTTAAGCAAACGAGCGGTTTTTAAGTACCTTTGTGTATACACTCTAAAAAAAATAAGAGGAGGAGCTCTCCGAGGAATAAGCAAAATGCCGACGATAAATCATGCATACGAGTGGAGAAGTTTAGGGCATGCAGTACGTTGATTAATAATAAAAAGAACAACAGCAACAACGACTTCTATTAAACTTAAAGATTACTGCCAGAATTTAGATACTAGGGCAAGTGGATGTAGCGTGAGGAGGAAGTGTTGTTTTTTTTTCGTTGTATTTTTTATTGGGCCAATTATTATGCAAATTTACAGCGATGAGTATTGTCTTGGGCTTGGACTCTCTTTAAGTCTACGATTTTTACTTGGTCATTGACCGAGATACTATTGCTATGTACTCCTGCAGGAGAGCCATAGGTAGAAGCTGGGGTCTTCAACCAAATGTTGTACACTGGCTTTACGTTTCTGTTGTACGCCCCATACTTATTTATGGTATTGTGGTTTGGTGGAAAGCCCTTCATATTGCAGCCAATTGCAGCCTGCTTAGCAAGGTCCAAAGACTAGCCTGCGTCCTCATTAGCGGAGCACTGAGGTCAACTCCGTCTGCAGCCTTGGACGTGCTGCTCAACCTGATTCCTCTGGATATCATGGGCGAACAAACTGCTGCAATCACTGCCATTCGGCTTCGTGAAACAGGACTGTGGATCTCGTCTGCCTTCGGCCACTCATCGATTTTAAATGGTTTGGATATTCCTACAGCAAGTGACTATTCCGCTCCTAAGCATCTGTTCAGCAAAAACTTCACATCCGTCATTCCAAGTCGGGATCAGTGGAAGGAAGGCTAGTTTCCAATTGCTAACTCTATCGGCATATATACGGACGGATCCAAAACAGACGGAGGGGTAGGAGCGGGTGTCTATTGCGACAGGTTAAATCTAAGCCTGACTTTCCGTCTACCATCTCACTGTAGTGTTTTGCAGGCGGAGATCACGGCGATTTCGGAAGCTCTTTTTTTTAGGACGACATGTTATAGCTGGTAGAGACAATGTCATCTATACGGACAGCCAGGATGCAATCAGATCGCTGGATTCAGTCATGTGTACATCTAAGACGGTGGATTATTGTCGATCATCCCTCTCTGAATTGGGGAGCTATTTTAACATTGTCCTGTGCTGGGTCCCTGGCCACAGTGGCCTGGAAGGTAACTGTCAGGCTGATGAGCTTGCCAGACTGGGCTGTTTGAATGGGGAACCCCAACTATATAGTGATATCTATCCTCCCATTGCGTCTTGTAAACTGATTGTCAAATCTGAGGCGATTAACAAAGCCAATGCAAGATGGATTGATGGCAATACCTGCCGCACAACTCGATCGCTGTGGCCCATACTGGACGCTACCCGATCTGAAAATTTACTGTCGCTAAACAGAAGGCATATTAGCTCGGTGGTGGGTGTTATCACTGGGCATTGTCTCATTGGGGAACATGCCAGGAGACTTCGGTTTCCCTAGAATGACTTTTGCAGGAGCTGTGGGGACGTGAACGAGGAGGAAAGTAGTTTCCACCTTCTCTGCTCCTGTCCAGCTTTTGCAGTTAGAAGGAGGTCGTTACTTGGTTCCTACTGGATCACTGACTTGGAAGAGCTAGAAAGCGCGGATGTTGGAAAACTCCAAAGTTTTATTGTTGGCTCTGGATGGTTCTAACTATCAGAAATATTGAGAGAGGATGTGTGTTAGTGGTATCACAACGGACCTATTTGAGGTCTAAGTGAGCTGTGTTCTGACACAGCAGCCCATCTACCTATACCTTGACCGAGATGTGGATTTGTCATGCAATATTGAGGTGCTCTCTATTCAATTGAATAACCCGTTAAACCTATGCAAATCCAGCTACTGGTTATCAGATCCAATCTGTCTTGCTGGCATCAACTAGAAATAGGGTTTCTGAGGTCGCAGATTCAGCGATGGCGTTATCACGCCGCGTTCGCATGCAAAGAGTTCAATACCACCCTCACGCTTTGCTTGAATTGGTTAAATTCATTGATCAGGCTTGCCAGATTTCTAGAAAGTAAAATCGCAGATTTGAGCAACAAAAGTAGCCCAAAATCGCACAAGATGCAAATACTGTAAATGCGGGGAAAAAAACAATTCGCATGTGTGGAACAGGATATGTTCATATATAAATTCCAATAAGCAAAATAACACATGCATAATACCGGGTTTCCACCAAACAAACAAAAACACAAATGTTCTGTAAAAACAGAACAGTTTTGAAAACATTTGTGTCTCTAAAAATTGTTTTAGGAAACAAAGCACGTTCCCATCGCGAATGGGAAAATGTTCTTGTTTTCTAAAACAGATCAAAGGAAAACACATTTGTTCTGGTTTTTTGTCTGGTTGGATGAAACACGCAGTTTTGTTTTCTGCGACAATTCTACACAGTCAGCTATCGGTTGTAATTTTAAAGGTTGAAGTGATATAAGTTTTACTTTTTTTGTGTTTTTTAACTTAAAATGTTTTCAAACAAGAGGCAGTTAACTGAGTGCAATTATAAAATCCTCCTTGTCTGACATTTTCTGGGAACTAGATAAACAAAACATGAAACAAAACCAGTCTGTTCAGTTGAAACAGTTTGTTTACATAAAACAGAACTGTTTTCAGAAAACAAAACTTGTTTCTGTTCACGGAAAGAGTCGATTAAGTCATCCTTTTATTATATTTTTAAAAAAATTAATAATTTGTATACTGAAGAAGGGCCTGTTTTGTGTCGAAAGAAAATATCTACAGTAACAGAAACTTAAAAATTAGCAGGTTCTACTTTTCGGAAGTGCAGTTGCTAGCATACACCTCTTATCCGCACCGTCTTTATGCTGACAAGCTTGGAGCACTGTGAGAGTTCTATTCGTACCCACAGGTGGTTTTTAGTCGCGCGAGATTTGAACTCCGAGCTCTAGATTAGTATTGTAGAGCGGTTACCACGGCCACCGAGCGCGAAACGACAGTGTCATTGCTCAATTAAAAAGCTATGAATTAGACACTAATAATACTTTGCTCTTCACCGAAATGTACGTGTTGTCATCAAGCAAGCGATTGGCTATTACAATCTCGTTTTCGCGTGCTCATGGAACCTATTGTATAGTATGTAGTACATACTTAAAAAAAAAAACAATATACCCTATACTAAAAGTCTAGGGTATAAACATACCCACATGAAAAAAATTGTCACGAGCTTGTCTGATGTTTGCGAAACTCTGACGCAATAAATATTCAAATGTCAGACTAGTTCAAAGCAATTTTCCATACGCACCGGAAAACTAGATTATATTTCAGATCGCTTATGCTTGATGACAAGACATGCACTTCGATCATCATCTTTGAATTACATAGAGACAATCGTTTACTTCCTATTAATCCTACGACCATCTCGCAATAAATTCAAATACAACCCCACAGTCGTACATTTTTGCGTCAAGGATACGTGTTTTCTGTAGTCTGAAACGTGGTCCGTTACTTTGGCACGAACTGCACTCCCGTCTTTTTTGTGTCTTTGCATTTTTTTCTCCGTCCGTAAAATGTACGGGCATCAAGTCAAACGTTCCGGTGAAAACTTTGACCCATGTTCTGGCTATGATCGTTTGGCATTTTTCGAACAAGGAGTTAAGTCATGCCTTGCGTTTCGCCAGTCGTCTTCTTGCCATTTTCAACGATAAGTCATGCACGTTTCACAGGTTAAGCTTTCACCCTCCGCTGGTTGGTGAGAAACTTTTAATCGGGAATTATTGTTCACAGTTGCAGTGAGGAGTTTCTCGTAGGGGATTTTCATTTTTTCAACTCAAACTACTCGTTGCAGGATACGCTACGTGTGGCGACTAGGACTAGTAAAGTTGCGTTGTTCCTCGGAAGTCTTTGAAATGAAAAAGTTTCACCAAAAGCATTTTTAAGTTCAGTTTTCACCTTTTTTTACGAAGTTGCTCACATGTCCCTGTGCCATGCACCTCTCAATGCATTTGTTGGCTCGGAGGTTGTGGGCAATGGAATTGTTTTGGGGGAATTTTGAACTTTGTATATAGAGGGACAGAAAGTGTTTCTGATTTTGTACGAAATACTTAAAAAGTTTATTTTTAGTGTGTCATTTAAAAGAGTGGGATATATTAGGCGACCATTACAACACAGGTGCTGATGGAAACAGATGCGATTGACAAACATCTGACGAAGGCAATATACACGTTTGGTATGTACACCTCTAGCGTTAAAAGTCCCCAATATTACTACCCTAGACTTAAAGTATAGGGTATATTGTTTTTGTTACGACGAAAATATGTAACACCTTAAAGGAGGTTCCGGAGGTATAGCAATGTATATATTTAAATGATCAGCATCACCTCCTGATTCTGTCCGTCTGTCTGTCCGTTCGCACGATTACTTTCGATAGAATGAAGCTAGAGCCTTGAAATTTTGGTTAAATGTTGGCAGTGTGATCTAGTTGGTTGGTATTGAAAATAGGCATGATCAGGCCAAGAGAACGCCTACCTCCCCAACATATGTAAAATACATAAATGTATCTATAACTCCCGATTAAAGAAATGTGAAAAGCTCTAGCTTTAGTTGATTACTCATGAGGGTAATCTTATACTCTCCTGGGAAAATAAAATCGATCAGTTGAAAACTAACGGTAATTTTCTTACAAAGAACCCCGTACTACCCTACTTTTCAGGTTTTTTGTCTATAACTCTTGAACCAATTGACGTAGACACCTGATTTTTGGCATGTAACCTTGAAGTGAGAAGCTGCTTAAGGTTTTGTAAGTTGGGCATAATCAGATCAAAGGAACGCCTACCTCCCCTACAAATTTTCAAAAATTAAATATTCCGTTAATTACGATAACTTTCGAAAAAATGATACCAGCAAGTTGAAAATTTGACAGAATGTTGCTAGTAAGACCTACTTTGTTGGTATTGAAAATGGGTAAGATCCGAATCAAGGAACCCCCCCCTCCCCTACAAATGAAGCTTCAAATAAGCGATAACTTTTGATAGAATGAAGCCAGCAACTTGAAATTTTGGTCAAATGTTTGAAGTGAGATTGAGTTAGTTGGCATTAAAGATGGGTAAGATCCGACCTAAGGAACCCCTACCTCCCCTAGAAATGAAACTTAAAATAAGCGATAACATACAACGAAATAAAGCCAGCGACTTGAAATTTTGGTCAAATGTTAGGAGTAGGATCCAGTTGGCTAAAATTGAAAATACGTAAAATCCGACCAACGAAACCCCTACTTCCCCTACAAATGAAACTTCAAATAAGCGATAACTTTCGATAGAGTGAAGCTAGAGACTTGAAATTTTGTTTAAATGTTTGTAGGGGGATCTAATTGGTTGGTGGCAATGATGGGCAAGATCCGACCCAAAGAACCCCTACCTCCCCTACAAGTGTGCACGAAGCAAATGTTTACAACATAACCAACAGTACATTTCACACAAATACGTCCAAAATTCAATTTCCGAGACACACTTGCGTCCAAAATCCAAATTTTTGGATTGAACGCGGGAAAAATTTAATTTTGAACGGATGTGTGAGTTGTGAATTTAATGGTTAAACTTTTCTGTTTAGTTCACAATGTTTTAGCTTTCGAAAGGCATATAAATTTCAAGGACTTAGATTTCAAAATTTTCGAATATTACTTATTAAAACAAGGAACAAAAATTTGGTCATGAGATAGAAACAACGACTCAAACACACATATGCGTCCAAAATTCAATTTTTCCCGCGTCCAATCCAAAATTTCCCCGGTCGATGTATGGATTTGACAGGGAAATTTTGGATTCGCCCGGGATTTTGGACGCAAGTGTGGGTTGAGCTTAATTGCTTTATATGCGTTTTTTAACAGCCATGCAGAGCAAAGCGGGTTCAGACCACAAATAATTACAGTAAAAATTTGATCTGAGCTGCTCTGGGCACCGAAATAAGCCATAGCGAAATAAGGCATACGAAATAATTCACACAGATACTTTCGTTTGGAAGCGAAAGTATTCATTGGAAAATAAACGAACATGGACAATATCGGTTCCAAATCGAAATAAAGCATGCGATAAAAACGAAAATGGCCATGCAGTTTTCAGAGCAAGCGAAGCGAGCGAGTTCATGTTTGTGCGATACTGAGGGTTGGGATCCCTTAAGTGCGGAGCGAGCGTAGCGAGCGGAGCCCACACATGGGACTGTTGTACCCAGGAGCGAGCGAAGCGAGCGTCCATGTATGTGAGATACTGAGGGTAATGATACCTTAAGCGCGGACCGAGCGTAGCGAACGGAGCCCATACAAGAGACTGTTGTACCCAGAGCGATCAAAGCGAGCGTTCATGTTTGTGCGATACTGAGGGTTGTGATCCCTTAAGCGCGGAGCGAACGTAGCGAGCGAAGCTCACACAAGCGACTGTTAATTTGCAACCCGGAGAATCGCACAAGTGTGCATGTATAATTTCTGTTTGGAACGAGCTGGGCTAGCTCTGCTCCTAGGGCGTTTCGAACTCCCGCATGTAGCCCTAGATCGCCCGTTTCATTTTTTGTACATCCGTTTCGTCCTAGCATATCTGCATCCAGCATTTTTTTTTGGCTATACACAATTTTAATCCGAAATAAGGTATGCGAAGGAAAACAAAAATAGCCATGTACATACTCACCTTTGTTTTAAACGAAATTAACATAGGGTGTCAAACCGAAAGAATCTATGCATGGTTACTTTTGGTTTCAACCGAAATTATCCATTAATGCCTTATTTCCAAATGGCTTATTTCATGGTGCCAGCTGCTCTAGATAAAAGCAAAAATGCTGCTCCGTTAGTATTGAAGTGCAGGCGGTGCAGTTGTCGAAGCTTTCGGGCAGTTTACAGTTTGGGAAGCACATAAAATTCATTTCCTGTCAATAAAATGTGCGTTTTGTGTAATTATATGGAATAGTAAACATTCAAAATAATTTTGCTGCCTAAAGGAAGTTCGTGCGATTGCATATGTGCAAGGGGTTTAAGTTTCCTCTTGAAATTTGAGTTGACGTTTGGTAGTGTAGTAGAGTAGGGAACACGAAAACGGAACATGTCATTGCTGGGAGTGTGTCTTGGTTTAGTTAGAATTCAAATGTCAACTCAAATTTCAAAAGAAAACTCAAATGCTTAGTACATATACAACCGGACAATCTTGAAATTTGAGTTATTTCAATGCTTATTAAACCAAGACACATTCTCAGCAAAGACATGCCCCGTTTTCATGTTCGCTACTCCAATCTGCTCTGAATCCTTTGTTTTGCCGCTTATCCTGCTCTACTCTGCTCCGTGCAAAAAAAACGCAGCTAATCAATAGCTGCCTTTTTTCACATAGCAGAGTAGAACAGGATAAGCGGCAGAAAAATAATTGAGAGCAGATTGGAATAGCGAACACGAAAACGGGGCATGTCTTTGCTGGAAATGTGTCTTGGTTTAGTTATTTTAGTATTTAAATGTCAGCTCAAATTTCAAGAGGAAACTTAAATCCCTTGCACAGATACAATCGGACATATTTTTTTTAGGCAGCAAAATTATTTTGAATGTTTACTATTCCATATAATAATACAAAATGAACACTTTATTGACAGCAAATGAATTTTATGTGCTTCCCAAACTGTAAACTGCCCAAACACTTCGACATCTGCGCCGCCTGCATTTCAAAACGCAGACCACTTAACGGTGTGGGATTCTTGCACTATAATTGCCTGAACGTTGGCTATAAGGTGCGTTTTTTTCGTACGGAGCAGGGTAGAGCAGGTTAAGCGGCAAAAAAAAAAACGATCGAGAGCAAATTAGGGTTAAACACGAAAACGGAACATGTCTTTGTTGGGAGTGTGTCCTTGGTTTAGTTAGAATTCAAATGTCAACTCAAATTTCAAGAGAAAACTTAAATGCTTAATACGGATACAATCGGATTAGGCGGCAAAATTATTTTGCATGTTTACTATCCTACATAATTACAGAAAACAAACATTTTATTGACAGAAAATTAATATCATGTGCTTCCAAAACTGTAACTGGTCGAAAAGTACTTAACAGAGCAGCATTCTTATACTGACGTTCTATCCAGAGTAGCTCAGATCAAATTGTTTCTGTAATTTCGTGGTCTTAACCGGCTCTGGTCTGTATGAATGTTGAAAAAACGCGCCGATTGTTAGTGTAATTGTATGGTCTAAACTTATGTGTGATAAAAATAATCGAGGTTAGTGTCTTGTTGTGAGCGAGGCGAACAACGCGAGCGCAGCGCGAGCACTATTTGAGAGAGCGAGCTAAGCGATCTCACCCGCCTAGTAAATAAATAAATTTTTCAAGCCGAATTTTTAATGCTAAAATATTTATTGAAAATTGCATTAACTTTACAGATAAATAAAAAATAAAAAAACTCGTGTAATAACTTCCGTCATTATTATATCATATTATGAGGCCCAATAAAAGTAAGTCTCGGGCCCGACTTTTCTCTCGATGTTCCTGGATGGGAACGAACAAAACATGTAATCGATGCGAGATAACCACATCACGTTGTCCATTTCAGCCAAAGCAACAAATTCAAGTGAAAAAAGTTGGCAAAAGGAATTTCTCTAAGACCCAATTCAACTCCTGAAGAACATTCTCGTAAAACTGTACTTACACTACATCTCGTGTAACCTGCAAGTTGTTGAGTGTATCGAGCAAAGGATACACCACGGATATAGACCCAGGAATTTCTTGCAAGTTTTTTTTTTCTCGTCATGTACTTTTTCCGGATCTAAATGCGAACTTGGACGAAACAAGATGAGGAAGCAAAAAAAAAAAATACAGAAAACAAAAACTTTACACAAAAGGATAGGAAAACTTTTATTTCAAACTACTTATCCAAGAAATTGAACCCTTTCAGCCTAACTCTACCGTAGCCTTGTACCGAGATACAATACGCCAACTTGGCAAACATTCATACTACGCGAAACAACAAGAACAGGATACCTTAGTGTACTCTGACAGCGAAATACTGCGGATATTTAAATTTCAATTTGGACCAAAATATCTTTTCCCAAGCAATTTCTGTATATGAAAGTTTCAAATCGACTTTGCCAACAATCTTACATTTTTCGGATGCTTGCCATGTACGGGGGCTGGTTTTTTTTTCTGGGGGGGCACGCGTAAAGGGTAGGCTTTTGTAGAATGAAAAGGACCTATGTACGAGTACATGAAGTCAGCTTGGGAAATCTTTTGCAAAAGAAACGAAGGCGAATCCCGGATTCTTTATTATTTTATTAGATATGAGTTTACAATGACTTTCTTAAGGATATTCAAACTGAGAAAAAAAGACAGGCTATGTTTACTTTCTTTTAAGTGATTTGGTTGGGTGATATGAATACAAGCAAGAAAAATTGGAAAGAACACTCTTCAGAAAAAAAAAGTTTTATTGGGTTATCCTCTGGCTTAGTATTCAGGAAGATTTCGGGATTTAAACATTTATTATAGATAAGGACCCGAAGTCAAAATTCTTATTTTCGTGATAGCACCACACCTGCTTCCATTCTTTTGTCTTGCCTTCTGGGTATCGTTCAGAGTTATTAAAGGATGAAACAAATAATACCACGAAAGGCCTCCTAGTAGGCATCCCAGCACATAATCTACTCTCTACTACATTGTCCTCCTAATTAAACGCATCTAATTACTTTTATGATTGATATCAATCGGCCACCAACAACGTTCCAAATAATAATTCACATGACTCGCCCAATTGACAAACAACACTAACGAAGCCTCCACAATACAATATTGCATGCTATTAAAATTTGCCCATAAATTGTCACATAACAAAATACACACCTTCCAGTCAAGTTGTTCTCCGTATTAATGAGTCGCTCGTCATAGTACGGCTCGGTTTTATTCTATCGCTCGTTCCCACAGGCAAAAATACACATAGTGAGCCCATAAAACTAGCACCTGTCTCCTGCGTGTAATATTAGCCCACGACTTCCTATCAAAAGTCCATTTAACAAAGTTATCATTTGACCAGGAATTCGGGTGGACATTTAATGGACATTGATGCCAAAGCGACAACGGAAGCACGAGCTGGCGTATATTGGAGGCTATTGTCCTTTCACTTTCATAGACTCATATTTTTATATAAATTTCGGATGGGAGAGTCGTCGTCTGTTGTCCTCCTTAACGATTTCATGTAATTAATCGTTAACCCAGCTAGAATGGTTGTTTTTATTAAAGGGGAGAATTGGTAAAGTGGGAGATAAGGGTCCCATACGTGGAAAGGAAGTATCGATATTGGTCAATGTACAATTGGAAGTCATGATCATATCTGATAATGTTAAAGAGGGTCCCTTTGTCCTGACGCACACCTAGAGCGGGATCAAAACATCACCGGGTGATGTTCATAAACACTCAAGGAGGTTACGTGCTAAATTTGGTTAAATTTGGACCACTCGAAATGCATGGAAGAGCGAACTTAGAAATGGGGAAAAACATTTGATTTGAACACAACAGAATCATCCGTTAGTCGTCCAATCGATAATCGAAAAGCCGTTGGCGGACCGTAAAGAAGCTACAGAGCTGATCGGACAACGAAAGTGCCTGGACAGACAGGCAAATTAACATACTAGTAATTTAGCATACTAGTAATTTGCATTAACCCTTAAAGGCGCATAACGCGTTTTTACGTGAAACGCCGTAGTTCGGCATATCTCTACAATTTTCGGCATATGGTATCTTCTCTCTCTCAATAACTTGTTAAATGTTTATCCGAATCCACTTGTATTTATATTGGATATTCCCAAATTCGCCTAAAACAGAGGACCTTGGAAAATGAAACTCGCGAGTAAAGTTGGCAAATCTGGTCTATATTTCGTACTGAGCTAAAAAAGACAATTTTCTTAACTTATAGGTAAATAGCTTACTATAAATAAACAATGTAGTCCGGATGGCGCAACGGTTAGCACGTTCGCCTTCTACGCACTGGGCCCCGGTTCGATTCCTACTGAATGCGGTAGTTTTCGATAAAAAAGGGGATTTACGTGTCGGACTATGAGTCCACTCAGCTGTTAAATGAGTACCTATTTAAGGGACAAATAACTCGGTTGAGCATGTTGCTGATCACACACCTCTGCACAAAACCGTCACGATCTAAAAAAACTCATCTCGAGGCCATGGTTCAAATTGGACTGTTGCGCCAGTTATTTACATATTTTATTTTACAAATAAACAATCAATACATGGAATGCAAGATTACAAGACAAAGTGCAAGTACTTATTGTTAATAAGACTTACATAGCTAGGGCGACATCGACTTGCACGGCGACTGTTCACAAACAATAAAAGTAGCAGGGGCGTGCTGGGTTCTAAATTTTGACCGGGATTTGTATAATAAGTG
The DNA here is from genome assembly GCA_964017055.1 of Chloromyia formosa. NCBI lineage: Eukaryota > Metazoa > Arthropoda > Insecta > Diptera > Stratiomyidae > Chloromyia > Chloromyia formosa. The sequence continues at coordinate 81,227,280 of OZ024817.1, forward strand.
CGCACCTCCCCCTCCCACCCCAAGTTTTTTTTTGTTCGTCGAAGTATTTGAAGCATCGCTACAAAAACAACAACAACGCGCTGGAGCGACGCGTTTATCAATAACGGCCAAGGGCTGCCAAACTCTTCCAACGCTAGTAGTCCTTGTTACTACAGGAAAAACAACGTCACAATTTTCGATATATTTGTTGGCAACGGAAGCTGGTTCATCGTTCTTGCTTTTACAATATTCTTCATCATAACTTTTTAAGGTCGCGCTCAGACGGGTCGTCTCATATTCGTTTCGTAATCGGCTCGTCTGCCATTTTAACTCTACTTCCCAAGCAAACCAGATCCGCATACGGGTCGTCCATAGGTCGGTACGTAAGCGACTCGATTTGCTTGGGAAGAGGGGTTTGAATCGCAGACGGGCCAATTACGAGACGACCCGTCTGAGCACGTCCTTATGCTCGATTACACGATTGACGATTTGCGTCAATATTTGCGCTTTTTTGATGTTCTATCGACATCAATCGTGTAAAGGCACAATATTTTTACGTCAATCTACGCTAATTTGGTTGACCCATAGATTGTTCTCAATTTGCGTCAACCAAAATTTACGCGTTTACATCAATCATGTAGTAAACGAACCTTTTTGAAACACAAGTGTCAATCGACAGATCAATTGCGTCAACCAGCGGTTGACGTCTCGAGCATCAACCACAGATGTCAATATTGGATCAATTTCGTTGGAAAATTTACAGTTTTTACAGTTTTACGTGTTTCTTCGTTTCATGTCCGTCGTCGTCGTAATTTTGTCTGATTGGGGAGAGTGAACGATGGGCAATTCAATTGGCGCAAATGAATATAAGCGTCAACCAATGATCAATTCGATTGACATAAAAAGAGTCAATCGTGTAAACGGTTCGATTGTACAGTTGGCGGTTTACCTTTTTTTTTTAAATTGTGTCAATCGACATTTTGGTTGACGCTATTAAAATTGACGTTTTTAAGTCAATCGTATAACTCGGGAGAACAATCTATTTACGCTTCTGTCTAAAATACGCCAATCGAGCGTAAAACTATTGACGCTAGATTTACGCTTTTCCGTCAATCGTGTAATCATAGCATAATACTACTCTTATTTCACTGTCGTTGCTTTTTTCTGGCGATTTTGGTGACAATGAATGTTAAAAACGGGCGAAGGACAAGGGTTCATCACGAACTTCTTCTTTGTTTGTATGAGTGTACTTACATACTTTGACCAAGGAGTCATTTGGTAAACTATCTTTCGTAATTTTTGCAAATCTTTTTAGATCGAAGCATTCTAGGTTTTTATAAAATTCTTCACGTTTTGAAAAACGTTCTTCGACCGTCATAATAATTTTGTCAAGAATCAGATTGTACAATAATTAGTTACCTCGATATTTCTTACACTGTCCATACAATTTTTACTTTTTGGCGTTCGCTGAACAGGTAGCGCATCTTCAATGCAAGTATCAAAATCGCCTAAGCCTTCGCTCATTACATTGACAAACTTTTTGGCGTATTCAAATGCAGTCTGAAAACCTCCGACTCGTAAATTTCTTAGTTGTTCACACATTAGGGCTTGTTTTCTCAATGTCCAGTTAAAATTTAAACTCGAGATAAAATTTGTTGTTGTTGTTGTTTTCCCTGTAAAATTTGACAAATGGGTACGTTCAATGTGTGTTTAACTGGAGTTTAAATTTTAATCAGACATTGAGAAAACGGGCCAAAATTGATTTGATGCCAAGCCTGGACGTAATCTACAATAAATCAGTCATCTGCTAGTATTTTGAAACGGGAGTAGATACAGAAAAAATCGTAGAAAAATCATAGCTGTCAATATAGGTTCGAATTTTTTTGCAAGAGGCTTGATACTTTATTTTTCCGTCAAACGTTTTGTCTTCTGAAATGAATTTTAAACCGGTAACTATTGTACATGTAGAAAAACATCTTTAAGCTGAATATCGCCAATTGTCGACAAAGAGCCTGCATTTTTCGATGTTTCAAATGTTTTTTTTTTAACGCATCATTTCTGGAACTCCAACGTGTATTACCAATTAAACTAAGCTTTAACGTCGAATTTGTTTGAACATATTTGAGTATTCGTTTGTTAGAACCTTTGAAAAACACTGCTAATGATTACAGAATACCGAACAATGATGTAGCTGACACTGTACGATTGACAGTATCACTAATTACCAAGTTAAGTACATCAAGTGTGAACATTATTCGCATTCATATTTTTTTTATCCCCAGTCCCGAAAATTATTAATCATTTCCAGAAGGAGGAAATCAGGCAACATTTCTTGAAGTTCCGCAAAAAAAAGTTTCCGAGAATCAAGCATGACTGATCTGTTCGGACGTATTCTGCCACCCGCAAAATGGCGCCCCAAAAAACGAGGCGCCCCGGGAAAATCCCGGTCGCCCGGTGGGCCAGCACGACCCTAAAAGTAGTTCTCTGCTAATACACGTAAGGCCCTAACCAGATTGAACACAGCAGCAGCGGCTTCGGCAGCAGCAGCGGTGGCAGCAGCAAAAACAACAGGTAGATCTGTCGCGATGACACAGCGGCGATGACAGGTCGCGTTCCATTTAAATGTACACGTTCCTCTTCTTGGACGACAATGCGTTTCTTTGCGGGATTGCTCTTCCTGCAGAAAAACGCAAAGTGTAATGCCAGACTTAGCTAACACGGGATACTCATCCGCCGTTGATGAGTCGATGAATCCAACAACAAACACATGGAAAAAGATGATTTCAGTACTCTTGTGACGTCAATTTCTCGATACGGTCCTGAGTGGTGGATTCGAAAAGTAATTCCACCACCAGTATTGGACACTCAATCCTTCCTGATGATGTTGTAGTTGCCATAGGAGTTGAGGGACGGGTTGGTGTTGAGTTTCGTCTCCTGGATGGCTCCAACCATGATGCGATGTCTGTACCAATTCCCATAATTCGGTGATTTTTCGCTGCAACCAGAGTTGTTCCGGTTTTTTACTTTACATTCTTTACACGATTTTTTACATGTAAAAAAATCATTTTTTTACGTTAATGTTTTTTTACGCCACGTAAAAAAATAAAATGTAAAAAACTTATTTGTATGAGGAATTCCGATTTCTAATACTCCTGATTTCTTGTTTTCCGTGTTTTATTTTTTGTTCGTCTAAGCAGAGTTAACTCAGAACATATTTACCGAATCGTTGCTAAATGACTGTGCCTTCTGAAAGCACTCAGTACTACAATTAACTCTCACTCTCGTTGCATATGGCCCTCACAGCCCCCTCTATTCTTTAAATAAAAATACGCTCTAAGTTTTGGTAAATTTTATTCGTTATGTATTGAAATTCGTCACAAAGTAAAAGTAAGTTCTTCATGAAAAAAAAAATCATAAAAAATGTCGGTTAAAATCAACACATCATTGCCGCCACTGAAAATCGACTCGAACTAAAAAGCGCCACATTAAGTGAGACCGCGAACTTCTAATAATATAAAGTACTTTAAAATTACCGGAATCAATTGTCCAGAATCTTCAATGATGTATTCCTCAATGCTCGCATCTCCACACTCTGTCTCCGCCTCCGTATTTATGCAACGCTTTCTATATTAAAAGTATATAAAGTCTTAGCATAAAATAAAATAATAACCAATGGCCAGATTTATATCGTGGAACTAAAAAGAGTATTAACTAGATCATAATAGCTTTACGTAGTTCTAATTCGTGGAGTGTTTATACCGGCCGGTACTAAACATGGCAAATGTCAGATGTTAGCCTATTCGCTTGGATTTAAGGAGAATTTTAGAAATGAAAAGAACTAGTCCGGATGGCGCAACGGTTAGCACGTTCGCCTTCAACTCGGACTATGAGCCCACTCAGCTGTTAAATAAGTACCCATTATGGGGTAAATAACTCGGTTGAGCGTATTGCCGATCACATACCTCTGCACAAAAAACCGTCACGATCTAGAAAATGAGATGATGCTAACTCATCTCGAGGCCGTGGTTCAAATTGGACTGTTGCGCCAGTTATTTATTTATTTAAAAGAACTTCTAATGAAAAGCGCTTTTATATCGCCGACTCAAGCAAAACATACACAGAGAAAAGCAACCGTCAAAAACGGAAATGCAACCTCAATCCAGATCGTTTAGTCCAATACCGAATCGCAAGTAGAGATAAGAGCTAATCCAATCAACTAATCCGACATGCTTACATCATGGAGAGTTAGCTGGGATTAATTAATACTGAAACATAGTCCCGCGATATAAACGTAGTGAATGGAAAATTTACCTGTATGCAGCCAACCGTGCACTTGCCGTATTTTGAAGCGTCTTGGAACAAAAGTTGCAAAATGCACTATATTTTTCCCCTCTTTTCTGAGAGTGAAATTCAATTGTTGAAATTGAGTTGTAGACGGCCTACCGCTACTCATTTTATCACTGAAACACAACACGAACTGCTTAAGCGAACATTTAAATAGCAACTGATTGACAGTTCTGAAGAAGAAGACAATTTTTACAAATTTTACATTTTTTTACATTTTTTACCTATTTTTTACATTATTTACCACTTTTTTACTTATTTTACCGTAAAAATGTAAAAAAATATTTTTTTACATGAAAATGAACAACTCTGGCTGCAACCCATTGCAATTAAGTTGTACAAATGAAAGGGTGTTGAAACAGGCACCTGTGAGGGTGTGTTGCAATGGAATCCTGTTGGAAATGTTGTTCGCTGGAGTCTTGGGGGACAGCTGTATGCTAGTTGATGGTAGTACGCTAGGCATTTGTTGATGTTGATGGGCTCTCCTCTGTTTCTACATAGACTCGCAGTAAAGGAGGAATTCCATTGACTATGATGATTCAGCCCAGAGCAGTTTCGCAAAGGGCACCATTCGTCGGAGCATGTACATTTCACTGTGGTAGCATTAGGGTGCAGCGATTTTTGCAGACGCAGCAGATCCTGCAGGTTCTAGGACCTGGGTTAAGCTTAATTCGTGCGCATTGTAGGAGAATTGTGTGTTGCTCCCAATTGCTAGGAAAAACGATGGGTAGTCAAAGTGTGTGACACACGCGCATATCTTCCTCCTTGCGTCGAAGGGGCAGCTCTTGGCCGTGAAACACGGGTCGCTCCGGTACGTAGAACCGGCTGCCGCTGGAACGAGATTACGGTATCAAAAATTCTGTTTTAGGGAATTTATTCATATTTTAAACTTTGAGTACTGGACTATCATTGTTCAACCGTTAAGACCTTAACCATTTCTGTTGCAAATATGTTTCGAGCAGAGTTCGAGTCGAGATCGAACCAACCTGTCGTCGAAAGTCATTAATCGTCAGGCACAACAGAGAGAGTGAACAGCCTTTCACTGAAAATAGTATCGTTGCACCATGCAACGTAACCCTAACCCCCATCTCTCGAGCTAAAGAAAGGCTTCCTTTGGCCATCGCTACAGAAATGTTGCTACTGTCCGGTCACTTTTCTTAATTAACACGTTCGCTGGAACGATTTTAATTTCGACCAAATGAGGTTTAACGCATTTCGTTGCTTCACACAAAGTCAACGGAGAAAGCATGGCTCCACATCACTAGACAATGGCATTGTGTATACTATAACATATATCCTTCCTCCGAATTCGTAGTTTCTTTGCAAGACGAGCTGCGAGTATTTAACTACTTGTCTGTGCGGATTGGGAGTGTTGTTGGCTCGATTTGAGGATATGGTAGCGGTTAGCCGGAACACGACTCACATTTACTTTCGTTCGACAATTATACGTATCGATTGCCTTCAATGGTAAACACAAACGCATTAGCCAAATGGACATTCCGGTAAGTGATCGGGCGGTTTCGCCCATTTGCTTGTCCTTTTGTTTATTTTCAAAGACCACCAATTGGTTGGAGTGTGGGTTCAACCAACAGGGGAATGACCAAGTCGGTTAAAGAAAGTGGGAAAATCGCAATATTTATTCTGCTCGAAAGAAAAACAAAAAGGAGAATGACAGCGGATAAATCGTGATAATTGGTTGGTTGATTTTGTGATTACGGATCGTACGGCAGTAGAGAAAGGATTTGGACTTAGCGTAAATTTGTTGTACCGATGATGCGTGTACCTATATATGCGGGTTTGTTGTCCATAACCATGCAGAAAAACTCGGACTTAAGGGAGCTACTACAGGAGGAGTTACAAGTATCGAAGAGGACAATGATCGGAGAAGATGACCGTAACATATATCTCTAGTGTTGGACTGCGTTTAGAAACTGTAGGGTCGGGTAGGTGAACACTCACACATATCCTGATCACTGGTAAATTCAGTTAACCTTTGACGTACTGTCAGATGCTATAAGTACCAGTTTTTCGGAAATGGAAAAGAACGGACTTTATCAAATTTCGGGAAACTCAAACTCTTTCAGTTACGAGTATACTGCCGCCGGTAACAAAACAACCTCAGGACAGACACAAACTAGACGACATGGTACATACATTCACGGCACTATATCGTGCAGGTCCAGGGTTGAGCAGAGTACTAAGGTCGGCCTTCATGCGAAATCTCACGCAAAAACTGCCAAACGCGAAAACAATTACTTTGCACTTTATTTCACTTGGAAACCGGTTTTTGAATTAGGGAATTTCAAGTGTCATGTAGAGCGTCGCGGATAGGTGCAGTGTGCAAGCTTGTACTGTCACTTTTTGTGGGAGTGATAAGTTCAAGTGCACATTTTCGCATGAGGAAGTTAGTGCGAGTCTTTAGTAAGAAACTGACGCGATGGAATGCTGATGTTAATGAGGATACAGCGTGGCATTCAGAAAAACTTTCAACAAGGCTAAAGCAGCTGCGGGACTCGTATAAACAGCTCCTAAGCATACACTTAATTGCCGTAACCCCTTGTGGGGCATAGCGCGTTAACTGTTCCAGGTGGCAAAGTTTACGTTTCGTTTGCATAAACTAGTCTCGGTAAAAGCAGTTACCAGCATGCTCCTCCCGATAAGCATAAACAAAAAGGAACTGAAGAAAGGTAAATGTAGGACGTGGAGATTTGTAATGGACCACCTGTAATGATAAATGTTATGCCCCTACTGAACCCGACAATGTCTTGGCAAAAGACTCCTTCTACGAAGAACTAAACGCCGTTCAGAGCAGAACACCTAAAGGTGACATTATAATGGTTATGGGTGATTTGAATGCGAAAGTTGGCGCTGATAACTATGGGCTCAGACATGTGATGGGGAGACACGGTCTTGGTGATCGTAATGACAACGGTGAAAGATTTGTAGAGTTCTGCAACTTTCACAGTCTCTTCATCGGTGGTACTATGTTTGAGCATAAGGACCACCACAAAATCAGTTGGTCCTCTGTTGATCGGCGCAGAACACAAAATCAGATCGACCATTTTGCCATTAGTAAAAGATTCAAGAGTTGCCTCCTGGACGTGCGAAACAAGAAGGGTGCCGATATTGGGATGGGAAGAGACCATTATCTAATGATCGCTAATGTTCGATTGCGTATTGCAGCCGTGCGCCGCCCCAGCGATGAAAGATCCAGGCCCCGCAAATTCAACACCGCTCGACTAAAAAATCCAGCTGTTTTACAACAATATAATGACCATCTTGCGCAAAAAGCGGCTGAGATAACTAGTCACCCAAATAGTGACATAAACGAAAATTGGGATGCCATAAAAAATGCGTACATTGATAGCGCAAATACCATCCTTGGCCCAAACCCGGATTGCCGGAATAAGCCCTGGATGTCCGACGCTTCATGGCAGCGGATTGTTGAAAGAAAGGAGCTGAAAGTTCATTTGGCTGCAGCATCAGACGACAATCGAAGCAGCATCGAACTCCTTTACCGTCAGAAAGCTCGAGAAGTTCAGCGTAGTGTGCGACGCGATAAAAGAGTTTATGCCAATTCTCTTTTAGCGTCAGCAGAAGAAGCCGCTAGAAGTAACAACTTAAACGCCGTATACGGTGTCATCAAGGAGTTTACAGATGGTCGTAACTCCTGCCAACATCCGGTGAAAGATAGTGATGGAAAGCTACTTATCTTGGAAGAAGATCAAATGAGGCGGTGGAAAGAACACTTCGCCGCGGTCTTGAACCGTGTAACCTCTGGTGAAGTTCCCCCTCATATAGATAATTTAGCTAGCCATCAAAATGTGCGTATACGGTCCACTGCCCCGACTAAAGAGGAAATAGTCACTGCAATTATTGCACTGAAACGAGGAAAGGCCGCCGGACTTGACGGTATCCCTGCCGAACTTTATCAAGCAGCGCCAAGCGTAACTGCCGATTTGCTGCACCCACTTCTTGATAAAGCGTGGAATACAGAGACCTTTCCCACTGAGTGGAAGGAAGGTTTGATCATCAAACTTCCAAAGAAGGGTAGCCTCACAGACTGTAATAATTGGAGAGGCATTTGTGTGCTTCCTGCCGTTGCCAAGATAATAGCTAAAATCGTCCTGGAAAGACTAAAGGCCCACTTAGAAAGCACAATTGATGAAGAGCAGGCTGGCTTTCGATCCGGATTCTCCTGTGTCGATCACATTAACACCTTGCGAATCATCATCGAGCAATGCGCTGAATACGATTCTCCGCTTCACTTGCTTTTCATCGATTTCGAAAAGGCTTTCGATAGTGTGAACCGGGATTCTATATGGGTGGCCTTGCGCAGGAGAGGCATCCCTGAGAAGCTGGTGGCTATTATTAAGGCAACCTATGACGGCGCGAAATGTCGCGTTCTGCATAAAGGTAAGGTGTCGGGGGACTTTGAGATTCGCAGTGGAGTTCGGCAGGGGTGCATCCTCTCACCGATCCTATTCCTCATTGTGATCGGCGATGTGTTGCATGCAGCCCTATCCGGACTCGACAGAGGAATTCAATGGACTTTGACATCTTATCTACAACATCTTGACTACGCTGACGACATATGCCTACTCTCCCACAAAATCATGGATCTGTCCGCAATGGCGTTAGATCTCGAGAGGGAGGCAAGCAAGGTTGGGCTAAAGATTAATACCAACAAGACCAAGGTTCTTAGCCCGCCGTTGCGAAAAAGAAATCCGACACCTATTGCCATCAATATTAATGGGCAGCCTGTGGAGAAGGTGGACAACTTCGTCTACCTGGGTAGCATCGTTGCCGAAAATGGTGGTACGGAGCAGGACATCGCTCGTCGTATCAACCAGGCTAAACGCGCATACGGCATGCTGTCCAAAATCTGGCAGAGCAATTATCTCAGCATCAAGACCAAGCTGGGCCTGTTTCGCTCCCTGGTACTATCAGTGCTTTTGTATGGGAGCAATACATGGAAAGTTTCCGTAGGAGTTACCAGAAAGCTGCAAGTTTTCGTCAACTCATGTCTTCGTCGAATTTTAAGAATTTTCTGGCCCGAAACAATATCAAATGAAGAGCTAAGTCGGCGTACGGGTCAGATGCCAATCGACGAATTGATACGCAGGCGAAAATGGCAGTGGATAGGTCACACATTGCGGAAGAGTGATAACTGCATTGCTTTGCATGCCATGAAATGGAACCCCATTTCCAACCAAGGCCGACCAAGAGGGGGTCCTCGAATCACATGGCGTCGATCTGTGGCAAAGGAGTGTCAGGTATTGGGTAAGTCTTTTGGGGAGTTGCGCCCCATTGCCCAGAACAGAGTACGATGGCGCGCAGGAGTAGTTGACGCGCTATGCCCCGCTAGGGGTTAAGGCAAAGTAGTACCTGTAATGAACCATATTATGGTCTGGTAGTGCTGCTCCCACCGACAGATTGAAACAGCACCTGATGAGTAGTAATCTGTTGATGGTACGAAACCAGAGATCGAGGTTCCCATTACACCCGGACCCAGATTCGACAATTTTTTTTATTCCCCATTTTTACCTCCCTTGTTTGTGTTGTCTTCCCTAGGCCTATGAATTTTTGTTAATACGTAATGGACAGGGGCAACGAGCGGCGAAAACCCCGCCCACATCTCCCGAACTGAGCTACAGCAAGCATAGGCCGCTTCTTAGCTCGTTGAGGGGCCTTTTTCTTCCCTAAATGGCACGGCCCGACCTTCACGGTCATTATGCTACGTTAGGCTCCGTCTCCACGGGCATTTTCGGATGCTCACCAAACCGTCCGTTACAGATTTTTCTGTGAAAGTATAAAGGGTCCTGGGGAGACTTCCAGGCATCGCAAAATCCTAGCTATAAATTGTTTTATACCCAGCTACTTAATGAAGCCAGATCGTTCCTGGACGACTTCTAGTAAAGACCCAAATGGCCTTTTACTATTACTACTCAATTACCTTAACCCCTTGTGGGGCATAGCGCGTCGACTGTTCCATGTGGCCCAGTTGACGTTTCGTTGGCATAAATTGGTTTCAGAGAATGCAGTTGCCAGCATGCACCTCTTGCACATCCATGGCTACGAACGTCGTCGTGGACGGGATTCGAACCCGTAGTGAAACATGAGACTGATGCCTCAACACATTGCGCTACCGGTCGCCCTCGGTAGTAGTATATTGCCTTTTATCAAAAATATTTATATTAGTCGTGTTTTTTTTGGGAATTTATCGTGTGTAGGATAAAAATAACACACGCCTTACCCCAACAACATTAACCCGGATAGCTTAGTAGGGTGGCTACCCTACACTCGATAACCCCTCAATAACTTCCACATGCATGGCACATAGACGACCTTAGTTTCGTGTGGAATCTAATATGTTGATGTTGGCACGCTTGTTTTTTTTGCCAATCAGCCAAGTTCATTTGTAAACTAATATTATGTCTTGCTCGGATATGCCGATGCCTATTGCCTGCATTCAGGAATCATCATCGCTCCCTGAGCGGTCCTTCCCCTCTTGAGCGCTGTGGAGTGCTACTGTCCCAATGTCTGGTGAATGCAATCGCTCCATGGAGCCGTTACTGAGCGGCTACTTCTCCTTTTGAGCGAAAATTTTCCACGCTCCCTTGGCTTGGAGCGTGATAAATTTTTGTTTTCACAATTCCCATCACAGATGGTGCGCGCGTCATATGTCATTTGATTGAGTGTTGAGTGTCTGAGTGTTTGACAACACAACGTCCTGCGTGTTATTTTACGGGAATTTTGCAGCAAAATTACAATTAAAAGGTGAGTGGTGTTTTCATTAATTGTATATTTGTATAACCCGGCCAAACCAAACAATTTAAACAGACAGTCGTTAGCCGTTGTTAGACATTTGCCATGTCAGCTGATTGTCTCAAATTTGATATGTAGCCGGTGTATTCATAAACCAGGTGTGTGACGGTTGTGACAGGGAGCAGTCGCTCCGTGTGACATGGAGGGGAGATGTCGCTACGTAGCTGCTCAATGTTTTGTGAATGAGCCCATTATTAACTAATTTATTTTCAATAGGATTACTAAAAATATCAATAGAGAAAAGACAGGAAAAAAAAGAAAAGAAAAGGATAGAAGTATACTTGTGACTGTCACTGATAAATAACGCATTTCAGTGATGTTTGTTAAGTTAGAGCGGTATGCCAAGTTTATAAACGTCCGCCGTCGCAATAAATAAACGATTCGATAATCAAACTGATATTTCATCCGAATTTGTAATTTATTTTCACTGCATATGAGGCGCACCATTTGACATCAGAGTAGACAACTTGATGATTCGGAATTTAACCTGAATGCTACCCTAGAGCGTTTTTTGCACAACCAGGCCAGGGATCTTACACTGTTACGCAAAAAAAAAACACACCCATTGATACCAGCAGAAATACTTAATAAAACAAACCTATAAAAACTCAAAAAATAGAAAAGATTTTAAATTGGAAAACGCAGGGTCTATGTACTGTCCCTAACAATTTGGCAATGCACTGTCCGCAGTTCACACTTGGATTCTTTTAGGAATGTTATTTATTCTCGTTCTTGAATACGTGGTCTGAGAATCACCGATGGACAAAAAAAACTATTTGTGTGTCATTTAACCAAATAATTGGTTATGTGAATGATATTAGCTATTAGCATCATGTCAACATCAACCAAGGCAGTAAACGAAATGCTGGAAGCTCTTGATCGGGCAGCAAAAGAAGTGGTTCTACAAATTAACAAGTCCAAAACGAAGGGTCTAACGAAAAAAAAACCGACAAGCAGATTAAATATACTGGAAATTAAACAATCAGACAATCTAATGGGTGGACAACTTCACATACTTTGCGGGCAACATTCCAGAGAATGGCGTGACCCGCGAATTCAACGAATGCAGTTGGTAAGCCGTAAATCTATGCGGTGATCAGCCTACTAAACAACAGCTTCATTCGTAGCAGAGCCAAGTTCCAAATACAAATACATGACAATCGTTCGCCCTGTGCTACCCAACGGGGAAGAGATCAGGCCCCTTACACAAACGTCGGAAAAAATACGGAAAATTAATTTTAAGCCGAGGCTCCTCCAACAATCATTGGAGCAACGCGCGAAGGACAGCATAATGGCAAAGACTGTACAACCATGAGCTGTACGAAATATTTGCCGAAGCGGAGGCCTCCATATTCATCAAGATATGGAGGCTACAGTAGGCGGGGAACATCCATCCCCAAGAAGGCATTCGTCGAGAAGTGCAACGGTGCGAGAAATCCCGAAAGACTGGAAAATCGATGGGAGGTGGCCACTCGAGAAGACAGTAGAAAGCTGCCTGGAGTGACAAAACTGGAGGCAGCAGTCTATGAACCGAGACGTAAGGAGATGAAAAATAAGTCATACCCCTCAGCGGTGTAGGATGTGATCGAATCGTACATCGGAATAGCGTACAGTGGAAGCAATACACCTTACACCTTAGTGGCGCTCATAGACACAAATGAAGCAGGTAGCTTCAGAGCCAAATGCAACTCTCAGAAGAATATAATCATGAAAAAAAAAGTCATAAGTTACTCTGAAGTGCTAGGAGATGTGGCAACTCACCACAGCTCCGCAAATCCATTTGATGCAAAATCCCTGACCACACCGCAAATGTTACGACGAAACGATAATTCATGTAGATTGCGAAATTCATTCTAATTCTCTGATGAAATTAAGAAGCATAAAATAAAAGCGCATAAACTGTTTGCTAGGTTCGATGTTCAAGTCCAATCACTTCGAAATTTGAGCGACACTTCATAATTCGACAGAGTCATCATAGAATTAAACGTTTAAATTCGTAGCCAATAGGATAAGTAGCAGATTTGATTTGTACCCCGCTTCGCACCAGCAAGTGCGTGATATTAAAAAAATCGACTTCTTCCGCGCTTTAGACTCCTGAATACGAAAATCAGTATCGGCTTTCCAATGGTTTCGAATTGAGCGATCAACGACCCTCGTTGATTCTTTGGCATCGAATAGGGCCATCTGCCAGCTTATGCGGTAGTTGCGATGTTAAGCAGGGCGTGGAATTTCAGAGGACTTCCTAAGGGCGTTGTGCTTCAACAGTTACCTTAAAGTGGGCTGGCCATACTTGCTGTGTCGGGTGCATCGTCACTTGACAACCTAACTAATGTAGCTGACCGACTTTTAGACGTTTGCGATGTAACTAGAACTCAAGCTCTCTTACTCTATATTGTTAGTGACGCTCCGACGGGTTAAAGACCTGGTTATGCAGGAAATCGAAGATCTTCGCGCCGTCTTGCGTAAGATCCAAAGCGACGCACCTCACAAAGTCCGGCACCACGTCGAAAGGTTCTCCAGTACCCGATCGACGACATTCTTTAAAACTTAAATTTGGAACATTCCGACTTGACCGGGCGAAGCATAGTAGTATGCGTCTTGGACCAATAGTGGGTTTTAATTTGAGTAGATTACTTACTTCCCTTGCGTGGGCTCCGCTAGCTTCGCATAAGGATTTCCAACCTTCAGTATACCGCCCCAGAACGCTCGCTGCACTCGCTATATAACCTATAGCGGTATACCCACTACTAGCCAATGCGTGAACCACGATGCGTCGCTCGGTCAAATAGGAATATGCCAAAAAGTTAAGATTGCTAGAATTTCCTGATGACATGGCGCAATGGTCAGAACGTTCTCCTTCTGTGCACTGCGCCCTGATTCGAGTCCTTTCGATAAAAGAGGATTTACGTCACTCAATATTTGGTCAAGAAGGGCTATTGTCGACCATCTTCTAGCCCCTGGCAAGCTACGGTGCAACGGGTTAACCAATCACCCAACCATTCATTGGTCGACAAAGTGCTCATTTAACAGCAATATGGCAACGGTATCAACTGCGTGGTAGCTGCCCTACATAATTTCCCCTACGGGAATGAAATAATTCCGAGAATTTTCACCCCCTACACAAACATATCCTGAAATAGTAATGACACTCCGCATTGCAGTTATGCCATGTGCAAACATTTTATTTTCTACTTTTGTACACACTAAAAATTCATAGGGTTCGCTACGTATGAAAACAGTGTGAATAAAAACACTTTGGCTATTTCGAAATTCTTCTCATTTTGCTCTTTCCCTCCCAGCGGACATATAAATATGAGAGGTCATATATTATTACACTTCTAAGCGCTCCAACACATCGACCCAATATATGAACACAAATACATACACATGTGTCTAAAGTCCTGGCAAGAAGAGTGTTGTTTTTATGAGCCTTCCGAGAAACAAGCGGGCACAACAATCGGTGAGTCTATAGTATATCCGTAAAGAAACAGGAAACCGACAAAGCATGAATATCTCAACACGATCCCCGTCAGATAGTTGGTTGCAGAAGCACAAGATATCCGGTACTCGGCAAAGTCCTTCCGTGGCAAACAAGAAAAATCCATTTTTGAAGACGAGGGGGAAAGAAATTAACGCCACATACGTAAGAAGTGAATTTTGTTTCTTGTTTGTATCCGTATGTTCCTTCGATTTTTTTCGGTTGTTCCTTTTCGATGTGGGACATAAATAAACATGAAAGCGAGGAAAAGCCATGAGCGGAAAAGACTCCATTTATTAACTTCCTTACGGTTTTTCATCAAAACTCCATCGTCTAGTATCCCGACGATTGCCGCGTCGAAGTTCTCGTGAGTCGTGGTTGGAGATGAAATGCGAAAATGAACAAATGTTCGGCTTCGTGAATTTTATGGAGAGTCATAATTTTAACGAGCGAATTATTTTCCGTCTTATCTCATTCGGGCGTGTCTTGAAGGATAATTAAGAAGGTTTGTATTTATATGGTGCTGTGTTGAGGTTTTGCGGGATAATTGTAACATTAAATTTGTTATCTGTTGCTCAAGAAATAAGATTGAGACAATTCATTATCAAAGGGGTCTCTGGAAACTGAATGAACTTTGTCCATCCATAGTATCCAAAAGCCAGCTTTAAAATTCTATAATGGGTCTGCGAGAGAACTATACCCCAATGAAGCTTCCCCCCAAGAAGATGACATAACCTCCAGAAATATTGTATGGGCTGTTATTGGGGCGTTTTTCAAATAATAAATCCCAAATTTTTTGGAGATAATTTACACTAATCCCCCCAAAAATTCGATTTAAAGTAGGGGTAGTTGTCATGACAAAATCAAAGTTCATAAATTTGGGTGACGAATTGTCTCTATAAATTCAAATTTTTTTTTTCAAAATGTTTTCATTGATACTTGAGTTGAATACTTCAAACGTACAATTAGAAACCATTTTGCTTATACTGCCTAAAGTCGAGCCCTTTCTCGAGCGAACTTTCGCATTAGGCACTACAAACTCACATTTTTCAGTGTGAAACTATTGTTGCCATGCATTGAAAGTCAGTGGCCTATTTAGAAAAATAAGAAAGGGTTAACACACATTTTTTCGAATTATTTAGTAAGTCTACCTTACTTATTTACATATATTCGACCCACCATAGACGAAGCGAACGTTCGGCCATCGCCCGATGAATCGACTGTGTACTCATATGGGGAAATCGCACAAATTTGCTTATCGGCCGATCAGTTTTTAACTGCCGGCGTTTTAAAGTGTGAAGCCATTTTTATAATGCATACACGCCATGTCCGTACAGTCTAAAGCAGAAATTCACTTTCAACCCACCATTAAGTATATTTCCATTTTTGCAATATGGCCATAGCTTGTTTTACCGTGAAGTACAATTTTAGGGGAATTTTCCACAAATGATTTTGGCGAGATTTCCCACAAATTATTTCGGGGGATAATTCGTGTGGGAATTGTCATATTTTTTTTTGGGGTGAAATTACCCTTTTTTTTAAATGACTGGTCATCTACCCAGAGTAAAGCAATTAAAGGACCAATTAAAAAAACGCCGAACTTTTCCGGTTAATACGAATAAAGGAGTCGAGAATGTATTTGTATAGGTACTCGTATTAGAGTGGGAAGGGCGAAACGAGACACACAGCTTACATTGTCATTTACCTAAAATATTTTACATAACGGTAAATTTAGCTACGTAGAGCTATTGTAAATATGAAAAAGTTACTCTTTTTTTGTCGTTATTTAAGATACCACTGTCAGTCTTAACCGGTCTTTGTGTAGTTTTCGTTAAAGTTTGCCGCCATTTGAGATGAGTAAGTCCTTTTTACTACTTTACTTTATGCGGGAGATAGGATCGAGCTTACTCCCAAAATCAACTAACTAACCCACACCAAAAATATTTGATCAAAATTTCAAGTCCTAGCGACTTGAAATTTTCATTCTATGGGAAGTTACCATATATTTGAGATATCATTTTTAGGGAAAGTAGGCGTTCTTTTTGGCCCGATCATGACGATTTATCGCGTATTAGAAATATCATTTGTAGGAGAGTTAAGGGCTGCTTTTGTCGGATCTTACTTATTTTCAAGACTAACTAACTAGATCTTACTACCAACTCTCTCTGGATCCTGTCAACCCCTTGTGGGGCATAGGGCATTAACCACGCCGACTTTCCACCTCGCCCTGTTCGCCGACATCGCCTTCAACTGTTTCCACGATTTGCCTAATGACTTACCCTCGACCTCAACTGATCTTCTCCAGGTGTTTCTAGGTCGTCCAACGCGGTGACTTGCATCGGTTCCCTGTGGGTTCCAATCGAGGGCCTGTTTAGCAATGTTTTCCGGCCCCTTTCGGAGTGTGTGACCTATCCATTGCCACTTTCGCCTTTTTATAGAGGTGCCTATCCTGTCCTGGCCAGTAATGAACAGGAGGTCGTCGTTAGAAATCACCTCCGGCCGGCGTATGTGCAGGATGCGCCGTAGACACTGGTTGAAGAAAGTTTGCAATCTAGTTGTTATCGCCCTGGTCACCTTCCAAGTTGAACAGCCATAAAGAAGCACAGATTTTATATTGGTTTCGAAGATCCTGAGTTGGGTACATCTGGAGATGTTGTTGTTTTGCCAGAAAGGAGTTAAACTGAAAAAGCTGCCCGAGCCTTGTTGATGTGAGACTGTACATCAGCATCCGCTCCACCATCTGCTGTAACTACGCATCCGAGGTAGCAAAAATTGTCCACCTTTTTACTACCAAAACTCTACCAAATTTCAAATCGTTAGTGCCATTCCAAAGTGTGAGCGCCTATGCCACAAACTGTGGCCTAGGCGTTAAACTAGATAAAACTGAACTGATGCCATTTACCACAAAAACCAAAGTGCCACATTTTACCCTTCCTAAGCTAAACAGACAGCCACTCCAATTATCGCCCAGCGCAAAGTACTTAGGTGTCATTCTAGACACGAAGCTCAGCTGGAAGTTAAACAGTGAACAAGGGGTAAAGAAGGCCTGCATAGCCTTCTACGCCTGTAAGAAAACCTTCGAAAGAAGGTGGTGCCTTAAGCCAAATACGGTTCTTTGGATGTACACAGCAGTAGTCCGTCCAATTTTCCCATATGGGTCGTTGGTCTGGTGGCCAGTGCTTGCTAAAAAAATATAACGTCACAAAACTTGGCAGGGTACAAAGAATGGTATGTTGTGTACCACAGGTGCCATGCGAACATGGCAGATGCAAGCACTAAACGTGATTCTGCACCTTCAACTTATCGACGTTTTTATCTGGCAACTGGCGTGTTGTCAGGCTCAAAGAGTCGGGAGGCTGGATTGCTAAACCGTACGGGCGTAGCGACTTTCTAAACTAGTTACCACAAGATGTGGCCAAGGTGAATACCGACTTCACCGTGCTCAAACTAAGGTTTGGGAGAAACTTCACTGCCAAATTCCCCAACAGAGCTGAATGGGAGGAGGCGAGCTGGTGAAGGATTTTGACATCACAATTTTCACTGACGGGATATTCTCTGACGCACTAAATATTTTGGAGTGTTACCGCCTCCCAGATCATGGCAGCATCTTTCAGGTGGAAACCCTTGCAATCATCATCGCCATTTGCTCGGATAGCCAGGCCGCTATCAAGGCACTGAAGTCGGTAAGTACATCCTCCAAGCTTATCGAGCGATGTGGGGCGGAGTTAGCTTGTCTTAGCAGACGGCACAATACTACCCTGCTCTGGGTTCCTGGTCACAGGAACATATAGGGTAATGAGGGGGCTGACGACCTGGCCAGAAGGAGCGCCGGCCTGGAGACTGTTTGCATTTCGCTGTTATGGATTCCAAATGGCGGAATCTACACACCTGCACCCTCACTCACTTCCTACGCGAATACCCTGGCCTTGCTAGGACTAGACATCGTACATTGGGCAAAGCCTTTCTTGACAACCTGGGGGATGTATCGGAGGTGAGGGGAGTTGCTTTACTTCCTTAGCTCCTCCGGTTGGATCTAGGCAGCATCCCCTGAGTTTGCCAACTATCAGCCAATAACAAATTTTCACGAGGTTTGTGGCTTTAAAACGGCGCTTTTTGCGCTAATTAGGATCTGGTAAGGTTTACCTCCGCCACTACTTATACCAACTAACCAACAGTGTTAAAACCTAATTTTTATTTTAGGCTTTAGCACAGAAGGGGGATGCATAAGTTGGTCCTGGAACATTAGTAAACTATAAATAAAAACTTGAAGTCGAAAGAAAGATCTCAGTTTTGTCTGAATTATCGTGGATGCACGAAGGGCTGAGGTGATCGACATTACCCTAAGCTCTGTTAATATGCTTGACAGAGTTCAGAATTGGAGAGTGGTGGACAGGCTAACCATGTCTGATCACAGGGCTATCCAGTTTGAAATTCTGTATGGCAGAAAACGGAGTAGCGAACGCAAACGTATAAGAGTGCCAAAAAATACTGATCGTGTTAAGTACGAGACATATTTATTGGAACAAGTCGAGGATATTCAAGACGGAATACCTCGGAATACGGTCGAGATAGAGCGAACAGTGGAACAACTGAACTCCGCTATTAATCGCGCCTTCGAACACGCTTGTCCCTCCACAGTAGTGGACGAAAAGGACCCAACACCATGGTGGAGTAGGGAACTGGAGTCTATGAAAAAAGAGACAAGGAAAGCCTTTAACCGTTACATGAGGGAGAGAGACTCTCACTCTTGGGAACTATACAAGGATAAAAAGAGGGAGCTGAAAAGAACCTTACGTCTTCGGAAACGAAATACGTGGAGGGAATTCTGCTCTAGCATGAAGGATACGTCGGAAGTATGCAGATTACAGAAGATGATATCGAAAGACACTGCTTCGAAAATGGGGCTGATACGCAAAGTTGATGGTTCCATGACAGAAACAGTGGAAGAAACGTTGCAGGCCCTGATGGAGGTACATTTTCCTGGAAGTTTCAAGTCAGACCAACCATGGCCTCAAACTAACATGGGAGCTGGTGGGGTAAGTCAACAAGAAGCTGAGAGGATAATAACTCCAAATGGAGTCAAAAGTGCTATAAACTCTTTTGCTCCATTTAAAACGGCTGGAATGGACGGAATATTCCCGGCACTATTACAGTGGGGCATGAGCGCTCTACTAGATAGGATCCGGAATATATTCGTCGCCTGTCTTTCAGCAGGCTACATCCCGAAGGCATGGAGGGAGGCTAATGTGGTCTTCCTGCCTAAACCGGGAAAGAAAGACTATACAGAGGCAAAGTCCTTCAGGCCGGTTAGCCTTACATCATTCCTGTTGAAAACAATGGAAAGGGTGTTGGTGGACTACCTGGAGAACACCACGCTAATGTATAGTCCTCTGAGTAGGTGCCAACATGCTTATAGAGCAGGCAGATCTACGGAAACCGCTCTACATGAACTTGTTAGAGTTGCAGAGAGAGAGATTAACAATGGCGGGATCGCTATGTCTACTTTTATGGATATAGAGGGTGCTTTTGATAAAATCTCCTTTACCAAACTAAGGAACGCCCTGATTGAGCGGGGGGTTGATTACATTATAATTAAGTGGATCGACTCTATGCTTAAGCAGAGGGCGGTAAATCTTAGCAGTGGATGTGACAGAATACGGGGTAAGGTAGTCCGAGGATGCCCACAAGGAGGTGTTCTTTCGCCTCTACTGTGGAACATCACCGTGGACAGTCTTCTCTGGAAGCTGGACTCGATGGGCGTACACACTGTAGGATACGCCGATGACTTGGCACTCACGGTCAGTGGAAAGTTCATGGACACAATTCTAGGTTGCATGGGACAAGCTCTCAAAGTAACCGAAGAATGGTGTAATGAGCAAGAGCTAACCATAAACGCTAGTAAATCAAACACTATGATTTTTACTCGTAAGAGGAAAGACATAGAGATAACTCCCTTACGGCTTTTTGGTTCGGAAATCAAGGTGTCCAAGGAAGTGAAGCATCTAGGAGTTACCTTAGATGCGAAACTAACTTGGAATGTTCACGTTGATGAAAAGATCCAAAAAGCGAAAAGGATTTTGCATCAATGTAAGAGAGTGTGTGCTCGTAGGTGGGGAATTTCACCTAAAGCGACACACTGGATTTACACAATGATGGTAAGACCTATTCTAGCCTACGCATCAGTGGTATGGTGGCCAAAAGCCATGCAGAATACCACAAAGCAGAAGCTAGATGGGGTACAAAGGATAGCTTGCGTAAGCATATGTGGTGCAATGCGCACCACACCAACGCGAGCAATGGAGGCATTGCTGGGACTGCCGCCGTTGGACTTATTTATAAAGAAAACGGCGGCGCTTTCGGCAATACGCATGGAAAGGGATGCCATGTGGCATCGCTTTGGAACTAGCAGCGGTCATAAGAGCATCCTAGACATTATTCATGATGAGGTCAGGGAGACTCTAATGCCGGTAGAAGGCATGAGTAGACGTAGGGTAGTTGAAAGACTACACAATACTCACATTGCAGATGGAAACATACATAATGAGTGTATGTACAATGACATCAGCATTTTTACTGATGGCTCTTTAATGGACGGTAAAGCGGGGGCGGGGGTTTACTCTGAAGAGCTAAACCTAGCATGTGCGCTTAGTCTAGGAGAGTATGTGTCCGTATACCAGGCAGAGATGCTTGGCTTGTTGCATGCGTTGGACCACTTGCTTGAAGGTCAGGTGCGGGGGAAGAAAATCCTTATTGCACTGGACAACCAATCGGTGATCAGACGCATGCAGCAGACGAACATAAACTCTAAACTGGTACTAGAGTGTGTCCGGAAGCTCAACACGTGTGCCTCAGAAAATGAGGTTACGCTGATGTGGGTAAAAGGACACATAGGTACAACAGGAAATGAGGCGGCGGATGCCCTAGCAAAACAGGGATCTGCGGCAACTTTCATTGGCCCAGAACCCAGAGTTGCTCTGGGGAACGGCATGATTGGAGCGAAGGTTGGGAAGTGGATGGACTCCATGCATCAACAAAGATGGCAGGAGCTAGTCACTTGCAAACAAGCTCGGAATGCAATGACCAGCCCTTTAGGCAGGGAAGCGAGAAAGGTACTTAGTTATAAACGGAGTACCCTAAGCTGGATAACTGCCTTGGTCACAGGGCATGGTAATTTTAAGGCTCATCTGGCCAAGATGAAAATCGGGGAAGATGACGTTTGCAGGCTATGCCTGGAGGAGGCCGAGACGGCAGCACACATTGTGTGCGAATGTCCAGCACTGGCTAGCACGAGGTTGAGGATCACAGGCAGCCACACGATAAGTGTAGAAGCCATGAGTGAACTCAGCTTCAAACAAATGCTAGAAATAACACGGGACTCAGTGATGAAGAAAGAGGTCGACAATTATCAGTCGACATCTGGAAGTCACTGATGACCGGGAGGGGCGAAAAGGGACCCAAACGGTAGTGGTCTGCTTCGGCTATCCCCCAGAGTATATAATAATAATAATAATCAGTTTGGATGATTAATTTATAATGTACGATTTGTTTTTTGGTGATAATCTCATGGAACTAAATGTACTATAATGCAGGATTCGGCAACCAGCGGTCCCCGAGCAGTTCTCAAATGTTAGTGTGAGGAGTCTGGATCGAAATTGGGTTTTGTTTTCAACAATGAAAGGTACCTCCCCTCCTACGCAGTTCCGAAGATTTTTAGGACCGGCACAATGTCATTTTCTACTCTCCTAAGCTCTCCATTTTACTCAATTTATTTGAAGTATATTTTCATTTATGAAACACTTAAATCTTAAATCGTATTTTAATAAATCGTGAACCTTTGTTCTAGAGCTTTTCTAAAATCATATTAGAAGCTGAAACTACTATTGGCACTGCAGCGAAGCGTTTTAAATGACTCTGCGTTCATTTATTCGCGCATTTAACAATGTCCACCGGCGCTTTCGTAGCGTCGAAATTTACAATTTTCATATTTTTTTTGGAGTTGAGCCAGAATTGAACGCTCAGTTGCCGTGGTGTTATCAATATAACTTTGATCTGCTTTCTTGCACTGACACTTTAGCCGCAATGCCTACACCCCTCTCCAACATGGGGGTCAGTAGGCGAGGAATTGAGATTGAAACCCATGAAAAAAATATCAAAAATTGCCAAGATTAGTTTCAAATCAATAGTTTCCGAGGTGAATTGTGGTAAACCCAAAGATCACCCCTCCAGGAGATGGGTAGGCGTGGTAAAATCTCCAATATGTTCAAAAAAATGTGAGCAAAGCGAACTCTCTTAGCTAGAAGTCTATGCATAGGGTAAAGTACGACTTTTACGATTTTTTGGAACGTGTTTTTACGATTTTCACTTTTTTCTTTGGCTGCCCCCAAATAATAGCGCCCTGTGCAAATGCACAGTGTGCGTATATAGTAGAGACGGCCCTGCTGCGGAGTACATCACGTGATTTAATCATCGAATATGTCAAGTTTTCATTAAAATCGAAGTCTGTTACTTATGTAATTTGATACCCGCCGAGGCTTTCGCCTTATCCTTGTCTGTTCTCTAATATAAGACAGACAAGTAATGCACCTTCTATTCGTAACTTTACAATTTACTAATATGATGTTATTACTCGTAGTATCCTCCCTCCATGTCTCGAAGAGGGATCTCTCTCTTCTTCTACACTTCAAATACAGATGCATACACGTACCAAACCTTCCTTCATTTTCAAGTGTCTGGTTATATACATCACTTCGATGACGTTGTTTTCCAAATGTAATACCTTGTTGCATTAATGGGGTGCGGTAGATGTCATGTCAAAGGATTGCCATTGCCGCAGAATACATTTCGCCAAAGCACTTTAGCTGTCATATCTTGACACATATTGCACACTCAGAATTATCGCGTGAAATGCAAGTTCATTTGCATTCATTAAAAATCTATGAAACGTGAAATGTAATACGCTCAAAGTGAATACGGTGAGGTGAATTTGAAAAACCTTACAATAATGTCTGATGCGGTTTTGTCGAGAATTCGTTTAAAATGGGATTATCATCTGGACTAGAATCGATATAAGTATGACTGAAAGAGTTTAATATGGAGATAAAAGATGCAAAAATGTAGGCTTGGGAATTAAAACCCAATTTGGTGATATGACATGCGCTATGTAAAATAAATAAGTTGATAATGTAACATTTTTTATAGAAGAAACGTTTAGGTAGGCCGTAATAGATTCCCAGCGTGGGGTAATTGGTTGTAGACTTTAGTTGAAGTCATCAGCCGAACTATCGTAGATTCCTGGTTCCAATACAGAAATCAAATTGAGCCGGAATGATATTTTTAAACAAACTGCTTTTGGTTGAAGAGGATGTCATGAAAAGATTTGATTCTTCCTGAAGTAAAATGGCATCCATTCCTAGAAAACCACTCATATTGTGTCATTTGAGTACATTGATCGATTGGTTAGATTATATAAGTTAGCCCGTGGTGTGCTACCCTTTCTTGGCATCCAAGGCAGACTTTAGAAATTCAAGGGACTTAATTTTTGTATTATAGTGGGGAAAATTTTATTGTTCAGGAGACACTGCCCGCAACTAATAATAAATTGTACGTTAGCAATATGGGACTTTCTTCGTCAGTGCGCGATTAGTTACCCAATAAATCCTTCGACCCTCTTACTCCACTGTTCTCCCTACGGAACTACCTTTTGGAATTGCGTCGCAGCGCAGATTTTGGCTAATTACGAGTTAGTCAGTTGCATCCTTTGCCGGTTCTTCCCCTATTTTCTCAGTTCCCTTTGGATGTCGCATATTGTGCGAGTTAGGGCCTTCCAATTGGGTTCAGAGCTTATCATGTGTTCCACTATGCTCTGTGGGTTGAGGTGGAACTGTGCCAATGTCGAACCTCCAATGGTTCGCTTTTTCCTGTAAATCTTAGACAGTGAAAGAATACATGTTCCGGGTCCTCCGCTATTCCTGAATACCTCGGACAGACGAGCGAATCGTCCAGAATCTTCAGCTCATGTCTACTCCAGGGTGGACTTGAGAATGATACAAAGACCAATTAGTCCTTCTACGATTAACGGTCTTTTGACTTGTTGCAGGGCATTGAGCAAGGCTTAATTGGAGATATCGGTGATCAGAGAATGACTGTTGAGGTGTATAATATCCTTCGATGCAAGGGAGATGTCCGAATCCTCCTGTTTGCTTTTTATTATGAAAACACGCTCGCGGCCCACGTTACAGAGTAGCAGATTAGTGCCCATAATATATTCGAGAAGCGATTCGCCTCGCTCATCTATACCCGAGCTTCCCCTGACGTCATGATGCGCATTGGAATCGCAGCCAAGAATCATTGTAGTATTTGTTTCCTTTGGCGCTGCAATAGGGAAAGCATCTTCATTGTCGTGCGGCACGTATGACGATACGATCCAGTACACTTTACCCATGAGTCCAAGGTAAACTAACTAATACAGTGTCCTTGTCTCTGAAATTTGACAATAGGAAAACCTTGAAAGTATACCTAACAAGAATTCATGACCGGAGCCTCCCCTGACTTTTGACATAAAAAACAGTATAATCAGGGAACCCCAGGCCTCTTATCAAATAACGAGAGACCCAGGGCTCCTGTACCAGTACAATGTCTGCCTTACTGTGCGTGGAACGAAAAATAGTAGCAGCAGAAAGTGCCTTTGATTGGTGAAGGTTTGTTTGTAAAACCTTAAGAATTCCCCTTTCCACCACCGTAGCGTTCGCCTCTCTCTCCTTGTCGAAGTCAATCCGAGTCTAATCGGCCTCTTGGACTTAGCGAGGAGCGCCAATGACTCCTTATGTAAAACAAATACTGCGCATCACTAACGGCTACACGATTCTCCAATACTGATTTGAGAGGACCTCGTTGCAATGCCGAATGTGTTTCAATACTTCAGTTGGATCCGAAACGAATGGTGGCAGCTAAGCGCGAGCGCTAGGGCGCGATGAGATCTCGTCCCGCGTCACCACCTCCAGCCTAGCGCCAGACCAGATTGCTGATGCCAGACCCCTGGTCTACAAATTTCATCAGCCTAACGCGGCCTTGATACCAGTCTGCGTTCTTACAATCAGAAGGCGGTTCTGGAAAAGCCTCCATGACGGCACTGTAGTGGATGGTGAGGATACTCTCTACTTTTCTCTCTTTATCCACCGAAATGCACCCATTGTCCACATTACGATCGACTACTGCCAGTTCGACCAGCTTTTTGCCGCCTCTGCATAGGAGGGAAACGGATTATTAGGCCCAATAGTGCCCTGCCATTTCGGTCTTTTCGAGATTCTAGTGCTGTCCGGAATCTTAGCAATGACTCGATGCACTCACTCAAGAGACGCTTTCTGCGTTTCACTCCTCTTCAAATCCTCGATTCTAGAAATCACGTTTCGGACACGAATAGCGTTCCGTCATTCTTTTGAGCGAGCTTGCAATGGGGTCAGGTGTTTCTTTCTACCTTCACACTTGTTGTAAGTGCCCTTGCTTGGACCCGGGTTAGTCGCAGCTCTAGGCACAGATTTAGCATCAGAAGCCTTCTTCGAGATTCCCGAAGCTAAGCTAAGCTAAGCTAATCAAAAGCATTATTCATATCTTATATAATTCACTACGTTTGCATTAATAAACACGGAACCACAACATCCTCTTTTATCCACTCCATAGTCCAATCGATTCTCATTATCATCGCTATATTACATCGTACTTGAAGGACTTGGCGGCCTGAAGAAGCCAGGATGGCCTCTTCGTCAGATAGATAACAGAGAGGCCACTTGACCCGATTGCGGAACCAAACTGAATTGCAACAACCATTCAAACAGAATTCTCGACAGACATGATGTCGAAAGTTTGTACAGAGTCTGATAATCCTGGCTCAATATACCGCGTAGATTGGTCGGCAGGACGTCGAAATGTCAGTAGACTATCCATCTATTCATATTGTACAGTCTTGTGTGGAGGATATCTGAAGTACCTACCTACTTATAACATAGCCACATCCTTGTCAAGGAATTAATGAGCGATGAGGAATGTGTGTGAATAGACGCTAATTAATTGGCGTTTTTGACGAGAATTAACCGAAATGCTGAAAGTTCTTGCCTGCTCATCGAGGCGGATGAAGGATATTCGAATTGGAAATAGAAAAGTTTATCTAGTCACTTCAGATTCTAATCACAGCGGTGCAGAATTGCGGTTAAGGATTATCCAGATTTTAGTATAGTTTAATTATTTTTGTCTGGCTTTGCATTGATTTTTTAACTGTTTAGTTTTGCAGGGATAAGTTTTGTCGAATGAATAATTGCAAATAGCATGTCGCCATTCAAGATTGCTGATTTTATTTTCATATAAAAAATCAGTCCTGCATTTCATTTGTTAATGAATTAAATACATGTCTTGATACTTAATTAAAACCACCAAGAACATAAAAACACATCCTTCAAATGCTCCCCTCACTATCATTATTTCCAAATACTCATACCGTATCCACAGCAAATGTTCTTTCACCTTGCTTAAACATCACTCGAATAGACATTAAAGTCGACAGAGACAAGCAACTATAATATGTCTGAATGGCGTGTTTAGCATAGCGAAGGAGCTGGTGTTGTCTAATTAAGACGGTGCGGTCTTAGCAAGTGCCACTCTCTTAGCTTTCCACCTTTCACCTGTAGTCTACAACAAGAATAACTAGAACAGACATCATCTAATAAAAGCACCGGAATTGCGTTTCGTTTACCAATTTCCTTGTCACGACCCCAGTGCACCGTCACGAAACGCAATCAACATAAAATTTGCACGAGGATCTCCTTTTATGGCCACGCCACTATCAAAATGGAACATCGCACGTGAAGTAGAAAACGTTTCGTAAGTTTTGAAATAAACACCAACATCACGCCGAAAAAGAAAGTTTTCCGCAACTATTCTCCATGTTTTCTGCTGTAGAGGGCTGGTACACCTAGGATTCGTTTTTTTTTCTCTCAGTCCCAACAAGGATATCAGCTATTCACTCAATAGTGTGGCAAAAATATGTGTGTCCTGAATATGACATACATACATGTCGGAAAAGTTTCACTCGGAAACATGTTTTTGAGAACTTTGTTTTTTTTTCTCAAAGGTTTAGTGAAGGAAACGGTCAGTGGGATAACAAGATCAATCCGCCCCCCGTAAGTCTCAAATTTGCAAAAAGAATGTCTTAATCATAACAAAATCAAATGAACTTATAACGGTTTCAGTGTAAAAATTAGATCAAGGTACTCATTTAAAACTAGAACTCTAAAATCGAATAAGGCGTATGTAAAGTCATCAGTCCGATACATCGAAGCTACTTTATTTCACAACATTTTATCTGGTTTCTTTTCTTAAGCTATTCATCCATGATTGCTGACATCAACCATATGGCTGATGCATGACTACTTTAAGGCTGTTTTTGCTATTCTACGTGAACGGCGTTCGGCGCCCAATAAGGGGTCAGTGTGATTTAATCTTGTCAATGAAATCGAAATGTTCAACGGACTACTGGACGAACTGGTCATAAGACGCAAAACTGAAGGTTACAGCCACCTTAAGTTACTGCAATTACTGGTTTAGGGGCCATCAGAAGATACCCATCGGGACGTAGTCTAAGGTTGCATAGTGACCGTGAAGGTCGGGCAGTGTCATCTAGCGAAGAAAACTACTTAACGAACTAAGCAGCGGCCTTTGCTTGTTGGAGCCCAGTTCGGAAGACGTAGGTGGGGTTATCGCCGCTCGTTTCCGTTGTTCTTATTTTTGCAAATATATTCACAGGCCTGGGCAAGACAACACAAACAAATAGAAAAAAAGGGAAATAAAAAAATGGGCCAATAAGGAGGAAATGATTATCGGGCGGCTCAGGTGCTCTCGCGGACGCATTGGGATTCAAATGTTGAAGGATCCTCGGCCTCTTAACCCTGCCATGCATGAGATCCTATGGCCGGTAAGTAAATATTTTGGGACCAGCCTAATTTTTTTCCCCCATTTTCTTGCCCATTTGTTTGTGTTGTCTTCCCCAGGCCTGTGAATATATTTGAATGTGTAAGGACAGGGGTAACGAGCGGTGAAAACTCCGCCCACGTCTCCCGAGCTGAGCTACAGCAAGCACAGGCGCTGGTTAGCTCGTTGAGAGGCCTTTTTTCTTTGCCAGATGGTACTGCCCGAACTTCACGGTCAGTATGCAACCTTAGGCTCCGTCCCCACGGGCATCTTCCGATGCCCCCAAACCGTCCATTACATATTTGGTGGCATCGTACTCTGTTCTGGGCAATTGATGGCAACTCTCCAAACGACTTACCCAACGCCTTACACTTTTCGCCATAGATAGACGTCATGTGATTTTAGGACCTTCTCTTGGTCGGCCTTGGATGGAACTGGGGTTCCATTTTAAGGTATATGAAGCAATGCAGTTATCATCCTTCCCCAATGTGTGATCTATCCACTGCCATTTTCGCCTGCATTTGAATTTGTCGACCGGCATTTGACCCGTACACCCACTTAGCTCTTCATTTGATATTAGGCGTAGTCGATTCGCCCGGATCTCGTTGGATCTTCATACAAATTTGCAGACCGGTCTTTGACCGCCTATTGTTTCGTGCCAGAAAATTCTTAGAATTCGATTATGACGTGAGTTAACGAAAGCTTGCAGCTTTCTTGCAATTCTTACGGAAACTTTCCATGTACTGCTCCCGGACTGTTGTGTGTTTAACTGACGATGTAGATGATAAATTTCAATCTTTATTAAAAGTACAAAGCATAGACCGGGTACAGAAGAAGTAATTAAAACATACTGTAAAGTTGGCAATAACTATTTAATGCTGGTGCTTGCCGCAGGTGGCGTGATACATAACAAATACAAAAGCACAGACAGTACCAGCGAGCGAAATAGGCCCAGTTTGATGTGGATGCTAAAACAACTGCTCTACCAAATTTTGGACAACATACCATATGCGCATTTAGCCTGGTTGATACGACGGGCGATGTACTGCTCCATACCACCATTTTCGTTAAGAATGCTACCCAGGTAGACGAACTTGTCCACCTTCTCCACAGGCTGCCTATTAATAGTGATGGCAATTGGCGTGGGAAACTTATACACAAACGTCCAAAAACCAAATTATCCCTGGTCGCACTATGGATTTGATAAAGATAAGAGGAAACCAATGATGTAGGCATTTCGGTTCGAGTTAAAGAGCCTCTACATATTTAGGGGCAAAATACCTTTTCCATAGTTTTCTGTCCTCCTCGTGGGCACCATCTGGAGCGGCTAACCAAGCCAGCCAAGTTTTGCAGTTCAAAACATTTAGAAGGGGCACATAACGATGGCTATCCTGAATGGTTAATGAAACCATTGCGTATCAGTCAAACCCAGCTGAAAGATCATCAAAAGAAGGCGCGATCAAAAACACCATTGGAGATCAACCAATGCGCAATATACAGCGACTCGGACACCTAAGTAAGCAACCCTTCCTCTGAGATTGGTTAAGTAGGTTTGTAACCAGCGTATCTGAAATCAATTTACACTCGAAACATTAAACGAGCCTCGGATACCACGGATCGATTCACCGGCATTTTTGGTCACGAACAACGGACCACGATCGGTTTTTGGAACGTTCGAACGGTGTGGGGCGAGTGCAGTAGTGCAAGGTTCACGGAAGTCGTACAGGAAATGACCGCATATATAGTAACATTTCTATTGTATATTAGGGCTGAGCGAAATAAGATGGGTTGGATCGGGATCGACCTTAACGCCAAGCTCTTAAACAGTGCTACTCTACTTTGGAAGTGAAAACGATGCCTCATCTAGATTGGCAGGCGTCGGAATTCTGTTGAATAAGGATGCACGCCAATCTTTAATCGATTGGAAGCCCATTTGTGGCCGTATCATTAAAGCCAGATTCAAATCCAAGGTAAGAAATATTACCATAATTCAGAGCTATACCCCGACTGAACCATAAAGCAATCAGCTAGGGATGCCTTCTCTCACCGACTTTTCGACACGTTCGACAAAGCTCCCAAAGGTGACATAAAAATTATCATTGGGATCTCAGTGCCACAGTTGGGTCTGACAACATAGGCTTGGAACACCTAATGGGCATTTATGGTCTAGGCAACAGGAACAAAAATTGCGAAAAGTTCGTTGAGTTTTGTAACTCTCGTTTAACAACCCGGATCTCTCCGGATGGCATAACGGAAAACTAGATTGACCATATAGCCGATTTCAAGATATGGAGGAATTGCCATTGGAATTGTCAGGTCGAAGCAAGGTGCTGATATTGGCTTTAATCAAGAGCCTTTGCCGCAAAATTGACCTTACGAACAGCAGCAATCCATTGCCCTCAAAATGCATGAATTTTGCCACGTTTTAATGTGTAAAAACTTAAAGAACCATCTATAAGGCGTGCATATTCCACTGCCTTGCACGAAAGAACTAATGCACCATCACCTTATGAGACTCCTACAATTTCTGATAGATGGAATGTCTCTAAGGACACATTTATTTCGTTTCGCGAAACTTTTGCGGGCAGATTGGATCGCGGTAGAAGACCATTCATTAGTGGTTCTCGGCACGCAAGAGAGTTAAAAAACAAATTATCTCAGCTACTGACGACGCAGTCGAAGATCAACTTTAGAGCTGAATACCGTTCTCTTCAGAAAGGCGTGCAAAGAAGCGTGAGATGAGACAAACGCAACAACATCAATGCATTAGCGGAGAAGGCAGAGGAAGCGGCTTACCGTGGTGACAGTGGAACCGTTTACAAACTTGTCAAACCATTTACTTTTACAACTGAACAACACGTGAAAGATAAAGAAGGATCCCTACTGGTCACTGATGAACACCAACTGCGGCGGTGGAGAGCGCACTTCATTGAGGTCCTCAGCAACACTTTAGGACCTTCGAACTCATCTTTAGTAGAAGCAGAAAATATGAAGCAAATAGCCAGATTTGATACCAGTCCACTATCTAAGCTGGAAGTAACTGTGGCTATTAAATCGATGGAAGCAGATAAAGCCCCGGGGATAGATGGAATTACGGTGAAACTTTTTAAGGCGAACATAGCGCTAATGCGAATATTCTTCCCCCCTTATTCATGAGTATTGGGAAACCGAAAATCTCCCTAACGAATGGCAGAAGGGCGTCGTTATGGAGATCCCGAAGAAAGGTGACCTGCAGGATTGTATTAAGTGGCGGGAAATTTGCCTCCTTCCTGCAGTCTCCAAACTGCTGGCGAAAAATAGTGTTAAACCAGATCAAGCATGCAGTTGAGCGCACACTGAACTATGAACAGGCTGGTTATCGCGAGGGCTTTCCATAAAGCGACCGCATCAACTGCCTCCGAATTATTATTGAACAATCCCCATTATATCTCATATTGATCGATTTCGAGAAGCCATTTGACAGCGTTGACTGCGAATACATCTGGAGGGCTTTACGTAAGAGAGGCATAGCAGATAAAATTATATCCATTTTGAAGGAGTCCTATGGGGGAGCCCAATGTCACGTCTTACATAAGGGTAAGCTTTCAGATCCCTTCGAGGTACATAGCGGAGTGAGACAAGGCTCCATTTCGTCACCTATATTGTTTTTGATTGCTGCTAACGCACTCGATAGCGCACTTCAGAATACCAGAGCAAACGTATCAGATGAAACCTGTTTGAATACCTTCAACACCTGGATTACGTTGACGATATTTATCTTTTTTCCATTGATCGGATTATCTAGTTCAAATGACGGATGCCCTGTGCCACGAAAGTCGCAATACGGGGCTTTAAATCAATGCTGCCAAAATCAAGTACTTGAGCTTGGATCCAAGAAGACAAAGCGAAATTTGTGTTTCGGGGCAGAAGGTGGAATCAGTGGACAATACCTCGGAGGCGTAGTAAAAGTAGATGGTGGAGCGGATGCTGATGTACTGTCTCGCATGAATAAGACTCGGGCAGCTTTTTCAGTTTGACTCCTTTCTGGCAAAACAATAACATCTCCAGACGTACCAAACTCAGGATCTTCGAAACCAATATAAAATCTGTGCTTCTTTATGGCTGTTCAACTTGGAAGGTGACCAGGGCGATAACGACTAGATTGCAAACTTCCGTGAACCAGGGTTTACGGCGCATTCTACACATACGCTGGCCGGAGGTCATTTCTAACGACGACCTCCTGTTCATTACTGGCCAGGACAGGATAGGCATCTCTATAAAAAGGCGAAAGTGGCAATGGATATGTCACACATTTCGAAAAGGACCGGAAGAGATTGCTAAACAGGCCCTCGATTGGAACCCACAGAGAACTGATGCATGTCGCCACGTTGGACGACCTAGAAACACCTGGCGAAGATCAGGTGAGGTGAGGTCGAATATATCTCCATAGGCAAATCGTGGAGTCAGTTGAAGGCGATGGCGGCGAACAGAACGATGCGGAAAGCCAGCATTGTTAATGCCCTATGCCCCACAAGGGGTTAACTGGAACCATAGAGAGGCTTCTATGAGACCTTTGCCCACTGTCTTCCAGTCGCCAAATAGTGGTGCAAGCAGATGATTATACCGTATGTTAATTTCCACTGCTTGTCCATCCTTCTGTAACAAAGGAAACAGCAATATCCCTTAAAAAAAGATAAAAACAAAAAATCGCAAAAGGAATGATACACAAAATCACTGCAAATTGAAGAAAAACACACCAGCCCGAAAAGAAAAACAAAGCTTCGAAATGGGAAAAAGAAAGGAAAAGCCCGACCAAATTTATGTAGATTAAGACGCTTGTCTTTACAGTCCTGCCAACATCGCAATGCCTATCATTCAAAATGTGATAAGACGACTGGAATCCAGAGCGACGAACAATGAAGTATTTTTTCCCTTCAATTGTCTATGTTAGTCCTTAGTTCCTTTGCCGCGACAGCCTTTGTCTGGTTATTCGCATTTACATCAAAATCCATACACTCGTTGGATCGGATTAATTCAAAGGAAGTGTAAATGCGATTTACAGATTAATGCCACGATTTAATAGACAATCCATAGACAAAATCCTCGTCGCTTGTTTCGGTTCTTTCGCAGGAGCCAGTGAAATCTCTCTTCCTGATCCTGTCCCTCATTCTGTCGCCATTCCTTCATTGTTGCTTTTTTTTTGGTCGGTTGTTTTATTTTCAGTCATTCATTGTGTCTGAAATCTGGTCAAAGTTGGCAATCATCTGAGGATGCTGCGAATGTTGCAGGACTATGAGGATGACAGCAATTTAAATTTGGCCACGAAATTGGTGGAGCTGTTGAACTTGATTTCGACGACAAGAGAAGAAGAACCGTCTTGAGGGTGTGTGGGATGTTTCTTTTTTCCGTTTGTGTTCTTTCATCCGGATTAAAGCGTCGCCTGATGGTGATGAAGTAGTTTAAATTCTTTTTAACAATTCCAATTTATGTTAAGGAGATTGGTAGTGGGAGTGGTTCTGAAAGATATTCGAAATTGTACGCTTGGATTTGTCTTATTGAAGTCCGGCTATTAATGTCCTGGAAATATTATATATTAGACTCAGTGGTAAATGCATTTGTTGACAAAGCCGCTAATTGACTTCAAACTTCTTCTAATCATTTAGAGTATTTGAATCCCACGACAGTAGTGTACTATTAGACGATCGATAGCTCACTCGACGACAGCACGGTCTACGTCGAGTCGAGTAGAGCATGTTGTAAGAAGCGGGTACTATCCATATGAGCGTGACTTGGAGGAGCGGCCTAAATAAGAACCATAAAAAAATCAGTAAGGAGTGTCTCAGGGACCGGTTTCTTCTAGGACCGACTATGCCGCCAAGCGGAACGGGACGACACTGACAATAAACGGGCTATCTTTTAAGTCACGCGGAACGATAGGAAGACCCTCCGTCGAAGTGATGAAGGGTCATGTGTCAGTGGGGTGTTGAACGAGTTCACCATGGATGGCAAGCGAGCAACGGCAACCTGGATCAAGATGGAGTCTATGCTCTGAGTTGCGTTTGTACAGCAACATCACCATTCCAGGTTTCCGGGTGATTAGATGCAAGAACAGGTTCTCTCTAGATTTTCTGAGGATCTGTATTAACAGGAGGTGTGACACATAGGATGGATTGAAACTCAAGTTCATTCCGACAGGAGAAATTCCGAAGACGTGATGGGCTCTGACATGTTTGTCAAAAAAGCGCCTGCAAAATCCAGTCATATCGTAGCACTACTGGGAAATCCTCAAGGCGTAGGAAACTAATTCCAATAATATATCCCCATCTTCTTAAAAAACCAGGAGAGCATGGAGCCACTCAAAGTGGCTGGCTACAGGCTTTAGTGGTAGATTTAGTGAAAACGATATATTATGGGATTTGAGCCTAGAAAAGAAGAGTAGGAGGGCACGTTCAGGACAGGGTCTGCAATGGAAGCAAATAATATAGTGCAGATTGATATGAATTGCGCCAGGTGCACTTCGCATTTTGTGCGTGCTCTCCAAAGGGAACTCCGACCGTCACCTTCTCGGTTATGGGTAATTTTCAGGGATGATGGATGACGACGAACCGTAATAAGGCCATACGAAACCGATTCGTCAAAAAACGACTCATTAAGAATCGAGTACTTGGGTACTTAAAAACCGAATAGTTAAAAACCGAGTACTGGTAATCGGTACTCGGTTTTTGGTGAATCGGTTTTTGAGTAGTTGAGTACTCGATTCTTAACGAGTCGGTTCTTAACCAAGAGCCGATTTGTGGTGACCCGGATACCTGCTAGGAAAACCGGTTTTCACAAAATCCTAAAATCGATCTTGAAATCTTAGGATCTAAGAGGTCTAGTACAGCCTGCAAACAGCCGCCGTTCAATAGAGTGCAGAAATTAACAAAAGGCAAGTGAAAGTCGCCTAGGGAGAGGATGGTAACTACGGGGATTACTACCAGTACGGAAATGGAGCGTTATTAATTCAACACTATACATATAGTAGTCCGGATGGTGCAACGGTCAGCATGATCGTTTTCTACGCACTGGGCCCCGGTTCGAATCCTACTGAATGCGGTTGTTTTCGATAAAAAAGGGGATTTACGTGTCATACTATGACCCCACTCAGCTGTTTAATGAGTACTCATTTATGGGGTAAATAGCTCGGCTGAGCGCTTTGCTGGTCACACACCTCTACACAAGACATAATATCACGATCTAAAGAATAAGATGATGCTAACTCATCTCGAGGCCGTGGCTCAAATTAGACTGTTGCGCCAGTTACTTATTTTTATACATACATATATTCGCTTAATTAGAATTTATTGTCGGAAAAGTGACTACAAATTTTAGATTTTTTACAACAGAATGCGTATGATGTCTTTTAAACCAGGAGTGCGTCGTGGTCGCCACACACGATCGAGCACAGCCCGGACCGAACATCTATTGAACCATAAAATTTCAAGGAACGGTGGAACTGAGGGGAATTTCTTTTTTACACGTTCTGTTATATTTGATGGTACTCTGGATGTTCGGTCGTGGTTGCGCTCGATCGTGTGTGGTTTGATCTTGACCACTTCCACAGCCATAAAGACGATATTCACAGAGTGAGTGAGCTCGCCGACTCCACGTTGAAGGAGAACTAGTAGGACTTTGCCTCCCCGTTAAATGGCGCTCGACTGAAAGACAAGAAATTATCAGACCGTAAACTTTTCACGGTTGACTTTTGGGCGACTCGTTCGTAGTCGCGTTAGTACTCAAAGCACACGCAAGCCGTTGGATTAAACTTGGCGTGCTCCTTGCCAAATCCTTTATGCGCATGCGTCCACAGCTTCAATTTCTGCCCCTTAAGTCCAGGCTAGGACGTCCGAAAAAGCTTGATTAGAAAGAAAAATCATGTAGTTTTGGAATTTGGCAAAATTGTTGGAGATAGTCCTCTAAATATGTGCTCAAAATTCCCCGCTGATAGAGGGTTCGGAAGTGTGCTAGTGCTAGAGCAACAAAAGTACATGAATATAGCCTCTAAGAATAGAAGGCAGGAGATTTTTAAGAAATTTACCTCAAACCTCAGACCGAACACGGGTGAAAAGAACGACATCGAAATCGCTTTTGACGTAATCATCCCATCAATACGAACCGAAGAACTGACATTTTCTGTAAAGCTTCGTCGGGAATAAGAAGATTAATGCCTCGCGTTGGATTGTCCCTGGCTACTAACCGTTTTGAACCTGTTTTTCTAGAATATGCTGCGAGTACGTAAAGAACAGAATATGTCAATAAAATATAAAGTTAGTTGCATTCAATAGAACTTACTGTAATGTTTCGACCGAAGCCGGGTTCGTTAGACATTCTTATGCTGAATAAATGAAAACACATCGATTGAAAAACTCACAGACTTTATTTAATAACCGAACTATACACACGCGTAACTAATAACCAATGACTAACTAGCCCTAACTATTCATTTCCGACGGATCTCGATAACGGATGTACTACTTTCCGTTTCCGCTTCCGAGCAGATACTGAAATTCGACTGACTTTTTGACTTCGGCTGACTTCTCGCTCTTGATGACCCTGGCTTTATAATGCTGATCTCTGACTCCAGAACAATTTAGATGGTTCGAGACTCTGCTGCTAGATCTCGTTCTATTGTGACTTGTTACCAAAGGCTCCAGATGGTTCGAAACTCTACTAGTGCGACCGGTAGCGCAGTGTGTTGAGGCATCAGTTTCACGTTTGACAACTGGCGTTTCGGGTTCGAATCCCGTCCAGGACGACGTTCGTTGCCATGGATGTGCAGGAGGTGCATTCTGGCAACTGCATTCTCCGAAAACAATTTATGCCAACGAAACATCCACTGGGCCACATGGAACATCGCGCTAGCGTTCGAGGCTTAAAGAAGGATGTTAGTATTGTAAAGGAACCTTGTATATGTAGAAAATACACTTTGTTGAGACTTTTGAATAAACAATACGTAAGTAAACAAACAAAAATGATATTCCGAAGAAGACAGAGGGAGGGGAAATCCTCACCACAATCGCAATATTGAGGACCCTGAACGCGCTCATGATGCCCAACTGTTACTTCGAATTTTGAATTTTGCCCAGCAGAATTGTGATATTGAACCACTGTATCCTTCTGAATAGAACCCGTTCGGATGTCACCTTTCTGATTAAAACATCCGTCCGTCCCCCGCGTTCTATGGATATCAAACTTTGTGGGATGAAATTCGCTTAGCGATGTTCATATATTGTTTAAAATTCCTTCGTTGTAAATGCTCTCCCCGGATTACATTTTTCGTGTCCTTTATTCACGTGCTTGCATCACACATACTTTATTGCCACATGTCCCTATAAATTACGAAATAGTAAAGGCAAAACCCTTGCCATTGGTTGGTTTATTAAATTTCGAAACATGAAAAATGTTTCGCACATGAACCGCTTCTCAAGTCCTTTGGGGGAAAAGGAACTTTTTTTTCCGGGGGTAAAACTATTTTTCCGAGTGTGAATTCCTTAAGGACGCCAACGATGGAGTTTCGATGTGGTCCTCGTCGTTGTCGCCATTTTCATCGTCACTGCAGCGTGGAATTTATTTTCGGTTGGGTTAAAAATATAGAGATACACAGCCTTGTATATTTGTATCTATGTACGTATCTAAAATTCGAAAGTATATGTAGTAGCCAAGGACATATGTAGGTATGAATGAAGACTGGTTATTCGTATTCACAATGGAATCACTTAGATATAGGTATGTCCTTATGTGTAAAATGGACACGACGAATTAAAAAAAAAAAGAAAAAACTGGATAAAAAGCCAAAAGTATGCGCTACATTTTTCGAAACTTGTCTTCCGCCACTTGGCCGAGTGAAAATTGAATTTTTAATATTTCACTGGAGAAACTTTGGGTGAGAATTTCATTCTTACTGTCAACTGACGACCGAAAGACAATTTCTGCAATATTTTGGAAATTGGGAATAAGACGACGACATAGAGTTTTCACTGTACGAGTATTCAAACCCCCTCCTCCATTTTCATATATGCAAAGTGAAATTTGGTGGTTGGACGTTTTCCGACTACGAAATTGTCCAGCAACTTTTTTATTTTGTCTGATTTCATAAATACTATGCTGAAATGTTGCCAAGAAGATTGTTTTATTCGCAACACCAAGTATGATCGACAGACAGACTGTCGTGTATGATATGCAAACGATTTCGATTAGACTGAAGAAAGTCTGTAGAAAAGTTGCCAATAGTTTTTATTGAGTTTGTTGAAACGTGAACCATTTTTGGAATTTTGAATTGAAGCCTGAGAAAAAGTTATTTGGCTGTGCATGTTAAAATTCAATTTACGTAGTCCTTCAGTCTACAATATACTACACTACGATTTCGTTTTGAATCGTCCCGATTTGCGCCGTTTCACTTTGCGTCGCTCGATATCTACCTCGAGTTCGTATTGCATTTTAAAATTTTCGCATTGCGTTATCGAAAAATTTGAGGCATTAGTGATTGGTCATATGCTTCACAACTTAGGCCGCGTTTATAAGGCGCCAACTTCTTTAACTCGTCTGAAAAATACGTTTTCTCGAGGTCTTCAAAGTAGGTCTCCGTGGTGGCGATGACCTCCTCATTCGAATCAAATTTCTCCCCGACGAGTGATTTTTCAAGTTTGGAAACCAAAAGAAGTCGCACGGGGCCAAATCTGGAGAATACGGTGGATGGGGCAGCAGTTTGTAGCCCAATTGGACCACTTTGGTCGTGGCGACGGCGGGGTGTGAGCCGGTGCGTTGTCATGATGGAAGAGCACTTTTTTCTTCGACAAACGGGGCCGTTTTTTCTGCAGTTTGGCGTCGAATCGGCCCAATAATTCGGCATAGTAGAGCCCTGTGACCGTTTTGCCCTTCTCCAGGTAGTCGATGTAGATCACACCTTGTGAATCCCAGAAAACGGTGGCCATCACCTTTCCGGCCGATAGTTCAGTCTTCGCCTTCTTCGGAGCACGTTCGCTGGGTTAAGTCCCCTGTTTCGACTGTTTTTTGGTCTCTGGTGTGTACCAGCGGATCCATGTTTCGTCGGCAGTCACGAAACGATGCAGAAACTCCTTCGCATTGCGCTTAAACAGTATCAAGCACTGCTCTGAAGTGGTTTCATGGTTGCGCTTGTTGTCCGGAGTGAGCGAACGCGGCACCCATCGCGCCCAGGGCCGTCGAGAGCCAGCCCGGGCCCCAAGTCTAGGGTCTACCGGGCGCCCACCGACTACAAGGTATGTAATACCCCCAGCCGAAATGGGGGTTTGGTTGATGTTGGTTGTCACGATGTTGCCGTAACTAGTCCAGTTGTGAAGTGTTTATGCCACTCAGGGTTTGGGGGGGACTTGACTCAACCCTTTCAGCTACTATACCTATATAACAGGTGCCGTCAAGGTAAATATCCTACCACCCGCTACTATCTTAGTTCCATTCGCTTCAATAATAATTTGACTACGGAGTTACAAAACTCGCTAATTTTGCGTAATTTTTAGAACTGAAAGATGCAAGTGGTTCGTTTCTGACACGAAATAAACGGGGCCCGTTCCGGGCCCCCTTGGCGCCCGGTCCTCGACGGCCCTGATCGCGCCGACAGCTTTCTCATGCCCGAAATTTCATGCAGGATATGACCCACGCAGTCTTTTAAAATGCCTACTGTCTCAGCTATCTCGGGCACCTTCAATCCGTGTTCTGCCCATACGAGATCGTTGATTTTTTTCACGTTATCCTCCGTGGTAGCCGTTTTCGGGGCACCTGGGCGTGACTCATCAAAAATCGACGTGCGACCACGTTGAAACTCGTTAAACCAATTTTTGACGGTCGCCATCGAAGGAGAAGAGTCACCGTACACAGCATCCAAGCGCTCTTTGATTTCGCTGCGCGATTTCCCTTTCAAAAACAAAAATGGAATCACCGACCGATATTGCTCTTTTTCCATTTTTCTAAAATCCGCGGACACGCCCGCTTCCACACGTGGTCAAAACAAACCTACGAGTCCGATTCGGCTGAAATTTTGACAGTAGCAGTCTATAAGAATGTACTACACGATAGGAAATTTCTCTTGCGACAGTGGCGCCATCGGGCGGTGAGGCTAAGTACTTATCAGACCGCCCTCGTATGTAATCAGAAGTATAGAATGAGCGTGAGTTTTTTATACGTTGCGTAGTATTTATGCGGGGTCTAGTTGGGGTATTCATTTTACAGTGTGTCATTCTTAAATTGAACAATTGGGAAGCTATGTCATTGTGCCGAATATTTCGCTCATTCTGTTGAGTAGTTGAAAAACAACGAGTCGTTACGATGTTACACATCACTAGTCAGCATGATGAAACGAGTCGATTAAGCTATGTCCGTCTGCCTGTCTGGTTCCATCCAAACTAGTCCCTCAGCTTTAAAGTTATCGAGCTGAAATTTTGCACAAAGCCTTCTTTCTTTTACACGCTGTATATGTGTCGGAACCAATGGAATCGGGTCACTACGTCATATATAGCTGCCATAGGAACAACCGGTCCAAAAATTCGTCTTTGTGAGAAAAACTTTTTTATTTCTAAAGATATCCTTTTTCAACCTACACACTAATCAAATCACATTCCCGAATTTGGCTGAAATTCGACTACTCTATCATATAGCTGTCATAGGAACGACCGTTCTAAAATCAAAACTAGTTTATTTCCAAAGATATCTTTACCAAATGTCATATTATTCAATCAAATTTACTGCCAAACCATGTTTCTAAATTTGGTTGAAATCGGTCCACTATTTCACAAACATTTTAAAGGAACAGTGAAATCGGAACAAGTTTTACTACTAATTTCAAAATGGCAAATGCACCATAAGTCACAACGAAGGTATGATACCCTTCACGCGAAGCCGAAGGCTAGCTTGTTATACCCTTCACGGATGTGATAGGGTATATTAACTTTGTCATGAAGTTTGCAACGCACAGAAGGAAGCATCTCCGACCATATAAACTATATTCGGTGGTCGGTGTGAATAAGTAGATAAGTAAAAAAATGCTAGTTTCCAGGGCGGCGTTTTAAAGGTTTGGCGACCTTCTGTAAATCGATGTGTTGATGTGATATAACTTTTGTTACTCGAAAGAAACCCCAACACTCTCCTAATTTGATGTTTTGAAAAAAAAAAAAAATATTTCATTAGTCATTTTCGGTATAAATTGACTTATCTACTTATTCTCCGAGACCACACATATATTCTTGGTCGGTTTGATGAGACGAGTCGATTAGGCTTTGTCCGTCTGTCTGTCTGTTTCAATGTAAACTAATATAGTCCCTCAGTTTTAAAGCTATCATGTTGAAATTTTGTACAGAACCTTCTTTCTATTGCACGCAGTATATATGTCGGAACCAACGGAATCGGATTACTACGTCATATAGCTGCCATAGGAATGACCGGTCCAAAAATTCGTCTTTGTGAGAAAAACTTTTTTATTTATAAAGATATTGTTTTCGAAATTCACAATAGTCAATAGTATCTTTAGTGAAATCATATTTTCGTATTTGGTTGAAATCGGACGACTCTATCATATAGCTGTCATAGGAACGACCGTCCCAAAAGCAAGTTTTTGTCTTTTGCCTTTACACGCAGCGGTGGTCGCTGCTCAAGCCACTTGTGAAATCCCAGGTTGTTTTTTGTTTTAGACACGGGATTGGTAAATTTAGACATATGTACTTTGAACTTTATCTTAGACCACAAACCTATTATAAATTTCTGTACAAATAAAAATCCTGAATATTTTCTGAAAATCTGGCATATGACATATGTTTGCATATCAAGATAATGATGCTCTTCCGAAACCCTTGAGAATAGTCTCAAGTTGCTCTCCTATTTATGTATACAAAATCTATTGTTTTTAACTATCGTTCTTGACTCAACTATCGTTTTAGCTAACCGAAAGCTTGGATAAGTTGGCAAATCCATTCTGCATATTTACAAGAATGTATTCTGCATGCTTGAGGCGATATCTTGAGATACGAGTATATTTGCATTCGAAGTACGCAATACAGAACGAGCCCTCTATCAACAGAAGAAGGATTTTCCTGGAACGTTCAACACACACAAGCACAACTTGACATTGAGCAAATGCATAATATCAAAAGGCTTGGACATCACTTCATAGGGCGTCATTAGAGCTTCTTGGTACAATATGTTGAATCGGTTCGGTATGACAAGCATCGATAAGCATGCATCATGTTGCATCTAGGAGCACGGAGGCAAGTAGACAGACTTATTGTTGAAGGATGCAAATAAAGGAACGTAGATATGAGTAATGTTGGATATCCTTTCGGCATACTTATTGGCTTTAAGTTATAGCAAGCTCACGTGTGGTGAAATTTAAGGTAAATTTGGATAGCATCAATGTTCCAAGGCCGCAAATTGTACAATTGAATTGTATGATGAGATTGCTTCTTTGAATGGTGTTTTAAATTTGCATTAACTTTAAAGCTCGATTCTTAACGCACACATGACAGCACAAGCACGTAGAATCTGTTTTCGGGCAAACATTGTTACACGACAGGAGCCGATTTTGACCACTATTATGTACTGCCAAGGATGTGTTTGTTAGCAAGATGCATCCTCTCAAACCAGTTAAATGCTGACGGAACGTCAATTAAGTCTCTTCGGAAAAGCTAACGCACTATTTCCTACTGGAGGTCAGGGCAAATTTAATAAATAAATAGTTACAAAGGTTTT
This sequence comes from Chloromyia formosa, assembly GCA_964017055.1. Lineage (NCBI taxonomy): Eukaryota > Metazoa > Arthropoda > Insecta > Diptera > Stratiomyidae > Chloromyia > Chloromyia formosa. Next base: position 81,270,595 of record OZ024817.1, read on the forward strand.
GATAGGAAATGAAAACTCCGGAATTTGATTAAACCTATTTTGAAAGTGGTTTCATCGAGAATTCTTCCCATTTGTAGTAGTGTTTCATTCAGATAGTTACGATGATATGGGTCTATGGCATATCCTTAATCTTCCGACTTTAGAGGGTTTTCCCATTAGCTGATATGGTGTCAGGATTTCGGCCGATATTCCGTATCGCCACCTATAATGTTGTATCATATGACGCATATGAACTTTAAAGCTCAAACCTGTAAACCATTATAGATAGTTATAAACAAAATCGGCCGATATACCGAAACGATATCGGGTGAATGAAAAATGCTCTTACACCACAGTTAAACCTATAATTTATAAAACCATCACACTTTTTTCCTCAATAAATGCTGAGTTTCTACTTCCGGGTAATGTTCTATAGTTCAGGACGCGCTCGCAAAACGTTTTGAGCCATATTGAATTTTTATTGTCTTCTGACGTGCAACTCATAAACAGTTATTAGTTAAGTGCTTCGGATCCTTTTATGGGTTCTTCCCGAACGCGCTTTAATAGTTTCGCTAATGTAGCAAATGTAAGTGTAATGGAGCATTATACGGAAAACTGCTTCTGCTACTTCTTCTTATTTTCGCCGATACACCGTCACACCACTCCACCGCTCTTCCCGGCACTTCGATGAATTGATGCAGGTGAAACAGAGGTGAGAGTCGTAAAATGTGTAATATCGTCAGGATAAAATTTCGGAATTGTTTTGTATTGGACGGCGTTTTTATGAATACAACGAGGAATAGGAAATGAAAATGCTGATGCCATAAAAAAAAATCTTACTTTCTTTCGTCTATATTCGTTGCACGTTTGCATAAGGATGCTTCCGTGTTCGGTCAAATGGCGTTGGTTTTTATTGCACGGGTAATTTCCTGTAAAAGCTTACACTTTTAGGTTTATTGGTTACAAATACTTTGTGTGTAATGTTAATGTAAGAATGCGTGACTATGCGTTTTTTTCTTCGTGAACTAATTGGATGATAGCATAAAATTGACCCATGTCCTTACCTGGATTTTGCTGCTCCGCAAACTATGCCCACCAATGAATTTCGCAAAAGAAAACAAATATTGTAGACAAAAGTCTTAATTTTTGTGGGATTTTGTCATCATGACAACAACAATTACAAATCATAAAAAAAAAAAAAAATAAAAAAAAAATGCTAATTATCACCCACATTTTGGGGGAAATGTCATTATTCCATTCCACATAACATTTTTAGACACCACATTTTTGAGAAGTGTAATGAACCATATTTTTGGACGCGCGACCGCTACGTGTGATTTTTGGAATATTTTTCGCAAATATATCATATATTTATGGTCTTCCCAAAATAAATGCATTAATAAAGAATTAATTAAGTTGCTTTTTCTTTTTTGCATCTTAATTATATTTACGGGATAGTGCAGCGTTTCCGTCATTTAAACTTTCGCCGCGAGATCTTGTTACTACCTTCTTTGTGGATAGAGGCGAAGAGGGCTTTGTCAGCAAGTGAAAGTGAGAGTGATTTGAACAATGGAATTTTCCCTGAGCTAAGTGATTACTGTACTTTGAATTCAACGTATTAGTGAGTGATATTTTTTTCAGAATAAAAGTGGAGTGTGTGCTAAGCAGTCAACAAGACCACTTAGCAATGAGCCCCACCCAAAAGTTTCTCAGCCTAAGCCAAAATTATCAGTTAGTGCTTAAGCTGGTTTCGTCACCCGATAGACTTTACTCTTCAGGAGCTACCTTGAGTCTGTCGGGGAGGTAGCTCGACCAAGCCCAAAAGTGTGTACTCCAACTTTCGTCAGAATACGTCACTTCGCACAATGCTCACGGTATAAATAGTGTGCATTATACAACTATAATTAGTGTGAATTTTCAATGTGTGAAACGCATTACCCATTTGTCACGCATAAGCGCATTTTTATATTTTTTTAAGAATAAAAGAGGAGTGTACCATTGCTAAGCAGTAAACAAGACCACTTAGCAATCGTTCCTGCGGCAGCCGGTTCTACGCACCGGAGCGACCCGTTTTTGCAACGGCCAATAGCTGCTAAACCTCTTGAATGCAAGAAGGTTGTGTGTATTTGTGTTACATGCTGTATTTGTTTTTTGTGCCTAGTGAGGCTGTCTACACCAGGCACAATTGTTCCAGGAACAAAACCGGTTATGTGCCTGTCTACACGAAGCACATCGAAACGAGAACAACTTGTATACATGTAGGGCGTTTCAATGTATTGATTTTATGCTATACTGTGGAAGGATGCGAAAAGTGCGTGTATTGGTTGGGAACAATTGTTGTGCTTGAAATGTTCGAGCACAAGTTTTGTTCCCTTCCTATACCTTTCCCTTCATGCATCTCGCCTACGAAAACCGTTTTTTTGCCGGAACAATTGTGCCTGGTGTAGACAGCCTCATTGGGAGCAACACATCTCGGCGCAATTTCTCTCAATACTACTTCTCCGCGCCGGCATTGAAAACAAAACAGGTTCTTGGATCTTTTGCGTATGCAATAGAGAGCTGTATCCCAATGCGACGTCAGTGAGATGCAACTGCTTGCGACGAGTGGTGTCACCTGAGGAACTGCTCCGATTTAAACCATCACAGGCACTGGAATCCATCATTTACCGCCAGTCAGTGCAGAAATCGAGGTCCACAAGCAGCGAGCTCGTCAAACACGACTCACCTTCCTACACCAGTGAGCACCCACACGAGCTTTCAGTCGACCCCAACGACTCCAGCGAATAGACCCAGTAGTATTCCCCAACAAAACAACCTTACGCCTGCACCACCGATCGCCATTTTCGATACGCTCTCACTCGTTAAACTAAACTGCAACGGGCTGCAGAACAAAAATACCGAACTCGCTTCATTCATGAACAGACATCGCATTCAAAATGGAGCCATCCACGAGACGAAACTACATCCGAACTCGTCCCTCAACGCTCATGGAGATTACATCATCATAAGGAAAGACAAGTAGACCAACGCTGGAGGAGGACTTGCCTTCATCATTCACCATTCCGTACAAAAATTTATTCCTGCAGGACGCATTCCGAAAATTTGGCCTAACTTTCCTACGTCAGCCGCCAGATTGGCAGACGAGAGAGACCAATTAGGAGCACTAACCCAGAAGATCCCAGAATTCACTAATTGAACTGTGAAATTCATAGACTAGTGGTCGAACATAAGAGGTTAAAATGGAGTACGCATCTGAATGTATGCAACCTGACCACAGGTATAAGCAAACTATGGTCCGTGCCCTCTCTAATCCACCGAAACAGAAAGAAAAGGAAAGTTCGGAGAAAATTCAATCTCCAACCCTGCCTATTGTGCAAGTCGCTTCAACAGGCAGTTTATTGAACATCCTCCACTAGACAGACAAAAGCGTATAATCCGTAGGAGGATTCATAATCGAACTGCAGACAACATACCTGTCTTCACCACGGACGAAGTGGTTGCAGCAATCAGGAAAGCGAACAACTCGAAAGCGTTGGGACCTGATGAAATCTCAATGTCAATGCTTAAACATCACGATGCACCAGCTATCGAATACCTCACGACCACACTCAATTTATCCATCACATCACTGATCGTTCCGGAACTCTGGAAGAAAGGGAGAATAATCCCAATCCTGAAACCTGGGAAAAAACCGTCACTCGGCGAGTCTTATCGTCCCACCACACTTCAATCACCAGCTACCAAAACGCTTGAAGCACTAATCCATCCTGTTATTGCGGCCCACATTCAGCTTGCAAGCCACCAGCACGGCTTCAGAAGGATGCATAGTACGACGATGGCCCTAGATGCCATTACAACTTGCATCCACAATGGCCTTAACTAACCTCGTCCATGCCACAGAACAATTCTGGTTGCACTTGACCTCTCGAAAGCCTTCCACACAGTCAGAAACTCAGCACTTCTGTCCGACCTATACTATGCATCTCTTTCAACGCACACTACAAAATGAATTGCCAAATATCTCGCGGGCAGGCAGTCCTAGACCGAATTCAGGAGCAAGAAGTCGAAGAAGAAGCTAAGGAAGATGAAACAAAGTGTGTCACAAGGAGGAGTTTTATCTCCTTCCTTGTTAAACCTTTACCTATCCGGAATCCCAACTCCACCTGAACGAATCGAAATTATCTCCTATGCCGACGACTGCTCCATTCTGGCAACAGGAAACAACATCACAGAAATGTGCGAACGAATAAATGATTACCTGGAAGAACTTAACTCCTTCTTCACGGGCAAGAATTTAATCGTATCGGCTCCTAAGTCCTCGGCAACTTTATTTACTACCTGGACGAAGGGAGTCAAGATGCAACTTGGGATATCAATTGGCAATCGGCCTATTCCGACCGTGAACCATCATAAAATTCTAGGAGTAACCCTGGGCAGCATGGCCACGTCATCCACCCATGCTTCAACTGTGTGCAACAGGATGCGCGATAGGAATACAAAGCCTTGGCCGGTAGCCCCTGGGGCAAGGATAAAGAAACCCTACTGGTCACATACAATGCAGTCGGAAGGTCAGTAGCTAACTATGCGGCTTCAGTGAGGTCACAGAATCTCTGTGACACACAATGGAATAACATTCAGGCTTGACAAAACGCGGCTCTCCGTATTGTGGCTGGCTGTCTTCTGATGTCATCCCAGGACCATCTGCATCAGGGAACAAAGATGATGCCTCTAAGGGACCACAACAAACTTCTTGGGAAACAGTACCTGGTGGGTTGTTACCGGAGCGAGCACCCCAACACCGACTTCATGGACAAGACGCCGCCACCAAGGCATGTCAGGCCGTGATCTGAGGGACCTAGAAAGAGACGTCCAGAGGTACAAAAGAGTTCCCTTTGACAACAACGCATACCGGTCAGCCATCGCAGCAGAAGTACAAACATCAATCGCAGAACTAGGTCCAAATAGAGTTCTCTCGACATAACCACCAGCCATTTCTTCTGATGAGAGAATACTTCCGAGAGCAGCGAGAACGACACTTGCACGAACAGATGCCCCGCCTGCAATTGTACACCTCACGATGTGGACCACATTTTTAATTACCTAATTATTAATTAGTAGAGGCAGCTATCTTCCTGTCTCTTAACACCGAGGAGGACGAAGAACAATAACAGCATGTAACACACTCACAACAACTACTTCTGTTGTTATGAACATGATGGTCAGCTTGCTCCCCTTGGATATTCAAGGTGAACAGATGGCCGCTTGCACGGCCGTCCAGATTCGTGGAACAGGTCAGTGCAGTGGTTGACTATAAATAGTGGACACTCGCTAACTTGAAGAAGTCGTGACATCCTGGCAAATACAGAATATGCTTTGGTAAGGCCGACGTTTGGCAAAAATTTGAGATGCCTTATTCCATCACGAACTTAATGGGATGATACTCAATTGCCCTAACCCCTTGTGGGGCATAGCGCATCAACTGTTTCATGTGGCCGAGTTGACGTTCTGTTGGCGTTAACTAGTTCGGAGAATGCAGTTGATGCCTCTACGCACTGAGCTACTGGTCGCTCCAACAGACACTACAGTACGACCTTCAGGATTGTGTTGGAGTGCCGTACATCGCTAATAGAGTGTATAGCTTCTTCGACATTGTTATGTGCCGGATTGCAGGTCACAAGGCATTGGCAATTCTAGTGCTGACGAACTGGCTTGTCGGGGTACAACGGCTGACGCTGTACTCGTTGCACAGTTGAAATGAAATGCGTTTCGAATCATGTAAACTCGCCATTATGCAGACTGCGGTCAGCAGGACTAACTCGAGATGGCTGAGCGGCGGCACATGTAATTTGGCCAAACAGGTGTAGCCCAGGTTGAACTTGGATTACTATGCTAAATTGCTGTCGTTGAAGAGACAATATATCGGTGAACACTGAGCTATCGGTCGCCCCATCCTCTTACCTGGTAGTTCGAGTATCTTTACTGCATGCAGATACATCGGTGCTTGGATATGCATTATGGCTACTGAATGCGTGGAACAAGGAGGGAGGTCCCCAATTTTTTTATATAACGACCATGCGACCTCATGGATGGGTGCGCTAAGAGGCCCAGAGACCTCAACACGGCGGCATGCCCGACGCACCTAAGCCGTCGGACAACCATTTCCTCCTTACCGCCTAATTTTTTTTATTGTAGTTCGCAGAGCCAGCGATTGGATCTTTCTAACACGTCACTTCACTTCACCCCATTTTTCACACCCGCCTTACTTAAACTTAATGTAAATTCAATTGTCCTGGCAAAGTGTTAAACAAATAACAAAATTGGATTAACCATGCTCTCTCTCTCATATTTCATTGCTCCGAACTAAATTGTAAATTGTTCCAGCTATTAGTATCTATGAATGTACTCGTTGATCCAGATATTCTCAGAAGGTTGGAACTTATAACCGTTTTCCATATAAATAACTGCTAAGCTCAAGTCTTCGCTCTGCATCATCCAAACATCTACTTAAGTTAATCTAATAAGTGCTCCTCTTGTTGGAGCCATTCCTCCTCCAGGTGTAATCATACTTACAATTTTCTTGCCATCTACTTAATGTGATACGTTAGAATATTACGTACGTACGTATGTCGGGAAATTAGTTATTCTCCCCCGTTTGTGAACGCCCAACAGACCGACGACCGATGGTGCCGGGCCGGGATGTGTTGGCACACAAGGTGCGATTCTTACAGCAGGCGTAATAGTAATACGGCTTAGTGGGTGTCCAATTAATGACACCCAGCTGAGCCATTAACTGAAAATAAAGTGGATATGAAGGTAATCGTCTTAAATCTAATCCTGTTTCGAGCTCGAGTGCATTAATTTGTATGGCATCTTGGAAGGTAGATACAGAGAAGCCGACGCACCAGCCGGGAGTAAGGCTTAAATCATGTGAAAGAATAAATACATTCATCTGATTTTCTGGAAGGTTAATTTTTGCACGTATCTTATACTCGTATGACACGTGGATAATAAATGGGATTGCTTTTGATTTGACATAATTGCTCGGAATTTGTAGGAATTTCTCATTATGAGAGTCGGTGAACGGTGAAATTGTATACGGACGGAGGTATATTTGTCAAAGTGGTAAACTTTCGTGATTCAAAGAAAGCTTTTGTTAAATCTTAATTGTTTGGTTTTTCGTAATAAGTTGATTATCTGAATCAGATTCTGTTTGTGCCAGTCGGTTTATTCTCAACAGCTATGCTGCTAAACCTCTTGTTAGATCTTTCGTAGCGCCCCGGGATATTGCGGACTGTGCGCATGGGTGGGAAGGTGACCAGGGACTTAATGGTCATCCATAAAGGCGAACCTCCGATGCTGGGGCAAGGACGGCATTGGCCTTATCCTGGCTGGCCAGATAGAAAAGAGAGGACCTTCCTTTTCGGTTTATTCGTGGGAACTCAAATGAAATTTAATAGAACAGGAAGAAACCCAACCGCAACCGATGACTCCTTATCGTGCGAGGATACACTGGTCCCCCATCGGGGGACCTCCAACAATGGAACTGACAGAGCCAAGACCGCACACCAGCCCTTTCATACCACTCTGTGGCTTCGCGTTGCTCTGCCTGTGGTGTTGGCACTTCGCCCATTCTGACGGTATAATCTCAGCTTCCTTTTGCAGGCAACTCAGTCTTGGATCGTCTCATCGCCAAGATTAACGCGTTGTTGTTGCTTCTTCATCTGATTGATCTGGCACACCAGCCCAATCAGCATCAACTTCAATTTACGCGTGAAGAAGCGTAGCACTTGCCAGGCGTAGTAACTGAAAGCCCTCTGCAGAAGATTGTATGGTTAGTACCAACTATAGTACACCCAGACATTCCAATGTTCCGGCAAGGATTAGCAGCAAAGGGCGCGTGAAAGATACCAGCCATAGTAAACCCTTGTCGTCCTATACGGTCCCGTCGGGAGAAACAGTCGGGCTGAATGTTGAGGAGGAAGAAGAAGCGAGATCCAGCATTGTAAGACATCCACAGCGGTGAGCGGGACAGACACGGACGGAGCGGATGTTGTCGGTAGTGAAGGTTAAATTAAACTGGGCAGGCTTGCCGGTTATCCGCGGCACTACTTCTTCTTAGAGAGAAGAATATCGACATCGAACTCGTTCAGGGATCATGGACCTGGTTCCTGAAAGTCAAGTGCCTCGACAGGCCGAAGAGATGCGTTGTGATAACGATGTTATCATTAGGCGTGTTTTTTTGCGTAACCGTGTAGGGTCCCTGCCTTGGTTGCGCAAAAAAAAAACCCTGTAGGGCAGCATCCAGGTTAAATTCTGAATCATCAAGTTGTCTACACTGACGTCAAGTAGTGCGCCTCATATGTGGTGGAAATAAATTATAAATTCGAATGAAATATCAGTTTGATTGGCTTCATTGTGGGAAACTTACAGGATCAGACAATTTGACAGTGAGTAACAGAGATGTGAAGTATTGTATATCCGTAAGTTGAAGAGAAAGTGTCGCTTATCTGAGAAGATCTTTAGATGGGAAATATACCGGAAAAATTTGTTGGTTCGTTTCCCCAGCCTATGATCTCTAAACAAATGCATCTACCGGGCTCTCTGTCTCTTTCGCTCTAGTGCAATTACTAGAAACAGGCTTAACGAATATTGGTTGGTTGTCATTGTGTTCTCTCGTGTGCGTCGAATGTGTGAATGTATCTGTTAAATGCGTCTCTCTTTCACTTACGGATACACAATGCTTTGCCATCTCTGTTGCTCACTGTCATTTCCTTAACCGGTCAGGCTTTCAGGACCGCGACCATTGTCGGATTGTTTATTTATTGCGACAGCGGACATTTATAAACTTGGCGTACCGCTCTAATTTAACAAACATCATTCAAACGAGTTGCTTATCAGTGACAGCTACAAGTGCAACTCTATCCAAATGGGTCACGGGTTCGATCACCAGCAAATTCTTATCTTTTTTCCTTTTTGTCTGTTTCATTGATATTTTAATATTAGTAATCCTATTGAAAATGTATTATTTAATAATAGGCATGGGCCCATCAGAGCAAGACGTAATATTAGTTTACCAATAAATTTGGCCGAGTGACAGAAACACAAGCGTGCCAACATCGACATATTACGTTCTACACGACACCAGAGCCATCTGTGTGTCATGCATGTGGAATTTATTGAGGGGTTATAGCATGTAGGGCAGCCACCCAAATAAGCTATCCCGGTTAATGCTGTTTGTGTATCGCGTGTGTTATTTTACCCTACACGCGATAAATACCCCAAAAAACACGCCTATTGATGGGCTAATTAGAATTTCGGCAGGAGCAATCGCACCGGCATGGGCTGCGTCTTGGGTAATCTACTTTGCGAGCCACATTGAAAGCAGTACAAAATGGCATATCGTCTTACTCCAAGTTGTAAATTGTGAATTTTTGCATCTTTTTTTTAAAAAAAAAACTGTTTATTTGAATGTTGAAAATATTGTACTTCATATTTTTTTAGCAACAAAACAAAGCTTTCGTTCGTTACCTTAAGATGTGAGTTCCTAGGCCGTGACTGAGCGACTTGCGTTTGCGACTGTGAAAAAACTATCATAACGAAGCTCCATTCGTGAGAATTTGAAAGTTTAAGAGAATGCAGGCTGTAATTTTACGACTGCTCCTCTACGTAAAATACTCACGAATACTTAGTGCTCCGTTATGATAAATTTTTCCCAGTTGCTAAGTCGCGGCCTAGGAACTCTGCTCTTTTTGACATTTCAAAAGTTTTCCTTGCATGGCGCTAGATCAAGCCACTAAAGCAGCGTTTTAGAATTTTGCATGAAAAATCACATCTTCTGAAGTTTCAGTTGCTGCCCTAATGTTATTCGCTTAAGGGGAATCCGTGCTTTCAAACTTGACAGGTAAACGCCGCTGCAGCTTCTGCTAGGATTGCTTCTACCGTCAATGTAATTACGGTGTAAATCCATAGCTAGGAGAAAAGCTTCAATACGAAATCGAATGGTGACAGTGAGCAACAGAGATGTTATAACTTTGTGTATCCGAAAGTGAAACAGACCCGAGTCACGCCGAAGCATCTACTTACGAATCCCGAGAGAAGATTGACGAACTGACTAATTTTCGTTATTCTTGTCCCTTAGTTATTGAAATAGAGCAAAAGAGACAAAGAGGTCAGTAGATGTATTTGTTTAAAAATCATGGTCAGGGGAGGAGGGAGTAGATGCTGAAGTGATCTCTGATGGACCTGACATCAGCCACTCCCTTAATCCCTCTTTTTAGGCTATATGGTTATATGGGCTGCCACGCAGATCCACGGCACACTTAAATCTGGAGTTGGATTCATTTTGTACCACTTAAACCACTTTTAGTGAATCAGCACTAAAGATGCGAAATGCTCTCCTTCTCCTCCTCGTCCTCGCAGATAGGGGGAGCCAAAGCCTTCTGACATGATCTTCAATACGGCAATGGCCGGTGATAAACTTCACCTAATTTCCAATGTTTTGTCTACCTATCGACAAAAGCCTGTTAGTGCGTGCAGGGTCGAAACTGGGCCACAGTGATTTAGCTGTACTTCAATTGTCACCTTCCCATCAAGCGTTAGTTCTTCGACTCGTCTCGACCTCAAGCTTGAGTACAAGTTTGGGCAACGTTTTAGTTTCCGGGGCACCAGCTGGGGAAATCACTTTTCACTCGCCTTAGGCTGTATACAGACGCAGCTACAGAAAAGAAACTGATCAGTGATTCGAGTTACTAACTAGTTCTTTGAGTCACTTCCTGTGTAATTAAATGGAACACAGCACACGGCGCTACTGGTTGGGGACTCGTTGGTGATTTTCAAAAACCGATTTGTAATTAGTCCGCTGGTGACTAGCATGTCGAGTCACTAGGTGATTTTAGTTTCCAATTTTTCGAAGATGAGTGACCAAAAGACCAACCTGTTGCTGGTGGAGGAGGCTAAAAACACCAGATTTTGTACAGTTTTCGTCTTTCTGGCTATTCGAAGAAGTATGAAACGGAAAAGGCGTGGGAAAAAGTCGGGAACGTCGTAAAATTGGCAGGTATGTTCAAATAGAGATGTACTATTGTCGAAAATATATAGTGAGGCTCTCTTTTCTTTTGACTCAATGTAAATTTTGCTATATGGGAAAGCGTAGACAGTGACAAACTACTAATAATTTAATAAGCATTGTGTTTGTTCATATATGTACATCTACATGTTTACCGTTGCTTAGGTCTGTTCGGTACAGGGTGGCCAATCGAGGGTGTGCAGCCCCAAAATATTTTTTTCTTTTTTGACTTCAGATTCGGAATCAGCGACCCAAAATTACCTTGTAGTTCGGACCAGCCCGATCGGACGAGTATTTCCCCACGAAAATTTGTCTCAAGGTATGGGTGTACCCAAAACCTTCCCGTTACTACTTTTCTCTTCCTGAGATAGTTATACTTAATGGTTTCCTCTTCGCTCGATCAACTGTCTTCCTAAGACAACATTCCACGCACGATATCCATGACGACACTGAACGAACTGGAGATTTTGATTGCTGATGAGTAGCCTCGTGTGTGGAGTCAAGTCACAATTGAGTTACCAACTGGTTCAGTTTCTTTTCAGTAGCTGTGTGTGTATACGGCCTTAGGGTAACGCGAGCGATAAATGACAGAAAAACCGAGTGAAAAGTGATTTTTTCACCCCGGGCCCCGGAAACTAAAAATATTTCGACTTTGTATTTTATGCAATGTAACTTACATCATGTAAAATACCAGGCAACTTTCAATCAACACGGACACAGTGGATCATTCGGAATTACTTTCACCAACCCGCATATTAAAGAACAAGAAAAGAAAGCACCCGGACGATATTCCGAAACAAAGTATTAAACGAATTATTCACCGATGAGATGAACAGGAATACTTTTTCAAATACAGCAGCTGGCAGCATGCACAATAATTATTTTAAAAGCATTTCCGACAATGTGTTTCAAAGTCCTGCCTTATTCCGGATCTAGGTTGTTCACAATTTATTGAAGTACACATAGCAACTTTACACACTCACTTGAAAGTAGGATTGTTCACGAAAATGTGTTTACTTTGTTCGTTTTTAATTTTTTTTTTTTCAATTTTCCAAAAGATGAGTTTAAAATGTGATTAATTAAATAAATACTGTTTACCGTAAGCCCGTATTTGAAGCATACCTGTACGACTTACTCCAGATAGGAACTACTCAAATAATTAGGGTCAACGTAATTAATTTATTTTAGAAGTGGTGCTCGCATTGCCGTGCATGCTAGCAGCTAATGCTTTCGTTTAATTCTGTGAGCATTTCAAGGTAAATACTACGCGAAATATTAATTCTCTATAGGTGAGTTCTTTTGCAATTACCCGGGTCAAGTGTAGTTTAAACGAACGCATTGCACAAAACAACGAAGTAGCTGATCCAAATAGTAACCGAGTCATCACGTGCTTATAGAGAGTGATCTAAAGCAAATTGTGGTGTAGTTCTGGTTGTTTTTTTTTGTGCTGAAGCTGATAACGAAGTTAAGGTTTGCTAATATTTTTTTTTTGAATTGAGTTATAGTAAAAAAAAAACATTTTTTTTTGTTTTTTTTTTTTCTTAATTTAAATTTTTTTTCCCTTTTTAGCCTTTTTCAATTGCGAATATCTCGAGAGCTATTGGAGATACGGAAAAGGTTGTGTTATTCTTTCTTATTTATCTGTTCAAGATCTTTCATAATGCCCCAGGAAATTTCTCGCAAAATTTAAAAACGCTTTTTTTTGACGAAAATTTCAATACCACAGAAGAAAATCTCAGATTTGTAATCAGCAAACAAACAAAATAAAAAAAAAAAAACAAAAAAAAAAAGACAAAATTACACAATAATTTGTTTTAGGCAAACACTAAAATCAAGATTTTTAATTTTTTGGAAAAAATTACAATGTATAAAGAGCTATTTTTCAGAGAAACCTAGACCTGCGAAACTGAGTTTTACATTAAATTTTAATTTCAAAAAAAAAAGGTCTTATTGTGGCACTCTAGTTGTGGTACTTTCGAAAATAACAAAACGGCTTTTAAAATTGAATCTAAAAATATGCTTTCTTTCACATTTTCACGTCTTTCCACACTGCAGGCTATTTCGCAAGTTTCGCAATTTCCCAAATGCTACAATTTCACTACGTTGTCTTTTAGCTCCGCTGTGGTGGCTATGGCGGCGCTTGTGTCGTTGTGGAGTGGCGGTTATTTAATAAGTTTTAAAACGAAATTTGAAATACAAACTGTTACAACTGAAATATAAACTGTTACATTATAATTTTTTCTATAATAATAATGGCCCAGTGAGCTGAAAAAAAACCATCCCCGTGTTATTATATTTTATGTTTAGCCGTCAGGTGACTGAGAACATGTGTATAAGTGCCTCAGGGCACTCTTGGGTCGTTAGGGCAAGAAACATAGGCAGGATCTTTGAAGAGCGAATCAGATGAAATGAAAAAGAGCGAGAGAAATGAAGTAATTCGGCACAAGTGAGGAAGTACGAAGGGGGATGGAAATTTGACAACGATCGTGCTTCTGTATGGATCGGTCGCGTGTTCCGCGGCAGAGAGACAGACTGGAATGTTATTGTTCCAATAAGAGAAGTAGGAGAGGGGATGACTTCTTTTGTGCTTTTATATAGAATGCGCGGGTGTTGCGCAGTGGAGGGCGTGTGTCTCTCTGTTTACTTTTTACTAGTTCGTATGTGGTGGAATTACGTCCAGAATTTTGTGCACACATAAACCACGGAATTATGTATTAGAGCAGACGCACAGAATTATAAACAAGCCAACTGCTTATATGTATCGTCCACTGGACTACGTGACGACGCGACGACTTATGTAAACCATTCGCTGTACGACGCGACGACTTATGTTTATGATGAAATTAGGTGATATAAAAGAGGACACTTGGTTTTGAAATATAGAACAAATTAGACTTGTTTTCAATTCGTGTTCTTGGGATTTGTGTGGCCAGATTTTCCGACGTGTCAGCCTACAAATTAGGTTTTCGGGCTCGTGTCGTCCTACAATATACCCAACAAATATGGGAAAATTTATTTTTTATGGTTGTGGTAGTCATAAAAACAATTTTTGGCGTGAGAACAGCACAAATTAAGGTTGCATTTTGAGCAAATGCATTGTGTTTGCGAGTATTTGCAAAATCTGCACCATCTTTTGCCTTTTTCTTTACCTAGCGAGAGAGGGAAGTGGTCAGTGTTTCGTAACGGACATCATAAACTGGATGCCTGGCGTTTACACCTACTTTGAAACCACTTGGTTGTGGAGATTCTTGTGGTGTTGATAACCGACTGCGGGGACGACTGCTTGGACGAAAGGAGGGGCTAAAGATTAATACCAACAAGACTAAGGTTCATAGCCCGACGTTGCTAAAAAGAAATCCTACAACTATTGCCATCAGTATGGGCGGACTGTGCAGAAGGTGGGCAACTTCGTCTAGCTGGGTAGCATTGTTACCGAAAATGGTGGTACGGAGCGGGACATCGCTCGTCGTATCAACCAGGCTACATGCGCATACGGCGTGCTATCCAAAATCTGGCAAAGCAGTTATCTCAGCATGAAGACTAAGCTGGGCCTGTTTCGCTCCCTGGTACTGTCTGTGCTTTCGTATGGGAGCAGTGCATGGAAAGTTTCCGTAAGAGTTACCAGAGAGCTGCAGGTTTTCGTCAACTCACACCTTCCAGTGGCGTGGCGTCCATGGAAGCAAGGGAAGCATTGCTTCCCTTATATTTGGCGATTGGTGGAAAATTTTCTAAATAATTTTTTCTGAATCGCGCAAAAAAGTCGCGAAAAAAACTCTTCGGCACAGTCTATGTAAATAAAAGTTCCAAAGAAACTAATCGCGAATATCTTACACAGCCGAATTGGTAACACCGCGAAAACCACCACACCACACCAAGAAGAAGACACATGGAAGCATATCAAAATTTGCATCTATGAGCGTTTATTTTTTTCCCCAGTAAACCTACTGTGTCGCGATAAAAAAAAATTCACGTACACGGTAGGTTGGAAGCACTCAGGAATTTGCTTCCAAGTTCCCCTCACATGTAGTAGAGGAAATTCTTGCCTGCAGCGGAGCTGCTGGCGCATGGACGCTGGGGAACTTTTCTTCCCATTTCCTCTTTGTTCGTATTTTCTTGTGGACTGAAAATATTTGCTGTGTTGCAATGCGTATGTGATGTGCTATATGAGTTTCACAAGGGTTACCAGAGTAGGATAGGAATTGAATTGTGGAAAAAGTTTCGATTTGAAATATAATGGCTTCATGGTTAAAAATTATTATTGGTAAATTCGAGAAGAAGTGATTTCGCATAGAATTATTAGTGTATACGAGTATTAGTAAGAGACGAACTCAATTATAGGGATATTTATGCATATTTCAATAACTTATATCTAATCGAAAACCATTTAACGGAAAATTCCAAGAAAAAATAAGTGGGAGATGGTAATACTGCCTCAAGTCATTGACGTCACAAGGAATTGAATGAGCCGTTAAATTTAAAACTCATTTGCTCTAGTGTAGTGCTTTAGTGTAGTGCGATTTGTGTGCTTTTTGTTGGTGAAAAGGTGAAGGGGTTTTTTAATCGGTCTAGGTGCTTATAATTGCTTATAGTGTTTTGATTTGTTTTTAAAGTAGCATGGATCAATATTGTGTTGTTGATGATCTTTTTCGATTGTCTTTTGGATCTCGATCTTTCGCAGAAAAAAAAGACATTATCGAAAAGGGTCGACCGAAACCGATTTTGGAAATTGTTTCTAAAACAAAAAGATGTACTAGGCATTTTACTGCTAAGATTTATGAAGATACGGAATGGATTACCGGTTGTAAGACCAAGTAAAAATTATTTTGTTGGCCATGCTTGTTATTTTCAAATGATTCAAATGTTTGGCGAACTACCGGGTTTTGTGACTTAAATAATTTACATAAAGCTGTGGACAGGCATGGTACGAAAAGCGTTGATCATTTAAAGTCAGTACTTCTTCTTTCCAAGTTCGGTTCCGGTCCTAGAATTGAAGAATTATTAAGTAGCCAACATAGATCTTCAATAATATTGCACAATGAGAAAGTTTCGAAAAATCGAGATATACTAAAAATGCTAATTGACGTTGTGTGCCATTTAGGATGTCAAGAACAGGCATTTCGTGGTCACAATGAAAATGTGAATTCTTGCAATAGGGGAAATTACGTTGAACTTTTAAATCTTTTAGCTAAATATAATCCGGACTTGCGAGCTCACTTGGAGCAAGCGACTGTTTTTTCCGGAATATCAAATTATATTCAAAACGATCTCATTAGTAGCATTTCTAAAATTGTATTAAAACAGATTTATAATGAAATTCAGCAAACTAAATTTATAGCAATAATATTAGATGAAACAACCGATGTTTCATGTCGTTCTCAACTCTCAACAACCTTTCGTTACATTACTCCTTCCGGTGAGGTTAAAGAAACTTTCGTAACTTTTACAGATATTTCTGATGATCAGACTGCGTCGCGTTTATTTGACCATGTTTTAGATGTTGTTCAAAAATTCAATTGCGGTAACAAACTTATTTGTCAAAGCTATGACGGGGCTTCGGTAATGTCTGGTAAAATAACTGGATTACAAACACGTGTAAAGGATGTGTATAAAAACGCAATATATATTCATTGCTTCGCTCATCGGTTAAATTTAGTTTTATCTAAATCATGCGATAAAATACGCGAATGTCGAATTTTTTTTTCAATCTATTACTTGTTTTTCAACATTTTTTAATCATTCAACAAAGAGAACAGTTGCACTAGATTTATTCCTCAAAAAAAGGCTTCCAAAATTAGCTCCAACACGTTGGACTTTTAATGGTCGATTAGTTTTAACCATTTTTGATAATTTAGATCAATTAAAAGAACTCTTTGAATATATCATTGAAAATGAGAGTGGAAAGTGGGATGGTGAGACCGTTAATAGCGCAAGGGGACTTCTTGTTTTACTTACAGATTTTCAGTTTGTTTTCCTGCTCAATGTTTTTTCTAAAAATTTTCCACAAACCGACGTACTTTTCGATATATTTCAAAGTAAACAAACTGATATAATGTACTGCATTCAAAAAATTACAGATTTTGAAAATCAACTTCA
This sequence comes from Chloromyia formosa, assembly GCA_964017055.1. Lineage (NCBI taxonomy): Eukaryota > Metazoa > Arthropoda > Insecta > Diptera > Stratiomyidae > Chloromyia > Chloromyia formosa. The sequence continues at coordinate 81,287,732 of OZ024817.1, forward strand.
ATCGTTAAGAAATAGTTTCACGGAAATTTGGACCCAAACCACATCTATTTGCGAAACTCCACAACGCCGGAAAAAAGCCAGGTGCCTTGTTGACAGTAATGAAAATGTTGAACTATTCTTTACACGTATTTATGTCGAAATTATAGATAATATTACCGCAGAAATAAATTCAAGATTTTCATCCTTAGCAAGTTTCACATTTTTAAACCTATTAGATTCTTCTAAATTTAACCAATATTTGAAAACATTTCCGGACAATCTTTTACTAAATTTAACTAAAACTTATGCTGATATATTTGACCATATTTCATTAAAGACTGAACTCATTGTGCTTTATTCTGATTCTGATTTGCAGGGAAAATCTTTTCAAGGTATTTTTAACTATTTCATTAATAACAAATTAAAAGATAGCTTCACACAATTTTATAAATTAATATGTTTAGTTTTAACATTACCAGTAACCAGTGCGTCCGCAGAGCGCAGTTTTTCTTGCTTAAAAAGGATTAAAACGTATCTTAGAAATTGTACAGGCGAACAACGGCTTAGCGACTTGGCAATAATGTCAATTGAAAAGGTTTTCCTTAAATCATGTTTGTGTGAGCAAAGTTTTTATACAGATATTATAGATGAATTCGCAAAAAAAGAAAGACGAATAGAATTAAATTACAAATAATAGTATGTACGGATCTTATTATTTATTTTGACTTGTAATATATTTATTGTCCAATTATTATTATTTTATTTTACTCACTAACTGTGATTTTTTAAATAGTAAATAGTTGAATTATTTTTAATTTTTATTGTATTGTTATTGTTTTTATTATTCAAATTTTGATTCGCTGAACATGATTACTTTCTTTATGAGTGTATGGATATTTATTTTGCAATTTTTTTGCTATTGTTGTTATTGTTATAGTAGTTCTAATAATTCGAATATGCTTTATTTATATACTTATAGTTACAGCTTTGCTTTTTTGATAAGTCTACCAACATATAATTTTTACAATTATTTATTTAAAAGTAAATTATTATATATTGGTAGCATGGGAATTAAAATGCTGATAAAATACAGTATACCTACTCTCACGTCCCCGTTCGTGATTCCTTTTATATTAGAAATGTTAAAAGTAGCTAACGAGAGGGGTTCAATTAATACGCAGTAAATTTGTGGAAAGCATAATAATAGTAAATTTTTAATACCAATTGCTTCCCCTAGTTGAATTATCACGCCACGCCACTGACACCTTCGTCGAATTATAAGAGTTTTCTGGACCGAAACAATATCAAATGAAGAGCTAAGTCGGCGTACGGGCCAAATGTCAATCGACACGTATTGATACGCAGGCGAAAATGGCAGTGGATAAGTCACACATTGCGGAAGAATGATAAATGCATTGCTTTGCATGGCATGAAATAGAGCCCCAGTTCCAACCAAGGCCGACTAAGAGGGGGTCCTACATTAGAGTACGATGGCGCGCAGGAATAGTTGACACACTATGCCCCATTAGGGGTTAAGTCAAAGTAGTATATCGGAATGGCCTACTCGTGCAGAAAATCGGATGAACAAGTAATGAATTGTTTGTTCCGTATGACAGCCACAGGTAGAAAGTATGAAATGACTGACGCGTCGATAAAAAAAATACGTCCAGAGAGGATTATGTAATATATCACTTCAAAATGCCATCGCCAGTTTCGAATATGAATAAGAAAACGAGATGCAGCGTGCGATTCAGAGGTATCGGAACCGCAAAGGACAACACCGACAACGGAGATAGCAGGCTCGTCAACACCACAACAACAAATGCGACGAGAAAGCTGAGCGAAACAGAAAATACTCGTAAAGTGCTTCAGTTGCAATAACGAAGGGCATATATGTACCCTGGAATTGTGCCGAGCCCCAACTGAACCCAAGATGCAATATTTAAAAAAAACGACCATACAACTCAACAATGCCGAAAATTATCATTTGCAATTCATCATCTAGAAAACATTGCTTCAGCTAATCAAGTGTTATTTAAAATGTCATGTCGGTGTGAGAACGGTGGTATACATAGTTGATGCCTTTACACTTATTGATACGGGCTGTCCAATAAATCTGATCAATGTTGGAAGTGTCTCAGGATCAATTAAATTCAGCGTTGACACTCGCAGTATTGCCATTAGCAATAATTGGTACGGTTTGTCTTAATAGCCAACTAAGGGTCAGTTGCTCAATGTCCGATTAAAATTTATCTCAACAATAAACTGCATTCAGCACAATTTAATTTTCTCATTGTCTCAATTAATTGGATAAACGCTAACCGTAATCTATCCTACGATTAATCTTTTATCCAAAACAGAGCCCAACCCCAGGATTCCGGTTGAAGTTTATTCAAAACAAAAACCCAACACATGATACCGGGTGCTGAGACCTTGAAGATAATTTGGAACAAACTCAGCCGCAAATCAATATACTGAGAGACCGTGTACGGTTGAGTTACGCCAAGAAGTTCGGCAGATTTTGCCATGATTTGTGCTTTGAAATGCGTTCAATACATAACAGATTGGTAATTGCATTGGTGTAATTCACGGTATGTTCGTACTGCCTAAAGCCGAAATTCACTCATCATCGTGGGTTCCGCTTTAAACCAATTTTTTGGGGGGATAATTTATTGTGGGGGCTAGTTCGCCGGGTCACCATAATGACGCAATTTTATTTATCTTCCTTTTATACCCAAAACAAGTCCACAATATACTCTTAAAATCCTATACCTCACAATGATCTATAGCAATCTGTACCATTTAATGTGGCCGTTATCCTTTTAGAGATTCTCTTGCATCCGCAATATTGTAATCTTTCTGTAAGTTGAATTTCTACGCTTCCTCTTGCTGACCATCCGTTACGATAGTCGTGTTGTTGAATGTACGAATATTGTCTAGAAATCTCAGCGAAACCATAGTCTACCATTGCAAATCATCCTTCCTTGCCATACGAACATCATCTCAATGTATGTAAATGGAAGTCCAAAGGAATGCACATACGCTTCCTATGAAATATGAAGTGTATGCAGAATTTCAATAAGATGAAGGATCATAACGTTGCACCATAAGTGCACGGTCGTCGAGGGTATATTCTTCTGGTCTCGAATTGTATTCAAATTGCCTCAAGATAGGGATCCGTTAAACCGAACTGGTGTATTACTTATCGTATTTTCCTGACCGAAACGAGACGAATGTGAAGAATCAAAATCGTCGGCTTATGTATGCTAGGCAACCTAAAGTTCCTTCAACATGTGCTCGGCTTAGATATGGTAGGTAAGGACGGAAATTCTTTGGTTTTCCACCCGACTGACTGATGATCCCTGGATTGTGCATCTTTTGCATCATTGAATAACAAATAAGTTCCCAATGACTTTTCGAATTCAGGATGAAATGCAGTTTAGGTGGTAAATGAAAGTGTATCCTAGAATGGGGAATGATTGTGTTCGCAATTGATTATTGGTGATAACATGGACTCGATGGAGTTGAGCTTCGACTACTTGTCAAGTTTTGTGTTCATCAAATTTCAAAAAGTGTCTACTTTCGAGATGCACCTCGTTAAATGTCGTTGACTGGAACTGTATGGAATATAACGCCCAACATGGACCATGAACACAGAATGAACTAACTAGGCTCTCGCATGATGATCCATCTATGCCTGCGTCACCATGGCTTATGAATCAGTTTGGGTTACAGTTGATCGCATTCATAAGGACGACGGCATGCGAAGAGCCATTTAAGGTGTATGGTGTCGACGGCTACCACCCGACCAAATGTTTGTTTGTGTGTTGAAGCCACTGGTGGCTGGTCGGAACAACGATCAAATCGTTAAGCGCTTTATGGCACTTTGAGTGAGATATGATTTCCAATTTCCACCCATGTCAAGTTGGGGGACGTTTATAAGGTGAAACAACATCGGCCTGGTTCCGGTCGCGCCTGTCACACTAATACGAGTTGCGAGGTGGATGCGCCTCGTGTATTAAGCCTGCCATACACCATCTGAAAATCCTGTCTCGAAAAACGAATCAGGCCCGACCTTGAGGAATTCCGGATCGTGTATGGCCGTTTGAGGCAGCCTTCAGGCGGCCAGATTAGCCTTTCAGGCGGCTGGAAGGAAAATCGTTCAAGCTGGCGTTCACCACCCACGCTCCGGAAATTCTCTCCGGAATTTCGCTCCGGAAAAACTCATTCCACCTTAAGAAATTCCGTATCTTGAATGGCCGGTTCAGGCGGCCGGATGTACAATTGAAAATCGATCTTATGGCCAAAGATTCAAAATATTTTTCTATTGAATTGAATTGTTCGGCATTCTACTTTTCATGGCCAACTTTCAGATACATTGGTAGATTGAAATAAACTCCTGGCCGCATATCAGACCGCCTGTTCGGCCGCCTGTCTATAATTAATTTTTGCAGGAGTTAATCTCAATGCACCAATGTGTCTGAAACTTGGCCATGGAAAGTAAAATTCAATTCAATTCAATAGATAGAAAGATACTTTGAATCTCTGGCGATAAGATCGATTTTCAATTGTGCATTCGGCCGCTTGAAAGGTCTTCCCGGCGGTTTCAAGGACGCCACAACTGATCATACACGATTCGGAATTCCTCAAGGCCGGGCCTGATCAGTTTTTTCCGGATGGTGTATGGCCAGCTTTAGTTCGAAACCGGCGAATATTTGGTGGGTAACTTTTGGGGAAATTTATCGGCGCACTAAGACCACCTGTTGTCTGTTGTGGTACCACCAAAAAATCACTTCCGTTGGAACGTCCATATCAAACCAGTCTGTGCTGGCGACGTAACTGTTGAGCGTTGTGGCGGTCATTTTCGTAAGGTCCTCCAGATTATAGAAGACCCGAGAGCCCAAAAATTTTCTTCTCCTTCCGGCCTAGGCCAGACAATGACAGAGAAGGTGGAAAACGCTCTCCTCTTCATCTACATCTCCACAACTCCTGCAGACGTCGCGTCGTGATTGTTATGTATTTACCCTACTCTACACAAACCGATTGAGTCAAAACTGGTTATTCAGTTAATTCTCGTTCTTCTAATTGCGACTGTCAACGTGAACAGAGTTGTCTTTGCCGGGACCTAATAATAATTGCTTAAATATATTTTATTAACTTAGATTAATTCTTCTTCATATTAAAAATAACAGTGATGAGAAATTCAGAGCCTCCAGATGAACTACCCGATTGAGCAGTGCCCCGTGAGAGGGTAGTAGGGGTTACCCTCTCAATGTGCTTTCTGTTCAGCGAGAACAGCGTAGCAGGGCGGCTGGGATCAAATATTGGCCAAGTCATTCTTGCTATTTGGCATGTGTTTCCGCTGAGCCATCTTAATAGCCAATTTGCAAACGCTATTTTAAGTGCAGTCATTCGCCTTGCAATTTCCCACAAAACCACTAAGGCTCGGGATCCAACAAAAAGTGATATTGAAGAAAGAAGCCACCCATCTCTGCGAGGGTTAAGCGGCCGTTATTAACAGTTTTAGATGTTGTCAAGACGGATTTGAGTGAGCGAATCACCGCCTGACTGTCTGCGTGAATAGTGATGTCCTTCACAGTAATGTCATGACGGCCCAGCCAAGACAAGATTTCCAAGATCGCTGAAATCTCCGAATGATGATGACCATGTAGTCGGTAGTTAAGGGCATATTTCCCGTCCATAGACTCCTCGACGGAATAAGACTGAAAAAGTTTCTGCCAAAATGCAATTTTGGAGAGATGAAGTCCATCTCTATGGGGATACTGAAGTTGTTCAGTATAGTAGAATGTCCCGCACTCAGCGCCCGCCACTGGCTCGTTTCGCTCAATCCCATGTTTGCTGCCAGTTGCTCGCCAAGAATATCCAAAGGGAGCAGTCCAGAATTAGGTCTAGTCCGACAAACGGAGCGGTTCTAAAGGCCCCCGTCGTGGCCGACGCAGCTAGCCTTTGTATCTTCCCCAGCAGACCACAGTAGGCCGCTATTCTGAGTATTGCCTACCACCCATTGATACTATTCAATAATATAGGATGTACAACGGCTGTGTACTATATGTCCAATATACCGCTTTCGACTGTAAGCCCCAGTTTTTACCTATTGCCCTCTAATGGTGACCTTTCTTACTCGTTCTTGAATATTAGGTTTCCACCTTAGCTTCCTGTCAAAGATAAGACCAAGAAATTTAGCTTTATCGGTGAAAACCAGTTGACTGACCTCCTGGGTAGGGGGTTCGGCTGAAAGAATCGTGTTCTTTCTAGTGAAAAGCACAAACTCCGTTTTCACCGGGTTAACCCTAAGGCCGAACCGATTTGTCCAATCTGTTAGAGTGGATAGGGCATTCTGCAGAACACCGCTGAGGGTATCAGCAAGCCTGCCCGCGACGGCGATGGCGATATCGTCTGCGAAAGCAATGACTTTACACCCAATATTCTCCAGATACAAAAGCAGTCTGTTAACCGCCAGGTTCCAGAGAAAGCGAGATGATATGCTCCCTCCCCCTCGCCCGTGGGTCCCCCTACAAACACACCCACACACAGACGATGCACTCATTGTTGTATGAATCAGTCTTTATTTTATCAGCGCGTTAATGAGTATGCAAAGCGACTCATCAACCTGCAGGTTCAAGAGTGCTTAGATGATCGCACTAGGTTTAATGTTATTAAAAGCGCCCTCAATATCCTGGTAAACAACCATCGTGTAATCCTTTTGCTCAAGAGATTTCACAATAAAACCAACCGAAGAATGCAGGGTCATGCCCACTGACTTACCCTTCCAATACGCATGTTGCGACGCGGCCAAGTGTCACCATACACTGTCGAGCTCGAACACGAACCTAGTACAAGTGGACCGGTTTTCTTCACACCTATGTGAAGTGTATGTGTGTGTCAGAGCAGAGGACATTTGTACCAGGTTCGTGTTCGTTCATTTAGGCGCGTAAGCCAACTTCTACCCGCTTTCGGGATAAAATCAACCATAACCTTCAGCTAAATGCGAAGGACATAGACCAACTCCAGGCATGCCTTTAAGATACCCTCTTTCCAAGGATATAGAATATACGAACATTCCTGGCAGCACGGTTTCTGCTAAACATAGAGCAGTGTTTGACATATTCTCCATTTTACCACAGAGCTTAACACGATTAAAAAACGGATAACTCTATGAACGAATCTAGCTTTCTCGTTACGTCCCTTATAATCATAGAAAACATCTCAAAATAATAAAAAGCCATCAGTGTCTTCGATTCCAATAATAAGAGTATAAACCATAAATTACATTTTCCGACTTTTGCATGAAACCTATGATTTACACCAAATTAATTACGGACATTAAATGCTCCACTTTCAACTTCATGCTGAATTAATTTCCAACATAAGGTGGCCCATGTTGTCGAATGAAACTCGAAAATGTTACCTGCATAAGACATCTATGTTGTGCGCACCAGTGCAACAGCTTGGCCATGGCACCATGGATATAATAAACGAAGAAAATCATTTTTCATAAGCTCCCGTCAGCTTCGGGCTACATTTGACAGTTTCTTAATTCTCCTAATAGTTGCAAGGGGACCGGATGTCTTGCAATTTCATAGGATGCAACATTCTGTTCGTTGCAGCAGCATCAGTAACAGTAGAAGCAGGTCAACGTGGAAAAGCACTGCAAAATTTACACACATCGAAAGCATATGGGTTGCCGGGCTGGTGTGTCCTTGCGGAAAATACATTCTATTGCTAGAAGAGCTATTAAGAAGGAAGCTGGCTTTATGGTGAAATATTTTCAAGGATATGTTGGAAAGTCGGTCGCTTGAGTTTCTCGTTGCAAAATGTTCGTCGACAAAAAGAAAAGCGCCTGTCGGAATGCAAACATCTGGCGTGCAATTTAGGCGATTTTTATTAGGGTTTTGTATTTTATAAAAATTAAACCCTTATGAAATCGGTCATGCGTCCGTCTGTCCGTCTGTCTGTCCGCCTGTCCATGAAATATCTCACGAACCGCTGAAGCTACGTGCATGAAATTTGGTGGAAATATGTAGAAATACTATAATTCTCTGGAGAAAGCGATGCGTCGTAATAGGTCAACTTTAAGGGGGGGTCGCCATAGAGGGGAAATGAAGGTCGAAACTTTTTTTTCGTTTGGTACAGGCAAGTGGGGTATCGTAAGAAAGGTACCGTTGAGTACATTCCATTTCTGGAATTTTTTTCAAATTTGAAGAAAGGGAAAAAGAGGGAGAGGGGAAAATATGTGGTCCGAGTTTGTCCCCCCCCCCCCTTGCATTTCGAGACCGTTATAGCTAGACATATGAAAATTTACAGAAAAGCGGCATTTCACTAGCGTAGAAAACCGCAAATAATAGAATTTCAAAATCTCATCCAAAAAGATTAATAATAGTACATTTCTATTGTTGCAGTTAGCACACCCCTGCACCCCTCAAGCACACCCTAGGTCAAAAATATTGATGGCTGATGATAACCAACATCATAGGCAATAATACCTCTAAGTTTCATTACAATGACATGATATTTAATAATAGTACATTGACTTAAAGTTATGCATTTTGACACTATCCATACAAAAAATACACCCACCGGCCTCACGCATAGATATGCGTGTACTACTTGCATGTTGTTTTTCGTAGGGCGAATTGCAGTTATTTAATGAACCAACTTTGGAAGGGTGAAGATTGGTGATTGGTGATCCTAACTATAATTATTCACACAGTTAATTTTTTTAGGGTTTTGTGTCTTAAATCTTACAAAATCGGTCAAATACCTGTCTGTCCGTCTGTTCATAGAATATCTTACGAACGGCTGAAGCTGCACACATAATTCGGCGAGAATGTGTAGAAATGCTATAATTTGCTGGAGATAGCGTTGTGTTGTAATTGGCCAACTTTAAGAGGGGGGGGGAGGGGGGGTCCACATAGAGGCGAAATTAAGGAAAAATTTTTTTATCCACTGGTATAGCCAAGTGGGGTGTCGTGAGAAAGGTAATGTTGAGTACATTCCATTTTTGGCATTCTCTTGAGATTTGTAGAAAGGGGAACAGTGGAGGAGGAAAAAATATTAAACCGTAATTTGTCCCAGCCGCCCTGAATTTCGAAGCCGTTACACAAGTTTGCAATTTGCAATGTCATCTTAATATGAATGGTTAAGCATCTCGAAGAGTGGGACAGTTTATCTCGTATACATACATATCTATCTACAGCTTCTCGTATTAAAACTATTACTTTGAGAGGTGACAGATGCAGTCTTTTTGTGAATTGGCATGTAAGATACTATATCATGGGTAAAACATTTAATTATGGTGTTTTTATTCAGCTGAGGGGTACCAAGAAGAACAGGGAGCCAGTATTTACATTCCAAAATAAGCGCTTGCTACAAAACCCTCGAATTGCGGGCGTAGTTCTCTATATTCCGGTTTCATTTAATATTGTGCGGGAAAATACGTCGCTTTCTTTACTTTAAATTGGAAAAATATCAGAAATGGAATGTGCTTATTATGCCCTATGATCAGACGTGCCAATAACGGATGAAAAACAAATTTCGACCATTTTCTACGCACTCTGGAGGGTATATTGTAGTCCGGACCGTGGAACGGTTAGCATGTTCGCTTTCTATGCCCTGGGCCCCGATTTGATTCTTACTGAATGCAGTAATCTTCCAAGAAAAAGGGGATTAACGTGTCGGACTATGAGTCCACTCAGCTGTTAAATGAGTACCCATTTGGGGTCAATAGCTCGGTTGAGCGTGTTGTTGATCACATACCTCTGCACAAAACACATCGTCATGATCTAATAAATGATATGATGCTAACTCATCTCGAGACCTTGGTTCAAAATTGGACTGTTGTACCAGTTATTTATTTATTTTATTAATGGAGGGTACATTATAATAAAAAGCTTCGAGCCACGTATTAAAACAATCCTTTGTAACCCTACCATTTCACTGATGTTGCCTCAGCCATTCCCAAGGTATTCTCTGTCCAGACGGTCAGACATATAACCGATTTCATAAGAGTTCCGTTTTTCTTTCTTCAAAACGTTAAAAAAAGAAAAGAAAAGAATATCCCAACATTATTGTAATCGTATCCCTACTTCTCACTACACTGGATATTGTGGAACTGAAAAAACACACACCTATTCTACATTTGCTGATAAAAAAAACCAATTCAACATTCTCCCCTTAAGCAAGATACGCCCACCACGGCTGGGGTATGCACCCAACGAATTACCGAGAAATATGTCAAAAAGTCATCTGCCCTCAGATCAACATTGTGAACTTTTAACATTAAAGTTTGTCACTTTTTCTAGCCACTGATATGAATGAAATTCTGAGGTCGTCTGAAGAATTTAAGGACAATACATTTATCCTTCATAACGACGACGTCTCTTAAAAAAACTGTCATCAAGACACTGTCTTCGACTGAGAAAACTTGCATTGTATTTTATGTAACAGCAACGCGTGTGAAACATATTGTCAACTACGACAGAAAAAAAAAATATAAAAAGAAATCTCAGCCAGGAGAGAAAACAACGAAGGACAAGGGGATAAATGGAAAAAGTTTTCTTGTTTCTACAGTTTTTCACTTTGTCTTATACGAGTATATACGACTTATTGTTCTGTTATTCGATTGTTATCGTCACTCATGACTGTTGGCAATGCCGCCATAATCATCACATTGGGGGTGAATGAGTCTGCGACTCGAACGCAATCGTGACAGTGTGAATTCATCACGTTAAAAGTCATATTATCGTATAAGGGAAATGTTGGACTGTGGAAGAACCAGCGGAAGGACATACATCAATCATTAGAAGTTCAACTATATTTTCGGCGGATACTACGGATAGTACCGTCAGAAAATTAACGAAAATTGCCAATTTACAGCCCTAGGTCAAACTGAAAATTTCTATATCGGGAGCACTACTACTATTCTCAGTTCTGAACCAAGTGGATTTAATATACTATATATATATGTATATATTATTTATTGTTTATTGGATAATAGTTTATCTAGGGCCGCAGTAGCGTCCCGCCCTCCAAAGATAAAGGAAGAAATTGGAAGAAAACGAAAATCGAAAAAGCAACCACTATATGCTGAACATCGCGGGCGAGCATCAGGACAAAGGACTCTTTTAGTCATGAAATGAAACAGAAACCAAACCTGGTAGATATGGGTATCTTCTGATTTGCTTTGTGATGATGAAACCGAACTGGTGGAGTACCTATTTATACCCTAGACTTATATATGTTTTTGTCACGACGAAAATATGTAACACCTTAAAGGAGGCTGCGGAGGTATAGCAAAGTATATATACAAATGATCAGGGTCACCTCCTGATTCGATTTAGCTATGTCTGTCTGTCTGTCCGTCCGTCTGTCTGTCTGTCTGTCTGTCTGTCTGTCCGTCTGTCCGTCTGTCCGTCTCTCCGTCTGTCCGTCTCTCCGTCTATCCGTCTCTCCGTCTGTCCGTCTGTCCGTCTGTCCGTCTGTCCGTCTGTCTGTCCGTCTGTTTGTCTGTCTGTCTATTTGTCAGTCTGTCCGCCCGTTCGCACGATAAATTTCGATAGAATAAAGCTAGAGCCTTGAAATTGTGGTCAAATGTTGGAAGTATGATCTACAATAGTTGGTTGGTATTGAAAATGGGTATGATCAGGACAACGTCTACCTGCCCTACATATGTTAAATACTTAAATGTATCTACAACTCCCGATTAAATAAACATGAAAAGCTCTAGCTTTGGCAGATTGCTCGTGAGGGTAATCTTATACTCTCTTCTAAAAATAAAAATCGTACAGTTGAAAACTAACGGTAATTTTCCAACAAAGAACCCCGTACTACCCTACTTTTCAGGTTTTTTGTCTATAACTCTTGAATCAATTGACGCAGACACCTGATTTTTGGCAAGTAACCTTGAGATGAGAAACTGCTTAAGTTTTAGTAAATTGGGCATAATCAGATCAAAGGAACGCCTGCCTCCCCTACAAATTTAAAAAAATTAAATATTCCCTTAAATACGATAACTTTCGATAGAATGACACTAGCACGTGGAAAACTTGGTGAAAAGTTGCCAGTAAGATCTACTTGGTTGGTATACAAAATGGGCAAGATCCGACCCAAGGAACTCTTACCTCCCCTACAAGTGAAAAATTCAAATAAGCGATAATTTTTGACAGAATGAAGACAGCAACTTGAAATTTTGGTCAAATGTTTAAAATAAGATTGAGTTGGTTGGTATTAAAGATGGGCCAGATTCGACCCAAGGAACCCCTACCTTCCCTACAAATGGAACTTAAAATAAGCAATAACTTACGATAAAATAAAGCTTGCGACTTGAAATTTTGGTTATATGTTTGTAGTAGGATTCAGCTTTCTGATATTGAAAATACGCAAAATCCGACCAACCAAACTCTTACTTCCCCTACAAATGAAACTTCAAATAAGCGATAACTTTCGATAGGATGAAGCTAGAGATTTGAAATTTTGCTTAAATGTTCATAGCATGATCTAATTCGTTGGTGGCAATGATGGGCAACATCTGACCCAAGGAACTCCTACCTCCCCCACAAATGAGACTTCAACTAAGCGATAACTTTCGATAAGATGAAGCTAATGACTTGAAAAACTCGACAAATATTTGTAGAATGGGTTAGTTAATTGATTTTGAGAATGGTCAACATCCTCATGAATGAGTGCCAACCTCCCCTATAAACTGGCCATATAGGAAACTCACTTTTAATGCAAATGGTCGCTGCCAATTAGTACTTTTAGTATCACCACCATCGGACTCCGGCCGAAGCGAAGCTTCGTCCTGATTCTGTCTCCAGTGTTCCAGATAAGGCTTGGTATCCTGATGGCACCGCTGTAGTAAACCCCCAATTAATAACATCGTCAAAGTATACTTCGTTTGTTACGACTATTATGGGGCAATGTAACAGTGTTGCCACATTGAAGTTTGGGGATAGTTCAGAAAGTGTTTTTTTCCTATTTCCTAATTTTTCTTTGAGGGAAATTTTTTCCGCTTTTTCTGGTAGAAAAATTTCTGCGACCTCATGTCTTTCTCTCGTTGACAGTGGCGTGGTGCGGACCTCTGTGTCCGCAGCCAAAAAAAAAGTTTTGTGATAATAACGGTGGGAACCAGCGTTCACTTAAAGAGTTAAGCGAGTTTTTTTCCTTAAGGTCTCCCCTAAACGGATCCATCGATCACAGAAAGGGAAACTAGCTGAAATTGTTGTTTTTTATTTTTATTTCAACTAGAGAGTATTAGACCCTTCGAAGAAGCAAAAAAAAAATCGTTTTAGAGTAAGGAGGTGACTGTTCAGCTGTCCACATGAGCCTTCCCCAGCCACCAGCGATTCATCCGCGGCTACATTGAGCGAACAAGGCGCTGATTGGCTCAGCTGTCCACAATAGTCTTCCCCAGCCACCAGAGATTCATCCGCGGCCACATTGGGCGAACAAGGCACTGATTGGTTCAGCTGTCCACAAGAGTCTTCCCCAGCCACCTGCGATTCATCAAACATTACGGTTACTACGCCGGAATTTATACGAGATTCCGAGGGGTCTGCCCGTCACAAACATGGCACCTACTGGAATATATTTTGTGTGAAGTGGAAAAAAAGAGAGAAAAGGATGTGTTCGTTATATAAAAATGATGTGTAATTTGCATGCCATTAGTTCGTGACTATTTTTTTATTGTTTATTGTTGCGCTGCGTGATCTGCTACTATTTATTATTAGTTGTCTAACTATAAAATTAGCTGTGTACCGTCCTGCAGCGGCCGCCACCGAAAGATTGTTTTGTTCATTAATTTGCCGAAAAAGAAGATAAACAAAAAAAAGGCAATTCATCGCATAGTTTATGCAGTGCGCTCATCAACAAATCGAATAGAAATCGAGAAATTTAGGGAAAAAAACGAAAAAAAAAAACAATTTGTTTAGTTTGACTAGCGTGTAACTTGTACTTGTAAATTCCATGAAAAAATATATCCAATATATGTAGTTATAACGTAAAAATATGTAGTTAAATTGTTTGTTTAGAGGTGTTTTCACTCTTTTTCCGCTGTGATCCGTATGGGGTGTGATTCGCCCTTGTGTGAATTTCTTTAGTTGAACTCAGAGAGGTCCTGAATCCATTCGGCATGGTAGCCATCCATTTTTTTCTATCTCTTGATGCCTTTCCGTGGTTTTAGTTTTTTTTTCGCGATTAGCACCTAAATTCTGTGTGATGTGATTCAAAGTAGGAGATTTTTTTCTTGTGACCTGCGACCATTTTCTTCCCTCCCAAACAGAGCTGCCCTCAAGCAGGTGCTTCCCATCTGACTTCAAGTGAGGCTCACGTTTCAGCGTCTTTGGATTTTCAGCCTTTTGTTGCCGTGATCACGAGAAAGAGCGAGAGAGAGAGGGAGAGAGAGAGAGAGTGAGAGTACATCCAATTTATGCACTTATAAAGACTGTTCCGGGAGCGTAATTTTCCTAGTTGGCTGAACCGCGTGCCGTGAATTCACCCTTGTCACGGTATGTCCGCTGGGCTCTGTTTGCCTTGGATGGAAATTTGGAAGCCTGTGGCGCTCCACGGCCCGCTCCGCGATAAGCCGGCACCAGCCGAAACACCCTCATAGGTAGTATTAAGTGTAATATATTGTTAGAGGGATGTCTGAAAGTAATATCACGGGAAAGCGGTAAGCGTAATGAACCACTTCATACTTTGTGGAGCAAACATTCATCAACCGTCTCCTTTGAAGGAGCAACAACTAAAGAAAAGTAAGACGTTCAGAATAATGAGTGTAGGGGTTGTTAAATTTAAATAATAGTACTGACCTATAGTTACCATCTTCCCGATCTTGGAAATGAAGTGCTCTACTACAATTCGTGACCACAATGATCCTAAACGAAGCGGGGAATAATTTATATACGAGTATATTATGATTGAATGTAGTGTGGGGTAACGAACACACAATACCTATAAAACATACATGCGATACAGTGTTTTTTGTGAAATGCGTTCTCGAAACCTTACACTACACTCGAAAGATACGCAAAAAATAAATCGGCTAAATATACTGTCAAGAAATAATTTTGTGTTGAAAAAAAAAATATCCTCGCATCTTGAAACTGGAATAAAAGAGCTTTCTAAGTGCTCCGACGTACCGAAAAAAAAAAGAAAAACACTGAGACTAGGGAATTTCTTTAACAGAGTTTAGTCCCTATATTGCAAAGAAGTCAAGTAAAACGACTGAGTATTTATGAGGACAAATTCGGATTTTTATCATACATGACACATTTACCCATTTTGATGTGCTCTGGAAAATACTCGTAATAATAATAGGAAAGCAAAAACACGAACTAAAAAACAACCCCATTTTGGGAAGGCTCAGCCGAGAGTCTCTCATGGGTGGCTGTGATGGAAGTCTTCTATATAAATGTTTTTAAAAGCTCTTCATCATTTAAAATGCATTTCATTCATGACTAAGTAGCGAACGAGAAAATTGAAAGACGTGTTGCTGCTGACGATATTCGCAACATTTCACAATATATTTGCTCGTACGTCTCTCCCGTCGCTGAGGTCTAGTGGAGTTCAACAAATCCCTTCCCCCTCCTAGACTGTCAGACCAAACATGAGAATTTACTTTTCGTTCTTAGGCTAGGGATGATTACGTATTTCAATCTGCTCTGTCAAAATTGTTTTCGCTAGGTTCTCATCATCAAAAATATTTGGGAATGAGAGGGAATAATTTAATGTGTCCGTCGACGTTTATTTGTGTTTATAAATGGTGTCAGTAAATGTTTTTGCAACTGTTGGAATTTGTGACAATGAAGCTATCAGTTTGAAACACTGACAACTTTGTGGAAATTAAAGCAAGTCCCCGTTTTGTAGTAATCTGACAATTGCATGAAAGATAACAGCAGTGCAGTAAAATAGTATTTTCTTTTTCGCATAACATTGTCTATAAAATTTCACAATATATAATTATTAATATTAGTTAGGTTTCCAGGCGGCCAAGGGCCGACTTCGGGCTGTCGCGCCACGACGATGATGATGATTAATTATAGGTAGAAAACCGAACCGAAATTGAACGTAATCTGTTCATACGAGCTTCCAAATACTGCCACTGGTGGAGTTACTGTATCGCGAAAGTTGAGCTACTAACGATGCAATTAAGATAAGTACGGAGAGTGAGCTCGCAGGGAACTGTTGTGCTGTAGCCCTAAAGATCCAGGGTTGACGACAGAGTTTTATCGATCTCATAAATCCGCTCAGCTGCGTAAGTCTGAGTGTGGCAATCGCTTCCGCTTCAGGAAAGGCCTCACCGAGACTCTTCAAGTGGCGACGGGCGAGGAGGATGTGCTAAGAGGTCTTATCATCGCTTTCGCAAAAACGACGGACGGACGGACTCAGGGAGACAGGTCATTGGCAGTAACGGATTTAGGCATGGGCAATGTGGGCTACTGCCCAGGGCGTAAAATTTTTGGGGAGCGGCAAATTTTAAGAAACTAAAATTTTATTAATTTTTTAGAATATATGTAAATTAGAAAAAGAAAAACATTTTTTTTTTATTTACTATACCAGCAACAAAAACGGCTGCCTAGGCCGTAGCCTCTCTAGGGGCGGCAAATTTATACGGACGACAGATTTCGGGAGCAGCACGTTTCTGCATTTGTAAAATTTGCGTTCGCAAAAATGTAACAAGAAAACAGCGAGAACCGAAAAAACACTCTAATTTGTTGCACTGCTTAACCCATGTCCCTTGATTTCTAAAGCCAGCTATTTATATTACCCGATTTCGAACCGCTATTATGCACAGAACCAGTCACAATCCCCTTATACGAGTAATATAATAATAGTTTATTGCCCATCCATTACAATCCAAGTTACAACAAGGAAAAAAGAAAAATAGTTCCCATAATAATAACTTAGATATTAAAAATTAATTAATTCAAAATGCTGTTTTTTACATATCTAGATTTGGGGATCCCAAAAAAGCAAAGCTCGTGCTTTGGGATTGCCAGTTTTGAACTTTAAAAATTTGTTTCCATTTTAAAATACACCCATACCTAGCTTTACGGCCTAGATACGTTCCACGAAACTTGGCCACAAAGCGAAAAGCAGTATAAGGAATCAATTATTCTAATACAAATTCATACAAATTCAATGGGATCGGTTCCAAATTTGTTAAATATGTAACATGGTTTATCATTCAAAATGCATTTTATCTTTTTATTTCATTTAAATCAAAAATACATACATAACAAGTACATACATTTGTACATAAAATAATAACAGACTCCAAAAACCAGCAATAATCTATAAACAAAAATGAAACAACTTCATGTTACATAAAATAGGTGTATGTATACATACCATATTTTTTTTTAAAATGGCTAAAAGGTTGAAGGAGCTGCCCAAAGTTCACAAGCCTGGGAACGAATTCCGAGAGATCGTAGCAGCCACCAACTCCCCCACACAAAACATCGCCAAATGGCTCCTCGGAAGGTTCAACGATTTAGGTGGGTCCAGCTCGTGCAGATCTCTTAAGAACAGGGACGACCTAATCGACAAACTGAAGACCGTGGGTCCAATCTCGTCCGATGAACGGGTCGTCTCTTTCGACGTTAAAGCCCTGTTTCCAAGCATCCCAGTCAAGGAGGCGCTATTTTACCTGGAGGAATGGCTACTCGAAAAGGAGCCCACATCTACGGCTTGGAGGAA
Source organism: Chloromyia formosa (assembly GCA_964017055.1). Classification (NCBI taxonomy): domain Eukaryota; kingdom Metazoa; phylum Arthropoda; class Insecta; order Diptera; family Stratiomyidae; genus Chloromyia; species Chloromyia formosa. The sequence goes on from OZ024817.1 coordinate 81,305,429, forward strand.
GGAAGTCAATCTTCTCATGAGGCTGGCAATAATATGCATGACGTAGAACTACCTCACGTTCCGCGGCAGATTCTTCAAGGCAACCAGGGGGGTGGCCATGGGTAACCAACTCTCTCCGTTCATTAGTGATTTCTTTATGAACAGGATAGAGGAAGAACTGAAGGCGAGAGGATCACTGCCAAAATTTTGGGTGAGATATGTGGACGATTTGCTGGCGATCATCAACAAAGAGGAAGGAGAGGAAATCCTCTCCAACATGAACACGGTCCACCGGAACATCAAGTTTACGATGGAAATGGAGGAACATGGAGAACTGCCATTCCTGGATTTGAAAATCATAAGGAACGGGAGCTGCATCGAATTCGACATCTTTAGGAAACCAACCCACACACAAAGAACGATTCCATCGAGCTCCAACCATTCGTACTCCCAGAGGTTTGCCCCGTTCCACTCGATGATACACCGACTTTTCACGGTTCCATCGAGCACGGAGCGATTCGAAAGGGAAAGGAGGTACATCCTCGACACGGGCTTGAAGAATGGATACGAACCAAGGGCGATATCATGTCTCATCCACAGAAAGCTAAAAGAACAACGATTGACTACCCTTCAACATAACAAGGAAGAACCTAGGAGAAGGATAGGTGTCACACATTCGTACGCATCCGGGAAATTGAAGCAGGTGATGAAGGATAACGTAATGTAAAATAATTAACGCTTTCAAAATATAGGGAATATAGGTGTAGGTCTTTGTGTTGAGGAAAATAGTTGAATTGTACTGAAGAAGGACACAACTGGTGTCTGAAATGCGCATTTACAAATAAAAAAGAATCCCGTCTTAGGAAAAATCAACGTTTTTCATTTAGTATGAGGAAATAGAAAAGAGTGTGCATCGAGATTGCGCTTGCGCAAGATTGCCAACATGTAGATATATCGACATCGAAAAAAGTTTTTTTTTGCCGTTATAGCGAAACATTTTAGGCCGTAAATCGAAAACGTGCCTTAATTGAAGAGGGCCGTTATAGCGAAATGCCGTATAGCGAGGTATGGGTATATTGTCATTATTACTCTAAATTATTCGTTGAGCCAATCTAGACGATAAAGCAGACTGCTCGCTGAGATCGCATGCCAACGGATGTCCACAAAATGGTTGTTTGCGTCTCTCTCTGGCAAATGTACATGATGGTTGATAATGTGAGAAGTGACGTCGACGGATGCAAAAGACCGTGCTCTCATCGGGTAAGAGGAACCATTCAAAACTGAGCGATGATCACGGCGAGTTCATCGTCGTGGGCGTGGGATGAATGTACACTGTAAGCAGGCCCTGAAAATGGCCTCAATCCATTGAGACTGAATGCTGTAGTTCACCTGGAACTATCCCGTTCAGCCCATTAGATTTATGTGGCTAAAGCGGAACCCAATAAAGAGTTAATTGGAAGGATTTCAAAACACTCCACCAAACTCAACCCTCTTATCATGAAATGAAAAACAAACTAAACTAAGGAAATATGGGTATTTTCTGAATCGGGTTGATGAGACGAATTCACTGAAATGCTACTGAACATATTTTAAGTCTTTTGGTCAGGAAAAAAGAGATTTTCTTGGTCACGAAGTCAAAACCCATAATGGGTGTCTTCGGAATAGGGGTGCTGTGGACAATCGACAGGAGTACCACATTTTGAATCCTTTAGGTGCATTGCGAAAATTGACTTCCTTAAGTCATAATTTAAAGCAAATGGAGGATGTGTGGGATGTACCAAAAGTACCGATGAACTTCCTGATTTTTTAGTTTTTAATTTGTCTTATCCAAATCCACGGTATTATCTGCGAGGAAATTAAACAAAATTTCCAAGTATGCATATCACAAAACTTTCTTTAATGCACCATGTAAAAGATAACCAAGCTCGGATGAAAGCAATTACTCCGATTATTGTGCTTACATTAGCACATTCAAAAGCATATTCCCAGCAAACTTCATCTGTTCGTTTTAGCCCTTCTGGCGTAAAACACATAATCTTGGCACTGGCATCTTTGCTAATAGTTTATGGCTGTCTTCCCGGCTGACGACGAGCACGACGATGACGATCCGATTCCTAACACACATACACGACATGTGTGACGCCGGATTTGCAGTTGCAATACACGCGCGAAGTGTTAAACAACTCATGCCTGAAAACTTCATCCTTAAGTTTCGCCAAAGTTAGTCCTGCGATTAGCTCAAATTGCATTTTATCCGAAGCGATTTATCGCCAATACTACTGTACCACATCAGTGCCAAGATAAGAACACGAACGCGTCGTTTGCAAGTCCGGTGTGGGACAAAAGGACGAAATAGTGCCTCCAGCCACAATGCGAACGAGTCAAGATGAACAGGATATGTTTGACGACTTGCATGCGCAATGTCCTGAACGGTCGATGAGATGCAACAATGTTTGGTATTTGCATTGATGTTTAGAACGCACCGCACTACGGATAGAAGTAATGTGCACGAGCAGTTTCGAAATCCGAAGATTAAATTTAGTCCTTTCAGTTAGGCGTGTTGGGTGCATGGATGGGTGGCGGCCCACCAGTTTTGTAATCTGGCAAAAGTTTGTGCAGTGACGGAGTTTGAAATGGATAATTCGTGGAATTGTCAGTTGAAATGAATTTTCCTTGAGATATTGTGGCATATGTTTGAATCCTGTCTATCAAGCGCAGAGTTACTAACTTTGTGGTTAATTTTATGGTGATGTGGTTTGAAAGATTGGACAAATGGCGCCTGCAATTGAGAAGCGAAGTAGTTGGATGCAATGAGAATAAAATCAGTAATTTTGGATAAGTTGAAAAAGTAATGAGTAGAAAATGTATTTTATATGTACTTTCAAAACTACTCAGTATTTAATTACTTTTTTTGAAATCGTTAATTTGGCTGAATATCGCTGTAAAATGGTCTCTTCGGTCGTTTCTAAAACGCAGCAAACAAGCGTATAAAGGAAAGCTTGTGATATGGCGGACGTTTTTCGCACGATGCTAACAGTTTAGATGTGTCCATGCATCTTGATCCACTGTGCCGCTAGACGAACAACTGCATTTCTGTGAAGATACCAAACCTTAAGGTCAATGTTCGTCCTTGGTCAGCATAAACTGAACATGAACGTATTGGGAAACTGCAAAAATTTTATACCAAAGCCGGTGTCACATATTTTAGCGAATTCCTGTCTCCCCATTGTTAACACTAGCCCAAGAAATATCCTCCAGATCAGAATACTTCTCAGATCCGGAGGGGAACATTTTCATGACAGTTACAAATTTTACCGGAGGGGAAAGCGTATTTAGGGGAATTCGAGAAATATCAAAATCTGATTAGTTCGAAGGAACGCAACCATTGTCAATCAAAAGTCGTTATTTTCATTTGGAAAATCATTCAGTTCATTCGAAAAACCGTGAATTTAATTTAATTGGAAAAACATTTAATTAAATTTGGTAAATCGTTAATTGCATCGTCGAAAAGTCGTTAAATTTTTTCGGAAAATCGTTAATTTGATTCGGATAATCGTTAGTTCAGTGTCATGATTTCGGTGCCGGATTTAATTTAAATCCTGCCTTCATTCCTAAAGTTGTTAAGCGACGTTCGATATTGTCCGATATAGCAGATGAGGATGCCGAACAACAGCTGGGCTTCCTAAATTGGAGGACGGGGTCACTTGACCGAGATTATTTGCGGACAATGATCCAGGTGGCCAAAGCCCGTCGTAGGTTTTTAGCGCCACGATGATGATCATGACCTACACATGAGGTAAGCAGGTATATTTATACCCTAGACTTTTAGTATAGGGTATATTGTTTTTGTCACGACGGAAATATGTAACACCTTAAAGGAGGCTCCGGAGGTATGGCAATGCATATATATAAATGATCAGGGTCATCTTCTGATTCGACTAAGCCATGTCTGTCTGTCTGCCTTTCCGTCTGTCTGTCTGTCTATCTGTCTGTCTGTCTGTCTGGCTGTCCGTTCGCACGATAACTTCCGATAGAATAAAGCTAGAGCCCTTAACCTTTGGTCAAATATTGGAAGTATAATCTAGTTGGTTAATATTGAAAATGGGCATGATCCGGCCAAGAGAACGCCTGCCTCCCCTACATATGTAAAATACATAAATGTATCTATAACTCCCGATTAAATAAACATGAAAAGCTCTAGCTTTGGTACATTGCTCGCGAGGATAATCTTATACTCTCCTGGAAAAATAAAATTGATCAGTTGAAAACTAACGGTAATTTTCCAACAAAGAGCCCCGTACTACCCTACTTTTCAGGTTTTTTGTCTATAACTCCTGAACCAATTGGCGCAGATACCTGATTTTTCGCACGTAGCCCTGGCGTGAGAAGTTGCTTGAGTTCTAGTAAGTTGGGCATAATCAGATCAAAGGAACGCCTACCGCCCCTACAAAATTCAAAAAATTAAATATTACTTTAATTACGACAACTTTAGATAGAATGGTGCTAGCGAGTTGAAAATTTGGTAGAATGTTGATAGTGAGATCTAGTTGGTTGTTATTAAAAATGGGTAAGATCCGACTCAAGGAACCCCTACCTCCCCTACAAATGAAACTACAAATATGCGATAACTTTTGATAGAATTAACCCAGCGACTTGAAATTTTGGTAAAATGTTTGAAGTGAGATTGAATTAGTTGGCATTAAAGATGGGTTAGATCCGATTTAAGGAGCCTCTACCTCCCCTACAAGTGGAACTTCAAATAAGCAATAACTTTCGATAGAATGAAGCTAGCGACTTGAAAAATTCGACAAATATTTGTAGAATGGTTTGGTTAATTGATTTTGAGAATGGTCAAGATCCTCCTGAATGAGTGTCAAGCTCCTCTATAAACTGGCGGTATAGAAAACTCACTTTTAATGCATATGGTCGACTCCAATTGGTACTTTTGGTATCACCACTAGGTCTGTACAAGTCTAGGGTATATACGCTTCGGACTCTGGTTTTGGTTTGAGTAGTGTCAAAATGCCCAATTTTAAACGAATGTATTATTATTAAATACTAGCTGCGAGAACTTGCCTCGCTCACAACTTGACACTTGCCTCGATTATTTTTTTGCATATATAACTAATTTGTGCTCCGCTTACTCAACGCCACGACGATGAGGCTAAACTTAAGCTAAACTAAAAATAACTTTACAGTTCACTACAACAAAGTTCCTTTATAAACGATGTTAGCAGTACAATCACTAGGAGCATAGATACCACCGTGTGAAAAGCAGCTGACACTTAGGTTCAGACCCGCGACGTGCAGCGTCTGGTCCTGTGCTTTGTTGATTGTTATTGCGTAACATACGCTTACTGGAAACTGCACATGTTGGAAGCCAAACGGGAAAATATTTAGAATGAGAGGGACTCGCGGTAGAAAGGCTCTTATAACTGCTTTGCATCCTGTCAAAATCTCAGCTTTTTCAAGTTTCGCTGAAGATTTATGAATTTTAGTCGAGTTCCGTTGCATAGTTTCGGTGGGCTCAAATTTCTAAGCAGAGTGAAAGGGACGCCGATTCTTAAAATTAATTTGCGAGACGGAAGCCCAGGTTCGCTTAGGGAATTTAAAAATTCAACCGGAAATTGGGTAGAATCTCTTGATCCGTTACTCGGTCGATTGAGCTATATTCAACACTTTCCCCAGGAACGCATTTTAATACTTCAGCATTGCGGATGCGGATGACTAGCTCTCCTTCAAACCTAAGAGTTTTCATGAAAAGTTATTTTTGCAGGGTCGCTATACACTAAAGAAATAAGGTCTTGCCGTGATTGAACTACACAACATAAATTATTATGTAAAATAAGCTTCTCTTCATCTTCCGGATATGTCATAATTTTCAGTAACAGATCTGAAAAGTCTTGGACGTTTGAATTACCTCCAGTTTGAACCCGCTTAGTGGTTGAAGACTTCATGGGTATGGCAATGCGCCTTAGGTGTGAGATTTTTAGACATGCCCTAATTTCATCAGCACACATCCCTCAGGGTATTACTGGCAAAGTTTGCCTAAATTCGCCACAGTAAAGGAATGTAATACCGCCCATGGGTCGTTTTGTTTGGTGTCACGTAAGGTTCTATCTACTGCTTCAACCGCTTTCTGATTCGCCATAGTGCATTCGTCCCAGATTATTAAGGAATTTTCGCGCAGATCCGCTTTGTCACTGTTTCAGAAACACTACGCACTGGGCTTTCCGTATGGTGCAAGTCAATCGGGATCTTGAACATACAGTGGCGGACATAATTATAAGTTCATTCACAAAATTGCACTTCAAATGTGGATCCAAGTTTGAATGCTTTTTTATTTTGTGCGTACTGTAAAATATAATTCCAAGAAATACAGTTATGCCATAAGCGTGATTTCTTCTGCTTATAATTTACTCAGTCAGTATATTGCATGCATTTCAAGCGGACATATTTATAATTTCTGTAAATTAGAAAATTCTGTTTGTGTAATTTGGAGGAAGTAACTGGAAATTTTTGAAGTAAGTCAAATAATTGCACTGTGAGGAACTCATTTTTTTTTCAAATAAATTACATTTTCCGTTGTCTGTAGAAAAATGCCACGAGGAGTGGTATTATCGATAGAGGAAAGGGCAAAAATTGATTCCTACAAAGGAAACTGTTTCTCCAACCGGGTAATTGCAAGAAAGCTTAATGGATCTGTATGTGTAATTAAGGGCTTACACGGGTCAAAAATAGTCGAAATTTTTTATTTTTTTTTATTCGATAGTACAAAAGCTCAGGAGTATTGTGTCAAAGTCATTCCGAGCAAAACTAACGGAGTTATGATTTTTTGAACGCTCCGACTTGGAGACCCGAGCGGGTCGCAGGTATACGCGCTAGGTATACAACTCGCCGGCGGCGCGGCGGCTGGCCTTTCCCGGAACGGCTTTTGTCCTCGAGCCTGCTTTGTAAGGGGGCCTATAATCCCCTTTTTCCGGCGTAGACGTGTTTCTATTTACTACATATTTCGGCACGTTTATTCCCGCTTTTCGAAGGGAAGAACGCTCAGTTTGCTGTCTTACGAACGTATGAATGCTTGTAAAATTTTAAACGCGTTTTTCTCGAAATGTTGTTTTCAAAGTCGGTGTCACTGTAACTCGGCGAATATGTAACCGATCGTTTTGAAATTTTGCACACACTTTTTTCACACATATTACCTCCCACTAACGATGTCATTTGCCCCCTTTTTTTTTGTTGTACCGATTTTACAGATACAAAATGGCCAACTTTTAGTACCGAAAAACACGATTTTTGCTTCTTAACGTTCCCAAAAATTCAAAAATGAAAAAAAAAAATAAGAAAAATTATCAGGAATCGTTGGGGGGAGGCGAAACATGTCCAGAAATGAAATCTTTTTGGGTTTTTGCTTCAGATAATCCTTCATGGACTTATGAGGGTCACCGAGAAGCGCTTTTTTCAAGCAGCGAGTTGGCAAAATGGCTGCCATCGGCTGAATTTTTAATTTTTTTATTTGTAACTTGAACGAAATAAACTTCAAAATATACTTAATTAAATACACTTGAATGCGCTAATGTACCTTATCACCGAACCGAGAAAAAAATTCCCAAAAATGTCATATTTTTTCACTCAAAAGACCCGGGTAAGCCCTTAATAATTACGTTAAATTGAAAGAAAGGTACAACACTATCAGACGAACAGGCCGAAAACCTACCATAAATGAACGTCAAAAATGGCTAATCTGGCAGAAAGCTAGGAACAAAAGTATGAATGCGTCTCAAGTTCGAGCAGATTTAGACTTGCCTGTAACGGTGCGACACGTAAGAAGAATTATGAGTAGCAGCGACAATTTAGTACGGACAAAAATTAAGCCTAAACCACAATTAAAGAAGAGACATAAAAGTGCAAGATTACTGTTTGCGGAAACCTACATGTCTTACAAAGATGAGTGGAAAAAGGTTCTTTTCAGTGATGAAAAGAAGTTTAATTTAAACGGACCGGATGAATTTCAACACTACTGGCACGATCTAAGAAGAGATAAGGAATTGCGACTCTCCCGCAATTTCGGTAGCAGTTCGGTTATGGTTTAGGGATGCTTCTTTTATCATGGGAAGCTTCCTTTGGCCACAATATCCACAAGAATGAATTCGAAAAGGTATATTGAACTCCTCGAAGACTTGATGATTGATCACGCAGAGTCAATTGTTGGGCCAGATTTTGTCTTTCAACAAGACAATGCTGCCATACATGCATCCCGAGAGGCAAAAGCTTGATTTAACTCAAAGGATATATCAGTTTTAGAATGGCCAGCTGTAGTCCTGACTTGAACCCCATAGAGAATCTATGGGGAATAATATCGAGAAGGGTATATGAAAACGGAAGGCAATTTTCGAACACAAGAAAGCTAAGGGAGCAAATAATAAGAACGTGGGACGAAATACCAGTTACAACATTAAAAACCTTGGTTAATTCAATGCCAAAACGTGTATTGGAAGTAATTAAATGTAAAGGAAGCCGCACGAAGTATTAACCTTATAATTTTATTAATAAATATGTGCCCCCTTCCTTGTGAAATTATAATAATGTCCCCTAATTTAACAGAAAAAAAAGAGAATTTTAATTGTTTTAATTTTGTTTACGGTTGAAATAATTTAATTTAATTTTAATTTTGTTACATATATTGTTAAGTTTTTCTTAACATCTATTCGTAATAAATATAATGAATTAGAAGTGAATTTTATTTGATTTTTTTTGGTGAACTTATAATTAGGCATGTCCTTGTATGGGCAGTTTTGCCTCCTGGTAGCAATGTGGTGGCTATTCCTGATGAGCCGACAGCAATTGCTGTTTTGTTTGGAATACGTATTTGGGCTAAGACGACTTTAGTGAGAAATCTTTTCAACGTCCCACCGGGTGCATCTAAAAATAGGATTTCCCTCAAATCATCATCTATGCTAAGACATACACGATCGAATATCAAACTGTGTTCTGATGTCATACTCCATAAACCATTTCGCAATGTTTCAGCCAACTGCGCTGAACTATAGTTGATTTCCGCTGTATACTCCCTATTAATTTGTTCCCCGCCTGAAGTTGGTGTGGGCCTACCGTATTGAGAGAGACAATTACCCCCTACTGTCACTGTTTCTTGGATTGCCAGCAAGCATCGATTAAGATTGCGTAATCTGTCATTCAGTTCCCCGTTAAAAAGTGACACACAACAAATTTAACACAATTGAATTTAAAAAGTGGCTAATATTACGTTTACACTTGTAACGGACGGTTTGGTGGACATCCGAAGATGTCCGTGGGGACGGAGCCTAAGGTAGCATAAATGACCGTGAAGATCGGGCAGAGCCATCTGGCGAAGAAAAAGGTCCTTCAATGAGCTAAGCAGAGGCCTATGCTTACTGTAGCTCAGTTCGGAAGACGTGGGCGGGGTTTTCGCCGCTCGTTGCTCCTATCCTTTACGTACTCGTATTAACAAAAATCCAGAGGCCTGGGGAAGACAACACAATTATGGGAGGTAAAAATGGGGAATGATAAAAAAATGGGGTGATAAGGATGGAATGGTTGGCGGACGGCACAGATTCCCTGGCGTTTGCACAAGGATTCAGGGGTAAAGGGACCCTCGGCCCCTGGTTTCGTACCACTGACGGATCCTTTCTCATCAGGGGCTGCCATAGATCTGCCGGTGGAACCAGCACTACCAGAATATGGTCCATTGCAGGTGCTTCATTACACACTACAACCAGATAACTTCATCGGCGCCAGATGATTTAATCTGAAACTGTCAAATACATACAATTTTAAACTCACCACACCCAGATTACGCCGCTGTTGAAGTAATCGGACTTCAGTGTAAACGTAATATAAATATATGCGCAACAATCTGTATTTGCTAAATTGAAATTTTATTATTATTTATTTTATTTATTTAAATGGGTGTATTTCCCAATATTTATTATTATATTCTGGGGGATAGCCGAAGCAGACCACTAACGTTTGGGTCCCTTTTCGCCCCCTCCCGGTCATCAGTGGCTTCCAGATGTCGACTGATAGTTTTCGACCTCTTTCTTCATCACTGAGTGCCGTGTTATTGCTAGCATTTGTTTAAGGCTGAGTTCACTCATGGCTTCCACACTTATCGTGTATTTCCCATAGTGTTGGTTATCATCAGCTACCAAACTTTTGAGCTTGGGATGTGTTTAGGGGATGCAGGAATGTGCTAACTGCAACTATAGAAATGCACTATTATTATCCTCTTTTGATGAGATATCAAAATTCCATTATTTTCCGTTTTCCATGTTAGTAGAATGCCACCTTCCTGTAAGTTTTCACATTTCTAGGTGTAACGGTCTCGAAATGCATGGGGGGAGGGACAAATTTTGATTTCATCCTTCCTTCCAATTTGTAGAAAATACCAAAAATGGAATGTAGTCGGTTTTACCTTTCTCATGATACCCGACTTGCTTATACCAGACGAAAATTGTTTTTTGACCTTCATTTGCCCCATGGAGGCTCCCCTTTAAGTTAGCCTATTACGACGCATCGCCTTCATCAAATTGTAATGTTTCTACATATTCACACCAAATTTCATGTATGAAGCTTCAGCCGTTCGTGAGATATTCTGTGAACAGACGGACGGACAAACGGATATTTGACGGATTTTATATGGGTTTTATTTTTACTATTGCAAAGCACTGAAAAGGAAATTTCAAGAAAATTTTCCACGCCATATGCCAGTAGTCAAAGAGTTGGTTCTACCAAACTATTCCCGTCCCCACCCCAAATCCTGACAGGATAATACCACAATCTAACATTTCCGAAGACGCCACCATAAGGAGCTTAACAACGCCTTAAACATAATTGCAAATTATTGAGAACATTCGAATTCAAAAACTTACAAACTTTGTTCAACAAACATTTCTCCCTCGGTGGTCTGTGGAAACTTGGTCGTTCGTTATCGATGCAGAAGTGCCCCATTGTAGACTCAACTAGACCGAACACTGTCCAACTGATGGCGGTTCTAAATTGAAAATTGAAAATAATCCTATCCTGGCACACTCTGTCTCTCTTTCTAGGCCAAGCAATAGGAATCTCATAAATTCCCGAAGATAAATTATTCCGCCATATCGCTTAAAGCTTAAAACATTCCGCACAAGACAAATTGCAATAAATACAACGGCAAATAAAAAAAATATTTCGTCCTTGCCGTAGCGGGCCGAGGGGATACGCGCTGTAATAATAACTGCTGGGCAAAATATTCCCATGGCATTTTCGCCCCCCCCCCCCACAATATTATATATGTACGAGTATCAAATAAACGCCGAAGAAGAAAAAAAAAGTCTGCTATTTTCCACGGCCTCTTTGATAAAGTTCTATCGACATAAGGGTCGAAGATTTTATTTCGAAACTTTAGTATATTGCGCGTTGTTATCGCGGGGAAAAAAATCGCTCGAATTGAAACAATAAGGAGTGTACTTTCTCAAGATGCTGTTCCTCTAAAATTTAATAACATTCAAAAACTTACAATATTTTCCCCGCGAAACAAATATTTGTCGGTAAAGTATTCGCGGGAGTCTGGTGGGTAGAGAGCGAAAAACGTAGCAACGAATGTCGGGGATTGATTCCAGCGCTTTTTTCTCTAGTTAAGCGACGATTCTTGCAAAGTATCGCAGTAATGGGCAACAAAAGAGCAATTTAAACTTTTGTTAGTCTCGCGACAAGATTGTGAAGAATCTGGTAAAAATGGTTGCCCTTGGAGATTTTCGTGTCTGGCTGAAAGATATTTCAACTCGTTCGCGGAAAGTATTTTCTAATTTGAGTGGGTGTCTTGATTGTTTTGATTATCTACGAAAGGGTCGGGGTCTAGCCGAGGTTTGGGAATGTTTCAACTTTTAGTATTGGCTTTAATTCTTAAAACCCACCCTTATGTCCAGAAAATGGATCTAATCGCTCCATTCCGAAAACACTCACATTTGCTTTCGTCTTACTTCATGTTCAAGAAAGTCGTTTCGTCCTGACCATAGGGCACGAAATGTCCTCAACAGTACTCCAGTGGTTTGGCCTCATCGTGGTGTGTAGATCGTACACGATCTAATGAAGGGCCTAGGCACTCTAGGGATTTTTATGTTAGAGAACAGAGCATTCTCGGTGAAAAAAAAACCCTAAATACGTCCTTGGTTTGCGCTCTTAGTGACAAATACTCTGTGGTAGTAAGCCTTGAGATCAGGAATGGGCGGTATTGACTTATTTCTGCGTACCTGCCGTACGATCAAGTGGGAGACCCAGGCCACCTATTTTGAGGCAGGCGTTAAACGCGGCTGAGTCACACAGTACTCGTGTGATTCTTGGCTGTGACTTCAATGCACACCACGCTATGTGGGGAAGCTCCGACACGACTAAAAGAAGGGACACGCTTCTCGAGCTTTTGTTAGGCGGGAAACTCCTCATTTGAAATATAGGCTGTGGTATAACAACGAACCCTACTGCAGGTTCATGTGTGTTGTAGCTAATAAAGAAGCTCTTGTACCTAACCTAACCTAATATAGGTCGTGCATCTACCTTCGTCACTAAGGGCAAACAACTTAAAGGCCTAACCCTTGCTTCAGAGGAAATACATTTTTCATTACTGAGAGATTAGATGGTGTCGCCAGAGCACTCTTTCTTAAATCACCGATACCTGTCACTTGAACTGGGCGAGTGTTCTAGTGAAAATTGGAAATCGGAGAAGAAGACTGGTGTAATTTTAAGGATTGCCTCAAAGAGGTAGACGATATTGCTCACATCCTGGAGAGAGTGGCCAATAAATGAATAGATAAAGAAGGTTAGCCGTGGGTTGTATAGAAACCACAAGCACTTAGACCATGAAGTATGCTGTGCTATTGCCCTATCCATTGAGAAGCTAGGCAAGATCATATGATTTAGCCGGCTCTTCGCGATAAATTCACTGATCTGCAAGGTTTTAAAGAGGTATCATCTACCAAAGAAAATATTACGCCAAAACATTCGGTACGTGTTTGAGCAAGACCTTCACACTCGCGCACGATTTACAGTATCATCGGCTGCGGCAGCGTCTGATATGATACGCATATTTTTAAGGTGACCTTATTAAAATTCCACAAATTAGCCTGACCCTGTTCTTGCTTCTTAACCCAAATCAAGCATACAGTTGACCGTACACTGAGCGATAAACGGGCTGGTTTTCGCGAGGGATTTTCATGTAGCAACCACATCAACACCCTCCGAATTATTATTGAACAATCCGAAGAGTGGAGATCCCCATTACACATCATGTTCATCGATTTCGAGAAGGCGTTTGACAGCGTTGACCGGGAATACATCTGGAAGGCTTTTGGTAGGAAAGGCATAGCAGATAAAATCATATCCAATATCAACGAGTCCTATAGCGGAGCCCAATTTCACGTCTTACACAAGGGTAAGCTTTGAGATCCCTTCGAGGTATCCGCTATGTACAAGGCTGCATTTTGTCAATTATATTGTTTTTGATTGCCATTAACGACGTACTCTGCAGTACGCTTTATGAACAACAGAGCAAAAGTATCAGATGTAACTTGTTTGAATACCTTCAACAGCTGAATTACGCTGACGATATTTGTCTTCTTTCAAATGGATCGGATCATCTAGTTCAAATGACGGATGCCCTGCACCGTGAAAGTGGCAATGCGGGGCTTAAAATCAATGCTGCCAAAACTAAGTACTTGAGCTTGGATCCAGGAAGACAGAGCGAAATTTGTGTTTCGGAGCAGACGGTAGAAAAAGTGAACAATTTTTAGTACCTCGGAAGCGTAGTTACAGCAGATGGAGGAGCGGATGCTTATATACTGCCTCACTTCACTAAAGCTCGAGCAGCTTTTTTCAGTTTGACTCCTTTCTGGCAAAACAACAACGTCCCCAGAAGTACCAAAGTCTGATTTTGCTACTCTGGAGTAGCAAGTGTACTAAATAAGGGAGTGAGTCGCTCCCGAAATACTGGTATTTACTTGAAATAAAATTTATTGTAGATAGGAGAGCTACTGTATTCATTTACGATAGTAAATTTCTTTCAAAGCTGATTGGCGGGGAGCTTCCATTAAACAAAATAAGTTGAACAATCTGAAGAAAAACGGGTTAGAAAATGGTCTATTAATCACTTCTGGCCTGAAGTGCATTTTTAGTCTTTTGTAAGGCGGAAGCTTTATAACGAGATCCGGGCGAGAAGCCAATAATACTTGGCATAAGAGCCTACAGCATGATCCGCACGCAACTACATAACCATCATTTTATTAGAACGACATCGTTGTCATTATCACTGTCATTTTGTCTATGGCTATGAAGCTCTCCGCCAATCAGCTTTGAAAGAAATTTACTAATTCAATCAGCGTTCAATATGCCAACCCTAGAGTGGGGCGCGAAGCTACGAGTACTTTGGGGGTATTGTATTCATATCAATCCTTTTTGCGGTTGAGAGGTTTTTCTTGGCGGGGAATTTTTTACAACAGAGTTGTTTTTGGGAGATATCATATCTTTTTGCATAGTAGTAGTAGTAATACAGATGGCGCAACGGTAAGCACGTTCGCCTTCTATACATTGGGCTAGGGTTTGATTCCTACTGAATGCGGTAGTCTTCGATAAAAAGGGGATTTACGTGCCGGACTATGAGTCCACTCAGGTTACCCATTTGGGGTAAATAGTTTTCTTGCAAAGAATATCATTTTTCTAGTTCAAAGGACTCAAAGTGCCTTTAACAGTAGTTTAGTGCATTCGCCTCATCACCCCCAATCGTATAATATAGGTACTCATCTTGCCTAGAAATCGCTTCCTTGCCAAAGAACATCCTTTTTCCTGCCCAAAGGACTCAAAATACCTTTAACAGTCTACTGCATTCGCCTCATCACCTCCAGTCATGTGATACTCATCTTGCCTAGACATCGCTTCCCAACTTCCACATATTGGAAAAAATCATCTTACATCATAATTCATATCTCATATGCCATAAATGAAACTACCTAAATCATATACCACACAGCATGTTTTTTTCTTTCCGGACATCCTAAGATGCAGCCATAAACATTCAGTTTCAATTTTTTCATGACACACTTTTCATTCATGCACTTGCCACAAGCCACGCCCACAGCCATCACCTCGTATGGTTCTCCTCAACCGACGAGCGCACGGACTTTTGCATCCGTCGTCGCCACTTCCCACATAATCAAGTGTTTGCGTCTCTCCCCGTTGGCATGCGATCTCTGCGATTGATTTCCTGTGTCGCATTCAAATTATCAAAAAGACTTAGCCCAGAAACTCTATTATAAAATTTAACATTTTTGGATGTATCTTTTTACCTACTGCACGGATCAGAGCAAATGATAGCCTATGCACACCCTTGGGATACAGCCAATCCATGAGAAAAGAAAGCAGACCTCGATACGCTCCCTACGAGGCTGTAGACCGGTCAAAGAACAACGAGAACAAGAAAAATTTGAAAAATAGCCATTTTCAAATTATCATATCTCGGGTGTTTTTCCTTGTATCGGTATCAAATTTGCGGCACTTTGTAAGATGACCGGAGACAATGACCATACCAAATTTGAGCTCGACCAAGTATCCGGGGCCGGAGCTACAGAGGTCCAAAGACCCGTACTTGTTGTGTCTCGTAAACATAGTCTTGGTCACTTTTCAATTTTTTTGTTTTCGATTTTTCCGTTTTTCTTTGGCGGGGCGGGACGCTCCCGCATCCCTAGATTATAGGTCATAAGAAAATTCATAAAAAATATTACAACCACTTTTTTCGTATCTGAAATAGTTTTCGAGATAACATCATTTAAAGAGTGGTATATCTATATGCATGTTAACGCCAAAGCCAATACCGACCCCTCTGGCAACACCATCAACATCACGAGCATCGTCAATCATGACAGCGCCATCCCACTAACTCGGTCTGTAGGGATAAAACCACCGAAGGTAAAAGTCGCCATTGTAAAATACCAATGCCGTGTAAATTTGGTTTGGTTGTTCGATACAAAGTCGTTTCAATAAATTTACAAAAAATCAGCCTGGAGTTTTTTACATTATATATTTGTCAGAAATTCCAGTCAAAGATTTTTACAGTCAACGGGCCATAAAATGTATCCCACTCTCTGAAATCTGTGCCAAATATCATCATCATCGTGGCGCGACAGCCCGACGTTGGGCCTTGGCCGCCTGAGCCAAATATACCACACTTTAAATGAAGTTAACTCGAAAACTATTTCAGATACGAAAAAAAGTTTGTTATCAGCTTTTTGATGTATTTCGTTGTGATAATTAATTTTGTCTTATGACACGTTTTAGATACGGTTAACCGTTTTCGAAATATTGTCAGATATGTACGTGAAATATGTGGAAAATGGATTTTATTGTGGTCTTTCATTTGGTTTCAGAAACTTTTTCACTATGATTAACCGTTTCCGAAATATTTTCAAAAAACCAAAAAAAGTTTCTCTTGTTTCGTGTTTTCTAGTGATTATCTTGAAAACTACTTGAGACATGAAAAGATTGATAACTCATTTTTAAGAGTTTTCTGGTGCTCTTTCATTTTGTCTTGCAATATTTTACGCTACGGTTAACCGTTTTCAAAATATTGTATTAAAAAAAAACTGAAAATGTTCTTTTTTTTTGGAGTTTTTCCGAGTACTTATACCGAAACCGTATGGGCGGCCAGTTCCCCAGCTATTAGTACCGCCGAACAAAATTAATTACACTTGTTTTTCAAAAACTACGGTAGTGTCTGCCAGCTTAAGACTTAAGCTGGCAATTGAAAAACAAGACCAAAACTTAGCCGAAAACTGCTTGTTGTATTATATTTAGTGCTTATTTCGTACAGTCGAAAAAAATTAGTTCCCTTTTGAAAAGTTGTGTTTAATTTGGATAATGTCACGTGAATATCTTTGATTCGCAAAAAACACGATTTCCAAGTATTATAATTTTTTTTCGAGTGGAAAAGCTGTACTAAATTAGCACTAAATACAACAAGTTGATTTGATGATGACCGAAAACAAAGAAAAATTTTCGGTTGTCTGCCAACTTAAGACTTAAGCTTTCAGACACTACCGTAACTTTTGAAAAAAAAAAGTGTGACTAATTTTTTTTGGCTGTACAAAATTACCACTAAATACAAATAAGTAGTTTTTGACTAAATTTTTGTTTTGTTTTTCAGTTGTCTGCTAGCTTAAATCTTAAGCTGGCAGGTGGCAGATACTACCGTAACTTTTAAGAAAAGTGAAACCATATTTTTCGCCTGTACTAAATTAGCACTAAATACAAGAAGAAATGTTTGACGAAAAAAAAATTTTTTTTTGTCGATTCTCTTAAGTCTTAAACTACCGTAACTTTTAAAAGTAAGGTGTAATAAATTTTTTCCGACTGAACGAAATAAGCTCTAAATAGGACCGAATTTAGTACATTTCTTTCAATTATGTCTGCTGCAATTGCTCTGATAGCTTAAGAGAGGTGGAGAAGCTAAATGTTCAACATACTCTCGAGTTAAAATGCATCTCACCGGTGAGCTTCTAATGAATAAGGAGTTTAGTCATCTCAATTTCAATAACCTATTTATTTTTCAGGGTTTTGTAGTAAAAACAAAACACTTATGAAACGCTTATATTAAACAATTAAATGGATCAATCATCGTCATTCATTCGATTATAATCAACCACAAAATAAAACTTTTATAAATAAAAAAAAAATTCTCGCCCAATAAACAACAACCAATTGTCCTTTATCATCTGTTTTTACGAAATTAATATTGCTTTTTTTATTAAGTCAGTCAGCATGCTATTCACAATTGATTTTTCAATAACTCCTGTTATGACCTCTTGTCGCCCCTTTCGAGACCAATTCATTTCGCTTGCAATCCTGCTCACCGGCAAAATATGAATTTCAGGATATTCCACATTACTTTGATATTTTTTCATGAAAATAAACTACAAAGGTCAACTATGCCGAGCACAAAGGTTCGGGATGAAAAAAATGCATAAAAAAATGCGCCGTCGGAGCCCTTTGCCTTTTTTTCATCATAGTTCTACACTAAATAATTCTGTCCTCTTCCGCCATTGTGCTGCATTTTGTTCAGCATTGCATTGAAATATTCATGCATCCCGAAACGCCATTATATGATATTAAAGTGTCCCTCTGCTTGCCAGGCAGCCAGGCTATATATTTTTCCTTTGAGCGTGTACAACTTTCACCATCTATTGTTGCCGACGCGAATATGGGAAAATTGTCATCATGACAAAAACAAGATAAAGAAATTGAAAGTCAACAGACGATGAAATTTGTATAATAATGAATCCTTTCTACAATTGGGCTAATTTTTCTTTATATTTTACTGATTCGTGCGATTGGTTTTTTTTTAATTTCTCACAAATTATTGTACAAGGGGATCGTATTATTAAATGAAAATTATATACGAGTATAATATAGTATATTAGGTGTACAGCTTTGCCTCCGCCGTTTTCTAACAGACGGTTGCATCGGTGAGGGCTGGTCAAAATACGTAGTTCAAAAGTGCCACAAAGTGAGTTTGGACGTCTGTGAACGTCTCGACATCCCCGCATTAGTAAAAGTAGTTCGCATTTTCAATAAGATTCGCGATTCAAAATGTCTGTTTTCGAGCCAAGTTCTCGTCATTTGCGGAAAGCTTTGATCTTCTGCTTCTGAAAAAAACTCCAGCTGAGGCTCATCGAATGTTCTCATATACTTACGATGAGGTTGCGCTGAGTGACAGAACATGTCGTGAGTGGTTTCAACGTTTTAAAAGCGGCGATTTCAATGTCGAGGACAAGCATGGTGGTGGGAGAGACAAAATTTTCAAAGA
The DNA here is from genome assembly GCA_964017055.1 of Chloromyia formosa. NCBI lineage: Eukaryota > Metazoa > Arthropoda > Insecta > Diptera > Stratiomyidae > Chloromyia > Chloromyia formosa. The sequence goes on from OZ024817.1 coordinate 81,324,270, forward strand.
CGACGAATTGGAAGCACTGCTCGATGAAGATTCGTGCCAAATGCAAGAAGAATTAGCTGAATCACTGGGAGTGACTCAGCAAGCCACCTCGAAACGCCTCAAGGCCATGGACGTGATTTAGAAACAAGGAAATTGGGTTCCGTACGAATTAAAACCGAGAGATATTGAACGGCGATTATTTGCATGCGAACAACTGCTTCAAAGGCAGAATCGGAAGGGATTTCTACATCTCATCGTAACCGGCGACGAAAAATGGGCCCGTTACGATAATTCCAAGCGTAGAAAGTCATGGTGTATGCCTGAACATGCCTCAACGTCGACGGCAAAACCGAATATTCACGGCGCCAAGGTTTGCATTTGGTGGGACCAGCTCGGTGTGATATACTACGAGCTACTGAAACCGAATGAAACTATCACAGGAGATTGGTACTGAACGCAATTGATGCGTTTAAGTCGAGCATTAAAGGAAAAACGACCACAGTACCAAGAGAGACACGACAAAGTCATCCTCAAGCATGACAATGCACGGCCACACGTCGCAAAAGTGGTCAAGACATACTTGGAAACCCTGAAATGGGAAATCTTGCCCCACCCGCCGTACTCCCCAGACATCGCTCCTTCCGACTACCATCTGTTTCGTTCCATGGCGCACGGCCTGGCTGATCAGAATTTTCGTTCGTACGAGGAAGTCGAAAAATGGATCCAATCATGGATCGCGTCGAAAGACGCCTCCTTTTCCCGAGATGGAATCCGAAAATTGCCGCAGAGATGGGCGAAAATTGTCGCTGGCGATGCCGATGAGCAGTACTTTGAATAATACATCTGTAACTTTTGACAATTAAGCTTTTAATTCCAGGAAAAACGGCGGAAGCAACATTGTACACCCAATATGTAAAATATATATCGAGGATTCGCTCCGCTCACAGCATTGACACTGATTTCATTTTGGACATTCTTCCACGGTCATTCACCCCCGACGGGGGGGGGGGGGGCTTTAGGAGCGCCACCTTTCATCCTATTTTTTGCAGCCTCATGCACCTTCGGGTTTATTTCGTATCATATATGCCATTTTGCGGATTTACATGTCCTCCGTTCCCACTCGATCCAAAGTGGTTCGGAACAGACGTACCAATGCATTCTCCGCTTTTGAGTGTCTTTGTAGTCACAGTTCATTATTTCCTCCAGGAATCTGGTGCAAACGCTGTTCAACTTACTGTGTTCTTCGTTGCCCCTGAAATAAATTTGCAAGAAATTGTAGTCTTGGTCGATGAGTGGCAAAAATGAGCCCACTTGATGGTATATCGGACCCTGTACTTTAAACGTTGGCATGAATCTTTTTCTTCTTTTGATCCGAACGCCGTCATTGGATGCAAGCTTTTTACTTCCTGAAATTTGGAGAAAATATTTTCATAAGGGATCTCGTCCAAAATATTTTGAAAGCGCTTGGAGGCAGTTGAACTTTCCCGTTTGGACAGCACATTCTGGGCGTTTATAAACTTTAAGTGTGAAAACACACCGCATCAGACAAAACGTTTTTGTCTTTTAAGACAAAAAAAACGTGTTTCATTGCAGCACACACCAAGCGAAACACAGTGAGACAAAACAAAACGTTTTTTTTGTCTTGTTTCGTTTGGTGTGTGTTGAGATGAGACAAAATTGAATTTGCAACTTGGTTTAGTAGTACTTATGCTTAATAAAATGAAATACTATACAATAAACTTAACTTCACAATTCATTTCGGTTGCTATTTCTACCCATAGCTTTGCAATTTTATTTGCATGCTCCTTTTCTCTATAATTATAAACTGGGCTCCTTGCCTCAATTAAAAACAACAACTTTTCGGCATCGACGTCCATAATTTGCGACATTTTACATAAAATGACCAGCTATTAAGCAGAAACGAATTTTTGTTTCTGAAAGACAACTGGCCGCCTAGTGGCAACGAAACATGTCTTTCTGTCTTTTTTTGTCTTTCTGTTTCGTTTCATGCAGTGTGTGTTGCGCCTATTGCAATGTATGCAATTATCGACAACGACGTTTGTCTGAAGGATGTTTGTTTCATTCGGTGTGTGTTGATAATATCCAAAGACATGCATTATCGACAACCAGTCATCAAACGCATCGAGACAAAGACGTTTGTTTTGTTTCGTTTCTTTAGGTGTGTGTTGCCTGATAAGAAGCAGTAGTCGGTTGTTTCTTGAGACAGAAACAAACGTTTTGTCTTATGCGGTGTGTTTTCAGCCTAAAGCGTGGCAGTGTATAGACACGTTTTCCATCTTCTAAATTGGAACGCTTGGATGAACGCTGTAATCTAATTTTTTGTCATATTGGAATGCAGAAATCACCAAATCTTTCCGTTGATTTGATCTCGCAATTGATTCAGCCTTTCTAGCAGCAGCCATTCTTTTTATTGCCCCCTTTGTTGCGAGCTTCGCGTACCTGCGGTGTTTAAACAATTCTATAGCGAACACTTCCAACACGCCGCTGAGGTTTTTCTGCGGATTTTGCGCGCCTGGCTGCCCTCATACTTCTCGAACGAGTGCAACTTCGTCCCAGTGACCGCACCACCATTTTTAACTTTTGTGTATTTTTGGGATTGTCGCCATGCATCGAAACTATTAAATCGACATTTGGGAGTGGTGGAAGGGCTTTGGGAATGCTATCATTCATCTCAGCGATCCCAAAAATTAATGGTTTTGATACTAACCTCGGTCAGATAAAGATTAGAGGTAGTTTCCACGGATTGCCCCTAAATTTCGTAAGCCGAGATGACGCCGGTGTCTTTAGTATGGTTAGCCCGGTCACACACTGTCGAATACGAACTCGAACATGGTACAAGTATAATTTCGTCTGCCAGAGCACGTCACGTGTGGTCATTGGAGACTAGTTTTTCAACTAAGGTTGTTAACAGACCTTCATGGCTATTCTAACCCTCGTCCTCCAGTCTCCATTACTACAAATTGTGGAAAATTTTTGTACTATCTAAATCCGGGGTTCTCACCTAAGTCTTCTTGAAGTTCGCTCCTCCATGCGTTTTCCGTGGTCCGATTTATAGCTTCCTTGGTTGATTCTAAGTTAGGTTAAAGAGGCTGACTGCTGTAAAGAATACAGGACACATGGGCCACCACTGGGTCCGTTGTGATATCTCGCCTTCTTAAAACCTCGTGTAACCATCTGTAGCTGTCACTGAAGCGATGTAGAAGATTGGCAGCTCTGAAAAGTGATTTGGATTGAAGGTCGGCCAAGCCTGTCTTGTAATTTTGCTGGTATGTACTTCCATTTAGCCATCCAATGTTAGCACGACTTAGAACGCTAGTCTTGACTAGCTTTTTGCATGCCTTCATATCTATATTGACAGTTCAAAAACATTTCACGTGCACACTAGTCGTACCCGATGTGATGTGATGTTGAAGAAGTACACGACATTACAACCTAAACAAGCTAAAACGTGGTCAATTGCAGTGATCTCCTACTGCAAGACGCTACAGAAAGTTGGATGACGGAGTGACAAGCAAACATCTAATTCCTCTGAATAGACCCCAGCGCGTTCTGTTTTTGAGAAATTAGTAAAAAAGCTTCTGGTTTCCGACCCTGCAGTACTACCTATGCCCCATCCTGCCCTGAAGGTATTAGGCTAGTATTGCCATTGTTGAGAGATTACACCACAAAAGTATAATCCGTTTCTTCTGGAATAGCCAGTTCAGTACAGCGGAGTGACCATTAGTAGATTCTGTCCACTTTCCTATTTCCCGAAGACGGATGGCCGTGATTGCAGCAACCTGCTGAGCCAGTCTGGTAGATAAATTAGACAAGAAGAAGATGAAGAAGCAATAACACATTAATCTCGGAGATGATACGATACAAGACCGAGCAGTCTGCAGAAGGAAGTTGAGATTATACCGCCAGAAGAGGCGAATTGCCACCACAGACAGAGCAAAATTAAAAGGCAAGGAGGAAGGAAAACAATTATAAGAAATCTTTTTTTTTCCACGCATATGCGCAACACTAATTTTTTTTTGTGTTTGATGTTCTTCATTATTGAAGTGGAGTGGGTCATTGCCAAACTAAGCCATGTTAACTTAGCTCGGCTATCCACTGCCACCAAAAACTTTTCAACACTAGGTCAATCATACCACTGTCCTCTGGTTATGGTTTAGTTTGGCACTTTAGTCATTCTTACCATCAAACACAAAAAAAAATTTGTTGCGCATATACGTAAAAAAATATAAAAATTTTGCCTTGGAAATGATTCGCACCCGTGTCGTATAATGCGCACTATATATAGTGTGGTCGTTGTAATCAGTGGTACATTCCGATTTAAGTCGAAATACCACCCACTGACCTGGTTGAGCTACCTCCCCGATGGATTAATGTAGCTCCGGATAAGTAAAATCCATCGGTGGACGAAATCAGAGGAAAGTGGTATGATTGGCCTAGTGCTGAACAATTTTTGGTGGTAGTGGATAGCCGAGCTAAGTTTACATGGTTTGGTTTGACAATGACCCTCTCTACTTTAATCATGGAGAACAATTGTGTCTGTACTACAGACAACAAAGATCTAAGTATGAATAATCATCAGGTTCCAAAATTGGGATATTGATGACAACATTTTATGGTGAGTTATACTATACAACTAAATGTATTTTGTGTAAAACCAAAAAATAGCTGAATTTTACATACATATGAAAATAAAAGTTTCACTATCTTGAGTTGTCATAAAATTAATTTGACACTTCTCTGTGTCTTTTGAGATGCTTCAAGGCAGATAAGAATACGTGGTTATAAAATTCTATTAAATGTAATTAGTAACTTTGAATAATAAAATTCCGCCTTTGGTTAAGTTTGAATGACTAAACGCACTCAAAGGAAACAATATATATAAAAGCATTCAGCATTTCACGATGAGACAAAAAGAAAATCATCATCAATTTACCACCCCCGAATCCATTGACTTACATTACATTCTGGGCCACTTCAAACCCCAACCGGGACTATAAACTCAATACAATGTACTGAAATTTCACGAATTGTAATTAAGTTCCATTCATAAGCTTCGCTCATCTGTCACGAAATCCTTTTATTCGGTGAACTCATCCTCACTTCATCTCATTTATGTCCCATAAAATTTACAATGAATAGCATCCCTTGGAATGCATTGCAGCAACGTAGATACGATTTATTTTGAAAATCCAATAAAAGGATACTATGAAACCTCGGGGCCTTGCTAAGGTGTATAGCAAAAAAAAAACTGTAATGGCATTCATAAATAATTCGGAAATTTCGAAATTATATATTCACCCAGAAGATAGTATCGAAAGCATAAATATTCTGTTGCCGTCAGGACAATGTAAAATATAATACACATGCAGAGAAAAAGGGTAACGTGTGGTGCAACGTGTGTATGTGGTGTATAGAGGAGGTGGTGTACGCTGTGGATATTTGGATAAAATGCAGGAATGGAAGGAAAGCTTGTTTTTATACCCTTCACGGATGTGATAGGGTATATTAACTTTGTGATGAAGTTTGCAACGCATAGAATAGATAGATCGCTCAAGAGGGTCATTTTATACTCTCCTGGAGAAATAAAATCGATCAGTTGGAAACTAGCTTTCTTATAAAAAGCCCCGTACTACCCTACTATTCACGTTTTTTGTCTATAACTCTTGAGCTGATTAAGGTGGACACCTGATTTTTGGCATATAGCCTACAGATGAGAAGCTAGTAGGTTGGGTATAATCAGACTAAAGGAACGCCTACCTCCCCAAATAATTTCAAAAAATTAAATATTCCTTGAAATACGATAACTTTCGATAGAATGACACTGGCAAGTTGAAAATTTGATGGAATGTTGCTAGTAAAGTCTAGTTAGTTGGTATTGAAAATAGGTAAGATCCAACAAAAGCAGTTCCTACCTCCCCTACAAATGATACTTCGAATAGGCGATAACTGAAAGTTGAAGTTTCGGCCAAATATTTGAAAAGAGTCCAGTTGACAGGTTTCGTAAGTGGTCATGATCGAGCCAAAAGGACGCCTACCTCCCCTAAAAATGAAATCTCAAATATATGGCAATTTCCCATAGAGTGGAGCTAGCGACTTGAAATTTTGGTAAATTTTGTTTGGTGTCGGTTAGTTAGATGATTTTGGGAATGGGCCATATCTTGACTCCCCCATAAAGTTGCGGCAAAAAGGACTCACTCGTATCAAATGGCGCCCACCTTTCCTACGAATTTATTTTTTGATTGTAGCTTCATCGGCTAACTTCTGCCCAAACCGATCATATAGGAAATACAATTTCAATGCATATGGCTGTTGCATATTTGAAGTTTTGGTCTCACCACTAGGTCCGCACAACTCTACGGTATATACGCTTTGGTCTGGTTCATTTTTTTTCATCATTTCTGTTTAAATCTTATTTTAATAATAATTTTAGACTGGTGGTTGGCTATTCACATTATATCCACACGAAGAATTTCAACAATACATCCCATGCCGCAATCGTCCCAAATCTACCCTACAAGAAAAATACTTCCCATAAATGTACTCGTATGAATACAAGCTCCTAAATAAAATGCGACAGGGTCGAAATGGGAAACACGTAATGCAATTAAATCCATAATGAAGTCAATTCAAGTTCAGCCGAGTGTCTCCCCCTCAATTGTTTTAATCCCGAGCGGGTGGGAAAAGTAGCCCCGATGAAAACAAATAGATGCAGTCAACCTCCCCCGGGGGACCACTATGCATCCGAAATATACAAACTCACATCTTATTCTGTTTCAATATTTCATGTCTAGAATAGAAATTGAAGGAAATATTGTCAAGATGAATCCTTGAAAGTGAAAGAAATAAGGAATTTCATAAGACAGACAAAGGGAAGTTCCCCCCCCCCCTCCCTTTATGTGATCCTTGAAATGATGATTGGTATTGTGAAAAGGGAGCATTGAAGTCATTTAAGTTGTGAAGTTATGGGGATGTATCATACATTTGGGGAGATGCAGAGAGATACCGGAATTATCTTGCGACCGACTGAGGTGAAGATCCCCCCCCCCCCCCCCTGTCGGAGGTTCTGAACTGTTTTTTTACTCGTATATATACATTCAATGTTCTTGAAATGTGTAAGTGCGAAATATATATATAAATGTTTTATAGGAGGCTAAAAAATTGTTTCCCATTTTGAATGATGAGTATCATAATTGAAACTTCAGTAAATAAATCTGTTAATAATATTGAAAAGGAAACATTTGAAATGTTTTTTTTTTGTTATCTTAACGTTTTAAACGAGCACTTCATCCACAACAAGACTTGGCACTTGTTCCACTTGACACAATGATTTAGTTAGTTTATCAAATTTGTAAAAAACGCATTTTTGGTTATTAAGTATAAGCTTTATTTTGAAAGATTTTAATAACAAATCCAAAGTTTGGGGGGTCAAAAAACCTCCTCAATTGTCTTTCTTGTGGGCGCCCCCTGAAACGGCAGTGGTCGTTGACCATTGCTAACCAAGTCAAGTCGCCAGTAATGTCTGTGAGATCATTTAGTTGAAGTAAACATTCTCCCTGTGGTGTGGGGCGTAAGAATAAAACCACGACCTTTCCATTTAAAGGCCTGTCATAGAAACCGACGAACTAAGGAAAGGATGTGTATGCCAGCAAGTTGCGCTATCTGAAAACATATATTTGCTAACAAAACGTCAACAATGCCTCTAGGCTAAGAATGACTCAACGGTTACGACTTTTGGCTGTTGTACAAAGATTGGTTTCTGGAATGTGCGCACTCTTCTAGATAATGGATCAGAAGGTTACCAGAACGCAGGATTTCGTCAATTAGGGAGTGAATTTCTGCGATATACTCGTAAATAAAAAAATCGTGGGAGTTAGTGGGAAAAGATGGTGGAACAGCGGATAATTTGTCTCTCTAACGGCTAGCACTGTAATATTGCACTCCGGTAGAGCTACCGGTAGTGGCCGTGAATCTGGCCTTCACCTAACCAGAGTCGGAAGAAACTGTCCTTTATCCTGGGATTCGGTATCCGACAGAATCTTGACCGCCAGGCTCCGGACCAAATTGAGAAACACACAATGTCTTGACCAAATACTACTAATACGAATAAATAACTAACCTCCGTCATCCAGAGCAGAACAATTAAAGGTAATATTATAATGGTTATGGGAGATTTGAATTCAAAAGTGGGTGCTGATAGCTACATATGTGCTTAGATATGTGATGGGGAGATATTCAATTGATCTTCTGATGATCAGCGCAGAATACAAAATCAGATAGGCCACTTTGCCATTGTAAAAGATTCAAGAGTTGCCCTCTGGACGTGCGAAGCAAGAAAGACCCAGGCGCCGCAAATTTAGCACCGCTCGACTGAAAAATCCAGCTATCATACAACAATATAACGACCATGCACAAAAAGCTACTGAGATAACTAGTCACCCAAATAGTGACATAAATAAAAACTGGTATGCCATTAAAAATGAGAAAATTCACTGCGCAGATAGCTTCCTGGCACAAACCCAAATTATCGAAATAAGCCTTGCGTATCCGACGCTGCACGGCAGCGGATTTCGGAAAGAAAGCAACTAAAGGTTCGTTTGCCTGTAGCACTAAACGACAATCGAAGCAGCATCGACCTTCTTTACCGTCAGAACGCCTGCTAAGTTCAGCGTAGTGTGCGATGTGATAAAAGAGTTTATGCGAATTCTCTTCTAGGGTCAGCAGAAGAAACCGCAAGAAGCAACAACTTAAACGCCGTATTCCGTGTCGTCGAGGATTTCACAAGTGGTCGTCACTCCTGCCAACATCCGATGAAGAGTTGTGATGGAAAACTACTTATCTTGGAGGAAGATCAAATCTGAGATGGACGACCCCAATATTTTTTTTCGCCTTTTTTGACCCCAGATTCTGAATCAGCGACCCTTCAATGCCCTTTAGTTCGAGCCAGCCAGATCGGACCACTATTCGCCATTAAAACCCCTGGGGTAGGCGACACCAATTTTGTTTTTCTGTTTTTTGACCCTATATTCGGAGTCAGTCGAATCAATTCACTCAGTTCTAAAAGCTCATTTGGCAGAGAATTTGAGTAATTGGGGTATGCGCTTCGTGAGTGAAACATTTGAATTTGAGTCTATACAGAATTACACAAATAATCAATGTTTGTTTTATTACCACAGGCACAGAGTGAGTGAAATATAGAAGTGAGCTGTTTATGTCAAAAACTCAAAACTCACATTGCGAATAACTCATTTCGTGCCACAGTATACAGAGGAAATTGCCTGGTTGTTGGTTAGGTATCGCTATTTTCATCTAAAGTTCAACTTGAGATGATGATACAATACGATTACTTTTGTTTTGGAATGTTGGGTTTGTTTTATATATTTGTGGAAACTTGGATGTGCAGTGCGACGTAAGCAAATAATTTTTGATTTGCTTGCAGTCACTATCAGCATGGGTTGTTGTGTGTATATTTAGAAGAATACACAATGCGTGCATTACATATTGCATGGTTTGGTTATAATGGTGGTTTTAGGTTCAGATAGATATTAGGATGGGATATGACTGAATGTAATACAAATATGTAATCAGAAATTTTGAATGAGCGTAGATTTTCTATGCGTTGCGGGGTTTAATTTGAGTATTCATTTTACAGTGTGTCATTCTTAAACTGAACGACTCGGAGGCTATGTCGTTGTGCCAGAAATTTCGCTCATTCTGTTAAGAACCAAAAAGAAGCACTCTTTACTGTGTTACACATCACTAACGTGAAGTATCTTGAATCATTCGGAGAAAATTTCAAAGCATTGCTTGAGTAAAAGTGAACCTCAAGGGAATGGTATAGGAAACTTCACACAAATTACCATTGTGACCGTGTTTCGAGTTCGAGCGTATGTGGTGCGGCTTAATAAAATTAGATCCGCGGATGCGAAAATTGCCGCAGATAGGAGCAGAAATCAGCGGCATCCCAGTTAGCTATCGCGACGGCTTAGTGATGCCATTGTTCCCAAAGTATTTTCTCCTATCCGATTTGGACTCTCATGTGCACCAGCTCTTAGACAGTACGCACAATCAGATTCAGTTTTCTGGTACAAAATATTAAAACTCCACCAAAACCCTCCATTACTTGCCTTTTTTGAGGCCGTAATTTTTCGACTACAAATTGTTTATCAATCGTCCACGGTCCACACATAATTTTGATGTACTATATATCTGAACGAGTACATACCAGCAAAAATGCAGGATGATTATCTAAGTATCCGTAAATTGGGTAGAATACGAAGTATTAAGGATATTCATCACTTTAATTGCCGATAGTCGACACACATGCTGAATGTATTGTACATCTCATCACAACCCCAAGTCATATAACTCAATTAGCACTTGTAAAGTACTCAACCAATTGCCCGGGTTCTAACTGAAGATACTCTGCCTATAGAAGCAAACAGCCACTATGGAATTTAGTTATAACATCGCCTGAGCAAATTTGCACAATTTCAACGAATGCGGTCCATTCGTATTCAAATTCGATACATGACAAAATCTGCAATCCCTTTGTTTCGGCTAGCCTGTCTTCAAAATGTAAGGCTGCTTGTGTGTGTATTTTGGGGCTTTGCAGATTCAAATTCAAAATTCAAACATTCATGCAAACGTCTAAATAAGGAAACACCCGGCCATTTATGCATCATATGCAATTCTGAATGCACACCAGAGACAATGCCGATAAAACACTCTGGTTTCCAATTATATTAGCACGAATTGCAATTGCTAAACATGAGCTTAGTGCTTTTGGATTCCCCCCCAGTGTAAATATTGAATAATACATGCATGAATGAGACAGCTCGCTTCCATATGCCCGTGAGTGGTGGTGGTTTGCTTTGAAATTGGAAATAATGCAATCGATATCTCTATGCATAGGTAAATATCTTGCAAGGATATAGAGTTCTTGGTAAAATGTATTTGAAGTGCATTTATGACATCATTAATTTTAAGCCTGATGATGAAAATGTATGACGAAGAAGGTCAAAATACTACTACTACTACAACTGACGAATGGACATACTTCAAACCTCTGGTACTCAAATGGCTGGCAAGAATAATTTATAATCGGTATTGGATGCGCCTTACGAAAGCCGAACCAATGCGCCGACTTACAAGGAGGTGGCCTTAAAACCATAACTACTACGTACTGGTATCATAACTTCTGTCATTTGTTCAAATGGGTTCAACTAAACTAAAACCTTGGGGTAAACAAAATCATTTATTGGCACTTTATCTCCATTCACAAAGGAACAAAAAAAAAACTACATGTTACTCGAAATGACCACTCTTGGCTTTTACACATTTCCTCAATCGTTCAGTCGCTGCACGCATGACTTTTTGGGGAATATAAGCAACTATTTTTATCAAATCGGCCTTAAGCGACTCGATATTTCCATGAGGTTTGCTGCAGGCCCTCTCCTTTGAGTACCTAGTTCCACATGCGATAGTCCAGAGTATTGAGGTCGGGACTTCCAGAAGGCGAATCCCAACCGGCTATAAAGTCAGGAAAATTGTCGGCTCACCACCTCTGGTTCATTTTTGCTTTGTGTGCTGGCGCTGAGTCTTGCTCAAACGACCAGTCTTGTCCATTCAACAGAGTGTAGTTCAATGATTTCACTACTTTTACCAAAGTATCGCTCTGATAGTTCGCTACTTTGGTTTTCACTCCTTGTTCACAAAAATTCAGCTGGGTGACACCGTCCGTACGCAACGCCCCACCAAACCATGACTGAAGCAGGATGGTGGCCTCTTTGGACCCTTCGAATTTTTTCGGCAGCTTCCCGAGAATTGAGAGCGCAAACTCTGTCATTTTGCCGGTTGAATTTTTCTTCTACCGTGAAAATGTTTTCATCAATGAAGAGGATTCGCCTGTGTCCCGCGTTCGCGTAACGCTGAAGTAACGACTTCGCTCTTGTGGCTCGTATCTTTTTCAAAGCTGATGTCAGCAGCTGTCCTGTGTTTCTTCTGTAAGGCCTAGGTATCAGCTCCTGTTTGAAAATGCGGGACATCGTCCTTTTTGAGATTTTCATCTCCCGGGCCATGATTTCCTGTTTTCGAAGAGGGTTTCGACGAATTCGCGCAACAACGGTTTTCACAGCTTCTGGCGTCATTGAGGTGCGCGGGCGGCCACTTCTAACTCTGTCGTGGATTGAGGGGGTCTCATCGAACCGTTTGATGCACTGGTAAAGAAACTTTTGAGGAATAATCAAAGGTTTTAGTAGATTGAAAATCTCGACAGGTGATTTGTTGCACTTGTGCAGGGCGATCACAGAGCTATGATTTTTATTCAAGCTCCACTTCATGCTAACCCCGCGACGAAACGATTCAAACTGGAAAATATTTTGCAATACAGGGTCCACTCTATGTTTTGTAAACAAAGCCGCTCGCGAGCGTCAGTCCTATAACACTTGCGTATTCACAGAATTTAGGGGCCGAACTTATGGCACGACTTCGTACAGGTGACTACGCTGGGCAAACTAAACTAGTTTCTTTTTGTCGAAAGTTATCCTAGTTAAAGGAGTATAACATTTTTGACATTTTTAGGGGAAGTAGGCGTTCTTTTGGTCTGATAATGCCCATCTTACTAAAACTGAAGCAGCTCCTCATCTGCGATTTACATGCCTAAACTCAGCTTTCTACGTCAATTGGTTCAAAAGTTATAGACAAAAATCGTTAAAAGTAGGGTAAGGCGGGGTTCTCTGCAAGAAAGGTATCGTCATTTTCTAAATAATCGATCTAATTTTTACAGAGTATAAAACGATCCTCTCGAGTCATTTATCAAAGTTACAGCTTTTCAAGTTTAATCAATCGGGAGTTATAGATACATGAATTATTTTATATATAGGTATGTAGGGGAGGTAAGCGCTCCCATAGCCGGAGGTAAATGCCCAGAAATACAAAGGTGTTTGGCCAGATCCATTAGTACCTTATACGACAGCGAAAACATTGGTTCAACAGAGACAACCAAAAATGTGACTTCAAGCAGGTGGCCGTGATCGTTCGGTCACTGCTCTACAATACTAATCTAGAGCTCGGAAATCAAATCTCGGCGCGATCAAAAACTGCCTGTGAGTACTAATAGAACTCTCACAGTGCTCCGAGCTTGTCAGTATAAAGACGGCGCGGATAGGTGGTGCATGCTAGCAACTGCACTTCCGAAAAGTAGATATGCTATTGAAACGTCGACAAGGCATAGAAATGCTAGAGATGTTGACGCGCCCATGCCCCTGGAGGGGTCAAGGCAATAAGAGAAATTAGAAATGGGTAGAGTGTCGAGTTACTAAGTGAGTGATTGCAGGCTCGACGCCGACCACAAATTAATTCGAGCAGTTGCTTTTCTCACTGGCCTCCAGTCGACTCAGTTGAGAAGTTTTTGGTCTCAACTGTTAGGTCGATTGATAACTCAACTGATGGCTCGACTGATGGCTCGGGTGATAGCTTATTTGATGGCGCAATTAGTGGCTTGACAGATAGCTCACCTGTAGAGTCGACTGCAGGCCTGACTGACGGTTCGGGCGTTGGCTCAACTGATGGCTCAACTTGAAGCTCAACTGAAAATAAAATTGAAATTGCTGACAATCATCGTTTAAAAACTTCGTGTGTTCTTAACTGGAATATGCATGTATCCAGTTTTACTTTAAAAATATTTATACTTCAATACCGAACGTCCAAATGAACACCCATTTCAGAAACAAAACTAAACCGTACTTGGTACCTTCTTAATGAATTCCAAAAGCATTAGTCGAGCAAAACAGCGTGATATCCGATTTGGATAAAAGGAATTTCCTGTTTGCTTCAGCAATGTTTATTCAAAAACGAATCGTGCTAAGTCCCTTACAGATGCAACTTTCGTTTTACGTTTATCGAATGTGAGTGGGAAAATACCCTTGAAACTGTACAATATTTTAGCACCATATTAGATCACTTTCTATTTTCAATCCTTCTAGTCCACATGGAGGGTGGATGCTCTTAGTTGGGATGCGAATGGATGCATGTTAGAAACGATGTTGACCCTGAATCGATGAGGGATGGCTCAATGTGTCGGGGATACTCGTTGTCAATTTCATTATTTTGTTAAGGTGGAGGACGAGGCTTATCACAGCCGGCCACGAGCGAAAGATTGGAACGGATCTGCAACGACGAATTCAAAAAGTTCACATAATAATAGAGGGCCGAATCGCGTAGAAACATGATGCTAAATCAATTCGCTTTCAACTTTGATCCGACGAGATCTAAGACAAGACCCAGAGTAAAGACAGGCTAATCGTTTTGTATGGAAATTAATTTGCGGCCTAGTGAAACAAACAGGAAATTTTAGGCCGATATTATGTACCAAACATAATATCGACTTCTACTTAAAATCCATAGAGTTAGACCTTTCAATTGGTCTATATTTCTATAAACTATTTGAGGCATTAGAAAAAATCAATGCTCTCGGTATGAACTTACACACATTCATAGCAAAATATTTTCGTTAAGCCAAAGAACTCACATGGTCTTGTTTATCCCCATAAATACTTAATCCTTTCTTCCCAGCCCTGATGTTACACCAAGTAGACACGATTCTAATGAACGCACTCATCCAGAATATTCTTCAATATAAGATTGGTGATCTGCATAACACATATAAGGACGCCAACTCTTCATAAGAGAACCCGTTTGCAGAGTATTATGCATAGTACACCCTCGGTCTGGGGGTAAGACCACCACTACGCAAATCGTATGGATAGCCAAGCCAAAGACATTTGCAAACAGATTTCTAATTTCCAAGTCCTGCTGACTGCCAGACATGGAAGGACGATGTTTTGCTACAACTTCTGACCTTTCCCCAGTACGGCTAATGGTCGATTCAAACTCTTGTGTTTGCTTGTGGCGTACCGAACACCGAAGTAGAAAAGCTAAAACCGTCCATTGATTTTGAATTTGTGTTGACTTCAGAGTTGTGTTTGTCTACTTACGATAAGCCAAAGGCGATTTAATAACATTTAAGTTGTCGAGAGTTGAGTGGAGATTTCGAGGCTTCAACTTTTCTTTTGCTTGAATGACTTTCACTTTTACATTGACATGATTTTATAAAAATCAGCGAAAAAGAAAAAAAAATTGGAGCCAGACGAAGGAAGCGTTGCAGTTTTCAATTCACAATCGGAGTGGCTATTTCATTAGTATGCGTCGTGCAACGTTTCGTTAAGCACACTTTATTATGCCATTTAATTTTATGGATCCTGGGAGTACACCAGCTAAAAGGAGGATAATATTGGCAGCGTGCCATGTTCGTGGTTTGAACTCTATGGCTCATATTGGAAAGTATTTCCAATAATTCATGTTCGAATTGGGTCAGTTGACCAGATAGTATCGATAAAAGGTTCATTTTATTAAATTACTTTTGTTACATATTAAATATTCCATTCCATGGTAATTTACCCATCCTTTCAATTACAACAGTTTATTCAAGATAGATGTCACTTTTTAGGGTTTTGTATAAAAACAAAACCCTTATGAAATCGGTCATGCGTCCGTCTGTCCGTCTGTCCATGAAATATCTCACGAACCGCCACATGCATGAAATTTGGTGGAAATATGTAGAAATACTATAATTCTCTGGAGAAAGCGATGGGTCGTAATAGGTCAACTTTAAGGGGGGGTCCCCGTAGAGGGGAAATGAAGGTCGAAATTTTTTTTTCGTTTGTTATAGGCAAGTGGGATATCGTGTTGCGAACCACGGCTCCGGGTCGAGCCGCCGTCACTGCAACAAAATTTTTTAACCAGAATACCATCTGACTCGGTGGCATATGACCCGGCTAGGTCAGCGAAATGGCGTGGGCTTTGAGTCAGGGCATCCTGGTCTTTGCAAAGCCACCTAAAACATAAACTAACAGGTAATGGGGAGGATTTGGGAAATGGAAGGGATAGTGTCCATCCTTCGGGACACGGAAGAACCCAGATTAAGAGAAAGAATTAATTAAACATTATAATTTCTATATTCAAGGAAAAAAATTCATGAAAAAGGCAATAATAAAAATTATTGAAAAAAATAAGTCACAAGTCTAAATGATATATGTTAAGGTATTAATCAGAAAAAAAAATTAATGCAAACAAATTAAAAATTTAAATATAAGTAAACTTACTGTGATTTTCCTACGATGACCGATCGATCGCTCGTCGAGGATGTTCAACTGGTTAAGCAATTCAGAAGGAAATAAAATAAAATTGGGAACTTTTCATATAAAATTAAAAAAAAATAACAGATGAGGATGGTCCGCTCATTTGTCCGTCCAAGTGTTGTCAAATCCCTCCAGGGATAATAAGGTACCAATAATTCCACCGAATACAGGCCAAATTTTCAATACTCTGTAGTAGATACAATAATGTCCAATGTAGGATTCTAACTGGAATTCTCGTTTCAGATATTTTCACCAAAAAACCGGAGATTTTTACAGCACGGTGGTTTATAGTTGCATTCCACAATATTTCACAATATACCTATATGTATATGAATAGCAATCACTCAAAAGTGTTCTAAAATTCAACTTGAATTTCTCACTTCACCGCTTTGCAATCTTAATTGTCACGGCACTTAAATTCAAATCATGCGTTTTAACACACTCGATTTTTTTTCCAATTTCAATATATACTCAACGAAACACTCTCATTTCCAAACGTTCATCACTTTCCAAATCTTTTATCCAATTCCAAAAACGTACTCAGAAAAGAAAACCACCGTCCAAAAATCACAAAAAACTTTCCTTTCACCAACATTTGAATAAAAAATCCGTCCTTCTTGGCAATTCACAATCCAAAAAAAAAATCTTCTTCCTTTGTTTTCCAATAAAACCAAAAAAAAAGCAAAAACGTCCGCTCGGGACAAAAGCAAGAATCCCTCTCCCATAAAAACCCGTCCTCATCCACCCAAAATCAAACCCAGGGCCAGTACCCTCAAATTTACCGCCATCAACGGTCTTCCGCATCCCAATCCCCATAGTCGCCGGTCATCGCCACCACTCGCTGCATAAAACAAATTGCCGCCGCTTCGAATAGGAGGACGACGACGACGATCATCCAGCCACCCATCGTTGTCATCAACAATGCAATGGATGTACCGGCCAATATCACGACAACAGTGACGACATCGACATAGAGTTTGCATGATGCACTCTCACCGCTTGATCTATGCTGTTGCAGTCACTATTGCCCTGATATGCATAGCCGGTCAGCTGTACATTGTGGACGATAGATGTTGGCGTAGGTCAGTTCAGCTGAATCACCAGGCAGCATACTTTATGCGTATGTAAAGCGAATGCTGCATGATGATTCACCTGTACCAGTGGTTCGCAACAATCGTAAGAAAGGTACCGTCGAGTACTTTCCATTTTTGGATTTTTTTTCAAATTCGAAGAAAGGAGAAAAGCGGGAGAGGGGAAAATATCTGGTCCGAGTTTGTCCACCCCCCCCCCCCCCCCCCCTTGCATTTCGAGACCGTTATAGCTAGACATATGAAAAATTACAGAAAAGCGGCATTTCACTAGCATAGAAAACTAAAAATAATAGAATTTTTAAATCGAAGCCCTTACACAAGTTTGCAATTTGCAATGTCGTCTTAACATGAATGGTTAAGCATCTCGGAGAGTAGGACAGTTTATCTCGTATACATATATATCTATCTAATCTACAGCTTCTCGTATTAAAACTATTACTTTGAGAGGTGACAGATGGAGTCTTTTTGTGAATTGGCATGTAAGATACTATATCATGGGTAAGACATTTAATTGTGGTGTTTTATTCAGCTGATTGGTACCAAGAAGAGCAGGGAGCCAATATTTAGATACCAAAATAAGCGCGTGCTACAAAACCCTCGAATTGCGGGCGTAGCCCTCTATATTCCGGTTTCATTATGGTTACTTCCTTTTAATTCTGTTCATACAATTTCCAAAGTGACCATTCGCGACTCTAATAATTTCTGCAAAAATTCAAAACATCTTTCAATTTACCATTAAAAAGAAACGTGCTTTGTATTTATCCTATTCCAATGAATCCATGCCTGCACCGATATTTAAACTAATATCTGCATTCCGAACCCCGGTTTATGTCTACTCACTCGTCATTGGATTTTCCCTGCTGGAAAATAAAATCCTGCCCGTAAAACTCGACTTTTGTTCTATGGCATTCATAACCTACATCAGTATTCACGGCCAAATAAAAATCACTCGATACATTGGATTTCCTCTTGGAATCGTCCTTGCAAGATGCCCGCAACCGCGATCCTTTCGTCTTCGCCACGACGAATATATTTTTATTTCGACGCAATTTTCGTCACGGATTCAATACACATAAAATTTTGTTCTTTAAAATTCGGATAAAAAAATAGACGTTGGGAAAAGGTGAAAATATCCACGTTCGGTGAGTACCTTATCCCAGATTCGGCTGAGAAAGGATTTTCGGGGAGAGATGTAATAATTCGAAAAAGGGCTCATTCACACATAAAATGGACGCAACGACCATGAACTTTACAGTTCAACTGAACCCCCTTGAGTGGATGATTGATTTTAAGGTTATGTTATGATGTTAGCCGAGAATTTCATGGTTCGACTTTCAAGGTTTTATGTGTAGGGTTTTATTTCGGGAAAAATTAATAGCTCCGATGATATCAAAATAGCAGACTATCGGAAGTATTTTTTTCTTCGTGGAATCCTTGTACTTTGGAGCTTACTGTGAATAAGAATAAAAGTAATATTAGGTGGGATACAATGTTTCCAGTAAATATTGGAACACATTCCATGGAACCTATTTGATTTATTCGGTAATGTAAAAATTCCGTTTTCGTTCCGAATCGCGGCATGGGGCACGAAGTGCAGAAAAGCACTTATTTTCGAGGTGGTTTTTACTAAAACAGGGTAGCTGGAAGGGAACGTAGTCAAAATAATGTGCATCCCGCCTTTACTTCATTAAATTTTATAAAGTATATGTGTATATCCGCAGCTAAATACAATTGAATACGTGCATTTGCCCACATTGCTTGGAGGCGACAGTCTGCAGCCTTTGCAGCTCTCGCAATCGCTAAAGTACTAAAAAAAATTTAATACCTAAAACGAAAATATTATTATATTAAGATGGAATGACTTGCGTAGTTGGACCTGCAACATAGTAGCCTCAGATTGGACAGATCAACAACGACGACCACGCAAACGACTAAAGGATTATTCATTCGGATCTTGGAATGTTCGCTCCCTGAACAAACCGGGGGCCGAGAAGGCCCTCCTTCAACAGGTCGAAAAGTACAAACTGAGCATTACTGCAGTCCAGGAAACAAATTGGCTTGTCAGCGAGATCAATGACAAAAAATTGCACACAATTTTTACAAGTGACAAATCATCGGGCCGCAATGAGTTTGGAGTAGCATTTATAGTAAACAATCACCTCAAGCCGCACATTACTGACTTCAAACCCATAAATGAACAGCTATGTGCCATTTGCATTAAGACTCGATTCTTCAATCTTTGGCTCAATAATGTGCACTTCGACTCACTTCCAACAAACGACACCAAATTGCTGCTGGGAGACTTTAACGCGAAAGTCGGAAATAAAAGTTGGCACCGGGGGACCACTGGAGGCCACAGTCTCCTTGAAGAATGTAACGACAACGGCCAGCGTCTTATCGACTTCGCCTGCAGCAGGAATCTAGTCGTAAGCTCTACGTGTTTCCCGCATTGATACATTCACAAGCAGACCTGTAAATCTCCAGACGCACACACCGTCAACCAAATTGATCACGTCCTCATTTGCAGGAGATGGGCGTCTAGTCTGATGGATGATCATCACTTGGTGAAGACGACCTTCAGATGTAGAATTTCCTCAGTGCGAGATTCAGCCCTCCCAAAATCTTTGCGGTTGATAAGCTTCTGAGCGATGCTAAGGCGGTTTTGTATGCTGCCGCCCTTGAGGAAAGACTATCGCCTATGCTACACTACGTCAGCAACACAGGCGTCCATGGGTTCTGGGAAGAACTTAAGGGTACCATCAGAGATGTCGCAGAGAAGGTCGTGGGATATAAAGTCTGGCGAGCGTGAAATGACTGGCTCGACGAAAAATGCAAAAATTTACTTGACGCGACGCGACGAGGCCTACAGACAATGGATTCAACGAGGAACCAGAGCTAGAAGAGAAAAATATGACGAGCTACGGTGAATACCGAATAGAATAATTAGACGCAAGAAACATAAATATTGTACTTTGACGAGCAGTTGCTGAATATAAACGAAAACTTAGCTAATAGGAACACCAGACATGCGTACAAACTAGTAAATACAATTAAGAACGGCTACCAACCCAGGACAAGCCTTTGTAAGGAGAAGGATGAACATCGCGACACTGATGGCTTTAGCAAACGATGGGCCTCTTAATTTGAAGAGCTTCTGAACCTACCATCTAACATCCCCACACAAGAAGCTCTCGACCATATTGTTGATCTAGGCCCACCCATACAGCTCCCGACAATAGAGAAAGTTGATCTTGCGTTGCGGTCACTAAAACGAAATAAAGCGCCGGGCGCTGACGAGATTCCAGTTCAACTGCTAAAATTCGGTGGAACAGGTCTAGCTAATGCCATACATCAACTACTCCTGCGAGTATGGGAGGACGAGGAGACCCCAGTCGATTGGCGCAGAAGCACCATCTGTCCAATCCACAAAAAGGGTGATAAACTGAGGTGTGAGAACTACAGGGGCATATCACTAGTTTGCACGTCCTCTAAAATTTTGACGAAAATTCTAGAAAATAGAATAAAACCGCACGCAGAACGAATCATTGGTGAATATCAAAGCGGTTTCAGACCTGGTCGCTCCACAACCGATCAGCTCTTTACGGTCAAACTGATACTCCAGAGGTGCTGGGAATACAACGTAAACATATACCAAATTTTTGTCGACTTCAAGCAGGCATACGACAGTATCGATCGTGGAGTACTTTACAACATCATGCTGCAATTTGGAATACCGGCCAAATTAGTGTGACTGACAAAGATGACGATGGCCAGCTCCGTCTCACAAGTCAGGATCCAGAATATACTTACTGATCTATTTGAAACAGATTGGGGGGCAAAAATTCCTTTTCCATAGTCCTCCGCGTGGGCGCCCATCTGGTACGGCAGTAGTCACTGACCATTGCCAAACCAACGCCAAGTGGGCAGTGATACCGGTGCGATGATTTGGTTGAGGTAAACCTTCCCCTTGTGGTGTGGGGTGTAATAATTATAATACCACGGCCTTTCCCTTTGATGGCCTGTCGTTAAAACCCACAAACAAAGGACAGGATGTGTATGCCACAACTTACACTACCCGAAATCTCTATATGCTAACGAAACGTCAATTATGCCTCGGATAAGGAGTGATTCAACGGTTACGACTTTTGGCTATCGTAGAATGACAAAGATTGGATTCTGGAATGTGCGTACTCTCTTACACAACGGATCAGAAGGTCCCCAGAACGCACGATTTCTTCAATTAGAGAGTGAATTTCTGAGGTACAAATTAAACATCTTAGGATTTAGTGAGATAAGATGGTGGAACAGCGGAGAATTTATCTCTCCAACGGGCAGCACTATAATGTTGTACTCCGGTAAAGCTACCGGTAGTCGTCGTGAGTCAATTGTGGGGCTCCTTTTAACCAGAGCCGCGCGAAACTGTCTCTTATCCTGGGAGCCGGTCTCTGACAGAATCTTGACCGCCAGGTTCCGGACCAAAATGAGAAACATCTTAATAATATGATACAATATTATTCCCCTACTGAATCCAACAATACAATGTGATTTGAATGCGAAATTTGGCGCTGATAATTATGGGCTCAGACATGTGATGGGGAGACGCGGTCTTGGTGATCGAAATGACAACTGTGAAAGATTTGAAATGCGTTTTTTTGCGGGATTGCTCTTCCTGCAGAAAAACGCAAAGTGTAATGCCAGACTTAGGGGACGTCAATATCGAGTTTGTGATCGACTTCATATACCTGGGTTACAACTTGTCCAGAGACGCCAACGAAACTGACGAAATTAAGCGACGGATACAGTTAGCTAGTAAGACTTTTTCTCGGTTCCCCCCAAAATGAAAGCGAAGTATATGCACAGAAACACGAAGCACCGCGTGTAAAAACCATTATACGACCAGTGCAAAGAAAACATGCAAGACACATTCGAACGTAGGGTTCTGCGGTGAATTTTTGAGGCTGTTCGAGATGGATGCCGCAATCGGGACAACCATGAGTTGTATGAACTGTACGATGAGTTGGAAGTTTCGAAAATCGGTAAACTATAACGACTTCAATGGGCAGGGCATGTACAACGAATGGATGATTATAGCATGCCAAAGAGAGTATTGAACGCAGAACGAGTCGACGGAGCAAGATTGCGAAGACGACCGAGAGCTCGTTTGGAGAGCACAGTATGTGCGGACGCCGCGTAGCTGCTGGGCTTCCAAAATTGGAGAACGCGGTCACGTGAAGGAAAACCGATCGAGGCGACCAAGGCCCGACGTCGGGCTGTCGCGCCACAATGATGACGATGATAATTTTTCATGACAATTTCACATCTTTTCGAGACAAAGTCATTATTTTTTTGAGTCAAAGACTACAAAAAACAATGTTTGTGGATTCTTAATCAATAATTATTTGGTTGTCTTGTTTTTCTTTTGGAAAATATATGGATTTTATTTTTTAGAAAAGTATTGAATTTGACTTGGAAAATAACTAATTCGACTTACAAAAAAATACGAATCCGCCTCGACAATGTATGAATCTGGCTGGGATACGGCATATAATATTTAGTTTTTAGACTGTCTCGTATTAAAAACATACATACTTATATATAATATCAGTTTAATACCCGTGGTGGAGCGCATGCCTTTGAAACGAGGGTTCTCCGACGACTTATTCGAGTAACGCGCGAAGGAGACTAGTGACAGCAACTGTACAACCATGAGTTGTACCAAATGTTTTACGAACCAATGGCCTCAAGATATGAAGGCTACAGTGGGCTGTGTAGCGAATGGAAAAACATTGAATCTTAGATATTTTAAGTGGCCATATCCCCCAGAGGATAATATGGTTATTAAGTAAGTAGTAGGAGGTAAAGTACTTACCTTTAATTCCGTCCAAATCTATATACTCCACACTGTTCTCCACCAGCAACTAGTCTAAACTAAATCAGTCGCGACCTTCCTTCAAAATTCATATACCCATACAGCGTCACCTCTGTCCTTTGTCAACCAGCCACTTATCATCAATATAAAATTTCAATACATCTTTTTTTTTATTCTCTCGTCCTTTGCAATGTCTTGGTATCAGATTTTTCTTTCACATCATCGCCATCATTCGTTTTATGTTCGGACCAAAGATACTCGCTCGTTTACGGGTGAATTACTTTTGAGGATTTCTTGTTTTATGAAGCATAGACTTTCCAGCTCAAGTTTAATAATCACAAAACGCCTCCCTTGGTCTGCGCCATTTAATTTCGATATCGTCATAAAGGTTAATGCAGGTTGTCTGTTGTTTATTGCTCCCGGATTCCTGAAAATATCTTTTGCAAGGATTTTCCAAATAATATGCTTCAAGCTCGAAAATGACAAATAAGGCTAAAGATTTTTATTTGTGATTTTCATAGCCAGCGGGGTACGGGGCGGCTTTCTCGGGCAGATTAAGAGCCGAGCTTTTTTACGAGTCGACTAGAGGAATGCAAGGAGACACAATGTTAAACCAACTGGAAAATGAAGAGCGCTACAATTTAAGGGCGCTCGAATATTTTATTGAATATGTTTGCTTCTATTGTTATTTGTTTTGAAATTGTTCTTTTTATAGAGGCGTTGAACGTTAAAATTTGGCTTCTAATAGGCACTAATGTTTGATTATATCGCAAAGTTCAATCTGAAGCGGGAGATTCCGATATAAGGGAATAAACAAAATTTCTCATTTTCCTAGTTGCCCCGAATCCAAAATCGTCCTAACTCGCCTTCATGTTTGACTACCTTTTCTAATGAAAACTAGCTCTCTGTTGGCAAACTAACTTTGTAGCTAGTATCAAAGCAATTTCGAAAGCCATTTACAAACACTGAGTAATGTCGCCCCTGTTAACCATCAATACAGCTTGTAAACACAATTTTAGGCCTTGAAATTCAACATAAAACAATAAAATGTAATGTCCCTAAATGGACACTGTAACCAAAAAGCTACAAAGGTCTGTAATTAATGCAGTATACGTCCTTTGCATGAATTACCTCTTAGCGAAGACAAACATGGGCAATAAAGCCAAACGAGGTCCGTTTTCGGTCGTCTTACGGAGGCTGTGTAATATGTATTAGGGAAAAGGCGCCTCTTGTGGAGGGATGTCGTCGCACTCCGCTAGCTGAATGTATGTTCTATCATTATGTCGGATACAGATATTTTTTCCATAGTTTCCACAACAACCTAAACTGAATCCGTAATTGGAAATATTGATTGGAATTCCGTAAAATGCTACAGGCGTGCATCCTTTTGCCAGCACCGGGTCGCACTACCGTATTCGGTGATTTCGACAGGGAACACACACTCTTGGTTGATTTCATTTCAGGGATATGTCATATCTCATCCAGAAAATTTATCTGTAGAATGAGAGCAGGTCAAGCACATGCATGGATTATGTTCATATTCCTCCAGCCAAGTAGCATGACGACAATTCGGTTATGTGCTGCTGACAAAGCAAAAACCCAGCCTTGGTACACAAGCCGTAAAGGACATTTTCTCCACCTCAACGTCCCTCGTTGTAGTCAATGTGTAGTCGTCGTTGTCGTCGTTCGCATCTTGCTTAAAGACAAAAAGGGTCCTCGTCCTGACATTTGAACAGCACACGACCAAGAATTTAATTAAATATTTCAATGATGGCTTGTGGACTTGATTGGCCTTTGCCGGTTTCCTGTAAATGGCTCGATCTTAATTAAAGTTTTCATTAGGTCAGGTGTGTGTACTCTATGATGTACCCGGTAGTTGGCGGATGACGCCTTCTTAGCCCAAGAAATCTGCAAGACATGAATAAAAGACATTATGCACAATGAAAACAGGTTGTTTAGGTCATGATAGGGTCGGCTTGTGAACCGAATAGTTATGAAAATTGAAATTTACTTGATTGGTGCTGAAGACTCTGGTAACGATGGCAACGATTGACAATGTACTTGAATGACAATAGCTCTGAAGTTAATTATGTCTGAAGTGCATGTTGTATGGTATGTACTCTCCCCCCAAACCGTTCACCAGCCGATATTTTTTTCGGGGAGATGCAACGGGGGAAGCGAAATCATGCAAAGATATGCGTGTAGCCAAACTCATACTCACTTCCTTCGCTATGTATGTTTTATGAATTACTTACGCCATCGAATGCTTCCATGAAATTTGGTAAAAAGCTCATCTACCAAATAAATCATTAGCCAATATTATCTCACTTTCAACCAGAACGAGAAATCCGGAGAAATCCCAACGCATCAATAAACGAGAACATTTCTACCCAGTTGCATAAACAAACAAGCATATTCCTATTTTGTGCCAGTAGTCATCTGACTTTGATGCCGAACAGACTGTATCCAAGAAAATGCACCTTTACAAATCGTTACTAAAACAACAACTTAATCGCCATAAGTATCATACTCTACTTATCGCTATTAGCATCTGACCAAAACGTAAAAGGGTACCTTATCACGGCTTAATCAATTCGCTGATGACCTTCATCAGCATTTTATTAGCTAGGTTTGATCAATTAGTCAATGATAGGTTAGGGTTAGGTAGAGGGGCTGGCGGGTCTTCACCCAGAACATATAGTCTATCATTTGGTCCGTTGTGTTACACTAAATTAACTTAGGTTAGGTTAAAAAGGCTGGCGTGTGGCCAGACCAGGACAGGTGCACAGGAAGTGTGGCATGTAGGTGAGCATGCCACACTGCCAAGAAATGTCCTGTACTGATCCCCACAACCTTCCTTAGATTCCTTCTCTCCAGCATGCATCTGCAGCCCCGAAGAGCGGCTAGGATTAAAAGCCGGCCAAATTCGCCTTGAAACATTGCATGCAGTTCCATTTCTCTAATTGCCTTGACCCCCCAGGGGCATGGGCGCGTCAACATCTCTAGCATTTCTATGCCTTGTTGACGTTTCAATAGCATATCTACTTTTCGGAAGTGCAGATGCTAGCATGCACCTCCTATCCGCGCCGTCTTTATACTGACAAGATAGGAGCACTACGAAAGTTCTATTAGTACTCACAGGCAGCTTTTGATCGGGCCGAGATTTGATCTCCGAGCTCTAGATTAGTATCGTAGAGCAGTGACCGAACGATCACGGCCACCGATCGCGATAAGTCATTCGAGATTAGCACGGTTTAGTGCGTTTGTCTTGATCAGCTTCTTGCGAGCTGCAATTGGTATTTAGACAGGGCGAAAACACCCTATTTCCACATTGGTTGTAGCCACCCGAGCCAGCTCGTCCGCTCGGCTATTACCGCTGAAACCACTACGCCCTGGTATGCAGCAGGAAGTGATGTTGAAAAAGTCGCTGAGCTCCTTGAGAGAAAAGCGGCGTATCACTACGGGTTTCGAAGTAGAAAGTGCATTGTCCATGGATTTTATCGCCGCCTGACTATCGATATATATATATAGTAATAGTCATGGCAGAGACGACATTACAACCCAGCCAAGAGAAATTTTATCGCGCTCGGTGGCCATGATCGTTCGGTCACCGCTCTACGATAGTAATCTAGAGCTCGAAGATCAAATCTCGGCGCGATCAGAAATACTGCCTGTGAGTACTAATAGAACTCTCACAGTACTCCGAGCTCGTCAGTATCAATAGGGCGTGGATAGGAGGTGCATGCTAGCAACTGCATTTCCGAAAAGTAGATATGCTATTGAAACGTCAACAAGGCATATAAATGCTAGATATTTTAACGCGCCCATGCCCCTGGAGGGGTCAAGCCGATTAGAGAGAGAGAGAGGGCCAAGCCAAAACTTCGGCAATTGCAGTGATCTTCGCCTGGATGACTCTACAGAATGCTGGAAGACGGAGTGACAAGCCAAAATCCAGTCTCTCTTAAAAGATTTCAGCGACCACATCTTCTTCTGTTTTCGCGACATCCGTAATAAAGCTTATAGCTTCCGACTCTGGAGTACTGTTTACGCCCCACTCTTGTCGAGAGGACATTAAGCTGGTATAGCCTTTGTCCAAGGAGTACACCGGAGTGATGTAGTTGGTTTCTTCTAGAATATCAAGACTGTCCACAATAGCCGAGTGACCAATAGTAGTCATTTTCCACTGTCCCGTTTTCCGAAGAACTGTTCGGCCAAAATGTTCAAGGGAAACAAATTAAGCAGTACACCAAGAGAAGAGCAGCAGTTGGTGTGGTCTTGAGAGCACCAGTGATAGCAATACAGGATAATCTTTGAACTTTATTCAATAGAGCCCTGTGGGACGTCTTGTTGAGTGCAACCTACCAAACTACTACCCCATACATTAAAATAGTGTGTACGACTGATACGTACAACCAAAATACCACCTTTGGTCGCATGCCCCATTTCAAACCAATAGCCTGTCTGCAAGAGTACAGAGCAACTGTTGCCTTAACTACTCGTTCCTCGATATTTGCTTTCCAGGACAGCTTTCTATCAAATATAAGTCCTAGACATCTGGCTCATTCGCTAAGGGCCAGTCTCGTCACCTTCAGCAATGGTGGTATCAATGAAGATAGAGTGTTCCTTCTGGTGAAGAGAACAAGGTCTGTTTTGGACGGATTGACCTCCACACCCACTTGCCTAGCCCACTGAGATAGAATATTTAGAGCATTTTGCCGAATCTCACTAAGGACCCCGGGAAACTTTCCCGAGATAGAAATGGCAATATCGTCCGTGTACACAATAACCTCACAGCCAATCCCCTCCAAATCCAGAGGCAACCTGTTAATCACCAAGTTCCAATTAAGGAGGGACAGGACACCTCCTTAGAGAGTGCCCCTACAAACTTGCCTGCATATTTTTGATGAACCCAAACTGGTACTAATGAATTTAGATGTTAGCATCAGACTAATAAGCTCACAGATCGGGCCATCCACACCCAAACTCAAGAGAGCATTCGAAATAGCTGCCGGTTTTTACGTTGTTAAACGCCTCCACAATATCCAAGAAGGCAACCAACGTATACTCCTTGCAAGTCAGAGATTTCTCAATACATGCCACCAATGAATGCAAAGCTGTGTCCCCCGGTCTCCCCTTTCAGTAGGCATGCTGCGAAAAGGAGAGAAGGTGTGATGGAATAGTGTCCCTTAAGTATATGTTGATAAGACGCTCCAGCATCTTAAGCAAAGTTGACAATAATTATGGGACAAAGGTCTTTCGAACGTGGGTGCAAACTTCTGCCCGCCTCCAGGATAAAAACCATTTTCGCATCCGACTTTGTGCGAGGAATGTGTACCAGCTCCAAGCAGGCCCTGAATATAGGTACGTTCAAGCTGAGCTGAGCTGTCTGGGAAATGAGAGTCAAATAAAACCTCAATAAATTCTTCACTAGAGGTTGTCCACGTCCCATCTTGTTTCTGCAAATAGCTTGGTATGGTCGGAGCGGAGGATGAAATTTTACGTAGTCTGGAAGTCTCGCTGGACTCTTCAACTCGTTCACAGAAAGTCCTTTACGATTCCCGCTTAGATCTTCTGATCTCGCTTTTGAAGATTTTTAGATTTTGTAGTTTGACCAATCAGAGTCTATCCCTCAAGACATCCCCACATTAAAATATCTTCTGCCGACAGCCCTCAGCTCTGTAATCCGAGCGTTCCAACAGGGCGGTTTCCTATTGCCTTTATGCCTGCTGATTGGGTACGATTTTGCAGCAGCTTTCTCGAGCGCTGTGGGATCTCTACAGTGCACCAATCAAGAATCAGAAATCACAAAATTTTTGAGGTTGACAAACTCTTGAACAATGCAGACGACCGTGTTTCGAGTAGCAAAAAATACCCGGTGTGTAACGGACGGTTTGGTGGGCATCCGAAGATGCCCGTGGGGACGGAGCCTTAGTAAGCATAATGACCGTGAAGGTCGGGCCGTGCCATCTGGCGAAGAAAAAGGCCCCTCAACGAGCTAAGCAGCGACCTATGCTTGCTGTAGCTCAGTTCGGGAGATGTGGGTGGGGTTTTCGCCGCTCGTTGTCCCTGTCCTTTACGTATTAACAAAAATTCATAGGCCTGGGGAAGACAACACAAACAGGGGGGGGGGGTAAAAATTGGGAATAAAAACATAAAAGAACTACGATTGGGGTAAACCCCAATCATGCAATACTCTAGATGAATTTGGACCTGGTTAAAGCCACTGATATTTTCATCAAAGCTTTATATTCCAAATTTCAGACTAATAGCTGTAACACTTTTCGAGAAAATCAGCTTATTGTCAAAAGACAACATTTTGTATTAGCTCAAAGCGATATCAAGCTAGAGAGCAACGTTGGTAAAATGTGTCATTTTGTATGGGAGGGGGTAGACGGAGTAAGGGTAATCGATTAATTTTTTTGAATCTAACTGATATTGTTAATTAAGTGTTAAGTACAAAATTTCAGCCCGATAAATTGTATACGTACTGAGTAAATTGGCTTAACGTATTTCATGAAATAGTGCAGTTTGTATGGGAGGGGGTAGAAGGAGGGTGAGGATTACAATAAGTTTTATAACATAGGTTACAATTATGATAAAAGTGATATATTAAAAATTTCAAAGCAATATGTTTTATAGTTTCTGAGAAAATCTGATTATTGTAAATTTTCAAAAATGTGTCATTTTGTATGGGAGGGGGTAGAAGGGGTGGAGCGATTTAGCCCGTTCACGAACTTAGCCTTCATTTTTTGTCAAAAATAACGTGTGCAAAATTTGAACTTCATAGCTCAACGCGTTCTCGAGCTAGAGAGGTCACGGACGGACGGACGGACAGACGGACAGACGGACAGACGGACAGACGGACAGACGGACATCCGGTTTTGAGATATTCGAGTGATAATATGAACTTCTGTATCATTCATTTTTTTCTGCGAGCCTTATTTCTTAGCGTTACAAACTTTGTGGCAAACTTATAATACTCTCAGATTTCATCTAGAGTATAAAAAATAGTCGATAAGGATGGAATGGTTGGCGGATGGATTAGACGCCCACGCGGTCGCACTTGGGTCCGGGCGTAATGGGACCCTCGGCCTCTGGTTTCGTACCACCAACAGATCACTACTCATCAGGTGCTGCTTCGATCTGCCGGTGGGAGCAGCACTACCAGACCATAATATGGTTCGTTACAGGTGGTTTATTACATGTGTTACCGAGCTAAGCTGCCGGCGCATATTAAGTTGGTGTGCAGAATGAAACCAAGTGTCACAAAAAACTCCAAACTGAGGCAGTTAAGCAGATTTGTTGGCCTGATCAAACTTGATCGATAGTATTGAAACTGCACAAGACTTTATAAGTTATAACACAATAGACCTCCCTTTTGGTCGCGGTGCCTCTCTCTTATCTATCTATCTAAGCCTTACTAATCGCGAACAATTTGTTAGCGTGCTTGCAAGAATCAATTCAAATTGCACTGATTATAAGAAATCGCTTCCGTCGTACCCCGTCGAACGAGATGATCTTCTCTGAGGTTATCAAAAAAGCCGCTATGACTAGGTATCCATTATAGCTCGACATTAAAGATAAGTTGCCCATTTCCAGAGAGAGAAGCTCATCAATCCAACACCGCCCTTGATGTGTTGAGAGTAAGACGCACGTGCACTCAGCCATTTATATCTAGAACATCGCTTGGAGTTGTCCTAAGAGCCCCACTGATAGCTACTTTAGCTGATGTTTGTACCATTCCCAACAGACTGCCATAGGCATGGCCGGACTTAGTATACGCTTCGGAGCTTTCGTCTGGTACAGGTGGGTCTCGCTTCCCTTGGCAATAACGCCATTAGTAAGGTTCCCCAACAGTGTTTAGCTTATGGCAGGAGTAACAAGAAAATGTTCTTTTATAATGGCGATAGTACAGGATTCAAGTCACTTCTGAAATATTTATTGTATTGTAATATATATTCAGGGAATTTAGTCGTACCATATTTACATGGAATTCGTAGGCTGCTGACCAATCTTAAGAGGACCCTGTGCTTCTTGACAGTGTACTATCGATATATCCATAGGATACGAATCTCATATATGCGAGACACTGATCCTTTGTTCTGGAGAGTCCTACCATTGGTTGGGAACCGTGATACTTTATCTTCTGCGGTAAGTAAATAAGAATGATCTAGGCTGATCTAATGGAATACTTAAAAAGAGTTCAGATCAGCCTCCTTTGGATCTCACTGTCCCTTTGTATTTAGTACAATTAGTATACTCCTCAAAACAAAATAAGGGCCACTAATAATTTTCCGATTGTTTTTTGTGGTTCTCCATACTCTCATACGTCGATTGTCATTAAAAAAAAACTTCACTTTACACTCATCCGTGAAAATCACCTCACGCCATTCCTCCATGCCCATTCACTGTTATCGTTAACAGAACACTTGAAAACATAACGGCATTCATAAAAATTAGTTATCGAAGCAAAAATATTCGGGTGGCCCTTATTTTGTTTTGAGTAGTATATAATATCCAAAGGAAGCCGGTTGTCAGTTTGATTTCTGACTGAACAATCTCAATAGTTTTGCTGCAAACCTAACCTTATAGTAACTTTAAAGTCCCTTTCAAACGATTTAAAATTAAATTCAATTTTTTCCCCTTTCAACTCCATAAACCTAACTTCAGTGGCAAATTTGAAAATCGATTGTATGGACAATGACGTCGCCTACTGAGCCATTTTGGCTTCCATATCACAAAATTGTGTCTCGCTCGTAATGCGGTTACGATGTAAGTGGTGAAAGCTTGACTGGACCTCGAACTATGTACGGATATGTACCTTGAAATTGGAACGAAGCACATTAGATACATCCCAGCGTGTCGGACTGATGATATTCGTACGAGTATAGTACAGCAGTGCTTTTGGCCCAAAACGTTCCTATATGAATTAAACTGTGAGCTCGCTTACGTGGTAATTTATCCCGGAGTTCCCCGAGATCGCTGGCAAAATTAATGGCTACCATAAATCCTATTCGTGTAGCCAGCACACAAAGAGGTCGCCCTATCTATTGGCCTTGTAAAGAATTATTGAACTTAGTTTGGCCTCTACTGTGTATACCATCATGTGGGAATACGTTTCAACCCTTAGCGGATCGAATCGATTGATGGTCATTTTGCCGATGCCCATGTATTTCTCTTGGCATTTCGATGCTGCTTGTTCGATGACACTTTAAATGCAAAATTTATTAAAGATTTTGGTGACGTACATTTTCCAGGACTAATTTCAAAGGATGTGGATGGGACACTGTTACAAAATAAGTTAGGAATGGTATTTAAAATTTCAAATTATTATAATTTTTTTTTATACTTCGAAGGAATAACATTTTACGAAATTGTAAAATAAATAATTTTAGACTTTATTAATTATTATTAATACTTTGCTCCCGTTGCATCAAATTCAAGATTTCTTGAATTAATATTGGAATGGTCTTATCATGAGGTCCTACTTTCTCTTCTAGCTTCGATCGTTTTGGGGATGCCGATTCGGTTCCTGACTCTGTCGAAAACATTTCGATCGAATATCGGTATCGAAACCAATCAAAGTACTCCATTATAAGTTGATGTAACAACTCAGTTGTTTGGGTCTCCGCTGAGGTACGACTACACTCGAATTTCGGTTGGTCGGCGTTCATTTCGTCCAACATTTTTTTTTGTATTTCCGCCTTCAGTTTGCCTATTTGATCGGATTTCACCAATTTTTGACGAACAGCGTGGAGCAGCTGAGTTTGGCGTTCCTCAGATTCAGAAGGATTCATTTTAATGTGTTTGAAAGGACTTCGGACTAATAGTGTATGACATTTGACAAATGTAGACAGTGACTAGATTAAGATTTTTCTTTTTTTTATACTGTTTCAATTTATTATCTATGCATATTCGATTATATAATTTTGAAAGATTTTGGTATCTACGCCGTCACTTTGCAGAGAGAGATTGAACTTTTGTAAATACATTCAAAATTGTATAATATAAAGGAGAGTTCAGAGTTCAGTTCAGGGCGCGAAATGAATTACTGGTTGTGCTAAAGTTCCGTAGCAGTGTGCGTCTTCAGGATCTATCTAATTTACGTGTTCAGACGTGTCGATACGAAAGCAGAAAAAAAAAACAAGTTCGCCTTCGGCTAGCTTGCCGCTTCGTGAAGGGTATCATACCTTGGTTGTGACTTATGGTGCATTTGTCACTTTGAAATTGGTAGTAAAACTTGTTCCGATTTCACTGTTCCTATGAGAGGTATATGAAACACTGCCCAATAATGTAAAAGCCGACAGACTTCGAATAAAACGTTGATTTTTGAGAGTGGAACACATTAATTTTAGGTGCAAATATATCAACTAGTAGTCCATAAATCCTTGCATTCGAATACATTAGTTGGAAAAGGATACTCATAGTGGGCTGAGAGAGGAATGGGGAACTAATACTAACTCAAAAGTAACGCTGTAGCTGTCATATTGCTACATTTGTCACTGTATAAGTGAGAAATTTTTAATTTTTTGTATGTATTAGCTGCCTAACTACAGGGAGTCATGTTGTTATTGGTTACCGAGAGCGGAGAAATATTTTGTTTTGTTGGCATCCTTTTCTCACTAATGTCCTTGTGGATTTGTATCGATTTTGTCTTATTCGCACAGTTTTGCTGTCAATTCACACTTATACTACATTCGTTCTACATGCGTACGTGATATATGAATTACAAGTCTTACGCATACATATATACTGCGAAATTCAAAATTTTGTACTAAGCTTGTCGGCTTTATATTAATGGGCAGTGATATGAAATAGTGAGCCAATGTCAACCAAATTTAGGGACGGGATTTGGCAGTTAATATGATGAAATAATATGAAATTTGGTAAAGATTCTTCACGAATTAAAAAGTTTTTCTTAGAAAAACCCACTATCACACCCGTGAAGGGTGTAAAAATATTTTGGAAAGTTCGAAAGATTAATTTTGAAGTTTACATTTTGCATATTACAAACTAAATAAGAAAGAAGTACATACAAATATTTTTCCCATTCTTTTCCTCCAAGCACCTTGCAGTAGCGGGACTGAGCATGTTGCGTGCCAGTGCATGACACCACAAACAATTCCCCACAGGCCAAGCAACGGTGACGCATTTGTAGACTTTTTGCTACAAACACTCCACTCGAAAATAATAATTTTTTAATTATTTAATAGCACAATTAGACAGCCAACCCTACGTCCGAGCTAAAATATCTAAAGCCACCTGCACCTCGGGCCACGTTATAAAACGGCTAACAGGGCTCTGGAAACCCCATTCGGGAGACAAAAAAAAAATTCATGGAAACAAGAAGCATGGCAGGAAGACGACGAGCAGCGATTCCTGCCCAAGTGTCACAGGCAGCCGCGACCTCCGGCGAAGGCTTCCCCTCTGTACAAGAGGGGATGTCGCCAGCGGTAAGAGACCGACTGCCACGAGTGCATCTACACAAACTGCCAGGTCGGAGATCGCTCCTTTGACATCAAATAGCCCTCCTTCATCTGTAGCTGATGTTTCGTTTGATATCCACGGCCGCGGGCTCATGTAGGCAACGGATGAAATGGACTGAGAAGATGAATATTTTTATCATCCGTGCCTACTATGAGATAGAACTCATGCATGGGACAACATAATATCGTCTCTTACTTCACCAGAGGTTCGTCAAGCGATCGACAGCGAAATTGCGTCCAGACTCAGCTCAGATACGATGTTAGTGGAACTGCATTCCCTTGTATATTGTGGTACAGTGGTATTGTGGTACACGTTGCATAGTCAGAGGATCCGTGATAGCGTTATCGGCGTGAGACAAAATCAACACCGAGCCTGAAAGATTCGTCTTCAGCGGAAGAGAGGTTCCTTACGACAGGATATTGGCTGACATTGACTGACACAATCTGTGCCGGCAATAGATGTATTCCCCCCGTAGTGTGGAGCGTAAGAATGACGCCACGGCCTTTCTCAGCGTGTTATAGAAGGCGACTAAAAAGGACAAGATGTGTATGCCAGCATCTTGCATCACCCGAAATCTTATAGGCTAACGAAACGTCAACTATGCCTACTTGAGTAATTAACGCACTATGCCCCACTAGGGGCTA
Organism: Chloromyia formosa; assembly: GCA_964017055.1. Taxonomy (NCBI): domain Eukaryota; kingdom Metazoa; phylum Arthropoda; class Insecta; order Diptera; family Stratiomyidae; genus Chloromyia; species Chloromyia formosa. The sequence continues at coordinate 81,359,557 of OZ024817.1, forward strand.
AGGCAAATAAATAATGCTTATAGGCGGTTGAACAAGAAAGTGGAAAATATACTCCTTAAGTATTCGACTCTTTCCAAAACTCCTTTGGAGGATGTACCGGACGCACTAGACAGAAGCTCGCAGTCATCGCAAATCGTTTCCAAGGATACATGTTGAGATTCTCCAGACGTGTTAAGAACGCTGCTTTCACCAAAAGCCAGCGGAAGTTTTACAAGTCCTTCAACGAGGAACAATAGGCGAGCATCACAATTAATTTCTCTGTGACTGACGCGGAACAGTACTGGGGTGGAGTTTGGCAAACCCCCACTCAGCAGACCCAGCATACTGAGTGGATCACTGCCGAAATCACCAGCCATGCCAGCTTCTTGGTATGACTTTCGGTGAGGCCACTGAATCCAATGTCCGTGAGATTATTAAGCGGCCCAAAAATTGGAAAGTCCTGATAAATTGCAAAATTTCTGGTTTAAGCGATTCCCCAGTATATAGGTATGTGGTCAACTCGCACAACAGATTAATCTGTTGATAAATAGGCATGAGGGCTTTTCACCATTCCATACGGCAGATGTTAACTACTTGTTACCTAAACGGGAAACAGTTGAGAGCGCTGCTGAAACGAGGCCAATAATATGCCTACCGACACCCTACAAATACACCATAGCCGTTACTAGTGGCAGGATCTATTCGCACCTCGAGCAAAGCAATATTCTTACCGAGGAGCAAAAGGGCTACCGAGTCGGATCTAGGAGGTGCAAGGAGCAACTCACGATCGACTCAGTTGTGGTAGGATAAGCTCCTTGCAAACACAGGACTCTGTATTTCTACTATATCGATTGCGCCAAAGCGTTGAACCGCTTCCGCCATAGCTGGTTAATCGAGGTCCTCCACATGCATCGCGTAGATTCTGTACTAATAATTTATTTTAAGTGATGTAAGGATTGTCGCGCTCGGTGGCCGTGGCCATTCGGTCACCGCTCTACGATACAAATCTAGAGCTCGGAGTTCAAATCTCGGCGCGATAAAAAACTGCCTGTGGGTACCAATAGAACTCTCACAGTGCTCCGAGCTTGTCAGTATAAAGGTGGCGCGGATAGGAGGTGCATGCTAGCAACTGCACTTCCGAAAAGTAAATATGCTATCGAAACGTCAACAAGGTCTAGAAATGCTAGAGATGTTGACGCGCCCATGCCCCTGGAGGGGTCAAGGCAAATAGCAGCATGTATGGTTTCACCATATGCTTGAAAAATACATAAGTGACTTTAGTCCCGCGCCTAGAACAATGGTCATGATGCCTTTCATCCAGGCAAGTAACGAGATTGTCGACGAGTTGGCTAGGACAGCATCTGCAGCTTCGTTCATTGGCCCAGAACCTTTTGTAGTATTTAGATAGAGGGAGCAGGTAGACACCGCCATGTATTGGGATAGTATCTCTATCCTGTGGCAGCCTAAACTGTTCATACCATGTCACTCACGCAAGCGAACCCTAGAACTACGGAATCTGTACAGAAACGGAGTTAGAATCATTTGCGACTTTCTCCCAAGGCACACAAACTCGACTCTAAGGAACGACCTGTATAATGTAGGTATCGTCTTTGATGCCAGCTATCGCTTCTCCAAAACTGATTATGAGACCTCCCGGTACATCCTCTGCTAGTATGCGGCTCTTCGCCGTCGTTTTTTTTTCAGTGAGTCGGTGATCCCTGATATGGATGTGATCACTACACTTGAAGTCAGGCAGTTGATTAGTTTTGTTGGCCGGTTCAAACTTGATCATCAAGCTTATGTCTGCATCTGTAAGACTCGTGGAATAGCGCAATAAACCTCCGTTGTGGTCGCGGTTCTTGTGAGCCCACATCGCCTCTCCTTATTTTATCTATTCTGCTCCAAGTTTATCTCTGCTGGATAGTCTGCAAAAGTCGAGTGCAAAATGTGTTATCTTCTATATTTTAGGACTACAAAAAAAACCAGCGGCTTCAATGCAAAAAAAGTGGAACATAATTTATCATACGTACAAAGGGTCATAAAATTTTTTATTGAGTTTAAAAAAATCTGGGCGCTCTCCGAAAGACTGGACCCGGAGAATCACCTCGTCAGGCCAGTATACACTGCAATACAATTTCAAAGACATACAATTTTGATAAAAAACCGAAAATCTCCCATAACCCTAGTACCTACATACAAGTCACTACCAGTCAGTTGTACATCCATACGCTATTAGTCCTCGAAAGGTAGTAAGGTAGTGGCTGTCGGAAAAATAACAAACTCAAAGTCATTGCAACGGGAGTGGTACACAACTAGAGACGAAATCAACTCGGCTTTATTTAATTCGATTCCAATCAAATCAATCTCTCAATTCAGCCATATAACGAATTTTTTCAGTCGGTTAGGGATGAACAAAATGAAGTGAAATGTAGAGGGCTTTTATAAAGCAGACGGACGGGCGGGATACAGACATAATAGTGAAAATTGGCAAACCGATCAATTGTATCCTATTATTGCTATTTCGTTATATTTTTGCTATTGGCAACATAGAATCCAATTTCGAAATAATATTCTGACAGGCACTTTTATTTTAGTTTGGTTTGAGAGAATTGAATTGAAATAATTCAGGTGCGTTTTAAAAAAATTGGAATGTTGCCTGGGAAGGGACTTTTTTCATTAGGAGCATTTACTCTCCCTTATAGATAGTTCAACTAATTGCAATTGCTCGTAACATTTTAGCAGAGTTCTTAAAAATGCATGTTACACCATATTCAGATAAGCACTCGATTTGCCAAATCTCGGGATTTGGCCGAATCTACCAATAAATCCACTAGATTTTCCATATATTTTCAAGATTTCGAAATCCAGATTTGGAACTTGATTTCAAACAAATCACGTCTCCAACCTGTGACTTTCAGCATGCGGATACACTAATTTGCATTCACCACACTTTGGGGACCTACTTTGTCGAGAATTTCTACCAAATCACCCCGCCACCAGCTGATTTTTTATCCGTAATTATTTTGTTATTTAAAATCAGGATGAAATGCTTATGGCGTATAGATGAAAAATTCACCAACATGTCGAATAACAATATTTTCCGCCAGCTAAGGCTGTAGTTCTGTGTAAATTTCCATTTTAAATGGTGATACCAACATAACGTCATCATAACGACAATGATAAAATCCAATCTCTCTCCCGTGATAGCATTTTGGGATTTGCAAATCTATCTAGATTTGAAGTGCTTGTGTGAATACGATTTTAGACACATATATTAATAATAACCTGTTTAGAAATGTCTGTAACACTTAAAGATTACGCTTAGTTCACGGTCTCCTTAATTTGTGGAAAACTACTCCAAAAATAAGCGAATCTATCTACGAGGTTCCGGTGACGGATAATCCCGATTTCGTAGTATCTGAGCTTGTCAACGATGAGACGAATGAGGATTGTGTGTCCCTGGGCTCCGATTTGGCGGCGTTAGACGACATATCGCAGCTATCCCTTGGCTCTGATTTGTCTGCCTTGGACGATAGGTCAGAGCCGTACAACTCTTCCGAATCCGACAAGGAGGGGAGGCGGACGTCACGGTGATGGAGAGGGTGAGCAATGTTTAGATTTGTTCAAATAAACCTCCACCATTCCAAAGCAGCCTCTGCTGCAATTCTTCTTCGTCTGACACGCAGTGAGGAAGATATTGTACTGATACAGGAGCCCTGGGTTTCTCGCGATCTCATAAGAAGCCTGGGGTCCCCTGATTAAACCACTTTTTGTGTCAAAGACTGGGAGAAGCCCCGGTCGTGCATTCTTGTTAGGAATACCGTCAAGGTTTTATTATTGTCAAATTATATCGACAATGACACTGTATTTGTTTGCCTTAAGCTTAAAGGGATGGTGTACTATAGAAAAGTGCAAGTTGCTCGCATACACATGCTGTCCGACAGGCCGCAAATGAGAAGGCTACGGCATTATTCTTACGCCCCACACCACAGAAGAATGTTTACCTCAACCAAATCATCGCACCGCCATTACCGGCGGCTTGTGTTGGTTAACGACCACAAGGGGAACTATGGAAGAGGATTTTTGCCCCCTCCCCCCCAAATGAATGAATACACTTTACATAGCGTGTTTTTCCCCTCTTTCGTGAAGCAGTCATGGATCTTCATTTAAAATAATCATTAAGGTCCGTGGCGAATTTATTTTAAAGGCTTTAACGTCGCCGTTCCAGCATAGATTTTAATTTTTGAGACAGAAAAATGTGAAAGACATGAAAGAGGAGTCAGCCGATTTCTGGCACATAGCTCGCGAATTAACAAGGCTAGGCCCATTGTCATGGTGAAAGGAGAATGAGTTGTCTTGCCAATATTGAGGTCTCTTTATGCGAATTTTTCGCGCTACCCTCTCAAAATACCTTCGTTATACTGACAATTGACTCTTTGACCCTGCATTGAAAATTCAAAATCCACAAATTCGTTGAATTCGAAAAAAAAAACAGTAAGCATCACTTGGATAGAGAATCGAACCTGTTGCTACGTTCTCTTTTAAATAGTTCTCGTAAATAAAACCGGTACAAGTAGCCGAAGAAGTTCTTGACGCGCTATACTTTGCAGTGTGTTAAGGCACACTAGTTTAACCTACCCTAAATAACTATTCCACACTAGCGACAATATACATTAGAAAATACTTAAAAGTGATCAAAAACCCAGAAATATTCAGCATCCGATGTAGGGTCATGGTCATATTCAGTCAGCGAAACCGAGATGGAAAATCAGACAACACTGCCTGATGAGAGTGTCCCACAACGGACGCAGAATATTTTCGAGGTTTTCGACCATTTTTCAAGTATTTTCTGATATAAGTTTTCGCTAATGTAGAAAAGTCTTTAAAGTAAAATATTTTAGGTTAAACTAGTTTACCTTACTAGCGTCGTGTGAAAGTAGCTGTTGGGGAATAATTATTACAATCGTTATCAGCAGAAGATGTTATTTTATAAATCATGGGTAGTCCCTAGTGCTGAGAGTTACTTACGTACTAACTTAAAGTAAGGTCCTTTTAATACCTTTTTGGCATATCCTCCAAAACTTATTCTCGATAATCCACGAAACTACATGCAAATTGTCTAACTTATCCGCAGCAGCCAAGTTCCCGTTCACAAGTTTCGCCAGCTCAAATAAATTTTATGTCGTATCCAGATTGTAGCACCTCCAACGAGTAAAAGTAAAAATTGAAAGCGGAACTTGAATCGATTGATAAAGTAACACTCAAAGGACGAACAGAGATTTCGTATCGCCGTCGTAGTATAGTCGATTCCGGACCCCGGAAAATGGTTGGCATTATTTGTGGTTCTGGCCCGGGACAAACCCGCATATATAAATTTTGTGTCGTTTTGAAAACGTAATGATATGTAAAGTTGGAGATAAGCGCAAAGTTTTCGGAACTACATAGTTCGATACCGGAAAACATGGTACGTGTTCAAATCGCACGCTTAGGTGAATGAAAATGCCAATCGGGATACAATCAGTTGCACACACGAAATGGGCTGATTTCATTGAAGTTTTCCTTTAAAATGGGCAAAATAATGGACGAAGGGACGATGACGCCTGGGGTATTAGCTAAAGATAGGACGGGCAGGCCATAAAATTTGAACTCAACCGGAAAGATTGTCGAATAGGCATTTCAGTTGGTGGGGTCAGAAATTAATTTTCAGGAATTATTATTGGTAATAAAGTTGTTTACGCGGCACTTTTTATATCCGGATGTGAACGGAAAAGTTACGATTTATGAGCTACGCTCACAACACTGACACTAGTTTCGGTAATTTTAGACATTCTTTCACGGGAGGAGGGGAGGGGGGGGCTTTGGAAGCACCACCATTCATCCCGTTTTTCTGCAGTCTCATTTATCTTTGGGTTTGTTTCGTATTATATCGGCCCTTATTCGAATGCGCATGTCCTCCGTTCCCACTCGATCCAATGCGGTTCGAAGTAGACGTACCAAGGCCTTTTCCGCTTGTAAATGTCTTCATAGATCAGGTACAATTCAAGATTTCTCCAGAAAATCTTTGCAAATGCTGATATACACTTGTTGTGTTCTTCGGTGTGTATGAAATAAATATGCAAGAACTTATAGTCTTGGTTGGGAGTGGCATAAGTGGTGCGACCGGTAGCGGAGAGTATTGAGGCATCAGTCTCATGTTTAACTACCGGCGTTGCGGGTTCGAATCCCGGCCACAATGACGTTCGTGGCCATGGATGTGCAGGAGGTGCATACTGAAACCAGTTTATGCCGACGAAATGTCAACTGGGCCACATGGAACAGTTGACGCGCTATGCACCACAAGGAGTTTAAGGGCAATTGAGAGACTTGATGGTATATCCTACCTTAAATGTTGGCTTGAATCTACCCTCGTTAAAAACTCATTTTGCTCCGAATGATGTCATTTGGAAGCAAGCTTTGTACTTCCTAAAATTTGAAGGAAATGGTTTGATAGGGGATCTCGTCTAAAATATCTTGAAAGCACTTCTGATTGGGGGCAGTTGAAGTTTTCCGTTTGGACAGCGCATTCCTTTCTAAATTTTAAAGCGTGGCAGTACATACACACCTTTTTCATCTTGGCAATTGAAACGCTTAGATGGACGCTGTAATCTAAATTATTCTCTATTGGGATGCAGCCAACATCAAATCTCTCCGTTTGTTTGATCTCGTTTTCAGCGTTTCTGGCAGCAGTCATTCTTATTCTTGCTCCCTTAGTTGCAAACTTCGTGTACTTGCGGTGTTTCGGCAATTCTGCAGCGAACACTTCCAACACGCCGGCGGTGACGGTGTTTTGTTGATTCTGCCCAGTTGGCTGCCTTCATTCTTCTCGCACCGGTGCCACTTCGTCCCTGTCATCGTACCATTATTTTTAACTTTTGTGTGTTTTTGTGAGCGTCGACACAGATTAGGTTAGGTTAAAGGGCTGCCATGAATAGTCACAGCACACATAGGCCACATCTGGGTCCGTTGTGATACCCAACAGAATGTGTTGTCCCGAACCACTTTGAGCTTCGAACCAGCTTGAGCTCACCACAAAACGTCGAAGCTGACAAACATCAATGTCGGGCAAGTCCCTGAGCTCGGCGAAGTAGTAGGCTCCAAGAATTGACCTCCTCATACTTTGCAGGCCCGGACATTCGCGGAGAAAATGGAATGAGTCTCCTCCTCTTCTTCATCCCGCAGCTTCTACAGTAGTCTTTATATGAAAGTCGAAGCCTTCTGGCGTGCTCCCCAATTGGACAGTGCTGAGTGATGACGCTCACAACCGCACCAATATGATGTCTTTTCAGCATTAATAGTTTGGCACAACGGCTAATTTCCAGCCCTGCCCATACCAGCTTTGTTCTATAACATGTGCTGCCGCTAAGCCATCTCGGGTTAGTCCTACTAATCGCAGCCTGCATTATACTCAATTTGCTCTAACCCCTTGCATAGCACGTCAACTGTTCCATGAGGCCGAATTGACGTTTCGTCGGCATAAACTAGTTTTTTAACTAGTAGTTTAGTTTGCTTAGATGTATCGATAGGTATTTCAACTTTGTAATAGAGTGCATACGGCTTCTTCAACTGTCCCTCTTCTAGCAAGTTCATCAGCTCGGGAGTTGCCGACGAAACCACGACCTGAAATCCAGCACAGAACAATATCAAAGAACTGACCCATCTGCGTGAGAGATTCGCGGCACTCCAGCACCATCCTTGAGGTGATAAGTACAGATTCCAGGGCTTTAATCGCGACTTGGTTGTCTGTTAAAATAATAATGTTCCTCACAGATACTCGTATAACATGACGATGACGCTCCAGCCAGACCAGGACTTCTCAAATAGCTACTATTTCTGCTTGTAGGACGCTACAGTAGTCAGGTAATCGTACCGATAAGTTTAGACTTAAACTGTCAGAGTGAACGCCGGCTCCTACACCACTGTCGGTCTAAGACCTTTATTTGCCGATGTTTATCGTATCTGTTGTCTGAAGGAAGTCTTCATTCCATTCTTTAAACTTTTGAAGCACTTTGTGAACGTAAGTTTTGGTGAAACACTGTCTGTATTTGCAGGGATATCTCTATTGTCGAGCGTCCACAGTTTAAGAGTCAACCACTGACCTGTTTCGTGAATACGTTCGGCTGGACGTGCAGCCATCTACTCGCTAGAAATATCTAGAGGGAGGAAGTTGAGCATTATATTCATGACATCAGAAGGAGTCGTACTAAAAGCCCCACAGATCGCCACACTAGTTTTTCTTTGCACTTTTCCCAATAAGTTGTGGTTAGTCGCTGTGCTAAGTGCATTCCATCAGACAACTAAACAGTGCAAAAGAATAGATCGCATAACCGCTACTTAGAGCCAGTATAACACTTTTGGCTGCAGGCCCCACCTTTTCCTGATGGCCTTCCTACAGCAGTAGAATGTGATATTAGCTTTGTTTACGCGTTCCTGATTATTTAGCTTTTAACTTAACTTCTCGTCTAGAATAAGACCAAAAAATGTTGCTGGATCAGTAAGTCTCGCCCCTTCTAAAGTTGGAGGTTTAAACGATGGAATCCTGTTTCCTAGTGAATAAGACGAGTTCGGCATTCGTTAATATATGTAATAATCGTTCGTTAATATAGAGAGGCCCTCTCTGAGAGGGCATTCTGCAATAGTTTGCTCAGCCAGGAACTTTCCCGAGACTACAATAGGAAGTAATCACCATTCAGCTGAGTGCCTCTATGTCAAGGACAAGACCGTTGATCACGGTGTTCCACAAGAGGCAGAAAGGACTCCGTCATTATACATCTTAGCGATCTCAAAACTATTAAGTCGACACAAATCTATGTCATTTTTTCCATTTTATTCTCTTTCACTCCTTTCCGTGAAGGAGGGAGTAGGAGTGGAGGGGGCTTTGAGAACGCTATCATTCATTTCAGTGGCCCCAAACACCAATGGTTTTGATACGAATCCCAGTTATATTGGTCTTTTTTCACAGTAACTCAATTGCAGGGTGGCGAGGTGGGTTTTTGGGAGTGTCACCATACATCTTAGCGACCCGAAATCTTGTTCGCTATGGACATTTTTTGCACGGTCACTTTTCCGATAGAGTGGGGAAACGGAGAAGGATGAGGAGTTTTGGGAGTGTCGCCATTAATTTCAGCGACCCTGAAAACCTATATTTTGACGCTAACCTAAATTCTTTTGCTTAAAAGGCGTTCGAAAGGGCGAAAAGCGTCAGGAGTAATAAAAGTCGTGGTAAAGACGAAAATAATTGTGTTTCATATAAAAATATTTCTAACTTCTATAGCAATCTTTCTGGAAGCGTTTTAAGGTTGATTATATGTCGAGCCTACAACCACGTCCTAAATAGGAAAACATCGTTCTAATGAAAGACGGTAAGTCACCACCAGGATCCTGGCGTATGGGATAGGTAATATCGGTAGACCCAAGTATCGATCACCTCATCTTGTAGTCTCCATCAAAACGAAGTATGGGGTCTTCAAACGAACAATAAGTAAAATCATTGCACTACTCGTTGAAACAGCGCCTAAATGGTTTATTAGTGTTACCAAATACAATATTGTTTTGGAAAAGATTCCAGTAAAATAAGAAAATATATTTAAAGTTTAAGAAAAGCATTCCGACCTCAATCGTCCTACTCTATCTAGCCGTTCTAGCATTAGCATGTCACACACGTATATCCTTCACTATAACTTCGGATTACAATTTGACCCGCTTTCCACATCTTGAAATTAGGTAATAAGACCCGCTCTTCGCTCTTAATCGCACCCATATGATATGCAAATGAAATTATCGATTGCAGCTAATCCTCCACAATGTGTCCTTGGTGACACTTATGGTTGTCGTCGAATGGGATTCCCATTGCAGTCCAGAGAGAGCCAATCGAAAATTGGATAAATACATGCAAGTGGGTCAATCTGCAGAGCCAATCTACACACTTGGGTACATGTTCACATGTATATCCTGGTGCTTTGCTTCGACAGATTCAACACTACCGAGTATACACACACCTTATCCTTCGTCGCACAAACGGTATCGGAGAAGGCCTCGTGTGCTAAGCACTCTCTACAGTCCATAAAACTTAATTGCACTCCTCTTTTATGCTGTCAGCTTGAGATATGCCCACAAAGCCAAGCCTTACGCCCCGAAAAGAAGAAATCTTTCTTGTCCCCGGGACAGAGATAATGGCATACAGGAAGCGATATGGTGATGAAAATTTCTTGTTCATGTTCCGAAAATGGGTTAACAAAGATCTACGACTGTATGCTGTACATCTTTTCTATATTTTTTTTTGTGTCGGTCTAATCTTGCCACCGAAAGAAGCTCTGCACTGGAACGGGTGCAGCTTTAATTGTCCTTTCGGAGCGCATCTTGTGCACTTCGAGCGTTATGTGAATATTCTGCTATTTTGGAGAGAAGGTGAAACATGCTGTGTCAGAATAAAGCATTATCATAATTGAAGTCGGTAAGTAGAGCAGTGCGCTGAGGCGCAAGTCTGATACTACTGTGGACAAATATAACCCGGGATTTGTTATAATTTTGGAAATCCTTATTTTTTCTTAAAAATCTATTTCATCGCCTTCGAAGTAATCCCCCTCGGATGCAATGCACTTATGCCAGCGAATTTTCCACTCATCAAAACATTTTGAAAAGACATGTTTCGGTATGGCCTTCGATTCAGCTTGAATCTCTTCTATCGTGTCAACACGGTGTCCCCGGAGCGGTTTTTTCATTTTGCTGAATAGCCAGAAGTCACATGGAGCTAAATCAGGCGAATACGGCGGTTGCGGAACAATTGGGTGGAATTTTTGGCGAAATGGTCACGAATAACGAGTGCAGTGTGAGATGTTACGTTGTCATGGTGCAAAAACCAAGAGTTTTCCTTCCACAAATCCGGCCTGTTGAGGCGAATAGCTTCACGCAAACGATGCATAGCACTGAAATAATATTCCCTGTTGACAGTTTGGCCCAGTGGAAGGAATTCGTAATGCACAACACCACGATAATCGAAGAAAACCGTCAACATGACCTTCATTTTTGAGCGACTTTGGCGCGATTTTTTCAGCCTTGGCTCACCTTTGGCACGATACTCACTTGATTGATCGGTTGTTTCGGGGTCGTAAGCATAAATCCAAGTTTCATCGCCCGAAATAATGCGTTTTATCTTGTCCTGACAGTCGGAAAGCATTGTTTCACACACATCAATGCGACGCTGTTTTTTTTTTTTCAAAAAATTGAGGGTTTTTGGAACCAAACGAGATTTTACTTTTTTGATGCTCAAAACTTCCTTCAAAATGGTGTTGACTGTTCCATTTGAAACGATATCAGCAAGCTCTCTAGTTGTCAATCGATGATTTTTGAGCACTAATTCCTTTCGCGACGTGCGTTAGTTAATGTTCTTGGTCGTCTTTGATGTGCCCCGTCTTCAGTAAAAAAAACACTGCCTGTGGGTATTGTTAGAACTCCCACAGTGCTCTAAACTCGGATAGGAGGTGCATGCTAGCAACTACACCATCCGAAATATATTACAACATTGCTTCGGGCGTTTTCCGACAGACGGCTGCATCGGTGAGGGCTGGTCAAAATAAGTATAGTTGCATAGTGTCACAAAGTGAGTTTGGACGTCTGTGAACGTATCGACATCCCCGTAGTACGTAAAAGTTGTTCGCATTTTTAATAAGATTCGCGACTCAAAATGTCTGTTTTCGAGCTAAGTTCTCGTCGTTTGCGGGATCTTCTGCTTCCATTTCAAAAAAACTGCAGCTGAGGCTCATCGAATGCTCTCAGATACGGTGAGGTCGCTCTGAGTGAGAGAACATGAGTGGTTTCAACGTTTTAAAAGTGGCGATTTCAATGTCGAGGACAAGCATGGTGGTGGGAGAGAAAAAAAATTTCAAATATGACGAATTGGAAGCACTGCTCGATGAAAATTCGTGCCAAACGAAAGAAGAATTAGCTGAATCACTGGGAGTGACTCAGCAAGCCATCTCGAAACGCCTCAAGGCCATGGGTATGATTCAAGAAAATTGGGTTCCGTACGAGTTATACGAGCATGCGAACAACTGCTTCAAAGGCAGAATCGGAAGGGATTTCTACATCGCATCGTAACCGGCGACGAGAAATGGATCCGTTACGATAATCCCAAGTGCAGAAAGTCATGGGGAATGCCCGGACATGTCGCAACGTCGACGGCAAAAACGGAATATTCACGGCGCCAAGGTTATGCTTTGCATTTGATGGGATCAGCTTGGTGTGATATACTACGAGCTACTGAAACCGAATGAAACTATTACAGGAAATCGGTACCGAACGCAACTGACGCGTTTAAGTCGAGCATTAAGGGGGAAAACGACCACAGTACCAAGAAAGACACGACAAAGTCACCCTGCAACATAACAATGCTCGGCTACACGTCGTAAAAGTGGTCAAGACATACTTGGAAACCCTGAAATTGGAAATCTTGCCCCACCCGCCTTACTCCCCAGATATCGCTCCTTCCGACTATCATCTGTTTCGTTCCATGGCGCACAGCCTGGCTGAACAAAATTTTCGTTTGTACGAGGAAGTCGAAAAATGGATCCAATCATGGATCGCGTCGAAAGACGCCTCTTTTTTCCGAGATGGAATTCGAAAATTGCCGGAGGGATGGGCGAAATTTGTCGCTAGCGATAGACAGTACTTTGAATAATACATCTGTAAGTACTTTTTCTGCGGATATTCTTCTCCCCCTTATCCAAGAGTGTTGTAAAACCGAAACTCTCCCTAAAGAACGGAAGAAGAGCGTCATTATTAGGATCTCGAAGAAAGGTAACCTGAAGGATTGTAATAATGGGCGTGGAATTTGCCTCCATCCCGCAGTTTTCAAACTGATGGAAAAGATAGTCTTAAACCGGATCAAGCATACAGTTGACCGCACAATGAACGATGAACAGCCTGGTTTTCGCGAGGGCTTTTCATGTAGCGACCACATCAACACCCTCCGAATTATTATTGAACAATCCGCAGAGTGGAGATCCCCATTACATCTCATGTTCATCGATTTCGAGAAGGCGTTTGACAGCGTTGACCGCGAATTCATCTGGAAGGCCTTACATAGGAGAGGTATACCAGATAAAATCATATCCATCATCAAGGAGTCCTATAGCGGAGCCCAATGTCACGTCTTACACAAGGGTAAGCTTTCAGAATCCTTTGAGGTACATATCGGAGTGAGACAAGGCTGCATTTTGTCATCTATATTGTTTTTGATTGCAATTAACGACGTACTTTTGAGTGCGCTTCATGAACACCAGAGCAAAGGTATCAGATGGAACCTATTTGAATACCTTCAACACCTGGATTACGCTGACGATATTTGTCTTCTTTCAAATATATCGGATCATCTAGTTCAAATGACGGATACCCTGCACCGCGAAAGTAGCAATGCGGGGCTTAAAATTAATGCTGCCAAAACGAAGTAGTTGAGATTGGATCCAGGAAGACAGAGCGGAATGTGTGTTTCGGGGCAAGCAGTCGAGAAAGTTGACTATTTCTGATATCTCGGAAGCGTAGTTACAGCAGATGGTGGAGCGGATGCCGATGTACAGTTTCGCATCAACAAGGCTTGAGCAGCTTTTTTCAGTTCGACTCCTTTCTGTCAAAACAACAACATCTCCAGACATACCAAACGCAGGATCTTCGAAACGAATGCAAAATCAGTGCTTTTATATGACTGTTCAACTTGGAAGGTGACCAGGGCGATAATAACTAAATTGCCAACTTTCGTGAACCAGTGTCTACGGCACATGCTACACATACGCTGGCCGGAGGTCATTTTTAACGACGACCTCCTGTTTACTGGCCAGGACAGGATAGACACCTCCATAAAAAGGCGAAAGTGGCAATGGATAGGTCACGCATTTCGAAAAGGGCCGGAAGGCATTGCTAAACAGGCCCTCGATTGGAACCCACAGGGAACCAATGCAAGCCGCCGCGTTGGACGACCTAGAAACACCTGCAGAAGATCAGTAGAGGTCGAGGGTAAGTCATTACGCAAATCGTGGAGTCAGTTGAAGGCCATGGCGGCGAACAGGACGACGTGGAAAGTCAGCGTGGTTAATGCCCTATGCCCCACAAGGGGTTGACAGGAACCAGAGAGAGAGAAGTACTTTTTGCCAATTAAGCTTTTAATTTCAGGAAAAAACGGCGGAAGCAAAGTTGTACCCCCAATACATATTCCAAAATCGATTAAAATCGAACCAACGGACGAATGGATAAACGCACAGCATGAATGGGACCAGTGTTGCCAAAATCTTACTATCAAAACGGCTAAATTTAGCCGGTAAAGCCGGAAATATTTTTCTAAAAACGGCTAAAAATCCGGCCGGAAAAATTTCCTATTTGGAAACGGCTAAAAAAACCGCTGGAGAAGTAGCCCCACCGAAAACACCTAACTCCATGTTTTAAAAGTAAAGTTTAAAACCAATAATATTTAAATATAATATATTTCAAAAGAAACAAGCTAGCCTTAAGGTATGATACCCTTCACGCGAAGTTGTGTTTTGTGGTACATTTGCCTTTTTGAAATTAGTAGTAAAACGTGTTCCGATTTCACTGTTCCTATAAGAGGTATATGAAATAGTGGGCCGATTTCAACCAAATGTAAAAACGTGGCTAAGCAGTCAATACAATTGAATAATATGCAATTTCGTAAAGATATCTTCAGAAATAAAAAAAGTTTTTCTGACAAAAACTTGCTTTTGGGACGGTCGTTCCTATGACAGCTATATGATAGAGTTGTCCGATTTTAACCAAATTCGGAAATATGATTTTATTAAAGATACTATTGATTCTTGTGAAATTTAAAAAAAGATATCTTTAGAAATAAAAAAGTTTTTCTCACAAAGACGAATTTTTGGACCGGTCGTTCCTATGGCAGCTATATGACGTAGTGGTCCAATTCCGCTGGTTCCGACATATATACTGCGTGCAAAAGAAAGAAGGCTCTGTACAAAATTTTAGTTCGATAGCTTTAAAACTGAGGGACAAGTTTGCATAGAAACGGACGGACAGACAGACGGACAAATCTTAATTGACTCGTCTCATCATACTGACCAAGACTATATATAGTTTATATGGTCGGAGATGCTTCCTTCTGTGCGTTGCAAACTTCATGACAAAGTTAATACATCCTATCACATCCGTGAAGGGTTAAAAACGTGAATTGTCCGAACATGCATAGAGAATAACCTTGGGCAGGAAAATCGGCCGTGAAAAATTAAATCCGGCTAAAAATCCGGCTGGCCGGTTTTTGATTTTTGTGCCGGCTAAAAAAAGTGATTTCCGGCTAAATTTAGCCGGAAAACGGCTAAATTGGCAACGCTGAATGGGACTACATGCCCGTCTATTATTTTAATATTTGGGGTGGGCCAGAAAACATAAATACAGTGTGTTTGTTCAAAATACAACCGTCGCGCCAGTTATGCTGATCTATCTCTAATTTATTTTCTTTAATTGAAACCACTCATAAAATCTGAAAATGCGATATTCGATTTTCTCTAAAAGTAGAGATAAGTTCCATGTCCCTAGCGCGATAGACAAATAGCTGTAATGAACCATATTCTGGTCTGGTTGTGCTGCTTCCACCGGCAGATCTATGGAAGCACCTGATGAGTAAGGATCTGTCGGTGGTACGAAACCAGAGACCGAGAATCCCATTACACCTGGACCCCAATACGAGCGCGAGGGCAAGCGAGCCATCTGCCAACCATTCCATCCTTATCGCTTCATTTTTTTTATTCCCCATTTTTACCTCCCTCGTTTGTGTTGTCTTCCCCAGGCCTATGGATTTTTGTTAATACATAAAGGACAGGGGCAACGAGCGGCGAAAACCCCGCCCACGTCTCCTGAACTGAGCTACAGCAAGCATAGGCCGCTGCTTAGCTCGTTGAGGAGCCTTTTTGTTCACCAGATGCCACGGCCGACCTTCACGGTCATTATGCTACCTAAGTCTCCGTCCCCACGGGCCTCTCCGGATGCCCACCAAACCGTCCGTTACATAGCAGAATGCTTTTTTAGGGTTTTGTATAAAAACAAAACCCTTATGAAATCGGTCATGCGTCCGTCTGTCCGTCTGTCTGTCCGTCTGTCCATGAAATATCTCACGAACCGCTGAAGCTACATGCATGAAATTTGGTGAAAATATGTAGAAATACTATAATTCTCTGGAGAAAGCGATGCGTTGTAATAGGTCAACTTTAAGGGGGGGGGTCGCCATAGAGGGAAAATGATGGTCGAAATTTTTTTTTCGCTTGGTACAAGCAAGTGGGGTATCGTAAGAAAGGTACCATTGAGTACATTCCATTTCTGGAATTTTTTTCAAATTTGAAGAAAGGGGAAAAGAGGGAGAGGGGAAAATATGTGGTCCGAGTTTGTCCCCCCCTCTTGCATTTCGAGACCGTTATAGCTAGACATATGAAAATTTACAGAAAAGCGGCATTTTACTAGCGTAGAAAACCGCAAATAATAGAATTTCAAAATCTCATCCAAAAAGGTTAATAATAGTACATTTCTATAGTTGCAGTTAGAACACCCCTGCACCCCTCAAGCACACCCTAGGTCAAAAATATTGATGGCTGATGATAACCAACATCATAGGCAATAATACCTCTAAGTTTCATTACAATGACATGATATTTAATAATAGTACATTGACTTAAAGTCATGCATTTTGACACTATCCACACAAAAAATACACCTACCGGCCTCACGCATAGATATGCGTGTACTACTTACATGTTGTTTTTCGTAGTGCGAATTGCAGTTATTTAATGAACCAACTTTGGAAGGGTGAAGATTGGTGATTGGTGATCCTAACAATAACTATTCACACAGTTAATTTTTTTAGGGTTTTGTGTCTTAAATCTTACAAAATCGGTCAAATACCTGTCTGACCGTCTGTTCATAGAATATCTTACGAACGGCTGAAGCTGCACACATAATTCGGCGAGAATGTGTAGAAATGCTATAATTTGCTGGAGATAGCGTTGTGTTGTAATTGGCCAACTTTAAGAGGGGGGGGGGGGTCCACATAGAGGCGAAATTAAGGTAAATTTTTTTTATCCACTGGTATAGCCAAGTGGGGTGTCGTGAGAAAGGTAATGTTGAGTACATTCCATTTTTGGCATTTTCTTGAGATTTGTAGAAAGGGGAACAGTGGAGTAGGAAAAAATATTAGACCGTAATTTGTCCCAGCCGCCCTGAATTTCGAAGCCGTTACACAAGTTTGCAATTTGCAATGTCGTCTTAATATGAATGGTTAAGCATCTCGAAGAGTGGGACAGTTTATCTCGTATACATACATATCTATCTACAGCTTCTCGTATTAAAACTATTACTTTGAGAGGTGACAGATGCAGTCTTTTTGTGAATTGGCATGTAAGATACTATATCATGGGTAAAACATTTAATTATGGTGTTTTTATTCAGCTGAGGGGTACCAAGAAGAACAGGGAGCCAGTATTTACATGCCAAAATAAGCGCTTGCCACAAAACCCTCGAATTGCGGGCGTAGCCCTCTATATTCCGGTTTCATTAATTAATGTTAAGGATTAAAGAAAATAGTTCAGATGACCCAGACCGAAAAAATCACCTGTTTCGCCCACCGCATCAAATCATCGGGCACCCCTAATTGATACCACACGCCAATGGGAGCAGAACGTGGTATTCATTTTTTACTGGACAAGGATTTTCGGAATTGTCCACACAAGGACGAATATTTCCATGGAACCCGCTGTTTCAAATAATTATCAAGACTTTTATTTCAGCGCATCTTGTAATGGCAATTACACTCTCTCCTCCACCAAATCTAAACGCGAAAATATCCTTTCCGTTCCGAAATTTGAAGTGAATTTCTTAAAGTTTACAAGTGCTGGCATTGGTCCAACTATACTCGTACATATAGCTATACTAATGCTCGTACTAAAGCGACATCCCAGCTCGACACGAAAAGTAAAGCGTCCTCACATCTTTTTATCGATAGCGCTTGTCCTGATAATGAAGCAAAGGATATTTTCCCTTGGAATATGGAAAACTCGAACACTTAGGGCCGTTTTCTCAATGTCTGGTTAAATTTTATCCTGTAGATAAACGCTAACCGGCCCTCATCTTTCGGTTAAGAATTTATCGGAAAATAATTCCAAACAGCTGATACGTACTGCTGAGATTTTGACAGCTAGAATCGTTTACGTTCGCACAATCAAATGAAACAATTAAACTGGTCACAAGGAACAGAGTTCTGGATATTCATTCGAAGGAAACGGATCTGAAACCAACTCAGTCGCAAAGTAATGCTGAGAGGTCGCACAGGCGTAGAATAGAATTGAACAGGTGGCAGAATTCCGCAAAGAAAATCAACTGACTTTCTACTGCATTAGCTGCGCTGTGGACTGCATTATCATAGTTTGAGCGTTACATGCGCTAAGGTTAAATTTAGTGTCCCGGATAGCTAACTGGCAGTTTAACCCGACATTGAGAAAACGGGCCTTAGAGATAAATCTCGTATTCATATGTAACCAATACGGGAATATATTATGTTCAAGGTACGTACATATTCGAAAAATACTGGATGGGATGATTCCTTGATCGAAAATTGGCAACCGGATTACCTTCTCGATAATTTCTAGGGTGCATATCAAATACGTTTTGGCTTCAGCGATTTTTGGCAAATATTTGTAGATGCAAAAGTGTAGAACTATATCGGGTACCGGCTGCATTTTTGATTTGGAATGACGGCACTTAGGGAAGCAGGCGGAAGTCGGAAATTAAATTTGATTAATGGGTGCTCACAAATTTTCAAGTGATTTATGGATAAGATGAACTAAAATTTTTGATGTGTAAACATCTTATGACACGGTACGGCGTAAAACCGTAGAATCTGTGGAATGTGTAAAGAGCATAAGCGTTTCTTAATTCCTAATTTGTATTCAGTGCATTTGATGTAGGTACACAACATGAAGTTATATCGCACCTCGCACACCAACAAGCAATTCGAGAACCATATTTTTCCCTTTTTTGTTGTGCAACGTCAACCTAGATCGCTGTCAACATTCCGACATGTACAACGCTAGAACCCCGTAAGCAAGTCGACACCGCGGATCCACGAGCAATGGCCGTGCACAACGTCCACCTCAGTCAGGCGACATGCATAACCAGGTGACTGGACGACTATCCGCTTGATACAAGGAAGGCAAGATATCGCCATGCGCATGTCGGCTTTCTGAGTACACTATCGCCTACGTCACAGGCGAGTTGCTATGGTACTTGGTACATCCTATATGGTATCAAAACGGACCCACTCGTGGTCTAAGTGTGTCGTGGGTTGTCACGACAGCCCGTAAACCTAACCTAAGCAAACCTCTCGAATACACAAACAATGGCCGTGCACAACGTCCACTTCAGTCAGCCGACATGTACAACTCGCAATATCATTCAGTGAACATAAAATGAAATGAGTACAAATTGAGAATTAACACACACTAGTGCTGTTTACACATTGCACAGATTCTACGGTGCCATAAGATGTTTACACATCAAAAATCAGAAGTCATTGAATTCTTGGATGTGTAGGTAGCATTTTTCGCTAAAATGTTGTAGAATTCGTGATTATGACAATTTTAAATCGCTTAATTGTATTGCGTAGGCTGACTCCTACTGTAAGATTATATTGTATTTATTTATGTTTTTGAAATCGTGGTCACAATTGGTCCACTATTGCGATTAGGTCACGTTATCCTGTTGCTATAAGCTCATCTCCCGCAAAATGGCTAGAAGGGTGAACTAGGAAAAAAAACTTCAATTTCATGTTCAATATATGAGGGTTAGTAAAATTGTTTTGTGATTTTGTTGTTTTCGCCCTTCTAAAAATGATGGAGGAGTAGAAAGTTTAGGAAGATGCCTGGCCGGAGAAATTACCCCTATTTGTCACGTTTTGTTATGAACGGCAGCGCTTGTTTTCCAGCATAATCGGCAATTCGGAGTTGATCGGAGTTTCGTTATCGTCCTCACAACCGAATCAGGCATGTTGTGACTGCTCGCATTGAGATAATACCGTAAGGGAGGATTCTTGTGCAACAGGATTGGTTGGGGTAAAACCATTAGTATGGAGATACATATTTCAGTATTAGTTATGTCCGGTATGACGTTATCACCCTCCAATTACCTCGGCTGACGACTAAAACGTACAACCTCTCTAGACACCGATTACGTTTGGTGGTATACATATTACAAAGGATCCGTCGCAGCTCGCTCTGTGTCCCACTTTTGGATTATTGTCTATTCGGTTTAAATCCGTTCGATCAAAATTGTATATCTAATCTGAAAGTAGCGTATGGAGAACGAAGCAGTGTTCGCGTTAAAGACTGCCAAGGCGCAAAGGTTCTAGGAAGCTTCGATCTGGAAATGTCGAGAGACTATACTAAACTCCAGGCAGGGAAAAGGTTTTTGTTGTAAAGGAAGAGATAAATGAATTTAGGAAAGACGCAGATTTGTCTTCCTAAAGACACTTATTCGGGTTCAGTTAGCCGATCTGGCGGGCCTTTACACGAATGAGGTCAAGTGCCATCAGTACTGTGTGTCAGTTAGGGGGGCATGCTAAAAGCGGCTCATCGAAATTGACATTATGGACAATAATATTGTCTGCCGAGAAGCAGAGTCGTTCACGTAGTCTGACGAGACAGCTAAATTCATGATGTAGTGAAACTACAGCCACACTGTAAAGCGGGTGTTCAGTAAGCAACCGGACGAAGTACAAGGGTGAATTATGCTTTTAAGATGAGGCAAAGTGATAGTCGTTCTCATTTCAATTAGAATAACAATTCCCACATTACCCTTTCCCTATATCTTTTCCACCACTAATGCCAATCTGCTTGCTGTACCTGATGTATTCACTCTGCCTAAAATCCTATGCAGCACTTAACGTTTATTTTCTCCATATCGTAAAAGCAGAGCACTTAAAGCTACATGAATTTTGCAAATGCGGTTTTCCATAGATTCATAAAACATTAGATCCAAAAACAAGCTGGCAATTAACTTAATTAGCATGTGTAAGCAAAATTTTCAATTAAGCTTAATATATTCAGAATTCAGGTCGTTTTATAATGTATTCCATCTATTGGCTTCGTAACGACGAAACGCAGATGTGCGTTGCGAAAGTAATACGAATTTGTAATATGCTAGGAGCTATCTGTCGTTACTACCTCAGGTTTCATTAAATTTCGCGATGGTACCTAGCATTTAGAAACCCCAGTTGCGTATCTATGTGTATCCTGAATTGTTATGATGCTTACGAGCACATAGTTCTATTGAAGACACCGATTGCGTATTATAATGGTAATGTGGGCTATAATTGAAAACGAGCTCTAAACCTATGTCATTATGATATGCGCCGTCAGAATTATTAAATACAATCATTCCCGAGGATACACAAGGATACGTAAGATTCTGTCGATATTATCCTAAGATTTGTAAGAATAGTTTGGTGCTATCCAAGTTGCGTAATGAAAATACTTCCCTGAAGGCTTGAAAGCCCAGAGTCCTTAATCCGATATTTTACGTCCACAGCAAACCATGATTTGTTAGTTTGCGGCAAACATACATTCCGCATAGCATTCTGCTAAACTTTTCCTATTTACGTTAAGAACGAAACTTATACAGCAGTAAAAATGCCGACACCAAAAGTAACTGAAAAATTCAGCAAACACTTTTGCAGGAAACCGGGCTAAGGTGCTTAAAAGTAATTTTAAAATGCTGAAACGGATACCACTTTTTTCCTTCTAGTTTATGGTGTGTTATGGTTTCAGTATACATTTACGTATACAGACAAGGGTTGCCACCAGAAGAGAGAAAAATGATTCTGAACCCAAATTATGCCTTTAGGGTACCAACAATGTGGTAGGTTAAACTGGTGTATTTTACGTTTGCAGATTGTTAGGTACTCAGGTTGGATACTGTAACCAACCTATGTTACCACGACTTTGTAACAAGCGTCAGTGGAAAAGTAAAGAAAATCGGTCAAAATTATATTCGCTACGTTCACCTGTGACGAAATTTCTGACTGGGAAGTAGCAGACGAGATTTCAATTGACATTTGTCGCAAGGTTCTAGCCGCTATCTCTCGGTCGACACTTCTGATCGCACCCACTCTAGGTGTTCCATTTCGAATCAATGTCCCGAAAACAAAAAATGCAGTTGTCATTCTCAGAGTAGTGCCGTCGCGAACAACACGTCAGGAAAATCACGCCAGCCCGGAGAAACCTCTAGGTAAGTGAATGAAATAAACAAATGAAACAGGAATATAGAAGGCTACGCCCGCAATCCGAGGGTTTGGTAGCAAGCGTTTATTTTGGTATGTAAATGTCGGTTCCTTGCTCTTCTTGTTACCAGTCACATGGATAAAAAAAAAATTAAACTGTCTTACGCATGATGTTCGATGTTAGACGACCTAGTAACACCTGGAGAAATTCAGTTAAGAGAGAGGGTGCCTCAATAGGCAAATCGTGGAGTGAGCCGAAAGCGATGACGATGAACAGGACGAGGTGGAAAGTAGGCGTGCTTAATGCCCTATGCCCCACAAGGGGTTAACAGGAACCCGAGAGACCCATGATCTAGCTGACTTTCTATCGCTTAACACCGGGGATGAAGACGAAACCGTAGGCATGTAACAAACAAACACACCGAATTCTGACCATTGCTACAACAGCAACAACCCATGATCTAGTCTAGTTTTACATTGTCCGATTTCCTCCGGACCGGCTGATTTTCATCCGGCTGGAAACCGGAAGAAATTTTTAGTGGAACAAAGAATAGCATAGCCACCTTCACATTGTTTCGATCCGGCTAAAAACGGAGAACTCTTCAGATGGGATAGAAGCCTGACATTTCGACTATTCTTCCGGCGGCCGGATAGCGACCGGGAGAACAGTCGTACATGTGCTTAGATGAGCATTGTCTTTTCGTAAGCCAGGTGATTAATTACCATTTGCAGGAGATCATGTTGACTATTTTCTGTCGAGCATTCGTTCGTTATCTCAAGTAAAATGGAAAAGATAATTGTAGATGCTGAATTTTTAATCAGCTTCGTAGAAAACAGACCAGTTTGTTCGGTACGGTTTTAGCCGGATAATGAGAAAACATCGATCTTCCGGTTTCCAGCCGGATGAAATTTAGCCGGTCCGTGGGAAACCGGACAATGTAAAATAGGCGTTATATGCCAATTCATTTTACGTGATTGGGCGGGGCATGTATAAATAATGGACGATGATCTCATTCCAGAGACAGTAATGAGTGCAGAACGAGTCGACGGAGCGAGACTGCCTAGACGACCGAGATCTCGTTGGGAGAGCTCAGTAGGTGTAGATGCCGCGCAGCTACTGGGCTTCCAAAATTGGAGGACGCGATCACGTGCCCGAGATAATTTGAGGACAACGATCCAGGCGGCCAAGGCCCGACGTCGGGCTGTCGCGCCACGATGATGATGATGATTTTACGCGATTGTAACGAAACTTAGAACAATTGCCTATGGTGTTGGTTATCGTTGGTCATCAGTACTTCTGACCTCGGATGTGTTTAAGGGATGCAGGGGTGTGCTAATTGTAACTATAGAAATAAACTATTATTAACCTCTTTTGAAAAGATACAAAAATTCCATTACTTTCCATGCTATATGCTATTCGGAACCCATCTTCTTGTAAGTTTTCATATTTCTAAATGTAACGGTCTGGAAATGCCAGGGGGGTGGAACAAATTACGATCTAATATTTTCCCCTCCCCACTGTACCCCTTTCTTCAGATTTAAAAAAAAAAAAACAAAAATGGGATGTACTAAACATTATCTTTCTCACGACAGCCCACTTACCTATTCCAGTTGAAGAAAAATTCACCTTAATTTCGCCTCGTTGTGGGGACAAGTTTTTATCACATATTTTCCCCTCACCCTTTTTACTCGTTTCTTCTTATTTGAAGAAAATGCCAGATAAAATGTAATGGATGGTACCTTTCTTACGATATCCCAGTTGCCTATACAAAACGAAAATAAAAATTTGACCTTCACTACCTTGGGAACCCCTTCTTAAAGTTGGTCTATAACAACGCATCGCTTACTCCAGAGAATTATAATACTTCTACACATTTGCATCAAATTTCATGTATGTACAATAGCTTCAGCGGTTCATGAGATATTTTATGGAGAGACGGACAGACAGACAGACGGATGTTTGCCCGATTTCATAAGGATTTTGTTTTTACCACAAAACCCTAAAAAAGTCATGGACGCGTTTCAAATAAATATCCAAATCCGGTCAGTAAGATCGAAGAGCGGAGAGTCGGCAGAGCAGCGACACTTCAAATTGGCCGTCAAGTGCTCCAAACTATCACTACGTTTAGACTGCGGGACTATCTTCGAGATCTAACTAAATCGATCTAACTCTCGACGATATAAACGTATCGATTTAGTTAGTTTTGGACTTGGCTTATCTCTACTTGCGATGCGGAACTGGACTAAAAAAATTGGGACTATGTCGCTGTCATCGCTAATGTTGACTCGGTGGTTGACGTTTCCTCTGTTGTCGTTTTTTTTTTGTTCGGCGTTTGCTTTGTTTGCAATTTCAGGAAAGCAGTGCGTGACCACGGGCAGGAAAAAGTCTTTTTCGTAAAATTTATATCTGTAGAATTTATCTGTGCTGTCAACGGAGAAAGAAGTAGAAGAAGTACCTCTCCGTATGGTCGGTATAAACACTCCACCAACAAGTACTAACACTAAAATGATTTAGTTAAATCGCCTCTTAGCTCCACGGTCTAAACGTGTCCTATGATACATAGGATAATCCTACCTACGACAACACTCACCTCACCATCATCTCTTCGGGCGTGTGGAAAAAGCTGCGAGTTTCTTTTCATCGCAAAGAAGCGTTTCAAATGCATTTATTTGCACAGCTATTGCATTTTTCTCCGGGAATGTTTGTAACGAGATCCCTGAAAGGCTTTTTGCCCGTCTACAAGTCTGAACTCAATTTTGAAAGGACACCGAAAAATTCTTTGGTGCTTCTTGGTCCGGGCGATGGTTTCATGCTGAGTGCATTCGACCAGACACACAACAAAACAGTGTGGATGATTTCTGTAACGGAGCACCACTTGTAACGAAGCGAGGGTATGAAGGATGAAATTTTTCCCGTATCCAGGACATCAGGAGAAAGAATTTCATCATGTTTTCATGTTTTTTTCATCAGATGCATTCAACCGTTGGCATTTGTTAATTTACCTGGCTAATTATTTAAGCCGGTTGGCCATTAGGTAAATAAGTGGTCTATTAGAAATAATGAAGTGAGTAGAGAGGAGAGTGCATGAAAGAATGAATAATGGATTGTTTTTAATGAAGTGACGTCGGTATTTTCATTGGCATTATTTAAAAATTGCAAAAATGAAAATAAATATCTTGAAAATTGCCAGGTAAGGTTAGTTTCAAGGGGCTGCCGTGTTTAATACTCGGGAATACTCCACTGGCGATCTTAACCATTAAACCAGACGGAGCTGCAATAAAATGATGAAATTTCGAACAATTATGTTGCGTAGGTCATCCAGTTGAAGTAGTACTCGTATATATTGTATCATCATCATCGTGGCGCTAAGACCTGATATTTGCTCTTGGCCGTTTGAATCATTGTGTGCGTTCAGAAGGAACTGAGCAACTTCCGCTCAGCGAACATGTTCAGAACGAGCGGGTTCAGAAGTGACTGAGCAACTTCTGCTCGGGTGAGCATGTTCAAATTTCACCGAGCAAGAAATATTTCTGCTCACTGATCAGTGCTCAGTGCTCAGGTTCTTCTTCTTCTTTTTCAACTTCACGCTCATGTTGCGAGTTGCCGAGTTTTGACAGTTATCAAATTGGTTGTTGTGTTTTCGCCGTTTTCGGCTTCTAGTTCTTTGGTTTTCGGGTGCTTTTGAATTTGTTTTCTCGTTGTTCGTGATTTTTGTAATGGACAGCGTGGGATTCATGTATTTTCCACTTTTCGGCACTTGACGTCTAAAATTTTCATCGTCAGCTTTCAGCTGGTCGATTTGTCAGCTGGTGAAGTAGCGTTCAGCAGGTGCAGACTCCAAACCGAGAAGCTCCGGAGCTGCTCGCGAGCAGTTGCAGAGCTTCTCGCGAGCGGTTTCTGCTCTTTTGCCACCTTCTGAACGCACTCATTGATCTCCAGTTACCTCGGTCAAGTGATCCCGTCCTTTAGTTTTAGAATCCCAGCAGTTTTTCGCCATCAGCATCTACTGAGTTTTCTTGACATGATCTGATCAGATGCGTCTTTTCAGTGTTTGTTTAGGCATGCGGTTATCCTTCATTCATTGTACACGCCCTACGCAATGAAGACGTTGTAGTTACAGTTCGTACAGTTCATTGTTGTACCGCAGTTTGCGACCGAAGTGGATAGCGCACACTTCGGTCGCAAACTTCTCGGAAAACTCGAAGAAGGAGCTTTCGATCAAATTTGTTTACCATATATTCGGAGGCTTCAGTTAGCCTCCAGATTTCGCAGTCATTTGGAGCCCGCGGTGAAGATTTAGTATGGCACCCTCATATTCGTTTCGTCCCGCAAAGACCACATAAACGATGCGCCAAACCATCCCCATCCCATATCATTCCGGGCAAAAAATATAAGTAAACATTTTTTTTGAGTTCTTAACCCAAGCTACTTCTGGAATTTACACTTTTTTTTGTAAATTATCGATTTTATATTCTAAAAGCGAAATAACTCAAAAATCACGCAAGCTGGAATAACCAAATAAATTTAAATTTAAACTTTTTCAGAGATGCATGCCGCAACAATGACGGGGGACTGACAGATTACGCGAGAGTAATCTCAATCGATGCTTGCTGGTTATCCAAGAAACAGTAACAGGAGGTTATTCTCTCTCTTAACACAGTATGCCCACATCAACTTCAGGCGGGGAACAAATTAATAGGGAGTATGCAGCGGAAATGTCGCGCTCGATGGCCGTGATCGTTCGGTCACCGCTCTACGATACTAATCTAGAGCTCGGAGATCAAATCTCGGCGCGATCAAAAACTGCCTGTGAGTACTAATAAAACTCTCACTGTGCTCCGAGCTTGTCAGTATAAAGACGGCGCGGATAGGAGGTGTATGCTAGCAACTGCACTTCCGAAAAGTAGATGTGCTATTGAAACGTCAACAAGGCATCGAAATACTAAAGATGTTGACACGCCCCTGCCCCTGGCAATTAGAGAGATGCAGCGGAAATCAACTATAGTTCAGCGCAGTTGGCTGAAATATTGCGAAATTGTTTATGGAGTATGACGGCAGACGGTGATTTGAGGGAAATCCTATTTTTAGATGCACCAGCTGGGACGGGGAAAACATTTCTCACTAAAGTCATCTTAGCCCAAATACGTATTCAAAACAAAATAGCAATTGCTGTCGCCTCATCAGGAATAGCCGCTACTATGTTACCAGGGGGCAAAACTGCCCATACTATGTTCGAGATCCTGATTGGCTTGGACCATACGGAGATCCTAGTGTGTAGCGTTTCCAGGAACAGTGACAAAGTCAAGGTTCTGCGCGATTGTTTCTTAATAATATGGGAACCCTTGCCTTGACCCTTCGCGCGACATCATCGTCAACATCTCTAGCATTTGTATGCCTTGTTGACGTTTCAATAGCATTTCTACTTTTCGGAAGTGCAGTTGCTAGCGTGGACCTCCTATGCGTGCCGTTTTTATACTGACCAGCTCGAAGCACTGTGAGAGTTCTATTAGTACTCACAGGCAGTTTTTGATCGCGCCGAGATTTGAACTCCGAGCTCTAGATTAGTATCGTAGAGCGGTGACCGAACGACCACGGCCACCGAGCGCGATAACTATGGCTGCTGCGGGTTCAAGTCCCATCCACGGAGTTCGCGGCTTTTTATGTTTGTGTTGTGTTCACCCTGTAGTGGGGGGCATAACAATAAGCCACAATATCTCCCGACTTGTCGCAGGTAGGCGGCTAGATGGTGGGAGGAGGTTCATGCTAACAACGTGCGTCGTCCGAAACTGGTTTATGCCGACGAAATGTCAGCTAAACCACATTGAATAGTTGACGCGCTATGCTCCAGGAGGGGCTACGGCAAATGAGCATGGGATATAAATGAGTTGACGGACTTAAATGACAAAAAAGCCTGGTCAATTACATTATCTAATATTTTTCCCAATAAGGGAAAAAGTTTCTCTTCTGCCAACCTGAAAACGACTCCAACACGAGGGCGTTTTCTAATTTCTACCAACAAGTAAACTTCAGCAACATATGTCATACATTGCCTATAATTTA
Source organism: Chloromyia formosa (assembly GCA_964017055.1). Lineage (NCBI taxonomy): Eukaryota > Metazoa > Arthropoda > Insecta > Diptera > Stratiomyidae > Chloromyia > Chloromyia formosa. Next base: position 81,387,909 of record OZ024817.1, read on the forward strand.
TATGTTTGGAAGATACACATTAATCATAATTACATAAATATGTCACGTTTAGCTCGAAGTGACTCTAAGTGGCAATCAGCTATTCATTAAATATGAGGCGACGAGTGATTAATGTCAAATGGGACGGCCGGACCAGTCGACACTGTGACAAGTCAACGAGCCAATCCTCAAATCCTTACGACAATTCTCCGAACTGATTTGATGAATAGTTTATGACAGACAACATATATACGAGTCGGGATAATATGGCTTTTAAGGTCAATTAGCCATTAAAGTTTGTCCAGGATATGTGTCGAACATATGATCTCAGACAGAAAAGTTAAGGATATCATTCTATTCAGCATTGCCGTCCATTAGAATTCATAAGTATTCATAAAAGTCAATGCCAGACGTAATAAACTTTATAGAATATATTGCTATATTTAGCTGTACGTTTCGATCAATGTTTTATGTATAAGGACTGACGGAGTATGTAGAATAAAAGGATTATTTTAGGTGCCCAAATGATTCGAATCTACAAACGCTGTATGTACAAATCCGCCACTTAATTGACGGTGCTGAAATATTGCATATATCATAGTGTCTTTGGCGGTAACTTCACAGCTGATGAACTGGGTCAAAAGAGGGTATTCTTCAGATTCGTTGATGTTAGGTTTGGTGGCAGCCTAAAGGTTTCGCACTTGGTTCCATAGCGATACCACGTACTATCGTCATTTAGTTGGATTCTAGCAGGGAAGGTAGCTGACTTACAATCTATCACAACGGACCCAGTGGTGGTCTAAGTGTGCTTAAGCAACCCTTTTAACTTTTACAATCAAAGAATTGGTCATCATGCAATGTCGCAACACAAGGTGACGAACCAGCTGATATTTCTCGACAAATTGATAAGATAAATGTGAACGAAAATTTAAGAAAAATACGAAACGTGACCCAAGTGGACGCTTTATAGTACGATTGCCTTTTGTAAGGCAACCAGCAAATTTGGGCGAATCATAGCACACCGCTTTTAATAGGTTTCTTGTTCTGGAGCGACAGCTGGCGGGAAATCCGGAAGTAAATCAACAATATATTGAGTTCATGGAAGAGTACATCCATACATACAGCTCGGCCACATGAAGCCAATAGACCTTAATCAACTGGAGTATCCGTAATATTTTTTTGCCTCATCACTTCGTATGTTAACCGGACAGGAGCACTACAAGTTGTATTCGATGCATCAGCGAAAACATCCAATAATATTTCACTCAACGACATACTTGCGAAAGGACCCGTCGTACAAGATGAACTTTTTTCGATACTGCTCCACTTTAGGATGTATATTTTTGTCTTCATAATGGACGTAAAGCAAATGTTCCGGTAGATAATTGTACATAAAGATGACCAAAGATATCTGCTGATTTTTTGAAGGAGTAATCCTCAGGAAGAACTCAAGGGTTATCAGTTGACAACTGTTACTTATGGAACTACATCAGCTTCATATCTAGCCACAAAGTGTTTGAAGACGTTAGCCGAAGTGCGCTCGCCAAAATACCCTCTTGGTTCATCTGTGTTACTAAGGGATGCCTGTGTCGATGACATTATAACGGGTTCCAACAATCTTTCGAAGGCCAATCGTATGCAGACAGAATTGATTGCCTTGGCCAGTGAAGGCGGTTTACAGTTACAATGGTGCTCGAACCATCCCCGTCTTCTAGAACGATTACCACCCCAAGACATGGAAATCGATTTAGACTTCAGCAGTGATTCCGATGATCGCATCAAAACGTTGGGCTTAACATGGTGCCCAAAGAAGGATGTATTTTCTGTGCAGTCTTCGCGCCCAGCGCGAAGTAAAATCACCAAATGGTCAGCTTATTCGAACTTAGCACATATTTTCGATCCCTTGGGAATACTCTCACCAATTGTAGTAGCGAGCAAAATACTTGTGCAAGAGATGTGGAAATTAAAATCTGATTGGGATGAGGAGCTTCCCCTCCCATTGCGGACAGAAGGGGTCAGCTTTAAAGATAATCTTAAAGATTTGAAGGATCTCACATTTCCGAGACATGTATTTGATCATTATATTCCCAAGGAAGTACAATTGCATGCATTTGCGGATGCTTCAGAAAAAGCCTACGGCGCCGCTATATATGTACATACGTAAGACCAATTACCGAGGAGAACTTGATAATAGTAAGATTACTTTGTGCCAAGTCAAGGATGGCACCTACACAGAAGGAAACAATTTCAAAATTGGAATTATGCGCTGCAAAACTGGCGGCTGAGCTATGCAACAGAGTCAAGTCCGACATTAAGCTGAATGAAACTCAGGAGTTCTATTGTCCTCGCTTGGCTGAATAAAATATTTTCTTAAAAAAAAAAACATTCGTTACGGATCGAGTAGCTTCTATTCAACGTCGAACAACGCCTATTCAATTGGGACATGTCGCATCCGAAGACAACCCGGCCGATATTCTGTCTAGGGGAACAACTCCGCAGAAACTTAAGAGATTGTCAACTTGGTTTTACGGACCTCTGCCCCTGGACGGGCCTGAGGCATCTTGGCCACCAGCATATGTTTCGGAGCCAATTACAGCACTTCCTATAACTCTATCCGAACATTTAAGGTCAATTCAGACACATCAATCACGTCACAGTTCAGTCAACTTCCGAATCATAAACGTCGCCGTCAATTCACAGTCAAAATAGCGGCTGTATTCACATATAGCGGTCAGGGTACTCAGACCGTAGTCAGTCATTTTTTGTGTGTGCTCTCGAGTGTACCTAGATTTATCTTATGGCGTTTTCGGAGAACGACTTGCTATACTATATGCTATATCCGTATATTTATTATGCGATAAATCGTACAGAACGGGGTAATTTCGAACCGACTCGATTAATTTTTCGTCGTCGCCCATGTTCACTTTCTTAGCTGCCGTCCGTCAAACACAAAAAATATCGTTGGGAAGAAAAGTGTAGTTGACTGTTCGGTGACGGAAGCGCGACTGACGGTTCCAATTCGTGACTGCGCCGGCTCAATGGAGACAGTGCCACTTGACTTTCAACAAACGATATTTTTTGTGACTGATACTGGACGGTTCTGACGGCACTGTGACTTGACGTGACTGATGTGTCTGAATCGACCTTAACCCTAGACCATCAAAAATATCGATCTTCGTAATTCATTCAAAAGGCTTCAAAGAATCGTGGCGTATGTTTTTCGATTTTTTAAAAGAATGAAAGAAATCAACAATCACCACGAACATCTCACAGCTGAAGAGCTCAACGATGCTCTCCACACTTGGATAAGATACATGCAGCAAAAAGAATTTTCGGAAGATATTGCATATCTGTAGTAACACGATGAAACGCCAAAGAACAGTCCATTACATGGATTGACACCATTTATCGATGAACATGGCATTGTTCGGGTCGGAGGCAGACTGCAAGAAGCTAATGTGGCATTCAACACTAAACATCCTATGCTACTTCCGTACTCGCACTCCTTCACGAAATTATTGATGATAGATCTACACCTTAGCAATAAACACGCTGCTCCACAAACGTTATTATCAATCGCTCGGCAAAGATTCTGGCCAATAAAATGGAAAATTATTGCCCGATCAATAGTACATCACTGTGTTCATTGCGCTAGGCTTGCATTCAAATTACTAAGTCAGATTATTATAATCTTCCAGCGGAAAGAGTTCAACCTGCAAGACCTTTCATCAATACTGGCGTCGACTACTGTGAACCTTTCTGGACACACTTCAAGATTCGAGGGAAGAAGCCGCTAAAATTCTACGTGGCGATCTTTTGCTGTTTTGCCACAAAGGCTCTCGAGCTTGTTATGGACCTCAGCACTAACGCTTTTTTTAGTGCTTTGAAAAGAGTTATCGGTCGTCGCGGTCATTGTTTAAATATTTATTCGGACAACGCGACCAACTTTGTCGGGGCAAAAAACCAACTTCACGAAATATACAATGCTACACATTCAAAACAGGCCAAGGACCAAATAACATCCGTCTGTGCTAGTAGGGGCATAACATTCCACTTTATACCTCCGCGAGCTCCCCACTTCGGAGGTCTTTGGGAAACGGCTGTAAAGTCCACAAAGCGGCTTATGAAGAGACAAATCAGCGCAGCATCTCTAACTTACGAAGAGTTAGAGACCTTGATAATAGAGATCGAAGTAATATTAAATTCAAGACCCATTACACCAATGTCTTCAGATCCGAATGACCTCACTGCCTTAACACCGGAGCACTTTCTTATTGGAGAACCTCTTACGAGCAATGTTGATCCAGAGGCTAAGGGAATGAATATCAGGCTAGATGTTAATTTGTATATAATTGCTTTGGCAATAATATAATTAAAAATATATAAAAATCTCTGAAATTAGTTGTAAAATAGTCACTTGAATTCAAGAGAATCAAAAGAGAATCCAAATGATGAATTGAATTGTTGTTGTTGGAGAATTTTTGTGTATAAGCAGAGATCAATTATAATAAAGTCTCAGTCTTTCCATTGCAACCGTGCGATTTCCATCAAACAAAGGCAGAGTACAGTACAGTGCATACATTCTAGCAAGTTTATGTGCTTGATAGAAACAGCGATCATCTCTAAGTTTATGTGCTTAGTGAAACGGTCTTCAAAATTTACAATAAATTAGTATATTTCGAGGTAGTTAGAAGACCTGTCCACCAACAACTTTTTGCACTGATCTTCAATCTGAGCAGAAGTCGAGAAATTTTCGTCCGGGTTGGGAATATTCATTCGGTTGAGGAAGACAAGAAATACTTGTAAAGAAAATTTAGTGAAATTTATGGACTCACGTTTTGAGTGATATAAAAGTTTCGCCCCATGATGTTGGGCCCACTTAGAAACGAATGGTTGCTAGAGAGCACGTTAAGAATTTGCTGTTCTATTCTTTTTGATGTTCTATTCGTATGTTTGAAAATACGAATAGAACATAGTCCATTGTTCTTCCTATCAAAACTTTGTCTCCGAGGCTGACTTCCACCATAGCTTCCATATCCAATTGCGCCAGACATCATAACTTATGAATATCTCAACAGTCAGTGGATTTTACCAATAAAATAAGCACTCCACCCGCAATTTCAGCATCAGTAATGATACTAAAGGACTCCCTTATTATTCTCATTTCGAAATGACCATGTCCACCGATGACTGGTATTCGCAGCGTATGTATGGCTCGGGCTCATTAGTAAAACATACTCGTGCTCATGACAAAAATTATGTAAATCATCCACAATATTGTGTACACTGAAACCTGAAAACAAATAAATTATGGTCTTTATTATATGCTCGCGTACTATTGATAGTACCCAGGCATCTTTTATTTTTTGTTTTGCCCTTTTTTCAGTAATAATTATCCTGTCAGCAATCACTGGGCGGCTCAGACGTGGTATCGTCGCATCTGCTCTTGATATGTTTTAATTAATTAAATTTCTCTTATATGAATGATATTTTGCAACAGAACGCATAGTACGAGCTCATCCTGAAACACATTATGAAAGGCGACTGGCGAAAAAAAAGCGTGCGTCCAGAATGAATGAGAGCTCTGGAATCATCTCGATAAGCAGGAACAAGAGGATCTCTCGTTCTACCTGGACATGAGGAGAAAAAAACTGTCTGACTGAATTTTTATTAAGTGCGGGATTATGCTGTCAATTTAATTGCATCGCTCATGTATTTAAGTGGCAATGTATTTTCATTCAACATGCTTCACTTGAGTGGACACGATGAAATTCAGCAGAAGTAACCGTTTGGATGCAGTCCTTGTTCCCGGCAGTTACGCTAAATATTTCATCAAATAGTCCACGATAGGACGATTCAATACGATGGGGTGTACGTGCAGACGTGATGAGTAGTTGCGTGCAGAGACTATTAATATCACGGCATTATTTGATGGTATACGAGTAGAAGAAGTTGAAGTGGTATGAAATCATATTGAATTAGGATGAGGCATTGATTACTGTTGAAAGAAAAAATATAGTTAGGTGTAATTAATTTTTTTTAGAGGGAGTGATAGAGAATTGGCAGCATTTTCGAATTTGTCCAGTATTTTCGTGACAATTATCTTTGGATTTAACGTCGTTTCCTTTTGGCATGCAATATGCTCTAATTCTCAGCAAGATTAGTCGAAATCTGTCAATCGAACGAACTAAATCTTTAATTTGCTTATGTGTGTATTGCGGGCCAATGATCTCAGGCCTATTAGCTTATCGTCAATTCATTTAAGTCTGTTTGAAAGACTGATTGATATCGATAACGAACCTTCTATCTGCCTCGCAGCATGCTTACTGGAAGGGTACGTCAGTGGACACAGCTCTACACTCTACATTAAGCTGTATAGAGATATCCTGGAGCTTCAAAGAGTACACCAGGGCTGTTTTTCTCGATATAGAAGGTGCCTTCAAGAACATCAAGCCTAATGCTATCACTGCTGCACTCTCTGGTCTACAAATCGACGATTTCATCTGCAGACTTGTTAACCTTCTGTTTACAACTAATGTTATACATACAAGTCTGGGCTCATCGTTCGAGCGCAGACGAGTGAGTCGAGGTACTCCGCAAGGCGGAGTGCTGCCTCGCCTTCTTTAGAACCTGACTGTCAATGAACTGCTCTTGAGCCTGGAAAGACAGGGTTGCGAATATGCCCTTATGCTGATGATATCGCCATTGCTGTATCAGGAAAATTTCCTAGCGTTCTGAGTGAGTTTTTACAGAATGCCCTCTCAAAGCTGACTACTGCGGCTTGGCCATAAATCCGAACAAAAGGGAACTTGTAATCTAAACTAGGAAGTACAGAATACCTCCAGTCGAGCCTCGGTTGCTTAATGGGAAGAGGCTGGTTTTTGCTGATAAGGCAAGATTCTTAGGACCTATCCTGGATAGGAAACTAAGATGGAAGCCTTATTTACAGGAACGGGTAAATAAGGCCACTATCGCTTTTATTCACTTGTAAGATATCTATTGGCAGCAAATGGGGCTTATAGCCGAAAGTGCTGCCCTGGCTCTATATGTAGCTGTTCAGCGTTCCATTCTAATGTATGGAGTAGTTGTATGGTGGACTGCTCTAAGGACAGAGGCCAACCGTAATTTATCTTATCTTATCTAATTGCCTTGACCCCTTCAGGGGCATGGGCGCGTCAACATCTCTAGCATTTCTATGCCGTGTTGACGTTTCAATAGCATATCTACTTTTCGCAAGTGCAGTTGCTAGCATGCACCTCCTATCCGCGCCTTCTTTATGCTGACAAGCTCGGTGCACTGTGAGAGTTCTATTAGTACTCACAGGCAGTTTTTGATCGCGCCGAGATTTGATCTCCGAGCTCTAGATTAATATCGTAGAGCGGTGACCGAACTATCACGGCCACCGAGCTGTAAAAAACAATCAATGGGAAGATAATGCGGTATCGCTGTCTGATTCTGTGGAGATATACACGGATGGCTCCAAGATTAACGATGGAGTGGGAGCCGGAGTCCATTCCGAAATGCTGAATACTACATGGGCTGAAAAATCTAGGGATTTTTAATGAAAACAAGCTTTTTTTGGGTAAAGTTATATTTATTCCTCAGCATAGTTGCCTTGGGGCGACCGGTAGCGCAGTGTGTTGATGCATCAGTCTCATGTTTGACTGCCGGCGTTTCGGGTTCGAATCCCGCCCACGACGACGTTCGTGGCCATGGATGTGCAGGAGGTGCATGCTGGCAACTGCATTCTCCGAAACCAGTTTATGCCAACGGAACGTCATCTGGGCCACATGGAACAGTTGACGCGCTATGCCCCACAAGGAGTTAGGGCAATTGAGTAACATAGTTGCCCTCGAGGGTGATACACATGGTATAGCGATTTGCCAACATTTTGATGCCTTTCTGTAGTCCGAAACGTCCAAGTTTTCGAAAACGCCTCGGTCTCTGTGATAACTTCCTCATTGGATCTGAATCTGTTTCGCTGAAGCCACCGCTTGAGGTTTGGGAACAGATAATAGTCGCTGGGGGCCAAGTTTGGAGAATACGGTGGGTGAACAACCAATTCGAATTGTATAATTGGGCTAATTTGGCCATCGCTTTCAAGGACGTGTGTGACGGTGCGTTATCGTGATGGAACAGAACTTTTTTTCCCCAATATGGGGCCGTTTTTTCTTTATTTCGTCCTTCAGTTTGTCCAGTAACGCTGCATAATACTCTTCTGTAACTGTTCTTCCCTTCTGCAGGTAATGGATGAAGGCTATGCCATGCGAATCCCGAAAAACGGATGCCATAACCTTCCCGGCCGAGCGTTGGTCTTTTGGCCGTTTTGGTCGGCTCTCGTGGTTTTCCAGCGAATTCGCAGACTGCCTATTGGAATTAGGCGTATGGTTATGAACCAATGTTGCATCCATCGTTACAAAACGTCGAAAAAAAATCGCTCAATGACGCTGCAAAAACGTCAAACCGGCCGTTTAATCGTCAAAGCGCTGCTGCTTTTGGTCGACGGTCTTCAAACGTGGCACGCATCGCGCCGATAGCTTTTTCATTTCCAAAAAATCGTGCAAAATGTATATTCCGGCCGTTCTTTTGAGATGCCCATGGTCTCAGCTAGCTCACGCAACTTTACTTTACGATCATTCAAAACGATTCGATGCACTTGCTTTACGATTTTCGCATTCGTAGCCTCTTTTGGCCTTCCAGAGCGAGGTGCGTGCGTACGACCCATTTTAAATTCACTAAGTATCACCATACACTGTCGAACTCGAACACGAACCTAGTACAAGTGGACCGGTTTCCTTCATATCTATGTGAAGTGTGTGTGTCAGAGGACATTTGTACCAGGTTCGTGTTCGAGTTCGACAGTGTATGGTGACACTAAGGCTGAAAACACACCGTATAAGACAAAACGTTTGTTTTTGTCTCAAAGAACAACTGACGATTGCTTCTTATCAGGCAGCACACACCAAAAGAAATGAAACTAAACAAACGTTTTTGTCTCGATGCGTTTTATGACTGGTTGTCGATAATGCATGTCTTTGGATATTATCAACACACACCGAGTGAAACAAACTTGTTTCAGACAAACGTCGTTGTCGATAATTGCATACATTACAATAGGCGATACACACCGCATGAAACAAAACAAAAAGACAAGACAAAACAGAAAGACATGTTTCGTTGCCACTAGGCGGGCCGTTGTGTTTCGGAAACAAAAATTTGTTTCCGCTTAATACCTGGTAATTTTGTGAAAGATTATGATGTCGTCGTTGCAAATTCAATTTTTTCTTATTCCATATTCTACATATCAAACGAAACAAGTCAAAAAAAAAAAAAACGTTTTGTTTGTTTCACCGTGTTTCGCTTGGTGTGTGCTGCAATGAAAAACGTTTTCTTGTCTCATGAGACAAAAACGTTTTGTCTGATGCGGTGTGTTTTCACACTAAATCACCGATAAATTGTTGTTCTCGAAGCAGCAGATGTGGGATAACATTTCTGTAACCATTGCAATGAGTGTTCAGAAGTTTTCCCATCAAAACAATATGTTTGACCAAGATGCGATATTCCTGTTTTTCCATTTTTCTTACGAAGTTGAAAGTACCGTCACTCAAACGATTGTAGCTTGTAAATGAATAGACTAAATGTCATGAAACTTCATACATAAACTAGTAATAGATGAGCCTCTCGAAATGAGTCATGTTAATTTTCTAGTGGTGCCACCTATTGAAAAATCCCGGAACTTTTCAGCCCATGTAGTAAAGCATGCTCTCGCTCGATGACTTCCATGATGACCGGCGGGCTCCTGGCGAAGCCCGTGTTGCTTGCACGGTAGGTGAACGAAGAAGAAAAAGGATTGTGGTTCACACTCGTCTGAAATTCGCCATCGTCCGACTCGCAGCTGTTGTGTGGGTGCAGAGGCACACCGACGATGCTCGCTCCGCTCACCGTCGTAAGTTCCGTAGGATCAGGTCATGATACAGGGAAGACAAGATATGGCTTTGCGCATGCCGGCTCTCTGAAAACCTACGTCATTGGCTCGTCCAATTGTATGCATGCTTAGTTTTCGGCTTTTATCTCTGTAACTATTAATCCTAGCAAAAACTTTTTGAGGCGAAATTGAAGATCACAAAAATATACATGAAAAATGTCTGATCAACTTTTTTCTATCTTAAATAGTTTCCTAGATAATCTCGTTCAATTCATTCATTCGCACGAAATTGAATAAAACACGTCAAGCAGAGCCAGCACAAGAGCATTGCATTGCAATCCTCACGACAGTATCGCTTCGCTAGTTGAGGATGCAGCACGCGCACGATACAGCGGTCTCTTGTGTGTGCTCTGCTTGATATGTATGTTATTTGAGAAGCGAATTTGTTTCCTTTTTTGTTTATATCGCAATAATCTCAAGCAGAGCCCACACAAGAGACCGCTGCACCGTACGCGTGCTGCTTCCTCAACAAGCGAAGCAAAACTGTCGTGAGGATTGCAATGCTGAGAGTTATGAGCCATTGACGTAATGCGCAGAAAAATACGAAAATGAAACACGGGAATGCCTTATCTTGTATTCCTTGTATCATGGGATCAGGTGATGGAACTCGCCATCGTCCGATCCGCTGTGGTTTTGTGGGTGCTGAGGTACACCGACGCTGCTTTCTCAGCCAAATGTTGCCTTGATTGTGATTGGTGGTTGGCACGACAAATAGCTTGTTCAGCTTGTTCTGAACAAGCCCGTTTTTGGGAAAATAAGATGTGAAATTATTCGAAAAAAATTATGGATTTGATTTGAAAAATTATGAAACTTTACTTGAAAAAACAAATGGAATTGAAAAATTACGAATCTGTCTAAAAAAAAATATGAATTGCCTCGCAAATGCTATATGTATCAATATCAACTGGCGTAAATGATACTAAATATTGTACATTCCTTTTTTTACAAAATCCACTACCTTTTACCATCCACCAAAAAGGCGAATTTATTGTTTCATTTCGCATGTAGATTGAAAAGCAACGTCATAACAAATCAAAAGCAAAAGCAGCACCAACCCGCCTACAGAATATCGGGAATTTTTTTCTCAATAATGTTTGATAGTACTCCTACTTCTTCCGTCATCCTGATTGCATTTGCACAGAGAACGCTGCCCTTCTTTTGTACTGTGAATTGTATACCATTAGAAAGTCACTCAATGATAAATTTTTATTGCGAGACTCCAAGCGACTTACTCCTTTGAATTTGCAGAAAATAAAAAATGGAAAGTGAAAGAAAAAACAGTTCAGTAAAAAAAAAAATAAACAAATTTGCTGAAGGAACTCCTCAAGGATATTTCCGACGAAAAGATTTCGCCTTTTCTTGTACTTGCCGTCTATAGTCTCTTGTGTTCGGCGTTTCCTACCTTTTCTTTCTCTCTGTCTCTCTACATCCGCGTGCCATTCAGTTGCCTCGTTTTACATTCTGAAGGGTTTCAAAATACAACAAAAAGAAAAAAAGAAAAATAGTAAAACGTAAAGAAAATTTTCTTCTTTCAACTGAGCCCTTTGTTGCTGATTGTTAGAGAGCCACTAGAGGCTGCCTCTGACTATTGTTATTGAATTGGAGCTGAGTGCAACTCTATTGTGCTCGCTAAATGATTATTGTGCGAAAAAAATGAGTTAATACTTGTTGTACTATTCGTAGTTTAATTTGGATACGATTTCCTTTGACTGTCGTTTGTAGTAGGAGCGTGCAATTTGCATATCCAAATTCAAAGGATTTGCATCACATCGAACGGGAGTCGAATCATGCTTATTATATCAGACAAGGGTTAGTCGTGTTCGCTGCTTGTTAGTAAGCTGGGAAACTGCAGAATTTAAATTGTATACAGTGCAATAGCAAATATTTGTCAACTTAAAACGAAATATTTTAACTTGACGCGTTCACAAAAACGCAAAGATGATGCAGACGACCACAGTCATGGCATTGCCGGGCAAGTGGTGGGAGAGCCACAAGTTATCAAGCGAAGCGAGCGTTCATGTTTGAGCGATACTGAGGGTTGTGATCCCTTAAGCGCGGAGCGAGCTTAGCGAGGGGAACCCCACACCAGGGACTGTTGATTCACAACACGCAGTAACGCACATGGACAATTTCGGTTTGAAACGAGCTGGGCTAGCTCCGCCCCTAGGGCGTTGCGACCCCCCGCATATAGCCTTAGGTCGCCCGTTTTACTCCTTCTATATGTACCTGCATCCGTTTCGTCGTAGCATATCTGCAACCAGCATTTTTTTGGTCTATGCACAATTTCAGTTTCAAATCGAAATCAAGTATGAGAAGGAAAGTGAAAATTGCCATGGACATACTAAATTTCGTTTTTAAACGAAATTGAACATTGAATGCGAATCGAAAGTTGCCGTGCAGCCAAAATTGTCCATCAATGGCTGATTTCCAAATGCCTTATTTCATGGTGTCGTTCACATTCTTTCAACTTCGGACGCATGTCTTTTGACGACCGAAAATGTAGACATACCACTAAAATATTTTCTTGAATAATTCCGTGGTGTACTGTACCAAAAATACTCGAAGATTCTCTCACCGGTTTTTGATGTATTGGTCATTTAATGAGTTGGTTTTTAACTCGGTTCGGCTCATGGCCGGTCGGTTTTTAACGAGTCGGCTTTTGAGTACTCGAGTACCCGTTTTGTAATGAGTCGGCTTTTAATGAATCAGTCTTTTAATGAGTCGGTTTTCAACTCGGTTTTTTTAACCATGAGCCAGTCGGTTTTTAACAAGTTTTTTGAGTACTTTTGAGTTTTAATTAAGCCGGCTTTTTAATGATTCGGTTTTTCGAAACCGGTACTTGGGAATCTCGGGATCGATACTAACAGAAGACCGGTTTTAAACCGATGGACCGGTTTTAGGAACAGGGCTACTCAAATGCTCGTGAATTAATGTTAGCCATGTAAGAACAGTAGTAGTCCAGATGGCGCAACGGTTAGCACGTTCTCCTTCAACGCACTGGGCCCCGGTTCGATTCCTACTGAATGCGGTAGTTTTCGATAAAAAAGGGGATTTACGTGTCGGACTATGAGCCCACTCACCTGTTAAATGAGTACCCATTTATGGGGTAAATAACTCGGTTGGGCGTGTTGCTGATCACACACCTCTGCACAAGACATACCGTCACGATATAGAAAATAAGATGATGCTAACTTATCTTGAGGCCATGGTTCAAATTAGACTGTTGCGCCAGTTATTTATTTTTATTTATGTAGGAACAGAAAAGGTATCTTTTTGCTGTTGGTGCTTTTGAAAGCAATTTTTCAATATTCGGTGTTTAGCCCGGTGTTCACGTGTAAACGAAGCATAAGGTAAATCAATAAGTTAGTGCACCCAATCCAACACCAATACCATACTCTTATCTCTTATCCGCCTCTAACCTAAGCCACCGTAGATAACAGCGCAACAAAACTCGAAAAACTCCACTCCCCCTGATATCAATAAAATCCAATTGAAAATACCATCCATTTCATTCTACACTGCAATATAGCGATATACAGATATGTCTTCAAATCTAATCAGTAATTCAGTTCTCCATTCTCTTATTTACAATTACGACTCAGACTTCGACGAACCTAGTTCACCCACTCTTTTTTGGGCCCTATCACGTAATTCGATTCAATCGAAAAAGCTATCGAAATGATCAAAGTAGCATCGTGTAAATCAATATCGAATTTCCCTATTTAAAAGTCATCGAATATTCGATTAGAAAATTTCCGTATCACACAATTCGATTTTTTGGGCAAATTTGGCCTTTGCGATCGAAAATTGTTTCGATTGCTCTGCTACTCACAAATGGAGAGCTTCGGCAACAGAACTCAACGCGTTGGGTCTGCCAAAAAAATGTGCCAATGTATAGAAGAAAGTAAATGCAATCTCTTTTCTGACTGGTCAATCAGTTAATAACACAGTCCTGCATCGGTTTTGTCGAATGAATGCGACCAAGTGTTTCCGAAGGGAAATTTTGCGCTGAACAAGAATCCGGAGTTCAAAATGTTCCATCACGCCAAGTTTTCGAAAAAAAGGGATTGAAACCCCCAAAGATAGCGTTTTTGGCAGTTTTTGAAAAATTATTGTGGTAAAACTATATGTCAGAAACTTCGCTTTTATCAGAAATTAAAGCCTGAAGTATGCCCTTTCAAACGAGTTATAGATGAAATTGATTGCATCAACCCTTTAAGTACGGGGTATGTTTTTGTCTAAGAGTCTTTTGAAAATAATAACAAAAAACACTACCCAAGTAAAATACACGATTTTCTTAAACTCCGGATTCTTGTTCAGCGCAAAAATTCCCTTCGGAAACACTTGGTCGCGTTCATTTGACAGAGACAAAGTTTAGACTTGCAGGGCTGTGTAATTATTGTTTTTAGATTTGGGCCGATTTCAAGTATAATACTAAGAATAGGTTGGTAAAATGTGCAAAATAGGAATAACACCGGAGGCGGACCCAGCTGCTTTCTGCGTTGAAGCTCAGCTTCTCCGAGTTCATTAGCACGAGTGCAGCAGTAGAGCCAGAGGGATTGACTTTCGGCGAGATAGTGATAGAGACCGTTACTATTCCTACCGAAAATGACGAAAACTCAGCAGAAAATGAGCCAGGAGTCCCCAGTCGCCAAAGATTGGTAACTTCAAATAAGAAGAAGGCAATCTGCAGGGGTGATCTTCTTCGCCAGCAAATCAGTAATTCATCTCTTCCATTTTCTTTGTTCATTGTTGTTACTGAGTTCTCGTTGTTCTCAGCAAATGCAAAAGATAGTTTGTAGTTTTGTCATAAACAATGCGAGTCAGACTGATTGATTTGTTTGTATGTTATGTATACCTTTAATTTGTTTCTTATTATGTTTCATTTCGAAAGTGACATCAAATTGATTATAAAATATATTGAATCTATATAATATACTACATTGTTCAAAAAGTCCCGGGAAAAATGATGAAAACAAAAACTTTTTGATACAAATCGATTTTATTCTTCAACATAGTTCCCTTCGAGGGAGATACACTTCATCCAACGATCCTCCAACATTTCGATATCTTTTTTATAGAAGTCGACGTCGAGGCTCTCAAAATAGGCAACAGTTTCGAACTCGAACTCCTCATTTGAGTAAAATCTCTTTCCCCGGAGCCATCTTTTCAAGTTTGGAGACAGATACTCGTAAAAGTCGCTGGAGGCCTGTCCTTTCACTCCACCTGTAACTCCATGACGAACGACAAATTCGTTTCATATACGGAGTAGGTCTGCGAACCTTGTTTCTTGAACATACTCCGATGCCGGACTCGGAGAAGGTCGACCTGATCCGCAAGAGGAGCAAGTCATGCGATGATTAGCAGACGGTATTAAACCGAAAGCGTTTCCGTATTCGGAAAACAAACTGCGCTAATTAAAAAAAAATAGTAAATCTCTTTTACAAATATCATTAATTTAATTTGATGAATCTTTTTAAATTAGATTTTTTCATTGGCTGCCTTTTTTTTTAGACGAAATGTGGCCAAGTGGCTCCTGTATTTTGAAATCTGAGTAGGTAAAGGTTGCTTTTAAATTCACCACAAAGAGTATCGTATAGATTAAATGGCTACGACTGATTTCTATCACGGAGTTTTGGGAAGTGGAAACTTCTCGAACCCTGACTTCAGCAGGGAGGAATAGTTTGATACGAGATTCCAAAATGGTACTTGGTACCCTTGGCTTCCGCACTTGAACGCCAATGTGAAGTCAAGCATTGACTGTTTTGTGTTCGGGTGTGTGAGGTTTGCGAAGCTGAAGCTATGCAGGAGTCCTTAAATGATGTGGCTTGCTTAAGATCCAAGGCTAATCTTCATGGATTTACAAATCCCGAAACCCATGCGTTCTTCTTCCGCCATCAAGATTAACCTGACAGTTGTGTTTTTTTTTCACTGGAACAAACCGCGTAGACTGTGGTGAAATGTGTGGGGAGCATATATTCAGGCAAAAAAAAAAAAACATTGCAACAAGATTTCAGCCAGATTTGTTTTAAATCTCAGTTGAAATCTACATTGATAAATGTGTGGTAAATATTGGAGGTAGATTTGCTTAAATGTTGGGATTTGGATATATCCCCTGTAGTGTGTAGGGGACATAAGATATATCAGCTAAATGTCCAATCGACTATTCGGGTATAGCGATCCCGCGATACTGAACTATTCCAAGGGCGTAACGTACATTATGCATTTGCTACTAGGAAGGTGGTTTGGTAGTCAATATGATTGAATAATATGGAATTTGGTAAAGATATCTACAGAAACAAAAAAGTTCTACTAACAAAAACTTGTTATTGGAACGGTCGTTCCTATGACAGCTATATGATAGAGTAATCCGATTTCAACCAAATTCGAAATTCGGTTAAAGATGCTATTAAATAGTGCGAAATTTGAGAAAGCTATCCTAAGAAATAAAAAAGTTTTTCTCACAAAGACGAACTTTTGGACCGGTCGTTCCTATGGCAGCCATATGACGTAGTGGTCCGATTCCATTGGTTCCGACATATTTCCAGCGTGCAACAGAAAGAAGGTTCTGTGCGAAATTTCAGCTCGATAGCTTCAAAACTGAGAGACTAGTTTGCATAGAACCAGACAGACAGACGGACAGACAGACAGATGGACAGACGGACAAAGCTTAATCGACTCGCGTCGTACTTCATGACAAAGTTACTATAATACACCGTATCACATCGGTGAAGGGCACAAAAAAAATGCAATTCAAATAAGAGAAAACTGTATCAACCATGATCAGAAATGCAATTTACAGAAAATAATTTTGTTAATTCGGAGACTTGATTAATATAAATTCTTTAACATCTCAAAGCAGTTTACGAAATTCCCAAACACACTTAATACTTTGCATGACAATTCAAAGGCATTTCAGCACAAGAAGGACATTGAGCACTACAGTAGCATTTGATGCTCTTCCTTGTTATGTGCATGCCATTCCGGAATCCAAATCGAACGTCAGACCGAAAGCAAATCGATTATTTGGTATGCAAAACAGTAAACTTAAGCCAAGTGTGCAGGGAAGCAAGGACAAATTTCTACAATGAAATAATCGTTAAGGATTTGATTAAATTGCAAGTAATCGACAAACGACGAAATTTGATCCTTTCACCTGCTAAACATAAAGCCGGTCGACCACTCGGAATCGACCATGCCTCGTACGAAGGCATCCTTGAACTCCCACTGATAGTAAATTGATCCGACAGACTTTTGTGTTCGATTGTTGAATGCTAATGAAGAGCCCACTTGAATGGACTTGTGAATGCGTCGCCAGTAACTTATGTCCAGTGCCTCGGGCGAAATTGTTGCAGCCAGGACAAAACGATCGGTTCCATATCTGTAAATAAGACTTTCTTGTAGATTTAATTAGATTTAGGGCTACTGGCTTGCTAAAGGCGAATGCACTACTATCGAATGTGTTTCACGTGACAACGCCTTTCAGGAGTGTGTCGTGAAAATGTGTAACGGAAGTGGAAAAACCGTTAAAACCTTTAAAATCGGTTTAGAGATCGTTGCGCCCCCATGATCCATTTTCATTTATTGCATATTTTAACCAACTTTTATAAAAAATCCCATCCCAAAAAGGCCTAACTGGGTTGCCGGCTTTGTATGCATAGCCAGCGGAGAGAGCGGGTCACGGTTGTATTCTGAGGGTAGTTATTACGCGAAGTGCGGGGTAACGACCGAAGCTCACACAAGACACTGTTGATTTACAAAATTCTCTCACATGTTTTTAATACGAATATTAATAGTAGGGAATAGTTTTTGCAACAGCAACAACCCATCTGAAATTTGTGCTTTTGTGTGTTAGCTACAAATTGCTAGATGGGGTAGACGTAGACGCTATACAGTTTGCGGCGACTACTCACGCCACTTCCTACCACTAGAACGGCGCTGTCATCATCGAAGTGGAAATTCATATTCGACATTTGACAGACTTGCCTGTCGGAACTCGCAAACGATACAAAAGTTTTGAATTCATTGTGATTTTTTACAAAAGTACAAGTCTAGGGTATATACGCTTCGGACTCCGGGCCTCTTTGCTTTATATAAATTGAGGTAAAAGATTGAGGTTCACTATGAAAATATTAGCAGATATAGTTTATTCTGCTGATTGGAGTTGGATGGTCCGATGACGAGGACGAAGATATACAAGGAAGTTGTTACAGGAAGAATGCGGTCGTCCTTAAGTTTTCTGAATTGGGGGGAAAGTATAAGATTGAATTGATAACGAATTTCATATTTATACCCTAGACTTGTAGTATAGGGTATATTGTTTTTGTCACGACGAAAATATGTAACACCTTAAAGGAGGCTCCGGAGGTATAGCAATGTATATATATAAATGATCAGGGTCACTTCCTGATTCGATTTAGTCATGTCTGTCTGTCTGTCTGTCTGTCCGTCTGTCAGTCTGTCTGTCTGTCTGTCTGTCTGTCTGTCTGTCTGTCTGTCTGTGTGTCCGTCTGTCTGTCCGTTCGCACGATAACTTTCGATAAAATGAAGCTAGAGCTTTGAAACTTTGGTCAAATGTTGGTAGTATGATCTAGTTGGATGATATTGAAATTGGGCATGATCAGGCCAAGAGAACGCCTACCTCCCTTAAAAATTAGGTGGAATGTTGCTGGTAAGACCTACTTAGTTGGTATTGAATATGGGCAAGATACGACCCAAGGAACCCCCACCTCCCCTACCAACGAAACTTCGAATAAGCAATAACTTTTGATACAATGAAGCCAGTGACTTGAAATTTTGGTCAAATGTTTGAAGTGAGATTGAGTTGGTTGGCATTAAAGATGGGTAAAATCCGAACTAAGGAACCCCTACCTCCCCTAGAAATGAAACTTAAAATAAGCGATAACTTGTGACAAAATAAAGCTAGCGACTTGAAATTTTGGTGAAATGTTGTTGGCTAATATTGAAAATACGTAAAATCCGACCAACGAAAACCCTACTTCCCCTACAAATGAAACTTCAAATAAGCGATAACTTTCGATAGAGTGAAGCTAGAGACTTGAAATTTTATTTAAATGTTTGTAGGGTGATCTAATTGGTTGGTGGCAATGATGGGCAAGATCCGACCCAAGGAACCCCTACCTCCCCTACAAGTGAACTTCAAATAAGCAATAACTTTCCATAGAATGAAGCTAGCGACTTGAAAAATTCGACAAATATTTGTAGAATGGGTTAGTTAGTTAATTGATTTTGAGAATGGTCAAGATCCTACTAAATGAGTGCCAACCTCCCCTATGAACTGGCCATATAGAAGACCCATTCTTAATGCATATGGTCGTTACCAATTATTACTTTTGGTGTCACCACTAGGTCTGTACAAGTCTAGGGTATATACGCTTCGGACTCCGGGCCGAAGCGAAGCTTCTGCCTGGTTTTTGTTTGGCATGAAGTTGAAGATTTCCTGAAAAATTTCAAACTTTGCTGTAATAATATTTACTATCAAATAAGGAAAAGTTTGAACCGACATGGGTCTTCAGGTACAACACACGTGAATTAACACAATTTCCAGAAATATGATCAGTAAAACTGTAATGAGCATAACTGGTCATTTAAGTCCGGAAAGATTGGAGGACCGAAAATAGTACCATCCGCGACAGTTATCAGAGCAGTGGAATCTCCGTCGACAAAGTGCTGCGTGGCCGTGGTCGTTCGGTCACCGCTCTACGATAGTAATCTAGAGTTCGGAGATCACATCTCGGCGCGATCAAAAACTGCCTGTGAGTACTAATAGAACCCTCTCAGTGCTCCGAGCTTGTCAGTATAAAGACGGTGCGGATGCGGGTGCCGGTCCATGCTAGCAACTGCACTCCCGAAAAGTAGATATGCTATTGAAACGTCAACAAGGCATAGAAATGCTAGAGATGTTGACGCGCCCATGCCCCTGGAGGGGTCAAGGCAATTAGAGAGAGACATATACAACAGCTTGGAAGAACGTATTAAAGCCGCATCTACACAGATCCACAACACCGTAAAGACGCCACACACAGACCGTAATGTAGAACAGCATAGTGACGTCACATTTGCAATAGCGTTGAACAACGTGGAACGCCACATCCACACCAATGTGAAACCAATTCAAAGAACACCACACCGACAGTCTCACACACGTATACAAGTGGTCTGTGATATTTAGTGTGTGCAACCTAATATTTTTCTAGTATGTTGGACGACGATGCCGATTCCAGGAACACCAAAACCTGTCAAACAATCTAATCCAAACGCTACGGCAACCGCAAGCAGCGCTACGGCGCGCGTTCGACGCCCAGCAGGAGAAAAACGAAAGCTGGAACCTTTTAAACAGCAACAACAGCTAACGACCGGCACGTCAAAAGTTTTCTGAGACATCTGAACTGGTCTTGAACGACCATACACACCTACCAAGCAGCATCAACAAGCCTTTACCTCGGCTTACGGACTTGGTCACCCGAGCGGCAAAGCAACCCTTCAACGGTTGTGCCAAAAATTTGCGAGGCCCAACATCAGGAAGGACATTAAGGAAACCGCCCTTAACGCTACGGCAACGGACTAAAAGGAAACTGTCCCAACGCTACGGCAACTGACATTAAGCAAACCGCCATCACTAACTCTACGGCAACGGCTCTTCATGCACGTAACGGCACTGATCAACGCAATTGCATTGGTTACACATGGAACAGCACCAGCTAATTCAGTAGCACACTTCAAGAAAAATTTGAACAAAACTACGCCTAGATAACTGCAAGCAACTGCGACTTCTTCGACCAACACCGACGCTGCCAACAGGATGTCCCACTTAGGACATACTGCAGACCATCAGCTTCCAACAACATAAAAACTGGGAAGGAGGTGACTGTGGCGACTCCTTACGCCATTTCTTATCATTAAAACGGCGCTGTCACCATCGAAGGGAAAATTCATATTTCACAGACTTATCGGTCGAAACTTGCAAACGATACACGCGTTTTGAATTCATTGTGATCTTTTTCGTATAATAAAATTATTATTGTTTATAACACGCTTTACGGGAATTAAGGGAATTGGACACTACAATTCCCTTCAATTAATAAATGAAAACCATATTTAAATTAGCTCCCTTTCCATTTCAAGTTGTGAGATCAGGGGCCCGATTCCGCAAGAGTGAGTTTTTTCGGTGCGCACCGAAAAAACTCACTGAAAAAATTCACCGAAAATATCAGTGCGCACTGATGCAATTCAGCAAAAGCTAGTGAGTTTTTCAGTGCTGAATGAATTTTTCAAACAAACGTCAAACGTGTGTAATTTTTCTGATTGCTGAAAACATCATAAAAATGGGTGACGTTCATGCCTCATATGAAATTATAGAATCGATCAATAGCATTTATTCTCTTTCAGGAGGAAAAGTCTTGTGTTTACGAGTATATTAAACTCCCAACCACGGACCATTTCACATCTAGCGTTAAATATTATCATTTAGGGGATTCACACTCCTTTTCGTATATGTCGTAATCGTGGTAAACTTCTGTCATCTCCATAGTATTTTAAAATGACAGAAGTTTACAACTTTACGACAAATACGATGTTTACGACGACGACGATGAATCCCCCTATTGTTAGTTTTTCTTGTTTGACTTCAATGACGACCAAAGTCACTTCCGCCAGATTTTTCATAATTCGTATGCTCTGCATCAAACGAAACATAAACACGCTCCTTGCCGTAAATATCGTAAATGTTGTATTCGTCGTAAACTTCTGTCATCCCCATAGACTAATGACAGAAGTTTACAATTTTAGGACAAATACGACGTTTACGACGTGAGCATGAGTCCCCTTATAATCTTCTTTCAGAAATGGTCGGTCCTAGTGACCGAATGAAAACGGGATAACCATAATAATAATAGGGGGACTCATGCCCACGTTGTAAACGTCGTATTTGTCGTAACCTTGTAAACTTCTGTCATTTTACTATGGCAGAAGTTTTCGACGAATACGACGTTTACGACACTGAGCGTGAATCCCCCTAATATTAATTGCTAAAGAAGGCACCGGATACGGAAACAAAAACTTCTCATCTTCACTATGAATTTTTATATTTTTGTTCTTAAATTCAACACGAAGCTCCGCCCTTCATCCATTTCTGCTTTTGGAAAGTAATACTCCACCTTCGTATGCAGAAATCAACAATTTAATACATAATTTATAAAAAAATATATTTTGCACTTACCAAATAGCCAGTGCAAAATATATTCGCACGGTGCGCACCGGAGCTGTCAAAAAAACTCATCGCATCGTTGCGGAATCGCATTTTTGCAATTCAGCACGGTGCGCACCGAAAAAATTCATCTCACTCTTGCGGAATTGCATTTCTTCGGTGCGCACTGATTTCGGTGCGCACTGAAAAAATTCACTCTTGCGGAATCGGGCCCCAGCTGTAGCCGCCGCCATGACTACTTGTCACTAGCGGCGCATGCAGCGTCAAAATGCATAATTCTTGTAACTCGACTGACAATAGTCAGTCGAGGTTAAGACGTCAACATAGACGGTTGTATTTGACCATCTCGTATAGTAAATTAATTGTTGTTGTTATTATTAACCGGCGGTGTTTATCTTGTTCCACATCGAAACTTAATATACCGCTGTTGACATCAACTGATCTGATATATATCAGATAAAATAAGTCAACCTTCTATGCTAAAATTAGTGACCCTCAACATATGCACTTCGGCCGCCCGCGACGTTGTTGACATAACCATAATTCCTAACCTTCCGCCAAATATTCGCTTGAAATGTAATTGTACCGACGCACGCACGTTTCGGATTTTACTTGATACAATAGTATGACACGGCGGTTGTACCTACTGTTTAGTGACAAGGCCCATCAACGCAGCCCACTTACAACAAGACAAGACACTGCACCACCGCAGCCCGTTTACGACACGTCGAGCCGCTGCACATCCTCAGCCCGCTCTTGACATATCGAACCACTGCTCCACGTAACCCGCTCCTGACATATCGAGCTGCTGCACCGCCACTATGAGCAGCTCCATCGACACAACGAGCCACTCCATCGCCACGCTGAGCTGTAGAACCGTTGATGCATGACCACGGCACATCACCGCAACAACGCCACATTTGCCATCTTCCGGCGACACAGCGACCTGAAGTCGACTCCCAGGGATTATGTTGTATCCCGGGTCATCGAACGGCGCCCCAGTAATAAAATCGCCTTAACAAACAACGCAACCACCACTGTGCCCGAACACACTGCGGACCATCAAGCTGCGCCCCAACGCCTGCCGCCCTTATGACCCCCGGCACTCCCTGGACAAGCACAACATCACGATCGCTATGCACGACATTCTGCCCAACACGCCCCGCGCCTCGTGGTACTCATTGCCAGAAGGCCGAACTCATCGTCAGCCGCCATGGACACCGCCATTCTGGTGTCATCAACTATCTCGCGCGCTTACCCTAATCCGGAATTCATCCTTGCACGATCGGCAATGTCACTCCGAGGGAGTACTATAGCGACCGGTAGCGCAGTGTGTTGAGGCATCAGTCTCATGTTGGACTATAGGCGTTTCGGGTTCGAATCCCGTTCAGGACGACGCTCCATTTTTGTGTTACCGACATTTCTATCAAGACCGCCTTATGAGCGTTCATTTATTGAGCTAGAGTGGATTACCCAAATTACTCAAATTTTCCATCTTTAAAAAAAGAAGAGTTTGGGCAATAGTTCCGAAATTTTGGAGCGATTGTTAATCTGATTTTGGGGCGAAAACTCCATATGAAATGTTATCGCTAATTTGGCCCCATTTTCATTTTGGGGCGGTAATTCTGAGAAGTGGTTTTAGAGGTACTTCATAAGGACAACTTACTTTACTGCAAAAGCAGTGTTCGTGGCGACATCTTTGCGACACCAGTCAACTTGGAGCTCAGTTCCAGCACTTAACAGATCTGTTAACCTCCTCAGATAGGACAATGTTACACGTCCGGACGTCGTATCCGCATTATATGCATTCAAACTTAGAGTCGAACATGGACTGACTTTCTCAACCGTTATCGTATTTTCGCAAATATTACTTTTCTCCAAACGTTGAAATTTTGTCTGAAGCCGTAGCCATCGCACCGGATAGTACAGTACGGAAAAATTAGACGACAGCGTACTTGGATTGACGTCAGCTTCTATGATAGGGCCTTCCTGAAATTGTCAAACTGTTTTGGTAATATCATTGCGAATACCTGCAGAGCATTACCAGAATATCTCCAGCCATTTTACAATAATACTTTCCGCCAATTCGAAATCCCGACGGATAAATGTCGCTTAAAATCCAGCTGGTCAAAAGGGATTTGTTGCCTGCCATATTCTTTCGATACGTGAATTTGATGCCATCAAAAAATTGCGGCATAATATCCCGTGTCCTCTTGTGCATGTTGCCAACACTGCCGGGATTCAGATATTGACGGTGGCCGGGAGTAAGGGTGAAATTTTTTGGAAAACTTCCAGTCCCATATCCAGGCGATGGATGATTCTGATATCTCGGCTTGCGTGACATCTCCGATTTTCAAATGGGCATTCTTCGTAGCCACGCAAATCAACAACGAAATGTCGAAATTGTGTAAATTAAATATTAAATATATTTAATTGATATTATTTGGAAAAAAGTAGAGTTAAATGCTATTTAGTATTTGACATAGCAGTCACCGTCAAATAGTTTAAATTTTTTGTTTGCGAAAAAGGCAAACTAGAACGAAAAAAAATCTTGGCGTTGACATTCGGTAAACTCCTGTATTTTGTAATTGATATTAAGAAGTCCGCATATTGGAGCTGGTTCGTGTGGTTATTATTGCCAATGGGTTGTGTCTTCGATTTGATCAGCAAGGACGCTATAAGCAGCTCAGTCAGGTACGCAAGAGATTATTCAATACGTGGCAACCCTCGAATCGTGGCTCGCATTCTCTTTTCCCTGTCAACGAATTGTGTCTTTGGGTATTTTTTTGTCTAGAAGGTACCACGGCCTTTCCGTAGTATGTGTATCAGCGGAGAAGAAACTAAAGCCTAGCACATGGTACTAGCCGCATATTCCCAAAAACCTGTTAAGTCGTATTACTGTCGCGGAAAATTTTTCATTGCTTCCATATTGCAGGAGTCTGTCATGATGGTTCCATGTCCGATGTTCGTTATTTAGGATCAATCCTAAATAACGAACATGTCTTAACGAACTTGCCCCTCGCAACATTTATCGTTAATCCTGCCCTATTGTGATAAAGGGCAACTCCTCTGAGCAGCAATAAATGCTCATCGAAAGTGGCCGTGATCGGCAAAAACTGAACGAGGTAAACGAATACCTGGTTACAAAAGCAACTCCTCTGAGCAGCAATAAATGCTCATCGAAAGTGGCCGTGATCGGCAAAAACTGAACGAGGTAAACGAATACCTGGTTACAAAAGTAGCAGAAACACGCATACTTAAGCATCGCGACGTTTGTGGTGCATTCCGAAGACCAAACGTACGGTCACAAATCGATATAATGACCAGCCTAGGTTCAGCAAAGCCTGCCTTCTTCTTTGACGCTTTGTCGATAGGAATTTGCCAAAACATATTCTTCAGGTCTATGCTCGATATGAATTCAGCTTTGATGAGACGAGTCAATCGCCTTTCGATGAGCTTCATAGGATAGGCATCCTTCAAAGTCACCCCATGTACCTAGACGAAATTTATTAGGATTTACATATTTCCAAGTTGACTGGGGATGACTACGGATTCTGCGAAAATTTTTGGGTTTCATTTCTAAGTTGACTGATGATGACCGCGAGTTCTCAATAACCCCTTTTTCAAGCCTCCGATCGATCACCTTTTAGTGGAGCTTTTCAACTGTGTGTTAAATACCGGGAACTGTCTCTTCTGATAAGTTTTCGGTTGCCGACATCGGTTGGGTGAGAGATGACGTGTGTGCGTCCTAAACCCTCCAAGGCAAAAGACGACTAAACCAGACTGGGCAGATGGCAGGAACACTTTCAGCTTTGTTGCAGAAAACATTGAAATTGCGGTATTGATCCATGAGCTTAAGACAGATGATGTCAACTATTGTCGTAGCATTTTCGGACTGTCGACTGAAGAAAGGATACATTGGGCTCCTTCTGTTTGATTGACCTCGATAACCTGAAGCACGTAAATGCTGATCATCTGCATCGTTTCATTGATAGATCCGGGTGGTTTGACGACTAGACTCACATGACGTTTGTGCCTATGAGGTATCACAACGGACCCATTGGTGGCCTATGTGTGCTGTGTTTGCGCACAGCTGCCTCTTAAACCT
Source organism: Chloromyia formosa (assembly GCA_964017055.1). NCBI lineage: Eukaryota > Metazoa > Arthropoda > Insecta > Diptera > Stratiomyidae > Chloromyia > Chloromyia formosa. The sequence goes on from OZ024817.1 coordinate 81,414,207, forward strand.
AACCTAACTTATCAACTTTGCTGCTTTGTATTGTAAAAGATACTAATTAATCAACTGATTGTGGTGGTCCTTATGCTCAAACATCGTACCACCGATGAAGAGACTGTGAAAGTTGCAGAACTCTACAAATATTTCAACGTTGTCATTACGATCACCAAGACCGTGTCTCCCCATCACATGTCTGAGCCCATAGTTATCATCGCCAACTTTCGCATTCAAATCACCCATAACCATTATAATGTCACCTTTAGGTGTTCTGCTCTGCACAGCGTTAAGTTCTTCGTAGAAGGAGTCTTTTGCCAAGACATTGTCGGGTTCAGTAGGGGCATAACATTGTATATTATTATTGAGATGTTTCTCATTTTGGTCCGGAACCTGGCGGTTAAGATTCTGTCAGAGACCGGCTCCCAGGATAAGAGACAGTTTCATGCGGCTCTGGTTAAAAGGAGCCCCACACCTGACTCACGACGACTACTGGTACCTTTACCGGAGCACAAAATTACAGTGCTGCCCGTTGGAGAGATAAATTCTCCGCTGTTCCACCATCTTATCTCACTAACTCCTAAAGCCTCGTATACATATGAGCAATCGTGCGCGCACGAACGCTGTGCGCGCACAAGAAATTGTGGTCAGTGACCACTGCCGTTCCAGGGAGCCCCCACGCGGAGGACTATGGAAGAGTAATTTTTACATTCTTGACAAGCAGCAGACATTGAACTATAAAACCCAATCCAATTTATGTACATATTTACATATCCAGCAACAAATTCTACTACGTATATTACCTGGTAAAATCAAATATGTCTAAAATTTGTCCAAAACACCCGAAAAACCCAATAGAAATATTTGAATTTATGTGTGACATTGGAAAATTATTGAAAACTAGCAAATTTGCAATTCTGTAAGTTTATTTGGGGGTACGTCCCGTCCTCTCAATTCCCTATATAATTTTCGACGACTAGTCATCAAGCGTTTTCATGTTGTCTGCGGATTTACGGAGCGGTCAGTTGATACTATACAATCTTTCCAATATTCTAGCATATGACCTCCCTTGCCCGCATCATTTCAGGACACGAGTCAAGAGGCCAACACCACCAAATGCAACCCATGCTTGGATATGGGCACATCAATTGGTCCTGTCACAGCGAAACCGAACAACAGATACGACAACAAGCACAAACCGCACGTTCGTGAAATCAATTAGTGAAATGGACCACACCGCAGAACTATTCGAATATTCTGGGGCCTGAGCTCTGGTCATGGCTGCTCTCCGAATCCCATTATTGTCCTTTTAGTCAGAGACCCATCAAAAGCATAGTCCACGCTGTGTTGATGGGGACGAAACACAGCAACATCCGATGTACACGAAGTGTCCTTGTTGGTCATGAAATGCGAATAACGGATGGATGGATGATGGCATAGTACGTACGTATTACTTTTGGTACATAGTTTCGAGGAAAGGGTAGTCTGGTGATCTCAAATGCTATGATTCATACACCGAGAGGGTAACTTGCACGAATTAACCGCAATACACAACAGCATTGACCGAAATGGACACAAAACATGACCACTGTCATTGTCTGTTCGTCGTTTGGTGTATTAAACCAGTATGCCAATAGGTATTTCGTGTTTGCACCAGAACAGGATATGGGTGACGTTTTATAATTATGAAAAATTTCAAATTACGCATTTGAAGGTAACGAATTTCATAAATTGTCAGGATGCGACCATTCCAAGTAAAATACTTTTGAAATTCATCAATCTCCGTAACGTAGTCGAGTGCTTAATATTTCGTAGAAAAATTCCGCTGCCCTTTTTTCGCTACGTAGGTCCTGAAGTCATATAACATTTCCAATTCCAAATAGAAAGAGCCCACTGGAAAATTAGCTTTGGGGATTCTCATGTAATATGAGCTCAACTTCGCAATCAACGTCATCTCGTCTTATCTCATTTTATCTGCCGAACCCCTAAACTACCTTCAAGTTCCTTTTTCTTATTAACTTATTGACCTGCAGAGAATTCGTACGCAACGTTCTTTCATCACGCAAAAAGTTATTCGGATGAAATATTTTCTCAGAGGTATATAAGAGAAATGTTTTGCGATTTATGTGCATACGAGGATGTGTCAAGATAAATAATTTTCGAGAGCAGATCAAGGATGTGCGCTCTGTTCTGGCTGGATAAGTAAAATAATCGTTTCTAGTTGTTGCGGATGAGGCCTGCTGGTCGGAATTTTAAATCTCAACGGAGCAATGTGCGATGAATATATTTCATTTCAAGAGTGATTTCAGTGTGAAATCTACTACGCGCTGATTAGCAATAAATCATAGCCCGGAAGGATTTTGGTGGGAAGCGCTTAAAGTTTTCCCTACGCCAAGTCGATTTACTCGCTGGTGATTGACTAATTTATTTAGCGGATCTAGAAATCGAGACGGGGGAGAGGAAATTCTCGATTTCTAGATCCGCCGTTCGGGGCGGTAGCTCAGTGCGTAGAGGCGTCAGTCTCTGACTACGATCGTTACTGGCTGAAGTCCTGTCCACGGCGTTCGTGGCCATAGATGTTTGGGTTGTCTTCCCCCTGTGATGCGGGGAGTAATTATCAGCCGCAATACCTCCTGGCTTATCGCAGGTACGTAGCTATATGGAAGCTGGAGGTGCATGATAGCAACCTGCATTGACCGAAACTGGTTTATGCCTACAAAACGTCAGCTAAGCCTAAGCCACATGTAATAGTTGACGTGCTATGCCCCACTAGGGGTTAGAGCAAATGAGTAATAGTCGTAGATCCACCACTGACATATTTATTTATTGAAGAGCTACAGCTGTAACTAAAATTACAATCACTTGGTTATCAAACACTTACGTTCTTTCTGAGATTCCCTTTAATTTTCTGTTTACCGCATACCACATAGCTAGAATAGGTTTGGTTAAGGGGCTGCCACTTAGACCACTTCACTGGCCGACAGTAATTTCGTTAAATGGGTAACTGTAGCTGTTTCATAAGTACAATACTTTGCTACCCTAAAGACGAAATTGGCCACAAAAGTTTCCCAACGGGCTCAGTTTCTTAGTAATTTTACATTTATTAAAAAAAATTTATAATGATTTTTTACCTAACTTAACCTGACCTATATTACATATTTTAATTAACAATAAAAGATACTTGCTTATGCCGACCATACAGCATCCGGAACTCCTGTCCGGAAAAACTGATCAGGCCCGGCCTTCCGGTTTGCCTGAATATAGAATACACCATACACCATCCGTAATTCCTGCCGGAAAAACTGACCAAGCCCGGACTTGAGGAACTCCGGATCGTGTATGGCTGCTTCAGGCCGCCGGACAGGCCTTTCAGGCGGCCGGGTGAATAATTGGAAATCGATCTTATCGCCAAAGAATGAAAGTACCTATCTATTGGATTGAATTGTACGGCATTTTACTTTCCAAGGCCAAGTTTCAGATACATTTGTCTATTGAAATAAACAGTGAATATTAATTCTAGTCACGCGGCCGGACAGTTCCCCTTGAGGCCACCTGAAAGGCCTGTCCGGCCGCCTCAAGGTGAACTGTCCGGCCGCGTGACCAGAATGAATTTTTACTGGAATTTATTTCAATAGACCAATGTATTTGAAACTTGGCCATGGAAAGTAAAATTCAGTTCAGTAGATGGAATCTCTGGCAATAAGATCGATTTTCAATTGTGCTACACATGCCATTCACGATCCGGAATTCCTCAAGGCCAGGTCTGATCAGTTTTTCCGGACAGGAATTCCGGATGGTGTATGATCGGCTTTAAAAGCTCCTAATTACATTGTTCGAACATTTTCCGGGTAATAAAGAATTATTGACAATTAACATTTAGATTAAATTTATAATTATAATTTATAATTTTATCATACATAATAAAACTCGAATTAATGAAAAATTTCGTTAAGGAACTAAACAAACGTGGTTCTTCTTTAATGTTCATACTTAAAGGACAAATTCCCTAGGATCATTGAGGCTAAAATAAAATAGGGTATATATGTAGGTCCACAGATAAGGAAGCTTACAAAGGACCAAGGCTTTGAGAAAACTTTAAATGAGATCAAAAAGCTGCATGGAAGTCTTTTGAAAAGGTCGTAACTGAATTTCTTGGCACTTGAAAGCTGCAAACTATGCAGAACTGGTTTCAAAACTAATTCAAAATTATAAAGCTCTAGGATGTAACATGTCCTTAAAAGAATTTTTTCTGGACTCACACTTGAACTTTTTTCCTGAAAATCTCGATGCTGTGAGTGACGAATATATTGAGCGATTCCACCAAAATATCTCAACAAAGGAAAACGATATTCGGGAAAGTGGAATCGAAATATGCTTGCTGCAGACTATTACTGGACACTAAAAAGAGATGCCCCTCAAGCTAAGTTTAGGAGAACGTCATTAAAAACTACATTTAGGCTCGTTTTCTCAATGTCTGATTAAAATTTAAACTCCAGTTAAACAGACATTGAACGTACCGATCTGTCAGATTTTACGGGGGATAACAAGAACAACAAATTTTATCTCGAGTTTAAATTTTATTTTAACTGGACATTGAGAAAACGGGCCTTAGATTAATAAATAAAATATTCAATAAATAAATCATTTACAAATGTGTGATTTTTTTAAATTTTTTATTACAAAAAAACCTTGCCCGTTACATAAAAATGCTATGCGGATTTGAAATCAGAGAACAATATTCCATAAGAAACAGCCATTAAAATTTTTTTAACAGACGAAAAGTAAAGTTTTGTCCATCAGTATTATGGGTCCATTATGATACCACCAATAAAGTTTTAGCTCACTAAAAAGAAACCTGTGTTCCGAACCAGCTTGTACGGCAAATGTATCGATTGAGCAGTATCGCGCTCATATCCTTGAGGTCATCCAAGTCACAGTAAAACCAGAAGCGCAAGGAATTATTCTGATCAATATGCATTCTGCCTGGCATGCACTGTATGCTACAGTTCAGTTCCATTTGATTATGCATACTAACCTGCACGGCAAACCACTTGAGATAAAACGAACTGGTCGACTTCGGCCGAAGTTATAAGATGGGTTGATAAGTCTTTAGTTTTGCTTTGTCTTTTACGGGCCATTAAATGGTATGTTTTCTTTGTGGTATATTATCCTTCGCCTTTTTTTTACAAACTATCATCAAGACCCTCGAAGGGCTAATTCAAATAAACTGTGAAATTTTCTTCTAAATCTTCCCGCAAATATACCCTCACTTGCTAACCATCAGCATGTACACACTTAAGATTCGCTCCTTCAACTATGCATTCTGGCTGGCATGGATAGCGAATCACTTGACATAAACAACACCAACCGTTCATTTCTATATTCAATTATACATATTGGATGGCTTGCACAGCAAACCACTAGACAATAGACCCACAATTCATCTAAGCATTCTGTTGGAAGTAATGAAACGAATTGATAAGGTCGTTTTTTTACGGGCCAGCTCACACGCGCGTCCGAATGACCTCAGACCAATAAGCCTATCTTCCACTCTGCTAAAGGTTTTGGAGCGCTTGATTGATGTACTATTCCAACACGACTTCTGTCTTCATCACAGCATGCCTACTGAAAGGGAAGGTCGGTGGACACGGCCTTACACTCTCTGGTAGGTTACATTGAGAGATCTCTCGACTGTCGAGAATTTACTTTGGTTGCCTTCCTGGACATCGAGGGCGTTTTCAATCATGTCGCACCTGCGGCTATAACCAATTCTCTCATCGGTCTGAATGTAGATGGATCGCTCTGTAGGCTTATAGACCAACTACTAGCATCTAGGGTAATTTGTACTCGCTTGGGTGCAGCATCTGAGCGCAGGAGTGTTAATAGGGGAACTCCTCAGGGTGGCGTACTAAGGGGGATAGTATCTGGCGTTTAACAAACTGCTTTTGGACCTGGAGGGTGTGGGATGTAAAGTTATTGCGTATGCGTACGATATTGCCATCGCAATCTCTGGGAAGTTTCCCTCTGTGCTCAGTGATATTATGCAGAATGCCCTCTCAATTCTGACGAAGTGGGCTAGGCAAGCTGTGGTTGGGGTGTTAATCCAGGGAACACAGAACTTGGTCTCTTTACAAGGAAACCCAGGCCACCAATATTTGATCTACCATTGCTGAACGGAATGAGACTTGTTCTCTCTGAAAAAGCCAAGTTTCTGGGCGTCATCCTGGACAGAAAACTGGGGTGGAAACCCAATATCCAGGAGCGAGTAGCTAAGGCGACTGTTGCGCTATACTTGTGTAAGAAGGCCATAGGTAGGAAGTGCGGCCTGAAACCGAAGATTGTTTTCTAGCTCTATGTCTCAGTCCTGCGACCTATACTTCTGCATAGTATTATTGTCTGGTGGACTGCCCTCAATTTTGCGATTTTCCCAAGTACGTATGCTAGAGAAATTCCAAAGAATTGTGAGCATCACCATCACGGTGGCTTTTAGAACTACGCCAACAGCTGCTCTTGATGTCCTGCTCAATTTGCTTCCCCTAGATATTTTTGCTAGGCAGGTGGCCTCGAACGTAGCCATTCGTCTTCGGGAAACTGGACAGTCAACTGTCGCAGCCACGGGTCACTCGTCTGCTCTTAGCAGATTGGATTTTCTTGTGGTGACGGATTACACTCTTTCCAAGTATCTGTTCGCTAAGAATTTTGTAAGCCAAATCCCGTCACGGGACGAGTGGGAGGCTAACACTTTCCAGGAGTCAAATGCTATAAGTTTATACACCGATGGCTCTAAGATGGATAAAGGAGTGGGAGTGTACTCGGACGAATTGAATATAAACTTGTCACTACATCTCCCTGACTTTTGCAGCGTTCTTCAGGTGGAGATTGCGGCTATTTGGGAGGTTCTCACATGGCTTGGGCGTAATGTCATAGCTGCTAAGGACATTATCATTTTTACGGATAGTCAGCCGGCGATTAAATCCCTTGAATCTGTGATTACAAACTCAAAGATTGTTGCCGCATGCTGCACCTGTCTCCTGGAGAAGGAAATTTTTTTTTTACATCTCCCTTTGTTGGATTCCGGTCCATAGTGGCTTTGACGGTAATTGCAAAGCGGATGAACTTGCTAGAGGAGGCGATATAGGGGAGACCGGGTTTGGTCGTCGCCATCTCGGGTGGTCTTTATCAGCCTGTAAATTGTTGATAAACGATGACGCGTTGAGTACTGCCAACACGAGGTGGAGTAATGGCAGCACTTGAATGGTTACTAGGCAACTTTGGCCTAGGATCGATCCCAAATGCTCTGCGGAGCTGCTGGCGTTGAATAGACGTAACCTACGGACTCTTGTGGGGGTGATTACAGGGCACTGCCCGATCAGCGAACATGCTAGGAGATTAGAGTTTCCACACAATGATCTCTGTAGGAGTTGCGGGGATGAGGAGGAGAGTACCTTTCATCTGCTATGTAGGTGTCATGCCCTGGCTAGAAGAAGAAGGATTACATTGGGGTCTTTCTATTTTGGCGATCTGGACGATCTTAAGGATGATTGCATCAGCCGGCTCCAGCGCTTTATCAATAGCTCAGGCTGGTTCAATGAATTGGTAGGACTCGGGTTGTGGAGTCGATGGTGGTATCACAAAGGACCCAGTTGTGGTCTATGTGTGCTGTGTGTATCACGGCAGCCCCTTTAACCTAACCTAACCTATGGGCCATTAAATGGCGTAATTTACTTTGAAGTATATTATCCTTTTTGGATTTTTCGCAAATCACCATGAAACCCCGCAGACAGCTGATTCGAACAAACTGTGACATTGTCATCTAAATCGGCCCAATAATTTAGGCACCATTTTGGTACTCACAAAAAAATGGATTGATTTTTATATAATATATATATATATATATATATATATATATATATATATATATATTATACCTATATAGATTGCACATAATATAATATACTACTTTGCCTTAACCCCTAGTGGGGCATAGCGCGTCAACTACTCCTACGCGCTATCGTACTGTGTTCTGGGCAATGGGGCGCAACTCCCCAAATGACTTACCTGACACTCCCTTGCCACAGATCGACGCCATGTGATTCGAGGACCCCCCCTTGGTCGGCCTTGGTTGGAAATGGGGTTCCATTTCATGGCATGCAAAGCAATGCAGTTATCACTCTTTCGCAATGTGTGACCTATCCACTGCCATTTTCGCCTGCGTATCAATTCGTCGATTGGCATCTGACCCGTACGCCAACTTAGCTCTTCATCTGATATTGTTTCGGGCCAGAAAATCTTAAAAATCACGAAGACATGAGTTGACCAAACTTGCAGCTTTCTGGTAACACAAACAGAAACTTTCCATGTTCCCATACAAAAGCACAGACAGTACCAAGAAGCGAAACAGGGCCAGCTTGGTCTTGATGCTGAGATAACTGCTCTGCTTTTGGACAGCATGCCGTATGCGCATTTAGCCTGGTTGATACGACGAGCGATGTCCTGCTCCGTACCACCATTTTCGGCAACAAAGCCATTCAGGTAGACGAAGTTGTCCACCTTCTCCACAGGCTGCCCATTAATATTGATGGCAATAGGTGTCGGGTTTCTTTTTCGCAATGGCGGGCTAAGAACCTTGGTCTTGTTGCTATTAATCTTTAGCCCAACCTCGCTTGCCTCCCTCTCAAGATCTAATGCCATTACGGACAGATCCATGATTTTGTGGGAGAGTAGGCATATGTCGTCAGTGTAGTCAAGAGGTTGTAGATAAGATGTCAAAGTCCATTGAATTCCTCTGTCGATTCCGGATAGGGCTGCATGCAACACATCACCGATCACTATGAGGAATAGGATCGGTGAGAGGATGCACCATTGCCGAACTCCACTGCGAATCTCAAAGTCCCCCGACACCTTACCTTTACGCAGAACGCGACATTTCACGCCGCCGTAGGTTGCCTTAATAATAGCCACAAGCATCTCAAGGATGCCTCTCCTGCGCAAGGCCGCCCATATAAAATCCCTGTTCACACTTTCAAAAGTCTTCTCGAAATCGATGAAAAGCAAGTGAAGCGGAGAATCGTATTCAGCGCATTGCTCCATGATGATTCACAAGGTGTTAATGTGATCGACACAGGAGAATCCGGATCGAAAACCAGCCTGCTCTTCATCAATGTTCCCACCAAATTTTAAACCTTGAGGCCGCCGGGGATCAAACTATAGAAGGTTTTAAAAAAAACGCGAAATCGTTTTGAAGTGTAAACACTGTTTCTTGGTGGATTTTCTTTTTTCTATTTTTTTTTGTGGGTTATTCAAATACCCAACTCAATTACTGATATTGACGTCAAAACCTAAATCAAAGATCGTAATACGACTATGTAATAATATGCCTGAAACTACCACCTACATCACCTTATATTCCCCGCAAAAGCCGAAACCCCATACCCCCGCACACCAACTTATTCCAATCTAATTATATTACCCGCACCGAAGTTGCTATGACACGTCTCCTAGTTCCAATCATTTTTCCCTAAATGACAATGAAAATCTAGAAACAGCAGCTTATTACGCATTACACTGGCCCGAATTTCTTAATTCTTCTTAGGCAAAAAGTTTATTTATTTCGGGTGCCTGAATTTGGTGGGTCCTTTTCCGCCTTTGGGCCATCACAACTTTTGGCAAAGTTTACCGATGCCGCCGTCATCATCATTGAACGTGCAAGGCCGGTGCGACAGGTAAAATTAACATGAGTTGGGAACGTGACCAAAAGGAACTTTCTATCAACTGTCAAATTAAATAATTTAGCCAACATGCAAGATCCTGGGATGAGTTTCTTGGAAGAAGAAAAAGAAAAATGGTGTATGGGTGTACTAGCTCGCGGTGGGTGAATAATATTGATGACGGTCGTCACATCATCCTTTGTAACTCAATTACGGTTTCGGTTTTAGGTTGAGGAATACGAAGTGGCCATAGACATTCACAGGATGTACGAGTATTACGAAAAGGTAATTGCTTTTAAATATTTCAATATGTTTTATATGTTATGTGTGTGTGTGAGTGCGTGAGAGGATATCCTAAAAACTAAACAGATCCCTCCTGTTAGCTCTTAAATTGACCAGAGATTTTTTTTTACACTCACGCACCCCCATGTGCGGGTTTGGTGGCGCGTCCAAATTGAAAAATTCAAAATACTTGAACCTGTTTTGGATCATAACGGATACATTTATGAAATTCCACGGAAATAAATCGAGCCGTTTGGCTGCAAAAAACGAACAAGCAGCCCATAATATAACATGTTCGTTTGTTTTGCGTAAAAAAACATTATCTCCAAATGACTCTGGTTTTCGGGTTCGATGGATGGTGGCATTCCCAAAGCACCCCCTCTCCTTACTCCTACTATCAGAGAAGATTGCTATAGATCTGTGACGGTAACCGAAAGCCCTGTGAGCAAAACCGGAGGCCTCAACGGTATTTTTTTTGGCTTGAAAGACGATGAGGAATCCCGTAGGAATATAGATTTGTGGGCGGGACCTAGTTCGCTTTTCTGCCTTAGAATCCGTGAACCACTTTATGGTGTCGGAGGGTTATTCCGAGCACATATCCCGTCGATGCCCGCTCTACAACAGATTGACGCTACTACTTAACTTTAACCCCTAGTGGGGCATAGCGCGTCAACTACTCCTGCGCGCCATCGTACTCTTTTCTGGGGAATCCCCAAAAGACTTAATTAGCGCCCTACACTTTTTTGCCACAGATCGACGCCATGAGATTTTGGGACCTTCTCTTGGTCGGCCTTGGTTGCATGGTGTTCCATTTCAAAGCATGCGAAGCAATGCATTTATCACTCTTTCGCAATGTGGGACCTCTCCACTGCCATTTTCGTCTGCGTATCAATTCGTCGATACGCATCTGCCCCGTAGGCTGACTGAACTCTTCATTTGATATTGTTTCGGGCCAAAAAATTCCTAGAATTCGACGAAGAATGAGTTGACGAAAACTTGCAGCTTTCTGGTAACTCCTACGGAAACTTTCCATGAACTGCTCCCATACAAAAGCACAGACAGTACCAGGGAGCGAAACAGGCCCAGCTTGGTCTTGATGTTGAAATAACTGCTCTGCCAGATTTGCCAGCATACCGTATGCGCATTTAGCTGGTTGATACGACGAGCGATGTCTTGCTCCGTACCACCATTTTCGGCTACCCAGGTAGACGAAGTTGTCCACCTTCTCGACAGGCTGCCCATTAATATTGATGGAAATTGGTGTCGGAACTCTTTTTCGGAATGGTGGGCTAAAAACTGTGGTCTTGTTGGTATTAATCTGTCGCCCAACCTTGGTTGCCTAGCTCTCGAGATCTAACGCCATTGCGGACAGATCCATGGTTTTCTGGGAGAGTAGGCATATGTCGTCAGCGTAGTCAAGATATTGTACATAGATATGATGTCAGAGTCCATTGGATTCCTCTGTGAAGTCTGGATAGGGCTGCATTTAACACATCACCGATTACAATGAGGAATAAGATCGGTGGAAGGATGCACCCCTGCCGAACTCCACTACGAATCTGAAAGTCCCCCGACACCTTACCTTTATGCAGAACGCGACATTTTGCGCCATAGTTTACCTTAATAGTAGCCACAATTTTCTCAAGGATGCCTCTCCTGCGCAAGGCCGCTAGTATAGAATCCCCGTTCACACCATCGAAAGGATTTTCGGAATCTATGTATAAAAAGCAAGTGAAGCGGTGAATCGTACTCAGCGCATTGCTCGATGTTGATTCGCAAGGTGTTAATGTGATCGACACAGGAGAATCCGGAACGAAAACCAGCCTGCTCTTCATCAATTGTGCTTTCTAGGTGGGCCTTTAGTCTTTCAAAGACGATTTTAGCTATCATCTTGGCAACGTCAGGAAGCACACAAATGCCTCTCCAATTAGTACAGTGTGTGAGGCTACCCTTCTTTGGAAATTTGATGATCAAACCTTCCTTCCACTCAGTGGGAAAGGTCTCAGTATTCCACGCTTTATCAACAAGTCGGTGCAGCAAATCGGCAGTTACGCTAGGCGCTGCTTGATAAAATTCGGCTGGGATACCGTATGAAGTCCGGTGGCCTTTCCTCGTTTTAGTGCAATAATTGCAGTGACTATTTCTTGTTAAGTCGGAGCAGTGGACCGTGTACGCACATTTTGATGGTTAGCTAAATTATCTATTTGAGGGGGAGCTTCACCAGAGGTTACACGGTTCAAGACCGAGGCAATGTGTTTCTTTCCACCGTTTCATTTTATCTTCTTGGAAGATAAGTAGCTTTCCATCACAATTCTTTACCGGATGTTGGCAGGAGTTACGTCCACCTGTAAACTCCTTGATGCCACCGTATACGGCGTTTAAGTTGTTACTTCTTGCGGCTTCTTCTGCTGAGGCTAAAAGAGAACTCACATAAATTCTTTTATCGCGTTGCACACTGCGCTGAACTTCTCGAGCTTTCCGACGGTAAAGAAGTTCGATGCTGTTCGAGTGCATTGATCGTCTAAATGACAATAAAACCATGTTCAGTACGTCCCTGAGCCAGTGACCAAATCAGTACGGTTTTCTAGTTATTAAAGCACTAAATACCCGTATCTATCTCATCCCTTTGAGAGTAAATTTTCTCTCTCAAGGATTTCCCGCTTTAGAAACTACAAATCCAGTGTGTGGCTTCAGGATTTTTACCACCTAAAGTGGAAATTCACTTCGAGATCACGGTCAACGAATTTCCACTTTAGGTACTAAAATGCCCATGTGTGGGTTTTAGGTTCTTACCAGTTGAAGCGGAAACAGACCCTGATCTTAAGGAATTTTCGCTTTAGGAACTACAAATCCCCTCAAAATGTGTTTCGGTCTCGTCCCCTCAAAGGGACGAGATAGATACAGGTTTTTGGCCATTTAGTCACTAGAAAACCGTATCGATTTCATCACTGGCTTGGGGACGTACTGAACACAGGCTTCCCAGTGTTATCTTACCATCACCATCGGTTAAGCGTGTTGCTGATCACATACCTCTGAAAAAGACCGTCACGATCTAGAAAATTAGATGATGCTAACTCATCTCGAGGCCATGGTTCAAATTGGACTGTTGCGCCAGTTATTTATTTTGATTTTTCATCACTGATGCTGACTTTTTTCCATTAGACCACTGCTCCATACTCTACTATTAGTAGGCTTAACAATAGCCAAGCTAATCCAGAGTGCAACTGCGGGACTGGATCCGCAAGTGTTACTGTTATAAACTGTCTACAAATTCACAATGCATTATGGTCGCCACACACACTCGGGCACAATCACGACCGAACTTTTATGGAACCATCAGTTTCATGGAACGGTGGAAAGGAGGAGAATTTTTTCAATATGTTCTATAAAATTGATGGTCCGATGAAAGTTTATGGTCGTTGTTGTGCGCGATCGTGTACGGCGACCATTTATGGCCTTTTCAGAGATTGTCCTAATGTGCTCCAACCAAACAAATTTTGTATCGAGGATGACACCTATGTATTTGCCCTTGTTCGCCAAGAGTATTGGAGATTTGTATATGACAGTAAACCAGATATCTCTCTGTTTAACTTTATTACAGAAGTTGTAACGGACGGTTTGGTGGGCATCCGAAGATGCCCGTGGGGACGGAGCCTAAGGTTGCATGGTGACTGTGAAGGTCGGGCAGTGCCATCTGGCGAGGAAAAAGGCTCCTCAATGAGCTAAGCAGCGGCATATGCTTGCTGTAGCTCAGTTCGGGAGACGTGGGCGGGGTTTTCGCCGCTCGTTGTACCTGTCCTTTACGTATTAACAAAAAATAATAGGCCTGGGGAAGACAACACAAACAAGGGAGGTAAAAATAGGGAATAAAAAAAAGTAGTCGATAAGAATGGAATGGTTGGCGGATGGATCAACGCCCACGCGGTCGAATGTGGGTCCGGGTGTAATGGGACCCTCGGCTTCTGGTTTCGTACCACCAACAGATCACTACTCATCAGGTGCTGCTTCGATCTACCGGTGGGAGCAGCACTACCAGACCATAATATGGTTCGTTACAGGTGGTTCATTACAAAGTCTTGGATTGATTTACTCGGGGGCCGTTGGCGTCGCACCAGTCAATGCGCAAATCTGATTGAAGTATTATATATTGGATAGGACCTCTTCAAATTTGCCTCTAGCAGTGAACCGGCTTCGTTTGCTTGAACTGAAAATCCTTTTGCTGCAAGCTCCAACAACAACTTATCAACCACGATGTACTTCCACTGAGCCCCTCACAGCTGTGAGGGTGCAATCTCTAATAATCGTTTTTATCAATCCGAAGGAAAGCATTTCTCTCACCCAATTTGCTGTGGTTTCATCTGCATCCATACACGCAGGCGCTAGCTCAGCGGATAGAGCCGTCAGTCTGATATCTCGCCACAACAACCCTTTCGGGTTTGAATCCCGTTCACATCGCTACGCGCTGTACTTAATTGTCCTAACACCTCGTGGGAAATAGCGCGTCAACGTCAACTGGGTGGTCTGGAGCAGTTTTTATTCGCATAAACTAGTTTCGGAGAATGCAGTTGCCAGCATGCACCTCTGTTGTATGGGGCGTAACAATAAGCCACAATATTTCTCGACTTGTCGCAGGTAAGTGGGTAAATGCTAAATTATTAAAGAATAATAATCACTCTCCAACTAAATGTGTAATAAAATAGTTATTAAACGACGACGTTTAAATAGAATGTGTACTTTAAACCTAAAGAAAAAAACATAAATATTTGGCTTTTGTCTACAATACGCTGTGGACTGTGACGAAACTGCACACCGAAAACTCACCGAATCTACTGATTTCTACGGTCCAATAAATTCCCGATAATTTTATAATAAAAAACACCTCTTTCATAGTTTATCCTTTCCATTGTCCAATTAAAACTACATTTTATTGCCGATAATTGGACCGGGCGATAATCTGATGTATGGCAAAACAACATGGAAATGCAAATACAGAATATTTTCCTATCAAAATCCTATCATTATTTCGACTGTACCGAAATGTTAATTTGTGAGTTCATATTCTGATTATTTTTTTGATTTCAATCTGCAAAAATAATACCCTCATATAATTTGGCCAAAAACTGTAATTTCAATAAATTTAGAAAGTGTCTGTGTGAGGACAACCTCCCCCCCCCCCCCCCCCAATTGCAAAGTCTACAGATTTATTTTATAATTTTTATTTATCTCACTTCAATATTTATAATTGTGAATAGTTGCGGTTGGTGGATTATTTATTTGAAATTTTAATTAATTTATTGATGTCGCGCGAATGAAATGTTCACATGGAAGGTTAATTGGCGTGAAAACTGAATAATAATAGAGAAAGCCTTTGGTTGATGTGAAAGTAATTAGTGTTAATGAGGTTTTGTACGGTTTAGATTATCTTTATCTAAAAAAAATTAATCATTTAATCATTTGTGAATGTATGTTCCGCAAAATCCTTTAAGCTACCAGAGTGGTTGTCACTCTAATGCATCTGAGAAGCCGCGAAAAATATAACAAGCATTCAATTTTCACCTTCCGCAATAAGAACGGGATTGCTATTAGAAGATTTAAGAGTTTTCATAGTTTGAGATATCGCTGCCTTATTGCTAAGGTCACCCCTTTACATGAGCGATACTTCCAGAAGAATCGAATAATATTATCACCAATCGACAATCGATTGCATTGGAAATTCCGGTGAGTATGGCGGTATCAAAGTGAGTGTGGGGTATTTTCTTCAAATTTTCATTGTTGTGACATCAGTTTAAGGGTTAGTGGGGCATGGAGGACACCAGCACTCCAGAGTTCAGAGCTTGCCGTTAGGTTTTTTAAAGGGTGCGGTGGAAATTTATGAAGATTTTGGGACTTCCGATAAGTTAGGCGGTATCAAAGCGAGTGTGGAGTACTTTTCCCAAATTTTCGTACTTGTGGCGTGACTTTAGGGGTGAGTGGGGGATGGAAGACACCAGCATCCCAGAGTTCTGAGCTTTCCTTTTGGTCCTTTAACGGATGCTACAGAAATTCGTGAAGATTTTGGAAATTCTGGTAAGTTTGTCGGTATCAAAGGGGGGATTGGCTTATTCTTTTTTTTTTCAAATTTTCATAATTGTGACCTCACTTGTAAGGTGAGTGGTGGATGAAGAACACCAGCACCCCCGAGTTCTGAGCTTGTCTGGAAGTCCTTCAAAGAGTGCTTAAGTGGTGAGTGGGGGTGTGTAGGTTACCATAACCTGAGAATTCTTCTTCTGCGTTTTTTTTTAATGTTTATTTTTGCAAAATTTTTTTCTAAAATTAGTCAGTAACTCTAGAACTCTTGAACTCAGTTTGAAGCATTGGATTTTGGCATTTTTGTAGGATCAAAATTTTTTCGTGAAAGTGGCACTCCAAAATTTAATTATTTAAAAAAAAGCCATTAAAAGCCTAGAGCTATCGCCGCACCCCCTCGAGAACTCTAGAGTTATTGCTAATTAGCAGGGAACTCTTGAAAAATGTCAACTCTTCCAAACTTGGGGTGCTAATTTCCTGGGGGTGTGTTGCGTCGATAATGTAGATTAATTGGGATTGGATTTTCGACGTCCGAATTATCGACGCTCTACTCTACTTCGAGATCGACAGATTGGAGCAGCTTCGGATCAATTCTAAAATCCTCAAAGAAGACTTCAATAAAAAATTCAAAAGATTTATAGCAAAAGCTTATGAAGGCATTGTAAATTTTTAACAAAATTTATCAAGGCACTCTTCTTAAAAATCTAATATTCATACTCAGTTGCCTTAGCCCCTTGTGTGGCATAGCGCGTCAACTGTTCCATGTGGCCCACTTGATGTTTCGTTGGCATAAACTAGTTTCGGAGAATGCAGTTGAGAGCATGCACCTCCTCCATTTGGACGCCTGCCTGCGACAAGTAGGGAGATGCTGTAGCTATAGTAATTATCACGCCCCGCACCACAGGGGGAAGACAGCAC
This sequence comes from Chloromyia formosa, assembly GCA_964017055.1. Lineage (NCBI taxonomy): Eukaryota > Metazoa > Arthropoda > Insecta > Diptera > Stratiomyidae > Chloromyia > Chloromyia formosa. Next base: position 81,431,162 of record OZ024817.1, read on the forward strand.
AAACATCCATGGCCATAAACGTCGTCGTGGACGTAATTTGAACACGAAACGCCGGTAGTCAGACATGATACTGATGTTTCTACGCACTTCGCTACCGGTAGCCCCAAATGGTACGACTTCAATATCTGAGGCCCCAAATTTTATCGGCGGCCCGTTCACGCTAAATTTAAAACACGAGTGGCCTGAAAATATAAAAAACATAATGTAATGTATCATAGTAGGTTCGTAACTAATTAAAGTGGAGATTTATTCTATATACAAGTACTGGATTTTCCCATACAAAAGTTCCAACTTTAAAGGTAAATATCTCCAAAACGCTTATAAGTTCACAGAAAAAGACTTCAGATTCGTTCATGTCAGACCAAATTTGAATTAAACCTAACATTGAAATTTGGCTCCTTGAAGTTGCCCCTATGATACTAATTTAGTGCTCGGAGTTCAAATCTCGGTGTGATCAAAAACTGACTGTGGGCACTAATATAACTCTCACAGTGCTCTGAGCTTGTTAGTATAAAGACGGCCCTGCTAGGAGGTGCATGCTAGCAACTGCACCTCCGAAAAGTAGATATGCTATCGAAACGTCAACAAGGCATAGAAATGCTAGAGATGTCGACGTGCTCATGCCCCTGGAAGGGTCAAGGCAATGAACAAAAGTAGCAACAAAACTAACCTAAAAAGCAAAAAAAAAAAAAAAATTCGTAGAAAAAATATGTGGCGCACAGGATCATATGTTGAGACGATTTTTTACAGAGAAACACGGAAATTTGTTTTTGAATAATTTTCTCGTTATACACGTATGTCCAAAATGTGCAGAGGAATCAAAAAAAAATTGTTGTAATAGCTCATAGCGATGGTTTTGTATGAAAGCGGAAGGTGCTGGACTATGGACCGGCAGTTGTGGGCTCTGAATCAGTGTAACAAAAATTTCACTCTCCCCGTTGTTTTTTCTATATAGAAAATTTGTCGGCAAAAAGATATCCTTTCGACAGAATATTTGAAACCGAATCTTTACCTTTTGAGAACAGAATAGAATATCGTTAGAAAGATGAGAAGGATAGGGTGCATATGATGCAGCGGGACCACCGTTTTGTGAAGACTCAAGGTAGTTGGTTGGTATAAGTGATGACTGAAGCACAACTTGCCAGAGCCCAATTAGCGCGAATGCGCCGTTTTGTAACCACAAACCTTGGCAAAATCGTTTATAAGAAGATGGTTGGACTAAAAGGGGATGCAAGGATGCCTAGATCCAACCGGAGGAGTTCAGGAAGTATAGCAGTCCTCGATCTTCACCCCCTATACATACCCCAGGTTAACAAGAAAGGCCTCACCCAATGCTCGATGTCTGGCCCTAGCAAGGACCGGGCATTCCCAGAGAAAGTGAGTTAGGGTTTCTTTCTCATCCTAATTCCCGCAGCTTCGGCAGTGCGGATTATAATGGATGCCAAGCCTTATTGCATGTTCTCCGATAGGCCAATGTCCTGTAATGACCGCCGTGAGCCTGGAGACATCTCTGCATATCTACTTGGTTAATAGCTTAGATGTTTTCCTTCTGTCATAGGAGGGCCATATCTTCCTTGATAAGGCGCAGGTGGGCAGATTCCTCCACTTGGAATCCGTAACATTGAGGTAGTAAGAGGAAATCTTACTCTTAACAGTCCTCAGCGAAATACAAACAGATTCCGCATAAGAGCTTTCTACGACGGCCCCCCTCCTGGGTAGCTCGTCGGCTTTTTTCTTTCCCTTAATGTCTCCATGACCAGGCACCCAGAGCAGGGTGATATTGAGCCGTCTGCCAAGGCGAGTTAACTCTTCCCCACACCGCTCGACCAGTTTGGAGGAAGTACTCACCGACTTCAGCCCCTTGATAGCCTGGCTGTCTGAGCAAATGGTGATGTTCTGGTTATCTGGAATATCTCTGAGAGTGAGACACGCCTTCATAACTGCGAAAGCCCCCGCCTGGAAAATGCTGGCATAGTCCGGGAGGTGATAACTCTCCGAGATATTCAATGCTTCAAAAAAGATTCCTGCACCGACGCCGCAGTCCATTTTCGACCCGTCGGTGAAAATCGTGATGTCAGAGTCCTTCAGCCATTCATTCCATTCAGCCCTGATGGGGAATTTGGGAGAGAAGCTTCTGTCAAACCTCAGTTTGGGCACAGTGAAGTCTGTTTTTACGTTGACCACATTTCTCGGCAACCGGTTGAAGATTTTGCCGAGTCTCTGAGCCTGACTGCACTGCTCGCCAGCTGTTTAATAAAGATGTCTATTGGTGGAAGATGCAGGATCACGTTAAACGCTTCCCTCGGGCAAGTTTGCATGGCACCTGTAGTGCCAAGACATGCTGTCCTTTGCACCCTGCCAAGTTTAGCTATGTTGTATCCTTTAGCAAGTGCTGGCCACCAAACTATGGGAGAATCGGACGGATTACTGCTGTGTACAACCAGAGGACCATATTTGGCTCAAGGCCCCATCTTTTTTCGAAGGTTTTCTTACAGGCGTAGAAAGCGATGCCGGCTTTCTTCACCCGCTCTTTAATATTTAACTTCCAGCTGAACTTCGCATCTAAAATGACACCAAGATACTTTGCGCTGGGAGTTGGAGTAACTGACCGTTTAATTTAGGGAGGGTAAAATGCGGTACTCAAGGTGGTAATGAATCCTCATCGTCAAAGGACGAATAGCAGCAAATGTTGGGCCCCACGTTGGGCACCATTTGTAGGGATGACAGCTGGAGGGCAAAAAGTATTGGTTGGCCGTGAAGGCCGAAAGGCACCAGGGGCGCAAAAATCCTCTCCTACTCACTGCACGTGATGTGCGTTGGCAAACCAGCTCAGTTATCGGAAGTTGCGGGGTGAGTTACGCAACTGTTGGCCTCCGTCATCAGTGTACAAAGAAAATATCGCACATCGAGCCCGAGACACGAAAAAGAGACAAAAAAAAATTCGAAAAAGAAAATAGCAAAATTGGAAATGAAGGTGCACGTCAGAACGGCAAACTCACATCAAACAACAACAAAGTCCCGAAGCACGCAAGGCCAGATAAACACAAAAGGAAGACGATCGTTTGTGTAGGGGGGTTAACTTAACTAAATACCACGGGAGTGATGGTTGCGCGAAGTTGTAATAATAGTGATACTCATATACACATGCATGCATGCACCTCCTTAACATCCATTGCCACGAACGTCGTCGTGGATGGGATTCGAACCCGAAACGCCGGTAGTCAAACATGAGACTGATTACTCAACACAATGCGCTACCGGTCGCCCCAACATAAAATGGAAATTTAAATGCATTCACTGTTGAAAATGCGTCGCCATTCGCCAACTGCTTAGACTTCCAACTTGCACGCAATTTCAGGGCAAAAAATCGCTAATAGGGGCGCTGTCTCAAAACATTTTTGGTGTTTTGGCCGCCACGACATTTTTTCATCGGGTTTTGTTTAGCCAGTTAGGCGAAAATTTGGTGTATTTATGAAAAATACCGTGAAAGCGGTAATATTTTCATAATTATACCCGACTTTCTCCTACCGGAAGGCGTTTTCATTGCTTGAAGCAAAATGGCCGGAGCGTTGAAGAGTTAAATCCAAGATGGCGTTGGCGCCAAAACAATTTAAAAATGCAACCGACAGAAATCAAACCATATTCTGACGGTTACAACAAAGGTGGTGGGTAGAAAATACTACTGACTCCACTGTGATGCTGGAGTCAGTAAACATAGCTCATGTATGCTGATAAAGAATTTCTTGAGGCTCCAGTGCTTAACGAATTTTCCTGGATAAAGCTTGACTCAAACCTCATAGGTACAGTATTTCAACAGTTGCAACTAAACCGACAAATATTATCAAAATTTATTGATCACATGGGCTTAATCTTCCAATTTCGATGCGACACAATCAATGCTTCACTTGAAAGTTAATTTAAATGGACATGGAAATGGTGTCGCCGTGTCATGATAAATAAAACTCGTGATTTATTTCACGAACTTCTTTCGTTTGGTGCCATTGAACCTGAAAAGGATTGACACCTTCCTAATGGAAGCTTGATTTATGTATTATACCGTGCCAGGACCCGAAACGAACGACACCGACGACACCTTCTCATGATACCGTGTCGACTTAAAGCTCCGTTTCCTTTGCATTTGTCGACGAAAGGGATACTGAAGAAATTCTCAGGATTTTGATATTTTACTGTATACTTATTCGGAACGTTGTGCGCTCGCACAGAATGACAGACTAATGCTGAAATGAGTTGGTTTGTACCTTAACCAGAATATGGCAGTCGAATGGGGCAAATGCTGTTTAAGGTCGCCTGAATGATGAATGGATGCGAATTGATTTATGCTGAAATGATTGATTGTCCGATGATTGTTGGTAGCTTAAAATGTCGGCTTTCAAGGATTCTGAAAATATTTTCAAATGGTTTTTTTTTTTTTATTTCGGTTGGCATTGTGCTCAAGTGGCTTGTTGACTCTTTCAATACTGGAGGAAGTATACGTTTTTAGGGATGTCGAATATTTCCGACTTTTGAAATGGAGAAATGATGCTAACGCTGAATTGACAGAGAGGCGTATTAATAATCCTCCGACTGAAGCGTTTCACTTTTCCCTAGATTGAAAATTATTCCTTTGAGGTGACTTTCAATCATCTGTGGGTACGGAAATCGGAAACGGATCGCATCATCTCTTTGAGATTCCAGTTTCGCTTTTATCCTGACCGAACCTTAACATCCTTTCGGTGAAATCAAATCACAAATTGAATAAATCATTGGAATTTAAGCGAAATTGACCATAACATAATAGACGATCCCATCGGATAGAACACTTGAAATTTCATTTCAACATCCCAACCGAGGAGGGAGCAAGAGAACGGCACGGCGGCGGCCACTTCATATCATTTTTCCCTTTTACTAGCATAAAGCAACTTCGTTACGGAAGATATCATAGGAAATTGCCTGGAAGAAAAAATTAGGGTTGTTTCCGCAAATACATATCCTGCACTTTGCCATAGTCGTCTTCAGTGGCCAGTTCGCCGCAGCATTCATACTTCCATTGCTGTCCGTTGACCACTTATTTTCAAGAACTCTTGTATGTCCTTAATAGGTTAAAAAAAAAAAATACGGAGCGAACAAAAAAAAAGCGGTTCTGGAAGGTGCAGGAACATTTTCCCAGTGTTGGTAGTGTTGTTTCTTATGGTCCCGCCGATTTTCTTCTCAGCTTCAAGGATCTAAGTATTGTTTGTACGTATAAGTTTGCCTCTCCACTTTCTTGCCGACGACGATTCTGAGGGTGATCATTGTAATGGAAGAAGTGTAATATCATCTCTCTGGTACAGTTGCCAGATGCTTTTGAGTGGAACGCATTTTTTATGTTGCATAATAGTAAATCCACTTTTTCCCTTTTGTTGTTCGTGTTCCACACTGTGTTTCAGTGTCCCCGATTGCAATTTATTAGCCCGAAGGAATAAAACATTGAAGGAGTGAATTATTGCATAAAGTCCGGTAGTGGAGCCTACACACTCAGACAACGTGCTCGCCAGAATGAACAAAAGGGAAGGGATGATTTGTTGGTTATTTTAAAAGGACAACGCTGAAATAGCCCTAATAATTGGAAGAGCTGGACGAAAAGAACAGACGAGAAAAGGCGTAGCATTATAGCGCGGACGTGGCTGAAGTACTATGGGAAGCAAGTTGAGTTGATTACTTTTTTTCCGCTTTTCTTTTTCAATTGCCAATATATTTTAGCAAATTATTTACAAACAACGCTAACTGCTAATTGAATTTATTCTCCACGCGATTTTTTTTTGTACTGAATGGCGCAAATAATCTACAATCGTATCGGATGAACAATCTTCGTACAGCAAACATTTTAAATGGACTCACCCCCATAGCATTATCCGGGAAACTCTTAGATGTTGAATGTAAATTCGATTAAACTAATTTCCACCCGTGAAGCAGATGCCACTCAAGACGACAGACATCTCGAATTTGCACCGCTTCCATCCTCATCAATAAATTAATGTCCTTGTGTATGTCGTACAACTAGTAACTGTCGATAGTGGCTCGTTGCCTTAGTCGTATCCTGGAAACACTCAATACTCTTGTCGTTGCCGTGCTTTGGCCAGACGCACACTTACAACCATACACACAAATTTCGGGGATGCATTCAAATTCAGCTCGAATTTCTGCTTCTAATTCAAATGAAGAGCATCCCGTTTCCAGGAGAAGAAAATCAAGTGACGCTAAATAATCAGATCAAAGGATCGGATTAAGATTTCAACGAGGTCCTTTGTAAGTGTCAGTGTATTTCAATTTTCAAGCTTGTCGAATGGTCTGGAATTTGATTAAATATTTAAGTTCATTATTAGTTGGATGTCGATGCCAATCGTCCTGACCTGGCTGGGATTTTTCTTTTTTGAAGGTGAAAATTAAATTTTGGAACGGAACCCTTGGAATTAAGTGGTGTTGAATTGGATGATACTTAATGGATTAGTAGGCGGTTAATTATTTGAGCAAGTAAAATTGGAAATCTTATTAGAGCACTGATTCCGGGAGATAGAGTGGATGTTAGTAGTTTTCAGGGCAGGATGGCCTGTCGCTACACACACGTTACCCTGAACTTTGGTAAAAACAGCGGTCAAAAGATCCTATGGACGGAGATCTTCCGACGCTTCAACAGGAGTCAGTATAATCACCCGAGGGTGAAGTGGTTATTGAAGTGGCTCTCAATAAATCGGACGCGGAGTCCTCCGATGCAGTAGGAGATCAACCAGTGGGGCTTCAGCTTCAGTACAATTTAAATGCTTTATTTTAAGAATATGACAATGAATTGTGGGCCTTAACAAGGATATTTTATAAACGGTAGTGCTGCCCATGCGGCCCAGATGTTGTACGCACACGATGCAGTTACTATAGCTAATTTTAGCAATGGCAATGATTAGTACTGTCCGTGCGGTCCAGATGTTGTACGCACACGATGCAGTCCCTATAGGTATAGTTGATTTAGATTTTAGCAATGGCAATGATTAGTACTGACCGTGCGGTCCAGATATTGTACGCACACGATGCAGTCGCCAGGGCGTTTCAAGGATCGTTCCTGAGTTCCAGATGTTGGATGCTCCGATGCCAATGCTCGAATGTCTATGGATGCTGGTCACGGCTCGCCTTTTATACCCGTCAGTGCGATCGTGTGGGTGTCGCTTATCCTCGTCGTTACGTCGTCGTGGATCGATGTGTGCGGCTGTGTGTATATCGTACCCTTCTGATGGCGGTTGGCTGTTCACGTGCTCGTGCTCGTTGCGTGCATCCTTGACTGTGCATTGCGTGGACTGTTGCGTGTTGTGGATTTTTGAAAATGTGTGCGGCGTTACAAAAGCAATTTAAGATCTTCTTTAAAGAATTGGAGCTTATCCGCGTTTAATTTAGTGCCGCTAAAATAAACAGCAATAAAGCTCGTGTGAATTTGGTCGATAGATACAATTACAGTCTCAATTATTTTTGTTGGGAAGTTTTTTTTTAATAGAGTGAATGATATTCCCTTATGCAAATGGCTATACACCTCCACCGATCGTGTCTCTTCTAACAATATTGTAATAATTTAGATGTGATAAACTATCGTTTTGCTTCAACCATGTTTCAGTTATTAAAAATAAGTCGATGTGTTTTGTGACGCAAAAGTGAAATGTTTCAGCAAATTTGTTAAGGTCGCCACACATGATCGCGCAGAACCACGACCGAAATTCCATCGAACCACCAAATTTCATAGAACAGTGGAAATGAGGAGAATTTTATTTCCCTGTTGATTTTAACGTGGTTCGATGGGTGCTCGCGACCAAAATGCTTGCCGTGAGTGTCGAGCCTTGCGAATGCTTTGAGAATTCCAAAGGAGGCAGTTTAGATTTTTTTATTTGTATACAAATTTAATAGTAAGTTCAGTCAGTACGCAAAACTGATCGTTACCAGATTTATAGGTTCAGAGCCTTACAAAAAGTTCTTTGGCTAAGTTGATCATTTCATTTGCCGTGGAAAGATCACTCGTCATAGTTGAAGAAAAACGCAGATTATCAACCAATTGAGAGTTAGTGTTAGAGTCAGAAAAATGTACATTACATGCAATAGAGCTGTAAGTATGTAAGTCTTAGCGTTATGTTACAATTGTTTTTATTGTAAGTTGGGTGAGTATTTGGTGGAGATGAAAAGATGATTCACTGCTGGAGCAACTGGAGAGTGCGTAGCAACGGCTCTGTCAGTGCGACGTATGGAAGCTGCATATCGTATTTTTAAATATTCATTCCGCTTGAGACAGTTCTCGTCATTAGCCAAGTGATTGGCGTTACAATTTGCAAATTTGATTTTGGAGGGGCGACCGGTAACGCAGTGTGTTAAGGCATCAGTCTCATGTTTGACTACCGGCGTTTCGGGTTCGAATCCCCTTCATGGATGTGCAGGAGGTGCATGTTAGCAGCGTTTTCCGTAACCAATTTATGTCTCCGAAACGTCAACTGGGCCACATGGAACAGTTGACTCACTATGCCCCACAAGGGGTTAGGGCAATTGAGTAAGCCGACTTGCCATGTTGACCGCCGCAGATAAGGTATTTTGCAGGCAAATTACAATGGGATGTTCCATGTCCACACGCCTGGCAGTTTCAACATTGTGTAAAACTTGAACGACTTTGCCGGTGATAATTCCATCTTACGATAGTGCTCATGACAGCCTTGATCTTTAGAAGATCAGCAAAGTTAATCGTACCACAAGCGAAGTATATCAAATATGTAACCTCCTCTCTGTAGCGGCGAACTGCAGCAGGTGGTTCAAAATTTTGATGTCTGTAGATGACAGATCATGTTCATCGCGAAGATGTTTTTTTTTAGATTTTTACTCTTCTCGTCGCTTCTGAAACTTTATTGTCGTTTTCGGCCACTTGATTGTCCTTAAGTTCCGCAAAGAGAAGAAGAACCGGTTAGGTGAGACCGCCATTAGCGAGTTCGCATCGCACAATTCTTGGAGAGCTTCAGGCGATCCCGTAGAAGTAGATCCGAGATTTCTCCCGTTGTTTTTGAGGCCACAGTTCGATGTAATTATTGTTCACTACTAAGGATAGTTGCAAAAACCGCAGGGGCACAAATCAGTACAAGTCAAGACTGCAGATGCACTTTGCACTGCAAACAAAGCCAAGATCCGAAGCGATCTTCCCTCGACGAAAACACGGTTACGACTGATAAGTGTAATTCCGGCGTTAGTTTTGGATGCAACCTCCTGGGGTCTAGAACTGAGGGCATGGAAACTAAAGACTTTCCCAAAATATTGCGAACGACGAAAACTTTTTTTTTTAGATACAGTTCCTAGGATTTCTTTTGTCAAAAAGTTAAATGAAAACTTAATGAATATCTGCTGTACCATTTAAAATGCTTTACAATAGACAGACAGACACAAATTCGAGTAAATATTATCGAAGCCGCCACACAAGCGGAGCAGTATTTAAAACGAACATAGATAGAACCAATTCATCTTTTTAATCATCCCGGTAAGATAATTGCGTAAAATACTCGTTTTTTTACAAATGAAACGATGCATTCATTAACAGAGTATTCGAACAAAAGCCTCGAAAAAAACCTATGCAGACATACAATAAATAAAAATGTACAAATCTATCCGTACAATGTTTCACGGGGAAGATACATTTTTCATTCTCAGACCAATTCATTTCGATGAAATTTTAATGCCAGGCACTTATCCTTTATTAATAATATTGTTCAGGACTGGAATCGTTTGTTTAAATTTACGCAAAAAAAGGGAGAGGAAAAAGATTGTGTGTAAAGAATAAAATGCGTTGAATAAGGCTGCGAGTGTAACTTAGCCGTGAGTGAGGAGATAATACGAGTACAGATGTATTTGTTTTTGTATGCATACTACATTTTCAAATTGCCGCATTTCGAGTCCTCTTCATTGGCATTGGCGTCGTCGTCGCGTCGCATCGTGGCTGTTTGTTGGAAAAAGGATGTTCCCGACTGAGGATCGAAAAGCCTCCTGTGCTTTTAATGGCGTAAATGATTAATGGACCAAAGAGTTACTTCATTGTGTACATCATGTCCAATTCTATTTTTTATGTCGCTCGACGGCTGCTGCAGAGGTGCCGGAGGTGCTTGAATCTGCTGGATCCGTTTGCCACATATCTCATTTCGTTTTACCCGGATCTGAATTTCACTGGGTTATTTATTGTTTAATACGTGTATGCCTTGTTTTTTTTGCAATTGAATTGAGAAAAACTGAAAAAAAGTCATCAAATAAATGATGTATTTTTCAGATTTTTCGAATTTTTCCGCAAGCTAAACTTATGAGCGACAAGGGTTGTAAATTGAATTTTATATATGGTTGCATGAGCCGGTTTGTTTACCACAAAGAACACCAACGGTGATTGTGCTACAGCTGGATTTTCAGGATTCTATTAAATTGTTGCACGGTTTTATGGTTTAAAGTTGTAAGATCGATTTGAACTTTCTAAAAAAAAATTTACGTAGTAGTCATTGCGTTTTATTTGTACAGAACTTTTCTTAGTAGCGAAGATGAAAACGGGGGGTGTCTTTGCTTGGGAGTGTGTCTTGGTTTCAGTGGCGCAGAGGGCACGTGTCCCTTCCCTCCTCCCCCCCCTCCTTTGACTTCCTAAATTAAGTCTCATCAATCTATTTACCTTAAGTTTCATGCTTTTTTTTGTCTAGAAACTTTTCAATATCGACTTTTGAATTCCTGGATTCAGATACTAGTGATCTTGTAAGTGTACAACTTTGCTTCCGCCGTTTTCCAACAGACGGCTGCATCGGTGAGAGTTGGTCAAAATACGTGGTTCAAAAGTGTCACAAAGTGAGTTTGGACGTCTATAAACGTATCGACATCCCCGCATTAGTGGAAGTTGTTCGCATTTTTAATAAGATTCGCGATTCACAATGTCCGTTTTTGAGCCAAATTCTCGTCATTTGCGGGAAGTTTTGATCTTCTGCTTCCATTTGAAAAAAAAACTCCAGCTGAGGCTCATCGAATTCTCTCAGATACTTACAGTGAGGTCGCTCTGAGCGACAAAACATGTCGTGAGTGGTTTCAACGGTTCAAAAGTGGCGATTTCAAAGTCGAGGACAAGCATGGTGGTGGGAGAGAAGAAATTTTCAAAGACCACGAATTGCAAACACTACTCGATGAAGATTCGTTCCAAACGCAATAAGAATTAGCTGAATCACTGGGAGTGACTCAGCAAGCATTCTCGAAACGCCTCAAGGCCATGGGCATGATTCAGAAACAAGGAAATTGAGTTCCGTACGAGTTAAAACCGAGAGATATTGAACGGCGATTATTTGCATGCGAACAACTGCTTCAAAGGCAAATTCGGAAAGGATTTCTACATCGCATCGTAACCGGCGACGAAAAATGGGTCCGTTACGATAATCTCAAACGCAGAAGGACATGGGGAATGACCGGACATGCTTCAATGTCGACGTCAAAACCGAAAATTCACGGCGCCAAGGTTATGCTTTGCATTTGGTGGGACCAGCTCGGTGTGATATACTACGAGCTACTGAAACCAAATGAAACTACCACAGGAGATCGGTACCGAACGCAATTGATACGTTTAAGTCGAGCATTAAATGAAAAACGATCACAGTACCACGACAAAGTCATCTTCCAGCATGACAATTGTAACGGACGATTTGGTAGGCATCCGGAGATGCCTGTGGGGACGGAGGCTTAGGTAGCATAATGACCGTGAAGGTCGGGCCGTGCCATCTGACGAAGAAAATGGCTCCTCAACGAGCTAAGCACCGGCTTATGCTTGCTGTAGCTCAGCTCGGGAGGTGTGGGCGGGGTTTTCGCCGCTCGTTGCCCCTGTGCTTTACGTATTAACAGAAATTCAAAGGCCTCGGGAAGAAAACACAAACAGGGGAGGTAAAAATGGGGAATGAAAAAAAATCGTCGATAAGGATGGAATGGTTGGCGGACGATATCAGACGCCCACGCGGTGAAATGTGGGTGCGGATGTAATGGGACACTCGGCCTCTGGTTTCGTACCACCAACAGATCACTACTCATCAGATGCTGCTTCGATCTGCCGATGGGAGCAGCACTACCATATGGTCCATTGCAGGTGGTTCATTACACAATGCTCGACCACACGTCGCAAAAGTGGTCATACTTGGAAACCCTGAAATGGGAAATCTTGCCCCACCCGCCGTACTCCCCAGACATCGCTCCTTCCGACTTCCATCTGTTTCGTTCCATGGCGCACGACCTGGCTGATCAGAATTTTCGTTCGTACGAGGAAGTCGAAAAATGGATCCAATCATGGATCGCGTCGAAAGACGCCTCCTTTTTCCGAGATGGAGTCCGAAAATTGCCGGAGAGATGGGCGAAAATTGTCGCTAGCGATGAACAGTACTTTGAATAATATTGTACATTTCTAAGTACTCTCTGACAATTAAGCTTTTGATTCCTGAAAAAAAAACGGCGGAGCAAAGTTGTACACCAATAAAAATAAAATGAAAAAAATAAATTGTTTGGATAATTATAGAAAGTAGAGTCAGCGACCAGCCTTTCTAATTGCAACGGTCTCGAAATGCAAGGGAGTGGGACAGATTATGTTGTCATATTTTTCCCTCCACCTCTATTCTCCAGTACCTTTCTCGTGAAATCCCACTTACCTATACGAGATGAAAAGAAAATGTTGACCTTCATTTCCCCTCTATGGGGACCTCCCCTTAAATTAGCCTATTGCAACGAATCACTTTCTCCGACAAATTATAATAATTCTACTCATTCCTTCCAAATTTCATTTATGTAGCTCCAGCCGTTCGTGAGATATTCTATGGACAGACGGACAGACAGACATTTGATTGATTTCATAAGGGTTTTGTTTTTACTAGAAAACTAGTAAAATTAAAACTAGAAATTATGGTTTTATTTTTTGGAGTAAATCAACAATTTTTAATTAAAAAATTTATAAAATTTAAACCGCCGCGTCTGTCTGATTTCCACTAAATAAATTAAGCATTTTAGAGCAACGTATGGACTGCGTTTGGCTTTTTATTTGAGCATTCTAGGTTGTGTAGTTTTCCAGATATTATGTTTTAAGTGGGTGAGGTGGGCAATTAAAAAAAAAAGAATGTCTGTAGCAGTTAAAATCTTGTGAATTAGAAAAAAAAATGTTCCTTAATATTTTAGCTGGAAATTACATGGGTAATTACGATGCAGTGCGTGTATATACCAATTTCCCCACACCGTGTATGCATAAAGAGCATTTTACCCCAAGGCTGCGAATTATATTCCAATGAAAACTTGCTGCTTTTCCAACGGGTGAAAGCAGAGTCAGTGCAGTATGATTCATCATGTGGACGAAACCAGTAGACCAAGGGTCAGATGGCGTTTATGCCGAAAAAAGTTTTGGTAGTGGGCTCATCCACAGCGTGAAGCTTGGACTACCGGGCGGCGGCCCACTCCAAATTTGTTCCGTTTTCAAACATAATTTCTAACCGCTCAGTCTAATGACCTTTAAATTCCAACACCGATTAATGAAACCCATCCTGGCGGTATATTTCTACAGCACCCTAGGCCTTGATTGATTTGATATCATCATACATTTGTACGGGTTGTATTGTATATAAATGTATCACCAATTCATTGCATCTTAAGGCCATGTTAATAGATACTCGGCATAATTATCGGATAACATGAAGCCATAGATGCTTGTATATACCTATACATAGATGATGGCAACTTTAAGCCACCGTAATTCATGCAATTTACCCTTAATAGTTCAGAATGTAATATAAATTTCGAATAGATATTGGCGTTTGGGGGCGAAACCCAGATACACTTCTGGTCTACCGTCTTGGTTGTACGAGGCTATTCATCAATTGCCGCCTACAATACAAGTTTGGATGATGGACTCCTTGAAATCAATTATTATTGTTATGGATTGAATCGTTGGTAAGGAATATGCTAATGGGACGAACCTCAAAAGATATTATCATTAAGCGTACAATGGTTTGTATTGGTGATTACGAGCTTAATTTCATCTTGTGAAATGATGGCGATATATTCCAGAAGTGCCCTGTATAATTTTCAGTTTGCATCTCGTTTTGCGATAATGAAATATTAAATAGTTACATAGTTCCGGTATTGGTTCTTATTGTACGTATCACTTCCAAGCTCTATTCACAAATCTTTATTTAATAATATACGGGGTCTGCCAAGAAAAAATGATACAAAGTATCTACACTGCATGCAGATACATCGGAACATGGATATGTCTTTCGCTAGCGAATGCGTGGAACCTCTTGTGTTGAAGATATCGATGTAAGTTTTATGAAGATCCCAGTATAGTTATACTGCGTGAAATCATTCGACAAAACACGTCCCACGCTTTCGGTAGGCATAAGTCATATCCATGTATGTACCGATGTATCTGGTGGCAATGTCGATACTCGTCATAGTTTTAGGATGACCTCCAGCTATAAGATATATCCATGTAAAAACGAGTATCGAATTCGAGATCGGCCACTAATCGCTCGTCGATAAAGACCCTTCGCGGCGGCTCGGTAATAGCATTCATTTCGATCTCTTCATCGGCGGCTTGACCTTCCTCCACTTGGAATTTTGATCGAACGTTCCGCTTACGTTGCTTATCGGCTTGCCGTTTCGATTCGTCGTTGGCTTTCGAGGCGCGATATTTCTTCGCACGTTCGGCACCACTCATCCGTGGCGGCGTGTTTAAAGTACGCGACCGGAGAAAGGTTTCAAACTTTTCCGCGTCAGTGGTACTCTAACTAAATGCATTATTACGAACAAATTCCAAAAATTCGTTGCTGCAGCGTAATTCTTTCATCCGTTTACGCTCACGCGAATCGCGTTTTTGCTCTGCGGCAGATCTGGTGGCCATAATTGATAAAAATGTTTCCTACTTACGTTCTTCAAAATATGTACATCAAACAAAAATAGAATAAAACAAACGAAAACAATTTCCAAAAGTTTTTACACAAACTTACACAATTAACACAACAAATTGTATGTACAAATTTTCAGTTTTCAGATATCCAATTTTTTTTTTGCAATTGTACAGTTACTTGTCTTTGCACAGATGTGTTTGGAAATATCGAACTGATCGAAATTGTCCAAATTTGCAAGTCCATTTAAATAAACTAGACTGGCTTGACAGTTCTGAGAGCCTGGTTGGAAATACTCTGTAAACCAATCGGCTACTACATTCATAGAACTCGGAAAAATTTTCAATGGGCTTGTTTCCTCTTCTGACCCCCGAGTAGCACAGCAGACATTTCGTGTTACGGACAGATTTTTAGGATGACCCCCAGCTATAAGACATATCCATGTCAAAAAACCGGAGTTTTTAGTCAAACGTCGATGGATCGTCGTAGTAACGATCAGTTGGTAGCACTGCAATTGTTGTAAGCTTCCGTGCAACCCACAGTTCACAGATTGTTTATATCTCGCTTAGTTTCCGAGTTATTGCTGTTTAAGTGAGACGTATTTAAGTATTCGTGGCTATGTCCGATTTACGAAAGTTAGGCTGTAACATGATTTGCTTGAAATTGGGATCATCACAGGGAACGAGAGTTGGGTTTACGATGACGACATTTAGACAAAAGTCCAGTCATCACAGTGGGTTGGCAAAGTATCTTCGACAAATATTCTGAAAATAAGAGAACACAAATTACTACAAAGTTACTCGAAAATCATCAATAGTTATCTGAACCGAAGTCTCCTTTGAAAGGTAGCGTCGTACTCGTACAACATAAATCAGACGACATCACCAGCACATCATACTCAATTGCACTAATCCCTTATGGGGCATAGTGCGTCAACTGTTCCATGTGGCCCAGTTGACGTTTCGTTGGCATAAATTGGTTTCGGAGAATGCAGTTGCCAGCATGCACCTCCTGCATATCCATGGCCACGAACATCGTCGTGGACGGGATTCGAGCCCGAAACGCACTACCATAAGCAATCCGAAAAAAATATTTTTCTTACCGTCCATAGCGTCAACATCTCAACATGTACACACAAGATCCCCGCAAGCAAGCCGCCCCGCGGATCCACAAGCTATAGCCGTGTACAATGATCACTTCAGTCAGCCGACATGCACAACTCGCGACTTTAGTAGCGGCCGTGTGAAGACAACGGGCGACTACAGTCTCGGGACTCCAAGTATTCTACTCTCAGCCGCCGAGTATTGGAGACTTCAGTATCCCCGTGTGAGCAGTGCCTTACTCCCTAGTTCTTGCTCCCTGCGACATTTTTCTGTTTCCAAAATTAAAATCTATGCTGGAAGCGTGGCGTTAAAGATATTAAAAGAAATTCGCCACAGACATGAAACACGTCGCGTTCAAATAGCAATAACTTGGAGACTAATTGAGATACATGTTTCAATAATTTTCTACATTTTGTTCATAAATTTCCGCTTTATGACCTGCAAATCCTCCCGCATGGGTTCTATGTTCATACCACCTAAAGTGGAAATGAACTACCTAAAGCGGAAATCACGCAATTAAGGAATTTTAATAATTCTCCCTAAATGATATAGAGAGAATTCTCCTAATATTCGCGAAAAAGAAATGTTCCCAACTGTGGTGAACAGTTCACTGAATATGTGCTCAAAAGTCCCCGGTGATAGGGGGCACAGAAAGGCAAGGGAGGGGGTGTAAAAAAAAACTTTTTTCGGGTTTCCTTGAGTATTTTGGAAACTATAGATTCTGCGAAAAAATGTTCCAAGGGCGGATCAAAGCACATAAAATTCCATTTAAAATGATATACGAGTATTATACCCTAGACCATAAAATTGTTTATTATACTCCCGGGGCTTCCTAGAGTATAAGGTCTAGGGTGGAATATATAATTTTGTAGGGAATTTTATGTGCTCTGATTCGGCCTTGGAACATTTTTCTGTAGAATCCATAGTTTTCAGTATAATCAAGGAAAACTGACAAAAAATTACCTTTGACCCCCGCTCTTCTACACTTGCGAACATTGTATCATCGAGGACTTTTGAGCACATATTCAGGGAACTGTCCCCAACAGTTGTGCCAAATTTCAAAACTACAAGATTCTTTTCTCCTAATCATGCCTTTCTGGACTTCCTAGCCTGGCCTATCTAATCACCTTTGTACGACGCGTCGTACAAATACTGACGAATTCCTATTTCTCACTGCGTTGGTTCCGCTCAAATTGGTCGATGCTCGAACGGGACGAACTTTTTGGTGCAATGAGCGTCCATCGTCAACGTTTTATTGTAGGCCAATCAAATTTGCCTTTCACAAAGAAGATGCTGCTCTAGTTCGTTTCGAAGAAAGGTACATCAACGACAAATTGAGCAGGCTCGTGGACATCGAGGTAACATCGTCGAAAGGTCAGCTATTCCGAGTTAAATTCAACATGCATTTCACGATGATAGATGGTAGTATTACCAACATACTATCGAACACGAATGCATCTTCAAATTGCTACATTTGTGGAGCCACCCCAAAGGAAATGAATACGACTCAAGTTGCAATGCGACCGCCTAATATCGAACATTATCGCTTCGGTTTATCAACGCTACACTGCTGGATCCGATTTTTCGAGTGTCTTTTGCATATAGGTTACCGTCTTCCTATTAAGACATGGCAAGTTCGGGGAGCGCAGCATAAGGAACTTGTAGACGATAATAAGAAGAGGATTCAAGCAGAATTTAAGTCGACAATGGGTCTTCTCGTTGATAAACCCAAGCAAGGGTTTGGCTCCACAAATGACGGAAACACGGCAAGACGTTTTTTTTACAATCCTGAGTTAAGTTCCAGGATAACAGGCGTGGATGAAAATTTAATAAAGAAATTCTCCATCATATTAAGAGTACTTGCAAGTGGTGTAAGTATTCATGTCGATAGATTTAAGACGCTGCTGGACGAAACAAGGAGAATATATTTGGACTTGTATTCATGGTACTACATGCCTAGCAGCGTCCACAAAGTTCTCATGCACGGATGTGATATAATCGATTCCTTCCACTTGCCAATAGGAAGTCTATCTGAGGATGCCTTGGAAGCAAGTCATAAAGAAGTAAGGCGGCATCGATTGTCTCACACACGTAAGTTCTGCAGAAGCAGTTCGAACACCGATTTAATGCGAATATTGCTTTTGGCTTCAGATCCATTTATAGCATCCCAAAGAACTCTTAAAGTAAAGAGAAAAAACCAATTGGACGCACATGTTATTTATTATTTAAAAGAAATCCAAACAAGTCCAACATTTCCCATTGCTGATTTCCACCTGAATGCATTAGCATTAGAAGATAGCGACGAAGATTGATTTTTCATTTTTTTTATTATTTTATTTATATAATTTTGTTATTTTGTTTTATAAAATAAACTATTTTCAGAAAATTCATATTTCGTCTTTTTTTATTAAGACTGATGCTTCATCTTATGTATAACAAGCTTTTCTATCTTTTAAATGTTCAAAAGGTTCCAAACCTTAGGTGTTTGGTAAACAATAAAAAAAAATTGCAAAATCGTCGGAATTTAAATTACAAATTACAAACGCCACATTTAATCTTTCTGAAATATAGTAAAGTGCAATATGTGCATAGCATCTCTTTGAAAATTTAAGATATTCTGTGTTACCATTTAAAAGATATTACGTTTTACCACCAGCCTCCTAATTACAGCAAATTTAACTCACACTTTTCGTAATATATCAAAACTGCGACCATCTATCTTAATCAAATTTATGCAGTTTAAAGATTATGTATAGCTCCCCATTCGTGCGAAATTTTAACAAAATCGGTTGCACAGTTCTTAAGATACTGATTTTTGATCACTTCGACGCACTGTGCGACGGTCTGATATTTTGAATATGTACTCGTATACATACTTGGTAATCATACTTTATCTGCGTATCCGATATACATATTACACAACAACCGACAATATAAACAATCTGTAAACGGTCAGTTACACAGAAGGTTATTTATGACAATTGCAGTGCTGCCAACAAACAAAATCCTGCCAAAAACTCCGCTGATAACCGAAGCCACTGAAGAAACCATTCCTAGTGATTCTTAATTTTAATTGCGTGGGATCATTTATTGAATTTACAACAAAGTTTCACTATTTGTTAGAAATACGTTTCTCCGCAAATCTTCTGCAAATTTGACTGTACTGTATGCGGTTACAATAAAATCACCCCACTGCTATGAATATTCTTTCAGGAACGAATTTCTCCCCAAACCAATGTCATCAGCAGCAAATCCGCTTTACTTCCAAAAGTCCACAAACCATTTCAAAGATACACGAATGGTTTTATGGACTTTCGGAAGTCCAAAGATATACATGAAAAATAATTGGAAGGTTTTCTTTGACTACCTTTCATCTCATACACCTTATGGAAAACTTTCAATTTTAATTTTCCGGATCTCGGTCTCTTCATTTTGTTTCAGATGACACACACCTCGATGAGATCTGTACAGATGGACTGGTAGAGCGAAATGAAAAGAAGTGAGGACGTTTCACCCGTAAAAATTTCCAATACACTACGTCGGACCAAATCCGTAGTGATAATACGAGTACATGAGAGTTTTGCCATCTTGAACAACTTTTCTCATCTTTCAAAATTTTCCAATTTAACTTTTCAGTACGAAATGATGATGAAACTCAACTTTCCGTCAAATCGTCGTTCTGGTCGGGCTAAAAACGAAACCTGCAGTTGAGCCGAGATATTCGTTTTGTAGGATTTCATTGGTGGGGGCTGCCATATAAATATAAAGATTTTAAGTAGTAGAGTCAAGTTGTAGAGCATTTTGTAGAGATAAGAGAGAATACGGGCAAAAAAGATCGGGCACTCTGCACCAAGAGTAGGGACTCCATACAACTTAATAAGGCACGGTTGCATATGTATGTGTTGCTTCCATATCAGTACACAAATGGCTAATGTCAACTAACGACCATGTTACTCAAACAATGCCTGCATTCATAAATTGGAAGCGCTACCAGAGCACTCCCATTACTGTCCCATTTTTGTGCTGCATTGCAATAACAAAGAACCATCTGCAGACCATAAACATTTGACCAAAGAGAAGAAGAGCCCTTAATAAAACAAAACACTCTGAGCTTACATTTTTCGTTGGTCGTTTTTTTATTACTAATAAGAATTAACAAAGAATATAAAAACATGCCTTATTATAGGATGTATTCAGCCGTTGTTGGAATATTTGGGTCGGGTATCTTTTGAATTCGCTGTCGTGTTTATACATTATTTTCGACTATTTCCTAGAATTTACCATAAGACCAAGCTCTATATACCAAACATTTTGGAGGGGTTCCATGGCTCTCTGCATTCGCCACTGCAAAAATCCTCTACCCCTTGGATGATGTTTACCGAACATTCAAGGCTCTAGAAACACTCTGAGTTAGACTCTCTCTAGCACTGGTCTCAATGGCATCGATCAAGACTTAATATACGTGGGGCCAGACGTCCGTCTCCTCCCTCAATTGCCCTAACCACTTTTGGGGCTTAGCGCGTCAACTGTTCCATGTGGCTCAGTTGATGTTTCGACGGCATAAACTCGTTTCGGAGAATGCAGTTCCCAGCATGCACCTCCAATGCCAGATGTCCATAGCGATTCAGATTCAAGTGTTCAAGCCAACCACCCCAGCAATGTTAGGTTTTTATCATACGATACACCCAGAATTTGGACAATATATTGATATTTTTCATTCCGTGCGGTCTGGTTGTTTATTTCAACTTAGTCTCCAATTTAGCAAGCAAATTGATTTCATTTAAGCAAACCGAACAACATCACATGAAGCTGCTTACGTTGTCGCCAGAATGATCCTGATAGAAATTCTAGTAGACGAAATGACGCGACTTTACGAAGGTTGTCGCGCTCGGTGGGCGTGGTCGTTCGGTCGCGACTCTACGATACTAATCTAGAGCTCGGTGTTCAAATCTCGGCGCCACCAAAAACTGCCTGTAGGTACTAATAGAACTCTCACAGTGTTCAGAGCTTGTCAGTATAAAGACGGCGCGGATAGGAGGTGAATACTAGCAACTGCACTTCCGAAAAGTAGATACGCTATCGAAACCTCAGCAAGGCATAAAAACGCTACAGATGTTGACGCGCCCATGCCCCTGGAGGGGTCAAGGCAATTGACAACAACAAAATAATGGTGTTGTATGTGTACTTAGTAGCGAATTTAGGCATGATCAACATGGGCTACTTACTGCCCACAGCGGCAAATTTTTGGGGGCAGCAAATTATGAGAAGACACAATTTTTTTAATTTTTTTTTTTTTGAATATAATTAAAGAAAAGAAACTCCATTTACCTTTATTTACTAAAAAAGTAACAAAAACGACTGCCTAGGGCGTCGCATTTCTAGGGGCGGCAAATTTCTAAGGACAGCACATTTCTGACATGTTTCCATGCTCTTTCGTTCCGCATCCTTCGACTTGTGTTTAAATAAAACTTATTTCAACCAATATATTTTGGCGTATAAAAATTAGTGACGATCAAAAAAAATTAAGTGGTTCGGAATTCAGAAAAAGGAAGCGGAAAAAATCGAGAAAGAGAGAAAAGTCTTGACAAAAACCAAACTGCTGGAATCATTTTTTAATCAGCCAATTTTTAATTCGGATTCCAGTGATAAACTTTAATTTTTATTTTGACATGACATTTGTTATGGACTGTTTTGTGGGCATCCGAAGATGCCCTTGGGGACGGAGCCTAAGGTAGCAAAGTGGCCGTGAAGGTCGGGCCGTGTCATCTGGCGAAAAAAGGCCCCTCAACGAGCTAAGCGGCAGCCTTTGCTTGCTGTATCTCAGCTCGGGAGACATGGGCGGGGTATTCGCCACTCATTGCTCCTGTCCTTTACTATTAATAAAAAGACAACACAAGCGGGGGAGGTAAAAATAGGGAATGAAAAAAAAATTAAGCGGACGATGCAGATTCCCTGGCGTTCGAATCAGGGTCCAGGCGTAATGGGACCCTCGGCCTCTGGTTTTGTATCATCGACAGATCCTTACTCATTAGGTTCCATACATCTGCCGGTAGAAGCAGCACTACCAGGATATGGTCCATTGCAGGTGGTTCATTACACATAATGCAATGATGTATTGTAGCATATATTAATTTTCTGTTGAATACACCAATACAGATTATTCGGAAACTGAGTAGTGGTATGCATTTTTGAAATTTGTATCGTTAAATCTGACATACGAGATACTTTTTTTACAGACTCCGAAATTTCGCGAACTACAACGAATGAAGGTGAAGAAAAAACAGTTAGTGACCAAAGAAATTTATATAGTTGACGTTTTGTTCGCATATACAGGTTTTTATGTGTAGAAAAAGGATTGATATAATCTATAGTTTTACTTATCTCGGGCTCTAAATTTCCACTCAACATAGATGCCACAGGAGCAATACTAAGCATATCTTCAATGGTCTGCACAATGACTCTATGCATTGTATGTAACTATGACTCTTCTTTCAAAAACTTCGGAAAGTACTTTCCAAACACCTTACCTGTTGGCAAAAGTTAGTAGTAAAAACAATCGAGCATTAGGTTTCTTCTGCCCAGGGCGGCAGTCAATGTAAATCCGCCACTGTTGAGATCTCTCTTCTCAACCCCACATTGGGTGCGACGTATTATAATATTTTTAATGGTGCATTGAAACTCAGCACTGAGGTAACTGAAAACAACCTTCAGTTAACATTTGAATGCAGATGTCACTGAAACTGACAAATTCCTCATTCCCATCCCATTGGTAACCCCATTCCATCTGTTTTTCATATCCTCGTTTAGCAAAAATGAAACAAAAAGGAATAGTCGTATGTTGGTGATGACAGTTTCCATAGCACAGCTCACAAATAGCTTATGATGCTGAGAAACGATGACAACAACGACGACGACGTAGTTTTCGCCGACATCGGCTTGGAAGTCAAGGAAGGGATGTTAGACTGTCCAACTATGCTCTGATATCAATGAACTGCATTATCGCTGTCATTTGTTCTAACCGAAAAGTTTGTTTGAAATCAATGAAAGGTATTCCAGGTCCCCAAAGTCTTCGAAAAATGCGAAAATGTTGGAAAACTTCGATAGATGGAGGCAAAAAAATCAAATAAATGATGGGAAAAGTATGGAGTGATTGTCTGAAATTGAATTGATGGCAAATTATTTTTATTATAAGTTTTGTTTTTCGTCGGCGACAATGGAAAAAAGTTTTAGACGGATCAAAATTTCGTTTTCTCTTATCTTTTTGATTAAAATAACTGAGCGAGTCGCATTCAAATTTTTGGAAGTGTATGATGATCGGGCATTTATGTAAAAAACGAATTAAAAGGAAGGGAGAAAATTTCGTGGTGTATAGGTAGATACGTAATTTACTTTTTAAAGCTTTGGAGAACTAGAAGGAGATTCTAATTTTATTATATAATTTTCTGAGCCCTGCTGACCTGACCTGCTGAGGTGTTTTAATAATTTGAAATAACCATTGCAGTAAGAATGAACTTTCTATTTTATAAAGAATAAGATGTTACATTATGTCAGCGAGATTACAGTCTTCCGACCAACTCTTGGAGATGGGTCGGTGTTCAACAAAATCAGGACGTCATTGTCGCATACGACGTATTTGAGGACCTCATAAATGCGAGGGTTGTTTGATGAGTACCCAAGTTGCATCATATACAAAAACTTTTAACACTATCGAATAATCTATCGTATTTTAGACCGAATGTCAAAATTTCAAATAGGAGTTTTTTTTAAGGCGGCTTAGAGTGGACAAGTTTGTACAATACTTTCCTGTAATTATGGAAAAAGAACAATATCAGCCAGAAATTCGGATCTACTTTTTTAAGGAAACATGAGTGAGCAAATTAAAATAAGGTTTCAAGCCATTTATAAAGACCATATGCCCCTTCGATGACAACCATCAAATATTGGCGAAATGAATTAAAGCGTGGCCTAACATCCGTTTATGATGAAGATCGCCCAGGTCGTCCGATTGAGGTGACTAATGATAGCATGATCTACGAGTACAAAATCCATGATATAGTATAAGGACACCTCCGAATGAAGATTAAGGAGAAAGTCGACATTGCTAGCATATGAAATAACCGCGTCCAAAAAATATTCGCTTTCAACGAGATGAGTACCACGTTTCTTCACAAATAAACGCGAAAGAATCACCTGACGAAGGCAATCTGAAAGAGTTTCTTCGCCGAGACGGCTGTGAGTTTTACTCTGAAAACCTACTCCAAAGAAGAGAAAAACAGTACCATCCGCCGGGAAGGTTATGACCACTGTCTTCTGAGATTTACGAGCCCATGGATGCCTGTGCTGCTGATGTTGTGTAGCATAGGTGATAGCTTTCCTCAATGGCGGTAGTATACTCAACCGCCGTAGCATCACTCAGAACCTTATCAACCGCTAAGATTTTGGGAGGGTCATGGGTTCTGGGAAGAACTCAAGGGTACCATAAAAGAGGTCGGAATGAAGATCGTTTGATAAAAAGCCCGGCTAGCGCGAAATGACTGGTTCGACGAAGAATGCAAAAATTCTCTTGACGCGATAGACGAGGTCTATAGACAATGGATCCAACGAGGAACCAGAGCCAAAAGAAAAAAATATTACGAACTACGGCGAACATCGAATAGAATAATTAGACGTAAGAAACGTAAATACTTTGACTAGCAGTTGCTGAATATTAACGAAAACTTAACTAAAATGAGCATCAGTCAAGCGTACAAACTAGTAAATACAATTAAGAACGGCTATCACTAGCACTAGCACTAACCTCTGTAAGGACAAGGATGGAAATATCATCAGTGACACCGATGGCATTAACAAACGATGGGCCTTTTGTTTCGAAAAGATTCTGAATCAATCATCTAACATCCCCACACAAGAAGCTCTCAACGATACTGTTAATCTAGGCCCACCCGTACAACCCCCTACAGTACAGGAAGTTGATCTCGTGTTGCGATCACTAAAATGAAATAAAGCGCCGTGCGCTGACGAGATTCCAGCTGAATTGCTAAAATTCGGGGGAGAGGGTCTATTTAATGCCATACATCAATTACTCCCGCTTGTATGGAAGAACGAGGTGATCCCAGACGATTAGCGCAGAAGCATCATCTGTCCAATTCACAAAAAGGGAGATAAACTGCGGTGTGACAATTACAGGGGCATATCACTACTCTGCACGTCCTATAAAATATTGACGAAAAATCTGGAAAATAGAATAAAACCGTACGCAGAACGAATCATTGGCGAATATCAAAGCGGTTTCAGACCTGGTCACTCCACAACGGATCAGCTCTTTACGGTCAAACTGAAACTGAAGAACGGCTGGGAATACAACTTAAACGTTAAACAAATCTTTGTCGACTTCAAGCAGACATACGACAGTATCGATCGTGGAGTACTGTAGAATTTGGTATACCGGTCAAATTAGTGCGACTGACTAAGATAACGATGACCAACTCCGTCTCACAAGCCAGGATCCAGAATAGACTTACTGATCTATTTAAAACACGCGCTGGTCTGAAGCAGGGCAATGGACTGGCGCCGGCGCTCTTCATCCTAGTACAGGAATACGCTATTCGGGCTATGAATATGCTCAACAGCGAGGCGCTACTCATTAAGTCGACACAATAAGCAGCGTACGCCGATGACATCAGCATCATGTCCGGAAGATTGGCCGACGCAGAAGAGCTCCTGCACACGCTCGACACCGCTTCAAATGAAGATGGACTACGTGTCAACGAGGGTAAAACTAAAATAATGATGCAATCGACGACAAGGACGCGACCACAATCGCAGATCAATGTGGACGACCTTAACATCGAGTTCGGACCTTAACAACGACTTCATATACCTGGGTTGCAACTTTTCAAAGGACGCCATAGAAACTGACGAAATCAAGCGACGGATACAGTTAGCGAATAAGACTTTTTTCTCGGTTCTTCCCATAATGAAAGCGAAGCATGTGCACAGAAACGCGACGCTTCGCGTCTACCAAAACCATCATGCCATAGCATAGCACTGGTCAGTGCTATACTCGTGTTATGGCTGCAAAACATGGACTCTAATGCTGTGTTTTGCTAGACAGCGGCTGGGCGATTTGCGTCTGCGGCTCGAGAGCAATTGATTCATCATTCAATGTCGGGGTTTTGTATGAAAATAGTACTAGTATGTTGGGCAGGTTGTCTATGCAATCAAGGATTTTTATATGTACGTGAGGAGAATGGATGGAAAGAGACGAATGTACTGTAGATGTAGAGTCCTTCGGTGGCAGCAAGGACACTCGAAAAAGGATATTTTTGGCAGTGAAGCGATATATGGGGAATATGGGTTTCATATGAACCGGGATGAAGAGGCGAGTGTCCAGAAATAGTGTAGATGGCATTTCGGATCCTTCGGTGGCAACAAGGACACCCGAAAAAGGATATTTTTCGCAGTGAAGCGAAATACGGTCAATATGGGTGTCATATGAATCGGGGTGGACACCCGAATATCCAGGAGTAGTGCGGATGGCATTTCGAGTCCTTCGCTGGCGAAAAGGACATTTAAGAAAGTCAATTGAAATATGCGCAATATGGGTGTCATATGAACCGGGGTGAAGAGGCGAATGCCTAGGAGTACTATGGATGGCATTCCGGATCCTTCGGTGGCGACAAGGACACTCGAAAAAGGATATTTTTGGCAGTGAAGCGAAATACGGTCAATATGGGTGTTATATGAATCGGGGTGAACACCCGAATATCCAGGAGTAGTGCAGATGGCATTTCGAGTCCTTTGGAGTGAAAAGGACATTCACGAAAGTCGAGTGAAAAATGGGCAATATGGGTGTCATATGAACCGGGGTGACGAGGCGAAAGTCCGGGGGTACTATAAATGGCACTTAGAGTCCTTCGGTGGCGACAAGGACATTCGAAAAAGGATATTTTTGCTGGTAAGGCGAAATATCGGCAATATGGGGGTCGTATGAATCGGGGTGAAAAGACGAATGTCCAGGAATAGTGTAGATGACATTTCAACTCCTTCGGTGGCGAAAAGGACATTCACGAAAGTCAAGTGAAAAATGGGCAATATGGGTGTCATATGAACCGGGGTGAAGAGGCGTAGATGTAGATAGCATTTCGAGTCCTTCGTCTACTTGCGCAGCATTACTCGAAAATGGTGGTGCGGACCAGAACAACGCTCGTTATATCAACCAGGCTAAATGCGCATACGGCATGCTGTCGAAAATCTGGCAGAGTAGTTGTATCAGCATCAAGCTGATAATTTTTCGCTCTCGGGTACTGTCTGTAGTTTTGTATGGGTGCAGTACATGGAAAATTTCCTTAGGAGTTACCAGAAAGCTGCACTCCTGCGCGCCATCGTACTCTGTTCTGGGGAATAGGGTGAAGTTTTCAACAGACTTACCCAGCGCGCTACACTCCGTTGCCACAGTTCATCGCCATGTGATTCTAGGACCCTCTCTTGGTCGGCCTTGTTTGGAAACGGGGTTTTATTTCATGACATGCAAAGCAGTGCATTTATCACTCTTCCGCAATGTGTGATCTACCCACTGCTATTTTCGCCAGCATATCAATTCGTCGATTGGCATCTGCCCCGTACGCCAACTTAGCTCTTCATTTGATATTGTTTCAGGCCAGAAAATTCGTATAATTCGACGAAGACATGAGTTGACGAATACTTGCAGCTTTCTGGTAACTCTTACTGGAACTTTCCATGTACCGCTACCATACACAAGCGCAGAAATTACCAGGGAGCGAAACAGGCCCAGCTTGGTCTTGGTGCTGAGATAACTCCTTTGCTAGATTTTGGAGAGCATGCCGCATGCGCATTTAGCCTGGTTGATAGAACGAGCGTTGTTCTGGTCCGCACCACCATTTTTGAGTAAATGCTGTGCAAGTAGACGAAGAACTCGAAATGCTATCTACATCTACGCCTCTTCACCCCGGTTCATTTTTCACTTGACTTTCGTGAATGTCCTTTTCGCCACCGAAGGAGTTGAAATGTCATCTACACTACTCCTGGACATTCGTCTTTTCACCCCGATTCATACGACACCCATATTGCCCATATTTCGCCTTACCAGCAAAAATATCCTTTTTCGAATGTCCTTGTCGCCACCGAAGGACTCTAAGTGCCATTTATAGTGTTCCCGGACATTCGCCTCTTCACCCCGGTTCATATGACACCCATATTGCGCATATTTCATTCGACTTTCGTGAATGTCCTTTTCGCTCTAAAGGACTCGAAATGCCATTCGCACTACTCCTGGATATTCGGGTATTCACCCCGATTCATATGACACCCATATTGACCGTATTTCGCTTCACTGCCAAAAATATCCTTTTTCGAGTGTCCTTGTCGCCACCGAAGGATCCGGAATGCCATCCATAGTACTCCTAGGCATTCGCCTCTTCACCCCGGTTCATATGACACCCATATTGCGCATATTTCAATTGACTTTCTTAAATGTCCTTTTCGCCAGCGAAGGACTCGAAATGCCATCCGCACTACTCCTGGATATTCGGGTGTCCATCCCGATTCATATGACACCCATATTGACCGTATTTCGCTTCACTGCGAAAAATATCCGTTTTAGGGTGTCCTTGTCGCCACCGAAGGATCCGAAATGCCATCTACACTATTCCTGGACACTCGCCTCTTCATCCCGGTTCATATGACACCCATATTCCGCATATATCGCTTCACTGCCAAAAATATCCTTTCTCGAATGTCCTTGCTGCCACCGAAGGACTCTACATCTACAGTACATTCGTCTCTTTCCATCCATTCTCCTCACGTACATACAAAAATCCTTGATTGCATAGACAACCTGCCCAACATACTAGTACTATTTTCATACAAAACCCCGACATTGAATGATGAATCAATTGCTCTCGAGCCGCAGACGCAAATCGCACAGCCGCTGTCTAGCAAAACACAGCATAACTCAAGTCTCAGGAAACATGCTAAACACATTCGAACGTATGCTGGCACCACATTATGCGGGACTCGCCGAATCACGAGCCAAGTGGATAACATGTTGTGCACATCCAAGCCTATACGAGTGAACGAAATTCATCCAATGCAACGAATGCCGAGCAAGCACTCGTGGAGCACTTTGTTCACCCGATGAATCGCTGGACGGGTGAGACGCACGGTGCTTGGGTGTGCACAATATGCTATCCACTTGGCTCGTGACTTTCGACATAAGGTTTTGCGGCGAATTTTCGACATTGTTTGTGATCGAGATGGATGGCGCATCCGGTACAACCATAAGTTGTATGAACTGTACGATGAGCTGGAAGTTTCGAAAATCGTCAAACTGCAACGGCTTCCATGGGCAGGGCATGTACAATGAATAGACGATGATCGCATGCCAAAGAGAGTAATGAACGGAAGACGAGTCAACGGAGCGCGACTGCGAAGACGACCAAGAACTCGTTGAGAGCTCAGTATATACGGACGACGAGCAACTACTGGGCTATCAAGATTGGGGGACGCGGTTACATGACCGAAATAATTAGAAGACAACGATCCAGGCGGCCAAGGCCCGAAGTAAGGCTGTCGCGCCATGATGATAATGATAATTTCACCTTGTGAAGACGGAGGTTGGTCGCACAGACAGTACCGGACACAAAATGTCAAAAAAATTTCAGTCAATGTAGCTACAGACGTAGCTATTTCAGTTCAGACTTTCAAAACTGACACTTTTCTATTTACGATACTCACCCACAGGGCCGTCGAGAGAAAATCCGGGCCCGGTACTCAACTTTTGTTGGGGCCCTATATGGCGACCGGTAGCTAAATGAACAAAAAAAAAAAAAGGTCAAAGCATAGTTTATATATTTATTATTTTGAAGAAAATTTTAAATTAATTTTCTTCAAAATAATAAATAGTGTGGAGTTCGCGCATATCATTTCGGTTTAACCATTAAGTCAAAGCATAGGTTTTTCAATTTTTTTGGTAGGGGCCCATATATGGCGAGCGGTAGCTCAGTGCGTCAGAGTGGGATGAAAGGGGAAGGAGCAAAAAAAAAAAAACAAAAGCTCAGTGCGTAGATACGTTTTTTTTTTTCATTTTTCAAATTTAATAATGACACCCAAATACTTGGAAAGTATAGTTCCGAGTCAAGCTCGAGGACTTAGTCGATTAGGCTTTGGCAGGTTGCCGACGCATTATGTACACCAAACGATATTCTGTTGAACATAAATTGATCACGGCTAGGAACCCTTAAACCTCCGATTTTTTATTTTTGAATCCTTGGCCATCATCTACCGAAGACAAGCATTTTACGTCACTAATCTGTTCAATATCGAGAACACCTAATTACACTTTCTAAAGTCGTTTCAGAAACAGTATGTCCAATCCTTTTTAATCGCCAATAAAATTGAAGAATCCCATTGACTGGTTGATGGCTCAAACACATCAGCATCCAAAATATCCTTCAGTTCAGCATCGATATGTTAACCCGCCGAGGATACCGGATATTTAATACCTTTATTTAATTGGAAGGGAATCTGACTTTATTTTGTGTTCGTCCAAACCCCTCATCATCAAACAGAATTCATCTTCCAGAACACCAGACGACTCGATCTCTGCCTTTATCTCCAATCATAATCTTCCTTTAGGTAATGCATCGCCGCAATCTGAATAATATTCAGATCCTTAATGATAGCGAACTGTCAGATAAAATCTGCATCCAGTATAAGTTAATGGAGGTATGCATGCAGGCAAGGTGCATCGTCCGCAACTGGGATCGAATTATGAGTTCCGTCAACGGAACTGCATTCGTATGAAAAAAATTACGTAGCTGATCGTACGAACGAATACATTGGGATTATCATGTACGATTGTTTCAAGTAGTGCAATAGATTCAAAGCTAATCGTTTGGAAATATGACAAGTTAATGTCATTTGAATGACAAAAAAAAATCAAAATATTAAAAAGGAGGACTAAAATAAAAGGTTTGCTTAAATTCTTGTCTTGTTTCATTTGTATTTCTTAATTTATAATTGATTTGTGTGCGTGTGTTTGCATTACAGATGAACTGAAAAGAAGCGATCAAGCGGTAATGTAATGGCCCGACGCAATATTGTATGACGGAAGGCGGAATAATTGCTATGTACATATGTTAAGATTTAGCGAAACCACTCGCGTAATTTTTGCGCGAGGAAACTTACCCGAAATTCACTGGAAGCCAGTCTAGTCCTCCCCGTTTGCGCAACGTGGAACGTTTTTAAATTCGGTTGGTCTGTGATTGTATAATAAGTCTTGGGCATGGAATGATAATATTGTTCAGTGTGGCGTCCAATATTTAGAATTGAAGAAAAAAATCAGTTCGCTATTCGCAAGTGTTTGCATTGGCTGCATTCAGGGAAAAATTTTCCCCTACGAACGCTACATCCCCTCCACTACACATTTGGGGAGACGCTACCTGTCACAGATTTCTTTCGGGATTGAACCGCTACATATCAAATATCTGACAAACAGGTGACACCGCATATATTTGACAATTGCCTGACACGAGTTCGCAAGTGGGTTAGAGCATGTTTTGTGTTTTGGAATTGTTGCAAGCCTCCAACTCCCAGGCGCCGAATAATGTAAAAGAATAGCAGGGAAATTGAGCCTCGCCCTCGACAAAGTGAGTGTTGTGCGGTGGCGACAAAGCATCACTGCCGGGCCGGCATAATCACGAATCAAAAAGCAAGGAGAATGGACGTAAACGTCATTCCAGGTGAGTGACCTTTTCCAGTATGCAAATTCGTACATACCAGCTGTGAATTGTCAAATGTAGCGGCTACATGCCCAGAGAGCGTAAAAACTTTCTGCTACGAAAGCAAAGTAGCAGCTCCGGAGCGGATGAAAGGAGCGATTGCAATCACGAACGGGAGGGGTAGTAGCGCTACGGAGGGCTCCGTAGAAGAGTTGGAACTCTTCGACAGTGGTATGTGCCTCGACAGTAACACAAGCACGAATTGTGAACCAAATTCGCTTTGCAGTGGCCGAATCAGGTATAAAATAAATGGTATATAACAGCCTGAGAACACTATGATCAAACTTACTTACTTACAAGCTTAAATAATAAATCAATGCTTCCATCCTCACCCGAAACATCCTCGCTCAGCATTCACACTAGGCGAAATATGAGACTGAGTTATAGGCGAAATATGAGACTGAGTTATTGCGCGCGAGCAACTCACAATGGGCCACCGGGTGCGTCACACCGCGAGTTCCTCTCGCGAGATTAGTTTCCGGCGAGGAACACGTTCACATTACACGCAATTTTTCCTCACGAGCCAGTTGCGCGAGTGGTTTCGCTCAGTCTAAATGCACCTTTACAAAGTTGAACTCACCCAAAATATTTTTCGCTCATTATTAAGCTTAGTGCTTCTAAAGGAATAATTTAAATTATATTTATTGAAGAATAACCAATAAACATGCGATACGTTTGCTATGTTATCGAATTGTATAATACGAAATACACATTTTTTTTAATCCGTTCATGAAACTCATAATTCGACCCCAGGTTTATGCCAACGAAACGTCAGCTGAGCTACATGTAATAGTTGACGCGCTATGCACAACTAGGGGTTAATGCAAGTGAGTATAAGTTGATAATCGAAAATAATTTAGTATTTCTTCCACTTCTCTTTTAACAGCGACCCCACCTTCACTGGTCATTCTGATATATTGAGAGTTTTTTTTATTGTATTTTATTCATTTCTAATTCAAACCCACAGCACCACTGAGATTAAAGTTCCTCTACGTAGACAATTTTTTTTTCATCCAAAAAACTGGAGGTCAACTTTAATTTTCATTTTACCGTGAGTACTCCCACCGTTATCAAATTTCCACCATATGTAATCCAATTTGCTTTTGCTCACTGGTCAAGTATGTAATTGGAGATTTTCCGACGTACTGTTGTCCTCGTAGTGACCGACTTTCCCCCACCGCATATGTTGCCTTTTTTATTATACCGTGAAGGACACTAGGGGACTACAAGGCGTAACATGGCATTGTCCCCGCAACAGTAGACCAGTCTATGGCTTTCCAACTCATCCATAGGCTTAATAAAATCAGAAAGCATTAAACCATGAAAATCACTAAAATAGTAAACTTACATCGTCCTGATCCAATGGGGAGATTTTTTTGATACTTTCGGTTTCCATGTGGACGATTTTGGCGGACGTGGATAAGACAAGAAATTATTTATTTACGGAATGTGATAAGGGACGTTTTTTTCGTTTGTCATGAGCAGTATATAGTAATGCCGTACAGATGGGTGGAAGTGGACTATCAGGACATTTTGAGACGCACGAGTGTTTTCGGTGCGTTGATGTCCTTCTCAAGCAGATACACTATTAAAAAATCATATTTGAAGCGTTCGCCCCCAATAATGTCATGTTTTTAATGTGCACTGAGTCGAGGCTTAGGAAGAGGGTAATAAAAAAATATAAAAGCCTACGAAGGACTAGTTCCGTTGGTTGAAAACAAAATTTGCCCGATGGACCGTAAAATAATCTTCAGTTAGTTTTGAAAGAGGAGCATGGTATCAGTTTACCTTACGCCGGAATGGACATTGAAATTTTCGATTTATATTCACTTTTTGTGGATTAGAAACATCCCATTCTGGTATAAGGATATCCGGGTAGGACATACGTGACCAATGGAATATTTTCTGGCAAATTACTGATGAGTGTGTCGCAGATGCTTTTTATTTAGCTAGGGCAGCAGATGATTGGCTAATGCTTAGATTGAGGTTCGTGTGTCTTCAATATATTATAAAGTTATATATGAGGAAATAGCATACTTTGCGCATCATCCCGCATCTATAAACATGACGAACTTTTGCAAAAATTGGTTTGTTGAGCGATAAAAAAAAAACAACTGATTGCCATTGAATGAGATTGCGTCCGTTCGTCCGTCGCGTCTCCTCAGAAGCGATATGTCAATATTCCACTTAGGTACTGAGACTCAAAAATGTTCTCCCCGTCACAGCAGAGGGTCTTAAAAGCCAACATTGGTACATACGTAAACGAATCTCTCCACTTACGACTTCTTAACCGCATTCTTCCATTTACCATTTCGGCACACACCCATAAATTTGCTACAACCAACGACACCAAATACCTATATATTTTCCGGTATTAGAAATTGAACAGACAGAATTTCCAGGACGACGAATATGTAGTACGAGTAGCACTAAAATGTGAGATTGTCATGTGAGTGCACGTTACCTGCGATTTTCTCGACATTATTCCTATGTGTAGTTTTACGATCACAATTTACAACACCACTTCCATTCACTCTCTCTTATGCTTTCGAGGAGGTATAAGGCATAAGGACTTCTCACGACAGATTATATTTGTGTACGACTACGTACACTAGAATGTCAGCTGTTATAAGAGGCATTTTGTTTTTCCGCTCGTAAGGATATTCACTGGAATGGATTGCGCTATAAAAATTTCATTGCATATTTGACAGTGACTCTGCATATCGCACGGAGGACATCTCATTGCAGAACAAATGTACTATATAAGCTAACCGACAAAATGGTATCCTAAATAATGTCCTCGTCACAGTGTGTTGATAGTGTCATTGAATTGCGAAATTCATGACATTATAGGGAAATGTTTAAGGAATGATGTTCCATTGTTGACAGAGCTTATGTTGCATGCGAATTTTATGGGAGAGGGGGAAATAAGGTTTTTTAGGGTTTTGTAGTAAAACAAAACCCTTGTGAAATCGGTCAAATGTCTGTCTGTCCGTCTGTCCGTCTGTCCATGGAATATCTCAGGAACGGCTGAAGCTACATACATGAAATTTTGTAGGAATGTGTAGACTTACTATAATTCGCCGGAGAAAGCGAATCGTCGTAGTAGGTCAACTTTAAGGGGAGGTCCCCATAGAGGGGAAATGAAGGTCGAAATTTTTTTTTCGTTTGGTACAGGCAAGTGGGATATCATAAGAAAGGTACCGTCGAGTACATTCCATTTTTCGAGTTCCTCTCGCGAGATTAGTTTCCGGCGAGGAACACGTTCACATTACACGCAATTTTTCCTCACGAGCCAGTTGCGCGAGTGGTTTCGCTCAGTCTAAATGCACCTTTACAAAGTTGAACTCACCCAAAATATTTTTCGCTCATTATTAAGCTTAGTGCTTCTAAAGGAATAATTTAAATTATATTTATTGAAGAATAACCAATAAACATGCGATACGTTTGCTATGTTATCGAATTGTATAATACGAAATACACATTTTTTTTAATCCGTTCATGAAACTCATAATTCGACCCCAGGTTTATGCCAACGAAACGTCAGCTGAGCTACATGTAATAGTTGACGCGCTATGCACAACTAGGGGTTAATGCAAGTGAGTATAAGTTGATAATCGAAAATAATTTAGTATTTCTTCCACTTCTCTTTTAACAGCGACCCCACCTTCACTGGTCATTCTGATATATTGAGAGTTTTTTTTATTGTATTTTATTCATTTCTAATTCAAACCCACAGCACCACTGAGATTAAAGTTCCTCTACGTAGACAATTTTTTTTTCATCCAAAAAACTGGAGGTCAACTTTAATTTTCATTTTACCGTGAGTACTCCCACCGTTATCAAATTTCCACCATATGTAATCCAATTTGCTTTTGCTCACTGGTCAAGTATGTAATTGGAGATTTTCCGACGTACTGTTGTCCTCGTAGTGACCGACTTTCCCCCACCGCATATGTTGCCTTTTTTATTATACCGTGAAGGACACTAGGGGACTACAAGGCGTAACATGGCATTGTCCCCGCAACAGTAGACCAGTCTATGGCTTTCCAACTCATCCATAGGCTTAATAAAATCAGAAAGCATTAAACCATGAAAATCACTAAAATAGTAAACTTACATCGTCCTGATCCAATGGGGAGATTTTTTTGATACTTTCGGTTTCCATGTGGACGATTTTGGCGGACGTGGATAAGACAAGAAATTATTTATTTACGGAATGTGATAAGGGACGTTTTTTTCGTTTGTCATGAGCAGTATATAGTAATGCCGTACAGATGGGTGGAAGTGGACTATCAGGACATTTTGAGACGCACGAGTGTTTTCGGTGCGTTGATGTCCTTCTCAAGCAGATACACTATTAAAAAATCATATTTGAAGCGTTCGCCCCCAATAATGTCATGTTTTTAATGTGCACTGAGTCGAGGCTTAGGAAGAGGGTAATAAAAAAATATAAAAGCCTACGAAGGACTAGTTCCGTTGGTTGAAAACAAAATTTGCCCGATGGACCGTAAAATAATCTTCAGTTAGTTTTGAAAGAGGAGCATGGTATCAGTTTACCTTACGCCGGAATGGACATTGAAATTTTCGATTTATATTCACTTTTTGTGGATTAGAAACATCCCATTCTGGTATAAGGATATCCGGGTAGGACATACGTGACCAATGGAATATTTTCTGGCAAATTACTGATGAGTGTGTCGCAGATGCTTTTTATTTAGCTAGGGCAGCAGATGATTGGCTAATGCTTAGATTGAGGTTCGTGTGTCTTCAATATATTATAAAGTTATATATGAGGAAATAGCATACTTTGCGCATCATCCCGCATCTATAAACATGACGAACTTTTGCAAAAATTGGTTTGTTGAGCGATAAAAAAAAAACAACTGATTGCCATTGAATGAGATTGCGTCCGTTCGTCCGTCGCGTCTCCTCAGAAGCGATATGTCAATATTCCACTTAGGTACTGAGACTCAAAAATGTTCTCCCCGTCACAGCAGAGGGTCTTAAAAGCCAACATTGGTACATACGTAAACGAATCTCTCCACTTACGACTTCTTAACCGCATTCTTCCATTTACCATTTCGGCACACACCCATAAATTTGCTACAACCAACGACACCAAATACCTATATATTTTCCGGTATTAGAAATTGAACAGACAGAATTTCCAGGACGACGAATATGTAGTACGAGTAGCACTAAAATGTGAGATTGTCATGTGAGTGCACGTTACCTGCGATTTTCTCGACATTATTCCTATGTGTAGTTTTACGATCACAATTTACAACACCACTTCCATTCACTCTCTCTTATGCTTTCGAGGAGGTATAAGGCATAAGGACTTCTCACGACAGATTATATTTGTGTACGACTACGTACACTAGAATGTCAGCTGTTATAAGAGGCATTTTGTTTTTCCGCTCGTAAGGATATTCACTGGAATGGATTGCGCTATAAAAATTTCATTGCATATTTGACAGTGACTCTGCATATCGCACGGAGGACATCTCATTGCAGAACAAATGTACTATATAAGCTAACCGACAAAATGGTATCCTAAATAATGTCCTCGTCACAGTGTGTTGATAGTGTCATTGAATTGCGAAATTCATGACATTATAGGGAAATGTTTAAGGAATGATGTTCCATTGTTGACAGAGCTTATGTTGCATGCGAATTTTATGGGAGAGGGGGAAATAAGGTTTTTTAGGGTTTTGTAGTAAAACAAAACCCTTGTGAAATCGGTCAAATGTCTGTCTGTCCGTCTGTCCGTCTGTCCATGGAATATCTCAGGAACGGCTGAAGCTACATACATGAAATTTTGTAGGAATGTGTAGACTTACTATAATTCGCCGGAGAAAGCGAATCGTCGTAGTAGGTCAACTTTAAGGGGAGGTCCCCATAGAGGGGAAATGAAGGTCGAAATTTTTTTTTCGTTTGGTACAGGCAAGTGGGATATCATAAGAAAGGTACCGTCGAGTACATTCCATTTTTCAAATTTTTTTCAAATTTGAAGAAACGGGAAAAGAGGGAGAGGGGAAAATATGTCATCCGAGTTTGTCCCCCCCCCCCCCCTTGCATTTCGAGACCGTTATACTTAGAAATATGAAAATTTACAGAAAAGCGCCATTTTATTAGTGTAGAAAACCTAGATTTCTAGAATTTTGAAATTTTATCAGAAAAGGTTAATAATAGTACATTTCTATAGTTTCAGTTAGCACAACCCTGCACCCCTTACGCGTAGCCGAGGTCAAAAATATTGATGGCCAATGATAACCAACATCATAGGCAATAATATCTCTAAGTCTCATTATAATCACATAATATTTAATAATAGTACATTCATTTAAAGTTCGGCATTTTGACACTATCCACACAAAAAATACACCTACCGGCCTCATAGGTGTGAGTACTACTTTCATGTTGTTTTTCGTAGTGCGAATTGCAGTTATTTAATTAATCATTTTTGAAAGGGTAAAGATTGGTTGGGGCGCTGTGCCTTAATTGGCCAACTTTACCGGGTGGAAGGAAGGGGGGGGGGGGGGGGGGGGTCCACATAGAGGCGAAATTAAGGTCAAATTTTTTTATCGAAATGAGGTGTCGTAAGAAAGGTAATGATGAGTACATTCCATTTTTTTCGCATTTTCTCGAAATTTATAGAAAGGGGAACAGTGGGGGAGGAGAAAATATTAGTTTGTAATTTGACCCCCCCTTGCCTGCATTTTGAGACCGTTATACATACTTAGAATTATGAAAACTTACTGGAAGTGGGTTTCGAAAAACATGTAAAATGGAAAATAGTGGAATTTGTATATCTTCTCAGAATAGGTCAATAATAGTTTATTTGTATAGTTACAGTTAGCACACCCTTGCACGCCTTAAACACGTTCGAGGTCAAAAGTACTGATGGCCAACCATAACCAACACCTTAAGCGATAATATGTTCTAAGTTTCGTTACAATCACGTAATATGAATTAGCAGGTAAAATGTAAGTGGGTAAGACATTTTAATTACGTTTTTTCTATCCATCTGAGTGATATCAAGAAGAGCAAGGAGCCGATATTTATATTAGAGATGGGTATCGACCAACAAGTAATCGATTAATGAAATCGATTATGATTTTTTACGAATTAATCGATACACCGATTATTTGTGACTTGAAAAATCGATTAATCGATTAATAGACAATTTCAAAAAAGGTTGGGAAAAAATGAAAAACTGAGTACAATGAAAACAACGAACTCCAAGTAAAAAATAGTCCTTATTTATACACATGAAAACAGAAGAAAGATCATCAAACAGAGAAATAATAATTACACCTACTGGAAGCAGTTGCCTGAAACGTTCCCAGAAATAATAGTAATTATTGAGTTGTGAGAAATATTGAGCTTATTTATTAAT
This sequence comes from Chloromyia formosa, assembly GCA_964017055.1. NCBI lineage: Eukaryota > Metazoa > Arthropoda > Insecta > Diptera > Stratiomyidae > Chloromyia > Chloromyia formosa. Next base: position 81,470,391 of record OZ024817.1, read on the forward strand.
ACCAATACTTATCATGAACGTTCTTAAGGAATATAAGTGTATTGGCCATGTCGGCGGTCAGCCGGCTTCTCTGTTCCCTCAGAATTTGACCAGCTTCAGAGAAAAGCCTTTCTGAAGGAACTGAGGTCGCTACCGCTGGCACATATGTTAAGGCGACTTTAGAAACTGCTGGGAACGTTTCAGCCATCTGTTTTCAGAATAAGACCGGATTTTGTTGAATCCTCTCCTGTGGTGTCCTCAGATACAAACTGAATTCCTCATTGATGCCACCTGAAGCGTCCTGGGGTGCCGCACGACTTTTGGACCATATCTTCTGAATACTTTTGTTGTGCTTCTTAAACAACAGGATAGCGAGCATGCTATGGGCATGCATTAAAGGATCATTAGGAATACAAAACAACACGACTCAGCTTCAGGATATGGGCTGAGTCGGGTCTTTTATAACCTATGACTTTACTTATGTGACTGATAATGATAACGAGATTTTTAAGGGTGTTCTTCTTCTATTTTTCTATTTTTCTCTGAAACGACCACCACCATTAATAAAAAAAATTGTGGTAGATAGGTAAAAGTAGAATGAGAAAAGTAGTAGATAAATACTATACACGACTGTTGTAAGTGATTTTTCGCAATGAAAGAAAAATATATCGCTCTTGAAATCTGAAGTCTCAGCGAAGAAAAAAGTTTAATAATCGTTATAAAATAATCGATTAATCGATTAAATCGACCCTAATGTAATCGATTAAATAAAAATCGATTATTTGACAAAATAATCGATTATTTCGATTAATCGATACCCATCCCTAATTTATATACCAAAATAAGCGCTTGCTACAAAACCCTCGGATTGCGGGCGTAGCCCTCTATATTCCGGTTTCATTTTTTAATTTAACCGCTACTAAGGACATGTCATTGTCATGAATATAAACAAAAAATTTGATATGATCTTTATTTTTGAGACTCTTATTTCTTTCCAATGATAAGTTTCCTAGAGGCGGTTCCGCCGCGCACCTGTACAACCACCAGTTGTATTGGTTGTGTAAATGGCGAAGCCTCTCTCGTATCTAACAGAGCGGTGACCATGATACTATCTGCATAGCTGGCACGGAGACTGAGTGAGCGGGTTAGGCTGGTGACTGAGGTGAAATTTCTCCTGCAGGGTCCCGAACCCAAAACTTCATTATGCCTTTACCTTGGCCCTAGTGAACCGAGGCCTACAAGGTAGTAACCTGTTAGACTAGGATAAGTAACTTTGACTACGTTGCAACAAGGATTGCAGGTTCAGCTTAACCTTTAAGAGGTCGTGAGAGAGTCTACCTTACGGCCCAAAGAGGGGAACTACGGCAAGAGCATTACGTTGTTTTTTTGCGGGCGGGGAGAAGAATATTCCTTTCTTTACTCCAGATATTTCTCGTCACCAGATTTCAGACAAATTTGATACATAGGTTCCTTGAGTTATTCCAAATATCACCCAGCACCGTTTTGGTGCTGGTGCTGGTGTGCGTCAGAAGAACTGGACCTTCTTGTCAACGAAGTGATATCTGGACAAACTGGATATCAAGGGAATGGGGGTGTTGAGGCACTAGGCTACTCTTGGAGGCATTTTGAGTCCTTTGGTCTTGAAAAAAACATTTTTGGGAAGGAAGTGGTATCTAGGGTAGTTGCCGAAGGCATTTTTAGTTCATTGTCCAGAAAAAGGATATTCATGGCAATTTCTCTCTCTCAATTGTCCTAACCCCTTTTGGGGCATAGCAAGTCAACTGTTCCATGTTGTCCAGTTGATGTCTCGACGGCATAAACTGGTTTCGGAGAATGCAATTGCCAGCATGTACCGCCTGCACATCCATGGCCACGAACGTCGTCGTGGACGGGATTCGAACCCGAAATGTCGATAGTCAAACATGAGACTGATGCCTCAACACACTGCGCTATCGGTCGCCCCAAATTCATATTCATGGCAATGAAGTGATATGTAGGCAAGATCGGTATGATCTGACTTGGGGCTATGAGGCAAATGAACTAAACTTATTTTGATGGCATCTTTAGTCCTTTGGTCAAGAAAACAGCTCCTTCTTGGGCATGAATCGAAACAGACCTCAAACCTAGTAAATATTGGTAATCTCTTGATCGGGTTGATGATACCAATCTTCTGGAAGTAAAGGACATATAGGATTAAAGGACTTAACCAACGTTAGGGACCAAAAGACGTAATGTTCTTGAATGCAATTCAAAGTCATGTTAAAGTCACATTTACACAAGGACACACTTTTTTGAAAGCAAAGCATAGACAACTTCAAAGAGAATGTATTTAAATAAAAATGTATTTGCACGGATGGGCTTAAAGTGCCGATGAATATCATCGCTCTTTTCGTGTCATTATTTTTATTTTTTGCTCCTTCCGAAAAGGGCTCAGGCTGTTAAACTTCTGTAGTCTGTGACTTCAGGACCATCAAGTCTATTCATTTAAGCCGACTGTCTGTAGTGGATGTGGTCCTATGATCTGTTTCACCAAGGCAAGTGGCCAACTGTCCAGCAAAAATATCCAAAGCAATCCAATTTATAATCGTTGCAAAGGCCGAAGTGCAGTTCTAAGAGCTTCAGTGATGGCGGCACTTAAAAGTCTGTTAACTTCTCTAATAAGATTCTATGAGCTGGTGATAAGGATCTCATGCATAAGTATAGATCGCGAGATGGGCACATAGTGTCCAAAACCTACTTTCAGTTATTGGCCGAACAAGTACAATACAACAGTTTCCCGCTTTTTTAATTCGCTCCTGAATGTTAGGCAGCCAGCTTAGTTTCTTATCTTAGTTGAGCGCAACGAATTTAGCCTTATCGGTGAGAACAAGCCTTGTACCCTCCATCAACGGTTCAAACAAAGGTACCCTGTATCTGCTGGTGAAAAGAATAAATTCCGATTTAGTAGGATTCACACTCACTAGCCCACTTCTCCAGAAAATAAAGAGCCTTCTGCATTAAATCAACCAGATTCTAAAGAAGGGGAGAGATGAGAGAAGAGCATCACTTTGAGGGGTTCCGCTTCATACATGCCTACATGCAGACGATGTGCCCAAATTTGTGTAGATCAGTCTCGATGTCGGCAGCATGTAAGCAAGGTTTGTAATGGACGGTTTGGTGGGCATCCAAAGATGCCCGTGGGGACGGAGCCTAAGGTAGGATGACCGTGAAGGTTGGGCCGTGCCATCTAGCGAAGAGAAAGGCCTCTCAGCGAGCTAAGCAGCGACCTATGCTTGCTGTAGCTCATTTCGGGAGATGTGGGCGGGGTTTTCGTCGCTCGTTACCCCTGTCCTTTACGTATTAACAAAAATGCATTGGCCTGGAGAAGACAACACAAACAGGGGAGGTAAAGAGGGGGAATAAAAAAAAATAGTCGATAAGGATAGCATGGTTGACGGACGGATCAGACGCCCACACGGTCGCACCTGGGTCCGGGTGTAATGGGACCCTCGGCCTCTGGTTTCATACCACCAACAGATCACTACTCATCAGGTGCTGCTTCGATCAGCTGGTGGGAGCAGCCCTACCAGACCATAATCTGGTTCGTTACAGGTGGTTCATTACAGGTTGTAGATTGAATCATGTGCACCCAGATTTGAGAGGGCATCGGTGATAGCCACCGGCTTAATGTTGTTAAAATCGCTGATCTTTCTTTATAGTAGGCATACTGCCAGGTAGCCATTAGATGTGTTGGAATGGACTCATTATCCAGACTTAGCCTTGTTACACCGTCGCCGTCGTCATCGCACTAGTAGGTATCTGTAAATAATGAATAAGTAGATAATAGCACTTTTCGCTGCGAGACCCTGCATACTACACCGACTGAGGTGAACAGCGGCCGACTTGTCAGTCACATCACTAGATCAAAATAAAACCTGCAAACATAAATCAACACAAAGCGCCGGGTCAAGGGACTTTAAGTATAGTATCTGTGATAGATACTTATCTAATTATCGACACTTCTATGATGCTGGTATGGATTCCGCAACAGAGCACTTTATTCTCCGCACCCGAGATGGCAGGAGACACCTCTCGAAATCTATCAGCCGCTAAGTCTTCCGATAGAGTGAGAAGCTACAACCATTGTCACGCACTTAGCACGGAACATTTCGATTTCTAGCAATCGAAAATATATGTTGACAACCCGATGATTGATTTAGATCCGCAATCGTCAGTTTTGAACTTGGACGATCAATCGTAGCATAAACAACAATAGCGGAGACTGACGTCTGACAAGTCAGACAAATGTCAATAAAAACATGCCAGTCAGGAAATTGTTGAATTTCGAGACGTTAACGCGAGACGTCGCGTCGGTAAAAACAGCGACAGTATTCCGAGATGCTTAAGACGACAGAGTGGTACAAGTCCGAGGAATGTGAGGGAGATTGGGGGAAGTCCCCGAAACGAAGGGCAGGTTAGTCAGTGGTCGCCACCAATAGTGTAGTGTAGGGTTTAGAATAAGATAGATTAAGTGCTAAGGTTAAGTAACGTAGTGAAGTACCGTCGGCCGAACGATTTCGCGTTTGAATTATAATTAAGAGCTCGCGCCCACGGCAAACTTTTTAAATTGATTGACTAAATAGTTTAGTCATCAAAAAGTTTCGCTGGACTCGACAAGCGCAGACAGAAAACTAAATAGTTTAGTCAATAGCAAATTCTTTTGGTTGATCATGCGTACTGTATAATTTGGTTGGTTGGTTGGTGCATGGTGAGAGAGGGTGCGGGTAGGGTACGGTAATGGCGGGGAGGGGTGGCCCGTATGATGGATCAGGGGGGTGAGAGGAGGCGAGGGTGAAAACACAAAATCGATTGGTAGTGCTGAGTATATGCACGGAGTTATAGTTAGTGATATTTATTCGGTGTTAATGGAGCATTGTACTAGAGACACGATCGTCACACATTCTTAGCGATAGGCGATTACAATTTTAGAGCCGATGCACATGAGCGTTCAAATGATGTTCAACGCCGCGTCACTTTCAATCAGATAGGAAGAAATACATTCGTAGCAATGGAGCGATTCACATGGCCGCGGATAGTTATCCGATAGCTGTCGGCATCGTCGCGATAGCTATCTGGGATGCCAGTGATTACTGTTCCTATCTGCAGCAGTTCACGCGTCCGCGGATCTATTTTTCTTGAGCCGGCCCACAAACACTGTAGCTCAGAACACGGTCGCAATGTGTGATTTGTGTGAAGTTTCTTAAACCATTCGCTTCAGGATCAGTTTTACTCAAGCGATGTTTTGAATTTTCCTTCGAAATCAAGATACTGCTAGTGGTCGGTGTATGCACGGAGTTGTAGTTTGTGATAGTGGTACGGGCTTAGGGTCGTGTGTTGGTCCCTAGAGTGTATTAGGGTTCTGTGCTGAACCTTAAAACATGTTTCTGTAATTTTTTTAGCGTTTTATATTTAACAGGACGTGTTATTTTGTTGAGTAAAATTTTAGGGTTCTGTGCTGAACCGAAGTGCTTTTTATGGTTTTGCGCTGCTGTACGGAGTACAGTATGAAATCCTAGTACACCAGGAGTCAACACAGAACCCTAATTAATAAAAAAAAACTATCATTATCATTTAAGGGAGCGAAATCAAGGAATTTGCATTTGCATTGATTTGAGTCCACTATGGGACTATCCCGTCCACGACGACGTCCGTGGCCATGGATGTGCAGTAGGTGTATGCTGGCAACTGCATTCTCCGAAACCAGATTATGTCAACGAAACGTCAACTCGGTGAATACCAAATGATTGGCACACCTGACCCGTCTCCCGAGTCAGTCGGACGCCTGCTAATATTTCGCACCATACCAGCATTTAAGATAATCAGGGACTTATCGGCACATTCACTAAACGCGAGCGAACACTGAAGGCGAAGTAACATTGTTTTACTTTATATTAAAAGAAACCTGTGCACGAGGGAGACGGTGAGCTTATTTTCAAATTTGCCTCGCGCGTCAGGAGAGCTTGCTTCGGAATTTTTTTTAGCATATATAGTATTCAGAGAACTGTCCCCAACAGTTGTGCAAAATTTCAAAACTCTACGATATTTTCCCTAATACCCCTTTTGCGGTGTTCGTAGCCTGAAGTGGAAAACAAATAAAAACGACTTGGAAACCGCATTGCTCAAAGGATCCCAGTCATGTTGGGTATCTTCCACTTTCGTTGGCAATATAGAAATCCATGTTGAAGCGAATGTTGAAATGAATGTTGAACAAGTGTACACATAAACTATGCTTACTTCTGGTCGCCGCCATTTCTCTTCAACTGACTTATGCTGTATATTCTCTTCACAAATATGATTCCCTTTCACAATATCCGCCATGTGCACGCATACCGTCATCCTTTCCACAATTATGTATGGTAAACCCCCTTCCGATCGCTGTTAACCGAAACTACCCTTGGAATCCGGATATGAATGCAACTCTAATGAGAGGTAATTATAGCAATGAACATTTCGATGTTTCAGTATCACTAATGACAGCCATTAGTGTAATTTCATCGCTCGCATCAGTGCGCTTTTGCGTCCACTTTCCGACAAAATTGCATTAAAAACTTTTTGCATCCCTCAAAAAGGCCCGCTTTTGTGATTGTTGGTTTTGAGTTGAATTTCACCTCCACATCCGAGTCCTGTAATTCAATTGCAATGATACAGTACAGACTGACTACTCATATGCACCTCGGACAGTTCACTGTTGTGTTGGCAATTTTGGGAATGATATTTTATGGAAGGGGTGAAAAGGATTCCAATTGCAATGTGCGTCAATGTGACTCAATTACAAATCCAATGAATTCAAATTTTTTAGTAACTTTTTGGCGACAAACCTGTCTGATGACAACAAAATAAAATGGGATTTATGTTTCATTGTTGGTTTTTTGTTGGGAAAGAGTAGCCACAATAGAGTTGGAATTTAAATTATTTGATTATTTTAACAAAATTATGGTTTAGGGCGGAGTTATGTTTGAAAAAGTGTAAATTCGGTCGATTTTAATGAGAAAATCATTATGGTCGGCGACAAGATTCTTAACTTTAACAGTTAATGTAAATGCTGCTAATTTTCACATAATTTCATAGATTTTTTAGGGTTTTATAGTAAAAACAAAACTCTTATGAAATCGGTCAAACAACCATTCATCTGTCTGTCTGTCTGTCTATGAAATATCTCACGAACCGCTTAAGCTACATGCTTGAAATTTGTTCGAAATATGTAGAAGTATTATTATTCTGGATGGTCGTAATAGGCTAACTTTAAAGGGGTCCCCATAGAGAGGAAATGATTGTTAATAATTTTTTTTTTCATTTTTTATTGTCAAGTGGGCCATCGTAAGATTCATGCCTAGGTTTCCCGTTTTCGGACCATAACCAAGGCACAAGCGCCAGCGTTTCACCTCCCGCTACTCCCCGCCCATATAGGAATAACATAACGCTCCGGCCGTCGTTTCCTCTTTTTGGGCCGCGAAGCAGACTCCTTCGCTATTTGATAGTAAATATTGTTACAAGTACATAAGTTTGAAATTTTCCAGGACATCTTCAACTTCATGCCAAACAAAAAATATGAAATTCGTTATCAATTCAATCTTATACTTTCCCCCAATTCAGAAAACTTAAGGACGACCGCATTCTTCCTGTAACAACTTCCTTGTATTTCTTCGTCCTCGTCATCGGACCGTCCAACTCCAATCAGCAGAACAAACTATCTCTGCTAATATTTTCATAGTGAACCTCAATCTTTTACCTCAATTTATATAAAGCAAAGAGAAAAAATTTTGTAATAATGTTACGAAGAGGATTCGCGAGGTTTTATGAAACGTTTTGTGGCGGTTGCCGCATTTTCCTTGCTCTCAGAATTTTCCTTGGCGTATCCATCGTTACAGTAGAAGTAGATAGATAGACAGTACGCTGCACTGCAATGGCAATAGGATTAAATGGTGGAAGTCGTAAAGTCAATTGGTTGAGTCAAAATCGTGTTATTTCTGCTTGTCGAGTTAATTTCATCATAAAAAGGAATCGGATAGAATCCTGGTGTGTATAAAATGTTCCGTACAGAAGGTTGCATTGTAGAGGTTTTAGGGAATATGAAATGAAAAGCAGTTGGCTGGAAAAGAATTTTGGAAGTTAAACAATCTGGATTAGATGGTCGTACGTACGTAAATACATGAAAGGAGAATCAAGGAGTTGTTTCCTTGTTGCAATATGTTATAAATGTCCAGTTTCGGTCAATACTACAGCCAGAATAATTCATCTTCTTATCCTGCTGCAGCTGGTTTTGCGTACCGGAGCGAGGCTTTGTTTACTACCAACGAGCAAGAGCTGCCACACCCCCTTCAACGTGAAAAGAAAATTATGTGTGTGTATTTAAATGCCAGCATCGATTTTTTATGTCAATTGGGAGCAACATCCATCGGTATAACTACTATCTATTCTCCTCACCTCCGCCGGCATTGAGATCAACCCCCATCGTCATCATCGTGGCGCGACAGCCCAACGTCTAGCCTTGGCCGCCTGGATCATTGTCCTCCAGTTATCTCGGTCACGTGACGGCGTCATCCAATCTTGGAAGCCCAGTAGATGCTCGTCGTCCGCACATACTGAGCTTTCCCAACGAGATCTCGGTTGTCTAGGCAGTCTCGCTCCGTCGACTTGTTCTGCATTCATTACACTCTTTGGCATGCGATCATCGTCCATTCGTTGTACATGCCCTGCCCATGGAAGTCGTTGTAGTTTGACGATTTTCGAAACTTCCAGCTCATCGTACAGTTCATACAACTCATGGTTGTACCGGATGTGGCATCCATCTCGATCGCAATCAGCCCCGAAAATTCGCAGTAGAACCTTACGTTCAAGTGTGTCTAGCATATTTCTGGAGGCTTGAGTTAGGGTCCATGTTTCGCAGCCATAGCATAGCACTGGTCGTATAATGGTTTTGTACACGCGGAGCTTTGTGTTTCGTTGCACATGCTTCGATTTCATTTTGGGGAGAACCGAGAAAAAAGTCTTATTAGCTAACTGTATCCGTCGCTTGATTTCGTCAGTTTCTTTGGCGTCCCTTGACAAGTTGCAACCCAAGTATATGAATTCGTTCACGAACCCGATGTTGAGGTCTCCCACATTGATGCTTGGTTGTGCAGGTGTCCTTGAAGTCGATTGCATCATTATTTTAGTTTTACCTTCCTTAATACGTAGTTCAACTTCTTTTGCAGCGGTATCGAGCGTATGCAGAAGTTCTTCTGCGTCGGTCAATCTTCGGGACTTTATGTTGATGTCGTCGTCGTACGCTGCTAATTGTGTTAATCCATATCCATAACCCGAATAGCATATTTCAGTGCTAGGTTGAAGAGCGTCGGTGCCAGTCCATCGCCCTGTTTCAGACCAGTGCGTGTCTCAAATAAATCAGTAAGTCTATTATGGATCCTGACTTGTGTGACGGAGTTGGTCATTGTCATCTCTGTCAGTCGCACTAATTTGGCCGGTATACACAAATTGCAGCCTGATGTTGTACAGTACTCCACGATCGATACTATCGTATGCCTGCTTGAAGTCGATAAAGATTTGGTATACGTTTACGTTGTATTCCCAGCACTTCTAGAGTATCAGTTTGAACGTAAAGAGCTGATCGGTTGTGGAGCGACCAGGTCTGAAACCGCTTTGATATTCCCCAATAATTCGTTCTGCGTACGGTTCAATTCTACAATATTTTCCAGAATTTTCGTCAAAATTTTAAATTTTATAGAACGTACAAACTAGTTATACGAGTATACTACTACTACCCAATTGCCCTAACCCCTTGTGGGGCATAGCGCGTCAACTATTCCATGTGGCCCAGTTGACGTTTCGTTGACATAATCTGGTTTCGGAGAATGCAGTTGCCAGCATGCACCTCCTGCACATCCATGGCCGCGAACGTCGTCGTGGACGGGATTCGAACCCGAAACGCCGGCAGTCAAACATGAAAAAACAAGTTATATGCCCCTGTAGTTCTCACACCGCAGCTTATCTCCCTTTTTGTAGACTGGACAGATGACGCATCTGCGCCAATCGTCTGGAATCATCTCGTCCTCCCATACTCGCAGGAGTAATTGATGTATGTATGATGAACCAGTCATTTCGCGCTCGTCAGGCTTTATATCCCTCGACTTTCTCTGCGACATCACTGATGGTACCCTTGAGTTCTTCGCAGAACCCATGGACGCCTGTTCTGCTGATGTTGAGTAGCATAGGCGATAGTCTTTCCTCAGGGGCGGTTGTATACGCCATCGCCGTAGCATCGCTCAGAAGTTTATCAACCGCAAAAATTTTGGGAGTGCTGATCTTCGATTCGTGCAATGAGGAAATTCTAAATCTGTAGGTTGTCTTTACCAAGTGATGATCTGTGTCGCAATTTGCTCCTTGATAGTAGCGGACATCCATCACACTAGACGCCCATCTTCTGCAAATGAGGTCATGGTCAATTTGGTTGGTGCGTCTGGAGATTTCTAGGTCTGCTTGTGAATGCGTCGATGCTGGAAACACGTATAGTTTACGACTAGATTCCTACTGCAGGCGAAGGCGATAAGTCGCTGGCCGTTGTCTTTACATTTTTCCTGGAGACTTGGCCTCCAGTGCAGCAATTTGACGTCGTTTGTCGAAGAAGTGCGGCTTGAGGTGATTGTTTACTATAAATGCTACTCCAAACTCCTTGCGGCCCGATGGTTTGACACTTGTAAAAATTGTGTGCAATTTCTTGTCATTGATCTCGCTGCCAAGCCAATTTGTTTCCTGGACTGCAGTAATGCTCAGTTTGTACTTTTCGAACTGCTGACAAGTCGGGAGATGCTGTGGCTTATTATTACGCCCCGCACCACTGGAGAAGACAACATAAACATCCATCGCCACGAGCATCGTCGTGGACAGGATTCGATCCCAGCCGGTAGTCAGACTTGAGACTGTTGCCTCTACGCACTAAGCTACCAATTGCCCCCACTCTGGATAGTATGGCAACTTCATCGGCCCAGGCTTTCACGATTTTCAATAAATTGAGAGCTGGCGATAATGTTCTCAAAGCCTCGCTTGAAGAATGAATAAGGAGACCCTGCTTATACCCTGCTATATACTTATAAATCAATCAGAAGATCGGTGGCCAACTATGCAGCACTCGCTTGGTCCCAGAACTTGAGAAACACGAACTGGAAGAACATATAGTCTGGTCAAAATGTTGCATTAAGCACATTGACAGGATGTCACTTGATTTTACCTCAGGATCACCTCCATCAAGAGACATGCTGCCCATTAAATGCCACAACACTCTCATCTCGAAGCAGTGTACTTGGTGGGCTGCTACCGAAATGACCACCCGAATCATCATCTAATGGACGGGACGCCGCCCCCACGAAACATCAGTCATAGTCTGACAGACGTTAGGAAAGAAGTCCAGAGATATAAAATAAAGCCATGCAACGAAGCTGAGCTACAGGGCTTTCATTGTAATCAAGTTTATATAGAGACGAGGTGCAAAAGTTAATTGCGGGACTCAATCCCAACGCTGTACTACAAGACCGGTCACCAACCATTTCTCTTACATATAGACCAGAACCACGCCTGCGCAGGTTCGATCTAGCTGGTGCTCTTGTCTTAATTCATACTTCCGAATCTCGAATCGATCCGGACATTCTGAATATACATATGTCAAGCATGTAACGGTACACCTCATTATGTTGATCATATATTCAATTACTTAGCAGTTCCCCCACAACTAACATCGAGAGTTCTGTGGAAGGCTCTGATCGATGCCGCGATTTTCCTTGGCCTCGACACCATAGGAGAGGCAACCGCTGCTCACTTATAACTTACACACACATATCAATTTCGAAGACGTTGCAACTACAACAACAAGTTTCTATTTCTTTAAATTCGTCTGTTTCTTTGAACCCATTGCAATGGACGGTTTGGTGGGCATCCGAAGATGCCCGTGGGGACGGAGCCTAAGGTGGAATAATGACCGTGAGGGTTGGGCCGTGCCATCTGGCGAAGAAAAAGACCCCTCAACGAGCTAAACAGCGGCCTATGCTTGCTGTAGCTTAGTTCGGGTCACGTGGGCGGGGTGTTCGCCGCTCGTTGCCCTATCCTTTACCTTTTAATAAGAATTCATAGGCCTGGGGTTGACAACACAAACATGGGAGGCAAAAATTGGGAATAATAAAAAAATTGGGCGATAAGGATGGAATGGTTCACAGCGGGCGCAAAAACCTATGCACTCGCATCGGTGTCCGGGTGTAATGGGCCCCTTGGCCTCTTGTTTCGTACCACCGACAGATCACTACTCATCAGGTGCTGCCTTCGATCTACCGGTGGAAAGAACGCTACCAGAATATGGTCCATTACAGGTGGTTGATTGATGGCGAGTGAAAATGGAAATGGAAATCCGATCATTTTGGTGCGATTGTTCTTGGCGCGATTGTTTGTAGAGGCCGAACTGCCGCGAAAATCCACTCTGAATCCAGCCTTATAGGATTTTCCGCGGAGTCAAGGACCTTCCTACTCGGAACGTTTGTACTGCCAAACGCAGCAACCGATTTGATTGGTCTTATCAGCTTGCGTCTTCTCTGCGGGATTTGGCTTCTAAGCCTCGAGTCTTCTCGGTGTTGGCATCATATTCTTCAGTTTCGGAACAGTTTTCTGCTGTTTTTGTCTATGGTATCTGTCCAGCGCTTCTTTAGTCGATTATGAGCTCTTCCCACTGTGATGTCATGAATCTTTCAATATTCATTGAAAATTAAATCGAATTCTGGTCAGTAATGAATCACGAATCACTTCATTCTGAACTTTTATTTTTGTCGAACTTTGAACAAAATGTCATACTACGAGTACAACTTGAAATTCTCAATATCGAACATACCCACTAAAAATAAAATAATAAGTTTTAATTAAAAACTTAAAATTGTATCCGATTTACCCAATCGGCCAATTAAAAGTTTCATCTAACGAGTTCTTTTGTTCCTTTCTGGATACCTTTCATAACGTATCCCGCCTTAAAACTCTGCTCAAATTGTTACCGTACTGCTGATATTTATGTGCTCCTAACAAAGGATACAGACCGGATGACAGTGGCCAATGTAAAATATCTGAAAATTCAACGCTGAAAATAAGGATCTTGTTGGCAGATATTTGAAACATTTCCTCATCTCATAGGTACAGAATACACACCCTTTGTCGACAAATTGCTTGCATAATCCTGAATAGTAGCCAGCCAGGCATTTTAACGATGAAACACTTTTCGATACATCAAGGGCGCTTGTTTCCACCACACTTTCTTACGAGTACTAAAGGCCACAGCCACTTGTGCAACTACTGTTTGAGAAACTTAAAAACATTCAAGATTCTTTGCAATTTTGAATATTCTCATTCTCTCCTGTTCTTTGGGAAACTTTTAGGAGAATTCCTTCTAGTCGCGTATCCAGATAACACTGAAAATTGGATATAAGTTATGGGCGAGAGAAGGATTAAAATTTATGCATCCCTGAATTTATAGCGGCCCGAACGAGAACGGTGAAACTGGAAAAGTACTTGAACATATTTGATGAGAACTTTCGCTTGGTCAGGTGTTTGTGAACCTTTGACCAGTGTACTCGTAATATAAATTCAATGGTGAATAAATCTGCAAGGACGAGGACGATGCTTGCAACGGACTATCGTTAGATAATCTGATATCTCCTCGTTGAAAAGGTTTCCGAGTAGCGGGTAAACTCAGAAACGTCTGACTACTCATTTGCCCACTCTAGGGTCTAAGCCGGGGCATGTAAATTTAAATAAAAAAAAACGTTTTGACTCTGCGCCAAATTTACCGATTTTTTTATCTAGGAGCCACTGAATCACGCAGAGATTATAAGCACATATTTTTTCACGGACTCTTTCTTGGAAATGAGAAGGAGTTTTACCCTGTGGGACTCAGGACTTTGCCGAGCAAACTTTAATTGCCAAGATACGTTTCCTGAAAGTTTTTCAGCAGTAAAATATGCCTGAAAAGTTTATCTTGTGCGAATTATTGAAGTTGATTAAGGTGTACTGAATATGTCTGTTTAGTGTCTAGTCTAGGTATGGCGAGACAGACATTTTATTGTCGCTCAAGCTATCCTGGCGAAGTATAACAACATTAGATCGTAGCTTGATAGACGGCAACGGAGTGGCATTTCGAAATTTTAATTGCGATGGGAACTGCGAGCGCGTTTACCACAAGCAGTAGTCTTATATAGTAGATCCATTGTGACTAAAACTAGTATCTACGAGCGCTATAAAATTCTCAAAATTTCACTACTATTGCACAGTGAATTCCATTCCTTTTGAGTTTGAATAAAAGTCTGCTAGGGAAACGTTTCGACTATACAAGTTATGCCACGTTGGGCGCGAGAATTTAGCATGGCGACTTGCTGGTTGGTTGAAATGGCTCTTTCCAACACCAGCAGGAGGAACTAGCGCAGGATGTGCGTCATTATGATGTCACAAGCGTTGTATGGAGACTGACCGTTATCAGGAAGAAGCACTACCTGATCCTTACTAGAATCGGGCATTCGAACAGGAAATTGATCAGAGTTTCCTCCTCCGACTTATCCATGAAGCTCTGGCAGTGTAGGCTAAGGACCATCGAGAAGGGGAGGTGGAAGCAGTGAAACGCTCCAGGCCCGGCCGATTTAAAAAAAAAAAAAACAAAAATTGTAAACATGAAAAAAATCGGTCAGTGTTGTAAAGGAAAAAAATATGATTCAGACGTTTCTCAATTATGTCCAGTATTGTGTTGGCTGCGAAACGAAACGAAATGACAAATCCCATACAAACTGAATTTTCATTTCGTCGACGAAAATTATAGTTCCGCTGTCATTGTCATTGTGTTCATAATCAGAACTGGATTACATTCCCAGTATCCAATAGATGGCACTGTTCTGCATCGAATTCAATTTCGCAACAATCTGCAGTACAATTCGAACAAGAGCGAAAAATTGCACGTTCTGACATTTGGCAAGCTATGCGTCTGATTGCGAATCCTAGATGTATTGCGTTGGGTGTCGTAATTCAAATGTCTGATAATCAACCCAATCTTTAGTGTCAACGTCAACATATGTTTGTGACGTCTACCAAACGTCTCGCCTATTACAGTGACGATTGGTGTCGATTAGCGAAATTTATTTCTCTGGAGCGAAATGTATTTCGATGCTGCACTTTTCGTTGAATTTCGTTCCACACAACGTAATACCAGGCATGAAAGCAGAATCATCCTTTTCATTATGAATTTTCCTTTTGTCCGGTGCATGGCTCGGTCCCTATTCGGCCCGGCCTCGGCTTGGTTCGATTGCAGACGTAGTAACACTAGTGCAAGGTATTGGTGCAGCATTAGGTGGACTATTACATAGTTACACATTATGCAAATTGCTCAACTTATGATAGACAAAAAAAGCTCGTCGAAAATAGTTAGAAGATAATTGATAAATACAAATATGAACCAAAAATTTCCTTACACCTGCTTGATAGCGCAGGACAAGTTGCATAGAAAATACATTGCATCTCGTCCTCATCATAGCAGCTTCTACAGAAGTCATTAAAGGGAATTCCTCAATTAATTAGTGCCCAGTGAATACTCCAATGATCGCACTGATCTGTCTTGCATCGAGTCTAGCAGAATGATTCGAATCCAGTATGGACCCTTTGTGGCCGTATGGAATGGCATGTGCCGCCGTCTCTCCATCTGCTATTTGAGCTATGCATCGCTTCAGATTTTAGTGCTAGCCTGCAAGCCGAAATGGGCATATCAATATTCCGAAAAGGTCCTTTGTGGCCGTACGGAATGGCATGTGCCGCCGTCTCTCCATCTGCTATTTGAGCTATGAATCGCTTCAGATTTTAGTGCTAGCCTGCAAGCCGAAATGGGCATATCAATATTCCGAAAAGGTTGTAATGCCTTGTCAGTTGTACCCTATCTAGTGAGCTCATCTGCTCTGCTGTTACCCGCAAAGCCGCTAAGATCCGGAATCCAGCACAAAACAATATTTCAAAAATTACTCATCTCCGTAAGAGATTAACGACATTCCTCCACTGTTTTTGACGTAGGCAGACCAGGTTTAAAAGATTTGTTAACAGTTTGGCTGTCCGTTATATCTCTAGCGGATATAACATACCTCCCCAGCTGAGTCAGTGTTTCCATAATCACCGTGATCAAATTACGGTTGGCCCCTGTCCTTAAAGCAGTCCACGATTCAACTACCCCATACATTAGAATGGAACGCAGAACAGCTACATGGGGCCAGTGCAGCACTTTCGGCTATAAGCCCCATTTCTTTCCAATAGCTCTGTTACAAGAGTATAAAGCGATGGTGGCCTTCTTTATCCGTTCCTGTAAACTAGACTTCCATCCAAGTTCCTAGGAAAAGTCCTAAGAATCTTGCCTTATCAGTGAAAACGCGCCTCGTCCCATTTATGTTTATTCTTCGTACTGGCATCAGCAGCTTTTCAGCTGTTAGCGCCTAGTGTTTTGTTGTTTTACTTTTGCTTTGGAAGTTTGGCGCACAGGCGTCACCGTATTATCTCTTTTTGTCTTGGAGTTTACAAGGCAATAACTGCTGTCTGTTAAGCCCACCTTACAATTCCCGGTGACTGATCTGCCATTGGAAAGGATGTTCTTCGTCATCTTTGGTGTCTTCCGACCTGTACGGTAAATTTCCACACCTCAACCTCCTTATTCTATTGCAGTCGATTGTCGGTTGTGATCCCTCAAGAGCGGAGCCCACACAAGGGAATGCTGTACCCAAAGCCAGCGTTCATGTTTGTGCGATACTGAGGGTTGTGATCCCTGACGCGCGGAGACAAAGAACTGTTGTACCCAGAGCGAGCGAACCGAGCGGTCATGTTTGTGCGGTACGGAGGGTTGTGTTCCCTTAAGCGCGAAACGAGCGTAGCGAGCTAAGCCTACACAAGGGACTCGATTCACAATTCGCAGTATCGCATAAAGTGTGTATGGACAATTTCGATTTGGAACGAGCTGGCCTAGTTCTGCCCTAAGGGGTTGCGACTCCCCGTATAGGTAGCTTAGCTCGGTAACGCACCGGGCATTTTTTGCTACTCGAAACACGGTCGATTGAGATTGGAGTTTGCTCATTGTCAGACCAACAGGAATTGGGTCAAAAGGGCTCGTCAGACGAAATCTTATCACCTAGGGTGAAATACGGATACTATCTTCTTTCTATCATCCATTTAGGTTTAAAACCATGTTAATTAAATCAGAAATAAAAAAGAAGCATCTGAAGCCTTACCAATTAAGCCCATCGCAACTAACTCCTTTCAATCCAATTGAATATTTTAACAAACTACCAAACTACTTTGATCAAATTTTGTTCATCTACACAATAGAAAATTTCCTCCGAACTCTTATCAACATATTGTCATCCATTTTCTGAAAATCAAGTATGTACATAATCGTACACATTCCAATATAATCTCCACCCTTTATTCCCTTCGCAGACCTTTATTTTGAAAACGATGTGGCGTAAAACCTTCGAGACATTTGTTCAATCAAAATCCAATACAACCGTCTATTGGCTCGGAAAATGGAAAAGCTCGCTAAAGCGGCCCTCGAAATATACTACGGCATTGCATTCAGAAATTTATCTCCAGTGTTAGAATTTGTATTGGCGAATTGATCAAAACAGGATTTGCCAGAGTTCTGGTGGAACTTTGTTTAGAGTAGTCCTATATGGTGAAATTCTATGCTGAAATCCTATACTAAAGTCCTAATGACATTTTTGCGAAAATTGTGCAACGAACCGTTGCGCATTGCAAGCATTTTCGTATGATGTCTAAATGCATAAACAGCCCCAGTCCGTGAAGCATAATTCGCATATGCCATGTTTATGCAAATCAGCTTTCAATAAAGGCCGCAGACGACGAAGGACCATTGACGCATTTCTATGCGGTCTCGCCATTGAGAGTTGTGCAACCAAGTTCAGCGGAGCTAAATCATAGGTACATACCTTGAAATAAGGACGGAAAACTAGAGATTAGGGCTTGGGCATTTTCGATTCTCTGAGTTTGTGAAGCTCTTCGGAAAATATTTGCGGAAGGCGGAAGAGCTTCGGTTAGTATAATTTTAAGTATCGCATTTTCTGTTTCCTCCTATTCGAACTATTATTTTTGTAACAGGGATTAGAAGGGTGGGTCGTGATTCATGAAAAAAAACATGCACTTCGGTCGTAAATGCATTCTGCTATTTTCCTAAAACTTGCGAGCCAGTCCAAATCTGTTCATTCAGCTGGCATTATGCATTAGAGCTACTGAATGGCCAAGTTTAATTGGGAGCTTAGTCCACGGCCGCAGGGAAAGCCATCCCGAAAAAATCGATTCGGTGGCGAAAGAGTCTCACGCTCTCAGGAAACGTGCTCAGGAGTTTCATCGTCAGCCTCACATAAACGGTAGCAGACATCCGATATAATTCCAGTGGCTTTCAAGTGACCTCAAAAACAAGAGTGAGCCTTGAGTAGTCGACAAATAACTGTGACAATATAATGTACATATTCCTACTCAAGTCAATCAGGTCGAGAATGCTGTTACCCGAGAAACCCACAACGAACAATTTGGCCTGCTTCAGACCAGTGAGAGATTCCGCTGAAAGACGGCTTCGGCTGTCCCACCGTTACTTTACCGGGTTTCCTAACGTGGCAGTAGCGTTGGCCCACAAAAAAATTCTGGACCGATGACAGGGGAGAAACGAAAAACAGACAATTGTTTTCCTTACCTTGGTTGGCTCACTCAGAATCGAACTAAGTGATAAAAACTGTGACCCATAAACTTAACAGGTCGGACCATCCATATGTTTCGGCTTAGAAGCAGTGGACTCTGCATCTGGTTTCGTCTATCGGCAACCGCGGTTCTACCGGCTGACTATGAGGCAGCAGTGGTTTACCAGTAGACGAAATCAGATGGGTCCACGGCGTCTAGGCCTGATCATGAGGATGGTCCGACTCATTAAGTTTATTTATTTCTTTCGAAATGTAAGTTTGTTCAAAGATCTCACTTCCTTGCTCCTACTTCTACAATTTCCTAAGAGGATTGCACTAGACTCGAATTAAACCTTGTCAGCATTTGAATGGCCGCTTGGCTGTCGGAGGAAATCGCGATGTATTTATTTCGGCCAGCAGTTTGGCGCAGTTATTCGCATGTTTTCATGACATTAAGTTCTGCCTGAAATACAGTGGGAAGGTTGAGACTCTTTGTCCAACAGTGTTCGCACCTTAAGACCATTTTATTGTATTGGAGTGGAGAAATTTTTGAGACTTTTTCCATTTATCTTTTCGCAGGGATTGTTGAAACGTACCCTAGCTTGCTGGTTGAATGGCATACTAAGTGTAATATCACTCAATAGCCATCTAGTTTGGTCCTACTACTATTTGCTCAAACCCCTAGGGACTTAGTGCATCAACTATTCCCATGTGGCATAGCTGACGTTGCGTAAGCATAAACTGGTTTTGGACGGTGCATGCTGCTAGCGGCTAAATGGGCAGGGGGTACATCCAGTTCATTTAGACGCCTACCTGCGAACAGTTCGGGAAAGTTTATGGCTTATTGTTACGCCCCTCACCCCAGGGGAAAAAGGAAGCAAAAATCCATAGCTACGACGTGAACGGGACTCAAATGTATAACTGACCGGAAGTGGAGATATCAGACTGACGCCTCAACGCATTAAGTCACCTGCCGCCCCAGTTTGGTCCTGATTCAGACGAATGTGCGAGTTGCAGGCTTTGACCCTTGCTGAAGCATGAATATATACATATATGTAGTATATGGGCAGAAATCAAGCACTACTACAAGGTCAGCTATAGGGCTTGAGCTCATGGCACCCACTTTTGTATGGCACGCTAGACTTTAGATTTTGGTAAAAGTGCTTACGCCAGGCCAGTTGATAGCTTCTTCCACGACTGCTCCATATTCAGTGGTTGGCCTAGCAATGTTTTATAGAATAAATAAATTTATAAGACGATGTGGGGTCTAGCGTTCCGTGCCATGCATGCATATTACCTGCAGATGCCCTGCCACAATGCTTTCGTAGCCTTGTCCGATGCCACTAAGATGTTATGTCCAGAGGCATTTACTATTGACTAACTCCCAGGTACTTCACCTGATATGGAAGTATCATATAACCGGAAAGTTATACTATACATAGAGTGGCACTGAGTTACCTCTTTGTACTGAATATCTTTCGTCGAACTAACATGAACGCCTGATGAGGATAGTTTCCCTATATTAGGCTGTTCACAGCGTACACCTCCATGCGGGCACCCCCGCGTGACATTTGCCGTGAGACTGGAGTCTTTTTAAAATATGACTAATAGACTATAATGGACGGGTCGGTGAACATCCGAAGATGCCCATGAGGTGGAGCATTAGATCGGGCCATGCCATCTGGCGACGAAAAAGGCCCCTCAACGAACTAAGCAGTGGCCCGTGCTTGCTGTAGATCAGTTCGGGAGACGTGTGCGGGGTTCTCGTTGCTCGTTGCCTCTCTCCTTCACATATTAACAAAACTTAATAGGCCTAGGGGAGACAACATTCATAGGAGGAAAACATGGAAAATAAAAAAAAATGGAACGATAAGGATGGAATGGTTGGCGGACGGTACTGATGCCCTCGCGCTCGTGCCGGCGTCCGGGTGTAATGGAACCCTCGGCCTCTGGTTTCGTACTCCCTACAGATCACTACTCGTCAGGTGCTGCCTTCGATCTGTCCGTGGAAGCAGTGCTACCAGAATATGGTTAATTACAAGACTGACGTAGTGGTATCGGGTTCTATTGCTAGGATTGTGCGATCAATAAAGTCGAAGTGTCTGCTTCGATATCGAAAAACATGCGTTTTAATTATGTAGCACACACATACCTCACATCAACTGAAGATCAATTGCTTCAACAACAACTAAGAACGCTCTGCACAGTTTTGTAGGTGACACTAACGGCAGTGGTCACTGACCATTGCCAACCAACGTCAAGCCGCCAGTGATGGCGGTGCGATGATTTGGTTGAGGTACCCCTGTGGTGTGGGGTGTGGAAAAAATACCACGGCCTTTCCCTTTGAGGGCCTGTCGTTAAAAGCGACAATCAAAGGACAGGATGTGTATGCCAGCAACTTGCACTATCCGAAATCTTTATATGCTAACGAAACGTCAACTATGCCTCGGATAAGGACTGACTCAACGGTTACGACTTTTAGCTATCGTACAATGACAAAGATTGGATTCTGGAATGTGCGTACTCTCCTGGACAATGGATCAGAAGGTCCCCAGAACGCACGATTTCTTCAATTAGAGAGTGAATTTCTGAGGTACAAATTAAATATCTTAGGAGTTAGTGAGATAAGATGGTGGAACAGCGGAGAATTCATCTCTCCAACGGGCAGCACTGTAATGTTGTACTCCGGTAAAGCTACCGGTAGTCGCCGTGAGTCAGGTGTGGGGCTCCTTTTAACCAGAGCCGCGCGAAACTGTCTCTTATCCTGGGAACCGGTCTCTGACAGGGTCTTGACCGCCAGGTTCCGGACCAAAATGAGGAACATCTCAATAATACAATGTTATGCCCCTACTGAACCCGACAATGTCTTGGCAAAAGACTCCTTCTACGAAGAACTAAACGCCGTTCAGAGCAGAACACCTAAAGGTGACATTATAATGGTTATGGGTGATTTGAATGCGAAAGTTGGCGCCGATAACTATGGGCTCAGACATGTGATGGGGAGACACGGTCTTGGTGATCGTAATGACAACGGTGAAAGATTTGTAGAGTTCTGCAACTTTCACAGTCTCTTCATCGGTGGTACTATGTTTGAGCATAAGGACCACCACAAAATCAGTTGGTCCTCTGTTGATCGGCGCAGAACACAAAATCAGATCGACCATTTTGCCATTAGTAAAAGATTCAAGAGTTACCTCCTGGACGTGCGAAACAAGAAGGGTGCCGATATTGGGATGAGAAGAGACCATTATCTTATGATCGATAATGTTCGATTGCGTATTGCAGCCGTGCGCCGCCCCAGCGACGAAAGATCCAGGCCCCGCAGATTCAACACCGCTCGACTAAAAAATCCAGCTGTCTTACAACAATATAATGACCATCTTGCGCAAAAAGCGGCTGAGATAACTAGTCACCCAGATAGTGACATAAACGAAAACTGGGATGCCATAAAAAATGCGTACATTGATAGCGCAAATACCATCCTTGGCCCAAACCCGGATTGCCGGAATAAGCCCTGGATGTCCGACGCTTCATGGCAGCGGATTGTTGAAAGAAAGGAGCTGAAAGTTCGTTTGGCTGCAGCATCAGACGACAATCGAAGCAGCATCGAACTCCTTTACCGTCAGAAAGCTCGAGAAGTTCAGCGTAGTGTGCGACGCGATAAAAGAGTTTATGCCAATTCTCTTTTAGCGTCAGCAGAAGAAGCCGCTAGAAGTAACAACTTAAACGCCGTATACGGTGTCATCAAGGAGTTTACAGGTGGTCGTAACTCCTGCCAACATCCGGTGAAAGATAGTGATGGAAAGCTACTTATCTTGGAAGAAGATCAAATGAGGCGGTGGAAAGAACACTTCGCCGCGATCTTGAACCGTGTAACCTCTGGTGAAGTTCCCCCTCATATAGATAATTTAGCTAACCATTAAAATGTACGTATACGGTCCACTGCCCCGACTAAAGAGGAAATAGTCACTGCAATTATTGCACTAAAACGAGGAAAGGCCGCCGGACTTGACGGCATCCCTGCCGAACTTTATCAAGCAGCGCCAAGCGTAACTGCCGATTTGCTGCACCCACTTGTTGATAAAGCGTGGAATACAGAGACCTTTCCCACTGAGTGGAAGGAAGGTTTGATCATCAAACTTCCAAAGAAGGGTAGCCTCACAGACTGTAATAATTGGAGAGGCATTTGTGTGCTTCCTGCCGTTGCCAAGATAATAGCTAAAATCGTCCTGGAAAGACTAAAGGCCCACTTAGAAAGCACAATTGATGAAGAGCAGGCTGGCTTACGATCCGGATTCTCCTGTGTCGATCACATTAACACCTTGCGAATCATCATCGAGCAATGCGCTGAATACGATTCTCCGCTTCACTTGCTTTTCATCGATTTCGAAAAGGCTTTCGATAGTGTGAACCGGGATTCTATATGGGCGGCCTTGCGCAGGAGAGGCATCACTGAGAAGCTTGTGGCTATTATTAAGGCAACCTATGACGGCGCGAAATGTCGCGTTCTGCATAAAGGTAAGGTGTCGGGGGACTTTGAGATTCGCAGTGGAGTTCGGCAGGGGTGCATCCTCTCACCGATCCTATTCCTCATTGTGATCGGCGATGTGTTACATGCAGCCCTATCCGGACTCGACAGAGGAATTCAATGGACTTTGACATCTTATCTACAACATCTTGACTACGCTGACGACATATGCCTACTATCCCACAAAATCATGGATCTGTCCGCAATGGCGTTAGATCTCGAGAGGGAGGCAAGCAAGGTTGGGCTAAAGATTAATACCAACAAGACCAAGGTTCTTAGTCCGCCGTTGCGAAAAAGAAATCCGACACCTATTGCCATCAATATTAATGGGCAGCCTGTGGAGAAGGTGGAGAACTTCGTCTACCTGGGTAGCATTGTTGCCGAAAATGGTGGTACGGAGCAGGACATCGCTCGTCGTATCAACCAGGCTAAACGCGCATACGGCATGCTGTCCAAAATCTGGCATGGCAGTTATCTCAGCATCAAGACCAAGCTGGGCCTGTTTCGCTCCCTGGTACTATCAGTGCTTTTGTATGGGAGCAGTACATGGAAAGTTTCCGTAGGAGTTACCAGAAAGCTGCAAGTTTTCATCAACTCATGTCTTCGTCGAATTTTAAGAATTTTCTGGCCCGAAACAATATCAAATGAAGAGCTAAGTCGGCATACGGGTCAGATGCCAATCGACGAATTGATACGCAGGCGAAAATGGCAGTGGATAGGTCACACATTGCGGAAGAGTGATAACTGCATTGCTATCCATGCCATGAAATGGAACCCCATTTCCAACCAAGGCCGACCAAGAGGGGGTCCTCGAATCACATGGCGTCGATCTGTGGCAAAGGAGTGTCAGGTACTGGGTAAGTCTTTTGGGGAGTTGCGCCCCATTGCCCAGAACAGAGTACGATGGCGCGCAGGAGTGGTTGACGCGCTGTGCCCCGCTAGGGGTTAAGGCAATGTAGTAGTAGTACAAGGAGCTGCTCCTAAAATGTCAATAAATACGCAGCTCTTTCGCTGACATCTTTCTAAGTTTCGATTTGCTATCAATAAAAACGCTGCATAAGATTGCCAGCGAGATAGCTACCGATCCATTCGGTAATTTGTGTCGGAAATGATGAACAGTAGATGTCGGATGTCGAAGGCTAATGCCACCAGAACGATTCTAATCTAATGCTGGACATTCACGGACGGCCCAAAGCCAAATTTTCCCTGGTTGAAGCCAAAATTGCCCCGGTCGATATATGGACTTGTCAGGTAAATTTTGGCTTCCAGCAGGGAAAATTTGGCTTTGGACCGTCCGTGAATGTCCAGCCAGCATAAGGCATGTACGACTTTGGTTGAAGCCATTGTGGATACGTAATGTATGGTATCTAGGGCCGTCATTGTGCTATGTGCATTTTCTCAAAGCGTGTTGGTGATCAACCAGCTGGATACGCGATATTTTCGTATGTGGAATAAAGTGAATATCATGACGCGGTAGTTTGGGAAAGAAGGTGGTTCTGTTAGTTAAATTTAAAGATACATATCTGTTTGTTTGTGTTTTTTTTTTTGCTAATAGCTATGTATACGTCTAAAAATACAGACACATTTTTGGAATCTTTCACTAGAAGGTCGTCCTTTAATTTTTCAGTGTCAATTTTATCGAATACATCGATATTTATGTAGGATTGCTACATGGTTAAGACGTGGCTGTGATATAGTAGTGCGAATATACTTTTTTAACCTTTTCAAAACCGAAAAACGCCCATGTGTTGAGTTGAATTCCTTACAGGCCAACATCTGGTATGTAGAGTAATCCATATCTATACTGTGTAGTTTATACTGTTTGTCAATACATACAAATCTACTGGCAGAGGGGAAAATTCTATGGAGTGTTCACTCTTGTAGAATACCAATTCTCTTTGCTAGTACACAGTTGAGAATATGCCAGTGCTGATGTGACGTCGCATCCGCAGGATAAGTTCTGATTAAAACAGACCACACATACACGAATTCAAATACGAACATGGTCACAGTGAACAATTTTCTTCAGATTTTTAGGAAGTTTCTTGAGAAATTCGCTTGAGGATCGCCTTTCCTCAAGCGATGTGTTAAGACACCTTCGAAATGCCCATGATACTTCACACAAGTTCGATCTCGTGTTCGACAGTGTGTAGCCGGGCTTAAGAGCTGGAATATTAAAAGAGGTTGGGGTTTGTTGTCCTCTGCTCTTACCCTGGTTAGCAGTGAAGGAGTTGCAGTAATTCTGGTGGTTAGACCGGAGCAGGTCATCTGACAGTGGTAGCATTTGGGGGCAGCACTATGTTACTAAGGTAGTAGAATCAAGGACCAGGGTTGAGTTTAAGGCCGGCGCGGTAGAAAAGAATTGAAAGCAGTTGCGCCAAGATATGTCGTAAAACAAGATACACACAAAAACTTTCATTCAGCTCTCGGCCGTTGTGATACGCTTCAGTGCGAACATCCGGTTTTCCAAGGAACAAGCGAACTTAACTATAATTGAGAATTACCTGGATGACAAAAATAACTATCTACCGTGTAGTGGAGTTACCTGAAGCAGAGTATTCCTAATTTTTTCCCAAAAAAATTTTTTTCTTCAAATCCTAAACTCTACAAGAACCCCCCATGGGACTTTTTTTCCTTTTTGATGTACCGTACATGCATAGCAAGCATATGGTAACGCTTACCAAAATACCAACCACTCCTTTTTCAAAACTAGCGACAGTTTAGTTTTGGAATAGCACGTTATTCTCAGTTGTTAGTGTCAGTCATATATCAAATAGGCAAGTTAAGTGAGTAGTACTTTTAATTAAGGTGGATAAAACTTAATGGCTTCCGGCAAGTAAAGTATTCCAGTAAATCTGATGTCTTCACACTTGTTTTAGAATGTGTAACAAATGTCAGTATCGTGTTCGTAATATTTTTATGGTTTGTCATCACGTACCGGAAATGAGCTCTTTGCGACTTTCACGTCTATGACACGTAACACATTACTACATGGCAGTCATGTTTAAAGGTTCGTCCTAAACAATATGAAATTAGTTCATATGAGATATTTGCTTCTGCTAATTCATAAATGATCCGTGTGAAGAGAACTTAATTACAGTGAAGCCCAGTGAGAGCCGTCATTTGGAAAACTTTAATTTTGTTATATCCGTACAAAATAAAATAAATTTTCTTCGGGTGTGGCGCGGCTCCGTGGACTATCCTCCCAACAAATTGATAACAGAGGCCTCCAAATTTTGGGGGTGTTGTTTTTCGTGACATATAGCCCCAAAAATTAATGAAAAAACCTCCAAAAGAGATGACCCTTTAAAAAGATTACACTCTCCACAAACTTTTGGGGATATTTTATATGAATTATCTCTTCAAAATCTTCTGTGGAAAAAATCCCCGGTACGCAAGCTCTAAATTTCGGTACTGCTACACCGCATTTTCCATTGCAAGAAAAATCGAAGGTTTTTTTTTAATGAGTTACAAAGATGGTATTTTACGCAGAACGGAAATTCACAGTGTCCTATGATTCACATAATCAAACAAACAAATGAAAAATGCTCGTATACAAATTAACACCTAATCGACAATAAAAAATCATTTTTTAATCAAATACAGATATTAGTATTGTCTTAAGCCATGCTTGGGTCTAGCATATTTCACTATCTTTGCGTTTTAGTGACTCGGTACATATCCGCTTTGTCGCTTAATTTTCATATCAAAGCAATCGACGGCGAATTAAAACAACAAATGGAAGATTTGTACTTGAGAAAATTGGTTTACTTTGAGATATGGAGGTCATATTGAGGGGGTGTTTCTAAAAAGAAATGGGAATTTGTAATGGACGGTTCGGTGGGCATCCGAAGATGCCCGTGAAGACGGAGCCTAAGGTAACGTACTTACCGTGAAGGTCGGGCCGTACCATCTAGCAAAAAAAGAAGGCTCCTCAACGAGCCAAGCAGCCTATGCTTGATGTAACTCAGTTCGGGAGGCGTGGGCGGGGTTTTCGCCCTCGTTGCCCCTGTTCTTTAGGTATTACTAAAATTCATAGGCTTGGGGAAGACAATGCAAACATGGGAGGCAAAAATTGGGAATAATATAAAAATGGGGCGATAAGGATGCAATGGTTGGCGGAAGGAGCAGTTGCCCTCGCGCTCACTTCGGGGTCCAGATGAAATGGGACCCTCGGCCTCTGGTCTCGTACCACCGACAAATCGTTACTCATCAGGTGCTGCCTTCGTGGTGGACCAATTCGTCTACCTAGATAGCATTGATTTCGGAAATGGTAGTACGGACCAAGACATCACTCGTCGTATCAACCAGGGTAAATGCGCATACGGCATGCTGTCTAAAATATGTCAATGCTTGTAACGGACGGTTTGGTGGGCATCCGAAGATGCCCGTGGGGATGGAGCATAAGGTAGCATATTACCGTGAAGATCGGGCCGTGCGATCTG
This sequence comes from Chloromyia formosa, assembly GCA_964017055.1. Lineage (NCBI taxonomy): Eukaryota > Metazoa > Arthropoda > Insecta > Diptera > Stratiomyidae > Chloromyia > Chloromyia formosa. Next base: position 81,498,107 of record OZ024817.1, read on the forward strand.
GCGAAGAAAAGGCCCCTCAACGAGCTAAGCAGCGGCCTATGCTTGCTGTAGCTCAGTTCGGGAGATGTGGGCGGGGTTTTCACCGCTCGTTGCCCCTGTCCTTTACGTATTAACAAAAATTCATAGGCCTGGGGAAGACAACACAAACAGGGGAGGTAAAAATGGGGAATAAAAAAAATGTCGACAAGGATGGAATGGTTGGCGGACGGATCAGACGCCCACGCGGTCGCACCTGGGTCCGGGTGTAATGGGACCCTCGGCCTCTGGTTTCGTACCACCAACAGATCCACTACTCATCAGGTGCTGCTTCGATCTGCCGGTGGGAGCAGCACTACCAGACCATAATATGATTCGTTACAGGTGGTTCATTACATGCTGTTATCTCAGTATTAAAACCAAGCTATGCTTGTTTCGCTCCCTGGTACGGTCTGTGCTGCTGTATGACAGCAGTTCATGGAAAGTCTCCGTAAAGGTTTTCGTTAAGTGTGTTTCGTCAAATTTTAAGAATTCTCTGGGTCGAAACAAATGTCAAATGAAACCGGAATAAAGAGGGCTACGCCCGCAAACCGAGGGTTTTGTAGCAAGTATGGTAAATATAGCTCTTCAAGATGCTTAACCATTCATATTAAGATGACATAAAAATAAAAATTGTGTGAATAATTATAGAAAGTAGAGTAGTCTAATCCTACGCCCCCCTCCCTAAAGTTGGCCAGTTGTTAGAATCACAGCCCCCAAACAATCTTTACCCTTTCAAAAATGGTTAATTAAATAACTGCGGTTGGCAATAGGAAAAACAACATGCAAGTAGTACTCACACTCGCACCTATGAAGCCGGTAGGTGTATTTTTCTAATGGATAGTGTCAAAATGCCTAACTTTAAATTAATGCATATACTACTATTAAAATATTATGTGATTGTGACGAAATATAAAAATATTATTGCTTATGGTGTTCGTTACCGTTGGCCATCAATATTTTTGATTTGGGGTGTGTTTGGGGGATGCAGGGGTGTGCTAACTGTAAAAGTAGAAATATACTATTATTAACCTATTTGGTGAAGTTATCAAAATTCCATTATTTTTAGTTTTCTATGCTAGTAAAATGCCACGTTCCTGTAAGTTTTCATATTTCTAAGTGCAACGGTCGGGAAATGCAAGGAAGTGGGACAAATTATGATCTTATATTCTCCCCTCTCCCTCTTTTCTCTTTCCACAAATTTGAAGAAAATTCCAAAAATGGAACGTACTTGACGACACCTTTCTTATGAAGGCCCACTTGCTTATACCAAGCGAAAATTTTGACCTTCATTTCCCCTCCGCGCAGCTACTGGGCTTCCAAAATTGGAGGACGCGGTCCTGTGACCGAGATAATTGGAGGACAATGATCCAGGCGGCCAAGAACCGACGTCGGGCAGTCGTGCCACGATGATGATCATTCATTTCCCCTCTATGGGGACCCCCCTTAAAGGTGGTCTATTACGACGCATCGCTTTCACCGCCGAATTATAATATTTCTACACAATCTCACTAAATTTCATGTATGTAGCTTCAACCGTTCGTAAGATATTCTATGGACAGACGGACAGACAAACATTTGACCGATTTCATAAAGGTTTGGTTTTTACTGCAAAACCCTAAAAATAAAGAGCTGAGTCAGCGCACTGGTTATATTTATTTATTTCGATATTTACCTTGAAAAGCTTGGGGCAAGTATCGTAAGTTCAGCTCTATGTAAGTCACACAACAAAAGGCTGAGTCATCAGCGAGGTTCAATTGGCTCTTGCCACGTCATTCGTCCCAATTTTGTTCGTATCTCAGTTGATCATATTCGGTTTTAGTTCAGTAATGCCGTGGTTTAATTGGGGAGAAAAATAGATTTTTTTTCGCAATTTCGGTTTGTGTCATTTGGGGTGCTGAATCCGAATTCCAATTTTGCTACTTCGAAAAAGTGATGTTTTTCGAAAAAAAAAACTGACCGAAACTGCTTAAAAAACATTCATTTTCGCCGATAACATCGAAAATACTAACTTTTGAAGAAGTAAAAGGAACAAAAATAAAATACATCGAATTCCCTACAAAAGAAACTCCTGTGCTGGGTGTCCCGTAACTTCTTAGTTTTTATTTGTTGACGATGTTTCCTCAAAGTGTATCTTATAATTCAGCTATAGTCATAAGGCGTCCAAATAATATCTCAAATCTGCAGAAACTATGAACTAATTCTGAGGTTGGATTTAAAAAGTTGATTGATGAAATAATCATTTTGGCACTAAAATCTCAGCGCCATAGTCCCAAAGCCATAGAATGTAGGCTAACCACACCACTGGACCATGCAGGACTATGTTGTTGCTAGACTGCGTTTGTTCGAAATGTTGGCCTTGGTAAGGTCGCTTTGTTTCGTCCACTAGGATGGCTATTGGGATCATTCTGCCTACATCGTCGGCGGAATGATCCGAATAGGAATACTAGGGGACTGGACAAAGCGAAGCGACTTTACAAACGCCGACGTTTGAAGCCATCCGAAATTTTGGAAGAACGTAGAAACGGGTAAATGAACGAGTCTCTACGAAAATGGCAGAAGCCGTGCAGGGGAAATAGTCAACAGGTCGATGTACACACATTCATCCCGCAAATCGAGTTATGGATGAAACGAAACGACGCCAGAAACAGTTCCTTACTAAAAAACGGGCGCTATAGAAAATATGTCAATATCAGGTTTTAGTTGGACGACTCGTCGGATTGTCCGGAATGTTCAGGAGTAGCTGAAAACTCTCAGCGATTTACAGTGTTTTACAATGGGAGGTGTATTGAGCCCGTGAAGAATTGTGCAACATATATGCTTTGGTCAGATTCGAATTAGAAGGCCGTGTGTCGTACCCTGTGCTCCGTAAAGAGCTCTGGGACGGTGGAGAGAGGGACAGATCTGCTCATCCAAGTGGTACCTAACCTAATTAGTCAACACCACCACTCTGCGAAGTAACACTTAAAAGTAGTTCCGTGAGGTCTCCAGGGAAGATTGAAATAATTGCACTTCCGAGAAGTAGATATGCTATTGAAACGTCAACAGGGCATAGAAATGCTAGAAATGTTGACGCGCCCATGCCTGTGGAGGGGTCAAGGCAATTAGAGATATTTTGCTGGGACAAGTGAATTTTTATCCTGTCTCAAGCTAGGATGAAAAAATACTGCGTAGGGTGAACCTAGACTAAAATCGACAAGGCGCAAAGAAAACTAACCTTAAGGTCGAAACATACGACAATCATTTTGGTCGCGAGCATGCATCGAGCCACATCAGACTCAATAGAAAACAAAAATCTCCACATTTCCACCGATCTATGACATTTGATGGTTCGGTCGTGGTTCTGCGTATCGAAGTCTGGACCCCCTCTGAAACAAAATCCTAGCTACATCACTGGTTGAATAGATGATATCATTTTATTCTCGTTGACATTTTTGGAGGGCGACAAGCGAGCCTTTGTTTTTTTTTAACAGTACACTCTGCAAACAGTGCTTGACAGCACTCGCTTCATAATGTACTGGGATCTTTAATGAACCACTTTTAATGGACCGTATCCTGGTAGTGCTGCTTCCACCGGCAGATCTATGGCAGCACCTGATGAGGAAAGGATCTGTCGGTGATACGAAACCAGAGGCCGAAGCTCCCATTATACCTGGACCCTGATGCGAACTCGAGGAAATCTGCACCATCAGCCAACCATTCCATCCTTATCTCCTCATTTTTACCTCCCATGTTTGTGTCCTTGGTCCAAGGCCTTGGCGTGATTTAGCATCATCTCAATAACTATATCGTCACGGTGTGTTTTGTGCAGAGTTTTGTGATCACTTCTGACTTCCATGACTGAATTGGACTTGCCGCAGAATCATATTGACACTATGCAGTAACATGTTATTCTGCATACATGTGCAATTGTGCGGAAAGTGCCAAGCGGCCTCTGTTATCACCATTTTTCTGTTTTCAGGATGCCGGCGAGCCATCTGCCAAACACTTCCTCTTCCATACCTATTAACTTGATGCTTGCATCCGTTGCGGGCTTAAGGCCGACCAGTGTGGCGGAGAATACGCCAGCCAAGCGTAAGCAAATGCATGGATGTAATTTGGTTCGTCACATTTGAATTCGTAATGAGGAGCTGAGTTTTTCCCTAACTTCTGAGCTGTGTTTAATTTTGGAAGATTTCAGTAATTAATATACGCCACGAAATCTAACGGTTAGGTAGGTTTGAGAACGCGAGGCCCAGGATATCTGGAGCTAACAGCCGATTAATATCGGAGGCTCCCGACAGCTAGGAGAAAGGATCTGTCCTGACTGGGCATTAATCTTTTATTCCTCCCCTCTTAGCGTTAGTGCCGTTAGCATTAGTAGTTTGGCTGCAGAGCCAACTTCTCCTTTTACGAAAACTATGCTGTTTTGGCGGTTTTTGTTCTGCTATGATTAATTTTGTACCTTTTATCATGATTAAGTATAGGATTTCTTTTTATTCCCCGACAAGATGTGCGGTGTTTCATTATTGTACTTGATGGAGACGGCCAACCACTGCCGTTAAAAAAATCACTCCGCAACTCCCGGTATCTGAACGGGTCTGCGATAGCACATCGCTGGCAGTGTTTAGAAAGGGTTGGCTCATTTGTTTTGACCACCATGATTACAATTTGCTGAAACCGCTTTGATACTCGCCAATGACTCGTTCAGCGTACGGATTTATTCTATTCTCCAGAATTTTCGTCAGTATTTTCTACGACTACTCAGACTACTGCCTCTGTAATTCTCACACCGCAATTTATTTTACCTTTTGTGGACGGGACGGATGATGCTGCTGCGCCAATCTTTTAGAATCATTTCGCTGACAGCTTCATATCTAGCGTGAATGTATTCGCCCTACAAAATCATATTACAGTCTATTTAAGGATCGTGTTTAGGAGTAATGCTCACTTCAATCCGATTCCTATGCAGACTAAGTGCTAAGTAGCAAAATCTCCAAAGTAAGAATGCCCATCAAATCCTATAAAATGCAAGATATTCGAATTTCTAATTAGCTGATAAACCCCCTTAATTTCACCCTTTCGTAGAGGAATGAACATCTAAAAGTCCAAATTTTACCATACACACTTTCTTATCATTTCCAGGCAGTTTCCAATTACATTTTCGGTTACGATAAGCGCACTACAAAAACATCATTTGATTTCTTTTCAACATGTCTTGTATATAAATAGGGGTAACATGCCGCCTAAAAAGAATAGTCATAATTGAAGAAGAGTGAGTAAGAAGTGATCTGTGGGTGACGAAGTCAGGAAATAGTTACATCTGTCTATTCAGTTCACAATACCCTGAACAACATAAAAATGTTGAGTGCAATGTTATTGTGCAGTGTCCTTTTGGTTGTAGGATTTGGAGGATTTACCAGTGGTCAGGTGGACTTCAAGAAACCATGTCCGCCAATGCCGTCTATAATGAATTTTAATATAACCGAGGTATAATGCAATTACTGTGAATACTTGCACATACGAAATTTAGCCAATGTGATGTGTTAAAAACCAAAATTAAAAAAAAATTGAAATTCGTATTTTGTGATTCATAACGCGGTTTTTAAAACGGAAATAGTGCTACAAATGTTAGAAACTGCGAGTTCACTATTTTTTCGTTTTTTCTTGTTAATATTATTTTTAAACTTTTAGCGGATCATTTATGTGTAGATCTATAAGCACAGTTTCCATGTAGGTAGACGGAACCGCACTGAAACGACTGTCGAAACCGCTCTTTATAGAAAAGCCCTAAGTTACTTAAAAGGTTAATAATTAGTACACGAGTACATATAGTATATACGCGTACTTTTAAATTCCCGAGTAGGTTCGGGTGAAGTGTGATGCAAAAAAAACCGGGTCAACTCGGTTGAGTATTAAGGCGCAATAAATCCCCCGGTCTAAGTTTTTTTATAATTATACCCTAGACTTTATAAAGAATAGGGTATATTCTTTTTGTCGCGACGGAAATAGGAGGCTCCGGAGGTGTAGCAATGTATATATATATATAAATGGTCAGGGTCACCTTCTGATTCAATATATTCATATCTGTCTGCATAACTGTCCTTTTGCTTGTCTGCCGCTCGCACGCCTTGAAATGTCTGTCAAATATTCACAGAATAATCTAGTTGGTTGGTATTGAAAATGGGCCTGATCCGGCCAAGAGAACGCCTACTTTCTCCACATATGTAAAATAAATAATGTATTTATAACTCCCGATTGAATCAACGTGAAACGTTCTAGTTTAAACAGATGGAGAGGCTAATTTAATACTCTCCTAGAAAAATAAAATCGATCAGTTGAAAACGAACGATACTCTTCGTACAAAGAGCGCCGTACTGCCCCACCTTTTAGGTTTTTTACCTATAACTCTTTAACCAATCGACGTAGACACCTGATTTTTGACATGTACATTTCAGATGAGCTGCTTCAGCTTGAGCAAGATGGACATACTCGGACCAAAAGAACGCCTACTTCCCCTACAAATGTCAAAAAATGATGATATTTAGCTAGCTGAAAATTTGATAGAATATTGGTAGTAAGATTTAGTTAGTTGATATTGATAATAGGCAAGATGTAACAAAAGTAGCCCCTACTTTTCCTACAATTGATACTTCGACTAGGCGATAACTTTCGATGGAATAAAATTAGTCATTGGAAATTTTGGCCAAATATTTGTAAAAGAATCCCGTTGTCTGATATTGAAAATGAGCACGATCGGGCTAGTAGTCCGGTTGGCGCACCGATTAGCACGTTCGTGTTCTACGCACTGAGCCCCGGTTCGATTCCTACTGAATGCGTAGTTTTCGATAAAAAAGGGGATTTACGTGTCGGACTATGAGCCCACTCAGCTGTTAAATGAGTACCCATTTATGGGGTAAATAACTCGGTTGAGCGTGTTGCTGATCCCACACCTCTGCACAAGAAATACCGTCACGATCTAGAAAATGAGCTGATGCTAACTCATCTCGAGGCCATGATTCAAATTGGACTATCGCGCCTGTTATTTAATATTTTTGATCGGGCTAAAAAGAAGCCTACCTCCCATATGAAATGATATCCAAATAAATGTTAATCCCATAGAGTGGAGCTAGCGACTTGAAATTTTTGGTCGAATATTTGTGATGTAGTTTAGTTAGTTGATTTTGGGAATGGCCAAGACCCTATCTCCCCTATAAAGTTGTGTTAAAAAGGACTAACTCCCTCAAATGCCGCTCAGATTTCTTAAAAATGTTTTTATACCCTTCACGGGTGTGATAGGGTATATTAACTTTGTCATAAGGTTTGCAACTGACAGAAGGAAGCATCTCCGACCATATAAACTATATTATATTATACCTTCGGCTGTTTTCTTTTCTTTTTCATTGTAGCTTCATCGGCTAACTTCTGGTGAAGCCAGTCATATAGGAAATAATACACGTGGCTGATATGAATAAAAAGTAGTAAAGTCCAATAAACTACATATTTTGTAATAAACGCGGCTTTGAAGTATTATTGCTATGATTAAAGTGGTCTTTACTACCCTACATGATGAACAAAAGTAGTATACACTACATTGCTAATGTAGTAAAAAAAATTGCAAGCTACAAATATGTTTACTTTAAATGAATAGAAACCAGGCCGAAGCAAAGCTTCGGCCCGGAGTCCGAAGCGTATATCCCCTAGACTTGTACAGACCTAGTGGTGATACCGAAAGTACCAATTGGCAACGACCATATGCATTAAAAGTGAGTTTCCTATACGGCCAGTTTATAGGGGAGGTTGGCACTCATTCAGGAGCACCTTGACCATTCTCAAAATTAATGAACTAACTCATTCTACAAATATTTATGGAATTTTTCAAGCCGCTAGCTTCATTCTATCGAAAGCTATTGCTTATTTGAAGTTTCACTTGTAGGGAAGGTAGAGGTTCCTTGGGACGGATCTTGCCCATCATTATCACCCATCACCAATTAGATCACCCTACAAATATTTAAAAAAAATTTCAAGTCTCTAGCTTCACTCTATCGAAAGTTATCGCTTATTTGAAGTTTCATTTGTAGGGGAAGTAGGGGTTTGGTTGTTTGGATTTTACATATTTTCAATATTGGCCAACTGGATCCTGCCGCAACCATTTGGCCAAAATTTCAAGACGTTAGCTTTATTTTGTCGTTAGTTATCGCTTATTTTAAGTTTCATTTCTAGGGGAGGTAGGGGTTCCTTAGGTCGGATATAACCCATCTTTAATGCCAATTAACTTAATCTCACTTCAAACATTTGACCAAAATTTCAAATCGCTGGCTTCATTCAATCAAACGTTATCGCTTATTTGAACTTTCATTTGTAGGGGACGTAGGGGTTCCTTGGGTCGGATCTTGCCCATTTTCAACAACAACTAATAAGATCTTATTACCAACATTCTACCAAATTTTCAACTCGCTAGTGTCATTCTATCGAAAGTTATCGTAATTAAAATAATATTTAATTTTTTGAATTTTGTAGGGGAGGTAGGCGTTGCTTTGATCTGATTATGCCCAACTTACTAAAACTCGAACAAGTCTTCACTTCAGGGTTACATCAAAAAAATCAGATGTCTACGTCAATCGGTTCAAGAGTTATAGACAAAAAACCTGGAAAGTAGGGTAGTACGGCGCTCTTTGTAAGAAAATTACCGTTAGTTTTAAACTGATCAATTTTATTTTTCCAGGAGAGTATAAGATTACCCTCACGAGCAATCTACCAAAGCTAGAGCTTTTCAAGTTTATTTAATCGGGAGTTATAAATATCTTTAATTATTTTACATATGTAGGGGCGGCAGGCGTTCTCTTGGCCTGATCATGCCCATTTTCAATACCAACCAACCAACCAACCAACCAACTAGATCATACTTCCAACATCTGACCAAAATTTCAAGGCTCTAGCTTCATTCTATCGAAAGTTATCGTGCGAACGGACAGACAGACGGACAGACAGACAGACTGACAGACAGACAGACAGACGGACAGACAGACAGACAGACAGACAGACATGGCTAAATCGAATCAGGAGGTAACCCTGATCAGTTATATACATATAGTACATTGCTATACCTCCGGAGCCTCCTTTAAGGTGTTACATATTTCCGTCGTGACAAAAACAATATACCCTATACTAAAAGTCTAGGGTATAAAAAAAACACAGTCCGAAGGGTATATATGTACATATCATAGACTTGTACACACCTAGTGGTGATACCAAAAGTATACCATGATAACGACCATGTGCATTAAAAGTGTATGTTCATGTGGGTCCACCGAGAAGTTTCATCGTTCATCCATTCGAATTTTATATATGTATGTATACTTGAACTAACGTTCATAGAGGAGGTTGGTGTTAATTCAGCAGGATCTTGCCCATTCTCAAAATCATCTAACTAATAGTATTAAAGCTGGCTGGAAAAATTTGCACCTATCTGTTAGCGGGATGAAATCTACGGCAAAGATTGTAAAAGCATTGTATTTAACGGAAAGGCACTCGTGCCAGTCACCACCCTGGGCAAAGTGGTGAAAACAATGCCATTTCCGGTACAAAGTGCACTTTGGGAAAAAATTAACCAAATTTAAATTTTGAATCCAGTAATCTTTGGTTTTTTATCAAAAAATTTCAGGCAATAGGGGCTGCCGACATTTAATAATAATTTCCATAATATATGATGTTTCACTTTCCTTGCTGGGAATGACAAAATTCAAATTGCAAGCAACTATTTGTCAACTGGTTATAAGGAATAAACCTTTAGTAACGACTCACAACGTTTTCATCTAAAAGCAATAATATAAGAAAATTATAACTTAAAAAAAAAAATATTTATATGCTGGCAACTCCTATTGCGAAAATTTTTGACATTCAAGCACAGATTATTATATTCAAAATGATTATACCCGAGTTGAAATTTAAATTTGGTATAATATTTTCAAAGTGCATAAACTCAACAGAACCTTTTTTAAAACAAGGTTGATGCAGGCAGAAATCTGGCAAACATTTTTTTATTCTTTACATAATTCTCTTTCAAATGGTGTTTCATTTAGTTAAATAACGTATCAATCGATTAATTAAAAAGTTAAATTAAATCAACTGGTATAATTATTGGAAAGATTACTAAATTTAAAAATTCATGTTTGGTTTATTTTTTGTTTCGAAGTGCATTTCGTACATTGTTTTCAACACTCTGCCCAGGATGGATCTTGATGACTGGCACGGGTATCTTTCCGTTAAATACAATGCTTTTACAGTTCTTTACCGTATATTTCATCCCGCTAACAGATAGGTGCAAATTTTTGCAGCCTGCTCTTAGTCTATAACCCACACTATGAACATGAATTTTTCATTTGCCTAGCATCGTTGTATCGAAAGTTATAGCTTATTTAAATTTTCATTTGTAGGCGAAGTAGGGGTTTTTTTAGTCTAAGTTTGCGTATTTTCAATATCAACCAAGAAGATCCTACTATAAACATTTGACCGACATTCCAAGTCATTAGCTCCATTTTGTCGAAAGTTATCGCCCATTTGAAGTTTCATTTGTTGGGGAGATAAGAGTTCCTTGGGTCGCACCTTGCGAGTTTTCACGAATCTGAAGTCAAAATTGTAAGAAATTAAAAATAAAGGACCTCCTGAATGGCAGCCACTTTTTTAAAAAAACACAGCGTAAGAAGCTGTTAGCGAGTTTTTTTAAGGTACTAGTTGCTAATCTGAAGTCCAAATAGGAAAAAAAAGTAATCCAGAATGGTAACACTTTTTTTATAAAAACGCGGCCAATCTTGCTGGAAAAGAAACTGATAGGGGGTTGTTAGGGTCGCTGATTATAAATCTGATGTCGAAATTGCAAAAAGTCAAAAACTAAAGGAGATTCTGAACCGCAACTCTTTTTTCAAAAACACTACCAATCTGTCTGGAAAAAGCTGGTAGGAGGTTACAGGAGTGGTTGGTTGGTAAAAATCAAATTAAATTAAATGCTATTCGCAAGTGCACACAATATTTACCTTGTTCTATTTCTATGTACAGACAACAGCCACCACACATTTAAAATAATTGCGACCAAAATGTTGACTTCTTCTAAAACATACTTTTTTGTTTTAATTGTTTTCCATGTATAGTTATCAAAAAGGTGCTACAACTTAATCGAATTTCTCAATCTAGAAGATATTTTACCTTCATCGTTGTTCTTATCTTGTTGTGGGAGTGTGCTGTTTATTTGTAGCGTTCAATTGAACAGCTACTACAAAAGTTGAAGTACAATACAATTTTATTTAAGATGTCTTGAGGTTATTATAGTGTCACCTTTTTCTTACAGAACAAAAACAAAATTAAAAGAATGTTTTCCTTTTAATTGCCCTATAGTGTCATGCTTATGGTAGTCCGCACTTATTTGGGTTACAAGCATATTGCAAGAGTTAAAAAAACACAATTTGATAACATCATTCGTACCTATATAAAGCATTTTTCGTATTTCGCTGATAAGGAATAGTAAATTCATTAGCTGCGATGTTAGTACTTTCAGATATTTATCTAAACGAAAACTAGACAATTGTCTTTTCCAAATCCAAAGACATAAATTGTCTCCTGGTTTCCGCTGCATTGACGTCGAATATGATCAAATGCTTTTCTTCTTTCGATTCTTTGGAATTTTCTAGAGCAAATCCTTTTTCATTTTTTTCAATCGTACTATTACCTATATTTGTCATATTATCCGCTGGGCGTTATTGCTTCTCCAAGTCCTCCATACAAGTCGGTTAATGCACTTTTTAGGGTTTTGTAGTAAAAACCAAATATATTGTAAAATCGGTCAAATGTCTGCCTGCCCATAGAATATCTCACGAACGGCTAAAGCTACAAATAAGAAATATGGTTGTTATTGATTGCCTTGATCCCTCCAAGGGCATGGGTACGTCAACATCTCTAGCATTTATATGCCTTGTTGACGTTTCTAGCTAGCTAGCATGCACCTCCTATCCGCTCCATCTTTATACTGACAAGCTCGGAGCACTGTGAGAGTTCTATTAGTACCCACAGGAAGCTTTTGATCGCGTCGAGATTTGAGCTCCGAGCTCTAGATTAGTATCGTAGAGCGGTGACCGAACGACCACGGTCACCGATCGCGACGAAATAAAAAAAACTTCGGCTTGGAGTCCGAAGCGTATATACCCTTGACTAGTACATACCTAGTGGTGATACCAAAAGTAACAATTGGCAACAACCATATGCATTAAAAGTGAGTTTCCTATATGGCCAGTTTATAAGGGAAGTCGGTACCCATTCAGGAGAATCTTGACCATTCACAAAATCAATTAACTAACACTCACTACAAATATTTGTCTAATTTTTCAAGTCGCTAGCTTCATTCTATCGAAAGTTATTGCTTATTTTAAGTCTAGGTCGGATTTTATGTATTTTCAATATCAGCCAACTGGATCATACTGCAAATATTTGACCAAAATTTTAAGTCGCTAGTATAATTTTATCGAAAGTTATCTCTTATTTTAAGTTTCATTTGTAGGGGAGGTAGGAGTTCTTTGGGTAGGATCTGGCCTTTCTTGAATACAAACTAATTAAACCTCACTTCAAATATGCGGCCAAAACTGCAAGTCGCTGGCTTCATTCTATTGAAAGTTGTCGCGTATTTGAAGTTTCATTTGTAGGGGAGGTAGGAGTTCCTTGGGTGGGATCTTGCCCATTTTCAATACTAACTAGATCTTATAACCAAATCTTCGTATCGCTAATGTCATTTTATCGAAAGTTATCGTAAAGTAATATTTAATACATATTTTGAAATTTGTAGGGGAAGTAGGTGTTCCTTTGATCTGATTATGCCCAACTTACTGAAACTCAAGCAGCTTCTCATCTCAGGGCCACATGCCAAAAATCAGGTGTCCACGTCAATTGGTTCAAGAGTTATGGGCAAACAACTTGAAAAGTAGGGCAGTACAGGTCTCTTTGTAAGAAAATTACCGTTAGTTTTCAAGTGATCGATTTAATTTTTCCAGGAGAGTATAAGATTACCCTCACGAGCAATCTACCAAAGCTAGAACTTTTCATGTTTATTTAATCGGGAGTTATAGAAACACTTAATTATTTTATATATGTAGGCGAGGTAGGCGTCCTTTTGGCCTGATCCTGCCCATTTTCAATACCGACCAACTAAATCATACTTCCAATATTTTACCAAAATTTTAAAGCGCTAGCTTTATTCTATCAAAAGTTATCGTACGAACGGGCAAACAGACAGACAGACAGACATAGCTAAATTGAATCAGGAGGTGACTCTGATTATTTATATATATATTGCTATACCTCCGGCGCCTCCTTTAAGGTGTTACATATTTTCGTCGTGGCAAAAACAATATATTTACCCTATAATATAAGTCTAGGGTATAAAAATATGGCGACAATGTGTTGAAATGTTATTCGCTGGAGAAAGCGATGTGTCGTAATAGGTCCTCATAAGGGGGGGATGAGAGTCATAAACAAATTTTGGTCTGGTATTGGTAAATGGGATAGGTATCGTGAGATTGTCTTCAATATGAAGAAAGAAGAAAAGAGGGAGAGGGGAATTGCGAGATCATAATTTGTCCAAACCCCATGCATTTCGAGACCTTTACACTTAAAAATATGAAAGCTTACAGGAAGGTGACATTCCACTAGCATAAAAAAAATAATGGAATTCTGTTATCTTCTGAAAATAGGTGGTGTACATATGTCAGTGACGTGCAGTGGAAATTCCCGATAGACAAGCAGTTGAGATAACCATTGATGGACTATATGGCACAATACAAACCGTCCCATAATACAAAGCATTTCCTTTTCTTTATATTTAGGGAAATATACCCATCAAATATGCACAGAAAATATTAGAAAAAAAAACAATAATTTCTAACACAGAAGCAGCACAACTAGAATCACTACCAATTGAAGTGACAAAGCCTTCTTAAAATGTGTTCAATGACTATCATCATCATCGTGGCAGCCTGACATCGGGCCATGGATTGTTGTCCTCCAATTATCTCGGTCACGTGACCACGTCCTCCAAACTTGAAAGTCCAGTAGCTGCTCATCGTCCGCATATACTGAGGCCTCCCAACGAGCTCTCCGTCGTCCTCGCAGACTCGCTACGTCAACTCGTTCTGCGTTCATTAGCTTTTCTGGCATGCGATCATAGTCCATTCATTGGACATGCCCTGCCCATTGAAGTCAATGCAGTATGACAATTTTCGAAACTTCCAGCTCATTGTAAAATTCATACAACTCATGATTGTGATTGCCATCCATCTCGATCGCGAACAGCTCCGGAAATTCGACGCAGAACCTTGCGTGCGAGTGTATATAGCATGTTTTCGGAGGCTTGAGTTAGGTTCCATGGTTAGCAGCTATATCATAGCACTGGTTGTATGATGGTTTTGTACACGCGGAGCTTCTTGTTTCAGTGCGCATGGTTCGATTTCATTATGGGAAGAACCGAGAAAAAACTCCTATTAGCTAGCTGTACCCGTTGCTGGATTTCGTCAGTTTCGTTGGCGTTTTTTGACAAGCTGCAACCCAGGTACATATATGAAGTCGTTCACGAACTCGATGTTAAGGTACCCCACATTGATGCTCGATTGTGCAGGTGTCCTTGTCCTCGATTGCATCATTACTGTAGTTTTACCTTCGTTACTACGTAGCGCAACTTCTTTCGGAGCGGTGTCGAGCGTATGCATAAGTTACATTCATAGCCCGAATAACGTATTCCAGTGCTGGGCTGAAGAAGCTTCACCGACAGCCCATCGTCATGCTTCAGACAAGTGCGTGTTTCAAATAGATCAGTAAGTCTGTTCTGGATCCTGACCTGTAAAACGGAGTTGGTCATCGTAATCTTTGTCAGTCACGCTAATTTGATCGGTATACCAAATTGCAGCATGATGTTGTACAGTACTCCACGATCGATACTGTCGTATGCCTGCTTTAAGTCGATAAAGATTTGGTATTCGTCTAAGTTTTATTACCACTACTTCTGGAGTATCAGTTTGACCGTAAAGAGCTGATCGCTAGTGGAGCAACCAGGTCTGAAACCGCTTTGATATTCGCCAATAATTCGTTCTGCGTACGGTTTTATTCTACAATATTTTCCAGAATTTTCGTCAATATTTTATAGGACGTGCAGAGTAGTGATATGCTCCTGTAATTCTCACACCGCAGTTTATCTCCGTTTTTCTGAATTAGACAGATGATGCTTTTGCGCCAATCGTGTGGGATCACTTCGTCCTCCAATATTTGCAGGACCGAATTTTAGCAGTTCAGCTGGAATCTCGTCAACGCCCGTCTTCGTTTTAGTGATCGCAACGCGAAATAAACTTCCACAATTTTCGGATTGTATGGGTGGAACTAGTTCAACAATGTCGTCAAGCGTCCCTTCTGTGTGGATGTTAGATGGTAGATTCACAAGCTCTTCAAAATAAGAGGCCCATCGTTTGTTAATGGCATCAGTGTCGCTGATGATGTTTCCATCCTTGTCGTTACAGAGGCTAGTCCTGGGTTGGTAGCCGTTCTTTATTTTATTTACTAGTTTGTACGCTTGTCTGGTGTTCCTATTATGTAGCTAAGTTTTCGTTAATATTCAGCAGCTGCTCGACAAAGTATTTACGTTTCTTACGTCTAATTATTCTATTCGATATTCGCCGCAGCTCGTAAAATTTTTCTTTTGTGGCTTTGGTTTCTCGTTGGATCCATTGTCTATAGGCCTCATTTTCCGTGTAAAGTGAATTTTCGCGTTCAACGTCGAACCAGTCATTTCGCGCTCGACGGGATTTATATCCCACGACCTTTTTTACCACTTTGCCTTAACCCCTAGCTGGGCATAGCGCGTCAACTACTCCTGCGCGCCATCGTACTCTGTTCTGGGTAATGGGACGCAACTCCCCAAAAGACTTACCCAGTGCCTGACACTCCTTTGACACAGATCGACGCCATGTGATTCGAGGACCCCCTCTTGGTCGACCTTTTTTGGGACCTCTTTGATTGTACTTTTGAGCAGTATACGCCACGGCCGTATTATCGCTCAGAAGTTTATCAACCGCAAAGATTTTGGTAGGGCTGATTCTTGATTGGTGCACTGAGGAAATTCTACATCTGCAGATCGTCTTTGTCAAGTGATGATCTGAGTCGCAGTTTGTTCCTCAATAGGAGCGCACATCCATCACACTAGACGCCCATCTCGTGCAAATAAGAACGTGATAAATTTGGTTGACGGTATGTGCGTCTGGAGATTTCCAGGTCTGCCTGTGAATGCGTTGATGCGGGAAACATGCAGAGCTTATGACCATCTTCCTGCTGCAGTCGCTAGCCGTTGTCGTTACATTTTTCATGGGGACTGTGGCCTCCAGTGGTCCCCCGGTGCCAACTTTAATTAAAGACTTTCGCGTTGAAAGATTCCCAGCAACAGTTTGACGCATTTTGTTGGGGGTAATAGATAATAATACAGCGGACTACTGACCCAGCGGGTAGGCACTGCGACCATAGGAGGTCTATTGTGCCGTAGTTCATTAACCTCTTAAAAGATCATCCACCCTCCTAATGAAGGACAATATATTTATAGCAGGAATTAACCTGAGATCACAATCGAAATCCTGGAGTTGGGTCCAAAGACACCTGCACCAACACCCTGTTCAATTTTAGACCCATCGGTGAACCACTTAACCCATCTAGGGTTTGAACCCGTTGTGCCATTTTCCCATTCAGTGCGATCAGGTATGAGAGCTGAAATTTTTCTGCTGAAGCAAACTTCCGTGATTATGTAGTCTGATCTCAAGCAGATCTGCAAATCAGGGATTTGATGAAGTGTTGGTCGTTGGAAGTGAGTCGAAGAGAGCCTCAAAATGGGCGTAGGTCTCGCCCTCTACTGCGTCTTCTTTAACTTCAGTGGGGGCGTGCGCATTTAAGAGCCAGATACTGAAGAATCGTATCTTAATGCGAATCGCACACAACTGTTCATTTATGGGTTTGAAGTCAGTAATGTGCGGTTTGAGGTGATTGTTCACTATAAATGCTACTCCAAACTCCTTGCGGCCCGATGGTTTGCCCGTTTTCAAAATTGTGTGCGATTTCTTGTCACTGATCTCGCTGTCAAGCCAATTTATTTCCTAAAATGCAGTAATGCTCAGTTTGTATTTTTTGACCTTGTTGAAGGAGGGCCTTCTCGGCCCCCGGTTTGTACATTCCAAGGTCCGAAAGAATAATCCGTGCGTTGTTTGCGTTTTCGTCGTTGTTGAACCGTCCTATCCGAGGCTTTTGTTACAGGTTTCTTGACGTGGAGTAGTTTTTGCAATGACGAGTTGTCAGCATATCGCTTCACCTTATTCGGGGAAGGCCTCGAAAATAGATGCTTCAGATGGTGTAATAAACGTGCTAGAGTTCACACAACTATAGGCCCGTTCTTTTGCAGCTATCCAGGTCAAGGGTAGTTACCCCGAGCTTTTGTGCAAAAAAACGATGTAGCTGACCCATACAGGTCTGCCGATACTCACAAAAATAAAATAAATATAGGGATTACATACTTTCAATCTTATTTTTACCTTCGAATTTAATAAAAATTTAATCAAAAATGAACATTTTATCCAATCATCAGTTTGCTGGGAAATGGTATGAACTCGCCCGATACGATCATCCCCTTGTGGCCGGTGGTGAATGTGTCACGATGAATTTTGAGGTGAACGATAAGACGGCGAAAATTGAAAATACCCTACGACGAAAGGACAAAGATGGAAGCTATAAAAAACCG
This sequence comes from Chloromyia formosa, assembly GCA_964017055.1. NCBI lineage: Eukaryota > Metazoa > Arthropoda > Insecta > Diptera > Stratiomyidae > Chloromyia > Chloromyia formosa. The sequence continues at coordinate 81,515,901 of OZ024817.1, forward strand.
GAAAAATTCAACTTAGTCGCTGATTTTTATATGCCAACAATTGGTACCTTTAATTTGTCCCATCCAGCGTTGAGTACGTACACTCCAACTTAATATATTTTAGAAATTTAATTTGACTGTTTTTATTTCGGAATCCTTAAATAGCCACCAAAGCTGAGTATCGCATATTGACAACCGACTACAACAATTATGCCCTGGTGTGGCGCTGTGAGCAAATCGACAGTGCAAACTCAAGGGAGAATGCATGGCTTCTGGCCAGGACCCGGCAGCTGACCGGTACCATTAACCAGACAATCGAAGAATACATTCGTGCCGTTTTGAGTCCAACACAGTTGCATCGGACGGTGCAGGACGAAGAACTGTAAGATTTCATATAGTAAGGCATTTTGAGATATTTTGATGAACGGTTTTTTTTTAGTTGTACCTCCTCTGGTGCTGCTAGTGTTGTCATCAAGATATTGGTTCCAGTTGCTGTTGCGTGGGTGATGCTTCAAAACATTTTTTAAATTTTCTGATTTTGTTTTTTTAGTTTCCATGTTTATTATTTCTACGAAATTCTAAAATAAAGTGACATTTTATTTAAAACCAAATTGTTTCATTAAGTCCTCTTTTGACCGCTACATTGTGATTCAGATTCTGTGAATTGTCGCCACTGTTCACGTAAGTTGGCTTGCTTTTCCTTAAAGATTTCAGTTTTTCTTTTGCCTTTTTTTGTAAGTGGTCTCTAAAAGATACTTATAATAGATACTCATTTTACAAACTTATAGTTCTCTGGGGTGTAAGCTGTCAACTCCTTCTTCTTCCTCCTTGCCGTTTCATTCCACTCTGTGGTTTCGCGTTGCACTGCCTGTGGTGTTGGCACCTCACCGATTCTTACGGTATAATCTCAGCCCCTTCTGTAGGCAGCTCCGTCCTGGATCGTATCATCGGCGGGAATAATGCATTGTTGTTGCTTCTTGATCCGATTGATCCATGTGTGGTAAGGTAAACATTTTTAATAGTGCCTTATTGACTGGATTCTCGGGCGGACACCTTAGAACATGGCAATTCCAATCTATACGACGTTCTTCGAACCTTTCAATGATCGGTTGCTCAGCAAACAAACTACCTCGGATGTAGATACTTCTGATACGATCCTTTTTGTCACACCTGCTGTCATCATTTTCATCTCGGTCGTAGTTATTTTACTCTCGTATATCTTGTACATAGTCTAGTATTCAGACGTATACATGAGTGCGGGATGTACGACCGCGTTGAACAACTGCCCCTAAGCTTTCGTGGCATCTTCTTGTCGCAGAAAACTCCAGAGTTTCTCGCCACTTCTTCCAACCGACACTGATGCGATGTTTGATGTCATCATCGCAGGCAGCTTCCTTGTTGACCATCGAACCTAGGTAGTTGAACTTGGTACAAAACTTCAGTTGCTTTCCTTTAATGTAGATATCTGGTATCGATCACTATGGATCTGATAAAGGACAACAAAGATACTCAGTCTTTGCTATACTAATTCTAAGTGCATGGTCCTCCAGTATCGTACACCACCTGGCCAGTGCAGCTTGCAAGGCAACGATGTCTTTGCTATCCAAAACAACGTCATCGGCGAAGAGAAGAGATAGTTCCAGGCTGTCAGAGACGAGTGTTATCAAATAGAACATGTTGGTGTTGAAGACCAAGGGACTGCATATTCCGTCACTGCGGCACAGCCATCAAGTTCCGCCGGTGGCACTGTGCCGGCATCTGTCGGAAGGTCCGGACATCGTACTCAATGGTGGCAGGATTTGTGAGGGTAGCTATTCTTGCGTGAGATCATCCTGGGACCATAGTTTAGGTTAAGGGGCTGCCATGATACAACACAGCACACTTAGACCTCTCATGGGTCCATTGTGATACCACCAATAACAATTCACCTCGCTGAAGAAACCTAGGTTCCGAACCAGCCTGTGCTGGCAATGTAGCGATTGAGCTGTAACACGCTCATATCCTTGAGGTCCTCCAGGTCATAGCAAAACAAGGAGCCCAGGAATTTCTTTCTCCTGATGGCCAGTGCCGGACAGGGGACAATTATCTCATCCGAATAAATGACTCTTGTTCAAGACGCCATCATCAGGAGGATCTACACTATCTCCGATGCCAGTAAAAGCCCTCAGTTCAGCCGTACCCCTTCCCGATCAGGGTTCCTTGTGGTGGAATGCGACGATAGAGAGACAGCTGATTGGCTTATCAGCATAACTCCCTCTATGCAGCCATAGGAAGGTGCCTCATTAAGAGCAGCTACGGGAGTAGATATTCCTCGTTCGTCTGTTGCTGCTATCTGCTTCCGTAAGTTGCCCAACATGACTGTCGCCGCTGCTATTGACCTCCTTGGCCGTCAAAATCCCGGGCTGCAGGACAGGGAGTGGATGGTAATCAGAGAGGTCCATGAGGGCGAAGGCCTCTCTACCATCCTATCCATCGACCCAGGGTTAATGGAGCTTATCGCATTTTCCTGCTGTCATATCGCTTCGGGAAGATTCAAGTTCACCCAAAAAACTGGCGGGCTGTGGCCAGTCACATGCCCGGCACCTCTAGGGATCATAATAATCCGGCCACTATGCGAATGGAGTCCAGCGCCGCATCCGGTGTGGTATCAACACGGACGAGCGCCGGTGGAAGCAGTTTACCAGCGGCCACCCAACTACAACAATAAAACGCACTTACTGTCAATACCGCCAATACGACATCAATGATCCCGCTCCAATGTGTCGTTGCAACACCCACCACTGCAGAGGCAACAATGGAGGTGGATCAATGTACCACTAGCACAGAATCCATATATATCCAGTATACAATATTATACCGTGAGCATTGTAGAAAGTGACGTATTCTGACAAAATTCTGGAATACACACTTTTGGGCTTGGTCGAGCTACCTCCCCGATAGACTCAAGGTAGCTCCTGAAGGGTACAGTCTATTGGGTGACGAAACCAGCTGAAGCACTTAGTGCTTTTGGCTTAGGCTGAACAATTTTTGGGTGGGGATCATTGCTAAATGGTCTTGTTGACTGTTTAGTAATAGTATGCTCCACTTTTACTTATTCATTATTGTCTAGTGTACTAAGCTTTTCCGGCAGAGAGATAGAATATCCATCCCAGTCTGTACGTTGCGGGATTCTTCTATAAGTAGTTATTTGTTCGAGTGTTGTCATTACAATTGGCATGTCTCATTAGACATGCCAATTCTGGATTCGATCTGAGATATTACAGGACCCTAATGTAATATCGAGTACGTCTCGCCTTCTACGAGTAACGAAAGTTGGGCTATTCCCATTGTTGAAAATATTGTTGAGTAATGAGTTCATGAAGGCACTCACCTTTGTTTTTTGTGTATGTACCTTCCCAAATGGTGTGGTGCGCATTTGTATCGCAGCCGCTCAAGAGCGGCAGATGTTTTCCCCTGAGTATTCGGTTAGTTGAGGGTGGCTACTAAAATATCCGAGGCGCTTTTGGTGTGTTAAAGGTTTATTTGGACCACGCCAGTGCTCGGCCTAGAGGACTGCCTCTTCGTCGGAGTGCAGATCCGAGGTATAAACCTCATTGGAGTTAAGTTGTTTGGGCTCCGTCTCCCTTTTCGTCACTGCAGACGATGAGAGCAGCGTTATTAAGCCTGCACTCACTGCTGGTGCCCGGGCGTGGTTCGGCAAAGGCAGAGGTAGATCTAGGCGCCTTATTACCGTGTGTATCAGGAGGGGAAGCGGGTGTAGAGGCGGCAGCCTCGACATCAGATTCCTTCCAATTCCTCATACAGACATTGACCTTTCCCAAAACGAAAGGAGAGGCAGAAATTCTGTCGCTTTATGATGTCCATCGATCGTGTGTCCATCGACTGAAGCAACCCTAGTAGCTATAGTTATATTTGTTCTGTCTCCCCCGGTAGTGTGGGACGTAAGAATAAGCCATCGCCTTTCCCGGTTTACCACAAAAATCGGCTAAATGGAGAGGACTTGTATGCTAGCAACATGTATAAACCGAAACCGGTTATATGGTAACGAAATTTCAATTAATCCCCTGACGAGCTATGCCCCACAAGGCAAACAATCGCATGCACTGATTCTTTTTACTCGTACGCTTTTATGATTATCATTCGATCAGCACCCTCAAAAATCAATTTCATGGAATCAACAATATAAACTACCAAAAATTCATCATCCGGATATTACTTCCGTATCAATTTCCATCAATCGTCAATAGTTTGCTGATGTGATGGAAAATGTGATGACCGTCCGATGTCCTTCGATTCAACAGTCTACATTAAATCAAAACTCATTTTTGCCTGTCAATACCAAACAACATCAACAAGGACACCACACAACACACAACCGCCACCGTATGATGGACCTTAACGAATTTAATGGATGAAAGACAATCCATTTCGACCATATCATGTCCAGTTAATTGAACTAATTTACTCGACTCATTCGTTAATTATCGTGAATATGATTCGGCACATCCTTCTGATGGTTCGGTCACAGTCGGTAGTGGTTTGGGGAGACTAGTGAAGACTATTGCATCATAGGCGGGCGTGTAATGACAATGAGGTTCAGGAAAAGATTTTCAGGATTGTGGGGTGTATTGTAGAATTAAAGATTGGATATTTTTTATTAAATTCTCAATCATGACCAGGCGCAACGGGAGTTCTCAGGGATTGTAGCATCCGAAAAAGTTGGTTTTCTATAAATCTTGAAATCGACGTTATTGTTTGCGTACGAAATAGTTAGGTCAAGGACGTAGATAGGGCTTTCAGTCAGAGATGGGTTTTCAGCCCAATATGATTGCGAATTTAATAAAAAAGAAGAGAATGGAAATGATCAGGAACTTCATATACCCCAAGCGATCTGCAGAACAATTTAAACGATACATTTCATTTCATTATATTCAAGTAATTTTGGAATTTTTGCAGAAGGGGGGGGGCATTTGATCTTCTGCAGACCTCTGAATGTACATCATGTCACGATGAGCTGCCCGGAACTATAACATCCTCCGACGAATATTTCTCTATTTCGGGGCTTGGGAGATTTTAACTCACGCAGTACGAAACCGCCATTTTGTTTTATGATATGTTTATTGCACGTGTGGTGGGGGCCCACATTGTGGGCCAGTCAGACCTCAAATCGCCGCCATTGCAAATGCACAAACACAGTCGCTGGATCACCCGATTTGGCTCGAATGAACTTCATCCGCTCCTGCTCATCTTCGGTGGGCGGGAACTATGTACACTCTCTCAAATTGCGTCTGCGCATGTCCAAATGTTAGTCGAACTGACTACTTGCTACTTTTTCTGGGATCCTATTGATTCAGATAGTACAACACGGGCTATTTCATTAAATGATGAATCGGAATTGGCGGAAATTGAAGGTCATTGAAAGTCCTTGGACGTCCTTCACCTAAATAATGAGTAAAAATTGAGTTTCATTTATTGTGACCTCAGATTGGGTCTATGCATGTGCATGTCGGGAGTGCACAATTTGTTTAATGAAATGGTGAGAATGATATGAATGAATGAGAGGAGGAGGTCCGCTGCCCTGAGCGAAATTTCGCATACATTCAGAGACCATAAATTGCGTGTGAGCATGTCGACCGAGGAGAGCAGACGACTTCTTGCGACGTGTTCTGGGGGCCTAGTCAAGTTAGGTAGTACGGAGCGTACTCTATATTTTTGAGGATTTTGAAAGTATGGTATGGTGTGTATGCAGGAGTTTCGATTATGGCGTCGCGTTGACTGAGAGCGTGGGATAGAGAGCGCCTGTTCACCCGTACACTATGTTATTTCTTGCCGTCCACAACGTCAACTTTTATCGCTATCAAATCAACATCCCAACATGTACACACAGGATCCCCGCAAGCGCGCCGCCCGCGCGGATCTACAAGCAACAGCCATGCACAATGACCACTTCAATCAAACGACATGCACAACCAGAAAAGAAAAATTTTCAATGGGCTTGTTTCCTCTTCTGACCCCCGAGTAGAAAAACATACATTTCGTGTGACGGACAGATTTTTAGGATGACCCCCAGCTATAAGACATATCCATGTCAAAATCGATTTCTTGGGAGCTCTAGAAATCAATTGAGCCAATCGTTTACCAGCAATACCCTGTTAAATGACCACACACCTAAACCGTTGTAAACTTCTCAACCTTAATTTCCCTAACAGGTTTTTTGACTAGTTACAATACTTTTTTAGGGTTTTGTAGTAAAAACAAAACCATTATGAAATCGGTCAAATGTCCGTCTGTCAGTCTGTCTGTCCATAAAATATCTCACGAACCGCTACAGCTACATTCATGAAAGCAGAAATATATATGAGTACTAAAATTCTCAGGAGAAACAATGCGTTGCAATAGGCTCACTTTTTGGGGGGGGGGGGGGTCCCCAAAGAGGGAAAATGAAGGTCGGATTTTTTGGTATAGGCAAGTGGGGTTTCGTAAGAAAGGTATCGTCGAGTATATTTCATTTTTGGTATTTTGTTCAAATTTGCAAGTAGAGTAAAAGAGGGAGAGGGGAAAATATGTGATCCGAGTTCGTCCCCCGCCCTTGCATTTCGAGACCACTATACTTAGAAATATGAAAATTTGCAAAACGCAATTTCATTAGCATAGAAAACTAAAAATAGTAGAATTTTGATATCTTATTAAAAAAAAGGTTAAAAATAGTACATTTTTATAGTTGCAGTTAGCACACCCCTGCACCCCTTAAACACATCCCAGCTCAAAAATATTGCTGGCCGACGATAGCAAACTCCATAGGCAATAACATTTTCAATCAAGTAATATTTACTAAAAACGCTAATCCAGACACTCATGGCGATTTAGATCCTGGTGTTCGGCCCAAAGATCCCAGCACCAACACCTGGTACACCTGGGGTCAAGACAAGGATTGTCTGTATCCCATTCCGAGCGGTTAGGGATGAGGACCGAAAATCTCCTACCGAAGCAAAATTCCGTAGTCGTGTAATCTGATCTCGAGCCGATCGCCATGTCAGGAGTCCACTCTAGAATGCTCATGTGGCAATGATTGTACATATGTGCATCATAAATCGAATGCACTCTACAAGCGCTTAGAGCCGCGGATTCCTGAATAAAAATATGTAGCGGAGTAAGTCTAATAATCTCCTCTAGGGCCGCTGTTGGGCAAGTACGCATGAATCCTGCTATATCAAGGCATGTGAGGCATTGTAGTTTGCTACACAACTGTATGGTTGAACGCTTAAAAGTTTTTGGGCCACCATACAAGCGAAGTCGTACCAGCATCAAATACATATCACTCATTCATTTTTAGAGTGACCCCCGGGTTTTGCCAAAGAGGACCCTGCACGCCCACATGATCCGAGTGGCCTTGCTTATCCCATTCTCGACGTGTTTGCTCTAATTGAGTCTCCAGTCGATCGTAATGCCTAAACACTTCACTTAAGTGGAGAACTCGATTGCCGGGTGACTGAGCTTAAGTTTAGGTTTCTTTTCCGAGTGAAAGGAACTATGACGGTTTTTTAAGGGTTGACGCTCCAGCCAACTTCACTACACCAGCGTAGGACAAGGTCGAGTGCCGCATTCATCACCTCAGTGATGGTTGTTTCAAATTTTCCCCTGACTATGATGGTTATATCATCAGCATATCCAATTGCCTGATAACCATAATCGCAGAGCCTACCGTCAACGACCAGTGACCAAAGAAGCGGGGAAAGAACTCCACGTTAAGGGCAACTCTTAACAGCGTTGACGCATATTGAGGTGCCACTCAAAGTTGAGTAGATTTCAGTCCCGCGAAGCATCGCATCAATCCACGCGATTGTGGCCATAGGAATATCTCTGAGGTCAAGTGCTCTAGATATACTGTTATAACCAGTGCTGTCAAATGCTCCTTCAATGTCAATGAAGGTGCACAGAGCAATATCCTTGCCATGAAGGGTTTTTTTTTTGTTGATTGTGTAAGGCAACAACAGTCGACTTACGACTTTCACATAGGCGAACTGAGTTCTAGGCAGGGGTACCGTGCTGTCCATTCTTTCTCTTCTATGCAGATCCAGTACCCTTTCAATGGTTTTAAGAAGAAACGATGAGGGACTTATCGGTCTGTAGGATTTAGGAAGCTCCTCCGGCTTGGTCTGGTTTTTTGGAATGAAAACCACGTTCACAGCCCTCCATAAACGTGGTATATAGCTCAAGATGTAGCTGGCTCTATAAATGATGGTCAAAGGGGAGATATTGATATCAACGCTTTTTTGCAGGAGGGCAGAGAAAATACCAACAGCGTCAGGTGCCTTGAAAAGTTTAAAGGACTCTACAGTCGATTTAACTTTTTCTTTGATGAAAATGTGTCCCAGAGAGGCTTCTTAAGTTGCACAGTGGGATCCGATGCTCTGCCGAAGAAGAAGTCACACAGGATTCAGCTTGGACTGAGCCAGGAAAGTGAGTGTGTAAGAGGAGCTCCAAAGTATCCTGTAGGCCCTCAGTAAATGAACGGTTCTGCTTCTTAAGTAGACCGATTCTGTTAGTGCGGTCTTTTGACAGGGCCTTGTGGATACGTGCCGCTTCAAAGAGCGACTGAATGCTTTTATATATAGGAGGGCTACCTGTGTGTATTATTAAAGTAGAAAAAGAAAAAAAAATATTTTTAAACAATAGAATTATTTTAGTTATGTTGAAATGCCCACCCAAAAATTAAAAACAATTTTTTTGCTGACAAACGCCGGATTCGTGTTCAGCACAAAACAAAAGTAATAAAAAATATACACAGGCACAAAAGTACTGCAAAATTTTCGCCTCGGCCGTTTTTCTTACTAAAACAACCGTTGAATTAAATGAATTTCGAAAAAGGCTCATCTTGGAAAACTTGAACAGACGCTCTCCCAGTTACATTTCAACTCAACGAAATCATTCGAGTACAGTACAGTATGATGTAACACAGTATGGTAGATAGAGGCTATAGAAAAGAGAGACAGACGCTCATACTTCCAATGGTTCACAAGATAATCAGTTTTTTGTGTCTACTGATCATTTTTTAAAATCTGAGATGAGACCTTTACAAAATTCATGATTCAATTGGGGCGCCCAACGTGGGGTCATGACGCGATTTTTGAATGTGTTCTGAGAATTTAATGTTAAACAGCAATTCCTATGTACGTTTTTTGGTTTGCTTGTTCCTAATGCCCTATTAATCGGTGTTTATTTGAGAGCAGCTCCAATTCCATGAATATTGGATATGTCTAAAACATGAACACTTTTTTAAGAATTTATAGCATAAAATGAATTACTTTTTTGTGTTATGAGCCACCCGCACATTCCATTAGCTTCCCCTTATTTATACTGAAACGCCACTGGTCGAGCCACGAACCCATTTCGTCCACACTCTGCATGAATTCCCTATATTCCCGATGGGCTTATAAGACAGCCAACAAAATAGCCATTCTGTTCTGTCAGATTTGCTTCAGATATATAATTGATTCAATATTTGTCCACATTGCAATGAAAGTCTGTGTAATCAGATTACATCAGTTCTCCATTACTGCATCCGATCAGCGCCATTAAGCAATTTATCCATCAATCAATCACAGAATGCCGAAAGGAAACGAAATAGTCCAATGACATAGACAAATGTTTGCCATAGCGATTTCGTCGTCCTGGCAGTGTACCATGCGTGCTACAAGGATCGTCTGAAATACAGGGATACAAGCTACTGGCTCTCGTAGTTGGTTATTGTCGTCAAGAGTTTTGGCATTCGCCAATATAAGCATCGGGTCACTGTAAGTTACGCCACGAATGGAATGCAGACGCAACAGAAAAAGTTTAAATGGGCGGTGAATGACCGGAAACGCATAGGACGGTGCGGCGGGACTTTCGGCTCCCGTGAGCGTGACTTCGCACATATTTACTGGAATGACAGGACTCGAAAGATAAACAGACATGTTGCCTTACCTGGTACTGGTGAAACATGAGGTGATGATGACGCGGACATGTGTAACGAGTTTCAGGTATTCGTTTCGAAGGCCGGATGAGAAGCTTTAAAAGGCCCCAAAAACAGAAGAAAATTTAACAATTATCCAAGGATCAAAAAATAAAATACAATGAAGTTTCAACATCATATTAGCACTGATACGAACATGCACGGAATAGGTTTGAATTTAATTTATATTTTCGAAGTTGTCATACTTTATGTCGGCCTTGCTCTCCACGTCGCAAAAAGCACTTGAAAAGTGCTAACTTTTGCCGGAGGTCTAAACCGGTATCCGTATTTCAATAGAAAACCAGGCAGTAGCGTATATACCCTAGACTTGTACAGACCTAGTGGCGATACCAAAAGTACCAAATGGACACGACCATTTGCATTAAAAGTGGGTTTCCTATATGACCAGTTAAAAGGGGAGGTTGGTACTCATTCAATAACAACCAACTAGATCCTAGTACAAACATTTGACCAAAATTTCAAGTCATTTGCTTCATTTTATCGAAATTTATCGTTTCATTTGTAGGGGAGGCAAGGGTTCCTTGGGTCATATCTTGCTCATCATTGCCACTAACCAATTAGATCAAGCTATGAACATTTAAGCAAAATTTCAAATCTCTAGCTTCATTCTATCGAAAGTTATCGCTTATTTGAAGTTTTATTTGTAAGGGAAGTAGGGGTTTGGTTGGACAGATTTTACGTATTTTCAATATCAGCCAGCTGAATCCTACTACAAACATATAACCAAATTTTCAAGTTGCTAGCTTTATTTTATCGTAAGTTATCGCTTATTTTAAGTTCCATTTGCAGGGGAGGTAGGGGTTCCTTGGGTCGGATCTGGCCTATTTTTAATAGCAACTAACTCAATCTTACTTAAAACATTTGGCCAAAATTTTAAGTTGCTGGCTTCATTCCATCAAAAGTTATCGCTTATTTCAAGTCTCGTTACTAGGGGTTTCTTGGGTCAGATCTTACCCATTTTCAATACCAGCCAAGTAGATCTTACTAGCAACATTCTGTAAAATTTTCAACTTTCTAGTGTCGTTCTATCGAAAGTTATCGTAATTAAAGGAATACTCAATTTTTTTTAATTTTTAGGGGAGGTAGGAGTTCCTTTGATCTGATTATACCCTTGGCCAGATGAGCCTTAAAATTACCATGCCCTGAAACCAGCGCAGTTAGCCAGCTTAGGGTACTCCATTTATAACTGAGCTTGTTTTGAAGTGACTAACTCCTGCGATCTTCGTTGACGCATGGAGTTTATCCTCTTTCCAACCTTCGCTCCAATCATGCCGTTTCCTAGAGCAACTTTGGGTTCCGGTCCAATAAAAGCCGCCGCAGATTCCTGTTTTGCTAGGGCATCCGCCACCTCGTTTCCTGTTGTACCTATGTGTCCTTTTACCCACATTAGTGCAACCTTATTTTCTGAGGTACACGTGTTGAGCTTTCGGACACACTCTAGTAGCAATTTTGAATTTATGTTCGTCTGCTGAATGCGACTGATCACCGATTGGTTGTCTAGTGCAATAAGGATTTTCTTCCCCCGTATCTGACCTTCCATCAGGTCGTCCAACCCATGCAACAAGCCAAGCAACTCCGCCTAGTATACGGACACATACTCTCCTATACTAAACGCACAGGCTAGGTTGACCTAGCCGGAGTAAAACCACGCCCCGATTTCCCGTTCATTAAAGAGCCATCGGTAAAAATGCTGATGTCATTGTACATACACTCATTATGAATGTTTCCATCAGCAATTTGAATCTTGTATAGTCTTTCAACTACCCTACGTCTCCTCATGCTGGTAGAATCAGCATTAGAGTCTCTCGGACCTCGTGATGTATTATGTCTGGGATGCTCTTATGACCGCTGCTAGTTCCAAAGTGATGCCACATGGCATGCGTATTACCGAAAGCGCCGTTTTCGTTATAAAAAAGTTAAGCGGCGGAAGGGAAGGTCCGTGGACACTGCCCTACATTCTCTGGTAAGTCACATCGAAAAATCTCCGTTGGGGGGTTGCCTTCCCCAACCGGCAGCCCCAGCAATGCCTCCATTGCTAGCGTTGGTGTGGCACGCATTGCATCACATATGCTTACGAAAGCTATCTTTTGTACCCCATCTAGCTTTTGCTTTGCGGTTTTCTGCATGGCTTTTGGCCATCATACCGCTGATGCATAGGCTAGAATGGGTTTTACCATCATTGTGTAAATCCCGTGTTCCGCTTTAGGTAAAATTCCCCAGCTACGAGTACACACTCTTATACATTGAAGCAATTATGAGCACACTTAAAAACGAAATGCTTTCTTCATTACCAAATGACCGAAATAAAATTCCCACAACCGGATCACCGCAAGAATGACCCACCTCTAGATTTCCCCGACCATACATATCGTTTAGAGTACTTAGGATATTTTATTCCGTATCCTGAAACCCGCATACGATTTCCCACTTTCACCATAGCCGCCGGAAAATGAATAATTCATCACGAATGTCGTAACTTTGAGTGAAGCGATGGTCTTTCGTTTTTCATCCATTCATCCACATAGGAAACATATTCGCCACATTCTCAGCGGTCTTGGTAGCTTTTCGTCCTGCGGCAAGGGATCGGTGTGCCGACGATGGATTGAAGGATACATCAAACGTACTTGTACATAAAAAAGACGAAAACAGAGCGACATTTATTCCCGATGAGTGGGTTCCAAGGAGGCGTTTTGTCCTGACTCTTGGCTCTGACTTGACAATCGGCACACTCTTTTTATGGGAGTTTGTGTAAATGCGGACAAAGGATGTGAAAGTAATTCTGTGAAGTCAAGACCTTTTCAGTGTGGCTTTCCAAATGAAAAGTCTGGCAATCGCAGAGTGCCCGATTGGTGCGTGAACGCTCAAAGCATGCATTTAGGTGAGTGGAATGAAAATGACTTTTGGAGACGCTTTTATGGGTTTTATAAAAGGCCGGGGAAAAGACGAAATTAAGGTAAAGGATTTCAAATAAAAAGGTTTTTCTCATTTGGAGTTTTTGAATGCGTGAGGTTTTTTTTCATGTTGCTCGAAAGTATTTGTACTTACTTGTTTTTTGCTGTTGAACATTATTTTGAAGGGTGTGATAAATGGATTTTTTTATATTCTAAATCTTTTTAATATGTGAATGGATTCGGAAAGCATGCTTTGGAAGAAGAATAAATTCTACCATTGACTTCGGACTCTGCGTATTGTGCTTCTGGTATTTGTGCACGATTTTAAACTTTGTCGTTCCGCGCGCGCCTCCTTTTTCGCAGTGCCCGTCCCGAAGTCTGCCACGCTTGTTTGTTTTTGGCGTACCCATATATGTAGCACTCCGTATAGCGGTGTGGAGTAGTTTTGCCAACTAGCAGAGGAATGAGACGAGGTAATATAAGTATTGTTGTTGTTATTTCTTCCTTATTATATTGCAGTTCGGCTGCATGGTTATTTCGTATGCGCGCGAATAGAGCGCCCGGTAAAGGGTACGGAAGCCCGCCTCCTTTACATCAGAGCCGAACCAAGGATACACCTGGTCCAGCTAGAGGCATGGGTACAAGTCCCATACCGGGACCTAGTCAATAGGAAGATCCCCGTTTTCTCACCACGTGCTGATCCGGTGAAACATGTCCAGACTTGTGCGGCACCTGAGACTAGTCGTCAGGAAGTCCCGTCTAGGGTTTCCTCTCTTTGGACGGAATTAGGGGCCAGAGCCACGAACAAGGCTGGCCGCAGTCCACCAGGCTCCATCGGCAATTTGGGAATTTCGAAGAGAGCTTCTGACGCTAAATCTGTACCTAGGGCTGCGGAAAACATGGTTCCGAGTAGGGGCACTTTCACTAAGGGTGAAGGTAGGAGGAAGCACCTGACCCCATCGCAAGACGGAATGCTATTCGTGTCCGGGCCGTGTTCTTGAATGGAGGAATTGCAGAGGGGCGAAAGGCAAAAAGCGTCTCTTGAGTGGACGCATTGAGTCACTGCCGAGATTTCGGACGGCACTGGTATCTCGAAAAGACAACGATCGGTGGAAGAAACGCATGATGGCCCGAAACGACAGAGGACTACTGGGCGTATTATTCCGGTTCCCTCCTATGCAGAGGTACCAAAGTGGTCGATCGTAATGTGGTATAGGACATCCTCTCCGTCCACTTCAGTGCCATCATGGAGGCTTTTCTTGGACCGCCTCTTGATTGTAAAGACAAACGATGGTGTCAAGGCCGCGTTAAGTTAATGAAATATGCAGACCAGCAGTCTGCAAATATATTAAAGTTTGGCATCAGCAAGGCTGGTGAAATCTGGCCTGGCGCTAGGCTGAAGGTGGTGACAAGGGACGAGATCCCATCGCGCCCTAAGGTTTCCATTTGGCTACCACCATTCGCTTCCGATACGAATGAAGGGATGAAGCACATTCGACTTTGCAACGAAAACCTCCCAACTTAGGATTGGAGGATCCTGAAGTTGGAGGAACCCATTAATGCGCAGTTTGTGTATTAAACAAGGAGTCATTGGCGTTCCTCACTAAATCCAAGGGAGTCATAACACTCGGTTTTACTAAAATATAAATAAGCCGGCATCTACCCCCATGGAGGAGAATGCGGTTCCGACGACGGACGATCTCCGTATTCTCTGGGCTCGTCGACGGAGACACGTAGGAGGAATGCGTGTCAGCCTTAGACGGCACGTCGCAGCCATCCCTTGGCTCTGATTTGGCTGTATTAGACGATACGTCGCAGTCATCTCTTGTGTATGACTCTTCAGTCTCCGACAAGGAGGGAAGGAGGCGGACGCTACGCTGGTGCAGAGGGTGTGTAATGCATAAGTTTTTACAAATAAACCTCCACCATTCAAAGGCACCTTCTGCTGCAATTCTTCTTCGTCTCGCGCACAGTGAGGAAGACAATGTACTGGTACAGGAGCCCTGGGTCTCATGCGATCTCGTAAGAGGCCTGGGATACCCTGATTATACTTTTTTTTATGTCAAAAGCCAGGGAAGGCTCCGGTCATGCATTCTTGTTAGGAATATTGTCAAGGCTTCCCTGTTGTCAAATTACAGTGACAAGGACAATGTACTAGTTTGCCTTGAGCTCAGGGGTAAGGTGAACTGGATCGTTTCGACATACATACATGGCGCACGACAACGAAGAGGCCATTGCAGCGGCAAAGGAAGCAAATACTTGTATGATACTTGGCTGAGATTTCAATGCACATCATGACGTCTGGAGCAGCTCGGACACAAATGAGCGAGGCAAATCGCTGCTCGAATAAATTATGGGCACTAATCTATTACTTTCTAAAGTGGGCCGCAAGCATACTTTCATAAACAAAAACAGACAGGGGGTTTTGGATATATAGCTTGCGTCGGAGGATATCGTTCACCTGATCAAAGAGTGGAGAGTGTCATCAGAACACTCTGATCACCGATACCTTCAATTTAGCCTTGCTGAACGCCCTTAAGCAAGTCAAATGACTGTTAATCGGAGAAGGACCCCTCGTTGAGGGGGTAGCTTTACTCCCAAAACCGCCCTGGAGTAGACATGACCTGGATGACAAGGTCAATTCTCTGACAGATGCCATGAACACGGCGGTGTCTGCATTATGTCCTATCGCTACTAGGAAAGAAAAAACCAGCCTGGTGGAGCATTAGAATCTCCGAACTCAAAGCTACGTTTGGGAAGAGCTTCAAGAAAGCTAAGGCTGCCAGCGTAGAGTCCGATCAAAAAAGAACTACTGGAAGCTAAATGAAACTCATGGAGAAGCGTTTGTGAGTGGATTGAAAGGTCCTGCGAGACCTCTCGATTCCGTAAAATCCTGTCGCCCAATCCATCTGCGCCAAATTTTCTACAAAGGCAAGGCAAGTCCTGGACGAATTTTAGGCAAAAACACTATCGAGTGTCTGCTGGAAACTTACTTTCCCAGGAGCTCAAATAATGCCTTATCTGAAGAGCCCTACATCTGTTACTTAACGCCATGTGATAGTGAATCTATTCTTTCTCGAGAGAAGATTATGTGGGCGATATCAAGCCTCGAACCTTTCCAGGCTTTTCCCGTGGTTCGATTTAAACGGAATTAGACAGATAGCTTTCTTGGGTTATTATACGAGTAATTAACAAACGGTAATATTTTAGTTCTGGTACATGTGTGCGTCAGAATAAAAGTACCTTCTGGACATTAAAATAATATCTGGACAAAATGGATATCATATGACAGGGTTTGTTGAGGCGAACGCACTAGACTACTATTGAAGTCATTTTTAATCTTATGGTACACAGAAAAGGACATTCTTGTGAAATGGCGATGATGGCATTTTAAATACTTTGGTAATGAAGAACGACGTTCTTGGCAACGAAATGATATACCTATATACGCGAGAAGGTTATCATTTGACTGAGGGTTTTTGGGGCATTGACGCGTCAACACTTCTAGTATTCCTGTGTTTGTAAACATTTCGATATCATATCTACTTTTCGGGCGTGCAGTTGCTAGTGTGCACCGTCGATCTTGGCCGTTTTTATACTGACAAGCTCGGAGCGCAGTGGAAGTTCTATTAGTACCCACAGGCAGTTTTTCACGCCGAGGATCGAACCTCCACTCTCTAGATTGTAGAGCGATGACCGAACCAACACGGTCACCGAGCGCGTCAAGTACGAGCTATGATGTTCTCGATTGTCTCAACATTCACCCTGGCTAACAGAGGCACATGGCAACCACCTTCGAAGAGCATTTGTTGCTGCTGCAAGTGGTTGCTTCGTGTCTCTGAAAGGCGGAGTTGACGATGAATGTTAAGGCGTAATCATATTCGTTACCAATGGCGCCCAATGTGAGGTCCGAACCCACTGATACTGAAATTAGGCATTACAGTCTTCAGCGGTTTTTGAAAGCTATGTAGTTTCAGATTCAGCTCGTCATCTTATCATCATATCTTGAGGTGTGTGAAAGCGTGTGAAAGTAGTCCCATCGACCTCTATCTTTGAAGGGTGAAAATAAAGGCTACTTTACGAAAGACACTGGTTCCCGGGCTTTTGAAATAAATACGAAATATCCAGATCGATCAGTTGGAATCGGACAGGAAAAGGACTAGCTCGGGAGGCACTTAAGTGTGCTTTAGACTGTCAAACAATATCGTTAAAACTATGTTTCTTGAATTGAGAATGGCGGAATTCATGATTTATAGAGTTTATGGAATAGAAGGCTTTTTAAAACTTTAACCCCAATTTGTCCACTCAAATGTCCGGGCCAAAGTAATTTATTTAGAAACACTTTCAAGAGAATTCCGCAATTAACTACTGACACGTAACTCGTTCTTCGATCCAGTATGTTAGAAATTCTGACTATTATATGGGCGGGAAACTTTTTGATAGTCTCCCGAAACAATCCGTAACATGCTCAAGAAACTATTGTGTTGTACACGTATCAGCCGCCTGTCCACAATATTTAATTACTTTCATGTAACTTTTCGGTAAAAGACTATTTGGCCAAATTTAAACTTTGTCTTGGAGAATAACTTCAAAGAAATGCAAATTCCGGCCAAGATGTCATAATAAATTTACCGAAACTTTACCCGAAATTTTCAACATGACTTTCCTTCGCAAACAACATGTGGAAATTCTCCGGAACATACTCTGAACATTTTGCATGGGACAAAAGTGGGTCACATACTCGCCTGACTCACTGACTTACTTTACAGCCCGAAACATTGTCCTAGAAATATCTTCGTCCGAGAAGAAAATTGCACTTATTCGAACTACCACAAAAAAAAGTTCCAAACTCAACTTCAAATCGCTAGGACGGATCCCATCATCTTCATCAGGACGTAGAAAGTTGAAATTGTATTCGTCGGAATTGTGTATTTAACCTTTCGACTAAACCCTTTTCCTCGTATCTTTACATTTACTCGCATGAATCCAAAAATCTCGGCAATTCCCTTTTCCGGTGAGGCGTACAATCGATCCGTATTATATGTTGGTGCTGTAGGCAACTTGTCGTGTCCAGTAGCCGAATGCCAGGATGTCCAAGGAGGCTTCCTAATCTCAGGACTGTTGACAAAATCAAATCAGTCAGCCGGTATTGAATCGATTTTCATTGGCTTTGAACCTTCGGGAAGAGAAGCTTTTCTCTTTTTAGTGTCTATAGTAAACTTTGGGAAAAAGGCTTTTCATCAACTTCCCTGAATGGTTTATGGATCCGTACAGTGGATTCTATTAGTTTTGGTTTCCCAGCATAAAAAGTGCTTAACTAAGTTGGGTACTTACCCGGGTTACCTAAATTATGAATATCGTAGCCCCCGAATAGCTATCTACGTTGGGTACGTACCTGGGTTACCTAAATCATGAAAATCGTAGCCGCCGGTTACGCGTACTACCCAAAATAGCTATGCTAAATAGCCATCCTGGCATACCCGCCATTTTCACTTAGCCCATAAGACTTTTAAGAGATCCATGGCGCGGGGGCTACGATTTTCATGATTTAGGTAACCCAGTTACGTATCCAACTTAGTTAACCACTTTTTATGCTGGGACAGTATTGCTTATAAAGCATTATTTGGAAACCATTCTATATCAGTCCCGATGGCGTATGTTATAGCGCGATGGCTTCTGAGGCGGAACGACCCGAGTTCGAATCCCAGTCGGACATGCAAACACAAAAATTTGATTTAAATATTGAAAAAATTATTATATTAAGACAATTCTTAGGAAAACGACCGAACCGTAAAATCAAATAGGCATCCTAACCGGATGTAACTGATTTTTTTTTACTTTTGGTGGGTATTTAGGGGACCAACTTAGGAAAGGTAAATACGGTAGTAGCCTAGGTTAGTAACATTGGGGGGCACCGTTGGTTGGCAAAATACCTGTGACATAGGCGATAATCTTCCTTCAAGGGCGGCAGCATACGCCACCGCTGTAGCATCGCTCAAAAGCTTATCAACCGCAAAGATTTTGGGAGGGCTGATTCTCGATTAGTGCACTGAGGAAATTCTACATCTGTAGGTCGTCTTCACCAATTGAAGATCTAAGTCGCATTTTGCTCCTCGGTGGGAGCAGACATCCATCACACTAGTCGCCCATCTCCTGTAAATCAGGACGTGATCAGTTTGGTTGACGGTATGTGCGTCTGGAGATTTCCAGGTCTGCTTGTGAATGCGTCGATGCGGGAGACACGTAGAGCTTATGACTAGATTCCTGCTGCAGGCGAAGTCGATAAGTCGCTGATCGTTGTCGTTACGTTCTTCATGGAGGCTGTGGCGTCCCGTGGTCCTCCGGTGCCAACTTTCATTTCCGACTTTTGCGTTTAAGTCTTCCAGCAGCAATTTGACGTCGTTTGTTGAAAGTGAGTCGAAGAGAGTCTCAAGGCGAGCGTAGAGCTCGTCTTTTATTGCGTCTTCTTTAACTTCAGTGGGGGCATGCACATTGATGAGCCACAGATTGGAGAATCGAGTCTTTATGCGAATCGCACATAGCCGTTCATTTATGGGTTTGAAGTCAGTGATGTGCGGCTTGAGGTGATTATTTACTATAAATGCTACTCCAAACTCCTTGCGGCCCAATGGTTTGCCACTTGTAAAAATTGTGTGCGATTTCTTGTCATTGATCTCGCTGCCAAGCCAATTTGTTTCCTGGACTGCAGTAATGCTCAGTATGTACTTTTCGACCTGTTGAAGGAGGGTCTTCTCAGCCCCCGGTTTGTTCAGGGGGCGTACATTCCAGGATCCGAAAGAATAATCCTTTAGTCGTTCGCGTTGTCGTCGTTGTTGATCCGTCCAATCCGAGGCTTTTGTTCCAGGTTTCTGGATATGAAGTGGTTTTTACAAGTACGAGTTGTCAGCACATCGCTTAACCCCATTCAGGGGATGGCCTCGGAAGATAGCTGCTTTAGATGGTTTAATAAACGTGCTGGATTTCACACAACTATGTTGCAGGTCCAACTACGCAAGTCATTCCATCCTATTAAACCTGAGACGCGTAGGTGTTGATCAGCCATTCAGGCTACAGCTATCTGCCTTTTTCCGAATGTCTCATCGCTAAGAATTGGCCGTCAGCGGTTTGACACACTGCCGTTACCAGGGGGCGCCTACGTGGAGGACTATGGAAAAGGTCTTTGGCCCTCTTCCTTGTAGAAGTTAACTTACTTTTCTTCTATATCTTATTGTATAATATGGGTTGAAGTTTGCCACAATTCCGTTCTTAACGAAAATAAAATTTTTTTTTTGTTCTAATATCATTGTTTTAATACATATCGATACCTTAATGCACAATAGTGCCAAGTCCATTTTTTCCAATTTTGAGAAAATGGTATCATTGGATTCCTCGTGAAGTTCTCCATCCAGTCCATAATGTTCCAAGTCCATTTGTCGGTCTGGGTCTAAGATAAATCACATTTTAAAAAAATGCCATCTCCAGCGTGGATCGGGTATTTTTTGCACAAAAATACTAAGTCCAGTGAATTGAAAAATGCAGAAATTGTAAGTGTTCGTTTGTGCCAAGTCCGTACTTGGAATATTTATGGTACTTGATTTTGCGGTAACGGGTGTCAGACTTAATGGTCCAGGCTTGTTCACTCATTGTTTGTGGGAAAATATCACTACAGTTCGTTTAATTGACAGAATTGGACGTGAGTTTTGTTTAAGAATTTGTCGCGAAAATACGATAATTATGACCAGTTTCAAATCCAGTAGTCGTAATCGTAGTCCGGATGGCGCAACGGTTAGCACGTTCGCCTTCAACGCACTGGGCCCCGGTTCGATTCCGGGGATTTACGTGTCGGACTATGAGCCTACTCAGCTGTTAAATGAGTACCCATTATGGGGTAAATAACTCGGTTGAGCGTGTTGCTGATCACATACCTCTGCACAAAAACCGTCACGATCTAGAAAATGAGATGATGTTAACTCGTCTCGAGGCCGTGGTTCAAATTGGACTGTTGCGCCAGTTATTTATTTTATTCAAATCCAGAAGTGAAATGTTGGTGCACTTCGCCCTATACCTATACTATATATAGGTATGCTTTTTTTCGCAACAAGTTCAAAAATTATTAAAATTGTTTATGTCGCGTTAGATATTCAAATCATACAAGCTGTCGATGAGGTACAAGAGGACTTCGACTCTCACAGCTGCTATAATGTTAGGGCTGAAGTTAAAACTTTTACGGTTCTATAAAACTGTGGTGATTCAGGTTCGTACATGGATCAAATCAATTATACTTTACGCTTTGAACCTTACTTTTAAAATTGACTCCACAAATCTAGTTGTAGATCTCGAGCCAGGAGATTTGAATGATGATTCGCCTTCAAAGGGAGAAGGATCTAAGCACGTATTTAACAAAGATCCTGACTTCGAACCTGCATCCACTACTGGATCACACAGTGATGATGCAATAGATGGTAATTTTAACATTGCGATTTAAATCAGTAGTGCACTGATAAAGTGGTTCTTATTCTAGTATTTGACAACCAGAATATAGTAATGGATGTCGCTAGGTCTGATGGCTCGAACGTAGTTGAAGATATTCACACCGCTGCCAATGAAATTCCGTGTGAAACTCCTAAACGATCGAGGAAAAGGTTTGCCGACCCTGGTACCTGGAAGAGGAGTGTAAATAAGAAAAATCGATTGACTGGAAAAGGCTATGTTGATGCAAACAGCCAAATTAAACCTCCAAAAGCTGTAAAACGGATTGATTGCAACTGTAGATACAAATGCTTCCAAAAATTAACCCAGGAAAATCAGCAGAAAATTTTTACTGGCTCGCTGACAGGGAAAGACAAATGGATTTTTTTTTGTCGCTATGTCAGCGAACAACCAGTGGCACGAAAACGAAAACGTATTTCTAATTCTTGCGTGGAAAAAACCGTGAGTAGGGTATATATGTACCTTACCAGGGGGAACTGGAGATAATGTCCGTGTATGTAGTACTTTCTTTTCAAATACTTTTGGAGTTTAAAAATCGATGGTAAATATTGCCTTGAAATCTAAGAGCTCGTTCGGTTCATACATCGGTCATGACCTTAGAATTGGGAGACCCGCACCGAATCGCACCCCAGAATTATTGTAGTTGTTCGACGTGTGCAAGCATTTATCTCCTCGTTACCAAAAGTTTCGGCGCACTACTGCAGGAAAAACGCAATCGTATCTACTTGGCCCCCGACATTAATATACCCACACTGCACCGTTTGTACTCAGAAATTCCAGATAACCCAAAGGTCTCAGAGTGTGTATTCCGATCAATATTTAACCGCTGTGAGCCACCCTTGTCAATTTTTATTCCGAAAAGGACCAGTGTTCAAAATGCAATGAGGCAGAGCGCACCCGAACAACCGCCACCGACCAGGACTACATCAACCATATAAAACGAAAGATTGAAATACTTATTTTATATAACATTTTTTTTGTAAAATGGAAGTATTTTTTTTTTTATTTTTTTTTATTTGTATTTTTTATTATTATGAATAAAATATCGCAAAATTACAGTTTTTTTTATTCAAACTTAACATTGTGATACATTTTAACGAAAATAACATGGAATATGGTTCCACCATGTCCATGTTAACTACTTTTCGAAGTGCTCCATTGTGCCATGTCCCTACTTTAGTCACAATTACATTTTTTTTCTGACACATGGAAAGGGGTTTTTTACCGGAATTAATCAAAATAATTGTTCCGAAAGTTAAATATACTTAAAAAGCCAATAACATTTACATATAAGTAGTTAAGCGATTTGCAAACATCGTTTGAAACTTTCTTTTTGAGTTTCCCAAAATACTGAAAAATGGACTTGACACTATTGTGCTTTAAGGTATCGATATGTACCCTTAACTACTAACATCACATTTCGCACGATTTTGTAACCAAATAAAATTTATAGGAGTGCCGAGAGTGAAAAAAGCAAAACCCCTCTGTCGTACTTTTTACAACGCGCCACTGCTGGTGTTTCAGAAGTAGGCGCGACTGCCGGCTAAGGCATTTGGGAAAAAGCCTAAGGCATTTGGTAAAAAATCTAATATGTTTGGGAAAAAGTCTAAACAGTTTGAGAAATGATACAAAATATTTCTGACACAATATTACTAGAACCATTTAATTTGGGGAAATTGCTTGTTGATAAATTCTGATTTGCACTGTCTCGGGTATGCTAGATGATAAAATGTGAGTTTTTTTTAGTGACGAACCATTGAGACGTTCCAGTATTTGGAAGTGTGGTGACAACAGCACAGGACCAGAGAAACTTAAAAGGATAATCGAGTCCCGGACGGTTACTATTGTCCCTCATGCAATCTAGCAATAGTTCATCGATTCTGTGGTATTCGTGGGTAGAATGAAACAGATTTAAACTTCGGTATTGAAACAGTCGGCCCAGGCCGAATTGAGTAGGCTTTCGAGTATTGAGGATACTCGAAAAGGATTTGGATGAATGAATGGAATTAAGGAGATAAAGTTGAATAAAAGCAGTTTTCCCTATTGTGAGCAGGTTGAGATAAATGTTTCGCAAGTGATTATGATCAAGAATATTCCTTTACTTGTTAGCCTGTGTAATCTGCGGGATTTGACTTCTGATAATTGTTGCCTTCAGTCTTCTCGATCTCGGCATCGCTTTTCGGCAGTTTCGGAACCCGAGCAGCATACTGCTTTCTACTGAGTTTGCCCAACACTTTTTGGTCGACCGCGAAACTTTCCTCCTCTGATGTTAACTTTGAATGCCTTTCTTTTTACTCAATGTTCGTTATTCGTTCTGCGTACCTAGCCATCTGCCGTATTCATCGCTTAACAGATTTGGAGACTGGTTCGTCACATATTTCGTACAGCTCCTTGATGTACATTTTCACTATTGTTCACAATCGCGAATCGTATAGAGTCGTAGGACTCTTCAAAGGAGTCTATAATCTTCTCCAATGACTGGGTAAGAGTCTGTGTTTCACATCAACTGTCTAACATGAGAGTAATTGTTGTTGTTAAGACCCACTATTTTTTATGGCAGTATTTACTCCGGATGGCGTAACAGCTAGCACATTCGAGTTCTATGCGCTGGGCTCCGGTTCGATTCCTACTGAATGTGGTAGTCTTCGATAAAAAAGGGATTTACGTGTCGGACTATGAGCCCATTCAACTGTTAAATGAGAACCCATTCGGAGTAAATAATTTAGCCATTTCTGTCTGTCTGTCAGTCTATCCGTCTGTCTGTCTGTCCGTCTGTCTTTCGATAGATTGAAGCTAGAGCCTTTAAATTTTGGTCAAGTGTTGGCAGTATGATCTAGTTGGTTGGAATTGAAAAAGGTCATGTTCCAGCCAAGAGAACGCCTACCTCCTCTACATATATAGAATAATTAAATGTATCTGTAACTCGCGATTAAATTAGCGTGAAAAACTCTCTCTCTCTCTCTCTCTCTGGTAGATGGCTTCAAAAGGTCAGTTTATATTCTCCTGGCAAAATAGAATAGATCAGTTGGAAACAAACAGTACTTTTCTTACAAAGAGCCCCGTGCTATCCTACTTTTCACGTTTTTTGTCTATAACTCTTGAAACAACTGACGTGGACACCTGCTTTTTCGCATATAGCCTTCAGATGAGAAGTTGCTTCAGTTCCAGTAAAATGGGCATAATAAGACCAAAGGAATGCCTACTTCCCCTACAAAGTTCAAAAAATTAAATATTCCTTGAACTACGATAACTTTCGGTAGAATGAAGCTATTAGCTTGAAATTTAGGCCAAATATTTGTATTAGTAGTTGGTTGGTGTTGAAAATGGGCAAGATCCGACCCAAGGAACCCCTACCTCCCCTACAAATGAAACTTCAAATGAGCAATTACTTTTGATAGAATGAATCCAGTGATTTGCAATGTTGGTAAAATGTTTGAAGTAGGAATGAGTTAGTTGGCATTAAAGATGGGTCAGATCCGACCCAAGAATAACCTCTACCTCCCCTACAAATGAAACTTGAAATAAGCGATAACTTACGATAAAATAAATCAAAGAAGACGCAGCTTTCCCAAACTACAAATTTTATTTATATGTATATATATATTTCGGGAGCGACTTACCCCCTTCTTCAGTACAAAAGCTTTTGTACTGAAGAAGGGGGTAAGTCGCTCCCGAAATATATATATACATATAAATAAAATTTGTAGTTTGGGAAAGCTGCGTCTTCTTTGATTTAGTTGACAACTACAAACGTCGGACGACACCTAACATATTTAGGATAAAATAAAGCTAGCGACTTGAAATTTACGTCAGATATCTGTAGTAGAATTCAGCTGCCTGATATTGAAAATACGTAAAATCCGACCAATGAAACCCCCACTTCCTCTAAAAATAAAACTTCACATAAGCGATAACTTTCGATGGCGTTAAGCTAGAGACTTGAAATTTTGTTTAAATGTTTGTAACACAAACTAATTGGTTGGTGGCAATTATGGGCAACAACCTACCCAAGGAACCCCTACTTTAATTGATTTTGACAATGGTCAAGATCCCCCGGAATGAGTGCCAACCTCCGCTATAAACTGGCCATATAAAAAACTCAGTTTTAATGCATATGGTCGTTGCCAATTGGTACTTTTGGCCTCACCCCTAGGTCTGTACAAGTCTAGGGTATATACGCTTCGGACTCCGAGTCCGAGTCGAATATGGATCCACTATAGTGTCAACCACAACAACAAATTATAAATTTAATACCTATGCCACATAAAATACGGTTCCAATTTATAAAATTCTAGTTTCATTTTCTCTTGGAACTGCTCAACACCTCAACATACCCATTAATCAGGAATTTCGTGACGTTAGCCAAATGCTCTGAACCGACTAATGTTTCACACGAAAATCACATTTGCCATTTTCAGAACGAAAATTGCAGAATTTTAAGTACGTGCAATATGTGCGACATCGTCTAAGGAATTTTTATTCTCCATTGGAGGGAGAATTGACCCTGCCTGAAAAGTCCGTTTCTATAGTACAGCTTGAAGTCGTGCAAAACCACATCATTTTTGGATCATTCTCCCCATGTTATGACTATTGGTTTTTGATTTGTTTTTTTTTTTACTATTTTTTACCAATGCACGTCCTACACATTTCATTCGAATCGGTTTGCCTTCGTCCTGTATGTGGTGCAAACAACATTCGGACGATAAATAGGATGGAGATCCGCGACAATTCAAGATCAGGCAGTAGTTTTGATTGCTCTCTCGTTGTTAAAATATGAAAGTAAAGTAGGATTCCAGAAACAGTGGGTGGACCTCCGGCGGTTGCAGAAGATCCTACGATACTCCTATCTTTATAGAATACATTCTCCAGAAAACTTACCTAAAATCAGCACGTCCAGCGATCCATTCTTAAAGTTCCACCCTAAATCTTAAACGTCAAATATTGAAGAGTTCATCTTTAGATACAAACTTCCCCACATGGTGGACATTCTACATATAAATTCAGAGTCATGTCATTTCATATCCTGCCATCCGCTTTCTACACTATACTAGTATTACTCGTATATTGCAGAAAATTCCGCCGTTTTCTGAATTCCCGGCACGTTCGGCCGGGAAGTGTATCCTCTAATGTTGGAGCGGTTCGATGATAGGGGGAATAGAGCGCAGGTATCGTACCTACCTGTGTATGTATCTAAATGCTGTATCATCATGGCATCTTTCTAGCTACTATACGGCTAACTTATTTCGTCCATCACGAATAGACGAAACGTCTTTAAGACGTGCTCAGGATTTTTGAAGGGTGTCGGGCAAAATGAATTGTGTGCCTGCGCCAGTAGACGACATTCGGGTATCCCGGGTAACTGGATCCATGGCTCTATATCTTGTTGACAATTTCGCTTTGGCTTTTGTCTGGCACATTTACTATGATGGTCATACATTTTGGTGGCAGGATGTGAGTTGTAGTCTAGTAGTCTGTGCCGTGAATTCTGTAGTGCCTTGCTGGGTGATCCTTCTGCTTCGCTGATAGACAATACGTTTAAGGGTATTTAGTGGTTCTAAATTATGAAAGATTTTCTTGTCAGATAGTGGATTTCTATTCATGTTTAACAGTGTTAGGTTAATTAAACATATTCTAAACATCCACAGTATCAAAAGTTGAGGTCAAATCATAGAGCCCACAAGGTCGACTCTTGAATTTATCTTAATTTCCATACGACTCAAAGGCGATTCTTAAATTTATCTTAATATCTGATCCTTGACCCATTTCGAAAACCTAAAATCTAAATTAAATGAAACCGACCACACCGCGAACGTAGAAGCCACTTTACGACCAAAAGTGTGGAATTTCAGAAGAGAAATTTTCATTTTCACCGCACACACAGCTTCAACGACTGGATATGCAATGTATAAAAGAAATATTCGGGTTTCGCAAGCTGCTCTCTGGCGAGCGCCCCGACCCCGAGACAGAGCTGTCCGGGAGCAATGCTCCTGTTTATATTGGACGGCAGCATTTAAAGAAACGGCCTTTTGTCGGGCGACGAGAGCAAACTAACATAACATACCATAAATTCAGCCGGTCGACATTTATTTGCAACGGAGACTAACCAACTACATTGGCTAAGTGTTACATTTAGCCGCCATACTTCACCGTTAACGTCATAGGACGACACTTGATGGGAATACGGGGAACGCGCGGTCGATATAAGGCTGGCAAAGCTTGTCCCGGTGCATGCCTAAGGCTTACTCGTAATGGCCATTATGACACTGAGGGGAGACTTTAAGTAACTTTCTACGGGACAGACGAATAAAATTATTGCCTCGAGAAACGGTAGCGTTATGGCGAGGACAATGCTTTTAAGGATGTGCAGACTTGCCAGTATGGAGGGAATTATGCCGGAGAATGTTGTTTAAGATTTCTTTTTATTTTGTGTGTATGTCTTTTTGTTATAAGCAAGGATGTGTTCAGACAGAAAACTAATAGAGCGTAAGCTAGACAATTCAGTACTTTAATGTGTCAACTTTGCCGAGATTAGCAACGGAGTTTTGTATTGTGAGAGCTCCATATATTGGTGTTTTTATATACCGGATATGTACATATTTCGTAAACTGTAGCTAATACCTTCCTAAGACGGCGACGACATCGATATGGGTTTCTTGTAATTAAAGGTTCATATACCCGCATTGATTTCATTAATTTGAGGAGACGGAACAAAGATGTTTTTGATGCATAAAATGACAAAAACACTACTGGAGCTCCGTGGCTTAAGGGGTTGTTAACCTCAATATACAGCTCTGGAACGCTCGATTTACTCGTTCTTTACGCTACAGTTACTTAAATTAAAAAAATTATCAGCCTATCTATCCTCCGCGGGATGTTGCTTCCGCCAGACGTTGCCTCCAGTCGTCACGGCTCAAACACCGCGTCCTCCAGTCAGTGACGTAGCTAGGGGTCCAGGGGGTCCAGACCCCTCTTGAAATATTTTGAATTTGAATAAAAATACGATAATACAGACAAGCCCGAGTCAAACATATGCGTAGGCTATGCATTTGCACGGGGTATCATCATATAGGAGAGCACAATTTCTTGCCTTAATTAAACCAAACGTTGCACTTTAGTTAAATATCAGAAGGTACGAGTATCTTTAAGGTAAAGTCTAAAAAGGTTTCACTTGTTTTTTATTGCGACAGCACACACCTGTTCGATTGCCAATTTCGTATTCATTAATTAGATGAAATCACCATTATCCTCGGTAAGGTTAGGTACAAAGGCTGCTGCATTAATGACAACATACATGAACCTCAACAGGGTCCGTTGTGATACTTCAGAGGACTCCTCACCATACCATCCTACTCACTGAACCAACCAGAGCTGATAATAAAACGATGGAGTTTGCCAACATCAACATTTGCCAACTCATCCAGTCCATGTAATCCTACACTGGTCTTTGAGTGTTTTGCGGCATCTGATTGTGGCGAACAGTAAATATATAAATAAGGAGTCAGTTAATTAGGTGGTGGAATGCTAGGATTGGCGGTGTAATTGTAGGTTTACCTTACCCTGCTTCACCGATCTGTATCTTGCGACTTCGATCTGCAAACAAAAGGAAGAAACTACAATAATCATTTGCCCTAACCCCTAGTGCGCCATACTAGGATCAGCGCGTCAACTATTCCATGTAGCTTAGCTGGCGTTTCGTTGGCATAAACCATTTTCGAAGGATACACGTTAACCAGCATGCACCTCCTGCTCCCATTAAGTCGCCTACCTGTGGCAAGCCGGCAGATGTTGTGGCTTATTATTAGGCCTCGCACCACAAGGGGAAGGCACTCGATCAAGCAGCGAAAGAGGTTGTTCTACAAATCAATAAGTCGAAGACGAAGACGCTAACACAAGCAAACCTGTAATAGTAAATCGCGCGTGCCGGAGTAGGTATACACGAGATTGAAAGGGTGGACAACTTCACATACCTTGGAGCGAACATCGCGATAATGGCGACGAAACTCTCGAGATCAAACGAAGGATCCACCTCGCAAATCGCACCCTTTACGCAGTTCTCCCCCTACTAAAGAACAGCTGCATTCACATCTTCTTCTTCCTCCTGTGATCCAGATAAGGCTTTTTTCCTAATGTCACCGCTGTATTACAGAAGTCCACAGGTGGGGCTCCTATCCAGGATCGATGGCTAATCCCTAAGGATTGTATTGCCAAGCTGCATTCACAGAAAAGCGAAGCTCCAAGTCTACAAAACTATAATCGACCGGTATTATGCCATGATTGTGAGACTTGGACTCTCACTTGGGCATCTGAAAACATGATAAACGCTTTTGACGAATCTTTGAAGCGACGCACGATGGAGACCAGTTACGAAGAAAGTGCAAAAACGAGCTGTACGAGTTATTTGACGAACCAGAAGCCTCCATTTTGTGAAAATTCGTAAACTGCACTAGGCAGGTCATCTGCAAAGAATGGATGAACACCGAATGCCTTAAAAGGCCTTAACTGGCACCGGCAAAGGTGTGAGAGCGCGTGGAAAACTTAAGAAGCACTGGGAGGACTCAGTGCGAGAAGACAGTAAGAAGTTACTCTGCGTGCGTGATTGGAAATAGTGATATGAATACCGAGACGATTGGAGGCGAAGACTTTCGGAAGCCATATCTTGTCGCGCTCGGTGGCCGTGACCGTTCGGTCACCGCTCTACGATACTAATCTAGAGCTCGGAGATCAAATCTCGGCGCGATTAAAAACTGCCTGTGAGTACTAATAGAACTCTCACAGTGCTCAGAGCTTGTAAGTATAAAGACAGCGCGGATAGGAGGTGCATACTAGCAACTGCACTTCCGAAAAGTAGATATGCTATTGAAACATCAACAAGGCATGGAAATGCTAGAGATGTTGACGCGCCCATGCCCCTGGAGGGGTTAAGGCAATTAGAGAGATATCCCCAGCTGGGGCGACATGGCAGTTCGTAAGTAAGGGTATATTCGGACGCTCTACCCAGCCTTCTACACTTTTATGAATTTTTGATCATAAACCGACATGAGGGTAGTTGAACCCATTTTTAACATTTTGGAAATTAGTTAAGAGGCATTACCGGCAGGCTTTGCTCAGGCAGGATTGATATTCCGTGACTGGTTATATTAACCTGTAACCTAGTTACAGTCCGGAATGAAAACATAATAATAAACACGCGGTCGTCTCTCGAATTTAAAAGATCCTCCGGAATTGAATGTAATATATAGGGTCTACCAATAAGGATGTCCGAACTTTGATATCACCCTGTGGCCATATTTGTTTATCAATATTTGACATTTCACGTCATTTGTTTTCAGTAAAGTCTGCCATTTAACCATGAATAGGTTCACGCTCCCACAACGTTTGGAAATTGTTCAAACTTATTATCAAAGTTCGTGTTCGATTGTCAAAACTCAGAAGAGCTTATCGCATCAAGCATGGTCGCCATTCCGTGCCTAACGACCGAGCTATACACCGTTTAGTGGATAAGTTTGAATCGGAATTTACTCTTCACGACCAGGGGCCTCAAACCCGTGTACGAAATGCGCGCAATGAAGAAAATATCGCAGCCGTTAAGGGAAGTGTAGAAGTGAACGACAATTTATCCGTATCTCGCCGTTCTTCCGAACTCGGACTGTCTCCCATGACAACCTGGCGTATTTTACGTAATGATTTGCGTCTACACCCATATAAGATGGTATTGGCACAAGAACTCAAGCCCAATGACCATCGCTTGCGTCTGGAGTTTGCGGATTGGGCCTTGGAAGAGATGGAAGCCGATCCTGATTTTCATCGAAAAATAATCTTCTCAGATGAGGCTCATTTTTGCCTTAATGGCTTTGTGAATAAGCCAACTTGCCGGTATTGGAGTGCTGAAAATCCACGTGTTGTTCATGAGTTGACTTTGCATGACCTGGAAGCCAACATCCGCGATGTCATCGCGGGCATACCAGCCGAAATGTGTCACAGGGTGATCGAAAGTTGGAAGGAGAGGGTGGCACAGTACAAGATTAGTCGAGGCGGACATTTGAACGATATTTTGTTTAAATCTTAAATGGCATAAAGTTATCCATCGAATAAAGGTTTCCGATTCAAATTTGGCCTAATACTTTTTGTTTTATTCAATTTCAAAGTTCGGACGTTCTTAATGGTAGACCCCATACAAGGGTAAGGTGAAAAGTTCTCGGCCTAACAATAGTCCTATGAACAGGAAGTTTGTACCTTGCAAAAGGTGCGGTAGTTCTGAATTTTTTATATGTTGTAGTAGTAAAAAATTCAAGTTTCTGTCCCTCTCCCCCTGTGCTCCCCCGCTATCTTGGAAAAACCGGCACTTTTATCAGTTTTTCGCCTAAATTTGTTCTCGCCCATTTTAACGCAAAATATGACTCTACCATATTTGTAGAGCACAAAATTTACTACAAATTTCACCTGACGAGTTTTTTTCTACAACCAATAGCAAAGGAGCTAATCTAATTTGAAGAACGCCTTTGTTCCCACGAAGTGGAAAAATAATAATTTTTTGTTGTATTTCATCAAATAACGGGTTAAATATTAGTTCCACAAGGAAAATGATTAGGATAGATTTTTCTTTAAACTAAATAAGCTTTAATCTGAGATAAGTAAAATGCCCGTAGGTATGACAGTTGCGTAGAAAAGGGGGAAAACCCCATTATTTTAAAAATAGATGGTCTTTTCTTTTTTCTAGTTAACATGAATACTTAACGGCATCTAACTTATCTTAAATTAAAGCTAATTTAGTTTGAAAAAATCGCTCCGGATCATTTTCCTCGTGTGACTAATATTTAACCCGTTATTTGATGAAATACATAAAAAAACGATGATTTTTCCATTTCGCGGGAACAAGGGAGCAATTGACAAGAAGTGTTTTTCAAATTAGATTAGCTCCGTTGCTATTGGTTGTAGAGAAAAATTTGACGGATGAAATTTGTTTTAAATTTTATGCTCCACAAAAATCTAATATCCACATTTTGCGTCATAAATTTTTGCTGATTGTTATGGTATTTCTGCGTCAGGCCGAGAACTTTTCACCTTACCTCCGAATGAGATCTTTTCGACACTTTTTTTTCTCTCCAAAAATGCGATATAAATATGTAGAATGAAAAAAGGGAGGAACTGATATAGGGTTTCACTTGAAATATTTTTGATATGCTGTAGTGATGGGCATAATGACTCTTTTCACTGTGCCAGCACATAAGCTCTGACTCTTTCCAATGAGTCGCTCAAAAAGAGTCGTTCAAAAAGAGTCATGCAAAGAGTCTGAAACTTGATAATTTCACTGGGACCTGTTTTTTTAATTAAACAGTTGAACCACTTTTTTGTAGTCTAAAACGTTGAACAACACTTTTAAGTTTAAATTCCTTTATTGACTACAAAAGTCAGCAAAATAAAATAAAAAATAACAAAATTATTATAATTTAATTTATTTTGTAAGTATGCATTTCGAGCAGACTTGCTGCTCATCTTCAGCAAACACGCAAACTAATTAATTTAACAATAATGCAAAAATGACTGTAAACATTTACAAAACTATTGAGAACAAATTCCGTTTTTTGTGTATCAGTGAGAACAAGTACATATATAAATAGATGGACGTTAATAAACATACAAACATATTTTATTACAGGTGGAAACATTATATCAACTATCGTACAAAAGAAAACAAAGGTGAAATTATGTTGCCATTGTCGCTATTCATTGTATTTTTGGTTTTTTTGATATAAAGAGCTTCATACGCATCTAGTTTTCGCTCGTTATGTACGGCTTTCACTAAACGTACACTTTCCTCGAAAGAACCGATTCTGTGTGGTGGCGTATCGATATTACATGTTGAGTGTACATGAGCTGCGACTGAGGAGCGATTTATTTGCATGTTGTGAAACTTGGTTAATAACATATTCAATAAAAGTCGTAGATGAGCAATCCCATTTTTTTTTCTCTTTTTTGACCCCATATTCGGAGTCGGCGACCCTCCAATGCCCTTTAGTTCGAGCCAGTCCGATCGGACCACTATTTCCCATGAAAGGGGGCTGCCAGTCTGGGATGGGCGAACCCAATTTTTTTTTTCTCTTTTTTGACCCCATATTCGGAGTTGGCGACCCCCCAATGCCCTTTAGTTCGGGCCAGCCCGATCGGACCACTATTTCCCATGAAAGGGGGCTGCCAGCCTGGGATGGGCGACCCCAATTTTTTTTTCTCTTTTTTGACCCCAGATTCGGAGTCAGCGACCCCCCAATACCCTTTAGTTCGAGCCAGCCCGGTCGGACCACTATTTCCCATGAAAAGGGGGCTGCCAGCCTGGGATGGGCGACCCCAATTTTTTTTTTTCTCTTTTTTGACCCCAGATTCGGACTTAGCGACCCCCCAATACCCTTTAGTTCGAGCCAACCCGATCAGACCACTATTTCCCATGAAAAGGGGGCTCCCAGCCTAGGATGGGCGACCCCGATTTTTTTTCTCTTTTTTGATCCCAGATTCGGACTTAGCGACCCCCCCCCCCCCCCCCCCCCCCCCTACCCTTTAGTTCGAGCCAGCCCGATCGGACCACTATTTCCTATGAAAACGGGGCAGCCAATCTAAGGCGGGCATACAAAATCAACTCGCACAAAAAGATTCGTTCAAAAAGAGCGATACAAAATCGAACCGCACAAAAAGAGTCGTTCAAAAAGAGCGATACAAAATCGAACCGCACAAAAAGATTCGTTCGAAAAGAGTCAATTGACTCTTTTGACTCTTTTTGAACGTGTCGCTCTTTTTGAACGTGTCGCTCTTTATGAACGAATCTTATTGTGCGGTACGATTTTGTATCGCTCTTTTTGAACGAATTTTACATAGAGAAGGGAGAGGGATAGGGAGGGAGAGGGCTGAGGAGCATCCAAATAGATGGGATGGATGCTCCTCAGCCCGGATGGGGGATCTAAAGGGGGGTCAAAATGGTGTCAAAAATGCGAAATTCCTTATATTTTAGAAGTTATGGCCACAAAACAGTTTATTTAAAACAAGGGTATAGTAGTGGTGTAATTGCTTGAAACAGAATGATTTATGGGATAAACTGAATCGTGGTCGTGTGAACGGTCCACAACCCAAGGCAAAAGCAGTTCACTTTCCAGTCCACGCTCGATACAAGCATGAGATCGAAAGCGTGCCACGATGTCATGTATTGGCCCTGTCAGAGCGCTGCTTTACACTGTAGCTGTAGTGCAAGTGGAAGCTATGGGTTTTTGTTTGGTTTCATCTAAAGTTGAGCTTGAGATGATGATACGTAAGACGAATACTTTAGTTTTAGAATGTTGGGATTGTTTTCTGTATTTGGAGAAACTTGGCTGTGCGGTGGGACGCGACGTAAGTAAATTATTTTTGATATGT
Organism: Chloromyia formosa; assembly: GCA_964017055.1. Classification (NCBI taxonomy): domain Eukaryota; kingdom Metazoa; phylum Arthropoda; class Insecta; order Diptera; family Stratiomyidae; genus Chloromyia; species Chloromyia formosa. The sequence goes on from OZ024817.1 coordinate 81,550,671, forward strand.
TTGCATTTGCAGTCAGCATGGGTTGTTGCGTATATATTTAGAAGTATACACAATGCGTGCATTGCATACTGCATAGAGATGAATATGAATGGATTTAGATAGGATTGCTTTGGTAGATAAATGATGGTGGTTTTGCTTTTAGATAGATAATGGGATGGGATGTGAGTGAATGAATGTATCGTAGTACATTATATGTATTGAGAAATGAGCGTGGATTGGTTATGCGTTGGGTAATATTTATGCGATGGGCTAGTTTGGGAATTAATTTTACAGTGAGTCATTCTTAAATTGAACGACTCGAAGGCTATGTCGTTGTGCCGAATCTTTCGCTCATCCTGATGAGTCGTTCAAAAAGAGCGACTCGTTACTGTGTTACACATCACTAATATGCTGGTATTAAAGGCGCAATTACGTTCTTTATGTATTGACTCGTAGTGCCGATGTGTCTTCCATAATTTTTTCCTTTTAACCTACCTTTTCATCTTCTCCATTTTATCTAAAACAAAAATCCTTTCAACACTCTACCTAGGACCATTCATCGCCTTTTGCTTGTACAAAAATTCAATAAAGTTTTTTATTCTGTTCTCATTTTCATTTCAAAGTTAATAACTGCTGTGACTCTTCATCTCTGTAAAATTGAATTTAAAATCATTTTAAGGCATGTAACCTCATTAGACTGCCGCCATTGCCATATTTTGCAACCCATCTGCCACTCTCTCTTTCTCTCTGAAAAAAAAATAAACCCATCAAGATGGAATAGAAAAGCACCTTTCCTAATAATTTCAATATGTCACCTTTAAGAAAAGTCCTATCACCGGGAATAGAACGAGCACATCCTTTCAGCATGGGGGATATCATCTATTAAAAATCGAATGACATAAAATTGGCTCTAACGTTGCGTCTGATAAAGGTCCCAACAGCACCCTCCTCTCCGCGAGTCGGGGGACTACACATACTCGTTTATGTAAAAATCGTAGTTCGTCACAACAAAACAAATTTCTACTCCAAATAGCTCGAATGAAGATTTTTTTTATATATATGAGATCCAAAAGAAAGATGTCATTTGAGAGATTTCCGAGAGGGTGGTCTGTTGATCTTTTCTTTTTTTACTGTTATTACCCTTGGTTTTACCCTCTTCGAGCCTCTTTGTGGGCTGTTCTTGAAAATAATTTTCAAACATTCCCGAAATCCACTTCCAAGTTAGCCAAGCATTCATCCCTTTCCTCGCATCCGCACCATCGATACGCCTCTGATGCCTTCTCGTACGACCGAGGACACGATATCCTGCTCAATTTTGCTGATTTGAGTGTTGAATGGGATACGTGTTTTTTGAAGGATGAAAGAGTCCTAACGAGTCCTCATCGAAATTTTACCACTGATTTCAGGATGTATCGAAGAGAATAGGTTGAATCAGAGGGTGACGGGACGGGACTAGAAAATACAGTGGGATTGAGTTGGATAAAGCCAGGGTGAGATTACTGGAAAACTATTAAGAGATGATGTCAGATAGGAATGTTTGAATTTTTATGAATTTTGATTGAATTGTTAGCCTGAACCTTCGTGGACATTAAATAAGATGAGACAGTCGAGCAGGAAGGCGACCATAATACGTCTATTGTGCCGTAGCCCATTAAGTCAAAAGACCGTCCACCTTTCTAATAAAGGACAGTATATCTTTAGCAGGAATCAGCCTGAAATCTGCAGTGCTGATAGTAGCCTGCCTGGGGAGTGACATGCTAAAACGGCGATTTGGGGACATTCGTTCAAGATGTGTTTGATGGTTTCCACGTCCTCCAGACAGAGACGGCATTCAGTCTCGCTGGACACACCCATCAGGTTCAGGTGATTTCTGACCAGGTGATGGCCAGATAAGTACCCCGCTAAAAATCTTAGATGGGATCTACTCATTTGAGTAGTATCCTTGTGAATGAAGGGCATCATCAGCTTCTTTGATTGACGTAGCCCTAGAAGGTTATTCCAGTACTGATGACGCAATAGTGCAAACCAGCCTGTGATCCGCAGTTTGGCCAAGGCCAGCCCAAGGTACAGTAAGGCTCAGGTCCATTAAAGCGACTGGATGATCCTTGTCAAGCAAGTCATCCGCAGCCTCGTTCCCTTCAACGGTGGCCTGGTACCCAACAAATTCAGTTTTTGGTTGCCAACAGTTGGAGGAGTTCGTAACACTCCTTCACCAGTTTTGAAGAGACCTCATATGACGAGAGCGCCTTTATAGCTGCTTGACTGCCTGCGCAGATAACAATGTGAGCGCCGTGAAGTCCCGTTACCAAGATTACCCTGGTGCAGACCTCAATGGCGTGGATCTCAGCTTGAAAACGCTGTGCGAGACTCACTTTGTAATCGAAATCTTGGTGATAGGTCCAAGGACACCTGCACCAGCACCCTGCTCTGTTTTAGACCCATCGGTGGACCACTTAATACATCTAGGATCTGAACAGGGCATGCCACTTTCCCATTAGGAGCACTCAGGGATGTGGGCTGAAAATTTTCTGCGGATGCAAACCCCTGTTATCATGTAATCTGGGGCTATTCCACGGAACTTTGCAAATTGTTTCTGTGCTTCCAGGCCAAATCCTCGCTCCACCAGGGTACTTTACGCCCCAACTCCACCGTACGTGAAATGATACTATCTCTGTAGGAGGAAGTTAAAATTTAATTAAGCTCATCAGCTGCAGCTCAATTTCCCCTGTAGGGCTGATGGGACTGACCAGTAGTTCCGCTTTGAAGCTGGCTAGTTCACGGAATTGAATCCAGTTAGTTTTCCTTGGACAAAAAGTATCCGAGCGAATGTCAGATTGTCCTATAATGTCGAATCTGATATGTCTATGTTCTGAAAGAGACACCTTGTCCGACACATGCCAGTTAGTAATGAACCTAGAGAAGAAACCGCTAGCAAGGTTAATGTCGCGTACCTCGAGTACCTTAGACCGCGAATTCGGCCATTATTAACAATTAACCTGCACACAGAGGCCGATGCTCCTATTGCGTGGTGCAGGTTTGCCTCAAGCACCTTAATGGCGTTCAAGGTCCTGGGAAAATAGCCAGCATTGGACAAGGCACTTTTGCTTGTCAAATCGGGAACTGTTATCTCCGTCCCCATTTCGTTGACGCTCTTTTCGGTGAGAGCTTCCGAGGTTGCTTGGGCTATTAGCAGCATGAGGACCAAACGGTGTAATGATCCGTCTCTACGGTTCGCCTAGATGTACTTTGAGCACGGGCGGCACAGATTTTGCGGGACTTAACATTGCGCGTTGAGTGGTAGATCCGTTGCTGGTCGATAGTGCATATAATGAGTGTGGAGTTGCCGTCGGTGTCGACTAGGCCCACATTGGTTGGAATTGGGTCCACCGCAACCTGCGGTGGGTGGAGAAAATTTGCGCACAACCTGCTTATCGGAGGAAGGTGCATTGTTTACATTTGGACGCTTGCACTTGAAAAGATTGAGCGTGACGTACGTGAAGTGGTAGGCAATTTTATCATTGCGCTCCAACAACCGCACCATCGAGGCGTCGTCCACTGCCAAGACGTGGTGAAGGGACACCTTAATTAAGCTCCGATGTACGACCCTCCAGTGTTTGGTTGGAAGGTGATTTTGAGCTCCAATTTATCCAATCACACTTTTATTGAAGAGCATAGAACTACGGGGAAAATAGTCACGTATAACTTGTCGACAAGTCCTTTTCCTCCACGAGAGAAATGGAGAACGTGCATTTGGATTTGATAAATCCAAAGCTCCTTCGCACCCATTCAGCTGTCACGGCGTTAGTACAGACCAGCAAGAGCCAGCGTGTACGTGGAAGACTGGCATCAAAATCAAAGTCCTGATCATCGGACCTGTCCTCGATCGTGACGTCGATAATACCCTCCTGTGCCAGAGTCATTTGATCGGTTGTTAGGGAGGTAGGGTTCGCATCAGCTGAGCAGAGCCCCAGCTTAACACTTGCTGTTACATTGCTATGCAATGACTTACCGGACTCTTAGCGAGTGTTGGACTTTTTCGCCAAGTTAGCTTCTGGTGGTTACTCCTCAGGTCGTACCCGTTTCACCGACGGCTTATGAGGGCTATCTCCCGGGCCCTTTCCCTAGAATGGTCCTCAGCCATATCTCTCCTGGATTTGCACCTTTGCGTCATCGTTAATTTGGTTTAGCCGCTATTTGGGTTCAAATCCATGCGGGTGACTCTTCTTCGACCGTCAGTTCGGATTTCTCCGAACACGAGACGTCGGGAACACATGTCAGAACGTTAGGGCTCCGAGTCATCAGGACTAAAGAAATCCAAGGACGACTCAGAGGGTATGAATCGTTTAATGGACTGGCCCATCAACAGTCTCAACAACGGTCCTGGAGGCTCCGCCGAGCAGTGTGTTAGTAGACAGCTCAGAGGAAACTATGTTTGATGCATTTGGACTTGCATCACACTCAGAGTATGTTTCGTTTTGCGTTATCCATAGAATCCCACGAGTATCGCGGTCAAGCATCCCCTTGTATGCTGTTCCACCTTGGATTTAGGGTATGTTAATAAGGGAGATACCTCTCCGCTCGACCAAGTTTAGTCAGCGCTGATGGCAATGACAAGACTTTACCAACAGCCTGTTTGCACTCATCACCACGTGGAGGAAAAGGTCGGACTTCCTAGAGCATGACAGTTACGGCAAATGTACCATAATGGCTCAAATGTTAGTCGCCCTGCCACACCTTCGGTTGACGAGCATTAATCAAGTCTCGCCTTGACGCAATGTCAATTGGCTTGGCTAATTTAATTTTTCCGAATAAAATATTGACTTGAATGTCCCTGTTAGCAAAACAATCCTTGCAAGATGCTTTCAAAAAAAAAATTTCAATTTTCCAGATGTGCCTTTCAAACACTACCCCGCCAGTGTTCATTCTTCGTCTCGGCACCTTTGCGGGATAAATAGGAAAAGCCCGATCTAAGTATCTGTCTTTGTACTTCAATTACCGGGTACGTGATGTGAGTGAAATCCTGTGGGAATTTAAGTGCATCGAAGGATACACATCTGATAGTGAAGTGAAAGCCATCGGCATGGAGTCGAGGGTGTAGCGAGACAACATTGGGACAATATTGGCATTGACGCTTCGTGGGTCACCCATCGCACCCGGCATTTTAAGCTTTTACTTTGTTTCTATATCACTACCGGATTCATTCATGTACATTTGGATTGTCGCCACCCTCCACAATGATGGCTTGCCACACAGCGTACGTATACTCCTCTCTCGTTCGTTTAAAGCCAACACAATATTCGAGATTTTGATATAAGAACTCGTACCCAGCACGGGGGTGCCTTAAGAACAATCGGTTCTACATGACATAGGACCCCGGGGGACTAAGTCTCTGTTCGGTAGATTGGAAATATTTTTGATAATGGGTTTCAGTTTTAGATGGATTTCTCTTGTCGTTCCAGGAGTTTTCGATTATCTATCTGTGGGAGGTGTCTGGATTGCTTTTCGGGGGGTTGGAACTCTGTGTAAGGGATATGACTTGTTGGGTGGAATCGATGTTAAAAGCGAGGGTATAAGAAAAGAATGTACATGGTATTCTTATTGATATAAATACTGAGTGGGAGAGAAGTAGCAAAAGGAGATATTTACGTCTATTTTATCAAAAATAATTAAAAATGCCTGGAATCCCCGGAGCCCGGAATGATCGCTGAAGCCTGACTGGCTGAGTTACACCTAAGCGTCTCAGGTCATTCGGGTGGCATGAATCACGTATTCGGACATGCAAAGTAGTTGTGTGGACTCTGGCACATTATGAACCACCTGAAGCAGCTATAACTGAGGCCACCACCACTGAGGATAGGGTTTAGCGATGGGCCGACAACCCATTCTTGTAAAAACAATGAAAAACATGTCAAGAAACCTGGAAAAAGCCTCGGATTGGACAAAACAACAACGACGACCACGCAAACGTTTAATGGAATATTTTTTGGGATCCTGGAATGTACGCTCCCTGAGCAGATCTTAGGCTGAGAAGGCCCACCTACAACAGGTCAGGAAATGCAAACTAAGAATCACTGCAGTCCAGAAAACAAATTGGCTTGGCAGCGTGATCAACGACTAGAAAATGCACACAATTTTCAAAAGCGATAAACCATCTGTAGTATGGAGTTGAGTTTATGATGAACAATCACCGCAAATCCCACGTTCTTGACTTCAAACCCATCAATAAAAGGTTGCGTGCGATTCGCATTAGCACTCGATTTTTCATCCTCTGGCTCATCAAAGTGCACGCCCCCAATGAAGTGAAGGAAGTGTAATGAACACCTTTCCTTTTAAATCTTCGCGCGCACCCCATCACTTGTCGTCAACTTCATGTTGGCTGAGTGAGGAGTGACGCGCGTTGACAGCCTTCAAATCGAGGAGTTGCTCGTCACCCGCCAACGCCATCGGCAGGGTTTCACTTTGGGTGTGAAAAAAAAGAAAGAAAGAAATCGCTGCGATTGGATTCCGCCGCCAGATCAAGGAGTTGAAGAAGATCGGCCACCACGAGCGGACGAGCGTGAGAGTGGGCATTTTGAAAACCCGATTTGTCTCATCGCGAGTTTTTTCATTGGCTGCGGGAGGATATCTCGGAATCGGTGTTGAGCTGGTGTTACAGAGGTGCAGTTGCGTGCCCCATTCTGTGCTTTCAGTTTCACTTTCTGCTGCCTGCTGTGCGCCCGAGGAATTCCGGGGCACGATTGAACGCAAGCGCCTGCGATCTCCGTATCGAACAAAGCAGAAACTAGAGAAAAGTGTTTTCTTTTGGCTGTGCGGTCCTGCGGTGACACTGACTACGACCCTCGTTGGATTCATGTGGCAAACAATTAACCTAGACGGTGTTCGGGTGCGAAAAATAAGATAAAGGGAAGTCGGCAAGTGCACGACACAGCTGTCGGCTCGATTCGCAATAGGATTCGCCATTCGCATGTGCTTTTTCTAATTGGAAGTGTTCGGAGCTGTCCAATTTCGCGGAGACGAATTGGCAAATCTTGGGCCGAAAGTGGGGTGGCGGATTCAAGTGGTGCTCTGGCCTGGAGGATGCCATTGTATTTGTCTCAAGTGAATTTATTGCACTCGTTTGTATTCGTGTACGTGCAGTGGTGTGACACTTGATGCAGCGTTCACACGCGTTGTCTGGTGCTGAGAGCTGATATGCAAGTATCGTCATTCCTGAAGAGCGACGAGTTTCGATAAATGATGATTTTTGTCTGGTGATTGATGAAACTTGAAAAAAAAAAGATCTGTGATTAAATTTTGAAATTTTATAAAATCCGAATTGTAAATGAACGTTTCAGTTGCTCCAGCGTCTACGGTGGCCATCGTCAACTCTGGGGTAAGTAGGCTTAACATTTATTGATTATTCATTCTTTTTTTTTCATTCGAATTTTTAAGTTGATACAATTCAGTTTTCTTTTCACACCATAACTTTAACGTACATTTTTGATTTGTTTTTTTTTTCGATCTTTTGAATTGTCTTTCGGGTGTTTTTCTTTTATTGGAATAAATGTTGTATAATGTGTTGAATTTGGAAAAAGCGACTTTTCCTTTGAGGAACCCCCTACTCCTCTCGACCAGGTTGTTGACGAGATGAGGTGAAGGCCTCATCTCTTGTTCCGCTTTGGGAGGTCCCAACATTTTTTGCGGCCATGGGACCTCATTGGTTGGGTTTATATGTCATGGGTTAAGAGGCCAAGAATCCAAACCATCAGGGCCCGGAGCGTGTAGCATGAGCCGGTCGTCGGCCATTGCCAGCACTTTTTTTTTCTAGTTTTTCTGGGTCAGTGGGACCCAGTTTTATCCCTTGTTGTTTCGTCTACCCCCAAGGCACATGATACATGTTATCAATGTAATGGCTGGGGCAACGAGCGGGCAAAAACCCCGCCCACATCTCCCGAACTGAGCTGGAACAAGCATGTGCCGTCGCTCAGCTCGTTGAGGAGCATTCGCTTGTAGCGTCGCCGGACCTTCACGGTCTTCTCGGCTAACTTCCGGCTCCGTCCCCAAGAACACCATCTGGTGACCACCTTGCTCATTACAGAAGATGCTGTGAAAGACGAGTTTTACGACCGCCTCGGGACATTGTTCGATTCACGTCCAACAAACGACGTAAAAATATTGCTGAGAGATTTCAATGCGAGAGTCTAGAAGGAAAGTTGGCATCGGAGAACCACAGGACGACACAGCCTTCACGAGAAATGCAATGACAACGGTCAACGACTAATCGACTTCGCATGCAGTAGAAACCTCGTTGTGAGCTCAAAATGCTTTCCGCACCAACCCATTCATAAAGAAACCCGAAGTTCTCCGGATACACGTACCGTCAACCTGATTGACCACTTCCTCATATGCAAACGATGGGCTTCAAGCGTGATGGATGTCCGATCACGCCGAGGAGCAAATTGCGATTCCGACCATCACTTGGTAAATATGACCTATCGGTGTAGGATTTCTTTAGTGCACCAATCAACAATCGGCCCTCCCAAAATCTTTGTGGTTGACAAACTCCTGAACGATGCTACAGTGCAAGCATGAACTGCGGCCCTTGGAAAAAATTGACACCTATGCCAGTGGCGTGGCGTGATAATTCAACTAGGGGAAGCAATTGGTATTAAAAATTTACTATTATTATGCTTTCCACAAATTTACTGCGTATTAATTGAACCCCTCTCGTTAGCTACTTTTAACATTTCTAATATAAAAGCACCCAGGAATCACGAACGGGGACGTGAGAGTAGGTATACTGTATTTTATCAGCATTTTAATTCCCATGCTACCAATATATAATAATTTACTTTTAAATAAATAATTGTAAAAATTATATGTTGGTAGACTTATCAAAAAAGCAAAGCTGTAACTATAAGTATATAAATAAAGCATATTCGAATTATTAGAACTACTATAACAATAACAACAATAGCAAAAAAATTGCAAAATAAATATCCATACACTCATAAAGAAAGTAATCATGTTCAGCGAATCAAAATTTGAATAATAAAAACAATAACAATACAATAAAAATTAAAAATAATTCAACTATTTACTATTTAAAAAATCACAGTTAGTGAGTAAAATAAAATAATAATAATTGGGCAATAAATATATTACAAGTCAAAATAAATAATAAGATCCGTACATACTATTATTTGTAATTTAATTCTATTCGTCTTTCTTTTTTTGCGAATTCATCTATAATATCTGTATAAAAACTTTGCTCACACAAACATGATTTAAGGAAAACCTTTTCAATTGACATTATTGCCAAGTCGCTAAGCCGTTGTTCGCCTGTACAATTTCTAAGATACGTTTTAATCCTTTTTAAGCAAGAAAAACTGCGCTCTGCGGACGCACTGGTTACTGGTAATGTTAAAACTAAACATATTAATTTATAAAATTGTGTGAAGCTATCTTTTAATTTGTTATTAATGAAATAGTTAAAAATACCTTGAAAAGATTTTCCCTGCAAATCAGAATCAGAATAAAGCACAATGAGTTCAGTCTTTAATGAAATATGGTCAAATATATCAGCATAAGTTTTAGTTAAATTTAGTAAAAGATTGTCCGGAAATGTTTTCAAATATTGGTTAAATTTAGAACAATCTAATAGGTTTAAAAATGTGAAACATGCTAAGGATGAAAATCTTGAATTTATTTCTGCGGTAATATTATCTATAATTTCGACATAAATACGTGTAAAGAATAGTTCAACATTTTCATTACTGTCAACAAGGCACCTGGCTTTTTTCCGGCGTTGTGGAGTTTCGCAAATAGATGTGGTTTGGGTCCAAATTTCCGTGAAACTATTTCTTAACGATTGAAGTTGATTTTCAAAATCTGTAATTTTTTGAATGCAGTACATTATATCAGTTTGTTTACTTTGAAATATATCGAAAAGTACGTCGGTTTGTGGAAAAATTTTAGAAAAAACATTGAGCAGGAAAACAAACTGAAAATCTGTAAGTAAAACAAGAAGTCCCCTTGCGCTATTAACGGTCTCGCCATCCCACTTTCCACTCTCATTTTCAATGATATATTCAAAGAGTTCTTTTAATTGATCTAAATTATCAAAAATGGTTAAAACTAATCGACCATTAAAAGTCCAACGTGTTGGAGCTAATTTTGGAAGCCTTTTTTTGAGGAATAAATCTAGTGCAACTGTTCTCTTTGTTGAATGATTAAAAAATGTTGAAAAACAAGTAATAGATTGCGTATTTTATCGCATGATTTAGATAAAACTAAATTTAACCGATGAGCGAAGCAATGAATATATATTGCGTTTTTATACACATCCTTTACACGTGTTTGTAATCCAGTTATTTTACCAGACATTACCGAAGCCCCGTCATAGCTTTGAGAAATAAGTTTGTTACCGCAATTGAATTTTTGAACAACATCTAAAACATGGTCAAATAAACGCGACGCAGTCTGATCATCAGAAATATCTGTAAAAGTTATGAAAGTTTCTTTAACCTCACCGGAAGGAGTAATGTAACGAAAGGTTGTTGAGAGTTGAGAACGACATGAAACATCGGTTGTTTCATCTAATATTATTGCTATAAATTTAGTTTGCTGAATTTCATTATAAATCTGTTTTAATAAAATTTTAGAAATGCTACTAATGAGATCGTTTTCAATATAATTTGATATTCCGGAAAAAACAGTCGCTTGCTCCAAGTGAGCTCGCAAGTCCGGATTATATTTAGCTAAAAGATTTAAAAGTTCAACGTAATTTCCCCTATTGCAAGAATTCACATTTTCATTGTGACCACGAAATGCCTGCTCTTGACATCCTAAATGGCACACAACGTCAATTAGCATTTTTAGTAAATCTCGATTTTTCGAAACTTTCTCATTGTGCAATATTATTGAAGATCTATGTTGGCTACTTAATAATTCTTCAATTCTAGGACCGGAACCGAACTTGGAAAGAAGAAGTACTGACTTTAAATGATCAACGCTTTTCGTACCATGCCTGTCCACAGCTTTATGTAAATTATTTAAGTCACAAAACCCGGTAGTTCGCCAAACATTTGAATCATTTGAAAATAACAAGCATGGCCAACAAAATAATTTTTGCTTGGTCTTACAACCGGTAATCCATTCCGTATCTTCATAAATCTTAGCAGTAAAATGCCTAGTACATCTTTTTGTTTTAGAAACAATTTCCAAAATCGGTTTCGGTCGACCCTTTTCGATAATGTCTTTTTTTTCTGCGAAAGATCGAGATCCAAAAGACAATCGAAAAAGATCATCAACAACACAATATTGATCCATGCTACTTTAAAAACAAATCAAAACACTATAAGCAATTATAAGCACCTAGACCGATTAAAAAACCCCTTCACCTTTTCACCAACAAAAAGCACACAAATCGCACTACACTAAAGCACTACACTAGAGCAAATGAGTTTTAAATTTAACGGCTCATTCAATTCCTTATGACGTCAATGACTTGAGGCAGTATTACCATCTCCCACTTATTTTTTCTTGGAATTTTCCGTTAAATGGTTTTCGATTAGATATAAGTTATTGAAATATGCATAAATATCCCTATAATTGAGTTCGTCTCTTACTAATACTCGTATACACTAATAATTCTATGCGAAATCACTTCTTCTCGAATTTACCAATAATAATTTTTAACCATGAAGCCATTATATTTCAAATCGAAACTTTTTCCACAATTCAATTCCTATCCTACTCTGGTAACCCTTGTGAAACTCATATAGCACATCACATACGCATTGCAACACAGCAAATATTTTCAATCCACAAGAAAATACGAACAAAGAGGAAATGGGAAGAAAAGTTCCCCAGCGTCCATGAATTTCCTCTACTACATGTGAGGGGAACTTGGAAGCAAATTCCTGAGTGCTTCCAACCTACCGTGTACGTGAATTTTTTGACATGGATATGTCTTATAGCTGGGGGTCATCCTAAAAATCTGTCCGTCACACGAAATGTCTGTTTTTCTACTCGGGGTTCAGAAGAGGAAACAAGCCCATTGAAAATTTTTCTATTCTGGCTGTGCATGTCGTTTGAGTGAAGTGGTCAGTGTGCATGGCTGTTGCTTGTGGATCCGCGCGGGCGGCGCGCTTGCGGGGATCTTGTGTGTACATGTTGAGATGTTGATTTGATAGCGATAAAGGTTGACGTTGTGGACGGCAAGAATGAATGTAGTGGTCGATTTAAAATAGCACCCATTGTACTATCTAAATCACTAGGATCCCAGAAAAAGTAGCAAGTAGTCAGTTCGACTAACACTTGAACATGCGCAGACGCAATTTGAGAGAGTGTACATAGTTCCCGCCCCCCGAAGATGAGCGAGAGCGGATGAAGTTAATTCGAGCCAAATCGGGTGATCCAGCGTCTGTGGTTGTGCATTTGCAATGGCGGCTATTTGAGGTCTGACTGGTTCACAATTTGGGCCCCCACCACACGTGCAATAAACATATAGAACAAAATGGCGGATTTATACTACGTGCTATAAACATAGAACAAAATCTCCACATACGGTACGATGTATTAGCAGCATAAATGTTGACTTTCAATAGGGCGTGTCTATCTGTCTCATGTGGTTGGATGTTCAATCTCATTATAACGGGTGTATCCGGTTCATATGGGGACGTTAGCTTTCAATAGGGTATGTCTCTCTGTCTCTTAAAGGGGGTGTTAAGTTTGATTTGGGGCGGGTTTATCGGGAATCGGTTCTTGGAAGACAGGTTATTGGCTTTTGGTGGGAAATGATACAAAGTATCTACACTGCATGCAGATATATCGAAACATGGATATGTCTTTGGCTACCGACTGCGTGTAACCTGTTGTGTTGAAGATATCGACGTAAGTTTTATAAAGATCCCAGTATAGTTATACTGGATGAAATCATTCGACAAAACACATCCCACGCTTTCGGTAGGCATAAGACATATCCATGTTTCGATGTATCTGCATGCAGTGTAGATACTTTGTATCATTTTTTATCGCGACACAGTAGGTTTACTGGGGAAAAAAATAAACGCTCATAGATGCAAATTTTGATATGCTTCCATGTGTCTTCTTCTTGGTGTGGTGTGGTGGTTTTCGCGGTGTTACCAATTCGGCTGTGTAAGATATTCGCGATTAGTTTCTTTGGAACTTTTATTTACATAGACTGTGCCGAAGAGTTTTTTTCGCGACTTTTTTGCGCGATTCAGAAAAAATTATTCAGAAAATTTTCCACCAATCGCCAAATATAAGGGAAGCAATGCTTCCCTTACTTCCATGGACGCCACGCCACTGACCTATGCTACACAATATCGGCAACGTAGGTGTTCACGGGTCTATCAAAGAGGTCGTAGAGAAGGACGTGGGAAATAAATCCCGGCGAACGCGAAATGACTGGTTCGACAAAGAATTCCAAAAATCACTTGACGGAAAGAACGCAGCTTATGGACAATTTATCCAAGAAAAATATAATGAACTACGGCGAACATCAAATAGAATAATTAGACGTATAGTAAGAAACGAAAATTCTTTGAGGATCAATTGCTGAACGTTATTGATAACCTACCTAATAGACATAAGACCAGACAAGCGTGCAGACTAGTAAACACGATTAACAATCGCTATCAAACCAGGACTAGCCTCTGTATGAACAAGAATGAAAACATCATCAGTGAAACCGTTAGCATCATCAAATGATGGGCGTCCTATTTCGACAAACTTCTTAATCCCGCAAGTCTCCGTACAAGAACTCCCAATCGTTGATGATAGGATCGATCATGAACCCAATAAAAAACCCCCGACAGTAGAAGTTGATCTCGCCTTGCAGTCACTCAAATCGACTAAAGCTCCGTATGTAGACGAGACTTCAGCTGAACTGCTAAAATCTGGTGGAACGGGTCTATTAAATGCAATAAATCAACCACTTCTGTGAATCTGGGAGGATAAGGTGATCCCAGAAGATTGGTGCAGGACAGGAGGAGGTGTGAGAATTACAGAGGCTTATCACTAGACTGTACGTCCTACAAAGTACTGACGAAAATTCTGTAAAATAGAATAAAGCCGTACGCTGAACGAATCATTGGCGAATATCAAGGCAGTTTCAAACCTGGCCGATCTACAACCGATCAGCTTTTCACGGTCAAGCAGATCCTGTAAAAGTGCTGGGAACACAACGTTGACGTGTTTCAAATCTTTGTTGATTTTAAGCAAGCATACGACAGTATCGATCGTCATGCTCCAATTTGGTATACCAGCAAAATTTGTACGATTAACAAAGATGACGATGGCAAACTCCATATCACAGCTCAGGATCCAAAACAGGCTGACCGATCTCTTTGAAACGCGTACTGGACGAAGGAAATGGACTGGCTCCGACGCTCTTCAACCTAGCAATTAAACACGCTATACCCCAAGAAATGCAATTACAATTACGGCTTCTTTCCAAAATTGAACCGAAGGGCCATATTTGACTTTGCATTTATTGTAGGTACTATAGCGCTTCTGGCGGAATTGGGGGAAGTTACATTTAGAACAGTATTTTCTATTTAAAGGGGCTTATTCCCCTTATTGGATGGTGTGCTTACGTCAAAATTAATGGATTTTGAGTTATGACGGGATTTGTTTTAGGCAACTACGTGAAGACTAGACTCAGTTGCGGCTCGTGATCAGGAAAATTGCGGGTTCACAAAGATACATCATGTTTTTGATCTTTTGAGCCAGGTGTCATAGATCATAGATGCCAAAATTAACCCAATTGGAATCTCCATTTTTTTTCCCTGAAAATTGAGACTAGAAAAGCAAGAGATTTGGGTTCTGGCAGATGCAAATCGAATCTTATTTATCGCGAATATCTTTTCCTAATTCTTGTTTGAATTCCTTTCCTTCCTTGATCTGCAAATCAAGTGTGGGCCTTAAGTTAATTTAAATTTTTTTTTAGTGGCAGTCTCGAAAATGGAAGGTTTTTTCAAACACTTTGTAGTGGATGGTTTGGTGGGCATCCGAAGATGCCCGTGGGGTCGGAGCCTAAGGTAGCATAGTGACCGTGAAGGTCGGGCCGTGCCATCTGGCGAAGAAAAAGGCCCCTCAACGAGCTAACCAGCGGCCTATGCTTGCTGTAGCTCAATTCGGCAGACGTGGGCGGGGTTTTCGCCGCTCGTTACCCCTGTCCTTTACGTATTAATAAAAATTCATAGGCCTGCGGAAGACAACACAAATAGGGGAGGTAAAAACGAATGATAAAAAATGAGGCCATAAGGATGGAATGGTTGGCGGCTGTCGCTGATTCCCTCGCATTCGCATCAGAGTCCAGGCATGATGGTACCCTCGGCCTCTGGTTTCGTACCACCGACTGGTCATTACTCATCAAGGAGCACTATCAGAATGTGGTTTAGTACACGTTTTACAAAAAGACATCAAAGAAAAGCAAACTAAATAACCCATGTATTTACAATCAAACCAAGAAAACTTGTTGTGGTACCTGCCCACACCATACTCCCAACATACAAAAAACACAAAGTCGCGTGCAGGGACATGGACTGCAACAGCTAAAATATCAAGTCAAAAGTGCCCTGAGACCAAAAGTATATACACAACGGACAAATACCGTCCAGTCAGAACAGATCCTTCACCTTTGCAGATCATAGGAGCCTTTCGGTGTTTTTACTATTATATTATTTTGAAGTTATAAGTTAAATACGTGGCGCTCACGCGCTCATATACTTCCATGGAGAATGCACCACTAACTAAATTATTTCCAGTGTTTCTGGAAGCGCATATTTGTGTCGATTAGAGCGCTTTGATATCGATTGGTGGAAACTAGCGGAACGAAGCTTGTTGGAAATGGTATTTGTCTTAACTAATTTCCTAGATCAGTAGCGCCTAAAAGTATGCAGATTGTATCTTAATTGTCGTGACTCACCGTACGTGTATTAAAGCAGCGCAATCATCGTGAACATTTCAGTAGGCGGGTAAAAATGAGTGTGTTCAAAAAATTGAGAAATGTTTATTTCAAATTGGTGGATAATTTGAATATACTCATATGGTGTCATGTTAAAAAAGGTTGCTCAAACATTTTTTTTGCCTTTTTCGCAAAAATTCTTGGAGGTAGAGTGCCAATATTCTATTGGCTCATGTAATAGGAAATTATGTGTATTCTGCCTAGAAATAGTGGCCTCGTCTATGCCGCGGAACTACTCGTATCTTCGAATATTAACTAATTCGAGCTAACTCACGACGATATAAACATGACGTATTAGCTAGTTTTATTACTAATTTTAGCTCCACTAATTTAGCTCCACTTAGTCATGCAGAACTGAACTGAAAAATTGGGACTAGATGGTGTTGCTGTCTTCGCTAATGGTGTTGTTGGTGAATTTTTTTTATTTTATATGTTATATAAATACCTCATCCTTTCCTGAAACTCTATATTCGTTTCATCCTTTGATTGCAGCGGTATAAAAGCGTTTTTATTGGGAAGCAATACCCTCTTGACATTTCCCAAACTAAAGTCACAAACCAACAATTGACATCTTTCATATTTAGTATTTCTCTGTATGGTCGGTATAAACACACCACGAACAAGTACTAGCACTAAATCGCCTTTCAGCTCCACAGCATAAACGTGGCCACTGTCCCATTACACTTTTGTGTCTTGTGGCCAAGACTCTTGAAGCGCTACTCCACCCTATAATTGCAACCCACATTTAATTAGCCGACCATCAACATGGCTTTAGACGAATGCACAGCACAACTACGGCTTTGGATGCCATCACATCAAGATCACACAATGGCCACGTTTATATCGTGGAACTAAAAGGCGATTTAGCTAAATCATTTTAGTGTTAGTACTTGATTGAGGTGTGTTATTCCGACCATACGTAAAGGTACTAATTGTGAAAAATGCCAGTTGTTGGTTTGTGACTTTGGTTTGCAAAATGTCAAGAGGCAGTAATCTCCTAATAAAACTCGCGTTCTTTCGAGCATAAATGAGATTCACCCCAGAATCACGTTTAATACTGTGATGGAAAAAAATGGAGCAATCCCATTCCTTCCTGGACTTGATGATCCTTAAAAAGAACGGAAAACTGGAGTTCGAGATTTACCGAAAACCTACGGCTACCCAGCGAACGATACCATCTACCTCTTGCCACACATTCTCACAAAAAATGGCGGCATACAACAACATGGTTAACCGACTGGTCAAATACCCTTTAACTGAAGCGGGATACGCGAAAGAACGCGAGTGCATATAGTGGATACAGGATACCGCTTTAAAGAACGGGTATAATGCTCACGGCATCGAGAAGTTGATCAGGAGGAAAACCATCCTTGAGGATCGATCCATGCACACAACGTTATTCACCCAAGCCAAAGAGGAACCACCGAGACGTATCAGCATCCCCACATCTCACCTTTTTACTAAAATTAAAATTTTTTGGCTTTCTTTTTTTGCTTCTTTTAATTTACAGGTTCTGGGGTCAGAAATGCATCCCTCAGGACAATACTGGGCAGCGCGAAAGACCCGTTGAAATTCGACGAGAAAAGCGGGATATACCGGATCAATTGCAAGGACTGCAGCCAATGCTACATCGGGCAAACGAAGCGAATAGTCACGACCAGATTCAACGAACACATCCGAGAAGCTGAAAATTCCAAACGAAATTCGAACCGAACAATTCGATCATCAGTCGCCGCGCACATCATCGAAACAGGACATACCGTTACCCGCGAAAATTTGGAGATAGTTCGACACATCAAGAAGCCGTATACCCTGGATCGCCGCGAATAGATGTAGGAAAGCAGGTAGTAAAGGACTGGTGACATATGGCCCCTCACTTTTAGGACACAGGTGTATTTTTTTTTTAAAGTTTATGGTTCTCGACTACCTGCAACGTTAATGTTAAGTTTCTTAAATTGATTTGTAAGTTTGCCATTAGGTTTAGTAGCTTGTATACTGAGGAAGGGAGTAAGCTGCTCCCGAAATTCATGTATATATATACAAAAATAAATCTTGTAGTTCGGGGAAAAGCTACGTTTTTTCACTTATAATTCTAGTGGCTTTAGATTTGTCAAAGACATTTGACTCTGTCAGCCACTCGTTTCTCCTGTCTTACATCAGCGGTACATCTCTTCTCTTTGGGAGTAATCAAGTGGATCGCCAATTACCTTGCCCGAAGACAGTCCTATACAGAGTTTAGAAATGAGATATCTGAACTAAGGAAAATTAAAAAGGGTGTCCCCCAAGGAGGAGTATAGGTATATAGGTCCTATACAGGTCAGGACTTCCAACGCCGCCTGACGGACTTGAAATCGTCAGTTAAGCTGATGACTGTTCGACTTTGGCAACCGGCAATAATATTACCAAAATGTACGAGCAGATAAATGATTATCTTGATGAACTCAACAACTTCTTTATTAGCAACAATCTTAATCTGTCAGCGCCGAAGTCTTCTGCTGCTCTTTTTACCACCTGGATCAAGGAAGTGAAACTACAACTGGATACTGCGGTATATGGTCAAACTATTGCAACAAATAACCACTCAAAAATTATCGGTGTCACCCTTGACAGCATGGCCACCACCTCGGCTCATGCGTCAACCATTTGTGACATAATGAAAAGCTGGAACAAAGTCCTCAAATCTGACAGTTCCAGGGGTTAAGATAAGGGGACCCTAATCGCGACATACAAATCCATCGGAAGATCTGTGGCCAATTATGTGGCTTCCATCTGGTCACATAATTTATGCGACACTGGAAAGTGGAAAGAGTGGAAAGACATACAGACCTGTCAGAATACTGCTCTTATCCTAACTGCAACCTGATGGACAAAACCCCACCGCCGCGTCACGTTAGACGCAACATCAGGGACCGCGAAGGGGAAGTCCAAAGTTCCCTTCGATAATGCCAGCTATAAGTCGGCCATCACAACGCTGCACAATAAAGAACTGCTTTCTTCGATTGCGGAACTAAAACCAAATAAGGTACTGAATGCGCAACCACCAGCCATATCTTCAGATGAATCCTGGCTTCTTCGTTCTGGTTGGTACTCTCGTCTGAATTTATACCTGTCCCGCACTGATAGTGGCATCCAAAACTACTGCCAAGCATGTGGCCTCGCTCCACATGATGTTGAGCACATCTTTAAATGTCCAGCAGCCTCCACGCGCTTAACTCCTATTGCGTTGAGGAAGAACCCCTAGGCATAGAGGATATCAACATGGATAGTGTAATGAACCACCTGTAACGAACCATATTATGGTCTGGTAGTGCTGCTCCCACCAGCAGATCGAAGCAGCACCTGATGAGTAGTGATCTGTTGGTGGTACGAAACCAGAGGCCGAGGGTCCCATTACACCCAGACCCAGGTGCGACCGTTTGTGCGTCTGATCCGTCCGTCAACCATTCCATCCCTATCGACTATTTTTTTTTATTCCCCATTTTTACCTCCCCTATTTGTGTTGTCTTCCCCAGGCCTATGAATTTTTGTCAATACGTAAAGGACAGGGGCAACGAGCGGCGAAAACCCCCCCACATCTCCCGAACTGAGCTACAGCAAGCATAGGCTGCTGCTTAGCCCGTTGAGGGGACCTTTTTCTTCGTCAAATGGCACGGCCCGACCTTCGTTGAGCGCAGTATTTCTCAGCAATTATGGTTTCGCCAGGTTGCAGGAACGAATAGTGGATAAATTAAGCTACAGACCCCCAAACAGTCACCATTATTTTCTTTGGATGAAGGCTTGGTTTCGGCATGTGCCTTGGAGCCTCATCGGCATCTAGCCATTGGGCCAATCGGCGACGGTTATCGTATAGTATCCACTTTTCATCGCAGGTCACAATTCGGTTCAAGAACGGTTCGTTTCTGTTGCGGGAGAGAAGAGAACTAGAAATCTCCATTCGACACGCCATGTTTTGCTCGGTAAGAGCATGCGTAACCCACTTGTCAAGCTTTTTCACTTTTCCAAGTTGTCGAATGGTGCACGCGCAATTTTTTCGCAAGATCCCTTATGGTTTGGCGAGGGTCAGACTCCACTGATGCACGCAGCTCGTCGTTATCGATCGATGGTCCTGGGTTTCCACGTGGCTCATTTCGAAGGTTCATATCTCTGGATCGAATTTTTTTAACCACCACTGAGTGGTTCGTTCGTTAACCGTATCCAGACCAAATGCCCTGTTGATATTCCTCGTTGTTTCCGTTGCGTTGTGCTCTAGATTAAATTCGTAAAGGAAAAGTAGCCGTTTCTGATTCGCCTTCCATGATCATTTTCTTTCTTATTTTACCGAGCACCATGAAGTGCAAATCCAAAATGACTCCATAAGCCAAGGTAGCAGTATTTATACTTCAATGTGTTATATCACTATCGCCGCCTGGTGGCAGTTTGATACATAAAAATCGCAGCCAACTTCATGTCATTGCAAAATCCGAGATTTCATCTGCACAAACCTAATACAATTCATGAAATCCAAATTGATTGAAACACGTTACAGTCTCCATAAAGAATAGCATTGACAATAAAAGCAAGTCAAAATACACAAATTGAGTCCAACCGTGATCCTTTCCCTGTTTCTTTTTTTAAACCTTAAAAGAAATAAAACACATGATTTTCAATTCAATTTTTTAGGATACATTTTGTGCTCTTTTTATTCATATTTTATGTTTTTTTCTCTCTCTCTCTCTCTTGTTCTTTTCATTATCCAATCATACAAATTATGACCGAATCTGGTTTTTCTTTTCATATAATACAAATTTGATAAATTAAGACAGTTTCATTTATATCAATAAACTTCAATACATATAACAAATAAACAAAGAAAAAAAAATACTTCAAAAAACAATAGCCTAGATATTCAAGAATAAAAAAAACGTAAAAACTTTCGATTTTTGTGTTTTCTTTTATGTCGGATGTTATTTTCAAGGATTCCATTTCAATCGGCTTTATCTTATTTTAGCGTTAATACTATGATCATGTACAACCTATATGTCTATGTATTCTTTTTGTTTTTGTTTTGTCGGGGTATTTTTCAATTCTCTCTTCTTCTTTCTTTTTGTAGTCATTTAGTTCGGTTCAAAGTGTGATGATTATCAATGTACAGGACTTGGATTTTTTTTCGATTAGTTTATAAACTTTGTTTACACTTTTTATTGTAATTTGTTTGTTTTATATTTACAAGTATGCTTATGCTTTTTTTTGAGGATTTGTATCATAGAATTTCATTTTATGTGTTATGTTTTTTTTGTATTAGAAAAGTTTGGATGGAAGCTGATTTTTATTTAGTTTTCTGATAAATGTTTATTTATTCTCAATTTTGATTTTTTTAATTAATATAAATTAAATAAAAATATTGATTTATGTTGATGAGTTATATAGCAAATCTAATGAAGTAAAAATATTAAATACAAAAAAAAAATATACAAACTGGACACAAACTAGACCACGATAATAACTAATAAAAAAATCTATTCACATTTATGACAATTATAGCATTTTCAAAATAACTTAATTCAAATCGCTTGTTAAAAAAAATTGTTCAAATAAAAATAACGCTTCCTCAAATCAAAATAACCTCGTCAAATCAAAATGACGCTTTTCAAAATCATTTAACGTTTTAATCAAATAAATTTAGCGATTCTTCAAAGTGTTAATTTGATTGAATAGAGCACATTTAATTGATTCGAGAAAGCGTTAAAATTTTCTTGAAATTGCTGTACTCGTATATGAAACAGATTGAGTGAAAATAAGTTATGCCGGAACCAGATTGAACACAGAAAGCAGAAGCATCGGCAGCAACAACAACAACAGGGAGATCTGCTTTCGCCGCTATCGCTGCCGCTGTATTCAATCTAGGTGGCTTAAGGGAAACGCATGCTGTCTAACTTGACATTTGGTTGCCGCTGCCGCTGCTGCTGCTTTCTGCGTCCAATCTGGTTCGGGCATTACTTACATTTAAAGTATGTATGTTTGAAATTCAATGATACGTTTTCTATTTTTCATTTTGCTCTATTCGCAATTTAAGTCCTGATAATTCAAAAAGACATGAAACAAATACAAAAAGACATAAAATAAATAGACACAAATTTAATTTCTAATAATTTACATTAACAGCCGTTTTAGTATGAAAACTTCATTGAATTTTTCAAATTGTAACTTGTTGGTATTTTTTATTGAATTATCATTTTTTAATTATAGTTTAGTTTTATCTAAGAATTTAAATAATTTACAAAGCTTAACGTACTAAACGATTTTTTGTTTATAGAATAATATTAATTACAACTTACGTTTACTTATTCAATTAAGTTTATTTATAAAATAAATCACAAATTCTGATAAAATTTCAGCATATTCTAAGTTTTTTGTTTTTATTTTTTTTTAGCCGATAGTTTACAAGTATAGATACATAGTTGTATTTTTTTTTTATTTTGAGGGGAGTAGTGTTAGTTTTTTTTTCTGTTTTGTTTGATATCTTTTTTATTTTGTTTTTCAGAGTTTTTTTTTAATTATTATTTATATTAGAACTATTCACAGTAGGGGTCTCCTCGTCCCGTTTGTTAGAATAAGTTACTAGTCTAGTGATTATCTTAACGTATGCGTATTGAAAATCTTTCGATTTGCTATGTACAAAGAGTTGCTTTTATTTTCATATTTTTTTTTTTGAATATCGAAAGATTGTACTTAAATTATTTCCTCTTTAATACAAGTCTCCTTTTCTGGGGGGATTTTGATTTTTTTTTTCTTTCAAATATCTGTGGAATTTGGGATTATCATATAATACGGAGGTCAGTCTAAGTTGGCTTAGTGTGATGCTGATGTGTTGAGTGACAAGTCGTTGTACATCGTCAAAGTGTCAAAAGCCAATTACAAGTGTAACTTGTTAAAAGCTTTTGAAATGAATGAGCTTCGCTGCTAAACTAAGTCTCTAAACACATTCTTGTCTAATGTATGTGTGATCGGTTTGTGAAGGATCATTTTTAGGAAACAATGGGTGAACACTTTGAACAAATAACAAAATCTTCAATTACAAAATCTCCGTACACAAAATCTTCAAACAAAAGATCTTCGTACACAAAATCCCCAGTCAAAAAATCCCCAAATTAAGAAAAGAACCCCTAAAACACGAAATTTCCATTCATCCAATCCTTAGCAGTTGACACAAAATTCCCAAACACAAAATCTTCGAATTCAAAATTATTAGGTTGGTGCAGATGAAATCTCGGATTTTGCATTGGCTAAGTTCATACCACACAGCGGAATCGCAACATGCTGTGGCAACAGTATCGAAGCAGCATTGCAACACGTTGTTGTGGTCTGAACTGCACTCGCATCTATGCATCAATTGTCAAATTTCCAGTTCAAAACTGACTACTGTCGAAAAATCGTATGAATATGACAGCGCGAGTGTCATTTCAGGATTGTCATCATATGCTGGTCCCAGCCAGCGGAGAAATTTTTGGGATGGAGAAAATGACATTTTTCACAGCATGTTGCGTCCATCAAAAACTCAGTGGAGAGAGTTCATAAAACAAATTGGCAACGGTATGGCAACTGTTGTGTGATATGAACTTAGCCATTGACATGCTGGCTACGATTTTTATGTATCAAACTGTCACCAGGCGGACCTAGTGATATGACATATTGAAGTACTATTATAAATACTAAATAAATAAATAAATAAGTACCTCGGCTTTTGGAGTAATTTCGGTTTTGCACTTCATAGTGATCGGTGAAAAAAACAACAACATGGAAGCGAGTCAAAAACGACTATTTTTCCTTTACGAATTTAATCTAGAGCACAACGCAACGGAAGCAACGAGGAATATCAACAGGGCATTTGAACCTGATACGGTTAAAGAGCGAACCACTCAGCGGTGGTTCGAAAAATTTCGATCCGGAGATATGAACCTTCGAAATGAGCCACGTGGAAACCCAGAACCATCGATCGATAACGACGAGCTGCGTGCATTAGTGGAGTCTGACCCCCGCCAAACCATAAGGGAGCTTGCGGAGAAATTGCGCGGGCAGCATTCGACAGTTTGCCGCCACTTGCAACAACATGGAAAAGTGAAAAAGCTTGACAAGTGGGTTACGCATGCTCTAAGTGTCACCATACACTGTCGAACTCGAGCATGAATCTGGAGCAAATGTCCTCTGACACACACATACACTTCACATAGGTGTGAAGAAAATCGATCCACTTGTACTAGGTTCGTGCTCGAGTTCGAGTTCGATAGTGTATGGTGGCACTTACAGCCCCCATATACGATGCAATCCGTCGTCAGATCGATCTGCCGATATTGTGATCGTCAGATCGATCGCACCGTGTATGTGACTATCGTTGACGATTTTTTTGACAGTTCCATTTAATTTCGATCGTCAGATATTTTGTGGCGATCCATCGTCAGATCGATCTGACGATGGATCTCACCGTCTATGGCAGGTCTTAAAGAGCAAAACATGGCGTGTCGAATGGAGATTTCTAGTTCTCTTCTAACCCGTAACAGAAACGAACCGTTCTTGAACCGAATTGTGATCTGCAATGAAAAGTGGATACTATACGATAATCGTCGCCGATTGGCCCAATGGCTAGATGCCGATGAGGCTCCAAGACACATGCCGAAACCAAGCCTTCATCCAAAGAAAATAATGGTGACTGTTTGGTGGTCTGTAGCTGGATTTATCCACTATTCGTTCCTGAAACCTGGCGAAACCAAAAATGCGAGAAATACTGCGCTCAATTGGGCGAAATGCATCAGAGATTGGCAGTTCAACGACCTAGGCTAGTCAACAGGGATGGAGTTATACTGCTTCATGACAACGCACGACCTCATGTATCGAGAACAACGATCCAAAAATTGAACGAGTTGCGCTATGAGATGCATCCTCACCCGCCATATTCACCAGACGTTTCGCCAACATATTACCATTTCTTTCAAAATTTGGATCACTTTTTGACAGGAAAACAGTTTAATAATGAAGCAGCTGTCAAAAATGCCTTCGAGGAGTTTCTTCGAGCCAGAAACTCGGACTTCTACGAAACAGGAATAAACACGCTTGTATCTCATTGGGAAAAGTGTTTCGCATCCGCTAGTACCTATTTCGATTAATAAAAGTATCTTTGTAAAAAGTTACAGCTGTTCAAAAATTTAGTACTGAATCCGACATTTCATCTGCACCAACCTAATACACAAATAACAAAATAACGATGAAAAGTTCGCCATTTTAATTTTCCAGGAACCCAAGCCCAAGAATTTGGGGAGGTTTTTGTATTTGGTGATTTCATATTTGGGGATTTGTGTACGGAGATTTTCTGTTTGGGGATTTTGTGTACGGAGATTTCGGGTCTGAGGATTTTGCGTTTGAAGACTTTGCGCTTGGGGATTTTGTTTACGGAGTTCTTGTGTTTGAAGATTTTGTGTACGGAGATTTTGGGTCTGAAGATTTTGCGACTGAAGACTTTGTGCATGAGGATTTTGTTTACGGAGTTCTTGTGTTTGAAGATTTTGCGTACGGAGATTTTGTGTTTGGTGATTTTGTGTCTTGGAGATTTTATGGCTGTGGATTTGATATTTTTGGGGTTTTGAGTCTGAGAATTTTGTGTTTCGGGATTTTGTATTTCTGGATTTTATGTTTGGGGATTTTAGTTTCAGGTATTTTTTTGTCGATATTGTGTTTGGGATTTTGTCTTTAGAGACTTTGAGTTTGGAGATTTTCAATTTGCGACTTTGTGTTTGGAGTTTTTGTTTTTGGGAATTCTGCTTTTGGGGATTTTGATTTCAAATTTCGGGAGTTTGTGTACGTAGATTTTGTATTTGAATATTCTGCTTACGAAGATTTTGTGTTTGAAAGTTTTATGTTTCGGGATTTTGTATTTCGGGATCTCATGTTTGGGAATTTTGGTTCAAGGTTTTTTTTTGGGCAATTTTGTGTTTGAGATTTAGTGTTTAGAGATTTTGAGTTTGGGGATTTTCTGTTTGAGACCTTGTGTTTGGAGTTTTTGTTTTTGGGGATTCTGCTTTTGGGGATTTTGCTTTTGGGTTTATTTTCGGGGATTTTCCATTTAGAGATTTTGTGACCAGAAATTCCGAATCCAACAAAAAAAAATGCATGCAACATCTGACAGCCACAGAAAAAAATAGAATTACACAAAAAAATCCCTCGCTCTCTTTTATTTTGGGAACTTATGTCTCAGTAGGGATTATCCAATGCAATAATCCTGGAGATCATGTTTTCCAGATATTTACATCCCATCTGAAATTAATTAACTGCCACCCAACGTGCGGTCAGTGTAGACCGACAACACGTTGGGCGCCAGACTGATTGAATAAGAAAGAATGTTAGCTAAGCTAATTTCGATTCGTTTTTTTGAAAAAAAAAAGAGCCCAAGTTGGCAACATGGATCGCATGTTGTTTAGTGAATGACAGGATTAATCAAGTCAAATAAGCTTTTAATTTCAGAAATATCCTTAAACGACACGTCACAAACCAATGACTCATAACAACTTTTAAATCATTCATTCTTTATGAGAATATAAATTTGAACTGATATGTTTCAGGGAGCTAGTGAGAAGAGCCGAAGGTGGCATGGCGGCAGTGGAAGGTAACTTCTATGACTAGATTAGGAACGGCTAGAACGATGAACAGAAAAACACCAGTCCTACGGTCCACATAAATTATCTTTTGTCGACATGGCCTGAACACAATAGATTACAATAAGTCGACAACTATCATTTACACATTATCACTTCGACTATTGCCCGAACTTTAGAAATTGTCGGGGTGAAAAAAAAATAAAACTTTTCGCCCTCTTCCCGGACAACAGTCGTCCGGCAATTTATATTGCGCTCAGAACTAACTTGCAACATTCTTCACGAAACCAAGAGAAGTTGTTATCCTTTCCGGCCATAGTCTGAGAATACTGGCTATCTCTATGTGTGTGTGTGTGGTAAGAATGGAAATAATGTGCAATGGTCAAAGTGGCATTATTTCAAGTTGGTTCGACCGTACAGAACCGAACATCACAAAACTTTGCCGAGTTGTGAATACGTAACTGAGGCGAAAGAGGACCAAGAACTGAAATACGCCCGGCTACGAGTGAAAAAACCTTGTGCACTGGAAAACTTGGTCGGTGGCAGGACGAGAATGCCAAGGCCTGTTCGAATCTTGATTAAGGGCTTTCATTTCCGATTGGGTAACGCGTAGTGAAATTAGTGCTGAATTCAAGTTCCCTTTCTGCCCCAAAACTTTTCAACCGAATGAGCTATGCTCTGTGCACAGGGAAGGATTTAAGGATTCTTTCCCCCGGGGAGGCCCAACAATCTGATTTGTTGTATCTCTTATAGTCTACTGCTAGTATCAGCTCTGCTCCAACATTCCCAACAGATACTTTCAAGAATCTTCGAAACTTTTATTCGGCATACTACTATTGCAACTACTGCTTATAATATTTGTTGTACTACTAGTCGTACCATTATTATTGTTGATGTTGGTGGCGTTGCTGCTGTTGCAGATGCTACTGTTACTGTTGTTATTATTGCCTGAAGCAATGGTGGAATTACTGCAGCTCGTGCTTGGCGCTTTGGTGGAAATTGTCGATTCCGCTTGTGCTGTTGTCGACTGTTGTAGTATCGTGGGCGCCACCGGGGATTCTGTATCAGCTAGTGCCATTTTGTCGGCTACTGCTGACGACACTATCAGACCCGTTGAAGTAGTTGTGGCTGACGATGGTGGTGTTGTTGTATTGCTGCTATCTTTAGCCATTCGTCGATTCCATGCAAAACTTAAACCAATTTTCGAGCCACCACCATTGCCGCCACTACTTGGACGACCACAACTAGCTCCTGTACTATTACTATTGCTAAAACTACCACTATCAGTTCGAGTCAGACCGGCATTTCCGCCAACCATTCCCACTAACTCTGCCGTTCGACCGGCGCCCGTCGATGACGATGTTTGGGTCTGATGACTGTAGCCCGAATCGGAACCAAAACTCGAATCCCTCGAATAAATTTGAGGTTGCAAGAGATCCTGATTATTCGGAGGCGGGAGTTGTGGCGGCGGTTGCGGATGGTGATAGTGTGACGGTAACCCATTTGCCAGGGTTCGGTACGATGTTGTATAGTCGGGAAGAATGCAAGGATATGAGGGTGGCGGTGCGGGCGGATGTTGCGACCGATACGGTGCTGGTGTATTGTTCGGATGAGCAAGACAGGCATCGTAGATCAGACCTTCATGAAAAACCGGCTCAGCATAGCCGTAGGCAGGCTCGTGGTCAATCGGTACGGCAATACGTCTTCGATCCAGGCTTCTGGGGTTTGTGCGTGACCGATGCTGTTGCGTGTGGATCGCATGTCCTTGCACAGGATGATGATTGTTTATTAGACTATGGTGGGTGTAGTAGGGCTGTGGATATTGTGGCGCTAGTGACAGGCTATTGTTGTAGTTGCCTCGTTCCCGAAATATGGTTGAGACCGCGGCAGGCGGCGGTGGGGCATGATGAATTTGCTTGTTGATACGATTTCGTCGCTCCACCTCACTGTCCAGACATGTCAGTCCAGGCGTGGATTTGGCATAGTAGTGCAGACGATTGCTACTTAGAGCGCTATTACTGTTGTTGTTGTTATTGTTACTACTACCGTTTATCGAGACGTTGTTGTTGTTATTATTACTACTATTCACTAAACTATTGTTTGCATAGTACGCGTGATGATTATGCGGATGATGATGATGATTGTTAAACGTTAAGGACATTAAATTACGGTCATCATAGACACTAGGAACGATATCCGAGCCCGTCGTATGCTCGGACGATGTATTCAGATCATCCGTTGTTGTTGTCGTACTAAAGCTCATACTATTTCCATGCTTTCTACTCGAGTTCGTCTTACTGCTAGTGTTAAATGTGCTGCCGCCACTACTACTACTATTGCATGGTCGTCTTCGTCCTACGGATGCGGCGAAAGGACGCACCAAACCAGCGAGGACGCCACTTTGTTCGCGGCCACGTTGATTCGAATGATTGTGATGATCACTACTCGCGCCCGCATTCGAGGACGAGGTTGATGACGAGATCACCGAATTGCGCTCGTGATTCGGATTCAGACTATTGATGTTCGATGCGGTCATACGCTCGTGATAGATGGTAGCAACACCACTACCACCACTCCCACTCGCTCCATCAGCCGTGATCTTGTGGAACGATCGTTCACCCGGCAGGCTTAGCTCGTCCTCAGCAAAATCGTCATCCGAATGTAGTGGTGGTTCCGATTCGCCGTCCGAATCACGACCCGGTCCCAATTCTTCGTATACGTTGTCGTTAGATCGATACGGATCTGGTCCGGGCGACGAGCACACAAACAGCGGTGGTGTTCGTGTCATGGGATAGCCACTAGGATAGTGAATTGATTTCGGCGGTAGCATCTGAAACGAGAGAAGAAAGGGAATGCGTTAGGGCGTTTTGGTTAAGTAGAATATAGTTGCGAGTAGTAGTAGTAAGAGTGCGATATGTCAGATAACGTCGAACTTTTTTTTTGCTTTTTTTTAACGGATAAAGAACCGTGCAGACTAGCGAGCGGGAGGGCGGCGAAGTTCAAGGAGAAGCCAGCAATATAATACTTCGCAAAAATCACCGATTTCGTTCGCTGACATAAGGGACCAGCTCGTCAGGTAACGCTACTAGTCTGGATACGATTTCCCACACAAAACCTGAAAAAAATAGCCAAAACTAAAATCCCCAAAACTGTAATCTCCCAAAGCTTAAGTCCCACGAAAATTAAATCTCCAAAACTGAAATCTCCAAAACTAAAATCTCCAAAACTAAAATCCTCCAAAATAAAATCTCCAAAAATAAAATCCTCCAAAATAAAATCTCCAAAACTAAAATCCCCAAATATAATTTCCCAAAATTAAAATCCCTCCACACAAAAATTTCAAAAATTAATATTCTCATTTGAAGAGTGGTCTCAAAATGCGTTAGTGTAAGTGGAAGTCGATACAAAAAAAAGTGAAAATGTTTTTTTTCCTTAAATTTTGGGAGATTTGAAGAAGACAAATTTGGAACGCAGAAAACTTTTTTTACAAAACCCTTCATAACAGGAAGATTTTTTTTGGTACGGACAAGTTTTGTTTTTTTTATGTTTATAGTGGGGAGATGGGTTGAGTTTGAACAAGGTGACGGTGTACAATCCGTTTAAATTTTTGTAGGTCATAGTTCCGGGGGAAAACAAAAGATGGTAGATCGTTCCACATTCGTGTTGTCCTGGATACAAACGAGTCATAGAATTTGGCGGTGCGACTGCTGCTGAGTTCTAGAAGATGAGGATGGGCACGACTGGCTAGTCGGGTGTTACGTAAGGCAAAGGTACGCTCAGGAATGAGGTTGGGTGTTTCAAATCGATTTTCTATCAACAACTGACAAGTGACGATCCCTTTCAGTGGTTACGACTAGTACCAAAACCGTCTAAGGCGAATATTCACTTGAGGACTGACTTAGTACTGCCTATGGCGGAAATCTCATTTAGCGGATTTCTTTGGGCACAACAGAAACTAAAATCTTGGGATGCAAAATTTTGAATCTATTAATTAAGCAACTTAAGATTGATTACGATTTCATCTATTTACCCGAAATATTTGAGAGAATTTTTCTGGGATAAATCTGCTGATATTCCGGAAAATTATGTCTATTTTCATGATTAAATTGCTGACGTTAACAAATTAGGATGTCAAAAGAATAGACGGAACAGATTGCACGTACGGTTTTGCCTCTATCAGAAAAGTGCAATAAATTAAAAACTTGCACTTGTCTGATTACTCTCGTCGTTTTTCATGGTGTTAAGAAATAATCCCACTGTCAATTAACAACATGCTGATTCGCATTCTCGCGGCTTCCGTTTAAAACAATTTACTTAATTTTTTTCCTTACCCTCAAAATCTGCACAATCCACTAAATTTTATTCACATTCATCTATTCAAATAGAATTATATCAAAGCCACCAACTGGCTTGTAACATTCATGTCCTTTCATTCAACCGCTCTCTCCACAGGACTACTTAAAACAAATCCTCCCCGATCACCCACAGCCATCCCCACCACAGCTTCATTGTCAGTATGCAAAATGTATTTTCTGCAATAGTACAGTAAGCGAGACCACCACCACACCCCCAAGACCGTCCATATTATAATGTCACTGCATTTCCATGAAATTATCCTTCAAGTCCTTAACCATTTCGTATGTTCACTCGTTGGATGTGGCTTGCGGATGCGAGTCCCGGAATAGCGCAGCGATAGAGCCTAATCACATACTCGTCACATTCTGGTTATGACACAGCGATGTGGTGGAAAAGGTCCTAGCCCTGTGTCCTGGTCCATGCCGTCGGTTTCGCCCGGAATAGCAGTGAGTCGCGATTTTTAGCTTCATTCACACTGTACAGAGGCGGGCGAGCGGAGCGCAAAAATGCATTTGCATCAAGACGAAGATAGATGTGCAACAACGTTGGTAGTCCTTGAATGTCACATATCTAAAGACTCTGCCCTTTTTTCAGCAATAAAGCTCTTCTCATAGTACTGCCTGTAGGGTCTCGTCTCTCCTCGGGGTATTTTTTTTTTGTTAGTACGTAGGCTTTGGCGGTAGCAAAAACCAAACCGCCAAGGACTCATACTTTCCAAGAGTGCATAAGAGAGATAATGAATGTCGGGTGTTCACTTCACATGCAAATTATGTGCCGTCGACGCTTAGCTTTGAATTGCACTATGGCGAGTGAATGGTGGAGTGAAAGGACATGTAAAGACAGGAAGCATAAATATATATGTGCGCCGAGCAAAAGGATTGAGTTTAAAACGAGTGACTGTAATTGAAGATGAATAATAAAGCGCTGAATGAAATTAGAGGCTTTCAAGTGACATGTCCTTTATTAATAGACGAATATGAATTGATGTTGAATTGTTAATGGATTTTGCTGTTGTGTGTGTGGATGGATTTATGAAGGGTTACTGGAGGGACTTGGAGCGAATTGACGTTCTTTCGGATTGAGTTTATTTAGAGGGACATATTCGACACACGCGAAATTCGGTCTGTCGATTTTAAAGAATACAAAAATTCTTAGCCAGTATGTACAATGTGCATTCTGGATCGGATTCCTGGCGTGTCGATCTGCTTGAGATCAGATTACATGGCTTGCGAACTCCGCTTTGGTAGAAAATTTTCGGTCTCCACTCCAAGCCGCTCGGAATGGGATATTGGCAATCAGTGCTCTGATCCCAGGTGTATCATGTGGTTTACCGATAGGTTAAGAACCGGACAGGGAATTGGTGCTGGGATTTTTGAACCGAACATCTGGATCTCAATCACTATTGGCATTTGGTCCAGCGATTTCCAGGCCGAGATCTATGCCATTCAGGCCTGCGCCAGAGTAATTCTCAAAAACGAGTTCACTGGGGCTAACATGGCTATCTGTTCTGACAGATAGGCAGCATTAAGACTCTTTCTTCACATAACTTCTTATCGAAACTAGTAGGAGAGCGTTTTGATATCCTACAGTGTCTCGCAAACACAAACCGTTGGGTACCTGGGCTTCAGGGCATCCATGGCAACGAAGCTGCAGATGAACTTGCTAAACAAGGATCATCATAGAATTTTTCGGGCTTGAACCCTACTGCGGTCTGAGCTGGGACGAAGCCAGGCCGATAGTGAAGAAATGGTCTGCGGACGAAAGGTTGCGATACTGGAATAATCTCCCTGGACAGCGGTAATCCAAAGATCTCATTGATCTCTGCGGTCCCAATCAAGCTAGCCACCTCGGAAGAGCCGACCTGAGGTTAATCATTGGTTGCCTCACGGGCCACCTAAACAAAATGAGTCTGTCCACTAAGACCCCCCGCAGGGGACACCCACTGGGTCGAAAGACTTATGGTGTTTTGGGTTTAGCGAACCCACGGACCTGAGCTACGCAAGGAGGTGGTGTATAGGGTAAAGGGGCCTTGGCGCTGATCCCTATGCATGCCTTTGGGGACTGACGACCCCATGTACCTTAGTTATGAAGTTAAGGTGGCTGATTGACGGTCTCGCTAGTGGTGTCCGTCGTTATGATGCCACCGGTGTTGTGTGATGGTCTTTTGAGTCCGTCGTTATACGACACCTGGGGAGTGGTGCCCCCGCATAACGAACTACGAAAAGGGGCTATATAGGCTGAAAAGTATCTTTTATGATTCCTATTGGAGCAATCCTATAGGTGCCATGAAGCGGAAAGGTTGCTGGGGTCCTCCCAGTATTCCGATTCCTAGACTTGATGACGACACGGCTTGGGGTTTTTCCCAAG
Source organism: Chloromyia formosa (assembly GCA_964017055.1). NCBI lineage: Eukaryota > Metazoa > Arthropoda > Insecta > Diptera > Stratiomyidae > Chloromyia > Chloromyia formosa. The sequence goes on from OZ024817.1 coordinate 81,583,968, forward strand.
CTCTGATTCTAACATAGGTGTGGATTGGTGGAAAGTAAGAGATACTGATTCCTATACTGCTTTGGGGCTTGACAATCCCACGTACCTAGTCAATTGGCTTCCTAGTACCTGAACATGGTGCCGACCTGTGATGCGAAAGGAAGCACTATCCCCGACTGAGGGGAATGCTCACTAGTACGTGAGGAACGGAAGCACATTCAACTCTCTTGGGGATAGTGGGTTTAACTGAGCCCGTGATGCACAACTTAATCAGTAAGATATTCCGTAAGGATATCGAACGGTGAGATCATTCCGGCTTTTGAGAAGTCAGTAGCAAATAATGAACCACGGGGATGGGTGTGCCCACAGTACCAAGGTACTGGCCCATCAAGGTGTTGGACTCGTGGTGGCTGTGAGTTATTGTTAAGTCGGCTAAGCTAGGTCGCAGCCTATAATGGTAAGGTTCTGAGGAAAGTGCATGTTCCAAAGTAGTCATCCTTCTGACTTCGGTCAGAGAAAACGCCATTCCCGCAAGGGGGGGAGGTAAGAGCTTCGAGCTTAGGTACTCCTTAAGGCACCGAATGTAGACGATCCTAGGAAAATGTCCACTAAGACGGAATGCCGCGTTGCCTGGAAGACTTTGAGTCTTTTCTTCGAATGCCCGCCGATCGCTCGCTCGAGGTTAACGTTTCTTGAAGATTCACTAGTGAGCTCCGCTGTATTAAGGAATGCTCTTACAAAGGACCTATTGGCCTTTATTAGGTTGACTGGGGGTCTTTTGGGTTAGCCAAGACTGTGGCACAATATATCTCATCTTTTATTTATCCTCTCACGATCGTTGTAAAACTAAAATCATCATCATTGTCGCGCTACAGCCCGACGTGGGGCCATTGCCGTTTGCATCAATATCATCCGATTATTTCGGTCAAATTACGGCGTCCATCAATATCGGAAGCCCAGCAGTTGTTCGGCGTCAGTATCTACTGAGTCTTCGTCAACGATCTGTCTTCCAACTTAAACCACCTAACTTGCAATCAATCTTATTCCAAATGTACAACCAAGAAATCTTTGTGCTCCTACTGCCTAAGCCGAAGCCCACGACAAAGTAAAAGTTCCTCTTTACGCAGTACGAGCCTACATTTTTCATTGCGAAATTAGTGTTACAATGTTACGGTACGGACATGCCGTGACCGTACCGTCTAAACGAAAATTCATTTTAGATATACCATCATGTTTAATCGCGCAGTAAATTCGAGTTTCAACAGTAACGATGTCGGATTTTGGTCGTTTGTCTTATTTTCTTCAAATTGTCTCGGTTAGGAGACTGAGTCGCCCAATTTCGAAAACTCAACAGGTATTCGTAAAAAAATCTCCAAAACTAAAATCTCCCCAAAAATTAAATCCCGAAACTGAAATCTCCGAGACTAAAATCCGCGAAACTGAAATTCCCAAAACTAAAATCCCCCAAACTAAAATCACCGAAACTAAAATTCCGAAAAATAAAGTTCCCAAAATATCAAATCCCCCAAAAACCAAAATCCTCAAACCTAAAATTACCAAAAGTAAAATCCCTAAAATTAAAATCCCTAATGAAAGTGTGATCTCAGAAGGCGTTAGCGAAGTGGAAGTGGACAAAAAGAAGTTCTAGATTTTTGTGAGATTTTACAAAAAAAAAAAGCCTAAAACCGGCAAAATTGTGCTTTGTCATGATGTCTCTTCCCGGCAAAAGAAAAATACAATTTTTGCGGGAATCTTCTGAATTGATTCCCAAATTGGCAAACAGTTTTTTTTCCATGTCTAAGACGCCGCTTCCCCCCCCCCCCCCCCCCAACTAAAAACTATACAAATTTTTTGTGGAAATTTGGAATTTTATTTAGGGATAATTCTTGGGCACATACATATTCCTCGACACACTCATACAACCCTATGAATGAATTACACAATTTCCATCCTTTCGTTGGAGTTTGCATCAAAGCAAGTATCCTGTTCTCCTTTTGGCATTGTTTCGCTACTCACTTCAGCAACAAAAGAAACCATTCACAAACAACCCACACAGGACACACGTTATCATTTCCATCTTTTTGTAAATGTTCATAAATCTTTGATTTTTCACACTTCTCAAGTGCAATTATTCTCGCCGAGGTGTGCATGTGTGTGTGCTGTGAAGAGGTTCTTTCATTTTTCCTTGCGTTTTCAGAAATTTTTATTTCACACACTCGGCCGAAGGTTTTATTCTGAGCGCTTTTATAATGGGCTCGTATCGCGCCATCCTGTTTTGTTTCAAGTGTTCATTGTATCCCCTTTTCAAAGTTGAGATGATGCTGCTTTGAGAACATCGTAGAGGAGGTTGTTTGAAAAGAGAATGTCCTCTCAACGTAATGGCAAGAAATGGGTCAGACGGTTTTGGAATACGAGAAGTTTTTTTTTACATAGTAAAGTTTAAGAAGCTTTGAATGATGAAATGTTTATTTTTTTATTTTTGGACTACAAGCTTAAACCACGGCTTTGTTAAGTCACATTCTCATTGCAGCATACGGCGCCCAACGTGGGGTCAATATTGCCCAACAGGTAATTGGCATTCATTTACACTATCTGTATCTATAGAGCATACCGATGTCGAGCAGAGTCCGAGAGTCGAGGTCGACCCGACCGATGAGTAAAGGCTCTAGAACATCAACCAAAAAATGGATCATGTGCGTTCTTCCCTTTTTGAAAGGCACAACTCTTATGACAAGGAAATCCTAAGAGGGTGGATATGGTTCAATACTATTAGGATTCGTTTGTCATAAAATCTGGCAAGGTCCGCTTACAAATGAGTTCGATGTGCCTTTCCAAAAAAGAGGCTCGACCTCAACTCAAACTCTGCTCGACATCGAAGTGCTCTCAATATTCGAAGTAAATGTATGCTTGGAAATATTGGCCCAACGCCTGGCGCCATATGTTGTGGAGACGGCGCGGCTCGACATAGCTGTGATTTTCAATCAACATCAAATCTGTATACTTTCACCGGTAGGCTCGACTCTGCTCTACATCCACACTATTTTTTTTTACTTAATGTATTCAATATTCTTGCAATGTGCATGTACAAACTATTTTTCAGTGAAAATGGAATTTTTGTGACATTTGTTTTCATTCTTCACATCAACTTAGTATGTGTCTGTAGCTTAGCTCGGTAACGCAACGGACATTTTCTGTTACTCGAAACACGGTGGTTTGTGGTTCAAGCCCCACAGCGGGACAAATACTTTTTATTCTCAAATTCTCTCTATTTAATTTCTCCGAGCTCTCATACTCATCAGGTCTTGCATCTTTGCAGCTATCCGTGTGCAAGACGACCACGAAATTGTGAGTGCTTAAAAGTGCTTCACACCATCTAGACCTCCACGGTTTTCAAGTAAAATCACGCCTTCACGGTTTGTACTAACAAAATTTGCATACTTTCGTGGTCGTCCTGCACATGGACAGTTGCAAAAATGCAAGACCTGATGAGTGCTTCTAACCGTACGAAACCACTAAGCTTAGAGAAATTAAGTAGAGGGAATTTGAGAATAAAAAGTATTTGTCCCGTTGTGGGGCTTGAACCACAAACGACCGTCTTTCAAGTAGCAAAAATGCCAGGTTCGTTATCAAGCTAAGCTACAGACCCATACTAAGTTGATGTGAAAAAAAAAGTGTCACAAAAATTTCAATTTCACTGAAAAATATTTGTTTTATCCATGTAAGGGTTGGCTTCATCTCGATACGATTACTACTACGCAATTGCCCTAACCCCTTGTGGGGCATAGCGCGTAAACTGTTTCATGTGACCCAATTGACGTTTCCTCGGCATTAAGTAATTTCGGAGAATGCTGTTGCCAGCATGCACCTCCTGCTCTCCCATTTATCTGCGACCAGCCGGGAGACGCTGTGGTTTATTATTGCTCCCCGCACCACAGGGGAAAAATAACACAAACATCCATGGCTACGAACGTCGTCGTGGACGGGATTCGAACCCGAAACACCGATGGTCAGATATGCGACTGACGCCTCTACGCACTGAGCTACCGATCGAGCTCGACTCGAACTTATCTCGACACTGCAGTGCTCTCGATATTCGAACTAATATTGGCCCCACACTGGATGCCATATGTGGCAGGGACGGCGTGGCACGACATAGCTGTGCTTTCCAATCAACATCAAATCTGTATCCTGGCATCCTCTCACGGGTAGGCTCGACCTCGATTCGGACTCTGCTCCACATCGAAATCTTTTTTTTGTCCATGCACCCTTGCACGACACGACTGCCATACAGACTCTGCACAAGACAGGCGACATATTTGCAACAGAAATGTCAAAAGAGTCGCCGATGACTTGCGAAAATTAAATTGAAAATGAAGGGACCAATTAAATGTGTGTCATAATACCGCTTCGTTTGAATTTGTGTATAATATGTTCATCGAGACGACCATTGCGATGATGATGGTGTAGAATTTTGACGGCAAGGCGATGATGGCAATGGGTGAAGATGGGTCTGTGATGATGGCTCCAGTTGCAGTCGCACGGATTCTGAGTCGATCCGTGTGTGGAGAAAACATAATCGTGTCGAAGTTAAGCAGAGTACAAGAGTCGAAGTCGAGCAAATCGGTTAAGGGAATGGATTCTTGTCATTTTTGAACGGAATTTATGACGTTGCCAACCACAGCTTTGTCAAGCCGCCATTGCTAACAAATGACCACGTGGGGCTTCCACTTACTGCTCGGCCCGACCTAGACTGTTGATAAACAGCAATTTATACGAGACTCATAGCAGGCCGGTATTCAAAATCATCATCATCGTGGCGCAACAGCCCGAAGTCGAGCCCTGGCCGCCAGGCTCATCGTCCTCCAATTTTCTCGGTCAAGTGTTCGCATTCTCCAATTTTGGATGCCCAACAGTTGTTCGACGTTCTCATCCACTGAGTCTTTCCAAGGAGCTGTCGGTCTTTCTCGTAACCAGGCTCCGTCGACGCATCGTGCATTAAATATTTTCTTAGGCATGCGTTCATCGTCCATTCGTTGTATATGTCTTGTCCATTGTAGACGTTGTAGTTTGAGGATTCTCAAAACTTTCAGCTCATCTTTCTTACATCCATTTCGGTCGCAAACTACTCCGGAAAACTCGCGGAAGGATCTTACGTTCAAATGTGTTTATTATGTTTTCGAAGGCTTGAGTAAGGGTCCAGGTTTCGCAGGTATTCGAAATGAGCATTTAAAAATCAAACAATTCTCATTTTTGAGTAATTAAGGGATTAACGGAATTTTAATTTAGAATGCAAGATAAAATCAGCGAAAAAAAAGCAAAGAAACCCAAACGGCCACGAAACGAACATATGTTCGCTCGCTTCACTGGAGATTTCTTGAAGGTATATCAGCAGCAACATACCCTGCAGCACTATTTCACCAGACTGCAATCGATCCAAAGCCTAATCACACCCAGTCCTCTGCATATATTAGCATTTCGCCCATCATGCTTGAATGCAAGCTCCAAAATAAGGTTAATCTGGAGATGATAATCGGATCAAATACACTCAATACACCACCCTAAGTGCATATCTCTTTTCATAAGCTTCGAATGTTGAATGTGTCAAAGCAGCTGTAATCCGTTCAATTAAACGCGTTACGGATATCACAGATCGCTTTGAATTATCTCGTATCCGTCACAAGATCATGCAACAAATTCATGTTGTCTTGTTGTTCGTTTCATTTTTTTTCTGTTTCTTTATTTTCCATTTCGTCTTTTTCCCAATTGAATCTCGTAGTGGCGTACGTACGAAGGCGAGTATCTGAGTATCTTTGGGCATGGATTGGATGGTTTTTGGATTGTTTGGATCTTGCTTGAACCATTCATTCCCACGCACTACACGATGTTTACGATGTTGTCGTGAAGTTAGGGCAAAGTAGACAACAAAAACATAAATAGTTTGGTAACATCGGGCGACTACAAAACAAGGCAAAACGACTGACAGCCCTTTAATTGAGTTTCAAAAGGGACACGGACTTAGGAAATAGGGTTGGCGAATGAGGTGATTTTTCCGGGAGTTTTGGGTGAGCGATGCTTGAAAATTCGGGGGATTTGAAATAAATCAAGGATGCGATAGTCCAGGGGCAAAAGTTCAAATCCTAGACGAAACCACTGTCATGTGTAGTTGTGCATGTTCTATGTCTACACTCTACAGGGTCTAGCGTCTCTTATCGTGCAATACAAGTAAAATATTTTGATAGATTTGCAGACGCGACAGATATTTGAGCTAACTTGTGTACGTCAAGGTATGGATAATAAGCTCGAGCTCTTAAGGTCATTCCAGACAGAAAACCGATCAAACTGTTCAAAATTAGTAACCACTAAATATCTTTTCGCCCTCCGTACAACCGGAGCTCATCTCATTTTGCACGAGCCTTCTGAGTGTGTGTAGCTAAAATCCATGTCTAAAAAAGGATGATGCTATAAGGGAACAAGGAAACGTGCAAACCACCAAACAAGCATGTAAAACATTTCGAGTTATAAACAGACGCGACCAACGATTGAATAGCCTCGAGCTTTTAAGACCTATCCAGACAGCAAAAGGATGAAACTGTTCAAAATCGGTAACCCCTAACCTAACCATCTTTTCGTCATCGCTTTGTTAACGTTACCATGGATCAAGAGTCCGCGTCATTTGGTAACAGGCAGCCGTTACCTGCACGAGCTCTCTGTGTGTCTAGCTAACTTGTGTACGTCAAGGTATGAATAAGCTGGAGCTTTTAAGATCTTTCCTGGCAGCAAAACGATCAAACTGATCAAAATCGGTAACCCCTACATGGATCAAGGGGTACGTTTCATTTGGGCTCGGTAACTGGCAGACGTTACCTGTACCAGCGTTCCCAAAATGCATGTCAAAAACGACAGAACTTTTATTTTCAAATAATCAACCAACAATATGTCCACAAAAAAAAATCATTTGATATCCATGTCGGATTGGGAGGACACGAGACGCGGCCGCGCGTAATGTAACCCGATATTATTACAATCCCTTTTCCCAACCGATTGTTGTATATACAACAAGTGCACACGCATTTGTAATCCCATTTCGGATCAAAATATTCACACTGGAGTGTCTGAAATGGATGGGTATTCTCAAAGATACAATACCACACATTTAGGTTGAATTCGAGAATTCTTCTTGTTCGGAGATTTTCTGAATTGTATACGATGGCTTTTTTTTCCTTACCCCGACTATTCGGTTTCATTCACCATATCATTTGGGGGATTCGTGTCTTTTTTCGAACGGTTTTTGTTGTTCTTCGCACTGGTTGACTGACTGGTGGCTCATATTATTACATCCATGAGATTCAAGAGGCTTATATACGGTTTTTGGGGGGCAAAAACTCCTCTTCCATAGTCCTCCGCGTGGGCGCCCCCTGGAACGGCAGTGGTCACTGACCATTGCCAACCAGCGTCAAGCCGCCAGTGATGGCGGTGCGATGATTTGGTTGAGGTACCCCTGTGGTGTGGGGTGTGAAAAAAATACCACGGCCTTTCCCTTTGAGGGCCTGTCGTTAAAACCGACAATCAAAGGACAGGATGTGTATGCCAGCAACTTGCACTATCCGAAATCTTTATATGCTAACGAAACGTCAACTATGCCTCGGATAAGGACTGACTCAACGGTTACGACTTTTGGCTATCGTACAATGACAAAGATTGGATTCTGGAATGTGCGTACTCTCCTGGACAATGGATCAGAAGGTCCCCAGAACGCACGATTTCTTCAATTAGAGAGTGAATTTCTGAGGTACAAATTAAATATCTTAGGAGTTAGTGAGATAAGATGGTGGAACAGCGGAGAATTCATCTCTCCAACGGGCAGCACTGTAATGTTGTACTCCGGTAAACCTACCGGTAGTCGTCGTGAGTCAGGTGTGGGGCTCCTTTTAACCAGAGCCGCGCGAAACTGTCTCTTATCCTGGCAACCGGTCTCTGACAGGGTATTGACCGCCAGGTTCCGGACCAAAATGAGGAACATCTCAATAATACAATGTTATGCCCCTACTGAACCCGACAATGTCTTGGCAAAAGACTCCTTCTACGAAGAACTAAACGCCGTTCAGAGCAGAACACCTAAAGGTGACATTATAATGGTTATGGGTGATTTGAATGCGAAAGTTGGCGCTGATAACTATGGGCTCAGACATGTGATGGGGAGACACGGTCTTGGTGATCGTAATGACAACGGTGAAAGATTTGTAGAGTTCTGCAACTTTCACAGTCTCTTCATCGGTGGTACTATGTTTGAGCATAAGGACCACCACAAAATCAGTTGGTCCTCTGTTGATCGGCGCAGAACACAAAATCAGATCGACCATTTTGCCATTAGTGAAAGATTCAAGAGTTGCCTCCTGGACGTGCGAAACAAGAAGGGTGCCGATATTGGGATGGGAAGAGACCATTATCTTATGATCGCTAATGTTCGATTGCGTATTGCAGCCGTGCGCCGCCCCAGAGACGAAAGATCCAGGCCCCGCAAATTCAACACCGCTCGACTAAAAAATCCAGCTGTCTTACAACAATATAATGACCATCTTGCGCAAAAAGCGGCTGAGATAACTAGTCACCCAGATAGTGACATAAACGAAAACTGGGATGCCATAAAAAATGCGTACATTGATAGCGCAAATACCATCCTTGGCCCAAACCCGGATTGCCGGAATAAGCCCTGGATGTCCGACGCTTCATGGCAGCGGATTGTTGAAAGAAAGGAGCTGAAAGTTCGTTTGGCTGCAGCATCAGACGACAATCGAAGCAGCATCGAACTCCTTTACCGTCAGAAAGCTCGAGAAGTTCAGCGTAGTGTGCGACGCGATAAAAGAGTTTATGCCAATTCTCTTTTAGCGTCAGCAGAAGAAGCCGCTAGAAGTAACAACTTAAACGCCGTATACGGTGTCATCAAGGAGTTTACAGGTGGTCGTAACTCCTGCCAACATCCGGTGAAAGATAGTGATGGAAAGCTACTTATCTTGGAAGAAGATCAAATGAGGCGGTGGAAAGAACACTTCGCCGCGGTCTTGAACCGTGTAACCTCTGGTGAAATTCCCCCTCATATAGATAATTTAGCTAACCATCAAAATGTGCGTATACGGTCCACTGCCCCGACTAAAGAGGAAATAGTCACTGCAATTATTGCACTAAAACGAGGAAAGGCCGCCGGACTTGACGGCATCCCTGCCGAACTTTATCAAGCAGCGCCAAGCGTAACTGCCGATTTGCTGCACCCACTTGTTGATAAAGCGTGGAATACAGATAGCTTTCCCACTGAGTGGAAGGAAGGTTTGATCATCAAACTTCCAAAGAAGGGTAGCCTCACAGACTGTAATAATTGGAGAGGCATTTGTGTGCTTCCTGCCGTTGCCAAGATAATAGCTAAAATCGTCCTGGAAAGACTAAAGGCCCACTTAGAAAGCACAATTGATGAAGAGCAGGCTGGCTTTCGATCCGGATTCTCCTGTGTCGATCACATTAACACCTTGCGAATCATCATCGAGCAATGCGCTGAATACGATTCCCCGCTTCACTTGCTTTTCATCGATTTCGAAAAGGCTTTCGATAGTGTGAACCGGGATTCTATATGGGCGGCCTTGCGCAGGAGAGGCATCCCCGAGAAGCTTGTGGCTATTATTAAGGCAACCTATGACGGCGCGAAATGTCGCGTTCTGCATAAAGGTAAGGTGTCGGGGGACTTTGAGATTCGCAGTGGAGTTCGGCAGGGGTGCATCCTCTCACCGATCCTATTCCTCATTGTGATCGGCGATGTGTTGCATGCAGCCTTATCCGGACTCGACAGAGGAATTCAATGGACTTTGACATCTTATCTACAACATCTTGACTACGCTGACGACATATGCCTACTCTCCCACAAAATCATGGATCTGTCCGCAATGGCGTTAGATCTCGAGAGGGAGGCAAGCAAGGTTGGGCTAAAGATTAATACCAACAAGACCAAGGTTCTTAGCCCGCCGTTGCGAAAAAGAAATCCGACACCTATTGCCATCAATATTAATGGGCAGCCTGTGGAGAAGGTGGACAACTTCGTCTACCTGGGTAGCATTGTTGCCGAAAATGGTGGTACGGAGCAGGACATCGCTCGTCGTATCAACCAGGCTAAACGCGCATACGGCATGCTGTCCAAAATCTGGCAGAGCAGTTATCTCAGCATCAAGACCAAGCTGGGCCTGTTTCGCTCCCTGGTACTATCAGTGCTTTTGTATGGGAGCAGTACATGGAAAGTTTCCGTAGGAGTTACCAGAAAGCTGCAAGTTTTCGTCAACTCATGTCTTCGTCGAATTTTAAGAATTTTCTGGCCCGAAACAATATCAAATGAAGAGCTAAGTCGGCGTACGGGTCAGATGCCAATCGACGAATTGATACGCAGGCGAAAATGGCAGTGGATAGGTCACACATTGCGGAAGAGTGATAACTGCATTGCTATGCATGCCATGAAATGGAACCCCATTTCCAACCAAGGCCGACCAAGAGGGGGTCCTCGAATCACATGGCGTCGATCTGTGGCAAAGGAGTGTCAGATACTGGGTAAGTCTTTTGGGGAGTTGCGCCCCATTGCCCAGAACAGAGTACGATGGCGCGCAGGAGTGGTTGACGCGCTATGCCCCGCTAGGGGTTAAGGCAAAGTAGTAATGTAACCCGATATTATTACAATCCCTTTTCCCAACCGATTGTTGTATATACAACAAGTGCACACGCATTTGTAATCCCATTTCGGATCAAAATATTCACACTGGAGTGTCTGAAATGGATGGGTATTCTCAAAGATACAATACCACACATTTAGGTTGAATTCGAGAATTCTTCTTGTTCGGAGATTTTCTGAATTGTATACGATGGCTTTTTTTTCCTTACCCCGACTATTCGGTTTCATTCACCATATCATTTGGGGGATTCGTGTCTTTTTTCGAACGGTTTTTGTTGTTCTTCGCACTGGTTGACTGACTGGTGGCTCATATTATTACATCCATGAGATTCAAGAGGCTTATATACGGTTTTTGGATTGTCATAAACATTTGAATAAGTGCACACGAATCATGGATAACGATAACGACAATGACGACATTATTGTCTCATGTGACATGTGTTTTGACAGCATTCCATCCAAATATTATGACAAGTCCTCTTGTTTAACAGGCACACAGAGGTATCACAAGGATACCTTTATGTAATACTCGTACAAGCGTCGAAATCAAAGATGCCATGTCAGAAAGATGTCGATGTCATGTCTGGATCGGAATCGTTTTCAACGTTGAATGGATCGAAGAAAACATGTCTTGAGGTTTCCTTCCTGTCGTCTGAAGTCTTCAGTCACTTGTCCCTCGTCGTCTCCATTGCATGCACTCTCACATGATATTCGCAATGTTGACAAGGATATTGTTTAATTCAGCATGGGATCTGACATTTTCTTGCGTCTTACGACAGTCGTAGTCGTTGTACTCTCATATTTCTCAGGCCCCAGGAGTTCGGCGCTGCTGGACCGACCGGATATGAGGTTTTGCTTCCTTCGTCTCGTTTTTTCTTCTAGGTTCGGTGACAATAGTTTCCTAATTCTCAATTCTATGCATTCGCAGAGTAGTGTAGCGAACAATGCCAATACTTGAGAAGTGACATTGCCAGGAATTGATCTTTCTTTGTCCAGTGTACAGCACTATATACTCGTATGTATAGGAAGTAGTCCCGGCATTCTTGCTCCTTTGAAATGCGAAATTTTTTCGTAAAGTGTGGAAATAAAATATGGAAATTGGATTAGATGACACTTGGCCAAAAAAAGAAGGAGGAATGGGAATTGTATGCATTTTGAAGGAGTGTACTCGTATAAACGCATGTCGAACGGAGCTAGTGCACATGACAAGAAAAGGATTCCAATTTTTGAATTATGAGAAGAATGGATGATGAAAAAAAAATAGGAAATTCGTAGTGAGTTGATGGGAACTTGGCATTTCGCCGTGTTCTCTTTGGAGGATATTTTCAGGACGAAGTTTGTTAATGCATTTGCATTAGTCGTTATATTGGCTGCTAAGGACTGAGCTTTGGTCAAATTTCTGCGGTAAGATGTGGCACCTCAGTTGACACTACATGATTTTTGGATTTTGATTATCGAAATTTGATTTTTGAAACCGAATTTCCAAAATCAAATTTTCGAAACTGAATTTCAAACATTCGACTTATAAAATTTTGTGTTCAAAATTTCCAAAATTCCAAATTTGATGAAGTTTTGAAATTTGAGTTTCGAAATTCGATTTCCCAAATTTGGTTTTCAAAATTTGATTTCTAAAACTCAATTCTCCAAATTTTATTTCAGAAACTCACTTTTCAAAATTTTGGTTTCCAAACTAGACTTTCAAATTCCTATTTCCCATTTCTAGTTTTCCACTTTCCATTTTCCTATTTTCCATTTCCAATTTCTTATTTTCCATTTCCCTAGGGGTTAGGAAATGGAAAATAGGAAAATGGAAAGTGGAAAACTAGAAACAGAAAATAGGACTTTGAAAGTCGAACTAGGAAAACTAAATTTCGAAAAGCGAATTTCAAAAATCAAATTTTCAGAATCGAATGTTAAAAATTAATTTACGTGATGTGACACAAAATTCGGTCGGACCTGTAATTCTTGAATTTACAAATTCAGCGTTCTCCAAACGTAACTCCATTCACATGTCTTAAGTCGACTCCGTCTCAGGGACGTGTAAGTCAAATCCTTCTGGAATCATAGGTGATACTGGCTAAGGGCTGGGAGCATTGTCAGAACCTCTGCTCTAAGATGTGGCAAATTGATCCTCAAAGTTCAAATTGATTCTCAAAATTCGATTTTGGAAATTCGGTTTTGGAAATTTGATTTTCAAAGCTGGATTCTCAAAATTTGATTTTTGAAATTTAATTTTCCAAAATCGATTTTCGAGCTCGCATTTTCCGTTTCTAATTTTCCACTTTACATTTCCTGACGTCTAAAACATAAAGTAGCGTTATGTGTGGCGCTGCAGTTGGCCTTAAAAGATTTTCGAAATTCGATTTTCAAGATTTTTTTTAGAACCCGATTTTCTTATTGAATTTCACAGTTTTCATTTCTAATTTCTCTTATATTCAATTTCCTGACGCCTAAAACGTTAAGTGACATGATTGTGACAGAAAATGTAGTCTGGCACCTCTGGGCCCTCTCCCCCTCACGAAGACATATTCAATTCAAAATCCATGAAGTGAAGTCAGAACGAGCTCAACTTTGGGGCCACCGGTAGCTCAGTGCGTAGATGCGTCAGTTTCGTATCTGACTATGATCGTTACGGGTTCAAGTCCCGTCCACGGCGTTCGTGGTTATGGATGTTTGTGTTATCCTCCCTAGTATCTCCCGACTTGTCGCAGGTAGGCGGCTAAATGAGAGCAGGAGGTGCATGCTGGCAACGTTCACTGTCCGCAACTGGTTCGGTTGTCCTCGGAATTTTTGTCTGCCTTTTTGCATTTAGACGTGTGGGTAGGTTCCTAATGAAATAGTTCTACAATCAAGTACAGTCACTTCCCGACTTACGTAAGTATTTCGTTTCAAGGGAATTTACGTAAGTCGAGGTTCGTTCTAATACGCATAGCAATAGTATTACGCAGCGTTTACACGTGAATATTGAGCAAAACACGGAACATGGAAAAATTGCATTAAAAAGCAAAAACAACAAAAAGAGACCTTACAGGGCCAACAAGAACTCACGAGCATTTTAGTCGTTCCCACAAGATTCAAATGCTCTTAGGACTACTGGGGACAGCAGGGGAGCTCTGTGGTGGTTCACCGAAATCTCTCGCTTGAGAAAATGAAGAAGACTATTGTTCAACAGAGTGCAGAGTGGAATGTTCCAAAATATTCACGATAAAAAAACAATCGGAGACTATTCCTAAGCTTTCTATCAATTTGTTTCTTTAACAATTCTAATGAACCATATTCTGGTCTGGTTGTGCTGCTTCCACCGGCAGATCGATGGCAGCACCTGATGAGTAATTATCTGCCGGTGGTACGAAACCAGAGATCGATGGTCACATTTCACCTGGAACCCGATGCGAGCGCGTGGGCGTCTGATCCGTCCATCAACCATTCCACCCTTATCGCCTATTTTTTTATTCCCCATTTTTACCTCCCCTGTTTGTGTTGTCTTCCCCAGGCCTATGAATTTTTGTTAATACGTAAAGGAAAGGGCAAGGAGCGGCGAAAACCCCGCCCACGTCTCCCGAACTGAGCTACAGCAAGAATAGGCCGCTGCATAGCTCGTTGAGGGCCGACCTTCGCTGTCCCCATGCAATCTTTGGGTCGGTCCCCACGTGCATCTTCGGATGCCCACCAAACCGTCCGTTACACAACAGTGGTTTTGCGGGGGGATGTTATACAAGGTTCAATTTATTTTTTGAAAATAAAAAAGACATTGCAAGCTGATGATGTTTCATGAACTATAAAGGATCAAGATATTTATACATGATCTATGGAACCAATGATAGTGCGGAAGGCGCAACGTTTAGCACGTTCAACTTCTGCGCACCGAGCCCCTGGTTCGATTTCTACAAATGATAGTTCTTTTCGATAAAAGGGAAGATCTACGTATCACTCAGCTGTTAAATGATGTTAACTCACCTCAAATCCTTGATAGGACAGTTAACACATTTATTTATTTATTTTTTATGGAACCAATGAAGAGTGTCCCCGTCACTTTCCATTAAATCCCCAATAAAAACAACCACACACCACATCCTAATCAGCTCAAAGATCAATCAACGTCCTTAACAAAATGAAACTCTCTGTGTCGTCGTCAACAAATCGATCCAATCAAAAACACCCCCACCCCCTCTCAAACCCAATGAATGGCAAAAGTCAACAAACGTCTAAAACAATGCTCGCAAATTTCCTTGTCTAACATGAAACAACTCTCTTGTGGTTGAGAGGACCCTTGGAGGCATTTCGAATATATCTAATCGGTACAACAACTTCAAACAACAATTAGCTCGTTTGCTATATCCATCACATCAAGTTTATCCTTTCGAGATGTCATGCAATTGTTACTGTGGGCAGGGTTCTTTGTCATCGGAGGATGTTGACTCTCAGTTTCACATAACTCAGTCAGTCAAAACTATAGATACCCTTACAATATTCCAATTCGTCCATACTGAGAAAAGGACTCGACACTTGTCCTCGCTTCATCTTTCGGACTAGACAAAACATCCTCATCCTTGTTGTAGCCGAAGATGCGGACCGGATATATGTGGGTTCGGGGTAAAGACTAAAATTGGATTACAGGTTAATTATTGGACGTACGAATACGTATGGTGACATTGTCCTGGCCAAAGATACGGTTCGAAGTGCGTGTCGCCAGGGCGGGAATCGGGGCCAACGGATATTGATGGCAACGAGTAGGAGAATGGTTGATGTGCGTCTGGGACAATGTCTAAGCATTATTGATATGGTTATTGATAGAAGTATAGACACAAGGACATGTAGTTCTCTGGATTTACTACGAAATGTGTTGCTGTTCCAGTTTGTCGTAAGTGGATTGATTCGTGCTAAAAGTCATTCATGATCGAAGGCAAAAAAGTGGAGACGAGGACACTAAGGAAAGAGAAACACACTTGAAGAATTCAGGACGATGAATGTCATTTAAGGTGCCTTTTGCGCAGTAAGACTATCCTCTTTCCCGGCCAATAAGTGCAGATTCTGAAATGGCTGTTATGGAATACAACAGATATGGCTGCTAGGTCGGTCAGGGCTTCATTATATTAAGCATCCGCAGGCAACGATAGGTACCTGGGGAACTAAAGCCTTGGGTTTTGTAAAAGCTAGCAGATCTTTGTAAGGCCTCCATTCATTTTGTGCTATCAGGCCTGGTACCAAACTTGCCGTCAGGTCTATTATCAAGACTCAGCCGGTAGACAGCAGACCTGACGGCAAGTTTGATAACAACCTGACGGTGAGTTTGATGGCAAGCCAGACGTCAGCATGAATAGCATGCATGCCTGGCTTTAGGATTGATAGCAGGCCTATTGACATAAAAATCTCTTAGAGAGGAGTACCTACATTATAATCAAAGTGCGTCCGCCATTAGATCCAGTTCGTATGTCCCTAAACCGAACGGTCGGCAACACAGAATTGCAACAAATACCGCACCTGTAGTGCACCGACACAATATCTATCTCAATTTCATCGGCTCCGTATTCTGTATAACATAACAGGACCACAAAGTGAATTGTTTGCTTCTCGAGAATGTAATCATGAGACTGTCCTTTGTATGCATGTTAACGACGAACAACAACTACAAGTATGATGTTTGTAACGCGGTGATGATGAGGCTCCATGAAATTACACCCCAGGAGTTATCGCATCAAAATGAAAATGAACAATCGCCTCCCCCCAAGTCTGGAATGATATTTCATACGAAACTTTCGCCCCCAAAAAAACGTGAAATGCCTTAAAATTTATGAACTGTTTGTTGGTTGGTTGAATGACGTGGCTATTTCGTCCTCCGCAGGAAGGAAAAGTCAAGTAGCGATAGTAATGTGCCGTTCTGATGCCACAAATCCTCGTATAAGGATAATCGTAGTTAGTGTTGAGAGTGTGCTATCAAACCCATCCCGTGAAATTGAGAAAGCGTATTATCTCCGCGATACCCTTCGAGGAGACATCGGATATGTCAGTGAAGAAGGTGCTACCTAGTTCTTGAAACCTGGCTCTTGCTAGAGCTGGGCATTCTCACAGAAAGTTCTCCGACGTATTTTCGCAGCTCCGGCAGTGATGATTGTAGGAGATGTCCAACCTGGCCGCGTGCTCGCCCACCGGCCAATGTCCCGTAGTGATCGCCATAACCCTAGCGACATCTGAGCGGGTTCTATTCAGAAGGGCATTTGTTCTATGTGCATCGTAAAAAGGCTAGTTTCTTGGATGTAGTACATGTTGTCAGTGCACAGTATCTATCGCTGACTTGTGTCATATAATGCCAACGCATTTCTCCATTTAAAACACCAAGGGGTGCGTGAACAATAACCGTGGGAGGACCCATGAAGAGCGGAGCCCTGCCTCGACAGTTGATCGGCCTTTTCGTTCCCCGCTATATTCCTATATCCGGGAACCCATAGAAGGGAAATTCTGAAAAGTTCGGCCAGTCCAGCCAGCTTCTCGCGGCATTGTTTAACTATCGTCGATGAAACTCATTCTAAGGCCTTAATCGCAACTTGGCTATCTGTGAAGATAGCAACGCTCTTAGTGGTTGTTGTGATTGGCTTGAGCATTCTACACACTAACTTTATTGTCAGTACCCTCCGCCTTAAGCACATACTTAGTTACTCCGAAATCTTCAGAGAAGATCCCCGCAGAAACTCCACAATCCATTTTTGAGCCATCGGTGAATATTCTTGAGTCATATTTCCCAGTTGCTTCCCCTTCGTTCCATTCCGTTCTCGTAGGGAGCCCGGTTGCAAATTTTTTTTTCAAAATCCTCTTCGGTGACAATGAAATTCGTAGGGAACATGTCTCGTACTGAAAGAGGCACTGAAACACTATGACCATATGGTTTGGAAGTCCAGCCTCCAGACTCGTTTAGTCTTAACGCCCTGCATGCGGCACTGAATTATATTTGTAGGTCTAGAGCGAGTAGGTGCAATATAACGTTTAGTGCGGCTGCTGGGCATGAACGCATAGCAGTTCTTTTCACCTTATTCAACAGGGTGAGGTTGTATTTTTTACAAGAGATGGCCGTCATAACAGTGCTCCGTATGCGAGAATTAGTCACACTACAGCCGTGAACAGCCATAAAATCATCCTTCACTGAAGGCCCCATCTCTTGCCGCAGGTTCTCCTGCAGACATGGAAGGATATGTAGGCCTATTTTGCACAGTACTCAATGTGCATCTTCCAACTGAGTTTGGAGTCGAGAATGACTCCGAGACAATTGACATTGGATGATAGTTTTAAGAAGTGACTATTCAGTTGTGGTAGTTGAAACTCCAGTATTTTTGTCTTTGTAGGAAAGAGGATTAGTTCGGTTTTGCTTGGATTGACACTTAATCCGCATTTGGCAGTTTAGGTGTTCACTATGTCCAGAGCATCACTCATGATGTAGCTCATCACAGAGAGGAACTTTTCCGAAACCAGGATTATCACGTCGTCCGCCTTCGCGATTACCTTGGCACCTGATGCCAGCCTACTCAGGAGTCCGTCCGTCGCAATTATCCACACCAGGGGGGACAACACAACAACATGCGATTTCCCCTGCATACGTATCTAGTGGCTTGGTAATCTTCCAGCTCCGATACAATTATTCTGCTTTTTAGCGTCTCTACTATCGAGCTACTAAAGTGAGTCTTCACCCCAAGTTCTGTGAGGGACTTCTGAATGACCTTAGTAGGGATATTATTAAAGGCGCTCTCACTATCCAAGAAGGCGGCGGGGGTGTACTGTTTATATTTTAGTATATGTCATGATCAATCGTGCGTACTGCATCATGGAGAGCCGTTTCCGTAGATTTTAATATGAGAATCTGTTCTCTCTCTTTCAATTGACCTAACCCCATGTGGGGCGTAGCGCGTCAACTGTTCCATGTGGCCCAGTTGACGTTTCGTCGGCATAAACTGGTTTCGGGGAATGCAATTGCCAGCATGCACCTCCAGTACATCCATGGCCACGAACGTCGTCGTGGAAGGGATTCGAACCCGAAACGCTGGTAGTCAAACATGAGACTGATGCCTCGACACACTGCGCTACCGGTCGCCCTTTTGAAATAGGCGACTTGGACAGAAGCTGTCGTATATGGCTCATCCGTTCCAGTGTCTTCATTAAGAATGAGGTGAGGCTGATGGGCCTGAAGTCCTTCGAGGAATCATGACCGTTTCTGCCGGCTTTCGGAATGAACGTGACTTGCACATGTCTCCGAGACTTGGGTACATGGTTAAGTGATGTGTAGCTTCTGAATACGGCTACTAGCCATACAGTTAGTACGTCTTTTATGAACTGTAGTCCCAAACTTGTTTTCTTTTTTGGAAAGACGAAGAATCGGTCCAAACTTTATTACTGCTTAAATCGGAAATCCTATCGGGGATTTGGTGGTTTTTCGTTGGTTCGAAATCAAAAAATCAGAAATCAGAAATATTCTCTTTAACGTATGCTAAACCGAAACAGCATTTTCGGTCTTCTCAGAATTGATTTTCGGGGTTAGTATCACCGGGACATCCCTGAGTGGATTGCCGCTTCAGGTAGTACGATCCCAAGTAAATCTATTCGGAGAAATCTCAAAGAGGATTTCCGATTTAGGAAGTACTAAACAACAGAAATCCACTCTGGAAAGTCCCAAAAAGCATCCTGCAGTGCTAACCCACAGAAAAACATGCTTGTAAGTTCCAAAAGATCATTTCCGCTTTAAGCAGTATGAACAGGAAATGCACTTTAGGGTTTCCCAAAGTGAATTTCCGTGGGTTAGTGTACCGCTTTAGGCAATAATAACTAAGGGAAATTCACTATGTAAAATCAGTTTGCATCAACAGGAATATGCATACCACAGCGAATTTCTGCTTTAACTAGTAAAAACCACCTGTGAATCCAATCCGGGAAATCTCAGAGGGGGCTTCAGCCTTAGGCAGTACTAAAATTAGGGGGGATTTTTCGTCGTAAAAAAACGGGTTTCAGACGGCTCAATTTCAATGCCACTGCCCGTTGGAATTATTGCCCAAAATTTTATAGAAACTATTTCCACAAAGCAGCTTCCTTTATTTGTAAAGCCGACGAAGGCTCAACCCTCATAATTATAATGATGCGGTAGCATGACATGACGATCCTACGAGCGGATCAGGAACAGACTTCTCCTCCGCTAAAATATGTACGGACAATTGTGAATTTTTGGATCTCGATACTTTTCAGGTCCGGAGGGGAATAATTTCAGATTCAAATATTGACAGTTGTCCGTACATATTTTACCGGAGGGAAATGCGCATGGAGGAGAAGTCTGTTCCTGATTCGTTCGTAGGACCGCAGTCAAGGTTGCGTTCCTACCAGCGGATCGGGATTTGACTTTTCTCGATTTTTCCTAAACATGCTTTCCCCTCTGATAAAATATGTACGGACAACTGTCAATTTTTGGATCTGAACATTTTCTGATAAAAAATTGACAGTTTCCGTACATATGAAGGGGAAAACATATGGAGGAGAAATCGAGAAAAGTCAGATTCATTAAATGTAGCTAGAGTCACCCAGTCATAGCTTCCATAAGCTCACGCCAGACATTTTACAGTGACGAAAGGATTATTAGTCCCTAGGTTATTGAACTTCACTCCCAACGAAAGAAAACACAACCATACAACTTACCTCAACATTGTGATGATGTCTCATAACCAGCGGCCTGTGTCCCAAATGTGCATCCGGATCTTCATAGGTGACCGAATGTCCGCCCGATACAGCTCCGCTCAAATGACCGCCACGTGTCGGCGTTTTACAAGGCAAAAAATTCTGAACTTTTCGTTTGTGTCTGAAAAGGTACAAAAAAAAAAAATCAAAAAAAGTGTGAAAAAGTTAGTCAACAAATTTCCGCACCAGGCGAAATCAAAGGATCTGAAAATATATTTACATGAGAGAATGTATCTAAAAGGAATCGTCTGTTTACCGAAAATATTGATTCTTTCTGCCTTCCGGCCGGGTGAAAAAAGGGATACCATCATTCTTCTTCCTGCGTTGACCTGATAGACCCGACCTTGCCTTTTTCACGTGTATCTCGTCGTGTCGGTAGATTTCGAACACGATTGGATTCAACTTTAAAATCCATCTGCCGAAGGTGAAAGAAATAGTGGATAGCGGGTCGACTATCTGACTTTCATCTAGTCGACTTTTGCAGATAGAGATATCATCGAGAACATTGGGGCTAACCGGTGCGGTAGGTCCTATCGCCTTCTCCAGTTTATTTTCTGTCGAAATGTGGTTATCCAGACGGAAAACGAGATCTGAAATCCCACACATTGGAAAGTTCAGCAGGCCTACACGGTTGCTCCGAAAGTTATCTGATGCATGGAGTTCATTTATCACGACACGGCCGCCCTGCCTGGATCAGGATATCAGGAAGTTTCGACAAAGCCCTGAGGCTAGGTAAGTGTAGAACAGATAGTGATAGTAGACCTACCGGTATATCATTATCATGGATAGTGCAGCGAAGGGGTCCAACTGTGGACAAGTCTCTTTGAAAAAGCCCAGAATGGATTTTCTTCTTTTCCTCTAATCTGGGTTCGTTGTTGTTTTTTTCTTCCTGCTTATTGTACGAGCCATCTCTACTACACTCATTCGTCTCTTCATTCCATTCATCCAAATTTGAATACGAACATCTATGGGCCTGGTGCTGAATATCCAAACGAAAAAAAAGGTGAGAAAAAAGGATCTGATTTGATACCTTCTTCTTTTTTCGCTCCCTCATCATCCGGCACCAGCAGAAAAAAAAGGAACAGAAAAGAGCGTAGGCTTTTTTCCTTCTACGATTTGTTGTAGCCCTTGGGTAAACGCGCATAATATAGTATAATGCTCTTTGATATAAAAGAGCCGAGACGACGACGACTATGATTCCGGTCGTGTGGGCTCTCTCTCTCAGCAACACTTTATGATAGACGACGTCGACGTCAAGATACGATAAGGCCCAAGGACTTCTTTTCAGAGTATCCTAATAGAGTTCCGAGTAGCTTGTAATAAGCTCTAATGGAATACTGATCTCGGAACACACTGTTACGAGAAAAAAAATGAATTGAATTGAATGGAATATGGAAAACTGGAAGCTTGAAAGAGAAAGGACCATCCTCGCGAGCGACTTAATGTTATTAATGGAAACACAAAAGGCACGAAAATGGAAGATATTGCTTTTGTGTGGAATATAATTAAAAAAATTGAATTTTCGCCTGGTTTGGTCATGGAAGAGACATTTTTCGGATATTTACATTTTCGCACCACCAGAGGCAAATATATGTGCAGTTTCTTGTTGTTTTAAGTCAGTACGCTTGGGGTGCGAAAATTTGAGTTGTGATTCTGATTCCGTGTCAGTTCAAGTAAAAACAGTTTCCGTACCATCGAAAGTTTGAAGCTGTGTAATAAACCATATTCTGGTCTGGTAGTGCTGCTTCCAACGACAGACAGAAGGCAGCGCCTGATGAGTAGTGATCTGTCGGTGGCACGAAACCAGAGGCCGAGGGTCTTAACACCAGGACCCCAATGCGAGCACGAGGGCAAATGCACCGTCCGCCAACCATTAAATTTTTTTAATATTCCCCATTTTCCACTCCTCTGTTTGTGTTGTTTTCCCCAGGCCGATATATTTTTGTTGAAACGTAAAGCACAGGGGCAACGAGTGGCGAAAACTCCGCCCACGTCTCCCGAACTAAGCTACAGCAAGCATATGCCACTGCTTAGTTCGTTGAGGGGACTTGTTTTTTCGCCATATGGCACGGCCCGACGTCCACGGTCATTATGCTACCATGGGCTCCGTCCCCACGGGCATCTTCGGATGTCCACTGACCCGTCCGTCACAGCTCTTACTAGTAAAGTCCAGAGAAAAATATTTTACATCACAAATTCTCGGTCGTCTTAATAATAAAATCGAAGTTCCGCATATACAAAACCATCTTACGACCTGGGCAATGCTATGGTTGCAAAACCCGGACCTAACTCAAAAACATATTAAACACATTTGAACGGAAGGTCCTTCGGTGAATTTCCGGACTGTTTGCGACCGAAATGGATGACGTATCCGCTATAACCATGAGCTGTACGAACTGTACGATGAGCTGGAAGTTTCGAGAATCGTCAAACTACAACATCGTCAATGGGCACGGCATATACAACGAACAATGAACGATAACTGCATGTCAAAGAAAATATTGAAAAAAAAAACGCATGAGCGGAGCATGACTACCAGACCAGGACAGACCAGGAAGGATCAGTATAGTATATGCTGACGCCGAGCAACTGCTGGGCTTCCAAAATTGGAGCACCCAGTTACTTGACCGAGATAATTGGCGGACAATGATCTAGGCGACCAATGCGTCTGAGTGCTGGACAATGTACAAGAAATAAGAAAGTAAAATGACTGCGACTGAGATGAAAATGCTACGGATGTCAGCCGATGTGACCAAAAAGGATCGCATCAAAAGTACCCACATCCGAGGCAGTTTGTTTGCGAGCAGCCGATCACTGAAAAGCGCGAAGATCGTCGTATGGATTGGTATTCCATGTTCTAAGGCGTCCGCCTGAGAACCCTGTCATGAAGGCACTATCAACGAATGTTCTATTTGCTGGACCTAAGCCCCGAGGCAGACGGAAACACACGTGGATCGATCAGATGAAGAAGCAACAACAACGCGCTAATCTCGGCGATGATACGATCCAAGACCGAGCTGCCTGCAGAAGATTGAGATTATACCGCCAGAATGGGTGAAGTGCCAACACCACAGGCAGAGTAACGCGAAGCCGCACAGTGGTATAAAAGAGCAAGGAAGAAGAAGATCTAGGCGACCAAAGCCCGACGTCGGATTTTAGTGCCACGATGATGATGAAATAGAAGAACAGTCGAGTTGGTTTTTGAAATGAAATAGTCGACTAGAATCTCGGCTGGGAGACGCTTGATATATTTCGGTGTTTTAGGTTGACACTTGAGCTGTAATTTTATTTCCGTGTTTGTTCATGGGGAAAAAGGGAACATTGCTAGTTGAGCGGGTGACGCAAGGTTGCGTAATGCATCGGTGAAATATAAATTTCTTTCGGTCGAAAGCGCAAAGCTCTAGGCAGCTAAAAAATCTTCAAAGCCCCAAATTTTCCTACAAACGCATTGAACAGTCGACCGAGGCCTCTATAGGCTTCGCAAAATTCTAGCTACCAATCCTACAATTCCTGCATATCTGATGAAACTTGATGGATCCTGGACTACATCAAGTACGTAAACTCTAGACATCCTGTTAGATACGCATTTCCCAAAAAATTCTACGGAGATTGAGCTGGGTATCATACATGATGGTGACTCAGCCCCGTGTGACTCTGTGTCCATTCTTTCGAAGGACAAGGCTCTTTGGGCCATCTCTGGTTTCGAGCCGTATAAATCGGCCGGACCTGACGGCATCTTCCCGGCAGATAGACAGCATTCGTGAAATATTCTCTACCCCTGGATTGCGTCTGTCTCTGGGGCTGGTTTGAACTTGGTTTACGTCCCGAGAATGCGGACAAATGTCAAGGTGGTTTTCATCCCCAAGGCGGGCAGGAGTGCCCTCGTAAGTCCGAAGGACATCAGACCTATAACCCTATCGTCTACAATACTGACAATATTTGAAAGATTAATTGATTTTCACTTGGGGAGGACCTCCGCGACCACTGTCTAAGTCTCAACATGCATACTGGAAGGGCGAATCTGTGGATACCGCTTTGCACTCTATTACGTGCCAAATTGAAAAAGCTTCCTTCCATAAAGAGTGCACTATGGTCGCCTTCCTGGGCATCGAGAGCCCCTTTGAAAATATCAAACCGGACTCTATTATCGAGGCGTTATTTTATTTACCAGTGGATGATCCGCTCTGTAAACTGATTTAGATGATGTTGACATCGTAACTATAAATCGCCTGCTTTGAAACCTGGAGCAGCTGGGCTGCAAGGTGATTGCCTCTCCGGAAGACATCGCCATTGCTGTCTCGGGGAAGTTCCCCAATACACTTAATGAGGTCCTACAGAAAGCTCTCTCTTTGCTAACCGAATGGGCCGAAAAATTGTGGGGTTAAAGTCAACCCTAACAAGATGGAGCTTGTGCTTTTGTCCAAGAAGCATACGATATCATCAGTAGATCCTTCTATACTGCAAGGTGTCAGACTGATCCTTACTGATAAGGCCAAATTCCTGGGAGTAAACTTGGATAGGAAGCTTAACTGGAAGGCTAATATCCATAAGCGCGTGAACAAAGCCAATATCGCCCTATACTACTGTAGGAAAGCTATTGGGACAAACTGGGACCTACAGCCGAAAGTGTGCGGTGGTTCTATGTGTCTATCGTGTGTCCCCTACAATTGTACAGCATTGTGGGCTGGTGGACTGCATTTAATACAGCAGTAAACCGCAAGTCTGCTGGGAAAGGTGCAAAGAGCAGCCATCATCTATCAGTGGATGTCACCGTTACGGAAGTCATCATTTATACGGACAGCCAGGCTGCAGTAAGAGCTTAAGAGTCGATTCTCACCACAGCAAGTAGCGGATTGACGCGCCTTTTCCTCAAAAATGGGCAATTTCTTTAATATCAAGCTATGCTGGATACCTGGTCATAGCGTTTTTTCCGGTAATATCAGAGCTGGCGAGCTTACTTGAAGGGGGACAATGGAGGCGCTTTCTCAAAATCAGCGAAACATCAGATGCATTTCCTCGTTCTTATTGATTCTTGACAGGACGCCATCAACTCGTCCGCGTCCGTCAAGGCCAACTCTAGATGGGCAATTAACAGCACGTGTCGGATAAGGACGATGCTACGATTTATGTCGTTCCACGAGATTCTGGTCGCTGAGGAAGAAGCACTTAAGTGCGGTCGTAGGAGTCATAACTGGATACTGCGTAATCGGAGAGCACGCAAGGAAACTCGGGTTTCCTTTCAACGATTTCTGTAGGAGTTGTGACGATGAAGAGGAGGAGAAGGGTGCCGCTCATACTCTGTGAGTGTCTGCCTCTGGCACACTTGAGGATGAGAATGCTTGGGGCACATTACTATATCCACTTAGGACCCTGGCGACGGTGGATGCTGATAGACTGAATCGGTTTATTGTTGGCTCGTGTTGGTTTTAACGGACAGGCTGAAGGGGAGTATTTCACTCCTATGTGGTATCACAATGGACCCACTCGTGGTCTAAGTGTGTCGTCGATTATCACGATAGTCCGTAAGCTTAACGTAAGTCCCAAAGTTGGTCTTTGAAATTTAAGTTAGCATAAAAAAAATACAAACTACCTGAAAAAAATCAAAATCTTTTCTGCGGCCTTTCCTTTCAAACAATCTCATTTCGATCCAACAGCTTTAAACTCCTGTAAAGCCCATTGTGTCTAACGTCATTATAATGTCCCCTCTTCAAATCTCTTCAAATGAGCTGTAGATAGGTTATCTTGGACCACTCCCCGTTTATCTTAAATTTATGAAAGACGCATTTTCCCTTCCCCACTCTAAACGCACACAAAAAACAAAAACCGTCATTAGTCAGGATTGTCGTCCGAGACCGTTGCCAAGACTAATGCTAAATTATTTTTCATTTTAATTAAATTTAAGATGACTAAACTTGTAAGCAGCACATCTTGTCGACATTCTTCCAAAACACTAGGTACAAGAGAGAGTACAGACAACCAATGATTCAAAAACGGACAGACAAACGTGTACCAAGACTTGTCGAAAGCGGAGGGATGCAAAGGAGCTCTTCTAGCATTCACTCGTTCTTATTGCCTTAATTCAGATCGTTCGGGCAAAAGAAAAGCATCTTTGCCAGGATGTCTTGCATTCTCGAAATTTGTCAACGAGTGCCAAGCGTTAAATGTACTAAGTGCCTTTTTGGCGAGTGAGAGAGAGCGCAAGAGTCCCTCTTTCGGGTAATTGAATTAATCACGAACTTTATGTTGAAAATCAAAATGCAATTGTTCTTATATTAAAAATCATTCAGTCGGAAAAGGATATGATGATGATGAAAGAAGATGATGGTGTCGAGGGGCGGTGCTGTAATGCACTTTCCGAAATGGACTAAAATTTAGTGCCCTTTCATGAGGAAATTGAATCAATTCGTTCAAAAGAAGGGTCTTGATGAGAGTCCATAAGGGTTGAATGAAGCCAGGCGGAAAACGGAAGGCGTGAATTAATGGACGTCGGGTTGCCATTGATTTCGATGGGGAATCAAATTGATCTCAGTGAAATGCAAGGAAAAAGGTTGATTTAGGTCAGGTAAGGTAAATGACCTGCCAGGACAGCCACAGCATATCCATTGTGATGCCCTTGGGGTTAATTTTCCCCTACCTTCACAAACTGTTAAAGCCAACTAAAGCTTGCAGTAATACGATGTACACTTTTCCCCTCAAAATGCATCCTTTTTCGATCTGAATTAAATCATTTCCAGCTTCATTCACTCCCAATCCAGGTCATATCAAAGCCACACTTTTCTCCCGTTCACGTTGCCATCATCCTCTGCTTTCTATACGATTTGAAACTTTTCGAAAAAACAACTGTATCCCCGAGTAGATCCTTTCGAATCTCCATTTAATCCGCTACCACAATTCACAGGGATTTCTTTTCGCACGTTGTTCAATGGCATTATATTCATGTGCTTCTGATTTCGGTTTATTTCCTAAATTCAGGATGATAATGCTACCGCTGTTATACTATACACGTATTGTCGGAAAAAGGATATAGCAGTGGAGCATTGTGAATACTGTAGCAACAACAAGAACGGCGACAGTGGCAAGCAATCGTACCGACTACCATCGAAGCTGATGCTGGCATTACAGAGACAGAATATTTACGCTGTACAAAATCGTATCTCAGAATTGAGCTGAAAATCTATTCAATCATGTGAGAGCAGGGATAGCGACGAGAGGAAATGTCCTTCGTTCAGCTATGTTGTTATTCTACTGTCTGTCGCACTTTTTTTATTATCATCCTGTTTGTTTCTATTTCGAGTTTTTAAAGGATCCTTTTTTCGGCATTCTTTCTGTTAAGGCTAAATTTATGCAGACACGTAAAAGAATAAAACAAAGAAATCCTTACGGAAACGCAAATATCGCGTACTTCAACTTCTTCGGCTCTTTACTGCTGTATGTATCTTGTGTTTGCGTCTTGAACGAACGGTCGTCAGCGTATTGTCCTTATACGGGAAACATAACTTTCAAACAGAGTGTATTTTATCGAATAACAACCATAGAGGGGAACAAAGAGGGTAGAGTTAAAAAGAAACAAGGAGTAAAATGACTTGCTGAAGGACATTCTACTACTAGAATCCTTCCTTGATAAAGGACTAGACCTTTAGTCGAAAGTGTCTTGGAATCTGAGCTGCTCAACGGAGGAGACAACATTGTCGTCGTTCTAGTCCACCCTCGAGTTATTCGTTAGCTACTTGCTTATCCTCGTCCCGGTTGTATTGTCGAGACGGAAGAATGACAATTTCAAGTGGATATTTCGTTTGTTCTATTTGAATTGGGCCAATTGAATTCCGTGCTTGCTCGCTCAGCGTCCTGGCGTTGTGTTTGCCTAGTGTATTCTGCTGAATCATGATAAATTCTTATTTTTATCCATTTGTTCGATATAACGACACATTCTCAAGCGTATGGAGCAGTTGTCCCTCGCTTACTACACTTCCTGGAATCCTTTGGCTAAAATACGAATTTCTTTTCGCTTGAGAAAAGTGTTTGTCGTTCGTTTCGTCCTCGAGGGGTTTTTTCTTATTCACTGAAGAGGAAGTCTCACGACTGAGCAGTAATTCAAAACCAGTAGCGCCACAACAACAACTAGACAACTCTGGACATTGGAGCTTTCCAAAGAACATGGATTTTCTTTGCCTTATCTTTCGAAGCGATACACTTATCGTCCTTAGCACTTAGAGTGAGTATCGTGACGATATCCAATTTGAGAAGGTGCGGTGAGGCGGTAGAGGGTAGGTTGAGAATTTTGTGAAAATTGGATAAAAGTAATTGAGTTCAATGCTTGCCTATTTAAATTTTCTTTTGTCTGCAGGATTATTTCGTATGCATTCTAATAGCGACCGGCGGTAATGGAGGCGAGCCGTTTGTGAAGAGATACATAGTTGTTAAGACGAATCCTAAAGGGAAAGTATTGATTCAAGTTTAGTGTACACAGCTGCAATTTTGGATTGAATATGGTTAGGTTTTACGAGCTTTTCCAGCATACGAAGCAGAGAACGACCACACTGGGTCCGTTTTGATACTGCTTACACATATATCTATAAAAAAGACCTTTCGGTCAGTACCTACTCCGCGAAGCATCCGGAGCGAACGATGTATCGATTTATCTGTCCGACGCCACATCCTTCAAATCATTGAGATCAGTGAAGTAGTAGGATCACAGGATGGACTTTCTACTACCAGCAAGAGTAGAGCAGGAGAAGAGCAAGTGAAAGCAACTGTAATGAACCACCTGTAATGAGCCATATTATGGTCTGGTAGTGCTGCTCCCACCGGCAGATCGAAGCAGCACCTGATGAGTAGTGATCTGTTGGTGGTACGAAACCAGAGGCCGAGGGTCCCATTACACCCGGACCCAGGTGCGATCGCGTGGGCATCTGATCCGTCCGCCAACCATTCCATCCTTATCGACTATATTTTTCACTCACCATTTTTACCTCCCCTGTTTGTGTTGTCTCAACCAGACCTATGAATTTTTGTTAATACGTAAAGGGCAGGGGCAACGAGCGGCGAAAACCCCGCCCACATCTCCCGTCACAGCAGCAGAATCAAGCGATTTTATTGCCAATTGACTATCACTGTAAATGATTATATTCCTGAACGAAATTACATTACGACCCAGCCATGAAATGGTTTCGTGAATAGCAGTCACCTCCGCCTGGAAGACACTACCTATATAGTAGTCGGGGAGACCGAAGGCCTCTCACTCCGACCCCATCATCGCTTTTAGAGCTGTGCATACTTTTTTGTTTACAACGTTACTACCTAAAGCAATGCCATCCGCTCACTTCGCACGAGAAGGGGGTTAGGCAACAAAAGTTTGCTGCTTGACAAAGATATCTAAAGGAGTCAGGTTCAGCTCGGCTTCAAGGGCTGCAGTAGACATAGAGCTCCCGCAACGGCGACACACACCAGGCACCATCAGACCGCCAGATTCCATAAAAGAGGAGAGAGGACTCCACCTTGAGGAGTGCCTAGTTTTGTACAGATCACCCTTGAAGTGAGCAACGAATTAATGAGCTTGCAGATAGATCCATGTACAGTACACCCAGGCTGACAAGTGCGTACGTGATAGCTACCGGTTTTACGTTATTAAAGGCACCCTCAATATCAAGGTAACCAACCAGCGTGGACTCCTTGTATACAAGGGACCTTTCGACATGGCCTACTAAGGCATGCAACGCCGTATCCACCGATCTTCCTTTCCAGTAGGCATGCTGGGAGGTAGACAGGAACCGACTGGGGATGATGTCACGTAAGTAGGTGTCGATCAGTCTCTCCAACATTTTCAACAGGAAAGACGAAAGGTTCATAGGCCTAAGATCTTTCGGTCGCGTCACGTATGAGTCCTTACCCGGCGGCAGTGGCTGATCACAATGGAAAGGAAATTAAAAAAAAAAGTCCACAACTGTTAAAATTTGTATAAAACTCTAAGAAGGGCGAGGCAACGGTTCAACGAAATCCACGCATACCATCTCCCAGGGTTGTGTTGCCCCGCCCGCTGTCAGGAAGGAAGGTTCCATTCTATTCTAAGCCCTTGCATCTGCTCACATACGAATACTTCCGGACGTCAGCAGCCATTTTTTACTAATGCGCCACCTGATTTGTCGAATGGCGATCCCATTTGACCAAAGAACTTTTCGTTTTAACAATGTGACATCCGGAATCCGGAAATAGAAGCGTCTGTTTCGACATCGACGGGGAGACTGTAGTCCAGACAAGTAAGAATGGGCGCGGTCGATGAACTGACTTTCGCTCACATTTTTTAGCCCACTTGAAACTCCGGTTTGCCTTGAGAAATAAAACTTGGGACAACTCCAGACAAAAATTCCGAATTAAACTACCGGTACGGCATGACACTATATCTATGAAGTGCATCACTTCTTTTACCTTTGTGGGCAAAGAAATTTTAACTAAACATTCCACTTTGCCAAAAGTTCTAAGAGTCTAACTGCTTTCCTTGATGAGGGTGGCTCGAATGATTCTACCGTCATCTGGGTCACATGTAGCGCTCTGCCCAACTCGCGAACCGAATCTACATCAGTCTATGGCAGCTGGTAGAAGGGGATAATATTTTGCCGCAGAATTTTAATTTTCCCGATTCTTCGTTGGAAACGATAAGTCACCTACTAAGCCTCGCCACTGCGGTAATATATTTTACATACACCCCAATCGACCCAGAATTACGGATGTATTCCTCGAGGCGATCATCATAATTTGGCGGTATAAATATATTCAATCGCTCGCCAATCCATGCTTGGCTCGCCGCGCCGCTCCGCTCGGAACAAGTCAGTGTTGCAGATTTCTCGATCTTGTTGCAACTCTTTAACTTGTTCCGGAAAGCACTAGGCGAAAAGGTGAATGCCTGAAAATTTTAATCCACCGGAGTTGAAACAGTAGTAGAGTATAGTAATTTCATCCTTATCCTGTGTCTAAACGCCAGCTTTGTGCATCAAGTTCTCCAAATGAGTTAAGCACGGAGAATCTTACGCACCTTCAATACCTCCGCTCATTCTGGAATGATTTCGTTCACTACCCTCCGTAGACCAAACTCAGTTTCAGCTCAAACTTTGACGTATTCCCCCGATAATGCGTCTCCCACAAACGCCCTTCCAGAAATTCATGTATTTCCATAATCTTCGTTTATAACGTCCCCCAGTCGACTTCGTGTGTGAATGGATCACAGACCTCGAAAGATTTCCGCCTTTAACGTTTGCCGCAATCTTTTCGTCACACTGTTCACAAAATGTGCTGGTAGTGCTGTTAGGACCCACATTGGACGCGAGGTGTTACGAAGTTGGTTAGAAGATTTTGGCATGTTACATGTTACGGCAAAACTGTATGGTCATGATAATCAATTCTTCTGCTTCTTGTTTCAGTTTGGGGCGACCGGTAGCGCAGTTTGTTGAGGCATCAGTCTCATGTTTGACTACCGGCGTTTCGGGTTCGAATCCCGTCCACGACGACGTTCATGGCCATCGAAGTGCAGGACGTGCATGCTGGCAACTGCATTCTCCGAAACCAATTTATGCCGACGAAACGTCAACTGGGTCACATGCAACAGTTGACGCGCTATGCCCCACAAGGGGTTAGAGCAATTGAGAGAGAGAGACATGTTACGGCAAAACTGTATGGTCATGACAGTCAATTCTTCTGCTTCTTCTTCCAGTTTGAAAATTTTTTTCTTCAAATTTCGGCAGACAGAATTTATCTTTTAATATCACTAAATTTTATTAACATTTTCTTTTCATCTTTCAAGATAAGTAGTGTCCGTCGTTAGAACTGCAATAAATCCAGAAAGAATTGTCCTCAAGTCACATTCCAATTTGTAATAAAACTAAAATTCGATCAAAGGTTTCCATTAGCTCCCGGAGTCAAGGGCGTCCAATAAATCACTGGCCACATATTGACAAATCGCCACCACCGGAAATTTATGACATCCCCCGAAAGGACCTATAACTTTAAATATAATTGGCATACGGCAATATAATTTCTTTAACGAAAATAACCTCAGATATTCCCCACCATTAAAATGTCAACCGACTCTCGTGATTAATGTCGTCCTTCGAGGATTGTAAGCCATGGAATGAATTTCAACCTGTCCGCCTGTGTCACCTTTTTCGTTTCAGTTGCGGAAATTAAATTGTCTCCGCCCATATCTCTTACCGCGACATATCAAATTCGCTCCCTTTTTCGGTGTTCTGGAAACAGAAAAAAATGTTCTGTCATTTATTCCGTCACACATAGATTTGTCATCTTCCCACTGTTGTTGTCAGGGCCTGTAGTGTCAGCCCTCCAATCCAATCCGATCTGTAATCTGAATGTGTCCAAACAATTTGTGTAACATGAATGAGTTCGATCGCCCAAGAAGTGCATGTATCTCTGTATCTGAATTGGTTTGTATAGCTGAACGCAGAATGCTCGCGTAAGTACATCCCAATGCGATGGAAGGAATGCAACCGGACCCAACACTCAGTTGTAGTAGCTGCGTTCGTTTCACCGGTCTATTTCCATACAAAACAACAGACCGGTTTTGATCCAGGTCTCGTATGGGATCTCATCGTATACGAGTTGAAAGTCAATTTGTTTCACCCTTACCTGTATGTGTACTGAGTCCGCAATTCGACTCCACGCCACGCGACGAAGTATCTGTACGTTGGCTGTTTAAGTTCGCCCGTCGCAGCCCGTGGCGTTCTTTTCGCTGGTCGTCGATCTGAGACCGAAATCCAGTGAAACGAACGCAGCTAGTATCTCCAACGTACTGAGACGATTTGATTGTGGTGTTTCGTGTACCGTGACATGCGCGTGAAATCAAGTAACTTAAGACAATTTGTTGCATGTTATGTCACATGTCAGATACGTTGCATTGACACGATAATGACGATGTGGTGATCATTTCTTTTCGGGCTGAGATGCGATAAAATGACATTACTTTGAGGGGCGTTGGAAAACACCAAAAGTGAAATGAGCGATGATGATCATTTTTTGTTTGTGGGTTTTTTAAAACTACACATAAAATTCATGTTCGTTTCCAACGGCCAAACTGTTCGAGGCAAAGGAAACCCAATTAGCGGTTAGTATTTTCTCAGAGCCCTGTCAGTTAGGTCTTCACCACGACCTAGCTTGGTGCGATGAAGATGTCAATCGTACGTTGAAATACTTGTAGTTCCACTCAGGAATTAAAAATGAACCGTCACTGGGTAAATTTAATAAATAGGGGTCTAAACGTAAAATCTAGCTTCATAATCAGCCGTGTTGTAAGGTTCCTCCAATACATAGCAAAACAGGGTCGATCTTTTACAAGAGCCTGATTCGAGATTTCACCGTCGATTTACCTAGCAGATTAAACAAAGCCTTTATAAAAACCCAGAGCCTGAGTCCAAATGTAAAATGAAGTACAGCAGCTCAATACCGTAGTTGGGTGTGTTATAAGGTTCAACCAATGCTTAGCAAGAAAGGGTCAAACATAGGTCGATCTTTTACAGGGACCTATACCTAGGAATACCTAGCAGACAACACAAAGGTCTTCCAAAAGCCTGGCTCGAATTCGCCGAGACCATGCCGAGCAAAACGAGTTAAATCATAACAGATTTAAAACGAGTACTGGTATTACCTAACCTAAACTAATGTATCTTGCAAAATTTATCAAAATCCTGTCAAAATGTCCACCAGAAGAAACAAAAATAGCAGTGATCGAAATGAGCTTCCCAAGAACAAGTCTGAACAAAAGAATTTCGTATCTCTTTTCAGGAGAGCAAAAATTTCATGTACTCTTGGAATTCCAGACAATCTGTGAATTTCTAGGAATCTATGAACTCGCCCAGACATTCCACAACATCGAGTCCTGTCAATTATCCTTCTAACCGAAAAATCAATGCTTGTTCAAGCCAAACATCTGTTTAGCAAGCACATCTAAAGATACTACGTTATGTGTGTAGATGCCAGTCGAGTTTCTTTGACAATCCAATCACACCACTGACAGTTTCTAGTTAATATTGCAACTCATACAAACTACAAATTCCTCGCCATGCATCTCCGACCCCGGAACGACAGCAACACATCAGCGTAAGCAATTCTTGCATCGTTGGTAGAAACCAAAAACAATAAACATATACAGGAGGTAGTGTTCCATACCAACTCGCCCCGCTTCGTTCATCTAACCGTCAAACACGTTTGGATCCTTGAATCTAAATCGAAGCCAGCGCTTGTTGGCAGGAGTGCCATTGAGCCACCAGACAGAGCACAAAGAAGGCATTTCTGAGATCCTATTGTGCTGCATGTGCACAGATGAAAACAGCTTGCAAGGACGAATTGTGCAATTCATATATGGGTATGTACGATAAGAGAGTGTCAGACGAACTCACTAGCCTAGTTTTCGGAACCGCAAATAAACGGAACTGGGAATTTTATGAAAATTGTCGGTATGCAAATTTCGGTGGTTTAGACAGTGTGCGGGACGACTACATATGTCTTGCAAAGTGTACATCGAAATACGGATGAGGAGAAAATAATCAGACGGATATGTGTTTACGAATGGAAAAGGATGTGTTTTGACAGACTGCATTTAATTTAAATGGAATGGAGGAGAGAGCAATGATTTTGCTTAATGGAATTTTTGTGTAATTGAGATTTGTAGAAATTTCAAAAGAGACTCGGTAGTAAGCGTTAAGTAACAATTTCGGAACATTTTAGAAATAAATTTTTGAGTATTCGGAACGAATACAGGCAGTTGATATTGGCATTCGCCAAATTTACATCGAAGAGTTGATCTCCTCTTACTTGCAAAGTCCGGAATAGCACAAAGGAGATGGAACCAACTTTCCTCCTCATCAACGTCTCCACAGCTTCTGCAAAAATCATTAATTGCAAGGCGAAGCCTCCAAGCATTCTCCCCTATAAGGCAGTGGCCAGTAATCCCTCCGACAACAGAGCTGACATTCTGCCTTTTCAACTATATGAGTTCGGATGAGCGTACAGGGTTTCGGCAAGGCCACATCGATCTAGTTCCATGGCATGAAATGCCACTGAACCAATTAGCATATACCTTGTTGATAGCCTCAGACTTAAAGTATCGCCCACATGAATTAATAGGCATACAAATATTAGCATGTTGCTGCTAACTCACGTCCATATTCCCCTGACTCGCAAGATCATTAGCGCGGAAGTTGCTACCAAAAACCATTATGCCACTAGCTGCCCGCCTCAAGGAGGTTCGAACGGCGTTCAGTTATAATCATAGATGTTAACAGGGTTGTTTCCAGAGTTCTTATTGTGGCTTGACTATCTGCATAACACGACGTGCCGCCTCAGCCAGATTAGAGCCTCCAAAATCGCAGTGACCTCCACCTGGAGGACACTATACTATCCGGGAGACGGGATGATAAGCTTAGGTTAACTTGATCGAAGTAGACGCCTACTTCCAATCCGCCGTCAGTCTTCGAACCATCCGTATAGATGCCTATAGAGCCCGTCAACGGAAACACACCGTCAATCCACTGATCACGAGAGGGGACCATGCCAACAAAGTTCTTCCCCAAAATGAGAATTGGAATTGTTATCAATACCAGCATGAATTCTCAGGTGGTTCAAGACCACCGAGTGACCAGTACTCGATGAAAACCAGTGCCTTGCTTCACGAAAGGCGGATGACATTGCAAGCAGCTCACCAAGAATGTCCAACGGAAACAAGTTAAGCAAAACATTCAAGGCAGCAGAAGGATTAATGCTCAGGGCTTTACTAACGAGCAAACAGGTTAGTCTTTGCACCTTATTTAACCTTTGGCCTTTTTCACACGCGTTGGTATATTAGGTCTCCAACCTAACCCCTAGGAATTTTACATTATCAGCAAAAACCAATCTGATTCTCTCCGGCACTGGGCATGAGATGGGAGATACCTTTTAGTAAATAAAACGAGTTCCGTTCACTACGATGACAGCATAGCCGGGTACCCTCATCATCGAGCTCCTCAAGCTTAGCAATCTTCCAGTTACTAGTAGGCAGATCCGGATTACTCGCTTGAAAAAGGAATAATATTTGCTTCGCATCATCGGGTTCAGAGGGTAATCAGACATGGGCCATGGGTCTCGAGGGTATCCTGTCCCTCGAGTTAGCCTCTGACCTGATCCCTAGCTTAATCTGCCCTACTTTTGCAATGGCGATAAATCAGCCGATCGCTGGTTGGCAAACTGCACTAGTTTAATGTGTCCTTGGACCCAACCAGCGTCTTTACATTTAGGAGCAGGTCCAGGGTGCTGTTCCATTATGCAGCGGAAATTAGCTGCAGGTTTGCACCCAACCTTTCCCCATCTGACTGTGGAAATGCTTCCGTCAGCATCGCTCCGATCGGCCACAGCAAGCTCAATCTACTCCTTTAGAACATCCGCATACGAAGGACCAGTGCAACAGGAGTCGGTTGTCTTAAGCTTTTAAACCTCCTTAGGCAACTCTTCAAGCGACCTATTTCACTTACAGGCTGTTTGGCGAGTCTCAGTACCAGAAATGACATCGAGTGCCCATGCCACAGGCTCGTTCTGTTCCTCGGTCCTCAATTCCTTGGTAATTTTAGACAGAACGTCACGAGTTTTTTTTTCACGGGTTTTAGTGGATGTTCACACTGCGTGCGATGCCGAGCCGAGCCGGGTCGAGCGATGCAATGCGATTGCAAGCTTTTAAAGCAAGAAAATGGAAAGTCTTCAATTTTAAATGGAATCACGCTTTGAGTGTACACACTGCGCGCGATGCAATGATGAGCCGAGCGATGGCCCGATGTTTTCACAAACTTCTTTGCTTTTTCGTGCGAGTACCGGCTGCTGATTTTTTGCGATGGAATTTAATGGGCTTTGCGATGGAGTTTATGGGCTTTGCGATGCTTTGCGATGTGAAGCTTTTTGGAGCCAGTATGGTGCAAGTACGAGCTGTAAAGTAATATTTGATGTAAGATCACACTGAAAAAAATGCATGTATGTCTGCTTTTATACCCTAGACTTTTAGGCGCGGCGGTGTGGCAGTGTATACATGGAAATTATGAGGGTCATCTCCTGATTCGATTTAGCCATATCTGTCTGTCTGTCTGTCCGTTTGCACGATAACTTTCGATAGAATGAAGTTAGAAACTTGAAATTTTGGTCAAATGTTTGTAGCATGATCTAATTGGTTGGTATTGAATATGGGCAAGATCCGACCGAAGGAACCCCTACAGATGAAATTTCAAATGAGCGATAACTTTCAATACAATGATGCTAGCGACTTGCAAAATGCGACAAATATTTATAGTGTGGGTTGGTTAGTTGATTTTGAGAATGGGCAAGATCCTATTGAATGAATGGCAACCTTTACTGTAAACGTTAGTTCAAATGTAAATATCCAAAATTCGAATGGATGAATGATGAAACTTTTTATTGGATCCACGCCCACAGCTCAAACTGACCATATGGCAAATTCACTTTTAATGCATATGGCCGTTGCCAGTTGGAAGTTTTGGTATCACAACTAGGTCTGTACAAGTCTAGGGTATATACGCTTTGGACTCCGGTTTTGATTCTGTATGGCTCAAATGAAAGGTTATTATCACCGTAATAAGGTCGCGTTTAGAAGGCGTGGTTTCACAAGCGGTTTGAATTCAAATGCAATCTCGCCGCTCCACAAACCGCGGCGGTGGCCGCAACGGCGAGTCGAGCGGTTTATACATTCATCGTCCTAAAGCCGCCGCGGCTGCCGATTTTTGCGTTTATACACAGCGGTGCGCCGCTGCTCAATCCGCTTGTGAAACCTCTCGTCTGAGGTCGCGGAAAAGATGATGAAATTCACCAACACTGGGCCTTTCTTCATTAATGGGGTGCACCCAATGGCGACGCTCTTCCATTTTTAGAGCACTGTTTTGAAACAGAAATAAATTTACTGGGTCAAGCATACAAACGACATGATGTCGAACAGATTCTATTCCTTGAACTAAATTGGTCTCTACTCTCCATCATTGCGTGCAGTGAACATCCCGGATCATCTTTGCATCGCAAGCCATCGCTCGGATCATCTTTGCATCGCAAGCCATCGTTCGGCTCGGCATCGCACGGCGTGCAATGTGAACACCCACCGCATCGCATCGCTCGACCCGGCTCGGCTCGGCTCGGCATCGCACGCAGTGTGAACATCCACTTAGACGGGAGCAGGTCCTTACGCTTACCTCCCGAGTACGACAAGTCCAGGCTCGCCATCCACCAGAGCGGTGCTCATGAAAGCACTGCTTAGGCTAGGCTTAAGCAAACCCGAGGTGGCATATGATGGGCTTCTCGAGAATCCTCGTTTCAAGGCATCCTGACAGCAACTTGGACGTGGCTCGGAATTCGCGAACATCTTCCGGAAAGCAACAGAGACAGTCGGGAATTTTACTAAAGGGAACACCAACCCCCGCAACTATCGCTACATTATAGCTAGGCCTAGCCGACGACGTAGCGAATTTAGCGTTTAAAAAGGATCCTCGATTCAAGGCATCCTAAGATGGTTTAGACGGATCGCTGTCGCCTTTAGGCGCAGCCTCCTTATACTCAATTGCCCTAACCTAACTACTACAGCCGCGTCTCCCACTGCACAACGAGATGTCGAGACGTGTCAGTAAAATCTGACAGTATTGTAGTGTCAGATTTTACCGGCACGCCATGCAACATGTGCATAGTCAACGTTTGCTATTAAAATTCATGTGGAAATACGACTTATCGGTGATGTTACTTATCCTGATTGTTTAAAAAGAAAGTATCTATCGACAGTTGGCCGCACTGATCGGATTTAAATGGTCTTGCTAAGCGCCCGTCAATGACACCCACACGTACAAAAGCACACATCAACCTCGGGGGTGAGCCACACAGTCACTTTTTCGAATGACTTCTCTGCCTCTCTTCACCGACTCACAACCGACCAGAAAAAAAAGAAACACCAACACAAGTAGACAACTACATCCACTTTGGGTTTCTAATTTCCACTTTTAACACACTTCTCTTGTGCAATTCGTACTAAAAAAAAACATCGACGAGCGTTACCGCGATCGATTTCACCCGATTCCACGAATATTCCGTCCGTATCGGCAATCGCTTGAGTTTCTATGATTCCTCGTTTTTCCGACAACAGGCGCCCAACGTGGGACAACCTGCCAAATAAATTCAAGGCATTAAACATTTTTTCAGATCAATTGGCCTAATTTAGGTGAGCTAGTAAGCATAACTTTAAACGCATCTGCTAGGGTTACACAGATAAAGACTAAGAGTATTCTTCTCTAATTGCCTTGACCCCTCCAGGGGCATGGGCGCGTCAACATCTCTAGCATTTCTATTCCTTGTTGACGTTTCAATAGCATATCTACTTTTCGGAAGTGCAGTTGCTAGCATGCACCTCTTATCCGCGCCGTCTTTATACTGACAAGCTCGAAACACTGTGAGAGTTCTATTAGTACTTACAGACAGTTTTTGATCGCGCCGAGATTTGATCTACGACCTCTAGATTAGTATCGTAGAGCGGTGACCGAACGATCACGGCCACCGAGCGCGACAAGAGGATTCTTGGGTGCTTTTATTTGGTCGACTTAGATTAGTAGGTAAACATCTGAAGATGCCCGTGCGAACGGAGCCCAAGGTTTTCATAGTGACCTTGAAGGTCGGGCTGTACAATCTGACGGAGAAAAAGAACCCCTGGTTGTAGCCTAGTTCGGGAGACATATGCGGGGTTTTTGTTAGATGCCTGATTCCATGATGAAGTTGGTTTCGGATTGGTGTCGAAAGGGACCGTAGGTGTGCTCTGTCAATCATAAGTGTTCTACAGGTCTACCGTAACCTAAGAAGTAAGATGGAGGCACAGTAGCCTGTTAAAGAGGAATCAGCT
This sequence comes from Chloromyia formosa, assembly GCA_964017055.1. Lineage (NCBI taxonomy): Eukaryota > Metazoa > Arthropoda > Insecta > Diptera > Stratiomyidae > Chloromyia > Chloromyia formosa. The sequence continues at coordinate 81,624,245 of OZ024817.1, forward strand.
AATAGATTCAATTTTACCGCAATAAAACAGACATCTGCGGTAAACGCCACATTCCTGGGATGAAATTATTACGTTTTCATCCATTAATGTTTCCAATTTTCGATCTGCAAATTGCACTCTTTCATCCCGAAAATCGACCAAGGCCCGACGCGACGTCGAGCTGCAGCGCCACTATGATGATGATTTCAGATAATTACATTATTTAAAATGACCTACCAAAACTCACTGCATATTATAATTTATTCATGACATATTCGATGAAATCCTTTTGCATTTATTTATTAATTTGAAAGTATTGTCTGTTTCTACCATGACCGCCAGAGGGTGGAAATGAGATTTTATCTTGTCGAATGCGGCACGAAATTCGTCGAATGCCCGAGATTGGTGTATCGACAGGCTCCGTTTATTTTTAGTTTCCGCTATCAAGCATTATTCATCAATAATTAACAACGAGACCGTTTTTAACGAGAAAATTACAAGGTTTTGCGTATTTAATTCGCACCGTTCCAGTCATAGTAGGAGGATATTGAAAAGATAATAAATACATTTGTAAATAAATAAAATACAAAAAAAAAATATTTTAATGGTAATATTAATAAGAGATGATGTCGTTTATTAACCACAACTCAAACAAAAAAACAGCACGAACTGAACCATCATATCGAGGAGAAGAATTTTGATTATTTGGCAGGAAATGGATTGCGGAAATATTTCCGGAGAAATGAATGAGATTAAATATGAGATTTTTTGCAATTACCGATTTTTTTTTATTAATATTGTAATGCATTGATGCGTTTTGTTTTCTGATTGACATTTAAATGATTTTAAAGGGAAATCCACCTACTTATTAAATATGGAAATGTATTTGTTTGATCCGGAATTTTATTATTTTGATGCAGAAATTAGGTTCTTTCACACGGAAATTTAGTTATTCTGGAAATTCACTTATTTGATCCGGAAAACTATCTATTTGGTCTAGAAATTTATTTATTTGATTCAGAAGATTCGTCTGAGGATATGACAGGTAGTTGTGCATTAAGTACCATACATGATCTAAGGTTTGCTATCAAAAAAGCACTTCCACACACTAGTAGCTGGCGTTATCAAAGGGAGCTCTTTTGAATCTCTGGACTCCCATTTCACGGTCCCTCATTTTGCGTCTAACATGATGTAGCGGTGGGGGCTTGTCCATCAGGTTGGAGTTGGGATGGTCACTTCGATAACAACCAACTAGGTACTGCTTATTATTATTACTATTAGAATAGTGTTGTGGCTTCTCAAGGGCATCATTCTGGTCTCGTGGTGAAGGTGATCTTGCCACATCAGGAAGCAGCCTGTGACAGTCCTAAGACTTGCATTTTGACAGGTCTGTATATTTTGCCACTGAGTGTCACATAAATTTTCTGGCCAGATTGGAGCCGCATAGCTGGCCACCGATCTCCCGATTGATTCGTACGTTGCAACTGTGGGCTACAGCTTTGAGGACTTTGTTCCAGCTTCTCATCTTGTCGTAGATGGCTGCCACATGGGCCGAGGAAGTTGCCATGCTGCCAAGGGGGACAAAGAGAAGTTTAGGGTGGTTACTGGTGAGAATAATTTGACCATCTACTGCGATATCCAATTGTAGCTTCACTTCTTTGGTCCATGTGATAAACAGGATAGCCAGAGTTAAGTTTTTAATGACGAAGAAGGTGTTAAGTTCGCCAAGATGTCTGTCTATTTGCTCGCACATTAGGGTGATGTCGTTGTCTGTTGCCAAAATCAAACAGTCATCAACGTAACGTAGCTGATGATTTGGAGTCCAACAGGTGGTGTAGGGAGTCCTGAAATGAACAGATTTTTGTTTAACCGGGTGAGAGATAAACTCCTACTTGGAGGGCACTCTATTTAATTCTTCTTAGTTTAGATTTTCCATTTCTAAATTCTGCGTAGGACTGTCTGTCAGTTAGCGATTCACATTGTTATTTGCAACGGAAGCGATATATCGAAGATGTCAGACAGAAGAACCGGTCTAACGCCACTAGGATATTAACTTTAAAAATATTAAAAATGATTTTAAGCACCGGTTATGAATTTCCGCATATACTGAGCTCTCCCAACGAGCAAGACTGCAAAGACGATCGTTGCAGTCTTGCTCCGTCGACCCGTTGTCCGTTCATTACTTTCTTTGGCATACGATCATCGTCCATTCGTTGCACTTGCCCTGCCCATTGAAGTCGTTGTAGTTTGACGATTTTCGAAACTTCCAGCTCATCATACAGTTCATACAACTCATGATTGTACCGGATGCGCCATCCATCTCCATCGAAAACAGCCCCGAAAATTAGCCGCAGAACCTTACGTTCAAATGTGTCTAGCATGTTTCCGGAGGCTTAAGTTAGGATCCATGCTTCGCAGCCATAGAATAGCACACTTGGGGCGACCGGTAGCGCAGTATGTTGAGGCATCAGTCTCATGTTTGACTACTGGCGTTTCGGGTTCGAATCCCGACCACGATGACGTTTGTGGCCATAGATCTGCAGGATGTGCATGCTGGCAACTGCATTCTCCGAAACCAGTTTATGCCGACGAAACGTCAACTGGGCCACATGGAACAGTTGACGCGCTATGCCCCACAAGGGGTTAGGGCAATTGAGAAAGAGAGAGATGGGTCGCCCCCAATTATCATAAAAAACGAACTGTTAAAATGTGTGACACCCACACGCATCTTCCTTTCGGCATTGAAGGGGCTGTGGCAGCTCTTTGTTGTGATAAACGGGTCACTCCGGTGCGTAGAACCGGCTGCCGTACGCACGGAGGTTAATATTGTCAAGAACCATAGCTTTGTCGGGCGGCAGTGACTGAAAAATATTTTTCTTGACGACAAGGGTGTCATCTCGCTCGGGGTTTTTTTACACTGGCAAGTCTAATACAGATGGGCGTACCCGGAGACACATAGCCACCGAGTCAGATGACACCATATGGTTAAAAATAATTTTTGGTTCAGGGACCCTGGTTGATCCAGTATGGATGAGCTTATTCGATGACAGCCACCGAGGCAAAAAAAAAAAATATTTTTGCTGCGGGGACCGCGCAGAGACTCGTGAAAGCGAGTAATTCGCAGCATACGGCGCTCAACGTTGGGCGATTAGTGCATCTAAATTTTTGGGCGGAAACGGTGGCAATTCTTCCTTAGAAATGATTTAAATAATTCAGTCTAGATACCAAACAGACCCAAGTCCATTTTCTCGATGCTTTCAACTCGAAAAATAGTTGAACCCAAAAGAATTACTCATGAATACAATCAGTAAAAAAAGAATAGAAAAAAATTCCAGACACTCCTCCGTCTCTCCAGCTCATACAAAATTACATCCTCTTACGAGTGCATTTGAAATCATCAATTTTAAATCACGAACAAAACAGGATTACTGAGCTGTCGTCGTCGGTGTGAAGTGCTCTTGGGCAAAACATATCGTCCTTCCGCGTTCTCGTCTATCCCGTCGCTAAGTTTTCACTATTCACTTATTTTCTCTTTCGAATTTTGAATATCCTACTCTATGTAGATTCTAGTAATCTTTGTCGACCACTGAAGAGGCGAATGTCCAAACAAACGGTGGGTTGTGTCTAGGAAAAATATCCTTTGGCCATTCCCGACTACGAAACGGAACAACACAACGAAGCGAGTATTGTATTTTTCCCATTGTCTGTATTGAGGTTGGTTTTAAAAATTCAGCAGGTTTTCATGTCTGCTCTTCGAAAGTAGTCTGTAGGAACTATATAGTCGACAAAGGACCTTACATTATTCAAATTCACTAAAAGCAAAAGATCAACACACAGAGCGGTAAGGTAAAGCGGATAAATGAAACCCTGGTGAATGCAGAAGAGATAGAAAACCTGAGGCAGGATGGGCGGAAAATGAAACGAGAGATTTATTTAAACCTATTTCGGTGTTGAATAATTTGTGAGAGGTGAATTGATGGTTGATATGGTGTGGAGATAGGTTTAGCCGATGAGAGTCAGTCATGTGGACTAAATCCTGTTTGGGACAAAAGTAACTTTGATAACGCCTGCGGTCATCGGAAGACAAGTGCAATCTTATTACAAGAGATTGTAATGAATTCTCAAAAAGTTGCAATACAATGGAAGCCAGTGAATGGATTTTAAGGAACAGCCAAGCCCATTTCTGTGGTGCTCTGTCATAAGTCCTTTTTCTATCTACAAAGTTTATGCTGAAATCAAAGTTCATTTGACCGTTCTTGTCAAATGAGGTAAATTTACAGAAGCTCCTAAAATTTTTCTGCAAAAAGCGTACTTTTCAAATCAGAAATGCGCCAGTAGCCAGCCTTTCCATACTGAAGATCAAAAAGTAATTAATTGATCAGGATCAATGGCGGGCCTGTAGCTCAGAGCGTTGAAGCATCAGTCTGGTGTCACAGCATGACGTAGTTATAGATATTTGCCTCGTCGTCTTCCCCACATGGTGTGGGGCGTAACAATAAACCGTAGCCTTTTTCGACTTGTCACGGAATACGGCTATTTTGCAGGAGGTATCTACTAGCAACATGCATCGTTTGAATACAATTATATGCCAACGAACCGTCAACTAAGCATCTTAGGAATAGTTGACGCGCTATGCCCCACTAGGGGTTCTTCAATTTTCTAATTTGAGCAAAGCTATTGAGACCGAACAAAAAAAAATAGAAGAATTAAATTGTCTCTTCAATATCGATCTTGTTAAACCTTCAAAGAGTTTCAAAATCGAAATCTTATAATGTGCCCACCACCTACATCTACGCAGACATGCGATCAAATGACTTAGATTTCGTCATTTACTCGTAACATGTCCAAAAACGGTTTTGACATATTTGTGAGGTAGCTCGTAAGAAAAGTATTGAATTTTTCGAATTTTTAGGGTTTTGGGTAGTCTTGTTGGAGGAGATAGCTCTTTCGAAATTTCAACCGATTAAAACAAAAGTGACTGGAGTTTTAAATAAATGAACATCGGACTCGTCTGCATTTCCGGCTGAGCCCTAAACTCTTGTTTCCTCAATCTTACTGAATCATGAATTATTACTTTGTTTTTTTTTCGAACTCTGACTCCGTGGGGCCTAAAGGGGGCTTTTAGCAGAATGTTAGCTATTAATTCTGACAACAGGCATGACATAATCTAGCTACCAATCCCAATCCGAACATCCCGCATACAGAGACCGAATATCGCGGAAATTCGACTAGGCGATCAAAGCTTTCGAAAGAATGGACGACGTTATCTAACCAAGGAGCGAATATCACCAATAATTGCAGCGAAACTATTGAGATCAAGGGTCGAGGCCGACTGTAGAATTATTGCTTGATGCACCTAAAAACAAAAAAGCTACATTCACAAAAGACATAGCTCAAAATTTACAAAATAATAATCAGTTCCGTGTTTTGTCATGAATGCGAAAAAGGGACCTCCGCTCACCAAGTCATTGGAAAAGATGATAAGACACCCCGAAAGAAGAGTCCTATGAAGATTACATTAGATTAGATTGAAGATGAGCGTTGATCCCCGAAGGGATCAATGCACCGAGGCCGGATGGCCCATTGTGCTATAGCTCTGAGTTTATAAGCAGCCCTAAGCCTGTAGAACAAGTTCGACTGCGCTGACAAACAGAAGCTATATCATCAGCCTCCGGATAGGCGATTCCGAGGCAATCTCTACGGTACCGGGCCAAGGCGTCGCAGTTGCACAAAATATTAGTCGACGTCTCGTCCTCCTCTACGCAGAAATAACACCTCGAATCCGATACAGTTCCCATGACTCTAAGGTGGTCCCTCAGGCATGAGTGCCCAGTGAAAAGACCGAATATGACTCTCACCTTTTTCCGGTTCAACTTTATCAGATTAGTCGATCTGCTATGCGAGTAGCCTGAGATGGAAAGTTTAGCCTGTCTTAAACCCTGGTGGCTGCCCCAATAGGCAGTGTTTACACGGCGCTCCCAGTTTCTAATTAGGTTTTTGATTTTGCAGGTTAGGATTTCGCAAAAGGGCTCTGGTCCGCAGAAGGGTATAGCCGAAGCTGTTCTGGCCACTTCTTCGGCCTGCTCATTGTCACTGTTGCTAGTATGGTCAGGGACCCAGAGCAGTGTTAACTCTATTAAGAGAGCCTAGCCTATCCTAGATGTTATTGTTCTCTCTGACAGAGCTTTGATGGCTGGCAGTAAATGTTGCTACATCCTTTTTGCAGTAGCCGCTCCTTAAGGTGTGAGTTCCAAGGCAGCAACTGAGCGACTTGCGTTTAGTTTAGGGGGTCGTGGAATCCAGGCTGTAGTAGTACGACTGTACTTCCCCATCAAATACACATGAATTGTGCTCCGTTATGGTAGTTTTTTCCACAGTCGTAAACGCAAATCGCTCAGTCGGGGCCTTGGAACTCACACCCATAGGCATAATTCAGTACAAGCCTCGATTGCATGCACTTCTGCCTGGAAGACAGTGGCGAACCTACCCATAGGTATGAACACCCGATGACTGGTTCCCACAATGCCTGCCCCTGTACTTTCATTGGTTTTCGAACCATTCGTGAACTATTGTACTTGGTGTGTAGAGGAAGATTGGCAAATCTCGTCAGTATTCTCTGTTCCAAATTACGGCGGTGAACCGTTGCTTGCATGCAAAGTTCTTGTGACAAAGCTGTCATTGAGCCAACTAAGCTGAAATACATTCAACTTTACATTCGCGTTACATGCTACAAGTCTGGCGATTGACATTTTAGCTTCCGCTTTTATGTCATGTCGGTTGCAGGTCGAGCAATACCTCAAGAGCGGTAGATCGGCAAGAGCGAATAGCCCCTGTCACCATTAGGCATGCAGGTCTCTAATCCTTGCCTAACGCGTCAGCAAAAGTAAATGCTCTACTCCACCAGACTGCTGCACCATCTTCTAATAGGTCTGACGATAGCCTTGTAAATTCAAAGGGCTATAGTCGTTTTAATTCCCCACATCTTGCTTACGTATTATCCTTCGAAGAATTATTGAGCCAATTCGCGATAGGAACCAATGGTAAAAAAACGTGCAACAGGTCTCCAAACTCGTTAGGCTACGAAAACTGCAATGGGCTGGGCATGCCGAGCGACTGGACAAACATCGAGTAACCAGAAAATCAAGTTTGACATTTGAGGTGGAAGAGCTTGTAGTCGACCAAAGAAGCGCTAGGCGAACATCTTAGGCAAAAACAACAGTGAACTGCTCGGCTTTCTGGAAACTGGACGAAACGATGACCGACAAGACTAGATCGACGGCTATCAGAAGTCAATTCCCGCAGAAGACACGCAGACTGGTAAGAAGAAAAATTTTAATGGGTAAAATTTTCTCCATTCGGGATATGAAATTCACCTGTAGGTGTTAAAGTAAGATTCACACAAAAGATAATTTTTTTACACCGAAAATGAAACTGTCATAATGGTACACTGAATCAGTTTCCCTGGGTATTTTTTTAATGCGTGACAAGCCTAATGGCAGACCTGTCGGCAGGATTGATAGCAGACCTCATGGCAGACCAGACGGCACTTTTGATAGCTGAACTGGCATTACGCCTAAGAACGCCTCAAAAATCAATTTTCCTTAAAGTACCGGTGGAGGTTTCACAAAGGTTCGATCGAAAATCTTCACAGGTGACAAATCTCAGTTTTATAAGTACGACACGGAAAACCAAACAGCAGTCCTAGAAGGTGGCAATTCAAAAAGCAAGACAAAAAATTAATGATGTCGATTTACTTAACCACAGCAAATGATAACAAGTATTTACACTGCATGCAGATACATCGGTACATGGATATGTCTTATGGCGGCCAAATACGTGGAACATGTTTTGTTGAAGATATCGATGTAGGTTTTTGTCAAGATGCCAGTATCGTTAATTATACTGGAAGAAATCATTCCACAAAACATGTTCCACGCACTCCGTCAACATAATATACCGAAGTCATCAGTTTACTGATCATGAACTACTATATAAGAGGATACGAGGACTAAGCTGTAGACTTTCATCCTAAAGCTGCGTCTTTCAATTTCATTCAACGACAGTCAATTGATTCCCCTTTGATCATTCACCAGACAACATTTTTCAAAAGTTCATTACGTTTGTAGATGCAGGACGTTGCGATGATGACTGTGAGAAATTCAATGTCGCTTATAGGGTGGGGAAATGGATCTTCGCAGATCGTCGTCGAACATATCCATTGCAAACTGTGCAGTTTTCCCTGCCCATGCTGCTCAAGATCACATTCGTAATTGTCCGGTGTATTCGTTTCGTTTTTCTGTGTGTTATAAAGGATTTTATATAGAAAATCACCGGACAATTATAAATGCGATCTTGAGCTTTAGCAATAGCATGGGCAGGGGAAGCTCCATGAGCATGTTTCACGTGAACCGACTGACAATTCTGCGAGCCTGGTTGGAGTATGTATTCTAGGCGCATTCTTTTGCATATCTATCAGGTTTAGGGTAGGGTAGCGAACACGCTATACAAAAACGACAAGTCACCTGTAGTTGGTGTAATGCGTGTTTCTTACCCTACACTACACTGGATAGAGACGTAAAGGAACGCGCCTTCTGTACACCACTCAAATTCTTGGCACTTGAAAACTTTTGGCTTGTTTCCACTTCTGCTAGCCGGGTGAAAATCGTGACATCTGGCGGGATGGACAAATTTTTAGGATGACCCGCAGCCATAAGACAAGACATATCCATGTCAAAAACAACCAACGCAGCACAAAACCTCCAGCAGTCCAGTGAATCTCCAAAATATTTTAAGATTTCTTTTGTCTTAATAAAACTGAGTCTCTCGTACACACAACATATCTTGTGTGCTTGATTTGTGCATATGGATACAGACAACTTATTATACGCTCATCTTAACACGATTATTTGAGTAGTTTCGAGTGTTATTGAAAGCTCAAGTGGCCGATGATCACCCATGATGATTTTCATGTATTTTGATGGACAACAAAAAAAAATGTAAATTATGCTCACAAGTGCAACTCAGAGGTGTTAATCGGTCGTTGTTCAGATGAGAGTTTAATTCTGACGAGAGGCTGTCGATTATGACCTTCAGCGCTCTGTCGTGCACTTCTTTAAGAAATCGACAGAAAAGTTTTAGAGAAGACGAATTCAAAAAGGACCTCCATCGTCGCCCACTTATCGCCGTGATGACGATTGATTGTTGTTTTGGATTATACAAGTTTGAGTATGCAACGCCGAATCTGGGATTGAGCAGTCACCAAATCCATAAATCATGATATTGCAGTTCCAGTTGACATAAAGTGCGTTTTGCTAGGCACTATTCTGCGTTGATCGCAGGCAACGATCAAAAAGATCTTTCTCTCTCTTTCTTTCAACTGCCCTAACCCATTGTGGGGCATAGCGCGTCAACTGTTCCATGTGGCCCAGTTGACGTTTCAACGGCATAAATTGATTTCGGAGAATGCCATGCACCTCCTGCACATCCATGGCCACGAACGTCGTCGTGGACGGGATTCGAACCCGAAATGCCGGTAGTCAAACATGAGACTGATGCCTCAACACACTGCGCTACCGGTCGCCCCAAGATCAAAAAGATACAAACAAATAATGCTTCGTGCTCTATGGGTTGATCGCTAATCGCGAACAATGTGCGACGATCGTGCACGTAGCAACACGCACCTTTAAGCTAGCAAGCGGGGCAACAGTTCGCAAAAGTTTTGAATTTTCCGAAATTTTGCTAGTGCCTAAAGCGGAAATTCTATCTGATATTTCCCAGAGTGAATTTAAGTAGGCTCGTAACTAAAGCGGAAATCGACTCTAGGATGAATACTGGTACAGACTAAAGCGAAAATTAGATTTGCCAAAGTGTATTCCGTGGGTTAGTACCGCCTAAAGTGGAAAGCCTCTTTAAGATTTGCAAGAGTAGGTTTCCCAAGGAAAGAACTATCTAAAGCGGAAATCCACTATGACAAATTTTATCCTGGTTACACGGTGCGAGCTAGCATCCGAGTTGGCCAAGTCAGTTACTGCAGTGCCGCTACTCGCACCGGGTGACCGCATCATACGAGTTACAATTATGTGCGAGTCGGCAGAACCTCGCATCCGACTTACTACAACATTTTTTGATTCCACTGTCATGCGAGTACACAGGTGCAGTAGCTGTCCCAGTGTCAGGGCAGCAACTCGTTGTGTAACCAGTAGAGTAAATTTCCGCAAGGGGTAGTGTTAACCCACTGAAATCCACTCCGGGAAATCCCAAAAGGCTTTACCGCTTTAGCCAGTGCGAGCATACATCCCAGAATGAATTTCGATCATAGGCAATGGAAATCTCAGACAGGATTTTTCGTATATCCGAAAAAATAAAACCATAGTTTCAAAATTTCTGGGCCATTATTCGCCTGTTTTTGGAATGAACATTTCATAGGAACTACCATACGAAAACTTTGAGCGATTTTCATTTTCATTTAGGGCCTAGTTCCTGGGGCGATAATTCATAGCTTGCAGTAGCTCCTCAACGGAAAACTTGTTCGTCATAAATCATAAAAATTCAGCTAAACTTTGAAATATGTCTCCAGCTTGCAAGACAAATATAACAATTCGAAATTTTAAATTATCAACCATATAACGATTATCGGACCAAAAGAAGATACATAGCCACATCAAGAGCTCTGGCAGATTCAACGTGTTGGGCATCATAAAATCCATAAATAAACTTCATAGGGTGATTGACTGGTGAGCTGGTCATTAACATTTGGTCCGTTTAAGTCGTTAAATGTCAATTTTGAACCCCCAAAATTTGACATCTTTTTTTTGTTTTGTGAGGAAAAATTAAATTCAAATTAAAGCCTTGTCCGGATGAGACAGTTTATAATGCACCCCGTATGGTGGAGAAGTGGATTGAGATGTCACGTTTGAAATTTATGATTTAATTTTTGATTTATATCAAGCGGGTGGAAGGAAGGAAAAACTATCGCGAGAGACTCTCTGTTCACGGCATCCATTTCGGTTGTCATAAAACTCGCGAAAGAGTCTAATAAATTCCGCGATATTAAAGCATAACAGAAATTTTCCCATATTATCTTTTCCTCTGCTCGCATACTATTATACAGAAATTCAGGTGAAACACAGTTTACAATTTCATAAATTCCAAGATGAGAGCGAATATCTTGGAATATTATAGTCGGGCAAGTAGAGAAATTTCCGAAAATCCTCGCTGCACTCGCATAATATTTTTAGCAATATCAGAAGGATGAGAAGCTGTAGAACATGGTTTTGATATCGTTGTCGGATGAGCTGCTCTCTCTCCTACGAGTATGAATGGAATTTGGCCTTCCTGCCATACATTGTATGTGTAGGAGGGATCTCTAAGTTCGAGCCGTGCTTCTATGATTATGAGAATTTTCTACCAGCATTCTCCGAATTTGGATGTATAGTATATAGTAATACGTGTATTTAATCTAAACATTCCGTGGAATGTCTCGCTCCGAAAATAACGAAATTTTCGTTACCCGGGGAAGAGAAAAGTAGTACAATTCCAGGATGCATCGTTTGTTCGTACATGTACATGGACATGTTTAAGATGCACATGCCGTATCCTTTATGAAACTATTCAAGACGAAAAGACAACAAGAATATATAGTTTCGGGCGTATTTTACCCGGAATTTTAAGATCCAGGAATTTTCGGGTTCCGGATTAAAGAAAAATATTTGTGTGAAAAGGAAGATTTGGAATTGATTATTATTTTTTTATGGGGGAAGGGGACGCATTATTGACGACCTCGGTATCTAACTGTGTAATAATGGCTGACGTTTCCAAGAATTAGAGTCTCAGGAACCATCGTCCCAACATGAAAACGAACTATCGCTTCAAACCACGACGAAAAATCGCCAGAAATTTTTTATATTGCCTAAAGCGGTAACACTGGCTGAGATTTAATGTAGTGTACTTCCGTGGGTTCGTCCTACCTAATGCGGAAATTCACTCTGAGATGTGCGCTCGTATTGCCTAAAGCGGAAATGCCCATTGGGTTTCCCCAGAGTGGACTTCCGTGGGTTAGTACTGCCTAAAGTCGAAATGCGCTTTTGGGAGTTCCAAGAGTATACCTATATTTTCTTTGGTTAGTACTGGTAGTCCAAATCCGGGAAATTAATTTCTAGAAAATCCAAAAAGAGTGGATTTCCACTTTAGGTAGGACGAAAATAAGGAATACACCATGGTTGTTTTCCTTGATATAGTAGGGGCCTTCAATAATGTTAATCCTGGGGCGATCATTGATCCCACTCTCTGGTCTGAGCGTAGACGATTCACTCTGTAAGCCCATTAACCGGGTGCTAACATCTAAGGTTATGCATACTTGCATGGGTGAGTCATTTGAACGTAGACTTGTGAGCAGGGGTACTCCTCAAGGTGGAGTGCTCTCTCCCTTTCTCTGGAACGTGGTACACAACCGACTGGTATTAGACCTCGAAGGGCTGGGTTACAAAGTGTTCGCTTAAGCGGATGACATTGCCATTGCTATATCAGGTGAACTTAATAGTGTTCTTAGTGATGTAATGGAAAATGCCCTCTCGTGATTAACCATCTGGGCTGATGACTCTGAATTAAAAACAGAGCTTGTTCCTTTTTACAAGAAAGTATAGGACACCTCCTGTCCTGCCTCCTGTGCTGTAGGGACTTGGATAAGAAATTATCATGGAAACTGAAATTGCAGGAGAGGGTTAATAAGGCTACTGTCGCACTCTACTCCTGTAAGAAAGCTTAGGTAAAAACGGGAGCCTGCAACTAAAAGTACGACATTGGCTCTATTAAGCTGTTTTACGTCCTATACTTATGTTTGAGGTAGTAGTGGACTGCTATGAGTATAGAGGCTAACCGTCTTTTGCTGGGAAGGTGCAAAGACTGCTGCCTAACCTGCTGTCATTGGACATTTTTGGTGACCAGATGGTCGCGATTACGGCTATTCGAATGCATGACACCGGTCAATGGTTTGTTTCAAGTGTAGGACACGCTACCATTCTGAGCAAGTTTGATGTTCCGGCAATGACAGACTACACTAACCGCAAGTGAGAAGAAATTCGTCAACCTAATACCATCACGCAATCAATGGGAAGAGAACTCACTTCCACTGCCCAATACAATTGGAATAAATACGGATGGTTCCGAGACGGAAAACGGAGTGGGGTCGGAAGTATAAGCATGTTATTTAAGCCGAGGCTGTGGCCATTACTTCTCCACCGATAGACAAGCGGTAATTAGATCCTTCGACTCAAGATGGCTAAATGACAACACATGCCTTTCAACAAAGCCACTATGGCCCAGATCATAAGCGCTCCGCTAAACTTCTATCGCTAAATAGACAGCACATCAGAGCTTCGGTGGGAGTCATCACTGGGCAATGCATACTAGGGGAGCATGCAAGGAGACTCCGCCTCCCCTACAATGACTTTTACAGGAGCTGCGAAGCTCCTCTGCTCCTGTCCTGCTCTGGCAAAAAGAAGAAAAAAGTTTCTTGGATCCCACTTTTTCACTGAGCTGGATGACTGGCTAATGCTGATGTTGGTAAACTTCATCAATACATTATCAGCTCTGGCTGGTTCAAAAAGTAGGATGGTATAGTGAGGAGTCCTTCAGTAGTATCACAACGGACCCAAATGCGGTTCATCTGTATTGTACCTTATACAACAGCCCTTGCACCTAACCCAACCTAGGACGAACTCACGCAAAATTCACTCTCGGAAATTGAAGACAGGAAATATTACTGCCTAAAATGGACGTCCATTCTGAAAAAATTTCAGACATGAATTCCGCCTTAAGCAGTACCAAGTTTAAGTACTGCCTAAGGTGAAATTCCTGCCTTAAATTTTCCAGAGTGGACGTCTGCTTTAGGTAGTACGAACTTACGGAAATCCACCCCGGGAAATTTCTAGACAGGCTTTAAGCGGTACCAAAATTTAGTATATCCTAAAGCGGGAATGCTCTTTGTAAGTTCCCAGAGTATATTTCCGTACATTAACACTGCCTACCTAATTCGAAAAATCCTATTCTGAGGAATCCCAGACAGAATGGGTTTCCGCTTTAGGTAGTACGAACTCACGAAAATCCACCTTTAAAAATTGTATTTTAAACTGGAATTCCGCTTTAGGGCGTATCTAAATTTGATTTCCGCTTTAGGATACGAGGTCTGAAAAAAATAACGATCCGTTTTTTAGTTACATGTCGATGGATCATTGTCGTGATGGTCGATTGATTGGCAGCACTGCAATTATCATAATAATTCACTGTTTATACAATAGATTGTTTATATCTCGATTACTTTCCGAGTCATTGCTATTTGAGTGCGGCATGGTTAAAGTCTATGACGAATTTTCTTTAATGGCTTAGACTTAGTTTCAAAACAGGAAAATATCGCAGAGAGCACGGTCTGGGGAGTTTGGCACGAAACTCGCGAATTAACAAGGGTGAGCGACTAGGCGCATTGCCATAGTGAAGGAATCATGGGTTATGTCGCCACAACTGTGGTCTCAAATAACGTCTTTTTCGCGCAACCTTTTCAAAACTCCTTCGTATTACTGACAGGTGATGGTTTGGGTAGGGTAGAAATTCAAAATCCATAAATCTGTTGAAATCGAAAAGAAAGTGAGTATCAATTTGAACGAGAACCGAAACTGTTTTGGGCGTAGAGATCCTTTGCCAACCCACGGTGTTGACTGGACTTTTATCTCAACGTCGTACCCATATACCCAACTCTCGTCCCCTGTGATGATCCGTGAACATTTTTCCCAATTTCACTCAAAATTTCATGTTGCGTCGTTACTCTCGCAAACAGGACATTGTGAAAGTCGGTAACCAGAACCAATACACGTCGCACTCAACTAGCAATAACAAACTCGAAAACTAAAGGGGCGACCAGTAGCTAAGAGCGTAGAGGCGTCAGTCTCATGTCTGACTACGGTCGTTACGGGTTCAAGTCTCGTCCACGGCGTTCATGGTCATGGATGTTTGTGTTGTCTTCCCATGTGGTGCGAGCGAGACGCAATAATAAGCAACATCTCCCGACTTATTGCAGGCAGGCGGCTAAATGGGAGCAGGTGGCGCATGCTGGCAACGTACATCGTTCGAAACTGGTTTATGCCAACGAAACGTTAGCTAAGACACATGGACTAGTTGATGCGCTATGCCCCACCAGAGGTTAGGGAAATTGAGTATGACAATTGCAGTGCCCCCAATCGCCCGTCGCTACAACGTTCCATTGACATGTCATTTTTTTTATCAGACCTCGTATAAGCTAGTACTCCCTCAAGCGCAAATGCCCTTTGGGGTGGTACCCTAAGTTTTAGGCGATTGAAAAGGAAACAGTTCATTCGGAACTATTGTACTTTCCTCTTTTCTGTGAACTATATTAGCCGTTTTCTATTTATTAGTCCATCTTCACATACCGAAAAAACACAGCCACCATACAGATACTTCGCCGTCGTGGGGAAGAATTGCGGACTCAGTATACATTTAGACGGAGGCGAAAGAAGTTGATGTTCAACCAATTTGCTTTCAACTTTGCTCCAATGAGATCCCATATGAGACCTGGATTAAAACCGGTCTGTCCTTTTGTATGAAAATTATCTGAGTTTTGGCTGAATAGAAAGCGGCTATTGTCACAAATGAGTGACTGAACTTGGGGCGATGTTTGTTACGATAATTCATTTTCTTTTTAGGGCGATATTTCCTGGAGCGTCAAATAATAGAACCATGGCTAACCTCAGCAACGAAGACAGTCCAGAAACAATCATCAATCGCTCACGTTACTAAACGACCCACACTGGGCGCTCAAATGTCGCGGCACCTTTCTTCTTTACATATTCACTACCACTGTACCTGTTTTTCAGAGAAATTCTTTAACTCCAGTTCACTAACCATATGATGATGAGAACTTATTTAATGTCTGAGAATTCATCTAGCGTTTAATATTGTCCCAATTTGTTTACGCAGATGGCAAATGAATAATCATATAATGGAAATCGCGACGTGCTATATGTACACATGTGTTGTTGACTAAATATGTACCAAGAAACGCCATTAATCGGACAGCATTTGTGTTTATTTTACACTTTGTTTATATATCGTTAAAACACTTGTGCAAGGTGTGACACGCTTTTGTTATCGACGAATGTTTGATAGGTGATTTCAGCGAGTTGATATTTCAGTTGAAAGTCGAGCTGCGGGACCTTGAAGCACTTTCTTTGAACTGATATCAGATTGACGTGTCAGAATTTAATTGTCTGAAGTCCTCATCGAAAATTACATCATGAAAAGTATTTCTCCTCTTTTTATCGGAGGTCCGTATATGCCCACAGCTCCAGGTTAGCCTGAAAATTATGCAGCCATATTGAAATCATTTCCGACCTCTGTGACGACTGACCCACATTGGGCGCCGGATTTGCAATCAACATTTTCAAATTCAAATTTTTCACAATTATCCATGTCTGAATCACGTACTTATTTTCTTTAAATTGCCGAAGTTCCTTTTCTGCTACGACCCCACAAAGGACCAAGCCAATTTCAGTTACTTCAAACTTGGCGTCATCCGACTGTTAAAAGTTCAAGGATCACTGAAAATCTGTCAGACAGAAAGTAGCAGGTGTTCACATCATACGATCATGCTATTTTGTACACCATCATTCTGACATGTTATGCAATTCCCGGAAACTTCAGACGTAACAAATTCAAACAAAAAGAAAAGGTAAAAAGGAGCAACAAGAGTTTACGTACGACTCCAGGAAAATTCTCATCATTCTTCGTGTCATACAACTTTCACGCTCGAGACAAAAATCAACCGAGTGTGTTATACAAACCGCGCTCTCTCATGTTGTCGTTATCTATTTTAAGAGTTCTTGCATTCTGTTGCATAGTTTGGCTAAGAAAACAGGCGAAAACACAGCACACCCAGTACAGAGCTAGGAAGGATTCAGCTAGCTTTTCTCAATACACACACACACACACACCATCTGTGCGCTCTCGAATAAACAGCATGATGAAGTTTCACCTTTTTCTTTCATATATGCCAGAGCTGTCCTGGATCCTGTATATTTTGTCGTCGTCTTCGATAGACACGCTCCAACCGCACGAAGGAGGCGGGAACGAGATGGGGTGGAGGAGTTGACAAAACAAACTTGTTGTTCCCCGAAATGATTGCGACAAGTGGTGGAGCACAGTTGTGCAAAAGATACATCAAGTTCTAGCTCTAGCTACCCATCCTCCAATGAAGACGACGAGGCCTTCTACTCGATAGTATTTTCTTTAGCATAAGGAATAACTAAGCATTGCGCAAATTCCACGTTCACTTATGCCAAAACCATTTTAATTGAAATATCCTGACAGGAATTTGCAATTTAATGTTTTCGAAAGTTAATGATTTGTGTCAGGGTGATTAATGACAGTGAATGGAAGGAGGCGGCGAGGCTGGTGGCGGGCGTATGTCGGAGGAGTCTTTAACACAGACAAATTTTCGGCAGATGGTGGAACGACTTGTTGGCTAAATATTGTAATTTATTAAGTAGGTAAGTAGATCCAAGAAGGCGTAAAAGATTGTTGTCGAAATGATGCGAGATGAAATAAGTACATGACGTAGAGGATTTGAAGAAGTAATCGGCTTTCGATTGGGACGATTTAGGGCTTCTGCAAGTGCTCTTGGCCTCTAATTTCGTCCATACGATGGATCGTACTAATCAGGTACCGTGTTGATCCATAGGGGAAGGTTAGGTTAGAAGGGCTGCTTCAACTAAACAATAATCAAAGCACAAAGAATTATAACCCAAAGATATCCTTCCTGTGACTCGCCAGGGGAGAACACTAGCACACATAAGACGAAAGGGACACTCGTCCTCCTCCTCGTCCCCACAGCTCCTGCAGTAATCCTTGTGAGGGAGCCGAAGTCCCCTAGCATGCTCCCCAATAAGACAGTGCCCAGTGATAAGCCCCACCACGCTTCTCAAATAGTTTTTCCTCAGCAGCAATCTTATATTTACGAATTGCAATGACATGAAGCCATTACAATGCTATGAAAACTGAGTAAGTAGATCTTCAACATCTGCAACAAATACAGGTTCTGGCAGGCCTATAAAGTATAACTAAAAACATACAAAAAAGGCATTAGGATGGCTAAACTCTTAGCTTGGGAGGACTTATGCTAATCTGATAACATGAAGGACTCAACAAGGTTTTAGAAAACTCTGTCTAAAGAGCGCTCCAATCCGTCCTTAGTGAAAACAACGAATGGCACTTGACGGAATCCCTGGAGCTCCTTTGAAGACACACTTTCCTGGATGCAAAGTATCCTGCACGGAAAGCCCGGAACGTGGAGTGTGCACAGAGTGAATTTGTACGATCCGTCATTACAGAAGAAAGAATATCCTGGGGAATCAACAGCTATTCCCCCTACAAATCACCAAGGCCAGAAGGCAATATGCTTCATGAATTGCAATATTTAGAAGTTCCCAGGCTTCTGGTGTTTTTCAGAAGCTGTCTCTGTACCGAAGACGGGCAAGCGAAGGCACGAAACTCATCAATAACATCCTAGATAGGCTTGAAAGCGAAGGAGTCAAGTGGCCGCGAACGTGGATGACCTGGCAATTGTGGTGTCGGGGATGTGCCTCTCCGTGATAAATCAGATCGTGGAAAGGGCACTGCGAATGGTGAGCGCCAGAGCCACAAGCTGTGGGCTGGGCGTCAACCCTGGTGAGACTGACTGTAATTCACCATAAAAAGCAAGGCTGCATTTCACCCCCCCTCCTATACTAAGTGGACAGTCACTCCAATTATCGCCCAGCGCAGTATTTAGACACGAAGATCAGCTGACAGTTAAACATTGAAGAACGGGTGAAGTAAGCCGAAAGGAAGAAGGTGGGGCCTTAAGCTAAATATGGTCCTTTAGATGTACACGGCAGTGGTCCTTCCACTTCTTACATATGGGTCGTTAGTTTGGTGGCCAGCACTTGTTAAGAAATACAACGGAGTTAAACTTGACAGCGTGCAAAGAACAGCATGTCTTGGTTAAACTGGTTTCGGAGAATGCAGTTGCCAGCATACATCTCCTGCACATCCATGGCCATGAACGTCGTCGTGGACGGGATTCGAACCCAAAACGCCGGTAGTCAAACATGAGACTGATACCTCAACACACTGCGCTACCGGTCGCCTGACTCTGCTGTACCCAATTAGACGTTTGGGGAAAACTTCTCTGCCAAATTCCCCACCAGCGCTGAACGAAGCGGAGGCGAGGTGAAGAATGATTTTCACATCATGATTTTCACCCACGGATCCACAATGGACTGCGGCCGGTGCAGTGATCTTTTCTGACTCACTAAATATTTCCGAGTTTTACCGCCAGCATTTTCCAGGCAGAAACGCTCGCAATTATGAAGGCTTGTCACACTCTTACACATATGTATACCAGAACCAAAACAACACCATCTGCTCAGACAGCAAAACCTAATAGCGGTTTTGCTGGCACTGAACTCGGTAAGTACATCCTCCAAGCTTGTCAAGCGGCGCAGGGAGAAGTTAACTTGCCTTGGCAGATGGTTCAATATCACCCTGCTCTCTCTCTTCCAGGTCACAGGAACATTAAAGGGAACGGAAAGGCCGACGAGCTGGCCGGGATGGGCGCCACGCTAGAGAGCTCTCATGCGAAACCTGTTTGCATTGCGCTGAGGGTAGTTAAGTGCAGTTTCCCCTCTTACTAGCTTAATGATGCGGATTCCAAATGGTGGAATCTATTTATATGCGCCGCATCAAGGAAGATATGGCCTCCTATGACAGGAGGACAACATCTGAGCCTATGATCACATCAGGTAGAGATGTCGTCAGGCTCATGGTGGTCATTACTGGGATCATGCAATCAGGTTAGATAGATATCCGAACAGCCGAAGGCGTTGGAATGAAGACGAGAAAGAAACCCTCGCCCACTTCCTTTGCGAATGCCCGAGCCTTGCTAGGACCAGACATTAGGCAAGGCCTTTCCTGACAACCGAGAGAATGTGTCGGGGGTGAGAATTGGGAAGTTGCTTTACTTCCTGAAGTCCTCCGGGTGGATATAGGTATCCTAGCATCCCCTGGGATTTTAATTATCATCAAATAACAAATTTTGAGGAGGATTGTTACTTCAAAATGGCGCCTTCTTCGCTAATTGGGCTCTGGCGAATCGGGCGTCAGCTACCACTCATGCCAACTATACCAACCAAACCAGTACAATTCGTAAACATATGTCGATTAGTTTTAGTCGCTCTGTTTATGCCTAAAACATTGCGATTTGCTATGTACTAGATCGATACCATTACAACACAGACGAAAATCTAAATTTTTTGATCACAGATTTTGTCGATTTGAGGAAGCTGGTAGCTTAATGCGTTGAGTAGTCAGTCTGACAGCTTATTATACTGGCTTTTCGTGGGTTAGAATTCCGCCGTGGCCTGGAATGTTTGTGTTGTCATCCTTTTGTGATGTGGCACGTAAGAATAAACCCCAACCGTTCCCAACTTGTCACGAAAATGCGACTGAATGGGCAAGAGGTGTATGCTAGCGGCAAACATCGTCCGAAATCAGCAACTAAATGGGCAGGAGGTGTATGCCAGCGTCATACATCGTCCGATACCAGTCAATGCTACCGAAACGTTAACAAAACTGCTTTTAAATCACTAGGGCCTAGGGCAAATAATATTCTCCCATGCCATCAATCTTCATATCGATTTTCTTCAACTGAATCCTACCATCTCCGCACAACACTCCATCTAAAATGAATACTCATTATATTTGCAAATTACATTTCGAAAAGGACTTTAGAATAAAATTGGAAAAATCTGCTTATCATCTTTGTCGTTTTTTTTCTGCCTTCCGACTTTGTCCCTGTTAAGCACAACAACACAAATTCACTTAATTTCTTCCTCAAATTAAAAGGCACGTGCTCGTCCTTTCTTCGTATCAACATTATCGCCTAATTAAACAAAATTTCTCAATGGCTAGTAGCTAATTAGTAGACAAATGGCATTATTGATAAAAGCGCTACTTTCGTTGTCAAAGCAAAATACCACCCAGCTTCCTTTGCGTTACAGAATTTCACCCATCATCCCTTTAGCTTTGTTTTAACGTCATCTTCTGCAAATATATTTGGCCCTACAGAAGCATGTCTCCACGCAGTTTCTATGTAGTTCAGTCCGTTGAAAAGACGCTAACTTGCTTCGGGTATTTGTTGTCTTGTTTTTGTACAACCCATCTCTCAATTGGTGTAACTGAAGGAATCAATTCCCGGCTCACCCCAAAAACAAATTACGTGAACCTCACTCCCTAAATCTCTCCTAAATCTAGGACGGAACGATGTCCACTGTCGAATTGTTGCAAACAGATAAAAGACAACAGTCACGAAAAAAAATAAGTCAAAGACGTTCTTTTTTCCCCTGTGTCCTTTATTCTTCTTCCTTAATCAGAGTAAACTTGGGATTCCAATTCTCGGTCTTTGTTGTCTCCTAGTCATTGTCGTCATCAATTATTATTTGTCCCTTGCTCGCAAAAAAATAAGCTTCAATATTGTCTCTCAGCCTGTTAATTAGCCGACATTGAAATTGATCCTGATTTGAACGTCTTTGTGTTCCGCCCTCGGGTCCCCGCAGGCAATTCACGGCCGTCATGACAGCACCAGCTTTCCGGATACTTATGAGAAACGAAAATATGGCGTCTACAGAGTTTTATTTTTAATGAGCCACTGCGGCTAAGTACGAGAAGAAACTTCTCATTATTTCGCCGCGCTAATGAAATCAAATGGCATAATACAAAAAGTTAATTATCTTTTGTTTCTGGAATAAGTGGACGAAATGTTGGCGGACCAACCGGCGAATGAGCGCGGGCCGGTCCGAAAATTGGCTCTTAATTTCGTTTCGAAGGGCATTTTTGGAGACCGGAGGTGGTTTTATATAAATAGAAGAAGATGGAAGAATGACCGATTTTCTAGTTTCCTCGACAACGAGTTCATTACTGTGGGGTCTTATTTTCGTATAAACTAAAAAGTAAGTAGGTGGGTACTATGGTTGATTCTCTGATAGAGGATGTGTAATGAACCATATAGTATTTGTATTCTGTTCTGGTTGTGCTGCTTTCATCGGCTGATCGATGACAGCACCTGATGAGTAATGATCTGTTGGTGGTACAAAACCAGAGGCCGAGCGTCCCATTACACCATGGCCCCGATGCGAGCGCGAGGTCATGTGCGCCGTCCTACAACCATTCTAGCCTTATCGCCCCATTTTTTTATTATTCTCCATTTTTGACTCCCCTGTTTGTGCTCTCTTCCCCACGCCGATGAATTTTTGGTAAAACGTAAAGGACAGGGGAAACGAACGGCGAAAACATCGCCCACTTCTCCCGAACTGAGCTACAGCAAGCGTCGGCAGCTGCTTAGCTAGTTGAGGAGCCTTTTCCTCGCCAGATGGCACGGCCCGACCTTCACGGTCATCATGCTACCTTAGGGTACGTTCCCACGGAAATCTTCAGATGACTACCAAACCGTCCACTACAGATGTAAAGTAAAAATTAAAGTATTCCGCTTTCCGTCCCGAATCGGAACATGGGGTACACAGTGTAGTAGAGCACTTAATTTCCGAGAAGATGACAACTTAAAGGTTATATGGTTTTGGATGTCTACGGATATACTCCAATCAATGTTCTCATTCACGGCTGTGTCCACTGGAGAGAAAAGCAAAATAATGGAACCACCGACCTATCGTTTCGAATCCATGCTCTACCCATAGAGCTATTACGACGATCAATACAAAATGTACGGAAGGTGAAATTCATTCTAGGAAGGAAGACTGCGAACACGCTCTTAAATAAAGCTAGGGTATATCTTTACCAAATCTAAATGAAATCTAACAAATCCCCGCGCTCAAACAAGCGACCGGATTATCAAACCGATTCCAATCGAAAACACTAAAACTTCAAACTCCAAAAAGCCACAGCACCGAGCGTAACAGATGTTTTTGCGCGACACAACGACAATGTTGCCCAAGAAAACATTTCCCTTTATCCAACAATCTGTGTTCCATCACATCATGGCCCACGCAAAACGTGACCCCCGGCCCCCATACAAAAAAAAAAATCAACACAAAAGTTCTTTCTGGTGACTTTAAAACCATCATAACCGGCCGGCGAGGATGAAAACAAGGACGACGACGACACAATTTTTGCCTCACGGTTTTCATATTCTGCAGATCGACCTGCAGACTAGTTACGTCTGGCAAAAATCGAATAATATTCGCTCGATGACTGAAATTGATTGGGTGGATGGATATTCTGCGAACCTTAAGTGGAAATCATATTTCGTGAAACGATTTTCATTTTGAGCCGAACGAAAAAAAAAAACAGTTTCGTTCTGTTCCCTCAACGGGCTCTTTCGTTCGCACGGGCTCATCCTATTCTGGGCAATAACTACTTTGGCACGACTATATATGATTTATGGTTGCACGTAATCTTTCAATTTTTTTTCTTTCGACAAACCTGCCGGCCTGACAATTTGGGTTAAGAGCGATACAGCCCCACCGAGGAGTCTGGCCCGGCAAGAGTTGTGTCCATGTCGATTAAATGTACATATATATTTTCTAAATAACTACATCTGTCAAGAAATTGGTCCTTTGAGAATGTCTGCATCTAGGATTTCCGAAAATGGGGATGATATCCAAGTGGCAAAGATTAAGGGTGCGATACTGTTTGTCTGTGTGTATTAACTGCTGAGCTCAGTCCAAAGGAATTCCGGGTCATTTATCTTGAAGCGTTCAGGAGTTGATTTGCCCTAGTAGTGCCGTAGTCGATATAGGCCCGGATGGTTTTAGTTTTAGCTACGGACAACTAGCCGGGCGAGATAGAAACCGTGTCGCTGAGTAGTGGCAGTAGATTGATGACTCAAATTTCAAGTTTCGGAGTTCATGTCTAGGAAGAGTGTGACAGTAATTCGTTCGGTTTTGCACACGGCAAACGAGCCCGCAATTCATTTTCCGACTTGGCAACACCCCGAAATCAACATCTTTCCCGCCACATTTACTATCAATGTGCGCACATACACAAGCACGAAAAAGATAAATCGCTTTCAGATACCTGCCGATCGCAAAACTGAACGTAAACGATGCAATGATTTATATGGTCTAATGACTGTAAGGGTAAGAGTTTACGTAAGTCCAGGTTGGCCCGGATATAGAGAGCAAATAGACCTCAGGTCGGATCCCTTTGGCCGGAATCATCATCATCATACCCTCGATAATATTGGCCCGTCAGTATATCTTGGAGCATCGACAACAGCAGCAGCAGGAACAGCAGTGGTCCTTCCATTTGACAAACTAAAGCGGGAACTAATGAGCCAACAATATGTTATAACAGTCAGTCGACAATGTTGTTCGTTGGCTTGGCTGTTTGGCAGGATATTGCGTCGTCCTCGACCCCATCCGTAAGCTATTTTCAGGAACTTTGACTTCAGAGTGAAGATTATCACAACGAGCACACTCCCCATGTATAATCCTTTTGCCAAGGACCGTCATTGTAGATGCGTGTATCTAGTCTGATGCCGAGCGGGCAGAGAGGAATACGAAAGGATTCAAGTGATGATACCAAGGATCTTACGAACATACAGCGGGAAACAAGAGGGCATACACCCTGACGATGAGACGACGAGCTGCGATGAGATGAGATTCTAAAATTAATGTTGCAATTTATCCCGAGTGAAATTGATGTAGAGTAGTTGTAAATTATCTTAGTTGGTGTCCTTATTTCCTACTATACGAAAGTGAGTCCTGTTTTTCTTTTTGCCTTGTGGATACGAAGATGATATTTAATTTTCATCTCTTGTTAGCATATTGAATAAGACTGATTGACTGACATTTAGTGTTTCCGAAAATTGTGCAGAAGCCTGAAAACTATTCATTGCATTGTTGATTGCATTCAGGACGAATATGACATTTGTATGTTGTTGTCAGTTATGGGCAGTAAAGGATCGAGGAGGAGCCGATAAATAAAGAAAAAAGTTTGAACTGGCTACGATTAAGAATATACTTGTAAGATAAGGCTGCAGCGGGTTTTTCAATGAACAAAATAATTTTGGAAGGTTTAAGAGAAACCCGTTTTTCTCCCATCTTATGCTCCATAAAACATATCATTAGCATTACACACGGCGGTTCGAGCAAAGCCAAGAAAATATTTCTTTTTGGAAAAATACAGTTGATCCAAAAGAACAGCAACCGAATGATTATTAAAAAAAAACGGTTGCTGGAAACGATGTTTTTCCTACTCAATTTTGCCCTAACCCCTTGTGGGGCATAGCGCCTCAAACTAAATTATGAAATCCTTGTAGTTTTTTGGGTTCACAATCAAAAAAAAAAAAAAAAAAATCGTCTCCAAAGATCTTTTACATTCATTTAATCTCGTCTAAAAAACAATGATTCTTTTTTTCCGCTACTGTTTGAAACAATTGCAGGAAAACGGTTTCGCAGTTTTTCTGCAACCGTTTCAAACAGTTGCGGAAAAGAATAAATCGTCTTATCGCTTTTTATTGTATAGA
The DNA here is from genome assembly GCA_964017055.1 of Chloromyia formosa. NCBI lineage: Eukaryota > Metazoa > Arthropoda > Insecta > Diptera > Stratiomyidae > Chloromyia > Chloromyia formosa. The sequence goes on from OZ024817.1 coordinate 81,649,806, forward strand.
AAACCAAAAATTCTGATTAAGCAGACTTTCGTGGAACTAAACGACACGGGTACAGTACAGAGTTTTTTGTTTTGGTTACCGAGCCGAAACAACAGGCGTGTTTTTTTTTGGGAATTCATCGCGTGTAGGGTAAAATAACACACGCGTTACACCAACAACATTAACCGGGATAAATTATTTGGGTGGCTGCCCTACATGCTATAACCCCTCAATAAATTCCACATTTTCAATAGGATTACTAAAAATATCAATGGAACAAACAAAAGGAAAAAAAAGATAAGAATTTGCTGGGGATCGAACCCGCGACCCATTTGGATAGAGTTGCACTTGTAGCTGTCACTGATAAATAACTCGTTTGAATTATGTTTGTTAAGTTAGAGCGGTACGCCAAGTTTATAAATGTCCGCTGTCGCAATAAATAAATGATCCGACAATCAAATTGATATTTCATTCGAATTTATAATTTATTTCCACCACATATGAGGCGCACCACTTGACGTCAGTGTGGACAACTTCACGATTCGGAATTTAACCTGGATGCTGTCCTAGAGCGTTTTTTTGCGCAACCAGGGCAGGGACCCTACACAGTTACGCAAAAAAACACGCCTAATAGTACCAACAGTTCACAGTCTCCCCTGTCTGAATCATTTGCAATCTAGTTTCGCCACCTTTCATTTGTTTTTCGTCGAACGAGCACAATTCAAATAAATATTTGCGCCTATTAGCTCACTTGAGCGAAATAGGCCTAATAATATTTAAGCCGAACAAACAGAACTACACAAAGAAGTCAGACTACGATGAAACTTTTGTTTATCTTACAAAGTCAGATACAAAATATTTAGCTACATGCCAAGTGTGCGTCGTCGACATTATATTTAAGTACACTCGGTATCTAATATTTACACTAAAAGATATTTAAATATCCAATGATTATGGCAGACAAGATAAAAAATACTAAGGCAGGCATAATCTGCTAGCGAGCATCATCATAAAAATATATCTGAAAAATTGTTTACATGAAAATATTCTGCAAGAGAATAGAGGGGTTACATGGGTCTTTGCAAACTAACCAGGGCATTGACATTATTCAGATAAAGATCTTGGAAATACTTCCTGGCTTCAAGGCTCGTTGGGCGATGCAATCTCAAATTTCGGTAGGAATCCCTAAAGATACTTTTCTTTTCTTCCTTCACTAGAAATCCTTAAATAACTGCCAGATATGAAAACAAATTTAAACAAACGAGATTCGATATTTTTCTTTGGGGTTTTTTTTTTGCATGTACTATTGTTGTCGGGATATTCAAGTAACCGTCAGTTTTCCTGTATGACTATAAGATAAAAGTTAAGGCGATCAGATCCTAAATATTTACCCGAGTTTGTTGGAAGAGAATTGATTTTTCTTTTTTTTCTGATTGGGCGGGAAATTTTGAAATGTTTTTGAATCGGAGGCCTATCAAGTGGAAATTCGATCGAATCCAATCTATTGAAGACTGGAATTTTTCTCACTAAAAATACGTACGGTCACTTGAAAAATAACTCATCTTCTTTTAGGCCCTTCCCATATATTCTATAATGGACGGGCATATGGTGCGGTGCTTACGGAGCGTGTGTCCGTGGTCCGATTTCAGTAGCTTCCTTGGGTGATTTTAAGCACCAGGTCACGTTTTCGTACGGCTGCCCGGTGCGCATCAGGACAAAAGGATCTTCGCGATTGTGAAATGAAACAGAAACCAAACCATGCAAATATGCGTATTTTCTGAATTGGGGTGATGAGACCAATGGGAGTACAGTTGAAGGTATTCTGAGTCCTTTGGTCAGGACAAAAGGACCTTCATGAATATAAAGTGAAATCTATGCAACACTGATATCCTCTGAATCGGGGTAATGAGACCAATGCACTGAAGTACCGTTGAAGTCCCAAAGAGTCCTTTGGAGAGGACCAAAGGACCTTTTTGTACATGAAGTGAAATCTAGACAATACTTACAATCAGTAACCAATGATTAAAGTTGAAAATTTGAACTTACCTGGAAAAGAAAAGAAAAATGATATTTAGTCAATTTGTATGTAGACGAGATTTTTTTTTTTTTTTTTGTAATTTGAATCTGTAACTATCCATAGAAAAATTGTCTTCAATTAGACGTTGTCAAACCTCGCACTTTTTCGCGACGAGAAGACTTTGCAAGGTTTGGAGTTAAGACGCACATTTAAATGAAGAGAACGGGTCCAAGGGCGTATGTGTGCAAATACTTGCGCTTCAATAGATGTAGTTAAAAGAGAATAAAGATTGAAAGATTGAAACCAGTATGACCCCTCACTACGTTTAGTTGACGTCCATGTGAGAGTGATAAGGAATATAAGCAAAAGTGGTAAATATTTAAAAAGGAAAATAAGGAAATAGGGACAACAGAAAATCTGGAAGACGAAAAATATGGAAAAAGGCCAGGTAAAAAAAAACCGAGTAAGAAGCGTACTTTAGACTTGTTCAAACCTAGTGGTGACTTCAAAACTCCAATTAGGCAAAAGCCATATGCATTAAAAGTGTGGTTCCTATATAGTCAGAACTTAGGCGATGAAGCTACGATGAATGAAGTTTTATGGGAAAGGAAGGCGGCATGAGACGAGTGAGCTCTTTTTACCACATATTTATGGGGGCGATAGGATTTTGTCCATTCCCTAAATCAACTATTTAACTAATCCACATTACTATACAAACATTTGATCAAAATTCCCTTCAACAAAAATTTGGCCAAAATTCTAAATCGCCAGTTTCATTCTATCGAAAGTTGTTGCATATTTAAAGTATTATTTGTAGGGGAGGTAGGGGTTTTTTTTTATTAGATCTTGCCTATTTTGAATACCAACTAACTAGATCTTACTACCAACATCCGACCAAACTTTCAACTCGCTTCCTTAATTTTGTCAAAAGTTATCATAGTTTGGAATATTTAATTTCTTGACATTTGTAGGGAAGGTAAGCAGAACGCCTATCACCTCTTCAAATAGTTTTACTAGGTCCATTTTACTAAAGCAGCTTCTCATCTCAAGCTTATATGCCAAAAATCAGCTCTATATGTCAATTGGTTTAAGAATAATAGACAAAAAACGTAAAAAGTAGGGTAATACGGGGCTCTTTGTAACAAAAGTACCGTTGGTTCCAGCTGATCAAACTAATTTTTAGAAGAGAATATAAAATGCCCCTCTCGAGCCATCTACCAAAGTTAGAGCTTGTAATGAACCATATTCTGGGCTGGTTGTGCTGCTTCCATCGGCAGGTCTATGGCAGCACCTGATGAGTAAGGATCTGTCGGTGGTACGAAACCAGAGACCGAGGGTCCCATTACACCTGAACCCCAATACGAGCGCGAGGGCAAGCGAGCCACCTGCCAACCATTCCATCCTTATCGCCTCTTTTTTTTTATTCCCCATTTTTACCTCCCTTGTTTGTGTTGTCTTCCCCAGGCCTATGAATTTTTGTTAATACGTAAAGGACAGGGGCAACGAGCTGCGAAAACCCCGCCCACGTCTCTCGAACTGAGCTACAGCAAGAATAGGCCGCTGCTTAGCTCGTTGAGGGGCCTTTTTCTTCGCCAGATGGCACGGCTGACCTTCACGGTCATTATGCTACCGAAGGCTCCGTCCCCATGGGCATCTCCGGATGCCCACCAAACCGTCCGTTACAAGCTTTTCGCGTTTATTCAATCGGGAGTTATTTATGACTACATGTGATCATATTACATGCCTATGTAGGGATGGTAGGCGTTCCTTTGGCCGGATCATGTTCATTTTAACGACCAACCAACTAGATCATACTAACATTCCACCAAAATTTCAAGCTTCCAGCTTTATTCTATCCAAAATTATGAACGGACAGACAGACGGACGGACAGGCGGACACACAGGCAGACAGACGGATATGGCTAAGTCGAAACAGGATACCTCTCTCTCTCTCTCTCAATTGTCCTAACCCCTTGTGGGACATAGCGCGTCAACTGTTCCATGTGGCCCAGTTGACGTTTCGTCGGCATAAACTGGTTTCGGAGAATGCAGTTGCCAGCATGCACCCCCTGCACATCCATGGCCACGAACATCGTCGTGGAAGGGATTCGAACCCGAAACGCCGGTAGTCAAGCATGAGACTGATGCCTCAACACACTGCGTTATTGGTCGCCTTAGGATATGGTAACAGGATATGACCCTGATAATTTATTTATATACATTGTCCTACCTCCGGAGCCTTCTTTAAGGTGTTAAATATTTTGTGTGATGTAATAAAAATTATATACCCTAGGTCTAGGGTATTAAAATGCCAAATATGGAGAATGGAATTTAAAGAAATAAAAAATTGTAAAGCCTCTTCCCGATGAATGCGATAAACTGACGACACTTTCCACCCAAAAACCAGTCCTAAATCAACCGTCACTAATGATTCCAAAATCAAATCAAAAGATCTCCTAATGAATTCAATTTACAATTTTTATCTTTAACTTAACTTTTCTCATTCAATTTCCGATAAGCGAACTATTTTTCTTTCAAAGTAACTTTAAAAAAAAATAGCCAGACGGTATCCTGAATTATTTAAAGCATTTCCTTCGCAGGACTTCCCCGTCGTAAGAATACAGCAACGACGACGCGCTCTCCTTTTACATTAACTGAATTACAATCTTTTTTCCTTTCTCTCTCTGTGCATTCTATTTAGAAAACTTTAAGAATCTTATCGCTTTGGACCAATCTTAATCTCCACTGAGTAGTAGTTAAGTCAAGACAGTCATGCCGAAAAGTCTGGAAAGAAAATCTGGAAAAGCGAGAAAATCCTCACGGACTCCTCCCGCTTCCATGAGAAGGTCACGTGTACGCTCGATATATTTGGGAAAAACTACACGCAGTTTTCAAAGAAGCAGCAATCAGAAAAACGTTAAGTAGACGATAATCAAAGTTAACTGGAAAGTTTAAGAATAGTAAGTTTGTCCTTTTGAGTCCAACACGTTTGACATTGTCCTCCTGAGCATCTGAAACTTTTTTCAGATTATATGTTTTATCATCGGGACCAGGCCCACGCTCCGATTGCGATGAAACTATACAATTGGACGTCTATGTACGTGACTGAATTCAGACAAAGCCTTGAGAATTGTCTCGGCCTAACGATGGAGGCGGTTGAGAAAGGAAACGAAATTGGTCAGGTTTTCTTTTTCGTCCCGAAACTTTTATTGGACACAAAACTATTGTTCTCATATCCCAGCCAGCACGAAACTAAGAGCTAGCTCTTTTTTCTCTACTGACAAGAGTTCGTTCACACAAGCAACTCATAAACACGTGAAGGTTGAAACTGTAATGATTTAAAGCCTCCTGCAAACAGGCGACCCACATTGTCATAAATTAATTCAAAAGAATGGCTGACACCACCGCACGACGACAAAGACCTAAAGTGCTCATTCCTATGACAACATTCCTGGACTCGGTCTCTGCTCACCGCTTAGTTCCGTCTCTATGTGCTGACAACGACGGCGACCCATTTTCATTCAACACCTGCACAAATATACCTCCTCCGGAAAGCAAGTGCCAAAATGAAAATCTCGTTAGATTTTGGCCCATAAAGGATGGCCGTTAGCAGGATGGCTGCCGGGTGAGGCGTCGACAGCAGTTTGTTCCTGAATGGAGTGCGGATGGTAATTTAAGGTTAAGATTCCATCAGAATGAAGACTATTTTGGGCTTGACACCAACGCGACCTGTGAGCGACGAAGACGACGAGCGGCCGTAATAATTCGCGGTAAAGAAACATTGTAGACTGCTGCCGAGCCAGGGAAGGGGGGCTCCACTTCCACGAGTTCACAAATTCCGCCTTCAAGCGTAATTTCAACTTCCACTTTCAACCACCCATAATCCGAAAAAGGAGCTCTCACACAATATTATCACCAGGAAAATGTCAAAGGACGACGCGGGAGTTGACATATAAAAAGATCTCCTTAAAGTGTTCTTCGGCATCCTTGACATTACACTTGTGCCTGTGCCTGGTTAATAGTCATAATTTTAAGAGAGACGTAAATATGCTCATATCCTTGTAAAAGGGAAGTGACTTATAATTTGGTTAACTCATCATTGTCGCCACCATGATGACTTTATTCGCACACACAAAAGGCGTCAAGGGTTGTAGACGTGCTTGGGGTGTACCTACCACGTTCTCGACGGCCCACATTCTTGGAATAGGCCGCACGGCAAAGAGCCAAGCTAAATTCATAAATGAAATTATCCTGACAGCAGTGCCAGCAGCGAAAGCGGCTATGACAACAATAGCAGACATTCTAGCTGATGTTGTATAGGAGCGACAAGGATGCTAGGGAGATAGCTCAAATGAAACGAACATTGAATTGTTGCGTGCCTATGTAGTGTTTCTGTCTATTTCCGGAACGCTCACTAGGCAACTCATTGCAAAAGTAGTTATCGTTTCGAAATTGATTTAATTAACTTCGTCGAAACGAATAAGTTCTGTCAGGCACAAATGTGTGTGTCTGTGAAATTGTGAAGGCGTTGAGCAAACTAACAGGTTCAGGTCAAATTGTGCTGCAGAATGCGTGACAATCTGCCGGAATTGAGTTGGATGCCTACTAATAAATTCTGTTTTTGCCGGAATAAGAGAAAGTTTTAATGAAATGAAAGAGGAGAATTTTTTTTGTCTTCTGGTGAAAAATATTTTTTTTAGTAGTCGCGCTCAGCTGGGAATACTGGACATCGTAAGCCAGTGGATATTTTCCGCGGCAGCAACAACAGATTTAATGCGCAAAAAGTTACAAACACTGGAAAGTGATCCCACTTGGTGCTGTTCGTGCGATTAGGACGCCTGCTGTTTAACGCTGGTAATCGGATCAGGGATATATCAGCGAATCGCTCTTTTATCTCAAAGCAAATACGAACCTCCATCTTCCGTCTTCTGCTCGATAAATGTTCAATATGGGGCCCCAATGTGGGACATTGTCCATGAGGAAAAACTTTTGAAAAAAACTGAGTTAAATTGTGGCGCCCATGTGAGACATTGGTTTTGAGGAACGTCAAAGAAAATTCTCAGGTTAAATATAGCCTCCCACGTCATTGGGGAAAAACAAATAAAATCGTTAATTAAATTATGGCGCCCAATGTGGGGCATCGTCATTGTAAGAAGACAAAAAACAATCCTCAGTTTGATTGTGGCTCCTAACATTCGGCACTGCGGAATGGCGAAAAAATCCTGAGTTAAATTGTGGCGCCCAGCGTGGGGCATCGTTACGGATATTGAGGACAAACAAAACATTTCGTTTAATTGAGGTGCTCGGAGTAAGGGCATCACCATTGTGGAAAGATAAATAGAAACTTCAGTTAAATAGTTGCGTTCAACGTGGAGCATCGTCATTGAGCATAGCCAAATAATCTCAGTTAAATTGTGGGGCCAATGTGGGGCAATTGCTCCAAAATTTAGGAACTATCAAACCCAAACCCTACTTTTAAAAATTGGGTACTGCCTAAATCGGAGATTCTGTCTGAGACTTCCCAGAGTGTATTTCCTTGATTTTGCACTACCTAAAAAATTTAGGATTTCCAATTGTAAATTTCCGTGGGTTAACATCGGTAATCCAATCTGCATTTCACGGCGTGGTTTTCCGCTTTATTAACCCACGAAAATCCACATCTCGAAGATGTTTTCCGCTTAAAACAGTACGAGCGTATATCTCAGAGTGGATTTCAGCTTTAAGTAGGATGAACTCGGGGAAATCCAATCTGGGAAATCTGAGGTAGGATTTCCGCTTTCATCAGTACTAACATTTGGGACAAATTTTCGTCCTAAGACGGGTTTGAGGCTTAAGTTAAAAGAGTCCGATTCGACTCTGAATTGTCGTTATTTTTCACGTTTTTTTTATTTAATTTTCGAATTAAATGGAGAGAAAAATCAGAAAAAAACTTTAAACCTGCAACTGCCTAATGCAAAAAATTCTACTTTAAATCCCATCCGCCCCTTAGTACACTAATCTCCTGTCCCAATCTGCAGTCATTTAACCGTAAGATCTCTTAAATCCCAACAATTATTCAACATAAACGCTGGCCTCTTCTGGTCGTCCACCTTCACTCAATCTATCTAAAGGTGATTTTCCAAAGGACCAAGATTTTTCCCCATTCCAGATCCCACCGTATTCGCTCATTTCAAATCGATGGAACACTTCCCGTTTCAGTCATTCAAGGAAGGCACGACCACCCGCTAAATTTCCAACGATTCCACGCCGAAACAATGAAAAGGACGCGCCCGCAACGAAGGAAAAACACTCGCAAAATCCATTCATTCTTTCATCTAAATTAGCGAGAGTATTTTTGTATCTTATTCGCAAGACAATTCTACATGAAATTTCCGCGGGGCCAAGACTACGGTGACCAACGTCACCAATATTAACGCAACTGACTTTTCGCCCTCCCGTTTACGCCAGCATCCTTTCAGGCTGCATTTGCGGCTCTTGTTATTGAGAATAAGATACGGCGAGAGAGCAACAGCCGGCGCGGCGGTACAAAGGACCAAGCAAGCTTTGAATAATTAATCAGAAAGACGTATTTCTTCACCATGCAATTGTTCCTGGTCCGTGTCCGTCTCACCGTCTTTTTCGTCATCGTCCTTGTTTTAATTTGAGCTAATTCAGTGTCTCTCTTAAAGGTCGTTTAATATTATATTCCATTCTGGACGCCTAGACGTACTATACAAGCCATTCGTCGTCTTTTCTTCACACTCACACCCCCTCCGCCCCAAAAAATATCCTTCTCACCACGTCTTTCCGACAAAAGGTAGCAAATGTCGACAAGGAAAATGGCGAAAACAAGCTGCTGGTTCCTTAAATTATAAGAAAGCACGTCATAAAGTGGGATTTTAGACAACAGAAGGATACTGCAGCAAAACGGTAAGTCTCCGGGACGACGATTGGGGGCCGTTCATGAAAAAGGATACAAAATGAGAAGCTTAAAACAGTCTGACCATGAAAATAGTAGATGACGGTGACGCGCCCGGGAGGTGGGGCCGAGCCGAGCGTGAGGCACGGCAGAAACGACCAAATTACAAATAATGGGAAAAACAACTCATCGTTTTCTTTCCGGTAAGCAGGTGCACGGCTCGATGAAATCTCCGGGAAATGAGAGAGAAAAAAACAAACAACAACAACACCGAACGTCTCGCGTCCTCCGTCATCAATTTAATAAAAGTTTCTTTCTGTAATTCTGTGATTTGTTTTTATTTATGGAATTTTTGAGATATCATGAAATTTGCATTAAGTTGGTGCTCTGTATCGCGGACAACTACAGTCGCCTAAAAGGATCCACGGGGCGAAATAAATACGGAAGACTTTCTCCTTTTTTGACGATCATCGGGAAGTCTAAGATTGAAATAGAGAAAGTGAGAGAAAAATAGCAAGAGACTGGACAACCCGATGAATCAAGGAAATTAAAGCGATTGCCGATAAGACGAAAATCAATGAAATGTTTGCCCGAAGTTTATAAGTTATTCAGGCAGTCGATTTCTCTCGGCCGATAGCAATGAAAAGAAAAGAGTCGTCGTCGGGTGAAAAGCAAGATTTTGTTTTGTTTTTTTTTTTTTACTTGTGCCGAATAAAAGAGTCGATATCTGCCTGTCATTAAAATTCTGCACGCGATTTGCATGTTTCGTTGACAGCGTTTAAAGAAAAGTTTACCGAAACGATTATTTTCTTTCGATTTTTTTTCTCGGTTACGAAAATTGGGGGTTTGGAGATAAAGAGTCCTTAAAATCAAACGATTGAAGGTTAGAAGTTATCCACCTTTTTTGGAGGGAAGCGAAAGATATATCGACTAAATTGTGACCATTATCTGACTTTTTTTAAACACGTTTTAGTTATCTATAAATTGACACTAAAGCGAAGCTTTTATACTTACCGAGATAGGACTATTAAGGCTGCAATTTCAAGATAGACATTACTGCATTTCTTCACTAAAAATGGGCCGATTCGAAAAATATTGAGCTCGTTAAACTCGAAATCGAATTATCTTCAACTTTTGTCTTTTAAGTTTTTCATTTTGGGACGTGCATTTCAAATATCTGTGAGCTTCAAAAGTGAGAAAGTATAATTTTCTCCTAAGCCTCAAAAATTCATGTTTTTTGACTATCGTTTTTGACTATACTACTAAACGGAATTTCGAGCTTTGGTAGTGTATTGAACGTCGAATTCAACGTTCTATTACATTCTGGTATAATTTTCGATCTCCCGCACCGTTTAGAAGTTATAGGGAAAATATTGAAAAAAAACGGTTCAAGTTTCTCGGCTTATCGCCCGCACAGCCTCTCTGTCGCGGAGTCCAAAATTGCTCCATCTCTTAAATAGAAATAGGCAGCAGCGACGGCAATGGCAGAGGTAGGCGCCCTCTAGATTATCTAATGTGTAAACAAGTGTACGTCCTTAATAACGAGTGCGACATTACCCTTGCTAGCAGTATCTTATTCGAGTTCGTCTCTAATTAGCATGTATCTGGTGAAGAGACGCTGCCGGATCATAAACATATCAGCTTTGACATGCCAAGTACATAGTTCCGAACTTTGCTCAGCAACACTTTGTCCCGAAAAGACAAATTGGCATCAATTGAACTAGTCAGCTCAAACGTTGACTCGTTAATCAGTGATAATGGCTCATCAGAAAAGCTTGAGCTAGCGGCTGTTCAATTTAACGATGTATTGACTTCATCCTACAGGGACAGTACCACCGCACGTAATATCAGGGCAGGACGAAAAGTACCCTAGTAGAACGAAGAACTCCCCAGCAAATGTCTTCAAGTTAGGAAGAAGTTTAACGGAGCAAAGCGCTTCAATCTGTGGGGCGAGAACAGAATCGCTCTCACTGAGTATAATAAACTCATTAGGCATTTCAAACGGAAATGCTGGAAGAAGCACTGCGAAATTTCTGTCCCAGAAGTGGCACGTATTCACAAAGGCCTCTCCAAGAACTTGTAACGGACGGTTTGGTGGGCATCCAAAGATGCCCATGGGGACGGAGCCTAAAGTATCATAATGATCGTGAAGGTCGGGCCGTGAAATCTGGCGAAGAAAAAGCCCCTAAATGAGCTAAGCAGCGGCATATGCTTGCTGTGTTCGGGAGACGTGGGCGGGATTTTCCACCGACAGATCATTACTCATCAGGTGCAGCCATCGATCTGTCACTGGAAGCAGCACTACAAGAATATGGTTCATCGCAGGTGGTTCATTTTCATTACTCCACAAACGGAATCGGTCAGCTTAAAATATCAGATCGGTCTTATGCTGTTGGTCCAGAAGAAACTCTTCTAGAGCTTCTTCTTCATAAGTACCCATTTTCCCGGATCTGTCTACACTCCGATGCCTACAACTGATAACTATCGGTGCTCGACTGAGCAGTTAAACAGCCTATTAGAGATGATCCTCGATAAAGATAGGGTTAAATGGGCAGTGGAGTCCTTTGAGCCTTTTAAGGCTCCTGGACCGGACGGTATTTTTCATGCTTTTTTGCAGATTTGTCTAGATACTATCATGACTCCGCTAATCAGCCTTTTTAACGCACGTTACACTTTGGGTTAAATAGCTAGACAATGGAGGAAAGTTAACGTGGTATTTATACCCAAACATGGTAACAAGCCCGATGATTGACCGAATTACCGACCGATTACTCCCAACTTCTTCCCTCCTTAAAACCATTGAGAGGCTGCTTGCGTTCACATCAGGCACTTGATGGAATGTGCAGCTACCCTTTTGCATCGAACACAATTCGCTTAATCGAAGGGAAAATCAACGGTGACAGCTCTACATAATCTTGTAGGGACAATTGAGGAATCCCTTAATGATAAAGAAATTACACACACACACAGACATGTATATTGCTTGACATTGAGGGAGCTTTTGGTAACACCGGCTATGACTGCATATCGCGAGCCCTCGAGCTCAGGGGTATTATAGCAGCTACTATGCTACGGGAAAGGGAAATCTTCTCTTCACTGGGACGGCACTACCATCAGCGTTAAAACAATTAAAGGCTGTCTCCAAGGAGGAGCCCTCTCAACGTAACTCTGGTCTTTTCTTGTAGACGAACGGGTTTCCAGGCTTCATGTGAGTGGGTACTATGCATTCGGATACACAGATGACATAACTATTGTTGTGAAGGGCAAATTTGAATCAACCGTCGCTGAGGTGATGGGCGTTACCCTTGACGTGGTCTTGGACTGGTGCGTCGAATTGGGGTTGAATGTAAACCCACAAAAAACGGCCATAGTTCATTTTACACCTAGCCTCTGAGGCTGTTTCACTAGGCAGAATGGTCCTGGAGTATTCCACGGAGGTTAAATGCCTCGGTGTCACACTGGATTGGCGACTGAACTGGAATATTCAAATTCATAATGTAATTAACAAAGCCACACGTATAACGTGGGCTTGCAAAAATTTCTCTGCACGGACATGGGGACATGAATGTACCCATGTAGGTTGAATGGCTGTATTGCACGATGGTGCGGCCCACGGTCACATACGCTGCGTTGGTTGGTAAGGTGGCCCAAAGTACAACAGAGCTCAACGATATTGAAGTGTAAAAAGTTACAACGCCTTGCATGTCTCGGTAGAACTAGCGCTATGCGTACAAGCCCAACGCCTTTTCTGGAGGCGATCGTTGGATTGACCCCGCTGCATATTTTCATTCATTTTCAAAGAAGCAGCAGTTCGTAATGCACTTAGGTCAGATCTAACCTCTATTGTATGCGTTTTTCAAGCCGAGATCCATGCCATTGAGGTCTGCGCCAGGATAATTCTGAAAAACAAACACCGCGGCGCACAGATTGCTATTTGCACAGATAGTCAGGCAGCCATTAAGACCCTCTCTTCACAAAGGCTTTCTCCAAAGCTGGCGAAAGAGTGTCGTGAACTTCTCAAATGTCTGGCAACCGACAACCGAATCTTTTTGAATTGGGTGCTAGGTCATCAAAGCATTGAAGGAAACGAGCTTGCTAGGCAAGGCTCATCATCTAATTTTCTCGGGCCAGAACCCTATTGTGGTCTAGGCTTGGTTTCAGCCAGAACAATCATAGCGGATTACAAGGATATGCCGACACCAGTGAAACAGCCTTGAAGGATGGCGGCAATCGAAGAAAATCCTTCACCTACAAAGATACTACCCACATGAGTAGAGCCGACCTTAGACTTGTACGCTACGTACCGAGTCATCACTGGGTGTGATTTCATAAACAGGATGGGTTTGTCTAACGAGATGAAGTGTCATCTTTGCTTGCATGAATAATACAAAATAGGCTATGGGACAATAGACTTTGTTCGCAGTGCCTACCTTTAGGATGAATAGCCTGTACCTTGTTATCATTAAATAGAAAGTATGTATCCCACCAACATTCGATCCAAACGACATCTCTTGATCATATTTTGCAAGGTTGAAACGCCTAACGTGCCAACCGACCACAGCTTCAAGTGAATTTCCGCTTTAAGCAGTACGAACCTACGTTTTGGAGTGAAACTGTTGATACAATTATGCATTCACGGTACGTTCGTACTGGCTGAGGGGGTAATTCACTTTGGACCCACCCTTAAGTCGTTTCCCGCCCTAGGCGATATGGATATAACGTGTTCAACTTTGGCGGCATTTTTTACCACTAATTTCGAAAACTTAATTTTTTGGTTTTTGGAGGAGACAATCGATATTTTTAAAGGAGGGGGGTGTCACGCTGAATAATCCACTAAAAACAGGAAAATTCTGTCATATGTTTACGGAGAGAAATCATTAGGAGGATAATAAATCGCGGAGCCGAAAGATACCATAAAATCCACAATCGGCCCTGCGTTACAGTTAAGAATCTATCTCTATGCTTTTAGTAAAATCGTGTGACCCTGATAAAATCCCCTAAACTCAATTTTCCGTCCCATTCTTTTACTTTATCACGGACTCCCATTTCAGTTTAATTCGAAATTATATTCACGCTCAATGATCTATTTATTGTGCCTCCTCCTCCATCACAGCTCTCTTTACACAATTCCACTCGAGCTTCTGAGCCATTTCGAGTAATTCTCGACTCCATTTTCATGATTTAACCCCTTGCATCTGCTGGCCATCTCTTTCTCATAGTAATAGATAATGAAAATGCCACTTGTACAATTAAATGCGAGTGTGCTTCTGAATTTAATGCTCGTCGTCTCGTAATTGAATGTCGAACAATTTCTGAATACCCAGGACTATGAGCGTAATATTCTTAAGTTGTACCCAATCGACTAATAAGTGCATCGATAAGATGCACATAAATGCAATTGATTCCCAGTAATATTGCAGTGAGAGAATGTACCGTGGCAAGGAATTAACTATTTGAAAATTTACGATCAATTAAATTAAATGTGTTGGGCATGAGGCTGTGCACAGGGAGTATGTGAATAGTGCGGATGGGTTTTCAAGGGGTTTTTGTTTTGTGGAATAGATGTGTTCATCAAGAGTTTTGGGAGCAGATGTCTGCTGATCGTAGACCTAGGCTAGAATTGGATTTTTAGAATCAGCGGGGTAGTCTGAAAAGGGTTAGACGACATATGTTTTATCTCCCGAACTGGAACACTTTATCCACGGGGTACATGCTTTTGGTTTTAGGCTCAAGGGACAAGTTCTCCTGATATGGTTAATGCATTTCTCTCGTGACTGTCAAAATTAGTTTTTATTTGGGTACAAAAAAGAGCTCAAAGAAAGGATCTTTCCGGGCGCCATGAGGATAACGTTAAATGTCCAGTTTGACGCAAAGAATACGCACTTCCCTATTCCCAGTTCCTAGACATACTATATATCTATTCATCGAGCAAGGGTGGAGGGTATTTTGTTGTTGTTAACTACTGCCTTGAACCCTCCAGGGGCATGGGCATGTCAACATCGCTTGCATAGGTATGCCTTGCTTCGATTGCATGTACATTCCGGATACTGCAGTTGTTAGCATGAACCTCTTATGCGAGCCGTCTTTTATTGGCGAGCTTGGAGCGCTGTGGGAGTTCTAATTATACCCTAACGCGCCGGGAATCAAACCCATGGCCGCTAGATGGAGTATCGTAGAGTGGCGCCCGAAACTTCACGGTTACCGAGCTTAATTTTTCTTTGCCGGAATGAAGGAAAGTTTTAATGAAATGTCTTTGTATTTTGGTGGAAAAGATTTTATTTTGAGTAGTCGCGCTGAGCTGGGTATACTGGTAATTGTACGCCAGTGGATATTTTCCGCGGCAACGACAACACGTTCGATGCGCAGAAAGTCGCAAACAATGGAAAATTATTCACCTGAGTGCTGTTCGTGAAAATTGGATGCTCGCAATGTATACCTGGTAATCGAATCCATTCGGAGATATAACAACGAATGGCTTTTTTATCTCAAAGAAAATAGGAACCTTCCGTCTTCTGCTTGAACAATGCGTTCGTGCAATATGGGGCCCCAATGTGAGCCAATGTCCTTGACGAAAAACAAATAGAAAAATTCAGATAAATTGTAGCGCCCAATGTGAGGCAACGTCTTTGAGGAAAGTCAAATAAAATTATCAGGTTAAATGTGGCGCCCCATGGGCATTCCCAATGGGGAAAGACAAATTAAAACGTCAATTTCATTGTCGCGCCCAATCTGGTGCATCGTCATTGTAAGATTGTATGTTTGTGGTTCCCAATCGTAACGCGCCGGAGATCAAACCCATGTTCTGTAGATGCAGCATGGTGGCGAAGGAGACTTCACGGCTACCAAGCACGTCCACTGTGGTGTGGGGCGTAATAATAAGTCACAGGCTTTTCCGATTCGTCGCAGAATGAAGCAACATGGGCAACAGGTGTTTGCTAGCAACATTCATCGTCCGTAACCCAGAAATGTTAACGAAACATCTAAATCCCTTAGAATTAGTTGATAGACTATGCCTTACTAGGGTTTAGGGCAAATAGCATGTATGTAGCTGCTCACATAGGAGACATTAAAGCCCTATTGTCACATTGGGCGTTAGTTTCATGATCATGACTACAACTAATTCTTGTTGATTGCCTGCACCCTTAATAACCTGGTCGATGAACGTCAGTCCAAATTTTCGACCCTTCGAATATCGAATTTTCTCATCAACCAAATTTCAGTACACTCAAGCCTCAATAAAACAAAGCAACAAATTCCTATAAAATCCATGAGAACCTCCTCCAAAAATGGTCTGCACTGCGTAAAAAGCCTATCCTCATTGTATTCCTGAATTTTTATTACAACCTTCTGTCATATAAATCGAATAGTACTCTTCGATTGGTTTTTATTACGTAATAGTCTCAGTCCGGGGTGGTGGTAAAGTTAGTGACTGCGTTGCGATCGGTTTAGAGAAAAATGTAAATGACGATTGGGCGTCGGCGGAGAAGTAGTATCTTTTTCAAATTCTTCCGGAAACAACAAGAAGAAGATGTACCCACGAACGACAACGAACTACATGTTCTCTTCCACGCAATGGGCAATTTTTGATACGGCATTTGATTGTTAAAGGAATGGCTCCCACGACGTCACAGTCGCATTATGTAGTCGTCTAATTTTCTCTTTTTTATGGCTATCAAAGTTTTTATTTGGTTTTCTCGACAAGGACCGTGGTATGAAGAAAATTGGTATAATTTAATGGCTCAATGATGTACTCGTACGGTGATTGTCGCGTAGGACATAAATCTTGTGGAGATGAAATGAACGATATTTGAAGGAGACGCGTCAAGTGAACATGTGTTCGGTTTTGTTACCCTTTTTTTTACGGGAGGGATGTGAGCGGGACGGTTGGTGTAGTGTACTAAATTTAGAATATGCCATCTGCTTTAAGATACTTTAATTGTCTAAGATGATTCTGAAACGAACAAAAATCAATGAAGATATGAAAAAACTACACGGATTGGATAGTTATCATACGAGAAAACGTCGACAAGATCGCATTTCCTTGGCCCACAAGACGTTGAGAATGTTCTCAATACGCCGTCTTTTTTTGCAGAAAATAAATTTACATTATATGCCTCTCAGGCTAACAAAATTTGCACAAATTTTTGTACAAAAATCACTCTGGTTTAGAACTTTGCCAGTGGTTTGGAAATCTGCTTAACCGTGAACCCCTCAAAACTGTGCACCGACAAAATGGATATGAAACTTCATTCGCAAAAATGTGAAATAGTCGGCAAAAAGTTAACGTATCCGCAAACATTTTCAAAGCCATTCGAAAACTTCCGCTAAAGTTAGCGGTTTAAATATTTGCTTTCGCAAATTTTTGTATAAGAGTAGGTTAAGCTAGGTTGGCGGGGCTCACGTGATTGCAACAGCACACTTAGACCAGGGAGAGGTCCACTGTGTTACCCAAGTTGTGTCCAGTCTCAATGTTATATCGAACCATCCGGAGCTAACCGCAATCCGGAGAAGTCGACCGATATCCATATCTCTTGGTTCACCAAGATGGTGGTAGAAAATTTTCCCAATGGTTAACCTGCTTGTATGTATATGCCAGTGCTGGAGAGCTCCAGATTAGATGATGGGTGCTCTCCTCCTCATCCACATCACCGCGACTTCTACAGAATTCGTTGTATGGAAGTCCAAGTCATCTAGCGTGCTCATCGATGATGCAATGACCTGTAACCTGGCTGGACCCCCGCGAGCCACCTTATCATGTCTGCAATACTCGGTAAAGCCACTATGGCCAGGTACCCAGCGCAATATAATATTGAAAAGCTGCTAACTTCCATAAGGCATGCTCGACATTCAGCGACAACCCTAGACACCATTAGCGTAGACTCAAGTATTCTAACTGCAGCTTGGCAGTCCGTGAGAATAATGCATGTCCCTTTAGGTTGTTGTGACGAGACCTAACGACATCGCAGCCTCTAATATCGCATAAGCCTCTGCCTGGAAATTGCTGCAGTAGCTTGGAAGTTGAAACGAGTAACTGAGATTGATCTCCTCGGAGTATACTTCGGCGCCCACTCCTGCATCGGTCTTGGAGCCGTCTGTGAATATCCAAAGAGAGGTTAGTAGTGCTAGCGGAATCCCTAAATCCCATTAACCAACGGATGGGATTAAGCTTGCATAGTTATTCCCGAAACAGTAGAGTGAAATCTACCGATGTCGAGATATCTGCATTATTGAGAATTGTGGAGCGCCCGATACTCAAGGTGAACCAAGTACTGGTCTCCCGAAAACGTATGGCTGAGTTTGTGCCATTGGCTTCCCTAGAATATCTAGAGGAAGTAAACCAAGCATTATATCGAGCGCTGCAGATGGCTTCGATCGAAGAGCTTCGCAGAGCAAGCAGACCGCTCTTTGCACCTTGCCACGATTTACGATTGGCTTCGGTGCGAGGGGCATTCCACCATACAATATCGCCATATAAGAGTATTGGCCGCAGGAACGACACACAGAGCTAGTGCAGCATTCCAGGCTGAAAACCCCATGTCTTACCTTTAGCCTTTCTGCGGCAGTAGAATGCCATAGTGGCTTTGTTGGTACGTTTCTGGATGTTTAGTCGCCAGTTAAGCTTCCTATCCAATACCAGGCCCAGAAAATTCGCACTGTCGGTGAATGTAAGTCTCACCCCCTCCAAGGTCTCTCTCTCAATTGCCCTTACCCCTTGTGGGGCATAGCGCGCCAACTGCTCCAGTTGACGTTTCGACGGCATAAATTGATTTCGGAGAATACAGTTGCCAGTATGCACATCCATGGCTACGAACGCCGTCGTGGACGGGATTCGAACCCGAAACGCCGGTAGTCAAACTGAGACTGATGCCTCAACACACTGCGCTACCGGTCACCCCCCCTCCGCCAAAGTAAGGAGGAGATAATATCACTTCAAAATAGGAGGGGATAACAGGGAACTTAGATGGCAATAGAAACGTCATCCGCATAGGCAGTCACATTACATCCCACCTCCTCCAGCAGTCTAAAAGTAGTCTGATGACCACGATGTTCCATAAGAGGGGTTGCGGAGTACATCTACAGACACTCCGTCGTACGCTCGAGTCCCCCAGTCTTGACGACATGACCCTGGATTTTAACATCAGGTTAATCATTTGAATTAGAGAGCAATCTACATCGAGTCCCCTTAGTGCATAATTAATTGCTTCAGGTTTGAAATTGTTGAATGGTGACCAAGGTAAACTCCCTGTAAGGCAGAGATCTTTCTTTGTGACTCACAAGTGAGTGCAAAGCTGTATCGACCGACCTGCCCTTGGTGTAAGCATGCCGCGAAGCAGAGAGTAGGTGTGTTGGAATGGTTGAATATCAATTAATCCATCTACGCAGTACCAACATCTTTAAAAGTGTAGAGGACAGGCTTAAGGACCTTAAGTACTTTGGGTTCGAATGTGAGCTCTTCCCCGCTTTGGGTATGAACACCACATTGACCACCATCCACACACTGGGAATGTGGACTAGGGTTAGACAGGATGTGAAAATGATTTCTAATCACGGAGCCACAAGTATAAGAGTAATTCTCATATATTTTTGTTCAAAAATTTGTCTAGTGTGAGTTGCCGATCAGCGTTACAATATGATCACTTTATCAACTGATAGAAATATTAATCGTAAATGAAAGCTCTCGCATATGACGATTGGCTGGTTATAATATGTATACGAGAAAGCCTAAAGCTCTTTGGAAGCTCGGACAATTTTCGTAACGCAAGCTTTTTGAACATGGGGTTCAAAGTTAAGGTGTAAGATGTTATCACGTCAAAAGGCTTCTTCGTTGATTATGGCGTCAAAGGAAAGACCTCTCATCCAATTAAATTGATTTGATCATAATCCTCAGTTCAACATTTAAGGTTTTTACGTATTTTGATCAAGGTTATAATTCCAAACACGTGAGCTTCTTAGAAGAAACTTCACTAATTGAAGCACCCCAATTCAGGCATTCTTGTAAGCCCGTCACCACAGGCAACACCTTCAGCATCATTCATCCCTAATGGATTTCGTCTCAACGACTTCACAATTAACCCACGTCCCTACCCGACCATATTCACACATGAAATTCCAGTCCGTCAACCTTCTGCCTTTCACTTTCACCATCTTTTGTCATTTATGAATTTAATCGAGCCTATCGTGTTCCTGACTTCCCGTGTGACTCACTCGCCCGGCATTCTCAAAACATTTTCTTTCTTAATACCACACCCAACTCCCCGATCAAATTAAATTCCTATATATAAAGGATGTCCTTAAGTTATTCGCATCATAATCATTGTCGTCATATCACCAATGTCGGCATCAGACTAGCACATTTCAAGGCTTCCAACTCCCCGAAGATTGGTGGTGCCTGGGTGGGTGATGGGCGAAACAAAGGAAATTAT
This sequence comes from Chloromyia formosa, assembly GCA_964017055.1. NCBI lineage: Eukaryota > Metazoa > Arthropoda > Insecta > Diptera > Stratiomyidae > Chloromyia > Chloromyia formosa. Next base: position 81,670,123 of record OZ024817.1, read on the forward strand.
CGGAGTGTCAGGCCGGAAGAAGCAGGAGGAGCGGGAGCGATTTGTTCATTTATTGATTCGAATACTCACTAAGGTGAATTTAATTGGGAGCTACATTGCCTTGTTGTCATTTATCCTGGTCCCTGAATATTCGGATCTGAGGGTATGATGTGTGCTTAGCTATTATCGATATTTTGACAGTCACTTGAAATTACGCAAACACTTATGGGTCTTGTATGAAGACTGGAGAGCGGATGTCTTTGTGCCATACGTACGAGTACACCTGATTTAAATTGGCATAATAAGCAAATTATCCTTGGCAGACGAGTGTACGAGCATGAACGTAGGAGCATCTTGTGATGCTATTTAGAGAACATACCACAAGATGGAGTATGCCCAGACTCTTCCATCGGGACTGAAAGTCAATTAGCGTTCGAGCATGGTAAAGTGAAAAGTAGGACGAAACTCTTAGACTCGAGTGTTCTCGCGAGGTGAAGTGGCAAAATTTGCTTTGCGAGACAAGAGAGAGAAGGAGAGAGCGCGACCCACTATTTGATGGCTGGGAAATTTAATTGAAAATACATACAAAAATTCAGCGAAAAAGAAAAAGAAAAAATGGAGCTTGAGAAGAGCCGGTGTTTTCCAGGATCCACTCGGGAATGGTTGGAGTTTCGAATTCAGGAGATTTCTTTTTCCAGAGATTCATGGATCCTACTTTTCGTTTTGAACGCAGTGGTTGCAAATTGAGAAATGAGTAACAAGGGTTCATGAAGCACGAGTTCACCTTTCAGGAGCACGACCAGGATTATGAGGCATTTGTTGTGCGGGCAGTATTTTTTCTGGATGCACGAATCGCCTCGAACAAGTGAAATCGGCTGACAACATGGCAAAACTTAAAACGTGCCATATACGCAGCGATCGATCGGCCGATCCGTCGCCCCATACCGATATCGGCCGATGGATCGGCCTGTGTATGCGCTTATCGCTGACGATATTTTTGGCGGTTCCACATAATTTTAATCAGCTGATATTTTGTGGCGATCCATCGGCCGATCGATCGGGCGACGGATAGCTCCGTGGGGTATTAGATTAGCGGCTTTTGTTATTTATTCAAAAACATTCCTTTTATTCAAAAATGTGCTTGAAAATAGATTTATGGGGCTACCTACAAATAAGACGGGGGAGCTTGAACTCCATCTTTGGGTTGGTTCAAACTTTCGTAAAAACCACTGGATTCGCTTTCGGCTACATTCCCGAAACCTGGAGGTCAGTGAGAGTGGTCTTCACCCTAAATTCTACAGAACAATCAGCCTGAGATCTTTTATACTAAAGGCAATAGAAAAGATAATTGATGCTCATATTAGGAGCTCACTTCTCGCGATCGTGAGTAACCTCCTTCATCCTAGATAATCTTCCTATCAAGCCGGCAAATCCACTGAATAGCTCTCAACAACCTTGTTGGTGACGTTGAAGCGGCTTTGACAAGGAACGAAGCGGCTTTGACAACAAACGAAATGGCTCCATGCGCGTTTGGCGTTTGATATCGAAGGTGTTTTTGACAACACCTCCTTTAATACCATCGACAGCGCTCTCAGAGCAAAAGGTGCCGACATCACTACAGCAGTCTGGGTGAAACGCATGCTCTCTTCCAGAAGAGTTATCACTGAAGTTGGAGCTACCTCTTTCACAGCATGCAAGGATGCCCTCAAGGAGTTGTTTTGCCCACTGTTGTGGTGCATCGTTGTAGACACTTTCATGTGAACATTATCCTCACTTGGATTCTCAACACAAGGATCCGCGGACGACCTGGTTATTAGTGTCAGGGGTAAATTTAAAGAAGTTCTACATGGCATCATCCAGAAAGCTTTGCGTGTAGTCCAGGAATGGTGTGACACTAACGGAATTCGTGCCAGTCCATCGAAGGTCGTTATTGACCCATTTACGGAGAAAAGGATGCTTAGGGCAATGAAATGCCCCACTTTGTACAGTTCTATTGTACAAATGGCAAATTACGTCAAATATCTGGGACTCACACTTGATAGCAAGCTACTCTGGGCAGAACACCTTAGGGTAACATCAGGAAAGTCTTGTTGGTCTGCAGGCAGTATACAGACAGGATATGGGGCACTAAGCCCTGAATTGTCCTCTGGATTTACATACAACGCTATTGTTCGGCCAATTATTGATTATGAAGCAGTCGTTTGGTGAAAAATTGCGACCACCTCAGTTTACAAAGGCTTGCATGCCACTAAATAACGGGAATTATGCGCTCCTGCCCAACTGCGGTCCTGGACGCTTTGCTTGACCTTGCGTCACATTTATTCACGTACCTAGGAGTTCTGCAGGGCGTGCCTATCCGCTAGATTACCTTGAGAGAGAGACTGCTGGTTCCAAACGAACTTGTCGAGAAGAAACAAAATAAACACGACTAACCTCTATGTTAATCTTTCAGTGACCTTTTCATTCGGAATAGTGGCATAGTCTGCCATGGATCTGGAGGCAGCCCAACAGCGGGTACGTGTAACAATGACCAAATTCCGAAAGTTACACCCAAAATCAGTAGCATAGTGAATGAGTTTACCGCAATACATCGGAGGTAAAGATTTAGTCGACATTGCAGGTGAACACCATAGGCAGTTCGACTCACTTGGCGCTTATTTTTACGGCAAAACAACATCGAATCCTCTGCAATACGCTGTTTGCAAGGCAGATGATGGTTTTCCTACGTTTGACTTGAAGGATCAGTCATTTGCTGCTTTAAGTTTGTTTAAGTCAGACCAGGCGCGAATCGACGAATGGAAAGCAAACACAATGCATGGTAATCACGTGTGTTGCTTCTGGCAGCCATTTGTCGATCTTCACCTGTCGAATTGGTGCCTTCGAGCAATGTGTCTCTATGCTGAAGCAGAAGGGTCTATGATCGCAATTCAGGACGGTGTGGTCCCCATCCGTGTATATCTTAAACATATATGCAAGCAACGGGTGAACGATGACCCAGAGTATGCAGCTCGGTGCTGGAAACACTATACCATCTAATCTTTGGCTATTCTGCAATGGCACCGGCGGAGTATTCGGATAGACATGAAACACTACCAATCTACCAGTAAACACTACAAATCTACCAGTACGCTCCACAAGCAGTGCTTGACAGAATTTGCTTCACGATGAAATGGGATCGCCAGATTAGCACTGATCACTCCGTCGTCCGCAACAAACCCGATGAACTCCTAGTCGACAAGACGAGTCGCTCCACATACATAATCAATATTGCTATCCAATACAATAGCAATATACAATAGAAAGAAAGCATGCGGAGAAGAGGACAAACTATAGTGAACTGGCTCAAGAAATCAAAAAGCTTCGGCATCTTGGCCACGTGCCGATAGCCTGTAATATTATCGGCTACCGGTATAGTACAGAACGCCCTTCTCACTTCCCTTGACAAACTGAACCTGCCGCACAACACTATCCACACTATGCAGAAGTGTGTTATTCTGTATACTTGTGCAACGGTGCGGAAGGTGCTCAGCAACTTCCATTAATGATTGCCTGGATGTAAGCATTTAAAAGACACACTGGTCTGAAACAGGGCAATGGACTGGCACTGACGCTCTTCAGCCTAGCACCTAGCACTGGAATACGATATTCGGACTATGAATATGGACAACAGTAATACGCCACTCATCAAGTCGACACAATTAGCAGCGTACGTCGAGCTAATAAGACTTTATTCTCGGTTCTCCCCATAATGAAATCAAAGCATGTGCACAGAAACACGAAGCTCCGCGTGTAAAAAACGATTATACGACCAGTGCTATGGTGCATGGACCCTAACTGAAGCCTCCGGAAACATGCTAGAGACACATTTGAACGTAAGGTTCTGCGGCGAATTTTCGGAGCTGTCAGGCGCATCCGGTACAACCATGAGTTGTATGAACTGTACGATGAGCTGGAAGTTTTGAAAATCGTCAAACTACAACGACTTCAACGGCCAGAGCATGTACAACGAATGGACGATGATTGCATGCCAAAGAGAGTAATGAATGCAGAACGAGTCGACAGAGCGAGACTTCCTAGACGACCGAGAGCTAGTTGGGAGAGCTCAGTTTATGCGGACACCGAGCAGCTACTGATCTTCCAAAATTGAAGAACGCGGTCACGTGATCGAAATAATTGGAGGACCACGGTCCAGACGACCAAGGCCCGACGTCGGGCTGTCGCGCCACGATGATGATTATGATGATGGATGTTGGCAGAACATCAGCTAAATACGTCTGAGTCAAGCAACTTGATGCCTGCACCCGTTGCTGGTAAAATCCGGCCAAAGGGGCCGAGATTGTGCTAATTAAATAAGGTATTCTTATTCATAGTGATAAAAGACAAAAATATAGAAAATACGGGTGAAAAATAATAAGAAATATAATTAGAAACCAGAGGATAAGTTTGCTTCTTAGGGGAGCAAAAATCCTCTTCCATAGTCCTCCTCGTGGTCATTGGCAATTGTCAACTAAGTTCACCGCCAGTCATGGAGGTGTGATAATTTGGTTTAGGTAAACATATCTCCCTGTTGTGTGGGGCGGGAGAATAATCCCAGGGCCTTTCTTTTTGCCGGCATATCGTATGAACCGACTAAAACAGGACACGATGTACAATATATGCCAGCAACTTGCATCATCCGTAATCTTCTATTTGCTAACGAAATGTCATTGATCCCACTAGGGGTTAAGGCAAAGTAGTACGGATAGTACTTAAAATTCAACTTCCATACATTTCACGAGCAATAACAATGAACCGTAAAAATTCATGAGAATCCCGCAAGCAAGTCAATGAAAAAGGCGTGAACAGTCATCAAGAACAATTTAACTACATTACTCCCTAAAAGTTTTCTAACAAACAAGCATTAGTCTAATTAGTCAAACAATAAAGAAACATGTTTATCAAAGTGCAAAGTCAATTAGTCTTTAGTTAGTCATTCTTTCTCCCCATTTCATAACTGATGTTTACCTTTATGAGATATATTTGCCCCCTCCTATTTAAAGGACATTTTTCTCCGTCCCTTCTAAAAAAAAATTTTCCCATTTACAATTGTCATTCTCCGGACTCCTCGAAAGTACACTTGAACTTTTCTCTGAAATTACGTTATAAAATGTGTGTTCGTCGCCATTATCCTTACATCGGCAACAACAAAAATATACATCATAGCGACTCGAGTACTTTCTCTGATTTTTAGCGTTTTTTTCAGCCTTCGACGTATTCTGGTAAATATGTAAATATTCGTCAAATGGCAATTTTTCTTCTTTTTTTTTGCAAGAAGCAAAGTCAAAGTAAATGGTTCAAGTATAATTGATGATGATGCGGTAGTGTTTTCGTTTTACTACGACTCAGCCCGTATATCAGTACAGGCTACAAAATCATACAGCAAGGACTTTAGACTATGGCCCGGATGTAGGAAGGATTCAAGTCGGTAGTTGTTCTATTGAAAAGAAGTGAAAGTGCGGAGAATTCAATAAGCCTACCTTTACGGGGACCTTGATAAATTAACGCTTTCACTTGGAAATGTCGTAACGACATGTTGTTTTGCCAAAGAAAATCATACAAAAAAAAAACGAGTTTCATCAAACCATCGAGACGATAACAAACTCCGACCGTTGTTCTCTCGTCAAGCGTGTGTACCGAATGTGCCGCAGCGCCATTAAAGTTGCTGAAAAGGGACTCCACTTAGCCATAAAAGAAGCTCGAATAATTGGCAAGCTTTTACTAGCTCACGTAATTAATAGCAAGTACTTACTATACACACAAACACAGACAGCCTTCCTTAATGGAACACATAATACACAACATAGAAAAGCTAATGGTATTATTGTCCTTTGATGTACTATTAGGAGTGCGTGTGTGGGTGTGTGTATGGCGAAAAGAACCCAGCATGGTCCAGGAGAGCGTTAAAATACATCTCAGGCATTAGAGCCTATATTTACAGGGCGGGACGCTCGGTGAACCATTTCGAAAAATGTCCTTAAGGATACATACTCGTATGTAGGTGATTTTTGGCGAAAACATTATGTCAGAGGGATGGTCGCTTGGGGGTTTATTTAATTTAATTGCAGTCGGTTAATTGAGGCCAAAGTCAAGTGTTGAGGGATGAGGGTTAGTCGGCGGTCAAACGATCAACAGAGGTCAGATTTCCAAAGAAACTCGGCGGAAAATCCATAAAATTTTAGTGGTTCAGATGTGGTTATTCCATCAGGATTAATTAAAACACAACAGATGATGCTGCCACCAAATCGTGTTCAGTCATCAGGTAAAAAGTGTAGGAGGGTAGGTTTGCCGCCGTAACCGCCATTGTTAAACCATTTGAATCCATGAATTTTGACATTAAAACTTATTTAAGCCAGCCCGAGCTAGTAATAAAACGATGGAGCATACCAACATTCGCACCTTCCAGATCCTCCGGCTCCGAAAAAAAGTACGATCTAAGAATTAATCACCGCCTTCCTGGCAAAGCTGAACAAGTACAAAGAAAATGGAAGTAACTTTCCCCCTCGTTCGAGTCCCCACAGCTTCTGTAGAAAACATTGTAGACAGTAAGACAGTGCCCAGTGATAACACCCACGACCGCCAGTACCAGTACCCAAAGAAGTAACGATAGTCGGGTTCGCAGATGATATAGCTGTGGTCGTGGTGGCCAAGGATCCAGCATTGGCCGAAGTTTATGCCACCGAAGCAATCACAACTATTAAGTTGTGGTTGGATAAAGTAGGACTGGAGCTAGCTGAACAAAAGACGGAAGCCGTTCTCATCAGCAACCGAAGAAAAAATAATAATCTGAGGATCAGAGTCGGAAACACCATAATTATTTCTAAGGCAGCAATTAGGTATCTGGGGGTGATGATTGACGCGAAGTTAACATTTGGAGAGCACCTCAAGCACATATGCAAGAAGGCGGCTAATGCTACTGTGGCTTTGGCGAGGATGATGCCAAATGTGGGAGGACCACGACCGAGTAGGAGACTCTTATTATCTACCTATAGAGTGATCACCTCTATACTTCTGTATGCGTCACCAGTTTGGATCGACGCGCTTCCTCACGCCTGTAATATTCGAAGAATCAACTCCGTTTATCGAAGGAACGCATTGAGAGTGTGCTGTGCATACCGAACAACATCAGATGAGGCAGCCTACGTTGTATCAGGTATGATCCCCGTAGATATTCTAGCAGACGAAATGGACCGATTGCACAAAGGCCGATGTTTGGAGCCACCGGACGTATATAATGCGCGCAAAAAACGAGAAAGGTGCGAGTCTCTGAGGAAATGGCAACAGCGGTGGGATGAAACTCCGAAGGCAAGCTAGACACACATACTTATCCCGCAAATCGAATTGTGGCTGAACCGCAAACATGGAGAGGTGAACCATTATCTAACCCAGTTTCTTACTGGTCATGGCGGATATAGGAAGTATCTACACAGATTCAAGCTGGACGATTCGCCCGACTGTCCGAGGTGTCCAGGAATAGCGGAAGACCCGAAACATGTATTCTTTCACTGTCCAAGATTTAGAGGTAAGCGTGAAGCACTGGAGGTCGAACTTGGCAGTGACCTTAATCCATATAATATAGTGGAACATATGATAAGATCTGAATCCGATTGGGAGACCGTAACTCACACAATATGCGACATACATAGGGAACTGAGGAAAGCGGAGCAACTACGAAAAAGGACGCAAAGGATTAACGGCTAATTAGCCAAAACCAGCCCTACGACGTAATACTGAGAGGTAGTTCCGTAGGGAGAATGGTGGAGAAAGAGGGTTGAAGGTTTTACTGGGTAAGTAGTCGCACACTGACGATGAAAGTCCCATGTCGCTGCCGTACAATTGACATCAGTAGTCGGCAGTGTGTCCTGAACAATGAAATTTCCTCCCTCTATAATAAAAAAAAAAAACACCCACGACCGCACTAATGTGCAGTCTTTTTACAGATAGAAGATTAACGAGCGGATAAAATCATGCATAGGCCACAACGATCTAAATCCATGACATGTGTTGCCATTAATCCATCTCGAATTTGCATTGTTTATAGCTACAGACTCTAAGTCGGTTTATATACCGAAATGGGCGAGCTAATACTACGATGTTGCTGCAGTACTTCGCCCATATTTCCCTGTATAGCAAGCTCATCTGCCTAGACGTTACCGCCAAAGTCAAAGTGGCCTGAAATCCAGCACAGTAAGATATTAAAATAATTCCCCATCATGATTAGGGACAAACGGCATGTTGCTACTGCCTTGAATATTATCAGGGCAAATTCCAAAGACCTTTTCGCGGCCTGACTGTCTGTGTATACTGTAATGCCACTGCTGACAATGATGTGCCGCCCCACCCAGGTTAAAGCTTCTAAAAGAGTAACAACTTTCGCGTGGAAGACGCTACAATGGGCACGTAGACGGAACGACAGGTTGAGCAACATATCCAAGGCAGCAGATGGAATAGTTCTCAGAGTCCCGGTAATGAGAACACAGGCTAGTCTTGGACCTAACTCAATAAAGCGTAATATGTCACTACATTAAGGACCTTCCAGCAGACAATAATTCCGCACGTCAGTATAAGTCGCACAATCGACACGTAGAGCCAGTAGTCGACTTAAGGTTGCAGACCCTAACTTCTACCTTTCTAGCTTTTCGGCAGGAGTACAAGGCAATTATAGTTTTCCTTACACATTCTTGCATATTTGGCATCCATTCCAACTTTTTGTCAAGGACCTCTATCTCAATTTTCTTACCCCTTGTGGAGCATAGCGCGTCACTGTTCCATGTGGCCCAGTTGACGTTTCGACGGCATAAACTGGTTTCGGAGAATGCAGTTGCCAGCATGCACCTCCTGCACATCCATGGCCACGAACGTCGTCGTGGAGGGGATTCGAACCCAAAACGCCGGTAGTCAAACATGAGACTGATGCCTCAACACACTGCGCTACCGGTCGCCCCATTTATCGAAGGATAAGCCCCGAAAATTTCGCTTTATCAGCAAATAACCAGTCTAGTCCCCTCTAACAAAGGGGGTAATATCGGCGCGATTCTGTACTTCCTAATGAAGAGAACAAACTCCATTTTGGTCGGATTCATCCTTAACCCGCAAGAGCATGCCCAATTAGTAAGTAGATAGAGGACATTCTCCAACACCTCGCTCGACATCGTCAGCATAAGTCACATGGAGCCGTTTCCACTAAAGAGATGGGCGAGATCGTAATCTTCACTGCAGTATCAGGAAAGTGAGTATCTAGCAATATACAAATTGTTTCCGAGTTCGTGAACGTCCAGGAGCCACAAAGTTTCATTAAAAAGCTAGGTAGCCTCCAATCCCTCTGGGAGGCCAGTATTTTGGAAAGTCTAGAGGCCTCATCGGTCTCTTTGATCTGTTCACAAAAGAGCCTCAAGGAACTTCGTTTGGCTCCCCTCAATTCCTTTTTATATACGCAAAGAGCCCAGACCCAATCAGAATCCAATCTTGAGAGATTAGCTCTGTTAAAAGACCTTCGACAAATCAGTCTGAGAGCAAAAATCTGCGCGCTCCACCATGTGGGTTTGCTTTTGCCTTTACAGATCCGTACTGGACAAGATTGGAAAACAGTTTTGTTAAGTGTAGCCGTTAAGGTGTGAACTACATCATCCAGTTCTTCCTTATTACCTGGCTTACGAGATAAAGGAGGTAGTATTTATAATAAAGTTTTTCTGTTTTACCCAGTTATTCCTCCTGCGGTTCGGAAAGATAGGTTTGGGAATAGGTTGTTCGTTCAAAATAAACTGAAGGTAGCGGTGATCAGAGAAAGAATGATCGTCCGACACCTACCAGTCCCTCACCAAGTGATGAGTATCCTCTGACACCAGAGAAATGTCCAAGACTTCTTGCTATTTCTGGTCACAAAAGTAGGCTGATGTCTATTAGGTAGTCAAAAAGCACAACTCCGCAGTCATTCATTTCCGAGCTGCCCCAGAAAGTCTGCTGCGCGTTCGAGTCACAGCCTAGTACAAGACTATTATTAGACACACAAGCCCTGGCAATGGCTTCTCTTAAGTCAATCGTCAATCGTACTGATGAATTCGTGATTCAACGAACACATCAGAGAAGCCGTTAATAGCATCCGGAAAGTGAATTCATCAGTACGATCATCGGTAGCGGCTCATATCATCGAAGAAGGACACACAGTTCAGCGCGAAACCCTAGAATTATTGCGATATACGAACCGGACGAATACGTTGGACCCCTGGGAGAGCTTGGAGATCATGCGAGAAGACACGAGGCGAATATTGAACACGGATCAAGGGAACTGCCCCTCAAAATTAATTAGATTAGCCGCGAAGAATTGTAAAAGAGCAGGTAGAAAAGGTCCATAAACCGATAGGAGATGCAATAAAATTAGTTTATGGCCTCATCTACCCGCCCTTAAAAGTAAAGTAATTTGTAACGTATATCATGACCTGTATCCAGCCATTATGTTTAGTAGCTTTTGTACTGAAGAAGGGGGTAAGTCGCTCCCGAAATATATACAATAGAAATAAAAATTTGTAGTTTGGGAAAGCTGCGTCTTCTTTGATTTAGTTGACAACTACAAACGTCGGACAAAACCTAACATGTTTAGAGAAGTGAGGTTCAATCCTCGGTGCGAACAAAAGCTGTCTGTGAGTACTAGTAGAACTCCCACTACGCTCCTAGCTTGTCAGTATAAAGACGGCGTGAATACGAAGTGTATGCTAGCAACTGCACAACTGAAAACTAAATAAGCTATCGAAACATCAACAAGGCATAGAAGTTAAAGTATCAGTCACCACTGTACGGTGCTTTATCTAGAGAGCATGAATCCGATACCCGGCGCGTAAATAAAATCTGCCCGTGGCTATTATTAGAACTGCCACAGCGCTCTAAGCTCGTCAGTAAAATACGGGGGGATAGGAGATGCATGCTAGCAACTGCACCATCTGAAATCAATATGCTACTGAAACGTCAACAAGGCATAGTAATGCAGGAGATTTTAGGGGTCAAGGCAATTAACACACAAGCACAAGCGGACCTTATTAGGCTTGAACATCACGGTGACTGGTGATGTAAAGCACTTTGAGATTCCTCATTGACACCTGTTGGAAGCATCCGACCAATTTCTGCATGAGAAGGCTTTTCGACGGCGGCGGGAGAGTTCGCATAGTGTCGATGCCTAATTGGCATGCTGCCACCGAGGTCGCTAGTGTGAATAAGAGTGGTACGTCCTCTGGCCGACAAGAAAGGCAACTACATATTTAAATATGTTCATGGTAGGGACCAAACGTGCAACCCCCACATCAATCTACCGCGGCCATAGCTTGACTGAAGCACATTCTAATTTAATTGTTTCTACTTTATATTTTCGCTTATTCGACGGTTATATTCATCGATTTTCCCGCTCTTAAAGATAACAGAATCAGATCAGATATTTTAGAATCGCATTACGCCTTGCTCAGGTGTTCATTCTCCAATATCTCGCCGACTCTTTATGAATATGATATCTTTAATATTAAGAGATACATCCTCGTTACCCTTCCACTGAACGCCATCTATTATATATACTTATATAAAGGATAAGGCCTCAAAAGGATTCCACTTTCGTTATTTCGCCCGACATGTCTTCTCCAATTTGCTTTTCTTTCCGAATCTCCCCGGAGGGTATCGGGAGAAAAAAAAACATATCTGAAGCCAAGGATATTCTCAGTGCGTTTGGCAGTCTCTCTGGCACACGCTGGCATATTTTTGGCATGGCAAGAGGAGTATTAATATCCCATCATCCTTGAACCACCGATAGGAAAGGAGAAGAAAGAACTTTATATCTGTCTTTTTTTTTTGTGAATCGATAGAATCGTATTTTCGATCGAATCTCAAAGGAGAGGATGTCAGAGACTATATGTATACCTATATGCTAGGACGACGACGGGCTTTTGTGACTATCATCAGTTTCTCAGAGATTTGAATAAGTCTTTATGATAAAAGGAAAATGGTTAGCGGAATTTCTTCACACAATTATTGCGGTTGAACTTTTGGTGGAGTTGCCGTGTCGTACTAAAAAAGTAAGTTTGAAACAAACATTTGGAATTAATTACACCGGTATTGTGACTGTCGATCCAAATGCTCCATTGCCCGAACCCCTAATGAGGCATAGCGCGTATGCTATTCCATTTGGCTTAGCTGACGTTTCGTTGCTATAAACCAGTTTCGGATGATGTACGTTGCCAGCATGCACCTCCTGCTCCCAGTTGGCCGACTACCTGCGACAAGTCGGGAGGTAGAAGACAACAACCATGGCCACGAACGCCGTGGACGGGATTTGAACCCGTAACGAAGGTTTTTTTTAACAACGCAACATTTAAAATCCAAAAAATCCTATTTCAAGTTTTCAAGAACGATATGTGCGATCTTATAAATACGCTTTTTCAAGAACTGGAAACACTAAGTAATCGTCATCATTTTCCTAAATAGGCTTTTCCCGATTCGACGTACGACTTTTCGGGAAAAATATATCATCCTTTGTAGGCTGCTTTGTACTCATCCTCATTTCTGTGTTTTTTTTCTTTCATGCCACACACATAATCCTTGGAAGAAACGTACGTCATATCTATGTCGTTGAATCTACTTGCTCGAATGATTGTCTGTAGACCCTCGTATCCATGGGCAAAAAATGCTATTAAATGTAGGAAATTGGGAAGTCCCGAATACCGCAAAAGTTGAAAGTTCACTCTTTCTTTGTTCTGGGGAGTGGTGAGAGGATGGAATATTTGAAAAAGGATTTGAGCATGGAATTTCTAACTGTTAAGAAAATACTTTGCGATAAATTCTTTTGGATTTTACGCATTTAATTCAATTGTTTCAGGACTGTATCAAAGTGGAGTGTCTTTGAGGAAAGACAAAGAATTTTTGCACTTGTTCAGAGAAGTATGCAGCACGGAGCATTTTCGATTTCCGTTTTGATTAAGAGTTGGGCAAGTGGCGTGTGTTCAATCAGTGGCGCATTCAGAGGAAGGATTTCCGCAGCTTGGTCAGAAATTATTTTTAAAAACGGCAGCGGGGGTTTCTTTGTGCGACGCGTTCCTCTTTCTCCAGGTAACAATCATATTTGAGCTGACTACCGTCTCGATTTCCAGATCCGCCACTGAGTTCAATTGAAGCGTGATCACGCATCACCAGTTAGAGAAGATTAAGAGTTCAAAAGATTCATAAGGAATGTTTGTAATTATCTGTTTCTTTTTCAAAGATTGATACAGAACAGCGGGAACCATTTTCCCTTCGTCGGGATTTATACACTTCGTGGCCAGGACCTTAGAATTCCTCGTAACCATACACATACGCTCATCGACTTTGAGCATAAGTGGATGAAACCCGGACTCTGTTAACGTATATTTTTAAAGTCATAGCAACATAATGAATAATTTTCAATAACAAGCATAATACGCGTGCTAAGAGTCCTTGTACACACTTACGTCTATACAATACGTGGATAATGACATGACATAGACTACCTATATTAAGGAGAAGAGGGGGTTTCCTGGCAACTGCCCCAGAGTAATCGCAAATATGACAAAAAATAATGAGTGTGCATCTTGTCTGTAATTCGGAGCAATGTAGAAATTGTCCTGATCCTAATTCGCTGTTGTCGTGGTAGCTAAGGATATTTCTTGCCACTTAGATTGTTTGTAATTGGCAAAAAAAAAAAAAAAAAACAAAAATAAAATAACGAATTTTTTTTAAGTGCATGTCATCGCACTCAAATAGCAATAGCTCGGAAACTAAACGAGATATAAACAATTTGTGGACAGTCTGTTACACGGATGCCCAATTGCCCATCACTCTGACGATTCATCGACATATAATTGAAAAAGTTCAGTTATACTTTAATCAAACAGTGTATAAGGAAAACTAATGGATTACAGCACAGCTGAAAATCCATAACAAAAAACATAGAAAAGAGACTGCGTTGTAGTAACTACCCGATAACCTAGTTAGGCACAGCGCGTCAACCCTTCTCACCTGGCTTAGTTGACGTTTCATTAGCATAAACTAGTTTCGGACGATGCATGTTGCTCTCTCCTGATGTCCATTTGACAACACACTTGCGACAAGTGGGAAAAGGTTTGTATCTTATTGTTACGCCTCACATCATAGGGGAAAACAATACACACATCAATGGCCACGATGTGAAGAGGATTCCTACTCGTGAGTAACCGGTATGCTAAGACATCAGACTGACACCTCAACGCACTGAGTTACCAGCCTCTCCAACAGTGTATAAAATAATCTAATGGATTACAACACAGATAAAACTCCACAACAAAAATAAAGAGAAGACACTGCATTGTAAGGTGCTTGACAATTCCAAATAAAATGATGAACTGTTGATGAATGCAACAGCTGACTGATAATGTTACCAAAACAGCTACTGCAGTGAATTCCTATTTTAGAAAGCTTTTGAAAATGAAATACGTCTTTAAAAAAAAAAAACTTTTTACGCAAAATTTTACGCAAAGCTAACACAAAAAAAGGAGGTGCAGGCTGGCGACTGCATTCTCTGAAACCAGTTTATGCCGACGAAACGTCAACAGGACAACATGGAACAGTTGACGCGCTATGCCCCACAAGGGGTTAGGGCAACTGAGAGAGAACACAGAAAAAAAACCAAACATGTATATATCCACGTACTTAAAAATACGTGAATACCTTTTTATTATACTCTAGATGAAATCTAAGAGTATTATAAGTTTGCCACAAAGTTTGTAACGCTAAGAAATAAGGCTCGCAGAAAAAAATTAATGATACAGAAGTTCATATTATCACTCGAATATCTCAAAACCGGATGTCCGTCTGTCCGTCCGTCCGTCCGTGACCTCTCTAGCTCGAGAACGCGTTGAGCTATGAAGTTCAAATTTTGCACACGTTATTTTTGACAAAAAATGAAGGCTAAGTTCGTGAACGGGCTAAATCGCTCCACCCCTTCTACTCCCTCCCATACAAAATGACACATTTTTGAAAATTTACAATAATCAGATTTTCTCCGAAACTATAAAACATATTGCTTTGCAATTTTTAATATATCACTTTTATGATAATTGTAACCTATGTTATAAAACTTATTGTAATCCTCACCCTCCTTCTACCCCCTCCCATACAAACTGCACTATTTCATGAAATACGTTAAGCCAATTTACTCAGTACGTATACAATTTATCGGGCTGAAATTTTGTACTTAACACTTAATTAACAATATCAGTTAGATTCAAAAACCAGGTTCAAATTCATCTAGAGTATTGCATGATTGGGGTTTACCCCAATCGTAGTTCTTTTATGTTTTTTATCTTGTAAGCGTCCAGCCTCCGTTTTTTTCCGTACTTCCATTTTTTAAAACTTTCGCCCTCTGCCTTCCGACCGGTTGCTCCATTTTGTTTATGTATTGTACCTATTTTTTTTTCAAGAAACTTTCTGTGAAAATGGAAACTTTTCATTCTTCCTTGCCGGCAACGTGTTGGTTGAATAGATACGTACTTTGTTCTCGGATCCTGTATGTAGTTCTGTTGTTTGCACGAGATTTTTTTCCATAGGGACTCTGAAACAACCGCGAGTGGCGATGAATACACGAAGATGTTTCAAGTGATATTAGCTATGTAATCCACAAGGCTTCTATAAACGAGTGGATGACAACAACGACAAGGCTTGCCAACAGGAAGATGAAGAAATTTCCCCGCACATATACTACAAGGACGTCGGATTTAGAAAGGCATTAGCGTGACGATGCGGTGGTAGCGAAAGTTTTCATACTTGTTTCCTGTTGATGCGCGGTTTTTCTTAGCGCCCTGATTTCGATGATGATGTTATGATGGCAGTTCGGATTTTCTTTTTTTTTTTAAACGTAAATGTTGCTGATTTTCCTCCTTTTTGTTTCATTGGACTGAGAGAAAAAGCAGATAGATTCTACTTTGGGCTTCAGGGAAAAAATTCAAAAGAAAATTTCGCAGAAGTTTAGCTCTTACTTACAGGTACATGCGAAGTAATTTATGGGTTCTATTATTTTGCAATCGATAAGGAAGTTTCGAAGTTTAAGCTAAAAAGTTCGCTTTAAATTTTTCGGTAAATGCTTCCAAAGATTACATAGAAATTGGACACCACTCATCTGCCTTAGTGCTTTTAGTTGGTTGATGCGATCTAGGAGGACGAAGGATAAACTGAGGACGTGTAGGAATAAGTACACGAAAGTACATGAAAACCTTCTCTTAAATATTGCTAGCGACGTGCGCTTGCAGACCAGCGCAATTTCCGGGAGTTGCCTTTGGGTGCAACGGCAGCTATTGGCCGCCTCCATCAGCTACAATGAGATATAACGCACATCAAACCTGTGATCCAAAAAATTAAGATTAATTAAAATTCGCCTTTCGCGAACAATTTGGGGATCCTTGTGACGATGAGAGCTTCATTGAAGTGACTCATCGGCAAAAGTTATACACAACAGTTTGATGCACACCTAGAGACGGTAGGACCATTTAACGATCTGATGAGTTGGAAATTGTCGAATGAAGAGCTGACGCGTATAGTGCAGAGGAGTCTCTAGCAAGACATAGGAAACCACCTCAAACCAGCCGATTTTCAGGCTTGCGATCGATCCGGAAGAAGAAAAACGAACATATTTCACAAAGATGTCCGACTTAAGGATATAGTTTCCGAAAATTATATTGGGCAACGGAATTTGAAGCAAAACCCCAAGTTAGCAAGCCTGTCTGTCTAATGTGTCTAAATACACAGCGCACCGATACGATATGAGTGAAATTAAGAGACTGCGAATGTTGCGAGACCGCAGTGGTCTAAAAAACGAGCCTTCGAGAATTGAAACCATCCAGAAGTAGCCTCATCGCAACATAATGCACGCCCACCAACCCACCACCTTTAACTTTCACTTTCTCGGACGCATCTCGCTTGACTACGAACTGTGAATCATTCTGAGTTTAGACACTTTCCCGTGTTCGGAGAAGTATATCTACCTTGTCCTAAAGGAGGAATCCGTACGCTGCGATTTGAGTCGTACGGCTAGAGCCGCATGTCAAATTGTATGGAATTTAAACGATTGCGTGAGCAGCATGCGGTTCTAGCCGTGCATCTCTAGCCGTACGACTTGTAATGAACCATATTCTGGTCTGGTAGTGCTGCTTCCACCGGCAGATCGAAGGCAGCACCTGATGAGTAATGATCTGTCGGTGGTACGAAACCAAAGACCGAGGGTGACATTACACCTAGACCCCGATGCGAGCGCGTGGGTATCTGCGTAGTCCGCCAACCATTCCATCCTTATCGCCCAAGTTTTTTATCATTCCCCATTTTTTCTTCCCCTGCATGTGTTGTTTTTCCCCAGCCCTATGAGTTTTTGTTAACACGTAAAGAACAGGGGCAACGAGTGGCGAAAACCCCACCCACGTCTCCCGAACTGAGCTACAGCAAGCATAGGCCGCTGCTTAGCTCGTTGAGGATCCTTTTTCTTCGCCAAATGGCACAGCCATTATGCTACCTTAGGCTCCATCCTCACGGGCATTTTCGGATGCCTACTAGACTCTAGACGAACGGCTCTAGCCGTACGACTCAAATGTCAGCATAGGAATATTATATCACGTCGTTGTGTTTACACGAGGTGCGTTTACGATTCGACAGCATATGTGCGAGTACTAAAATCATATTTTTCGTGTGTCTATTGTGGGATTGCTCGACTCATCAACGGCGGATGAGTACCCGTCATAACCTGTCGTCAGCTAACAAGTTACGCGGTATCGTAAACCCGTTTACTATTTAAACGGGACGGGTATCGTCGATTTGACGCAACCGACGTGTTTACGCGTCGTATGTACTAGAACCTTAACGAGGCAATGTATTATATATTCCGTGAAATTGTGAAAATATTCACGGATACTCACAGTCGAGGGTTGGGTTTAAGGATACGACGTTGAGACAAATTTAGAAATGTCAAAATGGGAGCATAAAAAAAAACTGGTCGTCTAGTTCTTTTTATTCATCCATTTTCATAATCCTCTGTTGGCCCCCTCACACACGTGTGTAAGTCTCCATGTTTTGAATCCTTCGCAGTTTTCATTCAGCCAACCTTGAGGTCTCATAGCCGATCCCTTACAATACGATCATCCTGTTTTGCATGTCTCTCACTAGACATATAAGTTTTATTTTTGAAATAATCTGGCAGGGGCAACAAGTGGCCAAAACTACGCCCACGTTTCCCAAATTGAACTAAAGCCAGCATGGGCCGCTGCTCGGTGGCCGTGATCGTTCGGTCACCGCTCTACGATACTAATCTAGATCTCAGAGATCAAAAACTGCCTGTTTGTACTAATATAACTCTCACAGTGCTCCGAGCTTGTCAGTATAAAGACGGCGCGGTTAGGAGGTGTATGCTAGCAACTGCACTTCCGAAAAGTAGATATGCTATTGCAACTTCAACAAAGCATAGAAATGCTAGAGATCTTGACACGCTCATGCCCCTGGAGGGGTTAAGGCAATCAGAGAGGCCGCTGCTGCTTAGCTCGTTGAGGGCCTATTTCTTCGCCAGATGACTTTCACGGTCACTGCGGTTACCTTTGGCCCCGCACCAATGGACATCTTCATATACCCATCTAACGGTATATTACCATTACGAAATAGTGGAAAAAATACTCTGAAATGAACATTGTGCTGTAACGAATACGGCTGGGATATTACCGACCGATTCAAATTGCGAGGCGTTTTGGACAATCAAATTGGTTGAGCAGACGAGCGATTTGTTTGAAGCACAGATTTCCCGCAATTTGAATAAACCGACAATATCCCAGTTTAACGAGAACGTGTGAAGGTAATTTAGCAACGCCGCTCTGACAGTCCGACAACTTCAAAAAAGAAGAGAAAAAACTGATCTAAAATGGCAGATTGACAATTCGTCCAAAAAAGTGCAGTCACTTTTGCGGGTGCCGCTTAACAGCGTGCGCGGGCATCTTAAAGCCATTCGTGTGTTTCAGTCGATCCACGGAGATCCAACAGCGTGCGAATTGCAGAACACGAGACAGTGCGAAGAAGTGAAAAAAAACAGGCTTTTTCAGTTGCACCCGGTTGCAAAATTCGTGCGGAGCGTAATAGTCCACGAGGTAAGCTAACCTTATTTTTTTAGGGCCTTTGCATTTTTTCGTAGGGGTCACCATCAACAGGATAAGCGGAGTCGGCACGAACACCGTCCGCTACATTAAGACGCGCAGGCCAACACGGAATCCCAGACACACTCCGTCCAAGGCGGACGGTGTGGGCACCATTTCGATGGTCTTCCAATTGAGCTGCCAACCTGAGACCCTGAAAGCCCTCCACAAGTCCGCTTTCGTCGCGTAGACCATATCTGAATTCGCAAAGAGAACTAGGTAAACATACGCCGCCTAGCCCAAAGTGGAGGGAGCGCGGAGCACCAACGCCATCAGGGGGCTTCCGTGCAAAGTACAGGGACGGTTGGGGTTTCGTCGGCCATATCCTTTTCTTGCTAATTACCGCATGAAGGGACGTCCCGTTTTGTGAAGGCAGTCAGGCCGACTTCCGATTTTTTTATACCCTAGACTTTTAGTATAGGATATATTGTTTTTGTCACGACGGAAATATGTAACACCTTAAAGGAGGCTCCGGAGGTATAGCAATGTATATATATAAATGATCAGGGTCACCTCCTGATTCGATTTAGCCATGTCTGTCTGTCTGTCTGTCTGTCCGTTCGCACGATAACTTTCGATAGAATGAAGCTAGAGCCTTGAAATTTTGGTCAGATGTTGGAAGTATGATCTAGTTGGTTGGTATTGAAAATGGGCATGATCAGGCCAAGAGAACGCCTACCTCCCCTACATATGTAAAATAATTAAATGTATTTATAACTCCCGATTAAATAAACATGAAAAGCTCTAGCTTTGGTAAATTGCTCGTGGAGGTAATCTTATACTCACCTGGAAAAATAAAATCGATCAGTTGAAAACTAACGGTAAATTTCTTAGAAACAGCCCCGTACTACTCTACTTTTCGGGTTTTTTGTCCATAACTCTTGAACAAATTAACGTAGACATCAGATTTTTGGTATGTAACCCTGAAGTGAGAAGCTGGTTGGGTTTTAGTAACTTGGGCATAATCAGATCAAAGGAACGCCTACCTCCCCTACAAAATTTAAAAAATTAAATATTACTTTAATTACGATAACTTTCGATAGAATAAGATTAGCGAGTTGAAAACGGCAGAACGTTGGTAGTAACATCCTGTTAGTTGGCATTGAAAATGGGCAAGATCCGACCTAAGGAACCCGTACTTCCCCTACAAATGAAACTTCAAATAAGCGATAACTTACGACAAAATAAAGCTAGCGACTTGAAATTTTGGTCAAATATCCGTAGTTGTAGTAGGATCTAGTTGGCTAATATTGAAAATACGTAAAATCCGATCAATGCGGGGCTGCCTCCCCTTCAAATGAAACTACAAATAAGCGATAACTTTCGATAGGGTGAAGCTAGACACCTGACATCTTTTTTTTAATGTTTGTAGGGTGATCTAATTGGTTGGTGACTATGATGGGCAAGATCCGATCCAAGGAACTTCTACCACCCCTACAAGTGAGACTTCAAATAAGCAATAACTTTCGATAGAATCAAGCTAGCGACTTGAAAAATTCGACAGTATTTGTAGAATGGATTAGTTAATTGATTTTTAGAATGGCCAACATCCTCATGAATGTGTGCCAACCTCCCCTATAAACTGGCCATATAGGAAAATCACTTTTAATGCATATGGTCGTTGCCAATTGGTACTTTTGGTATCACCACTAGGTCTGTACAAGTCTAGGGTATATACGCTTCCTGGTTCTTTTTTTGTTTTTGCGTTGAAGAGGCAGTCGTGACCACTGGGAGGGGCCACACTACCGATAGCCGAGCTAGCTATCAACCATAGCTTAGTAGGTTTTGACACTTAGGTGTCCGGCACGGTCTGAACGACCAAGCCTCGGCCTCCGTCCTCATTGTGAGCCCAGCTCACGAAAAGCAATATGTTAAAGTGCCTAGCTTGATTTTTTTTAAAAGTATCTCACATTGGCGCAACTTATTTTAATACAAAAAAACTAGACCGCTGCGCTTGCCGGAATGAGAAATGTCCTTCTCTTTTTCGTTGTAGCCTTACACTTGTCCTGCTAAACGGAATATGTCTGTCATAAATATTATAATTGGATGCATACTTTTTTCAGGTTTATAAAGAAATTTAATACCAAAGTCCTTGAAAGTGGTCGCGAAATTCAGCTCTCAAAATATTGTCGTCAAGGCAAATCTCTGAAATCAGAATACGTTTCAAATTTTCGAGAAACTTCTCATCATACATACGACGCATTTCTTATTTGCTTTCAACTTAATATTCGTAATTCCTCCCTTTTGGACGATAATACAAAAAAAAAAAAAACAAAAAATATTAACAATTCC
This sequence comes from Chloromyia formosa, assembly GCA_964017055.1. Lineage (NCBI taxonomy): Eukaryota > Metazoa > Arthropoda > Insecta > Diptera > Stratiomyidae > Chloromyia > Chloromyia formosa. Next base: position 81,691,608 of record OZ024817.1, read on the forward strand.
GAGAAACATGGAATTACAAGTTTAATAAATTGCTATTGCAACATATCTCATATGAGGCCAGGAATTCTTTTATCCTTTATCAACATTTAATTTCAAGGGATAAAGGAACACATGTGTATGTGTATGTACGATATATGGTTAGTGCCTTTTGAAGTTGAAACATTCTTTCATTATCCCAACATTTTCCATTTCTTTGGATTTATTAGTTTAATTCGACAGAGAATTAGGTTTCAAATAAAAATATATGAAGATAAAATGTGATTAAAAGAAGATATTTGACTCGCGACCGGCGGATTGGATGACGAAAGCCCAAAAAAGTCATTGATTGATAGAGGCAGTATTTAGGCTTCGATTTTAATCTATTACAGAAAACCCATCTCGGGTTTTGTCATTGTAAAAAACATGTAACTATGTATTTATGAATGGAGAAGCAATAATCGATTTGCAGGATTAAACTTTAAACCTGGCACAGCGGCTATAATCCGCGGTAGCTCGATGGGTGGAGTGCCAGGCGGTGGGTCGCAGGTTCGATACCAGCCACGAATAAACTTACAAAACTTGTAAAACAAACAAATAAACTAAAATGAAAATTTTGTGATGTTTCCTATGACGAGGTACTTCGTTTTCCTCATCAACTATTGATGTGTACTGAAGAAGAGAGCACAACTGGTGTCCAGAATGCGCACTTACCAATAAAAGAAGGAAGTATTTCGTCTAAGGAAGAGATAATCAAATCTTTTTCATTTAGTTCAAACAGGGGCTTTTCTTGCCAGGGCCTGCAGTCGACTCAGCTCAGAGAATGAGTACATTGGTTTGACATGAAACTAGTGTGATACTGACCACGCCACCTTCCATTCCAATTACCAAGTTCCCATGAAAACGGTCTCGAAAATCATGTGCTCTACTAGACTTTGTACCCCATGAGGAATATCACGTCCTCATGCAAGCATTCATCTCACCACCTTCAATCTACACATGCTCTCACTTATCGCGCGGATTACCCAATCAACACGAACTCACATTAGACCCAATTTACACTCTACCGAGCTTTCAGCTCTGGGCATTATTTTCAAAAACAATCCTCTACCATTGTTCCAATTGAAATTAAAGAGAAATCAAACCGTACAAAAGTGCACATTGTATTTTCTTATCAATGAATGCATTCGTTCCAGGAACGATGCCATATCCTGCCAGGACGACCAATCTCCGTGCCAAGATCATAATGAAAAGGAATTCTCGAATCCAACAGAAGAATCGTTTCCGCAAGGTACTCGCTATATTCTTCTCGTTCTCTGACCGCCACCCATCTGAAAAGAAACAACACCGACAGGAACACCACCTACTTCCCTTGCCCTTTTATTTTTATCGACTTGCACGGAATTGTTTCACAATTCACAAGTATATGTCGACGATGAAAAAAGACCCACGACGTAGATTTAAACGATTTCAAATCCCGTACACGTTCCTCTACTTTTTTTTAGTTTCATCAAATCGATTACCGTCTATAATTCCATTTAATCCTTTGAACAAACAAACATACACTATCGTACAATTACAGCGTACGGTACGATTTTAACGAGCTCGTAAAATGCATCCAGGAGATATTCAGATTTGAAAAGTCAGTCCGCACATTCCACCCTCTGTCCTGACTTTGGTTTGCCGAAGAGGCTCGTTGCACCACCCACACCCCGTCCAGAGTGTTTGTTCAACGTCTGTCTAAAAAAGCTGTTTTTGTGATTATACAAAATCCTCGGGAGTACTTCAAAAGTGCACCGCGCGAAAAAAGGACGACCGAAAAACCGAAACATCCTTGATCCCTTCTCCGTTTTTTTTCCCCTATTAGAGCAACGTAAATCTGGGTTGTTTAGTGCATCGTGTGCTCGTAGATATTGCACCGGATTGGGGGAGACCGGAATCACGACAAGAAGGGTTGCGGCAACAACGTCAGGCGAAGCAATGATAGCCCGTTAAGGAGCGACAGAAGGGTGTACTTGGCAACGACCGTATACGGATACTATATCCGAAGAAAAGAAGCCAGATCATTGCTTTGTTATCAACTTATTTGCATAATTAAGGACATGACAACGGCATCATTTATTTTCCTTAATTTTCACTTTACAGTCAAAAACCATGGGGGCACATGGTAATGAGTAAATTGAATGGTTGCAGATGCTGCGGTGTCAAGAGGCGAGGCGGGGGTAGTGCAGGATTAAAATTGAGAAAGCAAAAATGCATGGAGTTTAAAAGAAGAGGACGCGATAAGGCGTGAGTAATGATGCAAGGACGATATTTAGCGTTTTTTTTTCCTTTTTTAATTGAAAAGGTTTTGGAAGAACTCAATTTCCGTGGGTTAGTACTGCCTAAAGTGGAAGTTCAGTCTGAGATTTTCCCTAGTGGATTTCCATGGTATCATACAGGGTTATGTACATATAATAGTACAGTACAAACTCACCCCGTGGAATCTCACCAGATTTTCTATATTGGGCAGCACCAATATTTTGGGCAATTTCTCATCTTTAAAAACGGAAGAGTTTGACCATTTTATCCATTTGTTTCTAGGGCGAAAATTCCATATTGGGCAATAATTCATTTTCATATAGGTGCGTTGGTTCATGAAGTCGAATATGAGACCCAAAAAAAAAATTGGTTTTAGTGAGGGTGGGTGTTATCCAATTGATGCTGACACGCCCATGGAGGGGTCAAAACAATTAACAAATTACCTAAAGCGGAAATCCATTCTTGGATGGAATGTTTGCTCGTATTGCCTAAAGTGAAAGCAAGCCTTAGGATTCTACAGTGTGGATTCTTGTGGGTTAGTTCTGCCTAAATCAGAAATTCTTTCTGAGATTTCCCCGAGTGGATTTCCGTGGGATCATACTATATAAACAGGATTATGTAGTATGAACTCACGGAAATCTACGCTGTTAAATTTCAGACAAAATTTCTGCTTTAGGCAGTACCATAATTTTGGGGCAATTTCTCATCTTTACAAAAAGAAGAGTTGAAGACAATTTTTTCCGTCTGTTTTTGGGGCGAAAATTCCAAATAGGGCGATAATTCGTTTTCATTTTCGTGCGTTGGTTCATGAAGCCAAATACGAGACGTAGAAAGAATGCCCCCTACCAAAATTGGTTGTAGTGAGGATGGGTGTTGTCCAATTTGAAATTCAATTGCTGAAGGATCATCCTGGTATCAAGGTAATAACACTCCTACAGGTAGAGCATTAAGAAAAGTTTATTGGCCTCCAACCAATCAATTTAAGTAAAAAAAAAACAAGAATGAAATAAAAGCTTCGTCAACATCTTCACTATGAATGTGATGCTGGTACTTCACTACTTGAGAACAAGTAGGTACTCGGTTGCTATGATGTCGCACCATCTCATGTTATAGTCAGCCGTCACAAGACACAACACCAACATTAGAGGGGGGTTGGGCCGGGCGCGAGAGCCAAAAATCCGAATTGTATACACAAAGTCTTGACATTATTATCATCATCATCATCATCATAGTGGTGTCGTCCTCTTTGCCATCAACAACATTGTCGTCGTTCACGCGGTGTCATCGTCAGTCACCAGCACTGCGTTCTGTTGCTGTCGCAGCCATCATCATCGTCATCCTCCCGGGAATATTGTTCTTAAGAATTTTCAAGTTGACTCTCATCGGGAATCAACGTGCTCGTGCGTCCTCTCTCGGCTCAATCTATCGTTGTAGCGAAAGGAGTCTCTAGTTAGTCTGGTCTGGATCCGGATCCGAGTCCCGAAGACCCATATGCATCGTCAACGAGGGCGGATTGGTCGTGTACGTACCACCACAAAGCACTTCAACGGTTTTAAAGACTTTACGTCCTAAGCCGCGTAATGGGTTGCCACATCATGTCATTGTCTGCCGCGCCGCGCCGCTCGGGCAAACGATTTTCGGGGAAATCATAACAGAAAATCTCTTGAAAATTTATGGATGTGTCATCGGGGTGGTGTACACTTGTTAAAAAGGGAGTATCCTGAAAGGTTGCAGGATCCATATTGTACGCAATAAAGACACCCTAAATAAACAGCCATCCTAGTCGTTTTTTGCCGTGAATGTCACGAATATTTTTAGATTTAAACCTTTCGAATTAAAAAAAAAATATTAAAAGAGAAAACCAAAATCCGTACAAGTTTGTTTATCAAATAGCAGCTCGTGGATTTGTTTGGAGGGCAGGTGTAATATGACATAGGTTGATTTAAGGGGGTTCTGTAATTGGTTCTTCCCTAGAAAGGTCTTTTTCCAAAAAGCGCCTTCCTTGCGGGCTTTGGTTTAGATAAGCGCCATTACGTCTGCACAAAATATAGTACAAAATAAACAATGCTAATGGAACTGATCCCCCAGACTAAGTACTCTTGAAATTCCGAGAAAATATGTATTATGGGCTGAGCAGCCAACGTGTAAAAATGTTAAGCAATCATTACTGAAAGTTTGAGTTGTTGTTAATTGTCATGACCCCTCCAGGGGCATGGGCGCATCAACATCTCTTGCATTTCTATGTCTTGTTGACGTTTCGATAGCATGTCTACTTTTCGGACGTGCAGTTGCTAGCATGCACCTCCTATCCGCGCCGTTTTTATACTGACAAGCTCGGAGCGCAGGCAGCTTTTGTTTGCGCCAAGGATCAAACCTCGATTCTCTAGATCGTAGAGCGGTGACCGGACGAACACGGCAGCCGAACGCGTCAAATGTGTGTTAGTCATGTCTCATGTGTAAAATGGTTGTCAATCACTGTCAAAGTCAAAAAGTGCTAGTTACGTGTTGAAAATGTTAATACGAGTATATTCCTGTGTTAACCACGTGCTGAAAATACTGACCAATCACTGTTGAAAATGCGTTAGTCACGTGTAAAAATGTTGGTCAATCACTGTTTGAAATATTGGTCAACCGCTTTTGAAAACTTGTTACTCATGTGTAAAAATGTCGGTCAATTACTGTTGAAAACTTATTACTCACATGTTAAAATATAGGTCAATCAGAGTTGAAATTCCGTTAATCACGTGTAAAGATGTTGGTCAATCACTGTGTTAGTCATGTGTAAAAATGTTGGAGAATCACATTTACTCTTTTGTCTTTGACTGTGCAAAAAGCTGGAATTCGCAATATATATATATATGACCCACGGCATAGGTGCGATTTTTTTTTGTCGAAATCAGCTATGCTGTCACTCCACTTATTCATCTGTTCGAAACCGCCCCATCTAAACGGAGTACTGAGTACTGAATCTATTCAACGCTTTCAGGTACTATAACCAAGTGTCGGGTGCACAACACATCATGCTGATATTGCCAACAGCAACGGTGACGTCTGACAGCGAGGGTGAAGTATGACAAAAACAGACACATCATCCCGATTTATAAAAAGCATCCATCGTAAACATAAACAACATCATCTTCGATCTGTAAATTAAATCTGATAATATCAAATTTCCTAATCACAGTTCATAACATCCGATATATCACAAACGACGGCTTGGTGGAGACAGGTCCTTTTCACGAAGAACGCCGGAAAACTTCATATGGATTTGACGGCGCACATTATACATCCTGTGCCTACACAACTTTCATTTTTCCCAAACACACCCTCTTCATACTATCTTTAGACTAAATCTTAAACACTACACTTAAGAAACGACTAATTCGATATGAACGTACGTATTCTTATTGTAATAAGTGAAAGAGGGATAATATTTCTGCGAATTTCATGAGGGGATGACTGCTCGGTTCGGATACTCTGTAGAGGGTGTAAGCCATCAGACGGGTCATCATAGCATTACTTCCGCAGTGAAAAAGTTGATTTTGATTTTCCACGGCACCATTTCTTAGACGGAACGACTTGGCGAAAAATCGAAAGTACATAATTAGTTTAAGTTGAGTTCTAAGTGCTGTGTAATTGAGACGAGAGCTGAATAGTGAGCTGACGAAGGTTTCTAATTAATCGGGTTGAGTTGAGTGAGTAAAGTTTTTCGAGAGTATGACTTTGACTTTGTCATGGAAAGTTTTGAGGTAAAAACTAATTCTGAGACTTGGCTACTGTTCTTGTGAACTTATAGCGTATTTTGATTTGGTGCTCACCGTTTTCTTGTTAAAAAGGGGCCTTCAAAATTCCCCAAAATGAGGGAAACGCCCTAATCTTTTAGACATAACCACTGTACTTATTAGCATCATTTCGAATATGTTAAATGATGATAGCCCCTTAGAACCGTTTTATTATTATATAAAAAGGGAACCCTACGGAGTCCCGAGTAAAAAATCCCAATTGACGAAAAATCCCCGAAATGCAGAATGTGTAATGAGCCATATTCTGGTCTGGTTGTGATGCTTCCACCGACTGGTCGAAGGCAGCACCTCATGAGTAGTGATCTGGCGGTGGTACGAAACCAGAGGGCGAGGGTCAGATTACACAAGCTCCGTCCCTTTACATAAAATTTGAGTCTGAAATTACCGAATTTGAACTCCTTTTTCGCAAATTCGTAGTCTGGAAGCTGGGAAAAAGAAGATCTATGATTTCGGTTGGTTCATACCCCCTAATGTGAAAGTCCACTCAGGTAGAATTACGGTTCAGTGCACAGTTTGTGTCTGGTATGCGCTGGCTTCTAACTATTCCCGATACGACATGGATAACCGACATGCAAGGGGATAAAAATGATACAACCTCGGATAATAGCGCCTCGCATCTTGTTGTTGATCAAGTTGAACATGACGATTCGATAATTTCAGAGTTCAAAGATGAATCACAGAACTTCTCATCGCAGTTCGAGTCTCCCTCGTGTGAGAAGAAGGACAAAGTTTCGAATGATCTAGCCGAAGATGCGGCTGTATCGTTTTCTCATCAACGCGCTGCATACAGCAGAGCTCATCAGAGTTCTCCTCCCTAAAATAGGTAAGCCCGGCTGATGATGATGTGACTCTGGTCGCTGACACCGACACAGATGGAACATGTTCCGCGAAGTCTGGGTTTTATTCGGTTAGGGCTGGTGTCAGTCAGATAGGCGTTAACAATAGACCGATTCGCGTTAAGCTCTCTACAGCCTAGACACGCCGCTTCAAGAAAACGAAGGTGAAGGACCTGTCATGATAAAAGCCGCTTGATATCGTCGTTTCCAAACCTTTCGTTATACCTGGTATCAAGAGAGGACGCTCGAAGCAATCGATGGGGATTGCACTGAAAAGACGATAAAAAAACATTATAGGAAGTCTAGGAAAACTATATTACAGCCAGGTTGTTAGTACCGTGTCTACAGACACGGGTAATAACTCACTAACAGCGGAACAAATGGCTCCGCTGCATGAGGTCACTACCCTAGTCATGTTGAAATACCAACAAACACACAGGCTACTGTTTCAGTTCTGCATAATCAGATTACACTGCCTCCTGCTCGTCTGTATGGACTATGCGACTACGGTTTATATTTCAAGGAACACAGGGTACATCAGGCCCAAATATCCATTTGAATTTATTTCTGCTGATGAGGCAGATTTTTCGTGATCGCTTCCCCTTCGAGGAAACTTAACCTACTAGCCATGCCGTTGCATCTCCCTCTGCAGTACATACTCTAGCCACGGGTTTTAGTATGCCGTCCACTAGCCGGACGATCGCAGCTCATCCGAGGGCTTGGGGTTAAATCCTAGTCAGTATATCAGCTACAGAACCAATAATCTCTACCAGCCGGGCCGTTGTGTGCCCTCCGAAGGCTTTGGGTTTTCAAGCTTCATCATCAACCAGATGGATAGGCCTGAGGTCACATTAGAGCATCCGTACTAGCCACATCTTCAAGTAACCCTTCCGTCAACCTAGTGGCTCCTTCAACACCAGCCGATGAAACACAGCCACACCAGCAGGCCATGAAAATCTTCACATGCCTCAAATATCGCCCGGAGAATATAACACCGGGTTAAAATGATGGTGGCGGTAAGTCATAGCAGGGTAAATGGAGGGGCCTTCTAAACCGCTCAGTTTCAAAAAGCGGGTATAAGCGCCATTGGGATGCTGCACGTAAACCTGCACAACATCATGTTTGCAGGTTTTTGGGCGAAAATCAAGCCAGCCTAGCGTTCATAAAGGGACCATGGATGGCAAAAAGGGCTGAGTTTGCAGTCTAAAGAATAACGTTACCGGCCATCACACAATTTAGGAGGCGAACCTACAAAAACGACAGAGGTAAGCGCCAACAAGTGTTTGTACTAAATAAAGTCTACAAACCTACTTTAATCACTGCTTTCAGGGAAGAGGCACTTGATCCCACCCTCGCCAGCGGTGTCCAATCGGAGCTTGTGATGAAATGGGGACTGTCGGATTAAGTATCATTGTCGGAACATATGCGCATCCGTTTCAACATTCCAAGAGAATTCGAACTCCGAACACAAACAACGATTTTACAGATTATATAAGACAAACTGGAAAAAAATACGATATCCCACATTGGGCGCTATTTAGTATAATAGAACATTTTTGACAAAGACTATCAAATTTTCGTTCACTTTAGTCTGGGCTCTTTTGGAAAGAAAAATTGGCTCCCACATTGGGCGCCCATTAGTACATATAATTGAAAACGTGTGACAATGACCATGATACTATGCTTCTGGGAACGGAAATTGTTGTCTTGAGTTTAATTATGATTGAAAGGTTGCAGTTTTCACAATAATTTTCAGTATTCATCCATTGCACATTGGGCGACCGGTAGTGAAGTGCTTGGAGGCGACAGTTTCATGTCTGACTGCGGTCACTACAGGGTCAAGTCCCGCCCACAGCACTCGTGACCATGTATGTTTGTATGTTTTCTTCCCCCTGTGGTGCGGGGCGTAATACTAAGCCACAACATCTCCTGACTTGTCGCAGATAAGCGGCTAAATGAGGGCAGAAGGTGCATGCTGGCAACATGCATCATCCAAAACTGGTGGTGGCACTCGTGAAGCTGACTGTACTTATCAAACTATTGCTTTCCTGATTGGCAGAAATCATTGGCAGCTGCTACAGCAGCTACAGCTCAATTCCATTGAATTCAACAATCTAAAAGTTGAAAGCATACAAAATCCGATCTTCTCCCCCAGCGAGATAGTCGGCCAGGATACTCTCATTCTCCGTATTCAACTCCTTTCATCTATACCAAATGAAACTATTTACTTATTTATGATAACATAAAAACCAATTGCAAAAACGCCAGACATCAGGTGAGCAAATATAGTCCTGGCGGAAAAATACATCCCCAGATAAAAAAAAACATCCCCAGATAAAAAAATGCATCAAATTCAAACTGATAAAATATACAAAATCTGTACATTACAAGGATAGATACGTAATACGAACGTATGGCGCGGCATGGCGGTCCGTCTTCACCTGAACTACATGCTATGAAACGATCTCATGAAATTTTCATCGCATTCGAAAGTAGACGGAAGATGGGCCCATCTTTATGCAAGATATCATTTGAAATCCTAAGCTATATGGAGTGAGACGTTACTTCTATTTTTTTTTCGATTCCGTCGTTCGTCGATTCGGTCTTTCAAAAGGACGAAAGCACGGTGCAAATTGGAAGACGTTCAAATTAAATATTAAAAAATCATTTTTATTTTTTACATTTCAATTTTTTTTTATCAGGCTCAAGTGTTCCGGAAAAGCAGCAGCAGAATCGGCAACAGCATCATCAGCCAGACGAAATTACACAAAATGTACAATAAGAAGATATTTAGATGGAAAAATCTCGCGTCAAAGCAAACGACGACCATTTAATAGACTGCCGTTCTGAGTTTTATAATATTTAAAGGAAATCCTTTAAAATTTTCTGGAGAAAAGATGCGCGCATCCTTTGTCGTTACCTACCCTGGACTCGGTGTCTCCCATCATCATGTATAAGAATTTAGCACCTCGCAATTCCTTGGCATGATGGGCCAGGTGGAACAGGTGACTGGCAGGCTCTTGGCTCGATACCAAGTAAATCTTTCCGGAAAATATCTTTACATATTTGATGACAGCCAACAACACGACCGTCAACATCATCATCCGATTCCTTCACAAGTCCATCATCCGTCATCTCTCTCTCTCTCTCGTTTTTCCATAAAAATATTGTATAATGAAATTATTTTCGGAGGATAGAAGAAGGGAAGAGGGAAACTCTATGGTAACGTAACGAAATGTTCCGGTAACATAAGAAGCCCGGAACAAGAAAAATCCAAAATGAAATTTTCCGTCATTTTTCCGGTAATTTAAAGTGAAGTCATTCGTTCTAAGTGTATAGTTGAGAGTATATGCAGGGGAGAGAGAGAGAGCGAGTCATGGATGATCATGGCACAGGACGAAATACGTCTTGCAAGACGATACTCGGTTTTGTGTGAAAATGATGTGTTGGGACAGCTCGACGGTGGGGCGAAACAGAAAACGTATAACCGACTCTTGAATGTGACACGACCGACAACGGTGACAGACGGACTACTGAAATTTTCCGGAAGATACATTTCGTTTTTCCCGTTGACGTACTTGCTTCTTCGAAGAATATTATGCGACACCAAGGAAATAGTATGTGCATCATTTTTTTTTCGGGATATGAAACAGAACGAGAGATGTATTTTGGTTAAATTAAATCACCGCCGTCTCCAGTAATAATAAGGAAAACTATGATGATCGTTTTTAGGGTTCCTTTAGTTTCCGAAAATACCATCTGAAATGAGGATTTTATAATCTCAATTGAAATAAAAATTTTACTTGAACTCAGAGGAATATGAATGATACAGCCATGCTATGCTGGTTATGCTGTTAGCGAGAAGTCAGAAGTTCGATACCTGCCACGGAGAGTAGCAGTATCAAAACAATAGATTTCTTCAGCTGGTCAGCTGGGAATGAGTACATTGATTTGATAAAAATGAAGCGTGATACTGACCATTAACCCCATGATTACCGCATTATCATCCCGGAAAAATTAAATCCCATGTTCGCTGCGAAAGGAAGGTTAGATTAGGTGCAGGGGCTGCCGTGACGGATCACGGCACACTTAGACCACCATTGGCTTCGAAATGGAAGGAGGATACTTTATTAGGAGCTGTGGATATGAATCTGATAATAATGATGAAAATTCCTATTGAAAAAAGGACATAGCCCACGTTGGGCGCCACTTGATATTACAGTAGTACAGCGACACAGAGTTGTTTTAGTGAATAAAATGATAGTCCTTCCACTTTTAGTACGTATATAAGCAAAATTAGCTGGAATTTCATGCAGGAAACCGACTGGTCCAGAGTGAGTAACCTGAAAGTTTCCGCCAATGACGGCTTGTTCGGTTCTTAGGCATCGATCCCGTAGGGTAAGTGTGCGATTATCGGAAAGGACGGATTAGAGGTTGGGAAGTTAATCGTATCGACGATTTAGATGTTGGGTCGTTAATCGTATCGTTAATCGTTGACAAAGAGAAACAAAGCTGTTATTAGGGCCAATGTAGAATGATTTTAGATGAAGTTACAGACTTGACGTTAGGTCACAACTGTTAAAAAAAAATAATATATTTTTTATTTTTTATTTTGAGTATCGGCAGTGATCGTTACAGCTGGTTGAAGTGTTAGGGCACGAATCGGGATGCAAAGATTTTTGCGAAAAGTAGTTGTTCGGTTTCGGTTCATGTAAGGTGTTCCCAATAACACACGAATGTTACAATTGTTCGATTCCCCGCGGGCTACGTCTTTTCGAAACCAAGCCTATGTGCCAGAAGGTGACCAGGGACTTAAATGGCCATGACGGCTTACTGAATCTGGATACCAGTCTTAAATGGTCATCACTAACGGGTCACTGAATCTGGATACCAGTCTGCCTGCAGTTAATTTGATTTTGACTTCTGGCGGTAGACCGGATCACCCTCGATCCCGGATACTTAAGGGAATCGCATGGATTCACTTATGTTACAAAACAAACACTACCAGCTCTGGCTGAATGTATCGAACTCAGTAGTCACAAGGGAACCTTACTTAGCCCCCCACCCCCCACCCCTCCTCCTGCTATCTGCTGGCACTGTAAATTTCACCCGTTTTCGACCGTCAATCGAAGAAATACATGAGAAACGCGTGAATTCACTTACAAGCAAAAACTTGAGGCGTCAGTCTGATGTCTCTTGATACCGGTCAGTTATGGGTTTGAGTCCCGTCCACGTCGCGTCGTAACTAAGGGTTTTTGTGTTATCTGCTCCCTGTGGTGTGAAGCGCAACAGCAAGCCACAAACTTTCCCGACTTGACGCAGGTATGCGGCTTAATGAGCAGGAGTTACATGCTAGCAAAATGAATCGTCCGAAATCAATTTATGCTAAGGAAACGTCATCTAAACCAGATGGGAATAGTTGACGCGCTATGCCCCACTAGGAGTTAGAGTAAATAATAGTAGTACTATAGATGCTGCTCCTAATGTATCGACTCCCTATCTACTCTCTGACTTTCTCTTCGCGGGGTGTTCTTTTCGAATAGTACCCATGAGAGTTTAGGTAACCTGGGACTTAAGTAGAATTCACTAACGGTTAACTAACCTTGGTTACTAGTCTACCACCAGCTCTATTAATTTTGACTTCTGACAGCAGACTGCAAAAGCATGAAGTTCTCCTAATTTATCTATCCCTGTTGAGCTAAATGCCTAACCCCTCTTCCATCTCCTCCTGCAACGAAGTCATTGGAAGTGACGCAAAGCATCTGCCTCACGGCGTAGTTTACCTTGTTCGTCCTGCTTGGGCTACCTTAGTCCGACCGACACTGAGAATCTGGACTAAGACATGAACGTGAAGAAAGATGGAGGGTGCTCCGTAAAATTTGGGCTGTCCTATGTCAGGGACGCTGTCAGTCAATTGGGCGTTAACGAGAAAAGAGATTTCGTTAAACTCAATTCGGCCTAAACGTGGCATCGTTTCAGATGAAGGCCAAGGCAAATTGACATTCAAGAGCTGGGAGGCTCTTGAAATTGCTGTCGCGAAACTGCTCTTCAAGCCTGTGCAGTAACGCGAAGGCGCTCAGAGAAGCAATCTCTTTTACGCCTAAGAATTCGAAGCAGGCTCATATGGAGCTTAAGTGTCCTACTATCAGCCAAGGTGATCCATAAAGGGCTGGCCACATAATATGTGACCAACTTTTTAATCTTTTAGGACCCCCCCCCCCCCAAATCAGACAATTTCCAACTTGATATATATCCTTTTGTGCCCATTTACACTATTTATAAACCAAATTGCTAAATTCCCGAACTGACAATCCCAATGAAGAAACTTTTCAGTCTATGTCTCCTACACGTCGGCAACTGTTCTCCCTGCTATAAAAGATTACACCTGCCTCCGAGCAGAGCGAAGAAGGGTACCTAACAACGGCACATAAGACACTAGGTACATGTTGTTCTGGAATAGGTGCTTAATCTATATCGTCCCTGAGGGAATGGAATGGAGTGGTCGGACACTACTAGACAACAGTGCCCCTTAATTTAAAGGATGAAGGAAACCTAATCCAGATTCTCCCCGACGACTCAGAACTCAATACCAATACGATGGAGCCGCCTGCAGGTTCCTGAGCGTACACAGGTCTTGAGGTTGGTCCTCGTGCAAGCACAAGTAGTGCCCAACCGAGCTATAACATCCCCTCTGGGAACACGACTTTCCTCCAGTCTCGAGTCCTTTATACAGCCGAGCTTGTCAATAGTCCTCCGAACGCATCGATCCGGGACATACCTTCCGATTCCGGAACATAATGACTCTGCCGAGGGACTCGAGCTCTACCAGGCACGGCGTCAAAGTGGCCTCTAAATCATCCAAATCAGGCGACCAATTCGATGGCGAGCCTTTGTCAATCACGAGGATCTTCAGTCATTCTTAAGGTCTAATTCACTACATCAAGGACCTAAAAATGTGTTACTGTTTCGTACGGAACTCTCTTTTTCAATTTAACAAATTGTACTGTCGCTCTCTACTGTTCAGCCCTCAACCACTTTTGAGTTCCAACCTACCAGTACCTCCCATGAACCTATATCGTAAGTTTTATCTAATCCTGCTGCCAGCTACTACCCACCGTGCACAGTTTCGATTGAATTTCACTATCAATTTCCCATACTGTAAGTCATCCGACGGGGAAAAAAACGGACACTCAGCTTGTATGCGCTATTTTCTGGTTGTTTCACCTGGTTCTAAATAGTCCACTGTGCGAGTATACATGTAGAACGGCGACGGTTGCAACCTAATCCAGACAACAAATCGCTTAGGGAATTTTACATATATGACATGACTATGACATGAACATGTTCGCTGGGTAAAAATAAAAGAAAAATTGAAATAGGGAAAAAATTGCAGGGAAGTTGAAAAACATGTTACATTCGATGTTTTCTATATGAAGCATAGAAACAAATTTTCTAGTACCGGATAGGAACGGGAGGCACTAGAACTTATGATGAATAGTTGAGTCGAACTGGAAATAGTGATGCTATTGGGTGTATGGGAGGGTATTGCTAATGAATTCACTGTGCAGAAAAAAAAGAGCAAACGCCGAATGACCTGCAATTGGCATAACATATCCTTTCTGGTCCGATGCATTTCCGATGCCGATACTTAATGTAGCAGCTAACTTTGTGAGTCATATGGGAAATATAGGTCATGCTTGAAAGTTACATTCAGGAGGCAGGCATCAGGATTTTGATAAATGGACGCCATTGAAGGGAGAACCAATATCTCGTATATATCTGATTGGGTTTTTACATTTCAGCAAAGAAAAAAAGAACGCGTTATTATTACTACTTTACTTTTTTATCAAAAAGTCTGATTGCCATCTCCAGCTCCCCGGAAAATATTCCATGAAAAGATTAATTTATCTTTTCATGAAATATTTACAGATGTACTACAAGTACTTCATCAATTTCACATTTGAAAATTCGCAACGAAATTCCTTTTTTTGCAGCTGTCCATACTTCAACAACAGCTTCAGAGCACTTTCGCCCCACCTTAATCTAGACATATTTCGTACTAAGATTTCAGTACCGATTTCCGGTGTTTCTGTAAACAATTTCCCGGTACTTCATTTTCTCGAATCAGCACTGGTACTAGTGTCGCTTTTTTGTACCGTTTTTTTTTCAATCAAGAGACGTTTGTTCCAAATACATACTGGTATTATCCCTTGTTCTTTTTTCCGAGTACCGGATTTTTCCTATTTTTAAGTACTGAATTATCCCCAAAATTTTGAGTACCATTTTTTAATATGAGACAGTTTTTCCCGGCTATTTGAGTACCAGTTTTCTGCGGCTCATTGTAAACAAAAAATCGGTACCTGAAAATGAAAACCGTACCAAAAATAGGTACTAAAACAAAAAAAAACAGTACTAAAAAATGGCTCATGGTTCAAAAAAAATTAAAAAAGTAAACGGTACTAAAAATCTCGCCAAGATTAATATCGGCACTGGAAAAAACGGTACCAAACTGGTACCGGAAAGGCATCAAATTAATCAGCTTCAGAGTACTTCCATTCCACCTTAATCTAGGCCTATTCGGCACAGAGATTGCAGTACCGGTTTGCGGCTTTTCTGAGTACCGGTATTGTAAGCAGTTTCCCGGTACTCCAGATACTCGTTTCAGCACCGGTATCGCTTTTTTGGTACCGTTTTTACGTGATAACGTCCTTGAGGAGTGTGTCGAAAAAGTTCGGGACGGAAATAGAAATACTTTAAAATCCATTTGGAGATCGCAGCATTCATTTTCTTCTGAAAGCTTATTGCATATTCTAACTAAGCTTTATCGTAAATCCCATCCAGAGAAGAGAGATAAGGAAGGATAATCACAATCTATGTATTGTACACTAAATTCCCTGAAGCAATTTTAGCTCATTCCACCTGCCGAGAAGTAAACAGAGAGACACGGGCCCGCGCGGTGCATATAGTCCCAACCTGTCAAACTCACATTCCCCAATTCCATCTCATTTCCCCGGAACACTCGCCCGGTGCATATAGTAAAAGAACCACGCCAAAACAATGCTGCCGGCAAATTGCTTCGTTTCTCTCGGGTATTTTCATTCCCTTGTTTCTCTCTCTTCTCTGATCCCATAAGGAAGTCTCTTGTCCCTGGTAACAACTATTCAAAATCAGTCGGAACTTTTAACGAATCCATGCAGGCTATCCGCCAATTCTCCAAGATTTGCATAGAAGAATTCACCACGGTGTGCCCTTCTTCTACTTGTCATTGCGGGACAGTCGCAAAACAGATGCGAAATGCTCTCTTCCTCCTGTTCGTCCTCGAAGCTACGACATAAATCGTTGTAGGAGAAGCGAAGCCATCTGACATGATTTCCAGTAAGGAAATCATTTTAGGTTGAACCCCACGAAATTGCCAATGTTTTGTCATTCCATCGACCAAAGCCTGGTCGTCCATACAGGGACCAAAGAGGCCCACAATGATCTAGCTTGTACCCAAGTGTCACCACCTTCCCATCTAGCATTAGTGCTCCTACTTGATTCGAGTTTGAGTACAAGTTTACACGCAGCCATGGGCATTCCGAAGCTGTGGTGATCCTGGAGAATCACTGCATTTGCTCCCCTTCGAGCCAATTTGTCTGCTTTGAAGTTCCGTTTAAAGTTTCTATGCCCCGGAATTCAGTTCTGTGAAGTTGACACCGTGACATTCGATTTTTATACCCTAGACTTTTAGTATAGGGTATATTGTTTTTGTCACGACGAAAATATGTAACACCTTAAAGGAGGCTCCGGAGGTATAGCAATGTATATATATAAATGATCAGGATCACCTCCTGATTCGATTCAGCCATGTCTGTCTGTCTGTCTGTCTGTCTGTCTGTCTGTCTGTCCGTCTGTCCGTCTGTCCGTCTGTCCGTCTGTCAGTCTGTCCGTTCGCACGATAACTTTCGATAGAATGAAGCTAGAGACTTGAAATTTTGGTAAAATGTTGGAACTATAATCTGCTTGGTTGATATTGAAAATGGGCATGATCAGGCCAAGAGAACGCCTACCTCCCCTATATATGTAAAATAATTAAATGTATCTATAACTCCCGATTTAATAAACATGAAAAGCTCTAGCTTTGGCAGATTGCTCGTGAGGATAATCTTCTACTGCCATAAAAAAATTAAATCGATCAGCTGAAAACTAACGGTAATTTTCTTACAAAGAGCCCCGTACTACCCTACTTTTCGAGTTTTTTGTCTATAACTCTTGAACCAATTGACGTAGACACCTGATTTTTGGCATGTAACCCTGAGGGAAGAAGATGCTTAAGTTCTAGTAAGTTGGGCATAATCAGATTAAGGGAACGCCTACCTCCCCTACAAATTTCAAAAAATTAAATATTCTTTTAATTACGATAACTTTCGACAAAATGACACTAGCGAGTTGAAAATTTGACAAAATGTTGTTAGTAGGATCTACTTGGTTAGTATTGAAAATGGGTAAGATCCGACCCAAGCAACCCCTACCTCCCCTACAAATGCAACTTCAATAAGCGATAACTTTTGACAGAATCAAGCCAGCGACTTGAAGTTTTGGTCAAATGTTTGAAGTGAGATCGGGTTAGTTGGTATTTAAGATGGGTTAGATCAAACCTAAGGAACCCCTACCTCCCCTACAAATGAAACATCAAATAAGCGATAACTTTCGATGGAGTGAAGCTAGAGACTTGCAATTTTGTATAAATGTTTGTAGCATGATTTTATTTGTTTGTAGCAATGATGAGCAAGATCCGACCCAAGGAACCCCTACCTCCCCTACAAGTGAAACTTCAAATAAGCGATAACTTCCGATAGAGTGAAGCTCTGAAATTTTGTTTAAATGTTTGCAACATGATCTTATTTGTTGGTGGCAATAATGAGCAAGATCCGACCCAAGGAACCCCTACCTCCTCTACAAGTGAGACTTCAAATAAGCAATAACTTTCGATAGAATTAAGATAGCGACTTGAAAAATTCGACAAATATTTGTAGAATGGGTTAGTTAATTGATTTTGATAATGGTCAAGATCCTACTGAATCATTGCCAACCTCCCCTATAAACTGGCCGTAAAGGAAACTCACTTTTAATGCATATGGTCGTTACCAATTGGTACTTTTGGTATCACCACTAGGTCTGTACAAGTCTAGGGTATATACGCTTCGGACTCCGGGCCGAAGCGAAGCTGGTTTAAATTTAAATTGTGCAGTTCGTTTGCCCATCGTAGGCCCACGTTTGCCCACTCTTACAAAAAAAAGTTATTAACCAAATACTTTTTTTCAAAAAAAAAAAACAATTTTTTTTTTTAAACTTGGGAATTTTTTCGGTATTTCTTTTGCAACACGTTAGCCTAGGATTACAAACGCAAAATGTCGGTATGCCCAACCCTCAATTTTCTTTTTATTCAAAAAATAAAAATTCTGATACCACATTGGGCGCCACGTCATACATCCTCACAACGATAATATTTAATTTAAATTGTCTAGCCCGTTAGCCCATTATAAGCCCTTGTTTGCCCAGTAAGAATTTTCGGTTGTCCACCCTTGCAGAAAAAGTTATTAGCAAACTAATTTTTTTTGAGGTTGGGAATACTTATACTGTTAATTTAATAATTTTGTAGTGCAAGCTGGGCACTTTACTTTGTTTGCCCATCGCGGATTATCGTTTGCTCAGGAAAAAGTTTCGTTTGCCCACTCTTGCAGAAAAAATTATTAGAGAACTACATTTTTTTTTGGTTGCGAACACTTATATCCTTAATTTGGCTCCTTAAATGATAATTTTGTAGTGCAAACTGCGCAGTTCAGTTGCCCATTATGGATTATCGTTTGCCCAGGAAAAAGTTCCGTTTGCCCATCTCTCCAACTTTTATTCAAAAAAAGTAAGTACTTTAATCCCACTTGGGCGCCACTTTCCACACTTTGGCTCCTTAAAGGACAATTTGTGATGACAAGCTGGGCAGTTCTTTTGCTCATGGTGAAACTTGGTTTGCCCTGGAAAAAGTTTCGTTTGCCCACCCTTGCAAAAAAAAAAGTTATCAGAAAACCATTTTTTTTTGGTTCGGAATACTTATATCCTTAAGTTGGCTCCTTAAAGGGTAATTTGGTAGAGCAAGCAGGGCAGTTCGTTTGCCCATCGCAGTTTATTGTTTGCCCAGGAAATAGTTTCGTTTTCTTTAACCATGAACCGTTTTTTCTATCCCGGTATTATTTCGTTATTTTTTTCTTTTAAATACCGTTTTTTAGTACCAAGATAGGAGGTACAGTTTTTTTTATAAGAGACGATTTTTCCCGACTATTTGAGTTCCGGTTTTTTGCGATTGATAGTTTAAAAATAAAAGGAAAAAAACGAAACCCGAAAAAAAAGAAAAACAGCAAAAACCGGAAAACCAGTAATAAAAAAAAACCGTTAACCCAGTACCAGAAAGAAAAAACAAGTGACTCATGGGCAAAATGAAAAAAATTTGTACTAGAAAACTCGCTAAAATTTGTACCGGCACTGAAAAACAACGGTACCAAACCAGTATACCGATATTGAAAAAAGGATGCTTAAAAAACCGGGAAAAAAACAGTACTAAAAAAAAACCCAGAAAAAGGCAATACTCAAACAGGGGAACCGGTACTAAAAAAAACCTTAATCGTCAGGATTGTTCCAGGTACTGAAAAAACCGTTATACCGGCTTTAGGAAAAGGCCTACCCTAATCAACTTCAAGACATCCTGACTCAACCGGTAGGTAGCGGCATTCCACCATGAAAATAGGTAGTTTACAGGACGAAACAATTCGTCTGAAAGGGGTACGATTTTTAGGTGGAAAGAGCGTGTCAAAATTGTTGACTGGATTATTCCCAGATGGACAAGACATCAATCTTGCAATTATCTCGTCAACAATTTAGACACGCTCTTTCTACTTAGAAATCGTGGCCTCATCACACGGATTGTTTCGTCTTGTCACCTATTTTCAGTTTAACAATTTTGACGCACTCATTCCATGTTGAAATTCCTTCCTCCCTCCTCACCTTTATTTTTGTACGGCAAACCAAAGGAATAAATTATACATTACACGAAACGTCCTTTTTTGCTGCCAAGTGACACCCGTCCAGTAAAAGTAACAATACGCATTATTCCCCGTCCATTATTCTGTTGGCATATCTGTCCGACTGTTGTTTGTCGGGCCGCGTCCGCATGTCTACATCCAATTCAATCCAAGAATATTGTTGTTTCGCTAAAAGTATCTCATCTGCTAAATGAGTACTTTTTCTTGTTCATTTCCGACACCGAAAGATGTTCTCTGTTCTGCCACATTAAATCAATTATGCACAAGAATTTCATGGTGTTATTTATTGTGTGCGTTCTTTTGGAGAGTTCTTGAACTAAGTGACCTCCCTCCCGAACGCCGCCAGAAGCAACAATTCCATTTCAGAGATATTGGCCAATAGAATTCACCCCAACGCGTAGGCGGATATCATGGACATCACGAAACATGATCCTGCCAACCCAGTAGTGTCCTTGATTGTTGATTTTTTAGGGAATCTTCTTTTTTTTTAAGAATCGCACGTTTTCTACGCCCGGCAAATTCGAGAGGGTTGAGAGGGATTTGTGCGACGAAGGATAGGCCGGGCAGGCTACTTTACGCAGAAGATAAACGCCGTCATCGACACAATCTTCTCACTCTCCATGTCGGTTCGGGAAGAATTTATGGTTTGACTTTTGTACACATCTGTCCAAAGGACGATTTGAGTAAGTCTTTTAATGTGAATTCCATTTGTGATTGGCATTTCTAATTCGGTCCATGCTTGGTGTCATTCCTTTTTTATCGAATGACGTTGGGCGGCAAAATTGGAGTGTGCTTTAGGAATCAGAAATGTCGTCAGGGAATTTCGTTTATTTCGGATGGTGTTTGATACGCTTAGATGTGCGAAATCGTAATGGAATAGGCCAAATTCCATGGCGGTCAAAAATCAGGTTGGTGACTGGCAAATGGTTGATTGGATTTAAGGAGTCTGAGAGGAGCCTACAGTCTGTCACTTGTTCATTAACTGCCTTAATAGAATTTGAAAATAATCTATTAAGAGGTAGCTCGATGAGTAGAACGTCAAGAAACCCAGAGGTCAAAGATTTGATACCGGTCCCGAACGTATCGAGCCTCAAGTCAACTCGGTCGTGATGTGCGTGATACTGACCATATCACAATCCAGTTACCATAATTCTGCAAATCGTTCTCGGAAATGAAGTACTCTACTACATTTCGTACTCCATGTTCCGCTTCGGAACTTGCTTTCTATTAGGAGGGAAATCATCAGCCGTTAAAAGAAACTAATTACAATTCACCCGTCACAGGTTTCCACAAAACGCAACAAATTAGGCACTTCCCTAAAGTCATTACCATCGTACGAGTTACAAAATACTAAGTGCCAGCCACATCTTCGATACATCGTGCAAAATTTAACAAATTGCCGCTCCACACCATGAAAATGACAAACATCTTGGCACAAAATATCTTATTCGCGCGACTCTAAAGATATTTTTCATCTCAAGACGCGAGTCAGAGATACCATAGGTGCATCGATAGGCAGGCAGACGAAAAGGCATCTTTTAATGGACGATGAAGGGATTTTTTTTTATTATTTTTTTCTGTCGAGCCCATATCTTCAGGACTGATGGGTGTTAACCCTTTTATTGTGTCACGTCACTGTCTGTCACCATTCCTTTCGAAAACAGGATACAGGACAAAGAAATTTATTTTTAATTTATATTTTAAAATAGAGCTGTCGTCGCGCTGCGATGCGTCCCGGTCAATTAGAGATGACAGAAATTATAATAAGGGTGCAAGGAATTTTATAATTTTATAAACGCAGTTGAATGGAATTGGTCGTTTTGATGAAAAATGAAATAAAAAAAAACATTTAAAGTGCACCCGAGTGGTTGTAGCGGTGACTATATTTGATTTAGTTTGTGTTTGGGTAAAGCACATCGTAGGAAATATAGGGGTCCGCAATTTAGCATTTCCCCTTCAAATCGACGTCTGTTCGGACCAAATTAACGGCTTTCCGCGTTTCGAATCAAAATAACATCTCCATAAAAAAAACCTTTTCATCCAACAAATAAACGCTATCCCGAATCAATTTATAGCCTTCTAAAATTAAATTAACGCTTTCTGGAGTCAAATTAACGTATTACCAGGTCAAATTAACGCTCTCTAGAGTGAAATTTGCTCTTTCCCGAATCAAATATACAAATTTGATGACTTTCCTCTAAAAATCCGAATTACATAAATTTTCCGCATCATCAACCTCATGACAAATCCTGCAATAAAGAGTTTTTTTTGGCAATTTCAGGACACCCTGTGCTCAGATTTCGATTAAAATCAAACTTCAAGATGACTCTAATAAGTTAAAATTTTTCACAGTACTTACATACGTACTTGTAACTTTAATTATTTTAATAATCATAATTTCTTTTGACAAAGAAAAATACGACCCACGTTGGACGCCACTTGACATCACAACAGTAACGGTGAGTTCACACGTCGCAAATATTTGTCCAAATTTTCCAAGAAATATTTGTCCAAAGAGATTAATTTGTCAAAGCAGTTTTGTCGCTTGTTCGCATGGCGACAAATAGAAAGAAAATATTTTCGGCTCAAACGTACAAACAAATATTTTTGCGAATATGAAGAAGATGTCTCTAACTTGACCAGCATCACGCAGTTGTTGGAGTCACACATCAAGATGGAGAATTGCTCCATTTTTCTTACATTTTAAGGACATCTCCAAAATTATTCGTCTGGGAATTACCCTCTTGTGTTGACACTTGTAGGGATGTCCTGACAAACTTATTCGCGCTCATCATGACCTCTACCGTCGAATCAATTTGCTACTTGTTGAACCGTTCAAGGACATTTGCAAAAGAGTGCATCAATGAATTTCTATCTGGCTTTATGCGTTTACACTTGTGGGAGCGTGCGTAACCTAGGTACTTTCGTTCGAATCAAATTTCAGAAAATGACTTGATATTTTTTTCGTGAAATGAAACTGTGGTATTTGCTCAACTTACAAACTCTTGAGAGTTAAACTCTTGTGGATTGAAAAAAGCTCTCATAAGACTCTACGCCACACTTGTAACGTAACTATTGTAAGAAAATTTAAATTACCCCTCATAACGCCATTATTTTGAGAGTATTACTCTAGTAGAATTTTATTTTTGTTGTAAAATAATATATTGTCACCGTGCACTCTCACAAAGCATTTTTTATGAGAGTTCAAGTTCTTGAAGAGATACACTCGCATAAAAATGTTCCTAAAAGAGATTAACTCTTATGATTCTTATAATGAGAGCCTTATAAGAGTTCAGTCAAAAATTTCTTGTAAAATACTATTATCAGAGTTAATATACTAAAATACTCAAAAGAAGAGTATTATGACGAGTGCAAGATTAAAATTTCACTTTAAAGTTAACAATCTGTCAAACACGCAGGACGATTTTTTACAATGGACCAAGTTTGAATGGAAAAAATGTTTAAGATCCGCCACCTAAGTGATTACGTACCTCGCGATACAAACTACGAGAATATTTGCTCGATGTCACCGCTTATCGAGTCAGATAGGTCCACGAGTGATAGGTTCCAACGATGCCAAATATTGGTTACTATAAGCACCGGGAACGAACGGACAACGCCAAATGAAACGTCAAATTATTGGCTCTGATAGTGAGACTTTTAGTTTCGCCCTCTCACTTTGAGTGCTTTAGTTCTATAAGAAGAGTCGCCCTCTCACAATGAGAGTTTGAGTCTTATAATAAGACTTAATTAATGACTGCCATCTTTTTCTGATGGGATTTATTTTGTATGTAAATATACATTTGTGTTAATGAGTGATTATACGTCTCCCAAATATGCGCTTGACAAGAATTTTGCCACCCTGATACCATCACGCAGTCAATGGGAAGAGAATGCGCTTTCGCTGCCTTAATCAATAGGAATTTACACAGACGGTTCCAAGACGAATGAGGGAGCAGGAGCTGGAGTTTTATCTAAGGAGCTTATATTAAGTCTCTCTTTTTGTCTCCCCGTATACTGTAGTGCATTTCAAGCAGAGATTGCGATTAAAGAAGCTCTAACTTGGTTGGGGCGTCACGAGATATCAGCCAGGGACAGTGCGATTTTCACCGACAGCCAAGATGTAATTAAATTCCTCGAACCAGGCCTGATTACGTCAAAGATCGTGGTGGAATGTCATTCTCAGCTTACGGTGTTGGGTGACTTTTTCACTATTGTCTTGTGCTGGATTTCGGGTCATAGTGGTTTCGCTGGCAACTGTGGAGCGGACGAGCTTGCCAGGCAGGGTACTTCCAAGTGAGGAACATTAATATACCTATCGTTACCTGCAAAGGAGGAGGAGTGTACTTTTCATCTTCACTTCACCTTTGGCAAGAAGAAGAAGAATATTTCTTGCATATTACTTCTTCACTTAATTCGATGAGTTAGCTGATGTTGATGTTGCCAATCTCCATCGCTAGTTCGGGCTGGCTCAATAACTAGGTTGGTCGGCTGACGAGTCCCGTTGCAAAATGGAAGTGACTGTTGTTTTTAATTCGTAATAAGGTTCAGTTACATTTTAAGGAAGCTATTGAACAGTGTGATTATTATCATATTTTCTTCTCATTCTCCACATCATCTAAAAGTTTATAATTTTTAAGGGGCTTTGTAATATTTTGAAGCAAGATCCCTACTATCAACTATACAATTTTAATTGAATAAACATTTCGGCCTTTTTTGTGGAAAACAACGTTACTCTTTCGTTGTAATCCCAGTCTGAATTTCAGACAAATGGCTGACAATGTTTAACCAACTGGGCGCTCAGCATTATATTATTTCCCGTTCAAATCAACGACTTCTCGAATCAGATAAACGACGTTCCGAACGAAATTGAATAATCACCGGATCTAATTAACGAAATTCAGAGTTAAATTAACAGTTTTTGGAATGAAATTGACGATTTTTCTAATCAAATAGACAATTTCCGAATTTAAATACTTTAGAAACCAAATTAACGAAATTCTGAGTCAAAATAACAGTTTTCCAAATCATATACCCCAAAGTACCCTAGAAACTTGAGTGAGAATATCAAACAGGTCCAACCCATACCCCCAACCAAACAGCATGACATTCCTCCTGCACACACTGTACAATTCAGAAATTAGCCTGTCCCGAACATCTATCTACCAGACAGCCAATCAAAAAGACAAAAAAAAATTAAATATATTTTCGCGATCGCAATCCGTGAAGAGGGCGTGACGAGATCGTCAGTCATTCTAGTCACTTTTAGCGACACATATTCACATATGGGACTGAAATGTCGGTTTAGTTGTTGGTGTTCTCCCGCAAAAGATTGTTACATCTATTGCCAATATTAAGCGTTTTTTGTCATCTTTTTTTTGTGTCTTGGTTTTCGTCTTGGCTCTCATCCGCTGATTCGTACAACCATGTATTTAGTTCTGCTGTGTATTACTTGGCGAATTCTCCGAAGCCGCCAACTAATTTAGATGTTAACCATTTATATTGTCCGTAACAAATGACTGAAAAGAACGCCCCCTTTTTCCGGCTAGTTTTTGTCCTCACTCACTTGATGGAATCGGTGGCGAAACTTCATATCGTGTAGGCATCACATATGCCAGTATCTTTTATTTTTTATTTTTTGTATTTTCGATATTTTAAAGATTCCGCTGAGTAATTTGGGAGTGTCATTCAGTGGGCAAATGACTGATTGGCATCAGCCCAAAAAAGAAGATGCTGTTTTCACGATGAGCCCAATCATGGGGATTTCGTGTGAAATCAGCGGGGATAGATTTTCGGTCACATACTCGCATATGCCATAGAAAAAATATTGTAGATATTCTCGAATACAAATGTCATAGTCGATGGCGACGGCGGCGACCATTGTCGCTCTTCTGGTTGGGGGCCTCTGAGCACCCATCTAATCAATCATTGAAAAGTGTCAACACGCGGTTTCATTTCTTATAATCGAAATATGTTTACATGTCGTTCATCTTTCTCCTAAACGACTTTCAACACGCTTGTTAGAGAGTTCGAGCCATTAAATCAACTGCAAATGAGACAGAGTATCTTTTTTCGGGGATTCTTTCTTCGGTATCCTACAAGAAAAGAAATAGATGGTCGTTAAAGAGAACTTGAAAATCGAATCCCAGGCGACGAAGACGACACGGGTAAATAGTATTTCGGTCAAGGATACACAGAGCAGAGACATGGATTCTCTTTGGATGAGCCACGGAGACATGTTGTTCGTTTGGTATATTTTCAAATTTAAGTAAATTACGAGAAAGTGACATTAATGTTGGATAACTTATTGTGAATTGAAGTACTTGAGGAATGCTTTGTTTGGTTAAGAATTTCAAATTTAGCTTGGATGTAGCTTTCGAAAAAAGTTTGGGTAACCGACCGGAGTTTTCCTAATTTTCTGAAGATCGAGACGGTACCTATTTGTTCATCTCTTCTTCGCGTCAACCTTCCACTTTTTCTTTGCACTGTGTGTACTGATTAGATTTCGAATAACGGTGTACATCTAGCAGATTTCTGTAGAGTTTCCTAGGCAAGAAGTTGTTGCTATAGGGGATGGCACTATATAATTCCAATTTTGATATGTCAAAAAGCACTTGGGGTGAGCCAATATCAAACTAGATCTTGAATACAGTTGTACTTCGAAAAAGGTGTCCGTATTTTCACCCTGATCACAAGTGGTTGGTATAAGGGATGACACTGCATGATCATAATTTCGATATACCTAAAAGGTAGCACCATCACTTAGGATGAGTATATCTCAAATTAGATTTTGAATAGTGTTATATCTACATCAAGTCTCTGTAGTGTCTCCCCGACAACAAGTGGTTGGCATAGGGAATGACACTGCATAGTCTTAATTTTAAAACAACAAAAAGGGAGCACGAGCACTTGCCTCTCTCTTTTACGAATAAAAAAAATACAAAACATCTATATTACTTACTTCCACACGAAAAGCGATGAAATTAATACAACCAATACTAAAAGTAACGAGAATACTGCAATCATTGCTGATGTCTGTAGTGATGGACTGCTGTGATAGCTTGCGTCGAGTATCTGTAAGAAAAAAAGAAAAAGAAACTTTATTATTTGGTTAAGATAAGAAGCGGCCAGTTTTAGAGTTTAAAACTGGAAGCGAATCTACGGACCATAATGCCGCGGCATACACCTCATTCATTTAAATTCAATTTATCCCGCCCACTACTTCCTTGATCCAATGATTCAATCTAATTGATAGAAACATCTATTTACGTCCCTATCAAATGATGCCCAGTCAACCAGCTGCTATCAGAGCTCCCCGAAAATCCATTGCACCTGCACATACAACTCGAGCCTAATCCCGACCATCCTACGGGCAATCACATAACTCCCTGTTTTATGGATAGTCTAATCCCCATGGCAAATAACTCTAAGACACTTATTCTAGATCAAGGATAGTTCGTCCCTGGGTGTCGCATCCATGTATGCCTACTACGCTCCAAATATACATATACAAAATCGTTGTACCGGATTGCTGAAAGCATGATAACTAGAGTCTTTCTATTTAATCCACAGCATGCTGGACCGGAGGCTGACTTGAGGTCAACTAGGGTCCTCTGTCGTTTTGCTAGGGCTAGTGATATATCACAATGGTTAATGGATTTGAAAGATACACCATTACACCTTCTTCATGTTCCTTTATTACGCCGACACGGTCTCTCTTATTCCGTCTAAAGCTTCTTGTACACGTGACGCGTAAACGCGTCGCATGTGACAAATATGCGATACCCGTCCAGTGTAAACAGCAAACGGGTACACGACAACTCGTAACATTTTAGACAACGACGCAGTGCTTCGGTATAAATGTGCCTACCTGACTTACGTGTAAAAGTAATCGCCATGATGCGATTCGGACGAAAATTATGCGATCGAGTATACGCGTCCTGTGTATCACAAGCTTCAACCTCGCCCATCTTAAGTCCGCCTAATCAGATCACACCCCGTCACGATGGTTTACTAAAACTAACCAAAAATGTGAGACATACGCAAATATTATGTAACGACCGAACCTATTGAATGTGTCTAGTTTCATTGTGAGCAGGAACACCGGCAAGGACATTTGGTCCGTTCATCCATTTTTGCCAACTCAAGGCATCCATACGTCCTGCTTCCTCTGGAGTCCTTTCAATCTGCCTCGCCATTCATTTTTTTTTTTTGCATTCATACTGCGTGATAGCTACACTCGCCACAATAGCAACGACACATGTGTGCTGGTGATATGTGAGGAAGATTTTCAGCTCAAGTTGAGATGTCCTCGGTGGGTCTATTGTGTTGGCACTTTTCGCTTGCTCCAAAGATTTGTTTGGTCCTTTTTGGACTCGACGAAGGGAATTCAACAAATGTTCTTGTATAGTGATGATGACGGTGGTGGCGGAAATACGTCCCATGGTTGTGCGTCTCCATAAACGACGACGGATGGACAAGGGTCACTGGTTCGACCACTTTCAAGTTCATTAAAGGGACAATACTCGGACAAGGAATTCACAATTTTGATGACCGTTTAAGAGCAAGTGCTTTTTCATGTATTTACCTGATCGTTGAAAAATCACTTGAACGCGTATTGAAGTGTTGGGTTTTTAAAGTTTTGTATAAGATTATTTACATTTAATTTATTTCGAGGAGGCGATCGTTTAGGGCAAGGTTGAAGGGTTGTTTGGAAATAGATTGTTAGGCGTATTACGATTTGGGATTTTGTGAACGAGATATGAAATATAGTGTGTGTCGCAGAATGGACCTCAAACAATTAAATCCTGTCCCCTAATCCTCCTAATCCGCAATCTCTCTACAATTTACAGCCAATAGAGGGCCATGTGGTTCAACTTCCCGGCGCGGTGTGTAAGAAAAGAGTCGTAAAGTAAACCGGTATTCAGTCTCCGGAAGAAATGACGCGAGTTCCGAAAATGGTAAGAAGATCCTATTGAATTTGGTGGATGTGAAAACTTTGCACCTAAGCCTTTCAGTTCTTAAAATCAACTTATAGAGAACTTAGAGGTTGTTTCCATTGTATACTTCTTTTTTGAGAACTTTTTGGATTATGAACATAATATTTCAATTATTATGGTTCCCACTGCGTCTTTTTTTCGACATCCGTTCGTTAATCGATATCTATAGTAAAAAACCGCTTTTGCCATGAGCCTTTTTCGACTACTATTCTATTCTTCAACTGTGTAGTTTTCTGTAGATTTTTTCGACATCCATTCTTTTGGCAACCGCTTTTTTTTACAAGACAGAGCAAAAACCGTTTCTCGATAAAAAAAAAATAAAATAAAAAATTAAAGGCCTCAAGTGTCAAACAGACGTCAACTGTTCCATATGGCACAGTTGACGTTTCCACGGCATAAACTAATTTCGGAGAATGCAGTTGCCAGCATGCACCTCCTGCACATACATGGCCACGAACGTGGTCGTGGACGAGATTCGAGCCCGAAACACCGGTAGTCAAACATGAGACTGATGCCTCAATACACTGCGCTACCGGTCGCCCACTTTCAAATATTAGACCCAGGAAATTCGCCCTATCAGAAAACGAACGGAAAACTGGACCATTCCTGCAGATGGCTCCAAAACGGATGGCGGGGTTGGGGCTGGGATCTACTCTACAATTCTCGGAGCCTCAAAATCCATTCACCTTCCGGATAGCGATAGTGCATTCCAGGCATAGATACTGGCTATATGGGAGACTTGTAGGACGCTGAGACAAACCACCTAAGCCGCAAGGAACGTTTCCATTCTCACTGACAGTTAGGCCGCGATCAAGGCATTGGGGGGGGGGGCGGTTAAGTAAGTCAGCAATACTGCACTGCGTTAACTGAGTTGACCAGCCACTTCTTTCCTATGGGTTCATGAACATAGGAACATATAAGGCAATGAAAAGACCGACCAACTCACGAGGCGAGGCTCCGGACTACATGTTTCCTACGCGGTGAAAGTGCGGACGCAGCTAGGTTGTTGTTATTGTTCTTGACCGCTCCAGGGGCATGGGCACGTTAACATCTCTAGCATTTCTATACCTTGTTGGCGTTTCGAGAGCATATCTTTTTTTCACACATGCAGTTGGTAGCATGCACCTCCTATCCGCGCCGTCTTTATACTGACAAGCTCGGAGCACAGATAACGTTCTTGCAATGTAACGTTGAGCACCGCACGCTGGGCACCCCACGCTGGGCGCCAAATATGTAACGTCTGAAGATGCCCGTGGGGACGAAGCCTAAGGTAGCATAATGACCGCGAAGGGCGGGCCGTGCCATCTGCCGAAGAAAAAGGCCCCTCAACGGGCTAAGCAGCGGCCTATGCTCGCTGTAGCTCAGTTTGGGAGACGTGGAAGAGGCTTTCGTGCCCCCTGTTCTTTACGTATTAACAAAAATTCATAGGCCTGGGCTAGACAACACAAACGAGGGCAGCCAAAAGTGGAGAATAATAAAAAAAAATGGGGCGATAAGGATGCAATGGTAGGCGAATGGTTCACATGCCCTCGCCCTCGGTTTGGTACCACCGACAGACCACTACTCATCAGGTGCTGCCTGTTTGCCGGTGGTGGAAGCAGCACTACCAGAAAATGTTTCATTACATTCTATTAGTACCCACATGTAGTTTTTTTTCGCGTCGAGAATCGAAAGGAATTGTACAGACACTTCTTGTCGCGACCTGATCTCGAGTGGGGCGCTTTGAAGAAATGTGCTACGTCTAGGAAACTATGAGAACAGAGGTGGCTAGGGTCACGGCGATTACAACAGCACGCCGGTCGGCAGGGGAACCGCTGCCAGATTGTGCATTCCCCACAACGAACACTGCCTAAGCTGCAAGGACGAGACGAAGAGGGAACTCCGACCCACTTTCTGAGCAGCTGCCCAGCCCTGACGAGGACTAGGCACCGGGTGCTAGGCGGAACTTTCTTCGAGGACATATTGGAAATCTCCCGAAAGCGATCGGAGGGATTCCACGTTTTCTTAACTTCGCGGGCTGTATTTGACGATGAGCTCCGATTCGAACCCTACATGGCCTAAATAACAACGGTTGCTCTTCCTACGAGGGTTGTGACAGCAAAGCCGTACAAACCAGCGCTAATTGGGGTTCACCTTCGAATCAGTCACATAAACCAACCGATCAAAGGACTCAAGTTTGAAGGCAGATTTGCTCAAGGAGAAACAAAAGATTTGCTTATTTGGGGTCGAAGTTTTGAAAAATAATCGGATGATGTCCATTTACATAGGAGGTGCCAAAGGTGCCTCTGAACATCGCTACTTCCTGAGTTCAAAATACTCGTATAACAGGATAGCCTTTCAGCGAACTTAAATTGGCGACCAGATACCTACGTACGTTACCTCCGGTTCCCTATTGTTCTAGCATCCAAGAGAATTGAATTACGTCTCTTTCTCTCTGCTTCCATTCACGTGACTTACAACACAAAATTCCCTAAACTATTGTCCCACTGTTTTATCGGCAACAAGGCTACATACACCGTCGACATGCAAACTTCATTCCACATTTTGGCTTGATTCTTGTCCTGAAAACAATATACAATTTAATGTGCTCATTTAGTGCGGAAAGTACCAAGGAGACCTAGTCTCTAGTTTTCTAGTCTTTCACCGACTACTGGCTTTCACCAACCTATCCCTTTTTATGTGCACAGGAAAGTTTCACTCAGAACAACCAGAAAAGTGTTTTGTAAAGTGTTCTGTTCGCCTTGGTTAATTGTTGTCCCTAGCTATAGTGCAGGATATGTTGGCATTATTCCTCGGGCGACTTTTGTGATAACTTTCATCATTTTATAACAACGTCATTAGCAATTTAATTCCGTTAAAGGGAACAAGGTGCATAAAACCCCGCCTTTAGTGACCCTTTACCGAACGAAGGGCGTCCCATTTTTTCATGGCTTTGGAAATTTGAAAATGTGACGAGAATATAATCGTCATTGTGGCGCTACAGCCCGTCGTCGTCGGGCCTCGGCCGTCTGACGAGACTATAATGTCCACGATTTCTTTTTTTTTTTGTGTATTATTCAGGTGATGCACAACAGCCGGCAGCAGCATTTTATTTCTACAGAACGCCATACTAGAGCCTGGAG
This sequence comes from Chloromyia formosa, assembly GCA_964017055.1. Lineage (NCBI taxonomy): Eukaryota > Metazoa > Arthropoda > Insecta > Diptera > Stratiomyidae > Chloromyia > Chloromyia formosa. The sequence continues at coordinate 81,723,718 of OZ024817.1, forward strand.
CAAGTCGTCCTTTTTTTGCCCTCGCCGCTTGATATTTGCGGAGGAGGAAGTTTTCAACTCTTCAGTCTCTTTAGTCACGCTAAAAGTGAATGCTTCGAGATAAGAGAATATATGCAAGGCCGCAGATTCCAAAGGACAGAGATAAATAAAATTAAAACAAAACAAAAAGACGGCAACAACTTTAATGAAAATTGTGTCCTTTGGACTATAATAGTTCGGTAGCTGGTGAGCGGAAGTTTGTTTGCAAGCCCTTCAACTCTTTAGTACTGTACTCTGGAGTTTTTTGTTTAACTTAGAGACGGTGCTCTATAGGTCCTTTCGCTAGAACGACGTACTTGTGCATCCGACTGGAAGAAGAATGGTGGCAAAGAAAAATGTTGGTTGATGCACTTGTGATCCTGAATAATGGCACAGAGGGAAACGGTGTAATGAAATCGGACAATGTGGTTCGGAAGAATGAAAGTGGTGACCATTGGTGGGAATTTTTTTTAAAACTACGAGCAAGAAGGACACTGTTGACAACTTAAAACCGATTTAAATTATAAACGTTTATTCAAATGAGTACTCTCTGGCGGGTCACGGTCAAGCACTACAATATAAGTTGGCTTAGCTCGTATTTAAGAAACAGGCACAGGCACCAATACACATTTCTCTCAGACCAGTCGAAGAAACAGCAAAAAATACACAGCCGTATCAATAGTTCTAGTAGTACGGAAAAGGGATATGTAATAGCGGAACGGTCGCCAAACAATTGTTTAACAAAAAACGGACCTAAAAATTGTTCAAAGTAACGCAAAATTATTGACAGTAAAATAAAAAAACCTCCAAATTACACATCCGGAAAACGGTAAAAGCGATTGGTAGAACGCAATGGAAAAAATGCAAAACGACACCGTTGAAGAAAACACAGTTGTCAAGAAAACGGTTGTCGAGGAAACAGTTGTCGGGAAAAAAACGTTTGTCGAAAAAACGGTTGCCGAAATAGCGGTTGTGCTTTTTCAACAACCGCTATCGTTATCGGAAAAACGGTTATCGAAATAACGTTTGTCGAATAACGGTTGTCGATAAAATGGTTGTTGAAAAAAAAACGGTTGTCGGAAAAAACGGTTATTACAAAAAAGGCTGGTTGCCGAAATAACGTTGTTGGAAAAACCGTTATGGTAAAAAACGGTTATTGAAATATATAATATATAAAATTGTTGTTGAAAAAAAAGTCGAAAAAACGGTTGTCAAAAAAAAACGTTGTCGGAAAGAAAAGATTGTTAAAAAAACGGCTGTTAAAAAAATATCTGCCGGAAAAAAACGGTTGTCGAAGAAACGGCTGTCGAAAAAAACGCAACGAATAACAATTAAAAAAGGCTCTGATTAAAAAAAGGCTATTTGCGGCAATACCAAATTGTTTGTTTTGTTCGCAAACCTGAAGGTTACTATACATATCGTGACGGATCTAGAGGCGACCGGTAGCGCAGTGTGTTGAGGCATCAGTCTCATGTTTGACTACCGGCGTTTCGGGTTCGAATCCCGTCCACGACGACGTTCGTGGCCATGGATGTGCAGGAGGTGCATGCTGCATTCTCCGAAACCAGTTTATGCCAACGAAACGTCAACTGGGCCACATGGAACAGCTGACGCGCTATGCCCCACAAGAGGTTAGGGTAATTAAGTAGTAGTGACAGGTCTAGTTGTGCTGCCCGCGCCTGAAATCGGCAATGATTATCTGACAGGTGGTCATGGTCATGCGGTCGCCATCTCTTGTCGGTTAAATGACATGAGGCGTAACTCATTGGTGCCCTTCGAGTAGTAACACAAATAGAGAATAAGCAAAAATCCTGTCCGAGCATGTAGATTATATTAACAACTTCCTGGAAATTATTTTAGAAAGACTCTCATAAATAAATAGAATACACAAAAAAAAAATACAATTTCAGTGAGGATATGAATCACTCTCGCAATTTTATCCTCGCCGTTTGATTTTCGTTTTTGTCTCTTAATTTCGCTTGAAAGCGATCCTCAACTTTCTACTAGAGCAGGTAGCGTAGTACGTCCGATTTATTCATGAAAAGTACCGTGAAATTCAACCGTATCCACTCTTTGTCGTGTCCGCCAAGGATTTGAACGCCGCAGAAAAAATCCCACCCTTCGCGATGTCCTTCTAAAGAATATCATCGCCTTTTGTTTGCCGGTCGCCTTTTTCCTTGAAAGTATTTTGGCGCGGAGCGTCCTTAACAACTAACGCGAGAAATTTGATAATAACAATGGAAGAAGCGCCCTCAAAATGAAAAAAAAAAATACGTTCGAAAAAGAAAAAAGAAAAACTGTTTGCATTTTTTTATATTTATCTGACTTCCGAGAGCTCGACTCTACTCGTCTCGCGGAAGGACTATCGTCAAGTGTAGATTTATCGTGCGGCGGGGTTTATTATATTAGTCCACGACCGGGGTTTTTAACACCATCTCGAGAACAATTGGAATCCTTTTTCTCAGTTTTTTTTTTCGTTTTATCTAGCGCGCTAAAATAATAGGTAAAAGAGAAAAGAAAAAAAGGGAAAATCCGACGAAGGCGAAAGGATCGAAAACGAAAACTGTGTATGTATATAAAAATGAGAAGACACATAGAAACGGACAAGGACAAGAGGCAAAACAATGTGACGGAAGGAAGTTAACGTGAAACGCGAAAAAGGAGGGATAGTAATGATTAAGGACGACAAGAAAGGTATTAAGAGGGAGATTCTGTATTGTTCTGTGTGTGTTTCTTTTTTTTCTGGGGCCGAAAGTGAAAAGGGTGCTTTATGCAGAATTGTGGCTTTTTATTTTAGCGTCTCTTTGTCTTGACCCTCTGGTTTCACCTGAGTACTTCTGGGGACTATTGTCAAGATACAGTTTTTTTTTCTTGTTTCGTATGCCATGAAGTTCAAACAAATCAGTTGACTTTTAAAATGTTGCCTTTGTGGCAAAGGATAATAATTTTTTAAGAAAGCGAGGAGATAGTTGGACTCGGCCATTGTTTTATGCCATTCTCTGTAAGGTGGGATATGAAACTTGAAAGATGTTTAAAGATAAATCTCACCGTTTGATAATAAAGAAGGTTGAACGTTAAGAATATATATTTAGAGCCCTTATCAAGGAATGGGAAAATATGCCAATACAAAACAAGTTCGTTCATTGTCTGTACAATCTATGTTGACTATAATTAAAAAAAAATATCGTTGGATGGCAGCCTAACGGCTCCGCATAGACCGCTTGGGTCCTTAGCGATACCACATGCTACCGATACCCATTACGCTTCGGTGTTAGTCGCTACCGAAAGATCATTGCTGAGCTCGAAGGATTCTGACTCATTAGCGAAGCTGCCAGGACTTCTCAAGTTGAAACCAGCAGCTCCTTCTAGGATATTGAAAAAGTAGGCCCCCAAGCATTTTAATCTTTTCCTAGCGAGCGGTGCATAGAAGGCGCACCGAAGAGTTTCCTCTGTATTTGGTAGCGTTAAATTCCTGCATGCACTACCAGTGACCAGTTTCAATCTTTAGAGCCGTCCGTAAAGAGGTTCAGAGCCTTTTCACGTTCATGATCAACTATCAGGAAATGGTCTCTATCTGGTATATTAACTTTGAAATTTATATTGAAACTCTCTTGCGGTTTTGTATAGTCTGTATTATTAGGTGGTAGCCTAATACTGCGATGGCCACATGGCTTTTGTCTAAAGTACCCTGCCTCCCTGAGCCTTGCAACACATTTAGCAACCTCATTCCGTAAATATATATAGGTCGATCGGGGTCAGGTTTAGCAAAAGTGTTCAGAGATCGCGAGAATAAAATTTTCAACGCACCGGTAATCCCCAACCAACAAATATATTGTTAGTGAATAGGCCGCCTACGGATACTATAACCGACCATCGTACCATAAAATTAGCCAAATTTAAAACACACGGATTCCAGCTAAAATAATTATCGAATGGTGCCAGGAATTAAGGCTGTTCCATGTGGCCCAGTTGACGTTTCGACGGCATAAACTGGTTTCGGAGAATGCAGTTGCCAGCATGCAACTCCAGCACATCCATGGCCACGAACGTCGTCGTGTGGACGGGATTCGAACCCAAAACGTCGAACATGAGACTGATGCCTCAACACACTGCGCTACCGGTCGCCCCAAATTAATACGCCAAATTTTCAGAGAATATTACAAAATTAGTTCCAAATGAACAATTGCTCCAAACCATTTTTTACGACGACAAATTGGCTTCAGGTTTGGTACTACCTAAAGCGGAAATCCTCCTGAGATTTCCTACCGGAAGTTTGTATTACCTAAAGCGAAGGTACACTCCGCGATGGATGCTCACACTGTCTAAGGAAACGATTTGGCTTAGAACTACACACACACAACTGTCCTTTGAAATCTGACGGTACACCTGTCCCCCAATTTACACGGTACCTTTCTATAGGATTTCGCATTTCCACGTTTTTTTTTAATTCTATACCAGCCTTATTCCATCGTGCATTGAGTGGGGTGTGAATTCTCTCCTACAATCGGGCAATCGGGTCATAAGTATTTCTAATGATGGACTGTCTCGGAGATTCATTTTCCGGATTTTCGTAGCGTCTTTCAGGCGGAGAATACGGCGATTCTGAACCTTATTCCACCACGAAGTCTGTGGGAGAGCGGCGTCCATCTCTACCGCACTCACTGAAAGTACCTATATACACGGACGGATCAAAAGTTGCCGAAAGCGTGGGTGCTGGAGTATTCTCTGGGGAGCTGAACCTTTCCTTCCTGCTATCGGAATACTGCAGTACTCTCCAGCGGAAATTTCAGCAACCCTGCTACCTAACCTAACCTGCTGTTGGTAGCCTAAATACCTGTGCTGTTCGTAATATCAGCTTACGATACGCACTCAGGAAGCCAAACCATAAATTTCTTAAACAGCTAACCAAATTTGCAAGTCCAAGACTCAGAAAAAAAAAATTCTCCAGACACTCTTCCACTTACACAACTTACTACTCTGTGTGTAACGAAATTTCACCCTTAAAAAGCACATAATTCTCACTTTACGGTACAAACAACATCAAAGCATGGTCGTCAATGGCATAACTGGAACATAAAGATGCAACCGCAACTGCAAAGCAGACATGCTGCATATTTGGTCTGAAGTAAAGTTGATGCAACATGAAGTCGTCCGCTCGGTCGTCATCATCGTCGTCGTCCTGTTTTCAAAACAACCTCTTCCCCACAAACTGCATTCTTACTTCCCTAAAGCAAGTTTCCTCTGCCGGATAGTGGCGGTGGACAAAAAGAGACTCGACTGCTTATCGTCCTAGTGGTTTTTTCGGTATTTTTGACTGGAGGCGGTAGTAGGGTCAAAAAGGATTCCACTCTCCAACACCGAACGAACGCCAGGGATTTTAGCCTTAAAACTGACGAAAATTATTTTAGCCAAATTGCAGATAGAGGATTTCATTTACAATCTAGTGGTGTGGTGGTTGTTTTCAGCTCCTTGCTCCGCTTGAATGCACGGACATATGTATACGGTGCGGCTAAGTGAGTGCGGCGGCGGCGAAGAAACTGACCTCATCAGGGGGATGAACATGAATAAGTGAAACTTTTCGCCTGCAACACACCCAGGGTTCGAGTACATATTTGTTTTTCCTATTTTCTATTTTTTTTTTTTTAGATTGCCGAAAAAGAAACAACTTTTCATTAGAGGCTGAATTTAAATGAAACCCTAAGCCATTATCCTGAAACTAAATTTTGAGAGCAACGTTTACACTTGCTTCTTTTTGAGAAGATGGCATGGCCCATAGTGGCGGGTTAGTGTATCCAGAGAGTGTGTGTATGTGTGGTTAATCCCAAAAATTTGCATAGGTATCATGTAATGCGGTTCTTTGTTTAAAAATTGCTGGGGCGAAAAAAAAACAAGGTATACATAAAATAAATGTTCTACTTTATTTCCATTCTCGGGCTGGAAATTAGACCGACCAATGTTTTCAACAGTTCCTTTACTGTGGCTGTTAATTTCAGTGGAAATCGCTTCGGATAGGGCTGAAAACCGAAAAAGCTCTCAAAACCATTTTTGAGGTATTTTTCCTTTTAAATTCGATATGCGGGTGGTCTCTAGTCCTTTCAGTTTTATCTACATTTACAAAGTAAAAACTATAAAAAAAAAACCGAATTTCAGCCAAAATAAAAAATGCCAATTGTCTCAAAATTTGGTTGAAAATTTCGCATGACTAAATTTCCGAAAATTGTTGTGAAAAAAAACCCCGAACTCAGTTCGCTTAAAGCGAAAGTCTACTAGAGATCGGATCCAGATTTCGCCTTGAGGAAGTGTTGTTAATTGCCTTGACCTCTTCAGCAGCATGGGCGCGTCTTGCATTTCGATGACTTGTTGAAGTTTCGAAAGCATATCTACTTTTCAGACGTACAGTTGCTAGCATGCACCCCCTATCCGCTCTGTCTTTATACTGACAAGCTGGGAGCGCAGTGGGAGTTCTATTAGTACCCACAGGCAGTTTTGGTTCACGCGGAAGATCGAACCTCCATTCCCTAGATCGTAGACCGATGACCAAACGAACACGGCCACCGAGGGAGTCAGGCAGTGTGAACCATACATAATAGGGAAAAATCTCACCTTGAATATAGTCCAAAAACTTAAAAAAGTGTCCCACGTTGGGCGCCATTTTTGTAATAGACGTAGAAGCACCAAGGACGGAAATTAGGCGTTAAGGCTTAAGGGTACGAAAGGTGTACACAAACCCTCTCGACAATTAACCGCCGTGATCTGGCACCTCGCTGTTCCCGATCACTGGATGGCAAAGTAGGTCATCTGGTTGTCTCCGAGTAGGGGTTTTCTACACCTTTTTTTCGGAAAAATGAGTGCAGATGAACCAGAGGAAGAAAGTTGCAATTAAAGACGGTAAAATTGCAGAAAAATTCTGACGAAATGAAATGTCTAAAAACAAAACAAGTAAATTGATGAACTAAAATGTGAGCACTATGGATGAATGAGGGTCACCTTCATCCGTAGCTCTCACACTATAGTCGTGAGGATTTTTCTTTCTGGTACAAAGGCGATGAACTGCCTGAACTGAGCCCACGTTGAGCACGCGGAAAGACAAGGATTGAAAGGTAGCTGTGCAGGCCTGAAAGCACAAAGGGTATAGAGGACCCCTACCGACGAGTGACTGCCGTGATCACCCACCTTGCTGCTCCGGAGCGATGGATCACTAGCAGTTAGAACAAGTCTTCAGATTATTTGAAATTTCATGCCGTCATCCCACGACCATTAGAATTTCAAATCAAAGATATGTGAGCCCAGCGTTGGGCGCCAATTGTACCAAAACTACAATAACTAATATCTAGAAAATTCCAAAACACCAGGGAAAATTTGAATGGGACACTAATCATAAAAGAAGCAATCTCGTTCTTCAAGAAAATTGTGACAGTTTGGTTTGACCCATCACGTAAGTATTGACTGTTTCTTTTCGTGTGAATACAAACAGATATGAAGGCAGACATTATAAGTATTTACTCAACTGGTTTACCTAAGCCATGTTAACCAATATGTGACAACACCCAAAAATCCAAATTAATCCAATTTCGACCTCATCCATCACCCACTGCTGCTGCCCTTAAGACTTCAATGTTTGAAGTCTGTTTGAATTTCAAATCCAAGGTAGCAACTACTGTGCCTTCTGCTCTCATAGCCCATAAGGTCATCGTACTTTCACTCTAAGGCTTATCAATCCGAACTGCTTTGATAGATCATAGCTAATGGCTCTCCACTAGAAAGATCCTTATCGTCGTTAACCAAATCCCCGGAAATGACACTCTGGTCACAAAAATCGGAAAAAACGCTGCCGTGTAAACATTTGAAACGTATCACAAAAATTTTAAACGAGCTCGCCCGAGCCCTCAGTCATAAATTCAGTGTGCCCTGTAAATGATTTATCAAAGCCGCCAAACATTCATCAAATACGGGCCCATGAAAGACAAAGAACAAATAAATAAAATTCTGCTCACCGATGATATAGTTGTGGACATTAATCTTTTCGACTGATAAGATGTCTTCTGGAAGCCTTCAAACTACTAGTGCAGCTTCGATTAGCCGCGCATATGCTCTTATCGCAATCAATGCATTTTCGGTTTAAACACACATATTTGTCCAGTCCGACGCCGTCACGCCCCGAGAAACACTATCACTTTCGGTGAATACTGGGGGAGAAATTCTTAGTCTTGGGAAAAAGTCTCGTAGCATGGGCAGTATACGGCGGCATTCACACTGCCTACGATGCTATGCGATGCGATGACGTTATTTTTTTTTAAGTTTTGATGCGATATCGAGAGTGTTCACGTTGGAAGTAATTATCACAGCGCATTGCATGCAGTGTGAAGGCCCTCCACATCGCAATTTTAAATCGCATGACGCGGATGCGATAATCACTTATTCACACACTCTACTACAACATGCCACTTGTACTCGCATGAAATCGCGTAGGCAATTACCCGTCTTAGTTGCATCAAATTAAAAAGTATTTTTCGTTTTCATTTTACTCAACGCACGCCATGGCCCCCAGTGGGGCTACCGCTAGTCATCGCAAGCTACCGCTTGTCATCGCAAGCCATCGCTCGTCATCGCGTGCACATCGATTGCGCTATTCTATCAATTACTGCGATGACTGCTTCTTATCGCAAGCCATCGCATGGAGATGCATCATAACACATCGCATCACATCGCTTCGCAATGTGAACGCCATGTAAGAGCTTACACGGCGTTCACATCCTATCAAGTGTATCATATACCAGCTTGTGTCAATGCCGCAAGCCATCGCTTGTCATCGCAAGCTATCGCCCGTCATCGCGTGCACATCGATTGCGCTATTCTATAAAAATTGAAGTCTTTCCCTTTTCTTGCGATGACTGCTTCTTATCGCAAGCCATCGCATGGAGAAGCATCACATCACATTGCTTCGCAATGTGAACGCCATGTAAGAGCTTACACGGCGTTTGCATCCTATACCAGTTTGTGTCAATGTCACATATCTGCCTTTCTCTCCGACACACTCGTTTTCAAAGTTTTTAATTTGATTTTGATTAATTGTCGGACGCTAAGTAAATCAGTGTCAACGATAATCTCCTACGTCATTTCAAACTATCTAGAAATAATTTAATCGTCAAGACTGACTGGCGAAAAAAAAGAAAAAAAGTTTTTCCAACTATTATCTCTCTCCCGTAATGGAAGAGCAATGTCTGGAAATGGTGCGAAAAACGGTCTGTCCACGAGCGTGTAGTCCAATGACTCTCACTTGACGACGAAATGGATGGACCATTCCGAGGATAATGGCCTGACTTTGATTTGAAGTTGTAGATTTTTTTTCATTCTTTATCTGCGGAACAGACAAAGGACGAAGGTGCTTGCAAAGTGTAGGCGAATGGTTCTGCGAAAAGAGAGACTAAGTTTGTTAGTTTGCTCTTTGAATTCAACGGAATTAAGTGGAAAGAGCTTTAATGAAATCTTGTCTGGAAAAATGCATTGGTATTTTTAGAATGGTGTTCTGCAAAGATAGTTGGTAATGAGACCAACCTTTCAATCTTAGACGATTGGTAATGGCCTTGAATGCTGCCTAACAGATTTCATTTTTTCCTCTTTCAGCATAGAAGTGTGAGAAAATGGGCTAGCCACGATATCAACCGAACACAAAATCAATTAGATTCGTACTGCCTGGAGCGGAAGTCAACTCTCGGCCCATTCTCAAATAAATTTCCTCTTTAGGCAGTATATACCTAACGTGTACAGACTGTAGACATTACGAAGACTCTTCTCGTAGTGATACCTTTCCCAGCAACAATTTATAGATTTTGGATTTTATGATTGTAGATTTAGTGCCTGTTGTTTTAAGCCCGCGCCGTGCGTTTATTTGTTTGTCTGTTTGTACGTTTGTCCTGGCACTTGCCGTGGTCTGACATCAACCAAATTTGATATGTAGCTTCGTTGACCTTAATGACGGCCTGGTGACGGATCATCGGAGTAACGGAACATTGTGAGAGTTAGAGAGTTTTTCTTTTCTAAGTCTGATCCAACCAAATTCAGTGTTTTTTAACGATTCTTTTTGAACGAATCGTTTTGAACGACTATTTTTGGATGACATAGTCGAAAGAGTCAGAGCTAAGTGCCAGCACAGAAAGTGTCATTTTTCCCACCATTCAAGGTGCATGCTGGCAACTGCATTCTCTGAAACCAGTTTATGGCAACGAAACGTCAACTGGGCCACATGGGACAGTAGACGCGCTAAGCCCCACAAGGGGTTAGGGCAATTGAATATTGTTCCCACCACTACTCATCTACAAGTTCTCTGATCGACATTCGAACATCCCGCATGACAACTGTGCTCGCGTGGTCAATGACGATCTAATTTCTGAATGTTGAGGGAAGAATAGAAGGAAAGATTGGCGATCACATCCTTGACCTGTTACAAAACATCATTGTGTCTTAATCCTTGAAAGTCTGGGAAACAGATTTGCCGTTCATCATCATCCTGATGCCAAGGAATCTTACCGACTGCAATGAACATTTTTATACACATAAGACCTAAAGGATTGCGGTATAGCGACTAAGACCCAAACCAAATATATCCTTAAATCTAGACCATATCGAAACCCAATTAAATTTCCGACTCAGTTCCCCTGTCCCGGCCCACATTTTCCGGTCAAGAGTCATATTGTCACATTGAAATACTAAATACCATTCTAATCCCAACCGACTCTAATCCATGACAAACAAATCTGCCTACCGCAATAAAATCAAAAGTAGCATATCCTTTTCTGTATATTTTCCTAAAGCCACAAACATTTGGCTCTTTATACTCGGTATATTTCTGTGTAACCATTACGTTTCACTTTTTAAACTCCCCCCATCCCCCCGCCTGATAGCATTCAGCCATGAATTGTAAATAAACGTTGTCCCGAAAATCTTCTTCTCTACTTTACCAATTCAGATCTCGGCTTCTTTTGGGTAATCCTCTAACAAAGTTTTAAGCTGTAACATAAACGCTGGAAGGACTCAAGTATTATATTGACCAAAAAACCTTTTTTTTTTTCTTTAGTCCTTTCCCCGTCTCACTTCCAGGATACAGAGTAGCCGTAGCTTTTCCCGTGTGCTAACTCTCTGGAATCATATATGGACTTGTGCATATTAGAATTGACCGGGCATCGAAACGGAGAGTTTGGAGTGCGGGTGGAATGATGACGACAACAAAAACTGCCACTAACCAAAAGGACTATAAATCGGTAAATAAAACCATAACCGTAACAAAATCCCGAAAAAGTACTCTTACCAAAGAAAACACAAGCCTCTGAACGACATTAGTGGAGGCACGAGGCCGAAGGCTTGTTGGGGAGACAGCTATTTCGAGTACTTCTACTATAGTCCGAGTTACAACCTCATGGTAAGTGGTAGCCCCATAGCGTGATGGTAGTGGTGGTATAGCAAGATAACAAATAAAAAGGAAACTTTCCTCTTTTTTTTGCTCATATGTCCTTTAACTTTGTTGTATTTAACGAATGGTTTAGTTCACAGGCATACATAAGCGAAACTCTTCTCTCGACAAGCATTCATTCCACTTAAGACGGCTCTTGTCGTTCAATCACTCAACCGACCAACCGGCTTGTGTCCAGCAGCAGCAGGAGGACAAACAAAAAAGGGACAAACGGATGGTCAGATGAACGTTCAGTCTGATTCTATCAACAAGATGAGATTGTAAGGACAAGGACAAGCTCGAGAGCTGAGTTCGGACCGAGCTATCCGTCGTGGAAGGAGAAAGAAAAACCTCAGAATAGCCTGACAGTTAGACATGATTTCCTGCCTCTCAAACGGCACGATACTACATACGAATGTATGTTTATATGATGTAACGCGGCGCTATTGAACATAAAAATATCCTGGAGCGAACCGGGTCTCAGTGACATGAGACATGGGTTCATATATACAGTTTTGGTCCCCCTGCTCCCACTTGTCAGCCTCTCGATATACTTTCCGTACTAAGCCCAGCGTGTGTTCAGCATGCCACAAGGATATATCGTCATCGTTCTTTGAAGTGTATAGTGTGGCTATGCCAACAACCGCCTGAATCGATGATGAACGTTTCTGTATGTTGGGCGGCTTTGATGAAACTCATATGTGCACAAAAACAACAGAAAGGCAGAACCGAAAAATTTCCGAGCATGTTCGTTATAAAAATAAAATCGGTGAGGAGTGAAATCTACCGCTCTCCTTAAAACGTAGAAAAACTCTTCCTTTATGCTTACTGTCATTCGGTTGTCAAATCAAATTGAAAGTTGTTTCCCTCAACTCTCGCAGTTCTTGCTTAGATGACATTAGCCGTGTTCGTTTCACCCGGTCTCAGATATCGAGTCAATCGAACGTCACCGGATCTGCGACGAGCGAATTCAAACAGCTCGCATACGGACAGAAGATAGGCGCCGACAATGGGGGAATGGCGAATGGGGCGACACGACGAGAAAAATGTTGACGTTCAACCAGTATACTTTAAATTTGATTCGACACCCAGATCAGCAGTCGACCACTTGTAGTCGTACAACAGTAGGGGGAGAGGGGTAAAATAAAATAAATAAATAACTGGCGCAACAGTCCAATTTGAACCACGGCCTCGAGATGAGTTAGCATCATCTCATTTTCTAGATCGTGACGGTTTTTGTGCAGAGGTATGTGATCAGCAACACGCTCAACCGAGTTATTTACCCCATAATGGGTACTCATTTAACAGCTGAGTGGGCTCATAGTCCGACACGTAAGTCCCCGGAATCGAACCGGGGCCCAGTGCGTTGAAGGCGAATGTGCTAACCGTTGCGCCATCCGGACTACAAGGGAGAGGGGTAAGCACATGTACAATTGTGGAATTCTTAGCCGTCGATGAACGGTTTACATTTTTCATCGAAGCATTCATCGAGGAATTTCATACTTTCATAATGTTCATCGGAAGAAGGCAACTGTGGTAGCTCAATAGGAAGATACTTGATCTCTGATTCGATCGGTAGCGGGTTCAAGTTTTGCCACGAGTGAATATTTTTTTTTTCGCCTGAGGATTGATGACGGTCTGGTGAATCGGTTGATGACTCTCATAAAGTGTTTCATCAGCAACGCCTGATGAAATTGCCAATGAAACTCATGTAGCAGGTCGTGAGTGGTCATGTATCGTTTCATTAAATAATTCGAAATTGCATAAATGCCATTAGTCCCGCGGCTAAAAGAGTTTTCATGCAAATTTACATTATTCGCTCTCGGTGAACGATTCGTTTATGATCTGCCGCGAAAGTCTTCTCCTCATGAAAATCGAGCAAAAATTCAAGCTTTCGATGAGTCCTTTGATCACAAAAGGAAAAAAATAGTCAACAGCTACTTAGCTAATGACTTTTAGTCATATTTTTCATCCAGGCACTCATCATGGGCATATTGATAGCTTCATTATGACAGTAGGACCATATCCCATACGAGACTTGGATCAAAGACAGGTTCCGTCGTTTTGTATCGACGTAGATTTCAGACCGGGTGAAACAAACGCACACATCGATGCGAACCGATACGAGTGTCGAGCGACAGATATGATGAGAAATTGAAAATGAAATCTTCGTATTTTTTTCGTTTACAGACATATCCATGAATTACGATTGCCAGTATCGCAGGATCTACTACTGTTGAGTCCCACTGCGTCTCCGATAGACTAGGGCTATCTATTGCTCTTAACTTTCGCCTTTGTAATATCTTTTTTCCTCCTTTCAACGACAACCACACGAAACGTTACAAAGCCATGCGTATCCTTTGAAGCGGACACAAGAATGCCGGAAAGGATTCGTCTGTCGTATTCTCCATTTGTGCGGGACAACAGGCAACGTTGACGACGAACATTGAACCATATAATCGCAAGAATTTGATGTGGTATTTTATCAAAGTTTAAATCTCCCCAAAACCCAATCTCTGGAGATAACACCGCCCCCCAACTGTGTATGTGGCGATATCCAACTGATAAGTGGATTTCTTTGCCAGTTTTTGAGGAGGGGATGATTTTTAGAAGTTTTTTCTTGTTCCTCGGTTTCCCATTCCACACGACGAACGATATCTACTTTTGCACTTTACCGAAATGGCTCGCTTCCATCGAAAATGAAATGGTGCTGAAAACTTTGATGGTTACTTTAAATGCTGCTTACAGTTTTTTTTTCCCGAAAAGGTTCAAATGGTTATAACATGAGGGATATGTGTAAAGGGGGATGGTAGTGGAATTTGTGTGAGGAAGGGGCGTGGTTTAAGTTAGATGGAGACTAGGTGAGGTGAACGGGATGATGTGAAAGGTTTGTTGGCCGGGCTGGGAATGTAATTGGGGAGAGCGGCAAAAAAATGTCTCGAGATCATTCACTCTGACCAATCTCAAGGAGAATTTCCGCTTTAGGCAGTACTGGCCCACGGATATTGACCCTAGTAAATTTTTGACAGGATTTTCGCTTTAAGCGGTCCAAGCACACTTCCCAGAGTGAATTTTCGCTTTAAAAAGTACGAGCTCATGCAGCCATTCACTCTGGAAAATTTCAAAGAGGATTTCCGCTTAATGCAGTACCGAAATGTTGGGGCGCTTTATCGTCGTAAAACAGTAGTTTGGTCTATAGTTCATTCGGAACTATTTCCCTCAAATTTTACAGACTTTTTTCCTAAAATTTTGCGATATCCATGTGTTAGCATTGCGTAAAGCGGAAATCTTCATTAAGATTTGTCAGGGTGAATGGTTGGGTGAGTTGGTACTACTCAAACTGTAGTAATAGGCTGTTTTGTGCGAATTTTCATACAAAAATTTCGACCGCACAAAAAAAAAAATATGGTAAAAGTTTAATATTTGGAGGATCGTTCATCGTAGAGTAATTTTCGCTTTAGGCAGAAGTTTGTGCTGGCTCAGGCGGAAATTCGCTTGACGATTGACTTCGCTTTAGTTAGAAGTACGAATATAGCGGTTTCTTAGTCATACACTTGAAATATACCACTCAAGTATCATTGCATACATTTTACAAAAAAAAAGTACAAAACTCTCCGGATTGATTCCAAGACAGAATTGGCCTTTTTCTCCTCCTGCAGTTGGCGCTCAACGTGGGCACAACCTTTATTCTCACAAATTTAAGGTCCTCCAGTTCAGTGTATTCCGGTCGGCAAAAAACTATCATAGTTTCCTGAACAGCAAATGCCGAATTCAGTTATTAAGGTTTAACGGAAATTCACTCTGCGATTTACCCACGTACTGCCTAAAGCGGAAATGCCCTTGGAGATTTTCTAGAGTGGATTTCTGTGGGATCGTACTAGGTGGGGTTCGGTGAGGTTAGATGGACTGCCCTGAATCAATAAACAAACATATTCAAAGCACACATAGACTACCACTGAGTCCATTGAGCCACCCTAAGTACAGTATCCCGAGCCGAACTAAATTGTCAAACCAGCCAGAGGTGACAACGAAGCGATTAAGCCAATTGACCTCGACATCCTTTAAATCATCTAGCTCAACAAAAAAGACCCAAGTATGTCTTTCTTGTGTCTCACCAAGGCGGGGCAAGCACACAAAAGGTGAGAATGACTTTCCCCCTCGTCATTGTTTTCAAAGTTCCTACAGTAATCATTGTGCGGGAGCCGAAGTCTCCTGGCATGCTCCCCGATGGGGGAGTGTCTAGCGATAAGTTCCACCACGCTTTTTAAATGGCTTCTGCTCAACGTCATCAGCCCGTTGGGGCAATTGGGATACATTTTCGGCCATATTTGCCTAGCTGCATGACTTGTAGTGCCACTGCTCCATCTGGAGTTAGCCTTATCATACGCTGCAACTTTAGTAACCAATTTCCAGGCTGCTAGGGGCATACCAGTGCCGCAGAAGCACTCACTGGTCGTACCCGCCCAAGCCAGCTCGTCAGCTATGCAGTTACCAGATAATTAACTGTGGCCCAGTATCCAGCTCAGGCTAACAATGAAAAATCTCCCCATTTCCAAAAGCGAGCTGCGACACTCCAGCATTATCTTTGACGTAACCAAGACAGAATTGACCGCTTGAATCGACTGTTGACTATCCGTGTATATTATGGTAAGAGCATTCCAATGTCGCGCAAGCACTACCAGGCGTCACTGCCCGAGTCAACTATGCAGTTACCAGAAAATACACTGTGGCCCAGTATCCAGCTCAAGCTAGCGATGAAAAATCTCCCCTTCTAGAAATGTGAGCTGCGACACTCCAATACTGTCTTTAACGTAACCAAGACCGCTTGGATCGACTGATATCCCTGGCAGATATCACATTCTGTGCAAGCCAGGTTACAGTCTCGGAGATTGCAATAACCTCCGCCTGAAAAACGCTTCTGTATTCCGGACGGCGGAGGGATAAACTGATATGCAGGTTCTCCGAATACACATCAGCCCCAACCTCTTCCTTAGATGTTAAATTAGCGGTTTCTGGCTACTAATTCCTCGATGGGATCAAGCTTGTGAAGTCCCTGTCCAACAAGTACTACTTCGGAGAAGTGTAGTCCGTCTCATCGGTAATATAGTTAAGCTATGATTGACGTCGTCCACTGACTGGTTTCACAGGAGGCGAATAGCAATACTCGCCGCCAGTTACTCAGTTGCCCTAACCCCTTGTGAAGCATAGCGCGTCAACTGTTTCATGTGGCCTAGTTGACGTTTGGTTGGCATAAATCAGTTGCGGACATGCAATTGCCAGCATGCACCTCCTGCTTCCATTTAACTGCCTACCTGCGACAAGTCGGGAGAGGCTGTAGCTTATTATTACCCCCCCCCCCCCCCCCCCCCACCCCCACACCACACCACAGGGGGAAGACAACATAAACATCCATGGCCACGAACGTCGTCGTTTACGGGATTCGAACCCGAAACGCCGGTAGTCAGACTTGGGACTGATGCCTCTACGCACTGTGCTACGGATCGCCCCAAATGCCCAAGGGAAGCAAATTTGACAGTGCGCCTAAGGCAGCGGTCGGTGCAGTCCTTAAAATCCGTGCCATGGCAATACATGCTGGTCTTTGGACTTTCTAAAGCACAGCTCTGTACGACACGATACTAAATGCCGTTCACCAGCCGACAACCCCGTGCACCATTATGGGACGCAATACCGATGAGTAGAACTAGTAAACCACCCTCGGTTGGAGCCTCCACTTCTTACCAATACCCTTCTTGCAACAGTACAGTGCAACCGTTGCCTTTGTTATATGCTCCTACACTTAGCGCTTCAACATCGATCGTACTACATAAAGTGAAAATCCATTCCGAGGAGTCCCAGGTCTTTCTGAAAACATAATCGTTTGAGGCGATAGTTCCATAACTTTGGATTTTAGGGCAATTGTTTGTCTGTTTTAAGACAAAAATTTACTCACATCCATTAAAAAGATAGCTTGAACTTTAATTAATGTAGTCCAATATGAATGTAAAGAACCCTTTGAGTTTTTTCTGTGCGTTAGCTGCACTGCACCAACCCTCGTCTCTTTCCTCGCATCTTCTGCTTCATTTTTACCGCCCTAGACGTCTCAATGCCTCCGGATACCCAATTTTAATTCAAACAACGTGATCTTCGGTAACTATCCCTCAAACCGCTGACTGTGGAATTCAGGTCAGAAATTTATGCAACCTTGCAAATACACAACCGATACGACCACAGTCGAAAGACTTCACCTGGACTGTGGAATGCATACCGCACCAGAAACCATACCTAAATTTACTGAATATCGGACAGCATAGAAATATTAAATTACCAATTAAAATTACAAAGTCACAATGTTACTAACTGATGACATACAAGTCTCGTATCGATTGCAACACACCGGCAACCGGAATGACTGTGACTTCTTGTAACCCTGACGGAATAGGCTAAAATAGAAAACATTTTCAAGGCTGTATTTCAGTCTCTACGTACGAAGCTCTCCACCTCCACCTATACGCATCCCGAACCGGTGTTCAAATCGAACTCAGGATCCGATCCAAGGACATCGGCATTGCCTCGTCCCTCAACCACTGCGATTGTTATTGAAATCTCCCGGGACTCTAGGGAACAACTCCCACAACACAGCATGAAGCCTTCACCTAATCAACTGTCTGTTGTGTGCCACAAAGTAAGTCTTCTTCATCCTTCGAATTTTTCGTTCTTCTTGCTAAATAAATTTTTTTTCCATAAACGAAAATTGTGTTTTTCTCAAAGCACGAAGCGAGCGATGAAAGAAAAAGACGGGAAAAAACAGAAACCCTGAATTGAGTGAATGACTTACGCGACAGATGGAGATGGTGAGTCGAGCCAAGCGAAGGCGAACCAGTAAGGATTCCCCCAAAATGTAGGTTCACCTGGAAAAGTAGGATGGGAGTGGGTCGTTTGGTCCTCGAATCTGTAAGGATACGAATTTTTGATTCCACGTCGTCCGTCTCTCCCAGGAATACGCTCCTTGCCCAAAACCCTAAATGAAAATTGGCAAGAGGCTCGAATTGGGGCCCCCAAAGACGGTATGGTTCGGTTAACAGTGCCTCGTCGGTATAACAATGATGATGACGACTACGACGATGATGATGTTGATGGCCTCATCATGTAATTTGATTCCCGAACGAAGTATCTATTTCCTTCTCGGCTTTTCCTACTTTTTATCTGTCTGTTTGTTTTTATCTGGAAGAGGACGAGATCCTCTCCATGCCATGTCGATTATTGTCTTAGTCATTCGGAAATGTATCGCTCGTACGACATATAACTCCAACTGAAAGACCCGTGCGCCTATACTGCGGATGCCAGGCGTTTTCATTTCATTTCAATCTTTTATGATTATTACGTGAAGAATATGATAGCGCATCAGCTGAGGAGCTGAATTGAAATCGGAGAAACGAAAGAAAGGAAGGAATGCATGCAGAGAGGCGAACAGAAAAAAATCGGGAAAACCAAATATACTCGTATATGCCACTAACGCCACGCGACAGACTCGACGCTATGCGGCTTTAGTTTTTTTTATCTGATTCCTGTATTTCCGCAAGATTAGGTAATCAGATACAGCAGCCAGTAGAAGGAAATATGATTCGAATGTGGAAGCACATAATTAGAGAAATGGGTTGGCAAACCAGTGCGGTATGGTTTTGAGTTTAACTCTTTATGGTCGGATGTTGTACGAAGTATGTCTGAGATGGATGTCAGTGAAGGATTACGAAGAAATTTGGGAAAAGATGATGGATCAAATGGAAAAAGAGCAGATTATTCGAAGTACGAAAAAATTATTTCGTTGACATCGATTTTAATGAGAAAACTGTAATCTCCTGATTTCGGGGAAACTGGTATAATATCATGGAGCTTGGCAACGAAATTTTCTTTGGACTCTGAAATTTTCACTATAACGCTGGTGTAGTATCAAGGATGTGGCAACTATGACTGACTTCTTTCACTGAGACATTCAAAAGAATCGTTCAGAAAGAATCATAAAAAAAGAGTCGTTGAAAAAGTCGTTCAAAAAATTGTTCAAAGCGTCAAGTAGTAAGGTTGTCTTCCACTTCAACCACAAGAATTTAGGCACTACTCACACGGGGATACTCGAGTCGTCAATACTCGGCGGATGAAAGACGGAGACTTGAAGTCTTAGGACTGTAGTCGTCCGTCATACTCACACGGCCGCTACTAAGTCGCGAGTTGTGCATGTCGTTGGTCATTGTGCATGGCTGTTGCTTGTAGATCCGCGCGCGCGGCGCGCTTGCGGGGATCATGTGTGTACATGTTGAGATGTTGATAGCGATAAAGGTTGACGTTGTCGACGGCAAGAAAAATTTTTTCGGTATGCTTATGGGTTTCAACAGGTACATACACAAGATCCCCGCAAGCGCGCCGCCCGCACCGATCTACAAGTAACAGCCATGCACAATGACCAACGACAGGCACAGCCAGAAAACTGGACGACTACGTGGCTTGGAGACTAGCATGTCGAAACTTCTTGCGACCGGTCGCGGGTATCCGTGACTGAAATATCTCCGTGTGAGTGCCACCGTGTGATTACACATGTTAGATCTCTTAGCGACCAGTTTGCCCAGTCGCTGGCGGATTTGAGTATCCCCGTGTGAGTACCGCCTTAGTGTATTAGGGAACTGCTTATGCGACTTAGCTGAGCGATCAGAAAACGTGGTTATCGATGCACATTGACTGAGACGCCGTTCAAAGAATCGTAAATTTAAATTTACCAATTCACGTCAATTTTTATCAACAATGTTTCGAGCTCACGATAAGTGGATGAGCTGCTACTCTAAGTGTCACCACACACTGTCGAACTCGAACACGAACCTGGTACAAATGTCCTTTGACACACACACATACTTGTACCAGGTTTGTGTTCGAGATTGAGTTCGATAGTGTATGGTGACACTAAAAGCGTCGATCGGTTTGTGGATGTGTCTGCGCTTATTTATCTACATAAATATAAGCAAATCATGAGCTCAAGCCCATCCTAAAAGACCATACCCTACTCATTTTAAACAACTCTGAACGCAACATCTGACTGTCGTTCATTTTAAACGACTCAACCAAATGATCGAAAGTGTCAATATGAATTGTGCTACCTTCATTTTGAACGACACTGAACTTATCAACTGACTCTTACGTTCGTTTTGTTGAGTTGTTCATTTTGAACGACTCAACTAAAAGATGCGTTCAAAGTCATTTGAAATAAGTGTAGCACATTTCGTAGCTGCCTAAAAAACGACTTCACAAAGTGAACGGAAGTCAGCAGCTCTATTCAAAATCGTTCAAAATGAGTATAGCTCACTTCGTACTCATAATTTGAAAGAAAAATTTGGCAAAAGGAAATGTGCTACACTTGTTTTAGACGGCTTTGAAAGCATCGGCAGGCTATGACGAGAATTTTGTTGAGTAGTTCGAAACGGATGACAGATTTTGAACGACTAAACAAAATGCTCGAAAGAGTCAGCTTATGCATCGAACCTCCTTCAAAATAAACTCTTTTCATACTGCTGGAATACGGAGTCGGCGAGGTTGTTGGGTGCTTTTGGCCGTCGAACATGTTTCACCCGTCCAATTCGTTTTGGGTCGGAAAAATAGTTTTCGAAGCTTTCT
Organism: Chloromyia formosa; assembly: GCA_964017055.1. NCBI lineage: Eukaryota > Metazoa > Arthropoda > Insecta > Diptera > Stratiomyidae > Chloromyia > Chloromyia formosa. The sequence continues at coordinate 81,744,836 of OZ024817.1, forward strand.
CAACATCGTACCAAATCTGCCATGCTGGCGCACACTGGATGGTCATGTGGACTCCGGATAAACCATTCCCCCAACTCTACTAGAACCCAAAACCCCGAAGACATCTCCTGATTTTTGTCACGGCTCGCACCGCCTGTATAGAAAATTATCGATTACACAAAGGCCTTGATCTTTGTGAATCCGCAAGTAAAACCACTGAGACCTGTTGCCAGAGGAGGTGTCATCCTGAATTGAGATTTCGGCCACATGCTACATGCTATCGCGATAAGACATCTGGAGCTGTAATCACTGCCGTTGGGATATCTGATCGAAAATTAAAAGCCCTTCAGTTAAGTGCCCAACGAGCTAGTCAAGCGTGAAGGTCTCGTAGGTTCATCAGCCACTTCGGGGAGCCGTGGTCGGTGACGAATTTTAAATTGCAGACCAGACCACGGAAGGCCGGAACTTTACTATCGCCGTCGCTGCAGTAAGACGCTTTAGATCTGTGACTGTGTACATGCATTGGGCAGTCGTACATTTCTGCGACATGAACCCAATAGGGTATTCCTTGACCGCATTCCTAAGTTGAAAAAACACCGAACCTATCCTACCCCACCTTGTGTCACATTGGATTGAAAAGAGACGGTCTATGCAGTGTGGGCAGAGGAAAGGCTCTTCTATCATATTGCATTGAAAAGGGACTAGCAAAGGCGGGTCTGTCTAGAATGCTCTGCTTGAGTGTATTAAATGCGCTTGAAAAAGCGCAAGTAGAATTTACATACACTCAAAGTAAACATCTTTTTCATCAACGGAAAATCCGCTACTGAACAAACTCTCCCCCGTCCCGTCCCAGCTAATCACGACCTCCATCTTAGGAAACCCCCTACTTCGCCCAAATGAATGTCTATCCGCTTTCCATACCAAAACAGAATACTCTCTCTCTCTCTCTCAACACATACACACAACCATAATAAGCTTAAAGCAAATAAGGACGAACAATTTTTAATGCTAAACAGATGGCAAAGTATTTAGGATAATGTTGTTTTCTTCGCTCGGGCAAATAAGACGAAACCGTTCTACAACAACAGCATCAACTTTTTATGGAGGCTCCGCCAGAATCTTCCTTGTTCCGTAGACGTAGTACGAGCGCTTCCTCTATGGTCGGAATAAATGTTTATAAAATTAGTTGGAAAAAACGTTTTGCAGCGGTAAACATTGCCGCCAGTCTTCGATGCTATGTTTTGAGTTTGTTGTATAACCGCTTGTAATTGAAACTTATACGTACAGGGAGATCGACCGCATGTTGTTTTTGTCGCCAGTTGATGGTCCACAAGTCGACGATTGGACGTAGTCGATGGCGACATTCAACGACAATAATTTGCAATAAGATCGAGAGAAACTGAGGTGCGGATCCTAATCCTTTCTTATACAAGGAATGAAGGAGTTTATTAAGAAAAACGGAAATGGAAGAACCAATTGGTAAGGCGACAGATTGTGCTAATTGCTGCGCCCTGAGATGTAAAGTGGCTCTCGTTTGTATCTTTTAAAACTGCATGAGTTTGCTGGCTCAGAAAAAGGATGGAATTTAATGTTATGGGTTAAAGCTAATTTTAGTACAGACATACAATTCGAAACCGACTGAGGTACAACTGGTTGTCATTATGGAATTTCCAATAGCTCGTGATAAAACGCGCTGGATGGTGGGGACGACCTCAAGTAAGCATACTATTTTGCTGCTACTTGAAACGTATTTCCCAAGTCGGAGACACCTTGCCCCTCAGTTTTTCAGATGAAGAACATTCAAGCTGTATTGGAAGACCTTTTGCATACAACGCAGGGCGTAGAAATTCGCGCATCTCACCAGACGGATTATGGAGAATGACCTGACTACTGCAAAATAAAAGCCCCAGTTGGGGCGTTCGCCATACCACCCAACTCCCTTCGACTAATAACATATCCCGAAAAAACCTCTAGAAAAAAAGCTAGTTAGTACTACTACGATTTCAGAGGTTTGGATTGTTAACAGGACCTTAAACAAGGCTAAATTGAAGGTAGCGAACGAGTGCTCCGATGACATTCTCAGGTCGGTCACGTAGTAGAATGCCGATATAAGACCGCGGGAGGACAATGCTGGCCGCAGCTCCGACGACGCTCGCACCAGAGGGTCAGTGCACAATTTTCATTCTGATCGTTTTTCCTTACCTCTTTTATTTATCGCGGGCCGTCAAAGACACCGCCCGCTTTGGGCGACGTGCTGTGAGGGCTCTCTTTGGAGCAGGTGGTGTGTCCACTGGCTCGCTGGTAAGCCCGGCACGATTAATGCTCCAAAAGAAAGAGTCCCATGAAGGTTACGTCACCAAAACCAGTTTTAGGCTAACTTCGTGTCGGGAATCCTCGGAAAGGGAGGGCTGTGATCGTAGTGCCTAGTGCCTAGCTGCCAATTTGGTAAATTTTCAGCGCATGCAATTTCGCAATGCGGTTTTCCCGCGATCGCATCGCGAACCCCCAATATGACTTAAACGTCGAGAAATTCTCCGTGTGGGGAGTCGCGCCCAACGTGAGGCATTCACGCTGTAGTATCAGTTTAATTTTAACGACGTCGATTTATAATTTAGCATCGTCCGCGTACGACACGACTGGTACCTGCAAAAGAGTCTACGCGATCAATGAAATTCAGGAATTCCTCGTCGCCTTTAAGGTTAGGCTTTATCTATCGTGAGATTTTCGACACCGTGCCGTCTTCTACTTTTCCAACGAAGTAACTGTCACTGACAGCGGCGCGGCGAGAAGATGTGGTGGAATTATCGTGTCATTAAGTAGAGCGGCGAAAAAATGAGACGAAATTTTCTGAGGTTCAGTTGAAATCACGTTTGTGGCCATAGATGTGCAGGAGGTGCATGCTGGCAACTGCATTCTCCGAAACCAGTTTATGCCAACGAAACACCAGCTGGGCCACATGAAACAGTTGACGCGCTATGCCCCACAAGGGGTTAGGGCAATTGAATAAGGGGCGTCCGAATCGGAAAGAGGTGGATGCTAGAAATACGCAAACAAAACGTCAACTGAGCCTGTTAAGAGTAGTTGACGCGCTATGTCCCACAAAGAGCTAGGGCAAATAAAGTACACACATGGGGTGCCAAGTATTGTCAGGCTTCTTTGACAATTTTTCGACTATTATATTCTTTTATTGTTTTCTCTGACGTAGGCTTGAAGTAGCTTATGGTAAGGTCTAAAGAGATTTAGTTTTTTTGGGGTTTGTGACTAACGGTATCCCGCACACCAAACCGATTGCACATTTCGTTTTCATTGATTAAATCAGATCGCACTGATCCCACATTGGGCGGCAAATATTTTCGGCTATTTTCAGCTGTTAATTTACAATAACATAAAATTAAAACAACTTTAACGTGGCCATGTATCACCCATTCATGGATGAATTGCTTAAAAAATGCAGTGAAATCAGCACGGGGAACTAATGGCCGATCTGAGGAAGCAGAGACATTTCGAAGTGAAATATTCTGTAAATGTCTAATATGCATTTGTCCTATTAGTTGAATAGGACGCAAGAAAGAAAAAAATAATCACAAGATGATTGAAATCGAACTGGCTCAGCTTGTGTGCATTTTATACTTCTGTTTATTATTTTAGTGCGTTTTGAAATCGTTATAGATCATTTAATTTCGTTAAGATTTTAGACAGTGCATTTTCAAACTCAAGATAAGGACAACATAAAAGCGATTAGGCAGGAACTCGACAATGTGCTCTGAAACAAAAGAGACGTCTCAGACCCCCTGCTGTCTCTGGTAACAATAATAGGCTCCCCTCTCAAGGGGTCCGCAAAAGTTCTTTTGGCTTATTTAATGTCACCCTCGCAGATTTTATTTTCGTTCGTCCTTGCAAAATAAGCCAAAGAGTCCGTATTGACTATCATGATAGTACATCGGGAGTTTTATACCATCTCCTCCATCTTAACGACATGTAACTTAGCTGACATTTCGTTGGCATAAACCAGTTTCGGACGATGCACGTTGCCAGCAAGCACCTCCTGCTCCTAGCCGCCTACCTGCGACACGTCGGGAGATGTTGTGGCTTATTATTAGGCCCCGCACCACAGGGGGAAGACAACCCAAACTCCCATGTCCACGAATGCCATGGACGGGACTTGAACCCATAACGGCCGTAGTCAGCCATGAGACTGACGCCTCTACGTACTGAGGTTCCGGTCGACCCCCGTCTCCCAGTTCCCGACAGAAATAACGCATGCGCGTAGGAAGTGGCTGAGGTGCAATTAAGAGCGATTTTCTTCCGCATTGGCCCCGTTGGCGATTCAACCGCCGACCTCTGCTTCCCTTGTAATTCGGCCATTTATTGTGCCGCCCACTCCATAGATACTTTTAAGTCCTACGTTCCTCGGTGGATGGTTGAGGAACGTCCCTTCATTGTTAGGGGCAGGCTTAATGACAGCGTTGAGTGGGGCCTTAAGGTTATCAACTACCCATCAATCTAGGTTTAAAAAGAGGCCTAAACGTTTTAATTGGTTTTGGAAAAGACCTCGATATGCCCAATCCTTGGGGCCAAAAATCTCATCGCTATAGGCAAGGCACTATCAAAATTCAATATTTTCAATAATTTCTAAAAGGCAATCGAAAAAAAAAATTCGATAAATCCAACTTACCGGTATCGCTTCGCACATATCGTAATCGGCGAGCAGTGCATCCTCCGCTGAACATTTTGTATGATCTTGCATGAACGGCGGTCGTGGCGGAGGTGGTACTAAAAATTTCGGTGGCGGTCCAGGACCACCGCATTCATCACACTGCAAATCGTGGTCGAACATTTCCCACATTTAATTCAAATTCGACTTGAGGCGGCTCAAAATCTAATGACTGGCGTCGCCAATTTCAAAACGCTCTCCTTCTCTCTTTCTTGCTGACTCACGCAACTGAATCGAATCAATGACACGACCCGAAGTGATTCAATCAAATTCGAAAACATATAAAAAAATTCGTTGCGACTAAAACACACACAGAAAAAACCGGAGAGAAGGACTAAGGACTAAAAATAAAAAAAAAATCAACGGGCAATGGGACCTGCGCGGTGCACGTTTTAAGTAAGAATTTGTGCTGTATCACCGCAGATATGTTTCTCGATTGTAACTGAGTTTTCGCGACGATTCACCTGCAGGCAACATTATGTGATTTTCGATGAAGAGCCCGGCAAATGACAGCTTGTCAAAATACTATATTAGTCGCGAGTCGCGGGTGTGAGGATGCATTTTCGAAACACGCAACAGCAGCACGCCTTAGTGACGCGGTTGTAATAAATTGATGGAGTATTCGCCGCTCGATGACCTGCGAATTGAGAGACAATAAAATTCAGATGAGTGACAATAAATTAACAGGCTAATTAAATAAATTGATAAGGTCTATCATTTAAATATTGTAACAGAGTTTTACTACCGTGGGGATGCGGTGGGATTGTGTAGAAAACCTCCATTCTGGCTATGTTGAAAATTTTGCAACAATACTCGAACAAAACAACGCGTGTTTATCATTCGAAAATATAATGTTCGACACGCTTGTACCGAGAGTCGTTATGGTACACCAATTATGACCCAATTATTATCAGAAATGCATGTTGAATTGCAACCAACTGTGTCCTGGCGGCGACGACGTGGTGTGGACCAGGACCAGGATATAGGCCCTAGCTGCATAACCACCCACAACCAGCAGGCTTACTCTCTCTGTCTGCGAAATGAAAACCTGCGAAAAATTAAATCCTGAAACCAGGACCAGGATTCACATTGTTGAACTGCGGAAATAAAATGAGGACATTTAAGCTGGAGGGACTCTGTACATCGAGGCTCTGTATACAAGTTCAGTGGCTTGTTAGTCGCCGTATTAAAAAAAAATGTATTCATGCAAAATAGGACGGTGGAGGTGTTTTGCATAAATGACCGCACCATCACCGTGCTCCGCAGTAGGTCAAAAATGGACCCGGACCACATGTAATGAATGCAGTATGTAGTACGTCTGAATTGTTCGCGGAAAAAAGAATGTAAAACTTATACACTTCTCGATGAGCTTGTCGGAATTTGTTTAACGAGTGCCGGCCGGCCAACAGGTGTACATGAAAATGAGAGGATTATCGATGGTCCGAAAGGAGATTATGTCATACGAAGTCTTGCAATTTGGTTGGATGATTTTTATCCACGGAAATGTGTCAGCCGACATGAATACGTTTTGGGTTAATTGGAGCTGGAAGGGGGTATTACAGCTTTAAAAAAGCTTCACCACACTCAGACACGAGTAAGTCGAATCAGGTTCCAGGAGAGGATTCTTTCAGTCGAGGGCAAGGAAAATTGGTCGCGATCCTCGGGCGTTAAGCATGAAATTTTGAGTTTTTTGATCCGAGAGTGCGAAAGTTCAAAAGTCTTCCGGTGGTCCGATTTAGAACAGAATTTTCTATGCGGTTACCGTAGTTGATCTTGGGCATCACCAGGAGGCATTTGCTGCGGCTGAAAGTGCGGTTCAGGACAATAGGATCTTCATGGGCAACAGGACCAATACACAGGAATACTTTTAAAGTGATTGTGGCTTTGGGTCAGAACGACAGAACCTTCTTCGGCATGTAGTGAAGTGATCAGGAAAACAGTCTCTTGATGAGCACAGAAGGACCTATAAGAATTAGGACTGACAAGAACTTCTTATGCATGAAATGAAACCGAAACCCTCTCAGGCATGTATTGAAGTAGTCCATACAACAGTCGTTTGGCGAAGAAAAACATTACTTATGCGGGTGAGGATTAACGACAACAGAACCTCCTTGGCCATGTAGCGAAATGGAAACCAATCCAAGGCAACTATGGGTGTTCTCGTCGGGGCTGGTGTTTATTCGGAGATGTTGAATATCAGACTGTCCTTCCGTCTCCCGGATTACTAAACTGTACTTTTTTTCAAGTGGAGGTCACGGCTACCTACGAAGCTTGGCTGGGGCGTAATGTAATTGCTTTTGATATAATAATTTATACTGGCAGTCAATCGGTAATTAAATCGCTGGATTCTATTGCGACTTACTCGAAGACACTTGCTGAATGTCGTGCTTTAAGCCTACTGATGGGAAACTCTATCAACATTACTCTTTGTTGGATTCCGGGCCACAGTGGCTGCGACGGCAACTGTAAGGCTGAGGAACTGGCCCGCGAGGGTACTACTAGCGAGGTCAGTGGTAGTTTTCGAAACGTTGTCATGCCTCTGGTAACTTGCAAATTGACCTTAAAGGCTAAGGCGATGGCGAAAGCTAACATCAGGTGGAGTACTGGTAACACATGTCGCGTAGCCAAGCAAATATGGCCTAGACTGAATCCCAATCGCTCTTCGGGGTTGCTTCCGCTGGATAGAAAGCGCATCAGTAGTGTTGTGGGGGTTATCACTGGCCATTGCATCATTGGACATGCCAGGCGACTTCGACAACCGTACAATGATTACTGTAGAAGCTGTGGGGACGAGGATGAGAAGGAGTGCTCATTTCATTTGCTCTGCACCTACCCTGCTCTTGCCGGTAGTAGGAAATCCACCATTGGATCTTATTACTTCACCGATCTGGACGATATGTAGGAGGAGAGTGCGGATCAGATTCATAGGTTCATTGTTCGCTCCGGATGGTTCGCGGATTAAGTATGGGCCGGAAGGTCTCCCTGTTGAGACGCGCTCGGTGGCCGTGGTCGTTCGGTCACCGCTCTACGATACTTATCGAGAGCTCGGAGTTCAAATCTCGGCGCGACCAAAAACTGCCTGTGAGTACTAATAGAACTCTCACAGTGCTCTGAGCTTGTCAGTATAAAGACGGCGCGGATGGGAGGTGCATGCTAGCAACTGCACTTCCAAAAAAAGTAGATATGCTATCGAAACGTCAACAAGGCATAGAAATGCTAGAGGTGTTGACGCGCTCATGCCCCTGGAGGGGTCAAGGTAATTAACAACAACAGACCCAGTGGTAGTCTATATGTACTCCGTGCGTCGGAGCAACCCCCATAACCTAACCAACATATGAGTGTTGTGGAGAACGAAGTGATATGACCAATTTTGTGGACATAAGTGTCATTACGGATATAAAGGACGAAATGGACATGTTGAAGGACGTGAAGGACATTGGAAAGGACGTTTGAGTAGACATCCTAATATCGATTCAATTAAATAGGACTTGGCCTCCTCATATCTCACCCAAGACATCACTGCTTTTTGAAATCCGGAAAGAAAATCACCGGCATTTAACTACAGACAAAAAGAAACAACCTACAGGAAAAAAAACAACAAAAGCACAAATTCAACCAATTGTAAAATTAAATAAGACTTTGATTCGATGGTTCAATACTTGTCAGTTGTCACGTTGAATAACAACAAACCACCACCAGATTGCCAGACGTCGAGGACGGTGCTTGTTCATCGGCTGTACAGCACCCCCAAGTTCTCCTCCTCCTACTCATCGTTGGACGAGAAAGCGACCGTGAGGAGTCCAGACCAGAGATCCTGGGATTTTGTATGGGCGAAGACAAGTTTCCAGTATTCGATTGTGAGTCGTCGTCAGTTAATTTATTTACATCAATAATTCAATGGTCGATGACGACGAGGCACGAACAACGTCAACATCAGCAAGGACTCAAGGAACAAAATAGGCCAAGACGTACCCAAGCACAGTCGGGATATTCCGCATGTAAGAGCCCGTTGCAAATAAAGAAATTGCTAAAATGGTAATGGTGCTGGTGACAGTAAAAGCCAATGCCATGGCATGGAAAATACGAAGGACATCGATGAGAGCCATGAAAGATGGCTTTGACGTGAATGAGGACAACGCGACCGTTACCACCACCAGGCCAATCAAGTCAAGATATCAATCGAATTCCAATTGAAAGAAGTTGATGTTGACATCAATGATGACACGACTATGTGGGTGACGAGTGTCTAGGAAAATTGATTACAATTTTGAAGAGGTCCCTTTCAGGATTCAGTCACATAATTTTCAAAAGCACTCCACCGAGTCAAATATCCTGTCATAAATTGGTTCACATTTGAAACAGCATTTTATCAACGTTATCATTTCTTCGGAACAATTTTGTCGTTGCTGTCTCACGACATGACAAAAATGTCGTCCTTCTGCCAACATCCTACCTGAATCGATAGATAAACAGGACATCTGTCCTCTCGTGCCCGGTAAACATTGATTGTTTATTTACCTGAATGTCCCATGCTCACACTAATTGACTTAAGGCTCGTTAGCAATCGACTTTACGTATATCCTTGGAACGACCCTCGCTCCGTTCCTCATTTTGACTATATCTTTCGTTCGTCTTGATTACTCTTGGAGGAATGTCTTTTTGTCGTTGTCGTGCTATAGATTACCCCAATCGTTATTCTTGTCAGTTCGAAGAGAAACCATTCGACCGTCAGGCCAGATATGTATCGATGTCCTAGACACAGCCTACTCCATTCCATTGGGCGTGAATTCTCGGATGCTTGGCCGTTCATAAAGATGGATACAATTAGGATATAAGATTGGTTGACAATTATATTTATAGCGATGTGTTGTTTTGTGTTATTTTTTTTTTCTTTTCTAAATGGACTATTTTTGGACAGCGGGCCAGTCAAACTTTTATAATCGGCACATGTGCGTTCGTCCTTTGGCGAATATATGTATACACATGGACTTGAAGAGAGTGAAACCTACTTAGTTTCTTGTATTGATGTTGAATACTCAATTGCCAGCATGCACCCCCGGCTCCCCCATTTAGCCGCCTACCGGCGACAAGTCGGGAGATGCTGTGGCTTATTATTACGCCCCGCACCACAGGAGGAAGACAACACAAACATCCATGGCCATGAACGACGTCGTGGACGGGATTCGAACCCGAAACGCCAGTAGTCAGACATGAGACTGGTGCCTCTACGCACTGAGCTACCAGTCGCTCCTTGATGATGTTGAATAGAGAATATTACATTTAGAGAAATTCCAAGGTAAGCATTGAACCCCAGAGGGCGCATAGCACTGACGCCAGATGGCGTATTGTGATATAGCCTTGAGTCTGTTAACACGCGTAGGCCTGTCGATCTTGCTTATAAAACTGCTAAGTATTATAGATTCGATTAAACTGAGGCGATGTCGTCAACCTCGGGAAGGCAAGGTCAGCGGCGCGGTGTGATTAGATACATAAAATGTGAGACGACAACTCCAGGCTCTCTCCGCAGAAAAAAAACAGCTCGAGTCCGACACAATTCTCAGGCATGAGTGTTTGCAGCTAACAGATTGCTCCGACCCTGTATCGTTTCAGCTTTACCAAGTCAGTCGGTCGGCTTAGCTTGTCTCAGTCCTGGATCACATTCGGTGGCCGTGGTCGTTGGGTTGTCAGTATAAAGACGGCGTGGATAGGAGGTGCATCCTAGCAACTGCACTTGCGAAAAGTATATATGCTATCGTCGCTATCCAAACGTCAACAAGGCATAAAAAATACTAGAAATGGTGACGCGCCCATGCCCCTGGAGGAGTCAAGGCAATTAACAACAACATCCCAATGGGCAATAGCTTCACTACGTTCCAAGTCTTTGACGAGTTCTTAAATTGTGCAGATTGGAACTGCGCAAAAGGTCCCTGGATCGCAAAAAAGGATCGATGAAGCGGCTCTGGCCAGTTTGTCGGTCTGTTCATTGGAAGTGATGACGACATGACCAGGAACCCCAAATAACACTACTCTAATGAGAGAGCTCACTTTATATAATAGTTTTTGACAACGACATACGTTCTTAGAAGTTATTGTCCTCTTTGACAGCATTTTGATGACCGCTTGGCTGTCCGTGAATATTGCTAAGTTTTTATTGCATCAGCCCATCCTTTAGGCATAGGTCAGCACACGCCTCAATAGCAAGCAATTTTGCGTGGAAAGCAGTGAACTTCTCTGTGGGTATGAAAACCCGATGGTTGGGGCCCACAATACCCGCGGCGGTAAGGAGGAGTAAGCATATCCCATAATTGTGGCCGAAGAACACAACATTCTAGGACCTTATAGGTGCGAGCATAAAAGCTGTGTCCCACGTTGGGCGCCAACTGTAACAACAGTGATCGGACGACGTGAAGGCTGATTCTGTTGGTAAATCAACCCGACGCGGAGCAACAACCGCTGTAACTAACATGGTCAGTGAGCATACCTTCTTGGAAGTTCATTGGACATGGTTTTAGTACATTTCTGTCTACCCTAGCTGTCATGTCAAATGCACATCACGGCTCAGCGAAGTGTCCTCCCAATGAATTTGCACCCCAAAAAAATATGGCGTAGAGCAGAGTACACAAAAGTGTTTGACCTTATAGTTGCCATACATTGGGCGCCAACAGTAATGATGATGGACGGAGAATGTAGAAGCAGATTCTGTTCTTAAATTAAACTGGGCGGCAGCGCGGCGATTCTTGTTACTTGAGTCTTGTATCTCAAATGTACAACAAAGACACGGAACCAACGCTCAAGCGAATTTAAGCTTTAGGTAGTACAAATCCGCGTTTTTTAGTGTGAAACTACTGTCACGAAGCTTTCACGGTACGTTGGTACTGCCTGAAGCAGAAATCCATTCTGGGTGAGCCCACAAGTCTATTCCCGCTTTAGGATATATGAATCTACGTTTTTCAGTGTGGTACTACTGCTACGATACGTTCACGTAACATAATTGAACTATACACGCTATGCCCGTATTGCCTAAAGCGAAAATCTACCTAGAACCACTGAATGGATTTCCGATTTAAGCAGTGCGAACTCAGCGTGTTGCATCATGAAGTGCCATTGGGGTGACCGGTAGCTCGGTGCGTAAAGGCGTCAGTTTCATGTCTGACTACGGTTTTCCTGGCCCTGTGGCACGGGGTATAATAATAAACCGGAACATCTCCCGACTTATCGCAGGTAGGCGGCTAAATGGGAGCAGAAGGAGATTGCTGGCAACGTGCATCATCCAAGTCTGATTTATCCCAACATAACGTCAGTTAAGTCACTGGGAATAGTTGACCAGCTATGTCCCACTAGGGGTTAGCGCAAATGAGTACAATCCTGCAAATAAGGGGCATCTTCCATAATTTTTTTTGAGGATTAATTATTGGTGCGGTTGTTCTCGAGGCCGTATACCACTCGTCCAGACTTCTCGATCCTGTGGACAATAATTGGATGGACCACTTATTGAATCTCTCGACTTGTGCGACATTTTTGAATTGTTATTTTATTCATCAAATATTATACCGACTACATTCCTAGCTCCATTTAAAATCCACTTATCCCCTCATCCCTACTTATAATTTTTGCCAAAAACCTTACCCTCAATATCCACATATACATATTTCAACCGAATTTCGGGTTTGACTAAGCACTGGTAACCGGACAATTTCTGCCCCCAATCCATGGGCATCCCTCGGTTCTAATACAATTAGCCAGTCTCCACGGACAGAAAAGAGTCCGAAGAGAGGTATTCAACTTGCAGTTTTAGGAAGCTTACTGAAAACACTTTCATTGAATCATGTTTGTCGTAAAATCAACAAACAAACGCCTGAGATCCCGGACGTATGTATCCAGGAGTCACGACAGCGTAATCACTGCATGAATGCGCGTATAAAAAGAGCCCGTTGAACCGATGTCAGGAGCAAACAGATGGGCAGTTCAGGACAATGTGGGCGAATCGTAAAATTCCATATAACAGACCGACACAGAGCTCGGCTGACCCTTTTCTTCATTCTGCATTGCCGTTTGCGTTTTTGATTTGAAAACATAAAACATGATTCCGTAGTGTCTCCCCCACTTCTCGGATACGATCCACTTGACGGATGGCATAAACCTGATTTGAAATGCCTACAGCTTTCAGGGACTGTCGCCGTCGCGCCGTCACATTTGGTTGAGTCCTAAAAAAACATCGTCGGCCTGGCCGAATATAAAAACGCTTATGAATTATGAAAACTGGATTGTTTCTTTGCACGTGAACGCCATGCTTGGCTTGGATTACGGGCTCGCATACGCATTTCATTTCATGCGGAGTGTAAACTGGTCATAAAAAAAAACACGTTGAAGGATATAGTACTAGGACTTGGAAACCTACTTAGGGCGGCTCGATGGTCACGGGGTTGTCGAGGGGGGTTTGAAAGCAATTCAATGTATCATCACCGTCGTATCGTGTCCCCTCATCCTATTGTTCGTAGTCAGCCAGGATTCAACACCAGGACGTATTAAAATTATGGCCATCATCAAAATAGCACCGGGCATCCTCATTCATTCAACACCGCGAAAAGGAGACATGCGCTCAAGACAGCCATATCGCGTACGATTCGAACGTGAGATGAATTCTAATTTCCGGATAAATTAAGTGTTACGGTGATACCGATGTTGCGAAGAGAGCCAAAAGACATTGAGAGGCAAGCACAAAAAACCACGACATTTCAGTTTGTTAGAAGAAGATATAGGGAGGCAGGTAAGTGCACGTAGCTTTTTTTTGCATACGTTCTAACGATATTAGACTCCCCCAGACAAGGTAGTTGGAAAGTCTGATGCAAGGACCTACATCGGAAAGTTTGCTCGGACTAGAAATATTTGATCCTTGACATTAACCACTAAAACGTTTTCTAGACAAGCTCAGCTGACTACCGATGAAGTTTCGATAGATCGTTTCCTGAAAATCTACGATACATAAGAATGGGTGCGTTTTCAAAACAAAACAGTGCCGACACTACTTCATGCGTGACAGAGATGTAAAATGTTGTGCACCCGTGAGTGAGTGAGAGAGTCGCGCAACAGTGCCGACACTGTTTCGTTTTGAAAACGCACCCATTAACAACAGGAGTTTCGAAAAAAAGCTTCAAGCTCAAAGCTCTAAAGATCCCAAATCTTCAAGGTTCTGATGTGCATGCTCCCTCGAGGTAGCGAGAAAACAATCTTCCTGGAAGAATTCCTCCAGAAGAACGGATTAGCAAAGAAGAGCTGCAATAATTGAGTCGCTTTATCGTGAAGTCACGGATCGACTCAATCCATCGACACAGGAACAGGGAACCTAAAAACAAATTCAGATTCCTCCCAATTATTCCTGGCTCTCTTTCGACAAACCCACTTTCTTGATCAGTCTCTCCGCTGGAGCCCAATCATCGGTCCTACCACGAATTTAATCAAGGAACAAAAAAAACTCTTCAATAATTTTACCCGATTAGCATTTCTGATTGAATCCGGCAGTCATGGTGGCAGATTTGATTTTGCCCAATTTATTTTCCTCGTCTCCGATACATCCCCTTCTGTGTGTGTGTAGGTTTTTATTTATTTTTTCTTTTACTCTGACCGAAAATGAACCGTCAAATCGGATTTCAATTCGCCAATGAAGGGGTGGTGGACCGAGTGGTCTGGGCCATTTCTTCCATCATACACTTGCATAATATCCTTGAACAATATTTCAGTGACAGATGTTACTTCCTTTTGTGACACCAATTTTTTCTTTTTTTTTTTCTGTACAACAACCACCTTTTTTGTGGATTGTTGTTGGAAAGGAACGTAGCATTGGATCGAACGAAGAGAGTCCTGTGCTTACGTACGATTTTTAATGCTTTCGAAACGGATGGCTCTCCGGTTCCCGACGGGTAACACAAAAGACTGTGTGTCGATATTTTAAGTGAAAGGGCGGGGAACACATACTCTACGTCGACGGAGTCATGGAAATAGGATGCAATATGTGTGAAGGACGAAACCAGAGTGAACGCAAAAGAGTGTGCGTTTAAATAGTTGGTTGGCATTTTGTGGAAGACGATAGGCCCTCAGGGGTAGTAGTATTTTTCGAGAAGGTTGTTGGATGTGGGCGATGGTAGTAGATATAGTAGACAAATGTCAGTCTTTGTTTTGCAAGTCTGTCGACCTTGATGAGTTACCGCGGTGTTGCTTCGTGGAAAACGATGCCCCACTTGACTTATGGTCGGATTTTATTTTCGATTTTGAGATGATGATGATGTACGGCAGTGGTTGCTGGAGCAACGTGAAGTTAGGCGCTTGCTGTTGAGTGTCTAAAAGAAATACTTGAGCGGATTTACTTCAGTAGCGTCTTCTTTATGAGAATGAATGGAATGAAATACCCAGGTGGGACGTCCTTGGAGCTCTTAACTTCAAAATAAACATAAAATGACGCGACGGTTTGGAAAAACCGGTTGTTAACACACAAGAAAAACGTCTCCGAAATACTGGAGCGTTAAAGATAAGAGAATCTCATACTCGAAAAAGCAAAACCCATCGGAAAACGATACAACTAAAAGAAACGGCTGCCGAGAAAACAATTATCGAATAAACTGTCATCGAAAAAAATGGTTCTCGAAAACAGCGATTAGCGAGAAAAATGGTTGTCGAAAAAAATGTTACAAAAAACCGTTGTCAAAAGCAAACGGTTTGTCACTAAGAAACGGTTGCGGAAAGTAAACTTCAGGGCCCTCTTCCTTACCAGAATGAATGGTCCAAAACTCGAGCGACGCGTTCGAGAAACAGTTTACTTAAAGATAGACATGGACCAAAACTCAACGGTTGCAAAAAACATTCTCGAAACACATAAGAAAATTATTAACGATTTTCTCCCATCTTACACACACAAAAAACAAAACACTTCGGATAACGACACAACGAAAAAAACAAAACCAGCACCAGGGAAAACGGTTGTCGAAAAATATATGATCGAAGAAAATGTTTCGCGAACACAACTATTATCAAGAAAATGATTTCTGAAGCAATGGTTGCAAAAAGCCGTTCTAAAAACGGTTTGTCACTAAGAAACGGTTGTGGAAGGTAAATCACAGTCAAACTCATGCACCCTGCAAGCCTATAACTGAAATATTACCTACGGAAGTTGAAGAACTGTTCGAAAACTGGTAAAATGAACGTGACCTGAAAAAAATCTAAGGTATTGGAGTGGCCTTAGAACATATTAGTATTGACCGAAAGTGTACCCCAAGTTGGGCGCAACATGTTGAGATTGTGATTGCAACTCGAGCCTCAATCGTCAAACCAGCCAGAGCTGGCAATGAAGCGATGAAGCCAACAGGACCGTAACTTCATTCTGCTCATCCAGATGGGCTAAAATATCCGTTCCCAAAAGTGTCTTTCCTACGTTAGACTACAGTAAGTATACCCATTTTGAACAGTATTCATTGTTTAAGTCTCCTATCATGTGTAACGCACAGGTCAATGGGCATCTAAAGATGCTCGTGCGGACGAAGCCTAAGGCAGCGTAGTGACCCTCAACGAGCTAAGCAGCGGCCTATGCTTGCTGTAGCTCAGTTCGGGAGATGTGGCCGGGGTCTCCGCCGCTGGTTGCCCCTGTCCTTTACGTATTAGCAGAAATTCATAGGCCTGGGGAAGACAACACAAAAAGGGTAGATAAAAATGGGGAATAATAAAAAAAAAGTGGGGCTCGACCTCGATTGTCTCTTGGTTCGAGAATGTCCATTTTACGTCATCCGTCAGCAAATAACTGGGCGGTTTTAAGTTTGGTTATAACCTTGGGGCGACCGGTAGCGCAGTGTGTTGAGGCATCAGTCTAATGTTTGACTACCGGTGTTTCGGGTTCGAATCCCGTCCACGACAACGTTCGTGGCCATGGATGTGCAGGAGGTACATGCTGGCAACTGCATTCTCCGAAACCAGTTTATGCCGACGAAACGTCAACTGGGCCACATGTAACAGTTAAAGCGCTATGCCCCACAAGGGATTAGGGCAATTGAAAGAGAGATAACCTATAAATGCTTCGACAAAAAAAACCCATTGGAGACCCTCTGCTTTGAATATTTTACCTTATTGAAGTTTCTTCAACATGTGGACGTAGGCTCATGGAGCTGAGTGCTTCATTTTACCAGTTAAACCGTACCTCCTTAATTGTCCTTTGCAGGGCGTAGCGAATTTGTTACATTTTTAGGAACATCCGAGTCATGATATTTAAATCGATTCCTAAAACATTGCTGGACATACAATAGTTTGACGAGCGAATGTGCAACGCGGTAGTACTTATCAGACATCGGTACAAACGTTGTAATGAACAAACAATAGTCAATTTAATTGACTTTTATAGTCAAAGTCTGTGCGTTTCAATTGACTTCCAATTCAGTTAAAAATGTTTCCAATTCTCAGTTGGGTCCTCCCGACAGAGCCGCTACCGAATTCGTTTCGGGCGTTTTTTCGCGGAACCAGAACCCAACACACTACAACCACTAAACAAACTAGGCACACGAATTCTTTTCGCCCCGTTGTAACGCCGGATTTGTTTCTATTTGGAGGGGGGGGGGGGGGCTTTTATGTTTTGCGTTTAATTTGCTATTTGTTCTCTAACATATATTTGTTTGCATTTCCCATTTTAGTGCACACATCGGCTCGTCTACGCGGGAAAATACACTTTAAGGGCTTTTATTTCTATAGACTCTTCACCAAGTCAGTTCTGTCTGCGCAAACAATTTTCAATTAATCTCACTCCGAGGAAAAAGCCAAATGTACCGAACAAACGTGTATACGTAGGGACTATAGCCGAGGCCATATATGATATGACTTTGAAAATGTTTGCCCTGGCCGATATACTATATGTATCTACGGCGGAAAAACGTCAGTCAGTTTGAGCCTCCTTCTCAGAGAACGATATCCGCAAATCTACAGGCACAGGATAGTGTACTTTCGGTAAGAGTGTTCCAACAAACAAACAAACAGACGAAAAATTTCAAGCAAATATACGTCCGTATTGAAGGAGTAGCTCAAGAGCATCGAGCATGCAGTCTGGGCAAAAATTGTACTTTAATCAAATGCAAACAGCCCATTCCCCCGAAGAGAGTTAAAACAACGTTAATGTGTAATTGTTGCTGTTGCGATTCCGGGCTAAGCAGGAAAAGATAAAAAACGACGACGTGAAGGACAATAATTAATTTCATTTTAGGATAACTGAGAAGGAGGTGAACGCCTGAACGCACAGTGCACGTAAAACCATCCCCAGCTAAAGCGCGAGGCCAGTAAGTAAACGAATCCTATGACGATTCAGTCAAATCATGAACCAAAAATTAATCCGGAAAATAAATTTTAGTCCTTGGTATAACTCATAACATCTCCCAATGGAAAACAAATTTGGAAAGGAGGGACTCGAGGGCGAGAGATGGTATTTTGGCGTATTCACCATCATCGAAAAGTCACCGAGAGTTGGCGAGGACAAAGCGAGAGAGGGAGTCCGGGTCCTTAAAATAAATATTTAGTTTGCGATAATGATTAGGATTGTGACGATGGCGATATTGAAGATTGTGTGTGCCGATTGTAGTGGAAAATGAGAGGAAAATTTCGACAATGCTTTCACAAGGATTCCGGGCAACCAAGAGATGAAATTATGAGGGGAGTAAAATTATTTGTTGAGGAATTGACATTGTTTGCCGTTCGATTTGTTGTATAATACATATTTGCAAATATTGATGAAAAAATTTGATTGGAAATCAAAAATTTGGCATTTTAAGCCCGAGCTCGGATTCTTTGATGAATCACAAGTCTTGACTCTGCAACAGAATGGTAAAGTTTAGGGCCAAACGACGTTACAGGATCGTCTGCGTTGATGACCAAAAACTGGATAGTAATTGAAACAAATTTATGGTCCCACATGTCGACAGTACATCAGACGGATGTTTGCTTTATTCAGCCAGAAGAACAACCGGTATAATGAGACACCAGACTGACATCCGAAAAAAAAGCTGTTTCGACCTAAACATTTACGCGACATCTCGTTAGGAGCGACTTACAATTTCTATTTCGGCGTAAGACCTCACTGGTGCTATAAATGGTGGCAGATAGCGTCCAATGTGGGGCCGAAAGCTTGATTATTTTTCTGGCGATGAAGCGAGGAGAAATTGTGGTCAAATTCACGGGCCACGTTGGGCGTCTGTTGACTATGATTTATGCATACATGATTAAGTCCTCAAAAATATTAAGCACTGCACAGCACCAATTCTGAAACCTTAAGTGCTGAAATCCTAACAGAAAATAAAATGAAAAAAAGTCATGTGAAGGAACAGGGGTTGCTAAGATAGGTAGAAAGACTGAATGTATATAAGGGCGTCCGGTATCCGCCAAAAGTGGCTTCCGATCTAAAATTCGAGCGACTTTTCGTTAAAAGCAAGTTGAAAATTTTAGTTTGTCTTAAAACCTCATTGGTGCCATAAATTAAGGCAGATGACTCTAACGTGGGGTCCAAAACTTCACTATTATTTGGACGACGAGCAACGTGGAAATGAGTCCTCGCCCTCCGAGGACAAATTGTGGCAGTTGGGCGCCTACTGGCGATTATTATTGACTTAGGTTCAGATTAGGACAAGCGTAAGGTCTTCAGGGATTTAATGATTTCGCCATAACTTCCGTGGAAATTCGGGCGCGTCAGATAAATTGGGAAAATCCCTTTGATGCAAAAAGTACCACCAAGTTTCATTGAGTGGATCCGTCAAACATAGTACAATAGTCAAGTAGGCTGTGAGGAGGCCGGCAGATCAGTTCGTTGAGACGGCAGTCTTATGACTCATCATAACGGTTTTTAGCGGTTTCAAGTTCATCTGTGGCCGCGAATGTTTGTGTTTTCTTCCCCCTGTAGTGTAGAGAATATAAATAAGCCACAACCATTCCCGCCTTGTCAGCGAATGCGGCTATGAAGGAAGGAAATGTATGCTGCTTAAATTTACATTAGCTCTCCCCAACTACCGTGACTACATCTCCCTCATCTTCTTCTTAAACGCCTGACAGTTCTGTCGTCGTAGATTAATACCTGCATATTTCATTCGTCGGTATCGCCATTCTTCAAAATGTCTCAGCAGACGGGTAATTGAGAACTACTCCACTCCTGTCACCAAACTAATTACATTAAAGCGCTGCTAAGAATTGTAAAACAAGGCCGAGGTCTCTTCCGCTCAACGACACAATCATCGTCTTAGCAACTTGAGAAAACGCCACGATGCATTTGTCAGGATACCGGGGACATTCTCAACGGATAGCGTTAACATGCTCGGCAAGACGACGACATTTTTTCGCCTCTGCCTACATACAGACACGGAAAAAGGATATAAAGGTAGCAGCTCTGGTGAAACCAAGAGCCCAACCATGCGAGCGTTATCGTCCTGGGACTACCGTGCGAAACAGAATACCGCCAACTATCACTTCTCCTCCCCGAGTGGCCAGACAGGTTGATTCCAACATTGCAAAAAAAAATGCCAAGAGGCAAGGTGCAGTCCTTTGAATGAAGTTTCCTAGTGCGCCGAAGAAAAAGGGACTTTAGCTGGCCCATCCAGTGCAATATACAAGAACGGCGCGACGCGTCTTGCATGATTGTCGACGTAGACAAAAGAAGCGTTGAAAACTAAGACGTCCTTTGACGGTCGTAGCTCATCTTCGCAAGACTTGCTAATTTCAAGTTCAGTTTCCTCTTAGATCCGGGACTCTATTCCCTTTGGTGAGAATAGTCGTGGCTGTCGTCGCCGACATCGTCTCTTTAGACTTTACACTATACTATTTCCTCGAGCTTGGATTTCATCCTTTCGGGAATTTCCATTTTAAATGAGTTGAGATGATGGACGTGCGATATTTGAGGGAAGAAAGGACTCTGCGCTGTCTTCACCCGAGAGAATCCTGTTTTGTCACGACCGATGACTACGAAACGAGACTGAGGTGCAGCAATGTAGACAGAAGACAGGTGACTTTCTATTCCTTTTTTCCGTATAAGACTTTCAAGCACTTTTCCCGAACCAACCAACCATCGTTCAATGTTTAGCTGCATGCTGTTTGGGTTCAGTCAGCCATTTGAGCGTTCCTTTATATCGCATAGAATGTCTGACGCCAGATGTTGCATGAATAAGAGTTGAAAGTAGCTATGATGTTATCCTGCGTCAAGGATCTCATGGTTTGGTTCCAGTGTGGGTGTAGGAGTTCATATTCGCATAAGAATGAGGGCGAAATCAGAAAGGATGTTGTTTACATCGTTCGAGTACAATTGCAGAAATATTGCACATCATATTTCAATCATGCTAAACATAATCTGTGACAGAGAGGACGAGGGGCAGGGCATTTAAAGTTTGCTTTGCGGAGAAGGAAAAACGTGGTTGACATGAGGGATTTTTTTTTTACAAAAAAGAAGCTGACAGCGAAAAAAAATCAAGCGTCATGACATAAATAAAATTTCGGATATAGTCGCTAATGACGGCCTGCGTTACAGTGGCTCTCTGTAGATTCAGGCCCACAAGAATGATTGTTTTCTCAATTTACGATTGCATACATTTGTGGCATCCAGCGTGGGATCCCAATTCACGCCTTTGAGATTGATAGATTGAGATTTAGCCTGGATTGAACTAACTACTTGAACGACGCTTGTTGAACGACTCTATTTTAATGAATTTTTTTTTAAGGAATCGGTGGAAAGAATCGAAGCTCCTGTCGCAGAAAAATAGAAATAGTCATTTCGCCTAGTATAATATACATATATGTATAATAACATGTGTTGAATCTAATCACAACCTTACAACTTTACTTTTCTCATCTGTCATCCGCCTTCGCCGTCAGTCTAACATTGCCCACTTCTGCTTATCATTTATGCCACACAACACCATTCTCATTGGGTCTGAGTTTTCCCACAATTATTGTCATTTATCCCATAAAGACCCAAGAAAATTACCTGCTCAAAACCACATAAGGCTCAACCTGAATCGAGCTTGGGTGCCTATTATACCAAAGGTCTAGATCTAGATACATACCCTCTATCTCCGTGGAAATTACGTGAGCCAAAGAAAGAAAAAATGATAATACGTAATGTAAATGCATTGATGCAGTGCACCCAAGTCATAATTTTGTTGATAAGGTGACCTGCTTTCTCCGTCAATCGTCCCTCGTGTCGACCCCCGGAGACCCAAGCAGTGGAAACTAGACTATGTACTTACGCACAATTTAAGACTTATCTAAAACGTTCCCAGGCAGCTAATTTTGATATCTATCGTCGTGCACACAAAATGAGCATTTGCATTCCGGACGATTTTGAACACGAACAAGAAAAGATAAAAATATAACAATGACTTTTTGTTTTAGGGCTTTTCTCATATAGTAGGCCCAGACATTTTCGAGCTATGACGATAGGTTCTGGTAGAAGAAATTGTCGACTTTCATTGACCCGGGAATGTGGGAGACTGGCGAAATTTTGAGAAGAGACATAGATTAGATAGATTTGACCACGTTGATGTTGTGATTTGGGCATTTAAATTTTTTGTTTTACACTTGACCAACCGAGAGACTAAAACATGTTTAAACAGAACAAAAAAGACCCACAGCGTTAACAAAAAATCAAAAACTGACCACAGGAAAATCATGGCTCCAATGGTCTCGAAGATTAAAAGAAATCCATTAAACAGTTCAGTAAACTCAGCAACTCGACACCATTTCAATCGCCAAATGAGTCAGAGCTGATAATGAAGCGATAAAGCCAACTAAAAATAGCTGGGAGTAGCATGAGCAGTCAATCTGAATGGACACCAAACGTCCTCGAAATAAAGGATCATTAAGTCCAGGACCTAAAGTTTCTTGCGCCGTTCTTCCGACTGGGCTATATCCGCCTACGAAATAAGCGATCACTAGGTCCTGGAATATCTAGAGCAGTTTCTTTAACAGGGGTCTATTCACCTACGAAATAGGCGTTCATTTAGTTTTACGCATTGAAATGGAGGATAATTACGTCTGGGGCCTTTAGCTGCTTCATCCCTTGATGGAACCGTTCCTCCAAATGAGCTATATCCAATGAAATGAAGAGTAATGGTCCTGGGCCTAAAGTTGCTTCAGCTCTTTGATTGAATAGTTTCTCCGACTTGGCTCCATCCATTGAAATGATAGAGAATTAAGTTTTCGACCCTTAGCTGATTCATCTCTTGCTTCAGCCAATCCTCTAACTTAGCTATGGCTATATCCACCAGTGAAATAAGCGTCTTCGTTCCTACTGCAGCCGGTTCTACGTACAGTAACGATCCGTTGGTACTCTTCCAATGGCCAAGAGCTGCCATACCCCTTCAGTGCCACAATGAAAATACGTGCTTGTATATATATGCCAGCATCATTAATTATGTCTCCTGCGAGCAACATTCATCGGCGCAGCTGCTCTCAATACTCATCAAGAGCAACCCTGGACCAACAGATGTCTGAGTCTGCAGTGTATGTAAGAAAACCCTGCCACCAAACGCCACCTCTATAAGATGCAACTGTGAATGGTGCCACCTAGATAGGTGCTCGGGACTGACTCATCATTTGCAGTGGAATTCATCGTTCACAGCTGCCCAGTGTAGAAATAATGGACAACAGTTTCCAAACCCGCCCAATTCTGCAGTCCCAGCTACACCTGCAATTACGACTACGGGCGCGTAGTTGTCCCCTACCACTTTCATGAACAACATCAATCATCAAGCAGTATCGATGCAGCACAACCTAACTCCGGCACCAGTATTTGCAAACTATCATATTCTCACGCTAGTCGAAGTCAACTGCAATGGACTACAACACAAGATTGCCAGCATTTATGGGCAGATATCGGAGTATGATTGGTACCATTCAAGAGACCATACTGAACCCCAACTCGTCTCTCAATTCCCATGGCGGCTATAACGTTGTTTATAGAGACCGTGTGACCAACAACGGCGTTGGACTCGCACTCATAATTCATCAGTCAGTGCAATACCGCGAACTAGCTTTATCCGTGGCCGATGAGGATGTCCTAGAGCTGCATGCAATAGCCGTACAATCTGGTAATGTAGAGATGGAAATCCTACAACATCTACATTCCAATTCAACATTAGTGCCCTACTCACTGGCCAACACCGTCTAGCGCTTGGAGATTCCACCGCTCATCATGAGCAATGACAGTCTAATCTCGTCAGAGATACCAGAGGAATCTGTCTAGCAGAACAAATTGACTCATCTGAGTTCTGTCCTTTAAATGATGACGCTCCCACCCGTATTGCCGGTACATGTTCCAGCTCTCCAGACATTTCGATTGCTAGTGCCGGCATTATTAGCAACAACCATTGGCAACCAGTCCTAACGCTGTCCTCCGACCATTTGCCATCATCATCAGACTTGACAGGCCTTCCAGTCTACTTCCTGCAGAGCACCGCACTTTCATGAACTTTAATACAGCTGGAGGGGACAGTTCTAGAACCAATACCAATGCAGCTTTCGCTGCCCTTCCGACACCATCAGAAGTACGTGTTGCTGAATTAACCTTTAGGCGAGTACTCATCAAAGCGGCTGCCAGATGTACGCCTGCAAGACGAATGCAATGCTTAGGCCTAACTTCCCCACATGAGCAGGCAGATTGGCCGACGAGAGAGACTGCATTCGCAACGAAGGCCCCAGCGGTCAAGAATTATAGTCCTGGACATCCAGATCAGCATGCAAGTAGCTGAGCACAAACGGTCAAAATGAATGATCAAGTTGTGGCAACCATTAAAAAGCAAAAGGTTCAAAAGCCTTAGGACCGGATGGTTTCTCGATGTTGATGCTAAATGATCTTTCACCCTCGTTGTTAGTCGTTCCTGAGATATGAAAGACTGCAAGGGGATACCCAACCCATACAAAAACCTGGGAAGAAAGCAACACGTGGTGAATTACATCGCCCTATTTCCCTACTTTCACCTGTTGCCAAGACGCTGGAAGCGCTACTCTTGTCACTGCTCACGTCCCATGCTCAGCTCGCCAGCTCCACAATATAACTTCAGGAGTACAACGGCCTTGAATGCAATCACATCTTAAATTCATAATGGCCTTAATCAGTTTCGTCCATGTTGAAAAACGATCCTGGTTGCTCTTGACTTGTCGAAAGCCTTTGACACTGCCAGTCACTCGGCTCTTCTGTCAGAAATCTGCTGTACATCTCTTCCTATGCATACTAAAAAATGGATCGCTAACTATTTGGCTGGTCGTCAATCATTCACGAAGTTCCGGGACATGAAATCAAAACTAAGGAGGATTAAACAGGAGTCTTCTCACCCACCCTGTTCAGGAATATCTATACCACCAGCAGGACTCAAACTCAACACCTATGCGGATTATTGTTCAATCTTAGCCACTGGTAACGACATTCCATTTATGTGTGCAATGATCAACAGTTACGAACGCCTTTTTCGTCAATTAAAACTTGTGGATCTCAGCGTCAATTTCATTTGCTACATTGTTCACATCTTGGACCAAGGAGGTGAAACAACAGCTGAACATATCAGTAGGAGACCAAACCATCTCCACCGTTAATCATCCGACAATCCTTGATGTTACCTTGGATAGAATGGAACTATCATCTGCCCATGCTTCCACAATATGCAGTAAAATAACAGCTCGATATAAAGTACTGAAAGCGCTCGATGGAAGCTCGTGGGTATGGATAAAGAGACCCTGCTGGGAACGTATAAAGGCATTGGAAGATTGCTGGCCAATTACGCAGCACCTATTTGGTCTCAGGAGCTGAGGGGCATACAGTCCTGCCAAAACGCTGCTTTATGCACAGTGACAGGCTGTCACTTGATATCATCTCAGAATCACCCTCACCAAGAGACCAACATGCTACCTATTAGAAGTCACAACACCCTTCTCGCGAAGCAATATTTAGTAGGCTGCTACCGAAATGACCGCCGTAACCACCGCGTTGCATCAGGCACAACCATAGGGATCCTGAAAAAAATGTGCAGAGGTTTAAAAGGGAGGCATTAGACGAAGCCGCTTGTAAAACTGCTTTAACCACCTTACGTAGGCAGGAAGTTCAAAATCGATTGCGAAACTAAACTCCAACACAGTACTTCAAGACTGATCACCTGCCATTCCTCCTACCGATTACAGTCTACCTAGATCGACTAGAACCACGCTTGCACATCTTCGATCTAGGTGGTGCTCCCGTCTTAGTTCGTAATTATCTCGCATCGATAACGACATTCCAAACGTATGTCCAGATAATGACGTTGATAATATCTTTAAATGCTCCGCAGCTCCCACCTCGCTAGCAACCAGAGTTCCGTGGGAAGCTTCTATCGAAGCCGCTATCTTTCTAGACCTCGACACCGTGGGAGAGGAAGCCGCTGCTAACACATAACTTACACACACATGTATCTTACTCTAAGGCGTTGCTACTACAACAACAACATTTTTAGGTCCTAGACCTAAAGTCGACTCAATCCTTGCTTGAGCCCTTCCTCCGACTGTAACCTATCCATTGAAATAAAGAATAATTAGGTCGGGGGCCTTTAGCTGCTTCATCTCTTGCTTGAACTGTTCCTCCTTCTGGGCTATATCCACTGAAATGAAGGATAATTAGGTCCGGGACCTAAACTAACTTCAACTCTTGATTGAGCAGTTCTTCCGGCTGGGCTCTATCCATTGCAATGAAACCTAATTACAGGTCTTGGACCTTTAGCTGATTCACCTCTTGCTTCAATCGTTCCTCCGACTCGGCTCTAACTGCCATTGAAATAAAGGATCATCAGGTCTTGGAACTGCTTCAACTGTTGTCAGTGAAACTTTATTTCTAGCCAGATTTGAATTTTATCTGTCGAAAGTCAGGCGACACTCTCCACCAACCCACAGTCGTCTTATCAAGTTCAATTAACAATCGATTAAGATTGTCTTTCTTTTCCATTAGCAGCAACTAGACCTAACTCCCGACACACCCACTCCCAATGGTGAAATTTGACTCGTCTAATTTATGGTCCAGCAGCCTCATCAAAAGCCATACATTAAAGTCACTAATTTTAGATCTGGCACCTTTCACCATCCATTCATTCATTCACCGGAGTCCCATTCATTAAATTTCAATCTATTGTCGTGGTCTATTCTATAAAAAGACCAAACCACAACAAATAGGAGTACCTCACAAGATACCTATGTTAGCTACAGCTACTCCCTATTAATCTACCCGTCACAATCAATCAATCGAATTGTCTCCAATGGAAACAACACGTTCCATGTGGCGCGAGTCATTGAATGGAAAGGAAAAATCTAATCTAAACGCAAACACACATCGTCGACATGTGTTAAGTTTAGCGCCTATCAAACAATCCGGCTAGATTGGCTAGATACGTCCTGTTGATCTTTAACAGCCATTCTGCGATCATCAACTGATAAATTAGCATAATAATCCGCACCTACTAAACAAATCCATTTATTTTCGACGTACGGTCGATGGGATTTTTTCTGCCGGAATATCTAACATCCGTTGGATGGAAGTATCTTTTGCAAGACAGCCGTCACGAAGGTGGTGGCATAGCATGCATTCTAGCACTTATAATGTCTCTATAAAGTATATCTTTTGTCCGGAGAATGGAGAATCGCCCCATGAAGTCTGCAGACAATTCAAGCGCAACTCGGATCCGAGAAATAGGTTGACGATGTGGTGAACTGGCGAGCTTCTTCTACAACAGAAAATCCATAGCTCGGTAGTTGCTTTGTTGCCAATCCGCCAATCTTTCTAGCGATGACGGTTCTATCTTGCGCACGTAGTATTCCTGACATAAGAATGGAGACAATTCTCTTCTATATCTTATAAATGAGTTATGGACCTCATAAAAGTTCAATTGTAGTACGTAGCGTACTAGCAATTGCTAAAAATGTTGCAGCTTCTGGTTCTTGTTGTCTGTGACTGTGCCTGACAGGCTGTTTTACTTATCCACAGGCTGCTTTCACACCAAACAGACCGGTCGATTAGGCCTATAGCAGACCAAACTTACATGGTGATGGTTGGATATGGCGGCATTCATACCGAGTAGACTGCGACCTAAAAGATTCGATCAAACAAAAAAGGTCGATTAGGTTAAATTTTGGTATATTCGACTAGTTTCTGTTGTCTCGATTAGACCGACCTACTCAGTGTGAAATAAGCTCCAAAGCCTGCTGTCTGCTTTAGGCTTATCGATTAGATCGGTCTCTTCGGTGTGAAAGCAGAATATGGTTTACATCGAGCAGACAAATCTAATCGACAGGCCTAAAGCTAACAACAGACTTTGGGCCTTTCGCACCAAGTAGGCCAATCAAAAACCATGGGCTGCTTTAACACTGAACAAACCGATGTAATCGACCGGCCTAAAGCAAACAGCGGACTTTGTGGCTTTCACACCGAGTAGGCTGATCTAATCGAAAGACAGCAGACGAGTAGACTGAAATTCAGCATAATCGACCGAAATTCGGTCCGATTAGGTTTTTAAATCAGAGTCAATTCGATGTGAACGCTACCATATACCAGCATGTCAATTTAGTCTACTGTAGGGCTAATCGACCGATCTGTTCACAGTGTGAAAGCAACCACAGTCTGGTTCGACTATCAAACTGAGGAAGCCGCGAAATGAATGCTACGCATCATTAGCTTTTCGTGTTGAGATTATGCATTCCGAATCAGGGCGAGGGAAAGACCCTCCTGGGAAATTCAAGAAGAAGCCTACACTAGAGTGTTCTCCGTCTTCGCCAGTGCATGCCGTCAATGTAATTAGCATTATTCGATTTGCGACGAAACGTGCAACCCAATGGGTATTGAAAACTGAAATTTGAACTTGGAGCCGTTTTTTTTTCCTTCCGATGAAGTGCAACGGAAATGGTTTCTGTCTGTCTGTTTGTCTGTCTGTCAAAAGTCATAAAGTTGATGACTCAGCCCGAAACCAAAATAGAGAGGTGAAATTTGGTTTGGGTATTGTCTGAATAATAAGGTAATTTGCATGGAAACCATAGATAGGTGCGTGAAACACTTCTCGAATCGGTCAAATGTTGGTTGTCTAGTAAAAAAAAAATTAAATACAGTAATTTTAGCTGGTGAAAAGGAAAAATTATACTCGGAATCTTCGAAAGGCATGTTTTGTTGGAGTAAGGGGGCAAAAATGCGGGTGAGTGTCCACACACACACACTAACAAAATGAGGCCTCGCATAAAGACGAAGGTGATCGTGTAGATCGCCCAGGACAACAAAGGGTCGAAAAACAGCGAGTGACAGGTTTGACGCGTGCTGGATAACTAGTTCGGCGGGGTAAAGGAAGGCGTCACTCTCCGCTTCTTCCATAGTATAAAAAAAAAATCGCGCGTCTGTTCGATTGCGAAATGCGGAACGAGCCAAATACCTAACAGAACAAACGTATACAAAAAAGAAAGCCAATGAGGAACCGATCCCCATCCCTACAACTAGCACGGGTGCCCCCTGCCCCCGTGCATCCCTGGCGACCTTAGGCTAGGCTACGCAATTTGCCTAGTCCCCTTTATGCGAACGATTGGAACTGCCCTACGCGACGGGCAGTTCCAACACGGGATACGATGGCGGTCAATATTATATCGCGACTCCGACCCGAATAGGCCAGAAAAAAAATCCAAGGCGTCCGAGCGACACCTCATACATAAATACGGCACACTCTTCTCTTCTGGTGGTGCGAACGTGGTACATATAAGGCGTAGAAGAAATGGATGCGAAGGCGCCGGAGTGACACCTCATATGAAAAAATATAACACACACCCGCCTTCAGGGGCGAACGCAGTATAAAGTTTCTAATACACGAGACGCGTAAAACCGTCGGACGCGTCAAATCAATGATACCCGTCCCGTGTAAACAGCAAACGGGTCTACGACAACGCTTAACTTGTTAGCTTACGACAGGTCACGACGGGTACTCATCCGCCGTTGATCAGTCGATTTAACAACAATAAACATATGAAAAAAAGATGATTTCGGTACTCGCATATATGCTGACGAATCGTAAACGCACCTCGTGTGAACACAACGACACGTGTGCATTATTTCCCCGTCAATAAAATTCGTTTTTATACCCGCTTCTGATGTTTCGTCCGCGTGAGCCCGTCTTACGTGTACACGCTAGTCGCGTTTACGCGACTCGGGTAAAAATCAAGCGATCGCGTATACGCGCCTCGTGTATCAGAACCTTAATGCGATTCTCGAGGGGCACCATGAAATAAGCCATTTGGAAATAAGGCATTAATGGATAATTTCGGTTGAAACCAAAAGTAGCTATGCAATGCACGGATCCTTTCGGTTTCACACTCAATGCTTAATTTCGTTTGAAACGAAGGTGAGAATGTACATGGCTATTTTCGCTTTCCTTCGCATACCTTATTTCAGTTTGAAATTGTGCATAGCCAAAAAAATGCTGGATGCAGATATGCTAGGACGAAACGGCTGCAGGTACATGTACAAAGAGTAAAACGGGCGACCTAGGGCTACATGCGGGGGTTTGCAACGCCCTAGGAGCGGAGCTAGCCCAGCTCATTCCAAACCGAAATTATCCATTCACACTTGTGCGATACTGCGGGTTGTGAATTAACAATCGCTTAAAACAAACAAGCAAAAAACCTTAAGTAGCGTTTACACATGCCAGTAGACCGTGCAAGCACGTACATTTTACTGGCATTGCAAGTGCCTTGCAAGTAACAAGCAAGCTGTCACTTGCATATGTGTAAATACCCGTGCCTGTGAACTGCCAGGGCAGTAAACCCGCACGGCGCCTTGCAAGTAGCTGGCCTCCCGGGCCAATTGATTTCCTACTGGCATTCCAGTAGAGACTTGCGAACATATGTTTCTTATCATTCGTAGATTTGCCGACAAGTCTACTGGCATGCCGATGCACTGGCAAATGTAAACGAGCCATTAGATGCGTTCCACATTTTTTGGCTTGGTAATTTAACGGGCGCATGAGAAAATGAAAATATTTATCGGCCAGTTTATCGCTTGGATAAGCTCATGCCTCTGTTCGAGCAGTTTAACGAGACATTGAAAAAACGGTCCTTAGTAAAATAAAATTCAATCCGAAAAATGATCTGCATTCATGCGATACGACAAATAAGCCGTGTTCCGGTCTGCATGCTGACTAGTGAATAGCCGGCTTAACCTAATTTTGCCCCCCATCACCACGACATTAACTCAGCAAATCCGTCTAATTTATAGCAAAATTAATTGTTCATTCATCTTCATTCGTCTGCTGCACACAGAAAAGCCACAAGGTGTGAGGTAAATTACCAAGCAATAAAAAACTATACTAATTTAAGAAAAGATTAAAAAAAAAATACATTTTCTCGTGAATATTTTCATTTATTCTATTGTCGGTGCTCTCTTATTAGCACATAAAAATGCAAATCAACGAAAAATTAGCTTTTGCCCACAAAAGCATGCAATCGGTACAGTGTAGAAAACAAACAGACAAACAAAAAAGTGTTGATATCCGTCGATCCGTAAGATAATATCATCATCACCGTCTTACCATTCTTCTTTGTCACTACGGCAAGAAATTGATATGAAAGTATCTTCAAAGACTACGAGTACGAGTGTGCAGGAAAGTAATCATAGATGTCCAGATTACTATACTTAGTAGTTTCATTTTCCGCCGATTGTGTCCGGAATTTTGATAACTTAATTAGTAAAAAACTATCCATAGATGTAGGTCCAACTGCACCAAGATTTTATTTTTTTCTGATTCAAATTTCATATTCAGAATTAATTAGACAAATGGGCAGTGAGAAAGTTGCCACTTAAAATAATGGGCGGATAATGAGAGGCGAGATAGTAGATAATAGAGTTTTAATCGCACTCCTATTAAAATATGTATGTAAAATATTTTATATTAATGAGAGAGTTCTATTGAAATATTGTATTTCAAATGGATAACACAACTATTATTGTATCTATTGTTGTATCTTGTTTCAACAAGGGAAAATGAAAATTTAAGTTAATAATTAACAAATGGTGGGTTAACCGGGCGATGCATAGTCGTTCGCGTCTTTGGCCAATGGTGGCTTTTTAATCGAGATGATTTCACACTATCCTTGCGTGTGATCCGCTCGCTATGCGAGCTCCACGGCTTCAGGTGTTGTAACCCTCAGTATACAGAATTACACCGCTCGCTCTATACCCTACAGTGATAAAACCAATATTAGCCAAGGCGCGAACCATGATGTGTCACCCGATGAAATAGGAATATACCGAAATTTTAAATTTAATATTTAAAAATAAAAGTCCCATTTAGACCAAAGCCTCGAGATGAATGAGCTTCTTCTCATTTACTAGATCGTGACGGTTTTGTGTAGTGGTGTGTGCTCAGCAACACGCTCAACCGAGTTATTTATCTTAAATGGATACTCATTTATCAGCTAAGTCGGTTGAAACTCCGACACGTTAATCCCATTTTATATCGAAGACACATTCAGTAGGAATCGAACTGGGGACCAGTGCATAGAAGGCGAACGTGCTAACCGCTGCACCATCCGGACAAAAAAAATTATTTCAATTGATTAAATCTGTAATAAACCACCTGGAATGAATCATATTCTGGTCTGGTATACGTAGTGCTGCTTCCACCGGAAGATCGAGGGCAGCACCTGATGAGTAATGGTCTGTTGGTACTACGAAACCAGAGGCCGAGGGTCCCATTAAACCCGGACCTCGATACGAGCATGAGGCCTTGCGTCCGCCAACCATTCCACCCCATTTTTGCCTCCCATGTTTGTGTTGTCTTCCCCTGGCCTATGAATTTATATTAATACGTAAAGTGTTGTACAATAGTCTCCAAAAAACAAGATTGAGTTTTGACTTCAATATTTATTAGTTTATTGAGTACGATATTAGTATTACAATAGTTCAAGTTAACCTTACTGGTCACTGGCTAAAATCCAACTGACTGACAAAAAAATATGTAATATGAATTTCCAATAACGCTATGTAAGGTGACTTCGTTTATTTGGTGTTGCTAATATAAAGGACAGCGGCAATGAGAGGCGAAAAGCAAGCCTACGTCTTCCGAACTGAGCTACAGAAAGCATAGGCCACTGCTTAGCTCGTTGAGATGCCTTTTTCCTCGCCAGATGGCACGGCCCGACCTTCACGGTCATCATGCTACCTTAGGCTCCGTTCCCACGGGCATCTTGGAACCAAACCATCCATTACAAATCTCCATATAATCGGTGTATGGGATCAGATACAATTAAATGCAGTCAGTTTTGTTTAAATTTTGCTGTTTATACCCTAGACTTTTAGTATAGGGTATATTGTTTTTGTCACGACGGAAATATGTAACACCTTAAAGGAGGCTCCGGAGGTATAGCAATGTATATATATAAATGATCAGGGTCACCTCCTGATTCGATTAAGCCATGTCTGTCTGTCTGTCTGTCCGTCTGTCCGTCTGTCCGTCTGTCTGTCCGTTCGCACGATAACTTTCGATAGAATGAAGCTAGAGCCTTGAAATTTTGACTAGATGTTGGAAGTATGATCTAGTTGGTTGGTATTGAAAATGGGCATGATCAGGCCAAGAGAACGCTTACCTCCTCTACATATTTAAAATAATTAAATGTATTTATAACTCCCGATTAAATAAACATGAAAACCTCTAGCTTTGGTAGATTGCTCGTGATGGTAATCTTATACTCCCCTGGAAAAATAAAATCGATCAGTTGAAAACTAACGGTAATTTTCTTACAAAGAGCCCCGTACTACCCTACTTTTCAGGTTTTTTGTCCATAACTCTTGAACCAATTGACGTAGACATCTGATTTTTGGCATATAACCCTGGGGTGAGAAGCTGCTTAGGTTTTGGGAAGTTGGGCATAATCAGATCAAAGGAACGCCTACCTCCCCTACAAAATTCAAAAAATTAAATATTATTTTAATTACGATAACTTTCGATAGAATGACACTAGCAAGTTGAAAATTTGGTAGAATGTTGGTAGTAAGGTCTTATTAGTTAGCACTGAAAATGGGCAAGATCCGACCCAAGGAACCCCTACCTCCCCTTCAAATGAAACTTCGAATAAGCGATTACTTTTGATACAATGAAGCCAGCAGCTTGAAATTTTTGTCAAATGTTTGAAGTGAGATTGAGTTAGTTGGCATTAAAGACGGGTTAGATCCGACCTAAGGAACCCCTACCATCTCCTAGAGATGACACTTAAAACAAGCGATAGCTTACGACAAAATAAAGCTAGCGACTTGAAATTTTGCCCAAATGTTTGTAGTAGGATTTAGTCGGCTAATATTGAAAATGCGTAAAATCCGACCAACGAAACCCCTACTTCCCCTACAAACGAAACTTCAAATAAGCGATATCTGTCGATAGAGTGAAGCTAGAGACTTAAAATTTTATTTGTATGTTTGTAGGGTGATCTAATTGGTTGGTGCCAATGATGGGCAAGATCCGACCCAAGGAACCCTTACCTCCCCTACAAGTGAGACTTCAAATAAGCAATTACTTTCGATGGAATGAAGCTAGCGACTTGAAAAATTCAACAAATATTTGTAGAATGTGCTAGTTAATTCATTTTGAGAATGGTCAAGATCTCCCTGAATGAGTGCCAACCTCCCCTATAAACTGGCTATATAGGAAACTCACTTTTAATGCATGGTCGTTGCCAATTATTACTTTTGGTGTCACCACTAGGTCTGTACAAGTCTAGGGTATATACGCTTCGGACTCCGGGCCTGGTTTTTTTTTCATTTAAATTCAGAGCCCTTTGCAGTTTTAATTAGACAAAATTCTCATTAACACAATATAATTTGATGTACACCGTGTTTCAATTGCATTCAATATACTGGAAAGTGGAAACCATATGCACTCTCTATCCATCATTTTAATACTGGTTCGTATCAGCTTTGCTTGGGGACAATAAATCTATATAAAAAAAATCAAAAGATAATTTATAATGCATAATTTGCATAATTTATTCGAAACCTTTATATATGCGAAATGCTTTCAAAAGATGAATTAGTGGATGAGGACTTTGTATAGGATGGAATAACGCTTATCCATTGGGTGAAAAGTTCGCCTTTGTGTGTCGAGGCTTATTGACCACTTTTTGATTTTGTTCAAGTTTAAAGTTTAAAAACTATTGAAAGGACGTATCAGCAAAAGAATTCTGTGAGGAATTTTCTGTATTTTCTTATGTCATAAGGACTATACTCCGTTGAATTCTAAATAAATAAATACCGAGAGCTCGTTAGGAAGATTCAGTAAATGCAGGTGCAGAACAGCTGCAGGGCTTCCAAACTTTCAAAATTGGAGGCCGAAATAACTGAATGATGATCCAATTATCCAGACGGCCCGACGTCGAGCTGAACCGCCACGATAATGATGATAGCTTAAAATCGGGATATTCTGAAGCTTCCAAGCCAAAATGTTGAAATATGGATATTTGTATGTTTACTCAACTTATAACCCATAGTGGGGTATAACGCGTCAACGTTTGTTGCCGTAAATCAGTTTCTGACGATGCAAGTTGCTAGCGTGCACCTCTTGCTCCCATTTAGCCGCCTACCTGCGACATATCGGGAGATGTTGTGGCTTATTATTACACCCCGTACCACAGGGGGGAAGAAAACACAGACATCCATTATTTTGTGTGAGCATATAGTGTAATATATGAGCATACTGTATGTACACATTAAGCTTAGTGTATTTGCAAATTGAGCAATGCTTGCACATACTTGGCAAGCATTGCTCAATTGCACATACAGTGGAATAACCTGAGCATATAAATGTGAGCAAGCTCGAGAATGACGCATATTTTGCACAGAGGTTTTTGAAGATATATACCTATACATATGTATTTTACATTGCACATATAGTGGAATCTTAGCTTTAGGCATCAAATCTCTAACATGACAGATTGTTCTCTTAGTTAAGTAAATAATCCGACAAGTCGTCACTGGCTCGTCGCGTGCTCAGGGTTACCCAAATTTGGTTGAGATCGGACCACGGTAAGTGCCCGGACAAACGCACAAACACACAGCGTGGTTTGAATGTTTATGGTTTTTAAATGTTTTAGTTTTTCAACGTTTTGTTTTGCGTATAGCAAATTTTTTTCTGCGAATAACATTGGGTAGCATGCATCATTTGATGCTGTTTCCTGATTTTGTGCTGCGAAATTTTGAGGTATTTTGCATCCAGGCCATGGAAAGAACATTTTTTCATTATAAGGGGTAAAAAGAACTAGGTTTTTCCTTATACTGTAAGCGTTTTTATTTGTAGGCATACAATTGTTTCGGAAGCAACGTATTTCCTTCATCAGTGCTACCTAATTGAATTGTGTCACAATGTTTCCTTATTATATACTACTCTATGTTAACTATTACCTAATATCTATCTTATTACATTTTGCTTGCGACTTTTATAAGGGTAGAAGCACAATTACCCTCATCGTGATTGAGGACTACGTGTTTATCTTGTTTTATTATGTGTAGGCTTTCCGCTGCATCGAGCAGGTAGTTTTTTCTTACCCGCTTAATGACTTCCAAATGTCCGATCCCGATGTGGTGCCCTTCTTCTAGCATGTGCGACCATGGATTTTACGTGTCTTATATCGTCTTTTTTGCCTTTTACATATTCTTTGTGATGCTCTTCGAATCTTGTGGTTACCAAACGTTTGGTTTGACCGATACTATATACTTTGGGGCATTCCGGACAACTTATTGTATTTTGTAGATTCCGCTTTTTTCAGTTTTGACTAGAGTGTCTTTGGGTGATCCCAGTAGTGTCCTTAGCTGTTGGTTCCTGCTCATACTTATTACTTGGATGTTGTGTTTTGCCAGTAATTTTCTGATGTTGCCGGTTGCTGTTGAGTGTGTCACGGTTGCTCGAATTGGTGGGCTCTCGCTAGTTTGCTGGCTGAAGTGCGTGGTAAGGTGGTCCCTGTGTATCCTTTTCTGTTTCTTCCTTAATAGTTGGTCAATTATTTTGCTCCTGTATCCGTTTGCCTCCGCAGTGCTTCTGATGTATTCTAGTTCGTTTTCGTACCGTTCATCTGTTAGGGGTGTTGTGACTAGTTTATGGACCATGCTCTGGAATGCCGCCATTTTTTGAGCATATATGTGGTTTGATGTGCACGGGATCGTTCGTTGCGTGTGTGTTTTTTCCTGTAGATGTCGAATTCTAGCTGTTTGTCCTTCCGAATTATTTTTAAGTCCAAAAATGGAATCTCGCTGTTTTCCTCCTTCTCCACGGTAAATTGTATATTCTTGTGGATTTTATTGATTTCTAAGAATTTACGCTCTAAGTCGTCGTCTACGTATCTCACCCAGAACTTCGGCACTACTGGGATCACCCATAGACACTCTAGTAAAAACTGAAAAAAGCGGAATCTACAAAATAAGTTGTCCGGAATGCCCCAAAGTATATAGTATCGGTCAAACCAAACGTTTGGTAACCACAAGATTCGAAGAGCATCACAAAGAATATGTAAAAGGCAAAAAAGACGATATAAGACACGTAAAATCCATGGTCGCACATGCTAGAAGAAGGGCACCACATCGAGATCGGACATTTGGAAGTCATTAAGCGGGTAAGAAAAAACTACCTGCTTGATGCAGCGGAAAGCCTACACATATTAAAACAAGATAAACACGTAGTCCTCAATCACGATGAGGGTAATTGTGCTTCTACCCTTATAAAAGTCGCAAGCAACATGTAATAAGATAGATATTAGGTAATAGTTAACATAGAGTAGTATACAATAAGGAAACATTGTGACACAATTCAATTAGGTAGCACTGATGAAGGAAGTACGTTGCTTCCGAAACAATTGTATGCCTACAAATAAAAACGCTTACAGTATAAGGAAAAACCTAGTTCTTTTTACACCTATAAGCAACTGTAAGAACAGTGGACACAAATTTTAATTTTTTCATTAATTTGCAGAAAATTTTTTTTCCACTTTTTTTATGAAAATCAGAATAAAAACGTTTGTTTGCAACTTTTTCCTATTTTATATCAAAGTTTGGCTACAAGTTATTCGGCAACTTTAATTGGCATTGAGACAGAAGGTCTCGTTAGCAGAAAAATTTCGTTTTAGGCATAACGTTTGAGCACCGGCGAAATGTCGGTAGTCTATCACTTTTTATTGCTACTACAACCGCCGTTGCTCTGATGAAATACTCATTCCGAAAAGTCATTCCTGAGCTCGCATTTTCTTTACGAAACACGCGTCAAACCAGTCGTACCCATCCTCACAGTAGGCTCTCAGGTATCAAAGGGTATTCACTAAGCTTTGGCAAAAATTAGAGTATGTACCTGTTTCGAGTTTGACAATGGCAAGATTCAATTTTATATCAGCTAAACTACCTTACGGGAGGATCTGTTCGATTCTACATGAGTTTTTAACTAAATGGGTGTTACTTGAATTTTTGCGTTATGGGAAGATTGCATCAAATGTTTTACATGGGGAATTTTAAATTTTTATCTTTTTTTTTTAATAGATGCTAAAATATTATCCAGTACGGTAAAGGCGTTGTAATTTTTTAAATAATGATCAGAAGATATACTTCCAACTACAAAATCTGAAATCTTAGATAAATGGAAATTTCAGACGGACTTTAGTTTCCTTTTTTTCTTTAATTCAGAATTATGTAGCTCTTAAGTGCGTTGAGAACACTTGCTAAGCTTTGTCTTTGAAATTCAAATAGCATGAGAATTTGTAATCTTCACCCCTCGCATGTTTTGAGGAAGCCTCATTCGCAGGACTATGCAATGTGCGTAAATTTCGGTGAAAGCCTGCAACGAATTCAACAAAATCTGAACTTTTACAAAAAAGAAAAAAAAATCACTGACGAACTCTTCTCTAAAAAGAAGAGAAATAAATACCACCATTACAACCAGTAATAGAGCGAATAAAGCATAACACAAAATTTGATAGTCTCAAAGTTTTGACTGGTATTATTTGGGAATCAACTTTTAGAGCTTCATATTATCCCAAACCGCGCGACTGTCTCAAGACTAAATAATGAATTGCCCGAATTATTCGATGATTTTTCCGACTTGAAAGTAGCATCAACGTTTAACTGACGATATTCCTGAATTTGCATGCAGTCGCGAAAAGTCAGCTTAAGCTTTTGGCAGACGAAAATCCGAGAATTTATTTTCAAATATTTTCCTTATAAATTCTTGAGAGTGCCTCGGACAGAAAAATTTAGGCTTAGGGGAAAAATAACACAAGCCAAACAATTAAGTGATTTCTTCAAGATGCGGTAGCATCAGCAGTGATGGGGGGAATAGGAAAAATTAAATTTTTTAGCAATGTGTCAAAATATCCAAAATTAGAAACTACACTAATTAATGCAACCATTGTTGGCTGGCCACAGGCATTTTAAGCTTTACAAAAACGCAATGACTCTAAAACTACACCTGAGAGGGGAATCCACTAATAGTAGATGAATTGTTTGCATAATTTAACGTTTTTTTAGCCGCGGCACCGTTTAGTTACACAAGTTATAAGAAGAACATTAAAAAAGGGCTCATATTCCTCGGATTTGCGCTTCCAAAAGTTAAGCTTGCCTTCTGGGACCGTGCAAATTCAGTTTTCATGTTTTAGGATATATGTATTGAAGAAATTAAAATTATTTCTAGATCTTTCCCTAATATGACCTACAAAGGTCACCAAATTCACTCTATTTTACTGTGCTAACAGAAAAAACGGACAAAAATCTTATAGGATAAACTGGCGAAAAATTTGTCGAAATAACTGATGAATATTTAAACCGCCGACGAGAATCAAAAGGGTAGGCTTCCTTTAGGATGTAGTTTCAACGCGTGAGGAGAGCTGCTCGTAATTTCAAGAAGGTTAGGTTAAAGAGGCAGCTGTGCACAAACACAGCACACATAGACCACCACTGGGTCCGTTGTGACACCTCATAATTTCAGGAAGGTTAAAATCACGTTTTGAACCAGCATTACCGTTATCGAAAACTTTAAAAAGTGCGTTTTAGGCTAGTACATCTTCCAGGTTGTAGCGTAAAATACACTATTTGTTTGAGAACTTTTCCAAAACGAAAAAAAAACTTGTTTTCAATCGACAACCATTTTTAGAAACGGTTGCAGTTTACAGCTAAAATTGGATGAAGTGTTCTGTTTAGAAAAAAAAATTTTTATTATAGTTTTCATTTTTAATTTAAAATGGAGTCGTTTCGCTATCGTCCAACCCGAATCAAGGCACAAAATATTCCATACGGAAATACGGCATTGCACAATTTCTGTTTGAAACCGAAAGTGTACATCCATGAACATATGTACAGGTTTTTTTTTCTGTATATAATAATTTTGGATTAAACCGAAAATTTGAATCAAATTTCGCTTACTACACGCTTAAAAGGTTGCTGCCCTCAGTATACAGCCCTAGAACGTTCGCTTCCCTCGTTCTACGTTTAGACAGCAGGTACCGTCCTAAGGGTGAATACATGCATTAGTTCGTATTTTTTTGTCTATGCCCACTTTTAGTTAAGACCTAAAGTTTTATAAGCATTATTTTGTATGGGCAATTTCCGTATGATTTACTTTGGTGACCAACAGCCATCAGTTGGGCTTGATATTATCTCACTACCTCAAGAGTGATAACTCTTGCCTGTAAACCCACTGCACCAGACAAACTCTTATTATTATTATATACTCTGGGGGATAGCCGAAGCAGACCACTAACGTTTGGGTCCCTTTTCGCCCCCTCCCGGTCATCAGTGGCTTCCAGATGTCGACTGATAATTGTCGACCTCTTTCTTCATCACTGAGTCCCGTGTTATTGCTAGCATTTGTTTGAAGCTGAGTTCACTCATGGCTTCTACACTTATCGTGTGCCTGCCTGTGATCCTCAACCTCGTGCTAGCCAGTGCTGGACATTCGCACACAATGTGTGCTGCCGTCTCGGCCTCCTCCAGGCATAGCCTGCAAACGTCATCTTCCCCGATTTTCATCTTGGCCAGATGAGCCTTAAAATTACCATGCCTTGTGACCAAGGCAGTTATCCAGCTTAGGGTACTCCGTTTATAACTAAGTACCTTTCTCGCTTCCCTGCCTAAAGGGCTGGTCATTGCATTCCGAGCTTGTTTGCAAGTGACTAGCTCCTGCAGAGACAAACTCTTATATTTTTGTTCAAAAAATTTTACTATTATAAAACCTTTAAATACAGCGCTCTCACTAATAATTTTAAACAAAAATCCCCTACAACACAATCGCACTTTCACAATAACCCGGACTAACACACCACTTTCAAGAGCCTACAAAAAAAAAACATTAGTCCCTAAATCCATTTTATCCTTCCGAATTTAGAATCTAATTCGCGCGCGAGTTTCTTGCGGTTTCCAACTAACACAACTGGAGCCACCATTCTCACTATACTCGTGTATACCGAAATTTACATTTGCAGAAAGTTAATTTTCGAGGCCGCCTGGTAATCCTATCGAAGACAATTTACTAGGCGTCAAGTGAAACAACATCACGAAAAGACAACGAGGCTAATGACAAAAGGCAGGCTCCTTATCCGACTGTAATCCGCATTCATTACATTCTCCGTGCTTTCGTCGGAGCACGTGAAGAAACCGCGCGCTCTAATCCTTGAATTCAGTAAGTTCAAGAATTGGATGAAATTTTATGAGAAAAGAGTATGTAGAAAAACGAAACAGTAGATTATGAAACACGGGAGAGAAATAAGGCTCATAACAAGAGTTTGAGGATTGGAGGAGGTTAATGTTTTACCCGCATGAAGAAATGTAATACATAATTTGAAATATTGGATTTTGGATGAGGCTTTTTCCAATACTGAAGACGTTCCGGACAGGACACAGAGTCCATTTCGAAATGCCACCAGTATTTAGACAAACTCAGCGAAACCTAAAAACGTCCTGACAGTGCTCAAATGTGGTCTTCCCTCTTTAACAAGTTTTTGAGAATAATATAAGAGGAAGGATCCAAAAAGATTTGACTTTGATAAAATCCCACTGTCTGCGAAGTCTCTTCACTTATTTATAATAGTAAACGCATTAAAATATGACTGGAGGTATGGTATAATACCCGTAATTATAGTTCAATCAGCAATACGGGTATATTAACAATGTTTCTCGAGCCGCATGGACATGGCGCCCAACGTGGGGTCATCACTACCTTTCGACAGAAGTTTTCTCTGATTATTCTACAGAAAGAAGACATTGGATGCTGCATATTACGAAAAGACGAAGTCAACTTTTAATAATTAAAATTCCCAGTACTTACATTTTCTTACAGGCAGCGAACAGACATTTGAATCCTGAACTTGGTCGAACTGTTGAATGAATTATTCACACTGTACCCACGTACGCTCAAAACTCCCAAATCGAAATCAAAATAAAACTTCAAACTTAAAAACTTTCACTTTCAACAATAATAACCCAAAAATAACAGAACAGAGGGCCCAAAACACTTAAATCAAGGATAAAACTCAATAAAACCTTGAAACTGCCGGAGAACTGAAAAGCACTCTGTTAACCGCACACTTTACCGAAATATTTTCTTGTTTCGACGTATTTTCTCCGGATAATTTTCTCAGTACGACCACAACCACATCATTTCCTTGAGCAAATAATTTTTCGGGTAACCGCAAACACCGGAGAAGTTCCAGGGAACTTGTATATATCGCAGGACCTTGGGCCGTGGCGAACTTCTTCACAACTAAATGCTCGTAAGTTAGCTCGAGGAAAATTAGGTGAAATTTTCCACACCTTATATTTTGCAGGGACTAAGAAGTGATGAGACTGTCTTGCAAAGACGAAAGTGGATCTCCAGATGTTTTTTTTTTTTAATCGCGGAAAGGGTTATTTGTTGGCCAATGCGGAGGTGTTTGAAAGCCACTTTTCAGGGATTGTATCAGGGAATCGGAAAGCACTGTATTTCAATAATTTATTTTTTATTATTATTTTTTCTTAAAGTAACTATGTATTTATAAATTTCGTAAAATCGCACTACTGATAACACAAAATCTTCACATTACGGACAACAACAGGTGAATCGAAGTTGTCGTCACTTGACGCAATATTCGCGTGCTCTCACAGGTAAGCGAAATAACTGAATCGAATGCCACAAGAACGGCTGATGGTCGGAAAACGTTCCTCGAGAGGTCTCGTCGCGGCGATTTTCTGCGCGATGCAGCCACTCGACGACAAACCCACATATACCTCTTCTTTCGAGCGATACTCGACAAGTACTGAAGTCGAGCCCAGACAGTGCAGCACACCAACGAACTAACGAATTTCGTGTCGCCTGGGTGCGTCGTTGTGCGCCACAGCCCGCTGCTGATAACAGCCATGAAATGAAATTTTCCCGGCAAACAG
Organism: Chloromyia formosa; assembly: GCA_964017055.1. Taxonomy (NCBI): domain Eukaryota; kingdom Metazoa; phylum Arthropoda; class Insecta; order Diptera; family Stratiomyidae; genus Chloromyia; species Chloromyia formosa. Next base: position 81,787,936 of record OZ024817.1, read on the forward strand.
GGGAAAACTGTTCTCTTCCAGTTACACAGTTTTCCGTCTCGCAACGGATTTAACCGAAAACGTTTCCATTGTGCTGTGTGTACTTGGAAGTACGTTTCCAAGGCGAGGTGTAGGCAGCATCCGTTACGATACGTCGCACAATTCTTGAGATACAAAGATACACCCGGCCCGGCATCGATGTACAAACAAGTATAGATGGAGTATCTCTATTTCGATTCACAGGGCTGCAAGTTGAGTAGATAATGTAGTAGATTGGTCGCGTTTTTCTTTAAATTTGATATACAGCATTTAAAGGCCAAATACACAAATTTCCGAGGCGAATTAGTAAACAACATTAGTAAACAATCGAATTAGTAAATAATAAATAAATTTTGAATATTGAATATTTAATGAATAAAATTTCGAACTAATTAATTGAGATTCTATTCGCGTATCAATTAAGCCCGGTATCAGGAAAAAAAATAATTTTTTTTTCTCAATTTTGGTTTATGTACAGGGTGGGCCATCTAGTGGTTTCTTTTTATGCCTGCTACAGACAATGGCCCATCGCGATGGTGACTTTGATGGCCGCCATCACACACCAAATGTCAATTCAAATATTTTCAAATATTGCCCGTCCACACAATGGTCTTCGATGGGCCATCAGGAAATTGCGTATAGTGAAAGCTGTCACTCGGTGCGTCACGGAAGCTATAATCATACGGATCGCGTACGACAGACGGTCGAAGATAGTAGCATTGCGTTAATTGTGTAGTGGCCTATCAACTTAAATCAGCTGTCCAAAGTTGTGTACCTACGCGATAGGCCATCGTGTGGAGGAAAATGGCTCCCGAAGCCATTTGTGCCCATCCCATGGCCCATCGCTGTTGACAGAAATGACAGTTACGCGGTATTGGCCACTGAACGCCATCCGCCCGTCCACACAATGGCGATGGCCCTGAATGGCCGGGGCTGGGCCATTGTCTGTAGCAGCCATTAAATCATAGGTTATTTTGACAGTGAAAGCTGTTTTCCGCTCGAAATCTTGACAGAAAGTCAGTGTCATACCTCCGCAGAACGAAATGATTCGCTTTACCCTTGAACAACGTTGGGAAATATTGAAAACTTTTTTCCAAAGTGAGTGGTCCCCGTCGTCGTACGGTGCGCACAGACGAGAATGCGGCTGAATGTAGCCGAGAGTGTGAGACTCACTCCACGAGCATCAACTCGCCATCGATCTCAACAGCTCAATATTTGACGCACTAGCCTCAGGATAATTCTGCACAAAGATCTCGGATTATTCGCTTACAAGGTCCAATTGACTCAGCAATTGAAGGCGCACGAGCATCCGCTTCGTTATCGCTTAGCAGTTTGGGCCTTAGAGCAACTTGAATTGGACAACGATTTTTGACGAAAAATCATCTTTTCTGACGAGGCGCATTTTCATCACGGAGGCTACGTTAACAAACAAAATTGCCGCATCTGGGGCTCGGAAAACCCGCACGTTATTGTCGAGAAGCCAATGCATCCACAGAGAGTGACAGTTTGGTGCAGATTGTGGAGTGATGGCATCATTGGATCATTTTTCTTCGAAAATGAGGCTGGGAACAACGTTTCGGTCAACGGTGAACGTTACAGAGCCATGTTATCCGACTTTTTTTTACTGAAATTGAATTATGGAAATATGGATTTGGACGACCTCTGGTTCATGTAGTATGGCGCGCCATGCCACACAACCCATGCCACAATCGATCTTTTACACACCAAATTCCGAAATCGTCTTATCAGACTTCTTGGCGATGTCAATTGGCCGCCTCGGAGTTGCGATTTGACCCCTTTGAATTTTTTTGTCTGTACCCTGTATTTTGGGGCGACCTCGAAAAATTGAGGCGTTCCTAGAGGACTGTCCGAAACTGCTTGAAAAGAGGAGTGCGTTAAACTTTTACGAAAATGTAAATAACGGTCCAAAATACAATATTCTGCATAGCTCGAAAAATAGTTTTATAAACTTCTTAAATCAAAAACCATAAAAATAGGGCACTTTTCGGAGAATTTGAAAACTTCTTGATTTAATCACCGTTATAAAATCTGCATTTATTTTATATTTTCAACGAAAAATCGAATTTGAAACCTTGTTATTTTGGGTCCTAGAAGAAACTGGAGGAAAAAAAGGAGGTGCATGCTGACAACTGCATTCTCCGAAACCAGTTTATGCCATCGCAACGTCAACTTGGCCACATGCAACAGTTGACGCGCTATGCCAGACAAGGGGTTAGGGCAATTGAGAGCGAGAGAGAGAGAGAGAGAGAGAAGAAGCCTCATAGCCGGGAAAGTGTAATTTTATTTGAAATTATATATAGGCGCAGAAAATAAGGATCAAATATTCGTTTCAAAGAACACACTTGCAAATACCGTTCTTTGTCAAGAAGTTCAGGAGCATTAGAAACTTTGCTAACTGCACGATTGTTGAACTTAGAGCGATTTTTCGGGTGATGTTTTCTTTCACATAAACGAAGTTATTCGTCATCATTATCGTGGCGCGACAGCCCGACGTGGGGCCTTGGCCGCCTGGATCATTGTCCTCCAATTATCTCGGTCACGTGAACTCGTCCTCCAATTTTGAAAGCCCAGTGGCTGCTCGGCGTTCGCATGTACTGAGCTCTTACAAGTAGCTCTCGGTCGGCTTTGCAGTCTCACTCCGTCGACTCGTTCTGCATTCATTACTTTCTTTTGCATGCGATCATCGTCCATTCATTGTACATGCACTGCCCATTGAAGTCATTGCAGTTTGATGATTTTCGAAATTTCCAACTCATCGTACAGATCATACAACTCATGGTTGTACCGGATGCGTCATACATCTCGATCGCAAAGAGCTCCGAAAATTCGCCGCAGAGCCTTACATTCAAATGCTTCTGGCATGTTTCTAGGAGCTTGAATTAGGGTCTATGTTTCGCAGCCATAGCATAGCACTGGTCGTATGAAGGCTTTGTACACGCGGAGTTTCGTGTTTCTGCGCACATGCTTCGATTTAATTATTAATTATGGGGAGAACCGAGGAAAAAGTCTTATTAGCTAACTATATCCGTCGCTACATTTCGTCGGCTTCGTTGGCTTCCCTTGACAAGTTGCAGCCCAGGTATATGAAGTCGTTCACGAACACGATGTTGAGGTCCCCCACATTGATGCTCGATTATGTAGGTGTCCTTGTCATCGATAGCATCATTAATTTAGTTTTGCCCTCGTTGATACGTAGTCCAACTTCTTTTGCAGCGGTATCGATCATATGCAGAAGTTCTTCTACGTCGGCCAATCTTCGGGACATGATGTTTATGTCGACTTGAGTAGCGTCTTGCTGTTGTGCATATTAATAGCCCGAATAGCGTATTCCAGTGCTGGGTTGAACAACGTCAGTGCCAGTGCATCGCCCTGTTTCAGACCAGTGCGTGTTTCAAATAGATCAGTAAGTCTATTCTGGATCCTGACTTGTAAGACGGAGTTGGTCATCGCCATCTTTGACAGTCTCACTCATTTGGCCGGTATACCAAATTGCAGCATGATGTTGTACAGTACTCCACGATCGATACTGTCTTATACCCGTTTGAAGTCGACAAAGATTTAGTATACGTTTACGTTATATTCACAGCACTTCCGGAGTATCAGACTGACCGTAAAGATAGCTGATCGGTTGTGGAGCGACCAGGTCTGAAACCGTCTTGGCATTCGCCAATGATTCGTTCTGCGTACGGTTTTATTCTATTGTCCAGAATTTTCGTCAAAATTTGAATTCAGTGCCCCAAAATATATAAACCAAAATTGAGAAAGAAAACTTCCAAAATCTTTTCTTTCCCTCAAACCACGCCATTACTGAACTATATGTGGTAAGTACCATCTTATCAGGCGTCCTGTTCCAAGCGCGGACCCCGAAGATATCGATCTTTTAATGAACCTCCGATTAAATTGTTAAAATGTTCCCCATTTTCACATGTCCCTCGAAGATGCACTCTTATTCAACTAGAGAGGAAGCAGGAGAGGTAAAGGCTCCGAGAAAATAAGTTTCACAACCAGGGCTGCCAGTTTGGGGAACTTTCCCCCCAAAATGTGGAAAATTTCAGAACAGGGCAAAATTCTGGGGAAAACTAGTTTTTGTGATTTGTTTTGGAGAAAAAATCCTGCCGCATCAAGCGTCGCGTAATACATGAAGATTGTTATAAATTCCAACAACCGCTATAAACCAAACTTGACATTAAACAGATTTTTGTATACAAATTTATATTTAAAAATTTGAACAAAATTTTTCTCGACTGCGTAACACTCATGCTTCTGCAATATTTTGCTCAAAAATTTTAACAAAAATTACATAGTCGATTCTTGCATTGTGTACTGCACTGATCATATTCTCGTGCTAGAGAAGTTCCATTAGTTGAATGACGCAGCCATGGAGGATTAGCCAGTACCTTTTTAGTCCTCTCCCATGTGGAAATAATTCTAAATGAAGCCATACTTGGCTCCCCGTGAAGTTGTGGATAAATAAATTTGGAGGATGATTCCTGCCAGTTGATAGGCAGCCTCGTTTCTTTCATTGCTAGGGAGACCTAGTATCCAAAAGGAAGAAGACTCTGTTGAAGGTGAATTCTTCAAAATTAACGCAATTTTGATAAGAGTCTGCCCCAACTTTTTTCAAGATGAGATCCGAAATGGAAAGACGGCCAGACTTAAAGAGAATTTGTTCGAAGAGATCGCCTTAATGAAAACTCAGCTATCTGTGTAGATAACAATAGGTGCGTTCTTTTGAGAATCTATCGGTTGTAGGGTAGGGCAACAATCACGTATTCCACAAACAACAAACGACTTGTTGTTTGTGTAATGCGTGTTTGTCGCCCTACCCTTCACTCGATAGATACTCTAAAACACACGCATAATATGTGCGCCTTGAGGTGTCTTTTCCAGAATCACCCTAGCATAGACAACAATGGTTTGGACCTCAGCTTTAAAAAACTGTGGTGTAGACACCTATTACAATTGATACCCTTGTGTTTGGTCCAAGAGCTCCAGCAGTCCTGTTTTAGATTTATCAATAAATCAGAGGCTACACCTGGGCTGTTTTTTTGTATTTCCCTAGTTCGTGACAGGACTATAGAAATCCGCTTCCCCGATCAGTTCGGTCGACAATTTAAGTGGCCCGTCTACTCTACTCTCTACATAATATGCACATGTTTTCCATGGATATGAACAAATCGGGGAATTTATTTTCTCCTGTGAAGGACGTGACTTGATTTCCAAGAGCATTGTAAGTACTACCAGATTCCATACTTACGAGTAGATGATGAAAAACCATATTATAAAAACAAGTCTCGATGAGTATTTCTTCGTTCAATTTAAACAGCGCGACTGTTCCGGAAATGAGTTTAATTTTTGTTCAATCTTTACTAATCCAATTAAATGGCAACTCTATCTCGATTTCAATTCAAACGGGTTTTCGAGAGCGACGAGCCGATGTCTGACGAAAGCAGCCCATTCGACCCGAACGCACGTAAACAAATGCTTTCCTCTGCTCTACTGGAAGGCTGGAACCATTTTACCTGTACGATGGAACACGTCGCACAACGACAGCGCATGTACTGTGCCGGTCCAGGTGTGACGCACTTCCACTGTAGCGAGCATGGAACTTGGAACATGTGCACTCCGCATCGTGTCGCACAGTCAAGTGAGTGAGTGGGAACAGTTTTCACTTTACCGAGTACTGGAAAACGGGAACAGTCACATTTCCAGTTTCCAGGGACGAACCGTACACTCGAAGAAGAATTCTCTTCGTGTCGAATCACATTTGGGTACTTCATCGTCCGTGCACCACGTTCTGAATGCGAGAGCATCTGTTTCGGATTTTCAATCACTGGCAGGAGATTTACGTTCGCGGGCATACGTTCGTTCGCTAGTGGTGCATGCAACCGAAATCCGGCATTATCAGTATCTCAAGTGCGGCAAACTCTCGAGCTCAAATTTGTAGGGTGGTGAATGGATTTGGACACGGGACGACGCCTTGGTCACGAAGGCATGGTGTTTATGTTTAGATTTTTTTTTCCGAATTCACTAGGACAAGAAAAACAGTTTTTCGTCACTATTTCCTGATTTTTCGATGATTTTTTCGGTCGAAAGAAAACACTCGACCCCTGAAAGTGGGAAACATATGCGAGCTTCTGATGAATTGTTTGCAACGACAAATGGATGACTTATGGTGAGTTTTCGGGCTGATTTGAGGTCCAGGGATGATGAAAGATTTTAACTTTCTTATGACTTATGTTGTTTTGGTTTGTACATATGTATATACGTAAGCGAAAGTGACAAAGAATTTGACTCTGTAATGAACCATATTATGGTCTGGTAGTGCTGCTCCCACCGGCAGATCGAAGCAGCACCTGATGAGTAGTGATCTGTCGGTGGTACGAAACCATAGGCCGAGAGTACCATTACACCCAGACCCAGATTCGACCGCTTGGGCGTCTGATCCGTCCGCCAACCATTCCATCCTTATCGACTATTTTTTTATTCCCCATTTTTACCTCCCCTGTTTGTGGTGTCTTCCCCAGGCCTATGAATTTTTGTTAATACGTAAGGGACAGGGGCAACGAGCGGCGAAAACCCCGCCCACATCTCCCTAACTGAGCTACAGCAAGCACAGGCCGCTGCTTAGCTCGTTGAGGGGCCTTTTGCTTCGCCAGATGGCACAGCCCGACCTTCACGGTCAATTATGCTACCTTAGGCCCCGTCCCGACGGGCATCTTCGGATGCCCACCAAACCGTCCGTTAAATATTTGGCGCCCAACGTGGGGCCCATTTTTGGTCAAGAACAGGACTAAAAAGGACCTCGTTGGGTTCCTTTTTGGTCCTTCCACCGTTATGCATCCCCACAAGCACATTAAGGCTACTTGCTCTAGGGACTTAGGACTTAGCCATCTTTACTTCACCATACCAAACATCCTTGTTTAAAGCAGGATTCTGCTGATGAAATTTTGTTTTTCAGAATATATTCAAATACATTATATATACGAGTATACACGATGCCCCATTTCCATAACCAATTCTATGTATCTACCGAGATTGAATTAATTTTCAATATTGCTGTAAACAAAGCCAAACCATCGAACAATAGGCAAATCAAAATCGATATTATCGTTGCACGTAATTAGTCATATGTTGAACAAGTAACGATGAAAACGCTAATTGCTAGATGCCTGTTACAATACTGCATTTCAGATATTTCAGGTAATATGTAAATCGCTTCAAGGTACTACCCCTCGCATTCACATTCTTCTGCTTTCCTATACCCATATACACATACTCGTATCTAGATTCCAGTATCTATAATGCAGTATTGAAGCTTCGACATTATGTCAAACTTCTAAATTCATGACAATTCGTAACTACTCTGTACGTACATGAATTATCAATTTGCAATATTGTTTCGTATCGTTCCAGATTCATATCTGTTTCAAGTTTGTTGACTCCAGGGGGATAATTGATGGAAAAATATGGCAAATGACTGCGTTATTTTGTGACGAATTTACCTTGGAAAATTAAAATTTCCGATTTCAAGTACACAGATGGAGAGATCGGTGCAATTAGGCTAATGACAGTGAAATCTAATGCAATTTGGGGAAATGTAGAGAGTTTCTATAGTCTAAGAGCCAGCGACCATAAAAATAAAGTCATTTGCTCACAGGTCTATAGATCGCCACACACGACAACCATTTTGGTTGCGAGCATGCATCGAACCACGTCAAACTCAATAGGAAAAAAAATACAAATCCTCATTTCCACTGTTCTATGAAATTTGATGGTTCAATGGAAGTTTGGTCGTGGTCAGGGCCGGCGTAGCGGGTAAAACTCATTTGTTGGATTTTTAAATGGAAATTCTTACACCAAAACGCGACCTTGCAATTTCTGTAAAGTAAGTGAAGAGGAGAGCTCTCAACTTCATCCTGTCCTTATGAATTAAGAGGCTTCACTACAGAAATGCAGTTATCGCCCTTATGCATGGTGAGTTGTAACGGACGGTTTAGTGGGAATCCGAAGATGCCCGTGGGGACGGGGCCTAAGGTAGCATAATTGACCGTGAAGGTCGGGCCGTGCCATCACGCAAAGAAAAAGGCCCCTCAACGAGCTAAGCAGCGGCCTATGCTTGCTGTAGCTCAGTTCGGGATATGTGGGCGGGGTTTTCGCCGCTCGTTGCCCCTGTCCCTTACGTATTAACAAAAATTCATAGGCCTGGGGAAGACACCACAAACAGGGGAGGTAAAAAGGGGGAATAAAAAAATAGTCGATAAGGATGGAATGGTTGGCGGACGGATCAGACGCCCACGCGGTCGCACCTGGGTTCGGGTGTAATGGTACCCTCGGCCTCTGGTTTCGTACCACCAACAGATCTCTACTCATCAGGTGCTGCTTCGATCTACTGGTGGGAGCAGCACTACCAGACCATAATATGGTTCATTACACCATTTATGTACGTCCCAACTTGGTCCTTCTCTGCAGTGCGGGTACGGGTCGAATAACCACCCCATCATACTAAAAACAACTTACGAATTTAGTTTTTTTTTTCAGGTTATCAGAAAGAATAAAATAGGAAAATATTTTTATGTACAGTTTTTTAATTATCATTTGCCTACATTTGCCCTCTACACATTACTATACTGCACCTTGCAAATTAAACGTTCTCCTCATTTCACACTCTGTAACACATATTTTCGGGTAATAATGCAACTCTCAAATTTCCGTGAATCATTCATCCATTTTCCCGTTTATGAACTTTTTACGGCCCAAAACTATGTATAACGTCTCTTTGGTTGCGGTTTATAAAACAAGTTCCCTGCAAACATATTATAACTTTAGAAAGAATAGAAAAAAAAAATACTTTTTCTCAACTTTGGATTTCAGGTCAACTAAATCGACGAAAAAAAACTAGAAAAGAATTTAATTAGAAAGTACAGCGACAAAAGGAGCTGACTTTCGTATTTTTATGGCGGCTGGGTTTATAGAAATGTCATTTCGAGCGTTTTCAATTGCTGGACAATTATAGTTATTCCTAGTGGCTCGACCGGGATTTTGTCCTGCGAGGGGATATACAAATATATAGGGACGAGTCGCGAATATAGGGGAAGGGGTGTAATAAAGAACGTCTATTTTTCACTTGCCAGTGTTAGACATTGGAAACAAGTGTATCGTCCTTTAAGTTAATAACTATTTTTGATGAGTAAACATCTTATGGCACGGTTCAGGGTAAAAATGCGTAAATGCGTAAGATGCATTCATCATCATCGTGGCGCGACAGTCCGACGTCGGGCCTTGGCCGCCTGGATCGTTGTCCTCTAATTATCTCGGTCACGTGACCACGTCCTCCAATCTTGGAAGCCCAGTAGCTGTTCGGCGTCCACATATACTCAGCTCTTCAAACGAGATCTCGATCGTCTAGGCAGTCTCGCTCCATCGACTCGTTTTGCATTCATTACTCTCTTTGGCATGCGATCATCGTCCATTCGTTGTACATGCCCTGCCCATTAAAGTTATTGTAGTTTGACGATTTTCGAAACTTCCAACTCATCGTACAACAGCTCATACAACTCATGGTTGTACCGGATGCGCCATCCATCTCGATATCTCGATCGCAAGCAGCCCCAAAAATTCGGCGCAGAACCTTACATTTAAATGTGTCTAGCATGTTTCCGGAGGCTTGAGTTAGGGTCCTTGCTTCGCAGCCATAGCATAGCACTGGTCGTATAATGGTTTTGTACACGCGGAGCTTCGTGTTTCTGTGCACATGCTTCGATTTGATTATGAGGAGAACTGAGAAAAAAGTCTTATTAGCTAACTGTATCCGCCGCTTGATTTCGTCAGTTTCGTTGGCGTCCCTTGACAAGTTTCAACCCAGGTGTATGAAGTCGTTCACGAGCTCGATGTTGAGGTCCCCCACATTTATGCTCGGTTGTGCAGGTGCCCTTCTCATTGATTGCATCTTTATTTTAGTTTTACCCTCGTTTATATGTAGTCCAACTTCTTTTGCAGCGGTATCGAGCGTATGCAGAAGTTCTTCTGCGCCGGCCAATCTTCGGGACATGATGTTGATGTCGTCGGCGTACGCTGCTAGTTTGTGTCGACTTGAGGGGTAGCGTCTTGCTGTTTCGTAGCCCGAATAGTGAATTCCAGTGCTAGGTTGAAGAGCGTCGGTGCCAGTCCATCGCCCTGTTTCAGACCAGTGCGTGTTTCAAATAGATCAGTTAGTCTTTTATGGATCCTGACTTGTGAGACGGAGTTGGTAATCGTCATCTTTGTCAGTCGCACTAATTTGGTCGGTATACCAAATTGCAGCATGATGTTGTACAGTACTCCGCGATCGATACTGTCCTAAGAATGCTTGAAATCGACAAAAATTCGGTATACGTTTACGTTTTATTCCCAGCACTTCTGGAGTATCAGTTTGACCGTAAAGAGCTTGTCGGTTGTGACGCAACCAGGTCTGAAAACGCTTTGATATTCGCCAATGATTTGCTTTGCGTACGGTTTTATTCTATTTTCCAGAAATTTTACAGGACGTACAAACTAGTGAAATGCCCCTGTAATTCTCACACCGCAGTTTATCTCCCTTTTCGTGAATTGGACAGATGATGCTTCTGCGCCAATCGTCTGGGATCACCTCGTCCTCCCATACTCGCAGGAGTAATTGCTGTATGGTATTGACTAGACCGAATTTTAGCAGTTCAGCTGGAATTTTGTCAGCGCCCGGCGCTTTATTTCGTTTTGGTGACCGCAGCGCGAGATCAACTTCCTTTACTGTCGGGGTTTGTATGGGTGGGCCTAGATCAACAATATGGTCGAGAGCTTCTTGTGTGGGGATGTTAGATGGTAGGTTCAGGTTCTTCAAGATAAGAGGCCCATCGTTTGTTAATGCCATCGATGTCGCTGATAATGTTTCCATCCTTGTCTTTACACAGGCTAGTCCTGGGTGGATAGCCGTTCTTAATTGTATTTACTAGTTTATACTAGCTTATAGGTTTGTTTGGTGTTCCTATTAGCTATGTTTTCGTTAACATTCAGCAACTGCTCGTCAAAGTATTTGCGTTTCTTACGTCTAACTATTCTATTCGATATTCGCCGTAGCTCGTCATATTTTTCTCTTGTGGCTCTGGTTGCTCGTTGAATCCATTGTCTATATACATATATACATGTTTCTATAGGTACTTCTTCTTTCTTGCCCTTTCATACCACTCTGCGACCTCGCGTTACTCTGCCTGTGGTCTTCGCCCATTCTGGCGGTATAATCTCAGCTTCCTTCTGCAGGCAGCTCGGCCTTGGATCGTATCATCGCCAAGTTTAACGCGTTGTTAAAGTTTCTACCTACTCGATAAATTTCGAAACTTTCCGCCGCATTCCGTTCCAATTGCGCGTATTAGTGTATCCGTCGAACCTGTTTGTAATCAGCCGTCGTGTTGGGCCTAAGGAGGCTCTATTGCACTTGCAGTTGACTTTGTAGATACTTTCCTTCGCGCTTCCTAGCCTAAATTTTATCTGCATGCTCCTGCTTGTATCGACGACGTCTATGCTGTATTTTCGGAGGACTTTCCTGATACAAGCTAGAATGGGGGAGAAAGTTACTCCTTCTCTGCCGAATTGTGTATCCCCTGGGAAGCAAGCCTGTATAAATTGTCCCAGTGACCTCTGTTGAGATTTTTCCCGATTATCTTGTTCACTATGCTAGGTCTGTATTCATTGATCACCGCGATTTCTTTGATGTTTTATAGATTCGCGTTGTATCGGTCGTCGTTCAAGGGAGTGTTCAATAGCGTATGTATCAGGCTACGATATGCTGCCAATTTTTGCTGGCCTATGTTGAGTGGTGCTCACTATCATTTGTTGTGTGTTTAATGGCTTGCGGACTCTATATTTCTGTTGGCCCGTATCAATTTTAGGTCCAGGAATGCTATTTCCATATTGTTCTTCGCCGACATAGTGATGTTTATCATCTCCAACATCTCGTTCAGCTGACTCCTGGGTATGATTGCTAGGATCTTGTCGACATACCTGACCCAGAATTTTTGGCATGAGTTCTCTATTTGAGATTTCGTCTTCGATGGATGTCATAAATATTTAAAACATTGTAGTGGCGACAAGGGGTTTCCCATCGCTGCTCCCGTAGTGGTTTAGTAGAACTTTTTCCTCCACGCATAGCTTCACTTGCCACTTGTATTATCTAGCCCTCTTTCGCTATTTCAATGTTTCGCCGAGCGTCAATGAGCATTCCTCGATTTTGTTTATCGCTTTCTTCACGAGGATGTGATGTAATCCGGAGCTCCGCGATGTTCTTCACGACACTGCTGCATTCCTTCAAGGCATTTTCTTATATTTTCACTGACTTTAGTAACGAATCGGTCCAGAGTTCGACGGAGTTTCCCGTTTGGAACTTTTCGTATACCAACTTATCGTACTCCTTTTTCTCCATGATGATAATGACGTTTCCTCTATTGACTTTAAGAAAATATTCGTCTTTTCCTTCAGGGATTTTATCACGGTGGCTTCGCAGCCCAGTTGTTTCTTGTGCTTTTATTATTTTCCCGACGGCGCACCTCGCATTCACCTTATTTTCGTTGGTAAGATGACGGATGGCTCCTTCGGCATCCATGACATTATCCTCGATTATAAACCTGCCCTTTGGTGCATGATTTAGACCCTGAATACTAGACATTTAGCTATTCTGGGAAATGTAGATCTCCCTAGGAAGACCGACCATTCCTCTCCTAGACGAGTATTTGATAGTTCTTATAAGCTACATTGGTAGGAAAGATAAAAATAGGCCACAATAAACTTACGAGTGCTATTAACGCTCTTAGCGTCATTTACTAATCTAGATCTATTTGCTGACAAGAAAAAATGTTCATTGGGAACAACCAAATAACCCTTTAAACAATGCCGCCCCTCGGATGACAAAGGCAATAAATGGAGTCCAGCACTAGGGGTGTCTGGTAAAAGCTCCCCGACTAAACTCAAACCATGGCCAGTAGTATGTACCCTTGGGATAGGACACTAGTCCATACTAATAACAACATTTCATCATAAAGGTGTACGGTACATCCAGGACTGCCATTGTACCCTCAATTGTGGTCCCCCCGATAAAAGTTTGCACATCAGTGAAAGTTAATAAGAACCTAGTTAAGAGTGCTCTACGAAACTAATTATAAAATGTTTTTTAGACAACGGACATGAGGTGAGAATGTTCAGCGTCTAAAGTAAGGACTCGCTCATTTAAAAAGTTCTGATATACTGCATCGTGAATGCAGGACATTTAGACGAAATCTCATTAACCGCGCACAGGAAGCAGACAGAGTGCCCCATTCGCATTGACTGGCTACAGGGAAATGTGCAGCTCTAGTCCTTAGGACCGTCTGACTAGCGCAGATATGTGTGGGAAAATTTACACAAAGTTCACCACTCCGTGAAACGCGGTATGAAAAAAGCTATGCGCTCTTGAGGTCTTGTAATGCAATGACCAGATGCCGACGTTATAAATCCTTGTTGTAAACTCACTTTTACTTCGGGAAGGACAATAAAGGACATGCAGACAATGCAGTCCAGGACTCCGGGTGAAAGGTTCAAACACTGAAGTATGAACTGAAGCTTGCCTAAAGTAAGTATGTTCATTATGTAGAGAGTGGATCTGCTCTAATAAGGATGCTTTGTTAGTTAAACTGTAAATTATGTGGGTTTACCATACTAGGTGTTTCACAGTTTCAAGGTGGATTTATGGAAGTTCTGCAGATATTGGAGGAGCTTAGTTGATCCTGTTACATTATATGTATTAACATATTCGACAATTTCCGCTTCAATTTTCACTGAAGTTCCTTCCCTTTAAGAAAGCAGTAACTAAGCCCCCCATCGCAGCCTTCATTTAAAATCCTTTTATTAAAAGACCCCGAGAGCGATGAAATATAACCTCTCAATAATCCCTCTTTCTCTGTTCCAAGCCAACTGTTGCAAGTTTGCCATATCCAATTTCAAAGTTCAGCCTCATTCGCGTCAGGACTATTTTGGAGGCAACACTATGTCGTCGTCATTATTCACAGTAGGCTTGCAATTTTCTCGAATTATGCCCCCAAGGCTTGAAGGGATTTATTTTTGAAAATTCCACAGGCATCCTTGTGTTCAGCAACGCAGCGATGCGATACCTCGGCACGGGTAGCTTCTTGTGATTTTCATCAGGTGCATTTCTAATGGAGCATACGTAATCCGTTTGCCACGTTGCGTGGTTGCGAGCGATGCGATGGATGGTTGGCGAAGCACAGCTCTTACATTAAGGACACGGTTTTTCATTGGAGACTCGAGATTAACTCTTGGCATCCTTGCATGCTTGCCGTTGTCCTTGTCGTCGTCGACGTTGCTCACGACGACACGGATGTACGATGCCATACATACGATTGTTTGTTTAAATGCAATTTACGACAAGATTTATCCTTTTCACGTGAATTCTATTCATTGCTCGTCACAAGTGCAATCGTGAGCTGAATGTAACATTTTGAATGCAATTATGGCGACACTTTGAGCAAGTGTTGATGTGGCAATATTTCACTTGTTAATGAGATGAGCACAAGCAAGCGGTTGTAGATATAAAAGACTCGCGACCATTGAGTTCTGGGTGATTAACAGATAAGGGTACTTGCAGTGCGATGCTGGATGGGTAATATACGTAGAGAAGAAGGAGGTGCGGTGAGTGAGTTCTTATCAAATAAGCAACAACTGAAAAGGGATTGGAAAGGGCGGATGAGGGAAATGTGTTTGCATTCTTTCAATAATTTAGCGGAGCAAGTACACCATTCTGCAGAAATTGTCCTTAATAGTCAGAGAACGCCGTTGCTCTTATGACAAACACAGCACACATAGACCATAAACTGGTCCATTGTTATACCACAGGGTGTTATTAACTCAACCCTAACTAATAATTAACCCAGCTTGAGCTGGTGATAAAACGTGTAATGGACGGTTTGGTGGGCGTCCGAAGATGCCCGTGGGGATGGAGCCTAAGGTAGCATAATGACCGTTAAGGTCGGCCCGTGCCATCTGGCGAAGAAAAAGGACCCTCGACGAGCTAAGCAGCGGCCTATGCTTGTTTGCTCAGTTTGAGAGATGTAAGCGGGGTTTTCGCCGCTCGATGCCCTTGTCCTTTACGTATTATTAAAAATTCATAGGTCTGGGGAAGACAACACAAACATGGTAGACAAAAATGGGGAATAATAAATAAATGAGGCGATAAGAATGCAATGGTTGGCGGACGGCTCAGTTGTCCTCGCGCTCGCATCCAGATGCAGTGGGATTCTCGGCCTCTGATTTCGTACCACCGACAGATCATTACTCATCAGGTGCTGCCTTCGATCTGCCGGTGGAAGCAGAACTACCAGACCAGAATATGGTTCATTACAAAGCAGCTTCTACTACGAGGCCTGCAAAGTAGTAGAAGCTGAGGACAGGGTGTTCTGCATAAAGGAAAAGAAAAAGAACTGTGCTCCTGAGCTAGCCGGCACCCATTGTAGAGGGGAAAAATAGCAAAGAGAAAAGAAAAACAAAAATACAGCATCTCCCATCATCCACATGATCAACAGGTCAATGAGTATTCTGAGGCCACCAGAGGCGCAATACTGCATTCTTTGCCGTAGTTCACTCCTAAACTCTGTAAGTTGCTGAGCACATGAATAATACAAAAATGCAATACCAGACAATCGAAAATCTTAAACTGACGTGAAAGGACAATCCTGGCAAACAGAAAGGTAAGCTCTTCCGCGCTTTTCGCGGACACCGAAGAAGCTCTAAACGCCGGTAGTTCAAAGCAGTTATGGAGGCCTTAGCTACGTGACTAAACCACATAAAACAAACATAACACCAGATTGTCTCGTTGAACTGACTCTTAAAGGATAATCTACTCTATTGAAAGGATGGGGGTGCTTTAGAGGAAAGTACAGCCACTTGAACGGAAAATACGTGGATGACCAAGTCCTAAGACTTAGAGCAAGTAGCCGTAAGTGCTTGTGGAGATAAAAATCAGTTGAAAACTAAAAAGGAACCCGATGGCGTCCTTCTTAGTCCTGTTCTGTACTAAAAATGGGCTCCACGTTGGGCGCCAAAGCGTGGGGACAGCAAATGGTACATTCATTGATAGTGCCTTCATGACTGGGTTCTCAGACGGACGCCTTAGAACATGGCAATACCACAATCCACATGACGATCTTCAAGCTTTCCAGTGATCAGTTGCTCTACAAACAAGCTGCCACAGATGTAGGTACTTTAGATACGATTTTTTTGGGCACCCTGGCTGACAGTGCGGAACCTACGACCGTTTTGTACAACTTGTCCTTAAGCTTTCGTGGCATCTTCTTGTCGCAGAAAACTCCAGAGTTTTCTCGCCACTTCATCCAACCGAAACTGATGCGAAGATGATGCCACCAAAACCACTATGGCCTGGAATTCAGCACAGGACAATATTAAAAAAAAGCTCCCCGCCTCAATGAGGGACGAATGACATTCAGTTAATATCTAAAGCTCGACACACACGACAATCATTTTAGTCGCGAGAATGCAGTCTAACCTTCTATACTAGCTCCAATAAATATTCTGCTACACCAATCCTTTGCAAAGCCCCATGAATGCAAATCAAATTCGCCGAGTTGAAAGCATTTTCAACGTCCAGTGTCAACACAGCACAGAATTTGCCATCTCGCAACGCTTGGTTTCCCAGATCACTTACCATCGTTACAGCGTTGGCAATGGAGCGCGCCCTTCTAAAACCAAACTGGCGGTCCGACAAGCCTCCCTTTTCCTCCACGACGGCGCGGCGGTCGCATTTTGCCAACAGTGTGCAAAAGGCAAATTGGGCGGTAAGAATTTTGTTTGCCTGGCGGCTTGTTGGGTTTCGTTATAAGAACCAGTCTTTGCCTTTTCCATATAGACGGAAAGGCTCGGTCATCTAAATAGGCTTCGAATGTTTCAATTAACTTTTCGAGTACTGTGCGAACCGTCTTTTTCATTGCTTTGTTTGGAACGCCATCCAAACCTGGTGCTTTATTTTCACTTATTCTGGCGACGATCTTCAAAAGTCTTCTTCATCTATGGCGGGTATATCCTCATCGTCGGCCGAGCTGTAACTAATATTTTACACAAAATGACACTTCTATTAGGAAAGTTGGTAATTAGTTAACTTTTTCATTGCTTCTCTTTAAGCAAAACCCCAAGTATTAATGTCGGTATCCTCGCAAAGTTGTTTGAAGCAGTTCTGTTTACTTTTCCTGATAGCCTGCTTCAAGAGTACGCGTGCAGTCCTATAAGGTTGAGCCAACTCATCGCTCTCTGGAGACTGCCTTGCTCGCTGGAAAAGTCGTCTCGCTCTAAGACACATATGCCGCAAACTTGCAAATTCCTCGTTCCACCAATAGTTTGCCTTCCGGTCTTTAGAGAGCCTCGCTCTTGATATGGAGGCGTCTCATGCTTCTGCTATTTGTTGCATAGTTTGTCCCGTTTCCTGCTCAGTACATCCTTCAACAGCAGTGTTCCCGATTAGGCTCTTGGCGAATGTTTCCTTGTCGGCGATTGTAGTGGAATGATTAGTGGACCATGTTAAGATCGTTGGGAATTTCCTTGCTTGGGCCGTTCTGTCCACCGTCGAGAACATAAGTAATTGCTTGGTGGTCATTACTATACTATAGCCTTCGCCAACGCACCACTCCATACTCGGTGTCAATAATAGAACCCTCTTCCGCTTCCTCTTCTAAATGTGCGTGTGTACCCTGAATTCATAAGGATAACATCTAACTGGGAAAAAGGTCCCAGGAGTACGCGTCTCTTAGTGTTTGTTTCTCGGCTTCACTATTCTGCCGCCCATGCGTTGAAGTCTCCTGCAATTATTTTTGAAAGAGTGCATTCTACTGTCGCGCATCAAAAGATCTAGCATTGTTCCGAATTCGCCAATATTAAGTCTCAGTGGAGCGTTGCAGCTGCATATATTGATGCCGTTTATTTTAGATCTTACGAACCAATTCGCTGGTTCAGACATACCTTGCTGGAATGCATGGCTCCCACAGGAGCACATGGCCGCCAGCTTATTTTGATCGGTCATCCAAATGGAACCGTTTAGGTCCGTATACTGGTTGATTATTATTGCAACGTTGACGCCTTCTTCTCTGATGGTCTGCGAGAGTAGATGCGGTGCCGTCTAACATTAGCGGATGTTTTGAAGTGCCTTCCGTTATGCAGAGCATTTAGCGCTTGCAGTCCTCCCTATTAGCCTCATTGCACAGCATGCAGTTTGGCTGCCTTTCGCAGGATTTATTTTGTGACCTTCGCCTCCGCATTTGAGGGACCTGTTCGAACTATCCTATTTATTGCTAAGTACAATCTCCTGCAAAGCTGCCAAAAAACATTTGAAGCATTTTTCCGGGATTTTCTGCTCCCTTAGCCGGCAGTTTGTCCATCCGACTTTCACTTTGCCATTATCAAGTACATTATTTACAACTTCGATAGACAACCTAAGAGTTGCAATTTGTGTCCCTCTGTATGCCCTTCCTATAGACTTCACCTAGTCAAGATGAAGATCGACCTCTAGCCCTTCTAAGAAGACCTCACAGAAATCTGCCTTGGTGGTTATCTCGTCAAGGTCGTGGCACTTTATTATTATTTTCTGACGGCTGCCTCGCCCAGGATTTCCGACACAAGTGTACAACAACACAGAAGTAGTTGGCCTTCTGCGTTCTCCTCACATGGGTGACGTTATCGTTCAGCTCTTTCAACCTGGGTTCCGACTTCACTCTAGCTAGTATTTCCGCATAGAACATATCGCCTTTCTGAGTTATGATCTTGCTTCTGGTCTACTTTTCGCTTTTTTTTTATTCGGCACTTTCTGTTTTTCGCCTTCTTCTCTTTGCTAGGCCGCTTCATCAGTTCCACTTTGGTCCAAACGGCTTCTTGAGAAACGGGCTCCGCTGTTGTCTCGTTTTTTTCGGATGATTTCGTGCCCCTCTTTTGGAGACAATGATTTTTTTCGTTTGGGAGTTTGCAGATACGCATTTGCCTCAACCTCTCTGCTACGTTTCGGCCTATCACTAGCCCTGACAACATATTTCAGAGTAGTTTGCGTACCCCTATCCATCCTGGGATTTCTCGCTGCAGGCCGTATTTTTCGGGCTGTTTTGGAATTAATTTCCTCCCGAGCTCCGTTATACATAATCCTTATGTTTTTTATTCCCTCTCTGATTACGCAGTGAATGTTATGTTAATTGCCTTGACCCCTCCAGGGGTATGGGCGCGATAACATCTCCAGCATTTCTATGCCTTGTTAACGGTTCGATAGCATATCTACTAGCAGTTGCTAGCATGCACCTCCTATTCGCGCCGTCTTTATACTGACAAGCTCGGAGCACTGTGAGAGTTCAATTAGTACCCACAGGCAGTTTCTGATCGCGCCGAGATTACGCTATGAATGCTGGTTTTGGTTTCTAGGAAGTCCGTCAACTCAGCTCTCATGTCTCTCAAACATATCGGTGACCACTATCGATCTCCAGCCCTCTAGGATCCCGCCTTTACTATGAGCAATGGTTTCTGTTGAGAAGATCTTTGCAGTATTGAGCTCCTTTTGAAGGGATCCGGTGAATTTGCTATTTTCCTCGAACTTACTTTTGCACCTGTAGGATCAGACGCTAGAGCACCCAGTTTCGCCGCCACTGGAGCACTGCTGTTCAATGATGATGACGGCCGAGAGCCTGCTTTCTCACTCTTACTGCTGCTGGTAGTGGGTACTCGACTCCCTGCATCGTAAACCAAACATTCAATTTCAGCCCCCCTGATGGCGATGGGCTCCTCTATCCTATGGCGTTAGTGACGGCGACGTTAGGGAATTTCGTGGTCAATTTTTTTTTGTTCATATTTTATATCCTTTGAGGGACTTCCGTGTTGTCTAGGCACACGGGCAGACGTGTGAGTTTTTTTTTCTTGTTTTGCAGCGATGACGAGGCAGTTTGACCAGCACCAACCCCGCCCATACTACCGACAGCTGAGCTAGTGTCGAGCACGCATCACTCTAATTCAAATCTGAGGAGATATTGGCACTTAGGTGTCACGGCAGGTATCTGAACGACCAGCCTCGATCTCCGTCCTCGGTGGAGGGTAACCTCAACCACAACAAATCACCACGATTGAAGCTAGCGATGATCCGAAAGAGAGTGATCAGAGGACACCCTCCAGTCTCGCACTAAGTGATGGATGTCATCCAACACCAGACAAATGTCCAAGACCTCCTGCCTTTTCCTGGTTACAAAGGTGATGGCTCAAAATCAACATTACACAGCAGGAGGTTAGTATTTATAAAGTAATCAAAAAGCTACTCCCCTCGTTCATTAGTGTCCGAGCTATCCCATAAGGTGTGATGCGCATTGGAGATCACAGCCAATTATGAGACTAATTTTAGACGTGTTACGCTTGGATATAGCCTCTCTTAAACTAACCGGTGGAAAAATGCCAACGTGACTATATGCCATATACGCCGAGATGCGCCAGTAATGCCAGTTCAGTTCGAGTTCTAAACAAATAGCTACAGTGAACGATCTCTTCTCTTCAGTATCCCAATAATTGCGACGATATTTAAAGAAAACACGATACTCTTTTAAATATATTTTTTTCCTTTCCAGCCTCAAACTTCCACTTGCCACACGTGAACATTAATCAAAGTGCAAAAACCTTCAAATTTTCCACCAAGGGATTTATATCAAATATGTGCTTGGTTCAATTGTTCAACGACAAGAAAAAAATATCCTCATCATCAAACCAGGCCGCATCACTTTCCAAACAATCTGACAACACTTCTCAGGTATTGTGTGTCAAACAAGGATGATCACAGGAACCTCAAATTTGAAAAGTCATTGTGGGAGAGATCTTCAAATAAGGAACAATTATTTTGAACATATCCCGATACAATATAATCTTTCAAAGTGTCCTTTCTGTACAAACAGCCAACATCAAAAACGCACCGCGTGTGACAAAGGACACAGTTGCCGATTAAACGTTTCGGAAAATTTAATCCAAACCTACACCACATACCTGTTTGCCAATCCGTCGAGGAAAGTGAAATCTTATACAAATCTTATATCCTGAAAGTTGCAGAAGATATGCATGTCTCTCATATGGCTGTGTGTATGGCGGCGACTGACTGAATCCTTGTAGGGTATTGAAAATCCAAATTATGTAATGTGACATATAGGGTGTTGTCCTTTGATACGACCAGACATAAAGGAACGTGTAGCCCAAGGCAAAAGGCTCTATTGAATAGCATTCGACTTTGCTCTCGTTTGGTTGGTGTTAATGATGCCCGGCAGGATTTTGCGGTCGCCTTCCGATATGATTTTTTCCAGTGTTGCAACAATAGTCGCAACGTTATTGATCCTTTCATTTCGGCGTCGTCTATCGATTTCGGGTGCCTTTGATGTTGGACAAATAGAAATGTTGGAAAATTAGAAAATGTTGTTTGTTTGTTGTCAATAAGATCGTGAAGTTCAATAAATGCCGAACATATATTTTTAATGTACAATATATATTGCGGATTAGTCTGATAGACTAAACAAAATACTGAATTTATAGGTGAGAGAATCAGTAATCCTGGAATTTTTTACTATTTTATGGTATCAATTCAATTCTTTGTCTTTATATCCTTTTTTTGTATCACTCCGGCGAGATGTGGTTTCTTTATGATGTGCAGGCCTAAACATGTCGATCGAGTTTGATCGAGCTGATAGATTTGCTTCGAAGCTTCGGCATAAAACATGGATCTCTTCCTTCGCTCCGCGGAAACGACAGGTCGAGTTTGATACAATTCCCATGATTTTTAAGTGATCTCCTAGGAATGAGTGCCCAGTCAGGTGACCACAATTGGTTCTAACCTTGTACTGGTTTAACTTTAGCAGTTCTGTCGATCTGCTCTGTGAGTAGCCTCAGTTGAAAAGCTTAGCCTGCCGGAGCCTTGGGTGATTGTCCCAATGGGCAGCAACTTTACTGCGTTCCTAGCCTTTGTTGAGGTTTTTGATTATGCAGGTTAATATCCCGCAAAGAGGCTCTGGTCCGCAAAAGGGGGTAACTGAAAGTGTTCTGGCTAGTTCATCCGCCTGTTCGTTTCCAGTGATGTCAGCATGGCCAGGGATCCAGAGTAGTGTTACCCTCTTAAGAGAGTCTACTTTATGCAACATACATACGTTAGAGGTTAGGATAGAGAAGCAGCTGTGCAAAAACACAGCACACATAGACCACCACTGGGTCCGTTACGATACCTCATAGGTACAAACGCCATGTGAGCCTAGTCGTCAAGTCTCCCGGATCTATCAATAAAACGATACAGATGACCAGCATTTACGTCCTTCAGGTCATCGAGGTTGATAAAGATGAGGGAGCCTAAAGTATCCTTTCTTCTACCGGCCAGAGCAGGGTAGATGCACAGGAAGTGATGTATTGTCTCTTCCTCTTCTTCGGACCCATAGCTTCTGCAAAAACCATTGTATGGAAGCCGGAGACGCCTAGCATGCTCAACTATCAGGCAATGCCCCGTGGTGATCCCCACAACCTTTCTGAGATGCCTTCTCTCCAGCATCTGCAGCCCTGAGGGGCGGCCAGGATTGAAGTCCGCCCAAGTCTGCCTCATCACATCTCAAGTGCTAACATTTAGCTATCCGATATAAGCACGGCTTATTGCGTTTGCCTTAATTAGGTTCTTGCATGCTGCTATAGGCATCTTGGCAATGCGAAAACATCCCACCTCCTTAATAGCCGTATCAGCCAGCTCGACTGACTTGCAGTTTTCGCTGAAACGACTGTGAGCCGGAATCCAGTACAAAGTGATGTTGAAAAAGTTGCCGAGCTACTTATGAGCAGCGCGACACACCACTACGGATTTCGAAATAGTAAATTTTGCGTCCAGAGATTTAATTGTCACCTGACTATCTGTATAAACAGTAACATTCCTTGCAGATACGGTATTACGACCCAGCCAAGCCAAAACTTCGGCAATCGCAATGATCTCCGCCAGAAGGACGCTGTAAAAGGTTGGAAAATGAAGTGACAAGCGACTGTCCAATTTCTCTGAAAAGACGCCTACGCCCGCACTATCTTCCGTTTTCGAGCCATCACTAAAGAAGCTTATGAACTCAGGGGTACTATCTACGTCCCATTTCTGCCTCAACGGTATTAGACTCGTATACGCTCTGTGAAAAAAAGTACACCGGAGAGGTTAAGTCCTTGTCTTCTGGAATATCCAGATTGCCCAGTATCGCCGAGTGACTAGTAGACTCTTTCCACTGCCCTGTTTCCCTAAGACGGATTGCCTTAATCGCAGCCACCTGCTCAGCCAGGATGCCCAAGGGGAGCAAATTTAGCAGTACACTAAGATAAGAGTAGTGGTCGGTGTAGTCTTGAGAGCACCAGTGATAAAAATCAGGACAATCTTTGAACTTTACCTAATAGATTCCTGTATGATGCTTTATTGAGCGCCGTCCACTAAAAAACTACCCCATACATTAATATAGGGTGTATGATCCATACAATCAGAAAGCCACCTTCGGTCGCATGCCCCATTTGAGGCCAATAGCCTCCCTGCATTGGTACAGAGCAGCAGCCTTAGTGACGCGCTCCTGAATATTTAGATTCCAGGATAACTTTTCATCGAATATTAGTCCCAGAAATTTGGCAATCACGTCCCCTCCAGAAATAGTGGTAACAGCGAAGGTGGAGTGTTCCTTCTGGTGAAGAGCACAAGTTACGTTTTGACCGGATTGACTCCAGCACCAACTTGTCTAGCCCACTGAGATAGAATATTTAGGGCATTTTGCACAATATTACTAAGAACCACGGGAAACTTTCTAGAGATAGCAATGGCGATATCGTCCGCATAAGCAATGACATTGCAGCTCAGCCTCGCAAAGTCCAGGAGCAAACTGTTAACCACCAACTTCCAAAGAAGGAGGGACAGAACACCCCTTGAAGGGTTCCCCTACACACCTGTCTGCGTATTTTTGATGATTCTTAATTGGTACATTTCTCCAGGATGTGTCTACATAATACTGCCTTACGGAGTACCTAGCTCTGGGCTTTAACCTCCCCCCTTCTGGTACGGCATTTCTACGATCGAAGTCAGAAGGATGTTTACTTTGGAAAAATGCACTTTCCTCAGAACCTTATCTTATAAGTTGCGACCTAGCTTAGCCCACTTATGCAACAACCACAGAAACCACGAGTCTAACGTTTTGATGGGTCACTACCTTGGTACTGTGGGCTCGTCCATCTCCGTGGTTCATTATGTGCTACTGAATTTTCATAAGCCGGAATGATCTCACCGTTCGATTACGTTACGGCATATCTCGTTGATTAATTATGCATTCGCGGGCTCAACTCGGCCCACTAACCCCAAAAGAGTCGACAGTGCTTCCGTTCCTCTCGTACCAGAAAGCATTTTCCGGAGTGCTTCCATTTCTCTCGTACTAGTAAGCACTTTCTTCAGATGTTCCCACAAGAGACCGGCGCCCGTTTTGGTACTTGTAAGCCAAACGATTGGGTCCGTGGCAATGTCAGGCCCCAAAGCAGTATAGAAATCAGTATTCTCTCTCTTTCCGCCAAATCCGCTCCTAGATTAGAATCGGAGCCTGGGAAGACCCCAAAGCCGTGTTCTCATCAGGTCCAGGAATCAGCACCTGAGCCAACCCCAGTAACATTTCGGCATCATTGGCACCTATAGGTCTACTCCAATAGGAGTCGATTGAGTACCTTTCAACCTATATAGGCCCCTTGTGTAGTTCGTTATGCAGGGGCACCACTTCCCGAGGTGACACCATAACGACGAAAACATAAACGAGACCATCATGCAGCACCAGTAATATCATAACGATGGAAACCACTAGCGAGACCGTCATATAGCCACCAATAACTTCATAACTAAGGTACGTGTGCTCGTCACGCCCTAAAGGCTGGCATAGGGGTCAGCACCCAAACTGGTACAAATAAATCTAGATGTAAGCATCAGACTAATAAGTCTCACAGAATGGGCCATGGGTGTAGCCCACACTAGAGTGAACATATGAAATAGACGCCGATTTGAGATTATTAAAGGCACCCTCAATATTCAAGAAAGCAACCAGGGTAAACTCCCTGCAATTCTGATATAGGTTACCGATGAATGCAGAGCAGTGTCCACCGATCTACCTTTCCAATAAGAATGCTGAGAAAGGGAGAGAAGGCACGATGGAATAGTGGCCCGCAAGCGTATGTCGATTAGACACTCCAGCATCTTCAGCAGAGTCGACGATAAACTTATAGGACTGAGGTCCTTCAGACGAGGGAGAGAACTTCTGCCCGTCTTCGGGATAAAAGCCACATTTACATTCGTCCATGTGTGAGGAATGTGTACCAGCTCCAAACAGGCCTGGAACATGCTCCGAATCTAGGAATACACCATGTCTATCGTTTGTTGTACGTCCGCCGAAATAATGCCATCCGGTCCCGGGGACTTAAACGGGTCAAAGTTATTAATAGCCCATACTATTTTACTCTTCGATAGAATAAAGTTAGAATCACAGGGCGCAGTTACAATCCGAGAGTACTCTAGCACTCCACCAGGCATAACTCAGCATATGCCTCGATGGCATGTACTTTCTCCTAGAATACAGTAGCAAACTAGCGCATGGGTATGAAAACTTGATCATTGGAGCCCACAATGCCTGCCCCGGTTCCTTCATTCGCTTTCGAACCATCCGTAAACCACTTGATGGTGTGAGGGGGAAGATTGTCATATTTCTCCTGCCAGTGCTTTTTGTTCCATATTACAGCGGTGAACTGTTGGTTCGATGATATTTCTTGAATGTGGCGTATTAAAGAGCCGGCGCCAGATGGATCTACATGCCATGCAACTAGGCGAATGTGGCCTGAGCTGGATCCCAGCCGATAACTACGTGATGCCGATACTGAAGAGAAGGCATTTGAGAAATGTAGTGGGGCTTATCACTGGGCACTGCTTAATCGGGGAGCAATGCTATTGTAAAATGAAGGGTATAACAACAGAAGGATTACCTTGGGGTCTTTCTATTTTGGTGATCTGAACGACCTTAAGGATGTTAGCATCAGCCGGCTCAAGCGCTTTATCAACAGCTCAGGCTGGTTCAATGAATAGGTAGGACTCGAATTGTGGAGTCGATGGTGTTATCACAAAGGACCCAGTGGCGGTCCATATGTGCTGTGTGTATCACGACAGCCCCTTTAACCTACTCTAACCTAGCTATTTTCAAAAAGACGCTAACTTTATTCGCCAAAAATGCAACTCGCTTAGTTTGACGATTGCTCGGCTATTTTACAAGATGATACAGAATTATCTCGACCAAATTTGATAAAGGTAAACAAACGTTTTCAATTCAAAAATGGTCTGAGTTGAGCTTTAGCCTCACCACACACTGACAAATTCCAACTCGAACTCGAACACGAACCTGGTACAAATGTCCTCTGAATAGCTCAAGACACACACAAACACTTCACATAACCTGGAAGAAAACCGGTCCACTTGTACCATGAACTCCAACTCGAACTCGAAGAGTTGGAGTTCGACAGTGTATGGTGACACTTATGGGTTGATCGCTAATCGCGAACAATATGCGACGATTTTGTGTCAAGCAAAACGTAACTTTAGGCTTATTAACAGACCTAGGGCTATAGCACCGTGGTGCTGGTGGGCCTTTAAGTGCCCGCAGCCTTTCTTTCAACCTAATCTAGTTCACACAGACATGGAGGGTATAGGAGATACTTGCATAGATTCCGACTGGATGATGACCTAGTGTCCGACTTGTAGGGGGTCGGAGTGGATGTAATTCTGGTACTTTTTTATTGGTGGAGATTCGTGAAAAAGCCTGAAGCACTCCAGGAATTAGTGGGCGTTGTCATCACCCCGGAAAACCGGTGTCGCATATGCTGGAGACAGCGCGCAGAAACGGGAGGCGGTGAGCAATACTATCAACCAAATACACCCAGAACTCCGGAAGGCAGAAGCTCTGCGTAAGGCAGACAAAAGCACGAGTAGTAGTCCCGCAGTGGCGACATTTACTATGTGGAATCACGTAAGAGATAGAAATATTAGCTAAAATCAGCGCTGGGATGTAATGCCTGAATGTTGTTCTGCAGGGGATTGGTCCTTAAAGAGGATTTTCATCTGACAAAATCCCAGGCCGTTGCCAAACGCTGGTATATTGGCACTATCGATGACGATTGCAACGTCTCAAGACCAGTGGGATTCAAGTCTAATGAGTTTTGGTTTTTGGGTCTTGTGACTAACAATACCCCCGGGTAGTCAATATTCAACTCTGGCTTCATTGACCGGATAAAATTAGAATAACCTGAGCGCTGAATATTTTCAGGATTTTCGACTATTTTCTACACTAAACTTCCACTAAGGTGTATTTTTTAAGTTGCCTTAGGGGTTTTTTAAGATTATCATAAGGGAAATTCAGGTAACCTTCAGGTATGTTAACAAATGTTTCTATTTCTGTGTCTTGTGACTAACGGTGCCACGCGCCTGTTCGATCTCTTGCATCGTGATGGAGGAACTCTCTTTCTCTGTTGTGTTCCTTCTGATTTTAATTACCTCAAGGTTGATTCTCCAATTTAAAGTTACAAGTTACTTCGGGCCGATTTCCACCCTTCCAGAGGGACTCGAAATAGATAAAGAAAATAATTCGAAAATTTGGTGAAACGTTTCTTCTCGACTAAGAACTACGGGAATAAAAATACTGCATACCCGAAAAATAAAACAAACAAACCCTGTAACATTTTAAGTATTGTATCTTCCACCGAAAGTTAAGGATCTTTTTTGTTTTATTTTTTTCTTCTTTCGTACGAACGGCTCAATTCTCACTTTCGCGGAACACAAAACATCTCCAGGCTGCTTAACGACTTTCCCATCAAACTGAGCTGTTGTCCGTACGAAGCCAGTGAGTGCCACCCTCTTTTCATTGCCACTTTTCAGTTAGGTATCATGAAATGAAAACAAATCTAAAACTTTTCTATAACAATACGAGTAAATTGCAGCCGCATCCTTGTCAGTGGCAGTCATAGACCACGCTGATGAAGGCGATAACCCTCGGGATCAATTCAGCTATCTGTTTTTTTCTATATTCCTTTCTCTCCGTTCAGAACCTGACTGCGGCCATTGAAGTCGAAGTGTTCTAATTAACCCCTGCGGGTTTCAAAACTAGACAGGCAAATTTATTTCACAGCATCCTTAAAAGTGTTGCGATGCAACTACGCTCAATGTTGGCGAATGCTGTATTTCTTCGGCGTGTCCTGCTCTGTAACGAAAACACGGCTGAGGGAATGGCAAAGGCAATTTAATTATGGAAAAGGACTGCAACTTGGCTTCCTAGTTTTCCTGCAACACAATGCGTGGCGGTAGCCATCATGAAATTTTACCTAATTTTGTTATCTAATTTTCTTCTGGGCCACCTTTGCTATTATTCCTTGCCGTTGTGCGTTCAACTTTTATTCGTTTCCCCTCTACGTACACGTCTAGGATTTCGTAGGGCTGCACTTGTTTTCTAAGGGGATTTTGATTATTTCCGGAAAAATACCAGGGGGTGACCGCCGGGAGAAAATCACATTTCGGGCGTTATTTATGACCCCAAAAAATTGATTAAGGACACGATTCACAATGCATAGAGATTCGTGAGTGCTCATCCCCCCCGGAAAGTGCAAACGGTTTCGATCACAGGGGTCAAGTAAACAGAAAAGGTACTTTATATGCCATCACGTTGAGAGTGTGTGGGGTCCTGGTAGCCATATGGCAGTCTCACGAACAACAAAACATTGCTCCCTTGCATAGTAATTGGACGGGAGGAGGCGGTAATGAGTGTTTTGTGTTCCATTAATACTTGGCTGACATTAAACAACCTCCAACCTTCAATGTTGTCCTTGTACTGTGAGTCTGAGTATGAAAACAGCATTCTCGGATTCGAAGGAGCCGGGCGAGGGCAGAAGATAAAGTCGATTGCAACGAGATAGTCAAGATGAGACAAAATATTTGCTGATTTCCTGGATGTGTTAGCTCAGGACTTAAGATGGGAATTGACTTGCGTTAAGAATTTGATGGGATTAATATTCTGCAAATGGCTGTAATAAAAGAGGTTTTTAATTATGATTAATGACTGACTTACTGTTGCAGTAGCTTTGCCATGATACGGTGAGCATTAGCATTGTGCTAGGAAACGATCCATTCTGATTAAATTAATTAGCAAGGAGATTTTGTGCGGTGTGCAAAGTTTATGATGGAAGAAGTGCGATG
Source organism: Chloromyia formosa (assembly GCA_964017055.1). NCBI lineage: Eukaryota > Metazoa > Arthropoda > Insecta > Diptera > Stratiomyidae > Chloromyia > Chloromyia formosa. The sequence goes on from OZ024817.1 coordinate 81,817,280, forward strand.
TCTTATTGGCGGTATATCTTAAGTGTACTTTATCTCTTCATTGGGGCACGCGAAAAAGGAAGGCATTAGCATGGATTTACGTACGCGCTAACAAGGTTTAACGACAATTTTTAAAGGTAATTTAAACAACAATTAAATTTCACCACTTTTACTTTCGAATCGAGACCATTCTACTTATTGTCTTTAGACTCTTCAGTTTGGCAGAGCTAAAACGTCTTATAAATAAAATTAGCTAGCACACAATTTTAAGGCAGGACAAAATGTAACCTGCTGGAGCGTATGCGAGTAAAAGAGCTTCAACGAGGATCACCACCTAAATCGTTAGGACGAGTACACGACCGGTCACACTGAGTATAATAAGCTCATTAACCACACTAAAGTTGATCGGAAATTAAAAAAACATTCCATTGCATTTGTTGTGGTAGCGCAATGTGTTGAGGCATCAGTCCCATGTTTGACTACCGGCGTTTCGGGTTCGAATCCCGTCCACGACGACGTTCATGGCCATGGATGTGCAGCAGGTGTATACAGGCAACTGCATTCTCCGAAACCAGATTATCCCAACGAAACGTCAACTGGGCCACATGGAACAGTTGACGCGCTATGCCCCACAAGGGGTTAGGGCAATTGAGTATTCGTTGTGGAGTGTTTATTTTCGGCTTCAGCGGCTCAAAGCGCTTTTTCTTTCTGTTTCGAAATTTACTTTTTGACGTGTGAGTGGTAAAAGTCTTAATCGGTAGGTATCGGCTCGAAGCGAGCTCCAAACGTCCCCAAGATGAAACGAAAGGCGCCTGGCTTCCAACCAGTTTCAAGTTGTGCCCCAAATACACATGTGAGTGGAAAGTGGCACAAATCAGTGGTCACCGGCTCAAAGCAAGCCCCAAGCATTGTCAAAGCGTTGTTGTTGCTATTGTTATTGCGGGATTCGCCGTATTGTTTTCGGGGCTTTTGACGCAAAATTATATCTATTCGCCCCCTCTGTGCCTAACACATTGCAGTGTCGTGGATCTTGCGTTCCTTTTTCCGAATTTCTTTTTGTCTAGTGTTCTTGGTGGAGGTGCGGTTTTTATTTTGCTCGTCTGGTGCGTGCGGTTGTATGTGTGCCGTGGCAGATAAATGTGCAGCGTCGAAAGAATTTTTCTCCTCTGGGCAACGAGCAGATGAGTAACACTATTTGCAAGCTTGTGGACAAAAATTAGTTGCCGTATTTGTAAGGATCCCTGTCGAGTGACTGTGTGAGGAGCTACGCTTTATACTGCTTTTCTGTCGTGGACTGCGACATTTCTAAGGTATGAGTGGGAATAAGAAACCCCCGAGGGGGTGACAAGCCTCCGTGAAGTTTGCAAATGTTCCCGGACCATCTAGGAGCACCATAGCTAGTCCATTTACTAGCCGTTAACACGTAGATGCAACACGGACCTTGTCTAAAGGTACTATTCTTGACGCTTTAGCTTTGGCTGATCCTGGCCCAAGTGGTAGAGCTTTCAATATTTTCGGCAATGTTATCCCAGGTACTAGCCATCAGCGGTACAATTCGGAAAGAGGTTCCATCAGTAGAGCTCCGCCACGTACTGCGGCCTTGACTGGTGAGTCTGGTCATAGTAGGATTGCCGGGACTCTCCCCATCCAAAGTCCGTTTTAGGGGAAAGCGTAATGCTTACCGCGTTAAGAATTTCATTGAGAAGGTTTCTTAGAAAGAAATGACTGCAGGCCTCTCTTAAGTGGGCCGTAGAGTTGATTGCCGGTCTACTGGAAAGCCCTTGCGTCGGTAAGAAGCAGAGGTCGGTTGAGGAGTCGCCGAAGATTCCTAAGAGGCTGAAGGTCACCGTTATGTGTGATTCATCCCCTTCTGACGACGATGTAGTTAGGAGGTTTATAGAGCTGTTGGTTGTCGACTGTGGTGACAGTGATGGCTGCATCTCTTTGGAGAACTGAAGATTGGTTGAGGGTACACTAATCGTCAACTCTCGCAGCGTGATGAGAGCGAATCCGGGACGGCCCTCGGAATGCAGATATGGAGGCTAGATTATGGGACGTATCAAAATAATTAACTTCGCGGACGGTCTTGCGGACTTGTTCAGGTTTGGCATCAAAATCGTGGGAGAGCTGTGGCTGGGTGCAAAGTTGGAGGTCGTTCCCAGGAAGGATATTTCGACCCGGCCTAGAGCACATGCAAAGCTGCCGCTCTTAGTTGATGATCCTGAGAAGGTTACTTAAATACTTAAGGTACTTAATTCGTGGATGTAATAGGGAGACCGAGAATTGGAAGATCGTGAAGCTAGACGAGCCAGTACGCAATTGTAGATGTACCGTTATGGTGATCAGTGCTGATTCCCTAGGCTTTTAAAAAAAACACCAATGGGGTTATTAAATTTGGCTATATAACCACTAAATTATGGATCTCAAAGCAGCCAGCAAGTAAATTGAGACCCACTTAGTTGAGACTGATGCTCATGAGAAGGTGGCCGATGATGATTATCATCATCGTGGCGCGACAGCCCGACGTCGGGCCTTGGTCGGCCGGATCATTGTCCTCCAATTATCTTCCGTCTCGTGACTGCGTACTCCAATCTTGGAAGCCCAGTAGTTCCGCAGAGTCCGCATATACTGAGCTCTCCCAACGAGCTCTCGGTCGTCCTCGCAGTCTCGCTCCATCAACGAATGATCAGCTAGCTTTTAAACCGGCGGAGGAGATTGTCAATGAGGAATGCGTGTCACTGGCTTCAGATATTGCTGCTCTGGATGACACATCGCAACCTTCATTTATTTGCGACTCTTTCGAGTATGAGTCTGACATTGATAGTGAGACTGATGTCACAGTAGTGGAAGCCCGCACTCCTTAAACAAAATTTATACCTCAGCCTCTCTCTCTCTCTCCACCTGACGAACGGTGGAGAGGACGTCGCATTCATACAGGAGCCTTGGGTTCATTCAGATGTAGGCAGCTGGGCAGGATTGTAGGCATGATCCAACTCGACTGTCAATCCTGGATCCGCAAATAGACTCTTGGTGTATAGCAAAATGGACCCTACGGTCTCATTGCCTGTGGTCCTTTGGACAGTTTGAGACCGAGCTAGGTTTCCAAATTTGGAGGATGCGGTCACTTGACCGATGCAATTAAAGGACAAAACGATGCAGACGGCGAAAGCCCGACGTCGGGCTATCGTGCCACAATAATGATGATGGCTATGATTACCGAATAGTTTAAATTAAGATCAAACTATAACTTCAACTCTATCGGTACTGAAGGTTTACACCTCTCTAGTTTTTAAATTGCGAAACAAATATGTAATCATCAAACTGCCGTCATTATTTTTGCACAGACTCACCAACTCCCTATCAGTATTATATTATAGATTAGTGCACGAGTACACTGAATAGTCATTCATAATGGGAATCAACTCTTGTACAAAAACCAAAACCTATCTCCACAATAAGGCCCTTCATAGTGCTATCATACTCGTACTTTCTTTTTTTTTGCCTTTTTGTTTTTGCTTTGCACACCATACGGCGCTTAACAGTATCCATATATCTTAACGTCAAGATCTTCCCAGATGAAGACATTACCTGACTATACACAACCTAATAAACCGCAAATGGAAAAGCCTAGCACATGCGATTCACCTGGGCATGACCTGCACACAACGCAATCCTGGGGTCTTGACTCTTGACTCGTTTCTACTGTATTACAAGTGATTTTTCCTCATGATTAATTGACTATTATTAATTATCATTAAAGATGCATCTGATTAACGCACTTTGATGCTCAACTGCCATCACATTGGTGCTGAGTGGCGGATACTAACTATCGCATTGGTAGATGTTTATTAAGATATTTTCGTAGATACCGAACAACTGTTTTGTCTAGACCTCGAGACTAAATGAAACCTTGAATATGCGAGGGTCGCAGCCTCCTACTCAGACTCAGGCTTCCATCATAGCCGTCGACACTTCAATGTAATGGAACTGGGAGTTGGCAGGAGTAATTTCAATCTGAATACTCGTACAAAAATAGGCTCGTCATCAGATAATTTATATGGGAGGAGGAGTAACGAAGAATGATCCAAAGAACGTAATAAAAGTCGTTATAGGCTAGGGCAAAGGCCGGTATACTTGCGATGATGGCGTTTAATTCTTGATTCCATAATTATCATAATTGCTTCACGCTTTTCAAGGCACATCAGCTCTAAACATAAACAGTGAGTGTATGGTATGGTTGTGATTGCAAAATTTCGCCCCATTCTTCGAAAATTCGCGATTGTAATGAGACATTTTGCACATTTATTGTATAACAGATTTTCTTAAGTGCCTGGACTTTGAAGGATGTTAAGGAAGAAATTGAAATTTTAAGATACCAAAATACTTAAGGACCGAGCCCATTCGTTTTAACACTTTTCAGGTTAATGTCCGTGGTCAAATTCGAAACATGTGCAATTTATGGTTGCTAGGGCTTAGGGCAGTGGAAAATGGTTAATAAGAATTTTGTTTAATTTCATGTCGGTTCAAGGACGAGTAGTGAGATGTTATGAGAAGCTTCTACAAGTTTTAAATTATGGTGTTCGTGCATTTTTTTCGTGTAGTCTGCCCAGTCGTGTAGTAAAAATTTAAAAAGCATAATATCCGAAAGGTAATGTAAGAAATGGGTACTCATTCAGAAGGCTGAGTTGGCTTTGGTTAAGGGGCTGCCATGATACAAAACAGCACACTTAGACCACTTATGGATCCAGTGCGATGCCACCAATAACATTTCACCTCGCTAAATGAACCTAGGTCCCGAACCAGCCTGTGCTGGCAATGTAGCGATTGAGCTGTATCACGCTCACGCTCATATCCTGGAGGTCCTCCAAGCCACAGTAAAACCAGGAGCCCAGAAATTTCTTCCTCCTGATGGCCAATGCTGGACAGTGACATAGGAGATGAAAAACAATCTCTTCCGCATCTATGTACATTCTCACAACTCCTGCAGTAGTAATGATGAGGAAGAGAGAGCCTCCATGCGAGCGCGCCGATGGGGCAGTGCCCTATGATAGTCCCCACCACTCTGCCAATGTGCTTCCTATTCAGTGACAGCAAAGAGGCGACTAGAATCAAATTTCAGTCGAATCATTCTCGTCGTTTGACAAGTGCTGCTCTTGAGCCATCTAGTATTAGCTCTTTCCACTGCAGCGGACTTAATTGACAATTTGCATGATGCAATTGGAATTTTTATATCAACGCGGTCCCATCGACAACACCAGTTGTCCCCTCATAAGCAATATCATCCGCCCTGCAATTACCCGCAAAGCCACTGTGACGCGGTATCCAGCAGAGGATTATGTTGAAGAAGTAACCCATCTCTGTGAGGGCCAAGCGACACTTCTGAATAGTTTTCGATGTGGTAAGAATAGAGTCAAGCGAGCGATTCGCAGCTTTACTGTCCGTATAGATAGTAATGTCTTTAGCAGTTACGACATGACTCTTTTACCAGGTCACAGCTTCCGAGATCGCCGAAACACCGGCCTACAGGACACTACAAAAGTCGGGAAGACGGTAGGATAAGTTGATTCCCAGTTCCTCCGAGTATATACCAGCCCCAATGCCGTCATTGGTCTTAGAGCCCTCCATATAGATGACCAAGGAGCTAGGGGTAAAGGGATCGTTGTCAGCCCCAGGGGCTCTTCCATGAAATCAGGCTGGTGTCCTGCCAAAATTGTGTTTAGAAGAATTGTCAAAGTTTCTCAAGGGTGATCCGGGTTGTCCAGAATAGTTGAGTGGGCAGTACTCGACGCACGCCATTGGCCTGTTTCGCGGAGGCGCAACGCCGTGTTCCCTACCAGTTGTTTGCCAAATATGTCAAGCGGGAGCAATTTTAGCAGCGCATCTAAGCTGGCTGACGGAGTTGTTCTAAAGGCCCACGTTGTGGCAATCGCTGATGGTCTTTGCACTTTGCTTAACAAATTACAATAAGACGCCTATCTCAGTGCCGTCCACCACACACAAATGCCGTGTGGTAGAATTGGCCGCACAACCACTGTATATAGCCAAAAAACTATTTTCGGTTGCAGGCCATAGTTCTTGCCAATTGCCTTCGTGATTGAGTAGAGCGCAGTTGTGGCCTTGTTCACCCGCTCAAGGATGTTGGGCTTCCACGTCAACTTCCTGTCAAAAATAAGACCCAGGACCCAGCTCTATCAGTGAAAGTCAGTTTCTTGCCATCCAATGATGGGGCTCAACAGGAGGCAGCACGTATCTTCTGGTGAAGAGTTCGGTCTTATTAGGGTTGACACCAAGGCCACAGTGGCTTGTCCATTTGGTGAGAATGCATAGAGCACTCTGCAACAACTCACTAAGGACTCCTGGGAATCTGCCGGAAACAACAATGGCAACATCGTCTGCGTAAGCCGTCATATTGAATCTAAGCTCTTCCAGTCTCAGAAGTAGTCTACTGACCACCAGGTTCCCCCAGGGCGCGATGGGGGGTGCCCCTGCAGACATGTCTACTGATGGATGATGTACTCATAGTGGTGGGTCCTAGATGTTAACAGCAAACTAATGAGTTTGCAAAGCGAGTTGTCAACATGCAGTTTCAAGAGTGAAGAGAAGTATCCACTGACCTTCCTTTCCAGTAGGCGTATTGCGATAAAGATAAAAACTGAGGCGGAATAGTGTTTCGAAGATGGACATCTGCGAGATTCGCCCTGCTTTCGGGATGAAAACAACTAGAACTTTCGTTCAGATGCGCGGAACATAACCTCCACCCAAGAATACACAATATCTAATGAATTCTGTAAGTCCGCAGGGATAATACTGTCGAGCCCAGCGGATTTAAATGGTTCCAAACTACCGATCGCCCACAGAATATTCTCTTTCGACAGAAGGGACGCAACATCACATGTGGTTGAATGACAGATGGGTAAGGCCTCTACCGAGCTAGCCGCCGTGCTACCAGGAAAGTGCGTGTCAAGCAAAAGTTGGGCAGAGGTGGGTTTGACGACAGAGTTTTACGAAGTCTAGAGGCCTCGCTACACCCTTCCACGCGTTCGCAGAAGCTTTTCCATGAGTTGCGTTTAGCGCCTCTCAACTCTTTCTTGAAAAGGCTAAGTTGCCTTTTATAGGAGTGCCAGTCAGACTCCAGCCTAGAAACTTTTGCCTTATTAAAGGCCTTCCTGCATACGCTCTAAGCTCGGATAACTTACCGTTCCACCACAGTGGTTTCTTCTCTCCTGTATGTGAGCTAACAGAACACCATGAGGATACCGCTGCCTTTATTACCGGTCAGTGTATTAGCCATGCATTCTAGTTCATGTTGGTTGGAGGGTTGATCTGGTAAAGACGGCAGCAATTCCAGAAGAGTATCACAATGCTTCGGCCAGTTTGTTTGTCTGCGATTCAAGGTGCGTGGAGTGAACGCAGGTCGTTCAACAAGGCTGAGCTGTAAGTATCGATGATCCGAGAATGAGTGTCCTTCGGATACTCTCCAACCATTAATCAAGTAGCGAATGTCCTCCAAGGTAAGACTGATATCAAGGACTTCCTGCCTGTTCTTGGTGATACAAGAAGGCTTCCTGCCGACATTAGTAGATTCATTCTCATAAAGTTACTCGAGAAGCGCTTCGCTTCTCTCGTTTGTGTTGGTATTTCCCTAGACGTCATGATGGGCATTAGCGTCGCAGCCAAGTATCAAACTGGTGTTGGTTGTGCTTGCCACTGCGATGGCTTCCCTAAGGTTGATCATAAGGCAAGTAAGCCGAAACCACCCAGATTTGGACAGATTGAACCATAAACGAAAAAAATAGCACTCCAACCTATAGCCGTTATTCAGGCTGCGGTGATGATCTATCTTATATGAACTGATGAAATTAAGTTTCAAGTGAGCGATATGATAAAAACGCTACATTACTTTGAAATTTGTTCCCGCGCAGGAGGTTGATCGGATCAATTTACTTGAACAGTCAGATTGAACCATGATGGCCTTTATAAACATTCTGTTAAATTTGTGTGGAATGCATATTTTAGCCGTGTTTTCTATGCTGCTCTACTCCATAGCAACGAAAGCTTACCGGATGTTTGCAGTTTGCAGAACAGGAAAATAACAACAAACATAAAAAAGCACTAATTCTTTGTATTCTTTATTCAATGCTAATGAAAATCATGTCCCAATTCATGTCTTTTTAATGAAAGGGTCAGTGCGAAAATCATCCCAAAAAAGAAGTACGTAGTCTTGTTTGGAGTATTCTTTTTAAACAAATTCAAGTCAATTCCCATGCTGGTGAAATTATTAGGTCCCGAGTCATTGGCTGCGTTCCTGCGAATGAATCAGGTTTTGACATTTTCTGAATTCTCCTCCATATTTCCCCTCCAGTAAAATTTGTACGGACAACTGTCATGAAAATATTCCCCTCCGGATCAAAATACTTCTCTAGATCTGAGTAGACCAGGCTAAATACGCATACGGCATGCTGTCCAAAATTTGGCAGAGCAGTAATCTCAGTATCAAAACCAAGCTGGACCTGTTTCGATCCCTCTTACTGTTTCTGCTTTTGTGTGGGAGCAGTAAATGGAAAGTTTCCGTAACAGTTACCAGAAAGCTGCCAGTTCTCGTCAGCTCATGTCTTAGTCACTGTTAAATGTCTCGACCCCTCCAGTGGCATGGGCGCGTCAACATCTCCAGCATTTTATGCCTTGTTGACGTTTCGATAGCATATTTACTGTTCGGAAGTGCAGTTGCTAGCATGCATCGTCATTCGCATCGTCTTTATACTGACAAGCTCGGAGCACTGTGAGAGTTCTATTCTTGTACCCACGTGTAGTTTTTTGGTCGCGCCGAGATTTGAACTTCGAGCTCTAGATTAGTATCGTATAGCAGTGACCGAACGACCACGGTCACCGAGCGCGACACTTCTAAGAAGTTTCTGGTTCGAAGCAATGTCAAATGAAGAGCTACGTCGGCGTACGGGTTAAATGCCAATCGTTGAATTGATACGCAGGCGAAAATGGCAGTGGATAGGTCACACATTGCGGAAGAATGATAAATGCACTGCCTTTCATGTCATGAAATGGAACCCCATTTCCAACCAAGGCCGACCAAGAAGGAGTGTAAGGCTCTGCGTAAGTTGTTTGGGGAGTTGCGCTCTATTGCCCAGAACAGAGTATGATGGTGCGCAGGGGTAGTTAACGCAAAATAGTATAATCATATGCCCTAACCTCTAGTGGGGCATAACGCTTTAGCTATTCCATGTGGCTTGGCTGACGTTTCGTTGGCATAAACCAGTTTCGGATAACGCATGTTGCCATCATGCACCTCTTGCTCCCATTTAGCCGCCTACCTACGACAAGTCGGGAGACGCTGTGGCTAATTATTACGCCCGCATCATAGGGGGAGGCAACAAAAACATCCATAGCCACAGACGCCGTGGAAGGGACTTGAACTCGTATCGACCGTAGTCATACAACAGACTGACATCTCTACGCACTGACCTACCGGTCGCCCCGACCTGCATCACCCCTATGAAAATTTGGCCATCTTGTAAAGAACTAGTAGAATTGAGTCCGACCAGAGATGGTCAGGAATGTTGTGGTCAGGACGGTTGACGGGATGGGTCGCATCGAGACTTAGTGTTCCCTACAACGAATGCTGTTGTACTATAGTTGCACAGATAGTGCGGAAAAGGAGACTCTGATACACTTTCTTTGTAAATGTCCAGCACTAGCTAGGGCGCGGCACCGAGCAGTGCCTTCCTCACAGAAATAAGATAAGATCTCCTCTATGGGTATAGACGAGATAGTCCATTTTCTAAATTCCACAGGGTGAATTTAAGGACGTGTCCCGGTTAGCCTTCTAGAGAGACCTAATTTCAGCGATTTTCCTCTTACGATGCTTGTGGCATCAAAACGACGCACACCAGGGCATCTATGAACAATGGTGCAATTAATAATGCCCGAATTTTGGCAGTTAAAGTACTGCACAGCCTGTTTATTTTATTTTTCTCTACCAAAAATAAAATATGTGTAATATCTTTAATTTTTCTTTAACCTAAATCATGTCCTTCGGGGCATACTCAAAAAGTATCTTTATCTTGGAACTTCTATAAACCACAAAAGTTTCTCTGTCTTTATTCACCATGCAAATTTCATTCAATTCACCAAACCATCCACGCCCAATCCTATCAATATACAAAATGGATTATTATCTATTCCACTCGTATCTGAAGGTTAAAATCTAAATGAAAATCCCCGAAAAGGTAAGCAAATCTGCAAACAAAATTGTCCCGTATTCACCCGTCCTACACACACACATTTCGCCACAAATGAAAACTAACAACTGAAAAAATGATCTATGGCACCGTTGTCGTCATCAAGTTAAATGAAATGTAAAAGGACGGAAGGACATCCAATCGGTGCTTGGGATCTGTTACCAGCCCGACCATTATCAACACTTGCTCTCTAATACGTCCCGTGTATGTCTATCTATATGTGTGTGTGCTTCGCGTTATCAACCTCAAAAATCTTACCTTTCCCTTTTTGTCAAATGAGCAGCAGCACTCGGTCGCCCCGAACCATCTTTTCCTAGGCCCTATGTGACACGGTTTCAAAAGGATAGCACTCAGAAAAAACTCAACATCTCTTCGCCTATACTATATACCTTAATGACCATATCCGGTTTCAAAGGCAGCACGTCCAGTAAAGGCCACTACTATACGCAAAGGCCCAAAGTTACAGATACAATCTAATTACGTCGGCAATTATGAAATTTCGGATTAAGGAAAAGTCTCGGCCGACAGAGAAAAGTTGGAGAAATGTTTATGGTCTGGTGGCATCTTATCAGACAATTGCAATCGCTGAAAAGGGTCATCAGTTTGGTAGACAAAGGCCAGAGCTCGGCCATTGAGGGTGAAAGTCCCGGCCATTCATTAAGTTTGCTTTGAAATCGAAATAATTCTGAAAGCTATCAGTTTCATTGGCTGCAGACTGACGGGTGTAGGAAGGATAACAAAAAAAGAGAAGAAAAATCAATTGAGCTGGAATATCGATCGAAACCTTTCGGCCAATGGGATAAATATTTCTGTAAACTGATTAGATTTAATCGAAAAAATGAGCAAAGAATAAAGTTACGGTCAAGGACTCTGCTTAAATGCGGCAAAACATGCTGAAAAGTAAAAAATGCAACAAGCAAAACACTGAGACGATCAGGACATTGACTTCTAGTCGTAGTACCTTTAAACAAAAGTGGTGTCCAGTCATATCTATTAAAATTCTGGGACAAAATATACTCAAATCCGATCAAATCTGGTGGCGTGAGAGTAAGGAAGTATGAATCTTTTTCTCAAGAATGTTGGCAAGGCAGGAATCCTACCCTCATAACAAGGAATGACACGGCAACTTTTTTCCTTACTGGGAAATTGTTGCATCATGTTTTTGATTGTTTCACAGATTATATTATTAGCTCCGATCAGAATTGCAATTATACTTGTGTCATTCAGATTCATATAAACCATCTTCTTTTTTCTCCTTACCGTTTCATACCACTATGTGGCTTCGCGTTAGGTTAGGTTCGGTTAGGAACAGGGGCTGCTGTGATGTGTCACAGCACACTTAGACCAACATTGGGCCCATTGTGGTACCACCTTCACTTGAACCTACGTATCAAACCAGCCTGGTGCTGGCGATGTAACGATTGAGCCGTATGACGGTCATATCGCGTTGCCCTACCTGTGGTGTTGTCACTTCGCCCATTCTGGCGGTATAGTCTCAGCTTCCTTCTGCAGGCTACATGCAGCTACATAGGTCTTGGACTCTATCATCGCCGAGGTAAATGAGTTGTTGTTGCTTCATCATCTGCCTTGTTGACGTTTCGATAGCATATCTATAATACTTTTCGGAAGTGCAGTTGCTAGCATGCACCTCCAAATAGAGATAATTAGAGGACAATGTTCCAGGCGGCCAGGGCCCGAAGTCGCGCTGTCGCACCACGCTGATGATGATGGTGATTTCAGCAGCGCTCAGATCAGGCATCACCGAAACTTGCCAGCCATGTCAACGCTCGAAGATCAGTCGTCTTGTAAAGAATGTTCCGCAGAACACTTCGAGACTCCTGATAAACGTTTTCAACATATTCATCTGGATATTGTGTGACGATTGCTACTTTCGCAAGGTTGCACATATGTCCTGTACATAATTGATCGTTTTTGCCGGTGGCTGGTAGCAATATCGATTCCAGATGCATCGACGGAAGAGATCACACGTTGTAGTTACGACTGATCGGGGCTCGCAGTTAGAAGCCTCACTTTCCCCTGCATTGAGACAGCTGATTTGTTGTGAACGTCACAGAGTTGCCGCGTACCACCCAGCTTCCACTGGTATGGTGGAACGCTTGCACGTACCTCGAACGCATCTTTGCTGACAATTTGAGTGATTTTACCGAAAAATTTAGGAAAAGCATGCAACAACGTGCCGTTCTAGCATCGCATCATAGTAGTAGAGCTCCATTTGTTTGCAGGGAGCGTTCGACTTGCTCGCATGTGTTTCCGTCATCCAACGACTCAGTAACTCGGCTTATCAAAGTCGACAATAAAATAACTACGGTGTCAACAGAACGACTGAAACCTGCTGCTTAGCCAAATGGCGATCTTCAGGACGAGCCCGTCATCCTAAATCAATTTATAGTCAATAAGGAAACCGGACCACCAAGATCTTATGCATTATCACTGGCGCACAAAGCTGTAACGTTCAACATCCCATAATCTTCACTAGGATGAGAGTATTGTGGCGTCTTGATATTTCTAATATTCACAACCAGAGCAGTTTGAACCAGAGTATGTAGCGTATATACCCTAGACTTCTACAGATATAGTGGTGATACCAAAAGCATCTATTGGTAACGACCATATACATGAAAAGTTAGTTTCCTATATGGCCAGTTTATAGAGGAGGATGGCACTCATTCAGAAGGGTCTTGACCATTCTCAAAATCAAGTATCTAACCTACACTACAAATATTTGTCGAATTTTTCAAGTCACTGGCTTCATTTTATCGAAAATTATCGCTTATTTTAAGTTTCATTTGCAGAGGAGGTTGGGGTTCTTTGGTCGGATTTTTCCCATTTTCAGTAACAACTAACTAGATCTTACTATCGATATCCGACCAAATTTTCAATTCGCTAGCTTTATCCTGTCGAAAGTGATCGTAGTTAAACAATATTTCAATTTTTGCCATTTGTGGATTAGGTAGGTGTTCCTTTGCCCTGATTAGGCTCATCTTACTAAAACTCAAGAAGCTTCTCATCTGAAGTATACGTACCAAAAATCATCTCTCTACGTCAATTGGTTCAAGGGTTATAGGCAAAAACCCTTAAAAATAGGGTAATGCGGGGCTCTTTGTAAGGAAAGTACCGTTATTTTTACACTGATCACTCTCATTTTTAGAGGAAAGTACAAAATGACCCCTTCAAGTCATCTGCCAAAGTTACAGCTTTTTACCTTTATTCAGTCGGGAGTAATAGATGCGGGGTTTTCGCAGATCGTTGCCTCTGTCCTTTACGTATTAACAAAAGTTCATAGGCCTGGGGAAGACAACACAAACAATGGAGGTTAAAAATTGGGAATAAAAAAAAATGGGGCGGTAAGGATGAAATGGTTGGCGGGTGGCTCGCTTGCCCTCTCGCTTGCACTGGGGTCCAGGTGTAATGGGACCCTTAGCCTCTGGTTTCGTACCACCGACAGATCCTTTCTCATCAGGTGCTGTCATAGATCTGCAGGTGGAAGCAGTACAACCAGACCAGAATAGCAAAGAGAAAAGAAAGAAATGATACAAAGTATCTACACTGCATGCAGATACATCGGAACATGGATATGTCTTTGGCTACCGACTGCGTGGAACCTGTTGTGTTGAAGATATCGACCTAAGTTTTATAAAGATCCCAGTATAGTTATACTGGATGAATTCATTCGACAAAACACGTCCCACGCTTTCGGTAGGCATAAGATGTACCGATGTATCTGCATGCAGTGTAGATACTTTGTATCATTTTCAAGACATACCGTCCCGCATAGTGTACAGGAGAATACAAATTAACCCAACCGTTGCCCCGTGTGTGGATCAAGCGATCATACACTCTACATATTTATATGCGCCTGTGCTTCGTTAGTACGTCAATCCGCGATCGATCGCGTCAAGCCGCGGTCTAGCTAAACACACTTACTATTAGATACTTAGATAGTACTCGTCTAAGTCTAAAGACGGTAAGCGCGACAACACAATTTTATTGCATTAACGTTTACGTTATCCGCGCTGCACAAACTGCATCATCTGCGCTATTCTCCTCACTAAATCAGAATTGTGCACTGTTAGTTGATATATCATCGATCGTGATAGTACGCGGTATGCGCGATACAAGTACGGTCGTAAGTTCCTTACATCCACGGGAAAAACACATTGGTGACCTTGGTGACACTGATTTCAGTCGGCTGGATGGGATTGGCCATCACAAGAAAGGGGTGGATCCGCCGCGGAAGTGTAGTCCAAGGTCCGTGGAGCAAGCATCTCTTTCGCACTGTCGCCGATGACGAAGCAACGCCCATCCATTGAACTTCTTCGACTCAACCGTCTCTCCATTGCCTGCATACGAGTGTGTGTGTATGTGTGTATGTGTGTGAAGTTGAAGCTATTTCCCGACCTACCCCAACGATTTTCTTACTGAGTCAGGTTAGTGACTAATTGATGAAAACAAAAAGATTGCTGTGAAGGAGGAGCCATAGCGCTGTGCACGAGTGAGGGAGACAGGTTGTCTGGATGTGGCTGGTGTTGTGAGCAGATTTGAATCACGAGGGGATGGCAGTTGAATGATGTTGACTTGTTTTATGGGTGCCTGGTTGTTTAGTCAGTTCATGATGCGAAGTTTTTCGATTTTCGTGAGTTCCCTTTGATGACTGACTCGGATTGACTGAGGATCGGCCACTACATTCATAGAACTCAGAAAAATTTTCAATGGGCTTGTTTCCTCTTCTGACCCCCGAGTAGAAAAACAGACATTTCGTGTGACGGACAAATTTTTTAGAATGACCCCCAGCTATAAGACATATCCATGTCAAAAAAATACTATAATACATTTCCCCATTATTCATATGATCAAAAGAGTTCAGAGAATCATGCGCTTTGTCCGGACACCGAATATGCTCCAAATGCCGGCAATTCAAAGCATTTATGGAGGCCTTAGGTACATGGCTAAACGACAAAAGGCAAACACAACACCACGATTGTCTTGTTGCACTGACTCTAAAAGGATGATTTATTCTATAGGAAGGATATGAGGTGCTACAGAGGAAAGCACAACTACTTGAAGGAAAAATACGTGAAGTAAAGTGGCTACCGCTCGTTGCCCCTGTCCTTTACGTATTAATAAAAATTCATAGGCCTGGGGAAGACAACACAAACATGGGTGGTTAAAAATTGGGAATAACAAAATGAGGCGATAAGGATGGAATGGTTGGCGGATGGCTCGCTTGCCCTCGCGCTCGCATTGGAGTCCTGGTGTAATGGGACCCTCGGCCTCCGGTTTCATACCACATAGATGATAGTCGTTTTCCCGACTAATACAAGTTTTGTCATTAGGATTGACATCCGCGTTTTGTTTAGTAATCAAAGCGTCCCGCTACACAGAATCTGCTGTTGGATATTAGTTGATCCACTTGACTGTACTTTTGGAAAAGAGGCTCATTTAATTTTCAGACAAAATTAATAACGCGAAATTTTGCATTGAAACTTTGAGCAATAATACATTTAAAAGAAATATGAGGTGATGGGTCCACCCTTCAGAAATCCATTTACACCAAAAGGACAAATTAAGCGGATGTAATTCTCTAAAAGCTACTATCATTTTGCTCCCCCCGAAAAAATGCATTCAGAACCTGAAAAATTATTTTAATCGTAAATTTCTACATTTTCCCCATCTTATGTCTCTCGCTGGCATGGACTTCACACTCTACCACTCTCTTATATTCTTCCTCAAACAAGGAACTTATCTAATATCTATTAAACGGCTTTTCCTTGTCATTAGATTTAGATCGTAAACAGTCGACAGGGGGACCGACGACGACAAGAGTCACAAGGCTCGAAAAAAAACGCCTAGAATGGGAAGCGAAGAACTAGAGAGAATCGATTCATTGTATTCCCATCCCGTTGATTTGCCTGAAAAGATATAACAATTACGCCATTATTGACGGGGAAAAAAGTCTATTAAGTGCAGACAGAGAACGCACTGGGAAGGACACCAGGCGAACATGAAATCAGTCCCTTAATGTCACTTCAACTGAAAGCATTTCAGGCCTAATCGACAGCGATTACAACACTATAAACGATGCCTTTCAATCCCATCAAGATGATAAGCCACGACGACGAGAGCAAAAGGAAATGGTAAAAAAAAACCAGAAACGTACGAGAAAAGGGACATTTTCCTTTCTTTTGTATATGATCCGGTGTGCCTTTTGATGGTTTTTGTTCGACGGTCTCCAGCAGATAAAAAGGTATCCTAAGGTGTGATTTATTTTTGGTTGAAGGGAGGGCAGTCGTCATCGAGATGCTAATTTGACGGCATTATTGGATCATTAGTGTCGATACTCTAAACTCTAAATTTATTTCGAATAAAATTCGGAAACGATTGGCAAAAGCGGCACCGGCAACCATTCGTTCTGATTGAGAAGAATAGGGGCTCTGACTGGTCTCAGCAATTTAAAATCCGTAAAAACACAAAATTAAATTCCATTTGTTAGCCATGGCGAATCTGATCCTATAACAGCACAATACCTTGTGTTCGGCTTCATCAACTATAATAATTGTGTGAGTTGATTTCAATTCAAATAAATTCATTGACCATAGAAAATTGCATTAGAATGCATGGATACCATTGCTGATTTCAAAGAACGCATGCAGCACGCTGGCTGTCCATCATTCTCTTGTGTGCATGTCCTTGGTGTACCGTAGCCCTCCAGCACGCTCGAAAATCGCCATTCAACATGTCGACCTGTCTTCTTGGCGAATTTAAGTTTGAAGCAATAAAACGCGACTCAGACCCTGGCATCTGCTCGAAATTAAGATGGATACGTTGTCTGGTCTAATTTATCATAAGATCTGACGGAGCGTCTTCACAGAAAATGGATAATGTGCTGGTAAATTGGCCAGTGATGACTTTATTTTCATATCTGCAATCGCAAATGGTGCTGGTGGGATGATGATGGTGAAGTTTTTGATGGCAGTGAGTCGTGTTGGTGTAGGTAGGATGCCGCGGTTTTCCTATAAGTATAGTGTTACTTCTGACAGTGCTCTCAAGAGTTTTGTCTTCTGGAATTTCCGTCTATCCTGTCTGGGCTCATTGTCCGAGCGCAGACGAGTGAGTCGAGGTACCCCGCAAGGCTCTCTCCCCTTCTTTGGAACCTGGCGAAAGCTCTTGAGCCTGGAAGCGCTGGGCTGTAAAATATGTGCTTATGTGGTTGATATCGTCATTGCTGTATTAGGAAAATTTCCTAGCGTTCTCAGTGAATTTTTACAGAATGCCCTCTCACTCCTGACCACATGGGCTGACCACTGCAGTTTAACCATGAATTCAAACTAAACGGAATTTATCCTCTTCACTAGGAAGTACAGAATACCTCCAGTCGAGCATCCGATGCTTAATGGGACGAGGCTGGTTTTCGCTGATAAGCCAAGATCCTGAGGACTTATTCTGCATAGCAAACTAGAATGGAAGCCTAATTTACAGAAACGGGTAAATAAGGCCACTATCGCTTTATATTGCTGTAAGCAAGGCCGTCGAGAGAAAATCCGGGCCCGGTACTCAACTTTTGTAGGGGCCCCATATATGGCGACCGGTAGCTCAATGAACAAAAAAAAAAGGTCAGGGCATACGTTTCTCTTCTTTTTTTTTGTAGGGGCCCCATCTATAGCAACCGTTAGCTCAGTGCGTCGGAGTGGTATGAAAGGGCATGGAGCAAAAAAAAAAAA
The DNA here is from genome assembly GCA_964017055.1 of Chloromyia formosa. Taxonomy (NCBI): domain Eukaryota; kingdom Metazoa; phylum Arthropoda; class Insecta; order Diptera; family Stratiomyidae; genus Chloromyia; species Chloromyia formosa. Next base: position 81,835,251 of record OZ024817.1, read on the forward strand.
AAGTCAGTGCGTAGTAGATACCTTTGTTTTTCAATTTTTCAAATTTTCGGGCCCCCAGGAAAAACACGGGCCCGGGGCGTTTCGCCCCTTCCGCCCCCCCCCCTCTCGACGGCCCTGCTTGCAAGAGAGCTATTGGCAGGAAATGGGGCTTACAGCCGTAAGTGCTGCACTGGCTCTATGTAACTATTCTGCGTCCCATTCTAATGTATGGAGTAGTTGTATGGTGGACTGCTCTAAGGACAGATGCCAACCGTAATTTGCTAGGGAATGTGCAAAGACTGGCCTGTTTGGCTATTTGAGGGGCGCCTAGAGCCACTATTTCTGCTGCTTTGACTTGAATATTCCATCAATCACTGATTAGACCATCCCAAAATATTTTCTTGACAAGCACTTTCCAAGCCTAATCACGCATCAATGGGTAGATAACGCACTATCTCTGCCTGATTCTGTGGAGATATACACGGATGGCGACCGGTAGCGCAGTGTGTTGAGGCACCAGCCTTATGTTTGACTACCGGCGTTTCGGTACGTACCGGTTCGAATCCCATCCATGACGACGTTCGTGGCCATGGATGTGCATGCTGGCAACTGCATTCTTCGAAACCAGTTTATGTCGACGAACCGTCAACTGGGCCACATGGATCAGTTGACGAGCTGTGCCCCACAAGGGGTTAAGGCAATTGAGAGATACACGGATAGCTCCATGACTAACGATGGAGTGGGAGCCGGAGTTAATTCCGAAAGGTTGGTTTATATTCGTTCCATCTCCCTAACTACTACAGTGTGTTTCCGGCGGAGATCACGGTGATTATGAAAACACTGACCGCGGAGGCATGTTATATCCGCTGGACATACAACCATTTTCACGAACAGCTAAGCTGTTTATTAAACCTTTCAAACCTGGTCTGAAGACGTCAAAGACGACAGAATGTCGTCAAAGACGACAGAATGTCGTCAATTTCTTGCGGAGATTTGTAATCTTTCCAATATTGTTTTGTGCTGGATTGCGGGTTATAGCGGCTTTGCGGGTAACGGCAGAGCAGATGAGCTGGCTAGACAAGGTACAACTGACAAAGCATTACAATCTTGTCGCAATATTGATATGCCCATTTCTACTTGTAGGAGCACTCGGTGGCCGTGGTCATTCGGTCACCGCTCTATGATACTAGCTTGGAGTTCAAATCTCGGCGCGATCAAAAACTGCATATGGGTACTAATAGAACTCTCACAGTGTTCCGAGCTTGTCAGTATAGAGACGGTGGGGATACGAGGTTAGCATGCACCTCGTATCCCCGCCGTGACAACTGCACTTCCGAAAAATAGATAGGCTTTTAAAACGTCAACAAGGCATAGAAATGCTAGAGATGTTGACGCGCCCATGCCCCTGGAGGGTTCAGGGCAATTAACATAACAACTCTGCTTGTAGGCTATCACTGAAATTTGAACCGATTCGTGGGACAAATGACAGATTGTGAAACAGCGGTACATCCCATTCCATACGGCCTTTGCTGGATTCAAATCGTTCTGCTAGACTGCTCTCGATGAAAAAAAAAAACACAACAGTACGATTGTTGGAGTCATCACTGGCCACGGATTAATTGATGAACATGCCAAGAGGCTTGGACTTCCCGAGGGCCAGTCGAAGTCTAACTAAATGCGCAGGCAAGGATATTTTGGTTCTTACGGTTCTGTAAGCTGGGCATAATCAGATCAAAGGAACACCTACCTCCCCTACAAATTTCAAAAAATTAAATATTCCTTTAATTACGATAACTTTCGATAGAATGATACTACCGAGTTAGAAATTTAGTGGAATGTTGCTAGTAAGACCTACATAGTTGGTATTGAATATGGGCAAGATCCGACCCAAGGAAAAATGAAACTTCAAATAAGCGATAACTTTTGATAAAATGAAGCCAGCGACTTTAAATTTTGGTCAAATGTTTGAGTTAGTTGACATTAAAGATGGGTAAGATCCGACCGAAGGAACCCCTACCTCCCCTACAAATGAAACTTAAAATAAGCGATAACTAACGACAAAATAAAGCTAGTGACTTGAAATTTTGGCCAAATGTTTGCAGCAGGATCCAGTTGGCTAGTATTGAAAACACGTAAAATCCGACCAACGAAATCCCTACTTCCCCTACAAATGAAACTTCAAATAAGCGATAACTTTCGATAGATTGAAGCTAGAGACTTGAATTTTTTTTAAATGTTTGTAGGGTGATCTAATTGGTAATGGGTGATAATGATGGGCAAGATCCGACCCAAGGAGCCTCTACCTCCCCTACAAGTGAAACTTCAAATAAGCAATAACTTTCGATAGAATGAAGCTAGCGACTTGGAAAATGCGAAAAATATTTGTAGAATGGGTTAGTTCATTGATTTTGAGAATGGTCAAGGTCCTCCTGAATGGGTGCCAACCTCCCCTATAAACTAGCCATATAGGAAACTCACTTTTAATGCCTATGGTCTTTACCAATTGGTCTGTACAAGTCTAGGGTATATACGCTTCGGACTGGACTGGACTAGTTTTTTTTTTCAAAATAGCGCCTACTTGGACTAGGACGGATGTGAGAGTGACTTATCAAGCGCCACTTTTGCCCAAGCGGTTTCGTTTCTTTTTATTATTGACACCGCTTGAAGAGAAGCGGTTATGAGAGTGCCTTCTGTCCGGTTTCCTCGGTGCTGCCTACTAGCTCATTGCTCGGCGGAACCTCCAAGCCCATTTTTGGGACTGTCAATGCACTGACCATTAAGCGGTACAGACTGTCAGAGTCTTTATTGGATTCCCTCTAGTACAGGTGACTCCGAGCTTTTACGCTCCCACATTGACTCTGACCCTGATGCCTCGCATTTGGAGAAATTCGGACTGAGGGTCATAGGTGAGAGAGTCAGCGGTATGGCTCTGAAGCCAAGAAGCCATTATAACAAATTAACAACGGCGCAAAGGTGAAAATATAGGAGGGCTAACGCTGATGGTGACTCTATGGAAAAGGCTCGAGAGATAGCCCTTTTACATACATGCCGTTATTTTTCTTTTTTACATTTGCTTTACATTTTAAAACATTAGCGGTCATCGATATTGGAAATTTCGCAATTTTATATAGGTGTGTGGATGTGGGGCATTGCCGTATCACATCAGGATTTCAATCGCGAATTCAAAAGGGTTTTATGTGTCCTTGCTAACTATGGAGACTTCGTTTGACTAATATCCGTAAACTGTATGCGAAATACTGTAGTTTTTAATGAAATCCCATTTTACGGGATTTCGAGTCCAGCGTAAATGTGTAATAAATGATCTAGGAGTGTAACAACAATAACAAACCTAGTTCGGTTCTACTGGTGAACCACTTCAGTGTGATGAAAGCAGCAAACAAATCTACTTAAGCACCGATATATGTCAAAGATGCTCTACCTTCCAATTGATTCCATATACCAAAGAAACCTAAACCAAAAAGACAAAAATAAAATTAACCGAAGAAAAGGTTAAAACGACATTTTGATACTTGCCGATAAGCCACCTAATTGAGTCATTCGACCGTAGAAAATCACCATAAAGAATGCAACAAAACTGAAATAAATTATGCATCCACAAGCGTTATGTAAAGAAGGCTCTTTCCAAAGATATTTGAAAAAAGATACACGAGATCAAGATAAGCACTAATTCCGGAAAGAACGCGCGATGCCCTTTTGAACCGGTGTATCGTGTTTGTATCTACATATACCCATATGTTCTCCATCGATATTCAGATTCAGACCATATCTTTGTAAAAAAAAAAGAAAAATATCTGAAAACAAGCAACATAGTGTTCGCTGGAGAAATAAGATCGAACTGATCATAAATTCCTACGGGATGGTATCCGAGAATTTATCGATTTGGACTGGCTATTTCTTATCGGAACGTTTTGTATCTGTTAACACGTCCGTTCAATCTGATTTTTGGACGACCGATCAACTCCTCTGAAAGCGGCCTGATACTACTTTCCGTCAACGGAATAATATTTCGGTGAGATTAGTAAATTGTCACTTGAATGATAACAGAAACTGGCTTTTTGTTGAAAAAAAAAATGGATATTTAAATGGGGGAAAATTATTTGAATGGATATGAGGTGCTTTAAATGATAATTGTTTTTTGAGGTGCTGAATTATGCATGCATTATTCTAGTGGTTGTGCGGACACATGAATGGGTTCTTAGGCTGATGAAACTCACAAATATATTGTCGATGGCTGCCAATATGTAACATAAATTGACTGAGTTATTAAAAGCACGACTGATTCCGGTACCAATCCATTGAGTGACAAAGATGTAAAATATTGTGTATCCGTAAATGAGTGAGAGAGAGTGGCTGTATCTGAGCAAGGCAAAGCTGTGGCTTTGAAGTTTTCATCTTCTCTCATATATAAAACTGAAACTGACTCACTCACTTACTCATCAACGCCCAGCCCAAACCCTTTCGGCCTAGAATGCTGAAATTTTGCACAGAGGTTCCCTTTATAATGTATACAATTGTAACGGACGGTTTGGTGGGCATCCGAAGATGCCCGTGGGGACGGAGCCTAGGTAGCATAGTGACCGTGAAGGTCGGGCCGTGCCATCTGGCGAAAAAAAGGTTCCTGAACGAACTAAGCAGCGGCCTATGCTTGCTGTAGCTCAGATCGGGAGATGTGGGCGGGGTATTCGCCACTCGGTGCCCCTGTCCTTTACGTATTAACAAAAATTCATAGGCCTGGGGAAGACAACACAAACACAAAATAGTCGATAAGGATGGAATGGTTGGCAGACGGATCAGACGTCCAAGCGGTCGAATCAGGGTCCGGGTGTAATGAGACCCTCGGCCTCTGGTTTCGTATCACCAACAGATTACTACTCATCAAGTGCTGCTTCGATCTGCCGGTGGAAGCAGCACAACCAGACCATAATATGGTTCGTTACAGGTGGTTCATTACACAATGCATAAAGAAGGACATTTCGAAACTCAACCCCTACAGGGGTAAAATAGGGGTTAAAATTTTGTGTGAAAAAATGATATTATTAGTGCAATAATTTACTTCCAGTTGTTTTTATAATATCTACCAAATTGTTTTTCTAATCATTTCTTTTTTTTACCCTGACTTTATTTAAGATGCAATTTACTAAGGTAATTTTTTCAGATATATTTGTTTTTTTTCTGTCATTTATCACAATGACACAATCATTGAAAACTGACGGGTCGATGGTGCCTCACACCGTAGTTCCTATAATTGGAGATGGAGCCTGTTTCGGGCCATCTCCTATCTATTGTATGACACACTGGTGATGGCCACAGAAGTACGCGGGAAAATCGTTAGCCATGTGGTGACCAACTGGAAAGAGTTTGCCATTATATCCCATGACATTAACGAGGACAATTACTCCAGTGCCGTTGAATACTGCATGGACATGTCACGCCCTTTTACTTATGGTAGTTTATGTGAGCTTGAAGCGGCAACGCAACTCTTTCCATGGGTCTTTTTTTACCGTAACGGTATCATGTTGTGACCACGAGGGACGTCACTATTTACACGGATAGTCAGGCTGCAATTCGATCACTTGAATCTGTCCTGACTACATCGAAAACCATCGCGAACTGTCGTTTAATCCTCAGAATGATGGGTGGTTATTTCAACATAACGCTCTGTTGGATACCGAGCCACTGTGGTCTCGCAGGTAACTGCGTGGCGGATGAGCTGGCTCGAGTGGGGACAACCGGAGTTATTGACAGGGACCGCGCTCACCTCAAAATGCCAGCCTCATCGTGCAAACTTGCTATCAAAGCCACTAAGGTTGACAGGGCGAACATGAGATGGTCAAACGGCATTACGTGCCAAACAACGAAGTCGATTTGGCCGAAACTCGACCCTAGCCGCTCCGCCACACTGCTTTCACTGAAAAGAAATCACATTGGCAGAGTTGTGGGGGTTATTACGGGGCACTGTCCTATAGGTGAGCTTGCCTGGAGGCTTCGCATTCCTCACAATGACTACTGCAGGAGCTGTGATGACGTGGATGAGGAGGAGAGCGTTCTCCATCTCCCCTTTCACTGTCCGGCCCTGGCTGAGAGGCGGAGGAGGTTCTTGGGTTCTCGCTTTTTTTGGGAACTGGAAGACCTTAAGGAAACGAATGCAATACAGCTCAATCGTTACATTGCCAGCACAGGCTGGTTTTAATGCCTAGGTTTTTCATAAGGTGGATCTAGTGGTATCACAACGGACCCAGTGGTGGTCTATGTGTGCTGTGCGTCAGCATGGCAGCCCCTTTACCTAACCTAACCTAACCTACCGTAACGGTGAGCTGTATGTAAGTTTCAGTACTGCGGGTAATCCCGTGGAATGTCTAAGTTTTTTCATAATCTATCCCATGGCCATTTCGCTGTATGTATGCATAGTGAAGTAGCCGCGACAATATCTGAGCGCGTCTCCCATTTCTAACTTCACCCTGTCGCCAAGAGGATAACTACGAAAAGAAGTGAAGTGACTACTTTCTTACCACCGCCATCAGAACTTAATTGCGACTCATCTCTGTATTAATCATCATCTCTTATGGTTTCTACCAAATGCTCTAAAAAACGTCGTCGTGCCAGATCGCTCCTCGGTAAGAACTACTTCAAAACGCTTCTAAAAAGTACTGCTGATGCTGATGTGACCAAATATTAAAAAATTAACCCTCAGTCGGTGTTGTGAACTTTCTATGAAATAAGTGGTGTTGTGGGGTATTGACGTACCCCAACTTATATTATACTGTATTAGCTTTTCGTAAAATAGTATTGTCATTGAATGAAGTCGGCCAGCTTATTTAATTATATTCAAATGATAATGACTGATTAATGTTTACAAATTGAGGTAAATATTCGGATAATGAGAATATTAACGTGTCCTCTTCTTTTGGACGTCTTTTTATAGTATAGTTATTTTTCGTTAACAAACATTGTAAAAACGAATTTTCCGGTTCAAAACTCGCTAAATGCAAAAAGTTGAAATATTAATATATACCTATACAATAAAACGATAAAAATATCAGATAATCTTTATTTGATTAGATTTCACAACGACGGAATATGAGAAAATTTTTAGTGATCCACACATTCGGAGCAAATCGGTCGCCTGCAGCTGACACAAATAGGTCGACTATAATATACACAACAAACATCTCTCTTTTTGTCATATGAACGAGGACAAAGTGCACATCTTTTCCTTTTTGCAGGACCGGACCTTCCTTCTTATTTTCAGGATTTACAGGTTTGTTACGAATGCGGCTAATAGCCACTCTAAGCTCTCTTGGCAGTCTTGTATTGATTAGCTTTTCATTTAAATACGACTCACATAATTGTTGGGCCAGGCTTTTCAAAAAGTCAAATATTGAAACAACGGTTTTTCCCTTGGTGAACCCCTATTCGGATGATCCCTCTTTACGGTTTTTATGTGACAAAAACTCTTAAGGTATTTCTCTTTTGTTTTTCCTCATTGTTCCAACATAAGTAATTTTTAGTTTAATTAGTTCGTCAACAACTTGTACTGAACTGAAATAATTGTTAGCTGTCATATTTCTGCAACTACCTTCAATAGGTTTAGCGAGTTGTATTACGCTTTCCTTTCCTTTCCTCAGGCGACAGCACCATCCCATCACTACCTTTTCCAGCGTATATGGAAGCATTAGCAGATATCTGCATTGTCCAGGGAATCCAAGAAGCATCTTATCAATAAATGCTGTTTCTCCAATAGAGTAGCAAATTTTGACTATTTGACATAATAATCCGCCTGGAAATACGAAAAAGTTTTGTGCTCATTTTTTTTTCGTATAGTAAAATGCGTCGTGGGGTTTTGTCATACCCCAAGCGACAAATTGTACATACTTAGTAGAACACAAACAAAGTCAAAATAGCCAATATTCACTGCTAACACTCGTGACTGACTAACTTAAAGATACTGAGAGTCTCGCATGAGTACAATGATAAATGGCGCAGATTTGTGCAAAGGAAATTTGGTTGGGGTATTCTGGTACCCCACAACACCGACTGAGGGTACTAATATTATCAGAGAAGCAGTGGCTAGGTACAGACCATCTCACCCTGAGGTGAATAGAGAGGCTGTGGCTTGGTACCAAGAAGCTCACCATGAGGTGTATAGGGCGTCACAGTCTCGATATGAGCGACGTTTTTGAAGGATCAAGGCTCATTTCGGTATATGATATCTGTACAGAGTATGAAAGCTATCGCACCGTGGGCTTGGGTTCCATGACCATTAGTCAGACAACTACAGGGTGTTCTACATACGTTTAATTCCTATGTAAGAGACTTGAAGGTCGCCCTGGACAAGGTGCCTACAACGTCGGGAACATTCAAAGTAGTCATTAGTGCTGAGCACCCATAGGGATCGCTCCAATCCACCTACATACGTCGAATGAAGTCACCTTAGTACTGGTTGATCAGCAATTTGAGAAACGAGACATTATCCTTGAGAGCCACAATAACTCATTGCGGCGCATTAGTGACGTTCGTTCGTACGACGCCCTGCAGTATCCGCTTTTGTTTTGCCGTGGCGAGGATGGGTGCTCCATTTCTTTACCCCAGCGTGATCCTGAGACCAATCGAACACTTAAAAAAATATGTTGAGAATAATTAAAGTGGAGTGGGTCATTGCTCGTGGTAAGTGGGTGGCATTCCAACTTACATCAGAATACGACGCGGGTGCGAACCACTTCCAATGAGAAATCTTTATGTTTTTCACGCATATGCGCAACAAAAAAATGTTTTTTTCGTGTTTGGTATTATATTAAGAACAATTAAAGTGGAGTGGGGAAAAAAATGCGCATATGCGTGAAAAATGAGGTGAAAATTTACGAAAGCGGCTGGTACATAAGCAGTTCCGAAGCAGTTTGAAGGATCTTGAGCTTTCCCATTAATGAAGGGTCACTCAGAAGTCAGCACATCAGAGCGACTGTGGGAGTCATCTCTGGGAATTGCTGGATTGGTGGGTACGCCTGGAGCTTTTACCTCCCCTACTTCTGTAGAAGTTGCGGTGCTGAGGAGTAGGAGGACTGCGTTTTTCAACTACTTTGCACCTGCCTTGCTTTGTCAAGAGGAGGGCTTTTTTGGGATCCCACTTCTTCACTGAATTGGACGACTTGATAAATGTTGATATTGGCAAGTGTAATGGACGGTTTGGTGGTAGCATAATGGCCGTTAAGCCCGGCCGTGCCATCTGGCGGAGAAAAAGGCCCGCAACGAGCTAAGCAGCGGCCTGTGCTTACTGTAGCTCAGTTCGGGAGAAGTGGGCGGGGTTTTTGCCGCTCGTTGCCCCTGTTCTTTATGTATTAACAAAAATTCATAGGCCTGGGGAAGACAACACAAACTTGAGAGGCAAAAATGGGGAATGATAAAAAATGAGGCGATAAGGAGGAAATGGTTGGCGGATGGCGCAGATTTCCCGCAGGGTCCAGACGCAATGGGACCCTCGGCCTCTCGTTTCATACCACCGACAAATCTTTACTCATCAGGTGCTGCCATAGATCTGCCGGTGGGGCAAACCAGAATATGGTTCATTACACAAGTTCCACTGCTTCATTTACAGTTCTGGTTTTATGATTAGGATGGTCGGGTGATGAATCTCCGGCGGTAACACAACGGATCGCTGCTGCGCCACAATGAAAATGAAAAAGTATGTTGGAGGGCTTCTCGATTTTGAGCGTTACTTTATATCGAAATATTGATTCTCATTCATTTTGTTTGCCTCCTTCCCCTCAGGTTACCCTTCAAAATACCCCTATCAGCTCATCCCTACATCCGCCACTCAAAATTCTTTTCATTTGAAATCGAACAAATAAAGTTCCATCACTCACTCCTTCTACCGACCCCAACACAAAAGTCATAACACTTCCGAAGCAAATGGCGAACATTTCTAGACTGATTAATAAAATTTTCAAAGCCCTATAATATCTAAAGTTTTAGATAGTCGGTAACGACTCGACTCGATATTCCGGTCCTTTTTAGACGTTTCCATTTCGTCCACTGTATTCCCGATTTCAATAAACTTTTTACATGTCCTATACTTTGGACCATATCAAGTGAAATTCGTTAGAACGACGACAGGACGAAGGATGACATCACAGCACCGGATGACTATGATACTGGGGTGGTTCTGAGAGCAATTCAGTGTTAGGGAAAATTTCACTGGAAACTTTTCGTTGAAAAGTACGAGTATATAAAAAGAAAGTTTCTTATGGACAATTGGCTGAAATTGAATTGGAGATCATATAGCGCGCTGAAATGTTGAGGGCCCTATCTCCGCTACGTCAGTATACTGAGTCGTTTGTTTTTCTGTTTTTTTTTTTAATTATTCATAGTTGCTAGTGCTTGTGCTTAGTGCTGCAGTCTAGCTCTATGCTGATGAAGTAGTATGGAGCAAGTGGATTTCACAGAGGCCATGTGTAATTAAAAATTGAATGGGTAAGGACTCGGATTCAAATGCGCGCTTGACCTTTCCTCGAAGACGAATTGGATATAATTTGATGGAATGAAAAATTGGTTTGGTCGGGAAAATGGGATTTTTTCTTTTTTTTTCGTCGCTTTTTTTGGAGGAGGATGGACAAAAACGTGATTATTCACTTTGAACGATTAAATTTGCATGGGCGCTAAAAGCAAAATGGAATCGTAAGTTCTGAATTGAATGATCTTCAGGTCCATAGTCCGAATTCAATTTGAGTGGTTATTGATTTTTTAGATTGAATGGAAAATGTGTTTATACAAAAGAAAAAGGAACGAATTGATGAAATAATTAACTGAACAGACAAATATACGTTGCCACCCCGAAAGAGCGACCGGAACTCGATTTAATTTTGTGCTTTGTGTAAAGTGTAAACGTAAAATCTTCTAATACATTTTTCAGACTCATTGCTTCTTTCTGACATCTGAGGTACACCTATTCCGTCGCAATATATTAAATGAATTACGAACTATCTTACCGACAGACAGTCCTATACTGGGTTTAGAACTGGGAAATCTAAACTAAGAAAAATTAAACAGAGTGTCCCCCAAGGAGGAGTCCTATCTCCCACCCTGTTTAACTTATATATGTTAGGACTCCCAACACCACCCGATGGACTACAAATCATAAGCTATGGCAACGATTGTTCGATCCTGGCAGCCGACAATGATATCACCCAAGTGTGCAAACAGATAAACGGATATCTCGACGAACTTACCAACTTCTTCGTCGAAAAAAAACTCAAGCTTTTCAGCTCCGAAGTATTCCAATACCTTGTCCACCACATGGACCAAAGAAGTTAAACAACAGCTGAATATCGCAGTAGATGGTCAAACTATTCCTACCATTAACCATCCAAAAATTCTCGGTGTCGCCCTTGACAGCATGGTCACTTTGTCGGCCCATGCGTCAACCATTAGTGACTAGATGAGAAGCAGGAACAAAATCCCCGAAGCCTTAGCTGGCAGTTCCTGGGGAAAGATAACGAGACCCCACTAGCGACATATAAATCAATTGGGAGATCTGGGGTCAACTATGCGGCTCCTATCTGGTCTGAAAGCTAGACCGATACCCAATGGAAAAACATCCAGCCCTGTCAGAATGCTGCTCTTCGAACTGTGACTGGCTGCCACCTGATGTCGTCACCTGATCACTTACACCAGGAACCCAGAACGCTGTCTTTGAGAAGTCACAATGCTCTTCTCACCAAGCAGTATTTAGTTGGCTGTTATCGGACTGATCATCCAAACCACAATCTTATGGACAAGACCCCACCACCCAGTCAGGTTAGACGTAATATGAGGGATCGCAAGAGGGAGTCCAAAGATTCAAAAGGGTTCCCTTCGATAACGCCAGCTAGAAGTCAGCTATGTCAACACTGCACGGAGAAGAAGTGATTTCTTCGATAGCGGACATTGAACCAAATAGAGTACTTAATGCGCAACCACCTGCCGTATCTTCAGACGATATTCGACTACCTAGAGCAACCAGCACTACCTTGGCTCAATTACGCTCAGGTTGGTGCTCTGAACTCGTACCTGTCACGCATCGATGAAAACATTCAGAACTCCTATCCAGCCTGTGGCTTCACTCCCCATGAAGTTGAGCACATCTTCAGATGTCCTGCAGCTTCTACTCGCCTAGCACCGAGTGCGCTGTTTGAAAACCCTATTGAGGCAGCTGCTTTCCTCCACCTGGGCTTAGAGCAGAACAACAATTCCAAAAGTAAAAATCTAAGGCACACGTATATAGCAGAATTCCGAAATTGCTACTACAACAACAACGACGCAAGCTACATGAAAGCTATTGCTTCTTTGCAGGAGGAGGTTCCGAGATCGATTGTGGAACTAAAGAACACCTCAGTACTCCAATCATGACTACTAACCGTCTCACCTAGTGAGGATGGTGCTCCCTGCTAAACTCGTATCTGTCCCGGAGTGATAGCGATATTCAAAATGCGTGTTCAGCTTGTAATCGTACCCCCATGATGTCTTAACACATTTTTAACTGCCCTGGAGCTCCCACGCCACTAACACCTAGAGCTTTATGGGAGGCCCCAGTCGAAGCCGCAACTCTCCTTGGCGTTGATGTTGAAGGAGAACGGGTCGCTGCTGAGTCCTGACGCATACACACACATACTTAAATTCGACGCGTTGCTACAACAACAACAACCTGAAAGAGGTAAATGTTGGTCGGCTTCATCGCTTCATTGGCTGTGTTCCTGCTAACGAATCAGGTTTTGACATTTCTCGAATTCTCCTCCACATACTTATACTTTCCCCTCAGCTAAAATTTGTACGAAAATGTTCCCCTCCGGATCTGTGAAGTATTATGATCCGGAAGGGAACATTTTCATGACAGTTGTCCGTACAAATCTTACTGGAGGGGAAAGCATATGGATAAGAATTCGAGAAATATCAAAACCTGATTCGTTCGCTGGAACGCAGCCATTGTGAGCTCCGGCTAGTTCAACGGTTGAGATGACCTTAGGTGGTTGAGTCCAAGGGTATCACAACGGACCCACTGGTGGTCCAAGTTTGCTTTTTTCTTATTTAAAGCAGCCTAAACTAAATCTGTGCCGTCCAATGAAGCTGGCAATATTTGGTACAGCTTATTAATCTCCTTGTTCCAAAAATTCGTCCGAGGATCCTCATTTCAAAGGCATTTAGCATGTTGATTCAAATACAAATTCTTCATAGAGCGGATGATTGCCTGACTAAAGGACTCATGCCTCGATCTGAAAAACAAACACTTATTCAGTAGGACTTAAATATACGAGTATTTTCTCTAAATTTCCCAGAAAAGATACAAATCAATCTATGTGTTGTAATCACCACGAAAAAAAAGCCTAATGTAAACAAAGACACTCCTGAGATTACTATCAAACGGACGCCTAATAAATTTATGCAATTCATCTGTAATGCCATTAATAACGCAAGCCTTGTTGACATGTTTCACTTTGTTTTGTTGCTAAACGTACACATTCCGAGCATCTCTCTATAAGCCGATCTGACCCGATAACCAAAATATCTTAGCTCTGAAATTTTTCAAATTTCCTAATGTTGTTTCACTAAATACCTGGCCGTGTCGCAATCAACATCATTGTCTTGCGTTGTGCACCTTTCGTGGTGTATCAAACGACTTAATCGAATAGACGAAGGTAGAAAGGATGAAGATCTTATCGTACCCTCGAATATAGTATATACAAGTAACTACAGAGGTTTGAAAATTTGAAAATAGGTCTCAGGGGTGGATCAACGGAAAACAACAACGCTATATGGAAAAAAATCACCTGAACATGTTTATTAAGATACCGTCTGTTGTTTTTTCTCGAGTTTTTAGGGCTAAAAAGGCACAACCTACGTAATTATCAGGATCAGAAATCGTGAGCATCAAAAACGGTCACGATGAATTTATGGGCATGATCACGGGTTGATTGAAGACCCCGAGTTAATAGAGGGCCAATGGTTAGGGGAAATGGAGTGAAATGGGAATATGGTCGAAAGCAAGGATGTGTGTAAAGGGTTTGTCAATAAGGACATAACAATTTTGTATTTAAATAAAACATAGAATAATTGAGGTTTCGGGCTGAAATCTATTCCAGGTGTGGCACACATATTTCATTTAAATATGTCGTGCTCGGTGGCCGTGGCCTCTCTCTCATCTAGAGCTCGGAGTTCAAATCTCGGCGCAACTAAAAACTGCCTGTACTAATAGAACCCTCACAGTGCTCCAAGCTTGTCAGTAGAAAGATGGCTTGGATAGGATCCGAATCTGGGTCCGGGTGTAATGGGACCCTCGGCCTCTGGTTTCGTACCACCAACATATCACTACTCATCAGGTGCTGCTTCGATCTGCCGGTGGGAGGAGCACTACCAGACCATAATATGGTTCATTACAGTTGCGATGTTCAAAGCTCAAAAAATACCTATCAAAATTACAGTCCAAAATTCACCCATCTTAACACCACGCTCCTCTATCCGACCAAAAAAATGTTTGTTCCTCGTATATTTTACGTGTCCTTAAAAATTGAGAAATTACCTTAATGCTGTCAGGTGAGATTGGTGATTAGCGAGACCGCCAGACTTTTGATGTTTCAATTCGGTATAATACCACATTTTACCAGGCTGAATTCTGACCTAGTCTCCGGTTGTGTGTTTCAAGGTTTATTATTTTTCGGCTTTTGGTTACCCTATCCCGGGAATTATTTCGGCATGATGACGATCGGTTGGACACAAACTGGTTTCAGTAGGGAAGTGAATTATTGTATCTTTTATGAAGATTTGTTAGAGCCAGATACAGAACACTGCAATTTATGAGCTGATAACTGTTTTTGTGCGCGATAAGCAGAAGGTGTTGATTTTATGAACCCAATTGTGTCATAAATTTGTTGTACATAAGATAGATTTCTTTTGGTTCAAATAAAATTTTATAGTTTTATAATATTCGGGTAACAATGGTTCAATGGTCGTAAACTAATAAGATTTTCACACTTTTCCGTAGTCAAAAGGAAAATCTTGAAGATGCGTTAGTCAATTTATGTTTGTGGTGTACTAAACATAGAAATTGAATACATTTCAATCCTTGGCAATTGCAGGAAAGAATTATTTTATTGGAAATCTATTTTCTTTGATCTTCCGCTAGGAGATGTTAAGATTTTTAGAAGTGACTGGACGAGCGAATTAAGAAGGAGAATAACTCTGACTAGAAACCTCCAATCCCAACTTGAACGCAAACTGAAGTCGGAAAATAGAGGGCTTCGCCCGAAATATGAGGGTTTTGTAGTGTCTGATGCAAAAGCGGACTGGTCGCTAAAAGGCCGCACGGGCTATGAGAAAAAGGTGGTGGTGATACAGCAATTTCTCAATAGACATTTTCAATTAGCTATTTTTTTTGTTACTTAAAATAAATTACTGGCGTAATAGTTCAATTTTGGACCAAAGCTTAGAGATGAGTTAGCATCATCTTATTTAATGGTCTACAGCTTAATAATGAGACTTTTTTTTGGAATTTTGGGCATTTATTCATAGATTTATTCATATAACTAAATTATTCAAAATATTGGCCATCAGCAGCGATAACTTTCTCCCATCTTTCGGGAAGTCTACGAATTCCGTCGCGAAAAAAATCTTGGGGTTTCGAGGCTATCCATGAATCGAGCCAGTTCTTAGTATCCTCATATGAAGTGAAGTGCTGATCAGCCAACGCATGAGTCATCGAAGCGAACAAATAGTAATCGGATGGAGCAATGTCAGGGCTATACGGCGGGTGGGGTAGCACTTCCCATTTGGTTGTTTCCAGGTACGTTTTCACGACTTGCGCAACATGAGGGCGAGCATTGTCATGCTGAAGAATTATTTTGTCGTGCCTTTCAGCAAATTGTTGCCGTTTTTCACGCAATGCTCGACTCAAACGCATCAATTGCAGTCGATAGCGCTGCCCGTCAATGGTTTCATTCGGTTTTAGCAGCTCATAATAAAGAACACCGATCTGGTCCCACCAAATGCAGAGCATAAGCTTGGAACCATGAATATTTGGCTTCGCGGTCGATGTTGATTGGTGCCCGGGCGGTCCCCATGATTTCTTTCGCTTTGGGTTATCATAATGAATCCACTTTTCATCGCCGGTCACAATACGATGCAAAAAACCCTTCCGTCTTTGCCTTTGAAGCAGTTGTTCGCACATGCAAAAGCGCCTCTCAACATCTCTTGGCTTCAACTCGTACGGAACCCAGTGGCCTTGCTTTTGGATCATTCCCAGTGATTTTAACCGCTTCGATATGGCTTGCTGAGTCACTTCCAACGAAATTGCCAACTCTTTTTGAGTTTGGCACGAATCTTCTTCGAGTAATTTCGTCAATTCTTCGTCTTCAAACTTTTTTGGCTGGCCAGGTCGCTCTTCGTCGGTAATGTCGAAATTATCATTTTTGAACCGATGAAACCACCGAAAACACTGTGCACGCGAAAAAGCATCGTCACCGTAAACTTCCACGAGCAATTTATGACTCTGAGCTGCAGTCTTCTTAGCAAAATAATGTCCAAGTAAAACTTCCCGCAAATGTTGTTTTTTTCGTGAATTTTCGAAACTTTCCATGGTCCGGTAAAATACGTTGTCAACAATCAACACGAAATGTTTATACTGACATTGACAGCTTATGAATACAAACTTCAAATGGTATGTATGTCAAAGATGGACTACCATTGGTTTATCGGTGTTGCCATCTCTAAAAAAAGTCTCATTATTAAGTTGTAGGCCAATACTACGGTGTGTTTCGCGTGGAGGCGACACGCTCAACGGATTTATTTACTCCAAATGGGCACTCATTTAACAGCTGAGTGGACAATTTTTTTTTTAAAAATGAACATTATTTGCTACGGATACTTATACATGGTGTCCGGAAATTGGCGTATAAATGCACTGCCACGTGGTTCATCATAAATTTGCAGCAAAAAATTTTCAGGAACAATTTTTAGGGTTTTGTAGTAAAACAAAACCCTTATGAAATCGGTCAAATGTCTGTCTGTCCGTCTGTCCGTCTGTCCGTCTGTCCATAGAATATCTCACGAACGGCTGAAGCTATATACATGAAATTTTGTAGGAATGTGTAGAATTACTATAATTCGCCGGAGAAAGCGAATCGTCGTAATAGGTCAACTTTAAGGGGAGGTCCCCATAGAGGGGAAATGAAGGTCGAAATTTTTTTTTCATTTGGTGCAGGCAAGTGGGGTATCATAAGAAAGGTACCGTCGAGTACATTCCATTTTTGGAATTTTTTTCAAATTCGAAGAAACGGGAAAAGAGGGAGAGGGGAAAATATGTCATCCGAGTTTGTCCCCCCCCCCCCTTGCATTTCGAGACCGTTAGACTTAGAAATATGAAAATTTGCAGAAAAGCGCCATTTTACTAGCGTAGAAAACCTAGATTTCTAGAATTTTGAAATTTTATCAGAAAAGGTTAATAATAGTACATTTCTATAGTTGCAGTTAGCACACCCCTGCACCCCTTACGCGCATCCGAGGTCAAAAATATTGATGGCCAATGATAACCAACATCATAGGCAATAATACCTCTAAGTTTCATAACAATCACGTTATATTTAATAATAGTACATTCATTTAAATTTTGAGATTTTGATGCCATTCATACAAAAAATGCACATAACATACTCGTACGAGTACTATTACTGTATACTTGAATATTGTTTATTGTTTTTCGTAAAGTGAATCGGAGTTAACTATTTCTGAAAGCGTGGAGATTGGTGGTATAGGAGTGGTAGGGGAGAGAAGTTTAAGAGGGGAGGTAGGTGGGTTGCTGCTTTAAGGGAGGTTCCAATAGAGGGGAAAGTAAGGTCAACACTTTTTTTCATCTGATATAGGCAAGTGGGGTATCATGAGAAAGGTACTACAGAGTACATTCCATTTCTGGCGACTTCATCAAATTCGAAGAAAAGGGAAAAGAGGCAGAGGGGAAAATATGAGGTCATATTGTAATTTGTCCCACCCCCCTTACCATTTCGAGACCGTTACACTTAGAAATATGAAAACATACAGGAAGATGGCTTTCAACTAGCACAGAAAACAAAAAAAATATGGAATTTTGATATCTTCTCAAAATAGGTTAATAATAGTATATTTCTATAGTTACAGTTAGCACACCCCTGCATTTCTCAAACTCATCCGAGGTCGAAAATATTGATGGCCGACGATAATCAACACCATGTGCAATAATATCTCCAAATTTCGTAATAATCACGTAATATTTAATAGTAGTATATTCATTTAGATTTGGTCATTTTGATATCATCCATAAAAAAATGCACATAACAGGTGTCTTGTACTACATACTAGTACTACGAGTACAACATACTTGCATATTGTTTTCCGTAGAGCGAATTGGAGTTAACCATTTTCAAAAGGGTAATGATGAGTAGGAGAGGTGGGAGGAGGGGAAGGAGGAAAGGAGGGAGGGGGGGTATGCTCGTCGCTGACTCTATTCTCTATAATTATTCAAACAATTTATTTTCAAAATTTTTTATGCAAACTTACAATTTGCAATATTGTCTTAACATGAATGGTTAAGCATCTCCAAAAGTAGGACAGTTCATCTCCTATTGGCATGGGACACTACAAAACCCTCGGATTGCGGGCGTAGCCCTCTATTTTCCGGTTTCATTATAATTCTTAAGCTGGTACATTTATTTACTTTTTTTTTGAAAAATACTTACCTAGCATTATTATAAACACAACTACAAACTATGCTAAAAAAATAGTCAAATAAAAATTAATCGCAGCCAATACGTTGCTCTAAAATGCAGAATTTATTTGGTAGAAATCAGAAAATCGGTTGAACTGTTAAATTTGTAAAACCAAAATTTTGTTTTGCTCCAAAAAAAAATTCTCCACCACCGTTTTCTTTAGCTTTGGTTACGTAACGTACTTGTCCTGTTCCCTATTTTTTTATGATCAAATCGAATTTTATCCCATTTTTTAATTTCTGGCAGTTACAGCCCTGTGAATGCAGGAAAACAGGCTTTATTGTGCGTAGCAGTGTCGAGCACTACGCAATTTTACATTACTAAAACGCAATAACTGGATGTCTACGCAACCTAGAACACTCAAAGAAGCACTAATCGCAACTAATACCTTACCCTTATTTCCAAAAGTTATCGTTTAAAAATCATAGGAATAGTTTGTTAGCTGTACCCCAATGAAATCTAAATTTTTGTTTTAATTTCTTAATATTTTGAATTTCTATCGCTTTTTCTCGAATTTTCGTATATGTCGCGCGTATGTCGCGCTCGGTAGCCGTGGTCTTTCCGTCACCGGTCTACGATACTAATCTAGAGCTCGGAGTTCAAATCTTGGCGCGACCAAACACTGCCTGTGAGTACTAATAGAACTCTCACAGTGCTCCGAGCTTGTCAGTATAAAGACGGCGCAGATAGGAGTGCATGCGAGCGACTTCACTTCCGAAAAAAAGTAGATAAGAAATCGAAACATCAACAAGGCATAGAAATGCTAGAGATATTGACGCGTCCATGCCCTTGTAGGGGTCAAGGCAAATTAACAAGTTTTATTTCAAAAGTCAAATCTCGATTTTCCTGTAGGCATTGTGTTTTTAGTAATGTGAAGTAGGCAATTTATAAGCGAATGTGAACGGATATAGTAGCTTAAGTTTTAAAAAATAAAAAAAAATGTTCTTTAACATTTTTTGCTGGAAATTGCATGGCTTATCACGCGGCAGTACGTATTTTGAATATCAGCCAACTGGTTCCTATCCTACTACAAACATTTGACCAAAATTTCAAGTCACTAGCTTAATTTTATCGAAAATCTTACGATAAAATAAAGCTAGCGACTCTAAATTTTGGTCAAATGTTTGTAGTAGGATTCAACTAGCTGGTATTGAAAATACGTAAAATCCGACTAAATCCTGCAAATGAAATTTCATATAAACGATAACTTTCGATAGAATGAAACTAGAGACTTGACATTTTGTTTAAATGTTCATAGCATAATCTAATTGGTTAGTGACAATGAGGAGCAGGATCCGAACCAATTACCCCCCCCCCCCCCAAATGAAATTTTAAATAAGCGATAACTTTCAATAAAATGAAGCTAGTGACTTGACATTTTGGTGAAATGTTTGTACTGGGGTCTAGTTGGTTGCGCGGAGCAGAGGCGTCTGATGAGACGCGCTTCGCACCAGCCGTCGAAACCGGCGAATCACGTTTTTTGGGCCCCCTTCGAGGGGGAAATTATTCTTAAAAACTACTATTATGTGTAGTCACACTAGTGGCTGCCAAGAGCGATGGCATGTTAAGCATCATGCACGTGGTATGATAGTCGATGGCCGTCGCGTCGCCCGGCAAAAAAAACCGGCACTGCCTGTGTTCCAATCCCAACTAAATTTGGTATGGAGATTCCATAGGTTACCCTGATCATGGCCTGGTGTTTCACTTATCGACTAGATTACCAGAATATTCTTTTGTGTTCTAATCAGCGGTTCCTCATTTAAGTCTTTTATAAGTTCGGTCCTGCAGGGATTTCTCGCAGCCTGCTTTCAACCAAATTTGGTGCGTTGCTTCTCTGGGTGATTCTAAGCTTCTATGGAGGTGCGTTAGAACCCTGTAGAAACCTAACTAGAGGGATCAATATCAATTCACTGTAGTGTAGTAAAAAAAAACTGTCGCAACAGTACAATCTTGAACCATGGCCTCGAGATGAGTTAGCATCATCTTATTTTCTAGATCGTGACGGTATGTCTTGTGCAGAGGTGTGTGATCAGCAACACACTTAACCGAGTTATTTACCCCATAAATGGGTACTCGTTTAACAGCACGACACGTAAATCCCCTTTTTTATCGAAAACTTCCGCATTCAGTAGGAATTGAACCGGGGCCCAGTGCGTAGAAGGCGAACGTGCTAACCTTTGCGCAATCCGGACTACCACTGTAGTACTGTTGAAGGCAATTTGAGTCCCGTGATCAGGACAGAACGACCTTCTTGGGGATGAAGTGAAACGAAAGCCAAACCTAGCCAATATAAATGTTTTCGAAACGAAGTTATGAGACCCCTCCGCTGATCATAAGGGAAATATAAGATATAAAGGACTTTGTCGACTTGAAGGACATAAAATTTACACCGGAGGGAAATAAAGGACGCGAAGTCAACTCAAATTTACCTCAGATTCGCATATGCTCAAGGAGAATTTCCTTTTTTTGGGGGGAAAAAACATTACGGCCCCACATTGGCCGCCATTAATATACTAACTCAAGTCTGCATCCTACCAATAGAATAGTGGGCACAAAATCTAACATATAAAGATATCGCGAAAAACTGTTTGATCAGGACAATGCACAAGAAGTTTTAGTTGGACCTTCTTCGCTGACCTTCGGCAAAGCTGTTTGGTAATGTTGAACGTTTGGTTAATTTTTATGAGCTCTGCCACTGTGTGAGCTTACATTGAATGGAATGAAAAATAAACTCAGTCTGGCCGCAGCCATTCGACAGAGGAATTCAGAATAGTTATGATGCCGAATGAACACTTTTCAAATTAATTTACAATTATCCTTAGGCATTTCTTCACCGTGCTTTAATTAGCATCTTCTCAGATAAAATGATATGGTTCTCAAGATGCTTCCGCTCAAGTGTTCCTCGCTCATTCATTAACGAGCCTGCTTCCACTTTTGTCTCTTATTGTGGAAGTAGGTATCTGAGGAATAATCTCAAAAACCACCAAACCATATCATTATCTAAGGAGGTTCCTTATAATCTGGTTTTCAATACTCTTTGAGTGCGTCAATCAACACTCTGTCCTCCGTCCATTGTATTCAAAAAAGCGAATGCTGGTACACCAATTACGTTCGCCGGTAGAAACATCGCTACTCGGGTTTCCATTTCCATTGTGGCATTATTCGAAAATTATAAGTTATAGTTTCGAGGATTGTATTGTGCGAAGTTGTACACATTTTAAAGATAATAG
Organism: Chloromyia formosa; assembly: GCA_964017055.1. Lineage (NCBI taxonomy): Eukaryota > Metazoa > Arthropoda > Insecta > Diptera > Stratiomyidae > Chloromyia > Chloromyia formosa. Next base: position 81,857,236 of record OZ024817.1, read on the forward strand.
CTCAATTAGAACGCACAACAAAGATACGAGTGTAAGCAGTAGATATCAGAGTACTCATGAACCCATGCCAAGCCAGGCTGCGGTAATAGGCGAGGCAGGCGACTGAAAGACGGTTTGGTTGGTCGTAGTTATGATGCTTCCTGAGATATGGGTAGCAAGGATGATCGTTATATATTATTACATTGATGTTTTTCGGGGCTGATACGAGTCAGCTCTAATTTCCAGCACATCTCAATTATATCAATTGTTCTTGATGATTCGGCGTTATTGTACAAGTATTGTTTTTTTTAATGTAGTCCGGTAAAATCTTGCAGATGCTTTGTAATTTCAACAGTTTGAGAAAGTTTTTAGTCTTATGGCTGTGGGTAAAAACAAAGACTCATGGATTGAGAATTGTCGGCATCTTATTATGTATTTTTATCTGATAACGCTCCCAGAAATTTTACTTTTTTCGCAATTACAGTTGAAGTTCACACTATCCTTTCAAAAAGGATACAAACCAAAAAAATTGGGCTAACTACAAAGAGCATAGATTCTTGTAAACAGAATCCATATGTCATCCCCTTTAGTCCGGAAATCCTATTAAAAACTCATAATTCAAAAGAAATCACCGCCAATGTTCACATATTGTATTCTCGGAAGAGATCTATGTCGACACATCTAATTATAAGAATTAACACCCACCATCCACCAAGAGGAGTGGGAATGCTGCCAGAAGTGATTCCACTTTTTCAAGTTCTGAAAAAGAATGGAATTTCAAGATGATCCGAAGTTTTGGCATTTTTTTATATGAATGATAGGTTCTGCCGCCCATAAGACTTTTTGAAATATATTATTTTCGGTTTGTTTGAATGGCGTTTTTCAAAAAAGAGGACATGAAGTAAAAAAAGGAAAACTGAGCTATACACATGTACCGGTATGTATGAAGGTTCCTGATGTGATATGCAACATCGGCTAAAAATGTAGGATAATGAGTTTTTCTTTCGTACATGTTGACTTGGCAGTTTATTTAGTATTTTGTTGTCTTGAAAAAAGGACCTGCGGCCATTTAGTATCATTAAATATAAGTCTTTTTTTTCCTCTTTTTTTTTGCTCCTCATCGCCGCAAACACCTCAGTAAATTCCAAATTCTGAGCCACGTCCATATGGTTCTAAGAATAGCACTCGTTTTGTTTTTGTTCCAAAAGAACAAAGACCCTTCTTTGAAAAAAAAAAGAAATGTTTAGACAAAAAGAAGCCCTAAATTTAGATTCTTTTATTTTCCATTTCTGTCATTGACTTTGAACACAAGTTTACCATTTATAGACTTTCCCATTCATCACTTTTTGATTAATGAAACGATTCTTCTGTGGATTTGTTCCTAGAAATTACACGAGTAAGTACATGGAAAATTAGATGCATCTCGTTGGTTTCGAATAGTTTCAGTTTGTTGTTTATGAAAGGTATCTATCAGTAAAACATTTCAAGTTAGCCCTGCGTGATTAGTCGATTAATCGTATGATAATCGATTAATCGTATGATAATCGATTAATCGATTATTTCAATTAATCGAAAAAATGCGATTAATCGACTAATTGCACAGGGCTAACTTGAATGTTTTACTGATAGATACCTTCCATAAACAAACAACAAACAAAGAATATGATTAGTCGTAAGAATACGGGTAATCGTATTTTTCAGATTAATCGATTATAATCGATTGTGATCATATACGGATACGATTAATCGTATTTTTCCGAATAAAGGCGTATAGTATTTTGGCGAGAGAGTTGCTGAGCATGGCAGCCAATGGTGTAGACAACGTATTTTTTTGAGAGGCTTTAAAATATAAAAGTTTTACATGAAAATGCATGAGGCGAATGTACGTCTTCATGGGAGAGTACTAGACTACTGTTGATGACATTCTGAGTCCTTTGATAAGGAAAAGGACATTTTTAGCAATACAGTGGAATGTAGGCAAGATGGGTGTCAAAGAAATCGTGGTGAAGAGGCGACTAAAATTATCGTGTGAATGGACAGACAGACAGACAGAGAGACAGATATACAGACATGGCTAAATAGAATCAAGAGGTGACCCTGATCATTTATTTATACATTACTATACCTCCGAAGCCTTGTTGTTAACACACAATTCTTATTATAAAAGGATACTTCGTGCTTAATTCCATTCCAGGTCACCGAACGTAGCTGATCCTTTGCGAACACGTATTTTCAATTTTTCAAACTGACTACAGCTCTTTTAAAATGGTTAGATGCCGAAAATCGTACGAAATACAATAGAATGTATTATCTGGCACCGCTGCCATTTGGTATATGGCAGCAGTGCCACCATTGCAACATTCTACAAATGACTTTACGAGTACTACGATCATTTATTCGTGAATTTAATAACGTCGGTCGGCGCTCTCCAAATTTCCAATTTTCAACATTTTGTGCACGTGGGCAACGGTGTTTCGGTGGATGAGTATCCTGAATAAAATTCCATTCGTATCAAGAATAACATATTATTTCCAAAATTGATTACCTGGAGTGCTGTTAACAACATAATTTGAATCTGTTTTCTTGCTCTGATACTTAATGTTTTTTTTTCTATGTGCAGCCCGTCTAACCCCTAGTCTACACTCATAGACAAAATCGTGCGATTGTCTATAGACAAATCGCGGATTTTGTATTTAGACATTCGCCAACAATCCGGAACATTTTTGTGGACTTTGTTGCGCGTCCACATCTAAATTTAGTTTTTGGGAGACATGGCAAGTGAAATGGCGGTCTGTGGGATTGCTACTTGTGCATCTTTATCTTTGCTAAAAAAAGGGAAGAAAACGAACCTTGTTTGTAGATGGTCCCAAATTATGACTTAATCTATTAAAAAAGCTGAAATTGGAAGATGGGTTTGGCTTCCAAAATTTTGCAAGATTAACCGCTACGGATTTTGAAGTATTGCTACAAATGTTTGAAAGTAAAATATCAAAACAAGATACAAGATTCAGAGAAAGCATCCCACCTGCCCTCAGGTTGACAATAACGTTTCGTTATCTGGCGAATGGTGATTCATTTACTAGCCTTATGTACACATTCAGGGTTTCCAAGCCGGGGATATCATTGTTTGTCTCGGAAGTTTGTGAAGCCATAATATGTTCGTTAAAAAACTTTGCAGTTGCCAATTATCACTTTTTTTATTATTTGAACTTAAAAATGGTAATTTGGGTGAAAACATTTATTAAAGTGAGAAAATATAAATGAGTGAGTTTAACGTTCAAAAAAATTCAAAATTTTCAAATGCATGTTGAGTCATTGTTTTTCTCATTGGTAGGTACTGGCCATAATATGGGATTTTTTAATGGAGACTGAAGATTTCACAATCAGTTGAAGAAGAAGTTTGAGATTGTGAAGTGCTTGGGGTATTTGAGGCGCAATAAGGAAACGACGGCGGTTTATGGATGAAATTCTGCCCAGTATATTCATGATACATTCCCATTTCATGACTTGACAGAATATCATGACTATGGTGCTGGGCTATCGATATTTCCATATGGGACCTGCTTCTTGCTCGTAATTTATTAGCGACATGCTCCCCAAACACAGTATTAGGTTATAGGCAAACCATGGTGATTGGACAGGGGAAGATCCACTTTTCCGCATATCCTTAAGTTTCCTATTTTCTCGATGAAATTGTGTTTTTAAATTGTTGATTTTTCCATTTTGTTGGCACTTTCTTCCAATGCTGTTTTCTTTTAATTGCGGTTTTTCTAATCCGCCGACGTGACATCCCACAAACAATTTGAAAAATGAAATTCCTCAATTAATTGATATATTTTCCCTGTTGGCCACATTTCAAAAATATCATACAAATAAACCATAATAACTGACCGCAATGTTGCACAAAATGTCTCAAGTTTTCCATTCTTGATGGGAACTCATAGACACACGATAGACAACTTATAGACATGTACATGCAGTTGCAGAACACTCGAATTGTTCCCGATTTGTCTCTAAAAAGTCGCAGAACTTTGTCTATAGACACAAGTTGCAGAACTTGTCTATGAGTGTGGACTAGGGGTAACGATACTTCTTTTGAAGTGTGTGCCAGCTGAATATTCATCACAGCAAAGCGGCATCAGCGATGATGACGAGATGCTTTGATGAAGAGAAACTGGACATAGCTTTGATACAGGAACCCTGGATTTTACAAAACAAAATTAGGGGTTTGTCACAACAAACCGCAAATCTGTACCATGCACAGGTGGATGGTAAAATAAGGACATGCATCCTGGTGCGTCATGGAATACGTGCAGTACAAATGATGCATCTCTGCTCGCCTGATCTTACGGTAGTAATGATCGGCAGTGGTGCAGGATCATTCCTAATTGCATCAGCATATCTCCCTTATGATGCACCAGAGCCACCTCCATCAGAGGAAGTAGAAAATCTGGTAAGGTATTGTAAAGAAAGAGATATGGCCCTGATCATAGGCTGTGATGCCAATGCGCACAACACTGTGTGGGGCAGCACAGATGACAATCCCAGAGGACAGCAGCTGCTAGAATTTGTGGAAAAGTACAATCTGCTGGTAGCAAACAAGGGGGTCGCTCCCACCTTCGTGGATGCACGAAGGGCTGAAGTGATCGACATTACCCTAAGCTCTGTTAATATGCTTGACAGAGTTCAGAATTGGAGAGTGGTGGACAGGCTAACCATGTCTGATCACAGGGCTATCCAGTTTGAAATTCTGTATGGCAGAAAGCGGAGTAGCGAACGCAAACGTATAAGAGTGCCAAAAAATACTGATCGTGTTAAGTACGAGACATATTTATTGGAACAAGTCGAGGATATTCAAGACGGAATACCTCGGAATACGGTCGAGATAGAGCGAACAGTGGAACAACTGAACTCCGCTATTAATCGCGCCTTCGAACACGCTTGTCCCTCCACAGTAGTGGACGAAAAGGACCCAACACCATGGTGGAGTAGGGAACTGGAGTCTATGAAAAAAGAGACAAGGAAAGCCTTTAACCGTTACATGAGGGAGAGAGACTCTCACTCTTGGGAACTATACAAGGATAAAAAGAGGGAGCTGAAAAGAACCTTACGTCTTCGGAAACGAAATACGTGGAGGGAATTCTGCTCTAGCATGAAGGATACGTCAGAAGTATGCAGATTACAGAAGATGATATCGAAAGACACTGCTTCGAAAATGGGGCTGATACGCAAAGTTGATGGTTCCATGACAGAAACAGTGGAAGAAACGTTGCAGGCCCTGATGGAGGTACATTTTCCTGGAAGTTTCAAGTCAGACCAACCATGGCCTCAAACTAACATGGGAGCTGGTGGGGTAAGTCAACAAGAAGCTGAGAGGATAATAACTCCAAATGGAGTCAAAAGTGCTATAAACTCTTTTGCTCCATTTAAAACGGCTGGAATGGACGGAATATTCCCGGCACTATTACAGTGGGGCATGAGCGCTCTACTAGATAGGATCCGGAATATATTCGTCGCCTGTCTTTCAGCAGGCTACATCCCGAAGGCATGGAGGGAGGCTAATGTGGTCTTCCTGCCTAAACCGGGAAAGAAAGACTATACAGAGGCAAAGTCCTTCAGGCCGGTTAGCCTTACATCATTCCTGTTGAAAACAATGGAAAGGGTGTTGGTGGACTACCTGGAGAACACCACGCTAATGTATAGTCCTCTGAGTAGGTGCCAACATGCTTATAGAGCAGGCAGATCTACGGAAACCGCTCTACATGAACTTGTTAAAGTTGCAGAGAGAGAGATTAACAATGGCGGGATCGCTATGTCTACTTTTATGGATATAGAGGGTGCTTTTGATAAAATCTCCTTTACCAAACTAAGGAACGCCCTGATTGAGCGGGGGGTTGCTTACATTATAATTAAGTGGATCGACTCTATGCTTAAGCAGAGGGCGGTAAATCTTAGCAGTGGATGTGACAGAATACGGGGTAAGGTAGTCCGAGGATGCCCACAAGGAGGTGTTCTTTCGCCTCTACTGTGGAACATCACCGTGGACAGTCTTCTCTGGAAGCTGGACTCGATGGGCGCACACACAGTAGGATACGCACTCACGGTCAGTGGAAAGTTCATGGACACAATTCTAGGTTGCATGGGACAAGCTCTCAAAGTAACCGAAGAATGGTGTAATGAGCAAGAGCTAACCATAAACGCTAGTAAATCAAACACTATGATTTTTACTCGTAAGAGGAAAGACATAGAGATAACTCCCTTACGGCTTTTTGGTTCGGAAATTAAGGTGTCCAAGGAAGTGAAGCATCTAGGAGTTACCTTAGATGCGAAACTAACTTGGAATGTTCACGTTGATGAAAAGATCCAAAAAGCGAAAAGGATTTTGCATCAATGTAAGAGAGTGTGTGCTCGTAGGTGGGGAATTTCACCTAAAGCGACACACTGGATTTACACAATGATGGTAAGACCTATTCTAGCCTACGCATCAGTGGTATGGTGGCCAAAAGCCATGCAGAATAACAAAAGGCAGAAGCTAGATGGGGTACAAAGGATAGCTTGCGTAAGCATATGTGGTGCAATGCGCACCACACCAACGCAAGCAATGGAGGCATTGCTGGGACTGCCGCCGTTGGACTTATTTATAAAGAAAACGGCGGCGCTTTCGGCAATACGCATGGAAAGGGATGCCATGTGGCATCGCTTTGGAACTAGCAGCGGTCATAAGAGTATCCGAGACATTATTCATGATGAGGTCAGGGAGACTCTAATGCCGGTAGAAGGCATGAGTAGACGTAGGGTAGTTGAAAGACTACACAAGACTCACATTGCAGATGGAAACATACATAATGAGTGTATGTACAATGACATCAGCATTTTTACTGATGGCTCTTTAATGAACGGTAAAGCGGGGGCGGGGGTTTACTCTGAAGAGCTAAACACACATGCACATGCTAGCGCTTAGTCTAGGAGAGTATGTGTCCGTATACCAGGCAGAGATGCTTGGCTTGTTGCATGCGTTGGACCACCTGCTTGAAGGTCAGGTGCGGGGGAAGAAAATCCTTATTGCACTGGACAACCAATCGGTGATCAGACGCATGCAGTAGACGAACATAAACTCTAAACTGATACTAGAGTGTGTCCGGAAGCTCAACACGTGTGCCTCAGAAAATGAGGTTACGCTGATGTGGGTAAAAGGACACATAGGTACAACAGGAAATGAGGCGGCGGATGCCCTAGCAAAACAGGGATCTGCGGCAACTTTCATTGGCCCGGAACCCAGAGTTGCTCTGGGGAACGGCATGATTGGAGCGAAGGTTGGGAAGTGGATGGACTCCATGCATCAACAAAGATGGCAGGAGCTAGTCACTTGCAAACAAGCTCGGAATGCAATGACCAGCCCTTTAGGCAGGGAAGCGAGAAAGGTACTTAGTTATAAACGGAGTACTCTAAGCTGGATAACTGCCTTGGTCACAGGGCATGGTAATTTTAAGGCTCATCTGGCCAAGATGAAAATCGGGGAAGATGACGTTTGCAGGCTATGCCTGGAGGAGGCCGAGACGGCAGCACACATTGTGTGCGAATGTCCAGCACTGGCTAGCACGAGGTTGAGGATCACAGGCAGGCACACGATAAGTGTAGAAGCCTTGAGTGAACTCAGCTTCAAACAAATGCTAGCAATAACACGGGACTCAGTGATGAAGAAAGAGGTCGACAATTATCAGTCGATATCTGGAAGTCACTGATGACCGGGAGGGGGCGAAAAGGGACCCAAACGTTAGTGGTCTGCTTCGGCTATCCCCCAGAGTATATAATAATAGCTATGTCTACTCAATTGCTGTGCGGGATACTTTTATCACGAAACACAAAAATCGAAATCCTTTTAGACATAGCTATGCCTTCTCAATTGCCCTAACCTCTTGTGGCACGTAGCGCGTCCACTGTCCCATGTGGCCAGTTGACGTTTCGCTGGCATAAACTAGTTTCAGAGAATGCAGTTGCCAGCATGCATCTCCTACTCCCCCATTTAGCCGCATACCTGCGACAAGTCGGGAGATGCTGTGGCTTATGATTACTCCCCAAGCCACAAAGGAAAGATAAAACAAACATCCATGATCACGAATGGCCTCGTGGACGGGAGTGAGAGATTCTAACGTGCGCGAAACCGATGTGATTAGATATTATCAGAGTAACGACTTGACTCACTCCACGACAAATGCGTGATCTGCATATTTTATCTTATCAATGAAAACGAAATGTTCACGACTTACTGCGGGGCACCGTTAGTCACAAGCCACAGGAACCAAAAACTTTTTAGATCATACTTTCTGGCTCCTTTCCCCTGCTTTAAGGTTACCATAAGCTACCTTTAAGTTTATCTCATGCCTCCTATATCTTACGTAAGTGAGAATTTACAGAAAAAAGTAATCGGAAAGCTTGAAAGTATTAGGCGCACAAGGTGGGGTTCGTGTGATTTTATCTAGTCAGGGAAACCGTAATGGACAATCGAATTGGGACATGGTACCGTTACTCACAAGACATAGAAACCGAAAACTTTTTAGACATTACCTTAAAGGTATCACCACAAGGCTGCTGATGATTTTGGTGATGACACTCTTCGAGTATTTCATCAACTTCTCGTCCTTAATGAGTACTTTGATATATATGAAGATACAATATTTTAAAAAGTGTCGTCAGCTAACTCATTAGGTGCGTTTAGATTTAGCGAAACCACTCACAAAACTGATGCGCGAGGCAAAATTGCGCATAGTGTGAACGTGTTCCTCACCCGAAACTGTTAGACTGGCCACGGGTGAGTTTCCCCGCGCAACAGCTTCGCTAGTACTTTCGCTAAATCTAAACGCACCTATTGGTGTATGGTTTTATATTTACTAAATTCTCTTTTAGAGTGGGGTTTATGGCAGGTCAATGTATAGAGTAAAGACCTGATTTTCACTCAAGGGGTTAAGGGGTTGAACCCTTCCCCAAGCACTTAAATATTTAAGGAATGAAGTTTTGATGGCATACCCCCTAGCTCTGCTAAAATCTATTTACGCCACTGTGCTATCGTGCTGCAGCTGGCGATGGTAGTAAAGCGTATGAAATGTACCTTAGGTGGTTCAGAGAAGGGACATTTTTCCCACTATAGCCGCACAGTGACACAAGGAAATGTTCCCCGGCTGCTGCAACCATCTTCAGAGTAGCGTTCGAACCCGTGAACACGTTAACAAGGTTTTCAGGCAATTCATTTTCCCTTAAAAGAACAGTACTGACGTCGTACCGCAGGTGCTCATAGCATGGTAGGAAGAGGATGTTTTCCGCATCCGTTGAATTCACTGTGTCAATTGGGGAAAATGTCGCTGAATAAACAGTACCCATTCCTGGTTTTGAGAAGTACACGTTGCAAGCTCTGCCGCTACCAGTCAGTATAACGAGTATCTATATATTTTACATCTTCTCCTATTGTAGCGCTATCGAATAACTTTCCTATAGTTAGTTTCTACCATCGATAATTATTCGGAAAACTATCGGCCGGTAGTCCTGATCGTTATTCGAATAACTATCGACCGATAGTCCCGATAGTCCCGTTAGTCTCGACAGTACCGATAGTCCCGATAGTTCCGATAGTCCCGGCAGTTCCGCTAGCCCTAGCCTGCGACAGGTCGGGAGATACTGTTTATTAATACGCCCTGCACTCGTACTTTCCACAGTAATTATTAGGTGCATTCGATTCGCCCCGGATCTCGTAGGATCTCCATACAAATTGGCAGACCGCTGTGAGATCCGGGCGAATCGAATGCACCTATTATCTATTAAATCCTAATCATCTCAAAACAAATGAAATTAGGTTTCAAATATCACCTAATTCTTTACGCTGTGTCCTGTTGAAATCTACACAATAAAAAACCGAAAAATTATTGGAAATCTGACACCGATCAGTGCAGTATTTGATCTGACTGACATTCTGTCTTTTCCTGGATAAGGTTTTTTTCTTGTACTATATGTATCTTTTTAGGATTCTTCCATTCACTTCGCTGCAGACACTACTGAGACGGTTGTGCATCTTTTCTGTGTTTTGTTTCCTCCAATATGTTACCGTAGAATGTATGCGTTCATCTTCTGTTGAATGGACTCCTAATATTCTAATTAAGATTTATTGCGGTTGAACGCACATGACGCGGCAAATTATTGGGATGCGATATACTGAAAATGATACTTGTTCTTGGGACTCGACAGCCTACTACATATACATGTATCCACGATCATGTTATTCCCTCTTTTTGACTTGTCGTTTTGTTGGCCGCTGTCAGCTACAAGTTAATTATAGAGTCGTTACAATTCTAATGTTTAACAGATGATAAATTAAAAACATGTAAAGAGGCATTTCGTAGTCGATTTGAACCGTGGAAAATGAGGATTTCTTATGAATGTGCCATTGGTTAGCATTTTGGGACGATTTAAGCCTTTTTGGAAGAAATTGGTTGTTTGATTTTTTTCTCCGTATTCTGTGACAGTTCCATGTGAAAAGTATCCTTTTATACGAAAAAAGAAAAAAAAATCGATAAAAGACTATTGTTTACCATAGAACCAAAACGGAAGAAAATCAGTTTCCCAAATGACTGATATAAGATGGCTCCAGGAACTATCGCCTTAAAACGAAAGAAAAATATCGCCCCAATTTTAGGATGATCATCATCATCGTGGTGCAACAGCCCGACGTCGGGCCTTGTCCGCCTGGGATGATGCTTCATATTAAACTTTCGCCTAAAAGTAAAACAAGCGATTGCCCAGAATTTTGCGAAATATTGCCGTAAATTTTACAAACCATAGACATCCTTTTGAGGTATTGACTAAAGACGAAATCTACTCTGTGTCAGATTTCCACTTTAAGTATATTAGTATGATCGGACGGATATTCATTCATTCCATAGCGCTAATTTCGAGGTATTGTCTAAAGTAGAAATCCACTTTGAGATTTCTCGGACACCTCCAGGGGCATGGGAGTGTCAACATAACTTGCATTACTATGCCTTGTTGACATTTCACCAGCATATAAATTTCGGACGGTGCAGTTGCTACCATACACCTTCTAACCGAGCCGTTTTTTGCAGACGAGCTTAGAACGCTGTGGGAGTTCTAATACCCATAGGGAGTTTTTTTTTCTTATTGATGCGGCGGGGATGGAACCCATATTCTCTAGATAAAACATCGTAGAGTGTTACCCGAGACTTCACAGCTGCCGGTTTGGCAGTTTTAAAATCTTGCAAGAGTCAATCGTCAATTTAATATTTCTATCGCATGCAATATATTCTATCAGGCTCATATGGATTGACGCAAACATGTACATTGCTTTCTTCCTGACATAACTCAATTTACCACCATATCCTTCATACATCTACGCATATCCACATGATACGTTCGGAGATACAATTGCAATCTTCGTCGAGCTTCAACTTTTGTAGGTTGCTCGTTTGATTCCGGCACAAGAAAGATGCTGAGACTAGTGAGACCACCGCGATAGTGATTCACCTTGGTGGTGCACGTTATTCACCCCATACTCACATCTCTTGCATGCACCACGTATCTACAAATCGTCTTAAATGCTAAGTCATATCTTCCAGAAGTTCCCGTAAATCTCTTGGAAAGATTGTCGAGAACTAACAGCTAAGTGCCAACATGAAGCTTGCCTTTTACCATTTTCGTTGTGATATAAGTGTTTAACGGTGCCATGGTGGAAGTAAATTAATGTTGTTTGACCCAACGAGAGTCTCAACTGGATTTTAGTTGAATGGGTAGGTTTGGACTGCATAAAGCAGATATTCACTTGACAGAGGGCTGTAATGGACGGGTTGGTGGGCATCCAAAGATGCGGAGCGTAAGGTTGCCATAATGACCGTGAAGGTCGGGCAGTGCCATCTGGCGAATCGACGATCTGAGAAATAGGCCCTAAACGAGCCAAGCAGCGGCCTGTGCTTGCTGTAGCTCCGTTCGGAAGACGTGGGCGAAGTTGCCGCCGCCCCTTGCCCCTGTCCGTACATATTAAAAGGAATTTACAGGCCTGGGATAAGCAACACAAACAGGGGATGCAAAATGGGGCGATAAGGATGGAATGGTTGACGGAAGACTCAGATGCCCTCGCATTCGCATCAGTGTCCGAGTGTACAACCAACAAATCACTACTCATGAGGTGCCGCTTTCGATCTGTCGGTGGTAGCAGCATAACCAAAATATGGTTTATTACAGGGCTTAAGGCTAATTTCCCGTGCAGTCCACTATTACAGCTACTCGGTGTGTATGTTACATGTAGAAAGCTCTAAGCAAGATCAACGTTAAGTTGAAGCTGCACCGGTTAAGTGTCGATGTCGAGTACAGGACGAGCAGAAATCGAGTATAGTAATGAGTGGAGAGCCTAAGTAATTTGCATTTTAGGTATTATATTATATATTCTGGGGGATAGCCGAAGCAGACCACTAACGTTTGGGTCCCTTTTCGCCCCCTCCCAGTCATCAGTGGCTTCCAGATGTCGACTGATAATTGTCGACCTCTTTCTTCATCACTGAGTCCCGTGTTATTGCTAGCATTTGTTTGAAGCTGAGTTCACTCATGGCTTCTATACTTATCGTGTGCCTGCCTGTGATCCTCAACCTCGTGCTAGCCAGTGCTGGACATTCGCACACAATGTGTGCTGCCGTCTCAGCCTCCTCCAGGCATAGCCTGCAAACGTCATCTTCCCCGATTTTCATCTTGGCCAGATGAGCCTTAAAATTACCATGCCCTGTGACCAAGGCAGTTATCCAGCTTAGGGTACTCCGTTTATAACTAAGTGCCTTTCTCGCTTCCCTGCCTAAAGGGCTGGTCATTGCATTCCGAGCTTGTTTGCAAGTGACTAGCTCCTGCCATCTTTGTTGATGCATGGAGTCCATCCACTTCCCAGCCTTCGCTCCAATCATGCCGTTCCCCAGAGCAACTCTGGGTTCTGGGCCAATGAAAGTTGCCGCAGATCCCTGTTTTGCTAGAGCATCCACCGCCTCATTTCCTGTTGTACCTATGTGTCCTTTTACCCACATCAGCGTAACCTCATTTTCTGAGGCACACGTGTTGAGCTTCCGGACACACTCTAGTACCAGTTTAGAGTTTATGTTTGTCTGCTGCATGCGTCTGATCACCGATTGGTTGTCCAGTGCAATAAGGATTTTCTTCCCCCGCACCTGACCTTCAAGCAGGTGGTCCAACGCATGCAACAAGCCAAGCATCTCTGCCTGGTATACGGACACATACTCTCCTAGACTAAGCGCACATGCTAGGTTTAGCTCTTCAGAGTAAACCCCCGCCCCCGCTTTACCGTCCATTAAAGAGCCATCAGTAAAAATGCTGATGTCATTGTACATACACTCATTATGTATGTTTCCATCTGCAATGTGAGTCTTGTGTAGTCTTTCAACTACCCTACGTCTACTCATGCCTTCTACCGGCATTAGTCTCCCTGACCTCATCATGAATAATGTCTAGGATGCTCTTATGACCGCTGCTAGTTCCAAAGCGATGCCACATGGCATCCCTTTCCATGCGTATTGTCGAAAGCGCCGCCGTTTTCTTTGTAAATAAGTCCAACGGCGGCAGTCCCAGTAATGCCTCCATTGCTCGCGTTGGTGTGGTGGGCATTGCACCACATATGCTTACGCAAGCTATTCTTTGTACCCCATCTAGCTTCTGCTTTGTGGTATTCTGCATGGCTTTTGGCCACCATACCACTGATGCGTAGGCTAGAATAGGTCCTACCATCATTGTATAAATCCAGTGTGTCGCTTTAGGTGAAATTCCCCACCTACGAGCACACACTCTCTTACATTGATGCAAAATCCTTTTCGCTTTTTGGATCTTTTCATCAACGTGAACATTCCAAGTTAGTTTCGCATCTAAGGTAACTCCTAGATGCTTCACTTCCTTGGACACCTTAATTTCCGAACCAAAAAGCCGTAAGGGAGTTATCTCCATGTCTTTCCTCTTACGAGTAAAAATCATAGTGTTTGATTTACTAGCGTTTATGGTTAGCTCTTGCTTATTACACCATTCTTCGGTTACTTTGAGAGCTTGTCCCATGCAACCTAGAATAGTGTCCATGAACTTTCCACTGACCGTGAGTGCCAAGTCATCGGCGTATCCTACAGTGTGTACGCCCATCGAGTCCAGCTTCCAGAGAAGACTGTCCACGGTGATGCTCCACAGTAGAGGCGAAAGAACACCTCCTTGTGGGCATCCTCGGACTACCTTACCCCGTATTCTGTCCCATCCACTGCTAAGATTTACCGCCCTCTGCTTAAGCATAGAGTCGATCCACTTAATTATAATGTAATTAACCCCCCGCTCAATCAGGGCGTTCCTTAGTTTGGTAAAGGAGATTTTATCAAAAGCACCCTCTATATCCATAAAAGTAGACATAGCGATCCCGCCATTGTTAATCTCTCTCTCTCTCTGCAACTCTAACAAGTTCATGTAGAGCGGTTTCCGTAGATCTGCCTGCTCTATAAGCATGTTGGCACCTACTCAGAGGACTATACATTAGCGTGGTGTTCTCCAGGTAGTCCACCAACACCGTTTCCATTGTTTTCAACAGGAATGATGTAAGGCTAACCGGCCTGAAGGACTTTGCCTCTGTATTTTAGGTAACTAGTGAAGAAGCTCCCTTTTCGTGAAATATGGAGTACGGAACGAGTTAGAGCACTTAGTCTTCAAAATCGTTTTAAAGGGAGCAATAGAGCGATTTGTCAATATCACGCTCATTCCTTCTTTACTCGAGCCGAGTTGACTTGCACGCAGCGATTAAAACAACAATTCGAGTATTTTAGGCCGAGTTCGAACCCGCCACAATGGCAGATTACTTGTATTATGTGTTTGGACGGAAGTTGCAGCACTGCAGCAACAAAAAAAAACGCAAGCGTACATTGGCTCTAATGGTGCTACGAGCCTGAAGCTCCGGATGCCAGTTGGCAACAAGAAGATGACAGTAAGAAAAAGGAGCGTGTTGCCCAAATTTTGTATCTTAAGCGGAGCGTCTTCCGAGGAAAAAATCAGTTTAATTTCCGCTCGGACTTTTAAAAAGTGCTCCTCGCTCTCTCTTCCGATCCGGCATTTCCGCCTCGCTCCGAGTCCCTGACATTAAGGCAAATACCGATGAGGCGCCTTCATAAAGTTGGTGTGCTATTGTATTTTGTGACTTGCCGGATTCATGAAAGGCAATAACAATATCCGTTACGCAATAAATGACAGCGTGAAAAATCAGATGCTCCTAAAGTAAAGGTCGATACGCATTGGTTGGAGCTTAAAAATGGGAAGCCCAGTAATAGAAATTGGAACTCTGGCGTCTCCAAACCCAAGGGTGATATCAAGACAGACGGTAGAGAAGAAAACGCAATCAAGAAAAGGGTAAGACTGGATACCAAATTCGATACGCAGAAGGGCGAAATCACATATACTGAGATACAGCCTAATCGTACCTAACCTGTGCCAAAAATGCTGCGCCTACAGATGACGATGGAGTGTCGGAATCGCGATGAGGAATGAAACCTATGAAACCTACCGACGAACCTTAACGGCATGGTCGCATGATTCACAAGATTCACTTTGATTTTGTCCGTCTATAACTCGAGTTTATGGCGATAATAAGTTAGCGTCTTGTATGGTCATGCATTTTTGGAGCACTCCGTCCTCTTGGCGTTAAACATCTCGCCCACCACGCCATTGGACAAAGGTCCCATGACCGCAGTTTAAACACACTATACTATATACTGGCCAAGAACTACCTGCCCGATGTGTATACGATTTGCCGGCCATGAAGTTCCTGAACCGCAACCATCCACGCCAAAGTACCTCCTATACATCTGTTCTTCGTGCATCGCGGTAATTGAGTTGTTAGTGCAATTACCTTTATCTGAAATGTCTTAATCTGACGGACAATCTGCCAAGCCAAGACGAAGACTTCTCGGGTAAAGGTCTTTGGGGGGAAATTTCACTCTCTCTTGGGCGAGATTGAAAAATAATAAAATTAAAGTGCATGAAAAAAGGAAACCCTGCCCGCCTTCAAATGCCGCATTGCTTGCTATTATAGGAGTATGAAAGCATGTATGGCGGTGGATGTGCTGTTGGGAGAAGTATCTCCGAAAGTGAATGCAGGCTGAATGCGAGAGACATACAATAATGCAAAAAGCTAATAGTTTAGAGATGAAGGAGGATTTGGGAAAATCGTGTGGGCAATAAAAGTTTCAATGTTTTTGATGATTGCAACTTGTACGTACCATGTACATATAAGTTACATTTGTAATCTGCTTAAGGAATACCTGAGGATTCTTGATGCTGAGAACCAAATAATTACCGAGAAATCTCAGATGGATTTGATGATTCAAGGATGACTCTTAGATAGTCAATGACAACACTTGGACTAAAATAGGGGTACTTAATTTTTTTCTTCATTTTGAAACACTTTGGGTATACATACATATTCATATTTCTTAAGCAATTGATACCAACTGATATGAATGGTCGATTCTTGACACTTTCATATTTGTCTTTTAAATATGGAAAATATTCTCCTAGAGCATGAGGCCGCACGTTGGGCGCCAAAGTATAATGAGCTCGTGTTTGTTCGAACTGACTGATCCAGAGCCCTAAACTGCCTAGGCGGCAATTCTGGCCCGATAATGTGAACTCCTTTTCTATGTTTTAAGGCTTACTCCCCTTGAGTCCCTGTTGTCAGTGCCGTTAGTTTCACATGTATTGAACAGTGTGTCAATTTTTTACCGGGCATGACGCATGCTTAGTAAAGCACGAACTGGACTATTTTGACATTCATCCAACATCCACCTGTAGTTTCCAGTACTAAGACGAATTAGGCTGTTTTCATACGATATGCACGAGACACTTTATTTAAAGGAAGCTTTTATCGAATTAAACAGTAGCAGCGTACATTGTATGAAGATGTTCACACGGAGCTAATGCGAGAAAATTACGTAATCGAGAAAAATGGTCTTTCGTGTACATACCACACTTGCCACTGCGATTCGGCAAAGCTCGGGTTCACTTTAGGCACATATCGTCGGGTTACTGCAAAAAAAAAGTTAACTAAATTTTTGCCATTTTTTAGTTAAGTGCAGTTTCGTGCTTAAGAAGTGCTCTACTATACCTATATATTGTCAAAGCCATGAAAAGGTCTAATGCCTGTAAGAGGGTGATCCGTTGGGGTAAAAAAAAAAGTTAATTTACTTTCGACCACTTCGAATTCCGCCAAAGCAAGAAAAGAGCACATACACTTTAACATGATATTCTTGCACACCTCAAAAATATTTCTGGATCAGCAAAACAAGCTATATTATAATATAGTTATATTATAACAAATAAACTAACTGCCAATTGGCTTATTTTTGAAGTTAAGTTTTGGGTAAAATATTCAAAAATACGTAAAATAAGAGGCGCTTCATGCATTTTACTTGTAAGTACCATGCATATTGCGTTGGATTGTAATGTAGCGTGATTGGGACGGTGGACTTGGCGTAGATCTTGCCCTGGCTGGACCAATTAATATTATGTTAACAACCAGGATAATTTGTCCCAAATTGGTGGTATCCTTTGAACGCGAAAGTGTCTGTAGGGTACTCCGCAAGGTTCTGTACTTTCTCCCCTTCTTTGGAACATAGCGAGCAATGGGCTGCTTTGGAACCGAAGAAGTTGAGTTACAAGGTAACAACTTACGCGAATTATATCTCTGTAGCCATCTCAGGTCGATTCCCTAAAACCCTCAAGCTCAACACAGATCGAACCACGTCAAAATCATGAGAACGTGCGGAAAGAAAAGAATCTCCTCATTTCTACTGTTTTAGCTTTGTTCGATGGGTGCTCGTGACCAAAACATTTACCGTGAGTATCGAGCTTAATCTAATCTAATAGGCAAGAACGGCGTTTAGACTTTTTTTTTTTTTTATGTTTATGCCAAAGCTTATGGGGTAACCCTTTGATGCGAGAGCACAGCGTTGGCGGTAAGGGATTAAGGTAGTGGGGAGATGGGTTGAGTTTGAATAAGGTGACGGTGTACATTCCGTTTAAATTTTTGTAGGTCATAGTTGCGGGGGAAAACAAAAGATGGTAGATCGTTCCACATTCGTGTTGTCCTAGATACAAACGAGTCATGGAATTTGGCGGTGCGACTATTGCTGAGTTCTAGAAGATGAGGATGGGCACGACTGGCTAGTCGGGTGTTACGTAAAAGAAAAGTACGCTCAGGAATGAGGTTGGCTATTTCATCAGAGCAACGGCGGTTGTAGTAGCGATAGAAGAGTGAGAGACAGCCGACACTTCGCCGGTGTTCAAGCGGTTCGATTTTACATGTTATGGGTTCCTCGCCAATAAGCTTGAAGGCTTTCCGTTGAACTTTGTCTAACGCGGATAATGCGGTTCTACCTGCGCCTGCCCATATGTGGGAATTAAATTCAAGGCTCGGTCTTATATGAGCCTTGTAAATTTGAGCCAGATCAGATGGTGAAAAGTATCTTTTACAGCGATTCAGAAAGCCCAGACACTTCACTGCGTTTTTTGCAACGCAAAAAATGTGGTCGGACCAATTTAGTTTACTGGAGATGTTAATACCTAGTATGTTCAGTATGGGCGAATCAGGAATGCTGACCCCATCGACAAGAATGGGTTGGGCGGTAGGTGGAGCACATCGCTTATTGGAAAGTAGACAACATTGAGTTTTTAAGGCGTTAAACTCTACTCGATTCGCTTTCCCCCATGCAATAATTTTTGAAATGTCTTCATTTAGTGAGTCAAACATGCGATCTCTGTTGATAGATGTTGAATTTCGGCGAGAGTCAGCTACAGAGTTGAAAGAGTAAGTGTAGTCAAGGGTGCTATCGTCTGCAAAGCTATGGATTGAGTTGGAAGTCACGCTGAGAAGATCGTTGATGAAGAGAAGGAATAGTGCTGGTGAAAGGACAGTACCTTGGGGGACCCCTGCGTTGGTGGTATGGCAATTTGATTTAACTCCATCAAGGACGACCTGAAGCGAACGATCGTGAAGGAAACTTTCGACCCATTTAACTAATTTTGGGTCCAAACCAAAAGCCTGGAGCTTAGCTAGAAGAGCCGGATGCCAGACTCTATCAAAAGCTTTCGAAATGTCGAGGGCAATGATTTTAGCTTCGCCAAATTGGTGGATACAGCGATTCCATCTTTCGGTGAGGTATGTCATTAGGTCGCCGGTGGAGCGCGAAGACCGGAAACCATATTGCCGATCATTGATGAGATGATGTGAGTCAAGGTTGGTTGTTACCCAGGGTTTCGAAGACTTTTGATAGGGTCGAAGTTAGTGCTATTGGTCGGTAGTTAGATGGATCACATGCTTCTCCTTTCTTGGGGATTGGTTGGACATGAGCTAGTTTCCACGATGATGGGAACACTCCTGTTGCGTAGGACAGGTAAAAGAGTTTTCGGAGAGGTTTGGCTAGCGAGGAAGCGCAGTGTCTGAGAACTAAGGGGGAGATGCCATCAGGTCCAGCCGATTTTGATACATCGAGTTTTGAGAGTACTTTAAATACTTCCCTAGTG
This sequence comes from Chloromyia formosa, assembly GCA_964017055.1. Taxonomy (NCBI): domain Eukaryota; kingdom Metazoa; phylum Arthropoda; class Insecta; order Diptera; family Stratiomyidae; genus Chloromyia; species Chloromyia formosa. The sequence goes on from OZ024817.1 coordinate 81,876,805, forward strand.
CGGAAATGCAAAGGTCTCTGGTGTGAATCGCATAAGGGTATGGCTGGTGGACTCTGAGTAGTGGGTAGTAGGCAAGAGTTTGCAACAAAAGTTTCGGCCAACAGGTTGGCCTTGTCTTGCGGTTCACTGTATATTTTGCAATCATATACCAGTGGTGGAATAAAAGAGGAGGTGAAGTTATTCTTCACAGATTTGACGAGTGACCAGAAACCTTTGCTACCTTTCCGTTGAACGAACACTTTCTGCCTAATTTTGCTGTCAAACTGGAATTTAGCCTTATTTATGACTGATTTGCAGATGTTACGCGTAGAATTGTAAACTTCTCTCAGTTCGACAGAGGGGCATTGTTTGTATGCACGGTATGCCGCTTCTTTTCTCTTTATAGCCTCTTTGCAATCTCTGTTAAACCAAGAGTTGGTGGTTGGTTTGGTATTCTTAGAACTGTGTGGGATAAAGCAGTGCATTCCGTACCAAATGATGTTACTAATTGACTCGCTTATATAATCGACGTTCTGTGTAGAGAAGCAGTCAGACCAGTTCAGTTCACTGATGAATTGATTAAATGCGACCCAGTCCGCCTTATCATAATGCCACAATAGTCTCTTGTTGGAAGATAGATTATTGACATTTAGTGACCTAGTTGTGAATTTGGTCGATATCAATTTATGATCGGAGTTTCCCAAAGGAGATGAAACAGATACTGAATATTTGTCGGGGTGTGAGGTTATAAGCAGGTCCAATAAGTTGGCGTTTTGACCTTCTATATCAGGTATTCTGGTTGGGGAATCTACTAATTGGTGTAGGTTCTACGTTTATCGGAGCTCCTGTTTCATTAAAAAAATCTTTCTGTATCTTGAAAAGTCATTTGGAGGACGCAATGAAAATACTCTTGATGCATTGACAAAAACGGAGCTATTATAGGTATATATGCACATATTGCAGGTATTTAGATTATTCCGTCTTTTTATGAAGTTTTCCGGCAAGCGGCAAAGAGGAGTGAAATTTTACTGTACTTTTCTCCGGAACCACATTAGGAAATACCAGCAAATAGATCTACATCTGCACGGCGCTTTTTGACTTTTCAATGAGCTCTGAGCTCGGAATTTTCGCTTTAGGAACTACAAACACACCGGATGTGGGTTCGAAGTTCTTACCACCTAAACAGAAATGGATTTCTTAAGTCCGGCTTCAAAGTCCATTTCCGCTTTAGGTAGTAAGAACCTATAGCCCACACACGGTGTATTTGAAGTTCTATAAATGTGACGGATGTGCCTCAATTACACTTACCCCACGCTAGCAATTTTAGTCGCAACAGAACAAAAAACCCATTGCTACTGCTTTCTTGCGTTTGTCAGCAAAAAATGTCTGATTATGCACCATTTTCACAATGTCTGGTTAGAGTTTATTTTATAGATTAATGCTAAACGGCACGCACCCTTCAGTTAAACATTTATCGGGCGATAATTCAAAACAACTGATGCGGGCTGCTGAGATTTTTACTGCTGCAACTGCTTACGTTTGCACATTAAAATGAGACAATTAACAGTTCTAGCTGTCAAAATTTCATCAGCCCGTATCACCTGTTTGGAACTATTATCCGATAAATTCTTAACTGGAGGATGGCTGCCTTTCAGCGTTTTCTATAGGATAAACTTTAACCAGACACTGTGAAAACGGCCCTATGAATGAAAGATACATATTTGACAAAACTCCCACATATAAAACTCAATTACCTCCTCCATTTACTGTTCCTATATTGTAATCTCTAAAAATCCATTCATCCCTTATCAACCGCTGACATCACTACGGAAAATTTAATTTCGTTCATTGCGTTTCGAATTTTTAATTTTCAATTTTCACTGATCCAAAACTGCTTTCCAGCCGACCATATGACACGTCGAATGTTTCGTTTACTTACAAACCATCCGAAATCAATTATATGCGGCATAGTGTCCTCCTATCTATGGCATGGCATCTTCGGGAAATCTTGTAACATTTATACTACAACTGCAACACCCCCCAAAAGATACTAAAAGATTGATTGAAGACATCTTAACACCATCATGTTCCTAGAAAGTTTCCCGCACTTACAAATCTCATCCCGTAGCGAATTCAATTCTCTCCAGTCCGGTCACAGTGGCTGCACAAGACAACTTCATCGGTCCGCCCATTTAGCCTATCAGTCATTCCGAACTGACTCGGTACATTGATCGTTTGGGTCATCCATCAATAAATTCGAGAATGATTCGTCTTCACTGCGTCCGTTGAGAATGCTGGAGCTGTAAAGATCACTTTGTATCTTATTTGTTTCGGAGATAATAAAAAAGAACTACTAAAAAACCGAGATATGCATAGACAACGGAAAAAAAGTAACAATCCAATCAACCACTCACAACAGGTAGCCACATACCTGTCAGAATCTCGAGAAGGTCAGATGAGGACCCATCCCGCCACCAGGTCGTTTCAATTGAAATGTATCCGTGTTTGCATGCATAAAACGGAACCTCTCAAGAGCTGCACAATGTGTTGAAAATATTTGCCTGTCTCGGCACTCCACAGATAATTCAAGGACTCGAGGTTTTTAAAGATATTGTATATTTTTTCGTACAAAATCCTTGGAAATCCTTTAAGATCTTTGAAGAGCCTAATAAAATAATAAATATCCTCTGATTTGTAGCATCTGTTGAATGTTATGTGGGTTCTATTGTTGTGTGCCGAGCCGATGAGTATTCATTAGCCTCGATGAGATCTTCATTCTTTTCTCATTTGTAAGGATATTTGAAGAAGTCATGCTTTGATTCCACGCTTCGTAGGAGATCAACAATGAAAAGTGGTTTAAATGAACACGACAGGAACATGTGGTTCGTGTCAGATGGCTGCAATCGGATAGACAAGAATTTCTATTTCGGATTATAGGGACGTTTGTGGGAAATAGTTTGAAATCAAATTTTCCTGGAGATGGATATACAGTGTCCGCTCCTTGTACGGTCAACTCCGGACACCTCTTATAAGCGGACGTTTTTTTAGTCCCGAAGCTCGGGACTAAAAAAACGTCCGTTCGGGACCCGAACGTTTGTTACATGTTTTCAAACAATTTAGGCGCCCTTAACTGGACGCTCTCATAGCTGAACACGAAAATGCACTTTTCCAGACTGAGACGGACAATTCGATGATTTTGCAATTGCTCTACTTCGCATTTTCATGACTTTATAGAGTCAATAACTAAATGAAACCGCGTGATACTCATGTTATGCTATTTCTTAATACCGCTGGTTTACACTTTACATCCCAGAAAAATTAAACGTCACGTCCCATTATGTTTTCGCCCCGAAATATAGCCAGGGAGTACCAACCTTGGATCAGGATCACTTCATTACCGGCTCAGTTTTGGTTATTTGATTCTTAAAAAAATGGACAGTTGCCTTGGAGGAATGTTTGGGTCCTCTTAAACGGACACTCACCATAACCGGACAAATTTATTTGGTGTCCGGCTATTAGAGCATACACTGTATATGATAATTATAGGAATTTTTATGGAATATTAAGGATGATATAGTCGAACGTTTCTTAAAGCCAGTTGGCAAGTTCAAAGTACACTTTGGCAAAGCAGGTTGACAACCTACTTTGTGGTTACTTTGAATGTGTCAACCACCTTTCAAAGCACTTTGAAGTCTTTAGCGCCCCATCAAAGCGAAGTAGGACCCTGCTCAACTTTCCATAAAAAAAGTCATGGGAAATCGATAAGTTCACAGAAAAAAGAATGAAATCAATATTGTTGTTAATGAAAACATGCGTATTAAATTTACGAATCAAATTAACAAATCTTCGGAACAAAAGAACACAAAAAAAAATATCTAACTACAGGCGTTTCGGGTTCGAGTCCCGTCCACGAACAAGTTCGTGGCCATGGATGTTTGTGTTGTCTTCCTCCTGTGGTGCGGGGCGTAATAATAAGCCACAGAATCTCCCGAATTGTTACAGGTAGGCGGCTAAATGGGGGCAGCTGGCAACTGCATTCTCCGATATTAATTTATGTCAACGAAACGTCAATGTCGTCGGCCACATGGAACAGTTGACGCGCTATGCCCCAAAAGGAGTTGTAGTGTAACTGACCTTAGCACCTATCGGGGCATAGTGCGCCAACCATGCGCCATCGTTCTCTGTTTTGGACAATGGGGCGCAACTCACCAAACGACTTATCCAGCGCCTTACACTCGTTTGCCATAAATCGACGCCATGCGATTTTAGGACCCCTCTGTTGACCGGCCTTGGTTGGAAATGGGTGTTGAATTTGCTGATCTTTCGGCACAAGACGGCGCACGGCTTCAATACGCAATCGAACATTAGCGATCATAAGATAATCATCTCTTCCCATCCCGATATCGGTGCCCTTCTTATTTCGCACATCCAGGAGGCAAGTCTTGAATCTTTTACTGATGGCAAAATGGTCGATCATCAGAGGACCAACTGATTTCGTGTTGGTCCCTATGCTCAAACATTGTACCACCGATGAAGAAACTGTGATAGTTGCAGAACCATACAAACCGTTCAACGTTGTCGTTACTATCCCGAAGAACGTGTCACCCCATCACATGTCTAAGCACAGCGTTATCAGTCATCAGCGCCAACTTTTGCTTTCAAGTCCCCATAATCAAAAATTTCGCCTTCAGGTGTTCCGCTCTGGATGGCGTTTAATTCTTGCTAGAAGGAGTCTTATCGCCAAGACATCATCGAGTTGAGTTGGAGGATAAGATTGTATTATTGTGATGTTCCTCATTATGGTCCGGAACCTGGCGGTCATGATTCTGTCGGAGACCGGATCCCAAGATAAGAGACAGTTTCGTGCGGCTCTGGTTAAGAAGAGCCCCACACTTGAGTGTTCGTTCAACAGAAAGGTAGTAAAGGTTTTCGTTCACTTGCCAAATATGTAAAGAATAACTTCACCTCATCTTCCATTCTACCACCGCTACATCATGGGAAAATATATAGTGAACCGCAAGACAAGGCCAACCTGTTGTTCGAAATGTTTGTTGCAAACTCTTGCCTACTACCGACTACTCAAAGTCCACCAGCCATACCCTTATGTGGTTCACACCAGAGACCTGCCAATCTGCCATCTTTTGTTTTCCCCTGCAACTATGACCTGCAAAAATTTAAAAGAAATGTACACCGTCACCTTATGCAAACTCAACCCATCTCCCCACTACCTTAATTACCTTACCGCCAACGCTGTGCTCTCACATCAAAAGGTTTCCCTGAAGCTTTGGTATGAACATAAAAAAAAATTCTACCCCAGAGACATGAACGAGAAAGGGAGTAGCCACCATCATATCTGTTCCTATCGTGTGTAACGGACCAGTTTTGACATATAATTGTCAATTTTTGAATTTGTGTGTTTTTCACAAATGTCTTTGATTTTGATTTATTTCAAATCATTGACGTCTGTGAAACGCCATTACAATTTGAAAAATAGGCATTTATGAGTTAGAACTGGCCTCTGTCAAGAAACCCCGTATCGGCCTTTTTTTTGGTTCCCTACTTCAGGGCTGGGTAAAAATGCTGGGATTGGCAGTCATGCCATACTAGGAAAATATCGTTTTGGGGCGAGATGCTACGGGGGCGGCCATTTTTGTTGGGTTTGTCGTGAAGCTGCAGGAGCGGTCGAGAAAAAGCTCTGGAAGTGAGTGGACGCGGAACGAAAAAAAAAGATCTGACAGGATGACGACCGGATGACGATTTCGCTAGAGGCGATGGAAAGAGGACTTTTTTTCTCTTTGGCTACAGCTTAAGAAGTTCGGACGGGCTTGCGCCGGAGACGAGAGACGGGCGCATTTTCGAGGATAGAGGATTCGAAAGCATCGTTATCTTTGCAGCTCATTCGCCGCCTGATTTGTCAGTTTTTAATTTTTAACCTCGTTCATTCAAAAGATTTGTACATAATTTCGGCGAGGGCGGCTTCTTTAAATCGATGTGAAGTTTCAATCAAACAACGCGAAACAACTTTTTGGCGCCTATTTTCCCTGGGTCGCGAAATGATCGCCGCCGACGATGTCATCGTTGCAGTGTATTTGAATAACGCTCCGACCCCGGCCCAAAAAGCCCTACAAGTCTGATGAGTACTGTGGGTTATTTATCGTCGGTTGCCCAGTGTCAGTTTTGGTTCTCCAACTCAAATTGCGTGTCGCCCACCATCATAAGCCGGGGTGCTGGGATACTTGTGCGCTGAAATCGGGCGCTAAAAGGCGCGAGTGCCTTGATTGAGCGTGATTCGAATTTTTTGGTGTTATCATTGGATCTAGATCTGGTATATGAAGATGCTTGCTGAATGGTTGGCCCGTAGATTGTGCGATAAACGCCCCCATTTTGAACAATTTGGAAATCTTATTACCCGCAACAACGTCTGGGTGATGTGGCGTATTTGCGGTGAGTCCGCAACGCCGTTATTTGGGTTTGGTTGTGTTTGGGGTGCAAGCATTAGCAAGATAGCTCAGATGGATCCCAAGAAGTGACAGACAGGCAGTGCTCCAGTACCTAGAATCGCAGATGCAGGATACTGAGAAATATAGTTTTTGAATTTCCGATCATCAACTTTACCTTTAAGGAAATCTCCCAATTCCCCATTTCAGGTCTGATAACACGTGCTAAAATCTCGTTTTTCTTTTCTTGGTTGTAGATTTCGCCGAGGGGCGCCCCCCGCCCCTCATTGTTCCTTTTTGGTGACCATGGGGCCCTCAAGATCGGGTTGTTTTTTTTTCTTTTGTGGGTATAAACGCCCGAGGTCAACCGCCATCTGAACGTCGGAACGTAAAAATTGGCACCTGAGCTGGCTGACGCCATGCGTCATACCAAGGCACCAGATTCCTCTAATATGACTTAACAGGGCGAGCGAGCGGCAAAAACCCTTCACCCATTTACCGAGTCTGAGCTGCAGCGACCAGCTAGTGCCGCCGCTTAGCTCGCTGAGGAGCCTCTGATATGACAGTTGTCAAGTTTGGCAGCTGTTTAGGTCACTACCGGACCTTTACGGTCACTTATGATCCGTGCCCATAGACACTTTCGGGTGTCGTCTTTCGTCCATTACACCTGCTTTGGCAGGTAGGAGGAAATCGATCCTTGGGTCCTGTTTCTTCACTGACTATAATGTTCTGGAAAGTGCTCTTGTCGTTTTTAGCAATGTGTAGGGGCAACAGAGGGAGATTTCCGGACTTCTCATTTTCTTATTCCCACAATGCAAAGAACCGATCCTGAAAGTTCCAGCCATGGTACTTCTGAGGTAAATCCAATGCTAGCTTCCCGACAACAAGCAGCGCCTGGATACAGTTACACCTATTAAAAGATATTCATAGTCACCGTGATATATACAGTACAGTGCATTACAAGCTCTGATTTTTTGAAAGTTATACAATCAAGACTTATTTGGAATTAATTTATTTCAATTCCTGTTTGTGAATTTTTTGGGGCTTAATTCAGAATAATTACTCCTTATTTCTATTTGATTTCAAACCCCATTTCACACTTAACTTCAAAATCCAATTAGACTACACGTGTTTCAATTGAAAGCCAACAAAGGACACTTTATTTTAAATATCGTTTTACTGCTCATCCGAAAATGTCCCTCGAACAAATCGTAAATAATATAAATCATTTTCAGCAGAAGCCATAAAATATGAAAAACATTAAAATGTGTTCCCGCTCGCCCATAAGAGTTTCCATGAACCATAAAATTGTAAAACAAAATAACCATAGACCCATGTCACTTTAATCATAGTCGAGTCCTTCCGTATGAGAAGCAAGGACCCGATTTTGCCACCCATCGGGTTTATGTGTTGCCGAAAGCGACTCTTAGTACAGCCGATTAGCAACAATGTTTCTGTTTCTTAGTCACATTATAATGCAATTAAATGTGGATCTTAATACGAGCTAATAATGTTCACGGCAACAGTTAAGGGTAGGCGTTGAGGTGCGAAGTGTAAAGTGGCTATAGTTAGTATGCGGTTGGGAATAAGGATTAATCTTCGAATTTTGGAGGATAATTTTGTTTTAAGTAAATGATACTGTCTTCATGAGACACAATTTTCTCTGGGGTTGGTTCAAGCCACCCCCAGCAGATAAGTATGGTCTTCACAACAACCACAACACTGCTGTTTGACTATGTTATTCGAACAATCCTGACTTTTATTTTCAAAATACAACAATACACTAAGCAATCTTTTTCTTGAAACATCATAGACTAATCACAATAAAAGAATCCCCGACAAGTGGAAACTACCAATAAAATCCAACACCACAGATGTTGTAAAACAAGTTCTTCTACCCCCAACGTTAGAACAATATGTATTTTCTGATGATGCCTCCTACGAATCTTAGACCCAGTAATCCTTACGAATCCAAAAATGACTTTTTCCAACTCGCCTAATAGTTAAACCATAGTTTCACCAATCGTTTTTGTCGCCTTTTATGTCGTCTCCTAGTTTCTAGTCCGTTCACTTGGAAAAGTTGTAAAACTTTAATTACTTGAGTGCCTGTCATAAATCAAGTTTGTCTAACACATAAATTTCGTATCCTTAAGGATTCATTATGGCCACGTTGTGTCCTTTTTCGGCTGCGTTTGTATTTATGGTCAACCGTATTATGGCCGACCATAGAATTTTCTTGGTCCATCGGGTCTTCGAATGTGCCATTACTGAATTCGCACACCGAGAAAATTTTCATTCAACAAAATGATTGCGGAAAAACTAACCAACAATTTGGGATTCAAGAGGAGACCTTGTGTCCCTGATATATGTGTAGGACCTGATCGTGGCAGGACAAGCTGGAAATTGGTTCAAGATTTCAAAGTAAAATTTAGAAAATATGTTTCAAGTGTATTTATTTTTTCAGGGTTACTTTTGGACATTTTGGGGATCATTGAAGGTAATTTATGGGCATACTTTACTAATTGCTTTTAGACAAACGAGTAGTGGGCCTAAAGAATCTACTGACACTAAATGTATTTAAGGTATTATACTCCTTTATTACGTTTTTAATAAATCAGAGATGTCATGATGAAATCCCTCGCCTTGGTAGTCTTCGATATGGGGCGACCGGTAGCGCAGTGTGTTGAGGCATCAGTTTCATGTTTGACTATCGGCGTTTCGGGTTCGAATCCCGTCCACGACGACGTTCGTGGCCATGGATGTTCAGGAGGTGGACGCTGGCAACTGCATTCTCCGAAACCAGTTTAGGTCAACGGAACGTCAACTGGGCCACATGGATCAGTTGACGCACTATGCCCCACAAGGGGTCAGGGCAATTGAGTATATATGTGGAACCCACAATTTGTCTTGATGGCGCACAGGAAAACCAAAATAGTCTAAATAAAATTTTTCTATTAATGGTGTAAATTTTCGACGCTGAGATACACAGGATAATTCTTCACGCACATAACAAAAACTGTCCGGGCTATTTAAGCACTTTCGTGGCATATTTACAAGTTAACCAGCGTCAATAAATTTAAGTTAGTCGAATAAGATAGTTATCTACTCGCCGAAATTAAATTATTCCAACAAAATACTGTAAATGAGTGATTCGTTTACTTCCGATACTTGTTGTGGTTTTAATAAAAACACGTAGCCGGGATTGACTTCCTCAGTACCTTTTATAAAATTAGTAACCATAAATGAACCTTTTTTTTTACAAAAGTGGAAGTAGCTTATTTTAAATTGGAACCTACCTGGATATTTAATTAAGAATATACATGAAGACAAATTTTAGTCCTACTTAAGCCAATGTAAAACAACTAAAAGGTCGCCACACATGAACTTCCGTCGAACCATCAATTTCATAGAACGTGCGGAAAAAAAATCCTCTCATTTCCGTCGTTCTGTGAAATTGATGGTTTGGTGCAAGTTCGGTCGTAGTTGTGCGCGTTCATGTGTGGCGGCCTTAAAGATTTAGCAGCTGACGTACCGAAGGGAGCAAATTGCTCCCAAAATATATATTTACGAAGTAATAAATAAGTTTGTAGTTAGGAATAAGCTACGTATTTTGATTACACGCAAACGAGGTAAAAACCGGCCCGGAGTCCGAAGCGTATATACCCTAGACTTGTACAGATACCAAAAGTACCAATTGGCAACGACCATATGCATTAAAAGTGAGTTTCCTATATAGCCAGTTAATAGGGGAGGTTGGCACTCATTCATGAGGATCTTGGCCATTCTAAAAATCAATTGACTAACCCATTCTGCAAATATTTGTCGAATTTTTTAAGTCGCTAGCTTCATTCTATCGAAAGTCATTGCTTGTTTGAAGTCTCACTTGTAGGGGAGGTAGAGGCTCCTTGGACTGGATCTTGCCCATCATTGCCAACAACCAATAAGTTCACCCTACAAACATTTAAAAAAAATTTCTGGTCTCTAGCTTCACTCTATCGAAAGTTATCGCTTATCTGAAGTTTCATTGATAGGGGAAGTAGGGGTTTCGTTGGTCGGATTTTACGTATTTTCAATATTAGCCAACTGGATCCTACTTCAAACATTTGACCAAAATTTCAAGTCGCTACCTTTATAGTGTCGTAAATTATTGCTTATTTTAAATTTCATTTCTAGGGGAGGTAGGGGTTCCTTAGGTTGGATGTAACCCATCTTTAATACCAACTAACTCAATCTCACTTTAAGCATTTGACCAAAATTCCAAGTCGCTGGCTTCATTCTATCAAAAGTTATCTCTTATTTGAAGTTTCATTTGTAGGGGAGGTAGGGGTTGCTTGGGTCGGATTTTGCCCATTTTCAACGCAAAATAACTAGATTACTACCAACGTTCTGCCAAATTTTTAACTCGCTAGTGTCGTTCTATCGAAAGTTATCGTAATTAAAGTAATATTTAATTTTTTGAATTTTGTAGGGGAGGTAGGCGTTCCTTTGATCTGATTATGCCCAACTTACCAAAACCCAAGCAACTTCTTACTTCAGGGTTACACGCCAAAAATCAGATGTCTACGTCAATTGGTTCAAGAGTAATAGACAAAAAACCTGAAAAGTAGGGTAGTACGGGGTTCTTTGTGAGAAAATTACCGTTAGTTTTCACCTAATCGATTTTATTTTGCCAGGGAAGTGTAAGATTACTTCCACGAGCAATCTACCAAAGCTATAGCTTTTCATGTTTATTTAATCGGGAGTTATAAATACATTTAATTATTTTACATATGTAGGGGAGGTAGGCGTTCTCTTGGCCCGATTATGCCCATTTTCAATACCAACCAACTAGATCATACTTCCAACATCTGACCAAAATTTCAAGACCTTGGCTTCATTCTATCGAAAGTTATCGTGCGAACGGACAGACAGACGGACAGACAGACAGACGGACAGACAGACAGACAGACAGACATGGCTAAATCGAATCAGGAGGTGACCCTGATCATTTATATATATACATTGCTATACCTCCGGAGCCTCCTTTAAGGTGTTGCATATTTCCGTCGTGTCAAAAACAATATACCCTATACTAAAAGTCTAGGGGATAATGAATACATACGAGTAGCTGTCAAAAAAACTGAATGAGACAGGAACAAAATAATTTGATTTTTGTAATGAGGGTACACCAACACAAATAAAAATCATCATAAAGTTTGTGTGCCAAAAACCGTGTTTACCAGTGTAATCGATAAATCAATGATGGGGTCATTTCTCGAGTCAAAAGGAGGATGATTGGGCTGTCAAGGATATCGGACTGCACGCTCACCTTTATCTACGACTGACTACATCATCGATGGAATACATGTCAAGTTACGTGTTCATGACAAAAAAAAAACTAATTACTCGTTTGGTTATGTATTTCGATAAAGATCGCCTCCGTTCTTTTTGATTGACTATAGTCCCATGTTGGGCGCTTTTCGAGACTGACGAATTCGGGGTTTCTATGTTGGCTTTTACGAGTAGTTCTGATGGTTTTCGCATTACTATCAATTCATACGATTATTTGTCCGCTTGGGATGAAAGTTAGCAGTGTGCGACTGTGACTGGCGGGGCGCGGCCAAAGAATAGAGAGAAAAGAAACCGAGATCAGTAAAAGTCAACCGGTTGTTGTTCACAGGGAATTAGGAGCCTATGCATTGAACTCCACTGTCGGTATACAATCATCATCATCATCATCGTGGCGCGACAGCCCGACGTCGGGCCTTGGCCGCCTGGATCGTTGTTCTCCAATTATCTCGGTCACGTGACTACGTCCTCTAATCTTGGAGGCCCAGTAGCTGCTCGGCGTCCACATGTACTGAGCTCTCCCAACGAGATCTCGATCGTCCTCGTAGTCTCGCTCCGTCGACTCGTTTTGCATTCATTACTCTCTTCCGCATGCGATCATCGTCCATTCGTTGGACATGCCCTGCCCATTGAACTCGTTGTAGTTTGACGATTTTCGAAACTTCCAGCTCATAATACAGTTCATACAACTCATGGTTGTACCGGATGCGCCATAGATCTCGATTGCAAACAGCCCCGAAAATTCGCCGTAGAACCTTACGTTCAAATGTGTCTAGCATGTTTCCGGAGGCTTGAGTTAGGGTCCACGCTTCGCAGCCGTAGCATAGTACTGGTCGTATAATGGGTTTGTACACGCGGAGCTACGTGTTTCTGTGCACATGCTTCGATTTCATTATGGGGAGAACCGAGAAAAAAGTCTAATTAGCTAACTGTATCCGTCGCTTGATTTCGTCAGTTTCGTTGTTTTCCCTTGACAAGTTGCAACCCAGGTAAATGAAGTTGTTCACGAACTCGATGTTGAGGTCCCCCACATTGATGCTCGGTTGTGCAGGTGTCCTTGTCGTCGATTGCATCATTATTTTAGTTTTACCCTCGTTAATACGTAGTCCAACTTCTTTTGCAGCGGTATCGAGCGTATGCAGAAGTTCTTCTGCGTCGGCCAATCTTCGTGTCATGTTGATGTCGTCGGCGTACACTACTAATTCTGTCGACTTGAGGAGTAGCGTCTTGCTGTTATCCATATTCATAGCCCGAATAGCGTATTCCAGTGCTAGGTTGAAGAGCGTCGGTGCCAGTCCATCGCCCTGTTTCAGACGAGTGCGTGTTTCATATAAAATAGTTCAGTAAGTCTATTATGGATCCTGACTTGTGAGGTGCAGTTGGTCATCGTCATCTTTGTCAGTCGCACAAATTTGGCCGGTATACCAAATTGCAGCATGATGTTGTACAGTACTCCACGATCGATACTGTCGTATGCCTGCTTGAAGTCGACAAAGATTTGGTATACATTTACGTTGTATTCCCAGCACTTCTGGAGTATCAGTTTATCGTGAAGAGCTGATGGGTTGTGGAGTGAGCAGGTCTGAGACCACTTTGATATTCGCCAATGATTCGTTCTGCGTTCGGTTTCATTCTATTTTCCAGAATTTTCATCAAAATCTTATAGGACGTATAGACTAGTGATTTGCCCCTGTGATTCTCACACCACAGTTTATCTCCCTTTTTGTGAATTGGACAAATGATGCTTCTACGCCAATCGTCTGGGATTTCCTCGTCCTCCCATACTCGCAGGAGTAATTGATGTATGGCATTAGCTAGACCCGTTCCACCGAATTTTGGCAGTTCAGATGGAATCTCATCAGCGCACGGCGCTTTATGTCGTTTTAGTGACCGCAACGCGAGATCAACTTCCTCTTCTGTCGGGGGTTGTATGTTTGGGCCTTGATCATCAATATCATCGAGAGCTTCTTGTGTGGGGATGTTAGATGGTAGGTTCAGAAGCTCTTCAAAATAAGAGGCCCATCGTTTGTTAATGCCATCGGTGTCGCTGATGTTTCCATCCTTGTCCTTACAAAAGCTAATCCTGGGTTGGTAGCCATTCTTAATTGTGTTTACTAGTTTGTACGCTTGTCTGTTGCTAAGTTTTCGTTTATATTCCGCAACTGCTTGTCAAAGTATTTATATTTACGTTTCTTACGTCTAATAATTATATTCGATATTCGCCGTAGCTCGTCATATTTTTCTCTTCTGGCTCTGGTTCCTCATTGAATGCATTGTCTGTAGGCCTCGTTTTTCGCGTCAAGTGAATTTTTTCATTCTTCGTCGAACCAGTCATTTCGGGCTCGCCGGGCTTTATATCCCACGACCTTCTCTGCGACATCCTTGAGTTCTTCCCAGAACCCATGGACGCCTGTGTTGCTGATGTTGTGTAGCATAGGTGATAGTCTTTCCTCAAGGGCGGTGGTATACGCCACCGCTGTAGCATCACTCAGAAGCTTATCAACCGCAACAATTTTGTGAGGGCTGATTCTCTGTTGGTGCACTGAGGAAATTCTATGATACATCGGTAGGTCGTCTTCACCAAGTGATGATCTGAGTCGCAGTTTGCTCCTCGATAGGAGCAAACATCCATCACACTAGACGCCCATCTCCTGCAAATGAGGATGTGATCAATTTGGTTGACGGTATGTGCATCTGGAGATTTCCAGGTCTGCTTGTGAATGCGTCGATGCGGAAAACACGTAGAGCTTACGACTAGATTCCTGCAGGAGGCGAAGTCGATAAGTCGCTGGTCGTTGTCGTTACATTTTTCGTGGAGACTGTGGCCTCCAGTGGTCCCCCGGTGCCAGCTTTTATTTCCGACTTTCGCGTTAAAGGCTCCCAGCAGCAATTTGACGTTGTTTGTTGGAAGTGAGTCGAAGAGAGTCTCAAGGCCTTTTACTGCGTCTTCTTTAAATCCAGAGCAGGGGCATGCACATTGATGAGCCAGAGATTGAAGAATCGAGTCTTAATGCGTATCACCACTAGGGGTGTACAAGTCTAGGGTATATACGTTTCGGACTCCAGGTCGAAGCGGAGCTTCGGTCTGGTTTTTATAGGGGACGGACCAAAAACCGGCTTCTTGTTGAGTTCCTTGATGATTCGTTGTTCACCACTGTGTATGAGTATTCTCTTTGGACCTGCACCTTGTTGCTGGATGATGTTTTTCACTATATTCCTTAAAGAAAAAAAATTAAAGGGCTGCAGAAAACAAAGAAACTATTTTAGCCACATCTAAATTTCTTAAAAGTTCGGAATATTACCGCAAATACAAATATCGCCACGCCATCGACCTAAAAATTCGAAATCCCCAATCGAGAAAACTGGTGAAAATTCTAGGGGTACAATTGTAGAGCACTTAAAGTACTCAAATTAAAACAGGCGTGTATGAAGCAGGCGTCGACTATTAATCACCCATGCTTTCCGACGTCTCGCTCTACTTCGACTTTGTAAAAATTATGACATCAAAAATTTAAATGCACTTCCCGTACGAGTGCATCGGAAATTAATAATTTTATTCAAATGGCATCCCCGCATTTTTCACCGCGTATGTCCAACATTGAAAGTCATTATTCATTCGATTTAATCGTGTGAATCGAAAATCATCCACGAACTAGTCCGGGACGAATGAAGACGTGTGTAAACGTCCTCGACCTCAATTAATCAAATCTAATTGTACTTCCTTTAGCAGTTGAAGTGGAAAGCGTCCGCTAAAAGCCCGCATCTATTTTTTCTCACTCTAAAGGATACTTGTATCTCCGTCGGAGGAAACAATTATTGTTAATGATATTATTTAGCGCCGTTGGTGGAAGATTCTCCGATGACGACTATAGGCCAAACAAAATTTTGAATTTCAAGATTGTTACAAATTAGAAACTATCAGGTTCGCGGTAGGTGGCGGTTGTACTCGTATACGAGTATACATAGTTTCGTACTGTTTAATGATTATTGTACAGCATATGTTCCCTTCAATTACGGCCACGTCCAATTAGTAAAATTTGTGCCGATTGTTGCCGGGATCCCGGGAGGGCTTCCCTCGTGTAAGTGTTGTTGCTACGCCCCCATCTAACAAGTCATTTGTGAATTGACGGTAAACAAACCATTTCGAGAGGGCCATGTTGTTGTCGTCACCCTGAAAATTTTGTTTCACACAAATTTTGGATATTTGAAACGGACCAAAATGTACCGCGGCCGAATTTGAATATGGAGACGAATAAACGCAAAAGGGTTAGAGAAATAGATAATAATTGCAGCAGCAACAGCAGGACAATCAAGCAATCAACCCTTTGAGGCCAGGCTGTAATTTATAACAAATATGCAGGAAGTAGTATGGAAAATTGTTTGGGCTTAAGGCTGATTGAGTATGTGTAGGGAAACATTGAATTGTGGGCTTTTCCGTTGATTTTCACCTGAACGGAAATGTTTGGGAAAAATTTATGAAGCACGGAATTGTGTTTGTTTTCAGATCCACAATCGTCAACACGGTTCATATTTATTTGTTTTTTAATTTTTGTTTGAATATTTATAATACGCTACATGTGGAAAAAAATTGAAATATTAGTTGTTTCTTACCCGGGGCAATGAGCTTGCACTAATGTGACACAAAAGGAAGGAAGCAAGGTGCGGATTATCATATGGCTGGTATGAGATGTTGTATGATACAAAAAATACACACGCGCAGTAAACAATTAAAGGGCCACTGAAAAAAGTAACCATTTCTTCCTGCTAAAAAGAATAAGGAAGGCAAGACGGTCTTAGGGAGTGTAGGGAGGGTAAAAGTATAAAACATTTTTAAAAATTAGTTTTTAATATAATTACCACCAGAGATATGAAAGTTTGAAAATCGCAATTTTTCAAATTTTCCTTGATTTAGTTCTTCTTTGATAGGGCTACTGCCTCGTAGGGAGCATATCGAGATCTGCTTTCTCTTCTCGCGGATTGACTGTATCCCATGAGTGTGCATAGGCTATCATTTGCTCTGATTCGTGGAGTAGATAAAAAGATACATCCAAAAATGCGAAATTTTATAGAGTTTGTCGCTTAACTCTTTTCAATGATCTCAAATAGAGTTTCTTACTTAAGTCTTTTCAATGATTTCAATGACAAAAAAATCTTCCAGGCATTACTCGTGGTCCGTGGTTCAATTAAATTTGGTACATAGCTTCCTTTGGTTATTATAAGTACCACACCGTTATATTCTGGTGATGCTGGAGATGTGCGTCAGGACAAAAGGACTCTCTTAATCATGAAATGGAACAGAAACCAAAACTGCTAACTGACTCGCGATAATGAGGTCAATGCACTAGAGTTCTGTTAAAGGCATTTTGAGTCCTTCGGTTAGGACTGATAGTATTTTGAGTCCTTCGGAGAGAAAAAAGGACATTCTCGGAAAAAAATTTATATCAAGGAATGATGAGGTCTGTGACTGAAGGAGATGAGGCGAATGCAGTTGACTACTGTTCCAGGCCTTTTGGGTCCTTTGGAGAGGGAAAAGGCTGTTCTTCGCAAGGAATCGATATCTAGGCAAGATGAGTGTCATAAGACGTGGGTGGTGAGGTGAATACAGTAGACTACTGTTGAAGGCATTTTGGGTCCTTTGGACTGGAAAAATGATATTTTTGGTAAAGAAGCGATATCTAGACATGGTGGGTACCACAAAACTGGGGGTGATGAGGCGAATGCAATAGACTACTTTTGAAGGCATTTTTAGAGGCAAAAAGAATGTTCTCCGCGAGGAAGCTATCTAGGTATGATGGGTATTATATGACTAGGGGTCGTGCTGCGAATGCACTAGAGTACTGTTGATGGTATTTGAGTCCTTTAGTTAGGAAAACAGCATCTTCTTAGGCATAAAATGAAACAGAAACCAAATCTAGAAGATATCGGTCTCGACATAAGAAACATGTTGGATTTAAATAACTTTACGGACATAAAAGACCGAAAAACATAATTTCATCGAAAGCAACGGAGTAATGCTGGAGGCACATTTACTCAATGATGCCCACCTAAAAAATTAGTTCCTTAGGGCAACATTTTTCAAAGCAAATAATGTACTACTTAAAAGCTAATGGGTGAAAGTGAAATGCATTTAAATGGGGCGGGCCTAAAGTGCCGCTGAAAATAATCGCTATTTTTGTGTCATTTTATGTTAACGTCAAAACGTAGGGGATACCCTTTAATAAAATAGTATAGCCTAGAATTGGGTTAGGTTGAGTTGTATGAGATGAAATTAAACGTCGGGGAACGTTTAGTTTGAATTTCTGCAGATTGTAACCGCAGAGAGACGATGGTAGACTCTTCCACATTCGGGTTGTCCTGCATTACAAAGGAATCATGACATTTTACAGTTCGGCTGATACTTGCCTCGATAGTAAGATGATGGGCACGACTGTCGGGTATAGCGTAAGGGAAAACTTCGGCAATTAGATTGCTTGTTTCATCGGAGCAGCGGCAGTTGAAGTATCGATAAAAAAAGGATAGGCAACCAACTTCGCGTATGTGCTGAAGTGATTCAATGCGGGAGGTTAAACCATAATCACAAATAAGTGTGAAAGCTTTTTTTTAGGGACTTAATTTTAAGTCTAATTAAACTGAAGTTCGGCGTAGTAATGATTAATGAAGAACCATTCTAAACACAATTCTAAACCAAAAAAAAATGGTTAAACATGGATACAAAAAAAATCTACAAGTAAAAAACTTTAGTTTTAGTATTCAGGTTCCGGTTCAGAATCTGTTGAGTTAAAATTTGCTATTAATTGTTCCGGGTGTTATTCTATTCCTTAGTAAAATCCAAAAAAATGCGATATGTCCCAAAATATGATAAATGTTAAAAGATAGCTATGAAATGTAAAAAGCTTCCCGCCAGAAAAAGACTCCTCAGCCGCAAAAAATTTCGCCAAAGCACTTATAACTTTGCGCCTCGCTCTAGGGTATGGATATTGAACCCTGATTAAATTATTCAATTTCTTTTAACGCTGTTTAGCGGAGAGCTTTTTTAAAATAAAAACAGATAGGTTGGACAATCTGAAGAACATGAGTAACCGAAGTCACGCGAACGCTACATGCAAGGCGATTTATGTGCGCCCGGCTTTATCCAAAAACACCATTTCGTTGCATATATATCAGTATTAGTACACAGGGTGTCCAGAAATTAGCGTTTAAACGCACACTCAGAAAATCTAAACCATTAAATTAATATGAATTTAATAGTTTTTTAATAGTTTACCATTAAAATTGGTCAATGAGATTTGCGTGGCTATTTTAATAATTTACAAACCATAAATTTTACCGTACTCTTGTCCCATTATATTAGCATATCCTATTAAATTAATAAGAAGACACTATTGAATATATTTATTATAAAAAAAAATGGTCACGATCATCCCGCCTTTATTCCATTAATTTTTATTAAATCGCTGTACTTCGTTATAGCCAAGCCAACTTGAGGCTGGACAGAAAAGCCACTTTTCGAATATGTTCGTGGCAGGAGTCGAACCCTCGACTTCTCGGTTGGTAAGTCGACTCACTTTCCATCGAGCTATCGCAGTCACAGGAAATGTAAACTCTGA
Source organism: Chloromyia formosa (assembly GCA_964017055.1). Classification (NCBI taxonomy): domain Eukaryota; kingdom Metazoa; phylum Arthropoda; class Insecta; order Diptera; family Stratiomyidae; genus Chloromyia; species Chloromyia formosa. Next base: position 81,896,156 of record OZ024817.1, read on the forward strand.
AGCAATCGTCAATCAGATTCCATAAATACAATAATATGACATACTAAAAAAACAATTATAATGAACTATTAAACCAATGGGATACACTATGATATTGATGTGCATTCCCTTATTTGATAAGACATACTGTAGAATTATTGACGGACACTATTTAAACAAAAGATTTCCTGTGCTTTTTCGGCTAATGGTCTCGATCACATTATTTCAATGGGCCAAATCCTATTTGTACAATAAAACTTATCTCAATTTAGTATGGAAACTTTGTCCTATTAAATTAATGGGATATACCTATATACCATGCATTTTTACGGGGCCATTTTCTGAGTGTATATTCCGACCAACGAAACCCCTACTTCCCCTACAAGTGACTCTTCAAATAAGCGATAATTTTCGATAGAATGAAGCTAGTGACTTCGACAAATATTTGTAGTGTTGGTTAGTAGTTGATTTTGAGAATGGTCAAGATCCTTCTGAATGAGCGCCTACCTCCCCTATAAACTGGCCACATATTAAACTCACTTTTAATGCATATGGCTGTTACCAATAGAAACTTTTGGTATCACCACTAAGTCTGTGGAAGTTTTGGGTATATACTCATCGGAATCCAGTTCTTTATCAATTCTGTTAGGGACTAATCCGTTTTGTTTCGGCACTTATGCCGACACCCGAAATTTATTTTTTGTAACAAGGCAGAGGCAGTGGTTTCCTCATATAAACCGCCCCCATTACCGATAGTGTAACGGACGGTTTGGTGGGCATCCGAAGATGCCCCTGGGGACAGAGTCTAATGTAGCATAATGACCGTGAAGGGCAGGCCGTGCCATCTAGTGAGGAAAAAAGTTCCTCAACGAGCTAAGCAGTGGCCTATGCTTGCTGTTGCTCAGCTCGGGAGACGTGGGCGGCGTTTTCGCCGCTCGTTGCCCATGTCCTTTACGTATTAACGAAAATTCATAGGCCTGGGCAAGACAACACAAACATTGGAGGTAAAAATGGTGAATAATAAAAAATGGGGCGATAAAGATGGAATGGTTGACGGACGGTGAAGAAGTGCTTGCTACGGGGTCCAGGTGTAATGGGACCCTTAACTTCTGGTTTCGTACCACCGGCAGATCATTACTCATTAGGTGCTGCCATCGATCTGCCGGTGAAAGCAGCACAAAAACCAGAATATGGTTCATTTTAATAGCCTAGCTAGCTATCTAGCGCGAGTCACATCTCCGGTCACTGCTGAGGAGTTTTCGACTCTTTGGTGTCACGCACTTTGTGAACGACCATGCCTCGACCTCCGTCCTCATTTGAGCTTAACTACAAAGTTTATTTGTGACGCACTCATCTGCGGCCGTTTTAATGTTTCCACTTCCGCTTCAGGGAAATGATGGCCTCATTGATACTCGAGCAGCTGAGAAGATTCGTTGGGATGATACAATTAATCTACAATTAATCACTAATCTGCATAGATACCCGGGTGTAGCACAATAGACCTTCGGGTCGCAGTGTTTGGTGTGCCAACTGCCCTTCATATAATCTAATCTAGTTCAACTATGAACGGACGAAGGACACAAAAGCGGCCTTCTATTGACCAATCAATGACAGACAAAACTCATAATTTAACACAAAACGAAAACGGTCCGCTAATCAGACGAGCTACTATCCGACTGTCGAACTAGCTGTCATGTTTCTTTGAAATCCCATTCAACTTTCAAAGCCCATTCCGTCTTCCGATTACTGAAATTACCACCCACATAACGGATGCATTTTTTTAAAAACACTAAACGCCATGGTTCGAAATGTTTGTTTTTCATCGGGTACTTGATCGCATTCTTTTTCAAACAAACATATTTTGTTCTCCTTCGCCCTAATCCAAAGTTGGAACCATTCTCAACAGAAGACTACCGCGCGGATGCTTTCCAAGCATAATTTTTGGTAGCCCAATACCCAATTGCCATGATCTTTTCATAACATTCACAGCCAATAATTTCTGGGGATTAATTGCACTCAGGACAGTGTTTTATCTAAACAAGATTACGGATAAATGGTCTGAATCAAAACAAACTAATATTTATATGACATGACAGCTAGGGCTTCAGATACATACGTCAGTCTGCGGCTATACGGAAGACTGAGAATCGGCAATTTGTGTACAAGATTGTGAGGCCCTACTTAAGTTGTTTTTAATACCCCATGATCGTTGCAATAAATTGATGCTATTTAGGAAGTTATTTATTTACTTCTGCATTTCAAACGCCACGTGAATATTGCAGAGTGTACGTATCTGGTTTTTGGAATTTGTGTATTTTATGCATTTTAAGGAGGATTTGCAATTGCACTAGGAAACAATATGTTTTTGTAGAGCTCACGGGAAGTATAAATAAAGTTGGGGGTTGTTTTGTCTACTGAGCATCTGGTTCGGTTAATTCGAATGTACTTTGTGAGCCTGAATACCATCATTCACATTTATTTATTCACTACATCATTCTGAACAAAGTGAACAGCTGGTGATTTCTAGGAATTTTTTTTTAGTTGTTTTGATTGTTTGTAGCAATGTTCCATCACTAGAAAATGAAGTTCATCATGGCCCAGAGTTGCCAGACGGCTACAAGCATTTGTCCCACGTAGGCTGTTCAAATATCACACTTTTAAGTGTAGATACATAGATAGATAGAATGAACGGCTGTGAATCAAAGAGGTTCACAAGCACTGAGACCATAAGGTCTATTAATTGTACTATGGTTACTGAGACCAAAAGGACAATTGTACTAAGCCCGAAATCTAATATCAGGTATCGGCTTGCTGATCAAGGTAGATCGCACTGACGAAGTTACTCAGAAGCGGGGAACGCGATCCCAAGACTATCCCTCCGACGACATGCTAGTGTCTCGCAATCGCAGAGAATGTGAGAATATACAGCTGCTGTCCTCCACTAAGCCCATGGTTTTCAGATGGCCTCGTTGACACGAATGTCCGGTGAGACGACAGCACATATGGTACTAACCCTATTTCGGTTTAGCTGTAGCAGTTCCTAAGATCTGCTACTCGAGTAGCCCCAAATTAACAACTTGGCCTACCTCAGACTCGGGAGACATCCCCAGATGGCTGCGGCTTCTGCGCGCTCCCAGTCTCTGAAACGCATTTTAGCGGTGCATAATGAGATGCCGCAGTCCGGATGGCGCAACGGTTAGCAATGTCCGCCTTCTAAGCATTGGGCCCCGGTTCAATTCCTTCTAAATGTGGAAGTTTTCGTTAAAAAATGGAATTTAGGAGTTGGACTATGAGCCCACTCAGCTGTTAAATGATTACCCATTTTTGGGGTGAATAACTCGGTTGAGCGTGTTGTTGATCACACACCACTGCGCAAAACACATCATCACGATATAGAAAATGAGATAATGCTAATTCATCTCGAGGCCATGGTCCAGATTGGACTGTTGCGAAAGTTATTTATTTATTTGGAAGGGCCAGAGAACGAATTGGGTAAGGTCGTCCTGGCCAAATCGTCGGCCTCTAGTTCCAATGCCAATGTGGCCAGGAACCGAGTAAATGTGTGCCCCATTTAGAGCACCCACTCTTTGAAGCACAGACTGGCATCTGCGGACTAACTTTGAAGAAGAAGAAGAAGAATTTAGCTTCGTAAATATTAAATTGCGCGTATATAGGTACAAAGGCGACATAAGGAAAGCCAAGAGAACTTATGAAAAACCAATGGAGGAGGACGAGGCTGTCAGTAATGTCAGTGAGCCTATTGATGGTAATACGGACGATGACTGTGTGTCCCTTGGTTCGGAACTGGCTGCTTTGGATGACTCTTCCGACGATGACGGTGAGGCTGATGTTACTGTGGTGGTAGGTAGGTCGTCAAATTAATGATCAGTTTTGTCCAGATCAACCTACACCATTCTAAAGCAGCCTCTGCTGCTATTCTTCTCCGCTTGGCGCACAGTGGGGAGGAAATCGCATTGATTCAGGAACCTTGGGTTTTGGGGGACCTAGTCAAGGGTCTTAAATCTTCTGGTTATGATATTTTCTATGTTAAGGGCCAGGGAAAACCCCGGTCCTGCATTCTGGTTAGGAAATCCCTCAAGGGCTTTCTATTGCAAACCTTTAGTGACAGGGATTCTGCTGCGGTCTGCCTTGAGCTTAGCGGTACTGTTTACTGGGTAATTTCGTCGTACTTTCCGTATGATGACGGGGATATATTATCCTCATCTATTCTTAAAGATGCAATTACTGTGGCTGAAATATCAAAAGTCGGTCTTATCATCGGTTGCGATTCGAATGCGCATCATACCGTTTGGGGTAGCTCTGATACCAACAGTCGCGGTGAACATCTGTTTGAGTACTTGATTGGTACTAACTTATTAATTTGCAATGTGGGTACGGAGCCTACCTTTATTACTAGGAATAGAGAAGAGGTCTTAGATATTTCTCTTGTCTCTGAGAATTCGGTCCACTTGATCAGAGACTGGAGAGTGTCATCCGAGCACTCTTTTTCCGATCATCGATATCTGCAATTCAGCCTTGCTGAGTGGCCTGTAAACAATCCAAACTTCCGTAATCGTAGAAGGACTAACTGGTCTTTGTTTCGGGAGGCATTCCTGGAACAGCTACCCCCTATGCTGCATTTGATTTTGCTGTGTCTATATCGTGCCACATTAGCAGGCAAAGAGGGAAGAGAAAACCAGTCTGGTGGAATGCACAAATCTCTGAGCTTAGAGTTGTGTGCAGGAGGTCTTTCAACAAGGCTAGGTCCACGGGTCTGGAGCTGGACTGGTTTTCCTATAAGGGTCATTTGAGAGCTTTTAAGAAAGAGCTCAGGCAAGCGAAGCGCAGCTCACGGTGTAATTTCTGCGAGCGCATCGAGGGCCGGGGCGAAGCCTCCAGACTTCGTAGGATTCTGTCTACTGACCCATCCATACTCAGCTTTCTACTGAAACAAGACGGGTCCTGGACGACTTCGTGTAAGGATACTATTAAGTTGCTGCTTGGCACGCATTTCCCATGCAGTCCGACAGCAACAATGCCCCGCTCTCTTGTGGGCGAGGGACTGGTTGTTCCTTGTGACTTTGATTCTATACTCTCAGAGGAAAAAATTCGGTGGGCTATATCTAGCTTCGAGTCTTTCAAGTCAGCTGGACCTGAGGGTATCATCCCGGCAGATTTGCAGCACGTGTTGGATATTGCTTACTCATGGGATCCTGTTAATTGATTACCTTGAAAAGGCAGAACAATAACAGGCGAATATTACTCCAAACTTCTTGACCAGCTGGATGCTAAAATTCGCGAGAAGAGGCCTGGCTTGAAGGAGAAAAAAATAATCTTTCACTAGGACATCGCACCTGTACAGAAGTGTGCGTTGGCGATGGGCAAACTGCGAGATTTGGGGTACGATTTGCTATACCCCCTCTATTCTCCTGATTTGGTACCCTTAGACTTCCACCTGTTCCCAAACTTGTAGAAATTTGTTTCTGGGAAGCGCTTTGCATCCAGTGAAGAAGTTGAGAGGGTCGTAGATGAATATTTTCACAGCCTTCCAGACTCTCACTTCCGGGAAGGAATACTGATGCTGCAGAAGTGTGTTGAAGTTAAGGGAGATTATGTAGAAAAATAAAATCCTTTTTTAACTGAAAATCGCTGTTTTTCATTGTCAGGCCGAGAACTTTTCACCTTACCCTCGTATGTCTGATTATTTTCAACGAGGGCCCCTAGTTCACGAAATGTCCCACAAATCAAAAAGAAGCCCCCGGTCCCACATGTTGGCCAAGGGCCCTCAATCTGGCAACTATGTTACAGCAGTTTAATTTTGTGGCCTACTTTCCACAAATCAGATTCAAATAAATGTTCACCCACCACCGCCTATTTTCCAGGAGCATCTACTCCATACACACTAAAAAAAACTCCTTTCATGATAATTGTCGCAAACCTTAAATCATCAGCGTGCTCTTAAAGTATCTTTCATTAGACCCATTAGATGTTAGCGGATTCCGGATTTCAGTTCCATTTAAATTCCCTGTTTGGGGATCTGCAACTATTTGTGTGTGTATATTATAAGCCTTCCCTTCCCATAGGCAACAAAGCGCTGCTCTCCGGGGACATAGCAATTCATACGAGTACATACAATTGTTGCTTTGAAATGTCTTTCAACGGTCGCACTAATTTGTTTAATTCGTCTTGCAATCCTCTGATGACACCTCCACCTCCTCAACAGCGCAGCGGTTCTCTATTACTCTTTTTTTCTGCTGTAGTATGTTGCTTGGTTGATTTATCGTTTGTTGATGGTCAACTGCTGACAGGCATCTGGTACGGGGCGGTTTTGAGTCATTCCGAGAGATGGGTAATAAAAAGATTGCAAAGCATGTTGAATCCCAGTCGGGAATACATAATTTTCAGAATAGCTTCAGATGTATTTTCAGTATAGTATATGCTGAATTTGATTGTCGGCAGTTAATTCGTAATAATTGTACGGATGACTTTTCGGAAGATCCTCGGGGGGAATGCGACGCAACAATGCGTTTCGGAAATGAGATATGCCAAGTTGAGAATGTAGCGAGCTCAGCTGTTCAATGTTGAGACATTCTACTCATGAATCAATTTACCTCTTTAACGAGCTACAATATTTATTAAAATGCTTCCTAGTCTCGCTGAAATGAGTAAAAAGTATCCATATTTGAATGACATAGAAGGCGATCATCACCATTGTGGCTCTACAGTTCGACGTTGAACCTTGGCCCTTGGCAGTCTGGAACGTTCTCTTTCAGTTGTCTCGGTCAAGTGATCGGGTTGCGAGCAACATGCATCGTCCGAAATCAATTTATGCTAACGACACGTCAACTAAAGCGGCCCCTAGCATTGCAATCGTAATTACACAGGCCTCCGCCATTGCCATCAAGCTAATCGTGTACGTCATTAATTCCTTCGCCAAGACAGTGACAGCACACGACGATGTCCCCGGCACGACATATGTATGTTTACAATTAGAATTACGTCAGACGGCATTTTTGTCCTCTAAAAACACACTTTCTGGATACTTGCAACAATTGGGTCGAAACCGCAGCCCCGGGGATCAGTCGCAGAGTATCGTGGAACAGTTCTCACTTGAAAAAATACATTTTTAATACTTTTGACCGCACGACACATTTTCATCGCGCACATGTTTGCTTTGTCTGTCACTTAAAGCGCGTTGACATGATGAAACTACAGTTTGACAAACCAGCATTTGATGAAAAGTTGAGCGCCGTTCAACGACGGCTTGACAGGAGCACAAGACTTCAAACCAGTTTGACAAGGGTATCACACGTTCAAGTAAGTTGTCAATCGTGGTTTGTCAAACCGTAGTTTAGTCATGTCAACGCACCTTTAACGCGGAAACGAAAACTAAACACGAAACGAGCAAAAACCGGGTCGCCGACCACTGGATTTTTTTTCACACACTCTATGACAAAATCGCAGAAGTGAGTACAGTTCAACTCCAATTATCGGAACTCCGACTACCCGAATCGCTGATTATCCGAATCGCTATCAGAAAAAATCCAGACAGAAACGTACATATGCAATTTACAAAATATGTAATGATTCTGTCTACGCGCTATTGTCCTTCCCTCCACGAAGGCCCGGCCTGCGTGACGGTACATTGACCGAGATGTTCAGCAACCAATGGCTTTCATTTACATACTACATATGTACATAGTAATTTCATCATCATCGTGGCGCGACAGCCCGGCGTCGGGTCTTGGCCGCCTGGATCGTTGTCCTCCAATTATCTCGGTCACGTGACCGCGTCCTCCAATTTTGGAAGCCCAATAGCTGCGCGGCGTCCACACCTACTGAGCTCTCCCAACGAGATCTCGATCGTCTCGGCAGTCTCGCTCCGTCGACTCGTTCTGCATTCGTTACTCTCTTTGGCATGTGATCATTGTCATTCGTTCTACATGCCCGGCCCATTGAAGTCGTTGTAGTTTGACGATTTTCGAAGCTTCCAGCTCATCGTACAGTTCATACACAACTCATGGTTGTACCGCATCGCCATCCATCTCGATCGTAAACAGCCCCGAAAATTCGCCGTAGAACCTTACGTTCAAATTTGTCCAGCATGTTTGCGGAGGCTTGAGTTAGTCGCCATAGCATGGCACTGGTCGTATAATGGTTTTGTACACGCGGACCTTCGTGTTTCTGCGCACATGCTTCGATTTCATTATGGGGTGAACCGTCGCTTGATTTCGTTTCGTTTGGTTGACGTCCCTTGACAAGTTGCAACCCAGGTATATGAAGTTGTTCACGAGCTCGATGTTGAGGTCCCCCACATTGATGCTCTGTTGTGCAGGTGTCCTTGTCGTCGCTTGCGTCATTATTTTAGTTTTACCCTCGTTGATGCGTAGTCCAACTTCTTTTGCAGCGGTATCGAGCGTATTCCAGGATCTGAAAGAATAATCCTTTAGTCGTTGGGCGTGGTCGTCGTTGTTGATTCGTCCAATCCGAGGCTTTTGTTCCAGGTTTCTTGACGTGGAGTGGTTTTTTACAAGGACGAGTTGTCAGCACATCGCTTAACCCCATTCAGGGGATGACCTTGGAAGATACCTGCTTCAGATGGTTTAATAAACATGCAGGAGTTCACACAACTATGTTGCAGGTCCAACTACGCAAGTCATTCCATCCGACTAAACCTGAGACGCTTCGGTGTTGGTCAGCCATTCAGGCTACAGCTATCTGCCTTTTTCCAAACTACGGATATCTTATCGCTAAGACTTGGCCGTCAGCGGTTTGAAACAGTGCCGTTACCAGGGGGCGCCCACGTGGAGGACTATGAAAAAGGTTTTTTGCACCCCAGTTTCCTGTATATATCGAACTCGAAATTTTTTTCATTTTGAAAGATTTTGACGACGTCCAAAAATGGTATTTCGCCATTTTCTTCTGTTTCCGTTGTACATGTGATGTTTTCGTCGAGGCTGTTGATGTTTCTAGTAGTAGTTGTAACTTCGTTTTATCTATGATGGCCCACACATCATCAACATACCTTACCAAGAATGTTGGCGTTATCCCTTGTTCTTGCATTAGCTTTTCCAGTCCTGACATTAATACTTCGCTTATTAGGGGTGACAGAGGGTGCTCATTGCCGTGCCGGCTTTAGTTTTATAATACATAATCCTTTCTAAACATAAAGAAGTTTTCATCCATACATTTGCTAACATTATGTATTGGCGATGCTTCTTTTTGTGCTTTGTCGTGTGCTGCTGTGCATTGAGCCACAGTTTTTTCAATGGGATACTAGAAAATAACGCATTCATGTCAAACGCAACCAAATTTTTTTTTTGAAATGATTTTTATTCATTTTAGTATTTTGTCTATTGGCTTTTTTTATTGTGTGTTTCCTGTGTAGCCATTTTACGATGGTGTTCGTCAGGGAATTGCTGTCAGCGATTATTTCTCTAACTTCGTTTCCTTGTTCATGTACTTAAGCCCTTGGGTTTCACTCGTAGTCTTGGTAATAACGGGTTGGGCATCCCTAATCCTGGTATGTTCTTAACTACGTCGGAGTTTAGAGTATTGTCAACTCTCTCTCGATATAGCCTCCTCTCTCTCACTCCCTCAATGTTTCACAACAAAAGAACCAATCTAGCAACAACATTCGATATACAACCTAATAATTTGAAATGTCACTCGAAAATTAATTGACGTACGATGAAAAAAAAGTTTAAAACAGATACCCAGCAATTATTAATCACCTGCTACCCATACATGTTCTACTTTTCATGATATATTATTTCTGATTGAGCCACTAATCCACCCACATCGATTGTTAATGCCAGTGTGTGTTACCTTTCAAACTTAATTTTCTCCATTTTGTACGCACGCACCGTGTTGTACCCCGAAGTGCTGCAATAAATTCCACAACGCATCACAAACAACTCTTAAAATCGCCTCACCGCCGTCATGCCCTCATTGGTCAAATGCCGCTCAAATATCGGACAAGTTCAACAAAGACTAGCCCGGACAGGTGAAAATGAAAAGAATAGCCGCCGCGGCCAATAATGAAGTCGTCACAGCACCTGCTCAGGTGCAAAGATGGAGGGCCGCGAAGCACGCAATTCGTTGTCGGTCCCCTTTTTGGAAAATGTCCGGATGAAAACAATGAACGAAATTAACACATACTCTAATTCAAAAATTCGAAAAAAAACCGTGCGGAGAAGGAAGAAAGAAAAAAGGACGGTTTAATTCCAGCCCACTTCCTGGCTGGTAATTTTTCGGAAAACAATGGAAACGCCCAGGTGTAAAGGCAGGTTTGTTGGTTGGCACTTGAAGCAAATGTGAGGTTTTGTAAGATGAAAATACTTAGGTGAGCTATATGGCAGCTTCAAGTGTTTGCATTTTAATTAAATGTTCCATCCAGAGATTACTTAGAACATAAGGGCCACAACTCTGCGTAGCCAACCATATTTACGAGTATACTCGTATGTGGTGAGACCCTTTTATTACTTTGTTAGCAACACGTCGAAATTTTTTTTATAACCTATTCAAATAATGGCAGCCGTAATGCTGGTAATTCCAGACGAGTTAATTAGCAGCCCGCGTGGTAAAAAAGCGTGAAACTTTAATAAGGGATCACTAAGGTAAAGCACGACTGAAACATCTATTGGATTTCCCGAGTCTTGTATAGTAAGTTCATTTCTTTTATCCAATGCCATCTGACTTTCTAACAAACTCTTATCTTCTTCACAAAGTTTCCCAAAATTAATAATTCATTAGTGAAATAATGAAATGCCTTTCATCTTTCACGTTGATTTCTTCAAATTTGATTGAAACTCTCCATCGCGGATTCCTTTTCTTCTTGGATCACAGACACCACAGTCTTTAATCTCAAAATCGTTAGAAAAATATTTTCTGTGATGAAAGGGAAAAGTGGAAAAGAAACATTTCACCAAGTCTCGAGAGGAAATGAAATGAAGAAAAACAGAAATCTCAAAAACCCCGAAGAAGAATGTCTCCTGACCACCAACAAATAGAGAGACGACAATTTTAATTGTATCTTGGCGAAAAGTTTCAAAATTTCAAACCGATGTAATGAAATCTTGGGGGTTCAAAAGAAGAAAAAAAATTTTTTTTTTAGACAAAATTAAATTCCTTTTCATCCTGCAATGCCTTTGGTCATCATTAACGCAATGATTTCTTCTTGTTTTTTTTTCTACCGTTGCTATTTGTCGATGAAGACTGGAAAACTTTGTGGCGAAAACTTGTTTGCTTCTGTGGCTAGAGAATATCCGTAATGTAATCTGGGAATGTGCCCTAGAAACGATTTTTTTTGGTAGTATCTGGATTTTTGGGAATTGTCAGAAACTTGATGTCAGGTTTGTTTTTTCTCAACTTTATTCATACACTTTTGATTGGTGTCAATTATAATGACCAAGGCGGGGTAAGTGAAGAAATTTGTCTAAAAATTTTCTGAAACACCCCCATATACATACTTCATACATACTGGAGCTTCGAGCGGGACCCGTAACGCTAAACATGAAAATGTTTATAATTAAGTTGCCGAATTTGATAGGAACTTCTTACCATATGTTTTCTACAGACCCTTCGGAGTTCATTATGGTAATTTAAGAACTTCTAAGCATAAACTAAAATATTGGAGACATTTTAAAAATATTTATACAAATATGATACCCATTTTGCCAATACACTGTAATGAACCATATTCTGGTCTGGTTGTGCTGCTTCCACCGGCAGATCGAATCATCGCCTGATGAGTAGTGATCTGTTGGTGGTACGAAACCAGAGGCCAAGGGTCCCATTACACCCGGACCCAGAATCGACCGCTTGGGCGTCTGATCCGTCCGCCAACCATTCCATCCGTATCGACTATTGTTTTTTCCCCATTTTTACCTCCCCTGTTTGTGTTGTCTTCCCCAGGCCTATGAATTTTTGTTAATACGTAAAGGACAGGGGTAACGAGCGGCGAAAACCCCGCCCACATCTTCCGAACTGAGCTACAGCAAGCATAGGCCGCTGCTTAGCTCGTTGAGGGGCCTTTTTCTTCGCTAGATGGCACGGCCCAACCTTCACGGTCATTATGCTACCTTAGGCCTCATCCCCAAGGGCATCTTCGGATGCCCACCAAACCGTCCGTTACAACACTCCGCGCCACTTGAATAGCACACCCTTTATGATCTCAATGAAACTGCCAAAAACTCAAAAACCACTAACAGATACCGGTTCATTTTTATACCCTAGACTTTTAGCATAGGGTATATTGTTTTTGTCATGACGAAAATATGTAACACCTTAAAGGAGGCTCCGGAGGTATAGCAATGTATATATATAAATGATCAGGGTCACCTCCTGATTCGATTAAGTCATGTCTGTCTGTCTGTCCGTTCGCACGATAACTTTCGATAGATTTAAGCTAGAGCTTTGAAATTTTGGTCAAATGTTGGCAGTATGGTCTAGTTGGTTGGTTTTGAAAACGTGCATGATCAGGCCAAGAGAACGCCTACCTCCCCTACATATGTAAAATAATTAAATGTATTTATAGCTCCCGATTAAATAAACATCAAACGCTCTAGCTTTGGTAGATTGCTCGTGAGGGTAATCTTATACTCCCCTGGAAAAATAAAATGGGTCAGTTGAAAACTAACGATAGTTGTTTTTACAAAGAGCCCCGTACTACCCTACTTTTCAGGGTTTTTGTATATAACTCTTGAACCAATTGACCTAGACACCTGATTTTTGGCATATAACCTTGAGGTGAGAAGCTGCTTGAGTTTCAGTAAGTTAGGCATAATCAGATCAAAGGAACGCCTACCTCCCCTACAAATTAAAAAATAAAATATTCATTTAATTACTATAACTTTCGATAGAATGACACTAGCGTGTTGAAAATTTGACGGAATGTTGGTAGTAAGATCTAGTTAGTCGGTATTGAAAATGGGCAAGATTCGACCTAAGAAACCCATACCTCCCCTACAAATGAAACTTCAAATAAGCGATCACTTTTGATAGAATGAAGCCAGCAATTTGAAACTTTGGTGAGATGTTTGAAGTGAGATTGAGTTATTGGGATTAAAGATGGGTTAAATCCCACTTAAAGAACCTCTTTCTCACCTAGAGATGAAACTTAAAATAAGCGATAGCTTACCTCAAAATAATGCTAGCGACTTGAAATTTTGGTCAAATGTTTGTAGCAGGATCCAGTTGGTTGAAATTGAAAATACATAAAATCTGCCCAACGAAACCCCTACTTCCCCTACAAATGAAACTTCAAATAACCGATAACTTTCGATAGAGTGAAGCTGGAGACTTAAAATTTTGTTTAAATGTTTGTAGGGTGATCTGATTGGTTGTTGACAATGATGGCCAAGATCCGACCCAAGGAACCCCTACCTCCCCTACAACTGAAACTTCAAATAGGGGATGAGTTCCGATAAAATGAAGCTAGTGACTTGAAATTTTGGTAAAATGTTTGAGCTGAGATCTACACTTGCGAGCAAAAATACTGAATCAAACCGAAAGCACGTGTATTTGTATGTATATTTTTAAAAGTACGTTATGTATCCCTACAAATAGTAGGTGCGTTTTTTTCAAGATCCATATAGAGCAGAGCAGGTTAAGACCACACAATTACACTAACAATTTGATCTGAGTTGCTCTCGATAGAACGTTAGTGCGGGATTTTTACTCTGTTAAATAATTCCACATTTGAAATGCAGGCGGCACAGGCGTCGAAATTTTAGAACAGTTTACATTTTGGGAAGCAGATAAAGTTCATTTCCTCTCAATAAAAAGTCAGTTTTGTGTAATTATTTGGAATAGTAAACATACAAAATAATTTTGCTGCCTAAAGGAAATTTGTCCGATTGTATATGTACTAAGGATTTAAGTTTTCTCTTGAAATTCTAGTTGACATTTGAATTCTAACTAAACCAAGACACACTCCCTTAGCAAAGACAAAAACTTACTCCGTTAAATTGCTCTGGATCGTTTTTTTCGTCGCTTAACCTGCTCTGCTCTGCTCTGTACGAGCAAAATGCGCCTAGTATGTCATTTGAAAGTTTGAGATCTTAGCTTTACAATGATACCTTTTTGACGGAATCACCATTTAATGATTGTTTTATGAATGAACGCTACCTGGAGCTAAAATTGAAAATTTATGAATGAGTTATTACAAGGCAAACTAACGCTATAAATGCATCTGCAAAAGGGTTTTCAATGGTCAGTTGAATCTGGAAGGTTGATTGAATAAGTTTAACGCAATAAAGGTCACAATTTTGCCATTCATGAGTACTACGCCTCAGCAAGCGGCTCAAGTTGTCGCCCTATTATCGGAAGGGCTTACTCAGAGAACAGTCGCTCGTCAGCTCGGAATGAGTCAGTCTACTGTGTCAAGAGGGTATAACAGGTTTCGAGAGAAAGGTACCTACAATCAGAGACCCCGACCCGGCCGCTCTAAGTGCACTTCCGATAGAGACGATCGTTTTATTGTGACAAGTATGCTACGAAATCGGCACCTCACGGGAGTTGACGTGCAGCAGTATCTGAGGGACGTTCGCGGAGTAGCTGTAAGCGAGTGGAACGAGTGAGGAGACGACTAAAGGAAGCGAATTTGACTCCAAGACGGCCCGCCACAGGCCCAAAATTGACCCCACATCACCGACAAGCGCGACTCACGTTTGTCAGGAATCACTTAACTTGGACCCTCGAGCAATGGCGGTCCGTATTGTTCACCGACGAGACCATAGTGTGTCTACATGGCAGTGTATACAGGCGTCCAGGTGAGCGATTTGCGCAATGCTGTATCACAGAAACGGTAGCATACGGGGGCGGTTCGTGTATGGTGTGGGCCGGTATCTCTGTGGATTCAAAAACGGAAATTGTATTCGTGCCCTCTGGAGGCCGAGGAGGAGGACTGACAGCTGAATGGTATATTACCGGTATTCTACGTGGCCATGTTGTTCCCTACGCAGCATCCATTGGCGACAACTTTACTTTAATGCACGACAATGCACGATGTCACACATCGCGTCAAGCACAGCAGTTCCTCAACGAAGCCAATATTGCGACAATTGACTGGCCTGCACGCAGTCCAGACTTAAATCCCATTGAGCACTTGTGGGACGAGCTCAAAAGAAGAGTCCGACACAAAGATCCCGCGCCTTCGACTATCGACGAATTGAATACCATTAAAAAAATAATAATGTCAATTAAAAATCGATTACAAGCTTTGATTAGAGCCAGAGTTGTAGTTGGTTGTTATTAAAAATGCGCAAGATTCGACAAACGAAACCTGCACCTCCCCTATAAGTGAGACTTCAAATAAGCAATAACTTTCGAAAGAATGAATGAATGATAGAAAAATTCGGCAGAAATTTGTAGAATGGGTTAGTTAATTGATTTTGAGAATGGTCGAGATCCTCCTGAATGAGTGCCAACCTCCCCTATAAACTGGCCATATAGGAAACTCACTTTTAATGCATAGGGTCGTTGCCAATTCTTACTTTTGGTATCACCACTAGGTCTGTAAAAGTCTAGGGTATATACGCTCCGGCCCAGTTTTCTAAATATTTCAAAAGTTGTTTTCCTGTTCTTGATATCACCACATCTAAAAACGGGAGAGATCCATCTTTTTTTCCAGCTCGACTGTAAACTGGATGCTTCTCTGGATTTTGTTGATCTCAGCGGTGAAAGCTTCCAGTTGGTCTCTATCCTCAAAAACATCGTCCACGTATCTGTACCAGACTCGTGGCATAATTCCCAAATATTAGTGTCCTCCGATGTCCCCGCAGGGGATACCCACTGGGTCAAAAGACTTATGGTGTTTTGGGTTTAGCGAACCCACGAACCTGAGCTACGCAAAGAGGTGGTGTATAGGGTAAAGGGGCCTTGGCGCTGATCCCTATGCATGCTTTTGGGGACTGACGACCCCACGTACCTTAGTTATGAAGTTAAGGTGGCTGAGTGACGGTCTCGCTAGTGGTGTCCGTCGTTATTTCGCCACCGGTGTTGTGTGATGGTCTCTTTGATTCCGTCGTTATACGACACCTGGGGAGTGGTGCCCCCGCATAACGAACTACGAAAGGGGGCTATATAGGTTAAAAAGTATCTTGAATGATTCCTATTGGAGAAATCCTATAGGTGCCATGAAGCGTAAAGGTTGCTGGGGTTTCCAGTTTTCCGATTCCTAGACTTGATGATGACACGGCTTTGGGGTCTTCCCAAGCTCTGATTCTAACATAGGTGTGGATTGGTGGAAAGTGAGAGATACTGATTCCTATACTGCTTTGGGGCTAGACAATCCCACGTACCCAGTCAATTTTGCTTACTAGTACCTGAACAGGGCGCCGGCCTGTGATGGGAAAAGAAGCACTATCCCCATTTGAGGAGAATGCTTACTAGTACGTGAGGAACGGAAACACTTTCGATTCTTTTGGGGATAGTGGGTTTAGCTGAGCCCGGAATGCACTCCTTAATCAGCAAGATATTCCGTAAGGATATTGAACGGTGAGATCATTCCGGCTTTTGAGAAGTCAGTAGCAAATAATGAACCACGGGGATGGGTGTGCCCACAGTACCAAGGTACTGGCCCATCAACGTGTTGGACTCGTGGTGGCTGTGAGTTATTGTTAAGTCGGCTAAGCTAGGTTGCAGCCTATAATGGTAAGATTCTGAGGAAAGTGCATGTTCCAAAGTAGTCATCCTTCTGACTTCGGTCAGAGAAACGCCATCCCGCAAGGGGGGAGGTAGAGCCCCGTGCTAGGTACTCCTTAAGGCAACGAATGTAGACGATTGGCGATATTCCTGTCCTCCGATGTAAAAGCGTTATTTTCCAAACACTCCAGTGGAGCAAGCGATATACCAGTTCGTACAATGGCTCAAAAAAAAATTCGACACTTCCCCGGATTGGCGTAAGAATGTGAAACAATACACAAATTTGACTGCTCTATGCATGAGCGAAAATCACTTTACCTTCCGCGACCGATTTTTCAAAACCACCGCTGCTGGTGTCGCAATGGAGAATCTACTATCAACTCTTATAACGGAGATGTTTATGACGTCAATAGAAGAATCCATCGAGAAAAAGGGGATTATGCCACGAGTCTGATACAGATACACAGAACACATGTTTCGAGTTTAATTTGTATTATTAGATGTGTTGAGCTTTTGAATTGCCTACTACTTATTTTGATCAATGAACTATTTTTGCTACTAATAGTACGTTTACGCTGGACTTGAAATCGCAGATTTCGAATAGCTGTTTCCGAAATCCCGAAAGTGTTTACGCTGATACTTTTCAGATTTCATTTGACAATTAATAAATTAAATTGGGTTTTTACATCAATTAATAGTCAAATTTTAACTTTGTTTGACAGTTGACAATTAAGTATTTATTTTTAACTGTCACTTGAATATTCACCCCGGTAGAATTTTAAGCATTACCATTTCAAATCAGGATTTCAATCGCGATTTCAGGAGGATTTCATGGTGTCCTTGCTAAGATTTCGTTTGGCAATAAAATGTATGCGAAATCCGTCGGATTTCGCCGAAATTCCATTTCACGAGATTTCGAGTCCAGCGTAAACGTACTATAACGTTTAAAATTGCGCTACCGGTCACCCCCAATAACAGTACATTTGAAGTTCTATGAAGAATTTTTAGGCTGTTTTTTTAGTAAGTTTCGATTTTTTCTTGTATGACGAAATATAAGTTAAAATGTGTTGGCAACACCAAATAAACGAAGTCATCTGTAAAATGAGATACCGTTATTGTGAATTCATATTACATATTATTTTGTCATTCAGTTAGTTGGATTTTAGCCAGTGACCAGTAAGGTTAACTTGAAACTTTTGTAACACTAAGATTTTACGCAATAAACTAATAAGAATTGAAGTCAAAACTCAATCTTGTTTTTTGGAGACTACAACAGTGGCGACGAGGATAAAAGTGCACCTGTGCAGAACATATTATCATCAGCATCAAGTTTCAAGTTTTGGTCACAAATAAACGCAGGAAAATGGCTGAAGATTTGAGACAACTCCTGAAAGAAATGCAGTTGCAGCGGGAGCAAGATAGAGCGACAATGGACGCCATTGTGCAAACCTTGTCTAAAGCTCTTATCGCCAACCAAAAAGGTAACTCTGGCACAGAATTCGTAATCGAGTCGCTGGCATCAACCATCACCGAATTCACATACGACCCTGAAAGTGGTTCAACATTCGATGCATGGTATTCACGATTCGAAGATATATTCACGCATGATGCGCAAAATTTGGATGATGCTGCAAAAGTGAGGCTACTTCTCAGAAAAATTAACACCGTGTCGCACAGCAAGTATATTAATTTCATTTTGCCGAAGAAACCATGCGATTTCAAATTCTGTGAAACAGTGGACAAGTTGAAAGAGCTCTTCGGGTCGCATACGTCGTTATTCAACAAAAGATTCAAATGCCTCCAAATAACGAGAGAGGATTCAACCGACTTCATCACGTACACGGGACTAGTCAACAAACAATGTGAGGAGTTTCAACTTGGCGAGATAACTTTAGACCAGTTCAAATGTTTGATGTTCATCATTGGGTTAAAATCATCAACGGACGTAGATATCCGCACACGACTACTTACGAAGATTGAGAGCGAGAAAGAGTCAATCAATCTGGAGAAGCTATCCAACGAGTGTGTTCGTCTCATCAATCTCAAAAGAGACACAATGTTAGTCGAGAATCCGGCAGCGGTCAATTCAGCGACAGTCAGGAAAATATGACAGAATCGGTACAAAAAGCCGCATCAAAACAAGAAGCCGAAGTTTCCGAAAACGCCTTGCTGGAATTGTGGCGAAATGCATTTCAGTCGTAATTGCACATACAACGATCACGAGTGTAGCAAATGCAAGCAAGTGGGCCACAAGGAGGGCTATTGCAATACACCCAAAAAGAAACCGAGTAAAACCCATACAAGCAAAAGACCACACCAAGGTAACAAAAAGATTGGTTGTGTTACTGTCAAAACGATAAACACGGAGTGCCGACGAAAATTCATAAATGTCGAAATAAACGGAAAGTCAGTGGCGATGCAATTCGATACAGCAGCTGATATTACGATAGTTTCTACTGCCAATTTTTCTAAATTGGGCATCGAAATGGCAGCAACGAAAGTTAAGGCAAAGAATGCATCAGGACAACAATTGCAGTTAATTGGTGAATTCTTGTGCAAAATAGCATTTGGTGGCAAAACTGTCAGTGGTGTGTGCTATGTGTCGGCATCGAACAATTTAAACGTTTTTGGCACAGATTTTATTGAGAAATTTGGATTGTGGCATGTCCCAATTTGCTAATTTTGCAACAAAGTGGATAGCAATTCATTTATTGAAGGCAGTGATTATGTCAAGTGTTTGAAACAAAAATTCCCAGCAACATTCAGTCCAGAATTAGGGTTATGCACAAAAGCGAAAGCATATTTGACATTGAAACCAAATAGTAAACCCGTTTTCAAACCCAAACGTCCAGTTGCCTACGCCATGCAGTCGACCGTCGAGTCAGAGCTTCACCGATTGGAATCCATCGGAGTCATTTCCTCAATCACCCATTCAGAGTGGGCTGCGCCCATTGTTGTTGTAAAAAGTCCAATGGCAGTATTCGCGTATGCGCCGACTTTTCAACTGGTTTGAACGCAGCGTTGGAGTCACATCAATATCCGTTGCCGCTACCAGAAGACATTCTTTCAAAATTAGCTGGCGCAAAAATCTATAGTCATATCGATTTCTCCGAAGCGTTCTTCCAAATCGAAGTAGAAGAAAATTCAAAGAACCTGCTTGTAATCAACACACATCTAGGACTCTTCACATTCAATCGACTTCCATTCGGGGTAAAGACAGCACCGACTACGTTTCAGCAAATCATCGATCAGGTAATCGCAGGCTTACCTGGCGTGGCCGCATATATCGACGATATTTTTGTTTCGGGCAAAACAAAACAGGATCATGACGACAATTTATTCCAACTGTTCCAGCGCATTGAAGAATTTGGTTTTCATGTGAGTATCATCAAATGTAAATTTGCTCTTACGCAAATCAAGTATCTCGGTTATGTCATCGATAGAAAAGGCATACGTCCAGATCCTCAACGGATTGAAGCAATCACCAACATGCCTCCACCTAAAAACATAACCGAATTAAGATCCTTCTTAGGAGCTGTAAATTTTTACAGTAAGTTCATCAAAGAAATGAGGAATCTTCGTGCTCCGTTGGACGAGTTACTAAAATCAAACGTACAATGGAACTGGAATAAATATTGTCAAGCGTCATTTCACAAATTCAAAGAAGTACTTTCGTCGAATCTTTTGCTCACACACTATGATCCGAACTTGGAAATAATAGTTGCAGGCGACGCATCGAATAACGGATTGGGTGCCTGTATCCTGCATAAGATGCCAAATGGTAACCTCTTACCTATTTGTCACGCATCAAGATCGCTACAGCCAGCAGAAAAGGCATATAGTCAGATTGAAAAAGAAGCTCTTGCCCTCATATTTGCTTTAACGAAGTTTCACAAAATGATTTATGGAAGGAAAATTACACTACATACCGACCATAAGCCACTATTAGCGATATTTGGCAGCAAAAAAGGCATTCCAGCACATAGTGCAAACAGATTACAAAGATGGGCCATCATATTACTTGCGTACGATTTTGAAATCGAATATGTTAGCACAAACTCATTTGGATACGCCGATGTACTATCAAGACTTATAGGCCAAAACAAGTCCGAGGAACAGGATTTCGTCATCGCATCTATTGCAATGGAAGGTGATATCAACCAAATTATCAACGGAGCAGTAGAAGTAATGCCCATTACTCATCGAATGCTTTGCTACGAGACACAAAAAGACGCGATACTAAGTCAAGTCTTGCAGTATATCAAAAGCGATTGGGCAGACTACAAACAAAATCCCGACCCAGAGCTTACATTGCTATATCACCGTCGCAAAGGGTTATCCGTTGCGAACCAATGCATATTATTCGGCGATCGGTTAGTCATTCCCAAACCCCTCCGTAACCGAATCATCAAACAACTACATAAAGGTCATCAAGGCATAGAACGGATGAAGCAACTCTCAAGGAGTCATGTTTATTGGCCAAACATCGACAAACATATCGAGCAGTGCGTCAAAACATGCACAAAATGCGCACTGGTAGCCAAGAATCCGGTCAAAGTACCACTTCACTCATGGCCAATACCTTCAAAGCCATGGGAAAGAGTGCATATCGACTATGCGGGTCCAGTCGACAACTATTATTTCTTAATTATAGTCGACGCATACTCAAAGTGGCCCGAAGTCATCAAAACCAAAACAACTACAGCACAAAAAACGGTTGAACTTATTGAAGACGTTATCTCTCGATTTGGTTCTCCAAAACTGATTGTATCAGACAATGGTAGTCAATTCACGAGCATGCACTTCAAACGATTCTGCAAACTCAATGCTATCGAGCATGTAAAAATCGCACCATATCATCCAAACTCTAATGGTCAAGCGGAACGATTCGTCGACACATTCAAGAGAGCAATAAAGAAACTCACCGGTGATGGAACTCTGCAGGGCAACATTCAAGTATTTTTAAGGAGCTATCGGTCTACATCTAATCGGATGGCACCAGGGCATCAGTCACCGGCAGAAATTATGTTCGGACGCCCAATGCGGACTGTATTGGACCTAATGAGGGAAATTCCAACATGGCCGAACAACATGAATAGAAACAAAAAGCAAGAAACTCAATATAATAGAAAACATGGCGCAAAGGAAAAAATATTTAACATCGATGATAAAGTATATGTAAAAATGCACCATAAAAATGTTGAATGCTGGGAAGAAGGTGAAGTAATTGAACTCATTGGTCAAGTTATGTACAACGTTCTTCTAAACCGAAAACTTGTCAGGGTACATGCAGATCAACTGAAAAGACGACCTTAATGGACTCATTTAAAGCGGCCGATGATCTCACTATCAAAAAGGAGGTTCAACAAGAGTCAACACCAGTCACACAGGAAGTTCCACAGATGTCAGCACTAGACTCTCATTCGACTCTTCAGCAAGAAGGCGATCATCTAAGACGCAACTATCAGGTCACACCCGAGATAATCCCGTGTGCATCATCAAAAGGTACGCATAATGCAGCGCCGAAGTCAACTTTAAATCTAGAGGTCCCATCACCGGTCATCCCGGAGCGAAGGACCTCGAGCAGAGAACGACATCCCCCGGAACGTTTCAGATTCGACAATTTAAAGGGAAGAGATGTTGGCAACACCAAATAAACGAAGTCATCTGTAAAATGAGATACCGTTATTGTGAATTCATATTACATATTATTTTGTCATTCAGTTAGTTGGATTTTAGCCAGTGACCAGTAAGGTTAACTTGAAACTTTTGTAACACTAAGATTTTACGCAATAAACTAATAAGAATTGAAGTCAAAACTCAATCTTGTTTTTTGGAGACTACAACAAAATGAATTCCCCAAGAAAATTTGCTCGGGAGCTCCTATTGAATCGTTAAAACTGTATCAAGACTTCAATGTTCATATACCTATATTTGTATGTATGTGAATCCGGCATATTTGAAAACCCCTTTTCCATAATTTTGTTGCCTAATAAAAACCACAAAACGATCTTTTCGTTGTCCCATATGGAAACGGATATCTTTCATTTTCCGTTTGAAGTTTTGCGGCACATTGCGCGGTTGCAATCCAATGCTGCTGACGTATTTTTAGTCAGGCCGACATAATTAGCCTTTAATGAATTTACGAGCCCATTACATTAATTATGTGGTCTGGATCTGGATACAATACTGAAACTGAAACATTTCCCAATGTCGCGGTGGTGTGCCGGAGTTTTTCTTTTCCTGCTACCAAAGTGGTTGAGTACGGGGAAAATTCTTAATGGGGCGCGCATATGAAAATGACGCTACAATGCACACTCGTATGTACGGATAAGTGCAACGCTCCGAAAGCACTGCAGCAGCGTGGCCCCTTTGATAGATCCCCAAAATAAGATGAACACAGGGATGGAGCTCCTCCATTGGAGGATTTATGAGTATTGACAGGGTTATGATGTTTACTATAATGTCTGAAAATAGATTTTTATTATGACCAATTATCCGCATGTTATCCGGCATTTTTATTGACGGAACTAACAAAAAATTGATAGTTATGCGACGAGTTTGAAATTATATGGTATTGAATAATTGGTCTCGGTGTTATCTGATCGGTTTAGTATGCACGAGGGGTTGTTGTCAATGATGCATGAAGAATTGCTGATAATTGACGAGTAGTACCATTTTGTCAATTGGGGTTTTAATAAATGGATTTGAGGTCAAGATAGTGGTTAAGATTGAGCGATGAACACAGCACGAGTACAATCGTCTTAAGACTGCATAAGATTAATGTTTTTCCTTTAATTTGGTTATTATTGCTCATGATTGGTAGTCTGTATGGCTCAACGGTGAGCACGTTCTTCTTCTGTTCACTGAGCACCTGGTTCGATTCCTACTAAAGGCAATAAACTTTTCCATAATTCGTTGTCATATTATGAGCCCACTCTGCTGTTAAATAAGTTTGTAAATAACTCGGTTGAGCGTGTTGCTGATCAACACTTCTTCTATGTACAAAGTCACGATCTAGTAAGTGTATTGTAAAAGAATAAATGAATTAAGCCTGGAAATGCTATGGTTATACGTAACACGAACTCAGTAAAAAACGCATTAGGGGGAATCATGCTCCCTGTCGTACTATATATGTCGTAAACGTCGTATTCGTCGTAAATTTCTGTCATCTCCATAGTAAAAGAACAGTAGTTTACAACTTTACAACAAATACGACTTTTACGACGTGAGCATGAATGCTCCTACCATCATCATCGTGGCGCAACAGCCCGACGTCGGGCCTTGGCCGCCTGGATTGATGTCCTCTAATTATCTCGGTCACGTGACTACGTCCTCCAATTTTGGAAGCCCAGTAGCTGCGCGGCGTCCGCATATACTAAGCTTTCTCATCGAGCTCTCGGTCTTCTAGGCAGTCCGCTCCGTCGACTCGTTCTGCGTTCATTACTCTCTTTGGCATGCGATCATCGTCCATTCGTTGCACATGCTCTGCCCATTGAAGTCGTTGTAGTTTGACGATTTTCGAAAATTCCAGCTCATCGTACAGTTCATACAACTCGTGGCTATACCAGATGCGACATCCATCTCGATCGCAGACAGCCCCGAAAATTCGCCGCAAAACATTACGTTCAAATGTGTCTAGCTTGTTTCCGGCGGCTTGAGTTACGGTCCATGCTTCGGTGCCATAGCATAGCGCTGGTCGTATAATGGTTTTATACACGCGGAGCTTCGTGTTTCTGTGCACATGCTTCGATTTCATTATGGGGAGAACCGAGAAAAAAGTCTTATTAGCTAACTGTATCCGTCGCTTGATTTCGTCCGTTTCGTTGGCGTCTTTTGACAAGTTGCAACCCAGGTAAATGAAGTTGTTCACGAACTCGATATTGAGGTCCCCCACATTGATGCTCGGTTGTGCAGGTGTCCTTGTCACCGATTGCATCATTATTTTAGTTTTACCTTCGTTGATACATAGTCCAACTCCAACTTCTTTGCAGCGGTATCGAGCTTTTGCAGAAGTTCTTCTGCGTCAGCCAATCTTCGGGACATGATGTTGATGTTGTCGGCGTACGCTGCTAATTGTGTTGACTTGATGAGTAGCGTCTTGCTGTTTCCATATTCCATATTTATAGCCCGAAGTGCTAGGTTGTAGAGCGTCGGTGCCAGTCCTTCGCCCTGCTTCAGACCAGTGCTTGTGTCGAATAGATCAGTAAGTCTATTATGGATCCTGACCAAGTTATCTTTGTCAGTCGCTCTAATTTTGAAGATATACCAAATTGCAGCATGATGTTGTAGAGTACTCCACGATTGATACTATCGTATGCCTGCTTGAAGTCGACAAAGATTTGGTATAGTATACGTCTACGTTGTACTCCCAGCACTTCTGGAGTATCAGTTCGACCGTGAAGAGCTGATCGGTTGTGCAGCGACCAGGTCTGAAACCGCCTTGATATTCGCTAATGATTCGTTCTGCGTACTTTCCAGAATTTTCGTCAAAATTTTATAGGACGTACAGACTAGTGATATGCCCCTGTAATTCCCACAACGCAGTTTATCCCTTTTTTTGCGAAGTGGACAGATGATGCTTCTGCGCCAATCGCCTGGGATCACCTCGTCCTCTCTCCAAGTGATGATCTGAGACGCAGTTTGCTCCTCGATAGGAGCGGACTTCCATCACACTAAACGCCCATCTCTTGCAAATAAGGACGTGATCAATTTGATTGACGGTATGCGCATCTGGAGATTTCCAGGTTTGCTTGTGAATGCGTCGATGTGGAAAACGCGAGAGCTTACGACTAGATTCCTACTGCAGGCGAAGTCGATAAGTCGCTGGCCGTTGTCGTTACATTTTTCATGGAGACTGCAGCCTCTAGTGGTCCCCGGTGCCAACTTTTATTTCCGACTTTCGCGTTAAAGTCTCCCAGCAGCAGTTTGACGTCGTTTGTTGGAAGTGAGTCGAAGAGAGTCTCAAGGCGAGCGTTGAACTCGTCTTTACCTGAGTCTTGTTTAACTTCAGTGGGAGCGTGCACATTGATGAGCCAGAGATTGAAGAACCGAGTCTTAATGCGAATCGCACACAGCCGTTCAGTTATGGGTTTAAAATCAGTAATCTGCGGCATGAGGTGATTGTTCAATATAAATGCTATTCCAAACTCCTTGTAGTCCGGATGGGGCAACAGTTAGCACGTTCGCCTTCAACGCACTGGGCCCCGGTTCGATTCCGGGGATTTACGTGTCGGACTATGAGCCCACTCAGCTGTTAAATGAGTACCCATTATGGGGTAAATAACTCGGTTGAGCGTGTTGCTGATCACATACCTCTGCGCAAAAACCGTCACGTGGTTCAAATTGGACTGTTGCGCCAGTTATTTATTTTATTTAAACTCCTTGTGGCCCGATGAATTGGCTCTTCTAAAAATTGTGTGCTATTTCTTGCCATTGATCTCGCTTCCAAACCAATTTGTTTCCTGGACTGCAGTAATGCTCAGTTTGCACTTTTTGACCTGTTGAAGGAGGGTCTTCTCGGCCCCGGGTTTGTTAAGGGAGTGTATATTCCAGGATCTGAAAAAATAATCCTTTAGTCGTTTGCGTGGTTGTTGATCCGTCTAATCCGGGGCTTTTGCTCCAGGTTTCTTGATATAGAGTACTTTTTACAGGGACAAGTTTTCAGCACATCGCTTAACCTCATTCAGAGGATGGCCTCGAAGATAGCTGCTTCAGATGGTTTAATAAATGTGCTGGAATAGACAGAACTATGTTGTGAGTCCAACTACACTAATCATTTCATCCTACTAAACCTTTGACGTTTAGGTGTTGCCATTCAGGCTACAGCTATCAGCCTTTTTCCAAACTGTCTTCTCGCTAAGACTTGGTCGTCAGCGGTTTGACACACTGCCAGTACCAGGGGGCGCCCACGAGGAGGACTATGGAAAAGGTCTTTTGCCCCCCCCCCTTATGCACTCTGTTTTTCGACTTCAAACAGGTTGTGTCATTTTTGTCTCGGTCAAACAACAAAGTGGCACGTTGTTTTGCTAACTTATCTCGAGGCCTTCATCAACACTTATAACCATATTGAACGATGAGGATTCTTAAGCCGTCTTAAGACCATTGTAGTGAGGGCTATCCTCAGCGACAATTAAGGATAAATATGGCTATGATATTATTCCATCTGAACCCCAAAATTTCCGCGATATTATATTTTAGTTTCTTTTTTGTTTCGAATGACACCCAACTGCTTCCGTCCGCATCCATCCAAATTGCTTGCAAAAGGTTTGCTTTTTCAATTTGTGTGTACGTTCATCTTCATTTCCATTCTTATGTTTACTCGTTATTCCCCCACTGAAAATTTCAAGAATTTTGATAAGAACCTTTCGCGCTCCTCCCATAATCCTTTGTGCTCATGGCTCTCGATACGACTAACAATATTGAAAAAGGTATCATATCTGCCTGCAACCATCATCCATGTGCTCTGGCCCTGGCATTTTTATTTAATTAAATCCGCCGAATTATTCATGATTTTGGCAGACTGATTGCAGATGAAATGGAAATGGACGTTTCAAGTGGAAGAAATGGATTCGTGTTCTTTTCAATTCGCAATTTAAAGAAATTTCGGTTTCCGTCCGTTCTTCATCGCGGATAAGAAACGGAGAGCCCCTTCAAAGAAAAAGTGCTTCAACTCGCCAAAGATGATGATAACGCGGACTACAATGGAAGTGTTATTGCCGTATAGGTTTCATTGAAATCGTATATTGGTGAATTTGAATCGCAATTAGGAAGAAATTTTCACGAGATTATCGTAAGTAATAAATTTTCATTGGTTTTGTTCGAACAGAAAAATAAGGCTAATGATACTTGAAAAAAGATGGAATGGATCGGTCTCTGTTTGTAGCAAAGGTTAAGTGTCTTATATACTTGTATAATGGTTCTGTAATTTTAGGGATACATAATTCGAAACTCATATTGAAGAAATACCGGTCTTTAATAATATTTAATCCACAAAACCCATAAAGAAATTGTGCAAGTTTTAGGCCCTCAGTTCACGTCTCATATTCGTCTCGTCTGCGATTCGAATTCCACTTTCTAGGCAAATGTATGGAGATCCGCACACGGGTCGTCCATAGTTCGGCCCGTAATCGAATCGATGTACTCGAACCATGCGACTTGTCTAAAACGAGAAAAGTCGTCGACGTCGGACACCAGAAAGAAATATATAGATGCATTTGTTCAATTGACTTGTGGAGGCTGTGTCCTCCTATAGTTCCCCGATGCCAACCTTCATTCCCAACTTTCGTGTTGAAATCTCTCAGCAGTATTTTGACGTCGTTGGAAGTGAGTCGTACAATGTGTCCTGCCGGACTTGTTTTTAATTGCTTCTTCCTTCATTCATTTCAGTGGGGGCGTGCCCGTTGATGAGCCAGAGGTTGAGAAATCGTGTCTTATTGCGAATCGCACACAACCTTTCATTTATGGTTTTGAAGTCAATAACGTGCTATTTGAAGTGATTGTTCGCGAAAAATGCAACTACAAACTCCATGTGTCTAGATGGTTTACCGCTTTTGAAAACTATGTGCGATTATTTGTTGTTGAACTCTTGCCAAGCCTGGATTGCAGTGATGCACAATTGGTATTTTTCGGCTTGTTGTGGGAGGGCCTTCTCGGCCCCCGATTTGCTCGTACATTCCAGGATCCGAAAGAACAATCCGCTAAACGTTTTGTTTTTGCAGGATGATTGACATCGAGTAGTTTTTACAAGGATGAGTTATCGGCCCATCGCTAAACCCTGTTCTGGGGAGGTCTCGCGGATAGATGCTTCAGATGATCCATGACGAAACATGAATTGGAAAACACGGAACATGGTTCAGTGTCGATGGATGAGACTATGCCTACCATAACCGTGGAAGAACTACTCCAAGCCGCATCTTGATTTGGGGATGAAAAAGCTCCAGGGCCAGATAAAATAAATAACTGGCGCAACAGTCCAATTTGAACCACGGCCTCGAGATGAGTTAGCATCATCTCATTTTCTAGATCGTGACGGTTTTTGTGCAGAGGTATGTGATCAGCAACACGCTCAACCGAGTTATTTACCCCGTAATGGGTACTCATTTAACAGCTGAGTGGGCTCATAGTCCGACACGTAAATCCCCGGAATCGAACCGGGGCCCAGTGCGTTGAAGGCGAACGTGCTAACCGTTGCGCCATCCAGGGCCAGATGGAGTTCCCAATAAAGCGCTCAAGTTGGCAATCAGAACGATACCGGAGAAGTTCATCGACACCTTTCAAACTTGTCTGTCGGAACGAACTTTTCCCAATAAATGGAAGAGGCAAAAACTGGTACTGCTGCCCAAACCAGACAAGCCACCGGGAGAACCGAACTCTTACCGCCCAATATGCCTGTTGGACACTACGGGGAAAGTACCTGAGCGGATAATATTCAATCGGTTATCGGAGTTCATAGAGGAAGGGGAATGCTTGTCGACAAGACAATATGGCTTTAGACGTGCGCGGTCCACAGTTGACGCCATCATGGGGGTTAACAACATAGCAAAGGGTGCTTTGCGCAAGGGCAGATGTTGCGCGGTGGTGACACTCGACATTAAGAACGCCTTCAACTCGGCTAGCTGGAAGTGCATCCATGAAGCTCTGCAAAAGATAGGTGTTCCCGATTATCTGGCTGGAGTAATTAAGAGTAACCTTTTGCATCGGATCCTGCAGTATGAGACGAGCGAGGGATCTAAAGAATATGTAGTGACAGCCGGCGTCCCGCAGGGGTCTGTGCTCGGTCCTTTACTTTGCAACATTATGTACGATGCAATTCTCAGGCTTCCGTTACCCCAGGAAGTGACGATAATTGGGTTTGCTGATGATATTGCGGTCGTTATTGCAGCGAACGACCCACGTGATGTCGAAATGTACGCCAGCGAAGCAATTACGACCATCAAGTTGTGGCTGGAAAGCGTTGGACTGGAGCTAGCTGAACAGCAAGCGTAGGAAGAAGAGGTCTCTACAGATCAGGGTCGGGAAAAGTGTAATAACATCTAAGCCGGCGATTAGGTACTTGACTGTTATGATCGATGCGAGGTGGAGTTTCGGTGAGCACCTGAATTATATATGCGACAAGGCAGCATCAGCAACTGTGGTCTTGTCAAGAATGATGCCAAATATAGGTGGCCCAAGAGCAAGCAGAAGACTCCTGTTGTTTCGAGTTGTAACATCTATTCTGCTCTATGCAACGCCGGTCTGGGGTAGCGCGCTACAATTTAAATGCAATACCAAAATCATCAGTTCGGTGTACAGAAGGAGGGTATGCTCTGCATACCGAACGACATCACACGAGGCCGCGTACGTCGTCGCCGGAATGATCCCAATCGATATTCTGGTCGATGAATCGGAGAGGTTCTTTCGAAACCGAGCCCTGGAGCCATCTGAGATGTCGGGGGAACAGAGGAGCATCGAGAGGGACGACTCCTTCAGAAAATGGCAGGAGCGTTGGGAACAAGCATCGACTGGTCGTTGGTCTTACAGCTTGATCCCTAATATAAGAAAATGGGTGGAACGAAAGCATGGGGCAGTGAACTTCTACTTGACCCAGTTCCTTTAGGGGCCACGGCGGATACAGAAGTACCTGCACAGGTTTCAATTGGATGACTCTCTAGACTGCCCCAGATGTAAGGGAGTAGTTGAGGATGTGAGGCATGCTATGTTTGACTGCCCCAGATTTGCAGAGAGCCGCGGACAATTAGAAGCGGAACTGGAGAATGTGGTGAATCCGCACAATGTGGTGGAAATTATGCTGAAATCGTCACAATACTGAGAGGCGGTGAACCAGATGGTCTGCACCATCCATAAGGAGCTCCGCAAAGAAGAAGCTAGGCGTAAGTCGGGCAGCAGAAATGGTGGCTTGATTAGCCAAGGCCATCCCTGCGAAGTAATGCCGAAAGGTAGTTCCGCAGGGAGGAAATGGCAGTGGAAGGTGTTTTTTTTTGGTTTTAGTCGGTAAAAATCCGGCATGTCGCCAAATCGGCGGTATCTTTGGAAGATTTCCATCATCACCTTTAAAAAAAAAAAAGATGATCCATAACGTGCCAGAGTTCACCCAACTATGTTGCAGGTCTGACTACGTTATTCATGCCACCCTAATGACCTGAGACCCTTACGTGTAACTCAGCCCATTAGATTGTAGATATCTATTCCTACTTCAGGACTTCAGGCACAATGACACTAATGTAACGAAATGCAAATTGCATCTTTTGTCATGACTGCAGCCCGCTCTAACGTATAGAACAATTTTCTGCACTTACGTATTAATGTTTATATAACTATCATCTGATCTAGTAAATTCACATATCTAATACAGAATACTTATAGTCCCTAAATGCATCGAAATATGAATATTAAAATAATCAATTTACTCATCTTTATCCACATTTAGTCTTCCTGACTTCACTGTCACTTCCGCGTATGCATTATTCAACATCATTTGGGAAACAATCAGAATTCCTGAGTTATGCCTCTCAAACCCGGTGAATTGTGATCCCGCACAAAAGCAGACGAAATGGTTACTAAACATGAACCGTACCATTGTACAGACAGTTGAGTTTCGTTTTATATGCAATAAATCAAATCAAACAGACATTAGGACTAGACAGGGGAATGTCGTATGTATACGTAAGCTAACACCCCCAGCTATCCATCGCATAAAAGTCATGATCCTGAGATGACACAGCCAGTAAATCAAAAGAAACCGACCCTTCATTTCACTCACTACTGCGACTACTACAATTTGGACTTGCCTGGGCTGGCAGGTTGGCGAACGCCGAACGGGCTTCTTCTTCGTCTTCAAGGAGGAATCCAGTTTTCATTCTTTCAATCCGAGAATTCAACCCCAAATGAGGTTTTTCTTCTGCAAAAGTCACTTCACCATCATACACCAACTGTGGATGAAATCCTCTACCACTGAGGTGTTTCGTTGTGAATTCCAAATTGCTTGAGAATTAGGGTAAAGGAGCATAAATTTGGTTACATCGAAAATTGAATATTGTACTACCGTTCGAAACGAAAAAAGGAATATTTTTTTTAGGACTGCCTGGGGAGTTTAATGCACACATGTCATCGTATTTTTTCGTCGTGATCACCTCGATGTTACGTGTTAAGTGAAATCCTGATGATGGAGTATGTCGCAATGTATGGACAGAATTGCTTTTATATAATCAATTCACTCCAGCTGATTTAATATATTAAGCTGGTTTAATATAAACAGATTTAGCAGTGAAAAAAATTGAACGTTGTTAAACGAAATTATAACAAATAGAATCAAAGGAGAAAGGACATTTGTGCATGAACGCTGGGCGTAAAGCCAACAGAAATGAAATTAGTGCCTGTACTGCATTGCTAAATAACTTTCACATGAACTGAGTGTCGAATCTTGAAATCGAGACTGCATGGGGATTAATTCCATCAACCTTTAGGCAGGCCTCAAAATCAAACAGCGCAAAAAGAACCATCAATGGGTATGTCCTAACTTCCTAACTTTCAACTTTCAGAATGGACGCATCCGCTACTGAAAAGTGAAAACTTATGGATCGAAACTGAATAGAACGCATAGCTCAAACAAAATACCGCTTACGTCGGGTATCTTTTACTTTCCCTGGCATTTTTATAAACATTTGCGGGCATTTCCGCGAATATTCCACTATTAAACTACCTATATATTATCCACCATTTCCCAAGAGGGCCGGGAGCCCCATGTGCAAAATCGTTCTCTCCCTTCTCCGGATCTCCCACTGCATGACATTCATCTTCGCTATCAGGGGGGTTGTAGCGAAGGAGGGCTTTTGTATGTCCCTTGTTCTTGTCCTTTTGCTTGATAGCCCTTCACAGAATGGAGCTGGCGGTCGGTTTTCAGGGAGTAGGGTGAAACGCTGCTTTGCAACCAATTCCCCTCAGTGCACTTAGTCCCACGTGGTGGCCGCTGGTAACTTCGACTCCAATCGAAGGCTGAATTGTGTTGGGCCGCCTACTAGCAAATTACAGTTCGACAAAGATCGTTGCCCTAAACCATGACAGTCATGTTTTAGGTCAAGAACCGGCAAATCGCGCTTTTAGAACAGCTGTTTTTCCATATATCCTCTCCTAAACGTCTTTATTTTCAAAGCAACGATATCTTTGCTACCCAATTCAATCAATCATCGGCGAAAAGAAGGGATATTTCTATTCCGTCAGAAATGAGTGTTAATAAATAGAGTATAATGATGTTGAACGTCAAGGGACTCAGTACACTGCCTTACTGTCTCTCATAATTGCCCTAACCCCTTGTGGAGCATAGCGCGTCAACTGTTCCATGTGGCTCAATTGACGTTGGCATAAACTGGTTTCGGAGAGAGCAGTTTTCAGCATGCACCTCCTGTTGCCTTGGTGTACTCCGACTTTAACTGGAAATTCTTCAGACTCACCAGCTGTAATGAACCATATTCTGGTCTGGTTGTGCTGCTTCCACCGGCAGATCTATGGCAGCATCTGATGAGTAAGGATCTGTCGGTGGTACGAAACCAGAGGCCGAGGGTCCTATTACTTCTGGACCTCAATACGAGCGCGAGGGCAAGCGAGCCATCGGCCAACCATTCCATCCTTATCGCCTCATTTTTTTATTCCCCATTTTTACCTCCCTTGTTTGTGTTGTCTTCCCCAGGCCTATTTTTGTTAATACGTAAAGGACAGGGGCAACGAGCGGCGAAAACCCTGCCCACTTCTCCCGAACTGAGCTACAGCAAGCATAAGCCGCTGCTTAGCTCGTTGAGGAGCCTTTTTCTTCGCCAGATGGCACGGCCCGACCTTCACGGTCATTATGCTACCTAAGGCTCCGTCCCCACACGGGCATTTTAGGATGCCCGCGAAACCGTCCGTTACACAGCTGTGCATCTTACTTTAGTGTTTGACCCATCATACTTGTCTTGTATCATCTTGACATATGCCTCGGGGACCTTAAGTGTTCTCAGGGCCACCCATATCAAATCACGAGGAAGTCTGTCGTGGGCTTTTTCCAAATCGACGAACACAAAGTACAAGTCCGTCCGTGCATCACGATGGTTTTCTATCGTAACACGTATGCACCGAATAGCATCGACTGTGGACCGACCCTCCACAAAGCCGCATTGATTGTCATCCAACCGTACAATCTCTTTCAATCGATTGCAGACAGCCCGCTCGTAAGTCTTCAATATGTGAGATGTTAACTTGATTGCCCTATATTTGTTGAGCTTGCGTGAGTCACCCTTGTTCTTATAAAACGGGAGAAGGAAGCTTTTTCTGAAAGCGTCAGGCATCGGTTGCCTTCTTTTAATTTTGTTGAAAAGAACAGTAAATAAATAAATAAGTATCTGGCGCAACAGGCCAATTTTTAACCATGGCCTCGAGATGAGTTAGCATCATCTCATTTTCTAGATCGTGACGGTATGTCTTGTGCACAGGTGTGTGATCAGCGACACGCTCAACCGGGTTATTTACCCCGTAAATGGGTACTCATATAACAGCTGAGTGGGCTCATAGTACGACACGTAAATCACCTTTTCAATCGAAAACTACCGCATTCAGTAGGAATCGAACAGGGGCCCAAAAAAGAACAGTGAGCCATCTAAACTCGACATGATTCATCTTTAACCAAAATTCCAAGGGTATTCTGTCCGGTCCGGCTGCCTTTCCGCGTTTCATCTGCATCATGGTCTTCATCACCTCCTCCACTGAAGAATCGGCAATATCAGCCTCCACAGCTTGAAAAGGCTCTCGCGGAAATTCTTCGCTCAAAAGTTCGTCAAAGTACTCACGCATTCTGCTACAGATTGCAGTATTTTCAAACAGTTGCACTCCTTGTGAGTCTTCAACGTACTTTGGCGCCTGAATCTCTTGAGCGTTTCTTCTCCTTTGGACTGCGATCTTTTAATCCTGGCATTATCCGCAGTCACATCTTCTAGTTCATGATAAAACTCTCGGCTGCAATCGCCTTTGTTTGAGCCACCTTTCGCTTTACTTCCCTCTGGCATTTATCATATTTCTCACGAAGTTGAACCTTCTCAGCTTCACTGCTTGTCTTGCATGTGGTCTAAGCCGTGTAGAGTGGGCCTTTCGAAGCTCCCAGTGTCCTTTCAGCCTCACCTACTAACATTTCATCCAAAGCATTCCACTTTTGTGTTGGAGTTTGCTCGTTGCAGTTGGTGTTGTATTGAAGCCACTCCTTCATTCCAGCAATCAGTGGAGTTACAACAGATTCAAAGCATTCGTTGTTGAGATTGTGCCACTTGATTTTATCGACTGGCCTAGGGATAGTCATAGTATATTATTCAATTATTCTGTAATCTTTCTACAAGAAGTGGAAAATTGTAACAATTAATAAAAAAAAAAATTATTTTTTCCGGACTTATAGCCCCCCTTTAAAACTGTTCTTGCCTAAGGTATCTCTCCCATGGACACGCTCCTGCTAAAGCGGGAGAGCCTGCTGCAAAACACGTACCTGGTTTCTCATCGCCACCTGTGCAAGAGATAGGAGGATCTTATTCAGAAGGTAGCAAAAGTCCATCAGGGTTGCTATTCATGCTCTCTTCGGAACAACTGGTATTGTTTCAGGACGCCTTGATTGACGCGATCTATAACCGCGAAGAATCAGCCCTCAGTTCGGAAGAATCCTTGTCCAACCTGGGTTTATTATCTTCGAGTGCTGCAATTCTAAAACTGTCGATTGGCTAATGAATTGCACGCCCACCCTCACACCCTGGTATGGTGCCTCTTTGCGAGCGGCCGCTGGTTATGACATTCCCCGTTCTACGATCGCGCATGTATATTTTCCAAGGGTATCAAATCCTACCGCAGCTGCTGCGATCGACTTTCTAGGTCGACAAAACCCTGGTCTCCAAGATCAGGAGTGGGGGATAGCTAGAGAGGTTCGGGAAGGAGAGGGACTCTCTTCTATCATCTACATCGAACCGCAGTCTATGCTGCTGGTTGAAAAGAGCAATTTTCAGCTCTTCTATCGCTTTGGAAAGATACCCACTATCCAAAGAACTGGAAGGCGCCTCCGAGTTGCAGCAGCAGCAAACAGCAAACGGCGCACGACCCCTAAGGGCAGCTCAAAAAAGAGCCCCGCGTCTGACGCGGCTCTTGGCATTCTTGGGGCCACCTATACACCTAACACCGTTGGTTCGACTACTGCCCTCCCCATGCATTACCAACGGCATCAATACCACTCACAGACATAGAGAGCAACCCTGCCCGTCGTTGCCCTATCTGGCTTCTCAACATCGGCAGCGCCATGTGAAAGACAAGAATTAACCATGGAGATTAACCTAACATAAAATACTCCATGGAAGTATTCCCAATGGTGTGCTTTAGCTCCGAAGGGTGACCTAGATTAATGGTTTGGGTATTGGCGTGGTGCAAGCCAACCTACACCAAGTCAAAACCAGGGAAATATCTTATCTTAAATTGCTAATAAATATGAACGAGATCCGACTAAAGGAATGCATAGAACCCCTACTAAATACGCATAGAACCCCTAAAAAGAAACCGAAAATGGACCAAGTGGGTTTTAGGTTCTTACCATCTAAAGCGGAAATGCATTTCAAAGCTGTACTCTAGGAATTTTGGAATTTTTTTCTCATGCGGATCACATATGAAACCTTGATTTAGACTTCGCAGAAAGAGTCTGTTCGGTTCAAATCAACGGCTGCCCCAAAGCTCTCAGGTAACACGAATGCCAATATTAATATTGCCGTAGCTTTCGAAATCCATATACAGTCGCTGCAGTACAGTAGACTACAGTAATTTATGTAAATTACATACAAACATATTTTTGTCAAGAGAAAGCTACCGGGGTAGTGAAAAACAAGCTCATAGGTTAGGTGAGGTTAGGTAGAGAGCTACCGTGATATATCACAGCACACTTACACCACCATCGTTGTGGTACCACCAAGATCATCTCCATTAGAACCTATGAATCAAATCAGCCTGTGTTAGCAATGTAACGATTGAGCCGGCTGGCGGTCATATTCCTAAAGCCATCCAGATTGTAGAAGTCCCGAGAACCCTGAAATTTCAATTTCTGCCAGCCAAAGCCGAATAATGACTGAGAATGTAGAGAACGCTCCGCTCTTCATCCATATCCCCACAACTCCTGCAGAAGTCTTGATGAGCAGATGAACCACTAAGGCGAGCTCCCCAATTGAGTAGTGCCCAATGACAATAATACTCTGACATTAATACTCTGCCAATATGCTTCCTGTTCAGTGACAACAGTGTGATGTAATGACACAACTGCCTAGACAGGACAAAATTTCAGAGATCGCCGAAACCTCCGCTTGCAGGACACTGCAATAGTCGGGAAGACGGAATGATGGGTTAATACCCAGCCCCTCCCAGTATATGCCTACCCCAACACCGTCGTCATTCTTGGAGCCATATCTGTACAGATGACCATGGATTCGGTGGTCAAGGGCATATGCCCAATCCATAGACCCTTCGATGGAATCAGACAAGTGTGGTTTCTGCAAAAAAAGATATTTTGAAGAAGTGTCGTCCATCTCCCTAGGGAGATCCAGGTTGTCCAAAACAGTAAAGTGCCCCTCATCCAGCGCACGCTACTGGCCCGTCTCACGAAGCCGAGAAATTAGTTTTCGAAAACCATTTTAGTGCCCTCCAGGGTAGGAGGTTCGATTGGACGGATAGTGTGCCTTTTCGTGAAGAGATAGTGTGCCTTTTCGTGAAGAGCGCAAGTTCCGTCTTATCCGTGTTAGCCGTAACACCGCACCCATTTGCCCACTTCGTTTGAATTAATAGGGTGTTCTGCAGCACACTGCTGAGGGTATCAGAACACTTGCCCATGACGGCAATGGCAATGCCGTCTGCTTAAGCAATGGTTTTACACCCAATCTTCACCAGATCCAAAAGCTATCGGTTGACCGCCAAATTCCAGAGAATGGAAGACAGTAATGCCCCCTTGGGTGGTTTGGGAGATTGTCAGGACTGGGCAGCTATTTAATTACAAGAACATCAATGAGTTGGTTCCAGTGTAACACCTACCTATATATAACAGCAAAATTTTGAGAACACTATTAATTTATAACGGAAAAAGCTTGTTGAGCCAAACTTGTCTAATTGGTGAAAGTTAGTTAGGAGTAGCTTCCGGTGGAGTTTCAGGAAAATCCACGGTACAGTCGAAAGGTTACAGTAATATAACAGCAAAAAGTAATAAGCAAAAATTTGCCTACACGAAAGGCATTTAGTTGATGAAGTTTAAAATGAAACCGGAGACAAATTCATATAGTAAAATCAATCGAACTGTTAAAAAGTTTCATCATTTGAAAATAACGCCCGCATATCGAAATACACATTTCTGCACCTGCACCTGGTACTAACACCTGCAGTTAAGTATACCACCAATATCTTAATTATACATAAACTTATAAATGATCCTGAATTAGATCATGTATAAAAAACCAGTTCCTCTGGCTTCACTGCGCCAGGTGTCTTTTTTTTTCAAGTGGAATTTTCACAAATGTACTTGATTTCGCTTTATCTATTTTATATAGGTATATTCAGGTGTAGAAGGCTGAAATTCCCACGACATCAGGATCCCCAAGTAATGCAGGGCACATCAGCCGGAGGGGCTCCAACTTCGACAGCTGCGATACTTTGACAGCTTTCAATACAGAACATTGACGATTACTTGAGCACCGTCACCATGGACTCATTCGGATATCCCACTTTTTCTGTTACAACTCTTCTGCTCCTTTCAAAATAAGCCTTAGTAGATAAATCACGTCATAACTAATAAGCAGAAGGAAAATAATTTCCGAGAGTAAGGATCTCTTCCGAAATCCGTCCAAGAATGCAACATAAAACTTTCTACACATGGTATATGCACTGAGATTGGCGCTGAGTCTTGTGTTGAATCCATTCAAATTAAAGGACATAAGCATACCAAAACTCAAAAAACGAGGCACATATCTCCGATTTCTGAAAAACATAGTCCAATCTCGTCCCCCGAACAAACAATATTGAAAAAAAAGAGAATATTATTCAACCAACGATTATCCTTCAAAAATTCCCAGTCCATACAATATTTAAATCTTTAATCCGATTATCATCCAAATCAAAGTCGGCGCATCGCTCCTCTATCATTTACAAGAATATTCCTCTTTTCAGTCGTTTCCTAGACGACTTTCCTTTTTGTGTAGTATTTATGTGGTATTCACGGTGTGGCGAACATGGTGGGCAAAAATCCATTCAAAGTAGTCTATCGTACTACGAGTACGAATATGAGACTATGGGAAGAATCCACCACCGAAAAAAGAACCACACCACGGAGTAGAGTGTCCCGATGTGTGTTCCATTCTTCAAGGCATATGC
Organism: Chloromyia formosa; assembly: GCA_964017055.1. Lineage (NCBI taxonomy): Eukaryota > Metazoa > Arthropoda > Insecta > Diptera > Stratiomyidae > Chloromyia > Chloromyia formosa. The sequence goes on from OZ024817.1 coordinate 81,935,171, forward strand.
GGTGGCATGGCGTATCATTTAATGGAAGAGCAATGGAACAGGAGCGAGTGTATTCAAGATACGTTAGATAAAATAGAATCCATGACCTTTAACCGCATAAAGTAAGAATGAACGGTACGAAGACCGTTTGCGATTCAAGGAACATAAATACAATATGCGAGGACATTTATCAATGCTGGTATCCTCTTCGCGCAGCATGTATCATACTATCACTACACATATGATTACAATGCATATATTGGGGAAAAATGGTTAGAACATAGTGAGTAGCCAAGTACATTGTGTGCCGGGGGGATGGTGCATGCAGGAGGACTTGCGGATTTTCAGAGACGTGAGGTATTAAAGTAGAACTAATTTGGTTTAGGGATTCGTCCTGTTTGGAGATACATATACGAAATTTGATTTTCGTGATGTACCTTCGAAACACCTTTGTAATGTCGACAAGACTTTCCAATGTACTATACATTGCTTCCTTTTGGTTCATTGACGTGCCTTATCATTTTGATTGCCCTAGTCTTTTCTGACATACCATCTGTTACTGTGTAGCTCTTGATACTTTCTAAGGATTATAAATGTATTGTATTGGGATGATTTGCAATTTGTAATTTTTATCAATTTTCAGACCAAGATTCTTTACTTCATGTACAGCCGACACTACTGATACACCAGCAGTAGGTTTTGGGCTACTTTATAAGTTAACCGCCCGTCTCGATACCTGTAACACCACGTTATCATTATCCTGATAAAGCCTGGTATACCTACATATATATTATATATATGCCATTGAGCCTACAAAGTGGAGTTCTAGCGCACTAGCTCTTCGGATACTGTCTGAATCAGCTTCAAAACTCGTCGAATTTACACCAAAAGAGCAGGACGAACTCCCATCCGCCAACAAAAGCAAAAAACGTAAGCTTCATTAACCGAGACCATCTTTGAGTGCGGACAGAACCTCCTCATGATTCAGTTCTGATGGACAGTTTTTTTTTGTTTTGTTTATTGTTACAGTACAAAGTGTTTGAGAAGAGGATCGATCTGCCAAGCAGAATGTTACGGGTTCGAATCCTGCCCCCAAACTGCCGCTTTTCACCGTGTCGTGCAGTTAACTTGCAGTGTAATCAATATACCGTAGAAGGGGGGGGGGGCAAAAGAATTCTTCCATAATCCGCCCCATTGGCGCTCCCTAAGGCTCCGTCTATACATGCCTATTTCTTGACGCGCGTATTTGCGTCACATTATTAGACCGTTGAACGTTCATTTTTTTAGACATTGTCCCCACATGCACACCGTATTGCGTACTGCGTCACGATTACCACCACGTCATCTCTCAAGGAAATAACTTCGTCCCACAGAAGATATTTTCCCCGAACTAGAGCGATGAGTTTGCCAAGATGCAAGCTTAGCGTAAGCTGCAGCGTATGTGCTGTGTTATGAGGAGACGCTCTCCTCTAGGTCTCTGTGCTCTACAACCACCGTTGCCACCGGGCCCGCAGCGTACGTATGTGGGGACCATGTCTAAAAAACGGACGTAAAACGGTCTAATGACATGACGCAAATACGCGCGTCAGAAAATAGGCATGTATAGATGGAGCCTGGAATTGGAAATTTATATGAATTTGTGCATTTGTTTTAGTTTTTCTCAAATTGAATAATGGTACCCCGAACAAGTCACAGTCAGCTCCTTCAATTATCTGAAGGATTTGTATTGACATTTATTCCGTTTTTCTAATGGTTTGTATGCTTTGGGCCATATAATTTTTCTGAGTAATACTACATTTAAATCAAGTAAATGAAAAAAGTTATTTTTTTTTTGGTTTATTTTTAATTAAAAATTTCGAGATGTAAATCCTTTTTGAAATTTTGAATGATTGGCAAATGTCTGCTATAGTATTGACTTTCTTTTCTTCCTTGCCCTTTCATACCACTCTGCGGCTTCGCGTTGCTCTGCCTGTGGTGTTGGCACTTCGCCCATTCTGGCGGTATAATCTAAGCTTCTTTCTGCAGGCAGCTCGGTCTTGGATCGTATCATCACCGAGATTAACGGGTTGTTGTTGCTTCTTCATCTGATCGATCCACGTGTGTTTCCGTCTGCCTCGGGATTTGGGTACAGCAAATGGAACATTCATGTCTTCATGACGGGGTTCTGCCATGTTTAATGTCATCATCGCAGGTAGCTTCCTTGTTGAACATCGAGTCCAGGTAGTTGAACCTTGTACAGGACTTCACCAGCTCTCCTGTAATGTAAATATCTAGTATTGGTCTCTCTGGATCTGAAAAAGGATAGCAAAGATACTACGTCTTTCATATGATAATCCTCAATCCGTGATCCTCCAGTATACTCGTATTACATGACTTGGTCGGTGCAGCCTACTACTTACTACTTTGCCTTAGCTCCTAGTGGGGTATAGCGCGTCAACTACTCCTGCGCGCCATCGTATTCTGTTCTGGGCAATGGGGCGCAACTCCTCAAAAAACTTACCAAATGCCTGACACTTCTTTGCCACAGATCGACGCCATGTGATTCTAGGTCGCCCTCTTGGTCGGCCTTGGCTGGAAATGGGGTTCAATTTCATGGCATGCAAAGCAATGTAGCGTATCAATTCGCCGATTGGCATCTGACCCGTACGACGACTAAGCTCTTCATTTGTTATTGTTTCGGGCCATAATATTCTTAGAATTCGACGAAGATATAAGTTGACGAAAACTTGCAACATTTCTGGTAACACTTATGGAAACTTTCCATGAACTGCTCACATACAAAAGCGCAGACAGTACCAGAGAGCAAAACAGGCCCAGCTTGGTCCTGATGCTGAGATAACTGCTTTGCCAGATTTTGAACAGCATGCCGTAGCCGCATTTAGCTTGGTTGATACGACGACGCGATGTCCTGCTCCGTACCACCATTTCGGCAACAATGCTACCTAGGTAGACGAAGTTGTCCACTTTCTCCACAGGCTGCCCATTAATATTGATGGCAATAGGTGTCGGATTTCTTTTCGCAATGGAGGGCTAAGAACCTTTGTCTTGTTGGTATTAATCTTAAGCCCAACCTTGCGTGCCTCCCTCTCGAGATATAACGCCATTGCGGACAGATCCATAATTTTGTGGGAGAGTAGACATCAGCATAGTCAAGATGTTGTAGATAAGATGTCAAAGTCCATTGAATTTCTCTGTCGACTCCGGATAGGGCTGCATGCAAGACATCGCTGATCACTATTAGGAATAGGATCGGTGAGAGGATGCACCCCTGCCAAATTGCACTGCGAATCTCAAAGTCCCCCGACACCTTACCTTTATGTAGAGCGCGACATTTCGCGCCGTCATATGTTGCCTTAATAATAGCCACAAGTTCCTGCCTCTACTGCGCAAGACCGCCCATATAGAATCCCGGTTCACACTATCGAAAGCCTTTTCGAAATCGATGAAAAGTCAGTGAAGCAGAGAATCGTATTCAGCGAATTGCTCGATGATGATTCACAAGGTGTTAATGTGATCGACACAGGAGAATCCGGATCGAAAACCCGCCTGCTCTTCATCAATTGTGCTTTCTAAGTGGGCCTTTAGTCTTTCCAGGACGATTTTAGCTATTATCTTGGCAATGGCAGGAAGCACACAAATGCCTCTCCAATTATTAGAGTCTGTGAGGCTACCCATCTTTAGAAGTTTCATGATCAAACCTTTCTTCCACTCAGTGGGAAAGGTTTCTGTATTCCACGCATTATAAACAAGTGATTGCAGCAAATCGGCAGTTACGCTTGGCGCTGCTTGATAAAATTCGGCAGGGATACCGCCGAGTCCGGCGGCCTTTCCTAGTTTTAGTGCACTAATTGCAGTGACTATTTCCTCTATAATCGGGGCACCGTAAACGCACATTTTGATGGTTAGTTAAATTATCCTTATGAGGGGGAACTTCATCTGAGGTTACACGGTTCAAGACCGCGGTGAAGTGTTCTTTCCAACGCCTCATTTGATCTTCTTCCATGATAAGCAGCTTTCCATCACTATCCTTCACCGGATGTTGGCAGGAGTTGCGATCACCTGTAAACTGCTTGATGACACCGTATACGGCGTTAAGGTTGTTACTTCTTGCGGCTTCTTCTGCTGAGGCTAAAAGAGAATTCGCATAAACTCTTTCATCACCGTCCCACACTGCGCTGAACTTCTCGAAATTTCTGACGGTAAAGGAGTTCGATGCTGCTTCGATTGACGTCTGATGCTGCAGCCAAACGAACGTTCAGCTCCTTTCTTTCAACAATCCGCTGCCATGAAGCATCGGACATCCGGGGCTTATTCCGGTAATCCGTGTTTGTTCGAAGGATGGTATCTGCGCTATGAATGTAGGCATTTTTTATGGCATCCCATTTTTCATTTATGTCACTATTTGGGTGATTAGTTATTTCAGCTGCTTTTTGCGCAAAGTGGTCATTATATTTTTGTAAGACAGCTGGATTTTTTATTCGAGCGGTGTTGAATTTGCGGCGCCTGGGTCTTTCGTTGGTAAAACGGCGCACGGTTGCAATACGCAATCGAACATTAGCGATCATAAGATAATGGTCTCTTCCCATTCCAATATCGGCACCCTTCTTGTTTCGCACGTCCTGTAAGCAACTCTTGAATCTTTTACTAGTGGCAAATTGGTCGATTTGATTTTGCGTTCTGCGCCGATCAACAGAGGACCAACTGATTTTGTGGTGGTCCTAATGTTCAAACATAGTACCACCGATGAAGAGACTTTGAAAGTTGCAGAACTCTACAAATCTTTCACCGTTGTCATTACAATCATCAAAACCGTGTCTCCCCATCACATGTCTGAGCACATAGCTATCAGCTCCAACTTAAGCATTCAAATCACCCATAACCATTATAATGTCACCTTTAGGTGTTCTGCTCTGAAGGAGTCTTTTGCCAAGACATTGTCGGGTTCAGTTGGGGCATAACATTGTAAAATATTATTGAGATGGTCCTCATTTTGGTCCGGAGCCTGGCGGTCAATATTTTATCATAGACCGGCTCCCAGGATAAGAGACAATTTCGAGCGGCTCTGGTTAAAAGGACCCCGCACCTGACTCACGACCACTACCGGTATCTTGACTCTAGTACAACATTACAGTGCTGCACGTTGAAGAGATAAATTCTCCGCTGTTTCACCATCTTATCTCACTAACTCCTAAGATGTTTATGTACCTCAGAAATTCACTCTCTAATTGAAGAAATCGTACGTTCTGGGGACCTTCTAATCCATTGTCAAGGAGAGTACGAACATTCCAGAATCCAATCTTTGTCATTGTACGATAGCCAGATTTCGTAAGTGTTGAGTCAGTTCTTATCCGAGGCATAGTTGACGTTTCGTTTCATTAGCACATAGAAGATTTCGGATGGTGCAAGTTGCGTGTATGCCAGCAACAGCATCCTGTCCTTTGATTGTCGGTTTTAACGACAGGCCGTCAAAGAGAAAGGACGTGGTATTATTTTTCACCCCACACCACAGGGGGAAGATTAACCTCAACCAAATCATCGTACCGCCATCACTGGCGGCTTGACATCCGTTCACAATGGTCACTGACCACTGTCATTCCAGGGGGCGCCCACGCGGAGAACTATGGAAGAGGGATTTTGGCCTCCCAAATGGCGGATGCAGAAAGATAATTACTGGCCAGGACTGAATAGACACCTCCATAAAATGGCGAAAGTGGCAATGGAAAGGTCACACACTTCGAAAAGAGCCGGGCAATGTTTTGCTAAACAGGCCCTCGATTGGAACCTGCAGGGAACGGATGCAAGTCGCTGCGTTGGACGACCTAGAAACACCTGGAATGGATCAGTTGATGTCAAGGGTGACTCAATAGGCAAATAGTGGAGTCAGTTTAAAGCGATGGCGTCGAACAGGACGATGTGGTAAGTCGGCGTGCTTAATACCCTGTGCCCCGAGGGCTTAAAAGAAACCAGAGTGGGAGAAATGCGGGTACAAAAGAAGTTATAGTGCTATTTATTTATTTATATTAAACCACAAAATTATCTCTTTTGTGTGCTAGTGACCTACGACGGATAGTTAGAACCAGGTCCCCGTGGCAATCAGACAATTAACATTCTCTTTTTATTAATTTACGTTTAGATGTCCCAAAGTATACATAATTGCCAAAATATTACATAACCGGCATCTTATTTTCGTTTTCGTCCACTTTATTAGCTTTTCCCTAAACTCTTGCAAACCATATCCTTGGGCAATCAGCCGCGCTCTCGATTTCATGCCTGAAGGCGGCTACCAACCACTCGCCCTCATTGCAATAATAAATCATTGACTTTTTTAATATTGTAATACCCAAGTGGTTTGGCCCATCCGTCATCATCGGGCATGCTTTCTCTTTTGCCGGCGTGTTGTTAAAGAAAGGCAGGCCTTTTGCCTTCGTTCACTAAATCCGTGGTTTTGGCTTTTCCCGAATGGCGCAACCAGGTCCCATTAACCCACGAAATTTTGCAATCTGTTGTCTGACTGGCAACATGGAATACGATCCTTCTCCTTTCGCTGGGGTCTCTTAAAACTACCCCATCGTGCATTTAAGACAGGGAAAATTCTTAAAGCCGCCTCGCACCACCCCGTTCGTAGTAAAAACAAAGAAGATGCTCAAAAATTCAAAGCACACTATCGCAAAGAATGTTATAATATATAATGTCGTGTGGCATCAACATTTTGTGGTGGATGGTTCGCCTTTGGAAAATTACATTTTCCTTTTCTCTTCCACGGCTTTACTTATACTCGGTTTTTTTTTATTTTGGAAAATTCACCCTTGTGGCATCTCATTCATGCTGTTTTTATTGCCATTACACATGACGGCATTTCAACTTTCAGTGAGGATATTTTTTTGTCGTCGTTTGTTTGTTAGAAGCTGGAAGTTACGTTGATGTCCTGACGGTCTTGTGTCAAGGGTGTATTTTTCTTTTGCAGGCGACCTGATGCTGACATCAAAGTGCAAAATAATAATTTTTTGGCGACGAAAAATATCCAAGCCACGAGGTCCTCTACCTTGACATGACTGTGTTTTAGTAGATTTCCGGGTTTTCGGCTTTCTAGATGGAGAGCGCTGGGTTTCTGATTTATTTGAAAAATGTGCGCGACATATATAACATATGCGAAAATGAAAAATGTCATATAAATTATTTTAATAAAGTAAATTGCTCTTGAAATGAAAATCCGAATAAGTAATGCATGAAATTTGCTTGATCGAAAATCGTATTTTTAGCATTGAAAACGAATGGATGCTATTTTCCTGCTAACCATCGCTCGTTAGTTTACCATTTTTTTTCGAGAAAGAGTAGCGGGTGAAGCAAAATTATGCAAATATATTTGTAGACATAAACATGTCCACTTATTTTGCATATGTAACTTTGTTAAATTCTACGCGTACGACGAGTGCTTCAATGAAAAATGTAAAAAAGCCATCAGCCCAGTCATTGATGACTAACTGGGTAAGTCACCAATGACTTAGATAACGACTTATATTCTATCGAAGTCCACATCGAGGGCAATACCATTTGCCCTAATCCCTAATGGGAGATAAAGGCATCAACTAATTCTAAGCGGCTTAGTTGACGTAATCCTTAATCCGGTGTCACCAAGTTTTTGTCCACAGGAAGAGCTCTCACTAATCCAACTAATAATCAAGTAAACGTTACCATCAAATTCAAAAAAACTCAAGCGCAAAATATGAAGAAGGATCCACAACCTCACTGTTAACCAAAAGCTGCAATTTGAGCGCCCCGAACAGAGTTGCTGCAGCTGTCAAGAAAACTAAAATGTCCAAAATATTGGGACCAGATGGCGTCTCCATGTTGATGTTATAGAATCTTGACGATCTTAGCACTGACTATGAGTACCTAACGACCACTCTCAACCTATCAATTTCATTGTTAGTTGTTCCCGAAATATGGAAAACAAGAAGGATGTTCCCCATATTAAAACCAGGTAAAAAAGCACCACTTGGTAAATCGTATCGCCCCATTTCACAGTTCTCACCTGTTTCCAAAATGCTCGAAACGCTACTTTTACCACTCCTTACGTCACTTGCTCAACTTGCCAACCACCAACATGGATTCAGAAGCATGCGCAGCACCACGAAAGCCCTGAATTCAATTGCACCCCAAATCCAAATAGGCCAGCATCAGGTGTAATGGAGTTGGTGGGCATCCGAAGATGTGCGTGGGGACGGAAACTAAGGTAGCATAATGACCGTGAAGGTCTGACGAAGAGCCCTCAGCGAGCTAAGTAACTGTCTGTGCTTATTGTAGCTCAGTTCGGGAGACGTGGACGGGGTTTTCATTGCTCGTGGCCCCTGTCCTTTTCGTATTATTAAAAATTCATAGGCCTGGGGAAGACAACACAAAAACGGGAGGCAAAAATGGGGAACAATAGAAAAATAGGGCGATAGGGATGGAGTGGTTGGCGGACGGCTCAGTGATCCCCCGCGCTCGCATCGGGGACCGGGTGCAATGGTACCCGTGGCCTCTGGTTTCGTACTACTGACAGATCATTACTCATCAGGTGCTGCCATCGATCTGCCGGTGGAAGCAACACTACCAGACTAGAATATGGTTCATTACAGAACGTTGTGGGATAAAAAACCCGTTGAGCGCGAAATTGCTGGTTTGACCAAGAAAGCGGAAAAACACTCGATGCAAAGAATGAAGCCTACAGACAATATATCCAACGTGCAACTAGAGCCAAAAAATAAAAATACGACGATCTACGGCGAATATGGAATGGAATAATTAGGCGAAACAAACGGGAATTCTTTGGCGAGCAGTTGCTGAACATTCATGAAAACCTAGCTAATCGAAACACCAGAGAAGCGTATGGACTAGTAAATACAATTAAGAACCCAGGACTAGCTTCTGTAAGGACAAGGATAGAAACATCATCAGTGACACCAATTGCATCAATAAACGTTGGGCGTTCTGTTTTGAAGAGTTTCTTAATTCCACATCCCACGCCTCCATACAAGAAGCCCAAATCGCTAGCGCTACAACCTCCGACAGTAGACCAAGTTTCTTGCCTGGCGGTCACTCAAACCAAACAAAGCGCTTGTGCTGACGAGATTCCAGCTGAGCTGCTAAAATTCAGTGGAGCGGGTCTATTAAATGCCACATACCAACTACCTCAGCGAATGTGGGAAGACGAGGTGATACCAGGCGATTAGCGCAGGAGCATCATCTGTCCCATCCACCAGAAAGGGAGATAAATTGCGGTGTAAAAATTACGGAGGCATTTCACTAGTCTGTGCGTCCTACAAAATCCTGACGAAAATTTTGGAGAGCAGAATAAAACCAACCAAATGAATCATTGGCGAGTGTCAAGGCGGTTTCGGACCTTGTCGCTCCAGAACGGATCAGCCTTTTACGGTTAAGCTACTCTTGCAAAGGTTCTGGGAATACAACGTTGACGTGTACTAAATCTTTGTCGACTTTAAGCAAGCATACGACAGTATCGATCGTGGTGTATTGTACAACATTATGCTGCAAATTGGAATTTATGTGACACTTGGTTTCATTCTGCACACCAACTTAGTATGCGTCTGTAGCTTAGATCGGTACCACACCGGACATTTTTTGCTATTCGAAACACGGTTGTCAGCGGTTGAAGCCCCGCAACGGGACCAAATATTTTGTTTGTTCTCAAATTCCCTTTGTTTCAATTTCTCCAAGCTTTGTGGTTTCGTATGGATAGAAGCACTCATCAGGTCTTGCATCTTTGCAGCTATCCATGTGCAAGACGACCACGAAAGTGTGAGAATACTGTTAGTACATGCCGTGAAGGCGTGATTTTACTTGAAAACTCGACCGTGGTGGCCTAGATGGTGTGAAGCACTTTCATTTACTTACTGGAGGGGGTGGGGAGAGGGTGAGAAGTGGAGATATTTGTCCCCTGGCAATTTTACTTTATGTAATCAATGTTCTTGCAATGTGCAAATGCGAATTATTTCAGTGAAAATTGAAATTTTTGCGACACGCTTCAACCTCTGCGCTCTATTACCACCAAAGCCATGTTCACTTCATTAACATGAAAAAGCTACCACCCAAAGGACGGCGACAAGGGGAGCAGATGCACGATAAAATCATAGACAATTCACCAGAGGTTGAGATGAGTTTTATTTAACTTTAATTTGAGTCTCGTAATAAGTGATCTGAGATAGGCAAGCTTTTCGACACCGATACATCGCGGGCGAAATTTAACATTCCCGTCCGTTGATAATATTTTTATTATATTTCTGTTTTTAGGACAACAGTTCTGGCGATGTCGGCGCAGCCTCCCGTCGAGAGGAGGCCACGTTTACGCTCGGCTTCCCAGTTCTTCTTTCTCAGACGGGCCTCTGCCTCAGTAACACCGCGTGATTCTCCAGTAAGAAGCAAACGAACAAATTCTCAGAGCTTGTTTTGAAGTAAAATATGACTATGACATTATATTGACGATTTTCCTTCTGTTGTCAAGGAGGGGCCACGTGATGCAATGAGGCCCTAATGTATACAATGTGCCAGGACGATATGCCTAAACGGACCGTTGAACGGAAAGGGTTCCAGAAATTCGTAAGCACGCTTGAACTTTTGGAGGCCAAATATGAGGAGCTTAAAAAAAGGTGGGAGCCGAGCTAGCTAATGCGCAGAGCCTCATCCTTACCTGCGACCTCTGGACGCATACGGAAACTATGACAGCTCACTACCGCAAGGGTAAGTAAGCAACATGCGTAGAACCGCGAGTTAAGGGAATGTATATAATTACAACAATATTCCCTCTTTTATTCTTTGCAGGCAAACACATTGCGTGCGTCGAATCGGCAAACTACAACCACTTCAATGGGCAGGGCATGTCCAACGAATGGACGATGATCGCATGCCAAAGAGAGTAATGAACGGACGACGGGTCGACGGAGCGAGACTGCAAAGACGATCGAGAACTCGCTGAGAGAGCTCAGTATATGCGGACGCCGTGCAATTACTGGGCTTTCGAGATTGGTGGACGCGGTCACGTGACCGAGATAATTGGAGGACAGCGATCCAAGCGGCCAAGGGCCGACTTAGGGCTCTTGCGCCACAATGCTGATGATGATGATGACTATATAGATGTATTGAATCAGTAATTAATAAGAAAAAGGGCATCGATGGTTCCTACCGATATATTTCTATCACAATTTAAAAAGACAGAAAGCTTGTATTTGATATAGGTACAAATATATAAATTTCAGCCCCAATAGTCCAAAACCTACTCAAGTCACTTTTCAGTTTCCGAATACTCGCCTCATTGTAACCATATATCAACTACAGCCAAGCATCTTTACTAATAACGTCGTTTTAATTGATTTTCCGTTCAACATGTTTACGTTTCCTTTTGCAAAAGCGGAAAACTCACAATGTATTTTATAAAGTTAGAAACAACAACAACTTTCCAAATCTGATCAAATTTCTAAACTTTCGGCTATATGTATTGTATGTAAACCCCAAGACCATAGGACCGGGAAACTACTGCACTTAAGGCATGGAAAACTCTTCGCCAATAGTACATCGTTACGCCTGAACGACACCTATCAGATTTTCCGTATCCTTCGGCTGCATATCGGTCGGTCGGCTATCATAAGTGAACACGGATAAACAATAGAAAGTTTTCCATTTGCTGGAAACTTCTTAAGGTGGCATAATGCGATTAGTAACGTGCTGAAGAAAAACTTTGGTGCGGTCATGTAAAGTTTTATAGTATGTGCGAGTTTTTTGTTGCGTCAAAATAGAGTTGTGCTCGTATGAATATCGGAAAACTTTTTGTACTGATAGTTTGTGTAAAAATTATAATGGCTTGTACCAATGACGTAGCCAGGGGAGGCGTCCAGGGAGTCCGAAGCCTTCCCGAAATTTTTTGTTTTGAATAAAAGTAGAACAAGATAAAAGGATTTTATCCTTCAACATGTATCTAAAAGATTTTTACAATTTCATATACTGGAATAGCTGAGCTATTCCATGTGGCTCAGCTGACGTTTCGTTGGTATAAACGACGATACACGTTGCCAGCATGCACCTCCTGTCCTAATTTAGCCCTGTACTTGCGACAAGTCGGGTGATGTTGTGGGTTATGGCCGAACCAGATTGAACGCAGAATGCAGCAGCAGCGGCGGTAGCAACGAAATGTCAAGTTAGAAAGCATGCAGTTGCCTTAAACCACCTAGATTGAACGCTGCGGCAGCGAAAGCAGATATGTCTGTTGTTCTTATTGTTGCTGCCGCTGCTTTCTGCGTTCAATCTGATTCGGGCATTATTATTATTAAGCCCTGCGCAACAGGGGGAAGACAACATAAATATCCATGGTCAAAACGCCGTGGACGGGACTTGAACCCGTAACGACCATAGTTAGATAAGAGACTAACGCCTCTACGCACCGAACTACCAGGAGCATGGGCGCGTCAAAATCGTTTGCATAGGTATGCCTTGGTGACGTTTCGATAGCATATATAAATTTCAGATAGTGCAGTTGCTAGCATGCACCTCCTATCCGAGCCGTCTGTTACCGTTGCGCTTGGAGCGCTATGGAAGTTACCACTTCGTATAAAACAAGTAGCTTTACCGCATAATGTTGGTAATAACTAAATCTATACCCACTTATTACGAGTATTACTATTCCATTATTATTATTACTATTACTTAGGAGCCGATGGGTCATGCAACAGGACCTGAGGTTCAGATCGGGAATATGTTGACTATCTGCAGATATCCCCTATCCACTGAATTAAAACCCCTATTCTATTACCAACACCCATTCCCATTGTTCAAAGTTCAAATTTTCAATGGCATACAAACAATCTAAATCCCAGCAAACCCAATCTTCTTCAAGACCACTATTTCTCCATAAAAGTGTGTTCAAGAAAGATGCCCAACAAAAATGAGCATGGCCAGATCGATACTGTGACCGTAAACGAGATCCTACATAGACTTTTAATTATTTGTTGGTAGCATTTTCTTGGAAGAAAGAATAGAAAAGAAAAAAAAAGAAAATTTAACAACATTAACAATTGTGTAAACACTTCTTCGAAATTATTTGAAATTTGTGGTTTTCCACCCTGACATTCGATTGACACTTATTTACACAGAAGAAATGACTTGTTTGCTTTTGCAGTACTTATGGGGGCACATAACACAAATGATTTAGTCTTGGTGGTAAAAACATGTACATGTAAACTAGGGGGTGGATTTTTTTTTCGTCTGTGAAGATTAGTGATATTTCTTTGAAATGTTGTGTACACTTCATTAAAAGTACGCTTCGGATGTCAATAGAATTCGTTTGCCATGACATCAGGGCTATTCGTGCGAAATATGGACCAAATTATTTTTTTTTTCGGACAAGGATACATGACGAATGAATAATTGTGGAGGTCCTTGAACAGTTGTTCCACTCAGCATAGATAAGAGAGAGAAAGGGGCGGAGGAACCACAAGCACTGCGACCAAAAGAGATCTACTGAGTATAGATACCATCAAACCTAACTTTTTTGTTTGAAGATGCCATGCTTATTACTCACTCTCGGTAGCCGTGAAGCCAGGGTTGCCACTCTACGATGCTGCATCTTGAGAACGTGGGTTTGATCCCCGCCGCGTTAATAAAAACTGCCTGTGGGTGTGGGTATTATTAGAACACCCACAGCGCTCCAATCTCGTCAGCAAAAAACGGCTTGGATAGGAAATGTATGCTAGCAACTGCGCTATTAAAAATCTATATGCAGTCGAAACGTCAAAAAGGCATACCTATGCAAAGTAGACGCACCCTTGCGCCTGGAGGGGTCAATTCAAATAACACTGATTATTAGGGAAAAGCATAAGATAACGTAACGGTTGAATAATAAAATTAATCGTGTTTTTTTTCCGGAAAAATTGTAAAATAAAACAAGCTAGCCTTCGGTAGGTGAAGCGTAAAGGGTATTATACCTTCGTTTTGATTTGTGGTGCATTTGCTACTTTGAAATTAGCAGTTAAACTTGTTCCGATTTCACTGTTCTTATGAAAAGTGTATGAAATAGTTGGCCGATTTCAACCAAATTTAGGGGTATGATTTAGCAGTAAATACGATTGAATAATATGAAATTCGGTAAAGTTAACTTTAGAAATAAAAAAGTTTTTCTAACAAAAACAATATTTTGGGACGGTCGTTCCTATTGCAGCCATATGATAGAGTAATGGGATTTCAACCAAATTCGGCAAGGTGGTTTGACAAAAGATACTATTGAACAATTTAAGATTTGAGAAAGATTCATTTAAAAATAAAAAAAAGTTCTTCTCACAAAGACCAACTTATGGACCAGTCGTTCCTATGACAGCTATATGACGTAGTGGTCCGGTTCCATTAGTTCCAACATATTTACAGCGCGCAATAGGAAGAAGGCTTTGTGCAAAATTTCGGCTCGATAGCTTTAAAACTGAGGGAATAGTTTGCATAGAACCAGACGGACAGACGGAGAGACGGACAAAGCTTAATCGACTCGTCTCATCATACTGACCAAGAATATATATAGTTTATGTGGTCGGAGATGCTTGCGTCTGTGCGTTGCAAACCTCATGACAAAGTTAATATACCCTATGACATCCGTGAAGGGTATAAAGAATACTCCTCTGATTTGCCACTTAGTGTATGCCTAGAAATCATGTATAGCAACACAAAATTTCACAGATCTAGTTGTATTAAATATTTCGCATTATTTTAAACCATAAGATAACGCTCCATGCTGCGAAAGAACACTAGAAAACTCTTCAATAGGGCGAAAAATACCGGCGAGTGGGAGCAATACCGGGCCTCGCCCACAGAATATAACAAAAGTATACGAATCACCGAGAAACGAAGTTAGACTAAATTCTGCGAAGGTGTTGATAGTGAAAATACTCTTGGTTATATCCCAGATTCCTGGAGATCAGTTAAAGTAGTCTTCATCCCAAAAATGGGAAATCGTTCCAAGGACAACCCTAAATCCTATAGGCTAATTAGCTTGATATCCTTCATGCTTAAGCCCATGGAGAAAATCCTTGATGTGCACATCAGAAGCACACTCCTTATGAAATTTCCGCTGCATTTTAAGAAGTTTGCTTACCAATCAGGAAAGTCAACTGAAACTGTTCTACACTGTCTAGTGAGAGAAATTGAGTCTGCAATAGCAGTTAAGGAGATGGCGGTAGGTGCCTTTCTTGACATTGAAGGAGCTTTCGATAATACATCTTTCTCTTCCATTGATTCTGCACTCAGAACAAAGGGAGCAGATAGCACAACTGCATTATGGATGAAAAGGATGTTATCATCTAGAAGGGCCATCACGGATATCGGAGACTGCACCTTAACAGCATATATCACTAGAGGATGTCCGCAAGGAGGGGTACTACATATCACCCCTTCTTTGGGGCATCGTAGTAGATAACCTGCTATGCAAACTCTCCACTATGGGATTTTCTACACAAGGTTATGCTGACGACTTGGTAATAATTGTCAGAGGAAAATTCGAAGAAGTGCTAACGGAAATCCTCCAATCAGCGCTGAATACAGTTCAAAATTGGTGCAATAATAACGGCCCACGTGAAAAATCCGGCCAAGGCAGTTATCGTCCCTTTTTCAAGGAAAAAAAAACATCAGACCAATGAGGCATCCAACTATGTATAACACGGGGCTATCATCTGGCGGAAAAAAGCTACCACCAAGGAAGGAATGGCTTTATTAGGAAAGATTGAAAGACTGGCATGTCTCACAATTACTGTGGCTATTCGCAGCTGCCCCACGGCTGCTCTTGAGGCGTTATTAGATCTTCCGCCGCTCCACATTCACCTAAAGGCAGAGGCAAAATCAGCAGTAGCTAGACTTAAAGCTAATCAGACTAACATGAAGCTTAATTCGGAGCAGGAACACTGGCTCCAAGAGGATAATGAATTAGGCTTGCCATCAGACTACATAACAAGGGAACTTCGCTTCAATCACTTCTTCTCTACAACTATATGGAGCAGAGAAGAATGGGAAATGATAGCAATCAACCCTTACTTCCAGTACTGTAAAATGGTTTACGGATGGCTCCAAAGCTGAAGAAGGCTCCTCAATTACACCACGGTTTTCCAAGTTGAAGTTCACGCAATTGAGGTATGTGCGAAATTTTGTCTAGAAGCTGGCTACCGTGACATTCGGATTGCAATCTTCACTGATAGTCAAGCTGCAGTCAAGGCGCTTAGTAAATTCTCTTTTCATCGAAACTGGCTCCGAACTGCTTTGATGCTCTACAAAGAACTGGCACTGCTAATATAGTTACCATCTATTGGGTCCCTGGACATGTTGGTATGGCGAGTAACGAAACCGCTGATGAGCTAGCCAGGACGGCTTCTGCAAGTCCATTTACAGGGCCTGAACCCTTCTGTGGTATCCCATACCACATAAGAGAGCAGGAACAGTCAGAAACCACTGCACATTGGGAAAACCTTCTTGGCCTGAGACAATCGAAATTGTTTATTTCAGCTCACTCACCCAAGCGCTCCCTGGAATTGGTGTGCCTTGGCAGAAGCAGAGTGAGAATCATTTGCGGTCTCCTCTCAGGGCATTCCACCCTGAGGAGTCACTTATACAGAATGGGGATTGTCTCTAACCCCAACTGTCGTTTTTACAAAAGCGATGATAAGACTTCTCAGCACATGCTCTGTGAGTGTGAGACACTCGCCCGTCGCCGCTTAGAGAGTCTCGGTGAAGCATTCCCTGAAGCGGAAACGATCGCCTCTTTCAAACTTGGGCAGCTGAGCAGATTTGTGGGATCGATCAAACTCGATCGCCCACTCTAGATATATACAGGGCTATAGCACAATATGGTCGCAGAGATCGTGGGCCCTTCGGGCCCACTGCCCACAACTTGGTCTTAATTTTAAACCATAGTGGTCTGGTCCTCCTAGAGGGGGTTGGGTGAGATGCCGACAACGTTTTCACGCAAACAAAAATTTCGGATTGGACGGATTAAACGCAAATGAACTTGGATTCGAAAATTGGACTATTCTCGAATCCTGGAATGTTCGAAAACTATATCGCACCGGTGCACTGCGAGAGCGAGAGCTCATTCAAGAAGCATCTCGCAATAACATTAGCATACTTGCACCGAAACGAAATAGCACGGCAGCGAGATAAATGACTACGGATCGAACACAATCTTTTCTTTACTATGGAAACAACATCGTAGTCGATGCTAAATTTAAGCAGCTTTTAATGGATTTCATACCCATCAAGGAAAACATCTGTGCAATTCGCATTGGATAAAAATTTTGCAATGTCTGGCTAATCAGTTGCAATTATTCCCTAACAGAAGCGCTATTGCTTTCAATACATACAATACAAAGTACATAGATAGGACTTTTCAGGTAAAGTGGCTAGCCCAGAAATTAAATTTAAACAAGTTTTACCATTTTTTTCAACCATAATCTCAACAGACCAGGTGCCAAGATTCCTTGAAAGTGATATACACCTAGCGATACTGGCGATACAATCTTCTCTACAGCCACTTACTTTTTCTCGCCAATTATCACTTACCCTAAAAGCCAAAAGACACGAGCGTTGGTCCTATTCAAGGAATTTTCGCCAGGGTCGTCTCATTGTCTTCCTTTCATTGCAATAATTGGATGGGGAATACTTTACCAAAAAATATTTCAAATAGCTGGGCAACAGTTGGAACGTTACGTGTAATTGGCCTTTATGCACTTTTATTTGCGACACAGCAGCTCAGCTCATGAAGAACAAAAGTACGCTCAGTCTCGGTCATCACAGATATTCTGTGTTGTATACAATGCAATATGCACCCAGATCCAGAATATATCGCCCTACCTTTCGTGAATATCTTGTATCTATCTATCTACAAGTATGGTAGACCATTCTGTTTTTACTCCTTTTTTTATTTTTTCGTTTTCATTCAATTCATTTAGTTGTTCTGTCTGTGTGGCGAGTGCATTTTAAAGATCGAAATCTATGCCAAGATCAAAACATTTAGATGCGTTTGTAGGTATGTATGTACAATACATTTATATGAAAATGCACACACGCAAAATATGCGATATAATACAAGTTGGATAGCGCAAAAGAGTAGTGGCCATCAGCTATGACACCGCCAAACATTTTAACAATTCACAAATCTAGATACCTTGCCCTTGCCGCCTTCGAAACCTTTATCAAATTGACTCCTCATCTGAATGGGCCAATACATTGGACCTTGAAATGGGAATTTAACACGTATAAGATGGTGGGTCCGTGGATGACCGTGACAGAAAAGTGACGCTTCGCATGGTGGTGGCGAGGGAAGGGGTGGAGGAAAAGTGGGGAGGTGCTCATCGAAGATTAATCGCCGTAACCGTCCCCAGGAAGACGTTGTTTACCCAAATCACAGTTCTCCATTATTAAAAGAAAAAACATCGTGTTCTAGATCGGATTAAGTTGCATCTAGAAAAAAAAATGTGCAATTTGTTCGTCATTTTCATCAAAAGAAATAATGGTATGTGATAAAATCTTTGGTCGTATTTCACTCGTTGTGATTCGCGACCATGACAATTACTATAGTATGTATGTTGTCTATAAGGCGATGGGACATCAGGAGCCGCTAAAAGCAATTTTACATTCTGTCTTTCGGTTTGGAAAATTTTGGCGATAGAGTTTCAGCGTTGACCGTTGACAAAAGGACAGTTCGGTTATTATGGTTGCGGCGCTCTTACTGGCCAGAGCTAACTCCCCTGTCATTTCAAGCGGTGCCTGATGAGCTGGTGCCTGTTATCAGGGGACGGAACGAGTGATTTTCGTGAACTGGTGAGTACTCCCAAAATAAGAGAAGAACCATTACAAGATCCAACAAGTAGATAGTGTAGTTGAACCGGTTTTAGTTACAACTTGCTTTTCTCCTTCACCTTCAAACGGCAATTCAAAGCCACTCAATGCTAGTAGTCAGCTACTTTGATCTACTATGTAATGAACCACCTGTAATGAAACATATTATGGTCTGGTAGTGCTGCTCCCACCGGCAGATCGAAGCAGCACCTGAAGAGTAGTGATCTGTTGGTGGTACGCAACCAGAGGCCGAGGGTCCCATTACACCCGGACTCAGGTGCGACCGCGTGGGCGTCTGATCCGTCCGCCAACCATTCCATCCTTATCGACTATTTTTTTTTATTCCCTATTTTTACCTCCCCTGTTTGTGTTGTCTTCCCCAGGCCTATGAATTTTTGTTAATACGTAAAGGACAGGGGCAACGAGCGGCGAAAACCCCGCCCACATCTCCCGAACTGAGCTACAGCAAGCACAGGCCGCTGCTTAGCTCGTTGAGGAGCCTTTTTCTTCGCCAGATGGCACGGCCCGGCCTTCACGGTCATTATGCTACCTAAGGTTCCGTCCCCACGGGCATCTTCGGATGCCCACCAAACCGTCCGCTACAACTACTTAGAGAAGCTTTCTGCAGTCTTCTTGGACGGATATCCCCATCAGCCACGTAGACAGGGTGCTATGCGTGTCTATTCAACTAGTGTTTCTTACGGATTTTTGCCGGTAAAAAAACATGGTTGAAGATTGCAAAAAGGCGCGAGTTACGGATCCTTAAAAAAATGCCCTTTTAACATTGAATCGTTCCTGCATTCCATAGAATTTTAACTATTTTCCTTTTAACTTTTGATTGCATTAATTGGGGTCACGACTGAAAAAAATTTAAGTGGCCTCATAATACTGAACAATCCGTCCGCCGATATTGTGATCGCCCTATGGATCGTACCGTGTACTTGTCTAACGGCCATTGTTGTTTGCTGAAGAGTTTTCAGCTTGACTCTCCCATTGTCCGTGTTTCTCCAGGAGAAATCCTTGAATTTTCTTTCTTCCATAAATTGCATAAAGGAAATGTTGAATTCTCTCCGCAAACTGCCAGATATACTTCTGAAGAATATTTTGAAAAGTTTTTCGAGCGCATTGCACTTTGCGAAGGAGCTTTTCGATGTAGAATTTGATTGTCCATGGACAGTATCGCGGGGGCAAATAACACGGCCAAATGGCAAACTTCTCTCCAGAAGCATATTTGGGGCGACCGGTAGCGTAGTGTGTTGAGGCATCAGTTTCATGTTTGACTACCGGCGTTTCAGGTTCGAATCCCGTCCACGACGACGTTCGTGGCCATGGATTTGCAGGAGGTGCATGCTGGTAACCGCATTCTCTGAAACCAGTTTGTGCCGACGAAACGTCAACTGGGCCACATGGAACAGTTGACGCGCTAAGCCCCACAAGGGGTTATAGGGCAATTGAGAAAGACAGATACTCATTCCTTATGTTGACGCGGGAAATGCGAAATTTATCGGATAGATTTCTCTACAGCGCGGATATTTTATCCGACTGTCAACTGCTATCTTGGCTATGCTGCCAGTAGCAGCAGCCAGTGTCGAAATATCATTCTCGACCATGATGCGAATCAAAACTTATTAGGGAGTGTGATGGGGTATGAGTAGGCCTGTTGGGTACTCAGATTTCCGTGCCGGTTTTCGGTTTTTATTAGTATCAGTATTGCAAGCGGTTTCAGCTAGCTCTGTGCGATTAATCGATTAATCGTATGATAATCGATTATTTCTGATGATCGATGAATCGATTATTTCGATTAGTCGATTAGCTCTGTGCGATTAATCGATTAATCGTGTGATAATCGATTATTTCTGATGATCGATGAATCGATTATTTCGATTAGTCGAAAAAAATACGATTAATCGATTAATCGAAAGAAAACGATTAATCGAAATAATACGATTAATCGAAAGAATACGATTAATTCTAAAAATACGATTAATCGTATTTTTCCGAATAAACGTGTAGAGTATTTTTTTAAGAGGATTATTGAGCACGACAGCCAATGGTGTAGAAAATGTATCTTTTTTTGGCAATGTATCTTTTTTGTGTTTGCGATTTGAGGGGGCTTTGAAATGCAAAACATTTGCATGAAAATGATGTATGGCGCATAGGTTGTGGCTATGCAATGAAGGATTATCGAATGTACGTGAGGCGAATGTACGCCTTCATGGGAATGTGCTAGACTACTGTTGGTAGCCTTTTAAGTCCTTTAATAAGGAAAAGGACTTTCCTGGTAATGTAGTGGAATGCAGGCAAGATAAGTGTCACTGGAATCGTGGTGAAGAGGCGATTGCTCTGAAGTAGTGTAAATTGCATTTCGAGTCTTTTGGTGGGGAGAAAACCATATTCTTTGCAATGGAGTGGAATATAGGCAAGATGGGTCTCATAGGAATCGTGGTGAAGAGGTGAATTCTTCGGAGTAGTGTAAACTGCATTTTGAGTCCTTTCGTGGCAGGAAAAGGACATTTTTGCAATGCAATGCAAAATGGGCGTCGTAGGAATCGAGGTGAAGAGTTGAATGCTCTGGAGTAGTATAAATGCCATCTCGAGTCTTTGGTGGAGATCAAACGACATTTTTATCGATGGAGTGGAATATAGTCAAGAGATAAGTGAAAATGAGACAAAAGATTGACATTGCTAACACAAATTTGGAGGAGGATCGCTGACTGCGAATGCAAAGTTAAAACTGACAAAAATCAAAAACAAAAGGATATCCTGAACCGTGACCCTTTTCTGTGAAATCGAAATTGCAAAAATTCCGGAATAGCACATGTTTCGATTTTTCTGCAACACCACGAGAGCTTGGAGTCACACTTACAACACAAAATAATGCCTGCGATAGAAAGATATATTTAATTTGAAAATATCAAATAAATAACTGGCGCTACAGTCCAGTTTTGAACCAAAGCCAAAGTTAACATTATCTCTCTCACTAGATCTTGACGGTGTCTTTTGTGCAGAGGTGTATTATCAATTATCAGCAGCACGCTCGACCGAGCTGTTTACCGCGAAAAATGGATACTCATTCAAGATAGGCGGGGTTTTGGTGTAAGATATTTTAGTTCGTGTCCTATTGGTAGCGTGCGCTACAAACCCCTCGGATTGCAAGCGAAGCCTTCCACTTTCCGTTTTATTATGATAAAATAATTTCTGGTACTGCAACAAAACGCAAAATGCTGAAATTCTAGGTTAGCATGGAAAAATTTCTCGATTTATGAAACTGCTCGCATAAAACAGTTTTTTATCTTCCCGCTATTTGAAATAACAAAATAATTGATTAATCGAAAATAACCGATTATTTTCAATATTATTTTGAATAATCGAACAGGCCTAGTTTCAGCAACTTTTTTTTAACTATGAGCCGATTTTTTTACCCGTTTTTACCTGTTTTTTTTACGGATTTTTTACCCGGTCTTTTAGTATTGGTTTGTTCAATTATGAGCCAGGTTTTTCAGTTGTTGGAGGCGCCGTTGACACTGGTTCACGAAAGGTTGCAATTTAGTTGTTATCGCCTTAGTCACCTTCCAAGTTGAACAGCCATAAAGAAGCACAGATTTTACATTGGTTTCGAAGATCCTAAGTTTGGTACATCTGGAGATGTTGTTGTTCTGCCAGAAAGGAGTCAAACTGGAGAAAGCTGCTCGAACCTTATGATATGAGACGGTACATCAGCATCCGCTCCACCATCTGCTGTAACTTCGCCCACGCAAGAGGAGTGCGAAATTGTCTTAATTTAAAACCTCCTATTGGTCAAAGACGCGTCGCCCGGTAAACTAGGAATGTTCCAAAAAATTATCAACGCCTTCTTACGGTCTTCAGTAGAATCTCTAGAAAGACGCGACGAGTTGTACGAGTTGTTTGATAAACCAGAGGCCGTCATAATAATGAAAATGAGGAAGCTGCCGTGGGCAGGTCATGCGAAACGAATAGACGACCATCGGATCCCCAAAAGGCCTTCGTTACGAGTAGTACCGGCAAAGGTGTGAAAACGTGAGCAAGCCCGAAAAATCGCTGCGGAATTGTAATAAGCAATGTGAGGACCGAGACGAATGTGGATCACGGCTTTCAGGAGCCATATCCCACCGGGGAGAACATAGCTTACAAATTAGTAGGTAAGTAAAAAGCCTCTCCTTTTTTTGGTTAGCTGGTACTGGGGTCGTTTGGGCTGGGATTGCCTTCGTCTCAGGGGAAAAAGTCAACGCGAATTTGCTCTTGCATCTGGTTCATCTGGTTAGTGCCAGAGGGCTGCTGGTCCCTTTCGAACTATTTCTAGGAATATGATAAACTAAACTAGTAATTTAATTACCAAAATTATTCGCGTTTTAATTGCAAGCAAGTACTTTTTCTGAAATTCAATCTAAATTACCACAGCGCCAATTTGATTAAAAACAGTACGAATATGACTTGCACAAATGTGAATTTCAAATCTGGTAATTTTTTAAAAGTCAACTAAACAAGTCCGCACTTAATGTGTTAACCACATTTCGACTACAAGTTCAATACTTCAATAAAGGAGGCAGTTTTATTGCCCTCTCAATTGAATTGAGTTGAAAGATTCTGTGCGGTGTCTTTTATTACAATGTTTGCATAAACTCGAGGCATGGGTGGTACACCAAAAAGATTTTCTTCTTAGATAAAATTGCAGTTTCATGCTGAACGTATACGTCAGCCGTGGTACTTGTGGTTGTATACGATGTGCCGCCCTTTCGAGCAACCTTTGTAATTATAGTGTGTAAGCCCTGCGATAGGAAGATAATCTCTGAAAATGTAAAATTGATGATCTGACTACGAATGAATAAAAGTTTGCTGATAGCAATACATTTTCTGAAACATGAAATGGTCCATTGAAAGCAGCCAGCATTGAAATTGACTGAGCACTCGAGTATGTGGCACCATTCAGCAAAGGGCAATGGAAATCATCCGGTTAAGCTGAAAGCTTAAAAAGGACTCGCAGCACACATTACATATATTGAAAACTAGTCAACCAATTTTGTCAGCATTTAAAAAAAGTCCTTTAATGAAAATTCACCCTCCCCTTTCCAAATATACTCGCGTCTCTGCACCCCTGCGTTTTCTATATGTGAGAAACTATTGATCCGAATTTGCAAATTGAAATCAGATACCAATATAACCCATTGGACACAGCCTCCGTATAGGATACGAATCGTGTGTTTACTTCAACCATTGAATTTTCGGTTCATATGGAACCCATGACATTTCCATGGAAATTCATTTGCCTTTCAACGAATTCAATCAAAGTGGCCTCCGTCCAAGTGCTGACATTTCTTCTTTTTTTTAAACGATTGGCCGCGATGTGACGGTCATTCGATACTGACCCAAAACAATTTTGCGGATATGCGGATGGACATTTATTGCAATTCCGCAGACATGAAAGCATCCGCGCGGATAAGAGGCGAAAAACAAAGTTGCATTGGATATCCATGCTTGCATGCGTGGTACAGGGTTGGACATCCATGCCTGCATGCGTGGTGCAGGGTGCGGGGCAAACAGAGACCGCGATTGAGTAAATTATTGCAGTTTTTATTACTTTAACGCCCAATTCGATCGATTTTCGTAAATGAGGCGTGGATGGAATGCATATGCATAGCTTGATGGGCCCCATCGTCAATGGATAATGATTTTTGAAACGAGACTCTTGAAACGTGATAAGTTATCAGTTAAGACTTCCCGAAACTGGTATGCAATTTAGATAGTAAATAGATAGATATTTTAGTAAATGGGTTGAGTCCGCAAAAGAACCATATGCACTGTTAAAATCAGTTTATTGTGCTAAGCAGGACTAACTCTGTTGAGCTGCTCCTTTTGATAAATCGACTGAGATAGCGAGCTTTGATCGAGGCTATATCCTAGGCCATAGAGTCGGTAATGCCGAAACATTCTGTTTGACGGCTAGCAAGAGCTTAATAATCAATGGGCCGTTTTATTAATGTCTGATTAAACTGCTAGTTAGGTATCCGGGACTCCAAACCTTAGCGTATGCAACGCTCAAGATATGATAATGCAGTCGAAAAATCAGCTAATGCAGTAAAAAATCAGCTGATTTTCCTGGCGGAATTCTGCCGCCTGTTCTATTCTATTCTGTACCGGGTCTCTGCATTAATTTGCGGCTGAGTTGGTTTCAAATCCGCTTCCATCGGATAAATTTCCGGAACTCTGTTCTCTGTGATCAGTTTGTTTGGAATTATCGTTCCATAATATTTTAACTGGAGAATGGGTGCCGTTTAGCGTTCATCTATAGGATGAAATTTAACCAAGTATTGTGAAAATGGCCTATGGAAGATGTGTTTCGATTCGGCCTCACAAAAACGATATGCATAGTTTCGAGATAACCTCGAAGACGGGCGTGAACTGTAAAGCTTCGTATACATATGAGCATCTGTGCGCGCACGAACGCTGTGCGCGCACGAATACTCATCTGTGTACGGTAGGAGCATGCGCGCGCGCACAATTTTATCCGCACGAACACGATCCATTGCTAGTGGATCCCCGTGGTCGCACAATATCTTGCGTGCGCACAGCGTTCGTGCGCGCACGATTGTTCATATGTATACGAGGCTTAAGAAGTCCATAGATATTGACCCTGTTTCGACTCATGTTGAGCAGATCATGAGAACGGCTATAAGATTAGCCGGTGATAAACAATTTAGATAGTCAGAGCAGGGCAGCTTTCTCCCGCTCCCAGCCTTTCTACATCCTGACAAAGTAGATCGGTATACCGCAGAAAGAATTTGGGCCAATATAGGAAGCAGCACATGCCCGTCCCAAGGACCCAGTACATCGTGAGGTAACTTGAGGCTCCAACGATGTTAAGGATATCTTTACAACTTCAATAGCCTGGAGTATAAAAATATACTAGTCAGCGCTATGATGGCCGCTTGACTATCAGCGAAGATTCCTGTGTTTCTGTTGATGGAGCTCAGCCCAGTGTTCTCAACTCATTCGCAACATTCCTACTTTACCGGGCGAAGCATAGTGGTTCGCGTCTTGACCAATAGTAGGTTTTAATTTGAGTCGGTTGCCTGAGCTCCGCTTGCTTCGCGACATAAGTCCCCTTTTATCGAAAAGACGAATGCCTTCAGTATGAATCGAAACCAGAACCCAGTGAGCAGAAGGCGAACGTGCTAACCGTTGTGCCATCCGGACTACTTATGTACACTAATTATAATGACTTATATTATTAATGTGAAAAAATGCTGCAAAAAATGAGTGAAACTACATCTACATTTTGTAAAAATGCACCAAAAACCGAATTATAAACAAAATGGTGTAAAAATATTGTACATATAAAATACACTAAATACTAATTTTAGTGTAATTTTCCGAATTTTTTAGACATTACATAAAATTTGTTTAAATATCCTATCTTGATGTGTATATGAGCGGAAAAATAAGTAAAATTAATCAAAATTTAGAGGAAATTTAAGTTCACTTTAAACAGTGTAATTTGCCTAGGGGCCAGCGGGTGTATGTTGTGTTCTCTTCACTTGTCGTCTTTTACAAACACAGAAATACTCCCTGCCAGCGAATGTATCTGCAGAAGTTTACTTTATGTCCTTGTAAACAAATCAACACAAGGACAACACAGCAAAAAAAATTCATTCTCAACTGCATGCAACTCGGCATTTTGGTGTTGCTCTGGAGGACAGGAAACTAGTTTTTTTCCCTCTTGTTTGGTAAATGAACAAATATAATTTTTGTAACAAATATAAAGTAACATACAGAAATTATCTCCGGAAATTCTTTGATGACTTCGTTTACGACCGATTCACCACCGTACTTGTGCACCTGACTGCAATTAATAGTAGAGAATTAAAATATTAGTCCGCGGTTGGGGTTGTGGTTTTTAGAAATATTGTATATAGGAATGTTCCGAGTCCATTCGATTTTTTGAGTTGTTCTAAGTTTTCCTCTACAATTTCGCGGTCATTTATAACAGACCGCACGACTTAATGCGGAAGCCGGAAGCCGCACGTCTGCACAAGGCTTCGGAACACCAACGTGCCTGTAGAAGAAGTTTTAACAAGGCTAAGCCCACTAGGCCAGAGGATGATTGGAAATTCTACAAGAATCGCTTTACCTTTTTGAAAAGGAGCGAAGAAGAGCAAAACGGAGCTCATGGAGGATTTGAGGAGTCGAATGAGATCTCTAGACTTCGGAAAATCCTCTCAACAATTCCATCTATGCCTAGCCTCCTGCAAAAGGAGGAGGACTCTTGGACGACATCAAGTACAAAGACCGTTGAGGGTCTGCTCGATACGCATTTCCCCGGAAGTTTGACAATTACAATGCCTTTGGCTTCGTCTACAATTGCTGGGAATTCATGTGATTTAAGATCAATTCTATGGGCGATCAATAGTTTCGACCCTTAAAAATCCGCTGGGCCAGGCAGCATCATTCCGGCAGACGTGCAACACGCATCGGACATTCTTTGGTTAGTGACTATTTTTAGAGCTTGTCTGTACTTGGTATACATTCCTCATATATGGAGGGAGGTTAAAGTGACTTTTATACCCAAGGCAAGTAAGAGCTCACATGTACACCCTAATAACTTCAGACCGATTGGTCTATCCTCCACCATCCTGAAGACTTTTGACAGATGAATTGATCGGTGGAAACCGCCCTGCACTCCATTAGCTACATTGAAAAATTGCAGTCACAAGGAATACAACATGGTGATTTTTCTGGACATCTTACCTGCCTGCTCGTGAGTGATCCATTGTGTGAACTAATTAACCTGCTATTAACTTCAAGGGTTATACAGTCCAGTTTGGGAGAATCTACTGTGCGTAGTCTCGTCTGTAAGGGCACACCTCAAGGTGGTGCACTCTCACCGCTGCTATGGAGTCTAGCAATCGATAGACTACTTTTGGATCTTGAGAGTCTGGGCTGCAGGGTTGTTTCCTATGCCGATGATGCCATCACAATTACAGGTAAGTTTCCGAGCGTTCTTACCGAGGTACTGCTGAATGTTATTGTCGACTCTGGTCAGTTGGGCTAATCGGAGTGTTGTCAAGGTTAATCTTGGCGAAACGGAACTTGTACTCTTTACAAGTAGACATAATCTACCATCGGGTATTAAACCTCCGGTACTGGAGGGTGTCAGACTGGCTTTTGTTGACAACGCTAAGTTCCTTGGTAGACAGGAAGCTGGATTGCAGGCCAAATACTCAGGAACGTGTTCACGAAGCCACTATGGCACTTCAAACCTGCAGGAAGACGATAGGTCGGAGCTGGGGACTACAGCCAAAGGTGGTTTTGTGGCTGTACACTTCAGGTCTTCGGCCCATTCTTATACTACATGGCATTCTTGTTTGGTGGATGGCGCATAGAATTGTGCCCCACGGGACTCTACTGGGGAAGGTGCAAATATTGGCGACGATAGCTGCAACCGGCGCTATCAGATATCAGATTCACTCCATCAGCAGGCCTGGATGGGCCTCCAAATCTTTACCGCTCGATACTTTTGCTGAGCAGCAAGCAACGATTATAGCATTGCGACTTCGCGAGACGGTCAGTGGCTTTCGCCAAGCTTCAGCCACTCAGCTATTTGGAATAATCTACGGATTATATCTTCCCTAAGTATTTGTTTGGTAAAAATGTTGTAAGCCAGATTCCCTCAAGGAACAGATGGAAAACTGGGACAGTCTTTCACCCAGACTCCATCGTTTTATTTACTGACGGATCTAAAGTGGATGCTGGAGTCGGAGCCGGTATCTTTTTGGAGTCGTTGAAGATTACTTTATCTTTCCGCATACACGATCATTGCAGCCTACTGCAGGCATATATTGTGGCGATCTCAGAAGCTCTGACCTAGCTGGGATGTAATGTCACAATTGGTGCGAAACTCATTATTTATACTGACAGTCAGGCTGCAATTCAGTGACTTAAATCTGCTCTGTCGAAGCTGGATGACGCGGATGACTATGAACTGCCGATCGTTTCTTGATGAAATGGGGCGTTACTCTGAAATCACATTGTGCTGAACTCCAAGCTACAGTGCGTATGCTGGTAATTGTGTGTCTGATGAACTTGCTCGGTCTGGGACGACTGAAGCAATTGAGGGTGGTCGCTGGGACAGCGGAGTGCCTTTTGCAATCTACAAGCTAGTTATCAACTCTAACGCGAGAAATTAAGTGAGCGCTAGATGGAGTGAGGGTGATACGAGTTAAGCCATGAAGTGATTATGATCCACGTTGAACCCTGGCCGCTCTGCTGCAATATTACCAGTGAACAGGAAACACATTGTTGTGGTGGTACCTTTTAACCTAACCTAACCTAGTCCTGGCTTCAAACAAGGCAATAATTAAGGAATGGTCTGAAAAGCTACAATACTACCACTCAATTGCCCTGACCCCTTGTGAGGCATAGCGCGTCAACTGTTCCATGTGGTCCAGTTGACGTTTCGTTGGCAGTTGACGTTTCGTTGCTGTCGGAGAATGCAGTTGCTAGCATGTACCTCCTGCACATCCATGGCCACGAACGTCGTTGTGGACGGGAATCGAACCCGAAACGCCGGTAGTCAAACATGAGACGGATGCCTCAACACTCTGCGCTACCGGTCGCTCCAAAATCTACAATAGCACTACTGGGATGACCTTCCAGGGCTGCGGAAATCGAAGGAGTTGATGAAACCTTTTGATTATGAGGGTACTACATACTCACATGAGTATAGATGACTTGAGGGTACTTGTGGGCTACCTTTCACCACTCTGTCAGATATCATCGAAATACGATGGCTTTACCTAGAGAGACGGAAAGTCGTTTTTGTTTGGAGGACATCAAGACCACACATCACATTTTATGTAAATGTTCAGCGATTGCACGGGAAAGGCTTACACTTTTTGGGCGGATCGCTACAAGCTGTGCAAATGTTAGGACTACTCCTGCAAAAGACATATTAGCCTTCGTAAGACTGGTGGAGGGTCTCTTGCCATAATTTTCTTAAGGGCTATGGCACAAAAGACCTCCCATGGTCACTGTCGCAGTGCCAACCATTAGTTTACATCGCCGCACGTCGTATTCTAATACGGATTAAGCGTTTTTCTTTAACATGGATTTTGACTGAAGTTCATTGGCTAATCCCAGGTGAAATCATGCGACACAAACGCATGTCCAAACATTGTCCATATCCTAAAGATATCAGCACAATCTCAAAGCGGCAACACCATCTTCACCATCATCCCTATCACTTTGATACGTTTCGCGGATGCTGTGTTCTTTCGTCTGTACAACAAGGTGATAGTGTCGGCGATATGCAACGAGAAGAAAGCCAGCCAGTGATAAACAAGAGTGCGGATGGAAGATGGAACACAAGACATCAGCACAACAAAGAAAGTTGCTGTGGCGTGAGGGCAAAGATGATGGCACCAGCAGCAAAGGTGTCGGGAGGACTATGTGCCGTGTAAACATTAAAGAGCGACATTTTCAAAGGCAAACATCATTTCGTAGATTACGTCCAACGAGTCTTATCGGATGTTTACAAAGTGCTGTTTCAAGACACCTTTATTGCTCGTCTATGTCGTCTGACACCTCAGAGTTAACATTGTGTCACCACCCTTAGAGGATTTTATGGGACACTAAATGTGAAAAAATAGACAGTTCAGTATTTGTAGCTGTGTTATTCTTTTGTTAATAATTTTGAGAATTTGTTTTGTAAATTTTGCCAATTTAAATCAGACTTCTTCGGTTTGTTTGCCGAACAAACATACTTATCTCTAGTTAGGGCATAATGTTGTTGGGCATCGTTCGAAGGAAAATACGTAGCCAGGGAGGGGGTACTTTGGGCGCTCAAGCATTCCATGCAACCACTAATTACAATAAAATTCCCTGGAGGTGGGGAGGGGGCAGCAATGGGAAAGACTTCTAGGGAGGAGCGGTACATGAAATCAAGTTGCGAAATGTAGAATATTTAAAACTATGAAATGTGAAGAAATGTCATAAGCAACAAGAAGGCAGGTTTCTGATTGCTTTTGGCTTTATGAAATATGAAAAAAAAACAAGTCTACATTGACAGCCTAATTTCTGTGTTGCCTTTAAAATGTGTAAAGCCGAACCTACAATGGCTTCACGATTTTTGCCGTCTCACGTAACGAGTTTAAACACATGCAAAGTGTATAGGATTATAGAGCTAATGTACTGCGCGTTTTGCCGCTTATAGTCAGCCGCAAAGTTTTATGAAACTCGACACTTCGCCGCTTTTCTAGCGATGACAGATTCAATTTCCATTTGTTCTATGGGCAATACATCCATATGTGGCGTTCGAACGAATGTATCAACATTAAAAAAATTTAAAACAGTTTGGTTCTACAGATGATCACATTTTAACAGTGCACGTCAGCACTTCACAAAATGCCACTGTCGCATTTATTAGATTTTGCAATCGGCGTTTCATGACGCATGATCTCAGCATGAATTCGTAAAGCTATCACGTCGTCCAACTAGAGTCAAGAGAGCAAAATGTGACGAGCTGAGGCGATTATCAAATAGAATAATTAGACGTAAGAAACGGAAATTCTTTGACGAGTACTTGCTGAACATTAAAGATAACCTAGCTACTAGAAGCACTAGCATACATACTAGTAAACACGACTAAGAATGGCTATGAGACCAGGACTAGCCTCTGCAAAGACAAAGATGAAAACATTTTCAGCGACACCGGTAGCATTAACAAACGATGGGTGTCCTATTTTGAAGAACTTCTTAATCCTACATCTAACATCTCCAAGCCCCAATCGATGAAGATTTGGTAGATCATGCCCCAGTACACAACACCCACCAGTAGAAGAAGTTGATCTCGCCCTGAAGTCACTCGAAATTAATAAAATGCCGGGCGCAGACGAGATTCCAGTTGAACTGCTAAAATCCGGTGGAACGGGTTATTAATAATTCCCATACATCAACTACAATACTTCTGCGAATCTGGGACGATGACGTGATGATTGGCGCAGGAGCATCACTTGTCACATTCACGAAAATGGATATAAATTACGGTCCGTGAATTGCAGGCGCATATCACCAGTCTGCGTCCTACAAAATACCTTACCGATCTGCAACCGATCAGCTTTTGACGGTCAGGTAATTTCTGGAAAAGTGCTGGTAATACAACGTTGACGTGTTCCAAGTCTTTGTCGACTTTAAGCAGGCATACGACAGTATCGATCGTGGTGTACTGTATAATATCATGTTCAACGGAAAGCCTTCAAGCTTATTGGCGATGAATCCATAACTTCTCATATAGAGCCGCTATTACAACCGCTGTTGTTCTGCCGAAATATCCAGTCTTATTCCTGAGCTTGCTCTTCTTTCGCATAACACCCGGCTAGCCTGCCGTGCCCATCCTCCTTTTCTTGAACTCAGTAGTAGTCGTACCGTTACATTCTATGATTCATTTGTATCCAGAACAACACGAATGTGGAACAGCCTACCAACTTTTAATTTCCCCTGCAGTTATGATCTGCAAAAATTTAAACGAAACGTACACCGGTACCTCATTCAAACTCAACCCTACCCACTACCCTAATTTCCTTCCCGCCAAGGCTGTGCTCTCGCATCAAAGGGTATCCCCTAAGCCTTAGCATAAACTTAAAAAAAAATTGGTATATCAATAAAACTAGTACGACTAACAAAAATGACGACGACAAGCTCTGCCTTACAGGTCAGGATCCTAAGTAGGTTGACTGATCTTTTTGAAATTCGAACTCGATTTAAGCGAACGATGGACTGGCACTTGAACACGTAATCCGGGTAATGAATGCGGAAAACGGCAGCACGCTGCTCTTGAAGTCGACCCAGTTGCGAGCGTACTCAGACGAAATCAACATTCATGCCCCGGAACCTGACCTACGCAGAAGAAATTCTACATAATTTTGATACGGCTGTAAAAAAGCTGAACTACTCATTAACGAGGACAAAACAAAAGTAATGTTAATGTTAAATCAAGCATAAGGACGCCAGAACAACCGAACATCAACGTCGGAGATCACAGCATCAGAGCACAGTAGAGGATTTCATATACCTGGGTAGTAACCTGTCAAAGGACACCAACGAAACTGATGAAATCAAGCGACGGTAAAGCTAGCAAATAACATTTTCTTCTCGGTGCTCCCAATAATGAAATCGAAGCATGCGCACAGAAACACGAAACTCAGTATGTCCAAAACTATCATACGATCTGTGCTATGTTATAGCTGCGAAGCCTGGACCCTAACTCAAACCACCGAAATCGGCAACTTTTCAAAGCAGTTTGCGACCGAAATGAATGGCGCATCCGGAACAACCATGAGAGGTACGAACTAAATGATGCGCAGGAAGTTTCGAGAACCTTCAAACTGTAACGTCTTCATAGAATAAGCAGGGCACGTACAATGAGTGGAGGATTACCCCATGCCTAAGAAAATATTGAACAGACGACGCATCGACGGAGTTAAGGCTGTAAAGAACACCGAGAACTCGTTGGAAGGATTCGGTAGATAACTGCTGGTCTTCCAAATTTGGAGGATGCGGCCACTTGACCGCGGGGATGGGGTACATAATTCGCAAAGCGTCAATCCCAGAGCTATTTTGAATTGCAAATTTCCCAAAAATAGGCTTACATATCCCGGTGGATGCACACAGAGGATGAACATTATTTACTCGTCTCAAAATCATCGGTAACTTCCCATCCCAAAATTTCAAGCCAAGTCATTTCCTGATACCAAATCAGCTCACACTCTCATCCAAACCTATTTACTCAATATTCTGTGGTAACACAGCCCCAACATGAATAATGTTGAGAACCACACAGTCATCTCACTGCAATAAAAAACGTCATTGAACATATTTTATGGTCCTGTTGCCCAGTCCCACCACAGTCTACATATAAAAAGAACTCGTTCCCACATATGGTCGCCATACACATATCATGCTAGTCGAAATATGCCATCGCCTCCTTTTCGGCCAACAACCTCCTCTTCCCGGTTTTTTATGAATGTCAACACGAATTTCAAGTCTCGCTCGAAGCTAGCTGTCAACACTCTCGTCTTTCCGTGAATATTTATAGGCAGCCATCCTCTTTAGGGCGACACGCATTTGGAGGCGTTGCTAGCACCTTTCCGCTTCTCAATGACATCGCATCCCAAAATGCCATTGTCGAAATTCTCCGGGTCATATGGGGCACTCAAAGTGCGAACTAATATGGGACTAGGTTGATCCTGGCTGTGTCCTTTGGCACATATGCCGCCGTCTGATGTCGTCGTTGCTACTGGTGTGATTCAGAACATGTGATGAAATACGAAACATTCCCAGGCGCTTATGTCTCGATATCGAACAATCATTAAAAGACGAGAATATCCTTAATTAGAGCCCGACAAAGGAAAACAAGAGGTCGATGGATTTCGAGTGTTGGCAGTAGCAACAGCCGACAAGAGGAAGCACAGAGGCAAGGAGTGGGTATCGAAGCTGTAGTAGCACTTGGTGTGAATTGTAATTATAATTTCCCACCTTGAATGGAATGTGTCATCAAGAGCATTTGTTACTTTAATTGCATGTAATTATTTAGTTCGTCTGCACGGTTCTTGCGGAATTTACCAGATGCGACAATGTCAGATCGGGTCGTTTTCTTTTTAACATTGCGTGGGACGAAGCAATACCATTTGGGACGGAGTCGCTTTTTAAAGTGTTTTTAAGTGTTCGGAACAGACAGTTTAGACACGGAAATTGTTATTTGCAAGAAGACTTACTTTTTACGAGTCCTGCAGTTTTTTTTGTGGTGGAAATTTAAAAGCTTTTGTAAGAATCCTGTTCAATGATGGAACGAAAAGAAAATAATTTTTTTGCCAATTTACTTTAATTGACCACTGTCTTTTGAAGATATTTGAAAGTAGGAAAAGCGGATTTGGCTTCAGAGATGCCACTGCAGTGCACATATGTAGATATGTAGCTACAAAAATGCTAGATCTGAAGAGAGCTTCTGGTTATATGAAACCAATAAGCTCTCTTTGGGCGGTTTGTGTGGGCATCCGAAGATGCCCCTGGAGACGGAGCCCAAGGTAGAATAATGACCGTGAAGGTCGGGCCGGGCCATCTGGCAAAGAAAAAGGCCCCTTAACGAGCTAAGCAGCGGCCTGTGCTTGCTGTAGCTCAGTTCGGTAGACGTGGGCGGGGTTTTCGTCAACGAGCGGCAAAAACCCCACCCACGTTTGCCCCTGTCCTTTACGTTTTAATAAAAATTCATAGACCTGGGGAAGACAACACAAACAGGGAAGGCGAAAATGGGGAATAAAGAAAATGAGGCGATAAGGATGAAATGAAATGTCTTACTACACCCGGGGTCCGGGTGTAGTAAGACCCTCGGCCTCTGGTTTCGTTCCACCGACAGATCATTACTCATCAGGTGCTGCCATCGATCTGCCGGTGGAAGCAGCAAAACTAGACCAGAATATGGTTCATTACAGCTCGGCGAAATTAAAATAGAGAGAATTCGGGAGACATAAAAGTATTTGCACAGTGAAGGGCGCCAACCTCAGCCAACAGTGTTACGAGTGGCGACCAAAATGCATGGCCCGTTGTCATGCTAAGCTACAAATGAATACTAAGTAAGGATGCAGAGTGAAACCAACGTCATCCAAACTTCCAATGTACACGGGAACTTAATTCACACCTGCCCTTTGCAGGAAACTTTTTGAAAACGAAACGATTTCTCCTCCATATGCTTTCCGCTTCGGTAAAATTTAAACAGACAACTGTCAATTTAAACAGACAACTGTCAATTTACAGATCTGAAAATATTCCCCTCCGGATCTTAAAAGTATACTTACCCGGAGGGGTACATTTTAAGATCCAAATATTGACACTTGTCCGTACATATTTCAGGGGAAAGCATATGAAGGAGAAATCGAGAAATGTCAAATCTTGATCCGCTCGTAAAAACGCAGCAAATGAGAACAGAACACAAAGTATCAGTCGTATAATCATAGTAATATGAAAACTTATCTGAGCTGCGTCCGAGTATCCGCCATGCGATGTGGCAGTTTGTACCGGTTTAAGCTAGGTACTAAGATCAGTTTTTCGTGTGAAAGCACAAACAGAAACTGTCAAAAATTGCGTTCGTACAAAAAATTTTTGCTCTGTCAGTACTAACATATTTCATTCGAAGAAAAAAAATGTCCACATTATTATGAGCAATTTTCACGCGAAAACAATTACTTGGCACTTTTTATTCGCATGAAAATCGATCTTTTGAGTAGAAGGATGTGCTGCGTGCAAGTCTACACTGCCACTTTTTCGTGGGAGAGATAAGTGCAACATTTTCGCACGAAAAAGTTAGTATCAGTCATTACTGCGAATTTCGTCTGGATGTTGGTTGGGGAGTAATGTAAATAGAAATTAAAGGATCAACTGCAGTCACGGAGAATTGTCATTATCGATTGCTTGCTAGGCAGCACCTAATGAGTAATAATATATCAGTGGTACGAAACCAGAGGCCGACGGCCGCATTGACACTTGAACCCCGATGCGACCGCGAGGCCAAGTGAGCCGTCCACCAGCCATTCCATCCTTATCGCCTCATTTTTTTTTTTTTATTCCCCATTTTTGACTCCCATGTTTGTGTTGGCTTTCCCAGTAATATGAATTTTTATTAATATGTACGTAAAGAACATAGAGAGAGTATAGAGTAAGGGTGATGTAGATGATCAAGAGTTAATAAGATAAGACGGTGCAATAGCGAAGAATCTGTCTCTTCAACGGGTTGCACTGTAATATTGTATGTGGGGCTCCTCCTAACCAGAGCCGCACGAAACTGTCTCTTATCCTGGGATCCGGTCTCCGACAGAATCATGACCACCAGGTTTCGGACCACAACTAGCAACATTACAGTAAAACAATGTTATGCTCCAACTGAACGCGACAATGTCTTGGCGAAATATTCCTTCTACGAACAACTAAACGCCCTCCAGAGCAGAGCAGCTAAATGTGACATCATAGGTAGTGGTTATGGGGGATTTGAATGCAAAACTTGGCGCTGATAGCTATGCGCTCAGACATGATGATTGGGAGAAACGGTCTTGCGGATCGTAACGACAGCGGTGAAAGATTTGTACAGTTCTACAACCTTCACAGTCTCTTCATTGGTAGTACTTTGTTTGATTCTTATGCTCAAAAGCCACAAAATCAGTTGGTGCACTGTTGATCGGCTCAAAACACAAAATATCATCTACCACTTTGCCATTAGTGAAATATTCCAGAGTTGCCTCCTGGACGTGCGAAATGAAAAGGGCGCCAATATTGAGATGGGAGGAGAAAGATTATGATCGCTAATGTTCGATTGCGTATTGCACCCGTGCGGCGGCTGTCGTAGCGACGAAAGATCCAGGCGCAAATTCAGCACCGCTCGACTAAAAAATAAAGCTGTCTTACAATAATATAGCGATCATCTTGAGCAAAAGGGACCTGAGATAACTAGTCACCCAAATAGTGACATAAATGAAAATTGGGATGCCATTGAAAATGCGTATTTTGATAGCGCAGATATCATCCTTGGAACAAACCCGGATTACCGGAATAAGCCCTCGATGTCCGACGCTTTATGGCAGCGGACACCTTGTAACGGACGGTTTGGTGGGCATCCGAAGATGCTCGTGGGGACGGAGCCTTAGGTAGCATAATGACCGTGAAGGTCGGCCGTGCCATCTGGCGAAAAAAAAGGCCCCTCAACGAGCTAAGCAGCGGCCTATGCTTGCTGTAGCTCAGTTCGGGATATGTGGGCGGGGTTTTTGCCGCTCGTTGCCCCTGTCCTTTACGTATTAACAAAAATTCATAGGCCTGGGGAAGACAA
This sequence comes from Chloromyia formosa, assembly GCA_964017055.1. NCBI lineage: Eukaryota > Metazoa > Arthropoda > Insecta > Diptera > Stratiomyidae > Chloromyia > Chloromyia formosa. Next base: position 81,972,882 of record OZ024817.1, read on the forward strand.
CACAAACAAAGGAGGTAAACATGGGGAATAGAAAAAAAATAGTCGATAAGGATGGAATGGTTGGCGGACGGATCAGACGCCCACGCGGTCGAAATTGGGTCAGGGTGTAAAGGGACCCTCGGCGTCTGGTTTCATACCACCAACAGATCACTACTCATCAGGTGCTGTTTCGATCTGCCGGTGGGAGCAGCACTAACAGACCATAGTATGGTTCATTACAGGTGGATCATTACAACCTATTGCCATAAATTTTAATGTGCAATCTGTGGAGAAGGTGGACAACTTCGTCTTCCTGATAGTATTTTATCAACCAAGCTGAATTCCCATACGGCATGCTTCAAAATCTGGAAGAGCAGTTACTTGAGTATCAAGACAAAGTTGGGCCTGTTTGGCTCCCTTGTACTGTCTGTGCTTGTATGGGAGCAGTACATAGAAAGTTTCCCTAATAGTTACTAGAAAGTTGCAAGTTTTCGTCAACTAATCTCTTTGCCGAATTTTAAAAATTGTCTGGCCCGAAGCAATATCAAATGAAGAGCTTAGTCGGCGTATGGGTCAGATGCCAATCAGCGAATTGATACAGGCGAAATGGCGAAAATGGCAGTGGGTAGGTCACACATTACACAAGGATGATAACTGCATGAAATAGAACCCCATTTCTAACCAAGGCCGACCAAGATGGGGAACCCTTATTGGGGGCGTCGATCTGTGGCGAAAGAGTTAAAGGCGCTATTTAAGTCATTTGAGGAGTTGCGCCCCATTGCCTAGAATAGAGTACCATGTCGTGCAGGAGTGGTTGACCCGCTATACCGCACGAGGGTTTAAGGCAAATTTGTAGTTGATTTCCAGCTTGGGGATGAGGTATTCCGTCGGAACTTTGCTCAAAGTGATGTTGCGGCTCACCATAATTGCTCGCTGGACTTCAACTTAAGCTAGAGTTGAGTTGTGACAGAGTGGGTAACAGTCGTGATGGCTTTAGTTCAATTATTCATGTAAAACGGCAGAATGTGTTACGCACCCTTGATAAAGACTATTTGGCTCTTAAGAATGCTATACATTTGACTTGATTTCGTTGCTAACAAAAATCAGAAAGTTGATATTAATATGCCGGAGTTTCAGTATCCTTCGTCAGCAAATTAACGAAAAAATAAATGGATGTCCTTGAAAAAAAGAAGCAACGAAATAAAATCTGAATTTCCAAAGAAAGATATTCACTAACTTATAACTTCCCCCAAAAAAGCTCAGATCTACCTATTTTCGGAAAAGCTAATTAATCTTTGCAAATCCATCCTGCATCCTTCTGTTTTTTCTTTTGTGTATTAATGAAACCTTATCTCTTTTTATTTTCTTCTTTTTCACGTCATAATGAAGTAAAAGTTTGACATCGCTCAACCGTCCAATTGAAGTTTTACCCTCCGACCATGATAATTCACCGCCATACTTAACCTTGAGCGCCGCCCCATCGGCAAACAGTGAAGAATAAGTGAAAGTTCTTGTTGTGTTAAATTTATTTTATCCGGATTCCTCAAATCCTTAATTAATGGTGACACATTTACGGGAAGCAATTTTTATAGGTTCTGACCAGTCACTTAGGATGAAGGGAGACAATGGGCAAAAGAAAAAATAAGTGGATTTCAGTGCAGAAGGCATAAATCGTTTTGGCGACAATTTCAGGGGAGACAGAGTCCTTAGTTTGGTGGTCAGAAGACCAAGGCCTATGCGATCTATTATTGTGCTAAGAAATTGGATGGTGATGGTTCGAGGGTATGTCAGAGTTCAAATTACTTTTGAAGCGGAAAAAAGCCATCGATTATTGCGTGGTAACAGTTGGAGGAAAAGGACACTTTAGAAGGATCCAATTTCATAACCCGCAATGCTTTTATGAATTAATCTATTGATTGATTCTAAAAAAAATTGTCTACTTGTTTTTTTAGTAGAACTTTTGATTTGTTAAACGAATAGAAGCGATTTTTGAGAGTTTTGGCAATGTTACTGGGACAAACAATATTCACCGCAATATTGTAAAGCATAAAATGATGAATGTGTTTTCGAGCTGAATAGAAAATCCGCAGTTTCATGTTGCTACATTGATTTTCCAATATTTAACTATACCCGACTTACTACTACACCTAAAGCGGAAATTGACTCTGAAGCCGGACTTAAAGAATACACTTTCGCTTTAGGTGGTAAGAACCTTCAAACCCATTAGCGGAATCCTTTGACAGAGCTTTGTGAAGGCGTGCCGCTTCCGGAAGGGATTAAATGCCTTCACAATGCCTCCTCTAGCATTCACGTTTTGAGTGCCTTATAAGTTTATTATATATCGTGAGAGTGGGTCTGTAATCGCCCCACTGGTTTAGACGCTACACCTTATTAAACTTCTCCCTAACTAGTACACGCTTGCGGGCCAGCTCTTCATTCCACCAGAGCACTTTTCCTCCTGGTCTGAGGTTGCGTGCTACGGTACTGTCTCTATAGGAAAAGGATAACACTTGGTTAACTTAATTAGCTGCTAATTCAAGTTTATCAGCGAGTCAGCCTTCAAACTCTCTAGCTCACGAAACTGATTAGTTAGTTTTTCTGGGACACAGAGGTGCTTACCGGAGTTCAGTATTACCTGGGATATCGAATCTGATGTGTTTGTGGTTCCACAGGGTCTCATCAGAAACGCCAGTTAGAAACGAATTCGGCAAAAATAATGCTCGCAAAGGTCAAATCTACCACCTTCCTTCCTCGCAGCAGTGACGATAGTAAGTTTGCACTCATTGTTAGGGACTTGTACATTATTAGACATAAAATAATCTAGAAGGCGCTTACCTCTGTCGTTGTCATGTCATCGTTGCTACCCCATACCATGTGATGTGCGTTCGCATCGCAACCGATCACATATTGTCAGTCGGACATTATCCAACATCTAACTAGAAACACCCAGGAATTAACCAGATGTGGCAATAGCAATGTCATCCGTAAAAGGCACATACCTTGCAGCCCGATTACTTGTAGGTTTAAAAGCAGTCTGTTTACAACTTAGTTACAGGAAGAACGAAATTTGCATTCGCTGTCATTTTTAATACATTTGTTGAGTATTTCCTCGAAGGGAAGCTATAGCGGGCGCCGCTGCAACAAAAACTAATCTCATTGGGGGATGTGATGCCAATGCACGGGGCAGCTCCGAAACTAACGTCCGTGGGGAAGCGCTCTTCGATTTTCTGCTGGGCTCGAATCTGGCAATCTGTAATGGTGGAGCTGAACCAACTTTCATTACTAAGAATAGACAAGAGGTACTCGATGTGTCGCTTGTATCAGAGGGCATCTTATCCCTGGTGCGGGATTGGAGAGTGTTGTCAGAACACTCTTTCTCGGACCACCGTTATCTCCAATTTGGTATAGATAGTCATCACACGGGCGAAGAGGTCATGTTAATAGGCGCAGAACCAATTGGACTTTGCACCGTCAAATTATCGCAGAGACTCTGCCACGTTTACCAGAGCCGCCGGCTAACTAGCGCGAGCTGGATGGAATGGTACACGTTCTAACTAATGTGATTACAAAGACCACGACTTGGAAAACATCGATATTGGCAAGCTCCAACGGTTTATTGTACGCTCAGGCTGGTTCGGGGCATAGGACGGTCGGGATAATTTATCCCGTGAGGTATCACAAAGGACCCAGACGTGGTCTATGTGTGTCGTTGTTATCACGGCAGCCCTCTAACCTAACCTAACCTAACCTAAGGCCACGAATGTAGCGTGCCCGAAAATTAGACCCAATGGTAATAAAAAAACCTCCTTGGTGCTTCTAATGAACTCAAATTAGTGTGTAGAAAGGCTTTCAACAAAGCCGAATACTCTTGTTACGAACTGGACTGGGCCCTATATAAAGAACATCTCAGCGTTTTTAAGAGAGAACTTAGAAAAGCGAAGCGTAGTTCATGGAGACTATTCGGACGGATAGAAGACCCGAGCGAGGCGTCCAGACTTCGTAAAGTTTTATCCTGTAACCCCTCTACGCCCAGCTCTATACTGAAGCAGGACGGATCGTGGACTTCTCTAGTGAGGAGACCCTAGATGTCTTGCTGGACACACACTTCTCCGGAAGCTCAAAGTTGATAACGAATCCATGCAGACGGACTTCCTCCCGTGAGGAGATCCTTGATATCTCATTGGATGCGCGTTTCTATGAGAACTCCGCTAGCCCAATGGGTCCTTACGAGCAAGATACTTTCATGGGAACTTGTGACTCCACTAATATATTATCCGTGGAGAAGGTTCTCTGGGCTGTGTCTAGTTTTGAGGCATTCAAATCTGCGGCGCCGGATGGCATCATTCCGGCTGATCTCCAACACTCTACGGATTTAATCATCCCTTGGATTGTACTCATTTTCAAGGCCGGCTTAGATCTGATCTATGTTCCCCACGCGTGGAGAGAGGTAAAACTAGTGCTCATCCCTTAAACGGAAGGATCTCGCATGTGACGTCTAAAGACCTGAGACCTATCAGTCTCTCCTCTATTCTGTTGAAAATATTGGAAAGATTAATTGATCTTCACCTACGAAACAGCATTCCACCACATCTGCTGTCAGCCTCTCAACATGCTTACTGGAAGGGGAGATCCGTCGACACTGCTCTACATTCTATCACTAGCTTTATTGAGAGCGCTTTGAACATCAAGGAGTATACTATGATTGTTTTTCTCGATATAGAGGGCGCATTCAATAATGTTAAACCGGAGGCAATCGTGGAAGCTCTGCTTGCCTCGGGGGTGGATTTACCGCTCACCACTCTTTTTAATCTACTACTGACAAATAGAATCGTCTCTTCTAAACTTGATGCGTGCGCTGTTCGTAGAAAGGTTTCCAGAGGTACACCACAGGGTGGTGTGCTCTTACCTCTCTTATGGATCATCGTTATCAATAGCTTGCTTATTGAACTGGAGAGGATGGGTTTCATGGTCAATGCTTACGCAGATAATGTGAGCGTGGCAGTGTCTGGTAAGTTCCCTGGTACTCTTAGTGAACTCCTGCAGAGTGTCCTTTCAGTGATCACCAGATGGACTAATATGTGGGGTGTTGGCATGTATTCGACCAAGACAGAGCTCGTTCTGTTCACAATAAAACTAAGGATCCCTCCAGTGGAACCTCCATCGATTGGAGGCGCAGTACTCACTTTCTCCGGTAAGGCTAAATTGCTGGGAATCATTTTTAATAAGAAGCTGTGCTGGAGGCTTCACATCCAGGAACGCGTCAATAGAGCGACTGTCGCACTGTACTGCTGCAAAAAGGCTGTGGGAAGAGATGGGGAGTTGTACGTTGCTGTGATAAGACCGATACTGATGTACGGAGTGATCGTTTGGTGGAAAGCCCTTCGTATCGGGACAAATCAAACTCCGTTGGGGAAGGTTCCGAGAGCGGGTGCTGTGGCTATTAGCGGTGCCCTACGGACAACTCCTTCCGCTGCCTTGGACGTGTTACTCAACTTGCTACCTCTCGATGTTCTAGGAGACCAAATAGCTACTAATACGGCCATACGTCCGCGGGAGGTTAGTCAATGGACTGCATCAAGGACGGGGCACTTATCTGTCCTCTGCAATAGGGTGACCCCAGCTTCGACAGATTACGCAGTGGCGTAAAAACTTGGTAAAAACTTCAAAGTCAAGATCCCCTCACGTAGTCTTTGGATGAATGAAGGGTTTGTACTGACAGACACGATTTTTTTCTACACGGACGGCTCCAAAAATGATAGTGGCGTTGGCATAGATGTGTACTCTTCCGGACCGGACGTTTGTTTATCAGGGCGTCTCCCAGATCACTGTAATGTTTTTCAGGCGGAGGTTTCCGCAATTATGGAAGTTGTGGCGTGGCTAGGTCGCAACATTGTGTCCACTACGGACGTCACCATTTTTATGGATAGCCAAGCCCCGGTTAGAGCATTGGAATCTGTGGCAACCACCTCTAAAACTGTTGCCGAATGCTGCTCGGTTATTATGATGATGGGGGATTATTTTAACATCACACTGTGCTGGATCCCGGGTCACAGCGGCTTCGTTGGTAACTGTAGGGCAGACGAACTCGCGCGTAGTGCGTCCACTGGAGAGTTCTACGACTCTTATAGGCTTTTAAGTATATCGATCTCCTCCTGCAAGCATACGATGTCTTCGGCCGCACTCCTGAAAGCAAACTTTAGGTGGGAATATGGCAGGGTATGTTAAACAACCAGAAGCCTGTGGTTTAAGTTGGAGTCCGCTAAATCTAAGAGACTGCTGACGCTGAACAGAAGCCAGTTAAGCATTACCATGGGGGTCATCACTGGACACTGCCTGCTGGGGGAACATGCTAGGAGGCTTGGAGCTCCGCACCATGACTACTGTAGAAGCTGCGGTGGTGTGGTGGAGGAGGATAGCGTTTTCTATCTGCTCTGTACCTGCCCTGCACTTTCATGGAGAAGGAGGTCAATCTTGAGATCTAGCTTCTTTACGCTCCTGGAGGACTTGGCTGGGGTGGACATTCACCTGCTGAGCCGATTCATAGTCAGCTCTGGCTGGCTCAAATGATTCGCGGAGATCTAGTGTTACGAATCAAGGGTATTGCAACGGACCTAGTTATGATTTAAGTGTACCGTGGAATTGATGGCAGCCCCAGTAACCTAACCTAACCTATTTTCTCGAATATTTCAAGAATAAGCTGTATATGCATACCAAATATTTTGGAGGGTGACCTCCTCTAGATACGCCATTGATTTGTCGCTATGCCAATATCCAACCTCTGCAACACACCCACACAATTTGAACGCGCGAAACATGTCCATGCCCAAGAAAAATGTTCCCAAGTAAAACCTCATTGTCCATTGGCCTGCACGAATTTTCCACGAAGAAGAACCTGAAAATTTCTGTCATAAAGTTTGCAAACGTTTTTTGCTACTAAATGATATGACTGACAGAGCGAAATAAGATATAGCCTCAACAACTTTTTTTTTGCGCCGGTTTCCGTCTGTTTTCTCCCCATTCACTATGTGTTCGTCAATAATTGCCAAAACATTACTTTTCACAGCCGCCACAAGAGTATCATTCAGACATCTGAGTCGAGAGTTGGAGATCATCAAAAAGGTGCAATAAATTAACTAATTAGGCGAGACGAAATGAAAAGACAAACAGAAAGTGTATCTTGCGGAGGACGCCTTTGAATGATAAGTCGGGACCAAGATCAAAGGGACATTAATTAAGACATACTGTGTGCCAAAGTCGAGATGAACGCTGGTACGCCCAATTTACATAAAGACAGATTGCGAAATTATTAAACGAGAGAAGCGACTTTAGGCGACATGCAGATTTTTTTCAGGAAGGACTGGTTATTTCAAGTCAATGTCTAGTGGTATTTCCTGGAAGATAAACATGATTGAGTGTTGAGTGGGTGTTTGTGGAAAGGGTGAAGTAATGAATACCCAAGAGGAAGAATGGTGTTTATTGAGACCTGTCTTTTGCATCCTAGTGAGTGAGAATATGAATGTACGACAATTTTAGGTAGTCTCTTACCATTAAATTAAAAAAAGTATAGCACTTTTCTTTGATTAAAATTTGAATAATGTAATTGCAGGTACATTGACAAGCTGATGTTTTAGAAGAATCAGGAAAAATAATTCCTCGTAGACCTTCAGCATTATTATTAAAAAAACGGCTTTTCGCATGAAAAATTGCAGATAAAGGATTTCTATTCAAAATATTGGAAACATTCTGATCAAAACTTTTTCGAATCAAAAACCAGAATACTAAACCCAGCATTAAAAATAAATCTGTTCAAGTTATTTTATAAAATAACACAAGTGAAGGTTTCCTGAATTATACCTAATTACCTTGGCATAGTGCTCTGACAGGATACGCTCCGGATCATGAGACCGTGACCTTACCATTAAAATTGCAGATACTCGTGCTTCTTTTCGGTGTGCCGAAATACAGTAAACTTAAGGATAAAAACGATTTATGATTGCCTGGTCTAAACGATTTTTAAGTACTCTACACAATTACGGTTTGCGTGCTGAAATTAATCATATCTTTGGTGGAATCCAATAGCCCGAGAGAAGAGAAGTTCCCGAACTTAACCCTTGAAGTTTGAATGAAGCTGACATTGTGGTCAACCATAAACACGGGCAATTATCGCATCTAACGTACATAAACTTAGGCTAGGATGGATTCAATGTTATAATTCTTCAAACATAGCTGTGATGTCGCTGACTATAATTTGAAGAGAAAAGCCACCCTGCAGGACAAACCAAAAAAGGCTTGTAAATTTCCAACCTACACTTAAGACAATTGGAACAATCAATTTCTCTGTACTATCCTAAGATGGTTAACGGCTCGTATGTATAGTATTCAGTCTGGTTAAGAATACGATTCAAGATTTTCTGGATCACGTACGCAAGTTTTCCCTTTAATGTTGTTCGGAAAGTTCGTCTACGTGATGCTGCCACACAATGTCTAAATCCTCCACACCACACATATCCTTCGGTCGCGTAATGGCATCGTGCCATGGTGTCTTCATGCACCCATCCGTTGATGAAGACATCAAAATCGTTACTTTGTGGCCGATTATCTTGAATGGACACAATGACTTCAAGACGAAGACGAAGGCGGACGGACGTGGACGATAAGAGCGCGTCCACTTTTAATTGACGACGTCTTCAGCGACTATCGTTTTCAATTTGATCCGATGCACGGACTTCTTGGTCATGTAAAGGACGAGAGCATCTATGAGAGATGTCGTCGTGGCTCGCCATTTAGTGGTGAATTGCAAATGAGACGGACAACTGATAATTAATTCGTCAGTCTAGCAGTGGATGGGCAATTGCGTGATCATTTACTTTATATAATAGTTAAGGCATATATTAAGTAACAATAAATGCTCTTCAAGAGTATGGTCAAACGGTCTAAATATAAACTATATTACAGGAATCAAGAGATCAATCAAATAAATTGCTTTTCGCAAAAAATATCGATAAATTATTAAAAAGTCGACCGTACAGTGTGTAATGACCTTATTGATGTTTCTTTGGCCTAAACCAGTTTCGGACGATTCACGTTGCCAGCATGCACCACCTGTTCCCATTAAACCCCCTACCTGCGACAAGTCCGAAGATGTTGTAGCTTGTTATTACGCCCCACACTACAAGGGGGGGGGGGGGGGGACAACACAAACATCCATGGCCACGAACGCCGTGGACGAAACTTGAACATATAACGACCGTAGTCAAACATGAGACTGACGCCTCTACGGACTGATCTACCGGTCGCCCCGATTCAGTCGGCTAATTGAGAAGGTAACGACTAAAAAAGAAATCGAGGTAACAAAAGCTAAACGTTCAACCCATTACCAGCGCGGCCGATATCTCCGCTGACAGATTTAAAAATGGCGCCCAGCGTGGGACCTGAAACACTGTCGTTAGGGTTCTGTCTGGTAGTTAATTTGCAGGTCCGAACGCCAAAGTCTTTGAAATGTGAGGCACTTTCAAAGACCTGAAGTAGACCTATCTTTGGTTGGTTGGTTAGGGTGGGTGTTATCTTAGAAAAAAAAAAAGAAAACTCAATTATCGCGGGTGTGCCACAAAAATGACCATTGAGATGGAAATCTGTTAGGGGGATAAGCTTGGGTTTTACCTTAAATCTAACCTGTCAAATTGAGAAAACAAGGTATCTCCCCTGTTCCACTGCTGGCGACCTCCGATGTATCTGTGAACAACGCACTGCCAAAAGCTCGATGACACACCCTGGATAGTGCTGGGCATTTGCAAAGGAGGTGATTCAGGGTCTCCTTCTCCGCCGTATCCTTACAGTTGCAGCAGAATTGATTGTAGGGGATGCCAAGTCCGGCCGCGTGCTCTCCCACAGGCCAATGTCCCGTCGTGACCGCGGCAACCCTGGTCACATCTGTACTGGTCCTATTCAGAAGGGCATTGGTCTTTAGTTTATTGTAAAATGGCCATAAGTTTCTAGATATTGTACACGTCGTCAGCGCGCTCTACCTGTTGTTTGCAAATTTTATGTAACAGTTGTATAAACTCCTCTTAAAAGCCCTAAGTAGCGCATGGGACTTCCACCGCGTAAGGTACATCAAGAGCAGGATCTAGCCTCGCAAGTTGGTCGGCCCGCTCGTTCCCTACTATATTCCTGTGACGCGGACCCAAAGAGGGTTATTCTGTGGATACTGGCCACGTCGTTCAACTCCCGATGGCATTACTTTACTATTTTAGATGACGCTGTCGCCGCCTCTAGAGCCTTTATAGCAGCTTGACTGTCCAAGCAAATGACGATTTCCCTTAAGACAAGGATTTCGATCGCAATGGGAGTCTCGCCCAGCGTTTTTCAAGCTGAGATCCACGCCATTGAGGTCTGCGCCAGGGTAATCTTGGAAACTGGACTTCGCGGCGCTCACATTGCTATCTACTCAGACAGCCAAGCAGCTATAAAAGCGCTCTCCTCATTTAAGGTCTCTTCAAAACTGGTGAAGGAGTGTTACAATCTCCTTCAACTGTTGGCAACTAAAAACCACAATAGATCTTTATGTTCGCAGTGCCTTCCTGCTGGGAAAGTAGCTCGTATTTTTATATCTATCTATCTATCTAAGACAATTGTGCTGCGCTCGCCAGCTCAGCATCCCACAAGCCTACTTTATTGCCAACACTTCCGCCCGAAATAGAATGGCATAATCTGGGAGACGGAGTGACTTCGAAATTCCGAGGTTTTCAGAGTAATTCGCGCTCGGTGGCCGTGATCGTTCGGTCACCGCTCTACGATACTAATCTAGAGCTCGGAGATCAAATCTCGGCGAGTTAAAAATAGAACTCTCACAGTGCTCCGAGCTCGTCAGTATAAAGACGGCGCGGATAGGAGGTGCATGCTTGCAACTGCACTTCCGAAAAGTAGATGTGCTATGGAAACGTCAACAAGGCATAGAAATGCTAGAGATGTTGACGCGCCCCTGCCCCTGGAGGGGTCAAGGCAATTAGAGAGAGACAAAAGACCGAGACTCAAATACATTTGCTATCTATGGGCCGGTGCGGGTCGCACTGCACTGTCGGCATTGGACAGAGTTCAACGAAAAGCCTTCAGACTTATTGGTGATGACGATATAACTTCCCGGAAAGAACCACTTCAGCGCCGACGTGCCGTTGGTTGTCTATCACTGTCTATTATCGATACTTCAACCGCCGCTACTCTGCTGAAATAAGTAGTCTAATTGCCGATGTTCCATTTCCTGTACGCAACACAACACCACGCAGTCAAGTCGTGCCCACCATCTTACCATCGAAATTAGTGCCGTATGCAGAACAACTCGAATGTGGAACGCTTTACCGTCATCTGTTTCCCCTGGAGTTACGACCTGCAGAAATCCAGCTATGGTCCGAGAATGACTTCAGGGTGGAGACCTTGTTGTTAGTCGTCTGTGTGATATCGATTGTTTTGTTTATTCGAAAAGATAAGAGTCGACGTACTTCTCCTATTACACACTGTTATTGACAATATATTGTAATCAAAAAGCGGCTCACCTCTCTCGTTCGTCAAGGAGCTACTCCACAGAGCGTTCCTGACGTTGACATCGGCTCTAACACGCAGGCTTCCTTTCCAGGTGAGTAGTGGAGTAGTTGATGCAGTTTGGTCGTGGGCTATATAGCCGGAGGAAATATTGAGCACTTCTCCATTAGCTACTTCCGCATTTATCACGGTAAGGTTCACAGTTCGGGTACTTGAAAGCCGTGATGTGCTTCTTAGTTACGATGCAGCTTGGTGAGTGGCGGAATAGAAAATTTGTAACTTTTGTCGTCGAGGCCCTTGAGCTTCAGGCTGTTGTTGTTGTGGTAGCGATGCTTCAAATACTGCAGTTCTTCTTGCATTGAGGGGTTTGGCAGCTCTTGGCCGTTCAAAAACGGATCTTTTCGGTACGAAGAACCGGCTGCCGCAGGAACGAGAGCTTCAGGTGACTGATCCATTGTTCCTGAGCGAGTCCGATGTTGTTCTCCTCAGATTATCTGAGGTAGCCCTGGCCGGTTAATCTGCACCACCATCTTACTCATTATACAGGGTGTTTCGTTCGCTATCTTGGGTGAATATTTAATGAAAGCTATTGTTTACCTGTGACGCGGTGGATACAAAATATTGCTAATGAAAATTACTAACATTCTACTTCAATATTGCATCTCGTGGTCCTTACAATCTCATATTAGCTCCAATATAAAGTGAAACCACTGCAAAGTCAAACAATGACGTCCTTTTGTTTCGTACATTGCATTGTTTGTCCTCAGCGAATCAGTAGGTGCCTTTTCCATTATCTACCCTCTTGCTGTTATTGAACAATATTGGTTTTCACTGGCACTAACCAATATGATCCTCAATCAATTTCATCTTTTGCCCGTATCGAGCTAATCGGAAGAAACACATTTTCGAGATGTTGCATATTTCACAATGAGAAGTGTTGGCACGAGCACACAACAAACGAACAAAAAAGCCCAAACGCGATTATGAAAATTAATTTTCATTACAGGACAATAAGCAGACATTCATGACATAGTCGATATCCTGTGGTGATACCGTCTGTCAACGATATGATATACCCGACTACAATTCACTGAACAGAACGAACAAACTGCTGGCTACGCAAACAATAGGTGTTCAGGACTCTGTCAGCGAGAGGGTCCTTCCCAATATCCTATCCTACCCGGTCGTATATTTGTACCTACGGTTCATACACACAGTAGGCCATTGAAACAACACCTCGTTGCTGTATACCCTTGCAACATTTATGAACACTTTGTAGTTTGTACAGACAATGGTGTCCATTTCGGAAATTATCCTGCATGAATTTCGTATCGTTGGATTTCAGTACGAATTTCATTTAAAAAGGCACAATCGCGATTTTGCTCCTTACACCAGATATACAATTGTTAATTTTGTTATTTTAGATGGCAGATGAAAATTGTGATTTATTGTGATATGTACGAGTAACAACGTTGTTTAATAGATGATAAAAATGGGTGGTTGACAAAAGGGATGTTGCTCAAAGGTCGTTGACAGCAGGCAATGCGAATTAAGGTGCATAACAAAACCAGGGAATTTTTGTATTTCTATGAATGTTTTTTGCTGAAATTTGCATATGATCCAATATGGGCGTTAATCGACAGGCATTAAATTATTACGCATAAATTTATTTGGAATTGGAATTTGTTAAGCCAAAACTATATTGACTGAATTAATTTTCAACAATTGCAGCCTTCGGTGCATATTTCGTTGGGGGGCGATGATTCATGAATTCGTATACGTCATGTAATTTTTTTTATGGTAAATCGATCAATTTAATTAAAAATACTTTTTTTTAATTTCATGGAAATATTTTAAAAGCATGTATGGCTGAACCATCCGATATACATATGATACAGATTTCCAGAATTGAAAAAATGTGAGTGCCCTATCAAAATGCATCAACGCCAATGAAAATCTTCAATCAAGTCAAATCCAAGATTGTCTGTGATTTTTCGTTCGGACCTATTGAAAACAGATGTGTCTTTGTCACTGATTTATTGTTCATGTGCAATGTGTTTCATATCTTTAGGCATGAAAGTGTCTTGGATTAGCTACTTGTACATTTCGTGCACCCTTTAACTGAGCCTATTTAAAATTTCTGGATTGATTGCTGAGTGAAACTATCTTTGGCGTGTGAGACAATCATTCATCACTAACAAAATAGTTCGCAGCTTTGTCATCCGTTCACCATATCGTTCAGGCAATGATCGGTAAATAGCGGAAAAAATCGTGTAGATTTGAAATGTTGAACAATTTGACATGGATATGTTTTATGGCTGGGGGTCATTCTAAAAATTTGGCCATCACGCCAGATGTCACGATTTTCATCTGTCTAGCAGAAGTGAAAACAAGCCAATTGCAAATGTTCCCAAGTGCCATGAATGTGGTGGTTGAGTTGTGTGTAGAAAGCGCGTTCCTTTGTGTATCTATCGAGTGTGGTGTAGGGTAACAAACACGCATTACACAAACTACAAGCGACTTGTCGTGTCGCGTGTTCGCTACCCTACCCTACACTCGACAGATATAGTAAGCAAAAGAAGAGCCTAGAGTACGTAGTCGTGCCATAACTTGTGTCCCTAAGTTCTGTGAATTTGCAACTGTTATAGGACTGACGGTCGCGAGCGCCTTTACAAAACATAGAGTGGACCCTGTATTGAAAAATATTTCCTAGTTTGGGTCGTTTCGTCGTGGAGTTAACATGAAGTGGAGCGTGCAGGAAAATCGTACCGCCGTGATCGCGCTGCACAAGTGCAACAAATCGCCAGTAAAGATTTTCAATCTGCTAAGATTTCTCAAAAGTTTGTTAACAGGTGCATCAAACAAACAACAATCGACGACAGAGCTAGAAGCGGCCGCCCGCGCACCTCGAGGACACCAGCAGCTGTGAAAGCCGTAGCTGCCCGAATTCAGCGAAACCCTCTTCGAAAACAGAAAGTCATGGCCCGGGAGATGAAAATTTCAAAAAGAACGATGTCCCGCATTATCGAACAGAACCTGAAATTTGGGATTTACAGAAGAACCACAGGACAGCTGCTGACACCAGCTTTGAAAAGGATACCAGCCACAATAGCGAAGGCGTTACTTCAGCGGTACCCGAACAGGGCACACAGGCAACTAATCTTCAGTGATGAAAAAATTTTCACGGTAGAAGAAAAACTCAACCGGCAAAATGACAGAATTTATGCTCACTGTTCTCGGGAAGCTGACGAAAAAAATCGAAAGGTCCAAAGAGGCCACCATCATACTTCAGTCATGGTTTGGTGGGGCGTTGCGTACGACGGTGTCACCCAGCTGCATTTTTGTGAACAAGGGGTGAAAACCAAAGCAGCGAACTATCAGATAGATATTTTGGTAAAGGTAGTGAAATCATTGAACGACACTCTGTTTAATATGCCAGCGTGGTCGTTTCAACAAGACCGAGCGCCAGCACACTAAGCTAAAATGAACCACAGGTGGTGTACCAACAATCTTCCCAACTTCATAGCCGCTGAGGATTGGCCTTCTGAAAGCCCCTATCTCAATCCGCTGAACTATTGCATGTGGAACCACTTAGAGGAAAGGGCCTGCAGCAAACCGTACGGAAATATCGAGTCGCTTAAGGCCGATTTGATAAAAATAGAAGCTTATAACCTCAAGAAGTGGTGCGTCCAGCGATTGACGAGTGGTGTGACCGGTTGATGAAGTGTGTAAAAGCCAAGGGTGGTCATTTCGAGTAACATGTAGTTTTTGGATCTGGCCCATCTTTAATGCTAACTAAATCTCAAAATTTCAAGTTGCTGGCTTCATTCTGTCAAAAGTTATCGCTTATTTAAAGTTTCATTTGTAGGAGAGGTAGGGGTTCTTTGGGTCGGATCTAGCCTATTTCCAATACCAACTAACTACATCTCACTGCCAACATTCTACCAAAATTTCAATTCGCTAGTGTCATTTTATCGAAAGTTATCGTAATTAAAGGAATATTTAATTTTTTGAAATTTGTAGGGAAGGTAGGCGTTCCATTTGCTCTGATTATGCCCAACTGACTAAAACTCAAACTACATCTTACCTCAGGGTTACATGCCAAAAATCGGGTGTCTCTGTCAATTGGTTCAAAAATTATGGACAAATGAAACCGGAATATAGAGGGCTACGCCCGCAATCCGAGGGTTTTGTAGCAAGCGCTTATTTTGGTACATATATAAATATCGGCTCCTTGCTCTTCTTGATACCACTTAGATGGACAAAAAAAAAACTTAATTAAAATGTCTTACCCACTTACATTTTACATGCCAATTCATATTACGTGATTGTAACGAAACTTAGAACATATTATTGCCTAAGCCCTAAGGTGTTTGTTATCGTTGGCCATCAGTACTTTTGACCTCGAAAGTGTTTAAGGCATGCAGGGGTGTGCTAACTGTAACTACAGAAATAAGCTATTATTTACATACCTATTCTGAGAAGATATACAGATTCCATTATTTTCCATTTTATATGCCAGACCGAACCCACCTTCCTGTAAGTTTTCATAATTCTAACAGTCTTGAAATGCCACGGGGGGGGGGGGGGGCAAATTACGAACTAATATTTTCTCCTCCCCCACTATTTCCCTTTCTACAAATTTCAAGAAAATGCGAAAAAATGGAATGTACTCAACATTGCCTTTCTCACGACACCTCACTTGCCTATACCAGTCGATAAGAAAAAAATTGACCTTAATTTCGCCTCTATATGGACCCCTTCCACCCGGTAAAGTTTGCCAATTACGACGCAGCGCCCCCAACTAATCTTTACCCTTTCAAAAATGATTAATTAAATAACTGCAATTCGCACTACGAAAAACAACATGAAAGTAGTAATCACACCTATGAGGCCGGTAGGTGTAATTTTTGTGTGGATAGTGTCAAAATGCCTAACTTTAAATGAATGTACTATTATTAAATATTATGTGATTGTAATGAAACTTAGAGATATTATTGCCAATGATGTTGGTTATCGTTCGCCATCAATATTTTTGACCTCGGGTGTGCCTAACGCTTGCAGGGGTATGCTAACTGCAACTATAGAAATGTACTATTATTAACCTTTTTTTATGAGATATCAAAATTCTACGATTTTCGGTTTTCTATACTAGTAAAATGCCGCTTTCCTGCAAATTTTCATGTTTCTATGTATAACGGTATCGAAATGCAAGGGGGGGGGGGGGACAAACTCGGATCACATATTTTCCCCTCTATCTCTTTTCCCCTTTTTTCAAATTTGATGAAAATACCGGAAATGAAATGTACTCGGTGTTACCTTTCTCATGATACCCCATTTGCCTATACCAGATGAAAAAAAAATGTCGACCTTCATTTCCCCTCTATGGGGACATCCCCTTAAAGTCAGCCTATTACAACGAATCGCTTTCTCCGGTGAATTATAATAATTCTACATACTCCCACAAAATTTCATGTATGTAGCTTTAGCCGTTAGAGAGATATTTCATGGACAGACGGACAGACGGACAGACATTTGACCGATTTCATAAGGGTTTTGTTTTTAATACAAAACCCTAAAAACGAGAAAAGTAGGGTAGTCAGGGGATCTTTCTATGAAAATTGCCATTAGTTTTCAACTAATCGATTTTATTTTTCCAGGAGAGTATAAGACTACCCTTGCGAGAAATTAGCCAAAGCTAGAGCTTTTCATGTTTATTTAAGGGGGAGTTATGGATACATTGAATTATTTTATATATGTAGGGGTGGTAGGCGTTCTCTTGGCCTGATCATACCCATTTTCAATACCAACTATCAACCAACTAGATCATGCTACCAACATTTGACCAAAATTTCAAGGTTTTAGCTTCATTCTATCGAAAGTTATCGTGCGAACGAACAGTCAGACAGACAGAAAGACATGGCTAAATAGACCCTGATCATTTATACATATGTACATATATACACATTGCTATACCTCCGGAGCCTCCTTTAAGGTGTTACATATTTTCATCGTGACAAAAGCAATATAACCTATACTATAAGTCTAGGGTATAAGTTATACCCTAGTTATACCGTATAACTAGGGTATAAAAATCAGTCCTTAGCAAAGTCTCTTATATTACGCGGATGACTGTGATATGTACGGTTTTTGGTAGAACTCGGGTAAACAAAATGACGCTGAGTGACTTTCGTCCATTTAGTCGTTTGCTTTAGTCTCCGAAAGAAAGTTCCAAGTCCAACCGAATCAAAATCAATTAATGTAAAATAGAAAATCGGTCAAAATATCACTAACCAATTCTATCAAATTTGAATTCTCTGAAATCGACCGCCATTCATTTCAACTATCCGAAAACGAAAACTTATAACTTATAAGCGTTATCTTAAAAGCATTCGATTGATGGTCAAAAAGTGCAAAGTCTTACATTTAGCCTAAGAAGAGCATTTAGCGCGTTCTTGACTGTAGGTTGCATTGAATTTTTCATCGTATGGAAAAGTCTCGAGTCAGATCTAGATTTTGTGTAGTAGTGCACCATGCGTTGGCGTTCCATGTCTCCATTCGCTTTGATTTGAATCCGTCCAGTGTCCAATCAACATGGTAGTAAGAGGCTAAGATATGCTACTAAGTGGACCTTATCGCGCCGACACAGATTCAGATAATGCAACGTTTAACAGTCTTGTAAGTTGTTTATTATACGTAATGTGTTGAACAACATTAGGTGCATTTTTTTTGTACAACAGGTTAGGGTAGGGTAACACGTGGAGCGAAAAAACGATCGAGGGCAGCCATCCAGGTAAAAATTTTAAATGGCTACCTTGATTGATTTCAAAATTGACAGTTGCTTTCAGAATTCAGAATGAATACGGCCGTCTAAATTACGAATGAACTGTACGAATTGATTGATGCATCCTCGTCGGAACTCGATACCAATTGACAAATTTACGCAAGCATATCAATAGGCGCGTTTATTAATACAATTGTATAGTCAACCGAGTGCAGGTAGCCATCCCACTGACCCGTGCAGGTTTAAGTTGTTGTTCTAATGCTTAGAGATACCCTAACCCGCACCGAATAGATGTTCAAAAAAACACACCTATATTAAGAGTGTTTCGATTCGTCGCCTTGTATCCAGAAGAACTTATGCTTGAGAATACCAGCTGGAAATTGTAGAGTGTGTTATAGTTTGATTTTTAAATAATTTCTAAGTGATGGCTACTAGCTCAATTGGTTTTCTTAAAGAAGAAAAAGATCTTTCGCACGACGACTGTCGGTGAGCGAACGATGATCGATTGACGACAAAAGCTATGGGCTTAAAGGTAATATCAGACATATCAACGGATGGTCAGCTACTTTTTCCGTTTGGAACTGGTGACCTTTGCAATGGTTACTGGTCGAATTTAGTTGATGTGTTCACATGATGGCAGAATAAGTCGCCGACCAATTGATACATTCTGTTAATTTTTTGATTTGTTTTCAGTCTGCACATGGTATAAATCAAACTCAATCAATTTTGTAGTTTCCTGTGAACTTCATGAACTTAATGGGATCGGACCATTTCCAAAGACCCCCGCTTTAGTTTCGTCCACATGCAGACCATTCGTCAGAAGTCACCTCAAGATCTGTCAGAGGAAGTAGTACGACAAGTTGTTCACCTGCGGCCGTGCTACTTCCACTCTAAGTCTCGACATTCAGGACAGAAATATCGGTGTCTCTATTAGTTTTTTGGCCCGTCCCATATGATAGACGAGCATATGGAACGACCCATGCTGTGCATTAGTCCGAGCACTTCCCGTGGTCCGATCTTAATGTATTGTAGGTTTCTTGAGTGACCCTAATCTAGGAACGGTGGCAGCAAGTTCAGTCATCGACTGTATTAAAGGTATATTCTGACGTTTTAAGGCTCAAACCGACAGAACGCGTTATAACGCGACGTTCATGGCGATTGGCTTCCATGAACGTCGCGTTATAACGTGTTCTGTCGATTTGAGCCTTAAAACGTCAGAATATACCTTTAATACAGTCGATGACCGAACTTGCTGCCACCGTTCCTAGATTAGGGTCACTCAAGAAACCTACATTAAGATCGGACTACGGGAAGTGCTCGGACTAATGCACAGCATGGATCGTAACATATGCTCGTCTATCATATAGGACGGGCCAAAAAACTAATAGAGCCACCGATATTGGCTACGTCACACACGCAGCGTTATCTGGGCGGGCGATCCAGTACTGTGGTTGAGTTTGTACAGCAATCATGAGTAGTTCTGATAAGCAGAACGCCGGTAACGCGCGTTACTTTTGTAATTTTGTACAACCCGAAAAGTTAACGTCGCGTTAACTTCGCGTTCCGAAAGGTAACGCTGAGTGATAACGCCACGTGTGTGGCAGGGATGAAGCAATGGAGTGCAATACAACCGTACCGCGGTAACGCGACGGTACAGGAACGCCGAACGTCGCGTTATAACGCGTTCTGTGTGGTTGAACCTTTAAAGCCAGAGTTACTCATGTTAGGTGTTGTCTGACGTATGTAGTTGTCAACTAAATCAAGAAGACGCAGCTTTCCCAAACTACAAATTTTTATTTCTATTGTATATATGTATATATATTTCGGGAGCGACTTACCCCCTTCTTCAGTACAAAAGCTACTACTATGACCTGTATCTTGCCATTATGTTTACCAGCTTTTGTACTGAAGAAGGGGGTAAGTCGCTCCCGAAATATATATATACAATACAAATAGAGTACAAATTAATTCGGTCCGTTTTTTTGTGATCAAAAATACGTTTATTTCAAAATAAAAAGAATCAAAAGATTAATCATAGTATCGTCCATCGCTAGCTACTACTTTTTCCCACCTCTCTCGAAAAAATGTCTCGTCTTTTGAGGTGATCCAATTTAGGAGCTAGTTTTCAATTTCTGCGAAAGAAGTGAACCGATGACTTGCCAGATCGTGTTGCATCTGTCGGAACAACCAGAAATCAGAAGGAGCAATGTCCGGAGAATACGGCGGGTGCGGCAAAATATCCCACTTGAGCGTTTCCAAATATTTTTTCACGATTTTTGCGACATGAGGCCGAGCGTTGTCATGCAGAAAAATAACTTTGTCATGCCTTTGCTTATATTCCGGTCGTTCTTCTTGGAATGCACGGCTCAAACGAATCAATTGCAGTCTATACCGATCGCCCGTTATGGTATCGCCAGGTTGTAGCAGCTCATAGTACACAACACCCTTTTGGTCCCACCAGATACACAACATGACCTTCGAACCATGAATATTCGGCTTTGGTGTTGATGTTGAGGTCGATGGCAACGATCGACCGGGCATAGCGTAGTATTTTTTCTTCTTGGGGTTGTCATAGAATATCCATTTTTTACCCCCAGTAACAATTCTATGCAAAAAACCCTTTCTTTGTTGCTTTCGAATCAGCTGCTCGCAAGTGAAAAATCGCCTTTCAATGTCTCTCGGTTTCAGTTCATAAGGCGCCCAATTGCCTTGCTTTTGAATCATTCCCATGGATTTTAATCGTACAGAAACTGCTTGTTGAGTCATTCCCAATGATTCTGCGAGCTCCTCTTGCGTTTGACTCGGATCTTCATTGAGTAATGCCTCCAAGTCTTTGTTTTCGAATTTTTTTGGCTGACTAAAGCGAGGCTTGTCTTCAACGCTGAAATCTCCATTCTTGAAACGTCGAAACCATTCCCGACATGATTTATGGAGTATTGTCAGCATAAACTTCCACAAACATTCGATGTGCTTCAGCTGCACTTTTCTTCCGATTAAAACAAAAAACTAAAACCTCCCGCAAATGCTGCTTAGTTAACACAAAATTGGACATATTTAACACAGTGAAAAAAAGGTTTTTTTTTTATGAAACTCGTAGCGATATGAACTGAATATTATTGACAGATGTCTAACCTCTCTGAAACTACCGACATCAGCTGTTACTATTAAAATTAACAGCCAGAGCCACCTTTTGAAAACGGACCGAACTAATTTGTACTCCCAATAAAAATTTGTAGTTTGGGAAAGCTGCGTCTTCTTTGATCCAGAGTTACTCGCCTAAGTCTTTTCAAAAATCATTCCTCCAGGCTTATCCCGTAGTCCGATTTCAAAAGAACTTGACACATCCATGGGTAATTATAAATAACGCGCGTCGAAATTTTGGTGCTGCTACAGGTGTGCGTCAGGATAAAAGGACCTTCTTGACATTAAGGTGATATCTAGAGAAGATGAGTATCATGTGACACGGTTTGTTGAGGCGAATGAACAAGACTACTGTTGAACTCATTTTGAATCCTTTGGTAAGGGAAAAGGACATTTTGATGAATCGACATTAATGGCACTTTGAGTGCTTTGGTAAGGAAAAGGAGAGTTCATGGCACTGAAGTGACATATAAGCATATTGGGCATTATATGACAAGTGGTGTTGAAACGAATGCATTAGATTACGGTTTACGGTTGGAGTGATTTTAAGTCCTTTGGCGAGGAAAAAGGAAATTATTGGCAACGAACTGATATATAGGCAAAATTGGAATGATATGACTTCGTGTGTTAAGATGAATGCACATTCTAGTGCTGAGGGTATTATGAGTACTCGCAGTGTGATATAATGGCGGTGTTGTCGTTCTTGAAAATCCGTGGCGGACAATTCGAATCTTCATGTGACAAACATTTTGGGAAAAGTATTTCACAATTGAAAATCTGAATAGACCATCAGAAAAGTCATTCAGTAAAATATTATACATAGGTCGAAAATGGCTTTGCGAGCTGAAGCTTCAATCGATGAATCTGTATTAAATGCCCGAACGTGTCCATGGAGATGGAGTAAGGGTCCAGCAGTGGCAGTTATCAAAGTTGGCAGCTGCCAGAACTGAAGCTCTTCAGTGAGCTAAGCAGCGGAAAAAAACATAAAAAACCATAAATGACGGCGACAAAAAAATTATTGTAAGCATAGAAAGACAAACACCAGTAAACCCTCTCGGTCCTATGCTAAGCTCAAAAAAAGAAAAGTTAAAAAAGTTCAAAAAAAACTACAACAAATGAAGCTAAAAATTCGAAAGGATACTAAAAATATGTACATATAACAAAAATTAAGAAAAAAATCTCGTAAACTCAGAAAAAAAATCAAAAGACCCAAAGTCGCATATAGCTTAAATGGCGAGGGAGAAAAAAATGCTGAGCTGGAGTGTACGGTGGGCAAAGGTGAAGTGAAAAAGGACGAAAAGCGAAAGGACAAAGGAATATTGTAAAACCCAAAAGAAGGCGCAACCTCAACTGGGAATGTAGCGGATATTTGCCTTCTCATCCCCAATTGCGGGTTATCCTGATGAAAATCAAACATCCTGATCCGTATCCGCATCCTCATTTAACATCGTCAAATATCCGCATCCTCATGAACAATCCTTAAATTTTTTGAAGATGTGTATCGGATATTTTTCAATCTGATTAAACCGATTTCATCCATTTGATCTTCTTATTCTTTTCCAAGTAGATCAAAGGCAATCTGAGTTACACCTGAAAAAAAAACTATCAGAATTTTTGACAAAAAATCAAATTCTCAATTTTCCCGATGGTATCAATAATAGCTCAATGATTTCCGTCTTTCAATGATTTCCATCATCACTGGTCAACGGGATACCGTCGAATCAGTATGAAAATTATCTCAAAGACATTCAGATTTGAATTAAGATCGAAAATCTGGTTATTCTTCCTCCATCCCCGGCATTTTATGACGACGATTCATGGACGAGCTGGTGGATGGAAACTGCTCTTAATTCAACAAATATAGATGTATGTCTTAATAGGATTAGTGAGTGGAAAAAGAGTGAGCCGAGTCGACTTTCATCAGGTGTGTTTTTCGACCGTTTGATGAATATTTAAATAGCGTCTGTGATAGCATTCTTGATAAGAACGCTTTACGGGTGCCTAATAGCGTTTGCGACAAGTGCCATGATGTTGATTCAGATGCATGGAATCTTGAATGAAGACATCATCATAGTTCTTGGCATGGCATGGTATTGAAATCGAGCCATAAGTGAGTGGCTCTTTAATGGGTTTAGTGCGTGCACGCTGTGCGATATCATAGGGCGTCTAGGCGACAACAAATTCACATAAAGATAAAGTATTTCACGTATTTTGCACCGCATGAGATCCAATTTACGTTTAGATTAGGCTAGTTGATTGAATTTCATTGACCTAAAGTTCAATATGCTGTTTTAGCTGACGACGACGACAAGTCAACATTTCATGCTAATGAACCGTATCTATGACACAGCACGGCACTCCAGGTCTTCATTGTGGGCAAAAGTGATTATCTGAAAATTATTTATGGAAGAACAATGTTACGATTAATCATCATCAAAGGGATTTCGGCCGTGCACTCAACAGTTGCATTTTCATTCATGTGGTTCTATCGATGACAATAATGCAATTCAGGCAAGGCACAGAAATAACAATCACTGAAGAAGCATTTAGGGAACACGAATTTGCACCAGTTGCGCATATTACGTGTACTAATGATCTCGAATGAGAATTCTTTAGTCTTTTCCTACCGCACTGTCAGATTGTCATGTTAAGCTCCGCATCCTATTTGCCAGACAATTATTATCCATTATGAACTCGGAGGGTCTATTGCTAAGTCTGCGAACGAGCAATATGCAAGAGTGCTATTCAAAAATTGGACCTGTCACGTGTCATCCATGTTCGCTGAAATGATACACATCCCAAGTGAATGATCATGTCCTCCATTATTCTTCAGGATGCCTGAGATGGTATTATTCTGCACGGTATATTTGCATCAAACTATTGTAGTACAACAAACAAATGCTGGAACAAAAAAAAAATTGCAAGAAAATTTCCTGATCGAAAATAAGTATTTGGACTCATGTTGAAATTAAGTTGGCACCAGATGCATTGTTGGAAGATCACAGGGCACAATCTGTTGACTATAAATTTCATTCCTTAGTCACAGAGCGAACTGCTCGTGCAGATGTTTAAAAGAAATATCAATTGGATTGGATTAGATTAGATAGGACATTTCTGAAATTTCTGTTTAATCTCCTACTCGACCTCACTACTTCATGCACTATAAAACCGTCGAGTATAGCACAAAATTCCTTCGTAAAGTTAGGCATTAAGATCAGTTTTTCCTGCGAAATTTCATACAAAAACTGTCAAAAGTCACGTCGGCACGAAAAATTTTCGTTCCTTCACCACCAACATATTTCATTCGATGAAAAAAGTCTCCACATCATCAAATCAGAATTTGACATTTCTCGAATTCTCCTCCACATGCTTTCCCCTCCGATAAAATTTGTACAGATATCTGTCAATTTTTGGATCTGAAAATGTTCCCCTCCGGATCGGAGTACTTTTCAGATCCGAAAAATTACAGTTGTCTGTACAAATTTTACCGGAGGGGAAAGCATATGGAGGAGAATTTAAAAAATGTCAAATCCTGATTCGTTCGCAGGAACGCAGCCATTATGAGCAAATTTTCAGGCGAAAACAATTACTTTGCATCTTATTCGCTTGAAAACTGGTCTTTTGAGTAGAAGAAAAGTTTGACACGTGAACTGAGCAGTGTAGAGCACGGCGGTAATGTGCTGTGTGCAAGTTGTAACGGACTAATTTTGATGCATAACTGTCAGTTTTTGAAATTGTGGATTTTTCGAACATATAGGTATATTTGATTTGAATTTAGTGCTAAGCTGTCTGCGTTCCCTCTAGGTGCCACAATCTCCTGTGTGTAATGACAACCACCCGCACAACCGTTCCATTTTATTGACTTTTCGGTTGAACTGAAAATATGCGCATGCACTCTTACGAATGTACACTTGCGGAATGCACTTTTTCAGTGGTGAAGCATCGTTTTGGCGCTATGTTGCAAGGGGGCGGCCATTGTTGTTTTGGGTTCGGGGATGACAGCAAGGAATCGGAACAAGATCGGGAGTTACGAGTCACCCGTCAGCGACACCGGCTGGGCTATCGGAGTGAGAAAACGAAAAAATCGTGATTTTGGAATCACCTACCGATACCGGTGGGAGTTTTGGCATTTTGCTTGACCCGCCATTAACGCGACTTGCAAAGATTTTTCTTGCTTCGTCGGCATCATATTTCATTAAAAATCCCAAATTTTACGGTTGGAGAAATGTGAACGATCGCTGTTCGAATCGCCGCGCTTCAATTTGTTGGAAGTGATTGGGCCCTGAGACTCGATTTTAGTGCTTCTTTTTATTGGATGGGCTCCGAGCTTCGATATTGTTGCTTTTTTTATTGGATGGGCCCCGAGCCTAAATTTTGGTGCTGCTTTATTGATTGGAAGTAACCGTGGAGGGCCAGCCACTGGAACGTCGAGTCGCTTGTTTGATCATAGCGAACGTCGTCGATCGGAGAGTGACAACAGTGTGCCCTTTTTGTGTCTGCCTGGTCGTTTGTCATCAAACCAAACAAGCAGCCAGATTGAGCATTGCGACTCGTTATTCGAGCGTGTGGATGTGTGATGCAGCTTTATGAGGCTTTTTAAGCTAGGATGTGCGTGCCGAGATTCTAAGCGAGACAAGTGCTTATTTGAGATGAGATCAATGTCACGTTTAGTTTACTGTTGGCAATTTTTGTTTTGAATTTAATTAATTTTTATCGTGCTGCCGCTCGCTTTGATTTATTTAGTTTTTTTGTTGTACTATAGTATCATCAGTATAATTTTTTTTTGTTATAAGTTATCAATTATTAGTTTCAATTATTAGTTTTGTTGTTTCACTTACTATAATTACTGAATTCGGGGTAAGTTTTGTTTGGTTTTTCTATGATTGTTTTTATATGGCATTCCCACTGGATCACCGGTTTGAATCCTAATCCGCTTTGTATTTTTTTTTTGTTAATTGCTTTCGACCTTTTTACTGAGCAGAAACGAAAAAAAAATGAATTACTAATTTCTAATTGATAACTCGGCTTTTCCTTTGAGGAACCACTTTGCCCCTTTCAGGCTGGCGATGGGATGAAGTGAAGGCCTCATCTCTTTTTTCGCTATAGGAGGCCCCATATATTAAATTCCCATCTTTTTGGTCATGGGGGCCTCACGGTCAGGAAATTTTCTCTTTTTTTCAGCGGGTGAAGAAGGCCCAGGTCCACCGCCATCTGGACTTCGCATTTAAGCAGGCTGGCTCGACACTTCCTTTCTCTTTTGTCCAAATTCTACCCCCCTCGTTTGTGTTGTCTATCCCAGGCCTGTGAATCTCTTTTTAATATGATATGATTGGACAGGGGCAACGAGCGGCGAAAACCCCGCCCTTATCTCCCGAACTGAGCTGCAGTAAGCACAGGCCGCCGCTTAGCTCGTTGAGGAGGCAACTTTGGAAGCTGCCAATTTTTACAGCTGTCACTTCGAGACCACAACGGTAAAAAAATGGCTCCGTCTCCATTGACACCTTTGGGTGTCGCCATCGTCCATTACAAAGTCTACACTGTCACTTTTTCGTGGGCGAGATAAACGCAACATTTTCGCAAGAAGAGGTTAGTACCAGGCTTAAGCACGTGTCGCTGCTCAGCTTAGTGTTAGAGTGTTTGTTTGTTTATGTTGTCTAAGTTTCCTAGCCACTTTGGAGCTGTTATGTGGATAGCCATCAAAATCAAATTAACGAGCAAAAAATTGATGACAGAAGCCACCATGTTAAGACTGGGAAATGTGGTTCGTACTACCTAAAGTGGGAATCGACTTGAAGGGGGAGGTGTCCAGAGTAAATACATTTACATATGTATGTGTTTTGGGCAGTAAGACCTTACCGTGGCTGCATCGTAACAATAGTTTAGCTCTGAAAAATTTAGGTTTTCGAACTACCGAAAGTGTGAATCGACTTGAGGATGTTTTTCCACCGAAAGACCTCCGTCACAAAAGCTTATCGTCAACTCTGCTAGAGCGTCTAATCGACAAAGCACTTACGTGTCACCAGTGATGGATCCAGAAATCTAATTCGGAGGGGGTCTGACTTTGTTTATTACCTGTAGCCCTAACGCGCGGTAACATTCCTTAGTGTTGAGAAGCAAGCGATGAACATTCAAAACCTTAAATCATAGTTAGGTTAGGTATAAGGGGTGTTGCATTTACGACACCACGCATGAATTGCAATTGGTTTCATCTTGTTACCAACAGAGACTCATTAGTTGAGAATACTTATCATTGAACAGAACTTCCAATAAAATGAGTGAGTTCACCGATTCAACATTAGCTAGGTCATCCAGTTCCATGTATAAGTGGGATCCAAGAAATGCCTTTCTCCTTGTTGCCAGAGCAGTACCCGTGCAGAGAAAATAAAAAAAATACACTCCTTCTCGTCACATCATCACGTAAGTAGTCATTAGAGTCGTTACAAAACCTCATGTTCTTCAACTATTTGATACCCATTCCACAGCAGTTCCGACGAGCATCGCTTAAGGTACCCTGCCTGCAGAAGTCAACTGTCACTTTTGGCCACCATAGCTTGTAAATACACCAAATTCTATGCAGGAGGCTGCAGTTGTAGGATAGCAGGCATTAGAGGATTGGCTATTTGTGTAAGTTGCAAGGAATGGGGGGCGAAAATCCTCTTCCATAGTCCTCTTCGTGGACGCTGCCTGGAACGGCAGTTGTCGTTAACCTTTGCGAACAAAGTGAAGTCGCCAGTAATCGCGGTGCGATGATTATTTTGAGGTAATCATTTCCCACGTGGTGTGGGACGTAAAATTAATACCACGGCCTGTTCCTTTGCCAGCCCGTCCGTCGTAGAAACCGACAAACAAAGATCAGGATGTGTATGCCAGCCATTTGTACTATCCGAAATCTTCTATACTAGTAGGTAGTTTTCAAATTACGCGCAAAATATGAGAAAGGGCATTTTTCGCGCAAATTCGTGCGTTGATTCGTCATGCGACTCAACTGAAGCGATTAAAAAAGTTAAACCTTTACCATGAGTTTTTTTTTTTTGAAGTGGGATCCTCTAGCTCCTGGCCTAATATTCTCCTATTATTATATTTTATTTTTATATCTCCTCACCTCAGTCTAGGCAATGATTGAATGGCTTTCATTAATGTCAAAACACATGCAGACACCTTAATCAACGCACCTTACATATCTTGTATTTGCACAGTCAATTCCAGTAGAACTCATAACCAAAAAAGTCGGAAGAAAAAAATCCGACAGCGTTTGATTCTTTCAAAGCCTCCAACCCTTTCAATTTAACATCCATGATTCAAAGGATGGCACTGCCATCATTACCGACCATTGTTTCGTAACACCATCCGACTTTCAGGAAACATATTTCCCTCGTTTTCATTTCCACAGAGCGGCCGTTGTTGAAACTGCTGAAGTGGCGAGCGATGATAAGTACGGAAGCAACCAACCCAGGCAAATGTAAATTTCAAAAGCTCCTGATAATTTATCTGTGAGGTGTCTCCCGCATTTCTATTTTTTTTCGCCAAAATGCCGGATACATTCCCGAGGGAATTCATCAGCCCTCTGGTTGGGTTTGTGGTGTCGGTCTGGGTGATGTCTGTTGTTGGCTTCTTTTTTTCCTGTATTCGGCGCCGGCATTGTTACCCGGAACGCAAAAACCAATCTAAATTACCCGGTATCCAGCCGAGAACTATAGAAATCCGGGAAGTGACACCCTTTCAAAACTCTCGGTAAGTTGACACCGAATGATAACAAGGAATATTGTGGAAAGTACGAGGGTAGACAGACCTTTCAAAATAGAGACGCAGTGTTTTTGAGGACTATTACCATTCTCCTGAATTTTATCCAGAAAGTTCCAATGATATTCCATAGTGCGTAAAATTTAAATAAATAATTTGAAGTTTCACGGATATTGCATATTTATGAAATTTATAGGAATCGCCGGCTTTTGGGGCTCAACATAAGGAAGGCTTTGAAGTGTGGCATTAGCTCTTTCATCTTTTGAATGCCTGAGGCATGTTTCGAAGTTTAGGGTATCAAGGATCTTTTAGAACATTGTAAAACGTTTGTAAATACAGAACGCTTCATAGGATATTGTTTTATTTGGTGAATTTATGAAATCAAGATAAATAATAGTGAATAAAAATTCTCAGAGAATGGATATAATTTTAGAATACTTTAGCGATATGTTGTCGTATATTTAAGAGGATTGTTATCGATAATGGGCTTCAATTCAAAACTCAGTGATATAGAAAAATTTACCAGTCACAAAATTCAGCATTAGCCTTTGAAGGAACCAGTCCCAATTTTACAATAGAAACTATCAGTTTAACTGTCTGGTAATGATATCTTTAGTTGCGTTGCAGGCAGAACAACAAAACCATTCCTTGGAAAACACTACACTGAAACTGCTATTCGACCTATAGCGCATCAACTACTTCCAAAAAGCTTAGTTAATATTCCGCTGGCATAAACTGGTCTCGGTGCATATTGTTGGCATACACCTCCTGTCTATTTAGCCGCATACCTGCGAAAATTCAGGAAAAGTTGTTGCTTACTTTTGCGTTCTACAACGCAGGGGGAAAGACAACACAAATATCAACTGCTACGGCGGATTCGAACCCGCGAATAACCGATATGATGAGACATCAGACCAACACCTCACTTTGATCGAGCAAAAATTCTCTTCCACAGCCCTCCTCGTGGGCGCCGCCTGGAACGGTAGTGGTCGCTGACCATTGGTAATCAAGTCATGCCGCCAGTAATGGCGATACGATGATTTGGTTGAGGTAAACATGCCCTTTGTGGTGTGGAGCGTAAAAATAATTCCACGGCCCTTCTCTTTGCCGGCCAGTCATAGAAACCGACATTACAAAGGACAGGATGCGTATGCCAGCAACATGGACTATCTTAAATCTTATATATGCTAACGAAACGTCAACAATATGACGCGCTAGGCTCCACTAGGGGTTAAGTCAAAGTAATACAGAGCAATCGACCCCTTCAACACTTCACTGATGAAGGAGGTGAAATGAGATATTCATGACGAATAGGGCAGTGAAGACATCGACCGCACTAGGCCATGCTCATCAACTTAGTTTTGGCTAGACAATGAACAAACTTTAACATGAGAAAACAGAGTAAAGGAGTTTAATTCACTGGTACAACAAACCATGAAGTGACAGCGCCTGGCGAGTTTGTAATTGATCTTGGAACCGATTGAAGTATTTGTTCCTTCTGTTATTAAATCGTCAACACAGCGTTGGCGTCGTTTTCATTATTCGCAAACAATAATCCGTCATAATCATC
Source organism: Chloromyia formosa (assembly GCA_964017055.1). Taxonomy (NCBI): domain Eukaryota; kingdom Metazoa; phylum Arthropoda; class Insecta; order Diptera; family Stratiomyidae; genus Chloromyia; species Chloromyia formosa. The sequence continues at coordinate 82,003,631 of OZ024817.1, forward strand.
ACCAATAGTTTTTTTTTTGTCTAGGATACCTTAAGATAAGATTAAAGAGTTAGGCGCTCTATTGTCCTATAATGCCCGGAGCCCGTCTAGATCTATTGATCTAGTCGGTTCATTACAATCAAATTACTGAGATGGCCAGGAATTTTCAATGATATGAACGAAAAACTGGTAGACAACGCCATCGAGAGTAACAGAAGCCCCAAGAAGGCGAAAAGGGCACTGATGATTGGTAGAAAACAGGTGATTGCTATGCAGCACGAAAACGTAAGGATAGCCGATAGGAAAAGGATATTGGAAATTCTAACCAACTTCTATCAAGATCTCTACAAAGCCCCCGAAACAAGCCACACATTTACAACGACTACACCAGCAGAACTCGAAGAAGATGTATCAGAAGTCCTCATTGGTGAAGTGGAACTGGCGCTTAAGCAAATGAAAAATAATAAACCGGCTGGCAATGACGGAAACACAGCTGGGTTGCTCAAATATGCGGGCAGAAAAACTTGGAAGATCTTGGCTGACGTATTCACAAGCTTTATTCGAACCAGGCAACTTCCGGACCAGTGGAACAGCGCCAACATAGTTCTGATACACAAGAACGGCAGCAGAGACGACATTAGAAACTATAGACCAACAAGTCTACTCCCTGTGTTCTACAAAGTATTCGCCAAGATCTTTAATAACAGAATACAATCAGCCCTAGATCTAGAATAGCCACGAGAACAGGCTAGCTTCAGGAGCGGATTTAGCACCATCACATCCACACATTAAGAAAGGTCATAAGCTGAGCAAAGGAACCGTTGCACGAACTCCCCTTAGCTCTGGCGTACATCGACTTTGAGAAGGCCTTCGACCCAATATTCCCCGGAGCTATAATAAGAGCGCTTATTAAGTCAGGGTATTGAGAAACCATATATAGAAAAACAACATGGCCAACATCTATAAGAACGCCAAAGCGAGGGTAAACGTGTTTGATGACACGCCGGAGTTTCCCACGCAAAGAGGGGTTAGACAGGGGGATACCATATCACCAAGACTGTTCAACGCCACCTTAGAGGAGATCTTCCGAGGCCTGAAGTGGGATAATAAAGGACTAATCGTAGATGGAAACCGATCAAATCACCTACGATTCGTAGATGACATAGTCCTTATCGCCTAAGGCCAGGATGAACCACAGACGCTGCTCGAAGATCTAAGCGCAGCTAGTGAGATAGCAGGCCTTAAAAGGAACCTTAACCCTAGAATACAGAATTATTTATTATTACTTTTTGCATACCTGCTACAAAGTATACTGTCAAAAAGAGTCAAATAATTAGAATTAGACAATTATGCCACTTTTTAATCGTATGCTCACCGCATAGCTTCCAGAAAATTGGTCAACTTACCGTATTAGATTGGAGACAGAATGTTGACTCTCACAGCGACGTTCAAAAACTAACTGGGGAAAGCACTGCTAGAATTAGTGGTCAGCTGGACTCGCAGACTTGCACATGCGCACTGTTGTGTGAACGACGTAGTGTTAGTACTCTAGGGTTAATACTATAAAACCAAAATTATGTACAATGAGTTCGTAACGAGAGGCCAGTGTGAACTATCAATTATTTTAACAACACCGAATTGGAAGAGTATGTGTATCTGGGCCAATAACTCGGGATCGCTTATACCGGAAATGAACAGAAGAATCAAGCTAGCATGGTGTGCGTTTGGGAAGAGCTCTATAATATTTAAGTCAAAAATGAAATCCCACCTAAAAAAGAAAGCCATTGATCAATACATCCTGCCAGTCATGGCCTATGGCTGTGAAACATGGATTTCAACAACAGACACCATAAGGAAACTTCAGGTTGCCCAAAGAGCAACGGAGAGATGTATGTTAGGCATCACAAGAACGGACAGAAATCTGGATAAGAGCGAGAACACAAGTAACTGATGTGATCAATAGAATCAGCGCTCTCCAGTGGCAATGTGCAGGGCACCGAGGATATCAGATAATAGATGGACCGCGAAAATCATGCAGTACCCAAGGGGAGTCGAAAGACCGAGACGACGCCGAAACTTAGATAGGACCACGACATAAGGAAGCGAGCCGGCATCACCTGGAGACCTACAGCAAAAGATAGACAAGCATGGAGGGTAATGAGAAGCCAATACATTGGGGAGGCTACACCATGATTCATACGTATACATGATTGACAAGCTGACAATGATGATGATGATGACATATACCTATTGAGTCAGATAATGGGTGTGAATGCCTCCGAGACTAACGATGGGATGGGAGCGGCCATTTCCTGTGACGTACTAAATTTTGTCCTTCCGTCTCCCGCATTACTGTTCTCCAGGTGGAAGTTGCTGTAATTCTGCATGCTCTTACCTGGCTGGAGCGGCACGCCATAGCCTCAAGGAACATTGTATTCTACACTGATAGTCAAACTGCAATTAGATCCCTGTAATCCGTCCTGCTAATATCCACGATTGTAGCAGATCGCCTTTTAGGTCTTATCGCGTTGGGTGAGTTTTTCAGTATTGTCCTCTGCTGGATTCCAAGCCATAGTGGTTTTAGTGGTAACTGCCATGCCGATGAACTTGATAGGCAGGGGATTTTGAGCAAGTCTCTGCGTCTGCATAATAGCATTTTTGTGCCCATCAGAACATGCAAATCGTTCTTAAAATCTGAGGCTATTAGTAGAACGGATGACAGCTGGTTAAGCGGTAGTACGTGTCTGGCGACCAGGTGCATATGGCCCCTAATGGACCCTCGCGCTTCCCATCTACTTTCTCTGAAAAAACAACACATCAGCTCTTTCGTGGAGGTGCTCACTTATTGATGTGGACGCCAGGAGACTTCGCCATTTGAATGACTTCTGTAGAAGTTGTGGAGGTATTGACGTGGAGGAAATTTGCTATCACCTGTTCTGCGTTTGGCGGTTCAGAGGAGATCTATTCTTGGCTCCTATTTCTTCTAGGAACTTGAGGAGCTGAGGACTGCTAGTATTGGTCGTCCACTTCGCTTTCTCACCAGGTCAGGCCGGTTTTAAGAACTAGTGTGGTTATGCTTTTCGGATCCCCGGGGTGTCGTAATGGACCAGTTCTATGGTCTAAGTGTGCTGTGCTCATGGCAGCCTGAATTACCTACCTACCTACCTATATAATGGCATTGTGTTCAAGTGGATAGTCAGCACATATGAAGAGTCGGGTCTGATTAGATGAAGCGAATTTGAGCAAACTTTAATAAATGAAAAAAGTGTTGGTGGAATGTTTTTCAATGCTACCTGTGCGGATTTTACAATGACTCAAAATTAGTAGTATACTGGTTTTCGCGCTTTAATCAGTTACCCCAGCATCCAGTATTACAATAATTACAATTGTTGTTTTTGGATTTTTCCTTTGCTGAGTCGGCATTGAGTAGTCGCATATTCCCTTTACAAGCTACTGGTTTTAATAGTAATCAGTAATATTGCACTCGAGCATAAGCAACTGATTTCAAAATAATTAAAACTTGCGGCAAAGATCTCTATCTTCCGCTTCGCGACTGTATTACCTGGCGAACTCGTAGGCACTCATCGTCGTCGTCGGTGTAATCTAAATTTGCTGGAAATATTTATGGCGAAACTCTATAAACGCATTTTGAGTTTTTTTTTATGTAAAATATAAATTTTAATGATAGCACGGATCGTAAGAGCGCCGTGTTTACACATGGTCACAGATACATTTATATTATATTCCGAGTTATTCGCACTCTTGCCAAGGTTATAAATGCGCGGTGTAAATGGTGTCCTGCAAATGCGAACGCCCGCTAGCGCTAAGCACTAGCATGTTAGTTTACAAGATACATGTTGATGTCTTCATTTATTAGTTTACGACCGTGGTTTCTGCAATTAATGCTCAAGAAGCTTCGGGGCGTAATTCGTTCAAGATTGCATCAGTTTTATTGGACAATTTTTCTGCTTTTTTTTCGTTCAGTTCAAAACGGAAAGATACAGTATGTTGGACCATATGTTGGAACACTTGGTTTGGTATGCTGGTGACATGTTTTCGAAGAGGTAGCAAATTATGGTCTTTTCATGTGTTGTTTTATTCGCTAATCAAATGTTTTAGCAATTAAACGTGGTCCGTGGAATTTGTATTCGACTGTGGTTAGGCTACAATGTGGCGCATTTAGTGCCGATGATGGGGAAGGAACAGACGTTAGTTCGACCCAGGAGAAAATAAATGACGTTTACGATGTTCCATTAAGCGAACGATTCAACTAATACGTTGTAGTTAATTTATTTAAGAAAAATTTTAATTAAAGTTTTCCACTTTCCGTTCCGAATCGCAACAGGTAGTATTGAGCACTTCATATCCGCGACGATTTTTACTAGAAGATGGTATCACGCACGTCCCGCTTCCACTCCATTAATTTTGGTCGTGTTGCTTACACCGGCAGATCGAAGGCAGCACCTGACGAGTTATCTGCCGGTGCACAAAAACCGATTCGGGTATCTTCGGCGTCTTGGCCGCAAATAGAGGAATGCTCAATCTAAGCAAGTGGCTGGATTTCGATGAAGCCTCCTCAGTTCATGTATCAAACATGTGACTTTTCGCTCGGTAAACACACGCTCTACACATCGAGCTACCGCCGCCTCGAAAAATCATAATTACAATATAAAATTGTTGTTCTACATTAAAGAGCTTGATTAGGTTAGGTTAAGTTGGATAGGTCCGTTGTGATACCACCATTGACTCCGCAACCCGAGTACTGTCTATCCATTCTTTATCGATTGAACCAGCCAAAGCTGATAATAAAAGGCCGGAGCCGGCCGATGCTAGCATCTTTAAGGACATCCAGATCATAAAAATAGAAGGACCCCAATGTATTCCTTCTTCTTATAGCCAGGGCATGACATTCACATAACAGATGAAGGGCAGTAGCCAACGCGACCGCATTTACCAGCGTTTTACAGGCTCCTAGGGACCACACAAAAAAGCACTAGCTTAGCCTGGCTCTCCCATTCGCACCTTCTCTAGCTAGCTCATTTGCTCTGCAGTTACCATCAAAGCCAATATAGGTCGGATCCAGCATAGGGAGATGTTGAATAATTTCCCCATCTCCAGCAGAGAGGTCCGACAATCGGCAGCTGTTTTCGCGTAAGTGATAACAGACTCAAAGGAACTTATCGTCGATAGACTATCAGTAAAGGCAGTTATATCCCTAGCAGCTATGACATAATGCCCCAGTCAGGCAAGTGCCTCCCAAATAGCCGCAATCTCCATCTGAAGAACGTCACAAAAGTCAGGGAGACGCACCGAAATGCTTAAGTTCAGTCTCTCCGAAAACACTTCCACTCCTTGATCCGTCTTAGAGCCTTCGGTGAATATACTTATAGCAGTTGACCCCTGCAGATAGTTTACCGCCCACTTTTCCCGTGAAGGAATTAGGCTTATAAAGCAAGTCTTACCCCGTTCAGCGTTGGCGGCTCAAATATTGGCAGCCTGTGTTTCTTTGTAAAGAAAACAAGTTCATCTGGATTGAAATTATCCCCAGCTAGGCCAGCCCAATCCGTTAGGGTTGAGAGGGCATTCTGCAAAATAGCCGTAAGCACACAAGGGAAATTTCCACCCAGAGACTGAGATGGCAACGTCGTCCGCATACGCTATGACTGCGCATCCCACATCTTCCAGGTCCAAAAGCAGTTTGTTGACCGCCAGATTCCAAAGCAGGGGGATAGGACACGACCCTGAGGAGTGCACTAGCAAACAAACTGATACTGATAACCCTAGATGTTAGTAATTGACCTATAAGATCATAGAGCGATCCCTCGACACCGAGACCAGAGAGAGAAATGATTATAGCAGTAGATGCGACATACGTGAAAGCAATCTCGATGTTTAAGAAGGCGTGTACTCTTTAAACCCAGAGACCTGTCAATGCAGCTAATCAGAGTGCGTAAGGCAGTATCAACCCATCTATCCTTCCTGTAGGCATACTGCGATGAGAATAGAATTCGTGTTGGAATAGTTGCCCGCAGGTGTGTATCAATTAACCGCTCCAAAACCTTAAGCAAGTTTCAAGATAGGCTAATTGGTTTCAGGTCGTTTTCACGCACATATGACTTTTATCCGCTTTGAAAATAAAGATAACATCGGTCACTGGCAATACAGGAGGAATGTAGACCAGTTCCAGGAAGACCATGAGGATGGTCTCCAACCATGGATTATCAATTTCCAAAACATGCTGCAAATCTACTGGAATGATGCAATCAGGTTCAACTGTCTTGGAAGCTTCGAAGCCTGACATAGCCCAGCGAATTTTATATTCTGATAGAATCGATGCAAAATCACAAGAAGCTGCGTCTACGGGCTCCTCGCCTTTAGCAAAGCTAATGAGATGAGATCAGATACACTATCAGAATAATGATAAATCGAGTAGCAACTGGATGGAGTCCTTACTCGAAATAGACCAGGATCCATTCTGCTTTATAAGAAAGCTAGGTATAGGTGATTTGTGGAAAGTATCATATGAAGTCTAGAAGCCTCACCACAACCCTCAATGCGCTGTGCTTTGTACTCCTGTTTTCCTCTTGAAACTGCGTAAATAATTTTTATAGGAGTTCCATTCTACCTCCAGCCTAGTGGACTTCGCTTTGTTAAAAGACCTCCTGCATGAAGTCCGAAGCTCTGAAATTTGTGCATTCTACTAGACCGGCTTGCTCTTTCCCTTTTGCCTAATGACAGGGCATGATTTTGGCATTGCGATCTAAAAAGCCTATGTCAGCGTCTTAACAATGTTATCCAGCTCTACCTTGGTAGAAGGCCGACTAGGCAAGGGGCTGGGGGGTGGAAGATGGGGGAGGAGGAGCGGTTGTCCCAAGATATGAAAATCCAGATTTTTGGCAGGCCGTTCTAGTCTATTTGCAGGTAAAAGTGTTCTGAGAAAGAGTGCACACATGACACTAATCAAATCGGAAACATTCTCCTAAAAGAAATATCCAAGGCCTCCATCCTGTTCCGTGTAACAAAGGTAGGCTCCTTACCCACATGCAAGTACTATCAAGTACTCAAATAAAGATTCGCCGTGCCCGTTCGTATCAGAGCTGCCCCAGACGATATGATGGGCATTGGAATCACAGCCGATGATAAATAAGTCCAACCCTTAGTGTTCCAATGGCTGTAATTGCATTTCTGAGAATAGATGAGGGTACCATACTGTCATCATCATACAGCAGATACGACGAAATTACCCAGTACAGCCAAGTTGAAGAAAGACTGTCAGCGAATCCTTAAGGGTTTTGTCACAAGAACGCAGGATCGGAGCCTACCTTGGCGTCCTTAACTTAAAAGACGTCATAATTGGTACATTTTTACCTGACCAGGTCTCCCACAACCCAGGGCTCCTGAATCAATGCAATGTCCTTTCCCTTGCGCACCAGGCAAGAAGAATGGCAGAAGAGGCTGCTTTGGAATGATGAACGTTAATCTGGACGAATCTGATCATTATTTGCGGTGACCTTGTTTCAACCACAGTAATATCAGTCATACCATCACTTACGGAAGAGTCCTTTAAAGCAGTCAAAACTGAACCGAGTGACACAAAATCATCATCCGTGTCCTCAACACCAGCGCACTTAGCGAGCCACTAAGTGCGTTGGTGTCAGCACCATCCTCTACCATTGATTCCGCAAGCTTTTTTAATGTGGCTCTTATGGACGTATAATTTGATGTTGACAAAACCGAACGTGAGATTACCTGCTAGAGGAGCTAGAGTGTCCATATTGATCACCATGACGGCACATCGATACTTTCTAACCGGCTCCTTCAACTTTACGACCCTCCAATCGTGGGTCGGAACGTCGCGATTACATGTGCGAATGATGTCCAATACTTCGTTCGCATTGCCATCAAAATGCAGTCACGAGCTCTCGGGCAAGACGGGATCTTATCGCTCGACACGACATCCAGCTTCGGTCACATTTCCTCATTGCTGCTGATGCGAGACCTGAACAGAGTCGCCGAGCGTTCATCGGCAAATCGTATTAACTTGCGGTACTGAAACAATCCTCCGTCCTTACAATCTGGAGGTGGTCCCGGATTTGAATCCATCACCTTACGAAAATTTAATGTAATAACCTGGACCGTTTTCCAATTACCCACAGACATGCAGTCGTCCGCATTACTACGATCAAAAACCGCCAGCTCAAACCAACCCTTAACCGCATCCGCGTAGGACGGGGCTGAAGCATTGTTAGAACTTGATTAGTAAGCCTGCATAAATTATAACAATGCAAACATTTCAGCGTATCTCAGAAAGTACTCCTTACCTACATTTATTCATATTTTCCCTCAACTCAATCTTCAAACCTGTATAGTTAGTACAGCTTTTTGCAGCCTGAAGCTGTGAACTGCCTCTCCGGTGAACAATTATTGTGTTTATTGCGACAGTATGCTAAAAACGCATTAACCCAATTAAAATCCCAAGGCAAAGTGTACAGTAACATAATAGTTCACTTAACAACTAGGACGCAAACTTTGGTATGCTGAAAACATGAAGCCTATGCTACAATGCATTGCTTATAGCAGACTTCAACACGCCTGCCATCGCCTCCCTTTTTATTGTTGCCTCTATGGTCCTGCCCTGTTTTTGCTATCGTCTGGTCAGAGTGTGTAACTTTGTGCTGACAACTCAGCGAAAATTCAAATTTATGAATGCAGTAAGCCGGGAACAGTATTCCAAAAATTAGAGATTCGGATACATAGCAAGCGAATTATAGCCCAAATGAAATTGCTTCTCGAAGCGAATGAGTAAAGGGCTGTTTAACTAATTACCAAAGTTTTGGTCGAAAATTATGTTTGCCTATGAGAAATAAAGTGCCCGCCTCACAGCATAAATATCTTTTTGTACAAATTGAGATTTGGGTGTTTAGGGCAGTTACTGTTCGATTATTCAAGAGACTTGTAGAAAGACTCGACTATTAGTGTAGCATAACGCGAAGCGAATGATAGCTAACCTTTATAATTCGCTTACAATGAAGAAAAACGAACCAACATGGGGTCTATGTTTTAGCGAAGGTAAGTGTAATGAACCACATGTTGGTCGTGCTGCTTCCACCGGCAGATCAAAGGCAGCTTCTGATGGGTAGTGATCTGTCAGTGGTACGAAACCAGAGGTCGATTGTTCTATTACACCCGGACCCCGATGGGAGCCCGAGGGCATATGCACAGTTCACCGGCGATTACATCCTTGTCCCCCCTTTTTTTTATTATTCCCCATTTTTGCTTCCAATACTTGTGTTGTCTTCCCCAGGCCCATGAATTTCTATTAATACTTACAGTTCAGGGGCAACGAGCAGAGAAAACCCCGCCCACGTCTCCCTAATTGGTCTACAGCAAGCATAGACCGCTGCTTAGCTCGTTGAGGGGTCTTTTTCTTCGCAAACTTCAACACGCCTGCCATCGCCTCCCTTTTTATTGTTGCCTCTATGGTCCTGCCTTGTGCAAGGCGGTGGAATATATGTTACATGTCTCATTGATGGATTTTTAAGCTTTTGCACATTATAACCTGGCAAATTTCGTGCATTTTGAGGGCGCTGGATCACTGCCGTTCGTAAGCGTATTTTTGCAAGAACAAGTTGGTGGTCGCTGCCAACATCAGCACCTCGCTTCCACCTGACGTCCAAAAGACAATTCCTCCATGTCTTGGAAACGACAATATGGTCAATCTGGTTTTCTTTTCTGCCATCCGGAGAGGTCCAGGTTGTTAAGTGGTAGCGCCAATAACCAGCTGACGAGTGTCACAAAACTCCATAAACATCTCGCCATTTTTGTTCCGGTTGCCTAGGCCATGATTACCCAACAGATGTTCTAAGCCTACATTGTGAGACCCAGCTTTGGCGTTGATGATTTTTATGTCACCTTTGGGAGCCTTGTCGAAGTTGTCGCCAACCCGTTGGTAAAAGGCGTCCTTAGCTAATTATTGTGATGTTTCTAACCCTGGATTTGAACCTGGCTGTGGTGATACGGTCGGAGATGGGCTTCCAGTCAATTAGAGATAGGCGTGCCTCCCAAGTCAACAGAATTCCGACGCCTGTCATTCGAGGTGACGTATCGTCTTCATTTCCAGAGTAGAGCAGTACTGTTTGGGAGCTTGGTTATAAAGTCGTTCCCGATCCAGGCCATCTTGTTTCGCTCAGTCCTAGTATATCACTGTTGTATTCGGCCATTTCCCGTTCGACTTCAGTGAGCGTATCGCACTATTGCGCTCGCCCCACATCGTTTGAACGTTCCAAAAACCGATCGTGGTCCGTTGTTTGTAGCCAAAAATTGTCGCCGCTGAGTCAGTCCGTGGTATCCGAGGCTCGTTTAATGTTTCGAGTGTAGATTGATTTCAGGTACGCAGGTTACAAGTCCACATACCCAATCTTAGGGGAAGGGTTGCTTCCTTAGGTGTCCTAAGATTCGCCGGGAACTATTTTGTATATAGCGCAGAGGTAGCTCTCCAATGGTGTTTTTGAACGCGCGTTCTTTTGATGATCTTTCAGCTGGGTGTGACGTGTTGGTGTTTTCCATAGACATACATTGAACAGATAGGAAATAGGCACAGAGTGGGGTAAAAATTTGAAAATCGAGTTATTGTTGACATATTCGCATCTGCGCAGTGAAACACGAGCAACACGCATTGACCTATGGCCCAGAGGCCCGAGGAGCGAGGGGCCAAATGCTTCTTAAATGTCAAAATCGTGGCTGAGTGGCCGATGGCATCACGACATTTACCGAACCTATAGCGACCGCGTCCAAATGGGTATTTGTTAGAAAATAACTAGAAGTACAGAGTGGGGATGGTACTATTACCAATCTGTTCAATGTATATTTATGGTGTTTTCAGATTTATGTTGGGGGTGACCGGTATCGAAGTGTGTTGAGGCATCAGTCTCATGTTTGACTACTGGCGTTTCGTGTTCGAATCCCGTCCACGACGACGTTCGTGGCCATGGATGTGCAGGAGGTGCGTGTTGGCAACTGCATTCTCCGAAACCAGTTTAGGTCAACGGAATGTCAACTGGGCCACATGGAACAGTTGACGCACTATGCCCCACAAGGGGTTAGGGCAACTGAGTAGTATCCACCGTTCGCCTATTTCCTGAGACGCACTGGTGTTATTGGCCATTCAGGATGTTCATCGTTATGTGCCTCTAGCAAATGCTCTGAACTGCAAAACTTGTTTGGCTTGGTTAGCCGTTACAGAGGGTGCCCACGAGGAGGACTATGGAAGAAGTCTTTTGCCCTTCATCACCATCTGAGGCTCGCGTAGCTGAAAATATTTTTAGACGCGTTGTGGAGAAAGCAGCAGCCAAATTCATACCGGCGGTAGGTTGAATCCCTGAAGATCGACCCAATTTCCCAGCATCAGGTGCAATATTAGCAGCCAAAACGAACAGAATTCGCAACACCAACCTAGATGAGCCTAGTATTACAGAGCTCAACGCCTAAGTTTATGTCAAGTCACGGAACATAGAACGGCCAAATGGAATAATCACCTTAACAGCTGTAATTTAACATCTGGCATCAGTAGACTGTTAACTGTTAACGCTAAGAATTTGGCATGAAATGTGCGCCTATATACATCCTACTACTCTGCAGTCGTTTGTTTTGTAACACAATTCTTACCTAATTATCAATTTTAAAGCACAACCGAGCATTTGTCAAATTGAAAGATTCGCGCCTTTGGTTGCAACGATAGACTCAAACAGTTTGATATAAACACGTGAACGTGACACGCGAACGTGAGCCAACGTTCGTTCAGCCTAAAAAAAGAATACCATGTTGGGCGTCACTTTATGCAAGGAAGAGTCTGTTCGGAGAGAGCTAATTCTATCATCAACCGACGGCCAAGGTCCGACAATGGACTGTCGAGCCACGATGATGAGAAAGAATCCCATGTTGGGCGCCACTTTATGTAAAGAACAGGGAGCTAATTTTCTTGTAAAAGCCTGGACAGTGTCAAGAGTGAAAATTTTCCCTTAACTGCATTTGAAATTGATAATGCATGGAATTATACAATCGGAAGGTGTTAATTCAGATCACACTAAATGTGGTGCAAAGAGATTTTGTGTCTCGCAACACTTGCCCACATGACCATTTGAAAAGTGAAAACGTTTGTCGTATTTAAGACCGAAAATGTGTAAAATGTATTTAATTGGAATATTGCCGACACCAAAGTAATTTACGGATTGAAACACACTTCCCCATTAAATTAAAAAAAAAAATCCATAAAAATCCCATAGATCAGACCACAGTTTTGATAGTAATGTCCATGTTTTGACCATGTTGATGACTTTATCAACATACTCGTAATGTCTTCCAAGCGTATTATGCTGTGTGTGAATGACATTTCCATCCGTTCATCAGCAACTTTTGTATATTGCAGTATATTGAAAGTGAAAACATCCATAACGCCCGAAACTTACATAGATACATCTTCCATAAAGGTGTCGAAAATGCACTTAATCCAAAATTATTGAAAAATTAATGTACTCGTAGCTTGGATAAACAGGCGCAGGCCCCAATGAATTGTTAGTTCACTTAATAGAGTTGTTCCTACTCGGGCGTATCTAATTCCCGCAGAAAAGCACAAGAGCAAATTAACTGAATAAAAAGGCATCTATAACCTGCCAGAGAAAGTGAATAATAATTGAGACATCAAAATTTACGACCAAAGTCGCGACTAATACGTGAATAATAAATCTCCTAATGTGGGTGTCGAGAAATACTCGATATCATATTCACTATACTAGTATGTATCTTCTTATTCGAAATTTATACAATTTATGTGCACACACATTGCAACAACGTATTGCAGTTAAAGATACAAGATACAACGTTGGGGCAAGGCAATATTCTAAGTACTCAAATAAATTTTCACCTTTTAGCATTTTCAGGTTGCAAAGAACGTGAAGATGCCCGGCCGGCCGGTACCATTTAGTCAGGTCCTCGGGAAGCGTACTCGTTTGCACATGCATGGGAATGGTGGAAGAAGGATCACCTTTTGGGCGAAGACAGACAAACATGCAATATTTCACAGGGCCGTTCATTGCGTGGCAAAGTGTACTGTGAAACACCCAGATCGGCCGCCATGTTCGAATGACAAATTTGTCTACTAACCATATAATTAGCCATGAAATGGCTTCGTCGCCAATAAATTCGAATGCGAAAACGATCAATTTTCTATGCATAATTCATGAACATTTAGATGAGTATGGATTTGTGGTTGAGGAGGAAAGCATTGGTTTTCTTGGCCAGGCGCGCAACCAATTGCATGCGAATTTTATGCATTTATCACGGATAATAATTGCAGACATTTTTTTTCTGTTGCAAAAAGCAATACTGATTTGGCCTTACCACGGGACACATGTAGAGTCTCGTTGTGGGACAGAATTCCACTAATAGTAATTTCACACTAATTTCACTATAGTTGGGACGGTAAGCGACAAATATGGGCTTGCAAAATATTATAGAGAGATGCCCTTTGGTACCAATGTTGTCGTGACCCATACCTTCAATTTAAGAGATGGAGCCATTTTGAAACCCGCGGCAGAGCATCTGTACTAGTGATGTGTAACACAGTAACGAGTCGCTCTTTTTGAACGACTCAACAGGATGAGCGAAAGATTCGGCACAACGACATAGCCTTCGAGTCGTTCAATTTAAGAGTGACACACTGTAAAATTAATTCCCAAACTAGCCCATCGCATAAATACTACCCAACGCATAACCAATCCACGCTCATTTCTCATTACATATTTTATAATGTACTACAATACATTCATTCACTCACATCCCATTATCTATCTAAAACTAAAACCACCATCATTTATCTACCAAAGCAATCCCATCTAAATCCATTCATATTCATCTCTATGCAGTATACAATGCACGCATTGTGTAAACTTCTAAATATATACGCAACAACCCATGCTGACTGCAAGCATATCAAAAATCATTTACTTACGTCGCACCGCCCGGCCAAGTTTCTCCAAATACAGAAAACAATCCCAACATTCTAAAACGTCTTACGTATCATCATCTCAAGCTCAACTTTAGATGAAACCAAAAACCCATTGCTTCCACTTTCACTACATCTACAGTGTAAAGCAGCGTTCTAACGGGGCACGACAGCGTGGCACGCTTTCGATCCACCGCTTGAACGCTTGTTTCGAGCGTGGACTGGAAAGTGAACTGCCTTGGGTTGTGGACCGTTCACACGACCACGATTCAGTTTATCCCATAAATCATTCTGTTTCAAGCAGTTACACCACTACTTTTTATACCCTAGTTTTAAATAAACAGTTTTGTAGCCATAACTTCTAAAATATAAGGAATTTCGCATTTTTGACACCATTTCGACCATTTGTCAAAATTGCGAAATATTCCTTATATTTTAGTAGTTATGGCCACAAAACATGGAGCATTCCTCCCCACTATTTGGATGCTCCTCAGCTCTCTCCCTCCCTATCCCCTCCTCCCCTCTCTATCTAAGATTCGTTCAAAAAGAGCGATACAAAATCGTATCGCACAAAAAGATTCGTTCAAAAAGAGCGATACAAAATCGAATCGCACAAAAAGATTCGTTCAAAAAGAGCGACACAAAATCGACTCGCACAAAAAGATTCGTTCAAAAAGAGCGATACAAAATCGTGTCGCACAAAAAGATTCGTTCGAAAAGAGCGACACAAAATCGACTCGCACAAAAAGATTAGTTCTAAAAGAGTCAAAAGGGTCAAAACAGTCAAAAGAGCCCGCCCCAGATTCGCAGCCCCGTTTTCATGGGAAATAGTGGTCCGATCGGGCTGGCTCGAACTAAAAGGTATTGGGAGGTCGCTAACTTCGAATCTGGGGTCAAAAAAGAGAAAAAAAAAAATTGGAGGCCGCCCATCCCAGACTGGCAGCCCCGCTTTGATGGGAAATAGTGGTCCGATCGGGCTGGCTCGAACTAAAGGGTATTGGGGGGTCGCCAATTCCGAATCTGGGGTTAAAAAAGAGAAAAAAAATTGGGGTCTCCCATCCCAGACTGGAAGCTCCGCTTTGATGGGAAATAGTAGTCCGATCGGGCTGGCTCGAACTAAAGGGTATTGGGGGGTCGCCAATTCCGAATCTGGGGTCAAAAAAGAGAAAAAAGTTTGGGTAGCCCGTCTACGACTTTTATTGAATATGTTATTAACCAAGTTTCAGATTCTTTGCATGACTCTTTTTGAACGACTCATTGGAAAGAGTCAGAGCTTATGTGCTGGCACAGTGAAAAGAGTCATTATGCCCATCACTACTGTACAGGTGAAAAACCGAGAAAGTTGACCTCTTTTCTCAATGTTTTCCTTATAACTTCTAAATGGCGCACCGGATTGCAAAATGTAGACGGATGTAAATTAAAGAGCGTTGATTTTAGTGATGCGTTACACATGAGTGAATCGTTCTTTATGAACGGTTCAACAAAATGATCGAAAGAACCAGCACAGCGACTTAGCTATCGAGCCGTTCAATTTATAATTGACACACTGAGAAACAAATACCCGAAAACATGTCCAACCTAAAACCAACGCAATAACAGCTTATTCACGTTAATTAATTATGTAATTAATTGAATTAGTCTGACAAACGACTTGGCAAAACTTTTACAAACGAGATTAAAATATCTACAAATTGAGACTTAAACAAAACGTTTGGCTGTTAAAGCTACCGAAATGGAGCTGAAATCGCTAAACAAGCATTTCGGCATTTTCGCTCACAACTACACTAAAAGCGAGCCGATTTGAAAAGTATTGAGCACGTCAAACCGGAAATCGAAATATCTTCAACATTTATTTAATGTGGTTCTCAATTTAGAGTATCCGTTTCAGAGATATGCGAGCTTTAAAAGTGATGTAGTGTGATTTTTCTCCAAAGCCGCAAAAAGTGATATTTTTCGAATTTCGATTTTGACATTACTTCTTAATCGAATTTAAACTTCGAACAATGCATTGAATTCAAAATTTGTCGTTCTTTAATTTACATTCTGTGCAGTTTTTCGATTCGAGGCACCGTTTAGAAGTTATGAGGAACAGATTGAAAAAAGGGCTAAAATTTTTCGGTTCTCCGCCAGGCGTTCTGCCGCGGGGCGCACGGTGGCTCCACCTCTTAAAATTAATGTATGGGAACCACCAACAATCATACCAAACGGCATTTCTCTATCATATTTTGCAAGGTCAAATCGCTTACCGTCCCGACTATCAGTCGAAAGTGAAAATTGCATAAGGAGACTGGGGGGGATCTAGAAATCGATATTGAAGGGGGACGACAAATTATTGTGTTACCTAAGGGTAGGTTAGGTTAAAGGGCTGGTCTGCTTGCAACAGCACACGTGGCCCGCAGCGGGGTTCGTTGTGTTAGCACCGGTGATTCATCACCCGACCATCCTAATAATTAAACCAACCAGAACTGTGAATGAAGCGATGGAGCTTGCCAATATCAACGGTGGGCTCCCAGAAAGGTTCTCCTCGTTGAGAAAGCTTGGCAGGTGCGCAGCCGATAAAAAACGCACTCCTCCTCTTCTTCGTCGCCGCAGCTTCTACAGAAGTCATTGTAGGGGAGGCAAAGTCTCCTGGCGTCCTCTTCAATCACGCAATGTCCAGCAATGACTCCCGCAGCTGCTGCTGTCTTTTGAGTGACAGAAATTTAACTGATCGGCTAGAACCCTGAAAAGCAGGGTAATGCGGGGCTCTTTGTAAGAAAAATATCGTTATTTTCAAGCAGATCAATCTCATTTTTACAGGAAAGTACAAAATTACCCTTTCAAGTCATCCGCGAAACCGAATATGTAGGGGAGGCAGGCGCTCCCTTTGCTAGATCACACCCATTTTCAATACCAAGCAACTGGAACTACGAACAATTGACGAAAATTTCAAGGCTCTAGCTTTATCCTATCGAAAGTTATCGTGCGAACGGACAGACCGACATGGCTAAATCGAATCAGGAGGTGACCCTGATCATTTATATATGTATACCTCCGGAGCCTCCTTTAAGGTGTTACATTTTTTCGACGAAATACTTATAAAGTCTAAGGTATAAAAACTACATTGCCCGGCCGGAAATTGCATATGCCGCACTGATTAGATTAGGTTAGGTTAGGTTAAAGGGGCTGCCGTGATACCCACAGCACACATAGACCACCACTGGGTCCTTTGTGATACCACCATCGACTCTTCAACCCGAGTCCTACCTATTCATTGAACCAGCCTGAGCTGTTGATAAAGCGCTGGAGCCGGCTGATTCTAACATCCTTAAGGGCGTCCAGATCGCTAAAATAGAAAGACCCTAACGTAATCCTTCTTCTTCTAGCCAGGGCATGACACCCACATAACAGATCCTCATCCTCGCAACTCCTACAGAGGTCATTGTGTGGAAGCCCCAATCTCCTAGAATGTTCGCCGATCAGGCAGTGCCCTGTAAACACCCCCACAAGAGTCTGTGGATTACGTCTATTCAACGCCAGCAGCTCCTCAGAGCGTTTAGGATCGATCCTAGGCCAAAGTTGCCTAGTAACAGTACAAGTGCTACCATTACTCCATCTCGTGTTGGCAGCACTCAACGCGACATTGTTTATCAACAATTTACAGGCTGATAAAGACCACCCGAGATGGCAGTGACTAAACCCTGATTAGATTACTATGGAGTCAGCAGCTTTTGCTAGCATAGCAGGTATGATCTCATCCGTTTCGGCTGATTTGTACGGGTGAAAGGATTTAATGGCCCGTTTTACTCGCCTAACCATGAAGAGTCCTGGTATGTTGCTGCCGCGCGATTTTGTCTCTAAAGTTGTTGTATATGGTTGGGTCGGCGGACTCTGGCAGTCTGGAAAGTGTGTTGCAAGGAGTAATTTCAGTGTGTCAGCACATCCTTCCGTTCATTCTCCATCCCCCTTACTGAGTGTAGATGGCGGTGTCGGATTTTTGGAGATGATTTTCCTCGGTGGCGATGCCTCTGATATGCATTCAATTTGGCTGCAGAAGTCCCGCGAGCTTTTCCGTTTCGCTGCTCTGAGCTGATTTTTGAAGGATTTGAGTGACTTCCTATATTCGCCCGAATCTTCGTCTTTCCCTGTGCGCTTAGCAGTATTAAAGAGCGACCGTATCTTATGACGAGATCCGCCGATATTGTAATGGACGGTTTGGTGGGCATCCGAAGATGCCCGTGGGAACGAAGCCTAAGGTGGCATGTTGACCGTGTAGGTCGGGCCTTGCCATCTGGCGAAGAAAAAGGCCCCTCAACGAGCTAAGCAGCGGCTTATGCTTGCTGTAGCTCAGTTCGGGAGATGTGGGCGGGGTTTTCGCCGCTCGTTGCCCCTGTCCTTTACGTATTAACAAAAATTCATAGGCCTGGGGAAGACAACACAAACAGGGGAGGTAAAAATGGGGAATAATAAAAAAATGGGGCGATAAGGATGGAATGGTTGGCGGACGGATCAGACGCCCACGCGGTCACACCTGGGTCCGGGTGTAATGGGGCCCTCGGCCTCTGGTTTCGTACCACCAACAGATCACTACTCATCAGATGCTGCTTCGATCTGCTCGTGGGAGCAGCACTACCAGACCATAATATGGTTCGTTACAGGTGGTTCATTACAATATCTTTACTCCACCATTTAGGTTGAGTCTTTTTAGGAGGATTACTGCAAGGACATGAGGCTCTGAAAGAATTTAGGACCATATCGGTAAGAAACTTATTCATGCTTTCGGTGCTTTTAACGTTACATAAATATTCTTGATGTTTGTTGGTGAACTTGTCGCATATCATTTTTGTATACCTATATAGTTCCCAATCGGTATTGCTCGGATTTCTATATGCTTTGACTTGATTATGGGCTTGAAGTACAATTTTAAAGCTAATGTACTTGTGATCCGAGGAGGAAGGTCTTTGCAGGACCTTCCAGTCTAGGATTTCATAGTTATTAATATTCATATAGAGTGTTAGATCTAGAGCATTCACGATGGTGGGCCATACGTAAGTTCATTGCCACGATTAGCAATCTTTAGGTTAGTATTGAGTATAAAGTTTAATAGTGACTCACCTCGTGCCTTGTCGTCCTTACTACCCCAAAGAGTATGATGTGCGTTTGCTTCACTGCCGATCACTAGTTTCGCTTTCTTCATCATTGAATCCTCTACTAGTGTCTGTGGCTCCTGCGTTGGTGCCACTGCGTCGTGGGCCATATAGACTGAAACAACAATCATTAGGGGTGTATTTTTGTACTGCGGTGTTGGTTAACTTACACACATTACACAAACAACATACCCTTGTTGTTTGTGTAACGTGTGTAAGTTAATCCGTATAACCCCCAATTAACCTACACCGCAGTACAAAAAAACACGCCTATTGTTTCAGTGTTACCATCCACATGTACCACTGTTACATCGTTAGTGCTTTTGTCGTAGTCAAGAATGACCTTTAGCCCCTTTTTGGCCATTACGGCCGTTCTCTTTCTGCCTTCCTTCTGCGTTGAAATTAAGTTGTAGCTGCTAGTTGAGAGTCTTTTGATGTGTCTCCCCCAAGGATTCCATGGTTTCTGGATGAGCACAACATCGTAGGGGCCATCAAGCAGCGTTTGTAGTAGCTCTGCTGACGCGGAACTACTGTGGTGCAGATTTGTTTGCAGCATCCTTAGCATGCTGCAAGGGATGCACTGTCTCAGCCGTAGAAATTATTGTAGCGTCTGGGTCTTCAGTCCCAGATTCGCTGTCCTCCTCGCTTAGCTTAATGGCATCAGCCGGATATTTGATGCTAATCTCACTTCACATAGATTTCTAAGTATTTTCAATTATATTCTAAGACTTACTAACATTGCGAAGCGGGAGGCGAAGAGGGGGCTAGGGTTATAGATCAGCCACTAAGTGGAGTAGGTCCCTAATTACAATACTTGCCAGAATAACAACATAATGGGGCGAGGAAGGAACTTGTAAAAAAATGCGTTTCTTTGTCGTTAGTATGTATCTTCGTCGGTGTTCACCATTCAATCAGGCTTGTCCATCGAAATCCTTTGTCTAATGTCAAACGTACAATAACTTCCCAAATAAGGTGTGTCCACGCCCAAACCAAATTAACCAACATATGCAAAGCAGACAGCCACACAAATTTACCTCAATCATGTCCAACTTAAATGATATGTCCGCTAATCACGCGAACTTTCTGATAAGCAGCGCAAATTAAGTTATTAAAAATATAAACTAGATAATGGAGCCATCAAATTAGAAGTCAGACACCATTCCGACTGATAGTGCTGTTGCAGCACACATGATACCCAATTCATATTTGGTCAGTCGAAAAAAAAGGGGCGAAATATGAAATTTAATATGGTTTTTATCAAGATCCCATTCAGTGGGAGGTAGGGAACATTTGGATGGCAGACAATAATATATCCGCCGACCGTCTATCCCCGATTCTCGGATTCCCTTTTTTTATGCGCGTCCATCATCATCATTTTAATTACTGGCCATTGTGGACGCTTCAACGCCTCCAGGACTCGGAGTAAAGCGGATGAGGTCGTTTTTATTTTTCCCGAAAGTTCTTAGGAAATCTTCGGCATTCGTACATTGCGAGCAATTTAATCACAGGCAGGAGTTTTGCATAAATACTAAAGGGATTTGGCCATACTTAGTGTCTTTTACTGAATTAAATTTTCCAGGAGTTCGTTTCGTTTCCCAGGCGATTCGCTCACTGCGGTTAATTTGACCATTTTTCGTAATTTAAAAAGATGAAAAATAAAGTTGAAGCTCTTAAAAACCGAAATCCATATTAACCCCGCAGGTAGAGTTGTGCCATTGATGAAATTTGCTCGAGTGTAAAATCCAATTTGGGATAATTAAATGCATAGTGTAAGGTAAAATACGAGTTTCGTCCTGTTAGGGGAAGTAAGTGGTGGTGCTGTCAGAGTGTATAGTTGATAATTGCTTGGCTGGCCGTAAATTTGTAAGGTGTGTGTGGAATGAAAGCCAACCCCCCGAAAAAATCGTAAAACGGACACATATTGTGTAGAACACTCAACCGAACATTTTAATTAGGCGTACATTTGCATTTGGACGATAAAACAAAAAAAAATTAAATAAAATGGGGAAAAATAGGTACTGCAGTTGTAAATTTAGTCAGATAATTGCGATTATGACGTGCACGCTTTGAGCGTGTTGTTCTGTCGAAAAGGAAATAATTGAAGCGTCTAGATAAGCTAATTTATGTAACACGACGGGCGTAATTTATGGCGTGAATTCATTGGACAAAACTGCGGTATGCAGTATTCCTTTTCTACTATTTTTCTTTTCATAATTAAATTAAATGCCATTATAATTAGCGAAAACTTGACAGTATGGCGGAATGAAGTGATTACGTAAGGTCAGGAGACCGTAAATTTTCATGTTAGCTGAATATCATTATTTTCAATATTTGTATTTCGTTATTTGTTTTTAGAACATCGAGGGATACCGCTACAAGGAAGCCTGTAAGCTCTAGTTTCCGGGTTTGCCAAAATACTAAGGATCAAATCCGTGCCTGGATATCTACTTTTTCCAAATTCCACCCGCGAAAGCCTACAATGGGCCAAGATTGGCAATTGAAACTCATTGCCATTTAAAACCACTGGTGGTTTGTTAGAAAATGAGCGAATTGCTGAAAGCCATCATGGCCATAATAAACTATCTGCCCGGATCGACGATAGCAACTGACAGCGATCGGCCATTGCCATTAAAGAACGTTTAATAAGATTTCTGATCTACTGTCCAGGAGAGTACGGACATTCCAGAAAGGAACCAATCTCTGTCATTATACTATAGCCCGTCCACGACGACGTTCGTGGCCATGGATGTGCAGGAGGTGCATGCTGGCAACTGTATTCTCCGAAACCAGTTTATGCCAATGTAACGTCAACTGGGCCACATGGAACAGTTGACGCTCTATGCCCCACAAGGGGTTAGGGCAATTGAGTATAGTTGACGTAGTAGTGTGCGACCCAACAAAAGAGTGTGCGACGCGATAAAAAAGATTATTGGAATTCTCTTGTAGCTTCTGCAAAAGAAGCCACAAAAAGCAACAACTTAAACGCCGTACACGATGTCATCAAGGAGTTTACAGGTGGGCGTCACTCCTGCTCATCGCACTCAGTGGCCGCGATCGTACGGTCACCGCTCTACGATGCTAATCTAGAGCGCGGAGTTCAAATCTCGGTGCCATCGAAAACTGCCTGTGGGTACTACAATAATAGAACTCTTACAGTGCTCCGAGCTTGTCAGTATCAAGACGGCGCGGATAGGAGGTGCATGCTAGCAACTGCACTTCCGAAAAGTAGATATGCTATTGAAACGTTAATAAGGCATATACATAAATTCTAGAGATGTTGACGCGCCCATGCCATGGATCAAGGGAATTAACAACATTACGCTTGCCAACATCCCGTGAAGGATAGTGATAGAAAGCTACTTATCTTGGAAGAAGATCAGATGAGGCGGAGGAAAGTACACTTGACCGCGGTCTTGAACCGTGTAACCTCTGGTGAAGTTCCGCCTCATATAGATAATTTAGCTAACCATAAAAATGTGCGTATACGGTCCACCGCTCCGACTAAAGAGGAAATAGTCACTGCAATTATTGCACTAAAATGAGGAAAGGCCGCCGGACTCGACGGTATCCCTGCCCAACTTTATCAAGCAGCGCCAAGCGTAATTGACGATTTGCTGCACCCACTTGTTGATAAAGCGTTGAATACAGAGACCTTTCCCACTGAGTGGAAGAAAGATTTTATCATCAAACTTTCGAAAAACGGTGGCCTTACAGACTGCATTAATTGGAGAGGCATTTGTAGGCTTTCTGCCGTTGTCAAATTGTCCCGAAAAGACTTAAGGCTCACTTAATCACAATTGATGAAGCGAAGGCTGTTTTCGACCCGGGTTCTCCCGTGTCGATCACATTAGCACCTTTCGAACCAACATCGAGCAATGCGCTGAGTACGATTCTCCGATTCACTTGCTTTTCATCGATTTCAAAAACCAGGATTCTATATGTGTGTATTTGCGCAAGAGAGGAATCCCTGAGAAGCTTGCGGCTATTATTAAGGCAACCTATGACGACGCGAAATGTCGTGTTCTTCATAACTAATAGCTCGGCAGGATTCCACTTTCTTACCGATCCTATTCTTCATATTGATCGGCGATTTGTTTCATGCAGCCCCATTCGGACTAGACAGAGGAAGTCAATGGACTTCGAAATCGTATTTACAATATGTTGACTACACTGACGTGACGACATATCCCTTCTCTCCCACAAAATCATGAATCTGTCCGCAATGGCGTTAATCTTAAAATAAGAGCGAGGCAAGGAAGGTTGGGCTAAAGATTAATACCAACAAGACCAAGGTTCTTAGACCGCCATTGCGAAAAAAAACTCCGCCACCAATTGCTGTCAATATTAATGGGTAGTACGGAGTAGGCCATCCGTACTACCATTTTCAAAAAAAAAAAAACGCTTCCCAGGTACACGAAGTTGCCCAACTTTTCCACACGACATTTCGCGCCGTCATGGGTTGCTTTAAAAATAGCCACAAGCTCCCCAGAGATTCCTCTCTCGCGCAAGGACGCACATACTATCGAAAACTTTTTTGAAATCGATGAAAAGCAAGTGAAGCGGAGAATCGAACTCAGCGCATTGCTTGATGATGGTTCCTCCTATCCATTAGGCTAAATCCGCATACGCCATGCTGTCCAAATTCAGAGCAGTTATCTCAGCATCAAGACCAAGCTGGGCCTGTTTCGCTCCCTGGCACTGTCTTTGCTTTTGTGTAGGAGCAGTACATGGAAGTTTCCGTAAGAGTTATCAGAAAGCTGCAAGTTTTGATCAACTCACGTCTTCGTCGAATTCTAAGAATTTTCTGGCCCGAAACAATATCAAATGAAGAGCTAGATCGGTGTACGGTCGGATACCAATCCACGAGTTGATTCGCAGGTGTAAATTTCAATGGTTACACATTGCGGAAGAATTATAACTGCATTACTCTGCATATCCTGCAAGTCCCCTAGCTCGGTAAAGTATTGTAGTAGGCTCCAAGAATTGACCTTCTTATACTTTGCAGGTACAGATATTCACAGAAGAATTGGAATGTACTCTCCTCCTCTTCTTCATATCCACAGCTACTACAGTAATCCTTATACGATAGCCGAAGGTTCCTGGCGTGCTTCCCAAATGGACAATGCCCAGTGATGTCGCCCACAACCGCACCAATACGATGCCTTTTCAGCAACAATAGTTTGACAGAGCGGATCATGTCCAGCCTTGGCCATATCAAATTCGTTATATGACAAATGCTGCCGCTAAGACATCTCGTGTCAGTTCTTGGTAGGTATTGCAACTTTGCAGAGAGTACATACGGCTTCTTACGCTGTCCCTCTTCTAGGAAGTTTGTCAGCTCGGGAGTTGCCAACGCAACCACTATGACCTGGAATCAAGCACAGAACAATATCAAACGAATCACGCATCTGCATGAGAGATTCACGGTACTTTAGTACTATCCTTGAGGCGAGTCTGTTAAAATACAATAATAATGTTCTCAACAGATACGACGTTTAGAATATTAAACTGTCAGAGCGAACGCCAGCTTCTACACCACTGTCGGTCTTAGACTCACCTGTGTAGATGTGTATCTATCTGTTGTCGATGCGACTTTTGAAGCACTTTGTGAACATAAGTTTAGGTGAAGCATAGTGAGTACTTGTATTTATCCCTTGCACTTTTCTCAACAAGTTGCGGTTAGTCGTTGTGCTAAGTGCATTCCTTCCAGACTACTATACCGTGCAAAAAAAATAGGTCGTATAACCGCTACATAGAGCCAATATAAAACTTTTGGCTGCAGACCCCACCTTTTACTGGATGCTTCTCTACAGCAGTAGAGTGCGATATTAGCTTTGTTTTCGCGCTTTTGAATATTTAGTTTAAAAGTTAACTTCCCGTCTAGAATAAGGCCAAGAAATTTGCTCGATCAGTAAGCGTCTATCTCGCCCCTCTAAAGTGGGAGGTTCAAAGACAAGTTCCGGCTTATTTGGATTTATTCGAACTCCGCAATTTCAGGCCCAATTCACTAATAGAGAGAAAACATTCTGCAATAATTCGCACAGAGTGGCCGAGAGCTTTCCCGAGATTGCAATAGCAACGTCATCCGCGTAAGCAATTACTTTGCAGCCGGCCGCCTCTAGGTCAATGAGCAGATGGTTAATCACGGTGTTGCACATGAGGGACTCCTCCCTGCGGAGTACCCCTATTCACACATCTTCTTACGGATTATGTGCCCAGTTCATTACAGTTTACCCTCGATGTTAACATCAAGTGGACTAATTTACATAACGAGTCATCGACTCCCAATCTCGATAGTGCATCGATCATTGATTCAGGTTTAATGTTATTAAAAACACCTTTAATGTCCAAGAAAGCGATTAATGTTTAGTCCTTAAAACTTAGCACTTTCCCGATATACTTGTAGGTCACGATAGAATGTAGCGCAGTTTCCACCGACCTACCCTTCTAGTAAGCATGCTTCGCTTTTGATAGAAGTGGTTTGTAAATGCTGTTCCTTAAGTGTATATCAACAAGCCTTTATGCTAGAAAGGCTTTCAGTAGAGTTGATGAAAGATCAATTAGTCTTAGGTCATTTGGACGTGAACGCGAACTCCTACCCGTTTTTGGGATAAAAACCACTTTGTCCTCTGATCATTTTTAGGGATATATACTAAATCCAAGCAAGCCGTGAAAATAGTTACGATCCAGGGGTGAATAATGCTGCCTAGATGCTGTATTCTATATATCCGCTGGGATGATGTCATCAAGTCCAGCAGACTTAAACGGCTCAAAACTCTGGCTTATGATTTCCATTTGTCCCACGGCGGGGAACGCTATAATCGTAGCTTTGTTTGATGCATCATAAGGACCGCCAGTATCCACCATCCAGCGGGTGTTAATGATAGAAAATAGCTGCCTATAACAGCATGGTGCACAGGCTCATTACGTTCCCATTAACACCCGAAGGATTCCAGAAGGAAAAGGAGTACATACTCGACACGGCAGTCAAAGATGGGTATAAAGTACATTACATCCAACGACTTATAAAAAAGAAGGTCTTCCGTAAATCCAGAAAAGAACGCTCGACGTTGTTCGATCAAATTACCGACGAAGATATTAAAAGGATAAGTATACCAGTATCCTATAACTTTTATCAAATCAAGTCATTCCTAGGACAGTTCAACATCCAGGTAGTCGAATCGAGCAAGAATTCAACACTCAAGCGACGGCTAGGAAGCGAAAAAGACCCTTTAACATCAAAGGAGGAGAAGAGGATCTACCGAATCACATGCAAGGATTGCGATAAACGTTACATCGGTCAAACAAAGCGCCTCATAACAACACGGTACAAAGAGCATATGGGGAGGTATCTGCCAAGCGACGGGGAAAAACGTAATAAGGTCGTCGGTAGCAACACATGTCATCGAAGAAAGCCATACAGTGGACAAGGATAACTTGGAACTGCTGCAACATGTGAAAAACCCAACACTCTCGATGCATGGGCAAGTTTGGCAGTATTACGTGAAGACCGAAACAAATTACTCAACACCGACGAAGGTAATTGCTCATCGAAGTTAATTCGACTGCTAGCAAGTAGATCCTCATATCCGTAAACCATAAAACCCACACCAAGAGTCAAAACACAAAACCCACGAAAAAAACCGCGCCTGAGTACATGTAGGAATAATAAATTTGACCTTGTAAATCCTTCTGTTTACATGTAATTTCCTATTTAAGGCAGTCGATGTAATATCGGAATTTAGTAGCAAAGTACTGAGGAAGGAAGTGAGTTGCTGCCGAAATGTATACACATGAATAAAATTTATTGTAATTAGGAGAGCTATTGTTTCTCAAGAGAGAGAGTTAATATATCCTCTTCATCGTCGCGATAATAGGGCGCTGTGGTCCCGCACGGCTGAGCCAAAGAATAGAGATTATTCCTAACAAGAAATGGGACTCCATACGGATTAAGAGCGCCTGCCTAGTAGTTGCATATGTGTTGGATTCCATCAGTGCACGAAGGGGTAATGCGGAATAGCAAGTTTGTTACTCATTCGATGAAACGTACTAGGCGGTTGGCATTTGAAGAGCACTGCGCTTTTGCTTAAATCGTATGAAATGCCACCCCCCTGGCTGAGCCTCTGCTTTTACGGCTGCTCCATCGTCCGCCGCAGTTGCTTCCGACTCTTGCCTGCGACCCTCTCGCTCGTCCCTTTTATAAACGCTTAGCATAATCGTGGAGAAGCTGTAGTTGATGACTCCGTTTGTTTTAGCCAGAGGGGCAAGAGATTCCATGTTGATTAAAATAACCCCAAACCGGGTTTTCTTCTTGGACGCCTCCAGCTTAACAGTCTGCCAATCCTGCGTTAGGAGATTCGGACTACAAGCTCTAATGACATTAAGAATCTCAATTTCATTCGCAGGGCGTTCCGGTAGCCAGGTCCTAGATTTAGGTCGAATGGTAAATTCCTCCGTTGGTATTACCACTAACCTAGCACCTAGACAGGGTTGAGTCACGCTGTTGGTTTTTTTTGTTCTAAAAATTGAGTAGCAAAAAAAAGCAATTGACTCACATAACTAGGAATCATTAAACAATGGGTGGGTTCAGAAGTTACCGAGCAACTTCAGATCAGGTGAACATGATCAAATGATCACCGAGCAAGAAATATTTTTGCTCACCGATCACGCTCTTCTTCTTTCTCCTTGACATTCATATAAAACGTGGGAACATTCCTGTTTCGCAAAATTTGGGAGAATTCTCTCTATTAAATTAGAGAGAATTTTCACAAAACTCAGGAAATTTCCGCTTTAGGAGATACAAATCTCCCTGAATGGGTTCTAGGTTCTTACCACTAAAGCGGAAATGGATTACCTGAAGCAAAAATGCCGGAAATTAAGGAGTTTAAAAAATTCTCTCTAAATGAAATAGAGAGAATTCTCCTGATATTCACGAAACAGGAATGTTCCAAAACGCGTGACAATGCCTGCGTTCACGTTCCGCAACGTTGTAATTGCGGTAAGGATTTTCCCTCCACCCAACCATAAACTCTTGACCCGAACGACTTGTTTTGCAGTTGTCATGTATCAAACAGCTGACAGCCGATTCGCTATTGAATTTCAAACAAAACTTCAATTGAATTCGCGACGGTTTCAGAAAAAATGAAAAACACTGCAAAATCGCCACAAATTTGTGTTGCTCCGGTGTAAATAAGCACACAAGACGCCATGTAAAAATCAAGAAACCGAAAACGAAAATCCACACCATCTGACAGTCACACGCAATACGTCAACTAACAACTGTCAAATACGCTAATACCCCTTACCCCCCATTGACCGGACATCAACCAGGAAAAATTTCTGGTTAATTTCCCCGGTGTCTGGTTGAGCAAACGCAAACTGAAACGAAGCGTCCACAAGAAAAATCAGTCAAACTGTTTGCAGTTGCGTTTAAAACGTTGCGGAACCTGAACCCACCCAATGAGAGTGGCGTTAAGCAAGCACACACTGCATAACCGAGCGGTTGGGGAACCGCTCACGACCAGTAAGTGATTTTAGGTAACTTTTGAACCCACAAATTTATAGAAAATGTACAATAAATAATCATTTAAGGCGGCTTTATCATCCAAACGGCTCATCGGATGGGAAAAAATTTTGGTTTGAGTTGTGCTGTAAAAAAACATCATTAAGTTGCAGTGACAGGCTTTTTCAGCAGGGACATATTAGGCAACTGAATAATCGGCGCCGTTAACTCGCCAATGTGAGATGATGGGTAGCAACTTCTGGATGATCTCTTGATGAGGAACAAAGCCTTAATCGCGTGCTGCCCGACAATTCTGACCGGCCTCATGGCATACTTCAAAAATTCCCTAACATTTCTTGTTTTCAATTGTAAGATTCCATCTGACCGGGTCAAAGTGAAACTTTCGTATAATTTTTTTTCGCCTCCATCTTTCAGCACACAGAGCAAAACTCATAAAACATTTTGCATATCTGAAGTTACGCAGCACGACATAAATTCCTCAAGTCTCTAAACTTTTGATATTTTGGTGTGCGCAAAGCTGGATTCACTTATATGAAAATAAAACTAAAAAATGTTCTCAAAGAAAACATTTCGACCCACCACTCTTTGCACTGGCGTTCCCGCATTTTGAATCCAGGCGGGCTGAGTACTTGTGTGTGTTCGACTAAATGAACGACCTTCCTGAAAATGCGAATAAAAGATAGGGCATTGTTGAATTGCAAGGACATAAGACGACGCGATTGCGAGAATTGAAAATGCCATTGAATTTCACGAGTCATAAATCTTCAGTTGAAATGGTACGAGTAGACTGAAAGCCGGCCGACCAGTACTAGGATTTCTTCGCCAGCAGCAGAATTTTAGATTTAACAGGGGTGCGGAGAAAGCGCGTGCATTCAATTGATCCTGTCCGAAGCAGAGCGTATAGTCAACCGGGAGTAAGTGAAATATGTAAGCGTTGAATGAGCCGGAATGACTGCATCCTTACAGTCAAATGGTCAATGCGAATACGCGCCGAGGTGACAGTGGAGAATAGTTGAATGTTTTTGGAAGTGGCAGCCATCCCGACATATATATATTATTGACCTCGGGGTTGTTCGTCGAATGCAAAGTCCGCCGGACAGTGTTTGGTTCGAATGATTTGCATCTGGTGTGCTGCGAATATTCTTATGGAATGGAAAACTTTCAAGGATAATTTATGGCCAGGACACACAGCAACAACGATTGGCTGTTATCGATGGATGTTTGCCGCACGAACTGCGGCAGTGCATCCGCTCGATGTTTAAATCGCGACATGCGGATCCTTCTGCATACATAACTCCAAACTAATATCAAAAACGTCGAATTTGCACTGCAATACGGCGAAATGGCGATAGTGGAATAGCGGGCTGCCATACTGAGTTATAGGAACTTTTCCTTGAGAATAATTTTGCCGAAGCAACGTGAAGGCCGTAGAAATGAGTCCAATAGTAGTTGCTGTAGTAATTACATTCAATATCCCACTGCTTCCTAGTGACACATATTACACGAAGTCCTTCACATCCTGTCAATAACCACGAAATTGGGAATTGTGGTTCAATAAAGAATCCACGACAAGTTTTCCCTCCGCTGATTCAGGATCCAATCCATCATTTCCATCCTAAATGTATAAAGACCAATCATTCCAAAGGACTGAAATGCATATGACAACCCCGAACCCCTCCTGCATCAATCCGACCATGATCTATAAATAATTGTTTAGTTGCATACATTTACATTTGATTCGACGGATCCCATGCGAATTGTTCGATTGTTGTGTCGTCGGTGTCTGCATTCGTGCGTTTCAATCCAAGTCCTGGTCATTCGAATGCAACGGCTCAGGCTCATTCTCCCCTCAGGTCCGTCGGGACACTTTGTTTGCATCCGTAATATCCCGACACTCGACAGTATCCTGAATATTAATAGCATTTTTATGTTTCGTATTCCGTGACACGTACATTCATTAGTTGTTCTCTGAATCTCTGTCTGAACGAGTGTATTGTTGCAGGGCAAAAGATATTATATTTTGCTGATGCAGTTGGTGCACAATTCAGGCAATCGGGAGGAAACAGAATCTGCACCATACTTCTCGTAGCCGGGTGGAAAATTCTATGCAATTCAGGAATAATTGCTAATACGCAATCTATGGCTTACTCTGATTTAAATTCAATTGAGACTCGTGGGAAATGTAGCGAATTGTTTCAATTGCAATGGATGGATGGATGGATGTGATCTGTAATGTCCCTGTGCTGATTGAAGCGATTTATACTAGTGAAATTAGCGTTCATAATAAGCGAGAGAATATTGATTTAATGGCTCTTTTGATTTTTAGACACGAGGCCTACTGCTAGATATAGTGCAAGACAAGTCACAAACTCTGCTATGAGATCAGTTAAGACACCTACTGCGAGAGCAGCCATGAGACGTGCTGCGAGATCAGCCACCAGACCTGCTGTGATACCAGCCACGAGACCTACCGCGAGACCCGCCACGAAACTGGCTGCGTGACCTAGCAACAAGATTTGTTGCGACACCTGCTACGAGATTAGCAACGAGACCTGCTGCGAAACCGGCCCTCGCTGTCCCTTTCAAATGGTAATAAACAGAAAGAGAGAATCCGCGCCGGTGTCTCTCAGTACTCTCTCTCATATTATTCGAATGAACAATAGGAAACAAATATCGTATGTTTTTGAAATTTCGCAAAATTGATTTGGAAAGTTCTCTGAATATATGCTAAAAATAACCCGTTGATTGCGGGTCCGGAAGTGTAGGATCATCATGATCGTGGCGCGACAGCCCAACGTCGGGCCTTGGCCGCCTGGTTCATTGTCCTCCAATTATCTCGGTCACGTGACCGCGTCCTCCAATTTTGGGAGCCCAGCAGCTGAGCGGCGTCCACACCTACTGAGCTCTCCCAACGAGATATCGGTCGTCCTCGCAGTCTCGCTCCGTCGACTCGTTCTGCGTTCATTACTCTCTTAGGCATGCGATCATCGTCCATTCGTTGGACATGCCCTGCCCATTGAAGTCGTTGTAGTTTGACGATTTTCGAGACTTGCAGCCCATCGTACATTTCATACAACTCATGGTTGTACTGGATGCGCCATCCATCTCGATCGCAAACAGCCCCGACCTTCAAATATGTCTAGCATGTTTCCGTAGGCTTGGGTCAGGGCCCACGCTTCGCAGCCGTAGCATAGCGCTGTTCGTATAATGGTTTTGGTACACGCGGAGCTTCGTGGTTCTGTGCACATGCTTCGGTTTCATTATGGGAAGAACCGAGAAAAAAAAAGTCTTATTAGCTAACTGTATCCGTCGCTTGAGTTTCGTTGGCGTTACTTGACAAGTTGCACTCCAGGTATATGAAGTCGTTCACGAACTCGATGATGAGGTCCACCACATTGATGATCGGTTGTGCAGGTGTCCTTGTCGTCGATTGCACCATTATTTTAGTTTGACCCTCGTTAATACGTAGTCCAACTTCTTTTGTAGCGGTGTCGAGCGTATGAAAAGTTCTTCTGCGTCGGCCAATCTTTGACACATGATGTTGGAGTCGTCGGCGTACGCTGCTAATTGTGTCGACTTGATGAGTAGCGTCTTACTGTTGTCCATATTCATAGTCCGATTAGCATATTCCAATGCCAGGCCGAAGAGCGTCGGTGCCAGTCCATCGCCCTGTTTCAGACCAGTGCGTGTTTCAAATAGATCAGCAAGTCTATTAGGGATCCTGACCTGTGAGACGGAGTTGGTCATCGTTATCTCTGTCAGTCGCATTTATTTGGCCGATATACCAAATTGCATCATGATGTTGTCTATTGTATTACCAGTACTTCAGGAGTATCAGTTTGACCGTAAAGAGCAGATCGGTTGTGAAGCGACCAGGTCTGAAACCGCCTTGATATTCGCCAATGATTCGTTCTGCGTACGGTTTTATTCTATTTTCCAGAATTTTCGTCAAAATTTTATAGGACGTACAAACTAGTGATATATCCATGCAATTCTCTCACCGCAGTTTATTTCCTTTTTTGTGAATCGAACAGATGATGCCTCTGCGCCAATCGTCTGGGATCTCCTCGTCCTCCTATACTTGCAGGAGTAATTGATGTATGGCATTAACTAGACCCGTTCGACCGAATTTTAGCAATTCAGCTGGAATCTCGTAAGCGCCCGGCGCTTTATTTCGTTTTAGTGGCCGCAGGGGGTTATATGGGTGGGCCCAGATCAACAATATCGTCGAGAGCTTCTTGAGTGGGGATGTTAGATGGTAGGTTCAGAAGCTCTTCAAAATAAAAGGCCCATCATTTGCTAATGCCATCGGTGTCGCTGGTGATGTTTCCATCCTCGTCCTTACAAAGGCTAGTCCTGGGTTGGTAGCCGTTCTTAATTGTATTTACTAGTTTGTACACTTGTCTGGTGTTCCTACAAGTATTAGCTAAGTTTTCGTTTATATTCAGCAACTGGTCGTCAAAGTATTTACGTTTCTTATGTACGTCTAATATTTCTATTCGATATTCGCCGTAGCTCGTCATATTTTTCTCTTCTAGCTCTGGTTCCTCGTTGAATCCATTGTCTGTAGGCCTCGTTTTTCGCGTCAAGTGAATTTTTGCATTCTTCGTCGAACCAGTCATTTCGCGTTCGCAGGGCTTTATAACCCACGACCTTGTCTGCGACATCCTTTATGGTACCCTTGAGTTCTTCCCAGAACACATGGACGCCTGCGCTGCTGATGTTGTGTAGCATAGGTGATAGTCTTTCCTCAAGGGCGGTAGTATACGCCACTGCTGTAGCATCGCTCAGAAACTTGTCAACCGCAAAGATTTTGGGGAGGCTGATTCTCGAATGGTGCACTGAGGAAATTCTACATCTATAGGTCGTCTTCACGAAGTGATGATCCGAGTAGCAGTTTGCTCCTCGATAGGAGCGGACATCCATCACACTAGACGCCCATCTCCTGCAAATGAGGATGTGATCAATTTGGTTAACGTTATGTGCGTCTGGAGACTTCCAGGTCTGCTTGTGAATGCGTCGATGCGGGAAACACGTAGAGCTTACGACTAGATTCCTGCTGCAGGCGAAATCGATAAGTCGCGGGCCGTTATTGTTACATTCTTCATGGAGACTGTGGCCTCCAGTAGTCTCCCGGTGCCAGCTTTCATTTCCGACTTTCGCGTTAGCAATTTGACGTCGTTTGTTGGAAGTGAGTCGAAGAGAGTCTCAAGGCGGGCGTCTTTCACTGCGTCTTCTTTAGCTTCAATGGGGCGTGCGCATTGATGAGCCAGAGATTGAAGAGCCGAGTCTTAATGCAAATCGCACACAGCCGTTCATTTATGGGTTTGAAAACAGTAATATGCTGTTTGAGGTGATTGTTCACTATAAATGCTACTCCAAACTGCTTGCGGCCCGATGGTTTGCCACTTGTCAAAATTGTGTGCAATTTCTTGTCATTGATCTCGCTGCCAAGCCAATTTGTTTCGTGGACTCCAGTAATTCTCAGTTTGTACTTTTCGACCTGTTGAATGAGGGCCTTTTCGGCCCCCGGTTTGTTCAGGGAGCGTATATTCCAGGATCCGAAAGAATAATCCTTTAGTCGTTTGCGTGGTCGTCGTTGTTGATCCGTTCAATCCGAGGCTTTTTTTTCCAGGTTTCTTGACATAGAGTGGTTTTTGCAAGGATGACTTGTCAGCACGTCGCTTAACCCCATTCAGGGGATGGCCTCGGAAGATAGCTGCTTCAGATGATTTAATAAACGTGCTGGAGTTCACACAACTATGTTGCAGGTCCAACTACGCAAGTCTTTCCATCCTACTAAACCTGAGACGCTTAGGTGTTGGTCAGCCATTCAGGCTACAGCTATCTGCCTTTTTCCAAATTGTCTTATTGCTTATATTGTACATTGGCCGTCAGCGATTTGATACACTGCCGTTACCAGGGGGCGCCCACGCGCAGAACTATGGAAAAGGTCTCTTGCCTCCCGATTGATTAATATGATAAAAATAAATGGGGTAAAGGTGGGACGAGCTTGATACTTACTGTTCACCGCCCGTGAAAACGTTCTCCAAAATGAAGGCTTTTTACCTCATGTTCCGCTTCGGAACGGGAAGTATAATACTTTTTTTTATCACTTTATCTTTTCTATCTAACACAAGCGTAAATTACCACGAGGTGTGCCTTATTAATTATGCTCCGATTTCGATTTATATCGAATCATGAAATACGGATATTATCTTAAGTTCCATATTTTCAAGGATACCTTTGGCACCGTTTTTCCATTACGTACCGTTTCCATATCCCCTAATTTCGAGCAGTCATACAGTGAATACTCGTATATTAGTTTCTACAATAAATTTTCATAGCTCAATGAGCACGTGCTTTTCATAAAGCAAATAAACACCCTTCCCGTTCTCGTTCGCCAGAATAACGCGGAACAGGATCCAGAATCGAAAACTATAGCCATTTTGCAAGTGGTCAGTCCACTGTGCTACTGTTTCTGTTTGACCATTTGGTCCATGGGCCTGGACACTGCAAATTTATCTGAAAGTCCAAACGTAAGCGTAAAAGTGTTATCCTAAGCCGTCTTTTATATTTGTAGCTGTATAAAGGACATTGAGGCATCAATATCTGATGTTATAGGTGTGGCATATACAAGACGTAACATGTTTGCCTACGTACATTTCGGTAATTTCGTAAACGATAAATAGTTTGGTCCTGACCCGTCTAATGAAACCAACTATGCCCAGGGGATTTGATGCTATTGGGAATCGAAACTTTGTCGTGGCACTAGGGTGAGGTGTGTGTGAGGCAATGTATCGATGTTTCCATGTAAATATTGCAATGAACCACCTGTAATGAACCATATTGTGGTATGGTATTGCTGCTCCCACCGGCAGATCGAAGCAGCACCTGATGAGTAGTGATCTGTTGGTGGTACGAAACCAAAGGCCGAAGGTCCCATTACACCCGGACCCAGATTCGACCGCTTGGGCGTCTGATCCGTCCGCCAACCATTCCAACCTTATCGACAATTTTTTCTTATTCCCCATTTTTACTTCCCCTGTTTGTGTTGTCTTCCCCAGGCCTATGAATTTTTGTTAATACGTAAAGGACACGGGCAACGAGCGGCGAAAACCCCGCCCACATCTCCCGAACTGAGCGCCAGCAAGCATAGGCCGCTACTTGGCTCGTTGAGGGGCCTTTTTCTTCGCTAGTTGGCACGGCCCGACCTTCACTGTTATTATGCTACCTTAGGCTCCGTCCCCACGGGCATCTTCGGATGCCCACCAAACCATCCATTACAATATCTAATTTGATATCAGACTATTTTTTAAGATAGGCGTTGTTCTTGATTTAATCATCAGCTTTGGAAATCATTGTTCCTGAAATAGGGGGCGGGAAGTTAAGACTATCGCTCGTCGAAAGTGCAACTTTCAACACACAAACAGATGTTAATTTATACTTGGTCCAATGTAAACACAAATGATCGATTAACTTTCAAGCTATCTGTACCTAAGATGCCCTAAAGCGAAGTGTTGAGGAGTCACCTATTCAGTCACACTCTCTTATAAGCTTACCAATTATGGTAAGCTAGCGACAGGTACAGGTAAGCCAAGGTAGAAACGATGCTGTCAGAGATGAGTGTTGTTGACAGTGATGGACATAGTGAAACACGCACTTCATGATGGCGAATGTTGCGCAGTTGTGACACTGGACGTCGAAAACCCTTTCAATTCGGCAAATTGGAAACACAGTCATTTGTCTTTACTGAGGATATGTGTGACTGACTATTTGACGCGACTTATACGGAGCTACCTTTCGTTTAGAATTATACAGTACGAAACCAGCGAAGTACCAAGAGAGTTCAATGTAACAGCAGGCGTTCCGCAAGGATCTCTACTCGGCCCATTGCTGTGGAACATCATGTATGTACAACGATATATTGGATTTGCCAGGGCCTAAAAAAGTAACGATAGCCGGGTTCGCAGATGACATAGCTGACATACGAGTACCAAGGCGCGCTACCACCGGTTATCTTACGAGATGCTATAGCATTCGCCAAGGCACAAAAAATGGCCTAGTACTTGAATGTGTCTCTAATGCACATCATACAGTATGGGGTAGTTCCGATACAAATGAACGAGGAGAATCGATATTTGACTTTTTAATAGGTTCGAATCTCTAATTTGTAATATAAGCTACGAACCTTTTGACTTTGTTACCAAGAGTGGGTAGGAAGGCTTAGGCATATCACTTGTTTCCGAAGACATCCAGCATATGGTGCGGGATTAGAGAGTTTCATCGGATCACACTTTCTCCGATCACCGCTACCTTCAATTTCGTCTGGACCAACGAGCATTACCGAGATCAGTCGCTTTGAATCGAAAAGAACCAGCTAGCTAGGCTAAAAGAAGTTCCTGGCGATTCTTTTGTGAGCGTATAGAGGCCTCTAGGCTTCGCAAAGTCCTATTTTCGAATCCACCAATGACAAGTTTTTTAATTAAGCACGACGGATTTTGGACTGCAACGAGTGAAAAAACCATTAAGCTTCTGCTTAATGCACATTTCCCTGATAGCTCGACTGACACCACTGGCGAATGTCCTGGTTTCTTCAGCAACTTCCAGTGTCACTGCATCTATTCTCACAAAGGGGAAGATTTTATGGACAATTTCCAGCTTTGAATCTTTTAAGTCCGCTGGACCGGATAGTACTATCCGGATAAACTTAAAACACACGCTGAATTTAGTGTACCCTTGGATTGCATTTATTCTTAGAGCATGCTTGGAATTGGTATACGTTCTACGAGTGTCGAAAGAGGTAAAAGCTCTATTTATTCTGAGCTCAGGAAAATGATCGCATGCTCGCCCAACTGATCTCCGACCTAACAGCCTTTCATCGACTTTACTAACGGGCCTAGAGAGGTTGATTGATACTGCCCTACATTCTCTGGTAAGTCACATCGAAAAATCTCTTAGCTGTAAAGAATACACTCTGGTAGCCTTTCTGGATACTCAGGGGGCTTTTAACAATGTTGAACCACGGCCTCGAGATGAGTTAGTATCATCTCATTTTCTAGATCGTGACGGTTCAAATTGGAC
Source organism: Chloromyia formosa (assembly GCA_964017055.1). Classification (NCBI taxonomy): domain Eukaryota; kingdom Metazoa; phylum Arthropoda; class Insecta; order Diptera; family Stratiomyidae; genus Chloromyia; species Chloromyia formosa. The sequence continues at coordinate 82,041,342 of OZ024817.1, forward strand.
TGTTGCGCCAGTTATTTATTTATTTTAACAATGTTAAACCGGTGGCGATCACTCGGAAACTCATTAACCTGATGCTAACATCTAGAGTACATGCGACTCTGGTTGTATCGACTGAACGAAGGCGTGTAAGTAGGTGAACCACCCAAGGCGGGATTCTCTCTCCTGTTCTCTGGAATCTGTCGATGCTTTTGGACCTAGGAGGAGTACGGTGTTAGATGAAAGCCTAAAAGTATATTTTTCACTTTCACTATTTTTACCGGATCACTGCAGCGTTTTCCAGGCGGAGGACTCGGCGATATTAACATCGTAATGTTCGGAGACATCGTTATATACACAGATAGTCAGACAGCAATAAGGTCTATCGATCCCGTTTCCACCTAATCCCAGTTGGTGGAAAAATGCCGCTTGTCTCTCGTTGAGCTAGGGAATTTCTTCAACATTGTGTTGTGCTGGGTTCATGGCCACAGTGGTTTCGCTGGCAACTTCATGGCTGACGAGCTTGGATGAGCAGGGACTAGGCAGATGGTGTTTGAGCCTCTCAAAATTAAAATGCCCATGGCTGCCTGTAAAATGTTTATAATGGCTGATGCATTTAGTAGGCCTAACACTAGCTGGAGTACTCGCAGCACATGCCAAATAACAAAATTGACGTGGCCTAGCATCAATCCTGGCCGCTCTTCCAAACTCCGATCAGTGGTAACAAACGACATCATCGTGTTGGTGCGAGTTATCACTAGACACTGTCTGATAGGCGAGCAAGACTCCAACTTCCTTACAGAGATTTGTGTAGGAGTTGCGATGATGAGGATGAGGAGAAGAGTACTTTCAATCTTGTTTGCACCTGCCCTGCCTTAGCCGTGAGGAGGGATGAGGTTCTTGGCTCCTTCTTTTCGGAGATGTGGATCACCTTAAAGACATGAATGTCAATAAGCTTCTGAGTTTCACGGTCAGCTACGGCTGGTTCAATGATAAAACTCTATTATGCACGTTGATAAATGCCTGAGATATCACAACGGACCCATATGTGATCTAAGTGTGCTGTGTCATTCATGGCAGCTCTTCTAACCTAACCTAACCGAGCCATATTATTAGCCACCTAGCCACCTAAACCCACTTACTACATATACATACTGATCAGACAAAACCATTTGTTCCCAATAAAGCAAGTGGGCATAGAAGAGAAAATGTGCCTTGGAAATGACTTTGGAAAATCTTAGTGGCCTTCATGTCCTTCCTGTTGACCTCCTGGCCAAAGAACTCAAAAGCCTCCAACAGTACTCCAGTGCGTTAGTCTAATTCAATTAATATTTGCTAGATCCGGTTTCATTTCTATTTCATGACAATAAAGGTCCTGATGTTCAGACGAGCACCTACAGCATTGCCGAAACGTCACCAGGTTATGCTTATTCAGTGCTAATTACTCCCTTGGATTATGTTGTTGCCCTCGTATCCTACTATTTAGTTAAGTAGCTCTTCGTGCTTCATAGTAGATTTCGAATTTCGACCAAGTATCGAACCACGATGCATGAGTTCCTACCCCTACAAGACAGGACAAAAGATGCTACGCACAGGATACTATATTATGAACGTTAGATTCGGAAATTTTCATGCTCTTATTAGGTGCGTGCTACGAAGCAATTTACTTTATTCGAGGCATCGCTATAATCGGAGACCGAAAGATATCAAGCCCCATTCACTATACAGGCTACTTTAACCTTGGCGAGTCTAGATACGATTATATATCGAACGCCTATGTCAAGACCTTATAAATGTTTAATTGAAATTTTCTATGGTCGAATTTCGCAATACTACGCTCGCTGGGGAAGGACTAAAACTAAAATGCCTTGTCCGTTCGTTTGTCCATATCAATAGAAATTTAATGTATCTTTCAAGCGAAAGATAGACCGAAAACAGCTCGCTCTCGAGTACGGTGCAGCATTTGCGCTGGTTCCGATAATTGCTTTTCAATTATTTATAGAGGATCCTTTATCAGAGAGGCGGGAGTAGAGACAGAAGGCCCATACGCTTTATCGGTTGAATTGGTCCATAATGAACTTAGATGCTATTAATGTCCGTTCGCGTATTTTATACAACGCCCGCTTCACTAATGGACTTTCGAGTAGGTTTATGGTTTCAAAATTTCAACCTCTCCAGTGCAATTTCAATCTCGAGGGTAAACCAATGAAATTTTACGATTAGGTGAGGATCTTATTGCAAAATGAAATTTGACTATTGCCGTAGGAAGGACTAGTAAATTTTATCGATAAGTTTCCCGCCTTTGAATATATTCATTTGAATTTGTATGGTCGTGCGGTTATAAAAATGTATGGGAGCTCTTTGTCCTTATAAGGTACTCAAAAGCTCTCTCGAAATATTTTAAAAGGAAAGTCACTCAGACGATATTCAAATCAATTAAACAATGCTCGAGGAAGATTCTTTACAAATTAAAATTTCATATGAGTGAGTGATTTAGTTTTTGGGAAATTCCAAAGGGTTTCAATTTCAAAGAAGTTTTGAGGTGGGACCATGGAATTTCACTGGCTTTCAGAGACAGACAAATTGAAATTAAGTTCGAATGAAGTTGAAAAATTTTCTGGCAACAACAGTAGCAGCTAGCAAACAGGCGACAGTCGCTAATGTATGTTTCTTTGCATTGTTAACGATCAAACTTTCCTTTGGCTATTATGTCATGATCTTTCTGGAGTGTACACGGAACAGATCAGTACAGAGACAGTGCGACTTTAGTTTTCGAACCTACTTATGACTGTGACATCTATCCGGGACATTTATAACAAGTTTTGAGTTTGAGGAAGGTCAGAGACGGAGGGTTTAGTCAAACTGTTTTGGACACCTAAAGTGCCTTCTGAGCAAGTGACAAGATTGACGCGTGTTTGGTAACTAGCTCGACTATCGACAATGGATAGCTGGGCTTCAAAAAACCAAGATATCAAACGTCTGAGGAATGTGGAATTTTCACCGAGATATGTCCCTAACCGCATCGAAGAGAAAAAACCTCCGAAGAACTGATCCTCGTCCTCCGTAGAACTAGCACGGGTGCACTTCTACTCCGCCTTGGGTTACGCAGTGCATTATTCCTAACCTCCGGTAGGGTGGGAGTATCTGGTGACCGGTATCCCCGTGCCAAAGACGCAACCCCGTAGTTGTAGGGACGCAGACCGGTTCCTCGATGGTCAGTTTTTCTTACAATGTTTCTTGCATTGCATTCCGCAAATGGGCAGATACATTTTTTTTTGTAATTCGAGCGAGGATGAAACTGACGGCATCATCTACACAGTTCTTTATTGCCGGTAGTTGAGTACACACCTTACTTATCAATTGCTAAAACAGATTTGACAGTTAATTATCCGGACGGTCTTTTCGATCATAATTTCGACTTGTAACAATAAACGCCCAATGTGGGGCCCGATAATTTACCGTAAGGCTCGATTTCGGTCGGTCACCCTAGGACCTCGTTTCATATTGAAGTTCAATGTAGATGCTGCGAACTTATGAGGCTCGGTCCCACAATAGTGTTTCACGCACACTGAGCCCTTCCAGGCTAGGATCATTTTCTTTTTCTCTTCTTTTTTCTTAACATACTCATCCTATCAATGTAGAGTACGTTTATCTTGGAGAGGAAGATTTCATCTCCATCTCCTATCCCCAAGAGGCTGTGCCTATGTAGCTTTTTATTTGGCTGCTTTTGCATTGTGAGCAACCATAGTTTCGAGAGGGAGGCCTTTGAAATTACTGTTGTCAGCAGTTTACTCTCAAATTCCAATTCGGGATTCTCGAGCGTTGCTCTCATCTTCCCGTGGTAGGTACTGATATTTCACTAGCTCGTCTTTTTAATTAGTCGAATTACCGGGTTATCTTATTTCGACGGTCAAGAAGGAAAAGGACGTTATGTTTACGCCCTTCACTACCGACAACCGAGCTAGATATCAAGTTTGTTAAGTACCATCCCTGGGAGTCCAGAGGTCCTCCTTATTTGTCATTGATCGTTGCTAATCAAGTCAAGCCACTAATGGGCGGTGCGATGATTTGGTCGAGTTAAACATTGCCCCTGTGGTGTGACGCATCAGAATAATACCACGGCATTTCCTTTTGACGGCGTATCGTTGAAACCGACAAACAAAGGACAGGATGTGTATGCCAGCAACTTGCACTTTCCGAAATCTTCTATATGCTAAAGATACCTCAACTATTTCTCCAATAAGGACTGACTCAACGGTTAAGCCTTTTGGCTATCGTACAATGACAAAGATTGAATTCTGGAATGTGCATACTCTCCTGGACAATGGATCAGAAGGTCTCCAAAACGCACGATTTCTTGAATTAGAAGAGACAGTTTGCTGCGGCTCTGGTTAAAAGGAACCCCACACCTGACTCACGACCTCTACCGGAGTACAACATTACAGTGCTACCCTTTGGAAAAATAAATTCTCCGCTGTTCCACCATCTTATCTCACTAGCTCCAAAGATATTTAATTTATACCTCAGAAATTCACTGCGTGCGTTCTGGGGACCTTCTGATCTATTGTCCAGGAGAGTACGAAAGTTCCAGAATCCAGTTTTCGTCATTGTACGATAGCCAAAAGTCGTAACCGTTGAGTCAGTCCTTATCCAAGGCATAGTTGACGTTTCGTTAGCATATAGAATATTTCGGATAGTGCAAGTTGCTGGCATACACATCCTGTCCTTTGTTTGTCGGTTTTAACGACAGGTCGTCAAAGGGAAAGCCGTGGTACTATTTTTACGCCCCACGCCACAAGGTGAAGAGTTACCTCAAACACGCTTATGACCACCGACTCCATTGTCATCTACACGGATGTTTCTAGGTCCGACGGCGGAGTCGGGGCTGGCATCTATTCGAAAGGATAGGGAATTAACTTGTCATTCCGTCTTCCCGACTTCTGCAGCGTCCTACAGGCGGTGGTTTCTGCAATCCTGGAAGCTCTGAACTGGCTGGGAAACCATGTTGTGAGCACGAGGGACGTCACTATTTACACGGATAGTCAGGCTGCAATTCGATCACTTGAATCCGTCCTGACCACATCGAAAACCATCGCGAACTGTCGTTTAACCCTCAGAGTGATGGGAGGTTATTTCAACATAACGCTCTGTTGGATACCGAGCCATTGTGGCCTCGCAGGTAACTGCGTGGCGGATGAGCTGGCTCGGGTGGGGACAATCGGCGTTATTGACGGGGACCGCGCTAACATCAAAATGCCAGCCTCATCGTGCAAACTTGCTATCAAAGCCACTGCGGTTGACAGGGCGAACATGAGATGGTTAAACGGCGTTACGTGCCAAACTATGAAGTCGATTTGGCCGAAACTTGACCCTAGCCGCTCCGCCACACTGCTTTCACTGAACGGAAATCACATTGGCAGAGTTGTGGGGGTTATTACGGGGCACTGTCCTAAAGGAGAGCTTGCCTGGAGGCTTCGCAATCCTCACAATGACTACTGCAGGAGCTGTGATGACGTGGATGAGGAGAAGAGCGTTCTCCTCTGTCACTGTCCGGCCCTGGCTGGGAGGCGGAGGAGGTTCCTGGGCTCCCGCTTTTTTGGAAACTGGAGGACCTTAAGGAAACGAGTGCAATACAGCTCAATCGTTACATTGCCAGCACAGGCTGGTTTTAATGCCTTGGGTTTTCATTAGTTGGATCTAGTGGTATCACAACGGACCCAGTGGCGGTCTATGTGTGCTGTGCGTTAGCATGGCAGCCCCTTTACCTAACCTACCTCAAACAAATCATGACACTGGCGGCTTGACATTAGTAAGCAATGGTCAGTGACCACTGCCGTTCCACGGGGTGCCCACGCTGAGGACTATGGAACAGAAATTTTTGGCATTAAAGCACTTAGCAATTTCACAATTTCGTCGAAATTGGTGCTTAGTTGTCGTGAAGCCCTGCAAAGACTAGGCTCTGCAAACAAGGTTACCGTTTTTTGGATCCCTGGGTACGTCGGTATCCCAGGAAGCGAGACAACCGATGAATTGGCGTGGGAGGCTTTTGCAACCCCACTCGCCGGTCCTCAGCCATAATGTGGGCTGTAGTGCAAGATAGCACTTTAGGGTATGGGAGCACTTAATAACAATTGTACAGTGGGACAGTGCGCCTGGTTTCAGACAGGCCAAACGGTTTATTGCTGATCACTCGCACAATTGTACCCTTGAGCTGTTAAGATTACGCAGAAACCGGTCTAGAATTATCTGTGGGCTCCTTATGGAGGGATTTCCTTGAGGGATCATCCATATAGAATGTCTCTGACTCAAGCTGTCCCTTCTGTGAGGGTGGGGATGAGACATCTCAGCACATTCTTTGTGACTGTGATGCACTTCAACTATGCAGCATGAAATACTTCGCTGACGCATTTCCCGAAGCGGAAACGATTGCCACACTAAAACTCGATCAGCTGAGCTGATTTGTGGGAATGATTGATCTCCACAATTAATTGTTACGCCGATTCTTGGGCAGCCGTCCGACCAACTACGGAAACGGGCCGTGGGCGCCACGCGCTTTAAAAATCAAGCTACCTGGCTGTACTAACCGTGGGAAGCGCGAAACCACGATTACTCTTAGCCGAACCGAACGCAAAGTTTAACTTAATCTTCTCACCCCCAAACAACTATTTCTCGATCACCCAGAAAACCGCGTTACACGTTCTTCACAATATTTAATTTATTATACTCGTAATCAATACCACTTTCTATGCACTTAACACTAATTTGCAAATCACACGAGCCGGCCGTCTTATTACGTTACTTATCCAAACTATCTTATATCTTATCTTTCTTATCTAATTAAACAAAATCTTAATCATTACACCTACCTAGGTGGCGGTTTCTACACCCTACTCGTTGCGACGGTTGCACTACTCTTCACTCCGATCCCGCTCTCGCCGTTCCTCCTCAGCCGTCTCCACGCTAGGTACTTCGGTAACTACTCTTCCGTCTCAAGAACTCTTGCCGTCCAGATAATTCCGCTCTCCGTTCTTAGCTCAATTTCTTGCCTCTAACTCCGCCTTCAACTACAGGATTCTCGTCTTCTCCAATAGAAATGAAACTTTTCCAATAGAAATGAAATTGAACAAGAAGAGACAAATTAGAATTTCAGCTCCGGGTCCTGAGAGAACGTAAACACACCTTTTCCAATAGAAATGAAATTGAACAAAGAGGGTGCCGTTATCACTCAGGGCCCTTAAATAGCTTTTTGTCTGAACGGATATTTCTCGACCAGTTATTGACTACGAGAATTCGTCTCCATCGTCACGCTCTAGCACGTCGCCGTTGAATCGATAATGCAGTGTACGTCATCCCGACATTGACAGTTCATCGATCGTGTTTATTGTTTACGCCGCTCGGACGCCCTCACCAACCATTTAGATAAGTATTACTTTCATATCTTTATCCTTTAGCCCTTTTACTTTGTGATTTCTTCTTTCCTTTCGCAGGTTCATCTGTATCTTCGAGGCACATCACTTCTCAACTCCACTGGACGGATTCATTGACCAAATGCGTAGAGGTAAGTATTCCGCCACCCCCTACTGACCGCCAAAGCTACAAATATTTTTCTCAATTGCAGTTTAACATACATCTCACGGATCTGGGATCGCCCCGACATCAAAAAGCGTTACATAATCCCTAATCGGACTAGACACCAGGGTGTGGCATAATAGATTTTCAGGTCGCAGTGCTAGGTGGCCCTTCGGGCCAACCGCCCTCCTCATAATCTAAACTAATCTATGGTTCTGCTGGTTCCGTTGGAATTTTTTTTTTAATCCAGTTTATACTCATCCAACGTTGAGTCTGAGGCTGAGAGAATGAGGTTCAAACCCTTGCGGATACCCAGGTGCCAAAACCATCGTAAAACTGGACATAAAAATGGTACACTTATGCATTTTATATAAGTGCGATGGAGATAAGAACAGGCGAGAAGAACAAAAAAGCATGCGGCAGCCTTGTTACTAGCTAAGGAGGATTTGGCAGGTGTACAGGACGGTTTGAACCTCATACTCTCAGCCTACGACCTCATCCAATTTCAGTCTCATAATACACTGAAAGACGTACATAGTTATGAATTTTTAGCTTTTTAGGATATGAAACCTTAAAAGCCTTTTTGTGTGTATGATTTGATATTCACTAAAATTCAATGAGAAGTCAACAAAATCAAAAAATAAAACTCGGTTTTGGTGTATAAACTTTTACATGTTTCGCTGTTTTCTTCATTACCTACGCACTACCTCCTACCACTCCTTATTCACACATGAAAACTTTTCCAAGACAAGATAAAGATACATCCCTTGGAGTTGATTCGTCACAAAACACTCCATCTATACTCGTACTATTCGAATTCGAAAGAATATTCACTTTCGCTCAAGAGTGGCATTTAGATCGAGTGCTTTCCACTGCAGGTGATTTATCGTGAAAGGGTTGCTTGATGGAGTGAGTGTTGAGTGGGTCGTAATAGCTGCTACTTGTTCGCCGTCCACTTGAAAGTCAATTTGGAAAGCTTGGGGGTGAAATGCAGAAGGTACTGACGTATATGTGTATATTTGTTTCGTATCGATTTTAAAAGTTGGAACATGAAAATTGAATGCAAAAAGTTGGAAACTTTTGGAGAGAATTTTCAAAATAACACTTTAGTCATCTGGCAGGATTAAATAATTAGTGTCACGCATAAGCGCATATCATAGTTGTTAAGAATAAAAGTGGAATGGGTCATTGCGGGTCTAATTGTAAGTTAAAAATTACTCAAACTCGCTCTCCACCACCATACAAAAATTATCGGCTTAAAGCCAATTCTTCATCTGTCACTTGGTTTCGTCCACACCATGGATTATTTTTCAGGAGTTGCATTAATTCATGGGGGAAGCAGCTCGACCAAGTCAGGGGTATTCTGACCTAAATCAGAATACGTCCTTGAGTGAAATGATAGTTGTTAGCATAAATCTTGGTATTTAATTTAATAATTTATTTTATTAACGATTTATTGTAATATTACATTAATATTATAATATATTGCATAAAATAAAAAATGAATAATAAGTAAATGGGTTTTCTTTTTAAATAAATTGAAAATCCGCAACAAATCTTTTGAGATTAATTAATTTTTTTTAAGTTGTTTAATATTTCATTGTTTTATTCTTTACCTTTAATTTTTTGATTAAAAGTTTTAAGTTTATGAGTCTTGTAGTTTTTACGCACAGCCGGTTGAAGTCCAACTTAAGGCACATGCAAGAGCACTTTGCTCACCCTCCCCCCTTCCTCCTCTTCACATTTTTATACTCTATACCTTATAAGGAAAAACTCTTATTTATTTATTTATTAGTTCAGTTCAGTAGAGCTAATGCCCCAATTAGAGAACAGATTAAATTACAAAAAGTAAAGATTTGTAAATATTATAAAAACAAAAAATACAGGAAAAATAGTAATAAGAACTAAAAGTAAAGAATATAGAAGAAAAAGGAATTCAATTTTAAAAGAAAACTAAAGAAAATTACAAACATAGAAAGAAAATTAAAGAAAGTTACAAACGTAAATGAAGATTACATGCGCAACTCCCCGTCAAAAATTTTGCTCCTTAGTAGAATTTTAAAAGAATAGAGCGACGGAGGGAGAGGACCAAGATTGAGATTGTTATGGGTACGTGGCAAGTGAAGCAAAGGAGAATGAAAATACAGCACCGTGCGGGCGTAAGGAATCACAAACTGAGACACCGTTCTGGTTTGTCTATTAGGCACGCGGACGGTGATCTCATTAGATAAGTACTCTAACAGGAGGCTGTGGCAAATATTGTAGAGGAAGCACTCATCCAGGGACACTCTGCGCTTATCAAAAGGGGGGATATTAAGCAGGGCAAGACGATCAACATATGGACAGTAAGGAATTTGGAAATTGAATAGAAGAATACGGGTAAACTTGCGCTGGACAGATTCAAGGAGGGAGATGAGGTAGTCAGAGTGCGGTGACCAAACAGGAGAACAATATTCAAGAACACTACGAACAAGGGAGTTAAAAAGATTAAGACAGGTGGACGCACATCACGTGTTTTTAGCAATACTAAAAACACGTGATGTGCGAAGAACAAAACCAGCAGTGCGAGATGCTCTAGCGCAGATATCAATAATATGCAGATCAAATTGCAATTTAGTGTCAAACAAGACTCCAAGATCTTTGAAACGATCTACTTTTTCTAAGGCAGTACTATTGATAACATAGACAGAAGCTATAATACAAGGTTTCAGAGAATAGGACATGGAATGACACTTTTTTACATTAAGATGCAGATGATTAACCTCACACCAATCAATCAAAGAGTCAAGATCAGATTGAAGAGTTAAGCATTCTTCAACTGACCTGACCGTTCTGTAGATTTTAAGGTCGTCTGCATATAAAAGGCAAAATGAGGATATATATAAAGGTAGATCATTTATAAAGATATTGAAAAGCAGAGGCCCTAGGATAGATCCTTGTGGGACCCCCGAAGAAGGGCAAAAGGGAGACGATACAAAACCATTGTAGACAACACGACACTTACGATGATACAAGTATGAAAAAAACCAGGAAAAGAGGGTTCCGGTTATACCGAAATCTTTAAGCTTAGCGAGAAGTATGTTGTGGTCGACAGAGTCAAAAGCCTTACAAGACATCTACTTGACATTGATTATCTAAGGCTCGAGCAACCGAATGAGTAAAAGTAAGGAGGTTAGAACAAGTGGAACGTCCTTTGACGAAGCCGTGCTGTTGTTCAGCAAATAGTTGGGAAAAAATTTATATTTTATTATGGACAATACGCTCAAGAATTCAAGGAAAACATGATAACAATGATATTGGACGGTAGTTGGAAACAGATGACGAGTCACTACATTTGGGGATAGGAAGGATGTTGGCAACTTTCCATAAGTTAGGAAAATATCCACTGCTTAAGCTTAAGTTAAATAATATGGATAATAGGATGCATATAGTGGAAGACAGTGATTAGACAAATATATTAGGCAAGTCGTCAGGACCAGAGCCCACATTCGCATCCAAGCCATAAATAATTTCGGCAACTTCAATTGGACAAATTGTGAGGGAGGAAATTAATTGTGGGGACAAAATATTTAAAGGCGAAGTTGAAAGGGGAGGTCTGGTGGAAGATGTGAATGTAGAAGCAAACATTTTTGCAAATAACTCATATGCCTCTTTTGGAGCTGTTAAATCAGCCAGGTGAACGCAGCCAGGTAAGCTGGAGGATGATTTAAGTGAGCGAATATGAGACCAGAAAGGCTTTACTTGATTAGATGCAAGAGACAGTTCAATGCTGTTATAATAATTTTTCATCGCAGTTTTTGTTAGACGTTTCACGCTGGCACGACTCCGGGTAAAGTCCAAAAGAGTGGAAGGGGAAGGAGAACGCTTCCACTTACTACGGGCTTTGTCTTTAGAACGTAAGGTGTTTACAACCGTTTGAGTAAGCCGGGGGTAGGGAGGGGGGAATAAGATTCTGGAGGTAAACATAAAACTTATTAGTAGCGTCCTCGCAAGTAACATTCGAGAAAAAGGAAGACCGTCAATTTATTTGTGACAAGTTACACAGGGATATAAAAGATGAAAGGGCTAGAGAGAGCGGGTTGGTAGAGGAAATTTCTAAGCCACATTTGGAAATAGACCATTAAAGTCTCCACAAATAAGAACGCTATACAGGGGGTAGTGGGATGTGATGAAGCAGAAAAACTCCGTGTAGAAGGTTTCATAAACAGTGATGGGAGAACTACATGGAACATATACACAGGCGACTAGTAGAATGGATGCTTGGGAGGTCATAACGGCAACAATCAGACACTCAACAGGATGGGAAAGAGTGAATTTAGTACAGAGCGAGCTGGATAGAGTGTCTCTCACAGCGATTAGCACACCACCTCCATCTTTTTTATTGGACAGGGCCAAGTTGCGATCGCGACGATAAACATTATGAGTAAGAAAGACTTCGCTATTGAGTATATTTTCGTTCAGCCAAGTTTCGGTAAAGCAAACAACGTCATCAGCATCACTAGATACAAAACTGGAGAGGCGGAGTTCCTCCAGCTTGGTCCTTAGTCCTCGTACGTTCTGGTAAAAAACTGAGACGCTATTATTCGGTGCGGCGCGAACGCCGGGATTTATTTTGAAAGGGCTTACGTTGTAATTGTTGAAATGATTTAATCAGTGCCCCCGGTTGCCAAAAATCGGGGTTGAGCAAAATTTCGTAATTAGAAGCGACAGAGATTTTAAAAGAAGCAACTACACGATCTTGCATGTTATCAGGAGTGAGCTTAATACAATTTAGTACGTCTGGTCTCCTGCCCAGTTTGGCACAGATGTAATTGGCCACTTCTTCGGCGGTAGTATTATATGCCACTCGTGAAAGAAAAATTTGCAGTGGCTGCAGATTAGGCGAATATGTTTCCTGTTGCGGCAGACATGGCGTAAGAAGAAGTTGTTGTTGAAGACCACTGGTTGATGGAATTTGAGGCTGCGGGCGTTTTTCCTCTTCGTTTTTTTGCTGGTTCTTTTTTCGGCGCGTAGTGACCCCAGCCGCTTTCTGACTAATCACGCATAACCATTGTATCCAGGGCCGTATTTCGATTTAGCTCGAAATACCAACCATCTGGCCTGGTCGAGCTGCTTCCCCGATGTGATTAAAGCAGCTCCTGATGAGTACAATCTATTGCGTGGACGAAACTACAGGGACAGTAGAAGAATTGGCTTAATGATGATTGGAGTTGGACAGTTCTTTAACGGTTAACCGAGTAGTCCGCAGGCATGTTGGTTTCGATGAATTTCAATGAGTAAGGTACCACTGATCAGCTCCATTCTATGCCAAATCATAGAGCTTCTCGCCAACTCATCATCAAAGTGGCTTATGCTTCAATGCCTTGTGTAATAATATTACACGTCACGATATTAACATATATTAAATTACATGCGCGGCCATTTTTTGCTAATTTAATTTAATTTTTTTTGTTTTCTTCTTTTTAGAATAAATGTATTCCAGACTATAGCAGCCAGCGGAGCAAGGCTGCAAAGAATACTGAGAGTTCGTTGGGAAGACTTAGCAGATGCTGACGCCGACCAACTGGTTGACTTCCGAAATTGGAGGACGCGCTTGCTTGACCGAATCAATTGGAGGACAAGGATCCAGACTGCCAAGGACCGTCACGTCGGGCTGTAGCGCCATAATGATAACGATGATATTTTTTCTAATTCAATTAAATTAAAAATAACTACTATCAGTGTCAATCAACATACTCGTCTCTCGACGCCGCATGTTCAATTTACGACTAAATGCATATAAATTCTAATCCACCATTTCGAAATTTACAATCCACTCTAATTTCATTTTAAAGGCTGCACTCCCGCCAATGTAAATATTGTTCTGCGTCCAGTCAATGAACAGTTTCGCCCATATTTAATTACATGCCGTATTTACAAAATAACAGGACCACTTATATTAAACAACGTACACGTGTTCCTTGCATTTAATATGTATGTCCTGCTTGTTGGATTCGGAAAATAGAACAATTATTTGTAAGTCAACCCTCTCTCGGTAACACATTACGAGCACATGTAATGAGGAGCGCGTTTCCCGACTTTCTGTTCCCTATATTGGGACAAAGAGGGATCGATTTTAGTGCCAGGATTCAGGAGCGGGCGATACAGAATTAGATTTTAAACGTCAACTTTGAATATTGGCGAGGCCGTGGTCAAAGTGTGTTTGTATCAGAAATTGCGTTTTACATTTAAACTTCATCAAATTACAGCGTACGGATGTGGGGGTGAGTGCGCGGGTGGTTGTTACGGTGTCAAGGATTCAAGTTGATGGCGTCGCCTTGCTATTTTATTAGAATTCGCCTGTGCATTGTCAACAGAAAACAGGATGTCATTGAAACACTAATGAAAATGCAGTTCGCTTTAGCGATTTGTGGAAAGATTGCTTTTTAGGGGGAGTGGGAGAGTCAGTATTGGTGATTGAATGGTGACATTTAAGGTTTGGGAAATTGACATCAGGCCTTCATCAAAGTGAAGCTATGTATGTAGTTCCGTCAAGTGGTTTCTTAAAATCAACATTTAATCACATTTTCATGGGCCATCGTGCCCTGAAAATTGTGGAAAAGTTTGAGATAATAGAGATAACCTAAATAGTGTGTTGGATAATCGTCATCACGGCACGTGGCGTCCGCCCAAAATTTTAGGGTAAGACATCCTAAACAACAGCCCATCGGGCTATTGCTATACTTCGATATAGTCTTCCTGTGGAGGTGGGGTTTTCCCACTAGTGCCCCGTTTGCCAGGACAGTGTGGGAATGCTTACGAAAGTGAGGCTAAAGTGATCACCACGTTGTCGCACAGTGGGGCCAGATAGCCAAAAAGCGGATAAAAATCAGTATGTTTGAACTAATGATCATAATGAGTTGAGCTTGGTCTCATTCGATTGTTTTTTGAACGGTCGTTCCTATGACATTTATATGATAGAAGAGTTCAATTTCGACTAACCGACCGGAAATGTGATTTGAATAAAGATACTATTGACTAGTGCGAAATTAGAAAAAGATATCTTTAGAAATAAACACGTTTTTCTCACAAAGACTAATTTTAGGACCGGTCATTTCTATGGCATCTATATGACGTAGTGGTCCAACTCCGTTGGTTCCGACATATATACAGCGTGCGATAGAAAGAAGGTGTTGTACAAAATTTCAGTTCGATAGATTTAAAGCTGAGGGACTAGTTTGCATAGAAACATACAGGCAGACGAACAAAGCTTAAGGGGCTTTACCAGTGTGAACGCTGAAAATTTGGGTGATTTTCGGAAAATTAAGAACACATTTGAGTATATTTGGACTATATTACAATACATAATTTTTTCATAGTAAAGTATTGGAAGCCCCCAAAAAAACCTCCCCCACTGCTGACATGACTCCGGTCGATTAAGTAGCTAAAAGCGAAAAAGGAGAAATTGCCGTCAAACTGGAAGGTATTTCCTGTACAATGACGTAGGATTTTCGAAAAATATCAAAATTCATTGTAGCAAAATGGCGTAGGTATGAAAAAAAAGTCTGTTTTCATGCCTATAAAATGGTCGTTTTTTCAATGCCAAATCGCCAATTTTCATCCAATCAAAAATATCCAACGTCATTGTATAGTAAATATATTCGGAAAGTACTCAGTACAAGTTTCAAGTCAATTGGATAGTTGCACTTTGAGTTACAATGCCAGCAAATTTGAAAAAACTCATTTCGAGAAAAAACGCGTTAAAGACTTAACTAACGAACTGCGTTGAACGACTCCAGAATACCTTTTAAATGGCAACGCTCTTTACAAATGGCCTTTAGATATGTTTCTACCTTAATTAGTGTCTTAATTATGTACCGTTTATGATGCCGAAAGATTTAGGTAACAATACGTCAGAGCTCCACCTCCAGGCAGATGGAGCATTTTATATCTGCGAGCGGTTGCTGCCATTCGAGGAGTATTAAAGATACAGCCTTGACTTTTTACAGGATATTCTTGAAAGTATAACGTCTTGATAAAGACAAAAAAAAATCGATTTTTTGAATGTGTCACACTGGTATAGCCCCTTAATGTGATAGATTCGAGAAGGTTGGAAAGTCAAGGAACGATCTAGAATGTGTGGAAACGTCGAGATTCGTGAGGGCCGAACTGTCCGCGAAGGTTTCGAGGGAACCAATTCTCGACGACGTGGAAGCGTCCTGCACGCAGTTCAGGGCCGTTGTGGTGATGGACAGCTCGAGCGCCAACAGGCGCACCACACCTGCCAATGTGGCATTGCGATGTCCGACTAAGAGCATTGCAGCCCCCACGGAATGTTTCGTATATGGAGCAGTCAGCGTCGGTCTCGGAATACGAACGCCGATCGGATGGCGTACATGGCCTGATCCAAGGGCGTCCTCGGTGGAGAGTTGATCGCGTAAAAACCAGGTTGAACTGAAAAGCTCGTTTGATTCGTGTCAGCAACGATCGTCTCTATCGGAAGTGCACCTAGAGCGGCCAGGTCGGGCTCTCTGATTGTAGCTACCTTCCCCCCGAAACACTCTTGACACAGTAGCCTGACTCATTCCTAGCGAGTCAGCGACGACGAGCGACTGTTCTCTGAGTAGGCCCTTCCGAAAATAGGGCGACAACTTGAGCCGCCTGCTGAGGCGTGGTACTCATGAATGACAAAATTATGACTTTTATTGCTTTAAACTTATTCAATCGACCTTCCAGATTCAAGTGACCATTGAAAACCCTTTGCGGATGCATTTATAGGGTTAGTTTGCCTTGTAATAACCCATTCATAAATGCTCAATTTCCCGACTTTTTAGCTGCAGGTAGCGTTCATTCATAAAACACTCATTAAATGGTGATAAAAAAGGTATCATTGTAAAGCTAAGATCTCAAACTTCCAAATGACATACGATTTGTAGGGATACATAACGTACTTTTAAAAATATACATACAAATACACGTGCTTTCGGTTTGATTCAGCATTTTTGCTCGCAAGTGTGGATATTTTACCGGATTTATAAGGATTTTGTTTTTTGCTGCAAACCCCTGAAATACTTACAGAGGCGTCACGAGTACCCGACGAATTGAGATATTAGATGTTGCATTGAACTGTAATCCACCTAAGTGTCAATGTCTATCAATCTAGATCCTTTCCAAATGCGTTTTCCTTAAAGTTGTATATCTGTATACTCTACAATGTTGGTATAAAGTACTCGAATATGAATTAACTTACCTATACTCACTCATTGCTTACGAAACGTCCTGATTCACCCTTTTTAATTCGTTTCCGAGAAGATTAATGATAAAAAATGTAAAATTGTTTGCAAACCATCCCCTAAACATCATCATTGTCGGGAATTCAGTCTAACGAAGAGCAGACACGGGCCGTTTGCAAATAAACAAGAGTTTGACGTTCTGAATCCTTTTTTTCTCCGACGAAAGTACTAGAATAGGGCATGTTTTTTTAAAGTTAAGTTGAAGAGTCCCTGGAAACCGAACAAATTAAATTAGGAGTTTAGCTGGGTTCGTATGTATATGTATAAACAAGTACAATTGCTAGTGCAATCAATCACCGGGCTTAACAGGTAACCCAGACTACGACCCTAATGAATTCTGTTGAACCCTTCTTACCAGCATTACACCAGATAAATGATGAATTTTTTATATGCCATTGTGTGTATGCTTGTGCGAGTAGAATATAAGGGATAATTGGAAAATCTATTGCACTTTTTGGTTGTTGGTAAATTCGAATTACAAATAGAACAGGATCCTTCGTTTATTGGAATTCATTGCTTTTTAAGCAAATTCACTATCAAGCTAGTGTTCTAATTGACAATAGAATTATCATTGTTTGAAAGTGTGTGAGTAGCTCAGTGTGATGAGGTGTCAGTCTGATGTCTCGGCGAAGGCGAGGGTTCGAACCCCGCGGTAGCAGCGAATGTTTTTGTTGTCTTCCCCTGTCGTTTGAGGTGTAGGAGTAGACTACAATTTTTCCCGGAAGTATGCGACTGAATGGGCAGAAGGTGCAAGGTAGCAACACGCATCGTCTGAAACCAGTTTATGCTAACGAAACGTCAACAAGGGAGGCAAAAGACCTTTTCCATAGTCCTCCTCGTGGGCGCCCCATGGTAACGGCAGTGTGTCAAATCGCTGACGGCCAAGTCTTAGCGATAAGACAGTTTGGAAAAAGGCAGATAGCTGTAGCCTGAATGGCTGATCAACACCTAAGCGTCTCAGGTTTAGTAAGCTGGAATGACTTGTGTAGTTTGACCTGCAAAATAGTTGTGTGAACTCCAGCACGTTTATTAAACCAACTGAAGCAGCTATCTTTCGAAACCATCACCTGAATGGGGTTAAGCGATATGCTGACAACTCGTCCTTGTAAAAACCACTCCACGCCAAGAAACCTGGAACAAAAGCTTCGGATTGGACAGTTCAACAAGACGACCACGCAAACAACTAAAGGATTACTCCTTCGGATCCTGGAATCTACGCTCCCTGAACAAACCGGGGCCAAAAAGGCCTTACTTCAACAGGTCGAAAAGTACAAACTGAGCATTACTGCAGTCCAGGGAACAAATTGGCTTGGCAGCGAGATTAATGGCAAGAAATTGCACACAATTTTAGAAGTGGAGTAGCATTTATAGGGAACAATCACTTCAAGCCGCACATTACTTATTATACTTCAAACCCATAAATGAACCGCTGTGTGCGATTCGCATTAAGACTCGATTTTCCAACCTCTGGCTCATTAATGCTCACGCCCACACTGATTTTAAAGAAGACGCAGCAAAAGACGAGTTCTACGCCCGCTTTGAGACTCTCTTCTACTGACTTCCAACAAACGACGTCAAAATGCTACTGGGAGATTTTAACGTGAAAGTCGCAAATGAAAGTTGGCACCAAGGGACCACTAGAGGTCACAGTCTCCACGGAGAATGTAACGACAACGGCCAGCGACTTATCGACTTCACCTGCAGTAGGAATCTGGTCGTAAGCTCTAAGTGTTTCATCGACGTATTCACAAGTAGACCTGGAAATCTCCAGACGCACATACCGTCAACCAAATTGATCACGTCCTCGTCTGGTGTAATAGATGTGATTGAGGAGCAAACTGCGACTCAGATCATCACTTGGTGAAGACGACCTACAGATGCAGAATTTCTTCAGTGCACCAATCGAAAATCAGCCCTTCAAAAATTTTTGTGGTTGATAAACTTCTGAGCGATGCTACGGCGGTGGGGTATACTGTCGCCGTCGGGGTGGGGTATACTGTCGAAGAAAGGCTTACAAAACATATACTACACAACATCAGCAACACAGGCGTCCATGGGTTCTGGGAAGAACTCAAGGGCACCATCAAAAGAGGTCGCAGAGAAGGTCGTGGGATCTAAAGCCCGGCGAGCGCCAAATTACTTGTCCGACGAAAAATGCAAAAATGCACTTGACGTGAAAAATGAGGCCTATAGACAGTGGATACAACGACCACCCAGAGCCAAAAGAGACGAGATTCCAGCTGAACTGCTAAAATTTGGAGGAACGGGTTTAGTTTATGCCTTACAATCAATTTTTCCTGCGAGTATGAGAGTACGAGGTGATCCCAGACGATTGGCGCAGAAGCATCGTCTGTCCAATTCACAAAAATGGATATAAACTGCGGTGTGAGAGCTGCAAGAGCATATCACTACTTTGTACGTCATACAAAATTTTTACGAAAATTCTGGAAACAGAATTAAACCGTACGCAGAATGAATCTTTGGCGAATATCAAGGCGGTTTCGGACCTGGTCACTCCACAACCGATCAGCTCTTTACGGTCAAACTGATACTCCAGAAGTGCTGGGAATGCAACGTAGACGTATACCAAATCTTTGTCGACTTCAAGCAGGCATACGACAGTATCGAACGTGGAGTACTGTACAACTTAATGCTGCAATTTCGTGTACCAGTAAAATTCGTGCGACTGACAAAGATGACGATCACCAACCCCGCCTCACTGGTCAAGATCCGTAATAGACTTACTGATCTATTTGAAACACGCACTGGTCTGAAGCCTGGAGATGGACTGGCGCCGACGCTATTCGGGCTATGAATATGGACAACAGCAAGACGCTACTCATCAAGTCAACACAATTAGCAGCGTACGCTGGTGACATCAACATCATGTCCCCAAGATTGGTCGACGCAGAAGAACTTCTGCATACGCTCGATACCGCTGCAAAAGAAGTTGGACTACGTTTGATACGTAGTGAAAGGGTGAGGGTGAAACTAAAATAATGATGCAATCGACGACAAGGACACCTGCACAATCGAGCATCAATGTGGGGGACCTGAACATCGAGTTCGTGCACGACTTCATTTATCTGGATTGCAACTTGTCAAGTAACGCCAACGAAACTGGCGAAGTCAAGCGACGGATACAGCTAGCTTAAAAGACTTTTCTTCGGTTCTCCCAATAATGAAATCGAAGCATATGCACAGACACAAAGCTCCGCGTGTACAAAACCATCATACGACCAGTGCTATGCTATTGGTGCGCAGCATGGAACCTAACTCAAGCCTCCGGAAACATGCTAGACACATTTGAACGTAAGGTTTTGCGGCGAATTTCCGGGGCTGTTTGCCATCAAGATGGATTGCGCTTCCGGTACAACCATGAGTTGTATGAACTGTACGATGAGCTAGAAGTTTTGAAAATCGTCAAACTACAACGACTTCAATGGGCAGGGCATGTACAACGAATGAACGTCGACAGAGCGAGACTGCTTAGACGACCGAGAGTTCGTTAAGAGAGCTCAAAACGATACCCATCTTGTCTAGATATCACTACAATACAAATACAAATACCTTTGACGGAAGTCTAATTTATTTCATGAAAAGCGGACAAACGGTTTAATTGTTATAGCTCTTTCTTGCTGGAAATCTTTTTGGGAATCATGTAGCTATGCGTCTATCCGGCAATTCCCGGACACGCTGTATACTTTCTACAAACATTTCGAGACTTCATCTTAAAACGTGTACAAAAGATTTTCAAATTTATTGGTTTCGGGCTAAAATCTAATAAAATCCATCATATAATAATGCTTAAATTACCGCCCCATTTTTATGCAGGAAAACAGAGTGGTCCCAACTCCCAACCGAATCCTCATAATAAAGGTTTCACTGTAATGACAAACCTTGCAGGTAAATGGATTATAGCTCCCTGCACTTTCGTCTTGCCTCTACGTAATATGTTCTTGCAGCCCGGCACATATAAAAAGAAATGTAATTTATCACGACACTGTCATAGCTAATTTAGTGAGTACTTCATTAAAATTATTAATGGATAGTTTCAAGGCGTTTTGCTCTACATCAAGCATTGTTCGCAAAGGAGACATTGATAAATTGTGCTGGAAAAATCGTTTAAGATTTTACAAAGGAAGCATTTGATGTGCAATTATTAGAAGTGAATTTACACTGTGCTAACAGGAGCATTGTGAATAATTGATAGTATTATGAACTTAAGTTACATAAGGCGATAGAGCGTTCGGAATGGATGTCTGAAACAATTTACTGATTTTTACAAAAGTATTTTTTTTTTAACCTTGACCCCTCTCGGGGCATGGGCGCATCAACATCCCTTGCATCACTATGCCTTGTTGACGTTTCGATAGCATATATAGCATGCACCTCCTTATTCGTGTCTTTATACAGACAAGCTCGGAGCACTGTGAGATTTCTATTATTATCCACAGGCACTATTGAAGATGCGGAAAAAGTTACGTTAACCTTTTTTATTTATCTGTTCAAGATCTTTCACTTTTTCTTAGAAAGTTTTTCGCTAAATCTAAAAATATTTTCAAACTTCAGATTCGTAATCAGCATTCCCAAAAACATAGACGGAAAAAAATGAAAATTACGTCACAATTTGTTTTAGGAAAACTGGACACTGAGGCGAAGATTTTTCATTTTTTGAAAAAGGATTCCAATGGTTAAAGAGCTATTTTAAAGAAACACCTAGACGTGCAAAGCTGCTAACTTTTACATTAAATTTTAGGTAAGAAATTGTACTTTCAAAAAGACGGAAGTTATTTGTCCGCGAGATACTTTACGATTTATGGGATACATATTAAATGGGGTTTAGATTTTTTTTTCTCCGCAGTCGATTTTTAAGGAAATTGGTTTTTGCTTATATCAAGGTAAAAATGGTTACGTTTATGCCGTGAAACTAAAAGGCGATATAACTAAATCGTTTTAGTGCTAGTACTTGTTTGTGGTGTGTTTATATCGACCATACAGAGAGGTACTAAACATGAAAGATGTCAGCTGTTGATTTGCGACTTCGGTGGCTTTGGTTTAGAAAATGCCCTAATAAAAACGTGTCCTAATAAAAGCGCGTTTATACTGCTACAATCAAAGGATGAAACGAATGCAGTGTTTCAGGAAAGCATGAGGTATTTATATATTATTATTGGTAAGGTACCGGCTACTCACCCTAATGGTAGGCACTGCGACCAAAGGAGGTCTGTTGTGCCATAGCCTATTTTATTATTCAATCAAAAGACCCTCCACCACTAGTACGAAGGCTATTATGTCTTTTGTAGGAGTTTTTCTGATAACGGCAGGACACGCGGTGAACTGTCCGAGGAAAGTATACCTCACCTGCGCAATCGCCGGGCATACACATAAAATGTGACATGTGAACTCAACATCCTCGAAGAAAGAAAGACGACACTCCGTCTCGTTAGACAAACCCATCTTGTTCAGATGAAATCTCAACCAGTGGTGGCCCGACAGGTAGCCTACAAGTAGCCTAAGGTCGGTCCTACTCATGTGGGTGGCATCTTTATACTTAAAGGGTCTCATTAACTCCTTCGATTGCCGCAGTCCTGGAAGATTGTTCCAATAGTGATAGCGTGTCCTTTTAGGCCAATCCGTTATGATTGTTCTAGCTGAAGCCAACCCCAGACCACAATAGGGTTCTGGCCCGAGAGAATTGGATGATGAGCCTTGCCTAGCAAGTTCATCCGCCGCTTCGTTTCCTTCAATGCCTTGGTGACCTGGCACCCAATACAAAAACACTTGGTTGTCGGTTGCCAGACATTGGAGAAGTTCACGACACTCTTTCACCAGCTTTGAAGAAAGCCTGTGTGAAGAGAGCGCCTGAATGGCTACCTGGCTATCAGTACAAATAGCAATGTGTGCGCCGCGCAGTTTGTTTCCTAGGATTACCGTTGCGCAGACCTCAATGGCGTGGATCTCAGCTTGGAAAACGCTGGGCCATGTACCCATAGCGACTGAGATCCTGGTGTTGGATCCAAGGACGCCCGCACCAACTCCCTGGTTAGTTTTAGACCCATCGGTGTTCCACATTATACACTTTGAGTCTGGGCAGGGATAGCCATTCTCCCATTCCGAGCGGTCTGGGATTAGATCTATGAATTTATTGCCGAAGCATAACTCAGTGGTCATATGATCTGATCTTAGGCAGATCTGCATGCCAGGAATTTGTTTCAAGATGCTCATGTGACCACTGTCACTGCCGCATACACCAGAGGTTAGATGTATTCTCAGAGCATTGAGTGCTGCTGTTTCTTTGATGAAAATATGCAGCGGGATCAATCCAACGATCGCCTCCAGAGCAGGCGTTGGGCATGTACGCATAGCCCCAGTTATACCGAGACATGCAAGGCGTTGTAACTTGTTACACTTTAATATTATTGAGGTCTGTTGTACCTTGGTCCACCATACTAATGCAGCGTATGTGACCGTAGGCCGCACCAACGTGCAATACAGCCATTCAACCATCTTTGGTGTCAGACCCCATGTCCGTCCAAAGAAATTTTTACAAGCCCAGGTATTTATATAACGTAAAATAGAATTTCCACCAAAAACATCATTAGCGAAGACAACAACACCATCTAGTCCCAATTTTTCAGTCCAGTTCGGCATCGCAAGAGGAGCCAAAATTAGTACCAAAACTAGCTAATGCGACATGTTTATGTCGTCGCAAGTTAGCTTGAGTTAGTTAATACTCAAAAATAGTTCCGCGGCATAAACCAGGCCAATATTTACCATGCGCATCTGACTTATTTCAAATGAAAGGTGATTAAGCTGTGAAAAAATTAATCTTGCATTATTTTCCTCGTAGGATATGTTTTTTTTTCCTATATTCGGAAAAATTTATTAGAAAACCGTGTATTTTTCTCTTTATGGGAATAAAAGATAAATAATAGTATAGAAGCATGAAAAATAGTCATTTTCAACTGAGAATATCTTGAAAACTTTCGAAGATACGAAAAATGAATCGAAATTAATGAATTAAGTGGCAGTCAAAAAAAATTTATGATAATTTTTTTTCAAGCTTTAAAAATGCTCCCTGTCATTCTGGTCATGTTGGTAAAAAATGGTGAAAATACCTCAATTATATTGGGTGTACAACTTTGCTTCTGCCGTTTTTTCCTGGAATTACTTTCGCCCATCTCTCCGGTAATTTTCGGATTCCATCTCGGAAAAAGGAGGCGCCTTTCGACGCAATCCATGATTGGATCCATTTTTCGACTTCCTCGTACGAACGAAAATTTTGATCAGCCAGGCCGTGCGCCATGGAACGAAACAGATGGTAGTCCGAAGGAGCGATGTCTGGGGAGTGCGGCGGGTGGGGCGAGATTTCCCATTTCAGGGTTTCCAAGTATGTCTTGACCACTTTTACGACGCGTGGCCGAGCATTGTCATGCTGGAGGATGACTTTGCAGTGTCTCTCTTGGTACTGTGGTTGTTTTTCCTTTAATGCTCGACTTAAACGCATCAATTGCGTTCGGTACCGATCTCCTGTGATAGTTTCATCCGGTTTCAGTAGCTCGTAGTATATCACACCGAGCTGGTCCCACCAAATGCAAGGCATAAACTTGGCGCCGTGAATATTCGATTTTGCCGTCGACGTTGAGGCATGTCCGGGCATTCCCCATGACTTTCTGTGCTTGGGATTATCGCAACGGGCCCTTTTTTCGTCACCGGTTACGATGTGATGTAGAAATCCCTTCCGATTCTGCCTTTGAAGCAGTCGTTTGAATGGAAATAATCGCCGTTCAATATCGCTCGGTTTTAACTCGTACGGAACCCAATTTCCTTGTTTCTGAATCATACCCATGGCCTTGAGGCGTTTCGAGATGGCTTGCTGAGTCACTCCCAGTGATTCTTCTTGCGTTTGGCACGAATCTTCATCGAGTAGTGCTTCCAATTCGTAGTCTTTGAAATTTTTTTCTCTCCCACCACCATGCTTGTCCTCAACATTGAAATTGCCACTTTTAAAACGTTGAAACCACTCACGACATGTTCTGTCACTCAGAGCAACCTCACCTTAAGTATCTGAGAGCATTCGATGAGCCTCAGCTGCAGTTTTTTTTTTTTCAAATGAAAACAGAAGATCAAAACTTCCCGCAAGTGACGAGAACTTGGCTCGAAAACAGACATTTTGAATCGCGAATCTTATTAAAAATGCGAACAATTTTTACTAATGCGGGGATATCGATACGTTCACAGACGTCCAAACTCACTTTGTGACACTTTTGAACTACGTATTTTGACCAACCCTCACCGATGCAGCCGTCTGTTGGAAAACGGCGAAGCAAAGTGGTACACCTAATATATACGCCCTTTGTTTTTCGATGGCCCATATGTAATGAACCATCTGTAATGAACCATATTATGGTCTGGTAGTGCTGCTCCCACCGGCAGATCGAAGCAGCACCTGATGAGTATTGATCTGTTGGTGGTACGAAACCAGAGGCCGAGGGTCCCATTACACCCGGTCCCAAATTGGACCGCGTGGGCGTCTGATCCGTCCGCCAACCATTCTATCCTTATCGACTATTTTTTTTTCATTCCACATTTTTACCTCATCTGTTTTCGTTATCTTCCCCAGGCCTATGAATTTTTGTTAATACGTAAAGGACAGGGGCAACGAGCTGCGAAAACCCCGCCCACATCTCCCGAACTGAGCTACAGCAAGCATAGGCCGCTGCTTACCTCGTTGAGGGGCCTTCTTTTTCTTCGCTAGATTGCACGGCCCGACCTTCACGGTCATTATGTTATCTTAGGCTCCCTCCCCACGGGCATCTTCGCATGCCCACCAAACCGTCCGTTACACATACCACTGCCATCCACTTTTTATCAGTAGCCGAATATCTCTGTTCCGTTTTCGACAACGATTGGCCAAGGAAGCGTATGACTTGTTCCCTGTCACATGCATTTTGTGCAAGTATGGCTCCCAGCCCAAAATTCAGATGCCTCGGTCTGGGTGATAAAAGCCAGTTCGTAGTCGGGACATGCTAAAATTGGGGCTGATGATAATTTTCACGCCAAGACAAAGGCTCTTTCACAAACACAAACGTCGTCCCATACAAACTTTTTACCTTTCTTTAAAAGAGTAATTAACGGTGCCATGAGTATGGTGAAATCCGGAATAAACCTCCGGCACCACGACACCATCCCAAGGAATTGACGAACACCCTTCACGTTAGTGGGTCGAAGAATCCGTAAAAGACTCTCTACCTTTTCTGGATCCACATTAAACCATTCTCGTTTATCACGTAACCAAGGTACCTTAGTTCAGCTCTGATAAGTTCGCACTTATCCCGAGACACCCTCAATTCGGCCTCCCATAACCTCTTAAGCACTTGTTTCATAATCGAAACATGAGTGTCAAAATCCTGACTAACTACCATTACGTCATCTAAGTACGTGAAAACGCGGGGTTCAACGTCTGTTCCGAGAACATGATCTATTAAGCGTTGCCAAGTTGATGGAGCATTGTGCATTTCGAATGGCATTACATGCATTTGAACTGAAACAGTCCACGATTGGGAACGGTGAATGGCGCCATTGGTACCTGCCAGTAGGCCGATTTGACGTCTAATGTGGACAAGTATTTGGCGTCCCTCAGCCTGTCTAAAATCGAATTCATAAATGGCATGGGATATGTCGCGCTCGGTGGCCGTGATCGTTCGGTCACCACCCTACGATAATAATCTAGAGCTCGGAGATCAAATCTCGGCGCGATAAAAAAAAAACTGCCTGTGAGTACTAATAGAACTCTCACAGTGCTCCGAGCTTGTCAGTATAAAGACGGCGCGGATAGGAGGTGCATGTTAGCAACTGCACTTCCGAAAAGTAGATATGCTATTGAAACGTCAACAAGGCATTGAAATGCTAGAGATGTTGACGCGCCCATGCTCCTGGAGGGGTCAAGGCAATTAGAGAGAAGATGGGATATGCTTCTCGTTCCGACCTGGTACAATTGTCGGAAATCGAAACAGAAACGGTAAGTGCCGTCCTTCTTTTTCACCAACAAAATTGTGGATGCCCGCGGACTGGTTGATGGCTCAATCATGTCATTCTCCAACATCTCTTTTAGCTCAGCATCGATGTGTTTCTGAACTGCAAGTGATACCGGATGATACCTCTGCTTGATAGGCGGGAAATCTGTCTTGATCGTATGTTCAACGAGATTCATCTGACCTAACCCCTTACCCATGAGGTTAAAATTCTCTTCCAGAAATCGCGGTAATATCCTTTCTTCCTCCTTCATCAACATCTTTCTTCCTTTCAGATGTTCAAGTGAAGCGATCTGAACCTGAATTTTGACTTAAGATCTTATAGGGCAATGTAGAGCGAATCAGATTTTATGATATTATTGTTATGTATTATGATTATAAGAGCTGCGCACTTATATGTACATACATTGCTATAATTCCGGAGCCTTCGTTAAGGTGTTATACTTTTTCGTCGTGACGAAAAAAATTTATCCTATACTTAGAATTATGAAAAAAAACATGTTCTCTTTACAGAAGGTTATCCTGCACTGACTTGCATGTATTCTTCTGGTAAAGTTCAGTTTGTTTTATTTTTCACCGACAAGGAAAATTTCAAAAAGCTTAAGTGAAAGTCTAATATTAACATAAAGAGCATGGTTAACAAAGCCCAGGAAAACTATAGGCAGGTAGTACCTGCTAGGTACTGGTGCAATCAAGCCAGAATAGGGACGGATCGATAGAATTGAAACGATTAAAAGAACTCTTTAAAAAAAAATATTCCAAAATATTTTCATTTCCGAAAAAATCCCTCCTCCAACCAAAACCCATTCTAAACACCGACAATAGACCAGATATGCCAAGCATTACAATCGGGTCGTATTACAGTTTGCATAACTTACCTATCATTCTAGTTGCGATAATCTTCATGCACACCAAAGAGGTGTTAACCCCTTTTGTGATATCGAAACCATTAATTCGAACCACAAACCCCATTAACGTAGGGTGATCATCGCACACATTGAAGTTTACCTTGCCGTCATCATATTAGACAAATTTCTCTTCACTCAACAGAAAACAGTGAGTACAGAGACACTCATTCACCCGACTCGCGCTCTCCCTTGGTGAATGTTATCTACGTCCTCTCTACTTGTTCAGATAATCGATTGGGGATGATATGTATTTTGTGATGGGGGTGGGAGGGCTATTTCTAAAGTCCTTTGTAAAAGGAAGCGGTGATTTTCGGGGTTGCATATGTGAGTGTTCGTTATGTTGGTTGACACGTACATGCGAGTGGAATGTAATACAGAATGTACGTATGACACTCACTGGGTGAACTAACCGATAGATTGCAAGAATCTCGTTAAGAACTCCTTAAGCGATGAGATTGTATCTAGTGCAGTAAGACGGTGAGTGGTTGATCCTGATAAGTACTCGTTGGGACTGCTGCTGCGGCTTCTAGTGGTGGTTTCATTTTCTTAGTGGAGCCTTTTGATTAGGAGTTGTGATTCAATACACAACACTGGGGCTTTATTTCAAATTGAATATTGAATGCCTTGGGCGAGGAAATTGATAATAGAGAAATGGGAAATGGAAAATTTGCCTTGAAAGGGGATTATAATGTCATTCATATCGTATTGCCTGACTTTCAGCTTATTTTATATATATTCAGTGTACCTGGGGATGATAAAATTCAGTCCTCTTTCTTTGCCTGGTCATTCCATTATTTAGTCGTGAGCTCTGCCAATGTTGAAATATGACTGCGGAAGACTGAAACCAAAATCCAAATTTCATTGATTGATTGTTTAGCTCCTGTCGTTTTCCAGGGGTACCATAATTTATGGCGCTCGTGTCGCTATGGAGAGACCAGTTACATTTGTTACATAGCATACAAACAAGCTACAAAAGGTGTACTTGACTAGTGGTTGGAAATTTAGGAAGCTGAGGAAATGAGGTGATTCGGGGCGCCCCCATAACGCTACCATATAAAACCGAACAAAACGGGACAGCGACATTTCACATAACTTGAACTGAAACAACCATATCGTGAAAGTGAACAGCAAAGTAACACGAATCACGGGCTGCAGGAACCTCGCTCACTCCGAAAATGACAGCGGTTTCATTTAGTGCTAGTACGGGCAGTAGTAGGATAAGCTGCGCTGCTATGGTGATCCAAAACCCAACAGCGGTTCAGCATACAGTTGTGCAGCAAACTGCAAAGACTAACATGCTTGGGTATATCAGCATCCATGCAAACTTGCCCGATATCAGCCCTAGAGGCGGTTATCGAGCTTACTCCGCTACGTATTCGCATATCGGAATCTGCGGCTCTTAATGCTCTCAAGCTGCACTTAACTTCCGACGCACTTGACAAGTTATATGGTCATATGAGAACCGGCCAAGGTAAGGGACAGCGGAGGAAATTTTGGCGCCCCTCCTCACATTTTTCGAAAACAGTTTTCATATAAGCTAGAATGAACCATATCGCTTCAAATGTTGTTTGCAAATACTTATAAAGTATTTGGAATCACTGTTGACTATTTTTTTTTTTTTTTTCGAGGGCCAACTTTGCCCAACTGGTTTTGCTTGGTTGCGGCTGCGAGAGTGCCACTTATATCCGAGCCGTTCTGCTTGGTACTAATTACCTTCGATATTGTTCGCCACAGGCGATCGAACCAAACGGTTCGCGACCACCACGCAACCATATATATACGTTTATACGTATTTCGGGAGCTACTTACTCCCTTCTTCGGTACTTTAGTTACGAGTAGCTACGTATTTTATTATTAGATCAAAACTATAAGCATCAGAATTGATTACTTCTCATTTCCACCGGGTTTCGCGAACCATTTAGTTCAACGTGTGTGTCGAGCTTAAGACACTCTCACTGGAAAAGGAAGCCTTCTTCGACGCCCTTTCAAAGTCGGCGCCCCAGGCGGCCGCCTGTTCTGCCTTAGTCTTTGACCGGTGCTGAATATGTGCATCCCTACCATGCCGATCTGATTGTGATCAGATCACATGATCGCGGAACTTTGTTTTGATAGAAAATTCTCGGTCCTCATCCCAGAACGTACGGAATGGGAAAATGACAATCTCTGTCTAAATACAAGATGATTAATATGGTATACGGTAGGTCTATTACGAGACAGGTAGTTGGTGTAGGTGTTTTTGACCAAACAGAAGGATCTCAATCGCTATGGGTGTTTGGCTCAGCGTCTTCCAAACTACGATCCATGCCATTAACGCCAGCGCCAGGAAAATTCTAGCTTAGAATCTTCGTGGCGCCCACTTTGCTATCTGCATAAATAGTCAGGCGGTCATTAAGGCGGTGTCACCTCACAAGCTCTCTTCGAGTTCGGTAAAAGAGTGTTTTGAAATTCTTCAGTGTCTCGCGGACAGCAACCGAATAACTCTTTCCTGAGTTCTGCGTCATCAGGGCATTGATGGTAACGAAGCTGCCGGTGAACCTCCTAGAATAGACACATTTCCACTGGAAAAACCTTGCAGGTAAGCGGCAGTCTAAGGAGTTGATATATTCCTTTAATCTGAATGACGCCACCAGTTTGAGTATGGCGGAAGATTATTAGTGGGTTATCTCTGGGTGCACCATCTCAACATTACGGGTCTGCCCAACTAGATGGAGTGTCGGTTATGCTTGGAGGATAACGATAATGGATAACTATACAACTTGTCTGTAAATGCCCAACGATTGCTAGGTCTTGGGATTGATTTTTGAAGAGGCTACTGTAAACACCCATTCATAAGATAACCGACTTTTTTTTTCCTTGATCCTTATCGCTTTCAAAATACATCGCTCACCTATGGACACACAAGCACACAAGCCTGCATCGCTTTGGGAGTTCTAATAGTATCCAAATGTAAAATAAAATAGTTTTTTTTTTGTTTTATTAACGAGCTGGGGAAGTGAACCCCTGATCTTTTGATGCAAGCATCGTAGAGTGGCGACTGGGCCCATCAATCCCTTATATCTTCACTCCAAATAATATTAAACCACTTGGAGGCGAACCTTCTCGCAACAAGTATTCCCAACCGCTATATGGAGGAGAGGAACATTGCACTCTCTAACAGAGCATCATCAATAGTTCTCAGATGGAGGGTACATAGGTTGTTATTGTGGGGCCTAAGCATAGGTTTTCCATACCTATGGATAAGTGGTTTACCATAGACTTGATGAGTTGAATGTGCCTGAAACAGTGCTTGAAGGGCGGATACCTAGACAAGAACCTAGCGATTTTCACTGAAAGTCAGACGGTTATTATGGCGCTAACTAATTAGTCAGTAGAATCCAAGTCAGTGCTTAACTGCCAGGCCTTGCTGCTGGAAATGGGTTTTCCCAATCAGGTCACGTGCCTGTCGAACTAATCAGAATGATTTCGCTTTTTCCAGGTCCGGATTCTTTTGCGAACGAGATTCTACCATGTATCGGAACAAATAGCTTCAAAAACTCGTAGCGTAATGAGTTCAACGCCCAACAGGAGAGTCTTCCTGGGCTGAGGCAGACCAAGATTTTCATCGGTAGTTACTCAACAGATCCTCTGAACTGTTCAAACAAAATCGTAATTGGTTACGAATAATACACAGCCTCCTAGCTGGACACTCTTGTCTTAGAGGCTATCTTAGGACAATGGGAAGAGCGATGGACTTGAGCTTCAGTTTCTGCGAAAGTAATTATGAAACCTCATTGCACATTCTTTGTGAGTGGAGTATGACTTGGCATCGTGACCTGCCCAGAAGCGAAAAAAACGCCTTGATTCTGCCTAACCTTTTTAATAAATTTATTATCACAATCATTACAGGCGTCCAAGGCCCGACGTCGGGCTGTCGCGCCACGATGATGATGATGTTATCACAATCAAGCTTAATCAACAGGATTAGTTCTACCAGACTTGGAGCTAAGTTTCAAACAATATTGGTCTGGGTGTTCGTGGGCCTACCTAACCCTAATTGAAAACCTACTGATATTCCACTTGATACACTGACTCGAATTTCAGCAAAAACAAGAAAACACAAATTCAACCGCAAAAATCCAACACTTCAATCCTTAAATTTTATGTCTTACAATCAAACTTACACTTCAAACTTTCCTTTAATGCTCTAAATCTGATATCAGGACGTCTACATTCCTCGCTAGCTAACATTCAATATAAATGCATCCGGGGTATTTATTTGATGTCGACTATTGTATATGTCTTCAGCTTCACGTTTTCCAATTTATCATGACAAGTGATTTATGTCCTTGAAGTAAGGAAGGACTTGCCCTTGTGGAGCGATATGGAAAATACGCGTAAACGTTTTTAACTGCATTTTCGTTGAAAACGGATGCAAAACGATTAAATGTCAAGACAGCTATACGGAAAATATACTACGTGACATGGAGTTTAAAATAAATCTGGTGATGATGGGATACTTTAAATAGGGGTAGTTCGTCCATTTAGTCTCCTGCAACCTATCGCAAAATTGGTTTGGTTCCACTACCTTTTTGACAGTGTTCCCCTAGCAAAAGGTGCAGATATCACAACATCAGTATAGGTGAAGCGGAAACATGTATCCCACTTGCGATCCCCAAGGATCTAAGATCTACCAATCTTTCATCTACACTTCTGAAAATATTTGAAAGGCTTATTGATGTCCACCTACGTATCACGATACCAGAAAGTTTGTTCACGGTGTCGCAACATACCTACACTTAGGGCAGATCCGTAGATAGAGCTCTACATTCCATCGTGAGTTACATAGTGAAATCAGGCAGTTACGGCAAATATACCATGGTTATCTGCTTAGACATAGAAAGTGTCTTCAGCTATATAAAGCCGGATGCGAATACCGGTGCTTTCGCGAACTAGATGTCGACTGCTCTTTGGTCCAACCCATTAACCTGATGTCAACATCTAGAGTGATGACATCTTAACTAGGGACCTCGTCTGTTTGCGGAAGTGTCTGTAAAGGTACTGCTCAACACGGCGTGCTTTCACCGTTCGTTTGGAACATCTTGGTCAACAGATTGCTTATATTGTAGATCTGAAGAGTATGGGATTCAAAGTGACAGCCTATGCCGATGATGTCTCGACTGCTGTGTCCCCTAAGTTTCCGGGTACTCTTAGCGAGGTAACCCAAAATGCGCTATCTCTGCTGACTAACTAGACTAATAGATGTGCCTTAGGTGTCAAACCCAGTCAGACAAATATCTCTCCCAATTGCCCTAACCCTTTGTGGGGCATAGCGCATCAACTGTTCCATGTGGCCCACTTGACGTTACGACGGCATAAATTGGTTTCGGAGAATGCAGTTGCCAGCATGCACCTCCTGCACATCCATGGCCACGAACATCGTCGTGGACGGGATTCGAACCCGAAACGCCGGTAGTCAAACAAGTGACTGATGCCTCAACACACTGCACTACCGGTCGCCCCAAGGGCAAATATAGTCCGATCCATCTATGATCATCTATTTGCAAGGAAATGTGGTGAGACTTGTGCTTGCGGAGAGTGCTAACTTCCTTGGCTTCATACAGGATAGGAAGCTAATTGCACAGCTTCACAATAATAATCGCGACTTGGACGGAGCCAATATCGACTTTGTGAAATATACATATACATATATGCATAATCCAATATTTTTCCCTATAAGGCAAAAACTTTCGAGTCATTTCGGTTTTTTTTTTGCCTATATGTATATAGAATTTGTTGGCAATGCTAAATTGATCGACGGATTCATCACAATAACGTCTAAGATCCAGTCGACCAAAAGCTGGCTTATCAACACTCAGCAAACCCTGCCCAACTTACGGGAAGGCGCCAAACTAAGGGTGAATACACCGCATGTTTTTCGTGACGAGGTAAGGATGATCATCCTTGCTCATGGTTGTACTGAGAAGCTGCAAAGGCAAAGTGGATGCACAAAGGATCCTTCCAAGTAGAGGGTTACTCACGGGGAAAGTTTTGGCAATGCAGAGAAGGGGGCATGAGGCTGACGGTATGGTGTCCAAAGGAGGACACGAAGGCTATTGAGAACGCAGGGGGAGGCTCAACTGTGGTCTTGATCAAGCCATCGTGAAATTCAAGAGGAATGACCAGTGAATTGAATGTCCATGTTGGGGCGGGGGTAGATGATTCCGCGGGGAGGAGTCTATCAGGGATGATGACGGGCCCGCACAAAGTTGAATATTCATCACAGCAAAGCAGTATCAGCAATAATGACGAGATGCTTTGAGGAAGAGAAAATGGACAGCGCTTTGATATTAGGAGCCCTGGATTTCACATAACAAAATTAGAGGTTTATCACAACAAACCGCAAATCTGCACCATGCACAGATGGACGGTAAAATAAGGACCTACATCCTGGTGCGTCCTGAAATACGTGCAGTACAAATTATTCATTTCTGCTCGCAATCATGCATCTCTGCTTGCCAGAACTAACCTCCATCAGAGGAAGTGGAAAATTTGATAAGATATTGTAAGGAAACAAGATATGGTCTATATCATAGGCTGTGAAGCCAATGCACATAACATAGTGTGGGGCAGCACAGACGAAAATCCCAGAGGACAGCCCTGCTAAAATTTATGGAAAGGTACAATCTGCTGGTAACAAACAATGGGGTGGCTCCCACCTTGGTGACTGAGGTGACTGGCATTACCCTAAACTCTGTTAATGTGCTTGACAGAATTCAGAATTGGAGAATAGTGGACAAGCTGTTTGATCACAGGGCGAACCAGTTTGAAATTCTGAATGGCAGAAAACGGAGTAGCGAACGCAAACGTATAAGAGTGCCAAAAAATACCGTCCCATTAAGTACGAGATATATTTATTGGAAGAAGTCGAGGATATTCAAGACAGAATACCGCGGAATACGGTCGAGATAGAGCGAACAATGGCACAACTGAACTCCGCTATTAATCGCGCTTTCCA
Source organism: Chloromyia formosa (assembly GCA_964017055.1). Taxonomy (NCBI): domain Eukaryota; kingdom Metazoa; phylum Arthropoda; class Insecta; order Diptera; family Stratiomyidae; genus Chloromyia; species Chloromyia formosa. The sequence continues at coordinate 82,076,098 of OZ024817.1, forward strand.
ACACGCTTGTCCCTCCACAGTAGTGGACGAAAAGGACCCAACAAAGTGATGGAGTAGGAAACTAGAGTTTATGAAAAGAGAGACAAGGAAAACCTTTAATTGTTTGGGGCGACCGGTAGCGCAGTGTGTTGAGGCATCAGTCTCATGTTTGGCTACCGGCGTTTTCGGTTCGAATCCCGTCCACGACAATGTTCGTGGCCATGGATGTGCAGGAGGTGCATGCTGGCAACTGCATTCTCCGAAACCAGTTTATGCCAACGAAATGTCAACTGGGCCACATCACATGGAACAGCTGACGCGCTATGCCCCACAAGGGGTTAGGGCAATTGAGTAGTAGAGAGACACTATCATACTTGAGAACTATACAAGGATAAAAGGAGAGCTGAAAAGAACCTTGCGTCTTCGGAAACGGAATACGTGGAAATTTTGCTCCAGCATAAAAAATACGTCGTAATGCAGATTACAGAAGATTATATCGAAAGACACTGCTTCGAAAATGGGGCTGATACGCAAAGGTGATGGTACCATGACAGAAACAGTGGGAGAAACGTACATTTTCCTGGAAGTTTAAAGTCAAACCAACCATGGGCCCAAACTAACAAGAGGGCTGGTGGGGGGAGACGACAAGCAGCGGAGAGAATAATAAACCCAAATGAGTCGAAAGCGCTATAAACTCTTTTGCACCATTTTAATCGAATGCAATGGACGGAGTATTCCCGACACTATTGCAGTGGATCATGAGCGCTCTACTGGCTGCATCCCGAAGGCATGGAGGGAGGCCAAGGTGGTATTCCTGCCTAACCCGGAGAAAAAGGACTATACAGAGGCAAAGTCCTTCAGGTTTGTTAGCCTTACATTAGTCTCTTGAAAACAATGGAAAGGGCGTTGGTGGACTACCCGGAGAACACCACGCTAATGTATAGTTCTGTGAGTATTTGCCAACATGCTTATAGAGCAGGCAGATCTACGGAAATCGCTCTACACGAACTCGTCGCAGTTGCAGAAAGACAGGTTAATAATGGCAGAATCGCTATGTCTACTTTTATGGACCTAAAGGGTGCTTTTGATAAAATCTACTTTAACAAACTAAGAAACGCCCTGACTGAGCGGGGGGTTGGTTCTATTAGAATTAGGCCAATCGACTCCATGCTTAAACAGAGGGCGACAAATCTTAGCAGTGGATTCGCCAGAATACGGGGTAATGTAGTCCAGGAATGCCCACAAGGGCGTGTTCTTTCGCCTCTACTAGAAGCTGGACTTAGATGCGAAACTAACTTGGAATGTTCACGTTGATGAGAAGATCCAAAAAGCGAATAGGATTTTCAATCAATATTAGAGAGTGTGTGCTCGTAGGTGGGGAATTTCACCTAAAGCGGCACACTGGATTTACACAATGATGGTAAGACCCACTCTAGTCTATATATCAGTGATGTGGTGGCCAAAAGCTATGCAGAAAACCACAAACCGGAAGCTAAATGGGGAACAAAGGATAGCTTGCGTAAGCATACATATGTAGCGCAATGCACACCACACCAACGCTAGCAATGGAAGCATTGCTGGTACTGCCGCCTCTGGACTTATTTATAAAGAAAACGGCAACGGCGACGCTGTCGGCAATACGTATGGAAAGGGATGCCATGTGGCATCGCTTTGGAACTAGCAGCGGTCATAAGAGCATCCTAGACATTATTCATGATGAGGTCAGGGAGACTCTAATGCCGGTAGAAGGCATGAGTTGACGTAGGGTAGTTGAAAGACTACACAAGACTCACATTGCAGATGGAAACATACACAATGAGTGTATGTACAATGACACCAGCATTCTTATTGATGGCTCTTTAATAGACGGGAAAGCGGGGGCGGGGCGGGGGTTTACTCTGAAGAGTTAAACCTAGCTTGTACGCTTTGTCTAGGAGTGTATGTGTCCGTATACCAGGCAGAGATGTTGCTGGAAGGTCAGGTGCGGGAAAAGAAAATCCTTATTGTACTGGACAATCAATCTACTTCTAAAGTGTGAGATTCCACTGATGTAGGTAAAAGGACACATAGCAGTACTGGCTGGCACAAGGTTGAGGATCACAGGCAAGCACACGATAAGTGTGGAAGCCTTGAGTGAACAGTCGACATCTGGAAATCATTGACAACCGGGAGAGGGCGAAAAGGGACCCAAAACATTAATGGTCTTCTTCGGATATCCCCAGGAATACAGTTATAATATTGTCAGTTTTCATATTGATTTTATGCTCTCTTTTATTGGGTTTTTTGTTTGTTTATCATTTTTTTAATGAATAAACAATAATATTATACATACATATATTGAATTTTGAACAGTCGACATTTACTTTGAGGAGCTTCTTAGACCCCTTTCTGTTAGGCCAAATGAAGTAAAAGGAAAAGTTATCTCTTGTTCCATTTTCGGAAGTTCCAAGATTTTACCGGCCACGGAACCTCATTGGTTGGGTATTTTTTTCTTGGATTAAGAGGTCAAGCGTCCAAACCATCTGGGCCCGGAGCATGTCGCGCAAGAGCCGGTCGACGGTTTTTGCATAATTTTTGCATTTTTATTATTTTTTCTGGGTTTGTGCGAGCCAGCTTCAATCCTTTATCGTTTTGTGCACCACCAACGTACTTGATTTAGGTTTTCTGTACGATTTTAATGGCTAGGGCAATGGCTAGGACAAAGGCTAGAGCAATGAGCGATTAGCTCCCCACACACACACACACATCTCTCGTAACTGACTGGAACAAGCATATGCCGCCACTCAGCTTTTTGAAGCACTCGCTCTAGCGCCGCCGCGTCGGACCTTCATGGTCAATTTGGATAATTTCAGGCTACTTCGCCATAAACACCATCCGGCCAACACCTTGAACATTACTAATAACATCCCTCCCGAGCACATTTTCTGTATTAGTGAGGATTTCGCCCGCTGCGCCGCCGAATTGAATGTTTCGGCATGGTTTTCCTGTGACCGGGGATTTACCCCCGACTGAACGTGGCCATCTCAGTAGCTTTATTGCAAAGTCGGCTGGATCAAGATCTAGATTGGCTCACATATTTAGGGAAATAACACTATAAATCTACGGTTGCAGTGCTTGTAGTTCTTCAGTAACCACGGCCCACCCCTCAAACATTAGAATCTTCTCCTTGTTCGTCCCATCTCTAATGATTGTGCTAGATAAGTAGTCACTATGTCAACATCATCTTTAGAGGTGAGTGCAACCCCGCTAAGCCCTAAGTGAACCTATTCTATGGCTAGCTCTAGATCCACAAAGGAGTACTCATCAGGATATTTTTTTTATTATTGGCAAATTTAAAACACCTTCTCCTAGAGAGCCAACCGTGTATTTAAATACCCTGGTGACCAACATATCCTTCATTTGCTTAACATTATTATGCAACCTGGGCAGACTTTTCTTGCAGTCTCATCACAAAAGTTCTCACTTTTTCACACTCAACACACTTGGCCTGGTTACAATACATGAAAATGTCCCGAAGCGCCCAACTCGGGTCGGTAAAATTATCAGTCTTCTAGGCGAAATGCAAGATTATCCTGCCTGGGAGGAAGTCATCTCTCTAGTGCAGTGTGGCGCAAATGCACATAGCGTGACTGATAAAACTGATGACAGCCGTTAAATTTGCAAGTCATCCGGCGAATTGGTTCAAGCGAGTTCCCATGCAGAGGATAAAACAGAACGTGATATTTGTTCAATTTCAGGTAATGGACTCGTAGATTGCGGCTACCCCTGACACGGAATAAGAACTTCAGGATATGGAATTCGGAGCTCTCTGCCATGTTCGTGTGGTGGTAGGAAAAGTCAAGACTCAGCTCGTTTGACCGGAATGATATGGCGGTTGGTGCTATGGAGCGAAGATGGCCAGGCGGATTTTTGCGGTTGCCTGCAATAAGTCATAGAGCAGTTTTGTGTCATTCAACAAAGTTACGTGGGCTCGAAGCTGGGAAAGAATGAGAATATGCAACCCTTTATGATGACGATGTCTTCACACGTAAAAATGGGAACGAGTTGTACCGAGATGTAGTAATGGAGTTTGTTATTTGGCCGAGTAGTTAACTAGCAATTTTATGGAAAGAGTTGAGTTGCAGTTTTCGTGTGTGGCTCTGTTTTGGAACCGATAAAAATGCACGTAGTATTCTTTGGCGATTTCTGTCTGTTTTATGTAGGGTAGTGTTCAGTTTTACGTCAGTGGGTTTGAAAGCACAATTTTGTTTTGTTGTTGAATACCCTTCTGTGAGTACATCAGGCTGAAGTAAGAATATCAGGGAAAAAGTACGTAAAATTTCAAGCGGAGTTTAAAATTTCGGTATATAAATATCTTTCAGAAAGACGTACATACGTGTGTTACGAATGTCCCGTTCAATTTCCTGTCCAAAATATAAAGTGTCCTTATCCCTTATGCCCTTCAAATCCATTTAGAACAAATATAAATATTACATACTCTATTTCTGTATATTTAAACCATAAACAATAGCTAAACCAATTATATCCGTAATATGCTTGAATTTTCTAATATCATTTGCATACTTGATAAAGTTTAGTTCATCAAATTGGATAGATCATAAAATTCGAGATCATCAAATTTTAAATGTCAACCTGGTTTATCAGAGTCGTGGTCATCAAATTCCAAATGTCATGTTACGTCATGAAAGTTGTGGTCATCAAATTCCAAATATCAAGCTGTCATTAAGGTAGTGGCCGCCAATTGTAAATATCAAGTTGGGTTATCAAAGTCATGTTCATCCAGTAGCAAATGTCAAGTTGAGTCATCAAAGTTATGGTTTATCAAAATTAAAATTAATTAAGGCTGTGGTCCTCAACGTGGAGATATCACGATGTGGCTCAAAGTTGTTGAAATAGTTGAATATCCTTGAAGGTCTTAGGTTAGGTTAGGTTGGGGAGTTGCCGTGGTACTACAGCACATTTAGGCCAGGGATAGGTCCATTGTGTTACCCAAGTTGCAGCCATTCTTTATGTACAAGTAATATAAATCGAACCATCCAGAGCTAACCGCAAACTACATTTCTTAGCTTTCCTAGATGGTCGTTGAAAAGTTTTCCAATGGTTGAGTTCCTTCTATTTGACAGTACCGAACAGCTACCGAGCAGACGGAAGAGGTGCTCTCCTCTTCATACGCATCACCGCAGCTTTTACAGAAGTCAGTAGATGCAAGTCCAAGCCTTCAGGTGTGCTCGCCCATGACCCGTAACTACTCCAACAACCACGCTGATCTGGTGTTTTGACAGTGCTAGCATTTTATCAGAACGACTGAAATTCAGCTCAGGTGAAATCGGCGTCGCTTTCGACACGCTACGCCCCTGATGCGTGATAAGTTGGCTTTCTTGACAGCAGCCAAGTTTAATTCAGATTTACATTTAGAGAGGTGCTTAGCGATGTTGCCGCTGATCCATCGAGACCCACTGGTACCCCTACTGGCTAGCTCGTGAGCTCTACAATTCCGTCCAAAGACACTATGAACAGGTATCCAGCACAGCATTATAAATATATAATAATGAAATATTTGCTCATTTTCATAAGGCATGCTCGACATTCAGCAACAATTTAAGACACAATCAGCGCTGACTCGAGTGTACTAACTGTCCGTGAAAATTATGATGTCTTTTCTGAATGCAATAGGGACCTGACGACATCGCAGCCGAAGTTCACTCCGGCGCCAACAGTTCTATCAATTCTGGAGCCGTCCGTGAATATCCACAGAATGTTAGTACTGCTGGCGGAACCCCTAACTCCCATTAACCACGAGGTGGAAGCCGACTTGAATAGTTATTTGCCTCTACGTTAGTAGAATGTGGTCTACTGATGCCGAGATATTTGAATTATTCAGAATTGTGGAGTGCGCAGTACTCAAAGTGAACCAGCGACTGGTCTCCGGAATACATATGGCTGAGTTTTGCCACCATTTGCTTACGCAGAATGTTCAGAGCAAGCAGACCAAACATTATATCTCGCATCGCAGATGGAGTCGGCCGACGAAGTCCGCAGATTGCCAGTCAGGCTGCTCGCTCTACCTTACCCAACAATTTAGGATTGGCTTCCATACGAAGCAAGTTCCACCATACAACAACGCCATACAAGAGTAAAGGACCCAAGACTGACACATAGAACAAATGCGGCAACCTAGACTACTCACCCCACTCCAATACGAGGCCCAGAAAATTCGCCCTATCAGTGAAGGTCAGTCTTACCCCCTCCAAGGTGGGGAGCTAAACTGGGAGATAATATTTTTCCTTGTAAATATCATAAATTTGGTGTTTACGGGGTTATTACAAAGCCCGCATTTTGTAAAAAGTGCTTACTGACAGGTTACCGACCGGTCCGGGTCGAAAGGATTTACCAGCGAACAAATTTTTCAAACATTCGAGTAATTCGTTGAAGTCATAGGTTTCCTCGAATCGAACCAGGCGCCAACGTCTCAGCTTGACAATTAAATGAAACCGGAATATAGAGGGCTACGCCCGCAATCCGAGGGTTTTGTAGCAAGCACTTATATTTGTACGCAAGTATCGGCTCCTTGCTTTTCTTGGTACCACTTAGATGGATAAAAAAAAAACATAATAAAAATGTCTGACCCATCATATAGTATTTTACATGCCCATTCATATTAGGCGATTGTTATGAAACTTAGAACATATTGATGTTGGTTATCCTTGGCCATCTGTACTTTTTATCTCGGACGTGTTTAAGGGATGCAAGGGTGCGCTAACAGTAACTATGGAAATAAACTATTATTAACCTATTTTGAGGAGATATACAAATTCCATTATTTCCCGTTTTATATGCTATTCGGAACCCACCTTCCTGAAAGTTTTCATTTTTCTAAGTGTAACGGTCTCGAAATGCAAGGGGGGGGGGGACAAATTACGATCTAATATTTTCTCCTCCCTCACTGTTCCCCTTTCTTTAAATTTAAAGTAAATGCCAAAAATAAAATGTACTCAACATTACCTTTTTCACAACACCCGACTTGCCTATACCAGTCGATAAACAAAATTTGACCTTAATTTCGCCCCACCCCCTCCCCCGCTCGTTATAGTTGGCCAATTACAACACATCGCCCCCTACCAATCTGTACCCTTTCATAAATGTAATTAACCATAATATGTAACAATAACTGCAATTCGCACTACGAAAAACAACATGCAAGTAGTACTCGCACCTTCGAAGCCGGCAGGTGTACTTTTTGTATGAATAGTGTAAAAATGCCTAACTTTAAGTGAATGTACTATTATTAAATATTACACGATTGTAATGAAACTTAGAGACGTTATTGCCTATGGTGTTATTTATCATTGGCCATCAATATTTTTGGTTTCGGGTATGCCTAAAGGGTGCAGGGGTGTGCTAACTGCAACAATAGAAATGTACTATTATTAACCTTTTTTGATGAGATTTCGAAATTCTATTATTTTTAGTTTTCTATTTTACTGAAATGCCGCTTTTCTGTAAATTTTCATACTTCTAAGTGTAACGGTCTCGAAATGCAAGGGGGGGGGGGACAAACTCGGACCACATATTTTCCCCTCTCCCTCTTTTCCCGTTTCTTCAAATTTGAAAAAAAATCCATAAATGGAATGTACTTGACTGTACCTTTCTTACGATACCCCACTTGCCTATACCAGACGAAAAAAAAATTTCGACCTTCATTTCCCCTCTATGGGGACCCCACCTTAAAGTTGACCTATTACGACGCATCACTTTCTCCAGAGAATTATAGTACTTCCACATATTTTCACCAAATTTCATGCATGTAGCTTCAGCGGTTCGTGAGATATTTCATGGACAGACAGACAGACGGACGCATGACCGATTTCATAAGGGTTTTGTTTTACTACAAAACCCTAAAAATCATCAGCTGGTAATGCCATCTCTCGGGAAACTTCATACAATCCGACTGGATTCCACATTTTGGAAGCTCTAGCATAGAATTTCAAAATGTGGAATAATTGGAAGTGTCAAAGTCGTAGACGATGTCATGTCAGTCGGCGAAAGAGTGGTTGGCGCCCAAGTGTTCCTATCTGGCCAACGTATGGCGTCAACTATTTATAGGTTACTGGGTGTGCCATGCTGCGTTTACGGTAAGAAAAGAAAAAATCTAATTATTAGCATGGTATAATTCTGAAATTCCTTTTAGCAATTTTGCCGTTAGTGAAAACTGAAGAAAATCTCGTATCGCTTCTATATCTATTTCTTTTTACATCAGCTGGCTGAGGCACACCTCAACGCCTGCCTGATGGCCTAAAAAAAGGTACAGATACAACAACGAAAGAAAAATAGAACAATGAATGATATTATTTTTGATCTACCAATAAATAAAAAGAAGTGTGTATTCCAAATAAATCCAGGTTTCTTTATTTCCTCACCCCCTCTCCAACTTTCTTCTCGCGTAGAGTAAAGTATCAACCGTTCACATTAAGGGGCTTCGCAAATTGCTCAACCACATTCAGGCGGATATGATTTTTTTTTGTAATATGGACGAAACAAAGATTGACGCCTTCCGTTACCCCACCTATACTACAAATAGCCGAGCTAACTATCTAAAGCGCTTCCAACTTGACACTCACTGAGAAGGTTTCGACTCTTTGTTGTCCCGGCCGATCTATACGGTCATTCATTTGGCCTTCGTCTTCATATGAGTCCATAATTTGTTACAAATGGCGCCCAACGTGGGGCCCGAAAATGTACACATTTTTTTTACAATTTCCTGGCCCACCAAGTAAGCAAAGAATGTGTATATTTCGTTACCTCGCTGAGAGTCCCAGGAAGTTTACCGGAAATGGCAATAGATACGTCATCCCCATAGGCAATCACTTCGCATCTCACCTCCTCCAGGTCTAAAAGTAGTCAATTGACCACAATGCTCCAAGAGTGGTGAGAGTACATCGCCTTGAAGAGTACCTCTACAGTCCCTCAACCTCGACGATATGACCCTGGATGTTAACACCAGGTTAATTATCTGAATTAGAGCGCAATCAACGGCGGGTGTATCCATAAATGCTTCAGGTTTGATATTGTTAAAGGCACCCGCAGTATCCAGGAAGGTAAACAATCTTTAATGCAGAGATATTTCTATGTAACTCATAACAGAATACAGAGCTGTATTCACCGAACTGCCCTTGACGTAGCCGTGCTGCGAAACAGAGAGTAGGTGTGGTACCGCATAAAGGAATATAAATTAATCTGAGTAGCGACTTTAGGACTGGCTGATTGGCCTTAGGTCCTTTGGGCGTGAATGCGACCTCTTACCCACTTTGGCAATAAACACTACATTGGCCTCCATCCACACACTGGAAACGCGAACTAGGTTCATACAGAATTTTAACATGATTTCCAACCACAAAGCCACAACATCCGATGAGTGTTGTATATCAGCCGGAATAATGCTATCAGGTCCAGTGGACCTAAAGGGCTCAAAGCTAGAAATCGTCCATAGTACTTTTACATTTGAGATGATTGAACTATAGTTGCCTGAAGCCAAAGCATTTACCTGATCGCAGGTGCTATGAGTAGGCATGGGTGAGCTATCGGGAAAGTGTTTGTCTATCAGAATCTCCAGGGTCTTTTCGCTGGAGGTCGCCAAAGACCCATCCTGCTTCTGAATTAAGCTTGGTATGGCTGGGTTTATATATAAGAAGTCTCAGTGGATCCCTCAATGCATTTGCAAAAGAGCTTCCACGAGCTACGCTTCGTCTTCCTAAGCACCTTCTTGTCTGCTGTATGGAGTTCAGGCAAAAACGGCAGTCCATAGGTCACACATTGTGGAAGGATGATAACTGTATGCTTTACATGTCATGAAATGGAACCCTATTTCCAACAAAGGCCGACCAAGAGTGGTCCTAAAATCACATCGCGTCGTTCTGTGGCAAAAGAGTCTAAGGCGCTGGGTTAGTCGTTAGTTAGTTGTGCTCCATTGCCCAAAACAGAGTACGAAGGCACGCGAGAGTAGTTGTCGCGATACGCCTCACTATGGGTTAAGGTAAGTAAGTATGGAGTTTCTTATAGAAACCCCAGTATTATTCCTTTCGTGAAGCTTTAGTTTTGTTAAACCCTACAGGAGGCTCGGTGGAGATCCAGTACGGACGACCACCACTTAGGCTTCTTATCTCCTTTAGATCTTCTTAGTGGACATGATCATGCTGTATATTGAGTTAAAGCGTCTGTTAAGATGGTCACCAGATTCAATAGTTCTTGCTTACGAACCAATGTACTTGAAAACACGTTCCACGCATTCGATAACCATAAGACATATCCATGTACCGCTGTATCTGCATGCAGTGTAGATACTCGTCATCAGTTTACTGATGATTTGATTCGATGGGAATACCATGTTATCATTTTTTCATCTTGACATGTTGGAATGCGTGTGTTAAGTTTGATTTATGTATATGGCATACATAAATCCAACTTAACTTTCAAAACTTTCGTAAGATCCTCCTCCTCCTCATCCTGACGACAACCTACCTAGAATCAAACTCTTAATATTCCGAAATTTTCTTATCGTTTCCATTATTTATTATTCGTACAAAAGGCCCGGGACAATAAATATTTGAATACGAAATTTCCATTTTAAATTAGGCCTTTTCCGACTCAATTCATGTTTGTTCCATACCATCGAAAATTTGTTACTCACTCTCACTTTCTCTCTCCCGCCATTTGGACGAAATTCTCGTAGTGTTGTGAAACTGTGAAATGTTTGGATATTGTATTGTGTAATATGATGTGCGGTGAAGCCCTGAAACACTTTCTGCACAATACTAATGAAATAATTCGGAATTCATAAAGTTTTCTTTCGAGCGTAAAAGTTACAATATACAAGTCCCTGTGAGTCCTGTGCGGTCATGATGAATTCAAAATCATGATAATGGATGTTGAAGTCTTAAGTAGAATATTTCACTTTGAATATTGTTTTAAGTGTATTCTCGAAAATGTCTTGTACAGGACGTTAAGTGCCTCGGAGCTTTGGAAAGCATTAATTAAGTGGATCCATTAAAATGAAGAAGAATGGCCTTGTCGATAGTTGCGAAAAGTGAAATGGCTCCAAGCAATTCATGCAACTAATAACGGCTGAAAGCATTAGTCGATAAAAGATTAACAGCAGAAGAGTAACTATAAGTAGCAACTGGAAAAAGAGAGTGAGTGGATATTATTGCGCCCATGGACATTTATATTTTTGGTTAATAATTAATTTTCTTTTATTGTTGCAGAATTAATAAATGCGAGGTTTCCATGTATTGATGATGATGTATTGATGGCCTTATGGTATTGTGAAAAAAACTAGACCTTTGAAAAGAACAGGTAAATTTGCGACTTTTCTGCCTATTGTAATCAAAACTTTCATGTGAAATGAAATTTTTCTGTTCGGATAATTTACCGTAAGCTACAAGATGTCCCTCTTGAGATAAACAAAGAGTCAACGACAGATTTTCAACCGTTAAGGTGTCAATGCACCTCTTGTTGCTGTAATCAAATCGTATAACTTATCATAAAAAGAAAATTGGCACTCTCCGAAGTATTTAATCTAGATTAGTATAGGTCTTTCAACCAAACCTAACCTTGGTTAAATAATGTTCTGCCCTAACATATAAAGCACACTTAGCCCACCTTAGGGTCCGTTGTGATACCAACGTGGACTGATTATCCACCCATCAAAACCTACTCCACAACAACCGGAGCTGACAATGGAACGATGTAGCTGACTTACGGTCATCTCGTTCAGGTCATCCAAATCGCTGAAGGACCAAATCGCCGAAGGACCTAAGCGTGGCCTTCCTACCAGCCGAGGCAGGGCAGGTACAGAGCAATTGAAATGAGCTCTCCTCCTCATCGTTGTTTTTGTAGTAAATTGAGAAGTTAAATTATATGTGTCGGATATTTCGAGTACGTTTTTCATGCTCTCCGTGTCAATGCCAAGGAATATGGCCACCTCAACGGGGTCTTACCAGAGCGCAATTGGTCTTACTTGCGTTAGTGCTGCTGCACAACTAAAAATACATATTGTGAGGGGTACCGTCACACGCTGGGCAGTTGTTACGTATTGAAGGATCGATTCGGGACAAGTACGAGTTAAAGCGAGAACACAAACCTGAGCGAAGTTGGGGAAGTATCGTCCTAGTTGCTCTTGATAGTTTTTTTTCATCTACTGATATCGTTGTTGGTAGCGCTGCTGGTCCACGGTTTGACTTAAGTCCCTCAATAGTCGCATGAACTTTCTCTCTATGCAGAGTAGCAATAGAAGTTTTGTAGATAGTGTTGTTGAATAGTTCTCGCTTGAAGCGTTGGACCTCTCTTTCAAGGTATCTTAAGTTGCGACGGATGTGACGAATTGGTTGCATTCTCTTCATCAGATTTGTGTTCGGACGGTCATGTCTGTCGCATCCCACAATGTATTGCTTGGCTAGAAGGTTGATTCGTCATGTTAAAAGTAGCATTTGGGTTCCTTGATGTAGATGGTCTTGTCATGGCATCAGGAGGCATCCTTTTGACTGGTTTGATTTTTCCACCACTGCGCGTCATACACATTTTGGGACCAGATGGGATCCACAGATTTACCGATAGCTTTGTGTGATACCAGAAGGGTCTCCTTATCCCAGGAACTTCCAGCCACAACCGTGAGAAGTTTGTTCCTGCTTCTCATTTTGTCACAGACTGTTGATGCATGCGCAGAAAATGTGGCCATGCTATCAACAGTAACGCCCAGGATTTTCGGATGGTTTACAGTAGCGATAAGTTGATCACCTACTGAAATGTTTAGCTGTACTCTGACCTCCTTGGTCCACGATATGAAGACAGAAGTCGAGGACTTAGGAGCTGGTTTGCAGATTTTTGTTGAGGAAGAACGTATTGAGTTTCCAAAATATCGGTTGATCAGGTCACACGTTTGATCCATGTGTGTTTAATCCTTCTGAAGGAAAGGAAAGGAAGGGAAAGGAAAGGAAAGGAAAGGAAAGGAAAGGAAAGGAAAGGAAAGGAAAGGAAAGGAAAGGAAAGGAAAGGGAAGGAAAGGAAAGGAAAGGAAAGGAAAGGAAAGGAAAGGAAAGGAAAGGAAAGGAAAGGAAAGGAAAGGAAAGGAAAGGAAAGGAAAGGAAAGGAAAGGAAAGGAAAGGAAAGGAAAGGAAAGGAAAGGAAAGCAAAGGAAAGCAAAACAAAGCAAAGCAAAACAATGCAAAACAAGGAAGGCAAAGGAAAGCAAAGGAAAGGTAGGATCTAGTTGTATGGCCCACATGCACGATGTAGTTGCTTCAATATGGAAGCGATATTGAGGCTACATCCAACCGATCCGTATCGAAGGCGATTGTACAATCTAGTTGCATGACCCGATTGTATGATCTAGTTGCACGATTCGATTATACGATCCATTTGTACAATCCAATTATCCGATGTCGAAGTGATATTGAGGCGATATCAAACCGGTTGGCAGTATGATCTAGTTGGATTCTATTGAAAATGGGTATGATTAGGCCAAGAGAACGCCTACCTAAACTATATACGTAAAATAATTAAATGTATCTATAACTCCCGATTAAATTAACATGAAAAGCTCTAGGTTTGATAGATTGCTCGTGAGGATAATCTTCTACCCTCCTGGAAAAATTAAATCGATCAGTTGAAAACTAACGGTAATTTTCTTACAAAGAGCCCCGTACTACCCTACTTTTCAGGTTTTTTGTCTACAACTCTTGAACCAATTAATGTAGACATCTGATTTTTGGCATGTAATCCTGAGGTGAGAAGCTGCTTGAGTTCTAGTAAGTTGGGCATAATCAGATCAAAGGAACGCCTACCTCCCCTACAAATTTCAAAAAATTAAATATTACTTTCATTACGATAACTTTCGATAGAGCGACAATAGCGAGTTGAAAATTTGGTAGAATGTTGGTAGTAAGGTCTAATTAGTTGGTATTGAAAATGGGCAAGATCTGACCCAAGCAACCCCTACCTCCCCTACAAATGAAAGTTCAAGTAAGCGATAACTTTTGATAGAATCAAGCCAGCGACTTCAAGTTTTAGCCAAATGTTTGAGGTGAGATTGAGTTAGTTGATTTTCAAGATGGGTTAGATCCGACCTAAGGAATCTCTACCTCCCCTAGAAGTGAAACTTAAATAAGCGATAACTTACGACAAAATAAAGCTAACGACTTGAAATTTTGATCAAGTATTTGTACTGAGATTTAGTTGGTTGTTATTAAAAATGCCCAAGATTCGACAAACGAAACCTCTACCACCCCTATAAGTGAAACTTCAAATAAGCAATAACTTTCGATAAAAATGGGTTAGTTAATTGATTTTGATAATGGTCGAGATCCTCCTGAATGATTGCAAACCTCCCCTATAAACTGGCCATATAGGAAACTCACTTTTAATGCATATGGTCGTTACCAATTGGTACTTTTGGTATCACCACTAGGTCTGTACAAGTCTAGGGTATGTACGCTTCGGCCTGGTTTCTTTTGTATTGTATGCGAAAATGTTTAATTTATACGAGTATTCACAGTATAATAAATTTGCAATTGTCGCTGTCATTTGTCACTTAACTATTCCATTATCGAAGGCAAACGGTCGTCGGGAAATGAGTCAGCCACCGGTGATGCGACAACATCTTTTAGCAATTAAAAACATCTTTTCGCTAAATTATTCGCTTTTTTACGCGAAATTTTAGAACAGTCGAATTTTTGCTTTCAAATTAAAATAAATATTGTCACTGATTAATACTGAATGACATTCCAAACTAGCGCCAGATAAAAATTTAAAAGTTAGCCTAGCAATTTTCGGCGATCGTAAAGCCAGAATCGAAATTTAGCGAAATCGCTAAAATTTCGGATAATATTTTAGTTTTTGCGACAATGACTTTCTTATAGTTTTAGCAATAGCGAGAGCTGGAATAGGGCTGCGACTCTTTTTAGCCAATATCTGTTCCCACATAATATGAACTATGAATATCTGAAAAGATGTTAGATTTTTTCAGATAGTGAAGTTTGACATGCCTCCCATTCACTGCTCTTTTTCGCTTTATTAAAGAGCCTCCTTCGGCGAGAGGGAGTTCCACCAACTCAATTTCTGTCATCTTTGATAACTTTCAGGGGACAGTTTTTTTGCCTAGGAGGCGACTACGAGACTTCGGGATTCTGAAATCGTCCTGCCGATCATCGTAAATCTTTCCTGCAGAAACGTTGCTATAGTTAGACTAGTCTGTTTGCTGTGGAATCCGTCTAATGCGTGAGCATTAAGTTTAAACTTAATATGCTTATGGTCGGATAGTGGTTATCCGACGTAGGTTTTCGGGTTTAACCTTTATTAATTAATTGCGTAACTCTTCACCTTTATCTAGTACTCGAAATTTTACAATAACGACTCCATGACCTTTTGTTATTCCCTTTACATTTCCAAGTATGCGAACTATTGTCGATGACTCTCAAAATTATAGCTCCCATAGTCATGTGACTCCACTTGAAAATTACAATCTGTGGCCTGACATAAAATTATCCACTACCCCGTCACAATAGGACATCAAGTATCCACTGGTCACAAAAGACGTTCTCTAACACTAAGGATCTATCCAATTTCAGTATCGAAACTTCAATAAACTTTAAATCTCTGCATACCCTAATATCGGGCATCGTCTTGAAGACGGATGACATTCGACAGGTCACGTAAAAGTTCTCAGTAACAGTTCCATCCCGAAAATTCAGCTTTGGACCCGGCAAAAATGCAACTTTCCTAAACTCCGTGACATACATATGCAAATGAATGGCTGCTTCTTCAACGATCCCGTGGCTCATTTGCCAAGAAGCTGAAGTGGTGGCTGTCAGTCGACTGAAAGGACGAAAAAAAAACTTGCTTTTCCTGGATAGTGACTTTGGCACGTCTTCAGTGTCAATTTCGCTTATGACTTGTGGCATTGCCAGTCAGAGAGAGATATGTTACAGTTCAATATGGTAATGTATGGCCTGGGGTCAATTCGAGGGACGAATGCGAATGTTTTATGCGTGCTCAGATATTGTACTCAGGACACTTGACATCACATAAAGCAGGCACTGAATTTGTTATGCTATCATTCGGATTATAAGCACACACATACAAAACGGTTTTATGGGATCAAGTGTATACGGGAATACGGTTAAAATACTCCTTCAAGGACAATGTTGCAAAAACCATATCTTCCCGAACAGTATGTAACCGTTGCGGGTGTGTATACTATACTCGTATATGAGTATCTTGTTAGGTAAGAGGGGCGCAAGAAATGAAATTTCGGGCATCTTCTTCAAGAAGTTGGAATCGACTTTAGCTGTACAGTATCGTATATATCCATTCACAGGGAGGTTGAGTGAAGCCGGAACCGTATGAATTTATGGTTATTTCCATTATTGCTATTGCCGTTCTGGGTATTTTGCTCCTGGCCAACTTTAGCAAATATCGAACTTGAGATCCAACTTCACTTCGCCAGATTATGTTTCGCCGAAATATTCATATGAATGGAACATATGTGTGCGGATTTTCCTATTTCTTTTTTTTTTCGTTCATTGCTTTTCCTGGAGAGGGAGAAAATCTAAAGCCAACCAGAGCCAGTTTTGGAAGGAAGTGCATACATGATTCTATATTTGACTTGGGAATATTTTCATGATATTTTGTAATAAAATACGATTTTATTATCCCGAATGAGGTTTTCTCTCGATATCCTATTTATAAGGAAACTAATTCGATATTTTTGCAATATTGGTTTGTTGCGGCCAATACTTCAAATACATACAGATGGAGGGTTCGGGATTCAGTGGAGGTTTGATTGAAGAACATTTTATTGCATAAAGGTGTGGATAAGTGTAGTATGGTGCCAGTAACAACAGTCTGCTTTTTAATAAACATTTATTGTTTATTTGGTATACACATTCGGTCCTTTAAGCAAACATGTCTATGTGGCGCATTAAATTACAATTCACAAAAAAGAAAAGCTCAGAAAAACTATAAATTCGTAACATCTGTTCAAAATCGTGGATTAAAAGACCCCATAAACCTATAAATGCTTTAATGGACAACTCCCACGTGCAGGGATGTATGTATATATCAACCAGACGAAGTATACTAAAAGACCTTGCAAAAACTCTTCAAAACAAACTGCCAGCGGCTTTTTGAGTTGCCATTTATGTCAGCAAAGTTTATATGTGCAGATTTCAGTGGTTCCTAATCAACAGGTTTTAATACTCATGGTCAAGCTTTCCACTGTCTTCCAGGCAGAAGTTCGTGTCATGGAAGAATATGCGGAACTATGTCTATGCTGGATAGCAGAGCGATATTCACAGACAGCCAGCTCAAGAGTAGCCTGAAATGAATAGTTGGGCGTACCGCTTACCTCAGGATTTTTTCCCACCAGCCTTTGATTCACTGTACTCCTAATTTCTGAAGTGTTTATTAAGGGTGCACAAGGAGATCCCGAAAAAGGGCCCTAGTTCACAAAAGAGTGAATAAAAGTGGAGTATTTGATCGCTAACTTAGTCTTTCTGACTAAGCATATGGCTCTCCACTCAAAAAATTAATCGGCAGTGGTATTGGCAAGAAAGCTGAGTAATTTTTTAAGTGGAGTTTATTGATGGCTTAGTCAGATAGACTAAGTTAGTAATGACATACTCCACTTTTATTCACACTTTTGTGGACCAGGGCCCTTTTTCGGGATCTCGTTGTGCACCTTTAATAAACACTTCAGGAATTAGGAGTCCAGTGAATCAAAGGCTCATTGGAAAAAATCCTGAGGGATGCGGCACGCCAAACTATTCACCTCAGGCTACTCTTGCGCTAGAACATTCGACTTACTTTTGCTGAACTGGTACAAGTTCAGAAATACCTACAGTCTATCTACCGAGCATTCATGCCTAAGGAGCCACCTCAAAATTATGGGAATAGTTTCGGACGTGAGCTACCGCTTTTATTTGAATGCGACGCTTTCGTGCACTGGTGCCGCCGGAAAGATCTTGCCATGCCTCCTAAGAAATTTCATAGGCACGATCAATATTCATAATCAGGCTTAGTACTGGCAATCAGACCATTGGACTTTAGCACAATAGACCAGATGATCTCGGTAGTTGAAAGCTTTTGGATTCTGTCCCCGCAAATCTATTCTGTACATGTCTTTCCCTCTCGGAAATACCGAAAATACTAGAGAATTTTATTTTAACCTGAAAAAAAAAAATTTCGGACTTGTTTTGAAATTTTAACGGGTTTTGAGTATTTAAAAATTAACGAGCGAAGCAACAGACGCTACCAACATTCTTTTTTTATGCCAATAACAACATAGCAGCACGCGACACCCGGTCCTCAGGATGTCCTTGCACTTCGTTATCTCTGCCGATTTCAACGATCATGTCACCACCTGCCAGTGTTTTTCCTATTCGTTATAAAAGTGGCGCCCAATGTGGGGCTTGGCATGTACTTCAAGATTTAAATGAAGTCCTGAAGGTCAATCTTAACAGTAAACGTTCAGCTCCGACATTCCGCAAAGATTTATATAATTAGAAGCGAAATAGCGCCCAACGTTAGGTTGGAAAATGTACTTCTATGTGGAAATTAATCAAGGGATTTTAAGTCAACCAATTAACGTACGCGCTTTAGACCCCACATCTGGCATCATTCATGCAATGAAAAGCGAATGGCCCCAACGTGGAGCTGGAAAATTTACTTCGGGGTAGAAGTAAAACCGTGGCAGTTCCACAGTCCACCCTAACGGTAGTTGTTAAGGTCCCATATTAGGCGCCATTTATGTAACGAAAAGCGTGCACCAATGCGGACCTGTCAAGTACGCAAAAATGGCGTTATTGTCTAACAGATGTTGACAAGGTTAATCAAATAGCTTTAGCAAATCTTTTTTCAGACTATCCGAGAGAAAACTTGGAAACTTTGAACCTCCAGTTTTGAGGAGGAAGTCTCTTATGATTATAAGCATTGTTGAAACAAATTTTTCGGCTGGAATTTATAACGACTGATGATACGTTCAGGAAAAAAAGCGCACGTGATGCTGCATATATCGCGCTCTTCTTAAGCTAAAATTTCATGTTGGAAAATCTCTGAGTAAGTCCCTCAAATACTGATACCTTTACCAATCGAGACAATTCCCAGTCGGCCAATCACAGAAGCATATTGACGTATTCAGTCCATTATCCTGATAAGTTAATGTCTTAAAAAAAAATGCCATGTTGACATTAATGCCAATGAGCAGGCTGCCGAATTGGCCA
Organism: Chloromyia formosa; assembly: GCA_964017055.1. NCBI lineage: Eukaryota > Metazoa > Arthropoda > Insecta > Diptera > Stratiomyidae > Chloromyia > Chloromyia formosa. The sequence goes on from OZ024817.1 coordinate 82,095,345, forward strand.
GAACAGCCTCGGCTACATTCTTTGTTGTAAACCAGACTCCCTTTTTTTGCGGGACTCAAACCTGGAGAATCAAGAACCTTACAAGAGACTGGGAGCGTTGTGAAGCTTCTGCTCATTGGGCTAATCACCCAGGGTTTAGGCAGATTAATTTAAATGATTCTGCAATAGAAATATCAAATGTGTACGGATAGTATACGAAAATACCACACAAATCAAAATAGTTAGCAACAACAATTAACATTACACCTCACCAAAGCGATGGTTCATTAAGAATCACACAAAGCTGATTCTACCACGGAGTCTGTGGGATAGAGGCGGTCCGTCTCTACCCCACTCGTTGAAAATATACACGGACGAGTCAAAGACTGCCAAAGGCGTGAGTGTTGGAGTATTCTCTGAGGATCTGAACCTTCACTTTTCCTTCCGGCTACCGGAATACTGTAGTGCTTTCCAGGCGTAAATTTTTGCGATTAAGGAACCGGTGACTTGGCTGAGTTTTCAGGCGATCTCTACGACGAAAATCACAATCTGTAAATATACGGATTGTCAAGCCGCAGTAAAATCCCTCAAATCAGGGTTTTGTACGTCGAAAAGCCTATAGGAATGTTGGGTGCGGCTAGCGGAGATGGGTGACTTATTTTCGTCTCAGGCTACTCGCCTAGCAGATCGACCGACATCCTAAAGTTGAACCGGAACAAGGTGAGAGTCATCTGTGTTCTCCTGACTTGGTACTCATTGCATCGGACTCGAGCTTTTATTTCTGCGAAACGAATGACAAGACGTCGACCCATATTTTATGCAATTGCGACGCCTTGGCCCGACGTCTTAGAGACTGCTTCAGGGTCACCTTTCCGGAGGTTAATGATATCGCTTTAATTTCACCGAATCTCCTGAAAAAATTATCAGCTCGATCAATCTTGATCGAGAGTATGAGTATAAGGCCTGCCAATATACTCAGGGCTAAAGCCCCATGGACGATTAGACCTTTGTGCTCTGAACCCTACGGGAATCATCGCCCACTTTCAATCTAATCTAATGTCTTTAAAACTAACTAAACACGAGGTTATCTCGAGGGGGGCTTTGAAGAGATTGCGGGTTAGTCCCTGACAATGGTGACACTGTTTCCCTGGATTACCCAGCTAGCCATAAACTTTCTTAATTGATTTAAGAATAAAAGTAGAGTGTACCATTGCTAAGCAGTCAACAAGACCACTTAGCAATGATCCCCACCCAAAAATTTCTCAACCTAACCCAAAATCACGAAACCAGCTGAAGCACTAAGTGATTTTAACTTAGGGTGAGAAATTTTTGGGTGGGGATCATTGCCAAGTGGTCTTGTTGACTGCTTATTCTTAAAAAAATATAGAAATGCGCGTATTCTCTTCACTATTCGCCACTAAATTTATTCTTAATTATTCAACTAACCGAAAAGTTTTCAATATTTTGCCCTTTTCACACTTAATTATCCGAAAGTAAAATCTCATTGGATTTTAAGTCGTTCCCACTCTCCTTAATCAATAAAAGTAATGTCTGACGAAATCCTAAAATTTGCACACTACAATTCAATGAATCCTAGAGGCGTGTGTACACACTCTGTCTGTCGTTAATCCTTCGGCCAGGAATCCATTAAAATCCATTCTACACCGTTTCAAATCCGAGCACATCGTAATGAACTTCGATCGGTTCGCAACTCATTCAAGGTGATTTTCGCAACGGATAAGGTCTGGTCACCGCGTGGCACGATGTCCCTACACTGCAAGCCGAGTTTTTATCCTCTCCAGCTTTACAGTGCAATTCCACCCTCCTGCACAACATGCATGCCAAAGCATATGTGTTTCGAATGGTGTGTGTCTATGACATGTACACACATATGCATATATGAACACGCACCCTCTCTGCAATTTTAAAAACCATTGCCCACAAATAGGATTAATGGCTTAAGGATGTATGAATTCAGGAAAATCGCTGAAAAATTCTTTGCATGATGGGTGAAAGGCGCGTGAATCCATGCTGGGATATATCACGAACAGACCCCGGTGACGTGCAGACCGAACGATTTGGTTGTCAATTATTGTGAAACACACAGACAGTGGTGGAGGATGTCCGAGATAGTGTGGAATGAAGGCGTAAATTTTCAGGAACCGACTTTGGATGTCATATCCGAAATGGAAATATTAAAGCTCAGTGATATATCAATTTAGTATTCGTCTTCCGTGGAAAAAATAGTTTAAACTCACCCTACACCAAAGCTGCCTTCACAAAAATGTGATTTATTCGCTGCGAATTAGGCTTTTCGATTGTCCGAAATGTTCATTACACCCTAGAATTTTAGCATAGGGTATATTGTTTTTGTCACTACGAAAATATATATGTAACACATTAAAGGAGGCTCCGGAGATATAGCAATATATATAAATGATCAGGGTCACATCCTAATTCGATATAGCTATGTCTGTCTGTCAGTCTTTCTGTACGTCTGTCTGTCCGTCTGTCCGTCTGTCTGTCCGTTTGCACGATAACTTTCGATGGAATGAAGCTAGAGCTTTGAAATTTTGGTCAAATGTTGGCAGTATGATAGTTGGTTGGTATTGAAAATGGGCATGATCAGGCTAAGAGAACGCCTACCTCCCCTACATATGTAAAATAATTAAATGTATCAATAACTCCCGATTCAATAAATATGAAAAGCTCTAGCTGTAAATTGTTTGCCAATGTAATCTCATACTCTCCTGGAAAAATAAAATCGATCAGTTGTAAACTAACGGTAATTTTCTTACAAAAAGCCCCGTACTACCCTACTTTTCAGGTTTTTTGCTTATAACTCTTGAAATAATTGACATAGACACCAGATTTTTGGCATGTAGCCCTGAGGTGAGAAATTGCTTGAGTTTAAATAAGTTGGGCATAATCAGATCAAAGGAACGCCTACCTCCCCTACAAATTCTTCAGGTGGTATTGAAGCCCAGATAAGTAAAGTTTAAACAGGGTGGGAGATAAGGCTCTTTTTTTTGGTGAACACCCTGTTTACTGTGTCTAAATTTCAATATGTTATCTTCCAACTCTGTTTAAGATTGCCTGCCAGAGAGAAAGTTAGCGATCCATTTGGTAATTTGTGTCGGAAGCGATGAACAGTAGATGTTGAATAAAAGTGACGGGTATGTAACGGCACCAGGTGTGGAAGTGGTTTGACCTTGCCGTAATGGCTTGCCAGACATCAAAATGTCAAAACTTTTTACCCAAGTTGGTCAGTCGACAAGTGCTGGCAGTCATTCTCAGTGACGGAAGCTATAGGGTGGATTAACGACCAACTCAGGCCCTACCCGTTATCATTAGAATCACGCGTCTGCTCGTGACAACACAGACATATGGATCATAAATATCAAATTAAACGATAAAATTATGCTGGACGAAGTGTCACAGCAGAAAAACTTGCAATTAAAAATGCCAAGAGGGATGTCAATTATCACCTGTAGAACTTTCGAAAAAACGCGGGGAGCGAAGATGTTGAGGCTCTGGTGGTCGATTCTGGTTTACGGTTATTCTTTGGGGGCAATTACACTACATTCAACCATGAATGTTAGGATGCGATTACAACGAAAAATAAACATTACCGACTTTTATGGACAGGTCCCTTAAAGAGGTCTTTTGCTGTAGAAATTTATGAAGATTTTGGAAATTCCGGTGAGTTTGGTGGTTTCAAAGCGAGTGTGGAGTGCTTTTTAAAATTATCATAATTGTGACGTCACTTTACAGGTGAGTGGGGGATGGAAGACACCAGCATCCCAGAGTTCTGAGCTTGCCTTTAGGTCCTTTAAAGAGTGCTGTAGAAATTTTTGGAGATTTTGGAAATTCCGGTGAGTATGGCGGGAGCACAGTGAGTGTGGGGTATTTTTTTTTTGATTTCATTATTGTGACGTCAATTTAGGGGTGAGTGGGGATGGAGGACACCAGAACACAGAGTTCTGAGCTTGTCATTAGGTCCTTTAGAAATTTATGAAGATTTTGAAAATTCCGTTGAGTTTGGTGGTTTCAAAGCGAGTGCGGGTCCTTTTCTCAAATTTTCATGTTTGTCACGTCATTTTAGGGATGAGTGGGGGATGGAGGACACCAGCCCCCCAGATTTCTAAGCTTATCTTTAGACCCTTTAAAGAGTGCTGTAGAAATTCGTGAAGATTTTATAAATTCTTGTGAGTATGACGAATTTCGAATTTTCATAATTGTGGCGTCGCTTTGGGGGTGAATGGGGGATGGAGCACACCACTACCGCCCAAACGTATCTTAGGCGTGCCATGGATTGCCAGACCCCAAACTTGAACTAAAGAGAGAGGGGAGAAGCTCTATATTAGGAGCTTTGGGGATGTGGCCGCAATTAGTGAGCAATATTTGTCATTATCAAATCAAAGAAAATAAAGAAACAAAATCGAACTGAAACGAAATAAAAAAATGAACTCGCCTTGTGATGTTGGACGGCTGTCTTCGAGTTGTCAGCGCCGCCTTTGAACCGAAGGAGCCCTCCCCCTCACTACATACACTCACCCCCGCACACATACACCCCCACTCACACACAATCAGCTGACACCGGCCTGTTAGTAAAGATGCCAGTGGCTGTACGCAAGCCCGATGACAGATGACTGCGTTCGGTTCGGGCACAAGTTGGTTTGGGCACTATGAAATAGTGCATATGGAAATAATGCATGCGTGCTCAATTTCTTTATGCACTATTTCGGTGCCCTGCCACTTCGTATGTGAAGCACGATCATAAAGCATCTCCCCATAGCATTTGTCACTGCTTCAGTTCACTGAGTTTGATAGTATTTTCTTTAAAATGATCACCAAATCCACTGTTAAAAGAACCGCTTGTCTGCCGAACCCAAGTTTGGTATCAAGATCCATTGTAAAAGCCTTTGATATGCCAAATTAGTAATTTGGCATATCAAAGGCTCTGTTGCGCATGAAACCAGGGTTTGCTATGGGTACGGGTAATTACCCACAACTGACTTTCCAGTGACTTACCTAAGTTAGGTTAGGTTTGGTTATCATGGCAGTCCGATAACCACGACACACATAGATCACGTTTGGGTCCTTTGTCATACCTCACGGGATCCCGGATGTCCTATGCCCCGAACCAGCCATAGCATACGATAAAACGCTTAAGCTGGCTAATATCGACGTTTTCTAAGTCTCCCAGTTCGGCAAAGAAGTATGCTCCAAGAATTGACCTCCTCATACCCGCTAAGCCCGGATATCCACAGAGAAGAAGAAATATATATTTCAGAGAGTGTATAGTCTCTTCCGCCTCCTCGTTCCTACAGCTTCTGCAGAAATCGTTATATGGAAGCCGTAGCCGTCTGGGTAATACGGGTAACCCACACATTCCTTCGGCCCTGCAATTTTTTTCTTTTTAGTAACCTGATAAGACGAGTTCCAGATCTCAACGGAATCCACAACCCGAAAGAACTTTGAATAAGTAGAAAAAATGTGGTGATAGCCTTGTTGCGCTAGGCTATAAAGAAGAATCTTAAATTCGTATGCCAAGTATAAACGGATGGTGGAAAAGCTGGGAGACCCAAAACTGTTCGAAAAAATAGTCTGATTTGATTTCACTAAGCATATAATATAGTAATGCATTCCACTATCAGCCTTTTTCACATACCCTCCATCCTCCTACGCCACTGGAATCGATGAAACCTAATATGATATTGATGGCAATGTTTTGCGATGGGACGACAATATCAACCACCCTACGTCCTGTCAATAACACACACATATTTCCTTTGCGGACTCAAGGGCCGATCTAATAACACGAGATAATTACCGATATGCATTCAAAAGGCCTCAATCCGGCAGGGATATGTTCCGGGGCATCCCTCGCCAATGCATCTATTCTTCCGGCTAAATAACGGCATATGTCTTTCCACAAAGACAAACGCCACCAAAAAGGGAAATCGGATGTGCAAGCGGGAATGTACACCCAACGTCGCTTTGCCATTAAGCAGATTCAAAAGCACCTTTCCAGGATTAAGGATATCGGAAATGTACGGGGCGGATCGTAAGCAATATAACCATTTTCCCATTCTGTCCCCTTTGAGGTCGATGTGTGTTTATATCGATTCACGTTCATTGTTTGAACGTTTATATTGGCAAAGTAATTGCCAGGACACGATAGCAATTATTGGGATTAGTTGCTTTTCGACAATAATTGCGGTTCTAATGGGTGGCAGTCTCTCAAGTGGAAATCTGAACTCGTGCAATTTAAACCTCAACTGGAAAGACAGTGTGTGAAAGGTTTGAGACTGTCAAAAGAAATGTTTTGCTTTTCACATTATTTTCTAAGTATCCTTGTTCAATTGATGGATTTTAACTGAAAACACTTTATAATTGTCAAACTGCAAATTTCAATAAAATTTACCATTAATTATAATCATCAAAACAGTGTCAAAAGGCAAAAGAGATGACTTTGACGCTTTCAACGATACTAGTCCTTTTCCCTAAATTTAACATGTCAACTGTTTTCAAAATATACGAGTATACCTAAAATTCTCCAAACAACATTTCGAACTTTCCTCTCAAACTAAACGACAAAAACTTTTTACATATTTTAGGACAGTCAATTAGCTTCCAATTTGAACTGTATACCGTACCGTTCGTAGTCATACATCTTGCAAATATTCAGCTCCCGCTTTATTTCTCAGGAAAATACTGAGTGTAACTTATGCCGGTTTAGCTTCTATGCTCCTGGAAACCTTGGTAAATTCGATGATGTATAACAATTCGGATAATATGTAAATTTCTCGAAATACCCCGAAAGCATTTCAACTCATAAAACTAGAAATTTATATGGCCTAAAAGTCGTCCAGTTCAGCTCTTGGTTTTTTGCGCTCGCTCTCCCACTCTCTTCTTCTTTAGAGTCAGGGACTAAATCAGCACATGTGTAAGTGAATCCTTTTCAGAGTGGACGGGAAATGGTGACCGGAACAGCTTTCAGATTTCGATGTCTTCAGTAAGGGCAGTTCATAAAGTTTTGGGGGTAGGTGTTTTTTTGGCGTGTGTGCAGCCGGCGTGTGTTGCCAGTCTTATGAGAACTATAAACACTTGTTGTCGGTCAGAATTTTAAAACGCCATTACGTTATTGCGTCAAATATTGTAGTTATATGGCTTTCTATAGGGCAGCCATAATTCAATGGGAAGAGCGTCGATTTGCCAAGCGAGAGGTCGCTGTTTCGATTCCTGCCACGAACATATTCAAACATTTATTTTTCTCGCCGACCTCCATTTTGATTCAGCTGTGAATGGGTTTATTGATTTAATAAAAGCGTCAATGTGTCTGATGTCCTTTACGGACTCAAGACCACACCTGCCTGCATTCGGGATGAAGGTCACTTGTCTCCTGGACTTCGGGACAAGGTTAAGTGCTAAACGGCTTCTGAAGCATGATTGAGAGTGTACCATCAAGACCCTGTAACAGTTACCTTTTTTAATGTTTCGCGCACCAATCGCTCAACGTCAACTTCATGTTGGATGAGTAATTGGTGACGCAGGGTAACAGCCGTCAGAAGGAGACGTCAACGGAGGAGTGGAAAAGGGTAACCGATGCTATTAAGTCTATCAGAGAGGTCAGACGGGGTATTTACTTAATTCAACCCTGTGGAATTTAGGAAATGGAGTATCTTGCCTGTTTTTTTTTGGGAACTGGAGGATTTTAAGGAAACGAGTGCAATACAGCTCAATCGTTACATTGCCAGCACAGGCTGGTTTTAATGCCTTGGTTTTTCATTAGGTGGACCTAGTGGTATCACAACGGACCCAGTGGCCGTCTATGTGTGCTGTGCGTTAGCATGGCAGCCCCTTTACCTAACCTAACCTATCTTGCCTGTTCCCAAAGAGGAGATCTCTCTTAGGTCTGTAAGAAAGGTACTGCCCAAAGAAAAATGCCGCGCCCTATCCCGTGCCGGACACCTACAAAGAAAGTGTAAAAGAGTCTCCTTCTCCCCACAGTCCTTGCAACGACGACAGCTCTCGTTGTAGGGAATACCAAGTTTGGCTGCGTGCTCTCCCACAGACCAGTGACCCGTCGGTGACAATCCTGGTCACCTCTGGAAGGGTCCTTATCAGAAGGCCATTAGTTCTTTGTGTATTATAAATAAATAACTGGCGCAACAGTCCAATTTGAACCATGGCCTCGAGATAAGTTAGCATCATCTGATTTTTCTTGTACAGAGGTGTGTGATCAGCAACACGCTCAACCGAGTTATTTACCCATAAATGGGTACCCACTTAACAGCTGAGAGGGCTCACAGTCCGACACGTAAGTCCCCTTTTTTATCGAAAACTACCGCATTCAGTAGGAACCGAACCGGGGCCCAGTGCGTAGAAGGCGAACGTGCTAACCATTGCGCAAATCCGGATTACTTTGTGTATTATAGGATGCCCATATTTTTCTAGAAGTGATTCACGTCCTTAATGCGGCCCATCTATTGTTTGCTAAGTTAATGTAGGATTTACGTACTTTCCTCTTAGTGGCACTAAGTGGCGCAATGATAACCACTGCCCATGATCCGTGAAGCCCAACCGCGCCAGGTGATTGGCCAGCTCATTTCCCGCTACACTCCTATGACCCGGAACCCAGAGGAGGGTGACTCTGTTAAGGGTGGTCAGAGAGTTCAGCTCTTGACGGCATTGTTTTACTATTTTTGATGACACTGTCGCCACCTCGAGGGCCATAATGGCAGCCTGGCTATCCCTGAAAATTGCGATATCCTTTGTGGTTACCGTGATGCGCCTCAACATCCGGCAGGCCTCCCTAATTACTAGCACTTTCGCCTGAAATACACTAGCAAAATCAGGGAGGCGGAACGACTTAGAGACTGCGAAGTCTTCAGCGAAGAGCCCTGCACCGACTCCACAAGGCATTTTCGAGCCATCGATAAAAATCTTCAGGTCATGTCCCGACATCACATCTTCCTCACACCATTCCGCTCTAGTTAAATATCCAGTAGCGAAATGTTGAACCTTATTTGTAGGTTGAGGGGAAGTAAGTGTAAATTAACATTAAGTGTATCACCTGGGAAATACCTTAGAGCTCCCGTGGCTCCGATGGATGCAGACCTCTGCACCTTGCACAGCAGATCAATATTATATTTCTAACGCACCGCTGGGCAGCAGCAGCAGTATGTGATTATCGGTCGCACTACCGCTGTGTACAACCACAAGAACATTTTTAGTTGGAGTCCCCAGTTTTTTCCACAGGTTCTCCTGCAAACATAGAGAGCTATAGTAGCCATCTTGATGCGATGTTCGACGTTTAATTTCTATGAGAGCTTCGAGTCAAGAATCACTCTCAGGCACTTTACGTTGGTCAAATATGCATGAGTACGAGGATTGCCTTTTATATTTCAGGATTAGAGAACAAAAACAAATATTAATCATTGAAAATCGCTTTATTGTTTTTCAAAATATTCCCCATGAAGATCTATACACTTTTGCATGCGTTTGAACCAATTGTCAAAGCACTTTTGCCACTCTGATTGAGGTGTCTCCAAAACATGCATTCTGAACGCAGCAACCGCTTCTTCAGGTGTTGAAAAACGTTGACCTCTCAGTTTGTTTTTTACGTACGGGAATAAAAAGAAGTCATTCGGTGCCAAGTCAGGACTATACGGCGGATGACCCATCAAATCTATGTTTTGAGTGCTCAAAAATGCAGTTGTTTGAGCTGATGTGTGAGAGCTTGCATTGTCGTGGTGAAGAGTGATCCGTCTTCGGCGGTTGGTTTTCCTCATTTCTTGGAAGACAACTGGCAAACAAATGGTTGTGTACCACTCAGAATTGACTGTTCTGCGTTATTCTAGTGGTCCGGTTGCGACATGTCCAGTTTTTCCGAAAAAGCAGGCGACCATTTGCTTGGAAGTGCTTCGTGCGCGAACAACTTTTATTGGGTTTCGCTCATCTTGAAACGCCCATACAGTCGACTGCTGTTTACTTTTGGGCTCATACGCGTAAATCCACGATTCATCACCTGTCACGATGTCATAGACGTGTTTCGAAGCACCGCGATCGTATTTTTTGAGCATTTCTTTCGACCAATCGACACGAGCCTTTTTTGAGCGATTGAGAAATTGTGTGGGATCCAACGCGAACACATTTTTTTTGACAGTCAAATGTTCATGCAATATTGAATGTATGCTGGTCCCACTAATGCCTAAGGTTGTCTCAATCTCACGATAGGTCACATGACGATCTTGCAATATCAGTTCGCGCACAGCATCAATGGTTTCCGGACGACCTTCACCTTTTGGACGACCTTCACGAAATTCGTCTTGGAGTGAACTACGACCTCGATTGAATTCACCATACCATCGATAAACACCGGTCCTTGATGGAGCTTCATCGCCAAAAATTGAATTCAGTTCATCCATGCACTGTTGCTGAGTTAATCCACGTCGCAAGTTGCAAAAAATAATCGCACGAAAATGTTCACGATTGAATTCCATTATTTGGCCGAGATTAATCTTTTAAGTTACTGTAAAAAACACAAATAGCGCTCGTATGTCGAAACGTTCTGAGTACGTATAACCTCAAAAATGTCAAACTTTACGATAGAGCTGTCAGTTGCCAGATTGCAACATTAGGGTTGTCCAATCCCGACATATAAAAGGCAACCTACGTATGGATGGATTTTGGTGTCCTAGGCCGTTTAGCAGCATCTTGTTGTCCACGTATACCTTTGCAACCAGATGTGAGCCCTCGATTTCTCAGAGATCTCTCTTGCTCGGATGAACTTCCACCTTGGGGCCTCCACTGCAACCCTCATTTTAGGGTCGAAACCCCGCAGGAATTCGACAGAGTATCCGTTCTCCCATCTGATAAGCCGGTAGCCCCGGGTAGTTTGGCCTCTTCTAAAGGGTTGTCCCTGGATTAGTACTGCCTAAAGGCTGGTACTAACCTTTTTGTGCGAAAATGTTGCACTTATCTCTCACACATAAAAGTGACAGTGGAAACTTGCACACAGCACATATCCGCGGCGCTCTACAAGACACTTGGATTTCGCCTTTTCAGTCAAAAGAGAGTGATCACCGCTGTGGTGACCGGTTTCCACAGGAAATAAAATGAAATGCAATTGTTTTCGTGTGGAAATATCCCACAACGGTGTGGAGACTTTTGTTTGTGTATGGGATTTTCGTGCGAAGAACTGAGTACCGAGAAAAGCAAAAGTTTTTGATTCGAGACTTCGCATGAAAAACGGAGGTTAATTCCTTCTTTAAAACGGAATTTCTCTTTCGAATTTACCAGAGGATATTACCGTGGAATCGTACTACTTAAAATGGGAATATGTTCCCCGTAAATCCCACTCTGGGGAATCCCAAAGTATGAAAATTTGGTTCGATTTTCGCTTTTCCTAAATAAAATGGTTTAGAGAGATATGTAACTCATAAATTTTGGGCCAACTGTTTGTCTGTTTTTGAGGTGAGCATTTCCTATGAACGAACTTGTCATCATTTTCGTATTGGGGCAGTAGTTCGTGGGGCGATAATTCACAGCTCTATGACTTAACGACTCAAAACGGAAAAAAAAACATTTTGTTTGAGTTTTAGGTGATTTTTCATTATCAAAAATTTTCCCAAATTTGGCCAAATATGGTTTTGGGGCGTATGTTCCGTATGAACTATATAATCCTAAAAATGGAATAATTGTACATTTTCGTTTTGGGGCGATAATTTCTGGGATGTTTGTTCTGAGAGCGTCAAAGGACGACATTGATCGATCAGTCGGGGTAAAGACTTTTGATCCATTTCACTAATTTCTGGTGTGGACCAAAAGCGCTCTGGTAAGTAAATAAGTAAGTTGAGTAAGTTTCCATGCGAACCAGATGCTTGACGTTTTGAATAATCCACACACTGAAGACTTTCGAAAATAACCCACTCAATTGCCAACACTGTCCTTCACACACAATCACCCGTCGCTCTAGAGCTCGTCTTACCTTTCTGGAAACTTTTATGCAAAACAAATGGTCCTTATGATTTATTAGGCTCTCGCCATAGACCCGTGGGGAATATCAAAAGGAAGCGCATTACAACCGGATGAAGTTCCAAGATCCACATAGTTTCTCATTTCGATCCGGATGATAGTATTCCGTACGAATAGTTTCGTCCCGATTCATCCTTTCTCTTAAAAAAAAATATAAGGAAAACTTACTGCATAGCCGAGCCTGCATGTTTGTCGGTGTGGTGACTCTGCTTCTGCTCGAGGGGTAATAAATGGAATTATGGAAATGGATTTTTATTTCCGAGGATAATATCTAAAAAGCATAAAGGATATATTCTTTGCAATATCCGTATCTGTGTGGATATGGTTAGGGAGAAATAGCTCAGGATGTTCTCTCTGGCTGTTCATTGACGATATTTATGCGTTATGTTGCCGCTGGTGCTACCCTGTTCGTATAATACGAGTACGTATCCACCTCCTCAAATGTAGTTACGAAATGTTTCGGGAAGGATACATGCTCGTATATAATAAGTGAAAGCTTTTCATGTGTCCAGATTCTGGAGAATGACCATATGGATGTTGTGTGTCGTTTCAAATTTTAACTGTAAGTGAATTGAAGTTTATTTCAGAATATCCCGCACGGAGGCTATTAAGGATACAATTTATTATGAATGTCTCGGTATAGGATTTGTGGATATTAGGTAAATGTGTTTGTGTTTTTGGTTTTGGTTTGTTGCATAATGTCTGTGATTTGTTTGACTATTAAAGTTTCATAAATGCAATTTACTTGGTACCTATGGGGAGCATATACGGATTTAAACATGAACGACCTGTAATACGTAGAGTATTTAGGCGAATAAAAGAGAGAGCTCGTCATTGACTAAAATAAATTTTTAAGTGTAGCATTTACGAATAATGCAAGGAAAGGCTTTCATTTTCAAAACCGGTTGTCTGTATGTAACCTTGCCCGGTACCGAACTTGTATTTACGGATAAGATAAAATACCCCACTGGCGCTCGGCTTCACGGTTCCACTGTGACCACCAAGCGAAGTGCCCGGCCGAGCTAGCAGTTGAAATTGCTAATATATCTCCTCATATTAGCAATTTCAACTGCTAGCTCGGCCCGGCACTTCGCTTGGTGGTCATAGTGGAACCATGAAGCCGAGCGCGAATGGGGTATTTTATCTTGTGATTGGAAGAATAAGACTGATCCCAATCCAGCGACTGCCCCGCTCCCTCTCTCTCACGGACGAACTCTCTCCTATCCAAGAATGTTAGATGTTTGCTGCTCCCTAGTCTGGACGATGCATCGGCATTAAACTTTTAATGCGACAAAGCCGATCACAGTTACTGCATGTGGACCTAAGCTTACTGCGCTAAGCCCTCGACCAACCCGGTTTAGTCCTACCTCTTTGTTTACTAACTACTACCAGTGCTTCGGCTTCGATTCCCGTCCACGACGACTTTCGTGGATGTTTGCCATGTCTTCCTCTGTGATGCGAGACATAATAATAAGACCCAGAATCTCCCGACTTGTTGCAGGTAGGTGGCTAAATAAGGGAGCATGGGGTGCATGTTGGCAACTGCATTCTCTGAAACTAGTTTATGCCAACAAAACCTCACCTGGGCCACATGGAACAGTTAACGCGCTATGCCCAACAAGGGGTTATGGCAACGGAGTAGTAGTACCTATATGTATGTAGTAGCTGTAGGGTCTCTACAATTTTATCCAACTCCTACGCCTGGCTGATTTACTGATTTGGTAGTGAGAGTAATATATCCTCTTGATATTCCCTGTAGTCGCGAGATTAAACGACGATCAAAGAACAAGTGCTCTGGGTATACTCTTCGTATCAAATGTTGAGTGTCCTCCGAGACAATATTTGTTGTTGAGGAAGGTAGATTCGCAACTGACATCGGAGATAAGAAGTAGTCCAAAAACACATCCTCCTTCCCATTCATATCGGAACTAGCTCACGCCACCTAAAGTGTGTTACTATCAAATCCAAGAATAGCACATTCCCTGTGAATTTTATGCATCCAGAGCTTGGGTCAAGCTGGTCGATGGAATATAACCATAAATAAGCTGAGATCGGCCAATATCGCCTCTCCAAGTACGCCACGCTGATGAGAACTCCTGCGCTAAAAGGCGATACAAATTTGACATTTAGAGTCTTGTTTGGAAGAATACAAACCCGAACAGTGTCCTGATCCTTAAAACCTCAACATATATTATAACTAGGAGACACCAGTCCATTGACTATCGCAAAAAATTCAGGCTTCCTGTAATCAAGCAATATATTCTCCCTCTTGTGCAACTCGGTAAAAATACCCGGATAGTTAAAAAAATAGTATAGATTCAAAATACTTAAAAAAATTTAAAAAAAAAACTGACAAATCTCGATAAACTATTAGGTGCACAACTTTGCTTCCGCCGTTTCCCGACAGACGGCTGCATCGGTAAGGGCTGGTCAAAATACGTAGTTCAAAAGTGTCACAAAGTGAGTTTGGATGTCTGTGAATGTATCGACATCCCCACATTAGTAAAAGTTATTCGCATTTTTAATAAGATTCGCGATTCAAAATGCCTGTTTTCGAGCCAAGTTCTCGTCATTTGCGAGAAGTTTTGATCTTCTGCTTCCATTTAAAAAAAAACTTCAGCTGAGGCTCATCGAATGCTCTCAGATACTTACGGTGAAGTTGCTCTGAGTGACAGAACAAGTCGTGAGTGGTTTCAACGTTTTAAAAGTCATGATTGCAATGTCGAGGACAAGCATGGTGGTGGGAGAGAAAAATTTTTCAAAGACGACGAATTGGAAGCACTGCTCGATGAAGATTCGTGCCAAACGCAAGAAGAATTAGCTGAATCACTGGGAGTGACTCAGCAAGCCATCTGGAAACGCCTCAAGGCCATGGGCATGATTCAGAAACAAGGAAATTGGGTTCCGTACGAGTTAAAACCGAGAGATATTGAACGGCGATTATCTGCCTGCGAACAACTGCTTCAAAGGCAGAATCGGAAGGGATTTCTACATCGCATGATAACCGGCGACGAAAAATGGGTCCGTTACGATAATCCCAAGTGCAGAGAGTCATGGAGAATGCCGGGACATTGTAACGGACGGTTTGGTGGGCATCCGAAGATGCCCGTGGGGACGGAGCCTAAGGTAGCATAATGACCGCGAAGGTCGGGCCGTGCCATCTAGCGAATAAAAAGGCTCCTCAACGAGCTAAGCAGCGGCCTATGCTTGCTGTAGCTCAGTTCGGGAGATGTGGGTGGGGTTTTCGCCGCTCGTTGCCCCTGTCCTTTACGTATTATCAAAAATTCATATTCCTGGGGAAGACAACACAAACAGGGGAGGTAAAAATGGGGAATACAAAAAAATTGTCGATAAGGATGGAATGGTTGGCGGAGGGATCAGACCCCCACGCGGTCGCATCTGGGTCCGGGTGTAATGGGACCCTCGGCGGCTGGTTTTGTACCACAAACAGATAACTACTCATCAGGTGCTGCTTCGATCTGCCGGTAGGAGCAGCACTCTCTCGCTCTCTCTCTCTCCCTCTCTCAATTGCCCTAACTCCTTGTGGGGCATAGCGCGTAAACTGTTCCATGTGGCCCAGTTGACGTTTCTACAGCATAAATTGGTTTCGGAGAATGCAGTTGCCAGCATGCATCTCCTGCACATCCATGGCCACGAACGTCGTCGTGGACGGGATTCGAACCCGAAACGCCGGTAGTCAAACATGACACTGATGCCTCAACACGCTGCGCTAACGGTCGCCCCCATAGCAGCACTACCAGACCATAATATGTTTCATTACTGATGGTTCATTATAACATGCCTCAACGTCGACGGCAAAACCGAATATTCACGGCGCCAAGGCTATGCTTTGCATTTGGTGGGCCCGGCTCGGTGTGATATACATATACGAGCTACTGAAACCGAATGAAACTATCACAGGAGGTCGGTACCGAATGCAATTGATGCGTTTAAGTCGAGCAAAAAAAGGAAAAACGACCACAGTACCAAGAGAGACAGGACAAAGTCATCCTCCAGCATGACAATGTTCGGCCACACGTCGCAAAAGTGGTCAAAACATACTTGGAAACCATGAAATGGGGAATCTTGCTCCACCCGCTATACTCCCCAGACATCGCTCCTTCCTGGCACGGCCTGGCTGATCAGAATTTTCGTTCGTACGAGGAAGTCGAAAAATGGATCCAATCATGGATCGCGTCGAAAGACGTCTACTTTTTCCGAGATAAAATCCGAAAATTGCCGGAGAGATGGGCGAAAGTTGTCGCTAGCGATGGACAGTACTTTGAATTATACATGTGTAACTACTTTTTGACAATTAAGCTTTTAATTCCAGGAAAAAACGGCGGAAGCAAAGTTGTACACCCAGAGAAAAAGAAAAGAAGCGGAACAAAATCTAAACACTAAAAAAAGAATAGGAGAACTGCAAAATATCGAAAAACTTAAAGCATCCAAAGAGTCAATGACTCTAAGGCTCATGGACGAAGGGACCAAATGGGAATGTGGGAAGGTTAGGTTAGGTTAGGTGCAGGGGCTGCCATCACAGCACACTTAGACCGCAAATTGGGTCCGTTGTGATACCTCCAGAAATTGTCTTAACCTTACCCTAAAACTAGGTTTTAAAACCAATAAAACGATTGAGCTTTGTCGCGCTAACGTTGTTGAGGTCTTTCAAGTCGTGGCTGTCCGTAAAAATAGTGATGTCCTTGGCAGTCATCACGTGACTTCCCAAACAGGTCAGAGCCTCTGAGGTCGCTGAAACCTCCGCCTGAAGGATGCTACAGAAGTCAGGAAGGCGAAATGACATGTTGATACCAAGTCCCTCCGAGTAAACCCCAGCCCCAACTCCATCGTGCGTCTTAGAGCCGTCCGTGTAGATCGGCTTGGAATTAGTCGTTAAGGATATATTCTGAGCCCAGAGATTCCTAGATAGAATAAGGCAGATATAGTTCCGATCAAAAGTTTGTTTCGGAGAGATGTAGTCGGTCTCCGAAGGGAGATCCAGATTGTGCAGAATAGTTGTGTGTCCTGTGCTCCTCACGCGCCACTGACAAGTTCCGCGAAAACGTAGTGCCGTATTGGTCGCCAGTTGTTCGCCAAGAATGTCCAGCGGGAGCAAGTTCAGCAGAATATCCAATCCGGCCGACCGACGGAGTGGCTCTGAACGCCCCTGTTATGGCCAGCGCAGCCAGTCTTTGCACCTTACTCATCAAGTTGCAGTAGGCAGCAACTCTGAGTGCCGTCCACCACACGCTAATACCATAAAGCAAAATAGGACGCACCACAGCAGTATACACCCAGTGTACCACCTTCGGCTGCAGGCCCAGTCCTTCCCAATGGCCTTCCTGCACGGATGGAGTGCAATAGTTGCCTTCCTCACCCGCTCCTGAATGTTGGGCTTCCAAGTTAGTTTACGGTCTAGAAGAAGACCAAGGAATTTGCCCTTATCAGTAAAAACCAATACCTTACCGTTCAGAATGGGAGGGTCGATAGAACTGAGAGTGTGCCTTCTAGTGAAAGTCACAAGCTCCGTCTTGTCCGGGTTAAAACTAACCCCACAATGGTATGCCCAATTAGTTAGAATGGACATAGCATTTTGTAGTACCTCACTGAGGACACTCGCAAACTTTCCAGAAACGGCAATTGCAACATCATCCGCATAGGCAATGACATTATAGGAATGTGCGAAAATAAAGCAATGCCGGACCGGAGTGTGCGAGGGACAAAAGGAAATCGATAATTGTTACAGCAATTCCTAGAATTACTTATATCATTATGGCACCTACTCTTCAATGGAAAAACATTTACAATTAAATGCGACACACGCTTAAGAGTACGTGTTCTAATTTCAAACAACATTATGATTTGATTACAAAATTCAAATTAATGCTAAGTGTCGGTAAATATTTATTCGCTCACTTCGGCAGTTGATAGTGTCGTAGACATAGTTCAGCATATGTAGTCGTACTAGAGTTTAAAATTGAATTTGTGACAAGTGAATGTTTGAACTACACGCCTCGATAAATTTGTTGTTATCAATACGTCGTCGTAACTGTGTAGAGATTTCAGTGAAATATGCCGAAATAATTTTGTGTACGTCTGCACTTTAAATAATTTAGGAATACTACGAGTATATACGCCTGAATTGGCAGATATAGGTAAGGTAAACAGAAAATTCAGGTACGAGAATTCGGTAAACAAATTAATTGATTATTACTCTTTCACTTTCATTGAAGTAATCCGATTTTGTCAACAATTATATTTGAAGTAGGATGCCCTCTTATTTGGTTTCAATGAGCAAAGGTAATTGGAATACCGTTTTTGGTGGCTACAAGAGGAAGATGGTGTTGATATACACAATTGGTATCACGTACTCGTATAGCAGATTCTACATATTTGGTGGCTCCTTACTAGCCATGGATTATCAAGTTTCCACCAGATTTCTTCGATCGGTTTGATTGCAATATGAATAGATGCATTCTGTTTCCCTCTTGTACCCTTTGGTCCCGATCAGAGTAAAAGCTTTGGGCCGATCGGGATGATGGGCCGAGCTTGAAGATCGTAATTGCGAAAAAGTCATGCTCATACATTTGCATTCAAAAGCGCGCGTGCATATCCAGCTGAGCCTGAAGCTAATTCCAAAGCGTATGCACACTATGGGAGATTTGACTAAATCCCGAGATTTAAACAAATCTAGCCCCAAATCTTCAAGATCTACCACATATTTATTAATCTAGATTGCGACCGAGATTTGAAACAAATCTTGCTGAAATCTTGTTGAAATATTCTTTTTTCGCCTGAATATATGCATTCTACATTCTACGGGATACAAACCTTGCTGAACTCTTGTTGAAATATTCTTTTTTCGTTTGAATACTCGTACACCGATAGCCAGGCTGAGATAAACTCCATCGACTCCGTTTCTACATCATTTAAGTTGGTGGAAGAGTGCCGTTCGCTTCAACATTTTGTTGTGCTGGATTCCTGACCATTATGGTTTCGCTGGCAAGAAATTGTCAAGCTGACGAGTTGGTTCGTGCAGGGAGTAGGAAGATCATGACGGAGCCTCACGGAACTGAAATGCGCTATCTGCTTGCGAAAAGAAAATAATGGAGGATACGGTTGGCAGGGCTAATACAATATGGGGTACCAGTACCTTACAATGACTTTTGTAGAAGTTGCGATGACGAGGATGAGGAGAAAAGTATTTCCCATCTCCTTTATGCCTGCCCTGCCTTGGCGGTAAGGAGAAAAAAGATTCGTGTGTGTTTCTTTCTTCGAAGATTTTCTATTATTTTCATTATCAGTTCCGGCTGATTCAATGTTTCACCACGGATCCATCTGTGGTCTAAGTGAGCTATGACATTTCATGGTAGCCCCTCTAGCCTAACCTAACCTGAAGCTGAGCTCACTGCTGAGATTGCAAATGGATTGTTTTTTTGCTTACCATCCATCTACCAGCTACATCGCCTCGTTAGACGTCCGGCGTTGTTTTTTTTCGCCAATTTGTTGAGAAGATTAATAGCAATTGAAATTTTATTTCACGCAGTCTCACTTCTCTGGCTATTATGAGCTCGGAAGGGTCCCCGTCTAAGGGCAACAAAACTAACGAAAGGCGAACTATGTTAAACCCTGGTCAGTCGAAATATGCCACGGCAGGCGCACATACTAGTGCAATCTTCACTTCTTGTGGACAAGCTGTCCACACGCCTAATATTTCACCGCACGCTCACTAGCTCTAAAATCGTTCGTATTTTTCTCTGTGTGTATCATTTACATAATGTACATACTAAAATACAATTCTGCTCCTTGGGAGGATTCATTTAAGAATCTTAAGAAAATCATAATGTATTGTCTGGAAAATTATTTTATATTAACTTAAATCCAAAAAATTAAGTAAAACGCAATATTATCAGCCACAAGACACAAAAATCGAAATGTTTTTAGACTTTACCAGAAAACATACGTAAGCTACTTGAGGGATATTTTAATGTTACTTTAAAGCAGTTCTCGATCCTTCATTTACAAAATTAAAAGTACAAATTACAGTAGAAAATGGTCGATAAAGCTTGCAAATATTTGACGTCGAATGTGGGTGGTTATGATATGATCAATAAATGAAATTTAAATGGTTCGTGGTACTGTTAGTAATAATAAGACACAAAACTCTAAACCTTTTTGAACTTTAATCGATCTTAAGATTACCATACGATACCTTGAAGTTATCTCAGTTTTTATACCCTAGACTTTTAGCTTCGCTTCGGCCTGCTTTTCTTTTGTATCTTCATCGTAGCGCGACAGCCTGACGTCGGGCTTTTGCCCCTTGGATCGTTGTCCGCCAATCTTGGAAGCCCAGTAGTTGCGCGGCGTCCAGATATATTGAGCTCTCCCAACGAGATCTCGGTCGTCCTCGCAGTCTCGCTCCGTCGACTCGTTTTGCGTTCATTACTGTCTTTGGCATGCGATCATTGTCCATTCGTTGTATGGACCTGCCCATTGAAGTTGTTGTAGTTTGACGATTTTCGAAACTTCCAGCTCATCGTACAGTTCATGCAACTTTTTTTTTGTATCTTATGTTAGTAAAAATTTACAGTGGAAAATATACGAAAAGACTTGGACATATTCGGCACCCAACGTAGTGTCAGTGTGATTTTATTTACTCAATTAAATCGAAGCGAACAATCGAATAGGCGCCTGTAACCGTTAGTCACCAGACACAAGAACCGAAACTTTTTAGACCTTACCTTAAGGATACCTTATGAGCAAGAAAGGGATTTCAGGTCGCCTATGACACCTTCTTTAAATACACAGTCTGCGTATGTATAAGAGGCGGACTTGCTGTTAATTACTAATCACATGAGAAGCGCCTGAATGGATGTCACTGCTTTCGCGATGGATCAGACATCTGATGAGTGTGGACGAGATAAGGGAACGCTGGTAGTGGGCTCATCTATAGCGAGAAGCTTGGGTTAGCAGTGACTCCCTGCACTCAATTCGATTCTCGACTCGAACTTAGATGCAAGGATTGTATCAGTAATTATTGCGTTGGAATAGAATGCCACTGAAATACTCTCAAATTATACAATGACATTATAGAAACAAGAATATCATCACCAAACTTCTAATGACTTTGTTGATGATACTCATCGAATATTTCATAAGCTACTTATTCTCAATGAGCACAAAATGTCCGTCATTTCGAATATATATTGAAAAATATCATGTTTACTCAGTTTTCATCTAAAAGGATAGTTGTAGTTTGTCTTTGTATATATTTTCACTCATGAGGTGAGGGTTTCAAATTCTGCCGCGCTGACAACATATCCCCTAACCGCGCTGAAGGCTATCTACGCCACTGAACCGAATATTAGCTATCATAAGATAATAATCTCTTCCCTTTCCAATATCGGCCCCTCTTATTTCGCACGTCCAAAAGGCAATTTTTAAATCTTTTGCTAATAGCAAAGTGGTCGATCTGATTTTGTGCTCTGTGCCGCTTAGCAGAGGGACCAACTGATTTTATGATTTTATGGTGGTCGTTGTGCTCAAAAATGGTACTACCGATGAAGAGACGGTGAAAGTTGCAGAGCTTTACCAATTTTTCACCGTTGTCGTTTCGGTCACCAAGATCCATCACATGCGTGTGACCATCCTTATCAGCACCCACTTTCGCATTCAGATCTCCCATAACAATCACCACTTTTGGGTGTTCTGCTTTGGACGGCGTTAAGTTGTTCGTAGAAAGAGTCTTTCGTCAAGACATTGGCGAGTTCAGTTGGAGCGTAGCATTGTTTAATTCATATGTTTTTCATTTTAGTCCGGAACCTGGCAGTCATAATTCTGTCAAAGACCAGATGCTAAGATAAGCTTGATGCAGCTTTGGTTAGATGGAGCCCGACACCCGGTTCACGACCACTACCGGTAGCCCTACCGGAGTACAACATTACAGTGCTACCCGTTGGAGAAATTATCCGCCGTTCAACAATCTTATCTCACCAACTCATAAGATGTTTAATTTATACCTCAGAAATCCGCTCTCTAATTGAAGAAATCGTGCCTTCTGGGGACCTTCTGATCCATTGTCCAGGAGAGTACGCACATTCTAGAATCCAATCTTTGTCATTGTACGATAGCCAAAAGTTGTAACCGTTGAGCCTGTCCTTATCCGAGGCATAGTTGAGGTATCATTAGCATATAGAGATTTCGGATAGTGCAAGTTGCTGGCATACACAACACATCCTGTCCTTTGACAAGCTGTCAAAGGGAAAAGCCGCGGATTATTTTTACGCCCCACATCACAGGGGGAATGTTGATCTCAACCAAATCATCGCACCGCCATAACTGGCAATTTGACTTGGTTAGCAATGATCAACGATTACTGCTGCTTCAGGAGGTACCCTATGGGAGAGGATTTTTGAGATTGTGGTTTTGTTCGTCGATTTTTGCTGGCAATCGCGCGCCAATCCGTACTTCTTCATTGTAGCAACCTATGCCGAAATGCGTAATACGCGACTTCACCAAGGAGAATGTATTTTTCCAAATTGATAGAAGAGACAATTTCCTTTTATTATGGCTACAGCTCTTCTATAGTAATATGTCTCATAGATATTGCGGTTTAATATAATAATCGTTTGATACACCCAAATTTTTTTTTACATATCAAACTATTGCAATTTTTCCATGTTTTTTCCATGCTTCACCGGCGTTTCGGGTTCGAATCCCGTCCACGACGACGTTCGTGGCCATGGATGTGCAGGGGGTGCATGCTGGCAACTGCATTCTCCGAAACCAGTTTATGCCAACGAAACGTCAACTGGGCCACATGTAACAGTTGGCGTACTATGCCCCACAAGGGGTTAGGGCAATTGAGTAATTTTTCCATGGCGCCTGACCGTAATTATAATCAGTTTAGACAGTACCTAGTAAGTTATCAAAAAATGCTAATTCACTGGCTAGTCGAGCCCCGCCTTCATAAAGCCTAAATAACAACTTTATTGATGACACACTGTCAATGTAAATTAAGTTTAATCCAACATTATTTCAAGGATAATAAGGTTATACCCTAGCGACACTGGATATTTTATTCGCTGTTTTTTTTTAGGTATGCTTATCTTTTAAGCATCCCTCGCCCCTTTTGCCAGCCCAATCATTGAAGCAAAACAGAGTTTGTAAATCGAAATTTGCTTATAATACCCTTACTGGTGAGCGTTATGTCACGCTTCATGCACCAAAAGAAACGGAACATCTCCCTTTCGCGCGATGTCCCGCTTAAAGGGAAAACAACACTGCGCTAAGGGTGAAGCCACATTGATGGTGTTGTTATAATAATGCCTGCGCGGACTAGAGGGTTATTCAGTCCCGAGTATTTCATTGTAAAAGGGTGAAAAGCTGGCAATGCAAATCTTGACAACTGTAATAGGCCTTATCGCCGTTATCGGATCTGGCACCCTTCAATGTCAACTATTTCGCTAACCCTATTTTGTGCGTCAGTATTCAAAGCATTCGAACGCACTGTTGCGAAAACATGTCTGGTGTAATCAGGGTGCAAAAACGTCTGCATTGTGGTAGTTATGAATTACATTTTTTTTTTACTGATTTCATAAGACGGATGTCGATATTTTGTAATGAACCCAAAGTTTTTTATTGTTATGGCATCGAGAGGATGTGCATTAGGAAAGATAAAAAATGGTAGTCAACATATATTTTCTGATGACAAAGGATCGTGTGCAGGGGCTGTGAATTGAAAGTGTTGATTATTATTGGCTGTTTTTTTTACCAACAGGCAGTTTGCAGCAGTGCTACCCTTATCCGGTCTGACGATCTATGGCAAGTGTAATCAGTGTACCTTATGTTACTTAAAATGTTATTGCCAAACACCTATTGCTCTTTTTGGTACAGACTAAGGGTTTTTTTAGCCGTGATGTCAGTCTTGACACCAAAAGCCATTAAGCCTGCTATCAATTTTTCCGGCAGACTTGCTACCCTTCCTATCATCAGACCTAAATATCAAACTTGCTATCACCCGGTCTCAGCTATTCTGACAGCACGCCTGACTAGAGGATAAATGGCGCTCCCACAGCAGCCTTTTCTACGCACCGGAGCGACCCCATCATCAGCAACGACTAAGGCCTGTCAAATCAACTCCAGCAGGCGTTACTTAAACAACGGGATAAATACCAGGCCTGATAACGTGATCAATAGCAAGCCTAACAGCCAGTTTGATTTCACACCTTACGGCAGGTTTAATAGCAACCCTGACGGCAGATTTGATAGCAGCCCAGGCGGTAAGTTTGATAGCTGGTCTAGTATAACGTATAAAACCTCCGTATGTATATTTTGTATCCGGTAAACACAAATGTGACTATAGTAATATCGTAGTTCGACATACTTCTGTTTACCTACTGTGGGAGCTCCATTGCCGATGCAGACCAGAACGTGATAATTATCAAATACACAGCTTACGAAATACTGTTCGTTTGATTCAATTTTGAATCTGAATTGGTCAGTTTTCCCGTGTCGGATATATATTGTATTTTGAACGTGAACGTTATGAACTACACATTTCATAAAATCATACTCACTATCCACCGTCTCCGACATGACAGACTAGCAACTAGTAACCTAATTTCTGTTCATCACTGAAATGATTGATGGGTTCGTCACACAGTCATAAATCATTTTCTGGTAACAATTATCATCCGTATCGGAAGTCATACCCTGATAAATCATCCCCTTGTTGTCAGGCACTCTATTTGAATATCGTAGAAGGGCAACAGATTCATCATCATCGGACACCTGAGCTGAACATGAACAGCATCACCATAGGCCAACCTGCGAAATTTTAACTAACTGATGCCTTTTCAACAAAAAGGACCCAACATTGCGCTGAAAAAGGCATGAACAGACCAGACCGTCTAACAATCATACTCATCCCGATGTCCAATCAATAGGATGGTCACAAGAAATTGTACCTTTAGCACATCGTCCTTTTTCTTGTGTTCTATTGTGCATATGTATATGCGCATAAAAACCATGTAGTCGTTCCAATCAAGACATATCGATGACAACTGACAGGATGGTTTCTGGTACGACATTTTTCTTGTCCTGGTCTTCTTTCATTCATCGGAATGTTCCGCTTTTGGTATGTCGGTTGTGTATAGTGTCCGAGACCAGAAGATTTTTTTTTGGGCTTGTATCAAAGGACGCCTTTCAGAATGCTCACTTTCCGGGATAATTGACACGTCCAAAGCAGAGAGAGAGAGAGAAAAAAAAGGAAACAGGAGAATCGTTGTCAATTGAAATTTGTGGTTTTTGTGGGATTTTTATTCAGGACTACAGGGGATATGATGACATGATAGGTTACATTTGGGTTTTTGCTTCTTTTGCAATCCATTTAATTGTCGTCTGAAAGAAGCAATAGTAGGGTTTGCCTTTGTCAGTGAGGTGAAAGGATTTTCATTGGCTTCTGTTTGTTTGGCGCTCTTTTCGCATGAAACGTATTCGATGGATACCTTTTTGTGGGTGCAGCCTTTTCGTAGTTATTTTGGTGGAAGCAAACTTTGGTTGATGCTTACAAAACGTCAACTAAACCACATGGGAGTAGTTGAAGTGCTATGGGTTGCGTTAAATAGTAGCAAACTTTGATTGGTTTTGTCATATTTGTAAAGCAATGCAGGCCATTTAGTCCTTCTTTAAACTGGTCTGAGTGGAGTGGAAATCTTTTATTACCAAATTGCGTGTGAATTCAATGTTTTATGCTAGTGACCGCTGTTATATGATGTTGAGAGCTTTTGCCCGATACAGCCGGGATCCCCGCAAATTCACACTGTCCTTGCCGACAGTCTGCACCTGTATGACCATAAAAATCAACGATATTAGGCGAAAGATTTAAAATTGGGAGATACAAGTGGGGTTTTTAAGTCGGTGTTAGTTACTTGTAAAAATCAATCAGCTACTAAAAGAACAAATTAATCATTCGAAAGCTGTTTTAATCAATAATCAATTAATGATTAGAAAGAATCAATTTGTCACTTTTAACCTGTATTAATTAATTATTACTTGTAAAATTTAATCAATCACTTGAAATAATCACTAAGTCAGTTGAATTCTATGCTTATCACTTTTAAAAAGCAATTAATCACTTGAAGAAATCAATTAGTCAATTGAAGTCTGTGTTAATCACTTGGGAAAGTCAATCAACCAATCAGCTAAAACATCGGTTGGACTGTCTATTAAACTGGTTAGGAATGCGCGTAAGGGGCTGTACGAACGTAGGATGCAAACGGACCCGTGACACACCGACACTGAGCCTACTCCATTGGCGTTTGTTATTGACACATGTTGACTGTACTGTCCAGTTATGAAAAAAAAACAAACGTCATTTCTTGTCAATATTTAAAGTTCATAACTACTAAATGGTCTGAGTCAGCCAACTGTCGACCATCTGCCAAGTTGGTACCCAGATATTGCAGGCACTGGTTTCTATGGAGACATAGAGCGCATTCCATATACTGTATATTTTAAGGGTGCTGCAGAATGCTATGTTGATTCTGGTCAGTTCAACTAGTCAGAGTGGAGTCAGGGTTAATCTTGACAAAACGGAAATTATGCTCTTTACAGTATGGCATCTAACATATGATACTCATGTGTTCAAACAGGGCCACGTGAGTATTTTGAAGCGGATTCCTGGCTTGCCGATCTGCTCGAGATCAGATTACATGACTACGGAACTCTGCTTCGGTAGGAAATTCTCAGTCTCCATCCCTAGTCAATCGGAAAGGAGGGGTCGAAAACTGGACAAGGTGTTGGCGCTGGGGTCTTTGGACCGAACACCAGGATCTCAATCGCTATGGGCACTTGGCCCAGCGTTTTCCAAGCTGAGATCCATGCAATTGAGGTTTGCACCAAGGAAATTGTGTTCAAGAAGTTCACTGGCGCTAACATCATTATCTGCTCTTGCAGTCAGGCAGCTATAAAGTCTCTTTCTTCACATAAGCTCTCATCGAAACTAGTGAAAGAGTGTTTTGATACCCTTCAATGTCTGGCAAACTCTAACCGGGTCACTCTTTGTTGGGTACCTGGGCATCGGGGCATTCATGGCAACGAAGCTGCAGATGAACTTACCAGGCAGGGCTCATCGGACAAATTTTTCGGACCTGATCCCTACTGCGGTCTAAGCTGGGCCACAGCCAGGGCGCTGGTGAGGGATTGGTCTGCGGGCTAAAGGCTGCGGCACTGGAATAATCTCCCGGGACTACGACAGTCCAAAGATCTTATCAACCCCTACGGTCTCACAGAACCCAGCCGATTGGGCAGAGCTGACCTGAGACTGGCCGTTGGTTTCCTCACGGGACACCACTGGGTGAGATATCACTTAAACAAAGTGGGCCTGTCCACTGAGACGGAATGCCGACTTTGTCTGGAGGATATTGAGTCCACCAAACACCTTCTCTGTGAATGCCCCGCGGTTGCTCGCGCCAGATTCATGTTTATTGGAGATTCCATCGTGAGCTCCGGGGTCATTAAGAGTACTGCTACAAATGACCTACTGGCTTTTATCAGGTTGGTTGAGGGTCTTTTGGATTAGTTAAGTCTATAGCACAATAGATCTTATGGTCGCAGTGCCTACCAGCTGGATACCTTACCCTGCCTTTATTTAATAATATTGTAATACAGTATGGCACGGTCTACCCTCGGTATTGGAGGGTGTCAGATTGGCTTTTCTCAGCATAGCTAAATTCCTTGCCCTCATTCTGGACAAAAAGCTGAGAAGCTGAGACAAATATTGAGGAACGTGTTAACAAAATCACTACAGCACTTTACTCTTAAAGGAGGGCGATAGGCCTGAGCTGGCAACTACAACCGCGGGTGGGCTTGTGGCTATACACTTCAGTTCTCCGGCCCATTTCTTTACATTACATCCTTGTTTGTTGGACGTACGAGGCATGTCCGGAAAGTAAGAGTACTCTTGAGCTCTCGCGCCGTGGGAATTTTTTTTTTCAATAGTTGGCAACACTGAGTAGTAGTGGGGACTTCTCTGAACAGACAGAACCAGCGACCCTCGTTACTACCACAGCACGCCTCGTTGTGAGAGTTTCTGTGAAATATGTCAATAAGAAATCCCACCCAGCGCGAGGTGCGCACTGTCATAAGATTCCTTCTCGCGGAAGGAAAAACGCTGACCAAAATTTTTGTATGGATCAATTATGACGAAGGTGCAATGAACCGAACGAACCTGTTTAAACGGTGTCGTGAGTTTAATTTAGGTGGAACGAATATTCATGACGAGCAACGGAGTGATCAATTGTGATCGATGTGTTGGTGCAAAAAAAAAGAGGAAACTGTTCGTGAAAACCGCCGTTTGACAGTGGGTGGAATGGAATGTCTGCAATGTTTCCACAAATCTCCAGATCTCTCTTACACGAGACAATTATGGACAGCTCGGTTTCCAAAAGTTGTGCGAAAGATGGATCCCAAAACAACTGACAGAGCAACACAAACTGAATCGGGTCGCTAGCGCATGCGAGTTCTTTAAGCGATTTGAATTGGAAGTTGAGGATTTTCTGAGCTCCATTGAGACTGGTGATGAAACATGCACAGTTAAAAATCCTGGTCTATTATCAATGCTAATTCGGGTTACATATATGACGACACCAAAATTGTATTAGATTTTAATAAAATGAAAGTATTACAATTGCTTCCGTAAACTTCACTGGTTTAAATATTAAACTTTTCTGGCATTATTTTTTTAATCAAATTGTTGGTTTAAAATTTAATCTATAGATATTATAATCTATGAAAAAATATTAATTTTACTGCGTTTTTTTAACTCCTCTTAAGTTTTTTCTTCATTATTTTTTTTCAATTTTCTAAACTTCCAAATCTTTTATTAAGCCCATCGCAGGTTAGCCAGCTAATCTTTAACTTTTTTCGCCATGGCGCAGCATCGAACCTGTGAACTCCGTGTTGTAGAGTTGCGACCTAGACCACTCGGCCACGCAGCATAATATTTTGAGCTGACTGCGAGTAGTTATAGTGAGACTTGAGACTCAAAAAATATACTTTGTGGGGTTTACCTTTTAATTAAACTTAGATTAGAAACTAATGCGAGAACAAAAAGAACACAAAAAGGTTTGAATTGTACTAGAATTTATTACAAATTGGTTTAAAATAGAAGTAAACTTTGAATTGTATTAGAATTTATTACAAATTTGGTTTAAAATAGAAGTAAACTTTGAAAGGGTTTAGATTATAGAATTAAAATTATTAAAAATGGTGGTAGTCCAAGACCAGGTTTAAAAAAAATACCGATATTTTTAACTGTGTGGGTGGCTTATTGCACCCGTGAGATAAAAAGACAGTCCGCACACTAGCGGCAAACTGGTTTCACAATCTGCTAAAAAAATTTAAAACCTCAATTTGGGGTAAAAAAAAATCATGGCATGGCTGAAATGGGATCATCTTGATCGAGTTTTTGCCTCAGGGGGAGACGATTAATGCAGCACGATACTGTGAGACCCTTAGAAACCTCAAGAGAGCAATTCAAAATAAACGGAGGGGAATATTGACGAAAGGCATGTTATTTCACTAACCTATACAGCTTAAGAAAAGCAAAAGAACGCGCCTATTGATATTGAAAATTGATGTGGGGCTTTGTACGATTCTTCTAATAATGTATACACGGTGGTTATATACTGCCTAAAGTGGGAATCTACTTGTGGGTGGGACCAGAGCTGATATTCTCTTTAGGCAGTAGAAACCTACTATATATGCATCATAATAATAACTTCATACCGAAGAATGTGGCTCATACTGGTTAAAGCGAAAGTACACTTGAGGATGAAAGTTCTTTGAAAAGTTAATGTCAAATTGACAATTGTTTGGGTGTCTGCCCTTGCATCCAGAGCGAGCGAAGCAGGCGTTCATGTTTGTGTGATACTTAGTGTTGTGATTCTTTAAGCGCGGATCGACCGTAGCCAGCGGATGCCACACAAGAGACGGTTGATTCACAATAGTCTTCTGTAAGTGCGTGTTCTTGGAAGGTTTACTATGAATACATAATTATATGCGGACTTCGCTCGCTGAGCTCGTTCCACGCTTAAGGGATCACAATAACTATCAGTATAGCGCAAATATGCTAATGTTGTGTTAATTGCCTCGACCCCTCCATGGGGGGCATGGGCGCGTCAAGATCTCTAGCATTTCTATGCCTTGTTGACGTTTCGATAGCATATCTACTTTTCGAAAGTGCAATTGCTAGCATGCACCTCCTATCCGCGCCGTCTTTATACTAACAAGCTCGGAGCACTGTGAGAGTTATATTAGTACTCACAGGCAGTTTTTAATTGCGCCGAGATTTGAACTCCGAGTTCTAGGTTAGTATCGTAAAGCGGTGACCGAACGACTACGGCCACCGAGCGCGACAAATATGAACGCTCGCTTTGAATACAAAGGCGACAATCCAATATGGCATTTGAAATAATCTTTAGAACGAACCCCAGTATTATCTAGATACGAGCCAAATGTAAACTAGGAATGAATTTAATTTAAAAAGACCTACAAACATAGAAAAATTAGCCGAAGTCAGTGTTCAGTTTCCGTGGCTAAGGAAATACACAACTCAAGTATAATTTTCCAATCCGCATTAAATTTTCAAATTTGGGAGATCGTTAATCAGCCAAATATATGCATTTTGGCGTCATTCCCAACTAACAATTTACCTCTTATAAGTCTCTGGAAGCGTCTTATAAGACTCAATTTGGTCTTATAAGACTCTTCCAGAGTCTCTTCCAGAGTCTTATAAGAGCAAATTGTTAGTTGGGTTGTTTATGTGAAACTTCTCTCCCAAACAAAAATTGAATTTTAGGGGGAGCTTTGCCGATTATCAATCTAAATTTGGGGAGATTTTACATTGAATACTGAATTGTGGGGCATAGCCCGTCAACTGTCCCATGTGGCCCAGTTGACATTTCGTAATCATAAACTGGTTTCGGAGAATGCAGCGTGCACCTCCTGCACATCTTTGGCCACGAACATCGTCGTGGACGGGACTCGAACCCGAAACGCCGGTAGTCAAACATGAGACTAATGCCTCAACATACTGCGCTACCGGTCGCCCCAAAGGACCATAATATCACCGTGTGGTATTTATAAAAACCCAAGTAAGCTGCGTGCCAACTTTGATTGAAATCCGATTACGGGAAATGCCTGGAGGAGCGCTCTTTGAAAAGACTGAGGCGAGTAACTTTGCTTTGAATACAGCAGAATATATCGTTATTCCAATCGATGATCAAAATCACAGTTCCGGATTTGGCCTTAGGGTCATACAAGGAACCTATGTACTAAATTTGGTTAAGATAAGGATACGGGAAGTGCCCGGACAAACGAACAAATATCATGCATCGGACTATATGCCCGTTCATTATATTTTTATAGGAGACGGGCTAAAAATTAATTACGTAAAGGCAGAACGTTAGCGAGACTGACCATCAGATTACCATTTTCTCGTAAAAACGGTTACGGAAATGAAGTGCTCTACTACACTTCGCTTCGCACCCCATATTCCGATTCGGAATCGAAAGGAAGATACTTTATTTTCCTAAAATAAGAGTCTCAAAAAAAAGGTTCCCAGCTTATAGATTTCCTTTACATTTGCTAACTACTCCATTTATATCTCGCATTCTCCTCTCCGGAAAAAAACACTCTCAATCTTTCACCGCCACCATCTGTTCATTTTCAAATCCTAATGCATTCCCATCGCTTTCAATGGAACCATTAAAAAATCAACCCTTGCGAAAACCACTGCGTTAGTATTCAAATCCCATAATAGTCGAAGCGAACGTCAAACATGCTTAGCATCCGTGAAAAATCGTTTCTAACATTCATCCCCACAGTATGTATAGTCGTTCACAGTCGTTCAAAGTACACACACAAACACACACAGTCGCTCGTACCTTGTATACGAAAAAGGATCGCAACAGATTTGCGTAATTACGAAATAATGTTTATTTTTCATCTCGGCACAAAAACGAAATCTGTGGTTGAATTTAATTACTCTCGGTAGCTGGCCTTCGTTGTTGCACCAGCAGTCAGGAATGGAGCGTGTGTATCCGATTTCTCGAAAATCCTATCGTACTCGTATGTCCACAACTGTGGCCTGGCTCTTATAGTCCTAGAATCAGGGAATAGTTGTCGTCGGAAAACTATTTGGTCAAATCGCCCAGTCATACATATGTATGTGGGGATACATGGGCAGTACATAGATATGAGGTGGTCCTTCGTTTCGTATAAAAATGTCTTCGCTAATGACTCACCTAATTAATTTATTCTGGTCATATGCTTGCACTTTGAGCCGAACCAATGTACGCTGTCGTGTTGTCCGTGTAGGATTTTAAAATAAAGCCAAACATGAGGACTTTTGTTCTTTGGGTTGGCCGTCGTCGGCCGTGTCCTGTATATTTTGGAATACAAAATATAGTTTTGAGCCTTTTCAGGACGAAACAGTAGAAAATGCTTGTGAAAAAACATTCTCGAAAGCTATCCTTTGAATCGCATGCTGCTATTCATAGCTCCGCTGCCCTGTGAGGCACGTACGCATAATGCATGCACCCCCATTCTTTTTATTTTCGGGAACTTTTTCGAGATTTATGGAAGGCTCGTTGATTAGAAATTGAATAGAAATGAATCGCGCTGGACCGTTGCATAGTTTGTGCTTCTTTAAATTTGCGATTTCTGATTTTTAACGTAATCTGATTTTTAACGCAGGCCAGTTCGATGTTGGAATTTCAGCATCGGTTTCCCGGTACTCTAGGTACATATTAGTATCGGTAGTAGTGTCGTTTTTTATGTACAATTTTTTCAGCCATAAGACGGTTTTTCCTGCAAATTCAGGCTTTTGACATGGATATGTCTTATAGCTGGGGGTCATCCTAAAAATCTGTCCGTCACACGAAATGTCTGTTTTTCTACTCGGGGGTCAGAAGAGGAAACAAGCCCATTGAAAATTTTTCTTTTCTGGTTGTGCATGTCGTTTGAGTGAAGTGGCCATTGTGCATGGCTGTTGCTTGTAGATCCGCGCGGGCGGCGGGATCCTGTGTGTACATGCTGGGACGTTGATTTGATAGCGATAAAGGTTGACGTTGTGGACGGCAAGAAATAACATAGTGTACGGGTGAAAAGGCGCTCTCTGTGCTCTCTGTCCCACGCTCTCAGTCAACGCGACGCCATAATCAAAACTCCTGCATACACACCATACCATACATTCAAAATCCTCAAAAATATAGAGTACGCTCCGTACTACCTAACTTGACTAGGCCCCCAGAACACGTCGCAAGAAGTCGTCTGCTCTCCTCGGTCGACATGCTCACACGCAATTTATGATCTCTGAATATATGCGAAATTTCTCTCAGGGCAGCGGACCTCCTCCTCTCATTCATTCATATCATTCTGATTCTCACCATTTCATTAAACAAATTGTGCACTCCCGACATGCACATGCATAGACCCAATCTGAGGTCACAATGAATGAAATTCCATTTTTACTCATTATTTAGGTCGAGGACGTCCAAGGACTTTCAATGACCTTCAATTTCCGCCAATTCCCATTCATCATTTAATAAAATAGCCCGTGTTGTACTATCTGAATCACTAGGGTCCCAGAAAAAGTAGCAAGTAGCCAGTTCGACTAACATTTGGACATGCGTAGACGCAATTTGAGAGTGTGTACATTACATAGTTCCCGCCCCCCGAAGATAGAGAGCGAGAGCCAACGCGGATGAAGTTCATTCTATCCAAATCGATTGATCCAGCAACTGTGGTTGTACATTTGCAATGGCGGCGATTTGAGGTCTGACTGGCCCACAATGTGGGCCCCCACCACACGTGCAATAAACATATCATAAAACAAAATGGCGGATTCGTACTGCGTGAGTTAAAATCTCCCAAGCCCCGAAATAGAGAAATATTCGTCGCAGGATGGTATAGTTCCGGGCAGCTCATCGTAACATGATGTACATTCAGAGGTCGGCAGAAGATCAAATGCCCCCCCTTCTGCAAAAATTCCAAAATTTTTTCTTGTGCATTCTCTTTGTGCGTGTGTTGGAATGTTTTGTTTACTTTTGTTAGTTTCCCTTTCTGTTTGCCGGACACAATCGCATAGAGTCGCACGCGTTACTTGAGAAACGGATTGTGTGTGCCGGACCCGGACTGTTGATTAAAGGGACGGGATGAGGCGGATAGTGTGGGAGCGATTTTGCAATAGATACACAAACACAATACACGTCCGATTGGGAAAAGATGGTGGGAAGCGTGATTGCGATTAGCAGAAACTTACTCAGAGAAATGTCAATAGGCTGCAGTCTGCAAACTGTACCGAACGGGTAGATGGAACAGGGTGCACGAGAGGAGGTGAATATTGCACACACGCGATGCAAACAAAACGATCCCGCGAGAGAAAGGAGCTCGAGCGGACAGGACAAAGCAAAGCAGAATTTATGACGAGTATCTACACTGCCACCAGATACATCGGTACATGGATATGTCTTATGCCTACCGAAAGCGTGGGACGTGTTTTTTCGAATGATTTCATCCAGTATAACTATACTGGGATCTTTATAAAACTTACGTCGATATCTTCAACACAACAGGTTCCACGCAGTCGGTAGTCATAGACATATCCATGTTCCGATGTATCTGCATGCAGTGTAGATACTTTGTATCTTTTTTCTGTTTATTTAGTACCGGCTTTTACTGTTTCGTTAGTACCAGTTCTTAGTACTACTGTTTAAATCCAGTTTTCTAATATCTGTTCTTGTTTTTGGTTTTGTAAGTACCGCTTTTCCCCGTTTTTTACTTAACCAAGAGTCGAATCTTCGTGTTTTTTTTTGTTAGTACTGTTTTTTCCTGGTTTTACTAGTACCGTCCAGACAAGAGGCATACATTAATATCTTTCTCTTTTATACTAAAAGGTGGTGAGGAATCTTCAAAACATGCCGTATTACGAGTTTTTCTCGTAATACACTCACCTTTTGGACCGCCCACAGTGCGTCGAAGTGATCAAAAATCAGTATCTTAAGAACTGTGCAACCGATTTTGTTAAAATTTCGCACGAATGGGGAGCTATACATAATCTTTAAACTGCATAAATTTGATTAAGATAGATGGTCGCAGTTTTGATATATTACGAAAAGTGTGAGTTAAATTTGCTGTAATTAGGAGGCTGGTGGTAAAACGTAATATCTTTTAAATGGTAACACAGAATATCTTAAATTTTCAAAGAGATGCTATGCACATATTGCACTTTACTAATATATTTCAGAAAGATTAAATTTGGCGTTTGTAATTTGTAATTTAAGTTCCGACGATTTTGCAATTTTTTTTTTTATTGTATACCAAACACCTAAGGTTTGGAACCTTTTGAACATTTAAAAGATAGAAAAGCTTGTTATACATAAGATGAAGCATCAATCTTAATAAAAAAAAGACCAAATATAAATTTTCTGCAAATAGTTTATTTTATAAAACAAAATAACAAAATTATATAAATAAAATAATACAAAAAATGAAATATCAATCTTCGTCGCTATCTTCTAATGCTAATGCATTCAGGTGGAAATCAGCAATGGGAAATGTTGGACTTGTTTGGATTTCTTTTAAATAATAAATAAAATGTGCGTCCAATTGGTTTTTTCTCTTTACTTTAAGAGTTCTTTGGGATGCTATAAATGGATCTGAAGCCAAAAGCAATATTTGCATTAAATCGGTGTTCGAACTGCTTCTGCAGAACTTACGTGTGTGAGACAATCGATGCCGCCTTACTTCTTTATGACTTGCTTCCAAGGCATCCTCAGATAGACTTCCTATTGGCAAGTGGAAGGAATCGATTATGTCACATCCGTGCATGAGAACTTTGTGGACGCTGCTAGGCATGTAGTACCATGAATACAAGTCCAAATATATTCTCCTTGTTTCGTCCAGCAGCGTCTTAAATCTATCGACATGAATACTTACACCACTTGCAAGTACTCTTAATATGATGGAGAATTTCTTTATTAAATTTTCATCCACGCCTGTTATCCTGGAACTTAACTCAGGATTGTAAAAAAAAAACGTCTTGCCGTGTTTCCGTCATTTGTGGAGCCAAACCCTTGCTTGGGTTTATCAACGAGAAGACCCATTGTCGACTTAAATTCTGCTTGAATCCTCTTCTTATTATCGTCTATAAGTTCCTTATGCTGCGCTCCCCGAACTTGCCATGTCTTAATAGGTCTCCTCAATTTGTCGTTGATGTACCTTTCTTCGGAACGAACTAGAGCAGCATCTTCTTTGTGAAAGGCAAATTTGATTGGCCTACAATAAAACGTTGACGATGGACGCTCATTGCACCAAAAAGTTCTTCCCGTTCAAGCATCGACCAATTTGAGCGGCACCATCGCAGTGAGAAATAGGAATTCGTCAGTATTTGTTTCATCAACGAAAGTTTGTTTATATTGGCTATGACCGCCACTGCCATCGAATCCCCATTTACATGAGAGTATGAGCTCACTCCCTTCGTCCGGATCAACAAGCTTCACAATGCTCTCCGTTGTAGCTTTTAGAAGCTGGCCAATGTCAACTTCGGCCACACATTCAGACACAGTTATGTCTACAGAAAGGAGAGCATTTTTTGTTTGCTTGATTACGTACAAGCTAGGGAAAAAATCCTTGTGCACAGAATTGACAACCGATCGCAGTAGGATGTACTTCCTTTCCGAGAGGTCCAAATCCAACCACAAGGCTATGGTCTTAAACACACATAGTGTTTTGGGTGTGGTTGAAGAAGAACTCTACAATGCCAACTGGAGTTCTTCTCGTACTCGTCGCCTTTTCGAGGATTTGGAAAGTTCTTCAATTGGCTCACGTGGTCGACCGCGACCGCTGCTAGCCGGGTTAACCAATTCAACATACTGGCGAAGCCAATCGGCGAAACGACTTTCGAATAATGTACGGTAACGTCGAGCAGCATTCCACTTCCGATCAAAAGTTAGACAAAATAGCCTGCTTACTTCCGATAAATGTTTCTGCAATTGTCGTCTAGATACGTCAACATTCAACGTTTGACATATTTTGTCAATAACCAACCTTTGACGATTCGCTTTGGTCGCGTGTATGCATACTTCCGCGAGGTCGCCGTTTGTGATTATTTCTGCCAGAATATTAAAAAGAAAAAAAAATATTAGAATATGTATGTTTGAAATCGGCGAAAACACCGTGGATAGAAGGAATTTATTGTCACTTACCTTGGTTTGCAAAATCCATATTTGATTTTTTAAATGCCGGTTTAGGGTGTAACTTCTTATGTAAAATATTCAAGTGAATGAATGGATAACGAAACGTATTGCTATTTATAATTGTACAATTTTTAAAAGTTACGCACTCTTTCACAAAAAGTCACTCAATCTTACGACACTTTAATGATCTGATTTTCTAACGTTAGGATATTAATAGCTTAATTACCTTACTTACTTGTACCTATACCTTTTGAATGAATTTACAAACAAAAAATGGCGTCAGATATGAGGAATCTCACTCGGATTGTACCCTCCCATGCTCTTGGAAGGATCAAGGCAATTAACAACCTAACATTTAATTTAGCACAGGTACACAGATGCGGAATTTGAAGTTTATGTATGAACCGTGTCGAATTTTCTAACTAGCTGTGACATTTTACAACATTTATTTTATTACTCCGCTCGAATTTTCATTCGTTACGTTAGCTGATGCTTTTAGCACCTAGAGCGTAAAAATTAAAGTGTATTCTTTCATTATATCCTTATTATTCTTTTATTTACTTTTTTTCCGGTCCTGCTAGTCTAACTCTAAGCACAATACTTATTTTACCTATAAAATATAAAATTTTGTCCGTAATTAGAACTTTTTAGTAGTTTTAACATACGTATACATATTTACATGTGTTACAAAAGCGTTTTTCACGCATATAAATTACAATTACGCCCTCAAAATCACTCTAAAGTAGATAAGCGAAATAATATATATATTTTAATAAAAAAAACTTTAACCCAGTTGAACCGATATGCCTTGTGTATTTGTTTCCTTTTATGGGTATTTCTTTTTAGAATAAATAAACTTTTTATAGTTTATTATTTATTTATATTTCAGACGGTAAGCACCTAGTCCTTACAACAAATGTGCAATTTTCTCTGTATTATTAATTTTAAGGAATCTTGAAAAATATTCATTGATTTTTTAAATGTGACTTATCCCACAAAAACGCCAATTACGCTCAAAAAGGCAAAAAAGGCAAACCAAAACTACTTAGAATGAAAGAATATATATGCATCTGACAGAAACCGTCAACCACCCAAAACGTTTTGTGACGTTTTTTTTTAATCCTTACTCAAAGTTTTATTTTAATTTTAAATAATTGTGCTGTTTTTTTTAACATTTTTTAATTAAAAAATTTTTTTTTTTTTGTCTTTGGGTGTAAGCCTGGGGCCTGGTCTATTGGGAAAATATAACTTTAGGTAGCCAGGACTTCACCGAAGCTCAAAACGCAATTTTCACCTCATAGACCCTTTTTTCAATATTTTCAATTTTTCGAATTTAGCACATAATATTACTAAAACAAAGAAAAGCAAAATTTTTCAAACATCATTTTTAGGAGCTCCAACATGTTTTCTTAAAGATAGGTTACTTTCAAAGCCGGACAAAAATAAAAAATTTTCGATTTTTGGCTATGGAACGACGCACTGTGGCGCCGGTTAGGGATTTTTGCCAACTAGCCGCGAAGACGGGCGTGGGCGCCACGCGTTTCAATGCTAACTGGTCCCGGAGGTGAAACGCGAAGTTCTCCTGGTCCAAATTCCCCCACAAACACCAATACACAATACAATTAACAATTGTTATTATTTTTTATTAATTAATGATGATTTTATCTTTACACAATTCTTTACAATTCTCGAGAAGACTTCCCAGGCACGTCCGTCCGCTCCTACTCCACCCGAGCAAAAAGAGCGAGTTCATTCTTCACGATCGCCTCCCAAGCCATTCCGGTTTTGCCTCTTCTGACGTCAGAAGTGCTATCGTCTCAGCGTCCGTGACAGCCGATGCTGGTCTGAAGTCAACTACGGAATTTTTACCGACTAAGCCAAAGAAAACCTTCTGCAAATCATTTTTCTCCAGGGATCACCTCTCGGTTTCACATGGCTGGGAGAGACTAATCATAAGCTGTGACTCCGCCGTATGGTCTTATGCCATTTCCCCTTCCATCCTGAGTTTCTTATGAATCTTACATACAATCCGAATCATCTCATTTTAGTGTTGCGCATTCTTCAGCATGTACTCCACCAAGTTCTCCGGGCTAATGTTGCTCCCTAGATCCACTGCCAGTTCGGAACGATTCAGCTCAAATCTCGGACAGTGAAACAGTTGACTGGTTAAAGTGGGGGCAATCCCAAAAAGGGGAACACCTAAATAATGCTGATGAGCGCCTTGTTAATGCCAGACACCTCGAATGAGGAAAACCGCTGCAATTCCGAATGTCTAAGGGGTTAACTGGGGATCTTCTTTAGGTCCAACCTGTTGAATTGAGGAAGCGAAGTAAGTCTCCTATTCCATTGGAAGAGATCTCGGATATATCTGAGCGAAAGGCACTATACAAAGCTCCGTGCCGCGCTCTGCCTTAAGCTGAACAGAAGAACAGTGGCATAGGAAGTGTACTATCTTTTCAATTTTGACATTAGTCATTGTAGGGGTTACCCAGTCTGGAAGCGTACTTTCCCATTGGCCAACCCGTCTTGACTGCGATAATTCTGGCCTCCTCTGAACGGGTCCTATTAAGAACGGCTTGTTCATTATATTACGGCGATACGTTCTTAGAGGTGATGCTTTTCCTTAGTGCGCTCCATCAACTACTCGCTAAATTTAAATGGAATTGGTGTATATCTTTCTTGATGGCACCAATTGGCGCATGGACAACCACTGCGTGAGCGATTTGTCAAGGGCGGAACCTAGTCGCGCGATTTGACCGCCCCCCTCGTTCTCTACACTATTTCTGTGACCCGAAACCAAGCGGAGATTGACTCTGTGGGGGCTTAATAAACCGTTCAGTTCTGGACGGCATTGTTTTACTATTTTTCATGATATTCTCACTACCTCTTGGGCGTTTATGGCGGCCTGGCTTTCGTGGAAATTTTGATATTCTTTGGGTCTACCACGCTACGCCCCAGCATCCAACCGGCCACCCTTATTGCCAGAACGCAACGATTAACCTACTCTTAGGTTTTCAGACAAGAACCCTGCCCCGACCTTTTTGAGCTATCGGTGAAAATCGTCAGGTCATACCCGACAAGACCACTTCGTCACACCA
Organism: Chloromyia formosa; assembly: GCA_964017055.1. Lineage (NCBI taxonomy): Eukaryota > Metazoa > Arthropoda > Insecta > Diptera > Stratiomyidae > Chloromyia > Chloromyia formosa. The sequence continues at coordinate 82,135,729 of OZ024817.1, forward strand.
TTCCCCTCCAGTTGGATTGCCAGTAGCGAAGTGTTGCTTGAAGTCTGTTTGGCGACGATATAGTCCGTTAATAGCATGTTCTGCACCCCACCCGCTAGGGATGACTTCATGTTACTATGCCCATGGTAGGTAGGTACCTACTATGCCCATATGGTATTGCTGTCCAGTTCGCAGTCTGACCGAGCCACACGCGGCGTTAAACCTTACTCCAGGCACGATAGAGTCAGCGAGTGTCCATTAAATTGTGGAAGAGGAAAGGATGCCACTCATCGCTGGTAGAAACTTCTCTGAGATCAAGTCAAGCCAAGATCATCTATAGTACGTACGCGATTATGTTAGCTCCCGAATTCTGAAGTCTTCTGAGGAGGCCGCCCATTACTAAATTCCATTGCAGGGGCTGTGGTGTCCCCCTGCGTACGTATTTAGTTATCCGGCTCTCGCTCAGGCCAGACTGGATCATCCTGGTACTCAGCATGGCTATAATCAATCTGCTGAAATGAGGTTTCACGCCTAATTCCAGGGGAGCCCCCATCATAGTCTCAGTTGTGACATTATTGGAAACGCTTTCAATGTATATAAAGGTCGTAAAAATGTATTGTTTCTAATTTAAGACAAGTTCAATTGTGCGTACTACCTCGTGGTGGGTCATTTCCGTCGACTTTCCCTTGAGGGAGACATGCTAGTGTTGCTGATATTAGTGAAATCAGCAGTAGTTGTCGTATGTGGCTATCCAAAACTCACTCCAACACCTTCAAGACGCAGGACGTGAGGCTGATAGGTCTAACGTATTTTGCGGAGTCGTGACATTTTCCCACCTTTTCTATAAAAGTCACGAGCTCGTCTCCATGACATGGGTATGTAGTTCAGCAAAATACAGCCCCTGAAAATGGCTACTAGCCAAGAAGTCACTATGTTCTCTACCTGCTGGAGCATGAACGGAAGTATACTTCTAGGCCCGGTGATTTATATGGTGGAAAGCTGCTGATGGCGCAGGTCGTCCTTTGGGCCGTGATAACCGGCAAAATTTCATGTCACGATACTGCCTATTCGCCTAGCATATCAGTGTCACAGGAGTGGTCCTCAGTAGTTTTGAAGAGTTTCGTCCTAGTATTTCAGTAGTAAATTGGATCCAACTGCCATCCGGCCTCTTAATGAAAGACGAACAACTGTAGCTCTTGGCTAGAACTTAAACAATCTTTGTGAGGCGCTCGTATCCTCAATCGATTTACAATAATCCATCCAACAGTCCTCTTTGACTGATTTAGTAGCTTTCTTGTGTATACTCGGACAGTCTTTGAAAGGTTGCCAGCATTTGTGCTTACAGCAAGTATTGAAAATATACCTTGTCAGTTTCCTTAGACAAGCCAGGTCTTAATTCCACCACAAGGGCAGGGTTTCCTTACTATATTTAGCAAGGTAATAGATTTTGTATCCTGAGTTCGTAGTCTCTCGACTATCTCTCAATCTTCGACGCCATCTTTTTTATTGTCTCGATAGTAAATTTGAAAGTTCTAGATAGTTTTGTGAAGATTAACTGCCTGAATTGAACTGTAGTCCGGATGGCGTTCACCTTCTATGCACTGGGCCCCGGTTTGACTCCTACTGAATGCGGTAGTCTTCGATAAAATAAGGGGACGTATGTGCCGGGCTTTGAGACCACTCAGCTGTTAAATGAGTACACATCTGGGGTAAATAACTCTGTTGAGCGTGTTGCTGATCATCACGCGGAAAAGATGCGTTTGGACCAAGCTAATACTTAAAAATGAGCCGAAAAGAATATTGAATGCATCTAGTCGCATTCAACATCTCGTCCGGAATAATACCAGCAAAACAGGAATCCCATATAAATTTTCCTCGACTTTCCATTAATCAATACAGCCATGGAAACGCGAAACGCTTAGTCACTTTCATCCGTCTATACGGAATTCTTCTGAATTTTCCACCATCTAAGGATGCCTGGGAAAATGAAGTGTATCGCTTCAAATTCCAAAAACCACATCGCCATTCGTTGACGCGAATTCCGAAAACGTATATACGAATTACCCGTCAATGGAATCAACAAAAGCCGGGAAGATTGCGATTTATGGCATACGATAGACAACGGAATGGATTGTCTGAACTGCTCAATTATTCGCTTATCAAGGATAAAAGGATGTACGCACCGAGGGTGAAATTGGAAACACAGTATACTCGTAAAGCTTGGATGTGCTTATCGTAGAGAGAAACCAGCGCACACGACTCCTACACCTACGTACGTACGCTAGGCTACGTACCGTAAATGCTAACGTGAACACCACCATAAGAAGCCTATAAATGCAAAGAGGATAGGATAGGACTTCCCAATCAGATTGAAAATTTCCAAAGGGAAAACGTTAGATGGCAAAATGTCTGGAGGATTTGATGGAAGACTGAAATTTCGGCGATTTGTGGCTGATGACTAAATATAGAGAAAATGGGAAAACCATTAAAATTATTTTAGAAGTCGGCTAAATGTTTTGAAAATTACCAATTCAATAATAATGTTAGCTAGTGGGATTAATAATGATTTTTGTGAAGAAAATACCCTTCCCGAAATTTTCTTTTCAATTAAAATAGGTGCAATCTGAAGCATAAGTACATATTCTTGAATTTGTGTATTTTTCACGAATGTATTTGATTTTAATTTATTTCAAATAATTTACATTTATGAAGAGTCGTTACAAATTCAAAACTAGGCATTTATGGGTTAGAATTGGCCGCTGTAAAAATAACGCCTCACGATTAGTGTCCCCCCCCCCCTGCCTGTAGCATCCCGCAGCGGAGAAAAATGGCTTAACGCTCGAGTTATCGACAGTAAGAAAGCCGCAGATGAAACCAGTATTATCACGGTGATCAGTGAATCCGGCCGGTGTTCGAATAGCCCCAATAATAGCAATGATGTGTATTTTTTATCACTGTCATTTTTATAATTTTTATTATGTTAAAGTAGGCCCCAAATTTTGATTTTTTTTTTTGGTGTCGTAATTTTGCTTTTGATTCACCAGTTTTTTTTTAACAAAATACAATATTTAAAACAATCTTAATTGCTCCGGTTTCTGCGGTGGTCATCGTCGGATCTTGGCGTGAGTACTTAGTAATTAAGTTAATAATTATTGATGCTGGTATTCTATTTTGCTGTTTTCCGAAATTTGTTCCTTTTTTTGTCACCTATCCTTAAATTTTATAGACATATATTTTTATTTTATTTTTATTTAAGGAAAACCGGGAATAAATATGTACGAATAATTGAAACCATCCGCTTTTCCTTCGTGGAACTTCCTCACACTCCCTTTCAGGTTGGCTGAGATGAGATAAAAGGCATCATCTTATGGTTCGCTAAGGGAGGTCCCCCAAATTTTTTTATTGTCGGCCTTAAGGTCAAGTTTTATTTTTTAATTTTTTTTTGGATATAGAAGGCCGGAGGTTCAATGCCATCTGGATCCCGGAGCATAAAGATGGAACCTGCGCTAGCTGATATCACTCGCCTTTTTGTTTTCTCCCTCACATTTTATCCCCATGCTGTTTTGTCTTTCCGTCTGGAACGAAATCCCTTTAATATGACTCGGACAAAGGCAGTGTGCGGCAAATACACCACCCACTTCATCAAACCTGACTTAAAGCATGCTCGTGCCGTCCGTCGCATAGCTCACTGAAGAGAATATATTTAGTTGACTCAAGATCCTCCAGGTATAGCCAGCATTTCGGTAGACAGACACATTATTTGTGGTGATTGGTGTCCCGTGAAATACCCCCATGATCAGCTTCTGGCCGCTGCATCCAAACGACTAGCTTCTTTAAGACCGTAGGGGTTATTAACATGTTTGGACTACCGCTGCTCTGGGAGATTATTCCGATGACCTTTTTTACCTACGCCCTGGCTGTACCCTAGTTCAGTCCGCAGTAAGGATCGAGCACGTAGAGTTTCGTGGGTACGCCAAGTTTGGCGAGTTCATACGCAGCTTCGTTGCCATCAATGCCCCGACACCTCCAAATTTTATCCAAATCTCCTGTAGTGTGCAAGGGACATAACATCTATCTGTGCACTGTAACTTCTATCTCTCTCTCTCTCTCTCAATTGCCCTAACCCCTTGTGGGGCATAGCGCGTCAACTGTGGCCAAGTGGCCCAGTTGACGTTTCTCGGCATAAACTGGTTTCGGAGAATGCAGTTGCCAGCATGCACCTCCTGCACATCCATGGCCACGAACGTCGTCGGGGATTCGAACCCGAAACGCCGGTAGTCAAACATGAGACTGACGCTTCAACACACTGCGCCACCGGTCGCCTTCTATAGTTAATCGTATTCCTCAATCTTATGTCCCTTGCACACTACAGGAGATTTGGACAAATTTCGAGATTTAAGCAAATCGACGACTTTTCTCGTTCCAAGCAGTTCGCATGTTTCCAGACGCACAGACGAGACCATCGATTCGCTTACGTGCCGAACTATGGACGATCCGTGTGCGGATCTCCATACATTTGCCTGGAAAGTGGAGTTCGAGTTCACAGACGAGCCGTTTACGAGAGGATTATGAGACGACCCGTGTGTGGAGGGCCTTACTGTCTCTCGAAAGAAACCCAAACGAAAGTAAAGTTAAAAATGCTTTTCTAAAATAAAGATCGGCCGGATTACAAATGTACGTCCAATCAAATTTGAATTGGATTAATCCATTCCATTTTACAAATATGGGGTAGTCCCGCTGACCTAGGCTTTCGGACTAAAGTCATGTTCCATACCGGATCAGATCCGATCTGATCCGCAAAATTAGCGGACAATACAATGACTAGTATGGCCAGCACATTCACACATTGCCAGGAATGGGCCCCATGCTTGGCATACCGACGCTCTACTCACCGAGCTAAACGGCGGCTGTCACGACGACGACGATAGTTCCTGAGGTGTCAAGCCGTAGAGCCATATTTCGATCGATAATATCACTTTTGTCGAATGTCAAAATTAATACAGACAATCCGTCACCGTCGTAGTCCTGGGTCTCCAATGTAAGTTGACGAAGCGGTAGTATTCGAATGCGAATGAATGAATGGAAAGGTTTAAGCTGCTAACCCTGTTGGTTGGGCACTGTGACCATGACAGATCTATTGTTATGTAGATTTTATTTATTAATGTAGCAAAATACCTTCCACCACCCGTTCCAGGCCAGTATGTCTCCTTGTAGGAATTTCCCTGATAACGGAAAGGTCTGTGGCGATTCGCCCGAGGAACGCATACCTAGCTCGCGCAATTGCGGGATATTTGCACAAAATGTGACCTGTAGTCTCAACGTCTTCCAAACACAGACGACATTCCGTCTCGTTAGACAAACCCATTTTGTTTAGATGGTATCTCACCCAATGGTGACCCGAGAGGTAGCCTACCAGAAACCTCAGGTCGGCCCTACTCATGTGGGTAAAATCATCATACTTGAAGGGTCGCATAAGCTCCTTAGCTTGACGCAGTCCTTGAAGATTGTCCCAATAGAGCTGTCGTAACCTATCGGACCAATCCTTGATGATTGACCTTGTTGGAGCCAAGCTTAGATCACAATAAGATTCCGGTCCGAGAAAGTTTGATGATGGACCCTGCCTGGCAAGTTCATCCGCTACTTCGTTACCCTTAAAACCAGAGTGACCTGGCACCCAATACAAAACGATTTGGTTGTCGGATCTATGGAGTAGTTCACGACACTCTTTCACTACTCTAGAAGAAAACTTATGCGAAGAGAGAGACTTAATGGGCGCCTGGTTATCTGAGCATATAGCAATAAGTGCGCCGCGGGGTCTCTTTTGTAAGATAACCCTGGCACAGACCCCACTGGCTTGAATCTCGGCTTGAAAAACGCTGGGTGCCCATAGTGGTTGAAATCATGGTGTTGGGTCCAAAGGTGCTAGAACCTACTCCTTTTTCAGTTTAATATCCATCAGTGTACCACATATTCACTTAGGGTCCAGGCAGGGACTGCCATTTTCCCATTCCGTTAGGTCTGGGATGAGAGCTAAGAGTTTATTGCCGAATAATAACTCCGTGGTCAAATAATCTGATCTCAGGCAGACCTGCAAGCCAGGAATATGTTTGTTTAAGAATGCTCATGTGACTAAAGTCACTGTCGTATACTTCAGAACCTAATCTACACTAAGAGCATCGAGCGCTTCTATTTCCTTAATGAAGATGTGCAACGGGGTTAAACTAATGAGCGCCTCTAGAGCAGGCGTAGGGCAAGTATGCATGGCCCCGGTTATTCCTAGACAGGCAAGGCGTTGTAATTTGTTGAGTTTTAGAGTGGTTGAGCTTTTTTGCACCTTAGGCCACCATACCAACGCAGCATATGTGACCGTAGACCGCACCAACGAGCAATACAGCCACTCGACTATCTTTGGAGTCAGACTACAAGTCCGTCCAAAGAAGTTTTGGTAAGCCCACATTATACGTGTGACTTTATTAATAACATTTTCCATGTGAGTATTCCAGTTCAGTCGCCAATCTAAAGTGACGCCAAGGCATCCTTGGAATACACTAAGACCGTCCTTTCCAGTGAAATAGACCCAGAGGTAAGGTTTCGTTTGCGAGTGAAAAGCACAATGACGGTTTTATGTGGGTTAACACCTAATCCCACTTCATAGGATCAGTGCAAGCCCACTGAACCATCTGAGCATTATCTCCACTTCTTTGGAATCTTGTCATCAACAAATTACTTGTGGACCTGGAAAGGATGGGCTATAATGTCATTGCCTATGCGGATGATGTTGCAATTGCCGTCTCTGGAAAATTTGCGAGTGTCCTCAGTGAGGTACTACAAAATTCTCTGTCCATTCTTATTATTTGGGCATACCATTATGGGGTTAGTATTAACCCGGACAAGACGGAGCTTGTGGCTTTCACCAGAAGACACACGCTCGGTCCTATCGAACCTCCCATTCTGAACGGTAAGGAATTGGTTTTTACTGATAAGGCCAAACTCCTTGGTCTCCTTCTAGACCGTAAACTAACCTGGAAGCGCAACATTCAGGAGTGAGTGAGGAAGCAACTATTCACTCTACACGTGTAAGAAGGCCATTGGAAAAGACTGGGGCCTGCAGCCGAAGGTGGTACACTGGATGTATACTGCTGTGGTGTGTCCTTTTTTGCTTTATGGTATTAGCGTGTGGTGGACGGCACTCAAGGTTACTGCCAACTGTAACTTGCTGGGAAAGGTGCAAAGACTGGCTGCGCTAGCCATAACATGGGCGTTCAGAACCACTGCGTCAGCCGGATTATATATTTTGCTGAACTTGCTCCCGCTGGATATTCTTGGCGAACAACTGGCGGCCAATACGGCACTACGCCTTCGCGAAACTTCTCAGTGGAGCACTGGGCACACATCTATTCTGCACAATCTGGATCTCCCTTCGGAGACCGATTACACCTCTCCGAAACAAACTTTTGATCAGAACAATACCTGCCTTATTCTATATCTGGGCTCAGAATGTACCCTTAATGACAAATTCCATGCTGGTCTACACGGACGGCTCAAAGAAGAACGATGGGGTTGGGGCCGGAATTTACTCGGAGGGGCTTGGTATCAACATGTCCTTTCGCCTTCCTGACATCTGTAGTTCATTCAGGCGGAGGTTCGAGCGATCTCAGAGGCTCTGACCTGGTTGGGAAGTCACATGATGACTGCCAAGGACATCACTATTTTATGGACAGCCAAGCTGCAATACGTTCACTTGAGTCGGTTCTCACTACATCCAAAACGATTCTGAACTACCGCATGGCCCTCAATTTAATGGGCGGTTTCTTCAATATTACGCTTTGCTGGATACCCGGTCAGCGTAGCCTTGCAGGCAACTGCAGAGCGGATGAGCTTGCAAGTGAGGAGATAACCGGTAATGTAGCTGAAATTCGGGACAGTATTAAAATGCCTTTTGCGTAAAGGTAAAATGGTAACTAAGTTAGTCGCTATTGATAGGGCCAACATAAGATAGTTACTCATGAAAAACGACGAGGGCGATTTGGTCTAGACTTGATCCGGGACGCTCTGCCGTACTGCTATCATTAAGCAGATCACACATCGGCAGCGTGGCGGGGGTCATCACAGGGCACCGCCCTATTGGGGAACTAGCCTGGAGGCTTCGCCTTCCGCACCATGATTACTGCAGAAGCTGTGAGGACGTGGTCGAGGAGGAGAGCGTTAGTTATCTTCTGTGCCACTGCACTGGCGGCCAGGAGGAAGAGATTTCTTGGTTCCTCGTTCTTTTACGACTTGGAATACCTCAACAACGCTTGCGCGACAAAGCTCAATCGCTTTATTGCTAGCACCGGCTGGTTTTAAAACCTAGTTCTTAGGGTAAGGTTTAGAGAGTTACTGGATGTATCACAACGGACCCAATTTGCGGTCTACTATAAGTGTGCTGTGATCTATCATGGCAGCTCCTGCACCTAACCTAAGACCACGTCAAGTGCAGCTCCCATCACTTCAGAGACGGTGGATTCGAATTTGCCCTTGACCACAATGGTTATGTCAACAGCAAATCCGATTGCATGATATCCAAGTAATTGCAGCCTGGACAACAGTTCGTCTACAACCAGTGGCTATATTAGCGGCGAGAGGACCCTCCTTGTGGACAGCTTTTCATAGCTCTGACGACCGTCGATTCGAATGCAAATAAACTTTATGCTTCAATAACATCGCAAAAATATTCAAGTCGAATACATTTACTTTGGCACCACAATTCTCTTTACAATTCATTGATTTCCTTTTCTAACAGCGTTAAAAGCTCAGCTCGCTCTATACAAATAAGGTAACGTTGGTTGACGATAAATTTTTTTTTTAAATCCTTTGCCATTGCCACACACAAAAAAAAATATCGCTTGAAAATCGGCTTATCAGGCTGTTAAACATTGTGAATGAAGTGAAGCGCTTTTGTATTCTTACAATTTAGTCAAGCGTTAAAACCTCTGCACTAGCACCATTCACTTATTGCCAACAGGGTCGATTGACGGTGGGGCGCGAACATTTGGGGGTAGGGGCCGCCATCAATTCACCATAGGACAAGCGCAAGGCCACGAGATTTTCACCCAAACAGATTTGAATTAGTGCAGTCACCTGAAAACCAATTCAAAAATTTTGCACCACCTACAATACAGTCGCCTGCCACCAACAAAATCACGATTGCATAAAATGGAATTTGGAATCTGTCGGGATGATCCCTGATAGTCACAATAAATCCTTCAAAAACAGCCAAAAAAGGAACTATGTCCGCTCTCCTTGGGCTGAGGCACCCAACACGGTCCCCGCGGGAAAGAGAGAGGGAGAGCGACACAAACTTGCAATCACAATGTGCCAAAAAATAAATCATTTGCACTTTGAACGAGCTCCAGAGAGATTTCCACGGAACCGTCACCTCTCGTATCCTGGGAACAACGTTATACAGTCGCATCGTGTATGAATTCCATTTTTTTTAAATATCCCTATCAACAGACAGGCGTGGAGCGTGTACTCCACATATATATTCAGTGGCGATATGAAGCACAACAATGTACAATGCGATGCAACAAATAATTGAGCGAAATGCATTGTGAGTCCTTTCCAACGGGAACAGTGATATATGCGTGTAAAGGGATCAAGGTCGCTCCATAGGACCTAGGGTGAACTGTTCACTGCATTGGACGATTCATTTATGCTACATTGAACGTCGTTGTAGACTACGAGAATGTCCAGGAGCATCGTAGACAGGGCTGCCAGTTAGCCTGAAATGAAGAGAATTGAACCTTGGGCCTACAAGTGAAAACTTGAATCCGCGCCTCATTTTAAAGTTGGCCCAAAATCCTTCAAATATATTCCTGCAAAGAAGGAAGATTTAAGAGCGGACTTCAAAAATCCATATGCCAAGTATCCTCTGTACGAGGTTCAAGAGCCGATTATTCCATATGGCAGCATCAAATGCATGCGACAACATTCAAATGCATACTTTCATCTGCAGCAAAATGAAATTTCAAAGCGGAAAACTTTTCATGCGTTTTCACGCGAATGCTAATGCACTTTATCTGTTCCGAGCATATTTCAAATATTTTTCGAAAAAAAAAATGAGGCATTTAGATTGTGGTTGGGCATTTTTCATTTCATCGCACACGAAAGGAGATCCATGCCCACGGTCCCAGTATTAATTCAGTTTAGACGGAAAAGCTTTTTAGTCCTGCCAGTTTTTTACTTGCGTGTCGTCGTCGTCGGGGCAATGTGCAGTCTGCGTTGAGACAATAGATTCATTTAGAATTAAGCAGTACGAAGGATAATTTTCGAAAAAAAAAACCAGAGTGAAGGGCGAGAGAAAATATATATATCACTGTCTGGCTCCTGAGGTGATTTGGATTATATTTTATCCTTAAAACGTACTTCGCCTCTGCCCTCCATATTTTCACGGCTTTGGACTACAAATCCAGTGGACGTGTCGAAATTACATCTCTCACCAATGAAATCGCGACAATAAAAGAAATCAGGGATATCAGATAACTAAGTAAAATCCACGCGGCTACGTGCCTTCCGAATAACTGAGCTTTGACAGATACATCCTGTTATCGAATGAACATGCAGACACATCATGAGAGCAATTCCTGGCTGGAATTCCAATAAAACATTATCCATGATATTCGAAGAAGTTGTAATCCAATTTTCATTGATCTGAAAACGTGAAAGCCTTAAATCCTGAAAAAAATTCAAAATTGTCCAAATCATTGAGTTGAATTTTAAATATGATTGGTTGCGATTTCAAGCGTCTTAGCTTTGGAATATATTTCAGTTGAATTGTATCCACATTTAGTTGTTTGGAGCATTCTCGTGACAGTAAAAAAGTCCCAAATTGACTACTTCGTCGGTTAAGGCAATGTAAGGTAAGGAAGGACTGCTTGTTATTATTGATTTCCCTCACGCCTTCAGGAGCATATGCGCGTCAACATCTCTTGCATAGATATGCCTTGCTGACATTTCGATAGCATACAAAATCGGCATATACCTCCTATCCGTAGCCATCAAGCTGGGAACGCTGTTGGAGTCCCACACGCGCCGGGCAATCAAACCCTTGATCTTTAGATGCAGCATCGCAGAGCGGCGACAGAAACCTCACGGCTACCGACCGCGTCTATCTCTAGATCCTGTCAACCCCTTCGAGGGCATAGGACATTAACCACGCCCACTTTCCACCTCGTCCTGTTCGTCGCCATCGCCTTCAGCTGTCTACACGATTTGCCTAATGACTTACCCTCGACCTCAACTGATCTTCTCCAGGTGTTTCTAGGTCATCCAATGCGGTGGCTTGCATCAGTTCCCTGTGGGTTCCGATCGAGGGCCTGTTTAGCAATGTTTTCCGGCCCTTTTCGAAGTGTGTGACCTATCCATTGCCACTTTCGCCTTTTTATAGAGGTGTCTATCCTGTCCTGGCTAGTAATGAACAGGAGGTCGTCGTTAGAAATGACCTCCGGCTAGTATATATGTAGGATGCGCCGTAGATACTGTTTCACGAAAGTTTGCAATCTAGTTGTTATCGCCCTGGTCACCTTCCAAGTTGAACAGCCATAAAGAAGCACAAATTTTACATTGGTTTCGAAGATCCTGAGTTTGGTACTTCCGGAGATGTTGTTGTTTTACCAGAAAGGAGTCAAACTGAAAAAAGCTGTCCGAGCCTTAATGATGCGAGACAGTACATCCGCATCCGCTCCACCATCTGCTGTAACTACGCTTCCGTGGTAGCAAAAATTGTCCACTCTGTCCACCGTCTGCCCCGAAACACAAATTTCGCTCTGTCCTCCAGGATCCAAGTTCAAGTACTTAGGTTTGGTAGCATTGATTTTAAGCCCCGCACTGCTAGTTTCGAGGTGCAGGGCATCCGTCATTTGAACTAGATGATCCGATCTATTTGAAAGGGGACAAAATATCGTCACAGTAATCCAAATGTTGAAAATATTCAAAGACATTCCATCTGATACCTTTGCTCTGGTGTTCATGAAGCGCACTGCAGAGTACGTCGTTAATTGCAATCAAAAACAATGTAGGTGACAAAATGCGGCCTTGTCTCACTCCGCTATGTACCTCGAAGGGATCTGAAAGCTTACCCTTGTGTAAGACGTGACATTGGGCTCCGCTATAGGACTCCATGATGATGGATATGACTTTATCTCGTATACCTCTCCTGTGTAAAGCCTTCCAGATGTATTGCCGGTCAATGCAGTCAAACGCCTTCTCGAAATCAATGAACATGAGATGTAATGGGGATCTCCACTCTGCGGGTTGTTCAATAAGAATTCGGAGGGTGCTGATCTGGTCGCTTCATGAAAAGCCCTCGCGAAAACCAATCTGTTCATCGTTTAGTATGCGGTCAACTGTATGCATGATCGGGTTTCAGATAATTTTTGCCATTAGTTTGGAGACTGCGGGGAGGAGGCAAATTCCACGCCAATTATTTCAATCCTTCAGGCTACCTCTCTTCGGGATCTTAATAATGACGCCCTTCTTCCATCCTTTAGAGAGACTTTCGGTTTCCCAACACTCTTGGATAAGGGGGAGAAGAATATCTGCACTAGCGTTGATATCCGCCTTAAAGAATTCCACCGGAATTCCATCTATTTCCGGTAGTTTACCCGCTTCCATTGATTTAATAGCCACAGTTACTTCCAGTTTAGATGATGGACTGGCATCAACTCTGGCTATTTGCGGAATATTTTCTGCTTCTAGTGAAGAAGAGTTCAAATGTTCAAAGTTGTTGTTGAGGACCTCACTGAAGGGCTATCTCCACCGTCGCACTTGGTCTTTATCAGTGACCACTAGGGACCCGTCTTTATCTTTCAAGGGATGTTCAGTTATAAAAGATTTGCCAGTTAATGGCTTGATAAGTTTGTAAAAGGTTCCACTGTCACCAGGGTAAGCCGCTTCCTCTGCTTTCTGCGCTAATGTATTGATGTTGTTGCGTTTGTCCCGTCTTACGCTTCTTTGCATGCATTTCTGAAGAGAACGGTATTCAGCTTTAAGTTTATCTTTGACTGCGTCGTCAGTAGCTGAGTAAATTTATTGTTTAATTGTCTTGCGTGGCGAGATTAGAGACCAGGTAGAGTCACTTATGAATGGCCTTCTACCGCGCTCTAATCTGCCTGCAAAAGTTTCATCGCACGAAATGAATGAGTCTTTAGCGCCATCTATCATCAATTGTAGAGGTATCATATGGTGGTGGTGCATTAGCTCTCGCGTGCAAGGCGGTGGAATAAGCACGTCTTATAGATGGATCTTTAAGCTTTTGCGCATTAAAACGCGGCAAGATTCTTTCATTTTGAGGGCGATGGATCGCTACCGTTCGTAAGCGCACTTTTGCGACAACAAGTTGGTGATCGCTGCCAATATCACCACCCCGCTTCGACCTGGCGACTAAGAGATAGTTCCTCCATGTTTTGGCTATATGGTCAATCTGGTTCTTTGTTCTGCCATCCGGAGAATCCCAGGCTGTTAAATGGCATCGTTTGTGCCTGAACAAGGTACCGCCGATGACGAGTTGACGAGAGTTCCAAAGCTCCACGAACATCTCGCCATTTTGGTTCATGTTGCCTAGACCACGATCGCCCATTAGTTGTTCCAAGCCAAGGTTTTTCAGACCTGTCCTTGGCATTGAGATCTCCCATAATAATTTTTATGTCACCATTGGGAGCCTTGTCGAAGGTGTCGCCGAGTAGGGTGATAGAAGGCGTCCTTAGCCGATTGATCCGCTGGTTCAATCGGGGCGTAGCACTGAATTATTGTGATGTTTCTTGGATTTAAATCTGGCTGTAATGGTACGGTTGATAATGGGCTTCCAACCGATTAAAGTTCGGCGTGCATCCCTAGTCAACAGGATTCCGAGGCCTGCCATTCGAGGTGAGGTATCGTCTTCACTTCCAGAGGAGAGCAGCACTGTTCGGGAGCTTGGCGATAAAGTCGATTCTGATCCAACGCATCTTGTTTCGCTTAGTCCTTAAGTAGAAATGTTATATACGGTCATTTTCCGTTCGACTTCAGTGAGCCTTGCACTACTGCGCTCGTCCCACATCGTTCGAACTTTCCAAAAACCGATCGTGGTCCGTTGTTTGTAGCCGAAAGTCGTTGAATCAGTCCGTAGTATCCGAGTATGGTTTAATGTTCCAAGTGCAAATTGATTTCAGGTACGCAGGTTACAAGCCTACATACCCAATCTTAGGGGAACGGTTACTTCCCAAGGTGTCCTAAGAGACGTCGGGAGCTAATTTTTATATATCGCCTATTTCCTCAAACGGACTGGTGTAATTGGCCATTCAGGATGATCATCTTGGCTTGGTTAGCCGTTCCAGAGGGCGCCCACGAGGAGGACTATGGAAGAGGTCCGTTTTTATTAAAATCCATTGAATTTGGACCTCTTTGATTTTGTAACAGCTGAGGCAACTTCGTCGGATGAAAATTGAAGTGCCTGGTCAACTGAACAGATGCGGATGCTTCTAGTGATAATGCGTTTAAGCTTATCAGATGATAAACAGTTTGTTGAAGCTGTTTACGCAATTCTTCGCAATTCGTGGTGTTGCCAACCTGAATTGCAGCATGCCATTTATGGTATAGTTATTTGGATTTGTAGGGGCTCTAACCGTTGATTAAAGCTTGCTTTCGTCAGTTGTTGAATTGCAGTTTTCGAGGTGAGAGCTTCATTTCCTTGTCTTTGTAACGGACGGGCTGGTGGGTATCCGAAGATGCCCGTGGGAATGGAGCCTAAGTTAGCATAACCACCATTAGGGTCGGGCCGTGCCATTCGCCGAAGAAAAAGGCCCCTCAACTAGCTCAGCAACGGCCTAGGCCTGCTGTGGCACAGTTCGGGAGACGTGGGCGGGATTTGCACCGCTCATTGCTCCTGTCCTTTACGTATTAATAAAAATTCATAGGCCTGGGGAAGACGACACAAACATGGGAGGCAAAAATGGGGAATAATAATAAAATGGGGCGAGAAGAATGGAATGGTTGGCGGACGGCCGAGATGCCCTCGCGCTTGTATCGGGTTTCGATGTAATGGGACCCTTGGTCTCTGGTTTTGTACCTCCGACAGATCACTACTCATCAGGTACTGCCTTCGATCTACCGGTGGAAGCAGCGCAACCAAACCAGAATATGGCTCATTACATCTTGTCTCAGCAGGAGTTGATAAGGCAGTGAAAGCTGCATTGGTTTAAGTACAAATCCGCGAATAGGTCAGGTCACTGTAAATGTACGCTTTTGTTTAAGGGTCAGTAAACAATTAGAGCAGATCCTGTCATTTGAAGCAATGATGCGCGCTCAGACAGAAACAACAAGAAGCTGATGCAAACATTCAAGGGGTAACTTAAACATTGTAAGGCACTGAAAAACAATTCAAGAACCTAGAGCATCAAGCTTCTCCAAGCTCATTTTTCTACAGCTAAACGCTGTCTGACCGTATCACCACATATCCACTACTTATCGCCCTCAAATTTCCCTCTTCATAATACCACAATTTGATACATTTTAAGGATCTATCTACGCCTTTGGCTACTCTTTAAAAAAGAAAAGGAATATCTTACTATAATCAACAACACTCAGGCCTGACAAATGTATTGTGCCGGATTTGACTGATTTTCATAAATTCCCCGGGGGACATTGCACTAGTGCCTTCCTTTCGTGGGTACTTTTTCAATTCACTTCACAATTGTCAACCACTCGAATTATTCCTTCCCATTATTACCCTTAATAAAGTTATTACAGCGAACCGAAAAGTATTTCAGCCATGACATTATTTTCTTTTTTTCTCTTTGTCGATGCATCACTTCACTTTACGTCACATCCACTCCACTCCTGCGGGAATATGGCCCAGAGCCACTACGATGACATCATGATATTTGTAATCCTCTTGTGTGCGAAAATTGTGAGGATTTGTCAGTGACAATTAGGAAATTTGACAGGATTGAAATTATTCCATTTCGTACTGTTGAATTAGTTCTGAGTACCCTGGCGTAATTTCTGTCGATGAACGTTGACACTTATCATGTACGGATACAACCCTTCGGATGTCCTCCTCTTGTACGAGTACATTAATGGCTCATGCTATTCGCGAGAAGCCTCCTTTAAGCTGGCATTCGATTTTTTTCCGTTTTCTGGTTTTTACGTCAATCAAAATTCGCATCTTTGTTATGGCTTTCCTTCAAGTTGACATAATTTCAATTCAGAAATTTGTTTTCGGGCTGATGGAAAATATATACCGGAAAGTGGTGTGAAAGTGAACTTGCTGAATTTCAGGATCAATATTAGTAATTATCTGAGTAAGAGTTAAGTTTACTTTTTGAGATCGACTGAGATATTTGCAGAAAATTTTTAGGGGAAGGGGTATTTGGGGTATTTTAGGGATATTGGGGGATATTTGACGGGGGTATTTGGCAGCTGTGGCACAGCGCATTGAGGGATCAGTCTGATGTCTTATCATACCGATTCCGCGGGTTCGAGTACCTCTGTGGCCATATCAATTTATGCTGCCTTCCCCCTTTGAAGAGGGAGGGAGGGTAAGAATGAACCACAGATTTTCTCGCCGTGTAGCAGAAAATGACTAGATGGATAGGATATACCAGCCACCTGCATCATTAGAAACCAGCTATTTTACATGCTAACGAAACGGCAACTAAGCCTCTTAAAGTATTTGACACGCTATGCCCAATTAGATGTTGGGGCAAATAATAAATATTTTTGTACTACCTAATACTATTCTTAAAATCACAAAATGTTTCATATCTGTTGCTGACTGTTTTCTATCCTGATTGTTTTTTATCATGAAATGAACCTCCTATTCCACAAAGGTCACTTTCGTTTCAATTTCCCTTATAGAAACATCTAGATCCCTCATGAATTTGTGCGAATATAACAAATGTTCCTTCTCAGAGATGTCAATGTCAGTTTACTACCCTCTTAACACTGAACATGAAACGCCAAACAATTTTTCTATGGGTGAATTACATACGAACAAATTCAAGTTAAGCGGTTTCACATTAGAACCTCTGTTGTTCTGTCAATCATATTTATAAAAAGCGGGTACAGGATACAAACGAAAAGGAAGACATAATATTCGAAAAGGTTTTCTCGTGTGCGCTACAATGAGTTTAGTAAACTAAACGTTGATTTTTGTATATGAGAGTGTAGCAAAATCTTAAGGGATGTCTTAACGCTCTCAGAATACCCTCTAAACCATGTTGGGCGAATACTTATGGTGATACAATAGGGTGAATGTGATAATGGTGTGAAACGAAGAAGGGCCTTATCGAGGACGGACGCTGTAGGTATCGTCGTCATACGGCGAACAAAATATATTTGCGAAACCAAACACGAAGACATAAAAAAAGAGAAATGTCCCATATCATTTCAATTCGTTTTTCTACGAAACTATTTACTACTACTCAATTGCCCTAACACCTTTTGGGGCATAGCGCGACAACTGTTCCATGTGGCTCAGTTGACGTTTCGTTAGCGTAAACTGGTTTCGGAGAATGCAGTTACCAGCATGCACCTCCTGCACATCCATGGCCACGAACATTGTCGTGGACGGGATTCGAACCCGAAACGCCGGTAGTCAAACATGAGACTAATGCCTCAACACACTGCGCTACCGGTCGCCTCTATTTACTGCACAACAATAAAGAACACATGTACCGTAACGTCGACCGAGACAGACAGCTCCCGAAATTTTTACCCAGCCCCTACCAAAGATTGAACTTTACTCTGATATCGCACTTCACACAAATTAACGCACACAAATAAAGCTAGCAGTGTCAGTAGTGACGGCAATAATTCAAAGGCAAATTGGCTTTGGAGAGATAGACGACCATACTGTTCAAATGAACCCCAAGAACCTAAATACCAACTAACAAGCAAGTTACTTATTGCTTGTTAGTTGATATTTACCCCACAGTGTACTCACTATGGGAACCAGCACAACACAGCTAAGAGGCACTGCGTTCATTTGTATGAAGTAGGTGTGGCATCTTAAACGTGCCATACAAACACCGATCAATCGGCCGATCCGTCGCCCGAAATCAATATCGGCCGATGGATCGGCCCGTGTATGCGCTTATCATTGACTAAGTTCATAACACACAGCGGAATCGCAACATGCTGTGGCAACAGTATCGAAGCAGCATTGCATTGTGTTCTGAACTGCACTCGCATCTAGTCATCCATCAATTGTCAAATTTCCAGTTCAAAACTGACTACTGTCGAAAAATCGTATGAATATGATAGCGCGAGTGTCATTTCAGGATTGTTTATGCTGGTCCTAGCCAGCGTAGAAATTTTTGTGATGAAAAAAATGACATTTTTCACAGCATGTTGCGTCCATCAAAAACTCAATGGAGACAGTTCATAAAACAAATTGGCAACAGTATGCCAACTGTTGTGTGATATAAACTTAGCCATTGACGATTTTTTTGACAGTTCCGTATAATTTTTGATCAGTTGACATTTTGTGGCGATCCATCGGCCGATCGATCGGGTGACGGATCGGATAATGTATGGTGGCTTTATTAGTAATGTCAATTCTTTGCCCTCGCTACCGATAGCCAGAGCTATTTATCCAACGTGTCAATTGCTTCGGATGTTTTGGCAGTTAGATATCCGGGACGCGTATTTCGAAAACTATGCTCAGTTCATCCCCAAGCCAGTAACCAAACTGGTACGTCCCTTTGTGGAGGACGAGACCGAAAGGTTTTTTGAGAGCATTTGTCGTCTTAAAAATCAACAGAGCCCTATTCAGTACGTCCCCAAACTGCGGAACTAGCTCTTTCTGTATGAATCCATTTTGATAAAACCCGTCTGGTGGAATGCGCGCATTTCCGAACTTAGACTATCTATACAGGAGATCCTTCAATAAGGCGATATCCACTCGGATTGGGCCCTATATAAGAATGAACCTAGCGCGTTAAAGAAGGAACTGCGAAGGACTAAGCGTAGCTCTTGGAGACCTTTCTGTGAACAGAAAAAAGCGGAAAAAAGCCTTTAGACTGCGTAAGATCCTCGTTTCTAATCCTGCTGCTCCTAGCTATTTATTGAAGCATGATTATTCATGGACAACCACTAGTGCGGAGATTTTCCGTCTTTTATCGGATACCCACTTCCCAGACAGCTGAGCTAACTTTTCGTTCACTGTGACTCCTTCAGAAGTGACGGCTCCGTCTTGTGATTGCATGTACAATATTATATCCAGTAAAAAAAAATGTATGGGCTATTCAAATCTTTGACGCATTCAAATCGCCTGGACGTGATGGCATTATTCCGGCCGATTTGCAACACTTTCCCCTGGATCGAAGCCATCTTCAGGGCCTGTTTGGAACTGGTCTAAATTCCAAGTATCTGGACTGAAGTGAACGTGACTTTTATACTGAAAGTGAGTTAGAGCTCGCACGTATACCCTAATGACTTTGAACCTGTCAGCCTGTCGTCTATTCTGCTGAAGATGTTTGATAGGCCAATTAATATTTATCTACGGAGTGGTACTACATCGCGGCTCCTATCTACATCGCAACAAGCCTACTGCAAAGGTAGTTGGGTCGATTCAGCTTTGCACTCTTTAGTAAGCTACAGCGAGAAATCTCATAACTACAAGAAATATACCATGGTCGTGTGTGTTCTTAGACATTCAATGCGTTCTAACTTCGCCTAGCCCAATGCTGTGAGCAAGCTACTCCGCGAACCTGTTAACTAGACATCGAGGGTTGTTCATACTAGCCTAGGCTCATAATCGAAAAAAAAACGAGTAATAAGAGGCACTCAGCAAGGCGGCGTTTTACCCCCGCCTTCTTTGGAATTTAGTGACTAACTCAATGTTTCTTGACCTGGAGAAACTGGGCTGCAGGGTGAAAAGCTCTGCAGATGATGTTGCCATTGCTATTTCAGATGAATTCCCAAGTGTTCTCAGCGAGGTGTTTCAGAACGCCCTCCCTCTATTTACAAATTGGACCAATCCCTGAGGCTAAAAGGTTCATCCGCGCAAGACTAAACATGTTCTTTTTACTAGGAGGTACATGGTACCTTCTGTCGTGCACCCAAAGTTGGGAGGGACTAGGTAAGTTTTTTCTGGAAACAGCAAAATTTCTGGGGCTTATCCACGACAAAAGGTTTCACTCGAAACCCAATATCCCGGAATGATTGAAAAAGTTTGGAGGTGGCCCGACTTTCTTTGTTACCTGGAATTCCAAAGATATTTCCACACTTTTTCAACTTTCTGTCCTCAAGAGGTATGCAGTGCAGTGATGACTCCCACAGCAGCTCTGATAAGTTGCCCTTTCATTGACAACAGCGGTGCGGCTAGAATCCAATTTGGGCAGACGGTGACGGTTGAAAGGTTTGTTTTACCATTTATTTAACTAGAGTTGGTGCTGCTAAACTATTTGCTTGAAATCTTAGGGTCAGTTTGTAAGCTGTGAATGGTTTACTATATAAATATTTCGATGAATTTGTGCAGCATCACTTGTTGTACCCCACCTGGCAGTGAGTCCAGTCCTGGCCAGAGCAGTTCACCAGATAACTACACTCTAAACATGAATACATACAAATTTCTACTTGTCAGCAAAAACTAGGCTCGTCCCACGCAGCACAGGAAGGTCTTCTGGAGGTATCCTACACTTGCTTGTGAAAAGAACAAGATCCTTATGATTTCAAGCGTACTAAGGGCCATTTCTTTCAATGTCTGGTTAAACTGTCAGTTAGCTATCCTCGACACTAAACTATACTTAAGCGTATGCAACGCTCAAAGTGGACGTAATTCTGCCGCCTGTTCTATTCTACATCTGTACCGTCTCTCAGCATTCATTTGCGGCTGAGTTGGTTTCAAATTCTCTTCCATCGAATGAATTTCCTGAACTCTGTTCTTTATGACCAGTTGAATTGTATTATTTGAATGCGCAAACGTAAACAGCTCTCGCTGTCAAAATCTCAGCAGCAGATAAATGTTCAACTGGAGAATAGGTAGCGTTTATGGATAGGATAAACTTTAGCCAGATAGTGAGAAATCGGCCCTAGATAGCTCAAAATCATGATAAAGCATCGCGGAAAATCGTCACCGAAATACTTTGTTTTGAGAAGCCATTCTGCAATACGTCACTAAGAACAGGAAATTTACAAGATGTAGCAATATCTATGTGATCCGTTTAAACATATACAGGGTGGCGCAAAAAAAAACGAAGGGGTTTGAATAGTCTATAATTCCTTTATTTTTGAATAAATCGAATTTCTTTTTTTTCTTAGTACACTTCATAAATGGGGAATTTTGTTAATTTAAACGTGAAAAAAAAATCGCGTAAGTGGTGCCCATTCTCAGCTTTGCAAATTGCTACGTTTTCATGATTTTTTTCGAAATTTCAGGAGGTATCGCTCGAATTTCTTCTCAAATATTATTGTTTAGTTGGGGTATGGTCTGTGCCTTATTCATATGCCATACACATACTCCAGACCATACTCCAACTAAAAAATAATATTCGAGAAGAATTTTTAGCGATACCCCCTGAAATCTTGAAAAAATTCTTGGAAAATGTTTTAGAAAGACCGCGACTATGTAAAGCTGAGAATGGGCATCACTAATGCGATTTTTTTTTCACGTTTAAATTAACAAAATTCCCCATTTATGAAGTATACTAAGAAAAAAAAGAAATTCGATTGATTCAAAAATAAAGGAATTATAGACTATTCAAACCGTTTCGTTTCTTTTGCGCCACCCTGTAGTACACCTTGTAGCTTAACACTTCCACGTTTTAGGGCAGTCTTGGTACAAATAAATTCCAGAAGAAGGTTGAGAGCACTCACTTCATTCAGACAATGCTGATGTCGACACATTTGTCTGTGTCGACATCAGCCATTAGCACCATGAGCTTCATAAATGAATCAGAATCGAAGCGGAGTGTGTAGCGCGAAGAAACCCACCCTTGTCAGGCTCCTCTTGTTTTCGCTGTTATTTTTATAAGTCATTTCCGAGTATTTCCTCGAATATTCCAAGATGGAGGGTGCATGCTGGCAACTGCATTCTCTGAAACCAATTTAAGCCAACGAAACGTCAACTGGCCCACAGTTGACGCGCTATGCCCCACAAGGGGTTAGAGCAATTGAGTAAGTCCTATATACCAAACAATTTGGAGGGGGCCGGGGCCCCCACGACCCCCTCCGGATCAGCACTTCTCACGGTACATATGTGGTCCCCATTCATTTCCTTGGGGAAGTGCTCAAACTGGTTTTTAAAATACGCATCCGAGACCGTCTGAACGACTATACTATCAGCCTCACACTTCACACAAGGCTTGTAATCGTTACAGGTAGAAACCAAATTTCAAATCTAGAAATTGAGCCCACTGAGCTCTCCACCCGAAATAATTAACATAAACGGATTTTCGTCTAAAAAAGAAGCTCTCTCTTCACAAGGACCTTGCGGATAAATCCCCAAAAGTTATTGTTTAAAGGACATTGTATTCTACTAAACGATTCCATTGTCGCCATTCATTTATGGCATCAATTGGACTTTTAGCTGATTTTAATTCCCTTTATGAAGCCATAACAACATTAAACACAAATCATGGGATTTGTCATTTTAAAGCCAACACGTTGTTTGCTTCTGAAGTACGCGTACACCCACAATTTGCCCCGAAACATATGCGACAATTAATCAGGATTAGGGACCAAGCTCTGGTGGTCGTGAATAGATGTTTCCTTGCGTCGCCGGTCGCCAAGATGTCTTGGAAGCATTTGCCTACGGCCGGGGGGACCCCAGAGAAATTACATAACATTTGTTTAGTTTATGGATATTTGCAACACGTGCACCACTCATATTTGTTGTATACTTGGAAATTTCATTACAGGTGTATAAGACGTTTGCGGTCGTCGTCGGATAGGAAATTTATATTGAATTTTGTTCAGATGTGAAATGTTCACTCAAGGTTTTCTGAAGTGGAAAGATTGGATCATTTGATTTTCTTTTTCTTTAATGCAGAGAAGGTATTTATGAAGGACCTAGCGTCTAGCAAAAAAGCGGACGATAGGCATCAGTCTCATGTTTGACTACGGTTTTTACGGGTTCAAGTCCATGGTATTCATGACCATGGGTGTTTGTGTTGTCATCTTCCGCCTGTGGTGTCGGGCGCAATAATAAATCACATCTCCCGACCTATCGCAGGTAGGCGGCTAATTGGGAGAAGGAGACGCATGCTCGCAACGTACATCGTCCGAAATTGGTTTATGCCAACGAAACGTCAGCTAAGCCACATGGAATAGCTGACGAGCTGTACCCCGCTTTGGGTTAGCACGCTTCAACCAATTGTCCAACACTTAACCACAACTCTTCCAGAAATTTTATTTTTTAGCACATGTCTGGCACTTCTTAAACATTTGTTCAACACCCTTCAAGCATAAATGCTCAGCACTTTTAAAGCGCTGGTTTAAAGCTGCGCGCAAGTTAGCACACATTCGCGTGTCGCGTTCACGTGTTTTATGTCAAACGGTTTGAGTCTATGGTTTGCAACCAAAGATGCGAATCTGTCAATTTGACAAAAGCTCGATTGTTGTCGTATCACCGAATTGGCTTCATTATTGTGTATTAACGCCAATAATTTAGTATGAAATATTTGCTTACGTACATCCTACTACTCTTCAGTCGTTTGTTTCGCCACTCAATTTTTATCTAATTATTCGTTTTAAAGCACAATAATGAACCCAATTTGTTGATACGACAATAGTCGAGCATTTGTCATATTGACAGATTCGCATCTTTGGTTGCAAACCATAGACTCAAACCGTTTGATATGAAACACGCGAACGTGTGCCATCGTGCGCGCAGCCTATCACTTGTCTAGCAATTTTACGGCAGTTTTCTAGCACTTCCCTTTAAGCAGTTATCCAACACTTGTGCGAAACTCTTCCAGCTCACTTCAAGCATTTTGTCAACACTTATCCAGGTTTTGTCTACAACTTATTCAGCATTTCTTCAGTGTCTATCAAGCACTTCTCCGGCACTCTATTTGCATTTATCCAATAACACTTTCCCAACTTTTCTGCTGAAAGACAACGGGACGACGGTTTTTTTTAAAATGGTCATAAAATAACACAATGGTTCAAAATAACTTCCATCTATCTAATAAAAAAAGTGCGGAACGAAAAAATAACGTTACTGAGAAATTAATATAACGGTTCGTCAGAGTCCATTGTGGTGCCACCAAGGTTCGATTACCGAAAACTCTTAATCTAATGTATCCAGCCAGCCGATGCTGGCAATATAGCGATTGATTTAAATCGCATGAACATCCACGAGACCTTAGCTGCTGGAGAAAGAAGAGTCCCAAAAACCTCCTGCTCCTATTTGCCAAGGCTGGGCAGTAACAAAGAAGATGAGCAACACTCTCCTCCTCATCCTCATTATGACAACTTCTGAAGTAGTTCTGATGAAGAGGACGTAGCCTCCTTGCATGCTCGCCGATAGGACAGTGCTTTGTAATAACCCGCACCACCCCAACAATATGCTTCCTGTTTAATTAGAACAATAAGGCAGAGCTACAAGGATCTATCCCGGGACATTTCATCCCCGTTGCTTGGCAAGTATTACCTTCGAGCCATCTAGCATTGGCCCAGCCGATCGCAGCGGGGTCAATTGCGATTTTACACGCTGTTAAAGGTGACTTAATATGGTAAAGATACGTATCAGTGGACCTCATTGCCCTTTGGCGTGCCGCCTCAGCAGCCTTGCAATTGCCCCTGAAACCATTGTGGCTCGAAATCCAACAAACGGCAATATCGAAAGAAACCGGAATATAGAGGGCTACGCCCGCAATCCGAGGGTTTTGTAGCAAGCGCTTATTTTGGTATATAAATATCGGCTCCTTGCTCTTCTTGATATGACTCAGATGGATAGAAAAAACGTAATTAAAATGTCTTACCCACTTACATTTTACATGCTAATTCATATTACGTGATTGTAACGAAACTTAGAACATATTATTGCTTAAGGTGTTGGTTATCGTTGGCCATCAGTACTTTTGACCTCGAACGTGTTTAAGGCGTCCAAGGGTGTGCTAACTGTAACTATACAAATAAACTATTATTGACCTATTCTGAGAAAATATACAAACTCCACTATTTTCCATTTTATATGTTTTTCGAAACCCACTTCCTGTAAGTTTTCATAATTCTAAGTATAACGGTCTCAAAATGCAGGCAAGGGGGGGTCAAATTACGAACTAATATTTTCTCCTCCCCCACTGTTCCCCTTTCTATAAATCTCGAGAAAATGCGAAAAAATGGAATGTACTCATCATTACCTTTCTCACGACACCTCATTTGCTTATATCAGTCGATAAAAAAATTTGACCTTAATTTCGCCTCTATGTGGACCCCCCCCCCCCCCTTCCTTCCACCCGGTAAAGTTGGCCAATTAAGACACAGCGCCCCCAACCAATCTTTACCCTTTCAAAAATGATTAATTAAATAACTGGAATTCGCACTACGAAAAACAACATGAAAGTATAGTAGTACTCACACCTATGAGGCCGGTAGGTGTATTTTTTGTGTGGATAGTGTCAAAATGCCGAACTTTAAATGAATGTACTATTATTAAATATTATGTGATTATAATGAAACTTAGAAATATTATTGCCTATGATGTTGGTTATCATTGGCCATCAATATTTTTGACCTCGGCTACGCGTAAGGGGTGCAGGGTTGTGCTAACTGAAACTATAGAAATGTACTATTATTAACCTTTTCTGATGAAATTTCAAAATTCTAGAAATCTAGGTTTTCTACACTAGTAAAATGGCGCTTTTCTGTAAATTTTCATATTTCTAAGTATAACGGTCTCGAAATGCAAGGGGGGGGGGCAAACTCGGATGACATATTTTCCCCTCTCCCTCTTTTCCCGTTCCTTCAAATTTGAAAAAAATTTCAAAATGGAATGTACTCGACGGTACCTTTCTTATGATACCCCACTTGCCTGTACCAAACGAAAAAAAAATTTCGACCTTCATTTCCCCTCTAAGTTGACCTCCCCTTAAAGTTGACCTATTACGACGATTCGCTTTCTCCGGCGAATTATAGTAATTCTACACATTCCTACAAAATTTCATGTATGTAGCTTCAGCCGTTCCTGAGATATTCCATGGACAGACGGACAGACGGACAGACAGACATTTGACCGATTTCATAAGGGTTTTGTTTTACTACAAAACCCTAAAAAGCGGCTCATTTCCATGGCGTCGAGCGGAAATTCAGAACTGGTTTTCACGTAGAAATGAGCCATTCAAGCGACCGTATCGCCGCTTAACTGTCTGTGTAGATAGTAATGTCCTTAAAAGTAACGACATGCCTCCCCAGGACAGAGCTAATGCGATTGCCGAAATCACCGCCTGGAATATGCCGCAGTAGTCGGAAAGATAGTCCGATACGTTACTACCTAGTCCCTACGAATAAATGCCCACAGCCACTCCTTAATCGGTCCTGGGGCCATCTGTGTAGATGGCCAAGGAGTCGCGTGTAATAGAGGTGCTGTCCGCCCATGGATCTCTAGAGGGAATAAGGCTGATGTACTTGCTGCCAAAAGTAGCTTTTAGAACGGAATAGTCGGTTACTGCTGGAAGATCCAGACTTCCCAGAATATTGGAGAGTCCACTCCGCGCGCACCACTGTCCAGTATCGCAAAGACGCAGGGCTGTGCTGGCCGCCTATTGTTGTCAAAAATATCCACCGGAAGTAAGTTGAGCAGCATGTCCCAGCCAGTCGGCGGAGAAGTCGTCAAAACCCCCCGTGGCAGCAATCGCTGCAAGTCATTGCACTTTCCTCAGTAGATTGAAATAGGATGCCACTCTAAGTGCCGTCCACTATACGCATACGCCGTATAATAGGATTTGCCATACCATTGCAGTATATAACCAGTCCACTCTTACCGCAGTTCTTACCTATGGCACTTCTACACGAATAAAGCGCAACAGTTGACTTTTTTACCTGTTCTCGAATATTTAGTTTCCATGCCAACTTCTTATCGATGATGAGTCCGAGGAACTTTGCTTTGTCAGCAAAGAACAGTCCCCCACCATTTAAAAGGGGAGGTTCAAAAGGCGGACTCTTACGCTTTCTAGTGAAGAAAGTTCAGTTTCGTCGGCGTTTACCCCGATGCCGCAGGTACCTTGCCATTCAGTTAGAAAACATAAGGCATTTTGTAGTAACTCGCTTAGGACTCCCGGAAACTTATCGAGACTAGCGATGGCAACATCGATTTCTTCCTGTTTCAGAAGCAGTCTGTTGACCGCTAAGTCCCCAAAAAGAAGAGACAGCACCCCGCTTTGACGGGTGTCAATACACACACCTCTACTGACAGACGACGTTCCCAAAGTAGTGCGAAAAATCCTAAGGCTAATGATTTTATAATGCGATTCATTAACTTGCAAGTTCCCTAGTGCCCCTATTATCGCACTTGGCTTAGAGAGCACAGCCAACGTATATTCCCAGCATTCCAGGGACTTTTCAATGCAGCGAACTGACCTTCACTTCCAGCAGACATTTTGCGAGGGGGCAGAATTCATGTCGGGATGGTATTGCCAAGATAGAGGTCAATCAGCCTCTCCAGGAGTTGAAGCATTTCCAGCTCTTGCTCATCCCTTCTTTAGCATCCGCCCAGTACCCTTCAAGCACTTCTTCATGACTCTTACAGTATTTCTCCAGCGCTCTTCAAGCACTTGTCTAACACTCTTCCTGAACTTGTCCACCACTTTTCTAGTACTTTTCTGTCACTCGTTCAGCGCTTCTTCAGCATTTTTCTGCATCTATCATCGCTTTCAAGTTCTTTTCCAGTACTCTTCCAAATCTTGTGCAGTGCTTCCCCAATAATTTTCAGAGACGTTTCCAGCACTTCTACAGGAAAATAGTGAGACAGTCGGGTGTCAGGAGATAATTTGGATTTCATAGAATTTTTGTAATTGAAACTGATTTAAATTGGAATTGTTTGTGACACTTGGTTTCATTCTGCACACCAACTTAGTATGCATCTGTAGCTTAGCTCGGTAACGCACCGGGCATTTTTTGCTACTCGAAACACGGTCTCTGCGGTTCGCGCCCCGCAACGGGACCAACTATTTTTTATTCTCAAATTCCCTCTGAATTAATTTCTCCGAGCTTAATGGTTTCGTATGGATAGTAGCACTCATCAGGTCTTGCCTTTGCAGCTATCCATGTGCAAGACGACCACGAAAGTGTGAGAATTCTGTTTGTATAAGCCGTGAAGGCGTGATTTTACTTGAAAACTCGACCGTGGAGGTCTAGATGGTGTGAAGCACTTATATTAACTCATTACAATTTAAATTGAAAATGATTCGCACTTGTACATTTGCAAGAACATTAATACATAAAGTAAAAATTGCCAGGGAACAAATATCTCCACTTCTCACCCTCTCTCCACCCCTCTAGTGAGTTAATATAAGTGCTTCACACCATCTAGACCTCCACGGTCGAGTTTTCAAGTAAAATCACGCCTTCACGGCTTATACAAACAGAATTCTCACACTTTCGTGGTCGTCTTGCACATGGATAGCTGCAAAGATGCAAGACCTGATGAGTGCTACTATCCATACGAAACCACTAAGCTCGGAGAAATTAATTCAGAGGGAATTTGAGAATAAAAAATAGTTGGTCCCGTTGCGGGGCGCGAACCGCAGAGACCGTGTTTCGAGTAGCAAAAAATGCCCGGTGCGTTACCGAGCTAAGCTACAGACGCATACTAAGTTGGTGTGCAGAATGAAACCAAGTGTCACAAACAATTCCAATTTAAATTGAAAATGATTCGCACTTGTACATTTGCAAGAACATTAATACATAAAGTGAAACTGATTGTGAATTTTCACCTGTGTTGTACTAATATACCAACAAGTTCCTAAAGGATCTGACCTAGTCCGTTGGTTTTGATTCGGGAAACTTCTCTTCAGCGTTCTTAAAGCACTCTTCTAACACTTCCTCAGCACTTGTTCAATTCATCTATAGCACATTTCTAACACTTGTCCAGCACTTTTGCTGGGAAACAATGTGACGAATTTTTGAATTTTTGTTTTAGATAGATATACAATAGGAAGAAAAATTATTTACTCATGTTTTCAAAAGTTTTCTCAGGGTTGTATCCAGGTATTTTGAGAAATCAAGTTCTCATTAATGGTTTCTTCATCAACCATTCAACTAATACAGTTAAAGCTGAAACTCATTAGGGCTTTGTATTGACGTTATAATTGAAACAGTCTGTTTGTTCCTTTTTAATTATAAATACGCATGCAACAATTTTCTTTTTTTCCCAAAAATAAATCAATTTCGTATAACCTGAGCCACATGTAAATATAGATCATGCACTTGGCTTTCAGTTCTCTCATTCATCATGCCTTTGAACTCTTTGCCTGGTAGGACTTTCAAGGACCCTTAACATACCCTCAAGCCCCCTTTGGAATTTCTTAATAACATGTGTTAACTAGACATTCGATACACTTAATGACTTGACGAACATCCACTCAGGACACGGAACTGATGTTAATTTATGAACAAGACGAAAGAATTTCCCGAAGAATGTTTATTACGGGAGAATATTTCGGATGACGCAACATAAAGGAAGAATGCATTGAATAGACAATTTACGTAAAGTTGTGTGTTGGTGAAACTATATAGCGCTAGGGTCTACGGAATTTATGAGGAAAATTGGTTGTGGAAATGGGTCAATAAGATTCTTGTTGCTGTCGCAAATGAACATTTAAAAAATATGAGTTTGTCGACAGCAATTTCCGGACTATGGAAACGTACTGTATTAAATAAGAAACCTGTAACATGTAGGCATCCTACACATGGCCATCTGATTTTCATTTAAGGTAAATGAAATAGAAGACTCTGCTTATTCACTAGGATGTGTCTTATATATGGCCGCAGAAGTAGGCATCAGGTCAGTATATCGAGGCAAGTAAAAGTCATATGGCAAGACGAAAGCGACCAACAGTAATATCACAGAATTCAGGATGGATTGCTCAAATGAAAGTTAACGACAGTGCAGACTCTTGTGAAACTTGAGCAAAATCCTTGAGAATCTTGTATGACCAAAATGACCATCTCTCTCTTAATTGCCCTAACCCTATGTGGGGCATAGCGCGTCAATTATTCCATGTGACCCAGTTGACGTTTCGGAGAATGCAGTTGCTAGCATGCACCTCCTTCACATCCATCGCCACGAACGTCGTCGTGGACGGGATTCGAACCCGAATCGCCGGTAGTCAAACATGAGACTGATGCCTCAACACTCTGCGCTACCGGTCGCCCTAAGTCGAGTATGTAACAGATCATTATTTTAGACAATCAAATCGAAGGTTTGTTTTTCGAATAAAATTCACATCATTAATTCATTTTGCTACTTTCATAAAAACGATGTATCTTTTTATCTAAAATTTAAAGACGAATACATCTTGACACCATAGTTCACTTTTTTACCACACTTAGGTTAGATTAGGTAGGTTTTATCCACGTCGCAACATGCCTATTGGAAAGGTAAGTCAGTGGACACGGCTCCGCACGCTTTAATCTGTCATATTGAGAAAGCTCTTGATCAAAGGAATACACGATGGTTGTATTCCTGGATATCGAAGGTGCTTTCAATAATATTAGACCTAGTGCGATTATTGATTATTGATTATTGACTTCTGGGCCTCCAGGTTGATGATTCGCTTTGCAAACTCGTTAACATACTACGAACATCTCGGCGCATACACACTACCCTAGGCATATCGTCGGTTTGAAGGGATGTCTGTAGAGGAACCCCGAAAGGGGAATACTGTCTCCACTTCTTTGGAATGTAGGGATCAACAGACTGCTTCTAAAACTGGAAGAGGTTGGGTGGAAAGTTAATGCGTATGTAGAAGACGTTTCCATCGCTGTCACAGGTAAATTCCCTGATGTCCTCAGTGGGTTATTGCAGAATGCCCTTTCTATTCTAACAGAGTTGGCTAACCTCTGCGGTGTCGGGATTAACCCGGTTAACACGGAGCTTGTGCTCTTTATTAGAAGACGCGCGATTCCTCCTATTGAACCTCCCACACTGGAGGGGATTTAACTGGTTTTCACCGACAAAGCTAAGTTCCTCGGTCTCATTTTTAACAGGAAAGTTAGGTGGAAGCCCAACATTGAAGAACGGGTCAAGAAAGCTACTGTTGCCCTCTACTCGTGCAAAAAGGACATAGGTAAAAACTGGGGCCTGTAACCTAAAGCTGTATATTGGATATAAACAGCTGTCGTACGTCCTATACTACTGCACGGAATAAGTGTGTGGTGGAAGGCACTCCGAATAGCGGCCTAGTGTACCCTACTGAGTAAGGTAGGGTGGCTATAACGGGGGCTTTTAGAACAACTCCGTCAGCCGGATTGGACATGGTGCTCGGCGTGCTACCTCTGGATATTTTCGGCGAACAGCTGGCGGCTAACACGGCCTTACGCCTTCGCGAAACTGGCCAGTGGCGCACGTTGAGTTGTGGACACTCGACTATGTTGGGCAACTTAGATCTCCCTGCGGAAAGTGATTATACTTGTGCAAAATACGTTATCGGCCGAAACCACACCAGCTTGATTCCGTCGAGGGATCTATGGAATGTTAATACGCTCATGACCACCGACTCCATAGTCATCTACACGGATGGCTCTAGGACCGACGGCGAAGTTGGGGCTGATATCTATTTTGAAGTATTGGGAATTAACTTGTCATTCCGTGTTCCCGACTTCTGAAGTGTCCTGCAAGCGAAGGTTTGGGCAATCCTGGTACCTCTGACCTGGCTGGGAAGTCATGTTGTGACCACGAGGGACGTTACTATTTATACGGACAGTCAGGCTGCAATTCCATCACTTGAATCCGTCCTGACTACATCGGAAACCATCGCGGACTGTCGTTTAGCTCTCAGGGAGATGGATGGTTTTTTCAACATTACGCTCTGCTGGATACCGAGCCATTGTGGCTCCGCAGACAACCGCGTGGTGGATGAGCTGGCTTGGGAGGGGACAACCGGAGTTATTGATGGGGACCGTGTTAACATCAAAATGCCAGCTTCATCGTGCAAACTTGTCATCAAGGCCACCGCGGTTGACAGGGCGAACATGAGATGGTTAAACGGCGATATGTGCCAAATAACGAAGTGGATTTGGCCGAAACTGGACCCTAGTCGCTCCGCCACACTGCTTTCACTGAACAGGAAACACATTGGCACAGTTGTGGGGGTTATTACGGGGCACTGTCCTATATGAGAGCTTGCTAACCTAGGTTAGGTACAGAGGCTACCGTGATATATCACTATACCACAGCTCACTTAGAGCACCATTGATTCCAAGTTCTCCTTCATTAAAGTCACCGTATCAAACCCGCCTCTGCTGGCGATGTAACGATTGAGTCTTGTGGCGGCCATGTTCTTAAGGTCATCCAGATCGTAAAAGTCCCGAGAACCCAGAAATTTCCGTCTCCTGCTAGCTGATATGTACAATGTGAATAATATTTGACATGCACAGTAAAAATTTTGTTGATTTTCCCACACAAAATGTTGTAAAAATCACAACAAAAAAATTTAAAAATAAATCTGAAGGTGGATTTTACACATTTGTTTCGTAAAGAGTTAAAATTTATATACACTATACGAAAATTAAATACAATATTGCCAATTCACATTGCTTCTGTAATTTTACAAACCAAAAATGTAAAATCCGGTGAATTGAATGTTATTCCACAGAATAGTTTTAATTTTACGACAGAAAATGTAAAACCACCCGCTCTGTCGGAAAGCTTGTCCAAAGTTTATTCCAACGCGAGTTATGATCAACCGCACATTTGTTATCGGGAACATCGCCAGCTTTGTTAATCGGTCTCGCTTTTGAGGTAAAAATAGAATTAACTGTGAAAGTGTTTCACCTCGTGATTTGAGCCTAGTGAGTTGTTAATTTGCTTGATTTTTATCTAAATATGTGTGGCGATTCTTTTTTTTGTCAAGTGTGTTTAATTCGGTTCGATTCGATTGAAAAATATAATAAGCACCAATACCTGCATCGGTTTCAGAAGAATTTCGGTTTTAAGTGCGTGGTGCCAGAGTGTGGTAAAATAGTATCTAATTACAACGCGTTTAAATCACATAGTTTCAGAAACCATTATTCTAAAGAATTAAGTGCGGGTGGATCGTATAAATGCAAGCAAAATCTCTGTTCCTATATTTCTAATTCATTAGAACGTCTAGTTAGTCATTTGAAATATCATTTTCTTTTCCAAGAAACTGTAGAATGTCCACACATAGGCTGTGAAAGGGCATTTACTGTTAAATCTACTTTCCATAGTCATTTGTATAGATGTCATAAGTCTTATGATGCGAGCATTTTGCGTGTTGATTGTTATCCTCTTCAGAGTGATTGGTCGAATAATTGTACGGTTGCTAATGAGCACAATCCGTATGAAGGAAATAATTTCACAATTCTGAGGAATTTGTCTTTACTTTTTTTAAAACTCAAAGCGGATTTTAATCTCCCTGAGAAGGCTATTCAATTTATCTGTGAAGAACTTAAAAATATGCCATGTTCAAGTACAACCGAAATCTGCGACAGCCTAAAACAGTTAGATTCTTCGTTTAAACGGTCTACATTGTTTAAGAAAACTTTTAATTTTATATCGCCAACTGAAATCTATCTAGGAAGAAACAACGAACACCGAGAACGTTCCTTTCATTATGTTTCAATATTAGAGACTTTGAAGGGTTTTTTTAGTGAAAATAATTTTCTCACTCAATTCTCATCTATACATCAGAATATTGGTTCGAATCTCCACGATTATACCGATGGAAAGATTTACAAGAAAAATCCTTTTTTTAACAGTAGTCAGAAAAGAATAGAACTCATTCTTTATTTAGATACTTTTGAGGTGGCCAATCCATTAAGCTCTTCGAAAGGAAAACATGCAATATTAGGAGTTTATATGACAATAGGAAATTTACATTTACAACATAGGTCCAAAATTAATAACATTCAACTGATTTTGCTTTGTGAGAATAAAGATGTTAAATACTTCGGACTAGATATGATCTTAAAAACATTACTAGATGATTTATGTTTTTTAGAAATGAAAGGAATTAATGTTGAAATATCAGGCGAATCGAAAAATATCAAAGGATCAGTGATTGCAATCACGGGAGACAATCTCGCGGCTCATCAAGTAGGAGGTTTTTCTGAAAATTTTAGCAAATCAAAACACTTTTGTAGGTTCTGTTTATATACGCGAGATTGTCTTGAAAGGAAGGAGCTTTCGGTTGGGGAGCTTAGAGATCCAAATAATTTGCAGTTATCAGTTGAAGCCTGTAATCTAAACCCAACAATTAAAAATACATATGGGGTGAAGAAAGCTTCATTATTTAATAAACTGAATTTTTTCAATGTATGTAACCCTGGTTTGCCTCCATGTTTGGCTCATGATCTTTTTGAGGGAATTTTAAAGAAAGATTTCCATCTAATTTTGACTTATTATGTGCGTGAACATTCAATTTCGTTCGACTTCCTGAACATTAAATACAACGTCGTAGCAAAAAAGGTAAAGGCTAAACTTAATTTTCCATACCTGACAAAACATCAGTTGAATATGCCTGGAACTGCCTATGAGAATATGTATTTTTTGATTCTTTTTCCATTAGTCATTCGAGAAAAGCAGATTGATAGGGAATCTTATGTCTGGAACATGCTTTTAATGCTTTTAGAAATATGCCGACATATCTTTGCACCTAGAATTTCTCAGAAGCAAATAGATCACCTATCGTTCTTCATAAGTGAATATTTCATGTATCGGAATCTGGCATTTCCTGATAGTAATATGATTCCTAAGCATCACTTTCTAGGACACTATCCCATGCTTATACGAGAGTTCGGGCCTTTAACTGAGTTCTGGACTATGCACTTTGAGCAAAAACACCAGTACTTTAAAAATCTTGTCCATAAATCGAAAAATTTTATTCACATAACTAAAACCCTATCCGAAAGGCATCAACTACACCAAGCTTCACTTTTCAACGACAGATATGGGTTAGAGACGGTTTGCGATAAAGCTGAAACATTGCTACCAGGGATTTTCGAAGATTTTTATTTTAAGAATTTCAAATATGTTTCCAAATCTGTTGAAATTTACGGATTGAAATACACAGAAAACGATTGCATCATAACAGATGTCGACGATAACCAATATATACAAGTTTTAAAAATTAAACACATTTTTCTTAAAGACGATTATAAAAAGGTCTTATTTTTCGGAAAATCTTTTAAAATGATGTACAATTATAAAGAAGGATTATACGAATTGAGCGAGAAAGTAGATGGGAATTCAAACTTTCCTTATGAAAAACTTATTAATATCATGCCATTTAAATTATATGAATTGAACCAAGAATTTTTGCTGTCTTTACCGTATTCAGTTTATTTTAATTAACAAATCTTAAAGCCGTAGCATAACGAAGGAAACAGAAACAATTAGTTCTTTAAATAATGC
Source organism: Chloromyia formosa (assembly GCA_964017055.1). Lineage (NCBI taxonomy): Eukaryota > Metazoa > Arthropoda > Insecta > Diptera > Stratiomyidae > Chloromyia > Chloromyia formosa. The sequence continues at coordinate 82,171,268 of OZ024817.1, forward strand.
ATTATAAATTATAAACTTAAGGATAAAACTAAGCACTAAGAAAAAAAATTGAAGGCAATTACAAAATGTCTGCCGAAAAAATATTTTTGAAAATTTGGAGTTTCGATCGCCAAGTCAAAAAAATAATTGCATCAGAACCCAACATAGACGCAGTAATCAAAGCAGGTAGGTTGCTTGCAATATTGAAGTAAATGGCATTAGACTTATTTGATTTATCTTTGTTTTGCAACCTCCAGCACAGTTGTTGAAATTATGAAAAAACTGGTTTATTTTTACGACGTTTCACATATTTTGACAATTGAGCTGGAGGCTATAAAACAAAGAAAAATCAAACAAGCTAGCTAGTGACAAAAACGATAGCCAACAGACATTAGACTTAACCTGTCAAAAACATTTAACATTTTTTTCAGCGCATTCAAAAGGTTTGAGTGGAACTAGATTGGTTCTAGAAGAGGATGGAAGTGAAGTTGACGATGACGATGTTCTTTCATTTTGCTCTGGGAAGATATTACTTATATTAAAGGAAAATGATAAATGGGAAACACCTGCATCGAGTTCTAACATTCTTCAAGATAATTCAAACATTTTATTTTTGGACGAATTACAAAATCCCACGATTTTCGAAAATATGTGCAATGAAGCTCAATCCAACACTTCGAATGCAAGAGACTCAGATAATCTCTCTTTGGGTACCACCATGTCAATGAAAAGTGGGACGATGGATGGCAGTGAGAAGAAAAATTCAACATTTGAGAATTTTCAGATTCCTTGGGAAAAGTTTCCAAAGGCAGTTAACGATTTGTGCAATAGTCAACAAAAGCTAGGGGTTTTGCTCAAAACTGTGATACACACTATTGTAGACGAGTTGCGGACAATATCTATTTTCGTTCCCGTCACTGTATTTCGGAAAGTTGTAGAGCAGTTAGCTGCAAAATATCCAAAAACGTTTATATTAACTGACATTGAAGGAAATCCAATAACAACAAAAAATTCTCCCATAATAACATCACTTATACAAAGGAATAATTATCTGAATAGAGCTACAGTTTCAAAAAAAGACAACATCCCTCTGAAACAAAAAAAACTTTCGAAAAATTTTGTGGAAACCTGTGTTAACTGGCATCAGACAAAGTCTAGGCGTAATTTGACTGATATATCCGAGGAAGCAATGAGAGAAACATTATTTAAACTAAGTGCAAAAAAGAACTGGAATAATGAAGAATGGAGCGAGATCACGGAGTTGATGGATTCGTCTTATACCGAGCAGAGAAGATTCCTAAACAACATCGAAAACCCACCGTCACTAAAACAAATCAAAGAAAACTGGCCTTTTCTTTTGCACAAATGCTTCATTTTCAAACATTTCAAAAAACTAGTAGAAGTAGAACCGGACACTGTTTTGCAACATTTTGACGCGGACATCAAGAAAATCATCGAATTTGCACGTGAACACAAGCCAAAGTTGATGTTGGACATTGCTGATAAAAATGACGAAAACTCATTAGGAATCAGTTTCATCGCAAGATATTTTAATGAAGATATTAACTACATATACAAAGCATATCCGGTAAGAAAAAATTTAATTAGTTTACAAATGGTTTTCTGTGTACTAACGTCTTATCATTTCAGATTGGAACCACACAAAACGAAATTGTTGTACCCAGCCCTCATCCATGGTTTTGTTCTGTTGGTAATACATTACCTCTGATTTTCCTATTACTGAAATCTAATTTTTTTAATTTTCCGATAACTTTACTTTTCGTTGCAGAAACTGGTTCTCAAGATGTATTCTACATTTATGCAGACAATGAACTCGTGAATTCCACCTCAATCGATTTTAAAGAAGCTTTCACTCAGGCCTTTTGTTTATTTTTTATTTTGAATGTGCAGTATCCGAAGGAAGCCTCCCAATCAATGGAGTTCATCCAACGCTATTTCTTCCGACATTACACAGAGACATCGAGAGGCAAAAAGAAAAACCTAACGGCTATGGCGAAGGTTATGCGTTTGTTGAACAAACTCCAGAATCATTCAATAATTTAAACATGTAACAGGACGACTATTCATGACTAGTATTAAAACATTAAATGACCGTATGTTAAGCCCATTCAACAAAAATTATACTTTCCTAGGATATATTTTTTATGCTTTATTCGTAGATGCTTATTTTGAACACCAGTTATATCCTTTATCAACAGTTGAAGATTGAAAAAAAAAGAAAGAAGAACACAACTTGTGTTCGAAATGACCATCTACAAATTAAAAAAAAAAAAATCAATTCATTTTTCTTATCAAAATGAAATACAATTCTTCTTTTCATTTGACGACGAAGGAAACATTTTTGCTATGTGAAAGAATTATTGAATTTAATATAATAGTTGTTATACTATATGTGCATATATTCTATACCTACTGCTTAGTGCTTAGTATATGTAAATGAAGTTTGGAAATTGTTTTTAGCGCACTGATAGCGAAAACCCGAGAATATATCTATAATTTCCGCTACGTTCAAATTAATTGTTATCGAGTTTGAGATTTTTGCTGTAAAGAAATGAACTACCACTATTTGCTGAAGATTATAGAATGAGAAACATTTAAACCCATTTTTATACTTTTTTGGTAACTCATTTCTCCTCTTATTATTGCTATTTCAATCTAATTTTAGTATACTAATAAAATATGTTCAGTATTTAAATTTCATGAGAAAGTGAAGGGAATTTTGTTTATACATTAAGCATTTAATTCAATTTCTGTATATTACTCCAGTACATAAACAAATGACATGTTTTTCCATTCAAGAAGTTATACAATACATATTAAGTTATATTATAATAATAAACATGAAATAAAATGAGCACCATTGTTTTATTTAGAAATCCTAATAAAATTAAGTCTGAAGTTTAAATTTATATTGAATTCAAATTCGAACAAAATATTTAAATCGTTTCCTACAAACATTTAACTTTATATTGTTGAAATGGAATCAAAACCCCATCGATATATAAAATTAAATTTTCCAAATTTAATGCTAGGTAAATATTAAATTTGTAAAATTTAATTTTACATATCGATGGGGTCTTGATTCCATTTCAACAGTGTAAAATTAAATGTTTGCAGGAAATGATTTAAATATTTTATTCGAATTTCAAATGCAAAATTTAACGTAAATATGAAGATGTAAATTTACAACTCTGAGAGTTGGCAACTAATTGCCAACTCTGAGAGTTGTAAAAATTTAAAACCGTGTGTATTTGTACAAATGTATATGTACATGTATAGAACTTGTCTCTACCAGTTTTAGATTTAAGTCACGAGTTCAGTCTACTCTGTAACCTCGAATCTGTAAGTTATATTTTTTAAATAAAAGAGTAATGGATTAATTTTCTGGAGTTAATTATGGAATACTAAACATATTATTTGGCGACGAGGAAAAAAAAAAGGAAAGCGTGAAACGGAACGAAAAATGGATTTAAGTGAAGTATAAATTTTAATTGCGAAGAGTTTGGAACTGCGGGTGTTGGCGGCAAGGAAAATCAAAATGGCGTTTATCGGCAATATTGAATATTTCACACCAGGTGAAGATTTCGAAGAATATAAAGAACGGTTAGAACACCTTTTATCCATTAATAAAGTGACGGAGGATACGGCTAAAGTTTCATATTTGATTACTTTAATTGGGCCGGAATCGTATAGAATTTTAAAGTCTTTGACGGCTCCAGAGAAGCCCGATAAAAAAACCTATAAGGAGTTAATCTCAGTTTTTGAAAGATATTTCGCTCCGCAAACTAATATTATAGCCGAACGTTTCAATTTTTATAAAAGAAAGCAGAAGCCGAACGAGCCGATGTCGGACTATATTGTAGAATTAAAAACGATGTCAAAAACTTGCAATTTTGGATCATTTTTGGATGATGCATTACGTGACAAACTTGTTTGTGGATTATACAGTGAAACTGTTCAACAAAAATTGTTAAATGAATCCGATTTAACATTTGAGAAAGCGTGTGATATTGCTAAGAATATGGAGTTCACACAAAATCAGATGAGGATCATGCGACCTGAGTCAACAAATTCAATTCGCAACACTCAGAAAAGTAAAGAGCGGCCTAAAGCAGACTATATTTGTTACGCTTGTGGTATGCGAGGCCATATAGCCAAATACTGTCGCAGAGAGAAGCAGAAAGACCAACACCATCGAACGCAATTCACCGAAACACATAAGTCCAAGGGAGAACAACAGCGGCGAGTTGGCACTTCAAAATCAGGGAATCAACAAAGAAAACAGACACAACAATCAAATAAAGTAGGATCTATGGGAAGTAGTCAAATTACTTTAGGCTATTTGAATAATATTTGTCATTTCAGTGAACCACCATTGAGAATAACTTTGTTAGTTAATGAGGTTAAAATTGAAATGGAAGTTGATAGCGGTGCCTGTTCGACAGTGATGGATCTGGAAACGTTTCGGATAAATTTTGGAAATATTTCAATACAACCATTACATAAAAGCCTGCAGGTAGTGACAGGTGAGAAAGTTAATGTTGTGGGTTATACTAAGATGCAAGTGAAGCAAGAAAATTGTGATAGTACAGTTTTTAATTTAGAACTTGTTGTCATTAAGGCTAATAAACCGTTTGTGCCACTTCTAGGTAGATCTTGGTTAGATGCACTATATCCGAATTGGCGGAAATCTTTATTTATTCATGAGATTTCTAGTAATGATTCGGGAATTGATAAGTACCGTGCTAAGTTTCCTAGTGTTTTTCAACAAAATTTCGAAAAGCCCATTAAAAACTATTCGGTGAAAATACAGTTAAAACCAGGAGCAGTTCCAATATTTTGTAAACCCTATACGGTTCCGTTTGGTATAAAGGAGAAAGTGGAGAAGGAATTGGATAGACTAGTGTCGGAAAACATTCTTGTACCAGTAAAGTATAGTGATTGGGCATCACCTTTAGTTATTGTTCCAAAGAATAATGGTGATTTACGATTGTGTGTCAATTGTAAGGTGACCATAAATAAATCGATTGTGGAACAAGTTTACCCTTTGCCTCGTATTGACGATCTCTTTGCTAATTTCGCTAATTGTAAAGTGTTTTGCATTTTAGATTTGGCAGGAGCATATCAGCAATTGGCAGTAGATCCGACTTCTCAAGCACTTTTAACAGTGAATACTCACAAAGGCTTGTTTAGATACACTAGATTGCCTTTTGGTGTCTCTATCGCACCAGCCGAATTTCAAAGGGTAATGGATGAAATTCTTAAAGGAATAGAACATGTAGGATGTTATTTAGATGATGTCATTATAGGAGGAGAAAATATTAAAGATTGCGAAATACAATTAATCAAAGTTCTAGAAAGGTTGAATGATCATAGTGTCAAATTGAACTTAGATAAATGTTGTTTTTTCCAAGCGAATGTCGAATATTTGGGGCATATTATAAGCGGTAAAGGCATTGCGCCAAACCCGAAGAAAGTACAAGCCATTTTAGAAGCCCCTAGTCCGAAAAATGTCACTCAATTAAAGAGTTTTTTTGGTTTATTAAATTTTTACAACAAGTTTATTCCTAATTTGTCATCAGAGCTTTTAGTGTTATACAACTTGTTGAAAAAGAATTCCAGATTTATTTGGGGACCAGTTGAAGAAAAAGTTTTTCAAAAAGCGAAGAAGTTACTTCTTCATAATAATTTATTGGAACATTATGATTACAATAAGGAAATCATAGTCACATGTGATGCTAGTCCTTATGGAGTGGGTGCCGTATTATCTCACTTAGTGGATGGAATTGAAAAACCCGTACTATTCGCTTCCAGTACATTAAAAGAAGCAGAGAAAAACTATTCTCAAACACATCGTGAAGCTCTAGCTATCATTTTCGCGGTAAAAAAATTTCATAAGTACCTTTATGGAAAAAAATTCACGATATGTACTGATCACCAACCTTTAAAGGAGATTTTTGATGAAAAAACAGGAAAACTTTCAGTAGCAGCAGCAAGGCTGCAAAGGTGGGCGGTACATTTGTCGATGTATAATTATGAGATAAAATATAAGCGAGCATCATTAGTAAGTCAAGCAGACGCTTTGTCCAGATTACCTTTGCAGGAGGTCACAGATGTACCTGATTATACTAGAAATCTGTGTTCGATAGTTTCCACAAACCAATTGCCAAATTTAGAAAAAGTAAGACAGGAAACAAAGAAAGATAAAGTTTTAAGTAGAGCAGTTGAAGCATTATTGAAAGGAGATAAATTTATAGACAGTCCTGATATTATGTATTTTTTAAAGCGACAAGATGTATTTAGCTGTGAAGATGGACTTTTATTCTACGGTGGCAGACTGGTAATACCCGAAAACCTAAAGTATTCTGTACTAACACTTTTTCACGAGTCTCATATTGGCGTGGTTCGTATGAAAAGGTTAGCGCGATCTTATGTATGGTGGAAAGGTATGGATACTGATATCGAAGATTTTGTTAGGAATTGTCAAGCATGTACTCAAGCGCAAAATCATACGCATATAACTAAAACACATTGGAAACCATCGTTATATCCGTTTGAGCGCATACATATAGATTTTTTTCATTTTGAGGGAAACAATTTTCTTTTGTTTGTTGATAGTTATTCTAAATGGATTGAATTGGCAGAACTTAAACATACAAATGCGAGAAATGTTATTGAGAAGTTACGAAATTGGTTTTCGATTTGGGGGATACCTTCAGTACTAGTTTCGGATAATGGACCTCCTTTCGGGTCATACGAATTTATAGAATTTTGTGATTCGAATAAAATTCAAGTGTTGAAGTCTCCACCTTATCATCCTCAATCAAACGGAATTGCAGAAAGGGCCGTTCAAACTGTGAAAAGAGGATTAAAGAAATATTTGATTGAATCTAAAGGCAGTTTAAAGGATTTTAGTTTGAAAATAGATAATTTTTTGCTTCATTATAGAAATACTCCCACATCAGTAACAGATAAATCACCTGCTGAAATGTTGTTTAAATTTAAACCCATAACTCTGATAGATAAGCTTTTAAACAGAAAATATGAGAAAAATACCGCCAAAACTTGCGAACAAGTACCGCATCAATATAATGAGAAAAATAATGTAAATTTTAAGGAAACAAAGCAAAAATTTATCACAGGTGAAGACGTCTTTTATAGAAATAGTTTTAAATCGTATATTAAATGGATTCCTGCGAAAATTTTCAAAAGACTGTCTACATATGTGTACGAAATTTGTGTGAATGGAGTAAAACGAACAGCTCATGTGGATCAATTGAAAAAAGGGAAAAAGGCAGTTCGATTTAGTCCATTTACAAAATGTTTGAAAAATTATTTAGAAGTTAATTGTAAAGAGGAAGATGATAATTCGAACTTAGAAATATTGTCTGAAGAAAAACCTTATAGAGAAAATAAATATAACCAAGGAATGTGTAAATCAGAGGAACAAGATAATTTAGAATTATTAAGAAGATCAACACGTTTAAAAGATAAATACAATCAAAAGAAGTGTAACCAATAATAAATTGAAATGAAATGAATGACAAATTAAAAAAAAAAAAAAAAAAAAAGTTCTTCTATTGTATATCTTTAGAGTTTGAAAGGTATATTGCTTTAGATTAAGTTGATAGGGAATGATATGTACAATGTGAATAATATTTGACATGTATTTGTACAAATGTATATGTACATGTATAGAACTTGTCTCTACCAGTTTTAGATTTAAGTCACGAGTTCAGTCTACTCTGTAACCTCGAATCTGTAAGTTATATTTTTTAAATAAAAGAGTAATGGATTAATTTTCTGGAGTTAATTATGGAATACTAAACATATTACTAGCTAAGGCCGGGTAAGGGCAGAAAAGGTGGAGGATGCTCGCTTCCTCATCCACATCTCCTACAGAAGCCCTTATGAGTAAGATGGAGCCTATAATCGAGCTTTCCAATTGGACAGCGCTTTGTGAAAACCCCTTACTGTCCTGCCAATGTGCTTCCTTTTAAGTGGCAACAAAATAGTGAAGCGGCCGGGATCTATTTTTGGCCAAATCATTCTCGTTGCTTTGCATGTGTTGCCATCTTATATTAGCCCTGTCCAGAGCAGCGGACTTAATTGACAATTTACACCTGGCAATCGGCACTTTCATTTCATTGCAACACTCACCAACCACTCCAATCATACCGTCCCGAGCCTGCTCATCCGTCTTGCAGTTACCGGCAAAGCTACTTTGGCTCGAGATACAACATTGAAGAAGCCACAGATTTCTGCGAGAGCGGCAGTTCTCCATAGTTTTAAATATCATCAAGACGACTGACTATCCCGATAAATAGTAAAATCCCTCACGGTAATCACGTGCCTAGCCAGAACAGGACTTCTGAGATCGCCGAAACCTGCGTCTTTAGGACACTGCAAAAGTCGGGAAGACTCAATGGTATGTTAATCTCTAGTCCCTCCTAGTACGAGCCCAACTCCGTCGTCGGACTTAGAGCCATCTGTATAGATGACCATGGCTTCGGTGGTCAAGGGCATATCTCCCATCCACAGACTTCTCGACGGAATGAGACTAGTATAGTTTCTGCCAAAATGATATTTTGGAGAAGTGTAGACCGTCTCCCTAGCGAGATACAGCTTGTTTAGTGGACTCCCAAGACTCACGCCGCTGACCCGCCTCGCACAGGCATACGGCCGTGTTTGCCGCCACCTTTTCGCCAAAAATATCCTACGGAAGCAAACCGGATCGAGTACCATATCTAATCCGACTGACGGACTGGTTCAAAAAGCCCCCGTTCGTCGTGGCCACCAGACTTAGGAAATTCTTCTAGCACACCTTCAAATAAAGATAGAACTCGAAACATATGGTACGCACTATTTATTTATTTCTTTTTTTTCTTCAACAATTAAAAAATCACCTAATTTGTATTTATCATATTACATTGCCACTGCAAGTCGGAGATCACCCAAAGAGACTTTTTTCCCACAACTAACAAAAAAAAATGTGAAATATGAATCCGTTCTTTAAAAAAAACGAACTCGATATTTACCTTTCCATGTCATGTCAAGATAACAAATCGACTTACCTTTTCGCTTTATTTTTTGTCGTCCTTTTATTTATTTCCATTTTTTTTTTCAAAAACACCCCTGAAAAATGTACTCAGCTAAATTACCCAAAATATACGGAACATTTTGTGGGCGCCGCAATGCTTGATGGGTTGTGCAAAAGTGGCGTAGCCTTCTCTTGTTTTTAAACAGAAATCTTCGGACGAGAATATGAAATGAAATATTGGCTCCAGTGTTTTTGTTGTCTCGGACGAAGGACAATATTAAGGGACCGGTGACGGATGGGGGCCTGGGCAAGGTAACCGAACCTTAGATTGGGTACAATTGAAGAAAAACCATCGAATTAATGTGACATTTAAGTCAAAGTGACTTGACGCTGTCGTCTGTGTTAAGTCGCCATCATGTCGGTTATCCCCTGGAAGAAAAAAATGTTTACCTGACGCTGAATGTGACAGGCCAGATGAGGGACACCGAAATGATAAATAATGTTTTCGTAAATATCATACGAATTGGGGAGCAGAATGGTGGATTTCTTGATGTAATTTTATATTTATGTTTATGTTTTCATTCATTTTTTGTGGGTAGAAAACGGGGACCGTAAATTTAAAATTGCAGCTCTAGAAAGGGGGTGGTTTTGGTGCTGGGCTTAGATTTCGGTAATCGTGTCCACTTTGGATTGGAGAGACTCTATGTCAATAGAGTTTATGAGTGTAAAAGCATTTAAGGCTGCTTGACTTTCATATCAGGCGCTAAAGTTCCTTGCATCAAACATGCCCTATTCAAAGGGCAAATCAGCGGTGACTGCCCTACCCAAACTCATTGGGTCTATTAAGAAATATTTCTATGAGAATGAAATTGCATTATGGGCCTCTCTTAACATAAAAGAAAAAATATTGCCCGATGTGATCTATTTTTTTTTTTTTTGTCGACGGAATTGGGTTTTAGGCCCTGTTTTTCCAAATGGCAAATTTCAAAAAACAGAAATTGGTTCAAAGGTCCCGAACGAGGTATCTTTTCCACATATTTCAGCCATCTAAAGTCAAATGAAACCACACCCAACTCGATACTGATGCAAGTTGCAGCGTTGGACGACCTAGAAACACCTGGAGAAGATTAGTTGAGGTTGAGGGTAAGGCATTAGGCAAATCGTTGAAGGCGATGGTGGCGAACAGGACGAGGTGGAAAGTCGGCGTGGTTAATGCCCAATGCCCCACAAGGGGTTGGCAGAATCCAGAGAGGGAGGGAGAGAGATTCAGTAAACAAATTCCACAGTGATGAGCCACGAAGCAGTATGTGAAAGTATGGCTTTTATTTACGTATGTTGCAATAATAGTCACTATCCAGCTTTTTTTTTTCAAATAATATTTATTTATCGACGTTTCGCATTTAATGCATTTTATTTACGTTGTTAAAAACCTGGAGGCGAAATCAGATGACAGCACCTCCGACTACCTTTTTAGAACTGCGGACCTGCTCCACATTTACAAGAAAAAGCTGGCAGAAATTTCGGGAATGAGGGAGGAAGACTTGAGTTATATGTACATAATTCTAGATTTGGAGAGAAGATAATGATTGTATTCCCGCAACTTCCGTCTTCAAAATGTGTAATTTACTATATAAAAATCTCTTGGTGATTTATAGGTAGTTAAGTGTACGGAGTTCTGCGCAACGGGCCTTGAAGCTGCATCGTCTTCCACCGATGAGAAAGCGGATGGAAGAATTATTCCACATACTAAAGATATATCCATCCGCGAAGCTAAATGCAACCTTGTTTGCACTGTGGACTGCGACGTCGTAGTAATTGCCGTGTCCCATTTTTTTCCTCCTGGGATCATGCGAACTTCAACAGCTGTGGATTTTGCTTAGAAGTGGAGGGACCAAGAGGTTTCTTCCCATTCATGGCATTGCCACACATGAGTAGCTAGGCGAAGAGAAAGCCACAGGATGTGGTACCGCATCCGCATTTATTGGAAATGAACCCAAAACTAATATGAAATTATGGAAGAGCATACGCATACCAGAGACAACTAACGCATTTCTGTCCATATCCTTGGCCTCTCCAGCTCTAGAAAAATTCACAAGGCGCTTATTTGGGCTGAACTCCCAAGTTCCTTGTCCATCAACATAGGGATAGTTTCGCGGAGCTGATGGGCGGTGGACGCCACATTAGGCGGACAAGAAACTTCGCGTGGAGGCTATCATACCTTCTGTAGTGTGTGTTGCTATCAATTTGATCCATGTTGCATTTACCACCAAATTAGCAGTAAAACTTGTTACGATTCCACTGTTCCTATGAGAGGTACATGAAATAACCGATTTCACCAAAATTTAGGAATGTGGTTTGGCGGTAAATACGAGCAATTAGTGTGAAATTGTGTAAAGGTATTTTTAGAGATAAAAAAGTGTCCCTAACAAAAACTTACTTTTGCACCGGTCGTTCCTATGACAACTATATGATAAATAAATAACTGGCGCAACAGTCCAATTTGAACCACGGCCTCGACATGAGTTAGCATCATCTCATTTTCTAGATCGTGACGGTTTTTGTGCAGAGGTATGTGATCAGCAACACGCTCAACCGAGTTATTTACCCCATAATGGGTTCTTATTTAACAGCTGAGTGGGCACATAGTACGACACGTAAATCCCCGGAATCGAACCGGGGCCCAGTGCGTTGAAGGCGAACGTCCTAACCGTTGCGCCATCCGGACTACACAACTATATGATAGAGTAGTCCAATTTCAACCAACTCCAGGAACGCTGTTTAGCAATAGATGCTCTTGAAAAATATGAAATTTGGTTACGATATCTTTAAAAGCAAACAAGTTTTTCTCACTAAGACACATTTTTGGACCGGTCATTCCTAAGGCAGCTATGTGACGCAATGGTCCGATTCCGTTTATTTCCGACATATGTACATAGGGCGTGCAATAGAACTAAGGCTGTGTACAAAATTTCAGTTCAATAGCTTTAAAAGTGAGAGACTAGTTTGCATAGAAACAGAACCCGTAAAGACAGTAGTCAGACGTGAGACCGAAGCCTCTATGTACTGAGCTGCCGGTCAGTACACCGTACGGATAATTTTTTCCCGACTTTGGTGGATAATATTGAATCCATTCGGGATATTTTGAAATTCGAATGGGTATGGTTTCTCCTGTGGTGTCGAGCGTAAGAATAATGCCACGGCCTTTCCCGGCATGTCGTAGAATGCAACTAAAAAAGGCAAGATGTGAATGCTTTCTGCTTGTGCTTGCGTCTTGCATCATCCGAAAAATTATATATGCTAATGAACTATTCCTTGGATAAGAACTGACTCAACTTACAGCTTTTGGCTACTGTTCAATGACAAACTCTAGTTTTTGGAATGTGCGTACTGTCCTCGACAATGGATCAGCACGATTTCTTCAACTAGAGAGTGAATTTCAGAGGTACAAATTAATCATAGTGAAGAATATATCACTCCAATGCGTAGATTAGGGTCACTATGGAAGTGAATGGTTGGACCTATAGCGGGCTTGCCATAACTGTCAATATGGCATTTCGATGTCCTGCTGCGGAGGTGTTGCAGATCATTCCGTTCATAGTTCATAAAAGGAGCATTCAGTGTCGGTTCCTGATTATGTGTCTGACTTGGGACGCCGATTGGACAGCGTGCATTGCTTAGTTCGAGGACGACTTGAGGCGACTGCTGATCGCGTGAGTACGAGATGCGATTTGAAGGCTGGCTCAGCAGGTTTCAGCGAGGGTGGCCTCGATCATCGATGTTTTCAAACATCGATATTTTTGTACCTACGTTTTATCGACATCGATGTTTTGAGTCGATGGCGCATCTCTACTATATGTACAGTGGCGGACAAAAGTCTACGGCAGCACCTTATATTGAGGTTTTGGTTAATTGGAATCTTTAATCAAAAATCCGTTGATGCACATTTTTTCAGTAACGTAAATATATTTACAAAAAAAACGAAAACAAAAACTTTTCATAACAAATTTAAAGAGAAATCCATAAAAACATAAAAAATTGAATGGACAAAAGTCTACGGCAGTCAGTGCTGGCTGACTTATACACAAAAAATTTCCAACTAAACCTAACTGTATTTCTTCGAAATTTGTTTATTTGATCTTACTGCCATTCAGTACATGTGCGGCTGCAACTCTACTATAGGTTTATCGCTAGTTTCGAACTGTAAGGACCGCAAAATGTCATCGCAAAAAGAAATTTCTAGTGATGTCCGAAATTTGATCGTCCAGTATAAAAAAGTGCTCGGAAATTGCGAAATAACTGAAACTAAAACGAAGTTCTGTTTATACCATTATCAAAAAATTTTAAAGCAGTGGTTCCATTGAAAATAAGCCGCGAACTGGCTGACCGAAAAAGCTTTCACGCAGAGACATTAGTTCAATTTGAAAAGAAGTGAACAAAAATCCAAAAATAAGTGCTCCAGATTTGGCGAAACAAGTAGCTGCGGTAAGGAAAAAGGATATCCATGCAAGAACAATCTGGAGAGCATTAAATTTTAATGGGTTTCAAAGCAGAACTTCACGTAAAATAACCATTAATATCCGCAAAAAAACCGACTTCTGCGGCTAGAGTTCGCCAAGGCCCATATCAACAAGGACAATGATTTTTGGAATCGAGTCCTTTTTACCGATGAGTTGAAATACAACATGTTCGGGTGTGATGGTCGCAGTAAAATATGGAGAAAAAAGAATACGGCATTAGAGACCAAAAATTTGATTCCCACTGTCAAGCACGGTGGAGGTAATGTTATGGTTTGGGGAGCCATAGCTGCATCTGAGGTCGGCAGATTGGCTTTTGTTGAAACTACTGTGGACTGCTATGTTTACAAGAGCCTGTTGGAACAACATTTAAGGGCATCAATTGAGAAGTTATGCCTTGGAGGGAGCTAGATTTTCCAAAAGGACAATGATTCGAAGCACACAGCACTTTTCGTCAAGAACTAGTTGTTGTACTACGCTCCCAGGCAGCTGAATACGTCTCCCCAAAGTTCGGATTTAAACCCAATAGAACATGTATGGGAGCTTCTGGGGCAGAAAATTCGGAAATGTTGCGTAAAAAATAAAAATTTGTTGAAGGAAGCGCTCATTACAGAATGGGAGAAAATTACATCCGCAGAAACTGGTAATTTAGTCGCATCTATGCCCCGAAGACTACAAGCAGTAATTGATGCTAAAGGGGGTCCAACCAAGTATTAAGCCAGCAAATAATTTTAAAAATTCCGACACGTTTAGTTGGAAATTTTTATTGTATAAGTCAGCCAGCACTGACTGCCGTAGACTTTTGTCCATTCAATTTTTTATGTTTTTATGAATTTCTCTTTAAGTTTGTTTTGAAAAGTTTTTGTTTTTGTTTTTTATAAATGTCTTTATGTTACTGAAAAAATGTGCATCAATGGATTTTTGATTAAAGCTTCCAATTAACCAGAACCTCAATATAAGGTGTTGCCGTAGACTTTTGTCCGCCACTGTATATCCAATATGTCCGTCCAAAATTTGTTTTACATTATTTCACCATTGCAGTTCACTCAACTATATCAAACCCAACAAAACTTTCAACGGTTTTAGCGGATGAGAGATAGTTTTTTCTTTTTCCTTTATTTTACAACTTGCACCTTTAACTGCCAACGACCATATTTGCACCTGCACGTGCTCCAATTCTATGAGAAAAACAAGAAGGATTTCCTGCATTACCAGGAGACGATTGCGATGGAAAACTTGGTTGAACCCTTATTAGATTTTCCGTTCGAGTACTCGTATGTACGAGTACGAGTACGTCACAACGAAAACTAGCTTTCAAACGTTGAGCCATCGAGTAGGTTCAGAAGATGCACACTTATATGGAACGGTTGCGAAACAGCTCAGTAACTCATATGCGCCTTCTGAACGAAATGTACTATCGGCTGTGAAATGTTTGCCTAGACTATTTTGAAACGTCCCGTCGCACAATTTTTGCATGTGTGTTTACAAAAATTAATCTTCCCTCGTCAACAATAAACACGGGAACGCAGTAGTAAACAAATGCACTAAAGTATGACAGATGATCAGGTTGGGGGATTCTGCAGTGGCTCACTTCGGTTATGCAACGGATTCGAGAACGGGAGTGTTCGGAAACATATAAAAGACTGAAGAAAAGAACGGGAAACCTCTTTCTTAATTTGGCGATGACGTGTCTGGTTTATTTTGAATTAAAGTTTGGAAATTCGGAAAAGCTACTTATATGTTTAACTTTTTCTCCCTCGGTGATCACGCTGGCTGACGAGAGTGGAAACTGGAAGCAGCGGACGAAATCGACCGAGTGAGAACTAATATATTTTGGAAAAGGGGAAGACGTTATCGTTGTACGAGGCCTTAGCCAGAGGATACATCGCAGCGACGCCACGACAACGAAGGATTGAGTTCGACGAACTCGCACTTGTCGCGGTCATTTTACTCTCTCCGCAGCTGGTCGGACGACCGCCAAAAACCGGTGTAAGTTCACGTTGTAACATTGTAACTTATTCAACTAGACAGGGGAAATTTTCCCCATCATTTCGGAACGGTTGCACCTTTCGAACCCACCCATAGTATAGATATTTACTTGGTAACATAGATTCGTGCTCTATGTTCTTATTAGATCCCCTCTAAAACGTTTCACTTCACGGTGACCGGAATTATTAATTTTGCATGTGGGTGCGGTTAGAGCGCTAAGATACTTTTCGGTTTCTCAGATAAAACTTTAATTTCGGTTATAAAGTTTTTAGCAACTGAAATTCTTCTCTCCATTGGATAGTTAAGAAAGGACGTGCGAGAAGAATTCTTTAAATGTTTCTGTGCTCTTTCTTTCTTACGTATGTTCAGAAATGAAGAGCGTGGAATGTTTTCTAAAGTAGATACTGCATGGGAATTTTCGGTAATACTGAAGACACACGTAAGCGATAATTCTCAGTTATTTCCGATTTCTCACTTATCTCGAGTTAATCGACATTAACTTCTCACTTATCCAGCGAGATAAGTGAGAAGTAATTAAGAAAAATAATAGGTTTTTTTTTTGATAATCTATCGGGTGTAGGGTAAAATAACACATTGGTGCACCAACAAATTAACCTGGATAGCTTAGTGGGGTGGACTCGATAACTTTCAAAAGCATGACACGTAGATGGCCTTAGTGTCGTGTAGAATATAATATGTTAATACGCTTGTATTTTTCCCACTTAGCCAAATGTGTCCATACGTTGTTGATACGCTTGTGTTTTTCCCACTTTGCCTAATGTGTCCAATATCTCTTATAATATTATCTTGAAGCTGGAGGCAACTGGATCGGACAAGTATTTCCCCATGAAAATAGGATTGCCATTCTGGGGTGGGCAACCCGATTTTTTTTTTTTTTTTGGCTCCAGATTTGGAATCAGCAACCTTAGCTTGTAGTTCGAACAGCAGTACTTTAGCAAACAAATTTTCAAATCACGAATCTTTAACCCTTGTCTAGCGGCTTAGGTACAGGTGTACCTTTTGCATTTTCAAATTGCTGTAATTTTTTTTCTGGAAGTCGTAAAGATCTGAAACTCCGTAGCATCTCTACGTTTTTGGTAGAGATTATACCTATATATGTGAAATTTCAGCAAAAAGTGTCCACCTATCTCCCAGATAAGAAGTTGAGTTGATTCTACACCCTTAAACGTCGGCAAAGGTACAAGTATACCTTCATACATTTTGAGTTAAAAAATTTAAAAAAAAAAGTTAAAAAGTATAAGTTTTTGTGAATGTTAATCTTTATATTGCAAAACAAGGTAAATATAATATTATAAAAGAGAATAATAATTTTGTATGGATCTTCTTTCCAATTAATGCATATTGTGTGGGCTTCCGAGTGTTCGTCGCTAACAGGTCTTACGCAAACAACGCAAGACTTTCTGTTTTTCTGCTGCTTTCGCTTTAAGTCTCTACGAAAATAGCAACTTCCGACGACGAGATGTATCTCGCGGCTTCCACGGGAGGAGGGGATAAACCGTTGCTTCTGGTACACTTACAATTTGTCATATAAGCACCATTTGCATGGCACCTCGGAGAAAATGTTTTTTTTAGCAGCTGTCGACAGGAGCCTCGATTTTCGGCTTCGGCCTTTCATAGCTCATTGTAAATATCTTTCAAAAAAAATTTCTTCGTTATTCCTTTGTCTTGAATTGTGGGTTGTGCTCTCGATATATGATATAGAATGCCAAAGCAGCGACGTCGATCATATTATAAAAGGATGCTAGGGACCAACGTAAAATTCTTCGCTTCACGGTATATTCTCCCAACATTTTGTCCATTACATTATTCCTCATTTAGTTTTATTATTGTATATTAGCTGCAATTTTTTTGTGTAGAGCAGATTAAGTGGCAACAAAACTATCCAGAGGAAATTAGGGTAGCGAACACGAAAACGGGGCATGCCTTTGCTGTTGGTGTGTTTTAATGAACCATATTCTGGTCTGGTAGTGCTGCTTGCACCGGCAGATTTATGGCAGCACCTGCTGAGTAATGATCTGTCGGTGGTACGAAACCAGAGGCCGAAGATCCAATTACACCTGGACCCTGACGCGAGAAATATGTAACGAACGGTTTGATGGGTATCTGAAGATGCCCGAGGGGACGGATCCTAAGATAGCATAATGACCGTGAAAGTAGGGCCGAGCAATCTTGCAAAGGAAAGGCCCCTCAATGAGCTAAGCAGCGGCCTATGGTTACTGTAGCTCAGTTCGGGAGACGTGGGCGGTGTTTACAATGCTCGTTGCCCTTGTCCATTACGAATAATAAAAATTCATAGGCCTGGAAAAGACATCACAAACATGGAAAGCAGAAGTGGGAAATAATACAAAAATAAGGGGCGATAAGGATGCAATGGTTAGCAGACGGCGTAAATACCGTCGCGCTTATACGACCGACAGATCAATACTCGTCAGGTGCTGCCTTCGATCTGCCGGTGGATCGAGAGTTCGTTGGGAGAGCGCAGTATATGAGGGCGCTGAGCAGCTACTGGGCTCCCAAAATTGGAGCACGCGGTCACGTGATCAAGATAATTTTAGGACCACGATCCAGGGCGGCCAAGGCCCGACGTCGGGCCGTCGCGCCACGATGATGATGATAATTCGGCGGCTACTAGAACCAGCTTCACAGTCACTCATGATAAATTGAATTTTTACGTTACGTATTGTTATACCTATATAAAATACAAAACCCTGAAAACGCACACAATAATGAATTATTCTTTCCCATCATACGTTTTAATACATACTTTTGACTCTTAGTTTTTGTATGTAATTTTTCCCGATCCATTCGATTCCCATTCCCATTCATACACTAATTATTGTGTAATTAAGGACGATAAAATCCTAGTTTTAAGTTATCCTTTGATTAATTAACAGGTTACCAATATACCTTTAATTTCCTTTATGCAAAAATATCTTGTAGATTTTCCCTGGTGAAAAATCATTCACAAACTGTGTAATTAATGTAATAAAATCCTCTCTCTCTTAATTGCCCTAACCCCTTGTGGGACATAGCGTGTCAACTGTTCCATGTGGCCCAGTTGACGTTTCCACGGCATAAACTGGTTTCGGAGAATGCAATTGCCAGCATGCACCTCCTGCACATCCATGTCCACGAACGTCGTCATGGACGGGATTCGAACCCGAAACGCCGGTAGTCAAACATGAGACTGATGCCTCAACACACTGCGCTACCGGTCGCCCCTAATACAAAATCCTACTTCATATATTCTTAGAATATTAAGGTTTTGCTTTTATTGGGTTTTTCTGCTAATATGTTCCGTATTTTTGCAGGTAACCGACATACAAAATGAAACCGGAATATAGAGGGCTACGCCCGCAATTCGAGGGTTTTGTAGCACGCGCTTATTTTGGTATCTAAATATTGGCTCCCTGCACTTCTTGGTACCACTCAGCTGAATAAAAGCACCATAATTAAATGTCTTACCCATGATATAGTATCTTACATGCCAATTCACAAAAAGACTGCATCTGTCACCTCTCAAAGTAATAGTTTTAATACGAGAAGCTGTAGATACATAGATATGTATGTATACGAGATAAACTGTCCTACACTTCGAGATGCTTAACCATAAGACGACATTGCAAATTGCAAACTTGTGTAACGGCTTCGAAATTCAGGGCGGCTGGGACAAATTACGGTCTAAATCTACCAATCTTCACCCTTCCAAAGTTGGTTCATTAAATAACTGCAATTCGCACTACGAAAAACAACATGCAAGTAGTATACGCATATCTATGCGTGAGGCTGGTAGGTGTATTTTTTGTATGGATAGTGTCAAAATGCATAATTTTAAGTCAATGTAAAATACTATTATTAAATATCATGTCATTGTAATGAAACTTAGAGATATTATTGCCTATGATGTTGGTTATCATTAGCCATCAATGTTTTTGACCTCAGGTGTGCTTGAGGGGTGCAGGGGTGTGCTAACTGCAACTTTAGAAATGTACTATTTTTAACCTTTTTGGATGAGATTTAAAAATTCTATTATTTTCGGTTTTCTATGCTAGTGAAATGCCGCTTTCCTGCAAGTTTTCATATTTCTAAGTGTAACGGTTTCGAAATGCATCACATATTTTCCCCTCTACCTCTTTTCCCCTTTTTTAAAATTTGGAAAAAATTACAAAAATGGAATGTACTTGACGGTACCTTTCTTACGATACCCCACATGCCTACAACAAACGAAAAAAAAAAAATTTCGACCTTCATTTCCCCTCTATGGGGACCCCCCCTTAAAGTTGACCTATTACGACGCATCGCTTTCTCCAGAGAATTATAGTATTTCTGCATATTTCCACCAAATTTCATAAATGTAGCTTCAGCGGTTCGTGAGATATTTCATGGACAGACAGACAGACGGACAGACGGACGCATGACCGATTTCATAAGGGTTTTGTTTTTATACAAAACCCTAAAAAACGGAATTCCCATGTAAGGTACACCTGGACCTTAGCCGCCTGTTAGAATTGTAAAATTCTGCCCCTGGAGGAGGGTTAAACATGGTGGGAACGGGTGACTATCATTAGATGAGATCTTTAGAAATTCACACATATCCGTTCGCGAGTTTTTTTTCAACAACAACAAAATCAATAAATCTCTGAAATCCTTATTTGAAACCAACTTGATGGAAATAATGTGATTTTAATATTTTTTTTTTTTTTTGTAAATACTAAACGGATGCTCTTATCACATGAAATCATGCAAATATTGACGAAAACCACCTTCCCTATACTCAACGCCTTCATATTTACACCTTTCCCGTGTACAATTTTAAAGCCTCTTCAAAATACGATACACACATGAGAGTGGGCTTTTTTGCAGGTGTCCTGACAATTGTGTCAACCGAGTATATTCAGATATTATGACTCCACACGTACAGATATAATACGAACGATTTGCACACAAACAGCTCTAGATTTTTTTTCGGTTGTTGCCTGAATGGCGGGATTAATTTGCATTGTTATTGGCATTCGTCATGAAGAGTTTTCGGTCGGCATTGTATTCACGCTGCGATGCTGCCCCCGAAAAAAAATCCTTTAAAAGCTCCTGTCTGTAAATTCTTCGCCCTCTTGTCGCATCATCGTTTTGGATTTTTTTCAGGGAGATTTTCTGTTTTTCGAGTATTGCCTATTTTGCAATTCATGAAACGCGTCAAAATGAATACAAATTTCATTTCGTTTTATTCGCGTTATCGATGGCATCATTCAGTCTGTTTAGAGACACGAAAACAAAAGACTTTTTTTATGTGCCGGGAAGCCATTTAGAGAAAATTAGAAAATTTAACACCACTTAATTTTCTTTCATTGAAATGATAGTGTTGAAGTCAAATAAAAAGGACAGTGTCCTCAATAAGAAAAACTGTCATCCTAAATATTTTCATAAAATTTTCACATTCGTCCCCCATTCGCCGGAAGCATGAATGTCCAATTTTAAATTTTTTGAGTTTATTGATTGGTTGGATTTTCTTTTATTTAAATGTAAAATCTGCCTGGCGGTGAATCTTTTCTTTAAGCACCTCATTCTAATAATGCTGGTTAGTCGAATGTGAAATTCTTAGTTGATTGTTTATGCCACCTAAATGAATGTAACACATTCATTTATCTGTCTTTCAACAGGCTACATCCCGAACGCATGGAGGGAGGCTAAGGTGGTCTTCCTGTCTAAACCGGGAAAAAGTGACTATACAGAGGCAAAGTCCTTCAGGCCGGTTAGCCTAACATCATTCCTGTTGAAAGCAAGCCAAAGGGTGTTGGTGGATTACCAGGAGAATACCGCGCTAATGTATAGTCCTCTGAGTAGGTGCCAACATGCTTATAGAGCAGGCAGATCTACGGAAACCGCTCTACACGAACTTGTTAGAGTTGCAGAGAGAGAAATTAATAATGGCGGGATCGCTATGTCTACTTTTATGGACCTAGAGGTTGATTTTGATAAAATCTCTACCAGACTAAGAAACGCCCTGACTGAGCGGGGGGTTGATTCTATTATAATTAAGTGGATCGACTCTATGCTTAAGTAGAGGGCGATAAATCTTAGTAGTACTCAATTGCCCTAACCCCTTGTGAGGCATAGCGCATCAACTGTTCCATGTGGCCCAGTTGACGTTTCGTTGGCATAAATTGGTTTCAGAGAATGCAGTTGCCAACATACACCTCCTGCACATCCATGGCCACGAACGTTGTCGTGGACGGGATTCGAACCCGAAACGCCGGTAGTCAAACATGAGACTGATCCCTCAACACACTGCGCTACCGGTCGCCCAAATCTTAGTAGTGGATGTGCCAGAATACGGGGTAAGGTAGCTGGAGGATGCCTTCAAGGAGGTGTTCGTCCGCCTCATCTGTGGAACGTCACCGTAGACAGTCTTCTCTGGAAGCTGAACCCGATGGGCGTACACACTTTAAGATACGCCGATGACTTGGCTCTTACGGTTAGTGGAAAGTTCATGGACACAATTCTAGGTTACATGGAACAGGCTCTGAAAGTAACCGAAGAATAGTGTAATGAGCAAGAGTTAACCATAAACGCTAGTAAATCAAACACTATGATTTTTACTCGTAAGAGGAAAGACATAGAGATAACTCCCTTACGGCTTTTTGGTTCGGAAATTAAGGTGTCCAAGGAAATGAAGCATTTACGTGTTACCTAAGATGCGAAACTAACATGGAATGTGTAATGAACCACCTGTAATGAACCATATTATGGTCTGGTAGTGCTGCTCCCACCGGCAGTTCAAAGCAGCACCTGATGAGTAGTGATCTGTTGGTGATACGAACCCAGAGGCCGAGGGTCCCATTACACCTGGACACAGGTGCGACCGCGTGGGCGTCTGATCCATCCGCCGACCATTGCATCCTTATCGACTATTTTTTTTATTCCCCATTTTTACCTCCCCTGTTTGTGTTGTCTTCCCCAGGCCTATGAATTTTTGTTAATACGTAAAGGACAGGGGCAACGAGCGGCGAAAACCCCGCCCACATCTCCCGAACTAAGCTACAGCAAGCATAGGCCGCTGTTTAGCTCGTTGAGGGGCCTTTTTCTTCGCCAGATGGCACGACCTGACCTTCACGGTTAATTATGCTACCTAAGGCTCCGTCCCCACGGGCATCTCCGGATGCCCACCAAACCGTCCGTTACAAATGTTCGCGTTGATGAGAAGATCAAAAAAGCGAAAAGGATTTTGCATCAATGGAAGAGAGTGTGCTCGTAGGTGGGGAATTTCACCTAAGCCAACGACACTTGATTTATACAATGATGGTAAGACCCATTCTAGCTTATGCATCAGTGGTATGGTGACCAAAAGTCATGCAGAAAATCACAAAGCGGAAGCTGGATGGGGTACAAAGTATAGCGTGCGTAAGCATATGTGGTGCAATGCGCACCACACCATAACGGTAGCAATAGACGCATTGCTGGGACTGCCGTCGCTGAACTTATTTATAAAGAGAACGGTGGCTCTTTCGGCAATACGCATGGAAAGGGATGCCATGTACCATCACTTTGGAAATAGCAGCGGTCATGAGAGCATCCTAGACATTATACATGGTGAGGTCAGGGATACTCTAATGCCGGTAGAAGGCATTAGTAGACGTAGGGTAGTTGAAAGACTGCACAAGACTCACATTGCGGATGGAAACATACACAATGAGTGTATGTACAATGACATAAGCATTTTTACTGATGGCTCTTTAATGGACGGGAAAGCGGGCGGGGGTTTCGTCTAGGAGAGTATGCGTCGGTACACCAGGCAGAGATGCTTGGTTTGTTGCATGCATTGGACCACCTGCAGAAAGGTCAGGTGCGGGACAACCACTGGTGTGCTGTAGAAATTGATGAAGATTTTGGAAATTTCGGTGAGTTTGGCAGTTTCAAAGAGAGTGTGGAGTGCTTTTTCAAATTATCATAATTGTGACGTCACTGTGAGTGGGGATGGAGGACCAGCACGCTGGAGTTCTGGGCTTGCCTTTAGGTCCTTTAAAGAGCACTGTAGAAATTTATGAATATTTTGGAAATTCGGGTGCGTTTGGCGGTACCAAATCGAGTATGGGTTATTTTTTTTTTCAAATTTTCATAATTGTGACGTGACTTTAGGGCTGAGTGGGGTATGCAGGACAGCAGCACCCCAGAGTTCTGAGCTTGTCTGGAGATCCTTTAAGGAGTGCTCTAGAAATTTGTGAAGATTTTGAAAATTCCGATAAGTTCCATAGTGCCAAACGGGTACATGTTATTTTTGGAGGTTTTCATCCCTATGAAGTCACTTAAGGGGTGAGTGGGGGTGTGTAGGTTACCATAACTTGAGAATTCTCGACCTGCAGAAGGTTTTTCATTTAGAAAACAGATTGAAACTTAATTTGATGAATGGCAACTAACCTGTATTGGTTAAAGTACACATCATCAGGCTGCAACCCCTAATTTTTTTTTATAAAATTTTAACTTTTGCAGAATTTTTTCTAAAATTAGTCAGGAGCCCTAGAACGCTTTATTATCCATCGATTGCAAGCACTGAAACTATTTTTGCACGATAGCAATTTTTGCGTGAAGTTGTCGCCCCAAAATTTAATTATTAAAAAAAAAGCCATTCCAACCCTAGAACTATCGCCGCACCCTCTCGAGAACTCTAGAACCATTGCTAATAAGCAGGGAACTCTAAAAAAATTCCAACTTTTCCAAACTTAGGGTGCTTAGGTAATTTCCGGGGGTGATTGGTAAAGGGGGAAAATCACCCATCGCCCACCTGGTGGCAATTTGTATGAAGTGCAAAACGATAGAAATAGATTCGTAGCGTATAAACTTTCTTTCACTGCTTGAACCTCTTTTGATGACATACATCCTTATAAAAAGGTTCATTTCCATTTTGTGGCGCGAGCATTCGCGCCTCTCTCCTTTTGTCATGGGAACGGGTTTGAACAGCTCTGAACATCTTGGCCGAGCAAAAATCTCAATCTAACTTTTTTCGTTTTAATGCCTTTTCCATAAAACGCGTGGAAACATTTTCGTGGAAAAATTCTCGGGAAATGGATGGATGGGAACATTGCCTAATCTGAGCAGCGAACATCATGTTGTTTCTATTGTATTCACGTTCAAATTCAGGGAGATGCTCCCGTGTAAGCGAAGCATAACAAAATTAAGTTTTTGAATTCGTTTTTGTAGCCTCGCTTTAGATATTCCTGCGAATGATTATTACAAGCTCCAGAATTTGTTAGGACGTAGATGACATCAATGATTTTCGAAATTGTCTTACAATATCTGCGCAATTCACCTGTTCAAAAAACTATTTGTCATATTCGTTTCAACAAATCTTTATTCTGCAACAATATCTAAATTTGTCAACATCTTTCATGCAAAGCCGTATGAACTTACTACTATAAATGTATCTCTTCTTCGCCACGTTCATCGCGCGCGACGCAAACAAACAAATTTGAACTTATCTCATTAAAAAGTTTGCGTCCTGCTTGTTTCGAGGTTATTACTCAGGGGAATCAAAAGTTCTTGCTACTTCTTTTTTTTTTATTTTCACCAATAAAAAAATTATATCGTCATTTCCTCAGAAGATGATGGAATCTTTGGGTGCCCACCATGCCATGCTATCAAGGATGCGTACAAGTCAAAATAATATAAAGTTTATATTGTTCTTGCAGATGGTTGGAAGGCGTGTGTGCGTCGGGGGGAGGGAAATTATGTGGTTAGAGAAGAAAATGAGAGTAAAATGATGGTCATCAAAAGTAACATCAATGGAAAATTGACGAGAAAAATGGGACGCGGAAAGTGGAAGTTCAATAAATAACATTTGGTGGCGAGGAAAAGTTTTTCCCGGGAATATTATAGGATAATTAAGGAAACAACTGTCCAAAAAGCTATAATGAAAGTAATAAATTCTGGAAATTCAAGCTCGTGGAGAAAATTGAATATTCTGAAGAAAAGTCGTCCAATTAGTTGTATTTTTCGGCAAAGAGAAAACTATATGAGATTTTATTTATTCATAAAAAGACGCTGTTATCATGTGAAGGTGTAATTGACCCAATCCAAAGAAATTTAAAAGAAATCCTAATAAAAACCGCTAAACTAAAAATATTCAGCATGCACTACAAACCCATCGAATTTCGGACACCAATATTGTCCTGGTTCGTTACACTAACATAGATCATCGATTCTTAAACCGTGGGTCCACCATTCAAAAGCATCCTCATTTGCTATTCTTCTTTGTCTGGGGCGCAGTTAGGAATAAATTGTATTGGCATAGGAACCCTCGCGTTCACGTAAGAGGCCTAGGGTCTCCTCATTATTATATTTTTGTCATCCTTAAAATTTGTCCGTCACATAATATATCACATTTTTGGTAAAGAAAGTGTAATTCCATAAGTTTTCATCCGACGCAGGGCCAATCAAAGTCTAACTTAAAGCGCAGGTAAGGAAATCTTTGCGCCCCCTCCATCATATTTTGTCCAAAACAGTTTTCATATAAACTAGAATATTACATCTGTAACGGACGGTTTGGTGGGCATCCGAAGAAGCCCATGGGGACGGAGCCTAAGGTTGCATTGTGATCGTGAAGGTCGGGCAGTGCCATCTGACAAAGAAAAGGCTCCTCAACGAGCTAAGCAGCGGCCTATGCTTGCTGTAGCCAAATAGTATAGATTCCACAAAAGTTATCACTCCATAGAAGTTTCGCCTCTGCTAGGAGATTTGTATGTATTGACAAATTGTATAAACATAGTATAAACTACACAGTAAAGATACACAAGACAATCAATACATACAAATCTACCGCCGGAGGCGGAGTCAGCTTTCTGGTGAAGTTTATACAATATGTCAATACATACAAATCTCCTGACAGAGGGGAAAGTTATATGGAGTGATAACTCTTGTAGAATTATCAATCCTCTTTGCTGTAGCTCAGTTCGGGAGATGTGGGCGGGGCTTTTGCCCCCGCCCCTGTTCTTCGCGTATTAACGTAGGCCTGGAGAAGACAACACAAACAGGGGAGGTATAAATGGGGAATGAAGAAAAATAGTCGATAATGATGGAATCGATGGCGGACGGATCAGACGCCCACGCGGTCGAATTTGGGTTCGGGTGTAATGGGACCCTCGGCCTCTGGTTTCGTACCACCAACAGATCACTACTCATCTACTCATCAGGTGCTGCTTCGATCTGCCGGTGGGAGCAGCACTACCAGACCATGATATGGCTCATTACAGGTGGTTCATTACACATCGCTTCTAACATTGTTTGGTATACGCCTAAGCACCCAACCTGAAAAAGGGATCACACAGCATCCATATAAGTTAAAACACGTACTTTACGTTATATTATTTTTATATTTTTAGCACTATGTGCTATTTTCTTTCGGCTCTAACCGCTATGTTAGAGGGTCCAAACTAGATTGATCGCAAGATCTTAGATTTACATTACGACATTTGCAAATGCAGACAAAGTTTGAAATTGAAATACGATAACATTAGGTACAATTACAGCTCGTTATACGAATTCGAAAAATATAAAGTATGAAATTTAGACAAATGAGCTGACGTAAATAAATTTGATTCATGGAATACAATTACAATTTTGTAGTGTGAATTTGAAAAATATAAAATATGAAATTTAGAAAAATAAGCTAACGTAAACGTTGTTGGAGTCAGTGTTGCCGTAACTTACGTAAACGTTGGAGTCAGTGTTGCCGTAACTTATATTCTTATATACATACTATATATAATCAACGGGGCGGCTCGCCTACAACAAATTTTGTACACCATCGTCAATCTCACTACTAATAGCAAACAAACTCGTACTGCCAGAAGGATGCTTAACAGTGTATATGCATAAAGTTCTATGGTTCTTGTATTAGATAAATACTCATAATGTTAGCCGAAAATTGCATAATACCGTAGTCACACGTAGATAATTCAGAATCTTCGATTTCTCAATTGTCTTGAGTTAATCGACATTCCCAGCGAGATAATTGAGAAAATTAATTTCGATTAGCTCCAAACTCAATTGAAAGTGTGCCCTGGCTAAGAACTAGTGACGCTAAAGCTTTCGCGGACGTTGAGTGTGTCGTTCAGAAATACACGAGAATCGTTCTATTTTACATTAAACATCTGATTTTTGACATTTTTCATTGCCATTCATGTGTTTGATGCGAATCTTCGAATGTAATGTCGCCGATTCTCTCGATAGTTCATCAACCTTGCCCAAGGATCGTATCGTATGGCATGTTTCTGGTGTTCAACAGTGGAAGAAACTCATTTGGGCATGGAGTGGAAATACAACTATGTTCTCTGGATTTGATATCTTTATTAAACAGTGGTTACCGCAGGATTACGTCTTGGGGCACCGGAACCTTCGTGACAAATGGCGGTACATTGAGCCTGCAAGAGGCAATTTTTCACAACATACCAATCATCGGAATACCCTTAACCTATGCGCAAAGAGAAAACGTAGATATAGCGGTTGAAAAGGGCATTGGAGTGAAAATCGAAATAGTGAATTTGTTGATCCAATCTATGATTTGGGCCCTCGATGAAGTTATTGATAATAAAAGGTACTTCCATTACACAATTTATCTATTATGTTACTAATTATACTCTAGATGAAATCTGAGAGTATTATAAGTTTGCCACAAAGTTTGTAACGCTAAGAAATAAGGCTCGCAGAAAAAAATGAATGAAACGGAAGTTCATATTATCACTCGAATATCTCAAAACCGGATGTCCGTCTGTCCGTCTGTCCGTCCGTCCGTCCGTGACCTCTCTAGCTCGAGAACGCGTTGAGCTATGAAGTTCAAATTTTGCACACGTTATTTTTGACAAAAAATGAAGGCTAAGTTCGTGAACGGGCTAAATCGCTCCACCCCTTCTACCCCCTCCCATACAAAATGACACATATTTGAAAATTTACAATAATCAGATTTTCTCAGAAAC
The DNA here is from genome assembly GCA_964017055.1 of Chloromyia formosa. Taxonomy (NCBI): domain Eukaryota; kingdom Metazoa; phylum Arthropoda; class Insecta; order Diptera; family Stratiomyidae; genus Chloromyia; species Chloromyia formosa. The sequence goes on from OZ024817.1 coordinate 82,199,794, forward strand.
TATAAAACATATTGCTTTGAAATTTTTAATATATCACTTTTATGATAATTGTAACCTATGTTATAAAACTTATTGTAATCCTCACCCTCCTTCTACCCCCTCCCATACAAACTGCACTATTTCATGAAATACGTTAAGCCAATTTACTCAGTACGTATACAATTTATCGGGCTGAAATTTTGTACTTACTTACTTAATTAACAATATCAGTTAGATTCAAAAAAATTAATCGATTACCCTTACTCCTTCTACCCCCTCCCATACAAAATGACACATTTTTGATAATTTACAATAATCAGATTTTCTCAGAAACTATAAAACATGTTGCTTTGAAATTTTGAATATATCACTTTTATGATAATTGTAACCTACATTATAAAATTTATTGTAATCCTCACCCTCCTTCTACCCCCTCCCACACAAACTGCACTATTTCATGAAATACGTCTTAACGTCTTAACGACTTACGTCTTACGTCTTAACGATGCATCCGAGATTGCAACCAAAATTATTTATTGGCTTTAACCAGGTTCAAATTCATCTAGAGTATTGCATGATTGGGGTTTACCCCAATCGTAGTTCTTTTATGTTTTTTGTAACATCTTTAGCCTTCGATACGAGAAAAAATTGGCCTTCGAAGCAACCCTAGGCGAAAATCAGCTCAACAGTCCCTTCAAAATTGTAAAATATTGGATCAGCTTTTTCCGCCAGTATCAAAATGAAAATGTTGCAACCAAGGTTCAATTGTCTGCCATTGACTACTATCTATCGGACACATATTTCTTCATGTTGTTCTTTTTATTAATAGTTTTTCTACTAACTGTGATATGTTGCTTGAAATTGTACAAATTTGCATCACAATTTTTCGTTGAAAAGAAATACAAATATTATTGAAATAGATTGTAGATTTCAATTTCAGCTATTGAATTATGACTTTATGTCCAGTGTTGCGCATTTTCCAGATCTGGCTCGGTAACCCTAAAAGTATACCCATAATAACGAAAACCATGCCGAGCAACATTTCGTAGACGTCCAAATTGTGGTACTGCACAAACGACAGATTCTACAAGCCGAAAGGCTATATTCACTATTTTGTTTTATCAATTATGATTTGATTATGTTGATCTTCTCCATCCTAATATATCGACGGCTTAAGCCTCAAAAATTCAATTCAAAGTAAAGTATATTCCATCAAAGTATGGTGTACAAAGTGTTGCATCACAATTTTTCGTTGAAAAGAAAAACAAATATTATTGAAATAGATTGTAGATTTCAATTTCAGCTATTGAATTATGACTTTATGTCCAGTGTTGCGCATTTTCCAGATCTGGCTCGGTAACCCTAAAAGTATACCCATAATAACGAAAACCATGCCGAGCAACATTTCGTAGACGTCCAAATTGTGGTACTGCACAAACGACAGATTCTACAAGCCGAAAGGCTATATTCACTATTTTGTTTTATCAATTATGATTTGATTATGTTGATCTTCTCCATCCTAATATATCGACGGCTTAAGCCTCAAAAATTCAATTCAAAGTAAAGTATATTCCATCAAAGTATGGTGTACAAAGTGTTGCAGAACTCTTCATTTTCGAAACCATTTTACTGGATACTGGCAATTGAGAGGTGAATGGTCAGTAGCACGCTCATCCGGCCCTTACTTCATTAATTTTGATCAATTCAATGTTGTTATTCGCTTAAGAGTCGACTGAAAGCCGGCAAGAAAAGCATCAGATCGTAAATGTTCGTGGCAGGAATTGAACCTGTGACATCTCGCTTAATAGAACGACCCATCGAACTGCGAACTCTCCAAATTCAAAGTAGTAGAGAGCACAATCGTCCTTTCTGTCCAAAAGCACATCTATAATTCCACAGATTGGAGTTCTTACTTTTTTTTCTACTCTGACATATTCTTCTATATTCTCAAAATTTCTGGCTTCTTTTTCCGCATAAAACCACACCACAACTCTATCCAACTTTCCTCACTTTAATTGTCAGTCCCACAAAACAAGATCTCTGTCAATAACACACCCAGTTTAAACTTATTGAAATTAGTTTCGAAAACTAATTTCTAAGTTTTGAGCCCAGGTCCGGGTGTCGGTCGGGTCGTTTTTACTCTCTCTCTCTGTGAAATGTACGTCAAGATACATAGATGGCGGATGCAACTTCAATGGAACGGAGGAAGTGACTGCTTGCGAAGAAGTTAACAGGATGTCTAAGTTTCGTTGATTTGCATTTGGAGGTTCTTCTCGAAATGAACATTTACTCTGGCCCTGCTATGGATACTCTACAACAAATCTATGAGCGCTTGTAATGTATTGTGCAACGAATACTGTATAGTATAAGACTGGACCCCGAAGACCCCAAGATATCAGTGAAGAAAATTAACGTACAAACCTCCATCATATATTTTGGCTCTAGTCGATTTTGCCTATAGAAATCGAGTTGTGTACTATTGTATAATGGAATTTGCATTTCGATTTTCTCTCGCAAATCTCGTCTGAATGTTGATGAAGTTTACAAAGTTCAACTGTGAGGTGCAAATGTTGTCTTCGTAATTAAGTTTTGTTCGATGTATCCTAATGTGATTTTCGAATACACAAGGATTTTCCTGGAAGGAAGACATACGAACACTTGAAGGCAGTGTAAGAAATCCATAGATCTGTACATATTTGTTTGTATTGTATAATCGTATATATCAGAGTGATAAAGTTTTAATGCGTTCATATTTGCGTGAAACAAGATTTAGATGAATTGAGATCCGAATGGGATTTTCGGAGAATTTGTATCTGAACAATTGAATGTACAAACACTTTGAAAATAAAGGATTGAGCGAGACAACATAACAATATAAGTGCTTATGATAGGTTTGTACACAAAACCTCCAGTCACAAAATCCTCAAAGCGATGCTTCGGCCCGGAGTCCGAAGCGTATACGCTAGACCTGTACAGACCTAGTTGTGATACCAAAAGTACCAATTGGTAACGATGCATATTATAAGTGAGTTTCATATATGGTCAATCTGAACTGTGTTTGTCAATCCAATGAGAAGTTTCATCGTTCAACCATTCAGATGTTGTACTATATATCTCAACTAACATTTAAAGTGGAGGTTGGCGTTCATTTAGTATTTTAGAATCTTGCTCAATCTCAAAATCAACTAACTTGATCCTACTACAAACATTTGACCAACATTTCAAGTCACTAGCTTCATTCTTGAGAAAGTTATCAGTTATGTGAAGATTAATTGGTAGGGGGGATCTTACTACGACCAAATTTTCAACTTGCTAGCTTTATCCTATCGTACTTAAAGTAATATTTCATTTTTTGACATTTGTAGGGGAGGTAGGCGTTCCTTTGGCCTGATTATGTTCATATTACTAAAACTCAAGCAGCTTCTCATCTATGTAAAGTTTACGTAACAAAAATCGGCTCCCTATGTCAATCGGCTCAAGAGTTATAGACAAAAACCCTGGAAAGTAGGGTAATGCGGAGTTTTAAGAAAAGTACCGTTATTTTCCAACTGATCAATCGAACAGTACAAAATAACCCTTTCGAGTCATCTACCAAAGTTAGAGCTTTTGATGTATATTCAATCGGGAGCGATAGCTACATTTGAATATGTAAGCGAGGGAGGCGCTCCTCTGACCGGATCACGCCCGCATTCAATACCAACCAACTAGATCATACTACGAACATTTGACCAAAATTTCAAGCTCAGTATATCGAAAATTATCGTGCGAACGGGCAGACAAACAGAAATGGCTAAATCGAATCAGGAGGGAACCCTCATCATTTATATATATCCATTGCGGTACCTACGGAGGCTTCTTAAAGTGTTACATATTTTCGTCGTGACAAAAATAATACACCCAATCCTTTATAGGGTCTAGAGTAAAAAAAGAAAACCCAATTGGCGTGGGTGTGCGCCGTTTTGATGCCACAAAATACTCGCAAGAGAAAGACCATGCGACTGAAGTCTGTTAAGGGGTTTAACCTGGGCGTCACCTTGAATCCAAATTGTGAAATTGAGAACTCAAAATATCTCCCCTATTTCATTGCGGGCAATCTCCGATGTATCTGTGAGGTACGCTCTACCAAAAGCTCAATGACTGCCCGGTCACCATGCATCCTTAGGCTTCGTCTCATTGGGTATCTTCGGATGCCTGTGGAGACGGAGCCTTAAGGTGTGTAATGACCGTGAAGGACGGGCCGTGCCATCTGGTGAAGAAAAAGGCCCCTCAACGAGCTAAGCAGCGGCGTATGCTTACTGTTGCTCAGTTCGGGAGACGTGGGCGGAATTTCCGCCGCTCGTTGCCTATGTCCTTTCCGTATTAATAAAATAGAAAGGCCTGGGGAAGACAAAACAAACATGGCAGGCGAATGGGGGAATGATAAAAAATGAGGCGATAAGGAAGGAATCGTTGGCGGACGGCGCAGATTCCCTCGCGTTCGCATCGGGGTCCAGGCGTAATGGGACCCTCAGTCTCTGATTTCGTACCACCGACAGATCCTTACACATCAGGTGCTGCCATAGATCTGCCGGTGGAAGCAACACTACAGACCAAAATATGGTTATGGTTATCTCTCAAACGAGTAGCACTGTTATGTTGTATACCGGTAAGGCTATGTACATATAGTAAAGTAAGCGAAACAATTTCCGCAGATTGAGTTGCAAAATGAGCAATAATTTGCCGCTAATTAGTCGCTAATTAGTTGTGGAAAAATCAATTTTGTCGCTGTTCATTTAAAAAAAATTGGGTATTTCGCTAAGTTTATACAAAGTTAGCGAAACAAACGGTGAAATGAACTAAGATATAAAATAACAGTAGATCAATAATTTAGTAGTAGTAGTAATTTGTCGCTAATTAGTTGTGGATAAATCAATTTTGTCGTTGTTCATTAAAAAAAAATTGCCGCCGAACGACTGAGAAAGCTCATGACGTCACAGTTTCAATTTTTCTTAAACGCGATAAGGCTACTAGTAGTGGCCGTGAGTCAGGTGTAGGGCTCCTATTAACCAGAGCCCCACGAAGCTGTCTGTTATCCTGGGATCCGGCCTCCAATATAATCATGAACACCAGGTTCTGGGCCAAAAAGAGAAATATACAATTATGCATTACTACGCTCCAATAAAACCCGCCAATGTTGGACGTGCGAAATAAGAGGGCGAAAAAGTGACGAAAAATCCAGGCGCTGCATTTCCAACACCGCCCGACTCAAAAATCGAGCTGTCGTCCAACAGTAGAACAAACATCTTGCGCATAAATCAGCTGAAATAAGTAGTCACACAGGTAGTAATTTGAAACGAAGACTGGGATACAATCAAAAAGCGTACATTGACAGTGCAGACACCACCCTTGGCACTAACCTGGATTGCCGGCATAAGCCTTTGTTTTCCGATGCATCACGGAAGCGGATTGTTGACAGCTGAAGGCACGATTAGCTACAGCGACAGGCAACAATCAATGTAGCCTAGAGCCTACCGCCAGAAATCTCGAGAAGTGCAGCAGAAATCTCGTCTCAGCAGAAGAAGCCGCAAGAAGCAACAACGTAAACCCAGCATACGGTGTCATCAAGGAGTTGTTTCCTCGACAAAAGAGATATTAGTCGCTGCAGTTATTGCACTAAAACGAGGAAAAGCCACCGGACTCGACGGTATCCCTGTCGAACTTTATCAAGCAGCGCCCAGCGTAACTGCTGGGCTGCTGCACCCACTTATTGATAAAGCATGGAATACAGATACCTTTCCCACTGAGTGGAAGGAAGGATTGATCATCAAACTTGCCAAGATAATAGCTGATATTGTCCTGGACAGACTAAAGACTCACTAAGAAAGCACAAGAAAGTAGTTTTGATTTGATCCGGACTCTCCTGTATCGACCACATTGCCACCTTGCGAATTATCATCGAGCAATGCGCTTAGTATGACTCTCTGCTTCACTTATCATCGACTACGAGAAGGCTTTGGATAGTGTCAACCGGTATTTTATGTGGGTCGCTTTGCGCAGGAGAGGCATCCTGTGGCGGTGCGAAATATCGCGTTCTGCATAAAGGTAAGGTGTCGGGGAACTTTGAGTCTTGCAGTAAAATTCGGCAGGGGTGCATCTTCTCACCGATCCTATTCCCCATAGTAGTGATCGGCGATATGTTGCATGCAGCCCCGTCCGGACTAGATAGAGGAATTCAATGGACTTTAATAACATCTTATCTACAACATCTTGACTACGCCGACGACATATGCCTAGTTTCCCACAAAATCATGGATCTGTCCCCAATGGCGTTAGATCTTGAGAGTGAGGCAAGCAAGATTGGGCTAAAGATTACTACCAAAGAGACATAGGCTTTTAGCCCGCCATTGCGAAACAGAAATCCTGTATCTATTGCCATCAAAAAGAATTTGTAACGAACGGTTTGGCGGAAAGATAAATTTTCCGCTGCTCCACAATCTTATTTCACTAACTCCAAAGATGTTTAATTTATACCGTGTAATGAATGACTTTTCTGATGGTCTATTCGCATTGTTGATTGTCAAATATTTTTCTAAAATAAAATATTTGCCACCTAACAACTCGAATTCTCCATCAGGAATTTTTCAAGAACGACAACTCTGTCATTCTATCACACAGCGGGTCGTTGACACTTGCAAACGGAATATTCTGATGGACTCTTATGTGTCCTGTAAGAATATGCTGTTTGATCTGGTGTCATCGACCTCGCATTGGGATAGAACAGACAAGCGGGTAGCGCTGATCCCCATCGAGTTTTATGTAAACGGAGAATTCCGTCGCGACCTGCTGGGAGAGCGATCGCACGGGAGTCCACTTTCACCCGTTGGAGCGACCACATCGGCACACCATTGCCGGGGCGCGCGAATTTTTGGTTCGGGCGATCGACTTTCACCCACGATCCTGTGAACATCTGCGCGATCGCCCAGACGTGGTCCACTTCGATCCGTCCTAACCGTCATATCGGCAAAGTCATCGCCGAGACGCGAATTTTTGATTTGAGGACCAAAGGACGAGTGATTTATATCGAGAGGTTGAATTTCATCCGCCGTCGACTAAATGTCGACCCGTGCAAGTGTGGACATCAGCACAGAATTGCGCGGTGGCGAAAACTAATGATTCACGCTACACAAACCCTCTAAGCGAAGGACGCCGCGGAAACGGCACGCATTTGGTGTGACAACCCGACGAGTTGATGAATTGAGGAGCCAACCGTCAGAAAAGTATGAGCTGACCAGATTTGAGATGAGCAGCTGTCAAGACGCTTAAGCCGGTAACATAGAGGCGAAATTCAGGTCAATTTTTTTTATCGGCTGGTATAGGCAAGTGAGGTGTCGTGAGAAAGGTAATGTTGAGTACATTCCATTTTTTTGCATTTTCTTGAAATTTGTAAAAAGGGGAACAGTGTGGTTTGGGGGAATATTAGTTCATAATTTGTCCCCTTCCCCTTGCAGTTCGAGAACGTTATACTTAGAATTATGAAAACTTACAGGAAGGTGGGTTCCGAAAAAAACGGAAAATAATGGAATCTGTATATCTTCTCAGAATAGGTCAATAATAGTTTATTTCTATAGTTACAGTTAGCACACCCTTGCATGCCTTAAACATGTTCGAGGTCAAAAGTACTGATGGCCAACGATAACCAACACCTTAAGCAATAATATGTTCTAAGTTTCGTTACAATCACGTAATATGAATTAGCATGTTAAATGTAAGTGGGTAAGACATTTTAATTATGTTTTTTTTATCCATCTGAGTGGTATCAAGAAGAGCAAGGAGCCGATATTTCTATACCAAAATAAGCGCTTGCTACAAAACCCTCGGATTGCGGGCGTAGCCCTCTATATGCCGGTTTCATTTGTATATTATGTTGGAAGAACAGTTCCAGTGCCAGTACAACGCGCCGGTTGAATGAGTTGCCGCCTTTTTCGTTATTTTCGTGGCCACAGCGGATCCGGGGTAAGTGCAGTCATTTTTTTTTGTTCCCTTGCATTTTTTTTAATAGTTTCTGCTAAATTTTATTGCCGGTAGTAGTATGTATTGTATTGTATTTCCTATTTTTATTGCCATTTTTCCTTTGGCCTTAAATTTTCTTTGAATTACTTGAGTAACTTATTTAAGTAAGTTTCATATGTTGCCTCGAAATTTTGCACACCGGATTATAAGAACATATTAAAAATAAAGAGAAATGATAAGTACTTGAATTTAAAACTTGGGCTTTCCTTTATGGAACTCCCCAACCCCCTCTTTTTCAGGACAGTAATGGTAACGTAGAGACCTCATAATTTTTGATATTGTTTAGGGAGGTCCCATAATGTTGGACCAGGTACCTCATTGATAGGGTGGGTCATGAGGCCAAAGTCCGCATCAGCTGGACCCGGAGCAGTGTCGAGGTACATAAGCCGGTCGACGGCCATTGCCTTCATGTAGCTTACATATTTTTTTTTAAGGTCGTGGGACCTTTGGTACCCGTGTGTGTGTTGTGTACCTTAAGCCACGAGATTTTTTAGAATGTTAATGGTACGGGACAGCGACAGGGCAAAAACCCCGCCCACATCTCCCGTCACTGAGCTACAGCAAGCTCGTGCCGCCGCCTATCCCGCTGAGGAGTTCTCGCCAGATGGCGTCGCCGGACCTTCACGGTCAGTTCGGCAGACATTAACTCCGTCCCCATGGACACTTTCGTGTCCCTAACACCTGTCCATTACAACCGCTGAAATTTGCTCTCTAATTCAAGAAATCTTGCATTCTGGGAAACTTTGGTCCATTGTCCAATAGAGTACGCACATTCCAGAAACCAATCTTTGTCATTGAACGATAGCCAAAAATCGTAATCGGTGAGTCAGTCCTTATCCGAGGAATAGTTAATGTTAGCATAATCAGCATACTCGTTTTAGAGATTTCGGATTTTGCAAGCTGCTGGCATACACATCCTATCCGTTTTAGTCGCCTTCTACGACATGCCGGGAGAGGCCATGGCATTATTCTTACGCCCCACACCACAGTGGGAATCAGGGGATTTTGCGTTTAGAGATATTGTACAATATTTTGGTGATTTTACATTTGGTGATTCAGTGCTTGATTTTTGATTTCGTTTCACAATGTTGTGACTGTGAATTTTGTATTTACGAGTAGTTTCCTTTACGATGCACTGTAAAACATGTTTTTAGTTCTCTTTTAAGCAATATTTTCTTATTGAATTCATCCTTAAATATGCCTTACTAAAGATTTCGCAAGTTCGCCGACCCAACTGTCTGGGCTTATTCCATAAATACTCAGACTGCCAATGAAAAATTCATGGAATACATATCATCATTCAATTTAATTTTCTGCATGATTTTGTCGATTAATAAACCAAAAGGAATCAATCAACCACACTTAATGCCTTTTGCCAGTCATCCTATTGAATACATTTTGCACATTAATAATTCGAATATATTATCCTTCAGGGGATTTTTTTGAAGAGCCCCCCAATACACAGTACAAAAAAAAAACAATAAGAAAAAAATCATTATGCAAAATCTATCCCTTTCGGCATAACAGTCATCCTTGACAACCCTTTGAATATACAGCGAAAGTTTACTAGCTTCATGTTTTCCAACCAACCCTATCGAATATTCACAGTTCAGCATCTCCTCCCTTCGGAAGCACCAACTTGCCGTTAACGTTAAAAACAATTTTCCCCATTTTTGCTCCCCATTTACGCTTCTGGGCTTTTTACTTCAAATGAGAATTTATTTAATTACGATCGTAAATTATTTTTAATTTTTTCCCAATTATTAGCTTGCAAGGTAATTAAAGTTTGTAAATGTGTGCCAAACTTCCCTTCACTTCGATCCTTGCATAGTCCTGGTTCCATTCTTGCCAAATGAATTTATCGTATTCCCAATAAATTTTATCGGAATGGTAAAATACGATGCAGCTGTGTGTGGAGTTGCCAAACATACGTATACTACTATAGTCTCGTATTGTAGTATAGTCGAGAGTCGAGAGAGTCGTATTCCAACAGTCGACCGAAAAATTGATCAGTAGCAAATGTGTGTGTGTGTGGAAAATGTTTAACGAAATTAAAGAAAATTGCTTTTTGCTGTTTTCGAAATTGTTTTCACTTATAAATTCATTTGCAAAAGTTGAGTGTTGAACTCTCGTGGGACCGACAAAGTTTTTTGGGGCGAAAATTTTTTTTTTGTTTTGTGTTCTTTTGCTTTTCAGTTACAAGGACTAATTGGTCCTTAAAAAAAAACTGTTTCAGGATATTATTTTTTTGCCAGGTAAGAAATTATTAATAGGTACTATGTACCTTGATTTAATGTCAATTATTTGTTGAAAAGTAGAGGGTTAATTAGGTTGTGCTTTAATTGAAGTTGGGAAAATAACAGTTTTGAACACTGCAAATTTGAACGACAGGTTGGAAACTTTTAAAAGTATTTCATTTAGGGTGAATCGTCCAATGTGGGTTTCAGAGTATGGCTAAATGGTATATGTACTAAAACTGTTAAACATTGCAACTAGATTCGATAGCTGGATAAAATTAAGTGGGATAGATTATGATCCCCTCAATGTGTTTAGAAACGATTTTTATACCCTAGACTTTTAGTATAGGGTATATTGTTTTTGTCACGACGGAAATATGTAACACCTTAAAGGAGGCTCCGGAGGTATAGCAATGTATATATATACATAAATGATCAGGGTCACCTCCTAATTCGATTTAGCCATGTCTGTCTGTCTGTCCGTCTGTCTGTCTGTCCGTCTGTCTGTCCGTTCGCACGATAACTTTCGATAGGCCCTTGAAATTTTGGTCAAATGTTGCAAGTATAATCTAGTTGGTTGGTATTGAAAATGGGCATGATCAGGCCAAGAGAACGCCTGCCTCCCCTACATATGTAAAATAATTAAATATATTTATAACTCCTGATTAAATAAACTTGAAAAGATCTACCTCCGTTAGATAGCTCGTGAGGGTAATTTTGTACTCTCCTGGGAAAATAAAATCGATCAGTTGAAAACGAACGGTAATTTTCTTACAAAGAGCCCCGTACTACCCTACTTTTCAGGTTTTTTGTCTATAACTCTTGAACCAATTGACGTAGACATCTGATTTTTGGCATGTAACACTAAGGTGAGAAGCTGCTAGAGTTGGGCATAGTAAGTTGGGCATAATCAGATCAAAGGAACGCCTACCTCCCCTACAAATTTTGAAAAATTAAATATTCCTTTAATTACGATAACTTTCGGTAGAATGACACTAGCGAGTTGGAAATTTGGTAGAATGTTGGTAACAAGATCTAGTTAGTCGTTGTTGAAAATGCGTAAGATCCGATCCAAGCAACCACTACCTCCGCTACAAATGAAACTTCAAATAAGCGACAAAGTTTGATTGAATGAAGCCAGCAGCTTGAAATTTTGGCCAAATGTTTGCAGCAGTATCCAGTTGGCTGATATTGAAAATACGTAAAATCCGACCAATGAAACCCTTACTTCCCCTACAAATGAAACTTCAAATAAGCGATATCTTTCGATAGAGTGAAGCTAGAGACTTAAATTTTTTTTTAAATGTTTGTAGGGTGATCTAGTTGGTGATGGGTGATAATGATGGGCAAAATCCGACCCAAGAAACCTCTACCTCCACTACAGGTAAAACTTCAAATAAGCAATAACTTTCGATAGAATGAAGCTAGCGATTTGAAAAATTCGACAAATATTTGTAGAATGGATTAGTTAGTTAATTGATTTTGAGAATGGTCAAGGTCCTCGTAAATGCATGCCAACCTCTCCTATAAACTGGCCGTATAAGAAACTCAGTTTTAATGCATTGGTACTTTCGGTATCACCACTAGGTCTGTACAAGTCTAGGGTATATAAGCTTCGCTTCGGCCTGGTTTCCTTTCATGTATCATAGATAGAACGAAGGGCTGTGAACCAAAATAAATTTTCTATTATGCTAAGGCCCGAAAAGGAATGTCAGGACTAGACCTGCCTATCAAGCTTGATCGCACTGACGAAGTTACTCAGTGGTTTAGTGGGGACTAAGTCACGTGGATCGGGGAGCGAGTTACGTATCCGTCAGCACTTAAAATCCATAAAATATTGCAAACGGCGGAAAAACACTTGCAAAAAGTTTACGCGCCAGACAACCACGTCAGCAATTAATTAAAAAAAAAATACAAAGTATCTACACTGCATGCAGATACATCGGAACATGGATATGTCTATGACTACCGACTGCGTGGAACCTGTTGTGTTGAAGATATCGACGTAAGTTTTACAAAGATCTCAGTATAGTTATACTGGATGAAATCATTCGAAAAAACACGTCCCACGCTTTCGGTAGGCATAAGACATATCCATGTACCGATGTATCTGGTGGCAGTGTAGATACTCGTCATAAATTCTGCTTTGCTTTGTCCTGTCCGCTCGGGCTCCTTTCTCTCGCGGGATCGTTTCGTTTTCGTTTGCATCGCGTGTGTGCAATATTCACCTCCTCTCGTGCACCCTGTTCCATCTAACCGTTCGGTACAGTTTGCAGACTGCAGCCTATCGACATTTCTCTGAGTGAGTTTGTGCTAATCGCAATCGCGCTTCCCACCATCTTTTCTCAATCGGACGTGTATTTTGTTTGTGTATCTATTGCAAAATCGCTCCCACACTATCCGCCTCTATGCGATTGTGTCCGGCAAACAGAAAGGGAAACTAACAAAAGTAAACAAAACATTCCAACACACGCACAAAGAGAATGCACAAGAAAAATTTTTGGAATTTTTGCAGAAGGGGGGGCATTTGATCTTCTGCAGACCTCTGAATGTACATCATGTCACGATGAGCTGCCCGGAACTATAACATCCTGCGACGAATATTTCTCTATTTCGGGGATTGGGAGATTTTAACTCGCGCAGTACGAATCCGCCATTTTGTTTTATGATATGTTTATTGCACGTGTGGTGGGGGCCCACATTGTGGGCCATTCAGACCTCAAATCGCCGCCATTGCAAATGCACAACCACAGTTGCTGGATCACCCGATTTGGATAGAATGAACTTCATCCACGATGGCTCTCGCTCTCTATCTTCGGGGGCGGGAACTATTATGTAATGTACACACTCTCAAATTGCGTCTGCGCATGTCCAAATGTTAGTGGAACTGACTACTTGCTACTTTTTCTGGGACCCTATTGATTCAGATATGTAGTACAACGCGCGAGTTACGGCAACACCTACATAGTGTCACAGCTAACAGCCCGATCATCGACATCCATTATACCACCGACCATCAGAACCAAAGTCCATTGCAACTTTCCAGCTGAACCAACAAAACAACGGACTACAGACTTTCTCAACCGATCATCAACCCAGCCATAGTCCACTTTCACATACCGCCGAGTAATCAATAATTTATTATAAAACCGAACTTATTGTAATTGAGAGCTCAGTCGTTGAAATTAGAATCCAATAAACCATTATTACTAAATTGCTATTCTTCTTTTTTTTCACCACCGGTCTTGTGGCTACCATAATTGGCGCAGTCGTGCGGAGCCGAACCAACCTAGCAGTCCGAAATCCGACAAATTACTATTGTTTCGCGACGGTTTATCGTGAAAAAGTTTCGTGAGTGTTAGGAAGTGTTTCGTATGGACCAAATCACTAACTTTATCAAGCGACAAACTGATATTTTCTGCGAAGGATTATCGCGAATAATTTTGTAGTGTGTGCAGTGTAAAGCAGACCGAAGAGAAAGCAATTGAACGACTGACGGCGGATACGGAAATCAAGGAATATGATCTCGTGTATCCCGGTATTAATAATGTAAGTTGGATATTTCCTTTCCCCTACCTAGAACCCCATCCACTGTCTATAATATTTATGCCATTAATTAAAATACTCCTTATAAGGAACATAAGAATTAGGAAAGTGCCAACGAAATTCTAAAAAGTGAAATAATTGTGATTTTCAAATTTTTGTATCATTTTACTATACATAAAAAGTGTACTATATTCACTAAAATGACCTCAAACGGTAGCACTAGTGCCCAAGTCGTTACCCCGCAGGATATCCTGAATTCGTTACGAATCCCAGACATAATTAAAGATCTGCCTAAATTCGACGGTAATCCAAGATTACTGTTTGAATTTATTAACAATGTCGAGGAAGTTCTCTCACTCGTTTCCATGACAGATGGTACGCCCTACGGAAAACTACTGCTACGAGCAGTTAGAAATAAAATTGAGGGACCAGCGAATGAAGTCCTAAATATGTACGGGACTCCTCTTGACTGGAACTTAATCAAGGAGAACCTTATCCTTCATTACGCCGACAAACGTAATGAAACTTCGCTTATCAGAGACCTGCACAGTCTGAAGCAAGCAAATAAATCTGTTGAAGGTTTCTATAGCGAAATCATTGAGATCCTCGCAACCATGACAAACCACGTACAAATCCACGAACGTGACCCAAATGTAGTGAAAGCCAAAACGGAGTTATACACTGAAATGTGCCTAAACGCATTTCGAGAAAAAATTTATACCTCCATTAAAGATAAACTACAAAAAGCTGTTGATAAAAACATTGATAAGAGGAATGAGAACAGGGAATCCCCTATACCATTCGGTGAAAACGAACAAGTCTTTAGGAAAGAGAACAGAAGGAACAAATTAACCCCCCGATTTAGCACACAAAACGTTAAGCAAGATAATAAAGTTACTATCATTACTCATAAGAATAAAAAAAATCATAAATCTAAATTGAAACGACGACGTAAATTTCAGGCTAACAATGGTGACAGGACAGAGACTCGAAATCCACGATTTACAGAACAACCAGGGCCTTCTACCACTCCAACTGGGGACCGCTAAACTGATCGAGTGACACAACAACCTAATACACATTATACAATTGGAATCCTAAGCGACAACTATAAACAACATACAACGCTCACTCGATGACCTCACAGACATACAAGAACTTCACAGCACTATAGACACAACAAGGACTAAATTAGGAGAATTGAAAACAAAACTGAAAACACTACTACCTAGAGTAAGAACAAAACGAGGACTAATAAACGGATTAGGAACGGCTGTAAAATTTCTCACAGGTAACATGGACGCAACGGATGCTACACGTTTGAATAACGACATAAATTCGATAATTCCAAAACAATCGACACTACAAAGTATGGTCAATCAAAATTCCTTCCTCAACAACAAAATGATACAAAGATTCGAAAACATCACCAACCACATAAATTCCCAACAGAAAATTATTATTTTATTTGTTTGAATTCCAGCCATTTTAAACATTTTGGAATTTTTGCGGAAGGGGGGCATTTGATCTTCTGCAGACCTCTGAATGTACATCATGTCACGATGAGCTTCCCGGAAGTATAACATCCTGTGACGAATATTTCTCAATTTCGGGGCTTGAGAGATTCTAACTCGCCTAGTATAAATCCGCCATTTTGTTCTATATGTTTATTGCAGGTGTGGTGGGGCCCTCATTATGGACCAGTCAGACCTCAAATCGCCGCCATTGCAAATGCACAAACACAGTCGCTGGATCACCCGATTTGGCTCGAATGAACTTCATCCGCTCTCGCTCATCTTCGGGGGCGGGAACTATGTACACTCTCTCAAATTGCGTCTGCGCATGTCCAAATGTTAGTCGAACTGACTACTTGCTACTTTTTCTGGGACCCTAGTGACTCAGATAGTACAACACGGGCTATTTTATTAAATGATGAATGGGAATTGGCGGAAATTGAAGGACATTGAAAGTCCTTGGACGTCCTTGACCTAAATAATGAGTAAAAATGGGATTTCATTCATTGTGACCTCAGATAGGGTCTATGCATGTGCATGTCGGGAGTGCACAATTTGTTTAATGAAATGGTGAGAATGATATGAATGAATGCCCTGAGCGAAATTTCGCATACATTCAGAGACCATAAATTGCGTGTGAGCATGTCGACCGAGGAGAGCAGACGAATTCTTGCGACGTGTTCTGGGGGCCTATTCAAGTTAGGTAGTACGGGGCGTACTCTATATTTTTGAGGATTTTGAATGTATGGTATGATGTGTATGCAGGAGTTTTGATTATGGCGTCGAGTTGACTGAGAGCGTGGGACAGAGAGCACAGAGAGCGCCTGTTCACCCGTACACAGGATCCCAGCAAGCGCGCCGCCCGCGCGGATCTACAAGCAGCAGCCATGCACAATGGCCACTTCACTCAAACGACATGCACAACCAGAAAAGAAAAATTTTCAACGGGCTTGTTTCCTCTTCTGACCCCCGAGTAGAAAAACAGACATTTCGTGTGACGGACAGATTTTTAGGATGACCCCCAGCTATAAGACATATCCATGTCAAAAAAGCAGACCTATACGTATGACACCGAACCAGTCTACTTTAACACGAGACCAAATAACGTATGTTTAACCTAAAACCCGCGTCTTTTTAATATTTTTTTTTTTTTTGTATCACGGCACGTCCGCAACATAACTGGCGCAGTCGGGAAACTTGAAATTAACTTACACGGAAAGACGCGAAGGATAACCGATAGGAAGTTAATAATATATAATCTAATTAAACAAAAAGGGGTATTGCAAAGCCTCGTATCAGAATTTTAAAAGAATTTGGTACATGAATAAAAACTATTCTTGGACGAAAGAAAGGTACTAGGAAAAGTAGACCAAGTATTGACGAAGAATTAAAGCAAAAAGTGAATGTGAATATCCTTCGACGAAAGAATGGTACTACAAACAGTTATGTTCAAAAGGCTGTTGTGCAGAACACAGTACAAATAGAACATCAATGTATCCGTTGTGATACCTGAACACCATAAGAGCCTAGTCGTCAAACCACCCGGATCTATCAATAAAGCGATGTACATGACCAGCACTTACGTCTTTAAAGTCATCCAGGTCAAGAAAGTAAAGGGAACCTAGTGTATCCTTTCTTCTACCGGCCAGAGCAAGGCAGGTGCACAGGAAGTGAGCTATTGTCTCCTCCTCCTCCTCGTCTCCACAGCTTCTGCAGTGGTCATTATACGGAACCCGAAGACGCCTGGCATGCTCACCTATCAAACAATATCCTGTATTGATCCCCACAATCTTCCCTAAATGCTTTGTCTCAAGCATCTGCAGCCCTGAAGAGCGGCTAGGATTAAAAGCCGGCCAAATTTGCCTTGTAACATTGCATGTAGTTCCATTTAGCCATTCGATATTAGCACAATTTACTGCATTTGTCTTGATCAGCTTTTTAAATGCTGCAATTTGTATTTTGACAGGGCGAAAACACCCTATACCCACATTGGTGGTACCCACTCGAGCCAGCTCGTCCGCCCGGCAGTTACTGCTGAAACCACTATGCCCTGGTATCCAGCACAAAGTGATGTTGAAAAAGTCGCTGAGCTCCTTGAGAGCAGAGCGGCACATCACTACGGTTTTCGAAGTAGCAAGTGAAGTGTCCGGGGATTTTATCGCGCCTGACTATCCGTATAGATAGATAGTAGTAGTCCTAGCAGATACGACATTCTGAGTATTGACGCTTCTCTCAGCAGTCTCATTAATCTGATGTTAACATCTATGGTTATACACATGAGTCTAGGTGAGTCGTCGGAACGAAGGCTCGTAAGTAGAGGCACTCCCCAAGTTGGGGTTCTCTCACCTATTCTCTGGAATCTGGCAGTGAATAAACTATTTCGGGACCTTGAAGCGGTGAGGCTGCAAGGTAATTACTTATGCGGACGATATTGCCGTAGCTATTTCGGGTAAATTCCCTAACGTTTTATGTGAAATAATGGAGAATGCACTGTCGATTCTTGCACTCGGGGCCAGTTATGCTGAAGTGAGGGTGAATCCGAACAAAACAGAACTTGTTCTCTTCAGTAAGCGGAATATACTTCCTGATCTTAATCCCCCACTGTTGAAAGGGACGAGGTGGGTGTTCATTGATAGAGTAAAGTTTCTGGGACTAATCCTGGATTGAAGGCTGATTTGGAAGCTCAACACACATGAACGAGTAAACAAGGCTAATGTTGCAATGTACTCTTGCAAAAAAAACCATCGGAAAAAAATGGGGCCTGCAACCTAAGGTTGTCTACTGGCTGTTCATATCTGTCGTGCGTCCTATGCTATTGCATGGTGTGATTGTTTGGTGGACCTCACTACGTATTGCAGCTTTTCGCAACGTGTAGGGAAAGGTGCAGCGACAAGCCTGCATAGCAATGACTGGGGCGCTTAAAACGACACCAACCGCACCTCTGGAAACGCTGCTTAATATACTATCACTAGAGAGTTTTGCTGAACAAGTGGCTGCAAACGTGGCCATTCGACCTCGAGAAACATATCAGTGGGACGCGTCAACTGCCGGTAACGCAGCTATTTTCAACAATATGGATATTCCTATATCTACCGACTACACATCTCCAAATCTTATATTCGGTAAGAATTTTACAAGCCGCATCTCTCCGCGTAGTCACTGGGCGGATAATGTTCCTTCCGCAATGGACTCTATCACATTCTTTATGGATGGCTTACTCCGGAAAACTAAGGGTAAACATCTTTTTTCGATAACCGGATCACTGCAGTGTCTTCCAGGCGGAAGTCTCGGAAATATTAGAAGTTCTGGCATGGCTGGGGCGTCATTTCGTAACTTCATGAGATATAATTATCTTCACGGATAGTCAGACTGCAATAAGGTATATTGACTCCGTATCTACCTTATCCAGGCTGGTAGAAGAATGTCACACGTCCCTCATTGAACTAGGAAAATTCTTCAACATTGTGTTGTGTTGTGTTCGATTCCTGGTCACAGTTTCGCTGGAAACTTTATGGCTTACTTAATTGCTCTAACCCCTTGTGGGGCATAGCGCGTCAACTGTTCTATGTGGCCCAGTTGACGTTTCGTTGGCATAAACTGATTTCGGAGAATGCAGTTGCCAGCATGCACCTCCTGCACATCCATGGCCACGAACGTCGTCGTGGACGGGACTCGAACTCGAAACGCCAGCAGTCAAACATGAGACTGATGCCTCAACACACTGCTCTACCGGTCGCTCGTACAGGAACTAGAGCGATCATAGAGGATTCTCGCGTAATTAAAATCCGCATTGCCTCACGCAAAAGGATAGTAAAATCTGATGCCATTTATAGGGCTAATTCGAGATGGAATAACATAACTACTTTGCCTTAACCCTTAGCGAGCATAGCGCGTCAACTACTCCTACGACCGAGGCATAGTTGACGTTTCGTTAGCATATAGAAGATTTCGGATACTGCAACTTGTTGGCATACACATCTTGTCGTCAAAGGGAAAGGCCGTGTTCTTATTTTGCGCCCCACACCACAGGAGGAAGATTTACCTCAACCAAATCATCGCGGCTTGACATTGGTGAACAATGGTCCGTGACCACTACCGTTCCAGGGGGCGCCCACGTGGAGGATTATAGAAGAGGAATTTTTAGCCCCCAATGGAGTACCATAGGCACCTGCCAAATAACTAAACTGATATGGCTTAGTATTGATCCTCGTCGATCATCCAAGCTTCTATCAATGGATAAAAGGCTCATCAGTGTGCTGGTGGGGGTAATCACTGGACACTGTCTGATCGGCGAGAACGCCAGAAGACTTCGGCTTCCTTATAATGATTTTTGTAGGAATTGCGATAACGAGGCTGATAGGATGAGGATGAAAGTACATTCCATATTCTGTGTGCCTGCCCTGCCTTGGCTGAAAGAAGGAAGGTGACTCTGGGGTCATTCTTTTTTGGAGACTCGGATGATCTGAAATACATAGATGTCTACGGCCTTTTTCGTTTCATTGTCAGTTTCGGCTGGTTCAATATTTAAATATGTTTATGACAGTTGGTAAATACCTTGGGTATCACAACGGACTCATATGTGGTCTATGTGTGCTGTATGTTTCATAGCAGCCCTTCTAATCTATCCTAACCTTGTTTTCTCCTGCTCCTGTCCTACTCTGGCAAGAAGGTGAAAACATTTCTTGAATCTCACTTCTTCGCGGAAAAAGATGACTAAGCTTATGTTGACTGGCTTATGTTGACTGTGGAAAACTTCCATCATTTCGTAGAAAATTCTGTCTAGTTCAATGATTGGATGATGAGTCCCTGGCGTTAATAGAACGAACCCTATTGCAGTCCCTTCATGATTTTGTACGTTCATTGCTTGTTCCTCTCCAATAAAGAATGTGTCCGCGCTTTCAATATATGCAAGCCTCTTTGAATGCCGAAAGTTAAATAAATGTGTACATACAGTGAAAAATAAAAACCGGGCTCCCTCCGAACCAGATTTCTAGATCAGCCACAGGCGCCATATGCTAAAATAAATCTAACGATGGTCTTATAAATCCAGAGGACGATAGGGGGTCTACTTGCCCACATATTTTTGGCATATCCACAGAGCTTCGGTGGCCTCGCATTTCTGAGGTGCTCCGATCGAACCAATTTACTGCCAAGAATTATGCTCACATATTTGGTGTTGCCTGCCAGGGGAACCGAAGTATTGTACATCCTTGGGTTTCTAATTTGTCTAGGCACCCTTTTCCTTGTAAATGCAACTACTTTTGCCTTGGCAGATTAACACGCAGCCCATGTACTCGTATATTCTTCTACTCGGTGTTGACTGGAGAATGTCTCTTAGGATTAGGACCTCTTTAAATTTACCCTTGAGAGCAACCGCTAGATCAGTCGATAACCTTGAGTGTAGAAGAGCAGCGAGGTGAATTTCGACGGAAAACTGTCCACAACCATATACCAGAGAAGTGGGGATAAGACTCCTGGAGGACATCAACGGGTGACACTATCCGAAAGAGTCCAGTATACAATATTGGTAACGACCCCTCAATGAAGTCATGTACTCGTATCGCACCCACTTTGCAGTGGTGAGGTCGCCATGATTTTCATGTATCTATCATACAATAACGGATACAATTTTTCGTATTCAGTTGACAAAAGGGAACGTTAGAGCTATTTTCCAGTGCATTCCTTTCAAATTCCAATACAACATCCTCATATCTCTATAAAATCAGTTGTGTGACACAAACTCAAAATCCATGTTCACCTGGTCTTCAATAAGCCTAAAACTAAAATATTTTCTACAGGATAATCCCGAGACAATTTGTAATTCTTCTTTGTGCACACTCAAACGGGGACAAACCCCGGACAATTTCTATGAAGATTTCAAATTGAAAAAAGGACACGATGATAATAAAAAAAAATCGCATGGTCCAAATGTCAAATCATTGTGGCATGAATAATTGTTTGTAATACGATGACAATTGACAGATTTACCGCGTACCATTCATTCTTAGGTTTTTTTTCGAGAAGGGTGTCCTTATAACTCCGCATGCGCATGTGACATTCTTATGACAAACGGATACGCTTGTCGAGATGAGATGTTTTCGTCCTTCGAAACAGCAACACTACATACACCTTGGAGGTCTTGTCATGTCAATAGAGCCATTTCCTCTCTTCTGTATGTTTCAAGTGCATCGTTGCGGCTAATTTTGATCAACAGTTGACAATCGACAAGATGATAATTGAAGATAAGGATTTGTTACCTGAGAACATCCCCGATGATCCCGGATGGATTAAATGAAACTCGATCGTTCATGAACACATTTGGGGTTCGCGAGTGTGTTTTGATTCAGGTTAAATGTTCGGTTGTGAGGAAATAATGTGATTAAAAAAAGGACACAGTTTATTGTTAGATGTTTAAGTTGATAGTTGTTTAAATGTTTTGGATTTTTTTAATAATGTTTTTAAAAGATCAGGAGATTATTAACTGCCTCAACCCCTCCAGTGGAGCGTGGAAGCTTCAACATCCCTGGTAATGCCTTGCTAACGTTTCGTTCGCATGTAAATTTCGAATGGTGCAGTTGCTAGCATACCGTCGTATAACTGTCTTTTACTAACAAGCCTGGAACGCTGTGGGAGTTCTAATATTACTCGCAGGTAGTTTCATTTTTATTAGGTTAGGTTAAATTGGTTGCCGTGACACACACAGCACACATATACCACAACTGGGTCCGTTGTGATATCACTATAGACTTCACAACCCCAGTAGAGAACCATCTACATATATGCAACTGAATGCTTGGTAGGAATAAAATTATTAAAGCCTTGGCCGATAGCACATGGAGAAAAGACAAGGAAACGCTACTGGTCACATACAGAGCGGTCGGAAGATCTGTGCCTAAGTATGCTGCTCCTGTGTGGTCACAGAGCCTATGTGACACACAGTGGAAGCAAGTAAAAACTTGCCAAATGCTGCTCTCCGCACTGTCACTGGATGTCTCCTGATCATCTACCTACACCATACATCCCCAAGACCATCTACACCAGGAGCAAAGACATTGCCTTTCAGAGACCACAACAAGCTCCTTGCGAAGCGATATTTTTGGTAGGCTGCTACCGGAGGGAACACTCTAACTTCCATCTTATGAACAACACTCCGCCACCAAGACATGTTCAATGTGACCTCAGGGACCTTGAGCGCGATGTCCTGGGAAATATAAGGGATCCCTTTGACGATAATTCTTACAAATCTGCCATCGCATTACTTCACCACCAAGAGGTGTATCTTTCAAATCCAGTACTTTTGGCGCAACCACCAGCCATATCACTTGAAGTGAAGAGGCTTCCCACAGCCACAAGGTCGACACCTACCCAACTTCGATCAGGTTGGTGTTCTCGTCTCAACTCATATCTATCTCGTTTTGATCAAGACGGCCAAAACACCTGTCCAGCCTTCACTGGAACACCTTAAAACATGGACCATATTTTCACTTGCCCAGCTGCACTCACACAGCTTACTTCTAGATGGTTTATGGAAAACCCCATTGAAGCAGCTGCAGTCCGTGGTCTTGACACAGAGGAGCTCGAAACGGAATTAAACATGTCACACGCACACACGCTGCAACTCTGACCATAGCTACAACAACAACAACAAAATTATCCTTACAAATTCGGAATATGGGGGGAGGTATAGTTCATCAGTAAAATTTATGACCCCACCCACCCAAACCGAATTTTTGGGGGAAATTTTAAGCCTAAATTTGATGCTGATGATTTTGAAAAGAAAATTTGCTGGTGCAAGGGTGTAATTCATTTGGGTGGATAGTTTGGCTCTGCCAACATTTTCCTGTAAAGGCTTCAAAATCAAACTTTTTTGAAAGCACAACCTAGTCCGCAAAACAATAGCTCGTATTATTCTTGAATAATATCCAAGTCCACGTTATTACCTTCAGAAAGCCGTATTACCTACTTTCCCTGGATACTCGTGCAATGTTCTACTTTTTGATTATTTGCAGACCACACTATTCCATTGCAACTGTTGTCCGTTGAAGCCATCATGATCTGGAAAACAAGCAATTTATTCACAACTCAACAATCTTTGTTGTTTGTAGCATTTTGTACGTTGTCTGACTCAAGGTTCAACAGCAGTTGAAAAAGGTTGTACACCATCATGAGACTTCGTCTTCGCCACCATGCCACGTCAGAAAAGGATATTTTTCATGGTCTCACCATCACATTGCACGTTGCTTCTCAGCACTAGTCCTTGGTTGCGAAGAGCAATTGCCAAGCTATTGTTAGCGACGTTCGCTTGAAAGAAGTCAAAGCCCTACCTCCGTTTTTAATTAGACTTCATGTCGGGGCATTGTTCAAGGTGTTGACTAGAGTGAATTTGCCGATGTTGAAGTAGTGTTGCCATTGGCCGGGGGAATATCCTTGGAGTGGATTACAAATTGCACATTTTGTGATTCTGTTGCCTCTGACTTGCCTGGCGGGAAAGAAATAAGTAGGCAGGGTATCTACAATACTTTATTAAGGAAAGCTTTTCGACCTTTGGGTAATTTAAGTCAATTAATCGTCTATACAGTCTTGAAATGAAGGAACCTAACCTGGCTTCTTGGTATGGTACTTTTTTTCTCACTTGCCATTTTAATCTTGGCACTTTTCATTTATCCAAGCTTTGCGTGCTAATAGCTTATGCACACCACAGAAGATTTCAATAAATCTCGAGACTTATGCAAATATAACCCAAAATCTTCTAGACTTTCTATATACACACCGCAAAACAATTAAAGGGCCACTTTAAAAAACTCCGCAATCTTCTGATTAATACGAATAAGAAAACAAAAACTGTAAACGTAAGTATTAACGTAGAAAGGGCGCGACGTAAAACACATTTTCAAACGTTAGTTTCCAACATAACGGTAAATGACTACGAGTACATAGAACTAAGGGCGGTTCATTAAGTACCCGTGTTTGAAGACAGAGGACGTTCCTGAGTGAAGTTAGTGTTATCATCGTATACTGCCATCTATTAGACGACGCTAATACAAATTTCAGACTGATTGATAGGTTAGTTTCGATCTGGCAGCCATCCGAGTGAGACGTGTTTCGTGATTTTCGCTAAGATGGAAAAAGAGCAGTACGGATATCGTTCGGTAATTCGCCTTTTGTTTTTGGATGGGAAAAACTGCGAGGAAATAAAAGCAAAGTTGGATGCTGTTTATGGGGACACGTCGCAATCTATGACCACAGGTAGATATTGGTTCAACGAATTTAAACGTGGGCGAACATCCGTTTTTGATGAGGAGCGACCAGGACGCCCGGGAGACGTGGTTACCGTGGAAATCATTGAAAAAGTCCACGACATGATTCTCGCTGATCGACAAACGAAAGTGCATGAAGTAGCAGAGGCCGTAGGTGTGTCGACCGGAACGGCAATTAATATTTTACATGATAAGTTGGCGATGAAAAAAATGTCGACTCGATGGGTGCCGCGATTGCTCACGCTGGAGAACAAGCGGATACGGCTGTTAACTTCGAAGCAGTGTTTGGGGCAACTTAAGCGAGATCCGAAGGACTTTTTGCGTCCAGTTGTCACCGTTGATGAAACCTGGATTCATCATTACACACCAGAAACTAAGCAACAATCGAAACAATGGATTTCTTCCGGTGAATCTGCACCCAAGAAGGAGAAGACGGTCCCATTGCCAGGTAAAGTCATGTCGACGATTTTTTGGGATGCGAAGGGCGTCATCCTCATGAATTTTTTCGAAAAATGGAAGAACGATCACTGAACAATACTACAGTGAGTTATTGGACCGCTTGGACAAAAAATTAAAGGAGACACGGCCGCATTTGGCGAAAAAAAGGTGTTGTTGTTTAATCACGATAACGTACCAGCGCATTCATCTGGTGTTGTCGCCGCCAAACTGCATGAATTGCGTTATGAATCGCTGCCGCACCCCCCGTATTCACCCGATCTGGCTCCCTGCGACTTTTTCTTGTTCCCTAAATGGCTCGCCGGAAAAAAAATTTAGCTCAAACGAGGAAGTCATCGCCGAGACAGAGGCGTATTTTGGAGAGTTCGACAAATCCTATTTTTTGGAGGGGTTAAAAAAATGGCCGGAACGTTGGGAGAAGTATATCCTTCTAAAAGGGGACTACGTTGAGAAATAAAAAAATTTTTTTGGAAAAAATTGTGTCTTCATTTCTAACACGGGTACTTATTGAAACGCTAAACATGATAGATTCACTTGTTTTTTTTTGTCGTTGTTTTTGATACTACCGTCAGTGTTTACCGGTCTGTTGTGTGGTTTTTCACTAAATTTGGTATTGTTTAGCAATTGATGGATCCTCAACAAGGTGCTGGAAGACATCTCAACGAATTTGAAATGTGTAGGGCTGTGACGTTAATAGAGCAATCGCATCGAGTGGAACAGAGGCGACTATTTGGGCATGCTGCTTAGTCACTTTATAAGCTGACTTTTGACTGTAAACTGGTTTCGTCGCCAATGGACCTACACCCTTCAGGTGTTGCCTTTAGACTCATTGACGAGGCAACACGACCAGTTCAGCGTTAATAGAGCAAGACAATAGATTCATCGCCGTCGGCTTGGAGTGAGTCATTCTGTCATCAAAAGAGTCTGGGGAAGGTTCCAGGAGACAGGACGACTCACAAGAAGACGAGCCGACTAAGAGCGAGATCTTACAGCGAGGACAGGTTTATGTTTACGACGTTTAAGCGCACTCAGAAATCGGCAAAACACGTCACCTTCCATACAAAATTACCTCAGACACGCCACAGGAACCGTTATTTCAACAAAGACCGTGCGTAATCATTTGGGGAAAAGTGGCCTGCTTTCCCGACATCCAGTAAAAGTTCCGCGATTAACAAGAAAGCACAAAGTCACCCGACATCAGTTTGCCCGAAAACCACCGCAATTGGAGTAGAATTTTCTTCTCTCATGAATGGAAATTTAGCCTATATGGAAATATTGGTCAGCTAGGGTCTGGAGAAGAGGAAACGAACTTTTCCTAACCTGTACCCTTCAACCCACATTGCCTTTTGGCGACGGATCAATTATGGTGTGGGGCGCTATTTCCTTGAACGACAAAAGCGATTTAGTTGTCGCTAACGGCAGTTCGAGAGCTCAGCGATACATCGTTGAACTGCTCAGACTTCACGTTACTGGTAGAGCACGTGCTGGTGTACAGGATTTCGTTTTAATGCAAGATAGAACCCGCCCCCATACTGCAAACACAGTGCGTGAGTTTCTCACGGCAAATAATGTCGACCTTCTTGAATGGCAAGCGTGCACTTAAATCCCATTGAACATTTATGGGACCAGCTGGCGCATCGCACCAGGACCCATACAAACCCTCCTCAGACCTTAGTATAGCTGGAACAAGCCCTAAAGGACGAATGGTCGAAAATTCTCCAGGATGATATCAGAGGTCTCATAATAAGCATGCCTAGATGAATTGAAGCTGTTATTCGAGCCCGTGGCGGCAGTACACGCTACTGAGCAGCCGCTGAGCAGAATACAAAATGATTTAACATTAAAAAATAGAAATAAGAAATCATAAAATATTGCTAGATGTTGGTTTTTTGAAGAGGTTTTTAAAATCAATATGAAACATACCGTGATTTTAGAAATTAATTGTCAAAAATGTTTTAGACTGTTCCTTCTCCCTACACTTACATCGAAAATAGCCGCCTTGGCTTCCTTATTCTATTCAGCAGGAAGAATTTTGGTCTTTTGCAAGTGGTCCTTTAGTTGCTTTGCGGTGTGTATTTAGTAACAGTTCCAAATCTAGATTTGAAACAAGATTTAAAACAAATCTCTTCTCAAATCTCATATTTTGGCCTGAATCTGTATTTTAGTTCACTGTAAGCCTCATGTTTCTAGTGAACTATCTAGTATAGATTAGAAGAAGCGATCGTATGACATTTATTTGTTAAGAAGAGGCAGTACACCTCAAATCTTGATGGTAGAAGAAGAAGAAGAAAAAGACGAATGGTGTGCTTGGGTTTCGGGATTTTCAACTCTATCTAGATTTAGGACACCATGTGTTCAGGATCTGTAGCCTACCGAATACCCGAACAAGATTGAACGCAGAATGAAGCAGCGGAAGCGAAACATCAAATTAGAATGCATGCATTTCCTTTACGCAGTATAGATTGAACGCAGCGGCGAAAGCAGATATCCATGTTGTTATTGTTGCTGCAGCCGCTGCTGCTTTCTCCGTTTAATCTAGTTCCGGCATAATTCTTTTCTTTGCATCTTCAGAGTTTGAATGGTGCTGTTCATTACCTCAAATTGGGGGATGAGTTTATCCAGTTTTGGCTCCTAGTCATGGGATCTTTCCATCGAACATCAACGTAGTCACCATACTATGGGCACCTAACTAGACCACAATCTTTCAGTTCTCGTTTCCTATTACGACCAACAATCTGGCTCCTTGTGTAGTCGAAAATAGAGCCCTCGTCACCTCCCCCCCCCCATATTTTGTAGGAGAAATACTCAAGAAATCCAGTTTTCTGAGCAACGCGACGATTTCCTGACAGTAGATAACTCGCAAAGGAGCTCATGGGAGCAGACAAGAGAAGCATTTACCATTTAACTCTTGAGGATCGAGTTGAGTGGAATGCAGCACCAGTCCAAGCTTCTCGGTTTAGATGAGCCCATTACTACCAGTTTAGTCAGTATACTTCCCTGTTGGATCGAGGAGGCACCTGAGGATTTTGATCAATCGTTCAGGCGAAACCACGAAGGCCAAGGATAAGATGGCGTTATGGTGGCTGAAGTGATGGGAGATTAAATAAAAAGTGACAAACGGATCGTGATCCAAAGAAGAAACGCAAGCAGTGTGACGATCACTCCATTGTGCTGTCTCCCTGATCCTAGAGGGGCAAACTAGATTCGTTGATCCATTTTGGCCATTTACATAAGTCGACTGAAATGGCCTCCTTTAATCGAGGCTATGTCCGACAGCAACAGCTGATGACCTCGAAAAGGCTAGTGACCTGTGAAAAGTCCACAGATAGTTCTGACTCTCTTTCTACTCGAGTTGCATAGATCCTCGACAGGGTGCGGCTACGGGAGTAGCCGACGATGAATAATTTAGATTACCTCAAACCACTGCAACGACTTCAATGGGCAGGGCATATCCAACGAATGGACGATGATCGCATGCCAAAGAGAGTGATAAATGCAAAACGAGTTGACGGAGCGAGACTGCCTAGACAACCGAGATCTCGTTGGGAGAGCTCAGTATATGTGGACACCGAGCAGCCACTGGGCCTCCAAGATTGGAGGACGCGTTCACGTGACCAAGATAATTCGAAGACAACGATCCAGGCGGCCAAGGCACACAACGCGAAACGAATTTGACAGACGGTTAGTGGGTTGGTGGTTTGCGAGCCGGACTTGTAAGCAATTGGTCACGGATTCGATTACCGATGCCACCAACGTAGTTTTAATCCTATGGTGCTAGCATGAACACATTCTTGGACATGAAGTGAACTTCATCATGACATAGACACATTCTTGGGACGTGATGTAAAATATAGGAAATGCGGGTGTCATCTGAATGGGACAGAGTACAGTGTTGAAAGCGTTTTTTTACCATTTGATGCTGACAGAAGCACTTTCTTGGACATGAAGTGAAATCTAGGAAATACGGGTGTCGCCTGAATCGGAGTGATGAAGCCCATGTACTTCAGTGTTGTTGAACTCGTTTTTAACCCTATGGCGCATTCTCGGACATGAAATGAAGTGAAATCTAAGAAATACCGGCTTCGTTTGAATAGGACAATGTACTGGAGTGTTGTTGAAAGCGTTTTTAACCCTATGAGTCGAACATGAGCACATGAAATGAAATCAAGAAAATAAGGGTATCGTCTGAATCGGGGCGATGAAGCCTATGCACTGGAGTGTGGTTGAAGCCACTTTTGACAGTATGGTGACTTGAGCACATTCTTGGACATAGGGTAACATCTACGAAATATAAGTTAATAACTTTTATTTATTAAATGTTTTGTATTGTAGTTTATTATTTGTATATTATAATTAATGTACAATTGAAATTTAGGAGTTGACAAATTTTAATAGGTGGTCGCGCGTTGAGACCAAATGAACAACTGCTCGACTTATGATTAGAATGCAATTTTAGACATTAAGCGGTACTTGATATTTAAGCGGTACTTGTTATATTCATCTCAATACTGGTTTTCATGGGAATCTCCTTACACGAATATTAGTTATGAGTTAAGAGAGAATAAGGAAACGATGATCTCAGGGGTATACAGCAAGAGATAAGGTATCGTGATAACTCCTCCCTTCTTAAAAATCTGTGTCCCGCAGATACAAAAATCTACTTACACAACCGACATGACCAGAAGAAGGCAAGGTGCCAACTGCTAATATTATATAGATTAAACATAATAGAGAAAATTGAACTGAGTCACTTAAACAATGAAATCAAAATATTCAACGCATGCAAGGTAGTTTTGAAAGAAATACAGCTCAATAGTTTTCGTTTGATGTTGATATAATTAATAACTATTATTACATACTGATCGTGATGCATAAGATTTAAGGGTCGTTCTTACTATGTCAGATATTATCTGCCTTGAACAGTTGTAGTATTTCTAAGGTGGGATTTATGAATCCTTTTCCCAGATGTAGTTTCAATCGCTACGCGATTATTCCTGGCTACTGTTTCTTCTTCAAACAAGGGTTTGTCTTTTGTCTTAATTTGTTTATTTTTCTTATAAACAACATCCCCAGGAAGAAAGTTTTTGGGTTTCTGACGTTTCTTATTATGGTTTGAAATTTGATTTCTTTGCTTACGGAATATTTCATTTTTAACCTGTTCATGAAACTTGGTTTTGAAATCAACTAAATCTTTGTAATTGAGTCGTTGCGATCGTCCAAAAAAAATATCCGACGGCTTTTGATTGGTGACCGTATGGAAAGAATTGTTATACCTATCTACTGAAATATCGATAATTTCTCTTAAGGACAGATTAAGCTCGGAGTACTCCTTTGAAAGACACCTAACAATCTCCAGTACAGTGGAATGAACTCGTTCAATTGTACCATTTACTTCACTTTTCTGCGGAGGAGCTAAATACACAGTTATGCCTAATGTTTCCAGGTAGTTTAGAACAATAGGACTTATAAAACCTCCCTCGTTGTCTGATACTAGCATTTTTGGAACAGTGAAGTAATGCACCAATTGAATGATTTTTTCTCGAAGTGTAATTGCAGATTTGTCCTTAATATGAAAATATTTAGCGAACTTACTAAATTTGTCTACCACGGTCAAAAATTTTTCCCCTTTAAGAGTAACTATGTCCATATGCAAAATTTCAGTAGGATATTGAGGTATTGGTGTAGCCTGCAATTCCGGTTTAGGAGGATGGCGGTCATATTTACATGTGTTGCAGGTTTTACAATTTGCGGTGAACATTTTTATTAATCTGGCCATTCCCGGAAAATAGTAGGCTTCTAGTATTTGTTTTTTTATTTCCCGGTTATTTCGGTGTGCTCTTTTGTGCTCATCCTGTATTATACGCGCTTTTTGTTCATTGTCAGAAATATCCTTAACTAAAAGTTGTGTAATACGTAATTTGAATTTCGAGAAAAATTGCCTATAGACTGATTGAAGCGGTTGTATATATTTTTCGGGGATCTTAATACCGTTTATGATGTTTGGATCAAGATTTTCGCTGAGAATCTTTCGCAAATTACTGCTATTTATTTCCCTAAGCTTAATATAGTACCTGTGGTAAGAGGGGTGTGGCTCTTCATGGATTTTTATAACAAGTGGTTGTTGTTTACTTTCCGATATTATGAGTTGGCGCCTGAAAACATTAATAGGCGACTCACAGGATGGTATACACTCACTGTTATCTTCATTAGCACTATGGACTGTACCTATGTCGCTGGTTAAGATGTTAGCTTCTGAAAATGAGGGTAATCGAGAAAGCGCATCTGCGACTACGTTAGATTTGCCTGGTTTATAGACTAATTCATAATTATATTCTTCTATTCGCGCTTTCCATCTTTTGAGTTTAGAATTGAAGTTCCGGTTGCTCAAAGCGAATGTGAGCGGTTGATGGTCAGTTAATATCCTGATCTTTTTTGAACCATAAATATATGTACGGAATTTATCCAAGGCCCACACTATAGCTAACATTTCTTTTTCCCCCGTCGAGTAATTTTCTTCTGTTGTGTTCAGGCATCTAGAAGCATAGGCAATTGGTCTATCTTTTCCGACCTCACCCTGAGACAAGACTGCTCCAATCGCGTAATTGGACGCATCTGTCGTAAGTGTAAAGGGCCTATCAAAATCAGGAAAAGCTAGAACTTCAGAGGATATAAGTAATTGTTTCAGATTATTGAAAGAATCCATTTCAACTGGTCCAAGCTTTACCTCTTTCTTTTTAGATTGGTTGGCCTTAACCTGGGCATTTGCTCCACGAGTCAGTTGGGTTAACGGTTTTGCGACTTTTGCAAAATCATGCACAAATCGCCGATAGTATGAACTCAATCCAAGAAAAGCTTTCAAGTCTTTTAAATTTTGTGGAGGCTTGATCTCCCTAATGGCCGTAATTTTGTTGGGATCTGGCATTATGCCATCTTTGGATATAATATAGCCTAGAAACTCGACTTGAGACTTCATAAATGTAGTTTTTTCCAAGTTAATTTTCAAATTCGCTGATGTCAAAGTTGCTAATATAGTCTCTATATTGCGTAGGTGATCATCTTCGGTTTTACCGAGGACGATAATGTCATCCATATAGACATAGCATATTTTCCCAATATACGGTTTAAGAACGTCGTCAATCATTCTTTGAAATATTGCAGGGCCATTCCTAAGACCAAAGGGAAGTCTGGTAAACTCATACTTTCCGTTCGCTGTAGAGAATGCAGTTTTCGGTATATCGCTTTCTTTCATTGGAATTTGATGGAATCCCGAAGTTAAGTCGATGGTAGTGAAATACGTCGACTTACCGAAACTAGCTAGAGTGTTAGTAATATCGGGAATTGGATATGTATCCGGAATGGTCACTGCATTCAACCTTTTGAAGTCAACAACTAGTCTATATTGTTTCTGGCCTGATGATTTCGGCTTTTTATTCACGACCCAGAGTGGCGAATTGTATGGACTTCGTGAAGGACGTATAATTCCATCTCGAAGCATTTCAGAAATTTGAGATTGCACTTCATCCCTTAAATGCAATGGATAAGGATATGACTTCGAATAAATTGGATCGGCTGTAGTTGTTTTGATCTCAGCCCTAATATTGGTCTCAATCATTTCGCTATCTGAAATGGGAGCAAATACATGTCGAAATTTTTCGAGAATTGCTTGTAATTTATCTATAATTTCACTATTTAGATGATCGCATTGGATGCGGATAGTATTTACTTGATGTGATAATTTCGATTTGAGCGGGATAGAAATGTTGGGACTAATAGTTAATACATTTGCTTTCCTATCTATCACGGCTTCCAGTCGTTTAAATGTATCGTCTCCAATAATACCATCAAAAGATTTCAACCCTGGCAGCACAAAAAAGTCTAGAATTGTATCGTTGCCAACACTTTTAAAGAAAGGTCTACTTACTTTTTCTTTTATGAGGATATTACCGGCAGCAGATTGGATCGTAAATGGTTTCACAAGAGATTTAGAATTATATGATAGTTTAGGGGAAATAAAGTTCTTATTTGCCCCTGTATCTATAAGGAATTTTAACACTTGGCCTTGTCTAGTTAAATACTCTATGTAGGGAACACTAGAGAGGCATCTGTTATAAAATTTACCATGGAAACTTCATCGCTCGATTCCTCACCGTTCGACGGAGATTCTTCTAGATAATTGTCATAATTATATTGAGAAATATTATTTTGCTTATCAACTTCGAGATTAAACAATCGTTGTGACTGGCTGTGGATTTGTGAAGGATTGTTAGTGTATTTATTTCTGCCAACATTCATTGATCTGCTACTGAAGCCTATTTGTCGCGATTGCATGGATTTATCCAAATCCATTGGAATGGCCTGCCCATGTTGGGGCGGTTGACGCGATTGCATGGATTTGTCTATTTGCATGGGAACCGGTTCTTCTTGTTGGGAATGTCGATGAGATTTGTTACGGTCATCCCGATGATTGGGAACATATGAGTTCATTGCTATAGTATTTGTATTATTATTTAATGCGGACTTATTTGCTGAAGTATATTTAAAATGCGGATTATTATTGAACCTGGTTTGATTCAGCGATTTGTTTCTAAGATAAGAGTTCTGGAAGTCTATACAAGAGGCGTAAGCTTCGGGTAACGTTGACGGTTTCTGGATCATAACCATCAGGGATAGATCTCCGTTGAGGCCTCTCACAAATACATCTAACGCTCTGTTCCGATAATTATCAGTTAAAACTGAAATAGTTTCTTGCGAATATTCTTCAGTTTTAATTTTGTTTAATATCAAGGACAACTGATTATTAACTTCAGAATAGAATTTGTGCACAGATAAGTGTTGTTGCGCCATTATGTGGAGCTGATGTTCCAAAGTTTTAATGTCGCGTTTATCGGCATAATGTAACGCTAAACACTGCTTAATAGTAACCCACTCTTCTTCAAAAATATTGTATGAAATAAGCGCAGCGTCTGCTGGCCCTCTTATTTTTTGTCTTATGTGACGCAAAATGGATCTGTAAATCGGTTTGTCTTGAACAATTCTGTAATCATCCAAAACGGCTTCAACACTATAGACCCATGAAATGTATTGAGATGGATTTCCTTCAAAGACCTGAAGATCACGTACGGAGTCGGGCAATCTTTTAATAGATTCAAGATCTTCCACTGTAAGGGCTGATTGGTAGCTTTGTGCTCCTGGAGCAATAATCGCGGGTTTACTTTCTAATACTCCTAACCTCAATTCAATTTTCTTTATTTGTTCGATTTGAACATTCACTGCCCCGGTCAGTTGTACGAGTACTTCTTTGATTTCATCCATTTCCCTATATGTATGAAAAAGTCACAAAACACGGACGTAATTAGAAATCGTTTAACTAAAGGTTTTGATATCGCGATAAGACTCCAATGAAATACCAGTTTACAAAGTGAGATAAATACGTATACGGTAAAATCTAAAGCACTGAATAGAACTTGTTAATCTAATGTGAAAAATAAATGTAATAAACTTTTAAATTGGCAATATAGTAGATCGTGAAAACTGTACTATATTATGGTTCTTATGCCGATTATTTGAAATTGAAGATACCCACAGATTCAATCGAACTGAAAATTGGGTTATACACGCGGTCTCCAATGTTGCGTGTTAAAACACTGTGGTCAATACTTGCTTCTCTGCAAATGGAATAGGAGGACTTGTGTTTCCTTATACAAGTGTAAGCAATCGGTGTGGTCCTTTTTGGGCAGGATGCTGGATCGTCCGTGAATTCCTTTTGGGTCGCCAACCGTTTGTGGTTATCTTTGTAGTTTTTAGTTGGGCCTACTGCGGTACGGGTTAGATCACTATCCAATTCCAGATTGCTATCCACAAGTTTTTATTTTGCTCGGGCGCCAGTTAATAACTTTTATTTATTAAATGTTTTGTATTGTAGTTTATTATTTGTATATTATAATTAATGTACAATTGAAATTTAGGAGTTGACAAATTTTAATAGGTGGTCGCGCGTTGAGACCAAATGAACAACTGCTCGACTTATGATTAGAATGCAATTTTAGACATTAAGCGGTACTTGATATTTAAGCGGTACTTGTTATATTCATCTCAATACTGGTTTTCATGGGAATCTCCTTACACGAATATTAGTTATGAGTTAAGAGAGAATAAGGAAACGATGATCTCAGGGGTATACAGCAAGAGATAAGGTATCGTGATAACTTATATAGTAGTTGTCGTTTGAATCGTATCGTGTTGACATGAGTTCATTCTTGAGCATGAAGTGAACTCTAGGAAATACGGGCGTCATGTGAATCGAGGTGGTGAGGCCAATACACTGGAGTGTTTGAAGACATTTTTGACCCTGTTTTATGGACATGAGTGCATTTTCGGACATGAAATTAAGTTAAATCTAGAAAATTCGGGTGTCGTCTGAATCGCTCAATATACTGGAGTTTTATTGAGGGCATTTTTAACCTTTTGGTGTTGACATGAACGCATCCTTGACATGAAGGGCGACAAGGTGTCATCTGATTCGGCGTGATGAGGCGAATGGTTTGGACTACTTTTGAAAGCAATTTGAGTTCTTTTGAAAGAAAAAGGGACCATCTTGGCAATGAAGTACGACCTAGTAAATATTTATATCATATTAATCGGGATAATTAGGCGAACACTCCGGATTGGTGATGGTGATGTTAAATAATAACGGCCAATTTTAGTGTTAAATCTATTGTTGGACTATTGATGGCGTATCTGCCATGGTTTAGGGAGAAAAACTGAAAAGCAAAATCTTTAAACACACGAATCAGCATGCGGGCGGCCTTAAAAACATTTGCTAAAAGTTACACTTTTGATGCGCGGTAGTGTTAGCACGCATTTCATGTTTTCTCCTTTTCTCCCCACATCTGCTTCCCCTAAGCGCACTAGGCATAGTTTATTAATTTGATTCAATTCCGCGTTTTTGAGCATAAAATAAATAAATAACTGGCGCAACAGTCCAATTTGAACCACGGCCTCGAGATGAGTTAGCATCATCTCATTTTCTAGATCGTGACGGTTTTTGTGCAGAGGTATGTGATCAGCAATACGCTCAACCGAGTTATTTACCCCATAATGGGTACTCATTTAACAGCTGAGTGGGCTCATAGTCCGACACGTAAATCCCCGGAATCGAACCGGGGCCCAGTGCGTTGAAGGCGAACGTGCTAATGCTAACCGTTGCGCCATCCGGACTACATACTTTTTGAGCATACAAGATAATAAAATAGTTCCCGGAAAAAACTCGTATCGACGTTAGGCTTCGTTAGCTTTGTTAGCTCATTCTATCAGTTCAAACTCGATAAAAAGTAATACGTTCCTTCTTCTTGTGCGAAATTCCGTCGTTCATTTCTACAGTACCTTCTAATTAACTCGTTATTGGTATAAGGGATGGCACTGTGGATATTCAAAATTCATCTTAATCGTCCACTTAAATTAATAGTCTTAGAGGTATTTTCTCATCATTTTCCCGAAAACGCCAACTCAATACGCCCTTTAAAAAACTTCGCGCTTTTAATGTAAAATGCGAACTGCGTGCAAATATAATATTATGCGATGTTCCTAGTTAAAGGAGAGCAGCGTGCTATCAGCTTTCAATGAATAGATCTTTGCCGAGTGAAAAACCAATGCTGAATATGACGTTAACATCGGGAGCTTCTTAGAAGCACTCGAACTCTATGACTCTCTTAGTCTACGAAACTCCTTGCTCGTCATTACAGAGTCAAAGTAAAATGATGCTAATAATAATAATAGCATACTCGTAAGAAGCAAGGACGGGAGAAAGGTGAACGCCATACAGTCTCAACTTTCGGCTTCATCCAACATCCAGCACGTTGCATGCAAAATTGGTGTATCCTCTTTCATTTTCAATATACACTCTCGTACGGTTCCTCGGCCGGCAGGATGGGATATTAAAATTGATTTATGTTCATTCGAGTGCAAATAGAAAATTTCACTTTGTTTTTGAACGTCGTAGAAAATGAGGTTAATCATGAAACCCATAAGGCCACAACCTAGGTAATTATCGTTAATTTGTATTAATTTTTTTTTAGAGTGAAAATTGTGCGATGGCCGTTCGAGCTTTAATAGCAAATTTAATGATGCTGTTATTAGTGCAATTTAGGGTTAATTGCTTTTAGGTGAGAGCCAGACTAAGGTGAAGTTTCATGGAGAGAAATAGGGCTTACAAACCATTTAGTGCCTTAAGGTAGCAGTTGGCCGATCTGGGACATAATTTGATGCTGGCTTTGGCAATTGTCTCTTGTGGTATACAAAAGCAACTTAGAAAGGCGAAGCGAACGAATTGTTGGATCAGTCGAAGCCTCTAGTTCTTACAGGTAATTCATCTATACCCAGTTTTGTTTTGAAACACGATAGATCTTGGCCGAACCCTCTAACGAAGAAATTTTGATGATTCTACTTGATACACAGTTTCCCTAAAGTTGACCCTTGCTTTTTCAGAATACTAATCCTCAAGAAAACATCGCGGCCCCATGTGTGATTCCAAATCCATCGTTTCAGAAAGAAAAGTCTGCATAGAGGGAAATATCAAGTCTCGACACTTTTATATCCACTGGACTCAACGGAATCATTCCGACAGATTTGCAACCTACTCGGATATATGTAGTTGAGAAAATGTCCTCAAATCTTGTGTTCGGATTTCGTGCACATTCCTAGTACGTGGCCAGACGAAAAGGTAATATTCATTCTAAAAGCACGGGAAAGCTCACATGGAACCGAAGAATCAACGAAAGTCTCTCCTATACTATTCGAAAGATGCCGATCATTTTAATCGACAGTCCCAAAACATTTGCTTTCAGCATCCTAGCATGCCTTCACCAAGAGCAAATCGGTAGGTACAGCTCTGCATTTTAAAATGGGTCACAAGATTTGAGGTCACGGTGAGTAATACCTTTCTGGTCATTACTACTTATGTTACCAATGGCATCACAGCCTTCTACGAAAAGTATTATCCTCTGAAGATAGCAAGGGAGTTATGTGGTGGAATCCTGAACTCTCGCAAGATTACTAGGAAACTCTTCAACAAAGTCAAAAAACTGACGGGTGGGAAGACTACCGTAGCTCGCTCTCAGAATACAACAAGAAGATTAGGTCTGCAAAGAAAAGTACGTTGAGCAGGGGTCTTTAGAGCTACGCCATCTGACTGGAAAGGTCAAGTGTGTCTCTTTCGATTCATTAAGTTAGCAAGTATTAATGGAATTTTTCCTGCCCTTCTTCAGAGAGGGCCAGGGTTACTGACTCCCCATATCTTGAGCTTATTAAGAGGCAGCTTCGCACTGAGATTTATTCTGCGCTTATGGAGATCCGCGAAGTTGGAGTTAATTCCGAAAATGGGCAATTGCCTTAAAGATGACCTTAAATCATACAGACCCATCAGCCTTACCTCCTTTATGTTGAAATTGATGGAGATGGATGAATATATTCGGCAAACTCTCCTGACAAGAAATCCTCTTCAACTCTAACTCTATTCTGGGTCCCTGGCCATGTTGGTATAAGTGAGAATGAACAGGCTGACAAACTGATCAGAACAAATACGGCCACTCCCTTCTGCAGACCGGAAACCTTTTACGGTATTCCAACCTGTACAATCATGAATCTCATCAGGGACTGGGAACACAATGAGACTTTGCCCATTGGGATAATCAACCAGAGTTGAGACAGGCTAAGTATTTCATCTCGGGCTACTCGCGTAGCAGATCGACTGAATTGCTAATGTTAAACCGGAACAAGGTAAGAACCATCTGTGGTCTCCTGATGGGGCACTCATGCCTGAGAGATCACTTGAGAACTATGGGGATTGTTTCTAACTCGAGATGTCAGTTTCGCGGGGAAGAAGACGAAACTTCGACCTTTATTTTATGCGAATACGATGCCTTAGCCTGGCGACACAGAGACTGCTTCGAGCCTCCTACCCGGAGGCTAATGATATCGCCTCGGCTTCATTATTCCTCCTGAGAAAATTTATTAGCTCGATCAAACTTCATCGACAGGTTGAGGCC
Organism: Chloromyia formosa; assembly: GCA_964017055.1. Lineage (NCBI taxonomy): Eukaryota > Metazoa > Arthropoda > Insecta > Diptera > Stratiomyidae > Chloromyia > Chloromyia formosa. Next base: position 82,238,874 of record OZ024817.1, read on the forward strand.
TGTTACCGGACCCAGTGCTCTGAACCCTCCGGGCTTCAACACTGTAATGAACCATATCTGGTTGTGCTGCTTCCACCAGCAGATCGAAGGCAACACCTGATGAGTAGTGATCTGTCGGTGATACGAAACCAGATTCCAAGGGGCCCATTACACTCGTACCCCGCTTCTAGCGCTATCTGAACTGTCCGCTAACCATCGCCTCATTTTTTTATTATTCCCCATTTTTGCCTCCCATCCTTGTGTAGTCCTCGCAAGGGCTATGAAGTTTTATTAATACGTGAAAGAGAGGGGCAACGAGCGGCAAAACCCCGCCCACGTCTACCGAACTGAGCTTCAACAAACATAGACCGCTGCTTAGCTCGTTGGGGGCGTTTTTCTTCGCCAGATGGAACGGCCCGACCTTCACGGTCATTATGCTACCTTAGGCTCTGTCCCCACTGGCATCTCATCTCATCATCCAAAACCGTCCATTAAAACGCCTACCCTACAATAATCCAAGGGAGTAACCGATGTCAGATCAGCAATAATACCCCCATATTCTTTTCTTCCCTAAAATCGGGTAATCAGATTTTAAATCTGATAACTTAGCTTCAAATGAACCGAAGGTGTCACGTGTTCAACACCATTTACATTAACCCCTAGTGAGGTATAAGCCAGCCAACTACTCCTAGCCGGTTTATTTGAGGTTTCGTTAACATATACCTAACTGGTTTCGGACGACGAGCAATCCTCTTACCCATTTAGCCGCATTCCGTAACAAGTGGGGAAAGGCTACAGCATATTGTTACGCCACATGGCCCAACAGTATCCGAACCAGCGAAAACCGTTATGATGAGGCATTGAAACTGACAGCTGAACACATTAAGTTACCGGCCTCCCAACTTGTCATGTCGGTAAGCTTATTTGGCCAAGGTTGGATATCAACCTTACCACAAAATTTCTGTCAGTGTCGAAAAGCAGCTGGGTGTGGTAGTGGGTACAGTCACCGGGCACCGTGTGCCATCGGTCAGCACGCCAGAAGGCTTCGCCTTCATTTTAATTATCTCAGGAGTGGGAGCTGTGGGGACGACGATAAAGAGGAACGTATTTTTCATCTCGTATGCAAATGTCCGGCGCTAGGAAGTTGAAGGAAGTCAATTATGATTGGCAACTTTTTCAGTCACCTGAGGAAACTAGCAGAGGGTGAGGTTCATCAACTCCTCGGCTTCGGGACAACCTCAAGATGACTTCAACATCATAGGGCGGCTGGAGTTTCCCTTAATTTTCAAAGTACCACAACGGACCAACATTTTGGTCGTATGTGCTGTATTGATGCGGCAGCCCATTGATCTAACCTAGCCTACATTCGACAGTTCACAAGCGCAGACATCCCAACTCCGGAGGGACTTCAACCTGACAGTAGAGTTCAGATCAACGTTCAAATTCAGTCACTTAAAAGATTTCACTCAGGTTAAAGCATCATTCAGTTCAGGGAGTATAAGGAGTTTAGTACCGAAAATGCCAGGTAGGTTTGAGCTAAAGGTCCGATCAAATTCAGGTCAGACTTGAAAATTTGGTTCAGAACAGGCAGTTAGAGTTTAAATCACAGAAAACAAATTTTAGTCCACATATAAATGGGAACTTGACAGGCCAGGTTTATAAAATAAACAAGTAAACTGACCAGAGGATTCAAAAAGCCTTTGAGAGTAGGATTAGTCTCACTTTGACTGAGTTTAAGTACTGACCCCAAGCCCACTCCTGCGCTTGCCTTGTTACCTTGACATATATTGTCTCCAGCGGTAAAAAATCTATAAAGGGTAGAACTTCGTAAAAGAAAAAAAAGTTAAGAGTCGCAAAAGTCTTAAACGAGAACTTATGGTAAGAGTAATTCAAACCTTCGGTTTGGTAAATTTTTTAGATTAATTTTTAATTCCTGAAATACTCTCCGTATTGCGTATTTTCTTGGCAATAATTTACGAGTATACCACCGAAGAGGAATCTAAATCTTATTACCTTAACAACAAAGTCGTACCCTAAGCCAGGTCCCAGTAAACATTTCGAATTAATTAAACAAAAATATCAGTATCGAACCGCAAACAAAAAATATATAATATCCAAACAAAGTGTCCATAAGCACATTTTAATTCAAACATAAAAATCCCTGACGGGCAGTTTGAGCCAAAGAACCGATTGACGGAAAAATAACTGCGACAGTAGGCTTAAGAGACTAACAATTTCCCGACAAAGAAACTTTTACCATACTTTGTGTGGTGGCTCACAGGCGCTGTATTTTTCTTCTTTTCTCTATCGTCCTGTGCAGGAAACTTATTAGTTACTTCCATGAAAACTTTATCCGCAAAAGTAAAAGTTTCTTTTTTTTCGTTCCTTTCACCTGCCGCATTTTTTTGGAGTTGGCATAAGGATATCGGCGGCGCCGGGCTCAGCAAACGTTCGTACATACTGTTACAGACTATGGTGTTCCCTCTGTGACAAGAGAATGGCATTCGGTATATTGCAGAATGTCGCGCGATGGCCAAGGTATAGGAAAAACACCTTTCCGGAAAAGTGGGAAAACTTTTTAAATTTAGAAAGAAAATTAAGAATTTTCTCGACTTTGGTAGCGGCAACAGGATATAGTTTCCCGGCTCTATGGTTGTTTTGTGGCGTATCTGTCATTTGTGTCAAAGTTGTTGGCGAAATGAAATGGTCATAGTTGGGATCATATATTATTTAGTGGAGATGACAGAGAATGGAAGGATATTAGTTTTTTCAAATAGTGGACGGATATATGTATAATGCGATACATGCTGTGCGTCGGTTCATTTGAACGCTTGTCCCGACACTGACCGCGGTACGATTTTAACCAAATTTGGGGCGTACTCACCTGAGGGATTCTAAACACTGCCCGATGACGTTTTAGAGCGGCTTCAAGTGCATGTCAGGATAACAGGACTTTCTTAAGCGTGAAACGAAATGGAAGCCAATCCTAGCAGTTATCGGCATTTTCGGTGTGATAATACCAATGCACTGGAGGACCGCTGAAGGCATTTAGAGTCCTTTGGTCAGGACAGAACGATCTTCTGAATGTGCATGAAGTGATAAGCATGCAGGACCTACAAAAATTAATTTCGGAACGGAGTGATGAGGCTGCTACTCTGAACTTGACGGATGTACTATAAACGACAAAGAAAAAAACACCGTAAAGCAGAACATACACCTTCCGCAATTCCTGTCCGGAAAAACTGATCAGGCCCGGCCTTCAGGAAGTGCGGATCGTGTATGACCGGATTGGCCTATAAGGCTGCCGGAAGGAAAATCGTTCCCGCCAAGCCTCCACCACACACGTTCCGGAATTTTTCTTCCGGAAAACTGATCAGGCCTGCCCTTGAGAAATTCCGGATCGTAAATGGCATGTGCAGGCCGCTTTCAGGCGGCCGGATGCACAACTGAAAATCGATCAATTGTACGGACAGGCCTGTCCGGCGGCCACAAGGCGAACTGTCCGGCCGTAAATGACCAGAATGAATTTTCCGTGCAGTTTATTTCAATAGACGAATGTATCTGAAACATGGCCATGGAAAGTAAAATGCCGTACAATTCAATCCAATAGATACTTTCATTCTATGGCGATAAGATCGATTTCCAATTATGCATCCGGCCGCCTCAAGGCGGCCTGAAGCAGACATACACGATCCGGAATTCCTCAAGGCCGGGCCTGATCAGTTTTCCCGGCAGGTATTCCGGATGGTGTATGGTGTATTCTATATTCAGGCAAACCAGAAGGCCGGGCCGGATCAGTTTTTCCGGACAGGAATTCCGGATGGTGTATGGTCGGCTTAAGGGAATAAGGAACTCAAATTCAACTCAACGTCATTTTAAAGACTCAATAATCCGAACCAAAAGATTTACTTCATTTTAACATTTTTCCAAGCAAATCGTAGAAAACTTGGAAGCAATGATAATAATGCGTATTTGCATGAACGGCACGGGCCAAGTACCGGCCTTGACCTAAGGAAAACTAATTTATTTTTTTCTCCTATGTCCTAGTAATCAGCTTTTGCGCTTCTGAAAATTCTGTCTGTTAAATCTGAATGACAATAACACCTACTTCTCTAGATGGTATGGTGTAAATGTAATATCAGTTAGACACTTTTCCAGGAAATCTAACAATAGTACCGTCATGTCTTGAAATGAAATGTAACACGACTGTTAGTCAGAACAGATAAGAGGATTTTGTATAGTTTTTATTCCAAGAAAAATGTGAAAAGGTTGATATTACTCAAGAATTTGTGGAAAATGATTTCAATCTTAATATTCAGCACATGCCAGGACAAAAGCTTTGTTCTTGACAGTTGTTGTTTTGCGTGAAAACCATCTTGCACAATTCAACTGACATGATATTATGGAGAGAGTAAGTCGAGCGTCTTCTTCTCAGTGTGATTTCTTGGATTTTACTGACAGGGACTATCACCGTGTGAAGCGAAAATTCGAACTCGGTTTAGGTGGGTTTTTGGCCAAGTTCACCGACTACACCTTTTGTAGCTTAGTGTCTGATACTTGCGAGTCCTATAAAAGATCAACTAGGTCAACTAGGCTAATTAAAAATACGCATTTATAGTCAAACAACGTCGATCGGTCAGAAAATTAAGCTACATAAAGCTACGAACAGCAGCTACCGGCTGCTTTTATAACGAATCTGGATGAATTTAAAATCCAGCTTGGGGTTAGAGTGATCCGCGGCATCTCTTCGAGAAAAGTTTCGTCGAAACACTTCAGCACCTGTTTGAAAATCAACTGCACAAGTTCGCGTATTGTTGCCGTACGATTCCCATCCATGAGGCGCTCCCAGGTGTTCTTGAACCCGCGTCTGAAGCAGCTGAACCCTTTCACTGGCATCAACAATGCAGTAGAATCTTCCAATAAATTTAGTCGGCGGAAAAGATAACTGATGTGACCAATTCTGTCTAATGGCTCACTGAATCCACCATAGTATGGTTTAATGAACCACCTGTAATGAACCATATTCAGGTTTGGCGCTACTGCTTCCACCTGCAGACCGAAAGCAGCACCTGATGAGCAGTGATACTGATACGAAACCAGAGGCCGAGGGTGCCATTACACCCGACCCCGATGCGAGCGCGAAAGCTTCCTGGCAGTCCGCCAAACATTCCATCTTCATCGCCCCGTTTTTTGGCCTATGAATTTTTATTAATACGTAAAGGACAGTGGCAACGAGCGGCGTAAACCTCGCCCACGTCTCTCCTTCTCTCTTAGCGTTGAGGGGCCTATTTCTTAGCCAGATGGCGCGGTCCGACCTTCACGGTCAATACGCTACCTTAAGCCCTGTCCGCGTCCCCACGGGCATCTTCGGATGCCCACCAAACCGTCCATTACATACTTGACGCCCAACGTGGGGCATGAAATATTACTGTAGTACGTCTCTGGACGAAGAAGACTCAACCTCATCTAGAGTCCTCATCAGTTAGTCCCACTGCACCAGTCCTAAAACCCTTCGGAGGACTGAAGCACTCCATATCTTTTTATTTCCTAATGTTGTTCCTTCCTAATCCGCTCCTTTTAAAGTATTGATTTCCCTCCTCAAATAGGCGCTAATCTCCCTTTTGTCGTAAAGGGAGTACTTCGTAATGTGTGATGTATGCCCTCCTCACTTCCCGAGAATCATTGATGCAATTTCGATTATCGGACCCGGAAGTCTGGAAGATACTGCATCACCTATGTGTGACGAATTAGTGATCCTCGAAACAATTATTTCCTGCATTTCTTAGCTCGGATCACCCTTTCGTCCGCCTTGAATTTGCAGTCAATGGAACCAGGGAATAGTGCGAAATGGGCAATGGTACCAGCTCCACGACTTGCTCCTGCAACTGCAAAGGATGACTTGGTTAAAAGTATGTGATCCGACTAATCATTTAGTTTAGTTTCAGCCTCCAGGATGGACTTTTCCATTTCTGCCCCCCGGTCGTTTAACATTCGTAAATATAGTTTCAGACTTCCATATCGCAAATGATTCACGAGTGTTCATCGGAGAGGGTTTTCGGTTTTTTTGGGTATTCCTATGTCCTCGCGGCCAATCCTTGCCTTCGCCCTCCGGTCTCCATCACCATAAACGGCGCCCAACATTGGGCCCTGGCTAAGAACATAACTAAAAAGGACCTTATCGGCTTCCTTTTTAGTCCTTCCACCAAAATACATCCCCACAAGCACACTGAGGCTACTTGCTCTAAGTCTTGAAACTTAGCCATTTTTATACCCTAGACTTCTAGTATACTATAGGGTATAGTGTTTTTGTCACGACGAAAATATGTAACACCTTAAAGGAGGCTCCGGAAGTATAGCAATGTATATATATAAATGATCAGGGTCACCTCCTGATTCGATTAAGCCATATCTGTCCGTCTCTTCGTCTGTCTGTCCGTTCGCACAATAACTTTCGATAGAATAAAGCTAGAGATTTAAAATTTTGGTCAAATGTTGGCAGCATGATCTAGTTGGTTGGTATTGAAAATGGATATGATCAGATCAAATAAACATGAAAAGCTCTAGCTTTGGCAGATTGCTCGTGAGGGTGATCTTATACTCTCCTGGAAAAATAAAATCGATCAGTTGAAATAAAATAAATAACTGGCGCAACAGTCCAATTTGAACCACGGCCTCGAGATGAGTTAGCATCATCTCATTTTCTAGATCGTGACGGTTTTTGTGCAGAGGTATGTGATCAGCAACACGCTCAACCGAGTTATTTACCCCATAATGGGTACTCATTTAACAGCTGAGTGGGCTCATAGTCCGATACGTAAATCCCCGGAATCGAACCGGGGCCCAGTGCGTAGAAGGCGAACGTGCTAACCGTTGCGCCATCCGGACTACTCAGTTGAAAACGAACGGTAATTTTCTAACAAAGAGCCCCGTACTACCCTACATTTCAGGTTTTTTGTCTATAACTCTTCAACCAATTGACGTAGACACCTGGCAAGTAACCCTGAACTGAGAAGCTGCTTAAGTTTTAGTAAGATAGGCCAGATCGGACCCAAGGAAAACTACCTTCCCTACAAATGGAACTTAAATAAGCAATAACTTACGATAAAATAAAGCTAGCGATTTGAAATTTTGGTTACATGTTTTTAGTAGGATTCAGCTTTCTGATATTGAAAATGAGTAAAATCCGACCAACCAAACCCTTACTTCCCCTACAAATGGAACTTCAAATAAGCGATAACTTTCGATAGGATGAAGCTAGAGATTTGAAATTTTGCTTAAATGTTCATAGCATGATCTAATTGGTTGGTGGCAATGATGGGCAAGATCTGACCCAAGGAACTCCTACCTCCCCTACAAATGAAACTTCAACTAAGCGATAACTTTCGATAAGATGAAGCTCATGACTTAAAAAACTCGACAAATATTTGTAGAATGGGTTAGTTAATTGATTTTGAGAATGGTCAACATCCTCCTGAATGAGTGTCAACCTCCCCTATAAACTGGGCATATAGGAAATTCACTTTTAATGCAAATGGTCGCTGCCAATTGGTACTTTTGGTATCACCACTAGGTTTTTATCTCAAGTGTTCAAATTTTAAAAATATGCTGGAAGAGGATAGGATTTTGGAGAATTGCGATAACACTAGACACAGATAATTTGGTGAACCCATTTCCGACTCCTTTTATTTCTGAACAGCGAAACTTTTTGTGATCACATAAACATCTTTTATTTGACATCCGTATATCTTCTATTATTTTGTTTCTCTTCCTCAAATAATCCCAAAGTTAATAACACTTCGTCTTGAATCACAGAACACATTGCTCTACAGTTTACGAGCTCAGACTATGCAACAATACTTCTGACATTTGTACCACGTCAAAAGCACCGCGATGGTTTGAATGTGCACGCGGCTCACCGCTACCGCTGAGTACCGCGTACCGCGTTGGTTTGGGCCAACCTTAATGCCGCATACATGCGATAATGTTTTTTTAGAGTTTTGTAGTGAAAACTAAAACTGTTCACTTCAGTCGCAAAATGACAGAATGGCACGACGGCAAAATGACAGTTGACTAATCTATTGATTAACCGGCCACTGCCGACTGTTTAATTTTAAACAGCGTTTAACCTTAATAAATTGGTTTAAACAGTGATTAGGCTATTGTAGATCAGACCTAATCGTTGTCTGTTGATTAAACGGCGGTTTAACAAGGAGATGCCGTTTAAACGACGACTGTACACCCAGCCCTTAGTCATTTTAGGCCTGACGAAATAACGAACAGCGATTCAGAAGCGTCTCGCTGTAATCCCCGTGAGTGCTCAAGGGATAGTCATGCACTATTTTCAGAAAGACCACCGTAGAGTCATCTGAAACCCAGAGCTACCATATATTGATATTGTTCCTGCAATTTATCCATGGTCGCGTACTCTGTTTGTCATGAGATACCTGTTGGTATGGTGGATTTGTCGTTGGTTTTTATTTTCCCTGTGTTAGTTCTGTATCGTGTTATTTTGTAATGATAACGGTAGGGCCTCAGTTGAATGTAAATGCCCCATAACTCCCGCAACTAAGCCATCCTATCCCAGCAAGCGTCAAAATTGTGTAGCAAGATTAGAAATTAAAAGGTTACTTTGATGTCTGACGGGCCTGCACAACAGCCGAAAAAAATCCTCTGGATCCTGACAACATTATATATCCTAATACCCCTGAAAGTCATAAAGACCCATATCGGACTTTCCGCTGTGGGTAGTACTACCTACCCACACACTCCCGATATACCCTGAAACATTCAAATCAATATTTGTCGCGTTTAAGATTTCCGTTTTCACTGAAACGTCAAATATATTCATTTATTAGACTTACGACCACGTAACACAATAATCTTTCTACATCTTAAAATAACCAACCAAGGCAAAAAAAATACCTTAACTGACTTATTCGTTCGCCCCATTTCGCCGTTTGCTTTTACATGTTTCTGGCAACTTAATTTACTTCTCAATCAAAAATTCCAAAAATCCATTACATCGCGGGAATCGGAATACCATACATGCAAACAACATTTAAATGGCGTTCTGTGGTGTGCAGTCTGAAGAAAGAATAAGAGTGGGCCGTTTTCGACATATGAGTAAACGTGCAACGCAAGCCTGCACTGTGTCTTCTACACAGACTTTTGTAGTAGTCAAACCACAAAAATGCAAAACAATTTGCAACATGCAATAACTCAGTCACAGCTTCTGTGGGTTGTAGAACATATGCAAGGAAGGACAAAAAAATGTATCATTTCCCAGACGTCGAATCAGAGGATTGGATGCAAAATTATGTTCCCGAAGAGGAGGCGACTCACATTCAAACGTAATGGTTAGTTTTTGAGTATGTTTCGTGGTTGACACATTTTAAGGAAGTGTCATGGAAAATTCGGAATGAAATAAGGCCTGGCTGGATAAAATTTTTGTGTTTGATCTTTGCCTTTACTCCTGTTTTCTTAGCTCATCATTCGTTTGTTCTTAAATTTTCGTAACTTTGCCGAGTGGATTAATGTAAGTAACTCTACAGTAATTTATGACAGGAGTGCCGGCCGACCCAGATCGTGCATCTTTCTCGCGAATAGAATTCAGTACATTTGCCTTTCAGAGTTCACCACCGGTGATCAGCGTGGCAATAGCGATCAGCGTCAACCTTGGAGGTTGGTTACACGTATGCGTCCGCATACTTGCCTGGGGACACTTCGGTCCCGACTGAAGAACTACAGCGACTAGTCGACTACTGCGGAATCAGAGGTGAACTACTTCTCGATACTATCTCCAGCCTAGATTTTAATATACTTGATAGGGGATCCAGTCCCACCTCTGTCACCAGGTGAAGGCAAGAAGTCTTGGACCTTACTTTATGCAGCTTCTCTCTATCTGAACGAATATATAACTGGCATGACTCGGACGAGCCTTCCCTTTTCGATCACTTGCATATTCATTTCGATATTGCACCGGTGCTTCTGAACGGCCGAGTCTGGACAGACCCACCACGAACATCACCAGAGCCGTTTTGTAAGCATATGAAGAAAATTGTCCTCTAAATACCATTAAGGACAACAGAAGGCTTCTGTGGTGGAACACAGAACTCTCCCGCCTGAGGAGAAGGACTAGAAAGTTGTTCAACAGGGCCAAGCACACTGGAGAGTGGGGTCTATACCGCTCCACACTTACAAAATACAGTAAGAAGGGACGCCAATCGTCGCAGCTGGATGACTTTCTGCGAGAATGTGAACAGCACCAGCAAAGCTGCTAGACTACACCGGGTCTTGGCAAAGAAAAGCCCTAACTTAGCCAGCACACTCAAAAAACCGGACAGTAGGACAACGCAAGACTCCGGGAGTACGGGAAAGCTCCTTTTGGACACACACTTCCCTGGGTGCAAAATTATCGCAGACCTGGGCAGCCAAGACATGTCCTTCAAAGCACGTCGTTCTGATTGGGTAGCAGCTAAGAGAATAATCACTTACGACAAAGTGAAATTGGCGATTAGAACATGCGACCCCTAACAAATCACCCAGCACTGCTGGAATTTTTCCAACCCTCTACAAAACGGACAGGAAGAACGTATTCCACACCTGCTTAGCATCTTTAGAGGCAACTTCGCACTGAGTCGCATTCCCAATTCCTGGAGATAAGTGACCGTAGTCTTTATTCCAAAATTGAGCAGCAGACCTATGGATGATCCAAAATCCTATCGATCTATCAGCCTGACATCGCTCCTTGGGAATAACCCACTTCACCCCAGACAGTTTGCCTGTCAACCTGGCAAATCAACTGAAACGGTTCTCCACAACCTCGTAATCGAAATTGAAGTGGCTATGTCAGGCAATGAAAAGGCATTGTGAGCGTTTCTTGATATCGAAGGCGCATTTGACAATACCTCCTTCGAATCCATTGAAAGTGCGCTTCGAGCGGAACGTGCCGATCTCACCACCACAGTCTGGGTGAAGTGTATGCTGTCCTTTAGAAAGGTCATAACTATGATAGGTACCCTCCCAGCAGACGTCATGCGTGGATGCCCGCAGGGCGGAGTATTATCCCCCCTCCTATGGTGCATCGTAGTTGACAGTTTGATATGGAAACTATCCCCCATGAAGTTTTCCACACAAAGTTTCGCGGACGACTTGGTGATCATGGTGATAACAGCGGTCTACGTATAAATCCTTCGAAAGCTGCCATAGTGTCATTAACTAGGAAAAGGAGACTCAGGATACTCAGGTGTCCGCTCATATACAACTCTCCAATAAAACTGATGTTAAACTTCAAACATTTGGGTGTTATCCTTGACACGAAGTTATCCTGGACAGAACGCCTTAAAGTGACTTCCGATAAGGCAAAAAAAAGCTGTGTGGATCTGCAAAAAATATGTCGGCAAGAGATGGGCCAATAAGACCCACTTAGTTTTGTGGATTTACAAAGCGATCGTCAGACCCTACCTCAGCCGAAAGAACGGCTCTGAATAAAATTGAGAGCCTTGCCTGCAATGCCATCACTGGGGCCATGCACTCTTGTCGAACAGCTGCTTTTGAAGTTTTACTCGACCTCCCGCCCATGGATGTACACATTGAAATGGAAGCTAGAATGTCAACCGTCAGACTCAAGGTCCGCGACATAGGGATCAAGTTGACCCTAAGCCAACTAAGCTGGTTGAAAAGTGACAAGGTACCTTGTAAAAACTGTTCGCTTCGACCATTCCTTTAAATCAGTCATTTGGAGCAGAGTAAGGTGGGCGGATAGCTACAACTCTCTCCGACCTCGCACAATCAAATGGTTCACAGGCGGCTCCAAAACGAAAGAGGGTTCCGGCGCAGGCATTGTCGGTCCTGAGCACAAAGCCTCCATTCCAATGGGTAAAATGCCGTCCGTGTTCCAAGCGGAAATATACGCCATCGAAGTTTGTGCTAGACTATGCCAAACTGCCGGCTATTTTAACAGGGACATAGCAATATTCACCGACAGTCAGGCAGTTATCAAAGCACTTAGTAATTTCACTACCAATTCTAACCAGGTACTGGTTTGTCAAGAAGTCCTCCATAATATGGGTTCAACGAACTCACTCTTTACTGGGTCCCTGGTCATTCGGGTATCGAGGGCAATGAGCTAGCAGATAAGCTGGCAAACCCAGCCTCCGCCGTCTCCATCTACGGCCCAGAACCGTTTTTCGAGATACTGCTACTGCAGAAACCACATAAGAGACTGGAGAGCACACGTGCTTCATCCCAAGGGAAGGCCCTCCCAGGCCAAGCTGTTTATTTCAGGCCACTCACCCGTTCGTACTTTGGAATTGCTGCGGTTGAGCGAGAACAGGGTCAGAATAATTTGTGGAATCTTAACGGGACACTCGCGTCTGAGGAGAATCCTTAAAACCATGCATATTGTAACGGACGCTAGTTGCCGCTTTCGCGAGGCCGATGATGAAACCTCACAGCACATCCTCTGCAAGTGCGAAAGACGTACCGAATGCTCCAGCATAACATTTCCCTTGGCCGAGGCCGAGGAGATCAGTTAATTTATCGAGAATATTCGGTTGAATCTTTTGATTTTGCCTGCTTCTCGACAAAAAAGGCAATAGCACAATAGAACTCAAGGTCGCAGTGCTTGTGGTTCCAATACGACCCACGGCCCACCTCTTTTATCTATCTATCTATCAAGTGGATTTCTACTAATATGAACCTACGTTTTCCTGAGTTGGCCCATTGTGTATGGGAGTTAGCTACTTTACCTTTGCTATATTTTTTCTGTGCTGAAGCAAGCACCTTAATTCATAAAATACATAAATTTTCACAGCATTGTCAGTATCGTGGATTCGCATTGCCTAAGGCAGAAACCCATTACGAGCCCATCTACAAGTGGATTTCTGCTTTAGATTGCATAAACCTCTGTTTTCGATGTGATCCTCTTCTTATGATGCACACACAGTATGGTCGTTAGCCGGTATGCCAGAGACCATCTTTGGGTTGATAATTACTTCGACACCTCCAAGAATACGGGAGCGTAAACATTTCTTGCATTTCTATGCCTTGTTGACGTTTCTATAGAGTATCTACTTTTCGGACGTGCAATTGCTAACATGCAACTCCTCTCTCCGCCGTCTTTTTACTGACAAGCTCAGACCGCAGTACGCGCCAAGAATCGAATCTCCATTCTCTAGATCGCAGAGCGGTGACCGAATTAACACGGCTACCGATCGCGTTAAATGTTTTTGCCCTAACCCCTAGTGAGGTATAGCGCGTCAACTATTCCATGTGACTTAGCTGACGTTTCGTTGGCATACACCAGTTCGGACGATGCACGTTGCCGGCATGCACCTCCTGCTCCCATTTAGCCGCTTACCTGCGACATGACATGACATGACATGTTTTAGCTTATTATTACGCCCCGCATCACAGGAGTTAGACTACACCAACAACAACATCCATGGCCACGAACAGCGTAGACGGGACTTGAACTCGTAACGACCGTAGTTAGACATGACACTGACGCCTCTACGCACTGAGCTACCGGTCGCCTCAAATATCTTTGAGTTGAATATTGTAAAATAGTTCCCTGCCTATGATGGACTTTTTTGTTTCACACTCACACAAAAAATCTTCTCAAAGAGATATTTTGTCAAAATATTAACATCCACCATCCGTGGAAGTTTTAAAAATCTGTCAACCTGTTCCATCTGCATTTGGTTAGGTTAGGTAGTGGCCTCACGGCTCCGCATAGACCACTTGGGTCCATAGCGATACCACAAAGAAAGACAACAGAGATCGTTAGGTGTTGTTATCAGTCGTAATCAACAAGTCCTTGTTGAGCTCGAAGGTTTTCGTCGCGCCTGCGAATCTTAGAAGATTCATTATGTTAAGGTTTGCAATCGCTTTAAGGTTGCGGGGAAAGTAGTCTTCAAGATATGTATGCCTTGTCCTTGCGAGTGCCGGGCATTCCCACAGGAGGTGCTCCAAAGTTTCCTTGGTATTTGGCAGCTTCCAGTTCCTGCAACCGCTGTCTGTGATCAGTCCCAGTCGGTGTGCGTGCTCACCTATTAGGCAGTGACCCGTTAATAAGCCCACTAGCATTGCACATTTCCCCCATATATATATATATCGGTTTTCTTAGTGTTGTACGAGTTCCAGAGTTCTCTCGTAATTCTGGAGTTGACGGTTCTGTTCCAATTTTGATCGGCCCGTTGCATCATCTGAGAGTCCATTTTTGTTTTTAGTGTTTGTATTGGAATAGGAGTTGCTATTACCATTGTGGCGTCCAATGCAGCTCCCTGCTTTGCGAGTCCATCCGCAATATCGTTGCCAAGGCAACCGCTGTGGCCTGGTATCCATCGGAGTTCCAGTTTCCTTGAAGTGCCCAGTCTCTGAAGAATTGAGAGGCAGTTAAGCACTGTCTCTGATCTGATAGTGTCTGACTGCAGTGCTTTTAGCGCAGCTTGACTGTCTGAGTGAATGTAGATGTTGCCCATCCTGCGTGTTGTTGAGACTAGCTCCGCAGCTTTTTGCATCGCTACCACCTCCGCCTGGAAGATGCTGCACTCGTTCGGCAGTCGGAGCGATACATTGTTCCGTCTGCATTAATTGATTGCAATTTAAATTAACAAATGAAAAATTTTAATCCTCAAACCGTCTCCCAATTTCGAGCAGTACCCTTAATTGATTTCAAACTTGAACATTCATAAAAAAAGAATGTATTGTCCTTGCAAAATATATGAGATTCTCAATCTATCTACATTTGCCGGTAGGTTGGAAGCTTTGCATGAAATATTTCTGTACGTATCATCGAATATGTATGTACATGCATAATCGCTGGTAATATCGTTCATCATCTTGACAAGACAGAGTCCCATACGTTAGACAGTCAGAACACGAAATTTATTTCAATCTAAATATCTGTGCATCCGCTGTAATCAGAAGAATGGACTATTAAAAAAGATTTAAACAGTTAAAATATCTCTATATTTTGAAATAGTCCTAATAGGCCAGTAAAATTAAGCCAATTTGGGGGCTTTTTAATAAAAATTAGGGAAAAATCTGGAAATAATTTTAATCCCTTCTATAGATACTCTCTGCTAGAGAGATGGCCCTTTAGGTAGTCAACAAATAACCTCAGGTCAGCTCTGCTCATGTGGGTAATATCCCCATAGCCGAACGGTCTCATTAACTCCTTTAATTGATGAAACCCTGAAAGGTCATCCCAATAGCGCTGTTGTAGCCTGTCCGATCATTCGTTTATGATATTCCTGGCTGAAGCCAGGCCTAGGCTACAATATGGTTCCCGTCCGATAAAATTAGACGTTGACCTTGCCTGGCAAGTTCATCCACCGAGTTATTGCCTTCAAGGCCTTGATGACTCGGCACCCAATATAAAAGGACTTGGTTGTCAGTCGCTAGACATTGAGGGAGCTCACGACAATCTTTCACCAGCCTTGAAAAGAACTTGTGCGAAGGGAGAGCATTTATGGCACTGTGGCTATCTGTGCAGATAGCAATGTGAGCGCCTCTAAGTTTTTTCTCCGGAATAGTCCTGTCGCAGACCTCTATGGCATGGATATCGGCTTGGCCAGGCACCCATAGCGATTGAAATCCTGATGTTGGGCCCATAGACGCTAGCACTAACTCCCTGTACAGTCTTAGACCTATAAGTGTACCACATGAAACATCCAGAGGCTGCGAAGAGATTATCATTTTCGCATACCGTGCGGTCTGGATTGAGGGCTAAGAATTTATTGCCGAACCATAACTCCATGATCATATAATCTGATCATAGGCAGATCTCCATGCCAAGAATTTGATTCAGAATGCTCATGTGACCGTTGTCACTAACAAAAAATTCAGCAGCTGTTTCTTTAATGAAGATGTGCAGCGGGGTAAACCCAATAATCGCCCCCAAAGTAGACGTAGGGTATGTACTTATAGCCCCAGTTATCCCAAGACAAGCCAGGCCTTAAAGCTTATTAAGTTTCCGTATGGCTGAGCTCTGTTGAGCCCTTAGGCCACCATACTAACGCAGCATATGTGACTACAGGCCGCACCAACACACAATACACCCACTTTACCATATTTGGTGTCAACACCTATGTCCGTCCAGAGAAATTTTTACAAGCCTACATTGTACGTGAGGCTTTAGTGATTACATTGTCAATGTGGGTATTCCAATTAAGTCGCTAACCTAGCGTGATGCCAAGACATTTAACTTCCTTGGAATATCCTGAAATCGTCCTTCCTAATGAAACCGAACTAGGCGGCCAAGGCCCGACGTCGGGCTGTCGCGCCACGATGATGAATGAAACCGAACTGGAAGTGAGGTTACGTTTACGAGTAAAAGGTACGATGACTGTTTTTTGTGGGTTAACATTTAACCCCACTTCATGGCACTAACTGAATACCACATCAAGGGCGGCACCCATCACTTCAGAGATGGTGGATTCAATTTGCCCATGACCACAATGGTTACGTCATCTGCGTATCCGATTGCATCTCGCCTGGACAGTAGTTCGTCTACAACCAGTGAACACCATGGCGGTGGACAGCCTTGTGGACGGCCTTTAATAGCTCTGACGCTTATCGTGGAGCTGCCAAGCGTTGAGTAGATCTCTGTCCCGCGTAGCATAGCATCTATTTATGTGATTGTGGCAGATGGTATACCCCTGAGCTCTAGGGCTCGAGATATGCAGTCATAGCCGGTGTTATCAAAAGAACCCTCAATTTCAAGGAAAGCACAAAATACGATTTCCTTGTCATTACAGATTTCTCGATAGTCCCTTGTAATGGACGGTTTGGTGGGCATCCGAAGATGCCCGTGGGGACGGAGCCTAAGGTAGCTCAATTGACCCTGAAGGTCGTGCTGTGCCATCTGGCGAGGAAAGAGGCTCCTCAACGAGCTAAGCAGTGGCCTATGCTTGCTGTAGCTCAGTTCGGGAGACGTGGGCGGGGTTTTCGCTGCTCGTTTACGTATTAACAAAAATTCATAGGCGTGGGGAAAACAGATTTCCTTGCGTTCGCATCAGGGTCCAGGCTTAATGGGACCCCCGGCCTCTGGTTTCTTACCACCGACAGATTCTTACTCATCAGGTGCTGCCATAGATCTGCCGGTGGAATGTGGTTCATACCCACATATGGAATATGGATCATTACACCCTATAGGATTTTGTAGAGCTGTCACTGTGGATTTGCCCTTTGAATAGGCGAATTGTGTTCGATGCAAAGGAGTCGAACATTCCATCATGTGTCGAGCAGCCTCTCGATGATTTTAACGAGGAATGAAGTTAAACTAATCGGTTTGTAGTATTTAGGTAAATCCTCCGGCTTGTTACCATGTTTGGGTGTAAACACAACGTGGGAAGGAAACACAGAAAAGATACCATCCGCTCCTGGAGCCTTGAACGGCTCAAAGGACTCGAGTCGTTCCCATCTCTTGTGGGAACGCCTCAAATGCTCATGAATTCATGTTGGCCATGTAGAAGCAGAAAACGTATCTTCTTGGTGTTGGTGCTTTTCAATGCAATTTGTAAATATTCGGTGCTTGGCTCAGCGTTCACATCTAAACGATGCATAATGATTTAATACTCAACGTCGCTAAATGTTCTGTCATGATTTATTCCTTGAAACCTTCTCTTATTTCCTTTTTTTATTTGATTAACTCCTTTCCCTTTAATATGTTTCTATGACCTTG
This sequence comes from Chloromyia formosa, assembly GCA_964017055.1. Lineage (NCBI taxonomy): Eukaryota > Metazoa > Arthropoda > Insecta > Diptera > Stratiomyidae > Chloromyia > Chloromyia formosa. The sequence continues at coordinate 82,256,542 of OZ024817.1, forward strand.
GTGTAACACTAGATTCTAAGCTTCGATTCACAGACCATTATTTTTATATAATACTCGTAAATAAGGATTCTCTGCTTGCAGGTTTTGTTTTGTGACGCTACAGTAATTTTCGTTCTATAGGCTCAGCAGTAAGCTTATTTGTTTCGCTTCTGCGCAGCGTCTTGGAATACGCCTCTGTCGTGTGGTCCGCTCCTACCTCTATTTCCTCCGATACCTTAGAGCGTGTTCGAAGGAAGTTCTCCAAATCCATAACGTTTGAGTTCCAGTTACCCGACTACCACAAAAATGATCAGCATTGAGCAAAATTTTACACTGTCCCTGATTTCGTCCATACAATGGATTGTACTGGATTGTACTTTTCAGGACAGGAAGCAGTTTGACCAGGCCAGGGGCTTATGACAATTTAGCTCGGAATACCAACCACCTGGCCTGATAGAGCTGCTTCCCCAATTTCATTAAGGCAGCTCCTGAGGAGTACAATTCGTCGTATGGACGAAACCATGGACAATGTAAGAGCTGGCTTAATGCTGATCATTTTCGTGGTAGTGGATAGCTAGATAGTTATGCGCATAGGCCTGATTAATCAGAAAGATTTTAATTGGAAAGTAATTCACACCTATGTCGCAAAATGCACACTAGTGTAGCCATTGTTTTCAGGGACGTATTCCTATTTAGGTTTAGGAATACCAACCACCTGAAGGAAAAGCATTTTGATTAATACATACCAATAGCGATTAATTTGAAACTCCACTAAAATAAGAAGCCTTTAAAACCGGATACTTTTCTACGGCGCAGTTAAGCGTAAGTCCTTTAACAGCCACACAGTTCGTAAACAAAAACATCCAGTAATCTCATTTGCCATTAAAGTGAATTATAGGCAAAATTTCCATAGTCGTCGTCGCCCTGGTAAACTTAATCACAGACGCGCCGTCAGAATAATAGTGGGCCATCGAACAACAATGGAGCTTAACTCTCTCGTCCAAGGTGTTACGGTTACGGCTGTTTAATGTAACCACTATGGATCCTGTTCGGGATAATGTTCCAACCGTTCAGATCCTGGACTCTTATCCTATTGATGCTACTGCATAAAACAAAAAAAACGCCCACTTACCCGTAGTATGGTCGAAAATTGTCATTTCAGATTCTATTGTTGTAATATTTATAAACTCACTATTTTGTATGGCAGGCGAATATCCTGCGGTTTTTTATATGTCAGCTTTTACGATAATGGAGTTTTTAGTGTACGTCAGGGAACCTTTTTAAGGACAATGTCACCGACTGAAATTATATTCCGGTCGATTCGAACAATATTCGGATTGAATGGAGCACTGCAGACAGCCTCGTCTGTCTGTATGAGGCTATAAGTGTGTTTAATAAAATTGCCACCATTTTTCCGGTTATTGCGAATATAATGGTGGAATTTTATTTGGCTTACAACACTACTTGTTCTAGTTAGTTTGGATTTTTATATGAATCGAGGGTTTTTTTTTTGTATTATTTTTATGTCGTAATGTCGCCTTGTTTCGTGGAAAATTATATGAGACGGTTGGTCACTAAAACTGTTTTGGTAATTGAACTTAATGTTTTTCAGAATGGACTGAATTGTGGTGAAAGGACCCCAATAAAAATCCGGGAATTGGCTGCACATAGACACGGATGTACAAGTACGCACTTATTTGTATTTGTCGACTGACACTGCTAAAGGGTCCTTGTTCGGTCAAAGTATCTTAGATATTAAAAATACTAAAACTAATAAAGCGAATAATTTACTCCCTTTGCCTAGTTTCTGGTCAGGCTCTATGAGATCCTCACAGAACTGTCTAAAATGACTATTTGGGGAACCTTGGATAGCCTGTTTAAAACTTAGAATTATATGACTGAATTCGCTTTTAATAACAATAAATAAGACAGGCTATAAAAACCCAAGGTAGGCACTACTACTATGCCTACTCTTTATTAACCCAAAAGGCCCGCCACCAGCCTGATAAATGCCAGTAGGTTCTTTCAGAGAAATCTCTTTGTGACAGCGGTAATCCTGGAACCAGAAACCGCCAAACGTTCACAGATAAGGTTTTTGGTGGGGACACAATGTCCTCCAGACAAGGCCGGAATTTTGTCTTCTTCGTTTTTAGAATTTTCCTGGTGCAGACCTCCTTTTTCATTTCATTTCTTTTCTTCTTTCTTTTCTTTCTTTTCATTTCTTCTCAATAATAAAATACCACAAAGGAAGCATCTACGGCCAGAACAAGGTGAAACAAGGTTTTTTGTGGAGGAAGTTGTAGTCTCTAACAGTAGTCAGAACAGTTTCCAAGATATAAGAGTTACGTGTTCTATAGAAAGTCTGCCTTCTCAAGCAGCACGAAATCGAAGTACCTAATATGCCCTTTGTTCCTCCAAACCCATTCTGCGATTGCGGAGTGAAAGCATACCGGCAATATCTAACCTGACCTAGGTATACGGGATTGACAAGAATCCTTGACCTTCTGTTCGATGCTCCGTAACCACAACGCGAATGACCCTATTTGCCAATTGTTCTGCATTTGGGGAGCCCCTTTCCCTGGCTACATATGAGACTGTGTGGAATTTGTAATGAACCATATTCTGGTCTGGTTGTGCTACTCCCACCGGCAGATCGAAGCAGCACCTGATGAGTAAGAATCTGTCGGTGGTACGAAACCAGAGGCCAAGGGTTCCATTACACCTGGACCCCAATACGAGCGCGAGGGCAAGCGAGCCATCTGCCAACCATTCCATCCTTATCGCCTCTTTTTTTTTATTCCCCATTTTTACCTCCCTTGTTTGTGTTGTCTTCCCCAGGCCTATGAATTTTTGTTAATACGTCAAGGACAGGGGCAACGAGCGGCGAAAACCCCGCCCACGTCTCCGGAACTGAGCTACAGGAAGCTTAGGCCGCTGCTTAGCTCGTTGAGGAGCTTTTTTCTTCGCCAGATGGCACAGCCCGTCCTTCACGGTCAATTAAGCTACCTTAGGCTCCGTCCCCACGGGCATCTTCGGATGCCCACCAAACGGTCCGTTACAAATTCTTAGCGGTGCTCTTAAAGGGCAATTGCTCCTCTACGTGGCCTATCGTCACTGAATAAAACGAAGGTGAGAAGATAGTTCCGAGAGTGCAATCTCAAGCGCCTCTTCTCTTGAGTCCTCTGAATTTTTCCGTGAGACAGCAAGCTCACTAAGAACTTCCGTTGTGCAGTGGCTTTGTAGAAGGAAGCGGGGGTTAAGCATCCGGCTTATACAAACAGAATTCTCACACTTTCGTGGTCGTCTTGCACATGGATAGCTGCAAAGATGCAAGACCTGATGAGTGCTACTATCCATACGAAACCACTAAGCTCGGAGAAATTAATTCAGAGGGAATTTGAGAATAAAAAATAGTTGGTCCCGTTGCGGGGCGCGAACCGCTGAGACCGTGTTTCGAGTAGCAAAAAATGCCCGGTGCGTTACCGAGCTAAGCTACAGACGCATACTAAGTTGGTGTGCAGAATGAAACCAAGTGTCACAAACAATTCCAATTTAAATTGAAAATGATTCGCACTTGTACATTTGCAAGAACATTAATACATAAACTTATAATGTCTGTTTTTGTCACAATGAAAATATGTAACTCCTTAAAAGAGGCTCCGTAAGTATAGCAATATTTGGAAATAAAAAGGTCACCTCCTGAAACGATTCAACCAATCTGTCCGTCCGTCCGTCTGTCTGTCTGTCCGTCTATCTGTCTGCCCATTTGTCTGTCGATCCGTCTGTCCGTTTGCACGATAACTTATCCCCCGAAAAATAAACGGCAAATCACCCCAAAAGGAATATTTCGACCACATAAACACGACAACTCCCCCCAAACTTTATATCTCCATTTTAGACAGTACTGACATGGTGTAAGTATAATTTTGCAAAAATTTCCCACAACTGATTTTCACCCTACAAAATGTGAAATCCGCCCCCCACCTCACCTCAAATCATTTCTAAAAAAATTTCCCAAAATTTTGCTTCATCTTACAGCACGATATGTCGGTACTGCTTAGAGCACAAAAGTAAAGCTTAAAGTGGACTTCCACTTTAGTCAGTGCAGATATATTGTAACAGTTTCACTCTAAAAATCGCGCCAATCAGGGTTCATACTGCCTAATAAGGATCTGATGCAAACACAGCAGATCAAAGGACCTGGGTTGGTCTCAATGCTGGCGCAAATGAGTAGAATTGAGAGCAGCTGCACAGATGGATATTGCTCTTAATTGACATAAAAAATTGATTCTGGCATATATACACACACACCACATAGTTTCCTTGTGACGTTGAATAGGGTATGGCAGCTCTTGACCGTTGTTAGAAAACAACGGTTCACTGCGGTATGCCAAACCGAAAGCCACAGGAACGAAATGTAAAATTCTCAAACCGTCATGAGCTAGCCAAGACCTGCCATTACCTTTTTGGACATAGGAGGTGAATTCAACTATGTCAAGCGGGAGGCGATTATCGGCGCTGTCATAGGACCAGATGTTGAGAGTTCGAGAGTTATATGGTCCAACTCATTAGCCTGATGTTAATATCTAGGGTGATTTTATCTAAACTAGGGACTTCGTCAGTCTGCCATAATGTCTGCAGGGATACTCCTCAATACGGTGTGCTCTCACCGCTTCTCTGGAACCTTACGGCCAACAGACTGCTTTTACATCGGGAGGAATTTGGTTGTAAGTTGACCGCATATGCCGATGATGTCCCTATTGCTGTCTCTTGTAAGTTCCCAGGAACTCTCAGTGAACTAACGCATCATGTTGACCAATTATACTAATAGATGTGACCTAGGTTTTAACCCCAGTAAGACCAATTTAGTTCTATTCACTAGGAAACGCAGCATTCGGTCTCCTATCTTGGAGGGGGTGAGACTTGCTGTCACGAAGAGCGCTAACTTCCTTGGTCTAATACTGGATAGTAAGCTAAATTGGAGACTGAACATCCAGAAACGCACGGACAAGCTACCACTGCCATTTATTGCTGCAGTAGGGCTATAGGTAAAACCTGGCGTTTGAAACCCAAAGTACTGCACTGCCTCTATGTGGCGGTGCTCCACCCCATGCTGCTGTATGGAGTCGTAGTCTGGTGGATGAAATCCCCTACAGAGGCAAAAATTGAAATTGTTAGCCAAGGTGAACAGCTTACCTGGCGATCAGCGGAGTCATCGGTCAACCCCATTCGCTTTTTTTCGATACGCTGCTCAACCTTTTGCCGTTGGATATTCAGGGGAAGCAAATGGCGATGAACTCAGCCATTAGAATAAGACAGACTTGCCAGTGGACAACCTTGGGAACCGGCTACGATCTTGAACGACGTAGAGAGTCCTGAGTCAATTGATTACACCTCACCAAAGCGACGGTTCATTAAGAATCACACAAACCTGACCATTTCGCTTCGAATTTCGCGAATGATCACCCAAATCTGGGGAAGAGGGCTGTTCCATTCACTAAACGCCCCAATCCTTAATAAAAATGTTGGACAATCGGTGGATAATTCGACAGAGCCGTGAATGAGATAACTCGCAGGACATCACCTATGTATGTGAATCACCTGGCAGACATGTCGCCTTGATTGTGTTGGTCGCTGTGCCTAAAGAACCTCCCTTTGTTGAATTACTGCTGTGTAAAATTCTAGAACTGTTTCCAAGGGAGTGTCGTATTTTTTGAATGCCAAAGTAATATGAAAGCTTTGGAAATGGATACATATGTATATCCATGATCAGCCAACCTTTCGACCGATCATAAATTTGGTTACGAAATTAATGATCGGTCTAGAGAGAGGCTAATAGAACATTATTCAAATACTCCACCCACATTCAAACATTTCATTAAGCCAAATAGAAAGATTAGATTCAGCCAATAACCTCCTTTCATAATTTTCATCTCTCCAACTACAGCAAAAATATTATCGATACTCAAAAATCGATTGACCCACAACCAACTTGGTTCGGTTCACTGGAATGGACCCAATTGAGATTTGCAATATTCATTAAGTGTCCCAATTGCAATTATACGTGAATTTCAACGAAACCTTCTACGGAACACAGACACGGTGTCTTGGTCTTGCCATCCAATTTCCATGAATATAGAAAACGTGACCAAGCACTTGCAGCCAATTCGGCCTCATCCAGAGGAGCCCAAATGGACCGGCGATCGGGGGGAAAAAAAGCGACATTCAAGGAACCTCGATTTTTCAGTACCATTTACAGTTAAATAGAGTTTTCGTGGATTCCCCCGTAGTTCCGGCCAAAAGAACCTCATCGTCGTCGTCGTTTTCCTTTCGCATTTCATTTCAATTTCGTCCTTAACTCGTGCAACTATAGAGTTGATTGGGTTTTAATTGAATGATTATTCCTGCTCTAATTTCAACTTAAAAATTCCCACTGGCTCCAATTCCCCCAGTTCCGGTTGCTTCCCAGCCGCCGCCGGTCGTCGTGTCCGATGATCCTTGGCCACCACCGACCCGACAGACTTCATTTCGAGCCATCCTACAGCATGTGATGGCAGAATGGACTGGGCGGAGGATTCAACCCCTTATTTGGCCCGGCTGTTCATTATTGGTGCGATGCAGCATCATATAGCGCGGTCTTCATCTTCACCCGGTCGAACTGTGTCGAAACTTTTATCCTCGACGATTAGGGCCGTAAAAGTTTTATCGGTTTCGATGTAGATTTGCGGGCTTGATTAAACCCACGACGAAACTTTTCTGGACAGGGTTTAATTTCGGGACGAGACGTTTGCACACATTTTCACATGTTCGACTGTCTGAATCCTGTGTACATTGCGAATACTAGAGCAAAACGGCATAGTTGTAGCCTTTTAAGTGCTGCTTTCTACATACTGTTCAAATGTTTCTTTTTTTAGGAATCAAGACCATGTATGATGGCGTGGTTTCGAGTTTCCGCTGAGTAGATCTAGGTCAATGTAAAACTTTAATAGGATTCTCCTTTTTTATTGAGCAATGCCGTTTGCCGTTCTTATTGGGGCAATATTTGTTCTAGTTAACGAGCGAACTAGATATCTAAAACAAAGTCTGGTATCGCGAGAGTAAATGCCATAAAATTGACCTTATCCTGACTAATTAATCGACAACGGAACCGGGGATGATGTTTTCTTATCTGACGAATTTTATGACTACTAAAATGAAATAAGAAGTGCTAATTGATGGCTAATAGAGCGGGGGAATAATGAGGAAACATAAGGACTATTTGAGTTTCATCTGGAAAATCCGAAACGGAAAAGGGATTTCATTTAATTCAGTATAATTGAGGCGGACAATTTCCATTCAGGCCAATCAAATAAAATCTGGGTCCATAATAATTACATCTTTCAGCAGTTTCATCTAAAGGCCGAAAGCCGCTTAACCACATTATATCGCTATTATCCCTTTTCACCTAAAAATGAGGATGATTTACGGTAATCGATATCGCCACAGGACGACCCCGCCGTAATCAATGTATTTCTTCCCTATGTCGGCTCGCACATATAATAAAGACATTCGGATTTGGAATATCAAATTTATTGTTAATATTTCAATGGGCCTAAAGGTCGTTGGATTATAGTTAACGCGTCGACTAACATCAATAGCGCCCCCTAATAGTATGCGGCGTCACTTCTAACACAATAAGGAGTCCTTCTTAAGAGGCAAAGATGCTTTGCAGTCAGACACAGGGAGGACAAATGGTTACACCCCCGTCGGGATCAGGTCAATTCATAAGAGCTCCTTAAGAAAACGAAAAAGATACTGTTAAATTGTAGCCACGAAATGTTGTGCATTGCGGTTGCTATTGTTCTCTCGGTCGAAATCCGCATGAATGTGCGCTTCTGACCTAATATTTCTTTTTCTTGGAAAGACGGACGAAATTATCTACTTATAATATTTTTCCTTTTTTTTTTGTCAGTTTTTTTTTATTAGTCGACGGCATTCAATTGTATGATTGTATTATTTCAAGGACTGTACCCTCCTTCAAGCTGTCATAATGAATTTTTGAAGTATGTATATAGTCGTGTTAGCCATAATATTCTGTAAGACACACGGTCCTTCAAATGTTGCTATAAATTACGAGCGAATTCTGAGAACAATGTTGCCGAATTTCTCGGAAATATTGTACAGGAAAATAGTCAGAAAATGGGGTCTTAGCCAAATTGAATGAAATTAACCCAAAGAAAAGAATTAACTGGTTCAAGTACAGGAAATGTTTTGTGAATACACTACCCCCGCCACCGTGTCAGCCATGCAACCCGCAGGAGTTGGATGCAATGATAGAAAGAGATCCTGACTGGGTTTTCATGAACTCCGTTGATAAATCATGTCCTGTTAGAAAACTAAGAGGTAGGACTAAACCGGTGGAGTGCTCAGCTCAGTGAGCTTAGGGTCACATGCAGAATAGACTTCAATAGGGCTAAATCTTCTAAACAAAACTCAGATTGGGTAATTTATAAGCGCCAACTCGGCCTATACAAAAAGGAACTGAGAAGGGCCAAGCGTAATTCGTGGAGATCGTTCTGCGCAAGTATCAATAGGTCGAGTGATGCCTCTAAGCTTCGGAAAATCCCGCCCACAAACCCAACAATGCCAATTTATCTGTTAAAGTATGACGGAACGTGGACATCCTCAAGTCAAGAAACGATCGAGGTTCTTCTTGACATACATTTCCCGAAAAGCTCATCTGCTCTCTCGCTGGGTACCACTCCTACGAACAATGTAGTGCCATGCGATTCTGCGTCACTTCTTTCGAAAGAAAAGCTTTGCCTTCTTCAAATCTGCAGGCCCTGATGGTATAATTCCAGCAGATCTACAACACGCTGGACATAGTGTACCCCTGGATTGAATCATTTTCAAAGCCAGTCTTGAATTAATTTACGTTCCTCGAATATGGAGAAAGGTGAAGGTGGTCTCCATCCCGAAAGCGGCTAAGAATTCTCGCGCGCATCGGAAGGATCTCCAGCCGATCAGCCTTTCATCGACTTTGCTGAAGGATTTGGAAGGCTTGATCGACACCTGCGGAGCACTATTCCAGCGCATTTTCTATCTGCCTCCCAGTACGCCTACTGGAACGGTAGATCTGTGGATATTGCCTTCCACTCTCTGGTAGGTCACATCGAAAAATCGCTTACCTGCAAGGAATATACGCTAGTGGCCTTCCTGGATATCGAGGGTGCCTTCAACAACGTTAAACCAAAAGCTATCAGGCTGATGCCCTCTCAAGCCTGTGTGGTGATGACTCGCAAGCTAATAAACCTGATGCTTACATCGCGGGTTATCTCCAATATTTTCGGTACATTATCTGTACGCAGACATGTGAACAACGGTACTCCCCAGAATGGTGTTCTCTCTCCACTTCTTCGGAATTTGGCGGTCAACAGTGTAATGAACCACCTGTAATGAACCATATTATGGTCTGGTAGTGCTGCTCCCACCGGCAGATCGAAGCAGCACCTGATGAGTAGTGATCTGTTGGTGGTGCGAAACCAGAGGCCGAGGGTCCCATTACACCCGGACCCGGGTGCGACCGCATGGGCGTCTGATCCGTCCGCCAACCATTCCATCCTTATCGTCTTTTTTTTTATTCCTCATTTTTACCTCCCCTGTTTGTGCTGTCTTCCCCAGGCCTATGAATTTTTGTTAATACGTAAAGGATAGGGGCAACGAGTGGCGAAAATTCCGCCCACATCTCCTGAACTGAGCTACAGCAAGCATAGGCCGCTGCTTAGCTCGTTGAGGGGCCTTTCTCTTCGCCAGATGGCACGGCCCGACCTTCACGGTCGTTTTGCTACCTAAGGCTACGTCCCCACGTGGGTATAATGCAGAATGCAGAATGCCCTCTCTATCCTGACGAACTGCCTAGTGAGGTTGGGGTCAAAGTAAATCCCCATAAAACGGAACTTGCTCTCTTTGCTAGGAGATATAGCCTACCTTCATTCGAACCACCATTGATGGAAGGCACTAGGCTTGTGCTGACTGATAAAGCCAAGTTCCTGGGTCTCATCCTGGATAAAAAACTATGCTGGAAATTGAACATTCAGGAACGCGTCACAAAAACACCTGCTGAACTACTCGTGCAAAAAGGTGGCAAGAAATGGGGCTTACAGCCGAAGGTGGTATACTGGCTCTATTTATCAGTTTTGCGTCCCATACTGATCCATGGAGTTGTCGTCTGATGCACAGCACTTGGGACTGTGTCTTATAGAACTTTTTTGGAGAAGATCCAAAGACTGGCATGTATTGCAATCACGGGGGCTCTAAGGACTACATCAACCGCTACCTTGGGTGCTTTGTTGAATTTGGTTCTCCTGGACATTTTTGCAGAGTAGATGGCGGCGATTACAGCTGTTCGCCTTCGTGAAACCGATCATTGGGCCGCGTCAATCATAGAACACTCGGCTCTATTGGTCAATCTTGATGTTCCCGAAGTGACGGAATACACCTCTCCGAAATACCTTAACAGGGGCTTTGCAAGCCTGATCCCCGCTAGAAATGAGTGGTCAGAAAATGATTTTCAAAAATCAGATACCATTAGCTTCTTCACTCCAAGACTGACAAAGGGGTTGGGGCTGGGGTATACTCGAAGAGTATGAATATTTGCTTGTCGCTCGGTCTCCCGAACTTTAGTAGCGTTTTTCATGCGCAGTATCTGAAGCTGTAGCCTGGTTGGCGCATAATGTTATATCTGCTATGGACATTATTATCTATACGGATAGTCAACCGGTGATTAGGTCTCTTAGCTTGGTCTTGGTTACTTCAAATATAGTGTTGGATTGCCGGAACTCTCTCTTAGAGATGGGGAGATTCTTCAGCATTTTCCTGTGCTGGCTGCCAGGGCATAGGGGCAAAGTTGAGTAGGGCGATCAAACAGTACTAGTGACGCTATGTCTGGTTGTCAAATTAAGGATCATCACCATTTTTGAAAAGATTTTGTGGATCACCAAATTGCACCTCCTCAGAGAAGGATCTAGAGATCAAGGGGACCTTGACTGGAGACCTCCTTTCGAGCTTTCTTGTTCGATAATAACATCATTTCGTAAGATACCGATATCTTGACTATGTCTTGTTCTAAGAATGATTCTCAGGCCTTTAATGGAATATGTAGCGGCAGTCTGTTTGCATTTCTTTTACATTTGATTTTACTAAGGACATTTTTCTACCACCCCTGCCTGAGCAGCTGGTGTTGCGACCTTCTGGTCCAAATGACGAGGTTCTCAGTGGTTAGATGGACTGTGAGGCCTTGCCCTCAAAAGAATAACATTAAACCCGATTATCATCACAGGATCTAAGGACCTATCGTCGAAATTCAAAAGTGAAGCATCAACAATCGAGTGTACCTTTAAAATGGTAACCCTGTTCAAATCACTTCGTGCTGAACATAATCTCATTGTCCTAGCATCAACAAAACAAAATTATATCGCAGCTTAAATAATTCCTTTCAGTTCTTCTCTGAATCGTATTCGTTTTAACAAGAATAACTCGACAGATGCCCTCGCTAAAGACTTCGTTAAAAAATGAGAATGTTTTCTTAAGGTTCGACATTAGCGAGTACGTCGTACACACCATTGCGTTAAACACGCAATTCCTGGAAATACAAAAAAAAACGAGAAATTACCAAATAAATTGTCTTTCTTGTTTGACCCCACGAGTAGAGCAAAAGCCAACAGGATCTGTTTTTCGTTGTACGAGACAATTGAGAGTCATAATAAATTTTCAATTGTCGATTTTACTTTTTCCGACACAGTGAGTTTTCACTATGAATAATGTCAAGCAGCTTTGAGAAATCCTTGAAAAGCCGAGTCCTTTTCAAATATCGTACATTTGTATTATTTCGAATGGCTCAAATGCTCTTTGGGTGGTAAAAGGAGTTGTTCTTGATGGAAGGAAAGTGTTTCTCTGGAACTGTGCGTAGGCGTAGGCTGAGTTATAGGCCATAATTCAGTCAAATATTTGACATCTTTTGCGTCAAATGTTTGACTAATGATATAATGCATTGTTGACAATCATAATATTAATTTTTATTGGATCATGACAATCACATTGATCTCATGACTGCAGAATGGGCGCTTTAGAGATTTTATAGAGTACATACTACTCATTTGTCAAGGTTAATGTGTTCCGAACGCACTACGAAGACGAATGGGATCCGGTTGACGGAGCCAACGTCTTGTTGGAGGAGATGTGTATCGGAACAGGCGACCCCAAAAACGACGTTGAAGGTAGTGCAGATTAGCACTCTAAATGTGCCTCGAATAATTTGCAAGTCTTCCTAAGGGAGGATGACATCAACATCGGTCTTGTTAAGGAACCCTGGATTCACGCTGAATCTGTCAAGGGGCTCGTGGACAAGCAATACCATCTCTTTTACAATAGAATCAACCTGGAGCAAGGTAAACCTAGAACTTGCATCTTACATTAATGTCTTCCTTTGCCCTAATTTCAGCTCGTCTGATCTAACAGTTGTTAGAATTGAGCCCCAGGAGAAGGGTGAGCTTTACATTTTTACCGCCATGGAAGGCCGGTACCGTGTGAGGAGCCGAAGCAGCTTGTAGCATTCACCACATCCAGGAAGGCCAACCTTTGGTGGTGTGCGATGCCAACGCATGACACACATTGATACACCGAATTCATTGAGATAGAGATTCGACTTTATTCTGGAAACTAACATCGGAGGGTATCCGATCTGAAATCTTTTTCGGATAACAAATGGATACTTTTCAATTTGAATGTCTTCGGGGAGACTCCGAAGCCTTACAGAAATCCCAAAATGATCGATTGGAAGAAATTCAGATGGATCTTCAGAGCGAAACTGTCGGGTATGTTGAGCCCCTCAATAAACTCCGTGGAGGGGCTGAACAAGGAGATTGAATCTTCAAGGAAGCCATGGAAGTATTGTAGCTTTCAAAGCTTCGTGTTCGGTGAAAGGAAGTAAGAAAACTCTCCCCATGATAGAACGAGGATCTCGCTATACTAAGAAAATTTTCTAGGGAGATCTTCGATATCTTCAACAAACATAGGTTCTAGCAGTCTTCTAAGGACTGCCTAAATATACAAAAGGCCATTGGGGCGGCGAAAGTTCAAGCGTGAGAAGACTTCTGTCAATCTTTGGATAATATCAAGAGCACAGCATGGATTAGCAAGATCCTGTCCAAGGAGCATTCCACTCCAACCTAAAGGTCGCCACACGTGATAGCGCAGAACCACGACCGAACTCCCATCGAACTATCAAATATCATAGAACGGTGGAAATTAGGAGATTTTTTTCTATTAAGTTTGACGTGGTTCGATGCATGCTCTGCTCTGGAGTTCCTTCTGAACGCACACTTTTCTGAATGCGAGGAAACCTGCATGGAAAGCCTGGATCCGCGTGCCGCAGAATTGAATTGGAAGTGAATTTGTGCTTTCCCTCATCACAGAGGAAAGGATATCCTGGGCAATCAACAGCTTCTCTCCATACAAATCACCCGAACCAGACGGCATCATGCTCATTCCGCTTCAGGAATTGTAACAGTTAGTAGTTCCCAGGCTGCCGGTGTTTTTCAAAAGCTGTCTCCTACTCAACAGCGTTTCCCATCATGGCAACGGGTTCGAGTCATTTTCATACCATGCGAACATGCTCGGGACAAGCGCTAAACGTTATCCCGTAAATTCCACCTGTCGACCTTTTTATCAAACAACTGGCGGCGGACAGTACAGTCAGGCTCAAAGAGTCGGGAGGCTGGACTGTCAAACCGTACGGTCATAGCGGCATTCCAAACCAGTTGCCACAAGATGTGGTCAAGGTGAAAACCGTCTTCACCGTGCCCAAACTAAGGTTTCGGAGAAGTCAAATTCCCCACAATAGCTGAATGGGGGGAGGCGAGTTGGTGAAAGATTTTGACATCACGATTTTCACCGACGGGTCCAAAATGGGCAGCGGCGTCGGTGCAGGGATCTTTTCTGACACACTGAATATCTCGGAGTGCTACCGCCTCCCAAATCATGCTAGCGTTTTTCAGGCGGAAACGCTCGCGATCACGAAAGCGTGTCACACTCTCAGAAGCATACCAGATAATCACAGCATTGCCATTTGCTCGGACAGCCAGGCCACTATCAAGGCACTAAACACGGTAAGTACATCCTCCAAGCTCGTCGAGCGATGTGGGATGGAGTTTTCTTGCCTTAGCATACGGCCTGCTCTGGGTTTCTGATCACAGGAAAGTAAAGGGTAACGAGAAGGCCGAGGACTTGGTCAGAAGGGGCGTTGCCCTAGACAGATCTCAAGCGAAGCCTATTTGCATTCCACTGTTGGCTGTTATGTGCAATATATCCAATCACTACCTCAAAGTTTCATATTCAAAGTGCCGGAATCTGCACACGTGCGCAGTATCAAGAATGATATATGTACTACTTAATTGCCCTAACACCTTGCGGGGCATAGCGCGTCAACTGTTCCATGTGGCCCAGTTGACGTTTCGTTGGTATAAACTGGTTTCGGAGAATGCAGTTGCCAGCATGCACCTCCTGGACATCCATGACCACAAACGTCGTCGTGGACGGAATTCGAGCCCGGAATGCCGGTAGTCAAACATGACACTGATGCCTCAACACTCTGCGCTACCGGTCGCCCCAATGAATGATATGGTCCCCCTACAGCAGAAGGATAACATCGGAGCTTATGATCGAATCACGCAGAGATGTCGCCAGATTCAGGGCCGTCATGGCGGGACATTGGCTTATAGGGGATCACGCAGTCAAGCTGGGTATCCTCTATATTCCACATTACCGAAATAGCGGTAATGAAGATGAAAAAAAAACCCTCAATCACTTCCTACTCGAATGCCCAAAAACAACCGAATGCAACCGATTTTTAAACAAAAAAAAAGCAAAAAAAAAAAATTTCGGTTTAAATCGGTCAGTTTTTCCTATCTCTAGTACAAACTGCATTTTGCGAGACAAAGGAAATGCTTCCCGCGATTAGCTAAGCTCCTGCAGAAATATTTACTTTCTTCTCTTTTGCGGTTATTCCATATGATTCGTCCGAATACCATCTGTAATGAACCATTTTCTGGTCGTGCTATTTCCACCGACAGATCGAATGCAGCACCTGATGGGTAGAGATCTGCCGGCAGTACAAAACCAAATGCCGAGGGTCCCATTACACCCGGACCCGAGGCCAGCGCTAGGGCATCTGAGCCTTCCGCCAACCATTCCATCCATATCGCTCCATTTTTTTTTATTCCCCATTTTTGTCTCCCATATTTGTACTGTAAAGGCCTTGTTAATACGTAAAAAATAGGGGCAACGAGCCGCGTTAACCCCGCCCAAGTCTCCGAACTGAGTTAATTACAACAAGCATAGGCCGCTGCGGACCTTCATGGTCACAATACTACGTTAGGCTCCGTCCCCACGGACATCTTCGGTTGCTTACCAACCCGTCCGTTATACATCCCTTAAAATGCTTTTGACAATAACTGCTGAATAAATTTAAAGCTATATCTGTTTTTGACATCACGATTTTCACCGACGGGTCCAAAATGGGCAGCGGCGTCGGTGCAGGGATCTTTTCTGACACACTGAATATCTCGGAGTGCTACCGCCTCCCAAATCATGCTAGCGTTTTTCAGGCGGAAACGCTCGCGATCACGAAAGCGTGTCACACTCTCAGAAGCATACCAGATAATCACAGCATTGCCATTTGCTCGGACAGCCAGGCCACTATCAAGGCACTAAACACGGTAAGTACATCCTCCAAGCTCGTCGAGCGATGTGGGATGGAGTTTTCTTGCCTTAGCATACGGCCTGCTCTGGGTTTCTGATCACAGGAAAGTAAAGGGTAACGAGAAGGCCGAGGACTTGGTCAGAAGGGGCGTTGCCCTAGACAGATCTCAAGCGAAGCCTATTTGCATTCCACTGTTGGCTGTTATGTGCAATATATCCAATCACTACCTCAAAGTTTCATATTCAAAGTGCCGGAATCTGCACACGTGCGCAGTATCAAGAATGATATATGTACTACTTAATTGCCCTAACACCTTGCGGGGCATAGCGCGTCAACTGTTCCATGTGGCCCAGTTGACGTTTCGTTGGTATAAACTGGTTTCGGAGAATGCAGTTGCCAGCATGCACCTCCTGGACATCCATGACCACAAACGTCGTCGTGGACGGAATTCGAGCCCGGAATGCCGGTAGTCAAACATGACACTGATGCCTCAACACTCTGCGCTACCGGTCGCCCCAATGAATGATATGGTCCCCCTACAGCAGAAGGATAACATCGGAGCTTATGATCGAATCACGCAGAGATGTCGCCAGATTCAGGGCCGTCATGGCGGGACATTGGCTTATAGGGGATCACGCAGTCAAGCTGGGTATCCTCTATATTCCACATTACCGAAATAGCGGTAATGAAGATGAAAAAAAAACCCTCAATCACTTCCTACTCGAATGCCCAAAAACAACCGAATGCAACCGATTTTTAAACAAAAAAAAAGCAAAAAAAAAAAATTTCGGTTTAAATCGGTCAGTTTTTCCTATCTCTAGTACAAACTGCATTTTGCGAGACAAAGGAAATGCTTCCCGCGATTAGCTAAGCTCCTGCAGAAATATTTACTTTCTTCTCTTTTGCGGTTATTCCATATGATTCGTCCGAATACCATCTGTAATGAACCATTTTCTGGTCGTGCTATTTCCACCGACAGATCGAATGCAGCACCTGATGGGTAGAGATCTGCCGGCAGTACAAAACCAAATGCCGAGGGTCCCATTACACCCGGACCCGAGGCCAGCGCTAGGGCATCTGAGCCTTCCGCCAACCATTCCATCCATATCGCTCCATTTTTTTTTATTCCCCATTTTTGTCTCCCATATTTGTACTGTAAAGGCCTTGTTAATACGTAAAAAATAGGGGCAACGAGCCGCGTTAACCCCGCCCAAGTCTCCGAACTGAGTTAATTACAACAAGCATAGGCCGCTGCGGACCTTCATGGTCACAATACTACGTTAGGCTCCGTCCCCACGGACATCTTCGGTTGCTTACCAACCCGTCCGTTATACATCCCTTAAAATGCTTTTGACAATAACTGCTGAATAAATTTAAAGCTATATCTGTTTTCTCTTTGTCCGCTAATGAGGCTCCATCTGTATATATTATTTCATTACTAAAACGAGGATGACTGCAGATGTCCTCCTAGTAAAACAACCATCCTGTTATTATGGTCTTTTGGACCAACCGTTTGTTTTTCTTTTTTTTTTTTTTGCTCTGAGGATATTATCTCAAACAAAAGACCTTGTGTTCTATTTTAAATATACATACCATCGCATACATGCTTCCTGCTTCTGTGCACCAACCAAACAAATGGTGCGGCCAACCTTAAAAATTCGCCAACTCTCAAATAAATCGAAAATTAAATTCTTGTTTACTGTCCTTGTCCAAAGTAAACATGCAAATAGAGGTACCTCAGGTAAATAACGAAGACAATGACAAGGATTACCGAATACAATTTTTTTTCTTGTCTCTCAAAATCCTGGTGACATTCCTTTGGGACTTTTCCTGGCATTCCATCAGAGAGACGAAAGAATGAGAGCGAGCGAGCGGACAATACATTTGTCTTGCTGACGGAGAACTTCATTTCTGATTATGCAGGATCCCCGACGGAGCGGCAAGTTTTGAACGCACAAATAACCGAAATAATACAAAGTCCTTGTATGTAGGCAAATCAGAGGTAGAACATGGTTAGGAAGAGTCTAGGCAAACGAGGATACTAGGATGCTTTTGTACACACACTCTCTCTCTCCTTCTCTCTCAATATTTATTTATTCCGGGAAGCCTAGGACGACAATTTAACAACGAATTGATGAACAACATTGTTAACAGGATGTAAGCTGGATTTAGGAACATGTAAATGAAGTCAATGAGTGAGGTGAGTGACTGAAGTGAATCAGGATATCAAGTAGAGTGTGGTATATGCGGGCAGACATTTCTATCGGGACGCATTGATAATCCTCAAGTGGTGTAAAGAGAGGTGATTACAGCTGTTCAAGTCGAATGTTGACGGAACAATGACGAGCTAATACAACATTGTGAGGCGAATTTAAAATGGCAGGAATATTGTGTGATTAGTAGTTAAGGGTTGAATGTAGGTGGTAGTAGGACATCTAGGGGTAAAGCTTTATATCGAACTTCCTTTTTTTTCTTTTGTAATGTAATTATTGGGGTTTAACTCCTGAAATCTTTCCGTGGTGTGGGACGCAAGAAAAATGTCAAGGCCTTTCTGGACATGTCGTAGAGGGCGACTACAAATATTAGGATGTGTATGCCAGCAACTTGCATCATCCAAAAACTTATATATGCTAACCAATCATCAA
Source organism: Chloromyia formosa (assembly GCA_964017055.1). Classification (NCBI taxonomy): domain Eukaryota; kingdom Metazoa; phylum Arthropoda; class Insecta; order Diptera; family Stratiomyidae; genus Chloromyia; species Chloromyia formosa. The sequence goes on from OZ024817.1 coordinate 82,274,902, forward strand.
CTATGTCTCGGATAAAGACTGACTCAACGGTTACTTTTACTTTTGGCTATCGTTCAATGGCAATAATTTGTTTCCGAAATGTGCGTACAACAATGCATCAGAAGGTACTCAGAATTGCGCGATTTCTTCAATTTGATAGCGAATTTCAGCGGTATAAATGAAACTTCAGGTGTTTAGATTTAACGGAACCACTCGCGAAACTATTGCACGAGTAGACTTACCCGAAATTCACCTGTGGCCAGTCTAGCAGTTCCGGGTGAGGAACACGTTGACACAGACGCAGGCACAGTTTTACCTAGCGCATCAATTTCGCGACTGGTTTCGCTAAATCTAAACGCATCTTTAGAAGTTAGTGAGATAAGATGTTGGATCAGCGGAAAATTTATCTCTCCAACGTGTAGCACTGTAATGTTGCACTCCGGTAATGGTCGTGAGTCAGGGGCGCCTTTTACACAGAGCTGCGCGACTCTGTCTCTTATCCTGGGATCCGGTCTCCGACAGAATCATGACCGACAGGTTCAGGACCAAAATAAGAAACTACACATATATACAATACAATGCTGCGCCCCGACTTAACCCGCCACTGTTGTGGCGAAAGACACCTTCTACGAACAACTTAACGCTATCCGAAGCAGAACACTTAAAGGTTACATTGACATTGTAATGGTTATGGGAGATCTGAATACGAAAGGGTGGGTGCTGACAGCAATAGTCTCAGACATGGGGGAGACACGGCCTTGGTTAACGACAACGTTAAAAGATTTGTAGGATTTGTTCTGCAACATGCACTGTCTCTTCATCAGTAGTACCATATTTGAGCATAAGGACCATCACAAAATCAGTTGCTCCCCTGTTAGTCGGAACAGAACACAAAATCAGATCGACCACTTTGCCATTAGCAAAAGATTAAAAAGTTGCCTTCTGGACGTGAGAAATAAGATTTGATTGCGTATTGCAGCCGTGCGCCGTCCTAGCGATGAAAGATTCAGGCGGCGCAAATTCAACACCGCTCAACTAAAGAATTCAGCTGTCCTACAACAACATACTCGTACATCGCGCTCAGTGGCCGTGGTCGTTCGGTCACTCTACGATACTAATCTAGAGCTCGGAGTTCAAGTCTCGGCGCGATCAAAAACTGCCTGTGAGTACTAATAGAACTCTCACAGTGCTCCGAGCTTGTCAGTACAAAGACGACGTGGATAGGAGGTGCATGCTAGTAACTGCACCTCCGAAAAAGTAGATATGCTAACGAAACCTCAACAAGGCATAGAAATGCTAGTGATGTTGACGCGCCCATGCCCCTGGAGGGGTCAAGGCAATTAACACAATAACACAACAATATAACGACCATATTTCGCAAAGGGGAGCTGAGATAATTTGCCACCCAGATAGTAACATGCCATAAAAAATGCGTACCTTGAGAGCGCAGATTCCATCCTTGGCACAAAGCCGGATTGCTAGAATAAACCCCGGATGTCCGACGCTTCATGGCAGCGGATTGTCGAAAGAAAAGAGCTGAAGGTTCGTTTGGTTACAGCATCAGATGACATTCGAAGCAGCATCGAACTCCTTTACCATCAGAAAGCTCGAGAAGTTCAACATAGTGTTCCACGCGATCATAGAATTTAAGCGAATTCTCTCAGCAGAAGAAGCCGCAAAAAGTAACAACTTAAACGCCGTATATGGTGTCATCAAGGACTTTACGGGTGGTCGTAACTCCTGCCAACACCCGGTGCAGGATAGTGATGGAAAGCTACTTATCTTGGAGGAAAATGAAATGAGGCGGTGGAAAGAACACTTCGTCGCGGTCTTGAACCGTGTAACCTCTGATGAAGTTCCCCCTCATATAGATAATTTAGCTAACCATGAAAATGTGCATATACGGTTCACTGCGCCGCACTGGAACTCGGCAGGGGTGCATCTTCTCACCGATCCTATTCCTCATCGGCGATGTGTTGCATGCAGTCCTATCCTAACTACACAGAGGAATTCAATGGGTTTTAACAACTTATCTACAATATCTTGACTACACTGACGACATATGCCTACTCTCCCACAAAATCATGAACCTATCCGCAATGCCGTTAGATTTTGAGTGGGAGGCAAGCAAGATTGGGCTAAAAATTAATATCAAGAAAACCACATAGAAAATTGAGGTACGAAGCAGGACATCGCTCGTCGTATCAACCAGGATAAATGCTCATACGGCGTACTGTCCAAAATTTTGCAGAGCAGTTATCTCAGCATCAAGGCCAAGCTGGGCCTGTTTCGCTTCCTGATCCTGTCTGTGCTTTTGTATAGTGGCAGTCTCTAATTGCATTGACCCCTTCAGGGGCATGGGCGCGTCAACATCTCAATCAATTATATGCCTTCTTGACGTTTCAATAGCATATCTACTTTTCGGAAGTGCAGTTGCTAGCATGCACCTCCTATCCGCGCCGTCTTTATACTGACAAGCTCGGAGCACTGTGAGAGTTCTATGAGTACTCACAGGCAGTTTTTGATCGCGCCGAGATTTGATCTCCGAGCTCTAGATTAGTATCGTAGAGCGGTGACCGAACGATCACGGCCACCGAGCGCGACGACATGGAAAGTTTCCGTAAGAGTTACCAGAAAACTGCAAGTTTTCCTCACCTCATTTCTTCGTCGAATTCTAAACATTTGCTGGCCCGAAACAATATCGAATGAAGAGCTAAGTTGGCGTACGGGTGAGATGCCAATGGACGAATTAATACGCAGGTGAAAATGGCGGTGGATAGATCACACATTGCGGAAGGATGATAACTGCATTGCTTTACATGCCATGAAATGGAACCCCATTACCAATCAAAGCCGACCAAGAGGGCGTCCTAAGATCACATGGCGTCGATCTGTGGCAAAAGAGTGTACGGCGCTGGGTAAGTCGTTTGGGGAGTTACGCCCATTGCCCCGAACAGAGGACGATGGCGCGCAGAAGCTTTATTTTTGGGTGTGCAGTTGTTAGCATGCGCCTCCTAGCCGCGCTGTCTTTATGCTGACAAACCCGGAGAGCAGCGGGAGTTCTATTAATACAATCCGTTTTTTGTTCGGGCCGAAGATCAAACCTCCATTCTCTAGATCAGGGGTCGGCAAACTCCGGCCCGCCTCTGGTTTTTATCCGGCCTGCGAGTTAATATTGGTTTTGATATGACAAATCAAATTTATACAAATAGATAATTTAAAAGCGACTTTTTTTTATTACAACGGAGTGAGTTTGAGTGGAATTCAAAACAAATTTAATTGCTACATTGCAGACTCAATTGGAATAATCATCCAAATAACAATCCCTGTCCAGATCATAGGTAAACATAGGGTAAAACCGATCAGAGAGTCTGTGGTGCACACTAGGATCTGTGCAGATAATAATGTAGGTATTAGTGTAAGTATAAACTCTTATCACAAGATCTTATTGAGGCTCGTGAGAGAGTCCTTCAAAGCCCTTGAAGATCTGGTGAACACAACCTGAGCATTGGAAGTTGGGTTTACTTGGTTTCATTCTGTGTACCGCCTGAGGTTCGCGCCCCTCACGGCATAAATATTTGTCCACAAGTTCAAAATAATTAAAATAGCGGGAATTTGGTTCAACAACAACATAGTAACTTGAAATACCAATGGGGTGGAATATTTCGTTTTCGTCACCCTGTATACGGAGGTTTAATTTAACACAGCATATTTTCAATTTGTCTCTCAATATTAGCCTGCAGGAACTCACATTTTACTGCGGTTTCCTCTGCTAAGCATTTCAGTCGCTGAAGTTGATTTCCACTTTAGGCAGTACGATTTTTCGTTTTTCGGCATCAAGCTTTGGCTATGATGCAGGTTCATATTACATACAAGGGGGAATCCACTCAGGATCCTCAATAACAACAATGCAAAAAATAAGTAAATTACTTGAACTCTCTCTAATTTCCGCACGAAACACTAACCCTTTTTTCTCTGCTATCTAACAGTTACATTTCTCGATTTCGATTTAATTTCATATATATCCAGTTATAACACAAATGCTTTCTTATCTATTTCGGTACTTTTAATTGACGAAATCGATACGGGTTTGCGGTCATTTGCAGAAACACGTATCGTATTCGTCGTTGGATTTGGGCATAATAAGTACGATACGGCTAACGACTTAGGTTGCTGGCACACGTTAAGCGGTTGCATTTCGAATTTGCTCTCCCTGCGGTCCCGCTGAGCCTAAAATTTAGAAAATCTGGCTCTTTTCAGAAAAAGTTTGTCGAACCCTGCTCTAGATTGTAGAACGGTTGTAACGGACGGTTTGGTGGGCATCCGAAGATGCTCGTGGGGACGGAGCCTAGGTAGCATAGTGACCGTGAAGGTCGGGCCGCGCTATCTGGCGAAGAAAAAGGCCCCTCAACGAGCTAAGCAGCGGCCTATGCTTGCTGTAGCTCATTTCGGGAGATGTGGGCGGGGTTTTCACCGCTCGTTGCCCCTGTCCTTTACGTATTAATAAAAATTCATAGGCCTGGGGAAGACAACACAAACAGGGGAGGTAAAAATGGGGAATGAAAAAAAATAGTCGATAAGGATGGAATGGTTGGCGGACGGATCAGACGCCCACGCAGTCGCACCTGGGTCCGGGTGTAATGGGACCCTTGGTCTCTGGTTTCGTACCACCAACAGATCACTACTCATCAGGTGCTGCTTCGATCTAATATGGTTCATTACACGGTCACCGAACGTGTCAACTTTTGTCCGGTAGCTCTATACTATTTCTGAATCAAAATAACAATATTTCAAACGATTTTACTACTTTTCAAATCAAATTAACGGTTTCCCGAATGAAGTATACGATTTTCGATTTTATTTAAAGACTATCCCCTTGTTTTTCTAAATTCAAATACATGCAAATAACTTACAAGTAGATTAAAATATTAAAAGGCAACTGTGAGTGTACTTAATTGCATCCATCCTATACGTAGGCTTCACTGATGCAAGTTGAAAAAAGCAATTACATAGCTACATTTTTCAGATCAGCTTTTTCCCAATATTTTAATTTAATTTTGACGGACTAGTCGTTAAATTTGGTTTGGGTAATCGTTAACTTATAGTATATGCACACCAGACACCTAAATCTTGACAGATTTGCAAATCCCGAAACCCATGCACACCATCCGCTCTTCCGCCACCAACATTAACTGCTGTAGATGTACATTTTTTCACTAGAATATGTCATGTAGAGTGTGGTGAAATGTGAATAGCACATATTCAGGAGAAAAAAAAACATTTCAATAAAATTTCAGCAAGATTTGTTTTAAATCTCGGTCGAAATCTAGATTAATACAATAAATCTATGGTAAATCTTGGAAATTTGGGGATCATCATCATCGTGGCGCGACAGCCCGACGTCGGGCCTTGGCCGCCTGGATCATTGTCCTCCAATTATCTCGGTCACGTGACCGCGTCCTCCAATTTTGGGAGCCCAGCAGCTGCGCGGCGTCCACACCTACTGAGCTCTCCCAACGAGATCTCGGTTGTCCTCGCAGTCTCGCTCCGTCGACTCGTTCTGCATTCATTACTCCCTTAGGCATGCGATCATCGTCCATTCTTTGTACATGCCCTGCCCATTGAAGTCGTTGTAGTTTGACGATTTTCGAGATTTGCAGCTCATCGTACATTTCATACAACTCATGGTTGTACCGGATGCGCCATCCATCTCGATCGCAAACAGCCCCGAAAATTCGCCGTAGAACCTTACGTTCAAAAGTGTCTAGCATGTTTTCGGAGGCTTGAGTTAGGGTCCATGCTTCGCAGCCATAGCATAGCACTGGTCGTATAATGGTTTTGTACACGCGGAGCTTCGTATTTCTGTGCACATGCTTCGATTTCATTATGGGGAGAACCGAGAAAAAAGTCTTATTAGCTAACTGTATCCGTCGCTTGATTTCGTCCGTTTCGTTGGCGTCCCTTGACATGTTGCAACCCAGGTAAATGAAGTTGTTCACGAACTCGATGTTGAGGTCCCCCACATTGATGCTCGGTTGTGCAGGTGTCCTTGTCACCGATTGCATCATTATTTTAGTTTTACCCTCGTTAATACGTAATCCAACTTCCTTTGCAGCGGTATCGAGCGTATGCAGAAGTTCTTCTGCGTCAGCCAATCTTCGGGACATGATGTTGATGTCGTCGGCGTACGCTGCTAATTGTGTCGACTTGATGAGTAGCGTCTTGCTGTTGTCCATATTCATGGCCCGAATAACGTATTCCAGTGCTAGATTGAAGAGCGTCGGTGCCAGTCCATCGCCCTGTTTCAAACCCGTGCGTGTTTCAAATAGATCAGTAAGTCTATTCTGGATCCTGACTTGTGAGACGGAGTTGGTCATCGTCATCTTTGTCAGTCGCACTAATATTGCCGGTATACCAAATTGCAGCATGATGTTGTACAGTACTCCACGATCGATACTGTCGTATGCCTGCTTGAAGTCGACAAAGATTTGGTATACGTTTACGTTGTATTCCCAGCACTTCTGGAGTATCAGTTTGACTGAGAAGAGCTGATCGGTTGTGGAGCGCCCAGGTCTGAAACCGCTCTGATATTCGCCAATGACTCGTTCTGCGTACGGTTTTATTCTATTTTCCAGAATTTTCGTCAAAATTTTATAGGACGTACAAACTAGTGAGATGCCCCTGTAGTTTTCACACCGCAGTTTATCTCCCTTTTTATGAATTGGACAGATGATGCTTCTGCGCCAATCGTCAGGAATCTCCTCGTTTTCCCATACTCGCAGGAGTAATTGATGTATGGCATCAACTAGACTCGTTCCACCGAATTTTAGCAGTTCAGCTGGAATCTCGTCAGCGCCCGGCGCTTTATTTCGTTTTAGTGACCGCAACGCGAGATCAACTTCCTCTACTGTCGGGGGTTGAATGGGTGGGCCTAGATCAACAATATCGTCGAGAGCTTCCTGTGTGGGGATGTTAGATGGTCGGTTTAGAAGCTCTCCAAAATAAGTGGCCCATCGCTTGTTAATACCATCGGTGTCGCTGATGATGTTTCCATCCTTGTCCTTACAAAGGCTAGTCCTGGGTTGGTAGCCGTTCTTAATTGTATTAACTAGTTTGTACGCTTGTCTGGTGTTCCTATTAGCTAAGTTTTCGTTTATGTTCAGCAACTGCTCGTCAAAGTATTTACTTTTCTTACGTCTAATTATTCTATTCGATATTTGCCGTAGCTCGTCATATTTTTCTCTTCTGGCTCTGGTTCCTCGTTGAATCCATTGTCTGTAGGCCTCGTTTTTCGCATCAAGTGAGTCTTTGCATTCTTCGTCGAACCAGTCATTTCGCGCTTGCCGGGCTTTATAACCCACGACCTTCTCTGCGACATCCTTGATGGTACCCTTGAGTTCTTTCCAGAACCCATGGACACCTGTGTTGCTGATGTTGTGTAGCATAGGTGATAGTTTTTCCTCAAGGGTGGTAGTATACGCCACCGCTGTAGCATCACTCAAAGGCTTATCAACCGCAAAGATTTTGGGAGGGCTGATTCTTGATTGGTGCACTGAGGAAATTCTACATCTGTAGATCGTCTTCACCAAGTGATGATCTGAGTCGCAGTTTGCTCCTCGATAGGAGCGGACATCCATGACACTAGACGCCCATCTCCTGCAAATGAGGACGTGGTCAATTTGGTTGACGGTATGTGCGTCCGGAGACTTCCAGGTCTGCTTGTGAATGCGTCGATGCGGGAAACACGTAGAGCTTACGATTAGATTCCTGCTGCAGGCAAAGTCGATAAGTCGCTGGCCGTTATCGTTACATTCTTCATGGAGGCTGTGGCCTCCAGTGGTCCCCCGGTGCCAACTTTCATTTCCGACTTTCGCGTTAAAGTCTCCCAGCAGCAATTTGACGTCGTTTGTTGGAAGTGAGTCGAAGAGAGTTTCAAGGCGGGCGTAGAACTCGTCTTTTACTGCGTCTTCTTTAACTTCAGTGGGGGCATGCACATTGATGAGCCAGAGATTGAAGAATCGAGTCTTGATGCGAATCGCACACAGCCGTTCATTTATGGGTTTGAAGTCAGTAATATGCGGTTTGAGGTGATTGTTCACTATAAATGCTACTCCAAACTCCTTGCGGCCCGATGGTTTGCCACTTGTAAAAATTGTGTGCGATTTCTTGTCATTAATCTCGCTGCCAAGCCAATTTGTTTCCTGGACTGCAGTAATGCTCAGTTTGTACTTTTCGACCTGTTGAAGGAGGGCCTTCTCGGCCCCCGGTTTGTTCAGGGAGCGTACATTCCAGGATCCGAAAGAATAATCCTTTATTCGTTTGCGTGGTCGTCGTTGTTGGTCCGTCCAATCCGAGGCTTTTGTTCCAGGTTTCTTGACATGGAGTGGTTTTTACAAGGACGAGTTGTCAGCACGTCGCTTAACCCCATTCAGGGGATGGCCCCGGAGATAGCTGCTTCAGATGGTTTAATAAACGTGCTGGAGCCCACACAACTATGTAGCAGGTCCAACTACGCAAGTCATTCCATCCTACTAAACCTGAGACGCTTAGGTGTTCGTCAGCCATTCAGGCAACAGCTATCTGTCTTTTCCAAACTGTCTTATCGCTAAGACATTGGCCGTCAGCGAATTGATACACTGGCGTTACCAGGGGGCGCCCACGCGGAGGACTATGGAAAAGGTCTTTGCCCCCCCCCCCCCCCACGGAAATTTGGGGATAGATTTGTTAAAATTAAAAAATTTGGGGATAGATTTGTTAAAATTAAAAACACTACATACGGAAAGTTTTTAATTCAATTCGGAAAATACGTAATTTGATTCGTATATTCGACAATTTAAGAAAAAAAGGAAATCATCAATTTGGTGCGGAAAGTAGCTAATTTGAAGATGGAATGCTATTATACAACAGAAACAATCGAGTACTGGCGAACGATGTTTATAGCAATTAGCAGATCTAACCTCCTCTAAATTAAATTAGAACAAAAAAAAGACATTTCAAAGAGATCCAATTAGCAAATGTGTTACTTCCAGTTGAGTAAAACGCAGCTGGATAAATCATTTTCTATGTACACTTAAGCGGTTCATTCGCTTGACCATCGTTTAAACGGCCAACTTAAACCTGGAAAATCCTTGGGAAAACAACCATTTCCCATTCAATACACCGTCAATATCGCTATCCTATCATTCGTTTAATTCGAAATCAGAAAGTGAACGAAGAAATCATGAAAGCATTGAAACTCCATCCCGTCCCAGGAGCGACAGAAAGATTCAAGAGAAAAACCTTCGACCAGTGTCCACTATCATTGAGAAATGAGGTAGGAAAAAAAAAGAAGAAATGTCGGAAAATGAAATCTGCAAAGATACAATTGCCAAGTATTGAGTACGAATCGTAATCGAACGCAAAGGAAATCCTTCATCGGAGACTTTTTATTATGATTGCGACAGCAGCGGCAACGACAACCACTGCATAGGATGGACGTTGAGCCTCTTTCTGTGGATACAAAAGCCAATGCAATTATAAGGATAATTACTTTTTTCAATTGCTTTGACCGAGCGCGCACTGCAAGATGAAAAGATGAAGGAAACGTCTGGATTGATTAAAAAAAAATGGGAAGACAATGCGACATTTCAAGGAAGGAAGTTGTGAAGAGCCTCCTGACTATTCTTTATACGAATGTGTATGTATAACTGTCGATCTCTTTTTATTAAATTCGTTTAAGTAGCATTTCAACTGGTTTCGTTATTTTTTACTTATTACTTACTCCTTAATAAGGTTCTTTCCTTTATATAGCTCGAATTAGCTCGAGATTAAGCAATGGACTCCTGTCAAAATCCGTATAAAAGAAGCATTAAATCCGTATTAAATTGTGCAGTCTAATAGCAATCACTCTCTCACATATCAATTGTGTTTTAGTATTTTCAATGACGCCGTAGCGATTCGAAAATGGCGGCGATTTGAATATGGTTTTTTGAGCTGAGGCTTCACAATGTGACGCCATCATCATAAAATTCATAGACTCATGGACTCAAAATATCATAGATTTACTGACTCATTGACTCATCGATTCATTGATTCATCGACTCATTGACTGATCGACTTATTGAGTATAGAAAAAAAAATGTTGTCGCGTTTATTCTTTAAAAAATAAGTTAAAACTCAAGTTAGCATTACCACCCCTTGAAATAGGGATGTATCAACGTAATAAAAGACATAATCGATGTATCCGAGAGTAACCATGGTGGGCGAGTTGTTTTCTTGTGTTTAATTGGATCTGTTGAGATTTCGAGTACTTTAGCAAAGTCCAGTATTCGAATCAAGCGCGATTTCAATTTTGGTTCTGTTTTGCGCTTAAAGTGTTGATTTGATGTCAGCTGCCAGTCGTGGGGTTGTAGAATTTTTGTTATTAAATGTAGCAGGAGTTGGTCTCTTCCGTCTTCTAGAGCGGGCAGACCGGTTTCAGCCAGTATAAAAATGATTGGTGTACTTCGGAAGGCGCATATCGCTCGGCGTGCTGCTGCGTGATAAATTGTTTTGATTTTTTGCAATTGATTCTTCGCTGCAAAGCCGTAAATTGATCTTATCTAAAATAGACTACGGACTCCCCGTAGTCTATTTTAGATAAGATCAATGAGCGAACCATATTCACAAGAGTGTTAGGATGAGCCTCTGACTTAAGGCTACAAATATATTTCACTATATTAAGTCTATTTGCTAATTCTTTTGACATGTTTGTAATGTGGTTATTCCAATTGTTTCGTTTATTAAATAGAAGGCCAAGAATCTTCAGATTTTCCACGTTTTATATTATACAATTTTCGTAGCTAAGACTTAATGTAATACAATTTAGTTTTTTACAAATGTGACGATGGTGACATTTGCTAACAGATATCTTGGCTCCAGATATATTCGACAAAAGATTTTTGACATGGATATGTCTTATAGCTGGGGGTCATCCTAAAAATCTGTCCGTCACACGAAATGTCTGTTTTTCTACTCGGGGGTCAGAAGAGGAAACAATCCCATTGAAAATTTTTCTTTTCTGGTTGTGCATGTCGTTTGAGTGAAGTGGTCATTGTGCATGGCTGTTGCTTGTAGATTCGCGCGGGCGGCGCGCTTGCGGGGATCCTGTGTGTACATGCTGGGATTTTGATTTGATAGCGATAAAGGTTGACGTTGGGGACGGCAAGAAATAACATAGTGTACGGGTGAACAGGCGCTCTCTGTGCTCTCTGTCCCACGCTCTCACTCAACGCGACGCCATAATCAAAACTCCTGCATACACACCATACCATACATTCAAAATCCTCAAAAATATAGAGTACGCTCCGTACTACCTAACTTGACTAGGCCCCCAGAACACGTCGCAAGAAGTCGTCTGCTCTCCTCGGTCGACATGCTGACACGCAATTTATGGTCTCTGAATATATGCGAAATTTCGCTCAGGGCAGCGGACCTCCTCCTCTCATTCATTCATATCATTCTGATTCTCACCATTTCATTAAACAAATTGTGCACTCCCGACATGCACATGCATAGACCCAATCTGAGGTCACAATGAATGAAATTCCATTTTTACTCATTATTTAGGTCGAGGACGTCCAAGGACTTTCAATGACCTTCAATTTCCGCCAATTCCCATTCATCATTTAATAAAATAGCCCGTGTTGTACTATCTGAATCACTAGGGTCCCAGAAAAAGTAGCAAGTAGCCAGTTCGACTAACATTTGGACATGCGTAGACGCAATTTGAGAGTGTGTACATTACATAGTTCCCGCCCCCCGAAGATAGAGAGCGAGAGTCATCGCGGATGAAGTTCATTCTATCCAAATCAGGTGATCCAGCAACTGTGGTTGTGCATTTGCAATGGCGGCGATTTGAGGTCTGACTGGCCCACAATGTGGGCCCCCACCACACGTGCAATAAACATATCATAAAACAAAATGGCGGATTCGTACTGCGCGAGTTAAAATCTCCCAAGCCCCGAAATAGAGAAATATTCGTAGCAGGATGTTATAGTTCCGGGCAGCTCATCGTAACATGATGTACATTCAGAGGTCTGCAGAAGATCAAATGCCCCCCTTCTGCAAAAATTCCAAAAATTTTCTTGTGCATTCTCTTTGTGCGTGTGTTGGAATGTTTTGTTTACTTGTTAGTTTCCCTTTCTGTTTGCCGGACACAATCGCATAGAGTCGCACGCGTTACTTGAGAAACGGATTGTGTGTGCCGGACCCGGACTGTTGATTAAAGGGGCGGGATGAGGCGGATAGTGTGGGAGCGATTTTGCAATAGATACACAAACTCAATACACGTCCGATTGGGAAAAGATGGTGGGAAGCGTGATTGCGATTAGCAGAAACTTACTCAGAGAAATGTCGATAGGCTGCAGTCTGCAAACTGTACCGAACGGGTAGATGGAACAGGGTGCACGAGAGGAGGTGAATATTGCACACACGTGATGCAAACGAAAACGAAACGATCCCGCGAGAGAAAGGAGCTCGAGCGGACAGGACAACGCAAAGCAGAATTTATGACGAGTATCTACACTGCCACCAGATACATTGGTACATGGATATGTCATATGCCTACCGAAAGCGTGGGACGTGTTTTTTCGAATGATTTCATCCAGTATAACTATACTGGAATCTTTATAAAACTTACGTCGATATCTTCAACACAACAGGCTCCACGCAGTCGGCAGTCATAGACATATCCATGTTCCGATGTATCTGCTTGCAGTGTAGATACTTTGTATCGTTTTTAGAAGCGTTTAAATTTTTCTTTAAAATCAGCATTTTGTGTACTTTTCGAAAAATGTATATATCGTCGGCATAAACACAAAATCTAAAGAAATGTTGTTCTAATATTATTTTGGGAACATTCCGGTTTCACAAAAATTAAGAAAATTCTCTCTATTCAACTAGAGAGAATTTTCACAAAACTTAAGAAATTTCCGCTTTAGAACCTACAAATCCCCCCCAAGTGGGTTCTAGGCTCTTATCACCTAAAGCGGAAATGAACTACCTAAAGCGGAAATGCCGGAAATTAGGGATTCTCTCTAAATGCAATAGAGAGAATTCTCCTAATATTACTAATTTACCTTAACCGCTAGCGGGGCATAGCGCGTCAAATACTCCTGCGCGCCATCGTACTCTGTTCTGGGCAATGGGGCGCAATTCCCCAAAAGACTTACCCAGTGCCTGACACTCCTTTGCCACAGATCGATGCCATGTGATTCGAGGACCCCCTCTTGGTCGGCCTTGGTTGGAAATGGGATTCCATTTCATAGCATGCGGCACTCTTCCGCAATGTGTGACCTATCCACTGCCATTTTCGCCTGCGTATCAATTCGTCGATTGGCATCTGACCCGTACGCCGACTCAGCTCTTCATTTGATATTGTTTCGGGCCAGAAAATTCTTAAAATTCGACGAAGACATGAGTTGACGAAAACTTGCAGCTTTCTGGTAACTCCTACGGAAACTTTCCATGTACTGCTCCCATACAAAAGCACTGACAGTACCAGGGAGCGAAACAGGGCAAGCTTGGTCTTGATGCTGAGATAACTGCTCTGATTTTGGACAGCATGCCGTATGCACGTTTAGTCTGGTTGGTTCGACGAGCAATGTCTTGCTCCGTACCAGCATTTTCGGCAACAATGCTACCCACGTAGACGAAGTTGTCCACCTTCCGTGGGATTCCGTTTTCAATTGAGTGTGTTTCCGAAAAGAAATTATTTACTCTGACTATTATTTTACGATTTGTAAGAAATTGCTTAACATAATTATAAATTTGGGGGCCTTCTTTGCAACTATGTTGAAAATGTGCCTAATTGCTTGGCTTGTCCAGTTTCTTTTTAATATCTCCTAAATTGGTCGTACAAGAAACCTTGTAAAACTTTATTAAACTAAAGCCATTTATCTACAATTTGAGACTAAAATAAGACTTCTAGCTGCTATACTTACCGAGATAGAGCTTTTAAGGCATAAATCGACGAGCAGGCATTTTTGAATTTTTTCTCTTAACTACTCTAAAAATGGGCCGAATTGAAAAATATTGGCCACGTAAGGGTTACAATAAAATTATCCTTTACTTTTACAAATAAGCTTTTCCATTTGGAGCACCCGTTGCAAAAATCTGTGAGCTTGAAAAGTGGTAAAGTGTGATTTTTCCCCGAAGCCGCGAAAATTATGGTTTTTTTTTACTATCAATTACGGTACTGAACCGAATTTCAACTTTGAGCAATGCATTGGACGCAGAATTCAACGCTCTTTAATTTACTTCTGCATATTTTTTTTTCGATGCGAGGCGTTGTTTACGAGTTATAAAGATAATATCAAAAAAAGTGCTCAAATTTCTCTGATTTTCGCCCACCAAAAGTTAAGCTCACCTTCTACGATCGTGCAAACTCAGTTTCCATGTATTCAGTATCTATAGAAGGGATTACAATTATTTCCAAATCTTTCCCTAATTATTATTAAAAAGCCTCAAAATTGGCTTAATTTTACTGGCCTAAACATTAAAAAATTTAAAAAAAAAAACGGCCTTCCCAAAAAATCTCGAGCTAAAAAAACCAGAAACCAAAAAAAATTAAACCACACCGATGCGTATATACCCTAGACTTGTACAGACCTAGTGGTGATATCAAAATGTCCAATTGGCAACGACCATATGCATTAAAAGTGAGTTTCCTACATGGCCAGTTTATAGGGGAGGTTGGCAATCATTCAGTAGGATCTTGACTATTCTTAAAATCAACTAACTAACCCACACTTCAAATGCTTATCGAATTTTTCGAGTCACTAGCTTCATTCTATCGAAATTTATCGCTTATTGGAAGTCTCACATGTAGGGGAGGTAGATGTTTCCTTTGTCGGTTCATTGGGTCGGATCTGGCCCATCTTCAATACCAACTAACTAAATCTTACTTCAAATATTTGACCAAAATTTCAAGTCGCTGGCTTCGTTCTATCAAAAGTTATCGCTTATTTGAAGTTTCATTTGTAGGAGAGGTAGGGGCTCCTTGGGTCGGATTTCGGATTTTCAATATCAACCAACTAGATCTTACTAACAACATTCTACTAAATTTTCAACGTGCTAGTAGCATTTTATCGAAAGTTATCGTAATTAAAGGAATATTTAGTTTTTTGAAAATTTATAGGGTAGGTAGTCGTTCCTTTGATCTGATTATGCCCAACTAACTAAAACTCAAGGAGCTTCTCACCTCAGTGTTAAATGCCAAAAATCAGGTGTCTACGTCAATTGGTTCAAGAGTTATAGACAAAAAACCTGAAAAGTAGGGTAGTACGGGGCTCTTTGTAAGAAAATTGCCATTAGTTTCCAACTGATCGATTTAATTTTTTCAGGAGAGTATAAGATTACCCTCGCAAGCAATTTACCAAAGCTAGAGCTTTTTGTGTTTATTTAATCGAGAGTTATTGATATCATACATTTGATTATTTTACATATGTAGGGGAGGTAGGCGTTCTCTTGGACTGATCATGTCCATTTTCAAAATTTCAAGGCTCTAGCTTCATTCTATCGAAAGTTATCGTGCGAACGGACAGACAGACGGACTGACAAACAGACAGACATAGCTAAATCGAATCAGGAGGTGACCCTGACCATTTATATATTATATATATATATTGTTATAGCTCCGGAGCCTCCTTTAAGGTGTTACATATTTTCGTCGTGACAAAAACAATATACCCTACACTATAAGTCTAGGGTATAAACAGAAAACCCAGAATTAAAGAAAAAAATCAAAAATAAGTCAAAAGTCAAAATTTAAAGTATTGTAACTAAAAAAAAATAGAAACTCAAAGAACTAAAAACGCAAAGAAAAAAAATATATTGAAACTCAAAAGACTCAATGACTCATGAGGTCATGGACGAAAAAATGCAAGAGGGAGGGGGGGGGCAAACCACTGGCTGTGATTTGCAGAATTATGCACAAACCTAATTTAGATTAGCAAATTTTTGTACAATTCTTTGGACAAAATTTTAAGACCTGTTGTTTGTACTAAAACATTAATCGCAAACACCTCTATTTCGGTGCAATATTTACGCACAAACGCGAAATTTTAAAATGTTTGCTCCGATGCTTCAAGCTTCATTTAAAACTGTATATACATTTTTTCACGGACTTTAAAATCTACATGTATTATTATTATTGCAGTACTTGCATCTCATGCGATAACTGTAGATTTCCTTTCTTGATTTTTATAATTTCTTACCTATTTAACTTTGATTAAGAAATCATTAAATCTCGACATTTTCACCCGTAACTTACTCGTATCACCATCTACAGACTCGTGATGCGTTTCAGTAGATCATTCCTTAAATCGGTTCTGGTCATTAAATTGTGTCGACGTACGTTCAATTCTCAATCCCAATCCCGAAAGGGTTTTCTTTCTCGCCTCTGACTTCAACAGTGCCTTACACCGTTCACCTGGTAAATTCATCTTTAAGTTGTAAATTATGGGGCTTTATCGCTGTCGGCATTACCATCTCTTACATTCGACATAGTTTTCCGGAGGGAAATTCCAAAATTCACGCGGATTATCGAGAGAGAGAAATAACCCCGCAGGATGAGAAATTTTTTATTGAGTGATAAATTCTGTTAAAATGTCGTGTTGAAAATTTTATGGAACTATTCGTTTTCTGAGTCTTCTCGTTCTTTTTTTTTCTCTGAGATGAAAGAAAGATAGCCCATGAAATTTAATGCGAACATGTTTGTAAGCGTTTTCGCGAAGAGCGTACGCGTTCTTGTATTAAATGGATTTATAAACGAATTATAGTTGTAGGAGAAATATTTTATTTAGGTACAAAAAGGTAATTGGAAGTGATTAGAGATGGTTGTATGTTCAGCGATGTGTCTATGAACAAAGCACAAAAAAATCAAATGATAATAGTCTGGTACTGTACAGTGTGCAAGGGCTGAAATAGTAAAGCTACTTATAAAAGATTCGGTTTCTAGGCTGCTGAAATATAAAACAAAAGAAAAACTGGCAAAATTTTCAGGGCAGATTTTCATCCTCCCAGGTTGACTGATTCGATATTGTTCAACTCTTTTACCAGTATTGCCGGCCATAGAAGGCAAATTACGAATTAATATTTTCTCCTCCCCCAATGTTCCCCTTTCTACAAATTGGAAGAAAATGCGAAAAATAAAATGGACTCAACATTAGCTTTCTCACGACACCTCACTTGCCTATCAGTCGATAAAAAACGATACAAAGTATCTACACTGCAAGCAGATACATCGGAACATGGATATGTCTATGACTGCCGACTGCGTGGAGCCTGTTGTGTTGAAGATATCGACGTAAGTTTTATAAAGATTCCAGTATAGTTATACTGGATGAAATCATTCGAAAAAACACGTCCCACGCTTTCGGTAGGCATATGACATATCCATGTACCGATGTATCTGGTGGTAGTGTAGATACTCGTCATAAATTCTGCTTTGCGTTGTCCTGTCCGCTCGAGCTCCTTTCTCTCGCGGGATCGTTTCGTTTTCGTTTGCATCGCGTGTGTGCAATATTCACCTCCTCTCGTGCACCCTGTTCCATCTACCCGTTCGGTACAGTTTGCAGACTGCAGCCTATCGACATTTCTCTGAGTACGTTTCTGCTAATCGCAATCACGCTTCCCACCATCTTTTCCCAATCGGACGTGTATTGAGTTTGTGTATCTATTGCAAAATCGCTCCCACACTATCCGCCTCATCCCGCCCCTTTAATCAACAGTCCGGGTCCGGCACACACAATCCGTTTCTCAAGTAACGCGTGCGACTCTATGCGATTGTGTCCGGCAAACAGAAAGGGAAACTAACAAGTAAACAAAACATTCCAACACACGCACAAAGAGAATGCACAAGAAAATTTTTGGAATTTTTGCAGAAGGGGGGCATTTGATCTTCTGCAGACCTCTGAATGTACATCATGTTACGATGAGCTGCCCGGAACTATAAAATCCTGCTACGAATATTTCTCTATTTCGGGGCTTGGGAGATTTTAACTCGCGCAGTACGAATCCGCCATTTTGTTTTATGATATGTTTATTGCATGTGTGGTGGGGGCCCACATTGTGGGCCAGTCAGACCTCAAATCGCCGCCATTGCAAATGCACAACCACAGTTGCTGGATCACCTGATTTGGATAGAATGAACTTCATCCGCGATGACTCTCGCTCTCTATCTTCGGGGGGCGGGAACTATGTAATGTACACACTCTCAAATTGCGTCTACGCATGTCCAAATGTTAGTCGAACTGGCTACTTGCTACTTTTTCTGGGACCCTAGTGATTCAGATAGTACAACACGGGCTATTTTATTAAATGATGAATGGGAATTGGCGGAAATTGAAGGTCATTGAAAGTCCTTGGACGTCCTCGACCTAAATAATGAGTAAAAATGGAATTTCATTCATTGTGACCTCAGATTGGGTCTATGCATGTGCATGTCGGGAGTGCACAATTTGTTTAATGAAATGGTGAGAATCAGAATGATATGAATGAATGAGAGGAGGAGGTCCGCTGCCCTGAGCGAAATTTCGCATATATTCAGAGATCATAAATTGCGTGTGAGCATGTCGACCGAGGAGAGCAGACGACTTCTTGCGACGTGTTCTGGGGGCCTAGTCAAGTTAGGTAGTACGGAGCGTACTCTATATTTTTGAGGATTTTGAATGTATGGTATGGTGTGTATGCAGGAGTTTTGATTATGGCGTCGCGTTGACTGAGAGCGTGGGACAGAGAGCACAGAGAGCGCCTGTTCACCCGTACACTATGTTATTTCTTGCCGTCCCCAACGTCAACCTTTATCGCTATCAAATCAACATCCCAGCATGTACACACAGGAGCCCCGCAAGCGCGCCGCCCGCGCGGATCTACAAGCAACAGCCATGCACAATGACCACTTCACTCAAACGACATGCACAACCAGAAAAGAAAAATTTTCAATGGGATTGTTTCCTCTTCTGACCCCCGAGTAGAAAAACAGACATTTCGTGTGACGGACAGATTTTTAGGATGACCCCCAGCTATAAGACATATCCATGTCAAAAAATTTACCTTAATTTCGCCTCTGTGTGGACCCCCTCCCCTTACTTAAATTATTTATGTACATATGGTGGCTTACTTGGCTAGATGTCGACATCTAGTCAAGTAAGCCACCATATGTAAATAGTTTTGATTTGATTGAAATATAAGAGACGAAAAATGATGGATAAAGTCATTGTGAAACAAGCACTGACGAAGGGCGCAAGTTACGCCCGAAACACGTATCTGTGACAATAAAAATACCATCTGCAGAATAAGGGAACAACAGTCTTTTTATTGAAAAACATTTAAAGAACTGCAGAAAACAAAGGAACTAACCTAGCAACAACATTCGTTGAGTCAGTCAGTTGGAAGATTTAGGATAATGCAAGTTCCTGGCATACGCATCCTGTCCTTTGTTTGTCGATTTTAACGACAGGCCGCCAAAGGGAAAGGCCGTGGTATTATTTTTACGCCCCACACCACAGGGGGAAGGTTTACTTCAACCAAATCATCGTACCGCCATCACTGGCGGCTTCACATTGGTTATCAATGGTCAGTGACCACTGCCGTTCCAGGGGGCGCCCACGCGGAGGACTAAGGGAAGAGGAATTTTGTAAAACGGTTGGGGAGTGAAAAATAATTATGCTTTTTAAAAATAACCGAAACGCCTATCTATCTATCTACGGAGCGGGACATCGCTCGTCATATCAACGAGACTAGATGCGCTTTCGACAAGTTGTCAAATATCAGGAAATGCAGTTATCTCAGTATTAAGACCAAATGGGCTTATTTCGCTCTCTAGCACTATCTTCGCTGTTGTTGTTTGCGTTAGATTTACCAGAAAGCTGCAAGTTTTCTTTAACTCATGTCTTCATCGAATTTCTCTAATTTGCTCGCCCGAAACTAAATGAAATGAAAAGCTAAGTTGGCGTACGGGTCAGATCTCTTCCAAAATTGCCCTAACCCCTTGTGGGGCATAGCGCGACAACTGTTCCATGTGACCCAGTTGACGTTTCGTCGGCATAAACTGTTTTCGGAGAATGCAGTTGCCAGCATGCACTTCCTGCACGTCCATGGCCACGAACGTCGTCGTGGACGGGATTCGAACCCGAAACGCCGGTAGTCAAACATGAGACTGATCCCTCAACACACTGCGCTACCGGTCGCCCTAGTGGACGAACTGATTTGCAGGTGAAAATGGCAGCGCATAGGTCGCACATTGCTGTAGGGTGATAACCGCATTGCTGGGCAAGCCGTGAAATGGGACCTCATGGCGCCGATGTGTGGCCGAAGAGTGTGAGTTCCTGGATCAGTCGTGGGGGCATGTGCGTTCCACTGCCCAGAACCGAGTACGATGGCGCGTAGAAGTATGTGATGCGCTATGCCACACTAGGGATTAAGGCAAAGTAATATAAGTTCCGGCTGGTTGGATGTATAGAATGGTTGGGACAAGCCAGTCGTGGCCTATATGCACCGTGAGTATCATGGCAGCCCTTCCAGCTAACCCAACTAAAAAATTGAATATGGTATTACCACATCTTCCAGAACTATGATCTGGAAATCGACATCTCTGCAGGCTATGACTATTCAACTAACAACTAATAAGGCTTCTACCGCATTCGATGAATATGTTTACAGGACATCAATAAATAGTAGTTAATTCAAAGATAGAGCTCACAGAGGCTGTCTTTTTAGTCACTCATTTTGTCTCGACGAAATCCTGAAAATATTTCATATCCATCCTCTCTTGTCTGATTTCTAAAATCCGATCCTGAACAACAACATACCTGGCCTCTCGTATACGATTAGGTTCAATATCACCTTACACCCAACACGAGACACCCAATGTGTTTCGATGTATCTCCCAAGAGGATAATCCTATTATAAATCGGCCAAATGTTACCATAGAACTCATCATCATTTGTATCGTATTACTGTCCATACCCTGGGCCGATCCAATGTTCACAAGGGATACGTTCGTGAGCCTTGTCGCATACGATACGATTCGAATTCGCTCATTGCGATGTCATCTTCAGCATGACGTCGAGGGATTTCTCGTCTTATTCTCCAATAATCGGTAAATAAGGATACTCTGTTTTGTTTTTATATCCGTCCGTCCCAAGAGGATTCTTTTCACCGTACGCCGCAATCGTTCCCAGTACAGGTTTTCGTTTCTCCGTGTCTTTATCTGGCATTTTTTTTTCACATTGTTTCGCCAGGCAGAATACACGCAACAGATGTGGCGAATATTTTCCATTGCTGTGTGATTCCTGTGGTTTGCTATTGCCGACTTAATCTCAGATTTAGGATGCTTTTAGTTACCTTTAACACACACACACACAGCTCCATACGAGGATATGTTCGACAGATAGGCAGAGATTTGTAAAAGATACATATCCTCGTCCTTATTGAAAGTAAGCCTAGAAAATTAGGAAGTTCCGAACCCAATATAATATTTCTCCGTATTCCGAGCAGAAAAAAAAACCTACGAAAAGACAGAGAGCGTAAAAAGGAAAGTGTAAGCTACGAGCAGACAGGAAGAAAGAAAACCAGGACCTGTATAGACGAAATGGAAATCTGTTACCTGCCTGCCTGTTCTATTCTATGAGCCATCTAATAGGGTAATTTAAAGCTTAGAACTTAATAGACTTTCTATTAGGCTCGGGTATTTGGTGGGATTTGGTCGTATAATTTCCCACAAGACTTGCTTCAATTTCAGCCTTCTGACTTTCTCTCTCTCTCTCTATCTGTCTCGGCCAGGACGAAGCGAAGGGGGCATTCAATGCACGCATCATTACTTCTAATTAGTTCTCATACTTTTCTTGTTGTCGGCTAATAGGTTAGTTGAAATGGCATAGAAAATTTTATGAGTTTCAATTTGGCGGCCTTGTTTATGGAATTTTGCAGAAATTGCCGGTTTTATTTGGGAGGGCAGTGTTCGTAGGCTCCCGTTTTGAATAATCTAACATGATTCCTATGCCGCGTGGCATTCGTGGCTTTATTAAGTGTAAATTTTGTTCGAAACTGTTAATTATGTGTAAGTAAATAGTAAATTATTCAGAAATATTTCCATTGGATAGCTCATAGCTTAATGACTTACAAAAAGATAAAGTCTTCGTGAGTGGTGATGCCAACACTTGTCAGCATTGATGGCAAATTGAACGATTTAAAGCACCGTCGTCCGTTTGTTTTTTTTTTGTTCTTAGATTAAAATACGGTTTTAGGTCAAATTTTTTGTTTTGAGAGACCCGGTTTAGAGAGCGCTAACTAATCTGCAAACACTGCGAAAATGTTTAGAGAAACTCCCGGAAGGAAGAAGAACGAAAGGCAGAAGAAGTCATTTGCGTGGGCTATTGGAGTCATCGATAATTCTTCGCGCCAACCCTTAAACAAATTGGTTCAGAGAGGTAATTACCTAAGGCTATAGTGGAAACAGCGAGCTGTCGCCGCAAGCGGCTCTGTCACATCTTATTGGCTGCGTTCCTGTGAACTAATCAGGTTTTGAGATTTCTCGAATTCTCCTCCATATACTTTCCCCTGCGGTAAAATTTGTACGGACAACTGTCATGAAAATGTTCCCCTCCCGATCTGAGAAGTATTCGGATCCGGAGGGGAACATTTTCATGACATTCGCCCGTACAAATTTTACGGGAGGAGAAAGCATATGGAGGAGTATCCCAGAAATGTCAAAACCTGATTCGTTCGCAGGAACGCACCCATTGTGCCACACTAAAAAAATTGGACGGCCTTCCATAATCTGGTGCAGATGGCGGTAGCAATTTGGGTAATTGGAAGGAGGGGTTGAGTGCTGCCTTGTAAAGTATCCAGGACCTCTTCCTTAGTGATGACTGATGAGATGGAAATGGTGTAATGTTTGTCTATTGACGGCTCCTTCAAGTTGTCAAAACTCCATATTTTCTTTACATGGATATGTTTTATGCCTGGGGGTCATCCAGAAAATTTGTTCGTCACGTCGGATGTTACGATTTCCATTAGGCTAGCAGAAGTCGAAACAAGTCAATTGAAACTGTTTTCGAGTGCTATGAATACGGTGACTGATTGGTGTATAAATTATTTAAAACCATATTCGCAGATTCGTCGTCAAGTTTAATTTAAACGAGTGCGATGAGTGAATTATTCTCATTCGCAGCCAATTTGACACAAACCACATTTGAGCTTTTTCTCAAATTGTGCAAAAAAATTGTCCTTGTAGACAGACCTTGTAACCATTTGTCGAAAGTGTAACGGACTAATTGTGACCCGTAACTGTCTATTTTTGAAATTGTGGATTTTTCGCAAACGTATTTGAATTTGATTCGCATACATCAAAGCATTTACATATGTGAAAAATCGTTACAATTTCAAAAATAGGCATTTATGGGTTATATTTGGCCGCTGTACCCAAAATGCACTATTTCGACGAACTGCCAAAATTGGCAGCCATATTGTTTTTCCATAGATGGGTAAAACCAGCGCCATCTAGATATACAAGCCTGCGCTCAGCTGGTTTTGACGGCTAAATTACGCAATTATTTCCTGTGATGCGATGTGATGTGATGACGCCATCGTAGTGGTCGGCGACTGATGGCGGCGAGTCCCCGGTATTTTTGCGTTTCGTGTTAAGTTTTCGTTTTTCGCGTTCAGTGTTTATTTGTTAGTAAAATTTCATCCAGTGATCCGGGAAAACAAACACGTGCGCGATGAAAGTGTGTCGTGCGGTCAAAAGATGTATTTTGTCAAGTGTGAACTGTTCCACGATGCTCTGCGACTGATCCCCGGGGCTGCGGCTTCGAACAAATTGGTGCAAGTGTCCAGAAAGTGTGTTTTTAGGGGACTAAAATGCCGTCTGGCGCAATTCCAATTGTAAACATATGTCGTGCCGGGGACATAGTCGTGTGCAGTCACTGCCTTGGCGAAGGAAATAATGACGTACGCGATCAGCTGAGCGCAGGCCTGTCTATCTAGATGGCATTGGTAAAGCCACCGCCATCTTTATTCTCAGGCCGGAGTGTCAAAGTAATGGCGTCATGACAAGCAGTGAACCATATGTAAAAAAAGTGAAGAACGCGTGAAGTCGACCTCTTGAAATCTGGCGATTTTCGTGCGTAAAAGTGATTTTAGTGTCGCGATTTTAAGTGCAATTGAAAGTAGTGCTTATCACTGATATTTAAAAGTGAAAAAACGCAAGGTGCCGCGAACTTCCGACCAAAATGAACTGTTCGAAAGTGCGTGAGACATGAGTGTGGTTATGAAAGTGCGACTCGGAAAATTTCGCATTTTTCGTTAATTTTCCGCCAATTTGGCTAGTGTGAATGGTGCAGCACTACCATGGGACGAATCCTTGGGCCGGTGAGTTCAGCGGAAACTTCCAGAAGTGCTCCAAAAAGTGAATTCAAAGTGGTTGTCAAATGACAACATTACAGGTGATTTCCGGCATTTTCATCGGAATTCATAGGGTAAGTATACGGTTTTTTGTTGTGCTAATATTTTTGTAGAGTGAAGCGCCGGAGAATGTGGATCTTGACCATGATGTTGGCGAACCGGACGTCTCTCTCAATTGCCCTAACCCCCTGTGGGGCATAGCGCGTCAACTACTCCACGTGGCCCAGTTGACGTTTCTCGGCATAAACTGGCCAGCATGCACCTCCTACACATCCATGGCCACGAACGTCGTCGTGGACGGAATTCGAACCCGAAACACCGATAGTCAAACATGGGACTGATGCCTCAACACACTGCGCTACCGGTCGCCCCGGACGTAGTATTATGGAAATTCTCCCGCCCTGTGGACCACTTTTCAGTAAGTAGCGTTTTGGGTTGTGAGTTGCGAGTGCGCGGACAATAGAGCAAAAATACAATATTTCAGAATTATTAAAATGAGAAATGGTTGTTTACTTTTTTGTTGGAAGTTAATTCTTTCGATCGGAGGAAAGGTTTAAGTCATTCAAGTGCACGAAAAAGGGAAACTTTGTACCCAGGCTCTTGCTTTACGCTTTAAAATCGGCAAACCGCAATTTGCTGAAACATTGAAGAATAAAGAAGAAAATTTTTAAAATTGGATTGAACATAGAAACGACAGGAACAAAAGAACATTCTTGAAAACAGCATGCTTAGCTACTGATAATGCCAAATATGAATGGAATTGTATAGCTCGATCAGTTAGCATACCTATTTCCGGGGCTTTAATAAGGGAAAAGGTTTTGGAAATTGCCAAAGAACTAGGCAACATGGACTTCGAGGTGAGTGTCGGTTGGGTCGACAAATTTAAATTGCGGCATTACGTATAAGACGTTGAGTGGTGAAGCGGCGGCTGTAGACTTCAAAGTTGTAACCTTAGAACATAGAGGCATGGAATGAGCTTGTCCTGTATGTCTCCATAGAAACAGTGGCTCCAAAATCTGGGTACTACGACATGTGGTCGACAGTCAGTAGACCGTTTGGTAATTATGAAATTAAAATATTGACAAGAACTGACGTTTGTTCATGCACAATTCGACAGTGTGGTCAACATTATGTCAATACCGAAACGCCAACTGAGTAGGCTGACTGTCGATATTCTGACAAGAATTAACCTTTATTCATGCACAATTCGACAGAACAGTCAACATATGTCAGTATCAAACAACAACCGAGTAGGCTGGCTGTCGACTTATTCGCCAAATTTTGGAGCCAGAGGCATACAGGACAAGCTCATTCCATGCCTCTATATTCTAAGGTTGTAACAGACTGGACATCAAAATTGACGGATCTTTGTGAAGGCTGTATAAAATAACGTTACATTTCTAACTCTTACCTAGGGTAGCTACTATTTTTTCTATATGCAAGGACTTCTAATAAGCGGACAAAATACCAGTCACAATTGGTGTCCGGCTATAGGAAGCTCGACTGTATATAAGAGCATTAAATAACACAGTGAGTTTTTAATTAACGTGTGAAGAGTGCTCCGGGCCATATAGTTTTCTGGGTATTGAGCCGTACGCCACGAATTCTCACTTGTCGTGGCATCTGTTGGTTCTGTGATTGTGGCTGGCAAATATAAAGCGCATGGCGCCTCACTTCGCGGCATTTCATTTTGTTGTGAAAAACCAGGAAATCAAGGTATAAAGCGATTTTCACGCACCAACTTGATCCGCAGTCTAAAAACTCAAACACACAGAACGCGTTATAACGCAGCGCTCATGGAACGCCCCTCAACGCGGCGTTCGGCGATATTGGCTACGTCACACACGCAGCGTTATCTGGGCGGGCGATCCAGTACTGTGGTTGAGTTTGTACAGTAATCATGAGTATTTCTGATAAGGAGAACGCCGGTACCGCGCGGTACTTTTGTAATTTTGTACAACCCGAAAGTTGACATCGCGTTCCGAAAGGTAGCACTGAGTGATAACACCACGTGTGTGGCAGGGATGATGTAATACAATGCAATACAACCGCACAGCCGTAACGCAACGGTATAGGAACGCCGAACGGCGCGTCATAACGCGTTATGTGTGTTTGAGCCTTAAACCCTTGTTGAGCCGACCATATACGTTCAGGATTACCTTGACATATATCTTGAGGTATACCTGCACAGCTCCAACTGTGCAGGTCTGCACTCCTGTGCAGCGAGACAGCACACTACGGTAGACCTGTGCAAGTACACCTCAAGGTACGCCTACACAGGCATACCTCCAGGTATACCTCAATGTAAACCTGAATGTATTTTATTTGGCCTGCCTTGTTGCAGTTTAATGAGTAGTAGGATCTTCCAATTTGTTTATCTTTAAAACTACGCACGAACGGCTTAGATTGTTTATAATAGGCGCATTTTTTCAACACTTAAGATCAGAGTAGAACAAAAATTTCACGCGTTACACTAACAAATTGTTCTATACAGACCAGGTATTTAGTATAATGCGTGCGATTGTTGTTCCGCTTTTGATCTGGACTGTTGAAAAAACGCACCTAAAATGTACGAAGGGACTAATAAAAGCATTTGTGTGTTTAAAATCCGGGAATCCTCGAAAAGACCGAGCCCGGGAAGAATCACCCCGTCCTCCTCCTCCCTCTCGTCAGGCCTGATTCCACGAAACACCAAGACCAACTCATAAATATTCTCTGAATGAAAAATCAATTAGGTTTTTCAACTACGAAAAATCTTCATCAGAGACCGGATTTCAAAATTCAGTTCAAAACATCCGATTCGTGAGTGTTTGAAGCTCCATAGGTTCAATAGGGCCGAACATCCCACATCCACCAAAATATTAGCGATACATCCTTCAACAAAAAAAGGCAGAACAAACTAGTCGACCTCTTCAAGCTCCACAGTCATCGACTAACCATATCTGTCCGTGAAATATGAGTTCATTTGAATTGTTTGTTTCGCTGATTTCTAATAAATTAATAATGGACAAATCCGTAGGCCAAAATTGATGTGTCCAGCACGAAATGAAAAAAAAAATGTGTGTGCTGGTCCTGCATACGTCGAATACAGAGTTGCAACAACAACAAACATATTGAAACGAAATTTCCATCCCCACAAACAAATACTAGTGGCGAACTAACACAAGGCCTCCTCCATATAGCCAATAGTGACCGAAAAAATATTTCCGTAACAAAAAAAAATTTTATTTGGACAGTTCATAAGCTTTGATTTGTTTCCAGTGTCCTTGTCCAGTCTGGACTAGTGGTCACGGAAAATTGCTAATGGAAATGCACTCTGCAACGGAAATGTTTTCGAAAATAGTGTGCGCCCTCGAAGTCAGAACAAGATTTGGCGGTAGCATTTCATTTCATTCCTGATTTCGTCCTATGTAGCAGGGGTGTTGAAAGGGTTGTCATATTAAAAATACCTATTTTTGGAAGGCGATTAGGATGATGATGCCAATGAGAATTACTACTGGCTCAGTTTTTATCATCAAAATATCTAGAAGGATGATTGTTAGTTTTGTCGAGGGTATTTGTTATGGAACCGTTTTCCTACATCCTCCTGAAACACGACTTAAGGTAAGTTTGTACACGTTGTCCTGGTTATGGTTTTTAAACGTTCGTACCACTTCCAGTTCTCCCATCAGTTGAGCTTTCAGTTGAGCCATCAGGTATACTACCAGTCAAGCCATCAGTTGAGCTACCCTTGTCCGTCTGTTTTTCATAAGTTATAGGTAGGATTTGAATAAGAACGGAAGGCTCGGCTGGCAGCTCAAATCATAGCTTAATTAATAGCTAAACAGATAGCTTAACTGATAGCTCCACTCATAGCCCACCAATGGCTTCATTGATAGATCCACTGACAGCTCAACTGAAAGCCCGAGTCATAGTTCAACTGAGAGCTTAGCTGATAGCTTTGCTCGACTGGTAGTTCAACTGATAAGATTAAATCAGATTAGATTGAGAGAAGGGCTGCGGGCACCAAAAGGCCAACTAGCACCGGTACCAAACGGTCTATTGTGCTACAGCCCCAAATCTGGCAACTACCCTGTCCATCCATTTTAATCGCGCTAATGAATTTGCTTAAGAGAGTCAACCGGATCGAAGCAATGTCATCTGCTTCAGGGAAGGCGATGCCATGGTGTACTTGACGACGTTGGGCCAATCCTCACATTCGCAAAGAGCGTGCAGTGTTTCATCATCGCCTTCGCAGAAACAACAGCTAGGATTTTTAAGTGATCTCTTAGACAAGAATGTCCAGTTAGAAGGCCAGAAATGCTTCTTCATTTCATTTTAAAAAGTTCATTTGTCCTGCTACGCGAGTACCTAGATATGAAAATCTTGGCTCGCATCAGGCTTGGGAGATAGACCCATTGGACAGTGGCATCAGTACGCTCCCAATGTCTGATGCATTTACTGACGGAACTTAGCGCTATCCCGCAAAGGGCCACAAAATGACTTGGCAATCCTGGCCAGCTCATCATTCCCAAAAATACCGACATGGCCAGGAACCGAGTATAACGTCACCATGTTTGAGGAGCCAACTTTTTGTAATGTGTTCTGGCAGCTACGCACTAGCTTGGACAAGATAGACCAGTTGCTTAGCGCTAGGATGGCTGCCTGGCTATCAGTAAATGTGGCTATAGTCTTGCTACCGAATTCGACTTTCAGGCAGAGCTCCGCACACGACCCGATGGCATGTACATTGGCCTGGAATACAGTAGCGAATCTACCCAGAGGTATAGAAATACCCTGGTTAGGGCCCACTATTCCGGCACCTGTGCCATTAGCCGTCTTTAATCCATCCGTGAACCACTTTATGGTATCTGGAAGAAGAGTAGAATGTTCTTCCAACCAGTTTTCACTGCTTCAGATTGTAGTGTTGAAAAGCTTGTTGCTGGATGGTTCTTTCAGCTGTTGGTCCAATGGCATACTGGTTCAGCAGCTCTCACTGCGTCAACTTTCCTGTTCCGGATTCAGCTTAGTGAGGGTATCGCAAGCCATCAACCTGAGGATCATCAGTTTTGCTTGCGCTATCACATGTACATGCAATGGTAGAAGGTCTAGTAGTACCTCTAGCGCCGCAGAAAGGCAGGAGTTGATGACTCCGGCAGACATAATACAAGCAAGTTTCTGAGCTTCACCAAGGGTAGATCTGTCAGTCACTGTTGGCTGCCTTACCATATAACTGGACCATATTCTAGCATGGGTCTAATAATCGCCTTGTAAATGCAGAGGACGATAGAGGGTCTGATTTCCCACAACTTGCCTACATATTGTCTGCATATCCACAGAGCTTTAGTGGCTTTGTCTGAGACTACTTTCAGATGATCGGACCAGAGCCGTTTTTTACCAAGAATGATTCCCAGGTACTTGGCGTTGCCTGCCAAGGGTATGGGTCGATTATAGATTAGGAGGCATCTGATTTGTCCGACGTGTATTTTCATAGTAAAGGGGGCCGCAACTACCTTAGAAGGGTTAACTCGAATGCCATTAGCGTTGCACCATTCCTGTACTATGCATAATGCTGATTGAAGGATGTCTGATAAGACCTCTTCGAACTTACCCCTAACCAATATCATCGGCGTATCCTTGCGAGGAGAAGCCCCGTGATGTAAGTTCTCAAAGCAAACTGTCCACCACTATACATCACAGGAGCGGCGACTGGACACCTCCTTGTGGACACCCACGAGTGACACTAGCCGCTAGGGGGCAATCTCCAATCGTTGTAATGAATGACCCTCCCAATGAGAACATTTTTTGCACCCATTTCGCGGTGGTGTCGTCCGCTCCCTTAAAGCGCTGTCGAGGGCAGTGAACGAAGTATTGTCAAAGGCACATAAGCCAGTTTCTTTCGCCTTCATTGTCGATTCAATCTCACTCACCAGGTGCTGTAGAGCTATCTCGGTGGACTTTCCTGATTGGTAGGCAAACTGTCTATCGTGTAATGGATTCCTCTAGAAGAGTGTTTGAAGTATATGTTCGTCAACGATATTTTCCATCGCTTTCAGCATGAACGATGCTAAGCTGATTGGCCTGAAGGATTTGGGGTTATCCTTCAGGCGATTGCCCAACTCAGTGATAAAGACAACCTTCACTGGTCTCCAAGCGACAGAAATGTATCCCAGTGCGAATTTACCCCTGAATATATTCGTGAGGTATGGAGTCAGTGCTTTCTGGCCCTTTTAGAGAACAGCGGGGAATATTCTGTTAATAATAGGGGATTGAATGGACTGAATAAGTCGATGGCCTTTTTGACTTTATCGGGAGTGAAGTTGATTTTTGCAGCTTTTTAATCAGACGGACGGGCTCTGCAAGATAGGAAGAGGAATATTCTCTCCTACGGTCACGCATCCAGGGGAATGTGTACTCAACAAAACTTCACCAGTACCCGCGGCATCATCAACTCTACCGTTTGTTCTTTTAAGAGTACATCATCAAGATCAAATCGAATACGGTTATGATCGGATAATGGAGGTTTATCCGACACATGCCACTTCTGTATCCAGCTGGCTACCAAAAGTAATGTCATGCACCTCACTCCTAGACCTCGTAACAAAGGTTGGACTGTTGCCTCTATTGAAAATATTCAAGTCTAGGCTAATAATTAAATCAAGAATGTGTTCTTAATTGCCTTAACCCCTCCAGGGACATGGGCGCGTCAACATCTCTAGCATTTCTATGCCTTGTTGACGTTTCGATAGCATATCTACTTTTCGGAAGTGCAGTTGCCAGCATGCACCTCCTATCCGCGCCGTCTTTATACTGACAAACTTCGGAGCACTGTGAGAGTTCTATTAGTAATCACAAGCAGTTTTTGATCGCCCCGAGATTTGAACTCCGAGCTCTAGATTAATATGGTAAAGCGGTGACCGAACGACCACGCCCACCGAGCGCGATTAATCAAGAAAGTGCTCACCTCTGAATTTAGTATCCGTGCTGCCCCACGCTCAACTGATGGCTCAGCTGATATTTCCACTGATATCTCAACTGACGGCCCGACTGATAGCTCCACTGATAGCTCGTCTGGTAGCTCAAGTGATAGCTCGACTGATAGCTCGTCTAGTAGATCAAGTGACAGCTCGACTGATTGCTCAACCTTCAGCCTTTTCGAGACCAAAGCTTATGCCCCTTCTTTATCTGTTAGGCATGACTTCTGTAAGCCCCTGCATATTCGAGCAATGTGACGAGGCGGCGCGGCGGTTTTACAAAGAGACGGTTGTAGCACATAGCGCCCGACTAGCTCAGCCGGTGGATCATGAACCTCGAAATTTCGGTCATTGTTGTGTGTCCCACGTTGGGTGCCATTTGTTGCAGCTCATCAAGCGATCGGTGAGGAAGGCAACGTCCGCAAGTGCAGTTTGTGGAAACGGATTTCTGCAGTTAAAAACAGGAAAAGGAAGAGCTAAGTGACCCCTGAAGTGCATTTTTAAATGTAATGTGAATTTTTGTGTGAGTGCAAAAATGCATGTCGTTTGAAATTGGTTTGATTGTGTGAATGTGTGAGATGTGCAAGTGGTCTGTCTATATTTGTACTTGTTACTTTAGTCAATGGCGTGTGAACGATTGATTGTTTGGATTGATTTATTTTTGCATTAATTTATTTATTAAATTGTCTTGTGTTGTAACTGTCAACGAGAGATAGGCAAAAATATTTTTTTTTTTAAATAAGGGTGCTCAGCTCTCTCTCTCTCTTGCGACTATTAGTTGTAACGATACACAAAGAATTTTCTGTATTTCTGTAACTCCCCCAAATTTTTAAATAGCGGACATGGGACCCCATGTGTAGGGTGGGCGGAGGGTCTAATAAGACCTGGACCCAGCTGCGTGAACGAGGGCACCTGAGACGTTCGACAATAATTCCACCCTTATCGCCTTTTTCATATTTTCGATTTTTTTTTTTTACTCCAGGCCGATGAATTTTAGTAATACACAAACGACTGGACCACCGAACCGCGAAAACCCTGCCCACGTCTCCCGAACTGAGATACAGCAAGCATAGGCCGCTGCTTAGCTTGTTGAAGGGCTTTTCTTCGCCAGATCGCACGGCCCGACCTTGACGGTCATTACGCTACCTTAGGCTCCGTCCCCACGGCCATCTTCGGATGCTTAACAAACCGTCCATTACACATTAATCCATCGCAGGTACCTAGCATTTTCAGCATTACCCGGGAGGCCCATTGTCCACAAATCATGGCTCGAAACTGGTATGGCAACTCCCCACCGAACGCCAAAAAATGTACACTAGTGTTTCTTTATACAATTAGGACTCGCTGCTTTTTTCATTTTCCGTTCAATATTGCCGCGAGATGTGCACGAATGAATGCCTGTGGGGGTTGATCCGTTGTACTCTAGTATGCTGAATGAATTTTCGGGTATTATTAAAAAAAACACGCCGGCCGAAAGACTACAGTGAAAATATACGTGAAACGGAAGAGACTCCAAAATGAATGGAATTTTTTTGAAATAAAAAGAAAAAATTCTAAAAATATGAAAGGAATACACTCGAAAACTATGTCCAGTGAAGGGGTGCCTATTGAAATTTATGATGAGAGAAAAACTGAACAATTTCATCCATACAAGTGGCTCCAAGTTGCATTTTCCCAATACCTGGCCAGTCAGTGATTTAGATGTTTTGCAGTTGCGGGTTATCGCCGTGAGCTAGTTAAATTATTCGACCAAAGGCACCTGCACTTTTTGATATACATAGAGTAGCCTATAGGTTTAGCACGTTAATCGCACGTATTTGAAAGCATTTCAATCGAGCTTTTATAGAAATATATAGATTTTCTTTATAGAGTTCTGTATTGTTTCCCATCTTGGTAGGATAGGGTCATATTAAGCTCGTCTCGCATAGGCTGCGTTATCAGCAAGTTATGCTGAACGTATGTGTAATAGGTAGTACTACCCACACTGGAAAGCTCGGTATGGGCGAATAATGGTTTTCAGAGGTATTAAGGCCGCCACAGACTAGCGTCTATTTGTCGCACTCCAAGTGTTCCCCGTCCAAATTTCGGGAACACACACTGCAATCCAATCCATCACATGCCAGACGGCACTTTAAAGGTCAAGTTCGATGACGAACTGTATTTTCACTTATCCTGTTTAATTTTACGCACCGTCAATTGCATTGCAAGAGCCTTGCATAAACACCCTGGCGGCCTCCAACACGTGAAAACGTCTTCTTTGTTGCTATTTCACACTGACAACACAAAATAAAAATAAAAACCAGTCCGAAGCGTATATACCCTAGACTTGTACAGACCTAGTGGTGATACCAAAAGTACCAATTGGCAGCGACCATTTGCATTAAAGAGAGTTTCCTATATGACCAGTTTAAAGGGAGGTTGGCACTCATTCAGAAGAATGCTGACCATTCTCAGAATCAATTAACTAACCCATTCTACAAATATTTGTCGAATTTTTCAAGTCGCTAGCTTCATTCTATCTAAAGTTATTGCTTGTTTGAAGTCTCACTTGTAGGGGTAGGTTTCTTTTGTCGAATCTTGCGCATTTTTAATAACAACCAACTAGATCCCAATACAAACATTTTCAAGTCATTAGCTTCATTTTATCGAAAGTTATCGCTTAAGGTGCGTTCACTCGTCGCAAATATTTGTCCAAATTTTCGAAGAAACGTTTGTCCAAAGAGATTAATCTGATAAAGCAGTTTTGTCACTTATCCACATGGCCTTAAATAGAAAGAAAATATTATTTTCGGCTCACGCGTGCAACAAATATTTTCGCGAATATTTTCCTTTCTTTGAGAAATATTTGTCATTTTTTGCCAAATATTTGCCACGTGTGAACGCACCTTTATTTGAAGTTTCATTTGTTGAGGAGGTAAGGGTTCCTTTGGTCAGATCTTGCCCATCATTGCCACCAACCAATTATTAGATCATGCTATGAACATTTAAGCAAAATGTCAAATCTCTAGCTTCATTCTATCGAAAGTTATCGCTTATTTGAAGTTTCATTTGTAGGGTAAGTAGGGATTTGGTTGGTCGGATTTTACGTATTTACTATAAGTCTACGGTATAAAAATAGCTGGCGCAACAGTCAAATTTAAATTAGGCACGAAAAAATACATAAGAATCATTGATCAAAGTCAATCAAAGTCTATTTTTATACCCTAGACTTTTAGTATAGGGTATATTGTTTTTGTCACGACGAAAATATGTAACACTTTAAAGGAAGCTCTGGAGGTATAGAGCCTCCTGATTCGATTTAGCCATGTCTGTCTGTCTGTCTGTCCGTTCGCACGATAACTTTCGATAGAATGAAGCTAGAGCCTTGAAATTTTGGTCAAATATTGGGAGTATGATCTAGTTGGTTGGTATTGAAAATGGGCATGATTAGGCCAAGAAAACGCCCCTACATATGTCAAATACTTAAATGTATCTATAACTCCCGATTAAATAAACATGAAAAGCTCTAGCTTTGCTAGATTGCTTTTGAGGATAATCTTATATACTCTCCTGGAAAAATAAAATTGATCAGTTGAAAATTAACGCTAATTTTCTTATTTTACAAAGAGCCCCGCACTACCCTACTTTTCAGGTGTATTGCCTATGTATCTGTGGATGATCTACCACTCATAGGGAACAATAAAGTGTCATCGAATTTCTCTTCCTCTGTCCACCATTCGAAATTTAGAATACTATTTATAGCATATTCTCAACCAACTCCTTTGCCCTACTTTCAACACGTCCATATGTCCTCCTTTTTAAAAAATCAATTTTCCAATCAACCGAGCGCATTAATATTCAATCCTAAAAATTATCCATATTGGGACAATAGCGCGCCGGCCGGCGGCCGCCCCGAAGCTCAAAACGCATTTGCCCGAAAAAAATCGATTCGATCCGGCACAGAAAAAGTCACCTTTTCCAATACGTTACGTAGTCGGATTATCCCAAAAAGGATTCCTTTCTAACGTACCTTGTAATTGTTCTCCGTTTCTGCGTCCACCTTAGAACCTTTCGAAAGAACCGTTTTACAGATTGGATTTCATATTATTGAATTGCTTGGCTCACCTATGAATTTGAAATCCACCACACACCACACAAGGGCTCCGCAAAAAAGGGACAATCCAATGGACGAATGCGTCACACTTAATTTCAGTGACGACCTATACGTGTACATGTTGCTATCCGGTCCTATTTCAGGCGTGACTGAATTAGGTGGCAAGATATTGTCACTTTCGATCCATTTATGCGTAACGAGCGTGGCGAATTGACACCTGGCAATGATTGGTAAGGACTTTTCGGATATGGAATGGCTGAGGTACGAATACGGAGGAATAAAAAATGAGCAATATGGTTGAATTATTTTCGAAGAAGAATCAGGTCCTTGGATGAAGATGTCCTTCGAATAGTATAAATAATTTATAATTCGTATGAAAATTAAAATTAAAAAGCCGAAACCTCTTTTTTACCACTCTTTTTTGTTACTCTTTTTTAATTGAAAAGAAGTACTAGTCAAGGCAAATACGAGTAAGTAGTTTTCATAACTGGGATCTTCACTTTTCTAGCGCAACTATGTCTTCACGCGGTACACAGATAGGTTACTTTCTCACGATGCTATTCGATACCATATTTTATTTACTCAGATGAGCTTTTCTCGAAATTGAAACAGCATTCATTTCACACGGCAATATTCGATTTTCCACAAAAATGGTTTTATCGTATAGTCTTCAGTATGAAAGGCTTCGGCCAACAGTAGTCGCGCCGTCGTCGTTAGCTATAAAGAATAGTCTCCGGTGTGAAATGTTGGCGCATGTGCCTAATAGCCCCCATATACGATGCAATCCGTTGTCAGATCGATTTGACGATATCGTGATCGTCAGATCGATCGCATAGTGTACGTGACTATCGCTGACGATTTTTTTTGACAGTTCCATATAATTTCGAGCGTCAGATATTTTGTGGCGATCCATCGTCAGATCGATCTGACGATGGATCGCACAGTCTATGGCGGGTCTAAGATGCTTTTGAGCCTTTTACAATACCACACAACAGGCTCACGCACATCATGTGTTCCTGAAATGCATTGGAGCTTTCTCAAGTCGCAGTAGCAAGTGGGGTATGTACACAAGAAACCATATTTCTCGGCTACATGATTCTCTCGCATTATCATCATCATCATCATCGTGGCGCGACAGCCCGACATCGGGCCTTGGCCGCCTGGATCGCTGTCCTCCAATTATCTCGGTCACGTGACCGCGTCTTCCAATCTCGGAAGCCCAGTAGCTGCTCGGCGTCCACATATACTGAGCTCACCCAACGAGATCTCGGTCGTCCTCGCAGTCTCGCTCCGTCGACTCGTTCTGCATTCATTACTTTCTTTGGCATGCGATCATCGTCCATTCATTGTACATGCCCCGCCCATTGAAGTCGTTGTAGTTTGACGATTTTCGAAACTTCCAGCTCATCGTACAGTTCATACAACTCATGGTTGTACCGGATGCGCCATCCATCTCGATCGCAAACAGCCCCGAAAATTCGCCGTAGAACCTTACGTTCAAATGTGTCTAGCATGTTTCCGGAGGCTTGAATTAGGGTCCATGCTTCGCAGCCATAGCATAGCACTGGGCGTATATTGGTTTTGTTCACGCGGAGCTTCGTGTTTCTGTGGACATGCTTCGATTTCATTATGGGGAGAACCGAGAAAAAAGTCTTATTATCTAACTGTATCCGTCGCTTGATTTCGTCAGTTTTGGTTGGCGTCTCTTGACAAGTTGCAACCCAGCTATGTGAAGTCGTTCACGAGCTCGATGTTGAGGTCCTCCACATTGATGCTCGATTGTGCAGGTGTCCTTGTCGTCGATTGCAGCATTATTTTAGTTTTACCCTCGTTGATACGTAGTCCAACTTCTTTTGCAGCGGTATCGAGCGTATTCAGAAGTTCTTCTGCGTCGGCCAATCTT
This sequence comes from Chloromyia formosa, assembly GCA_964017055.1. Classification (NCBI taxonomy): domain Eukaryota; kingdom Metazoa; phylum Arthropoda; class Insecta; order Diptera; family Stratiomyidae; genus Chloromyia; species Chloromyia formosa. Next base: position 82,312,256 of record OZ024817.1, read on the forward strand.
CGGGATCGTACGCTGCTAATTGTGTCGACATGATGAGTAGCGTCCTCCTGTTGTCCAAATGCATAGCCCGAATAGCGTATTCCAGTACTAGGTTGAACAGCGTCGGTGACAGTCCATCGCCCTGTTTCAGACCAGTGCGTGTTTCAAATAGATCAGTAAGTCTATTATGGAACCTGACTTGTGAGACGGAGTTGGTCATCGTCATCTTTGTCAGTCGCACTAATTTGGCTGGTATACCAAATTACAGCATGATGTTGCACAGTACTCCAAGATTGATACTGTCGTATGCCTGCTTGAAGTCGACAAAGATTTGGTGTACTGTAATGAACCACCTGTAATGAACCATATTATGGTCTGGTAGTGCTGCTCCCACCGGCAGATCGAAGCAGCACCTGATGAGTAGTGATCTGTTGGTGGTACGAAACCAGAGGTCGAGGGTCCCATTACACCCGGACCAAGATTCGACCGCGTGGGCGTCGGATCCGTCCGCCAACCATTCCATTCCCCATTTTTACCTTCCTTGTTTGTGTTGTCTCCCCAGGACGTACAAACTAGTGAAATGCCCTTGTAATTCTCACACCGCAGCTTATCTCCCTTTTTTTGAATTGGACAGATGATGATTCTGCGCCAATCGTCTGGGATCTCCTCGTCCTCCCATACTTGCAGGAGTAATTGATGTATGGCAGCTAAACTCGTTCCACCGAATTTTAGCAGTTCAGCTGGAATCTCGTCAGCGCCCGGCGCTTTATTTCATTTTAGTGACCGCAACGCGAGATCAACTTCCTCTACTGTCGGGGGTTGTATGGGTGAGCCTATATCAACAATATCGTCGAGAGCTTCTTGTGTGGGGATGTTAGATGGTAGGCTCAGAAGCTCTTCAAAATAAGAGGCCCATCGTTTGTTAATGCCATCGGTGCTGCTGATGATGTTTCCCTCCTTATGCTTACAGAGGCTAGTCCTGGGTTGGTAGCCATCCTTAATTGTATTTGCTAGTCTGTACGCTTGTCTGGTGCTCCTTTTAGCTAAGTTTTCGTTAATATTCAGCAACTGCTCGCTTTTTCCTTATAATCATTCTATCATATTTGATATTCGCCGTAGCTCGCCATATGTTCTTCTTTTGGCTCTGGTTCCTCGTTGAATCTATTGTCTATAGGCCTCGTTTTTCGCGAGGATGGAACGTTGAGACCGCAATTTCAGCCCCGAGTCACCCATGGTTTCTGAATGAAGGCGAAAGTGGTACGTTTTTCGGCGAACAACATGCACAGAGTGGCCGATGCTCCTTTTCGGTGATGCGTTATGCGTCTTGTCGAGATGTTGTTTCCATCGCGCTTACTGTGCCGCTCCTTTCGACGAAAGCCGCTGTTTACGAGGAACAGCCGGAAGGAAGCATTCATGGAAGCACCTAGGCTGTATTCAGACCTGGGCACAGAATTCGCTTTGCTGTCGGGTACCAGATTTACTTTTAGGTAGGTAGGTAGGTAAAAGAGGCTGCCATGAAATACACAGCACACTGAGACCATATAATTGGTCCATTGTGATACCCTGGAGATCCAACAACCTAACCATACTAGCTCTTGAACCAGCCTGAGCTTGTAATAAAGCGAAGCAGACGGCCAATACTGACAGTCCTCAATTCCTCAAGCTCCTGGAAAAAATAGGAGCCAAGAAAGGATCTCCTCTTAACCGCCAAGGCCGGACAAGCACAGAGAAGGTGGTAGCAGCTTTCTTCCGCGTCAATATCTCCACAGCTTCTGCAGAAGTCATTGAAAGGAAGACGCAGTCTCCTGGCGTGCTCACCGATAAGTCAGTGACCCGTGATCACCCCTACGACAGAGCTGATGTGCCGCCTCCTCAGAGACAGAAGATGGGAGGAGCGAATAGGGTCCATTTCAGGCCACAAAGACCTGGTCGCGAGGCACGTATTACTGCTTGACCACCTGTCATTCGCCCTACTAATGGCCTCAGATTTTAAAAAGGACTTGCATGCCCTGATGGGCTTTAAAATGCTATTATGCAGTTGCGGAGCCTCGCTCAGAATCCCCTGCCTAGCAAGCTCATCAGCGTGGCAGTTACCACCAAAGCCACAATGGGCTGGAATCCAGCATAGGATAAAATTGAAGAGCTCCCCCATCGTTTTGAAGGTTGAACGACAGTCTACTATAATTTTGGATGTAAGCAGGACGGATTGCAGGGATCTAATCGCAGCTTGACTATCCGAGTAGATTGCAATGTTCCTACAAGCTATGGCGTGCCGCCCCAGCCAGGTAAGAGCCTGCAGAATTGGAGCAACTTCCGCCTGGAGAACACTGCAATGATCCGGGAGACGGAAGGACAGGCTTAAATTTAGTGTGTCAGAGTAAATGCCTACTCCCACCCCATCTTCGGTTTTGGAGGCAGCCGTATAAGTGGGTACTCCCCCTCACTCCACTGATCCCGAGTAGGGATACAGCTCACAAAGTTCTTTTTGAACTCAATTTTATGGTAAGAGTAATCTGTGGAGGCTGGAATATTCCGGTGATTTAAAATCGATGAGTGACCAGTGTTTGTCGAGGACCACTGACCCGATTCACGAAGACGGATGGCAGTACTGGCAGCAAGTTGCTCACCAAAAACGTCCAGAGGAAGCAAGTAAAGCAAAATGTCCAAGGCAGCAGAAGAAGTAGTTCTTAGGGCTCCACTTATTAGCAAGCTGGCTAATCTTTGGACTTTACTCAGCAAGCAACAGAGAGCCGCGCCGTCTTAAGAGCATTCCACCAGAAAACAATGCCATGCATAGTTAAGTATTGGCCTTACAATAGACACATAGATCCCGTGTACAACCTTAGGCTGTAGGCCCCAGCTCTTACCAATCGCCTTCCTACACGTATAAAGAGCAATAGTAGCTTTCCTCACACGCTCCTGGATGTTAGCTTCCCAACTTAACTTTTTGTCAAAAATAACACCAAGAAACGTTGCTTTATCTGCAAGAACCAATCTGGTATCTCCCAGCATTGGGGATACGATAGGAGGAAACTTATACTTCCTCGTAAAGAGAACGAGTTCGGTTTAACTCGGGTTGACCTTCAAACCACTGGAGCTCGCCCAGCGAGTAAGAGCAGAGAGGGCATTCTGTAACACCTCACTTTAATGTTTGTTTTTTTATGAAAATGTTTTAGCGGACCTCTCTCGCATCTACCATCTTCAAGCTCAGCGTGGGTTCCAGCTCGAATTAAGTTTTTTTTCGGTAATGGGCTGAGACTCGTTTGTTTGAGTATTTTAAAATGAATAGCTTGTTTCGACACCGTGTTGTCAAAGGATATTCCCCAAAAAATGTCAGGCAATTGAAGAGAGCAGACGAGGCACATAGCGTTTGCACTAGTTCCATTAAGCCATTAAAACAAATATTGAAATAGTCAAATCCGCGACACGTTTTGATCATCATCCTATTGATGGTGGGTATGCCTGTTAAAACATCAAACGGATACCTTCCGATACGTTACAGACGTAACCAATAACATACCAAACGTTCACCGAAATCGAAACTGAATATGCGACAACCATTCGTATTCAGGTACAATCCCTTGCAGGCAAAAATGTTGAATTCTATGAATGCAGAACATTTACCTAGAGCAAAGACAACTAAATGGCATGCAAATGGAATCAGTGCCAGTCAGTGCCCGCATTAGGCCTCAAATTATGTGCAACTGGCCATACAAGAGTCCAGCCCATGTCACATCAAAGCAAAACCAAATCGGTGTCCTCTAACGGGGCCATAATCTGATTTCAATGCGATACTCGTACCATTTGGAAATATTTTCCCGACGACAAGGACTACGGACACATCCACTTCGGACAACAACAACATTCGCACCATTATACCCAATAAAGTTTCATTGCAAAATTGGTTTGAATCATATTCACAATTCCAGCTTCCGGAGCCCAAGCCGAACTATACCCATACTCATACAATTCGCCTTCGTACTTCTCAATTTGGTCCTGTTGCTCCCCCGAAGCTTTCGCTACGATTTCATTACAGAACCAACAACTAGGCTGCTGGAGAGGAGCTCTCTTCATCATGCTCGTGGTGGTTGGCTGTCGTGTGCTTTGAAGAGACAGACAGCAAGCCTGGTCCGGAGCCACCGATACTAAGGACATTTTATGTCGAAATGGACGATTTTATTAGTCCGTCGTTGAGTTTTCATAATAAAATTTTCTTTTATGCTTATGGGTATCCGTTGTCATACCATTTGACAGATTGAAGGAAATTTGACAGAATCCGAAAACGGTTTTATTCGATTTTTTCTTTTTCTTTTTATTTTTCTTTTGCGTGTCCTTATAGCATTAGATATGCTTTTATTTTATGGAAAAGATGGAAGATGACAAGATGTTTCGCGAGAAAAGAAACGTTTTCCGGTATCCGGCCAGAACTAAGGAGACGTTTTTGAGGGAGATTTGTGTTGTACATTAGATTTTATTGTATTAGGCAGTTGGAGGGAAATTGATACAGGGCAAAATGATATTGAGCGGATTTTTCTGACGCAAGATAGATATAAGAAGGATTCCCTGCGGTTTGTCTGGTGATAAGATAAAAATTAAATCCCGAAAAATTCAGGTCAACATTGGATGATTCGTTTTCGATGTAGGTGGGAAAGTGCGAGTGCTGTGGAAAAGCATGAAAATTGAATGGAGTCCGGGTCCTTCCTTTCCAGGAATTTCGATTTTAGGCAAGGATCGACAGTCGTTTTTTCTCACAACTAAAAATATGTATTTTTTGTGGGACTATGAACTACGACTTGGGTACCTTAAATTATTGCGGGCTTTATCTTTACACCGCTGTACATTTGCGAAGCGCAAGATAATCCGTTGGTGACTTACTCTGGATTTTTCTGGAGAAAAAAAAACATAAAAATAAATTTGGGACACATATGCTGCTGCCTTGATGACATCGTTCAGCTTTATTTGCGAGCCCATTGTCGTGCTATTTTTCTAATGTGGTCGACATTAAGCTGTACAAAGGGTACAACCTAGAGTAAAAGTATTATATACATTTTAAGCACACTTACAGATACTTTCAGCGGACATAGAATTTTTTTTAGACAGGTTTCATCCCAGCAACCACATTATCCTGTTTTGTGTGCATGAGAATGAAAGGACTGAACGTAATAAGATACATAAAAGGCTTAGTGACATGAAGGCATATGTCGTACATATGTACTTGATGCCACTGAACGTGTGTAACGGACCAATTCTGACACATATGTCTATTTTTTTATTTGTGCACAAATGTCTTTGGTTTCAATTAATTTCAAATGATTGGCATTTGTGAAAAATCGTTACAATGTCAAAAGTAGGCATTTATGTGTCAGAATTGACCGCTGTAAACTAATTTCAGGGATGGGAAAAATGGAGATTGGTGAAGCGACTTTTGGCGGGAGAATGGAGGAATAGAGGGAAGAAAAGATACAAAGTATCTACACTGCATGCAGATACATCTGAACATGGATATGTCTATGACTACCGACTGCGTGGAGCCTGTTGTGTTGAAGATATCGACGTAAGTTTTATAAAGATTCCAGTATAGTTATACTGGATGAAATCATTCGAAAAAACACGTCCCACGCTTTCGGTAGGCATAAGACATATCCATGTACCGATGTATCTGGTGGCAGTGTAGATACTCGTCATAAATTCTGCTTTGCTTTGTCCTGTCCGCTCGAGCTCCTTTCTCTCGCGGGATCGTTTCGTTTTCGTTTGCATCGCGTGTGTGCAATATTCACCTCCTCTCGTGCACCCTGTTCCATCTACCCGTTCGGTACAGTTTGCAGACTGCAGCCTATCGACATTTCTCTGAGTAAGTTTCTGCTAATCGCAATCACGCTTCCCACCATCTTTTCCCAATCGGACGTGTATTGTGTTTGTGTATCTATTGCAAAATCGCTCCCACACTATCCGCCTCATCCCGCCCCTTTAGTCAACAGTCCGGGTCCGGCACACACAATCCGTTTCTCAAGTAACGCGTGCGACTCTATGCGATTGTGTCCGGCAAACAGAAAGGGAAACTAACAAAAGTAAACAAAACATTCCAACACACGCACAAAGAGAATGCACAAAAAATTTTGGAATTTTTGCAGAAGGGGGGGGGGGCATTTGATCTTCTGCAGACCTCTGAATGTACATCATGTTACGATGAGCTGCCCGGAACTACAATATAACATCCTGCGACGAATATTTCTCTATTTCGGGGCTTGAGAGATTTTAACTCGCGCAGTACGAATCCGCCATTTTGTTTTATGATATGTTTATTGCACGTGTGGTGGGGGCCCACATTGTGGGCCAGTCAGACCTCAAATCGCCGCCATTGCAAATGCACAACCACAGTTGCTGGATCACCCGATTTGGATAGAATAAACTTCATCCGCGATGGCTCTCGCTCTCTACCTTCGGGGGGCGGGAACTATGTAATATACACACTCTCAAATTGCGTCTACGCATGTCCAAATGTTAGTCGAACTGGCTACTTGCTACTTTTTCTGGGACCCTAGTGATTCAGATAGTACAACACGGGCTATTTTATTAAATGATGAATGGGAATTGGCGGAAATTGAAGGTCATTGAAAGTCCTTGGACGTCCTTGCCCTAAATAATGAGTAAAAATGGAATTTCATTCATTGTGACCTCAGATTGGGTCTATGCATGTGCATGTCGGGAGTGCACAATTTGTTTAATGAAATGGTGAGAATCAGAATGATATGAATGAATGAGAGGAGGAGGTCCGCTGCCCTGAGCGAAATTTCGCATATATTCAGAGACCATAAATTGCGTGTGAGCATGTCGACCGAGGAGAGCAGACGACTTCTTGCGACGTGTTCTGGGGGCCTAGTCAAGTTAGGTAGTACGGAGCGTACTCTATATTTTTGAGGATTTCGAATGTATGGTATGGTGTGTATGCAGGAGTTTTGATTATGGCGTCGCGTTGACTGAGAGCGTGGGACAGAGAGCACAGAGAGCGCCTGTTCACCCGTACACTATGTTATTTCTTGCCGTCCACAACGTCAACCTTTATCGCTATCAAATCAACATCCCAGCATGTACACACAGGATCCCGCCGCCCGCGCGGATCTAAAAGCAACACCCATGCACAATGGCCACTTCACTCAAACGACATGCACAACCAGAAAAGAAAAATTTTCAATGGGCATGTTTCCTCTTCTGACCCCCGAGTAGAAAAACAGACATTTCGTGTGACGGACAGATTTTTAGGATGGCCCCCAGCTATAAGACATATCCATGTCAAAAAATGGAACGGGTGAGAAAAGAAGAGTCGATGGAGGAGAGGCGACACAATCGGTGCGCGGTATCGTTTGACTCTCGGCGGGTGACTGAATAGTTTCCGAATATTTGGACATCACCGATCTTTCCCGCCGTATGTGGCGCATTTGCCAACCAAAAATTTTCTGTTTTTGATCCAATTTGTAATGAACCACCTGTAATGAACCATATTATGGTCTGTTAGTGCTGCTTCCACCGGCAGATCTATGGCAGCACCTGATGAGTAAGGATCTGTCGGTGGTACGAAACCAGAGGCCGAGGGTCCCATTACACCTGGACCCCAATACGAACGTGAGGGCAAACGAGCCATCTGCCAACCATTCCATCCTTATCGCCTCATTTTTTTTATTCCCCATTTTACCTCCCTTGTTTGTGTTGTCTTACCCAGGCCTATGAATTTTTGTTAATACGTAAAGGACAGGGGCAACGAGCGGCGAAAACCCAGCCCACGTCTCCCGAACTGAGCTATAGCAAGCATAGGCCGCTGCTTAGCTCGTTGAGGAGCCTTTTTCTTCGCCAGATGGCACGGCCCGACCTTCACGGTCACTATGCTACCTTAGGCTCCGTCCCCACGGGCATCTTCGGATGTCCACCAAACGGTCCATTACAAATTTTTGTATAGCCCTATCCTAATAACAAGCCACGAGTCATAAAATCGCAACCGGAAAACCGCGCCTGAAAATTGACCAAAAATTCGGGTCGCAGTTTCTTAAACTGAAGTTTATGCGCCCCTTTTTCCGTTGCGCGGAACAGCTACTCACTCCTTTGGCCCTCCAATACTGTGCGTGAGTGTGTGCCTGTGCTCCTCTGAAGGTCCCTCAATGGTGTCTTTCATGCGGCCTGGTATCAGCTGACGTCAGCGTCGTCCACGGAAAGCAATAACTGAGGAATGGAATGGCCTCTACATGTCGTTCTTTCTTGCCTTGCCTTACCTTTTGCCTTGACCCCTCCAGGGGCATGGGCGCGTCAACGTCTCTAGCATTTCTGTGCCTTGTTGACGTTTCGATAGCAGATCTAGTTTTCGGAAGTGCAGTTGCTAGCACACACCTCGTATCCGCATCGCGTCTTGATACTGACAAGTTCGGAGCACTGGCCTCGTTTATGCCGCGGAACTATCTTCGAGGATTAACTAATTTGGGCTAGCTTACGACAACATAAACATGCCGCATTAGCTAGTTTTGGTACCGATTTTAGCTCAACTTGCTATGTAGAACTGGATTGAAAAATTGGGACTAGATGGTGTTGCTGTATTCGCTAATGGTGTTGTTGATGAAAATTCCATTTCATTTGTTATATAAATACCTCATCCTTTCCTGAAACTCTGTATTCATTTCATCCTTTGATTGTAGCGGTATAAACGCGTTTTTATTAGAAGGCTTCTGGCTCCTGACATTTTCTAAGCCAAAGTCACCGAAGTCACAAACCAACAGCTGACATCTTTCATGTTTAGTACATCTCCGTATGGGCGGTATAAACACACCACGAACACGTACTAGCACTAAAACGATTTAGTTAAATCGCCTTTTAGTTCCACGGTATAAATGGGGCCACTGTGAGAGTCCTATTAGTACCCACATGCAGTTTTTGTTCGCGCCGAGATTTGATCTCCGAGCTCTAGATTAGTATCGTAGAGCGGTGACGCAAGACGTCGACCACTGAGCGCGACATCGTTCTTTAGAGGAGACGTTATAGTTTCCTGAACCCTAATAACATCTTCGTTTGGCTCTACACTTCAGCTCTACGTGGTGTTTACACGTCACCACTGAGAGTTTTTCCTACACTCTACCACTTTTTCTCTACCGACCAAACGTAGCTTTAGTCTCCATGATATGAATCTATGCGAAGCCAGACGTAATATAATATTTCTTATCAAAAACCTGTCAATCAACACTCTAGCGTTAATTGTAAGAACGATAGGTTGAAAACTTTACTGTAGCTGAGACACATTGCTGGTTGTCATATATGATGGGTTCAGGAGAGTGTATTTGATAACTCGTGTAGGGTTGTGCTTAATCTCGTTGAGTGCGACTTTCAATTTTATCGATATGTTTATTTCTTTGAAGAGAGAATCAGAGGAAATGAAAAAGAGCAAGAGAAACGAAGTAATTCGGCACAAGTGAGGAAGTAGGAAGGGGGATGGAAATTTGACATCGATCGTGCTTCTATATGGACCGGGCGGGTGTTCCGTGGCAGACAGACAGACTGGAATGTTATTGTTCCAATAGGAGAAGTAGGAGAGGGGATAACATCTTTTGTGATTCCTGTGCTTTTATATAGACTGCGCGGGTGTTGCGCAGTGGAGGGCGTGTGTCTCTCTGTTTACTTTTTACTAGTTCGTAAGAGGTGGAATTACGTCCAGAATTTTGTGCACAGTAAATGGGGGTTTCATCTCCTTCTACATGTCTCTGTGGTTTATTTTTATCTAAACTGAATTAATTAGTTGAACGTAGCATCACTGCCATCTAAAGAGACAGGCCCGCGCTCAGCTGATGGCGGCGAACATCCCTTGGTGTGCATTTCTGCCAAAGTAGCTAGCGGCTGGAGACTGATGGCGGAGAGTCCGGTTTTCGTATGTTTCGTGTTAAATTTTCGGTTTCCGCCGCTCAGTATTAATTCAATGTGTATCTACTAGTTAAATTGCATCTAGTTATTCGAGAGAACAAAATGTGAGCTAAGAAAGAAGGGATGCGTGCGTCTGTACCCAATGTGTTTGCAACGGTAGTACCATTGCCTATTCTTTAGAACGGGCATAGACGGTGCGATCGATCGATCAGATCGATCTGACGATGGATCGCCACAAAATATCTGACGATCGAAATTATATGGAACTGTCACAAAAATCGTCAACGATAGTCACATACACTGTGCGATCGATCTGACGATCACGATATCGTCAGATCGATCTGACGACGGATCCCCCCACCACATTTGCAAAAACTGCAGTTTTTGAAGTTGTGCCGCTTAAAAATACTGTCGTCTGTAATGAACCAAATTTGACGCGTGACCGTTACTTTTGGTTTGATGTTGCTCGCATCTACGCCTTAAAATAAGTTAACGCAAGTTAGACGCAAGGTTGACCCAAGATTGACGCAACTCTGATGCCCGTTTGACGCAATGTTGATGCAAGGTTGGCGCAAGGTTGAACCATCGTTGACACAATGTTGATGCTAAGTTGACACGGGAATAACGTATGGTTGATGCATGGTTGACAAAGTGTTGACGCAGGGTCGACGAATAATTGACGCAAGGTTGACGCATCATCGATGCAATCTTAACGCAAGGTTGAAGCAACGTTGACGCAGGATTGAGGCAACGCGCAGGGTTAGGGATGTTTGAAGCAATATTAACGCAAGGTTGATGCATGGTTGACACAATGCTGACGCATGTTGACGCAAGGCTGTCACAAGCATGGCACAATGTTGATTTAATATTGACGCGTGGTTGACGCAAGGTTGACGCATGGTTGACGCAAGGTTAACGCTGATGTGGGTAAAGGGACACATAGGTACAACAGGAAATGAGGCGGCGGATGCCCTAGCAAAACAGAGATCTGCGGCAACTTTCATCGGCCCAGAACCCAGAGTTTCTCTGGGGAACGGCATGATTGGAGCGAAGGTTGGGGACTGGATGGACTCCATGCATCAACAAAGATGGCAGGAGCTAGTCACTTGCAAACAAGCTCGGAATGTAATGACCAGCCCTTTAGGCAGGGAAGAGGGAAATGTACTCAGTTACAAACGGAATACCCTAAGCTGGATAACTGCCTTGGTCACAGGGCATGGTAATTTTAAGGCTCATTTGGCCAAGATGAAAATCGGGGAAGGAGACGTTTGCAGGCTATGCCTGGAGGAGGCCGAGACGGCAGCACACATTGTGTGCGAATTTCCAGCACTGGCTAGCACGAGGTTGACGTTCACAGGCAAGCACACGATAAGTGTGGAAGCCAAGAGTGAACTCAGCCTTGAACCAATGCTAGCAACAACACGGGACTCAGTGATGAAGAAAGAGGTCGACAACTATCAGTCGACATCTGGAAGTCACTGATGACCGGGAGGGGGCTAAAAGGGACCCAAACGTTAGTGGTCTGCTTCGGCTATCCCCCAGAATATAATAATAATAAGGTTAACGCAGCGTTGACATACATATATTTAACGCAAACTCTGCATTCACTGACTACGTCATCATGACATCATTAAGAATTTTTGTATAAAGAAGGCAGTCGTATCACTGCTGCAAACACCTGGCGTACAACCGCACACAACACATTTCTTCCACGCACCTATTGCTTTCTTGGATAATTATTGGTTACAATTTAGCTAGTAGATAAACACTGACTGAATTAAAACTGAATACGGAAAACGAAAATTAAACACGAAACGTATGCAAACCGGCCCTAACTGAGCTGCAACAAGCATGTACTGCCACTCAGCTCGTTGCGGAGTATTCGCTTCTAGCGTCGTCGGTCCTTCACGGTCAATTTGTGAAGCTTTCGGATACTTATCCTTAAACACCTTCCCGTGAACATCTGAACGTAATAACTTGTCGAATAATAAGTCAAACTCTTGCTTCTGTTTAATCCTAACAATAAGGCTGCGCGTACGCTGGCTCCCGTTCGCGTGTCGCGTCCACGTGTTTTATGTCAAACGGTTTGAGTCTATAGTTTCCAACCAAAGGCGCGAATCTGTCAATATGACAAATGCTCGGCTATTGTCGCATCGATAAATTGAGTTCATTATTGTGCTTTAAAATGGATAATTAGGTACGAATTGAGAGGCAAAACAAACGACTACGGAGCAATGGATATGCATCACACATTTCATACTAAATTATTGGCTGTTACACACAATAATGAATTTATGTTGGTGATTCGACAACTGCCGAGCATTTGTCAATTTGACGGATTCGCATCTTTGGCTGCAAACCATAGACTCAAACCGTTTGACATGAAACACGTGAAAGCGATACGCGAACGTGTGCCAACTTGCGCGCAGCCTAATGATTCTGGGACTATTGATTTGACTCCGACATGATAGCACCGATGCAATTTGCATATTTATTTATGTCAATTATTACTGTTGTAGTATTTCCTTTTGGGGTTCCCGGCATTATAGAAATTTTCACTTCGGTTTGAATTTAATCCAATCCCAATTTTATCACTTCCAAAGCACTGCCGCTTTCCCCTATACAATAAAATCCAGTTCATATCATCAAAGTTTGCACGCCACTGGTCCCGTTGATGACCGATAACACCGCCATCTTTATCCTCAGGCCGGAGTGTCAAAGTAATGACGTCATGACAAGCAGTGAACCATATGTAAACAAAGTGAAAAACGCGTGCAGTCGACCTCTTGAAATCTGGTGATTTTCGTGCGTAAAAGTGATTTTAGTGTCGCGATTTTAAGTGCAATTGAAAGTAGTGCTTGTCACTGATATTTGGAAGTGAAAAAAACGCAAGGTGCCGCGAACTTCCGAACAAAATGAACTGCTCGAAAGTGCGCGAGACATGAGTGTGGTTATGAAAGTGCGACACGAAAAATTTCGCATTTTTCGTTAATTTCCCGGTAATTTGGCTAGTGTGAATGGTACAGCACTACTCTGGGACGAATCCTTGGGCCGGTGAGTTCAGCGGAAACTCCCGGAAGTGCCCCAAAAAGTGAATTTAAAGTGGTTGTCAAATGACAACATTACAGGTGATTTCCGGCCTTTTCATCGGAATTCAAAGGGTAAGTATGCGTTTTTTGTTGTGGTAGAATTTAAGTGGATTGATGCGCCCCAAAGTGTGGATTTTGACCACGATGTTGACGAACCGGACGAAAGTTTCACTGCTAGGCATCTAGTCCTGTCAGCTGCAGTGAAACTTTCGTCTGGCTCGTCAACAACGCGTTTAAGACCAGTATTTTGGGGCGCATCAATTCACTAAAATTCTACCACAACAAAAAACGCAAAAAACTTGCCGAATTGCCGGAAAATAAACGAAAAATGCGAAATTTCCCGTGTCGCACTTTCATAACCACACTCATGTCTCGCGCACTTTCGAGCAGTTCATTTTGGTCGGAAGTTCGCGGCACCTTGCATTTTTTTCACTTCCAAATATCAGTGGCAAGCACTACTTTCAACTGCACTTAAAATCGCGACACTAAAATCACTTTTACGCACGAAAATCGCCAAATTTCAAGAGGTCGACTGCACGCGTTCTTCATTTTGTTTACATATGGTTCACTGCTTGTCATGACGTCATTGCTTTGACACTCCGGCCTGAGAGTTAAGATGGCGGTGGTCAAGCTTAGCTCGTGAGAGTACGACTCGCATGCGAGAGAAATTTCTTCCGTGTCGCTGTCAACCGCGCCTCCCTAGACAAATTGCACTTCGCCGTACCCTCTCACGACACAACTGGCGCTGGCGGCCGTCGTCGCAGCCTCCCATCGAATCGAACGAACAACAGCGGATCACCAGCATACACTGTACCGTTCTTTCGCTTGCACACTTTCTTGCACAACTCTCCCATCATTAGCTTCTCCCCAAACCGAACACCGCGGCGAAATGAGCTAAGGGTGCTTTGTACTATCAGTTCAGTAGTGCTTCGTCGGCGGCGACGACGACGGTAGTAGTGGCGGTGGTCTTCCTGTGTTTTCGTGTGACAATACGGGGTGCCGTGTCGCGGCGATTGTTTTCGTTTCGAAATTGGATTTCTGCTGATAAAAGGCACCACCACGGCCGTTGAGGTACAACCAAAAGTGCAGTGCGCGAGTGAATTGCAAAGTGAGAGACGATCCAGTGGCGAGGCGGCCGCGGTGTTTGCAAACGTCGGGACTTGGACCTTCTTATCGCAGCGCAGTCAACCTCCGGGCAGCAGACTCGTAAGGTTAGTCGATGACCTCCAAATGACATTTGATTTTCTCCGGGCGCCTTATCAGTGGGAGACTCATCTCCCGCGGGCTCCAGCCGCGCAGTGACAGTCGCCGGCCCCAGACGCACCAGCTGATAAGGTGGCGAGGTCGCAGGACCCGGTCGGGACTAGTGGAATGGTAACTTGAACTAGGCCTGAATCCTAAGTTTTCATGGAATTCCGATGCGGAGGAAAGGACCGGCCCAGTGTAGCAGCTCGCCACTTCGCAGGAGAGCAAAACAGACTTTGAACCCCGGACTTGAAGTCCTTGACAGTGCTCGCGACGTGTGTCTATTGCCAGGAAATTATTTTTGGCCAACCTTCAGCGCAACTAAACAACAACATCCAAATTACAACATTTGCCTCGGAGATTGACCGCATGGGTGCAACATTTTAAATGAATTTCCTTCGCTGACGCCGGATCTGTGTGTAACCATGAGACGGGGACGGGGACCGATCGTCGTCGTCCACGTTCTCACTGTCGCCGCTTCGATCTCCCAAAATAATTTTTCGGTCACAGACAAATTGTAATCTGCTGGCGCAGGGGAGTGGGACACAATCGTGTGATCAAGCAAGCAGAGCCACAATGCACGCGAGCTCGGACTCAATGCCATGTTCAAGGGACAAACCGGTCGCATCGGCTCCGAGTCCTCCATTCCTCGTTTTCTGAAATCCAATTCCGATTGTTAAGAACAAGTTTTTGGTCTGCGGGACTCGCTTTCAAACGATACACACCTGAGTCCGAAAGATTGGATCGAAGCGGAATACGGTGAAAGTACAATAGAAACGCGATAAAGATCGGCGGATGCGGTTGACACAGTATCTACCGTGAAATTTGTTGCCCGAGCCACTAAAGAGCCACAAGAGGGAGCAATTAATCGGGTGAAACCCGTTTGCTTCCACAGGCGAGGGTAGTCAATTAACTCTTGCCTATCAGCGGAATCTTGATAGGCTCCGTGACAACAAACTTGTTTTACTTCTTTTATGGAAATACAAGTAGTTGTTGTTGTTGTATCAATGGTCGGAATTCGGTGTGTTTGTTGGTTACATGCATACGGATTCGTCTTCATCCCCGGTGTTGACGGATAGAAAGTTAGCTGCCTCTATTGGGCTCTCCCACAGCGATCTAGGAGTCTAGGAGTCCTCCCGATGTATCGCTGCGATGGCCAACCTGTGTGCGCCACTATTAAAGGGTACCCTTTCTTACTTCTGGGCATCCCTTTCTAGGTCCCTCAAGTCGCGCCTGACATGTCTGGGCGGCGGCGTCTTGTCCATGAGGTTGGAGTTTGAGTGATCACTTCGGTAGCAACCCACCAGGTATTGCTTGGCAAGAAGTTGGTTGTGGTCCCTTAAAGGCATCATCCTTGTTTCCTGATGTAGATGGTCTTAGGGTGATATCAGGAGACAGTCAGTAACAGTACGGAGAGCGACGTTTCAATCTTCTTCCACTGTGTGTCACAAAGATTCTGCGACCACACAGGAGCCGCATAGTTGGCCACTGATCTTCCGACTGCTTTATATGTGACCAGTAGACTTTCTTTGTCCTTGCCCCAGGTACTACCGGCCAGGGCTTTGAGGATCTTATTCCTACTACGTATCCTATCACACACAGTTGAGGCATGGGGTGATGATGTGGCCATGCTATCCAGCGTGACTCCTAGGATTTTAGGATGGTTTATGGTAGGAATAGGATGATTCCCGATCGAGATTTCAAGCTGCATCTTAACCTCCTTCGTCCAGGTGGTAAATAAGGTTGTGTAACGGACGGTTTGGTGGGCATCCGATGATGCCCGTGGGGACGGAGCCTTAGGTAGCATAACGACCGTGAAGGTCGGGCCGTGCCATCTGGCGAAGAAAAAGGCCCCTCAACGAGCTAAGCAGCGGCCTATGCTTGTTGTAGCTCAGTTCGAGAGATGTGGGCGGGGTTTTCGCCGCTCGTTGCCCCTGTCCTTTACGTATTAACAAAAATTCATAGGCCTGGGGAAGACAACACAAACAGGGGAGGTAAAATTGGGGAATAAAGAAAAAATAGTCGATAAGGATGGAATGGTTGGCGGACGGATCAGACGCCCAGGCGGTCGCACCTGGGTCCGGGTGTAATGGGACCCTTGGCCTCTGGTTTCGTACCACCAACACTACTCATCAGGTGCTGCTTCGATCTGCCGGTGGGAGCAGCACTACCAGACCATAATATGGTTCGTTACAGGTGGTTCATTACAGTTGCCGAGGATTTAGGCGCTGAGACGGTAAGGTTCTTGTTTATGAAGAACGAGTTTAGTTGTTCAAGATAACAACCGTTGATGTTTCTGCACATATCCGCTATGTCGTTCCCTGTTGCCATAATGGAGCAGTGGTCAGCGTAGGAGATAATGTCGATCCCTTCAGGAGATGTTGGGAGTCCTGATAGGTATAGATTAAACAAGGTAGAAGATAGAACTCCTCCTTGAGGTACACCTTGTTTATAGTAATGTGTAACACAGTAACGAGTCGCTCTTTTTGAACGACTCAACAGGATGAGCGAAAGATTCGGCACAACGACATAGCCTTCGAATCGTTCAATTTAAGAATGACTCACTGTAAAATTAATTCCCAAACTAGCCCATCGCATAAATACTACCCAACGCATAACCAATCCACGCTCATTTCTCATTACATATAATGTACTACAATACATTCATTCACTCACATCCCATCCCATTATCTATCTAAAACTAAAACCACCATCATTTATCTACCAAAGCAATTCCATCTAAATCCATTCATATTCATCTCTACGCAGTATGCAATGCACTACTTCTAAATGTATACGCAACAACCCATGCTGACTGCAAACATCAAAAATCATTTACTTACGTCGCGTCGCACCGCACAGCCAAGTTTCTCCAAATACAGAAAACAATCCCAACATTTTAAAACAAAAGTATTCGTCTTATTTATCATCATCTCAAGCTCAACTTTAGATGAAACCAAACAGAAACCCATAGCTTCCACTACAGCTACAGTGTAAAGCAGCGTTCTGACGGGGCGAATACATGACAGGGTGGCACGCTTTCGATCTCACGCTTGTATCGAGCGTGGACTGGAAAGTGAACTGCCTTGGGTTGTGGACCGTTCACACGACCACGATTCAGTTTATCCCATAAATCATTCTGTTTCAAGCAGTTACACCACTACTTTTTATACCCTAGCTTTAAAGAAACTGTTTTGTGGCCATAACTTCTAAAATATAAGGAATTTCGCATATTTGGCACCATTTTGACCCCCCTTAAGAGCCCCCATCTGGGCTGAGGAGCATCCATCCCCACTATTTGGATGCTTCTCTGCCCACATATGGGTTCTTAAGGGGGGTCAAAATGGTGTCAAAAATGCGAAATTCCTTATATTTTGGAAGTTATGGCCACAAAACATGGAGCATTCATCCCCACTATTTTGATGCTCTTCAGCCCTCTCCCTCCCTATCCCCTCCTCCCCTCTCTATCTAAGATTCGTTCAAAAAGAGCGATACTAAATCGTATCGCACAAAAAGATTCGTTCAAAAAGAGCGACACAAAATCGAATCGCACAAAAAGATTTGTTCAAAAAGAGCGATACTAAATCGTATCGCACAAAAAGAGCGATACAAAATCGTATCGCACAAAAAGATTCGTTCAAAAAGAGCGATACAAAATCGAATCGCACAAAAAGATTCGTTCAAAAAGAGCGACACAAAATCGACTCGCACAAAAAGATTCGTTCAAAAAGAGTCAAAAGAGCCCGCCCCAGATTGGCAGCCTTGATTTCATGGGAAATAGTGGTCCGATCGGGCTGGCTCGAACTAAAGGGTATTGGGGGTCGCTAACTCCAAATCTGGGGGCAAAAAAGAGAAAAAAAATTGGGGCCGCCCATCCCAGGTGGCAGCCCCGTTTTCATGGGAAATAGTGGTCCGATCGGGCTGGCTCGAACTAAAGGGTATTGGGGGGTCGCTAAGTCCGAATCTGGGGTCAAAAAAGAGAAAAAGAATTGGGGTCGCCCATCCTAGGCTGGCAGCCCCGTTTTCATGGGAAATAGTGGTCCAATCGGGCTGGCTCGAATTAAAGGGTATTGGGGGTCGCTAAGTCCGAATCTGGGGTCAAAAAAGAGAAAAGAAATTGGGGTCGCCCATCCTAGGCTGCCAGCCTCCTTTTCATGGGAACCCGGTCGGAAATAATGCCAGTATCGCCCCAACGCAAGAAATAAGCACTGGTATGGGTTGTTGTGTGATAGCGATGCTTCGAATATTGCAGCTCTGCTTGCATCGAGGGGGCTTGGCAGCTCTTGGTCGTTGAAGAACGGGTCGTTCCGGTACGAAGAACCGGTTGCCGCAGGAATGCACTGGTATGGGTCAACACGTTCCCTTTTCCATAGGATTTGTCGATCCTTTTAAGAGACAATGTTTTTTTTTTAAATTACTAAATTTTATTGAATTTCATTTTCATAGTAGTCCGGATGGCGCAACGGTTAGCACATTTGCCTTCTACCCACTGGGCCTCGGTTCGATTCCTACTGAGTGCGATAGTTTTCGATAAAAAAGGGGATTTACGTGTCGGACTATAAGCCCACTCAGCTCTTAAATGAGTCCCCATTTATGGGGTAAATAACTCGGTTGAGCGTGTTACTGATCACACACCTCTGTACAAGACCGTCACGATCTACAAAATGAGATGATGCTAACTCATCTCAAGGTCATGGTTCAAATTGGACTGTTGCGCCAGTTATTTATTTTTTTATATCGAAAGAAACAGTGAGAATCACTTTGACAGAGGATCGATCCTGCCGTGTATTTTTTTTTTTTTTGTCCTTTGCCAACCCACGGTGATGACTAGACTTCTGTCTTAATGTCGTACCTGATACCAGACTCTAATCTCCTGTAATGATTTTGTGATCCCGTGTCCCAAGTGTCACTTGGGACTAACATTGTACCCACCCATACCTTTATTATAAGAAATGTTGCCAAGGTGGCGCCATTTTGGGACCCATTCCTCACGTTCGGCCTTTGTCCAGTCGCAGTCTTCAGAAGAGGGCTAGCTCAATTGATTGCATCCATCCCACTGAAGATGCTTTGATGGAATACATGAAGAGAGCTTACATTCAAGCTCAGATCTGGCAGCAGCCGCAGGTGCAACTATAACAACAGTAATCTCCTGGAGACTGGGGTTGGACCAAGGGCGAACATGGGGAATGGGTTACCAAATGGCGTACTTTGCCCCTTGCGACTAAAGCATGCAAGTTGGAAGGGAACTGCAGCTCATCATCGTCGACGTCCGACGTCGGACCTTCGCCATCTGGATAGATCTCCTCCAATTGTCTCGGTCAAGTGACCGCGTCTTCCAGTTTCGAAAACTCCGTAGTTGTTGTGCGTCAGCCTCTACTGAACCTTCGCAACGAGCTCTCGGTTTTCCCGGCAGACGCTCCGCTCCGCTGATCCTACCTTCGAGAACTTTCTTGTAGACTCGACTTTCGTCCATGCGATGTACGTTTCCTACCCATTGAAATCGTTGCAGTTTGATGATCTTCGAAACCTCCAGCTCATCGTAAAGACTGTACAACTCTGCAGCCAGCCATTTCGATCTTGAGCTGCTCCGAATATTCGTTCGAAAGTGTTCAATAGGCTTCCGGAGGCTTGGATCAAGGTCCATGTCTCGCAACCGTAACACAACACAGGACGGATGATCGTTTTGTTGATGCGGAGCTTCGTTTTCCTGCGCACGTGCTTCGATTATATTATTGAAGAAATATGCCTTATTCGGTAGTTGTATCCGTCGTTTGATTTCGTTCGTTTCACTGCCGTCGTGTGATAGCTTGCTATCCAGGTAGTCGAAGTGTTTTACATAATCAATGGTCAGATCTCCAATGAATATATTCGGTAGCGGTGGCATCCTTTTTCTTGATTGGAGCCAATCCGTCGCCTTCTTTAACCCCGTCCGTGTTTCAAAGGCGTGAGTCAGCCTGTTTTGGACCCTGACCTGTAAGACGGAGTTGGTCATCGTCTAAGACGGAGTTGGTCATCGTCATCATAGTCAATCGCCAGTTTCGTTGACTTTAACCCCCACATTACGGCTTTCGCAATGCAGAGCATCAGACATTTGCGCTACTTGATCCGATCTATTTGATAGAAGGCAAATATCGTCAGCATAGTCTAGGATCGAGGTGTTGAAGGTATTTGAGCAACTTCCATCTTATACCTTCGTTCTGGTGTTCTTGAAGCGCGCCACTTAGCACATCATTAATGGCAATTAAAAACAGCCGGCTTGTTCATCATTCAATGGGCGGTCAACTGTTTGTTTGATCCGGAAGCTCTCTCCTGGCTAGGCAGTCACGTCATTACTGTGAGGGACATTACTATTTATACCGATAGTCAGGCGGCAATTCGCTCACTCGAATCCGTTTTGACGACATCCAAAACTATCGAGAACTGTTACCTAGCACTCGCAGAGATGGCTGGCTTCTTCAATTTTACCCTCGGTTGGATTCCGAGCCACAGTGGCTTTGCGGGTATCTGCAAGGCAGATGAGTTGGCCCGAGAGGGGAGTGGTCGATGAAAGCCACAAAGACATAAGGGTGCCATTTACCCTGTGCAAATTGGCGATTAAGACCGCTGCCGTGGATAGGGCTAATGTTAGATGGCTCTGCGGCAATACGTGCCAGGCGACAAGGATGATTTGGCCCCCGCCGTTCTGTCACACTGCTGTCGTTGAACAGGAAGCACATTGGCAGGGTAGTAGGAGTTATCACAGGGTACTGCCCAATAGGGGAGCATGCCAGGAGACTACATCTTCCTCACCCCGACTTCTGTAGGAGTTGTGACGATGTGGAGGAGGAGGAGGAGACCGTTCTACATCTTCTGTGTCATTGCCCGGCCTTGGCTGGTAGGAGAAGAATGTTTCTGGGCTCACGGGTTTTCTACGATCTGGATGACCTTAAGGATATGACCGCCACACGGCTCAATCGTTACATCGCCAGCACAGGCTGGTTTGATACGTAGGTTCAAGTGAAGATGATAGCGGTGGTACCACAATGGACCCAATGTTCGTTCATCTAAGTGTGCTGTGACACATCACGGCAACGCTTGTACCTAATCTAACCTACACCTACAAAGTTTCGGGATAACCCCATCGAAGCGGTCCCGTTCCTTCAACTTGCCTCAGAGGAAACAGAACCGAACATGCAAATTTTGTGACACACACACTCAAATTCTACTTGCTACAACAACAGAGGTTAGGGCAAAAGTGTTACATATTTTCGTTGTGACAGAAACAATATACCCTATACCTTATAAGTTCTAGCGTATAAAAACACCCACACAAATACAAAGCAATAAGAAATGAAAAGATTTTATTGTTAAATCCTGTTATCAGTTTTTATTAAAATGTGTTGAGGTTTTTTCTCCACTTATCAACTTACCCCTGCACAAAACATGATTGGATATTACATAATTTATATCAAATCCCCTCATGAACCGTGCAGCAATCTTCACCAATCATATTTCGCTCGGCAGTCTTCTGCATAGTGTTGAATTGTGTCGATCGTCCGCTTGTCATAAAATCGACTATCTGCATTTATTGTCGTTATCAGACCAGATTATTATTAATCAGCTCTTTGGCATCAGAAAAAAATTTTATTTTAAGACCAAAAAGGCCTTAGCAAAGTTATTTAAAGGTCATTGTAGTACCAAGTTCAGGATCTCCTCCTCTCTTGAGTTCAGTGCGAAGGCTTGAAAGACCCTACCATGGAATCGCTTAAGAAGGAACTTAACAATATCGAGGTCAATCGGAAGAGTCGTAGTTGGTGGCCTCGTGGTCGATCCCATGATGAGAATGATGTAATTTACAGCAGACAAAACCTCTCTAAACCTACTGAACTAACACCGCCAATTTCTCTCCTCTTTTCAGATGTCGCGAAGGATCTCTCGTGTCGAATCCAATGTTGATCTGTTGGAATTTTTCGATCGTGGCTATACGGCAACGCGCGAGAACAGATGGACCTTCGAAATAGCGTGGGAGGTTGCCAACAAAGTTGGTGGAATTTACACTGTGATCCGATCGAAAGCTTACGTTTCGACCGAAGAGATGGGCGAACAATTGTGCCTGCTGGGACCGTACAAGGAGCAGTGCGCCCGAACGGAAGTGGAAGAATGTGATTTTCCGCGTGGCAGTCCGCTACAAGATGCAGTCAATAATATTCGGGCACGCGGCTATAAGGTTCGTAGCGACATTGAGTGGTTTTCGGTGTATTGGATCGACGGGACCCTATTAATTGACTAAAATACAGCTTCACACAGGTCGATGGTTGGTCGATGGCAGTCCACAAGTCATTCTGTTCGACATCGGATCGGGAGCATGGAAACTGGATCAGTTCAAATCCGAATTATGGGATAAAGGATCAATTGGAATTCCACATCTGGACGTTGAATGCAATGACGCCATTATTTTAGGATATATGATTGCGGAATTTATTGAGGAGGTAAATATGAAGAGAAGCCGGTCTAGAAAAATATATATCAAAAATCGAATCTGAATTTTCGCTTTTCCTCCGCCCCAGTTCAAACGATGTGCAAACGAATACTCCGAAGATCATGAAATTCGTAATCCACGAATTGTGACACACTTTCACGAGTGGCAAGCGGGTGTTGGCCTAATTGCGCTTCGAACTCGTCTTATAGAAGTGGCTACAGTATTTACCACGCATGCTACGCTACTGGGCCGATATCTATGTGCCGGCAACACGGACTTTTATAATAATCTGAGTACGTTTGATGTGGACGCGGAGGCAGGAAAACGGCAAATTTATCATAGGCAAGTCCACTGATTCATTGATTCCTTGCAATTCCGAGTAAATTGGGAATACGTTTTGCTTTCAGATATTGCCTGGAACGAGCAGCCACTCATCTTGCCCATGTTTTCACAACAGTATCAGAAATTACAGGTGAGTCGTGATTGACAACGCGAAGCGATTAAATGGCCGAGACTAAGACGCCTCCTCTTTCAGGCTACGAGGCTGAACATTTACTTAAGCGAAAACCTGATATTATTACACCGAATGGACTAAATGTTAAGAAATTCTCAGCCATTCACGAATTTCAGAACTTGCATGCCATGGCCAAGGAGAAAATTCATGAGTTTGTACGAGGACATTTTTATGGGTATGTTTTTTTTTTTTTTATTCATACAATCATTTTCAAGCGCTCATTGTATTCGTGGACTCGCACACGAAAGGATAAGCGCAGCCCTAAAAATGGCTGCGATGCGAATAAGTTTGCATCACCTCTCAAGTCACTTTCAGTAGCAGTACTTACCGGCTGCATTAATTAACGCACTGGGAACTATCGCTCCAACCCCCTTTTTTAGAAAGATGATAGGTAGGTAGGTAGTGAGGGCTGCCGTATATAATACAGCACACTTAGACCAGATGAAGGTCCCTTGTGTTACCCTGGAATTATTAAATAATTCCTTCCGTCAATCAAAGTTAAACCATCCAGAGCTAATAGCAAGACGCAGGAGCTGACTCACATCCGCATTAGCTAATTCTTCCAGATCAGCATAGGCATATTCCCCGAGAGTTGACCTTCTTCTAAAAGCCAATGCCGGGCAGGAGCAGAGCAGACGAAAGATACTTTCCTCTTCATCCACGTCTCCGCAGCTTCTGCAAAAGTCATGGTGTGGAAGCCGGAGCCTCCTCGCATGCTCGCCGATGACATGTAATAATTCCTACCACGAGTCTAATATGTTGCTTTTTCATAGACAGCAGTTTAGAAGTACGGTCTATGTTCAATGATGGCCATAATTGCTTTGCATTGTGGCTGGTACTGCCAATAAGCCATCTCAAGTTAGTCTTGTCTATTGCTGTTGCAGTTAGACTATTTTTACAGCTGGAGATGGGCATGGCGAGACCCCGACATTTCTGAAGAGTTGCGTCAGTTATACCGTTCCTGGCAAGCTCGTCAGCTCTGCAGTTACCAGCGAAGCCGCTGTGGCCGGTATCCAGCATATTATAATATTATAGAGTCTAGAAAGATGATAAATCGCCTTAAATTTTGGCACTGTCTACCACTTTCCAATGTTCATGTCCGTTCGTTGCACTTGCATTGCAATGTGCTCATGACAATGAATTTGTCTGCCTTTGATCGTTCTCCAATAACTCACTTGTCCAAAAACGCACTTAGGTTTGTAAGTAAGGGACGCGACGGAGAGGTAAAGCGTTACATGAGGCGAGCTTACTTTAGAGCTTTGTGCTTACACCTACAATCCACGAGTTCGGTGGCCGTATTCGTTCGGTCATCGCTCTACGATCTAGAGAATGTAGAGTCTATCCTCACCGCGACAAAAACTGCGGGTACTAATAGAACTCCCACTGCGCTCCGAGCCTGTCAGCATAAAGACGGTGCGGATAGGAGGTGCATGCTAACAATCGCACGTCCGAAAAGTAAATATACTATCAAAACCTCAGCAAGACATGGAAATTCTAGAGATGTTGATGCGTCTGGAGGGGCCAAGGCAATTTACAACAACCAAACCGTGATACTCAATTGCCCTAACCCCTTGTGGGGCATAGCGCGTCAACTTTTCCATGTGGACCAGTTGACGTTTCGTTGGCATAAAATGGTTTCGGAGAATGCAGTTGCCAGCATGCACCTCCTGTACATCCAAGGCCGCGAACATCGTCGTGGACGGGATTCGAACCCGAAACGCCGGTAGTTAAACATGAGACTGATGCCTCAACACACTGTGCTACTGGTCGCAACCTGTATTATATGTATTCAATTGTTCAATTGCCCCAGTCAAGTCAGTATCGTGAGTTCATGCCCGTCTGTATAAGCGCTAACCTTAACTTCAGTCACACGCATCCAATATTCGGGCAACATGGCCAAGGTCCTGAGCTTTGTGGTCTGCTTACCGGAATACTATTTCTATTCGGGTAAAGAACATTCCGATTTCATCGGGCATCACGCATCATCACCATCATCGTGGCGCGACAGCCCGACGTCGGGGCTTGGCCGCCTGGATCGTCGTCCTCCATTATCACGGTCACGTGACCGCGTCCTCCAATTTTGGAAGCCCAGTAGCTGCTCGGCGTCCACATATACTGAGCACTCCCAACGAGCTCTAGATCGTCTAGGCAGTCTCGCTCTGTCGACTCGTTCTGTGTTCATTACGCTCTTTGGCATGCGATCATCGTCCATACGTTGTACAAGTACATGCCCTGCCCATTGAAGTCATTGTAGTTTGGCGATTTTCGAAACTTCCAGCTCATCGTACAGTTCATACAACTCATGGTTGTACCGGATGCAGCATCCATCTCGATTGCAAACAGCCCCGAAAGTTCGCCGCAGAACCTTGCGTTCGAATGTGTCTAGCATTTTTCCGGAGGCTTGAGTTAGGGTCCATGCTTCGCAGCCATAGCATAACACTGGTCGTATAATGGTTTTGTACACGTGGAGCTTCGTGTTTCTATGCACGATTTCATTATGGGGAGAACCGAGAAAAAAGTCTCATGAGCTAATTGTATCCGTCGCTTCATTCGTCAGTTTCGTTGGCGTCCCTTGACAAGCTGCAACCCAGGTATATGAAGTCGTCCACGAACTCGATGTTGAGGTCCCCATTGATGCTATTGTTGTTGTTGTAGCAATGGTCAGAATTCGGTGTGTTTGTTGGTTACATGCCTACGGTTTCGTCTTCATTCCCGGTGTTGAGGGATAGAAAGTTAGCTGCCTCTATTGGGTTCTCCCACAGCGATCTAGGAGTCAGGTGAGTGGGTGCAGCTGGGCAGTAAAAGATATGATCTACGTCGTGAGGGGTTCCGTTACAAGCAGAACAGATGTTTGAGACGTCCTGGTCTATGCGAGATAGGTAGGAGTTCAGTCGCGAACACTAGCCTGACCGAAGTTGGGCAAGTGTTGTTCTCGTAGCTCTTTCCTCTTCCTGAGATATCGTTGGTGGTATGGACGAGAGCACTGGATTCCCTTCTTCCCCAGTCGTAACCTACAGTTATCAGCGCCTAAGTCTACAGCAACCCTATTCATATCTTGGACCCGTTCCTGCGGCAGCCGGTTCTTCGTACCGGAACGACCCGTTTTTCAACGGCCAAGAGCTGCCAAACCCCCTCGATGCAAGAACTACAGTATTCGAAGCATCGCTACCACATCAACAACATATCTTGGACCAAAGAGGTCAACACACAGCTGGATGTAAGCATTGGCAACGTACCTATCCCCACAGTCAACCATACGAAGATTCTAGGGGTAACCCACGATAACATGGCTACATCATCGGCCCACGCCTCTTCGGTATGCAATCGAATGAGAGCCCGTAATAAGGTCCTAAAAACTCTCCCCGGTAGCTCCTGGAGAATGGATAAAGAGACCATGCTTACTACATACAAAGCCATAGGACGATCTATGACAAATTATGCTTCACCTGTGTGGACGGAGAACCTCAAGGACACTAATTGGAGGAAGATACAGATCTGTCAAAATGCTGCTCATTGGTGGTATGGGCGAGAGAACTGGATTCGAACCTAAGCCTGCTATTGACTGATTAACCTCCTCCCGATGTATTGCTGCGATGGCCAACCTATGTGCGCCACTATCAAAGGGTACCCTTTTGTATCTCTGGACATCTCTTTCTAGGTCCCTCAGGTCGCGCCTGACATGTGGCGTCTTGTCCATAAGGTTGAAGTTTGGGTGATCACTTCGATAGCAGCCCACCAGGTATTGCTTGGCAAGAAGCTGGTTGTGGTCCCTTAAAGGCGTCATCCTGGTTTCCTGATGTATATGGTTCTGGGGTGATATCAGAAGACAGCCAGTAACAGTACGGAGAGCGGCGTTTTGGCACGTTTGAATCTTCTTCCACTGTGTGTCACTGGCCACTGATCTTCCGACTGCTTTATATGTGACCAGTAGAGTTTCTTTGTCCTTGCCCCAGGTACTACCGGCTAGGGCTTTGAGGATCTTATTCCTACTACGCATCCTATCGCACACAGTTGAGGCATGGGGTGATGATGTGGCCATGCTATCCTAGGATTTTAGGATGGTTTATGGTAGGAATAGGATGATTCCCGGTCGAGATTTCAAGCTGCATCTTGACCTCCTTCGTCCAGGTGGTAAATAGGGTTGCCGAGGATTTAGGCGTTGAGACGCTAAGGTTCTTGTTTATGAACAACGAGTTTAGTTGTTCAAGATAACCGTTGATGTTTCTGCACATATCCGCTATGTCGTTCCCTGTTGCTAGAATGAAGCAGTCGTCAGCGTAGGAGATTATGTCGATCCCTTCAGGAGGTGCTGGGAGTCCAGATAGGTATAGATTACACAAAGTAGGAGATAAAACTCCTCCTTGAGGTACGCCTTGTTTAATCTTCCTAAGCTTTGATTTGCTGTTCCTGAATTCAATATAGGATTGCCTGCCAGCGAGATAATTGGCAATCCATTTCACTACTTGCGTCGGAAGCAATGAACGGTTGATGTCAGACAAAAGCGCTGAATGGCTGACAGTGTCGAAGGCCTTCGACAGGTCAAGCGCCACCAACATTGTCCTATCACAAGGACGGGCCTGGTTGAGACCATTATGGATGCGGGATGTAATGGCATCCAAGGCCGTGGTCGTACTGTGCATGCTTCGGAAGCCATGCTGCTGATCTGCAAGCTGGATGTGGGCCGTAAGAACAGGGTGGATTAGTGCTACAAGCGTTTTGGCAACTGGTGACAGTAGAGTTATTGGACAATAGGATTCGCCAAGTGTCGCTTTCTTCCCAGCTTTCAATATTGGGATGACTCTCCCTTTTTTCAAGATTTCCGGAACGATCAACGAGGAGATGGATCGATTATACGAGTAAGTAGCCGTGAGATAGTTGATGGCTGGCAGATCGAGGTGTTTGAGCATAGTCATTGAAATGCCATCTGGTCCCAAAGCTTTCGAGTGGTTCGCCTTCCTTACAGCTGCAACTAGTTCGTCCGTGGTGAAAACTGGTATGCTGTCTGTAGTTCGGTTGTGAATCTTCCCACGGATTTTACACTTAAGTCTGTCTGGTGCGGGGTGTTCAATAAATTGTTTATTGAAACAACTTGCGCAGTGGGTAGGGTCACTTGTTGAATATTCACCGAACTGAATGGCGACGTTCCCTTTCTGTTTTAGTGGATTGGAGAGGGCACGGACTGTCGACCATAGCTTGCTCAATCCTGTGGTTAAATTGCAGTTATTCAGATGGGTGCTCCATTTTGACCTCCTGTGTTCGGCTACTTGCCTTTGGATCTCGCAGTTCATCTCGTGAATTCTGGGGTCGTCCGGCTTTACGCTCCTAATGCTGTCTCTCTCGTCTACCAGTCTGGCGGCAGTGGTTGGAAAGTTGGGCCGAATTTTCGGAATCCGTCCTGCAGGAATGAACTTCGCAGCCGCTTTGTTCAGGACTTTCCTTATGTTTGATTCGGCTGTGCGAACATCGGTTGGCGTTGGCAGAGCGAGGAATTTAGCGTTGGTATAGGAGGTAAAACCGTTCCAATCAGCCTTCTTGTGCTTGACAAACGTGCGGTGTTCGGAAGATATGATGTTTGCTGGTTTGTCAAGCCTATCACGATTGGTAGGTGGTCTGAAGATAGTGTTAAGACCGGCTCCCGTTGTGTTTCATTTATGAGGCCAGCACTAGCAATCGTGATGTCTGGAGAACTGGAACATGTACCGGCGATGCGAGTGGGGATGTCGTCATTTAGGGTACAGAAATCGGAGGCATCAAGCTGTTCGGCCATTGAGGTACATACCTCTGGCGTCGTTGTTAAGGTTGGAGTGCCAGAGTTCATGGCGAGCATTAAAGTCACCGAGCAGGAGGCGATGTTGACCAGTAAGGAGATGGTTGATATTTATATGGTATCCTGAGGGGCAGCTGGATACCGGTGGGATGTAAATATTGTAGATTTCGATATCAACATTACCCGATCTTATGGCGATGGCCTGCACTTCCATGGTGTTATCATTACTAATAATATCAATTTCCCGGTATTGTACGGAATGGTGAATAATGAAGGCAAGCCCTCCTCCAGCGTTGGTCAACCTGTCTTTCCTAACAATAGCGTAGTTGCCATATGTGTTGAGGGACGAGTTGGAGTGCAGTTTCGTCTCCTGTATGGCTCCAACTTGGATGCGATGTCTGTCCATAAATGATGCGAGCTCGGCGATCTTGTTCTGCAACCCATTGCAGTTGAGTTGGACTAGTGAGAGCGTATTGAAGATGGCAGTCGGGGGTGCAGGCGTAAGATTGTGTTGAGAAATCCTAAGCCTGTAAACCTGTCTGAACGCTCGATGGTGTTGGATGTTGAGGCGTGTTAGAAGAGGTTGCTACTTGTTGCCCTCTGCTCCTACACTGACTGACAGTAGAGGAGGAATTCCGGTGCCTGTGATGGTTGAGTCCTGAGCAGTGTCTTAGGTGGCACCACTGATTTCAGCAATTGCTTCTCACCGTAGTCGCGTTTGGGTGCAGCACTCTATCGCATACGCAGCAGATCCACTGTCCTGGGTTTCCCTCAATGCCGGAGAAGTAGCATTGAGAGCAGTTGCGCCGAGATGTTTTGCTCCCAGTGAACATAGAAAAGACGATACGAGGCATGTAACACACAAACACACTTTCCTTCTTACATTGAAGGGTTTTTGCAGCTCTTGGCCGTTGTAAAACGGGTCGCTCCGGTGCGTAGAACCGGCTGCCGCAGGAACGCATCTTTATTACTCGCTGCCAATGGCTGCGTTTTGGGGAACTTTATAGGATCTGAGTAAATGGTTAATAAATGGCAAAGATATAAACTGTTGTATATCCGTAAGATGAAGAGAGAATGCCAGGATCTTGTCGATGTCGATTATCGATGCAAGAAGAACTGCAGTATTTGAAGCATCGCTACCACAACAATAACAGGATCTTTAGAGGGAAAATCGACCGGGGAAAAAACTTGATTCATTTCCCCAGAACATTATTTCTACACAAATGCATCTACCGACCTCTCTGTGTCTTTCGCTCTAGTACAATTACTATGGGACAGGGATAACGAAAGTTGGCCGGTTACTATCCTGTTCTCGTGATTCGTATGTAGATGCTTCAGTATGAGTTGTGGGCGTCGAACATGTGAATGGGTGATACGAATGCGTCTCTTTTCACTTACGGATATACAATGCTTTACCATCTCTGTTACTCATTTACTAAATATCTTTTACTAAATAAATGATAAAATATCAGGCTCGCCAAAACCCGACCATTAACAACTCTGACCTCATATTTGTAACGGACGGTTTGGTGGGCATCCGAAGATGCCCGTGGGGACGGAGCCTAAGGTAGCTTAATTGACCGTGAAGGTCGGGCTGTGCCATCTGGCGAAGAAAAAGGCTCCCCACCGAGCTAAGCAGCGTCCTATGCTTGCTGTAGCTCAGTTCGAGAGACGTGGGCGGGGTTTTCGCTGCTCGTTGCCTCTGTCCTTTACGTATTAATAAAAATGCATAGGCCTGGGGAAGACAACACAAACAGAGGAGGTAAAAATTTGGAATAAAAAAATTAGATGATAAGGATGGAATGGTTGGCGGACGGCTTAGTTGCCCTCGCGCTCACATTGGGGTCCAGGTGTAATGGGACCCTCGGCCCCGGATTTCGTACCACCGACAGATCCTTACTCATCAGGTGCTGCCATAGATCTGCCGGTGGAAGCAGCACTACCAGACCATAATATGGTTCATTACATACTCTCACAATGTCTCTTCCAGCTCTCCCGTTTGGAGTGTCTGATAAGAAGATTATATTCCGTGAGCGAGTATCTAAATCTCCTGTTCGTTCAACCATCTTCTTATAACCGATTTTGCCGAGGTTTGTGATTACGAAACGGCGCATTCGCGCTAATTGGGCTCTGGCAAGTTGTGCTTCAGCCACCACTTATACATACATACTATATATGGTCTGGGGAAACGAATCAGAATTTTTTCCGGCCAATTTCCCCTCTAAAGATCCTGTCAAAAATACAGCAACACTCTGACTTCCACTTTTGGATACACAACACTTTACATCTTTGTTACACACTGTCATTTACTCTGATCTGATCGAATAATATTTTTACAATTTTCTTTTGCATTTTAAATTTGAAAATTTTACAACGATCCTTGTTTTTTTTTATATTCCAGACACATCAATTTCGATTTAGAGAAAACAATTTACTTTTTTATCGCTGGACGATATGAATTCGGTAACAAAGGCGCCGACATTTTCATCGAATCGTTAGCCCGCCTCAATGGTATTCTAAAGGTACGTTGTCTATGGCTCTATGAATTAGCATCCCAGGAACAATCCTCCCAAAACGAAAATAATCAATCGCTCCAAAGATTTTGTACAAGTTTTGGGTGATTTTTCGTTATGAACACTGGCTTCAAATTTGGAGCTTGTTTTTTCAAAATTGTTGGAGAAAAATTTATGAATGAACTATCACCCCAAACCCTTTTTATTACAACGAAAAATCGTCCAAAAATTTTGGTAGTGCCTAAAGCGGAAATCCTGTCTGAGATTTCCCAGAGTGGATTTCCGTGAGTTGTTGTTGCAGTAGCAACGCCTTCTGGCGTTTAAGGGTTTTTGCAGCTCTTGGCCGTTGTTGATAAACGGGTTGCTGACGTAGTAACGATTTCCATGAGTTCGTACTACTTAATGCGGAAACGACTCTGAAATGTACGACTACATATGCCCATACTGCCTAACAGTGTTTTCCCACTTGCCGATATTTTCCCGGGATGCCGGCCGACATTCTTAAGCTGGAAACGCACAGTGTAGGCTGAAAGCTTAAGACGGGGAATCTCCGTACACCAATAAAACACGATACGACGATCGTGTATCGGGGACAATTTAATTTCCCCACGGTGTCTCTGAGCGATTTTGTGCGAAGCTTTCTTTGTATACGAAAGTTCTGCACATGTACATTAACGTTCAAATTTATTTAGATAAGGGAAATTCTCTCCAAAAATTGAAATGTCGTCCGAATAATAAATTTTACTCAGACTCTATTTGCTAAGTCTCAAATCATTAAACTAAATAAGAGTCAAAACACCTCATAGGAACCTCAAAGGACAAATACAGTGAAATCTCTCATTAGCGGACACCCATGGGACCAAAGATTTTGTCCGCTAATTAGAGGTGTCCGCTATTGAGAGAGAGCGGATTTTGTTAATTTTTTTTATTCTATACTGTCAACTAAAATATAAAAAGGATGAAACGTTGGTGAAGCGAATTAAAATAGCGCGATTGTTATGATTAAATGATTTTAATTCAATATGTGTAAAATAAAGTGTCGTACATAATTCGTACTCAGAAAATAAATTTTTCATCAGGGTTTTGTAGTAAATACAAAACCCTTATGAAATCGGTCAAATGTCTGTCTGTCCGTCTGTCCATGGAATATCTCACGAACGGCTGAAGCTATATACATGAAATTTTGTAGGAATGTGTAGAATTACTATAATTCGCCGGAGAAAGCGAATCGTCGTAATAGGTCAACTTTGAAGGGGGGTCCCCATAGAGGGGAAATGAAGGACGACATTTTTTTTTCATTTGGTATAGGCAAGTGGGGTATCGTAAGAAAGGTACCGTCGAGTACATTTCATTTCTGGAATTTTCTTCAAATTTGAACAAAGGGGAAAAGAGGGAGAGGGGAAAATATGTGATCCGAGTTTGTCCCCCCCCCCCCCCTTGCATTTCGAAACCGTTATACTAAGAGATGTGAAAATTTACAGAAAAGCGGCATTTTACTAACATAGAAAACTATAAATAATAGAATTCCAAAATCTCATCAAAAAAGGTTAATAATAGTGCATTTCTATTTTTTCAGTTAGCACACCCCTGCACCCCTTAAGTACACCCGAGGTCAAAAATATTGATGGCCAATGATAACCAACACCATAGGCAATAATGCCTCTACGTTTCATTACAACCATGTAATATTTAACAGTAGTACATTCACTTAAAGTTAGGCATTTTTACACTATTCATACAAAAAATACACCTACCGGCTTCAAAGGTGCGATTACTACTTGCATGTTGTTTTTCGTAGTGCGAATTGCAGTTATTGTTACATATTATGTTTAATCACATTTATGAAAGGGTAAAGATTGGTAGGGGGCGATGTGTGATAATTGGCCAACTGTAACGGGCGGTGGAGGGGAGGGTGAGGGTTAAAATTAAGGTAAAATTTTGTTTATCGACTGGTATAGGCAAGTGGGGTGTTGTGAAAAAGGTAATGTTGAGTTTACTTTACTTATATTTGAAAAAAGGGGAACAATAAGGGAGGATAAATTATTAGATCGTAACACCCCCCCCCCCCCCCCCCCAACCCTTGCATTTCCAGACCGTTACACTTAGAAAAATGAAAACTTCCAGGAAGGTGGGTTCCGAACAGTATATAAAATGGGAAATAATGGAATTTGTATATCTCCTCAAAATAGGTTAATAATAGTTTGTTTCCATAGTTACAGTTAGCGCATCCCTGCATCCCTTAAACACGTCCGAGATCAAAAGTACCGATGGCCAAGGATAACCAACACCATAGGCAATAATATCCGTATGTTCTAAGTTTCGTTACAATCACGTAATATGATTGGGCATATACGAGGGTTGCCTTTTATATTTCGGGATTAAAGAACAAAAACAAATATTAATCATTGAAAATCGCTTTATTGTTTTTCAAAATATTCCCCATGAAGATCTATACACTTTTGCATGCGTTTGAACCAATTGTCAAAGTACTTTTGCCACTCTGATTGAGGTGTCTCCAAAACATGCATTCTGAACGCAGCAACCGCTTCTTTAGGTGTTGAAAAACGTTGACCTCTCAGTTTGTTTTTTACGTACGGGAATAAAAAGAAGTCATTCGGTGCCAAGTCAGGACTATACGGCGGATGACCCATCAAATCTATGTTTTGAGTGCTCAAAAATGCAGTTGTTTAAGCTGATGTGTGAGAGCTCGCATTGTCGTGGTGAAGAGTGATCCGTCTTCGGCGGTTGGTTTTCCTCATTTCTTGGAAGACAACTGGCAAACAAATGGTTGTGTACCACTCAGAATTGACTGTTCTGCGTTGTTCTAGTGGTACGGTTGCGACATGTCCAGTTTTTCCGAAAAAGCAGGCGACCATTTGCTTGGAAGTGCTTCGTGTGCGAACAACTTTTGTTGGATTTGGCTCATCTTGAAACGCACATACAGTCGACTGCTGTTTACTTTTGGGCTCATACGCGTAAATCCACGATTCATCACCTGTCACGATGTCATAGACGTGTTTCGAAGCACCGCGATCGTATTTTTTGAGCATTTCTTTCGACCAATCGACACGAGCCTTTTTTTGAGCGATTGAGAAATTGTGTGGGATCCAACGCGAACAAATTTTTTTGACAGTCAAATGTTCATGCAATATTGAATGTATGCTGGTCCCACTAATGCCTAAGGTTGTCTCAATCTCACGATAGGTCACATGACCATCTTGCAATATCAGTTCGCGCACAGCATCAATGGTTTCCGGACGACCTTCACCTTTTGGACGACCTTCACGAAATTCGTCTTAGAGTGAACTACGACCTCGATTGAATTCACCATACCATCGATAAACACTGTTCCTCAATGGAGCTTCATCGCCAAAAATTGAATTCAGTTCATCCATGCACTGTTGCTGAGTTAATCCACGTCGAAAGTTGTAAAAAATAATCGCACGAAAATGTTCACGATTGAATTCCATTATTTGGCCGAGATTAATCTTTTAAGTTACTGTAAAAAACACAAATAGCGCTCGTATGTCAAAACGTTCTGAGTACGTATAACCTCAAAAATGCCAAACTTTACGATAGAGCTGTCAGTTGCCAGATTGCAACACTAGGGTTGTCCAATCCCGAAATATAAAAGGCAACCTACGTAAGATACTACCTATATATTATGGGTCAGACATTTTATTTTTTTATCCATCTAAGTGGTACCAAGAAGAGCAAGGAGCCGATACTTACATACCAAAATAAGTACTTGCTACAAAACCCTCGGATTGCGGGCGTAGCCCTCTATATTCCGGTTTCATTTTTATTTGCATTGGAAAAAATCGGAAATTTTTGATTGGTGTAAAAGTTTTGCCGAACGTGAATTCAAATTTATCTCCAGGTCCGACGAAAGCAGTAATCTTGCCCCATCCTGATTTTGAGGAAAAAATTTTTCAGCTTTTCCATTGCTTGGATGCAGTTAGTCTGTGTGATCCGTTCATTTTCTTCTGTGATATCAGAAGAATCCTCATCGACATCCACCACATCATCCATGGGAAACTTATCTGCAATGATGTCCTGAACGAAATAGAATTGTCTTCTGTATTTAGCAATCTATCAATCATGACGTATTCTTCAGAGTTCTGGTTGTTTGGCATTAAATTTTGCAGAATATTAATTTCGTGCTCAACGTCAACAGGCTGATCATCAGTTATAGGGATGGACCTAACGCCTGCTTTTAAAAAGCATCTCTCGAGAGTTGTAGGTTTAATCATTTTAAGTGCGCATATAACCCACAATATGGCATCCAGCACAGTGATATTTTTTTTAAAGTCGCAGTTTGAAGTGAAAGAGAAAGGATATGCTTGACAACCAACTGTCGATAAATAACATTAAAATTTTGGATGATACCTAGATCTAACGGTTGGCATTTAGATGTGGTGTTTGGTGGAAGAAATAAGATTTTAACGTTTGATAATGGTAAATCCGGGTGCGAAATAGCATTATCCATCAGTAGAATAACCTTCTTGTCCTTTTTCATCATTTTCTCATTAAATTGTATGAACCATTCGGTCATCAGCTCTCTCGTCATCCACGCCTTTCGGTTGGCTTTCCATTGTATACCAAGATAGCGAACTTGGACCCCTTTAAAATAACGCGGCTTTAGTGATTTCCCGATTATCAAAGGAGGCTCAAACTGGCCAATCATATTTACCGCTAACATAACCGTAATCCGTTCCTTCAAAATTTTACCACCAGTACAAGTCTTATTCTTCAAGGACATTGTTTTGTCTGGCAGTGCTCTGAAGAACAAACCTGTTTCATCGAGATTGTAAATGCTATCATCGTCGTAATCCTTACAAATTGTCGAAACCTTCCTCATCCATCCCTGGATATCATCATCAGAAACTGAAGCAGCTTCGCCACAAATTGACCGGTATGTTATTTGGTGTCGGTTTCGTAATTTCTCTGGCCATCCGTTGGAAGCCTTGAAATCCTTAATCCCCAAATGACCTGCAATTTCCATGGCTTTTTCGCTTATTATAACTCCTGACAATGGAATACTGTTCACCCGGGCGCGATAAAACCACTCGTAGCATATTTCGTCTAATTTGACACCTGGTCCCTTCTAAAATGCAATTCTTTCGATTTCTCATTTTTATTGTCCCACCACGATTTCAAAATTTCTTCTTTCGACTTCAAAATACTCGCTACTTGAGTTTTCCCGATTGCAAACTTCATTGCCAATTTATTTTTTTCGAATCAGAAAACTTTAAAATCTCAACTTTCTCCTTGAGTGTCAATCTTTTTCTCGTTTGCGTCATTTTTCCTCGAAAGAACTCTAACTACTTGCGCGCACTCACTATGAAAAACTAAGCTCCAAATAATGAAAAGTAACCCACCACACTGTTGTTTTCCGTTTATTCCGAAAAGCAAATCCCCCCCCTTGCTTGCTTTTCGGAATAAACGGAAAACAACAGTGTGTTGCATTGCTGGACATAAGAAAATCATGTGTGTATGTATCAATTTTTTGTCCGCTAATCAGAGGCAAGTATTGTATGAAATCTATGCGAAGGCACTGCAATATGTGTGTCCGCGTCCGTTACTCAGAGAGTCCGCTAGTAAGAGATGTAAGTCTATTGAATTTAAGACGAACCGAACGGGGAATCCGAAAGTGGCCGCTAATTAGAGGTGTCCGCTAATGGGAGATGTCCGTTAAGGGAGATTTCACTGTATTTGAAATGGAGTTGGCAAGGTGAAGTCTGTTGCAAGATCATTTGCATAAGAGGATCATAATGCAGACGAAATTAAAAACATACGTACATGTAACAGGAAAAATGATTATTCTTCTGCACTATCGGAACATCTTCAAAGTCCAGACTATTGACCGAATGCAGAGAAAAATTGCAAATTTAGTGATTGGAATCGGGAAATTTGCTTTTCCCCGATATACGAGCACAATATCGTCCACTGAACTTTCACGACAAAACACAGGTTGTTAGGAGCCCCTTCACTTGCAGGAATAACTGAAGATGTTCCGACAGTGCCGAAGAATAATCATTTTCCCTGTTACATGTACGTGTGTTTTAAATTTCGTCTGCATCATGATCCATCTTGCAACTGACTTCACCTTGCCAACTCCTTTTCAAGTATTTGCCTTTTGCTATGGGGTGTTTTGACTCTTATTTAGATTAATGATTTGGGACTTAGCAAATAGGGTCTGAGTAAAATTTATTATTCGGACGTCATTTCAATTTTTAGAGAGAATTTCCCTTATCTAAATAATTGTGAAAGTTAATGTACATGCAGAACTTTCGTATACAAAGAAAGCTTCGCACAAAATCGCTCAGAGACACCGTGGGGAAATTAACTTGTCCCCGATACACGATCGTCGTATCGTGTATTATTGGTGTACGGAGCTTCCCCATCTTAAGCTTCCAGCGTACACTGTGCGTTTCCAGCTTAAGAATGTCGGCCGGCATCCCGGGAAAATGTCGGCAAGTGGGAAAACGCTGTAAGGCAGATGTGACGTTTGGAATTTGTCAGAGTGGATTTTGATAAGTTAGTGGCTACGTTTTGGTGAACTCTGAAAAGCATTCAGGTCCGTAGGGGAATATTTGCAGATCCAAAAATTGTCAGTTTACGGTACATATTTTATCGGAGGGGAAAGTATGTGGAGGAGAAATCGAGAAAAGACAGATGATATTTAATCAGTCGTCAAAACGTAGAAATAAACTGCATAAAGCGGAAATCTACTCCGGGAAATACCAGACAGAATTTCGACTATAGGCAATACTGTTCGTCTGTTTTTAGGAACAAAAATTCCAAATATGTGTATATACTATGGTGCGATAGTTCCTGGGGTGTAAATTCATGGAGCCGCTGTCTACAATAGTCCTTCAAATGTTCTCTTGTTTTGTATTGTTTATTCAGCAAGCGAATTCCGACACCACAGTTGTAGCCTTTCTGATTTTCCCAACAAAAACCAACAACTTCAACGTGGAATCGTTACGAGGTCATGCTGTTGTGAAACAGCTGCGTGACACCATTCAAAGTATCCAACAACAAATCGGCAAAAGGATGTACGATGCTTGTTTGAAGTAAGTCAAAAACCCGTAAAAATAAAATATGGCGTTTGTATTAAATGTATCTCTTTTACAGAGGCCACTTACCCGACAATCATGACTTACTAACGAAGGATGATATTGTGAAAATCAAACGTTGTTTGTACTCGATGCAACGAGACACGATGCCACCCGTCACTACACATAACATTGTGAGTGTTGAAAATCTTTATCTCTGGTTCAGTGAAGTAATTTTATCATTGATCATTTTTTTTGTCAGGTCGACGATTGGAACGATCCCGTCCTGAACTCGATACGTCGCTGTCAGCTCTTCAACACTGTCCACGATCGTGTCAAAATGGTATTCCATCCGGAATTCTTATCATCGACAAATCCGCTGTTTGGTATCGACTATGAAGAGTTTGTGCGGGGCTGCCATCTGGGCGTGTTCCCATCGTACTATGAACCGTGGGGCTACACACCGGCCGAATGTACAGTGATGGGCATTCCGAGCATCACCACCAATTTATCCGGTTTCGGATGTTTCATGCAAGAGCACATTGCCGATCCCAAATCGTACGGTATTTACATTGTTGATCGACGTTATATCGGTCTGGAGCAGAGCGTGCAACAACTCAGTCATTTTATGCATGATTTCACGAAATTGAATCGTAGGCAGCGTGTCATTCAGAGAAATCGTACGGAACGTTTAAGTGATCTCATGGACTGGAAGACGTTGGGAATTGTAAGTTGATCTAAACGTGGAAGGGGAAAGGAATTTGAAGAATAATCGGAGTTTTATTTATTTATTGACAGTACTACCGACAAGCTCGCGTTCAAGCGCTACAGAAAGTCTATCCTGACTACGTTGATGAGGGTCCGACTTATAGTGATGATAGTCGCAATTTCAACTACCCGCGACCATTGAGTGCGCCATCGAGTCCAAGCTCTTCCCGTAAGTAGTTTTTTGTTTTCTTTGTCACAGTGATTCATATCTACTTCGTTTTCTACGCTATTTTGCAAAAAAAAAAAAATTAATGTTTAGTTGATGTCTCAGTCTCATTTCCGAATGGCTGCTTTCACACCGAACAGCCGGATCTAATCGACGACCTAAAGTAAAATACTTACGTGGCAGTATTTGGTTGCTTTTACACCGAGTAGACTGCCTTCTAAAAGCCTAATAGACACGATTCGGCATAATTTCAGTTGATTAGACTAAATTTCTGTCTATTCCTCTCCTATCTTGCTGTCTGTCGATTATATCTGCTTTAGGCCTGTCGATTAAGCCGGCTGCAAAAACTGGCTGTGTGTGTGTGACTATGTTGCCATGACAGGGGCTCTAAGGACAACACCGACTGCTGCTTTAGGAGTGTTATTAAATTTACTTCCCTTGGACATTTTCGCTGAGCAGATGGCGGCGAATACAGCTGTTCACCTCCGGAAAACCGGTCAGTGGACCGCGTCAATCGAGAAACTTTGACATTCCCGGAGTGAGGGACTACATCTCTCCGAAGTTTCTGTTCGACAAGTGCTTTACAGGCCTGCCCCATCCAGAAATGAGTGGTCTGAAAGCGCTTTTTTGGGATCTAATGCTATTAGCCTTTTTACTGACGGCTCTAAGACTGAGGAAGCCGTTGGAGCTGGAGTGTATTCGGAGGAGTTGAATATTGGTTTGTCGTTCCGCCTTCCGGGATACAGTAGCGTTTTTCTGGCGGAGGTTGTAGCAATTTCCGGCGCCAGTAATGTTGTATCTACTAGGGATATTGTAATCTTCACGGACAGTCAACCGGCAATTAAAGCGCTGCGCTCTGTCCTGGTTACATCAGAGATTAGACTGTCGCGACTCTCTCAGGGTGATGGGTAGTTTTTTCAACATATCTCTGTGCTGGATACCGGGCCACAGTTGTATATTTGGGACCTGTAAAGCTGACGAACTGGCTCGGCCGAGAACGACTAACGAGATAAGGGAGTGGTGGCGTTGGACAGGGATGCCTCTAGCAGCTTTCAAAATGATTACCCAGAATATGGCGTATGACAGAGCCAGCGCCAGATGGAGTAGTGGATTCACATGTCATGCAACTAGGCAATTATGGCCTAAGCTGAATCCAATCCGATCCTACGGGATGCTGATGCTGAGCAGACGGTATTTGAGAAATGTGGTGGGACTTATCACTAGACACTGTATGATCGGGGAGCATGCTAGAAGACTTCGACTCCCGCACAATGATTACTGTAGGAGCTGCGGAAACGCAGAGGAGGAGGAAAGCTGCTATCACCTTCTGTGCATTTGCCCTGCTTTGGCGGAACGTAGGAGAGACATCCTCGGGCCCTACTTTTTTGCCGATATGGACGACCTAAAGGCAGTTAGTGACTGTTGTGGTTGCGACATTTGGGGTTCATCATAGAGCGTCACTTAAAAACGCCTCCTCATCTTCTTCTTCTATGTCGAGGCCAAGGAAGAATGCGAGCTCGATAGGGTTTTCCCACAAAGATATAGGTGTTAAGTTTGTGGGGGCCTCTGGGCATTCAAACAGATGTCTGACGTCATGTGGAGTGCCGTTGCAAGCGGGGCACGCGTTGTTGATGTTTCGATCGATTCGAGACAGGTATGCATTTCGTCTCGAACACCAGCCAGATCGGAGCTGCGCTAGGGTGGTCCTAGTACATCTTGGCAGCGTAACTTCGTTGGAAGATATATTTGGTGGACGGGACTGGAGTACCGGGTTGGAGCGAAGATCTTGGATCGATCGTCGTGCCTCCTCAGTGTGTATCCATGAAATAGCAGTCTTGTAAGCATGTTGGTTTCCTGGTGAAGGTGATCCTGGGCGGACATCAGATGACAGCCCGTCACGGTGCGAAGAGCAGCATTTTGACAGATCTGTATCTTCCTCCAATTAGTGTCCTTGAGGTTCTCCGTCCACACAGGTGCAGCATAATTTATCACAGATCGTCCTATGGCTTCGTATGTAGTAAGCATGGTCTCTTTATCCATTCCCCAGGAGCTACCGGGGAGAGCTTTTAGGACCTTATTACGGGCTCTCATTCGATTGCATACCGAAGAGGCGTGGGCCGATGATGTAGCCATGTTTTCGTGGATAACCCCTAGAATCTTCGGATGGTTGACTGTGGGGATAGGTACGTTGCCTATGCTTACATCCAACTGTGTGTTGTCCTCCTTGGTTCTAGATATGAATAGGGTTGCTTGTAGACTTAGGCGCTGATAACTGTAGGTTACGACTGGGGAAGAAGGTGTTGAGTTCCGCCAGATATCCGTTAATCTTTTCATACATAGCCGGGATATTATTGTCCATAGAATTAGAATTGTCAGTCATCCGCGTAGGAGATGTAAAGCAGATCATTGGGTGGAGATGGCATACCGGCCATGTAGAGGTTGAATAGGGTGGGGGACAAGACTCCACCCTGTGGGACTTTTGCCTCCCAACTGCGTGATAGTTAAAAAAAAATCCACTTCTTGACTTGTGCTGGGAGAGATGATGACTGGATGTCTGACAGAAGTGTAGTATGACTGACCGTGTCGAACGCCTTCTTTAGGTGAAGGGCCCCGAGAATTGTTCTGGAACATGGGCGTGACTGATTTAGTCCATTGTAGATGCGAGTTGTGATGGCATCTAGGGCTGTAGTCGTGCTATGCATCTTTCTGAAGCCGAATGTCGAAAGTAGGTCTCTACTATCGGTTTGAGTAGGCCTTGAGGGTTTTCGCGACTGGGGAGAGCAGAGA
Source organism: Chloromyia formosa (assembly GCA_964017055.1). NCBI lineage: Eukaryota > Metazoa > Arthropoda > Insecta > Diptera > Stratiomyidae > Chloromyia > Chloromyia formosa. The sequence continues at coordinate 82,354,494 of OZ024817.1, forward strand.
GATGGGACGCTAGGACTCTCCCAAGTTGGTCTTCTTACCGGGTTTTAGTATGGGGATTATTTTTTCGGTTTTACATACTTCCGGTATCACTAACGATGATAGTGATAGGTTTAGTGTCGTCGTTAGGTACTCAATAGCTGGCGAATCCAAGTGTTTCAACATGGTCATTAATATGCCGTCAGGTCTTGGTGTTGTTAGCGTCCTTAATAGCTTTAGCTACTTGGCTTGGGGTGACCTGTGCGATTGAGCTTGTCGACGGGTGGGTGCTCGACAAACTGCCGGTTGAAGTGTTTGGCGTATTTGACCGGGTCGTAGTAGGATTTGTTCCCAAACTCGATGCCGATATGTCCGCTTTTCTTGGTGGGGTTGGTCATCGATTTAACAGTGGGCATACCATTTGATCTTTCTATGTTCAGCTACCTGTTTATTAATTGCAGCATTCAACACTCCTATTTGTGGATTGTCTGGGCTTGAATGGCGAATATGATCTCTGTCATCTGCCAGCCTGGCGGCAGACGTTGAAAAGTTTGGCCGGACCTTAGGGATTCTGCTTCCAGGTATGAATCTAGCTGCCACCTTGTTGAAGATTTTTCTGAATCCTTGTTGGAGCGTCGACATTCAAGGGACTGAAATCGGAGGAGTCTAGTTGTTCGGCGATAGCGACACCTCTAGCATCGTTGCCGAGGTTGGAATGCCATAGCTCATGGTGCGCGTTCCATAGCTCATGGTGCACGTTAAATTCTCCTAGTAATAGACTATGGTAACCGGAGAGTAGGGGGTCCAGAAAGACTCGATAACCTGAGGGACAGCTGGATACCGGCGGGATGTAAATATTGAATATTTGAATCTCTACATTCCCCGACTTAATTGCTATTGCCTGGTATTCTAGGACGCTGTTGTTGTCATCAGGTAAAGTCAGTTCTCGGTATGGTACCTCCAGGTGATCAAGAAGGCGAGTCCTCCTCCTGAACCGGTCGGTCTGTCTTTGCGCAAGATACTGGAGTTCCCATGAGAAGTGAGAGACAAATTAGCATGAAGTTTAGTCTTTTGGATGGCTCCAACCATTATTCTATTTCTGTCCATGAACGCTGTCAGTTCGTCAGAGATAGCCCTGAGCAGCTTCTCAAGTGGCACCAGTTGTTGCAGCAATTGCATCTCACTGATGTAGCATTCGGCAACGAGATGTTGTAGCAACGCCTACTAGCATTGAAGGGGTTTGGCAGCCCTTGGCCGTTGCTGATGAAATGATCGGCCTGGTGCGTAGAACCGGCTACCGTGGGATGGGAGCGGCCGGCCTTAGATGTTGTTGTTGTAGCGACGCGCTGATATCCGATGAATGTGTGTGTGTCAAAAAGCTTGGTTGTCCATGTTTTCTTCAATGTCTAAGTATTGAGAGCAATAGCGCTGACATGTGTTGCGCCCAATTTCCAGAACAAATGAACAGTCAAATTGTGTGACACACACATAGATCTTCCTTCTAGCATCTAAGGGGTTGTGTCAGCTCTTGGCCGTGTGACGAGGTTGTTCCAGGTAACACGGGTCGCTCCGGTGCGTAGAACCGGCTGCCGTAGGAACGCCGGGCTTAGATGTTGTTGTTGTTGTTGTAGCAATGCAGAATTTAGTTTCAGTGTGTGTGCGTCATAAAATCAGCGCGTCCGACTCAGTTTCTTCCGTAGGAAGTTGCAGAAACGCCGCTACTTCGATGAGGTTCTCCCAGAGCGCTATAGGTGTTAGGTGCGTTGATGCTGCGGGACAGTCGAAGATGTGCTCAACGTCGTGGGGAGAACTGTTGCATGCCGGACAAGTGTTTTGGATGCTGTGGTCGATTCTGGACAAGTATGAGTTGAGGCGCGAACACCATCCTGAACGAAGCTGTGCGAGCGTGGTCCTAGTCACTCTAGGCAGGTTTCGCTCATCCGGTGAGATGTCTGGCGGTTGAGCGTCAAATACTTTGTTGTTATTCAGGTCCAAAATCGACGTATGTACTTCCTCCCTGTGCAGCGTAGCGATGGCAGATTTATAGCTTGCGCTATCGAAGGGGACCCTTTTAAATCGTTGGACTTCCCTTTCGAGTTCTCTTAGATTTCGCCTGATGTGTCGTGGCGGTGGGGTTTTGTCCATACGGTCAAAGTTCGGGTGATTATCTCGGTAGCAACCGACTAGATACTGCTTTGATAGTAGTATGTTGTGTTTCCTGATGGGCATAGTTTTGGTCTCTTGGTGGAGGTGGTCTTGATGAGACATCAACAGACAGCCTGTGATGGTGCGTAGGGCTGCATTTTGACAGGTCTGAATGTGTTTCCAATTGGTGTCACTAAGATTTAGTGTCCATACTGGTGCCGCATAATTTGCTACCGATCTGCCGATCGCTTTATAGGTGGCTAGTAGTGTCTCTTTGTCTTTACACCAGAAACTACCAGCGAGAGCCTTGAGGACCTTGTTCCTGCTCCTCATCTTGTTGGTTACAGTAGATGCGTGGGCTGATGATATTGCCATGCTGTCCAGAGTAAAGCCACGGATTTTAGGGCGGTTTGTGGTGGGTATTATGAGACCGTCTACTGAGATGTTCTGCTGCATCTTTACTTCTTTGGTCCAGGAATAATGTTGCGGTGGATTTTTGAGCTGATAGCTTCAAATTCTTGCTGACGAAGAAGGTGTTAAGTTCGTTTAGGTAGTCATTTATCCTAGCACACATTTGGGTAATGTCGTCTCCTGTTGCTAGTATAGTGCAGTCGTCGGCATAGCTCACAATCTGGATTCCTGTTGGAGGTGAAGGAATTCCAGCGAGGTAGGGATTAAACAAGGTCGGTAACAGGACTCCTCCTTGATGAACGCCTTGTTTAACTCTTCTGAGCTTTGATTTGCTACCTCTGAATTCGGTATAAGCAAGGTAATTTGCGATCCATTTCACAATTGGTTTCGAAAGCAACGTGTTGTTAATGTCAGACAGAAGTAGGGAGTGGTTGACTGTATCGAAGGCCTTCGATAGGTCAAGTGCTACCATAATGGTTCTGTGACATGGACGGGCCTCGTTGAGTCCGTTGTGGATGCTTGAAGTTATGACATCCAAGGCCGTGGTTGTGCTTCGCATTTTTCGGAAACCATGTTGGTGGTCAGCTAGCTGAATATGGGTCGCCTTAGATCGGTCTGTTTGGTGTGAAAGCAATCAATTTTTCACAGAAAAAAAATACTTGGGCTATGAGCCCATCAGGTGTTAAATGGATATCCATTCGGGGCTAATAACTCGGCTGAGCATGTTGCTGATGACACACTTCTAAGTACACCGCCATGATCATGAAAATATGATGATGCTAACTCATCTCAAGACCTTTGTCCATTAATTGGTCCATTGCGCTAGTTATTTATTATTTATAAAAAGGAGGACACAAAAATTGGATATAATAACAGTTTCATTCATTTTCCAGGACACACAACGCCGGCCGCTTCCCGTCATGGATCCGACGAAGAAGACTCTGTCGACGAAGAGGGCGAACTACACGAATTGGGACTTCGTCAACATGCAAAATAAGTTCAAATTAACGCACACATGCCAAGGTTTAGTGTTTACACTCCAACAAAACAAAAATAAGTATAATAAATAGGCCATTACGCAATATAGACATCTCACTTTTTGTGTCCTATTTTCATCTGCCTTTCTTTTGTTTTTCTAAAATTGAGATAAGCTGATTACAATTAAAAAAAAACACCAAACAGAAAAAACTACTAAATAATGTAATGTAGACTATAGCTGCGTTTTTTAGCGGTCCAAATCAAGTGCAGAACAACAATCGCACGCATTACCCTAGCAACCAGCTCTATCCAGCACAATTTTGTTAGTGTACCGCGTGCAATTGTTGCTCTGTTCTGATCTGGACTGCTGGGAAAAACGCAACTTGCGTCAACGACCATTCGCAGTGAAAATTTCGTCGTATCATATGTCCCCTTGCCCCGTTTTTTTTTCTTTGGTTCGTCTTGTTCGTTCGGCAATATCGCTTTAGACAAATTGATGAGATGATCGCTCTTAATACACATTTGTTAGCTAATTAGATTAATAAAAAGAAATATAATGTTGCTGTTGAATGATAAATGAGTAAAAATAAAAATTTTCCATAAAATTCAAGTGACAGTTGATGTGTTGCTAAAAACTCAATTCGCTGAAAGAAATGAAATAAAAAGAAAAGAATGATATTAATTTTATGAAACACAAGTGTTTGGTTTTAATTTCAATGGAATGTTGTTTTGAAGCGAGGCTCTCTTGATCCGTCTTGGTATTGCCTACTCCACTTCCGAAAGCCGAACAGTTAACTGCTTTCTTCGCCTACGGAACTACAACTTCATCAGGAAGGTTAGAGTGTCCAATGCTGGTGATGGAATTGCATTTCTAATTCACCGTTCAATAGCATATCGTGAAATTGACGTTACAGTCGCAGACAACAGGGTACAGGCCATTGCCATCCAGTCGGGCAACATCGATATTGTACTAGTCACGCTTGTTCAAAATCGGATCTACTCCTCGGAATCTAGGTGGCACACTCAGACCTAGGTCTAGTAGATCCGATTTAAAAATATATCTATGTTCGCTAATCCGAATAGTTCCACTGATCCGAGTAGGTCCGCTGATCCGAATAGTTGCAATGATCCGAGTAGATCCGTTAGTACGCCCACTAGTAGTGCGCATTGTCGTCAAGGTAGTTTCAAGCGGCTTGTAATGGACGGTTTGGTGGGCATCCGAAGATGCCCGTGGGGACAGAAGAAAAAGGTCCCTAAACGAGCTAAGCAGCGGCCTATGCTTACTGTAGCTAGTTTGGGAGACGTGGGCGGAGTTTTCGCCGCTCGTTGTCCCTGTCCTTTATATGTTAACAAAAATGCATAGGCCTGGGGAAGACAACACAAACAGGGGAGGTAAAAATGGGGAATTGAAAATATTAGGCGATAAGGACGGAATGGTTGGCGGACGGCTCACTTGCCCTCTCGCTCGCATCGGAGTCCGGGTGTAATGGGCCTTCGTACCACCGACAGATCATTACTCATCAGGTGCTGCCGTCGATCTGCCGGTGGAAGCAGCACAACCACACCAGAATATTGTTTATGTACGGAGTACGTCTCTCTTATGACGCAGGCTTTATTAGGCCGGCCGCATCTTGGACGTAGGCAGGGCAGCGCGCACATGGCATTGTTGTTGTAACAATTGTCAAAATCTGATTTTACAACAACAATGCCATGTGCGCGCTGTGCTGCGCTGCCCTGCCTACGTTCAAGAAGTCACCGAAGTCACAAGCCAACAACTGACATTTTTCATACTTAGTACCTTTGTTGTTGTTGTAGTAGTAGCGGCGCGTTGATATCCGATGAATGTGTGTGTCATAAAGCTTGGTTGTCCATGTTTTCTTCAATGTTCAGGTGTAGAAACGCAGCTGCTTCAATAGGATTATCCCATAGCGCAGTAGGTGTTAGGCGCGTGGGAGCTGCAGGACAGCTAAATATGTGCTCAACATCATGTGGAGTGAGGCCACAGGCTGGACAGGAGTTCTGTATTTCGTTATCAATGCGGAATAGGTACGAGTTCAGACGTGAGCACCAGCCAGAACGAAGTTGAGCGAGTGTAGTCCTGGTTGCTCTAGGAAGTCGAAGTTCGTCTGAAGATATAGCAGGTGGTTGCGCATTTAGTACCCTGTTTGGTGTCATGTCATGAGGATAGCACTTCTTCACTATGCAGTGTTGTGATGGCCGATCTGTAACTGGTGTTATCGAAGGGGACTCTTTTAAACCTTTGGATCTCCCGCTCGCGATCCCATATTACGTCTTACATGACGTGGCGGTGGGCTTCTGTCCATAAGGTTAGAGTTAGGATGGTCACTCCGATAACAGCCAACCAGATACTGCTTCGTTAGAAGTGTGTTGTGGCTTCTTAGCGGCATCATTCTGGTTTCCTGGTGAAGGTGGTCCTGCGACGACATCAGTAGGCAGCCTGTGACAGTTCTGAGAGCTGCATTTTGGCAGGTCTGGACGTTCCTCCACTGAGTGTCACATAAGTTTTCCGACCAGATGGGAGCCGCATAATTGGCCACAGATCTCCCGATAGACTTGTAGGTCGTTAGTAGGGTCTCCTTGTCTTTCCCCCAGGAACTGCCAGCAAGAGCTTTGAGGACTTTGTTCCTGCCTCTCATCTTGTCAAAAATGGTTGACGCATGGGCTGAGAAGGTAGCCATGCTGTCAAGGGTGACACCGAGGATTTTAGGGTGGTTAATGGTGGGGCTAGTTTGACCGTCTACTACAATATCCAGTTGTTGTCTCACTTCTTTGGTCCATGTGGTAAACAGAGTAGCGGTAGACTTCGACGCAGACAGAGTGGGATTTTTGTTGACGAAGAAGGTGTTAAGTTCGTCGAGAAACCCATTTATCTGTTCGCACATTTTAGTGATATCGTTGCCGGTTGCTAGAATCGTGCAGTCATCGGCATAACTGACAATTTCGAGTCCGTCAGGTGGCGTAGGGAGTTATGACATGTAAAGGTTAAACAGGGTGGGAGATAAGACTCCTCCTTGGGGAACACCCTGTTTAATTCGTCTTAGTTTAGATTTCCCGGATCTAAATTCTGTGTAGGACTGTCTGCCGGCAAGATAGTTGGCGATCCACTTTACAATATGCGACGGAAGCGATGTACAGTGTCAAATGCCTTTGACAAGTCTAATGCCTTTGACAAGTCTAATGCCACCAGAATCGTTCGTTGACAAGGACGTGCTTGGTTGAGGCCATTGAGTATTTTCGATGTAATGACATCCAAAGCCGTCGTGGTGCTGTGCATCCTTCTAAAGCCATGTTGGTGGTTGGCCATCTGAGTATGAGTCGCAATTATAGGGTGGAGCAGCGCTTCTAAGGTCTTGGCTACAGGAGACAAAAGTGTGATGGGACGGTATGATTCGCCCAGTGTTGGTTTTTTTCCCGGTTTTGTGAATAGGGATCACTCTTCCTTTCTTCCAATATTCGGGGATGATAGACGATGAGATGGAGAGATTGATCGTGGCCGTTATGTATTCAATTGCTCTTGTGTCAAGATGTTTGAGCATGACCATCGATATACCGTCTGGTCCAAGGGCTTTGGAATTCTTCGCTCTTTTTATTGCTGCTTCAACTTCCTGAGATGTAAATTGAAGTTGCTGGTCAGCTGGGCGGTTACGAATGCTCCTAGTAATAATGCGCTTAAGTCTATCAGGAGGTGGATGTTCGATGAACTGTTTGTTAAAGTTGTTGGCGCATTTTGTTGGGTCGTTAACCGTAATGTTGCCAAATTGGATAGCAACATGCCCTTTGTGTTTGGTTGGGTTTGTAAGGGCCCTAACCGTTGACCAGAGCTTATCGACACCCGTTGTCAAGTTGCAATTGTCGAGGTGGGAGTTCCATTTCCTTCTCCTGTGATCTGCTACCTGTTTAAAGATATCAAGGTTTAGTTCCTTGATCCTTGGATCGTCCGGGTTAATGCTGCGTATGCGGTCTCTATCATCTGCCAATCTAGCTGCTGGAGTAGGGAAATTTGGTCGAATTTTGGGTATCCAACCTGCTGGGATGAACTTCATAATCGCTTCCTGCAGTATGTGCCTTACATTTCGTTCGGCCGTGCGCACGTCAGTTGGAGTTGGTAAGGCAGCAAAGGCCGTGTTGGTGTAGGACTTGAAGCCATCCCAATCCGCTTTATTGTGGTTGATGAACGTGCAATGATCAGCAACCTGAGTACTTGATGGTTTGTCCAATTTTTTTAGGATTGGCAGATGATCCGAGGATAGCGTCAGGACTGGTTCCCATTGAGCATCAATAATAAGTCCAGCGCTGGTAATTGAGATATCGGGCGAGCTAGAACATGTTCCAGCAATACGAGTAGGCGTATCGTCGTTGAGTGGAAGTCTGATGCGTCAAGTTGTTCGGCTATGGCAACCCCTCTGGTATCGTTGTCGAGGTTAGAGTGCCATAGTTCGTGATGGGCGTTGAAGTCACCAAGTAGGAAACGATATTGGCCAGTTAGCAGTGGTGTGATGTTGACATTGTATCCTGAGGGACAGCTGGATACAGGTGGAACATAGATATTATAGATTTCAATATCGATGTTACCCGACTGAATGGCAATGGCCTGTGCCTCCAAGATGTTGTCGGTGATTGTGACGTCGATTTCACGATATGGTACTGATTGATGGATCAGAAATGCTATTCCACCTCCAGCATTTGATACTCTATCCTTCCTAATGACGTTGTAATTGCCATAGGAGTTGAGGGACGAATTGGTGTTAAGCTTCGTCTCCTGTATAACTCCAATCATGACGCAATGTCTATCCATGAAGTCCGATAATTCTGCAATTTTCCGCTGTAACCCATTGCAGTTAAGTTGCACAATTGATATGGTGTTGAGATTCGCAACAGCTGGTGCCGGTGTCAGGTTGTGCTGCAATGGAATTCTGTTGGTAATGTGGTTCACTGGAGTTGAGGGGGAGGGCTGGGAGCTTGTGTTCGCACTAACAGGTGGTGGTATATTAGGTGTTTGTGATGACGTTAATGCTTGCTGTCCTCTAAATCTACATTGGCTCGCAGTGAAGGAGGAATTCCATTGTCGGTGGTGTTTCAGCCCGGAACAATTTTTAAGGTGACACCAGTTGTTGCAGCAAGTACATCTTACTGTGATAGCGTTGGGGTGCAGCGTTCTATTACAGACGCAGCAGATCCAAGGGCCTGGACCCGGGTTGAGCTCGATTCCGGCGCGTTGAAGAAGTATTGAGAGCAGTAGCGCCGGCATGTGTTGCTCCCAATTTCCAGAAAAAATGAATAGTCATGTTGTGTGACACACACATAGATCTTCCTTCTTGCATCGAAGGGGTTGTGGCAGCTCTTGGCCGTGTGACGTGGTTATTCCAGGTAACACGGGTCGCTCCGGTGCGTAGAACCGGCTGCCGCGGGAACGACTTAGTACCTTTCGGTATGGTCGGTATAAACACCCCACGAACAAGTACAAGCACTAAAACGATTTTTGGGGAGTTGCGCCCCATTGCCCAGAACAGAGTAAGATGGCGCGCAGGAGTAGTTGACGCGCTATGCCCCGCTAGGGGTTAAGGCAAAGTTGCACTAAAATGATGTAGTTAAATCGCCTTCTAGTTCCGCGGCATAAACAGGTTCATTACAGGCTTTTAGTCTTCTTCCTGTCACAGGAGTTCCTGAACATTTTCGTTATTTCGTTGGTATTGTGCTAGTTTGCGTTGGCCATATATCCTATCGTCCAGTTTCTTCTAGAATGTCTATATTGGTATCGGCAGCTCTTCAGCTATCCCTCGGTCGAGGCTAGCCCATTGTTAAGCTAATCCATCCGCGATTTCGTTACTTTGAACTCCGCTGTGATCCGAACCCGAACCCAACGGAGCTCCACTTTTCTATCGGTCTTCAATATTTGGAGGGCTTTAAGACAGTTATGTACTGTCCTCGGCTTGATGACTGATCTAACGACCTGACTGTCCGAATGTATGACGATTCTACATTTTTTCCCCGGCCGTTTCGGCTGCCTTCTGAAATCCAAGCACCTCCGCCTGGAATACGCTGCGCTGCACTCATATGATGGCAGTCTGAAGAATAGATTGCATGGAAGTTCTGGCGAATAGACTGCTACATCAACTCCAGCTCCCATCTTGGAGCCGTCTGTAAAGATGTTCAGTCATTTCACGTCCACGCTCAACTATCGGGAAATGGTCTCTATGCTAAAATTCTGTTGTGGCTTCGTATAGTCCGTATTATTAGGTGGTAGCCTAATAATGCGATGGATGGATTGCGCTTGCCCTATAATTTTCCATTGGAAAAGTGGCCGGGACATGTGGTTAGACTTTTTGTCGTTTTAGACCAAAAATTCCAAAATATAAGTAGACAAATTTGCCAGCTTTCAGTTCTGACATTTCAGTCCCAATTTATGTGGTGCCTGTCAATTCGCGAGTTAGAATAAATAAAAATAATAATATGCCGAAATCCCCATATTGTTTTATTTGTGGCGTGATCAAAAGTGATGGAATTGGACGAATTTCGTATCACAGGTAAGATGAAATGCAAAAACTTTAAAATGTATTAATTTGAATTTATTTAAGACTCCCAAAAGAACGAAATCAAACGGAAGAATGGCTCAATTTCTTCGTTTTAAAAACATTTGAAGGAAAACATAATTTTCGGCAATGTAATGTAATGTCTATCGATGGCCACATGGCCTTTGTCTAAAAAAAAACATTTAAATAACATGAATCCATAAATTAAATTTTAAACATTTGACACTGCCTACCTACCTACCTCAACTCTTTTCTAACGAAACCAACATCTCAACAAAAAAAGAACGTGTTTCCGCCCGGGATCGAACCGGGGACCTTCCGCGTGTTAGGCGGATGTGATAACCACTACACCACGGAAACCACACAGCCAAGATTCGAACTAATCAACCAGCGGAAGATTTTTCTATAACTAAAGTTAATTACGAGTACATACGAACGAGTATATATTACTTGCATTCAAGATTAAATATATTTATATCTGACGCTCTATTATCTGGCTGAATAGTGAATAACAACCATAATGCCCAGAAATGGATTATTCCTCCACGGCAACCGCCGCACGCTCCAGCCTCAACATGCCGCACGCACACTGCACACACTGATTAGATTTTTTTTTCGATAGGGAAATTTTGTCTCATAGGGAAATTTTTTACTGCCATCTGTTCGTGGGAATGTGAAGTTTACTTGAAATATGTTAGGATAATAGGATGAATTTTCATTAGATATAATTCGCACATGTACTTTATAGGCGAAGTAATATAAAGGCAAAGTGTTGGATCAAACTCTCGTTCTTGCTTCGGCAGAACATATACTAAAATTGGAACGATACAGAGAAGATTAGCATGGCCCCTGCGCAAGGATGACACGCAAAATCGTGAAGCGTTCCACATTTTTTCGTGAAAATTTCCTTTATTTTCTTTTTGTTTGATATGTGAATTTATAAATTCGATATAATACAACATTAATGACGTTTCCCAACTAGCAATTTCTTTTTTGGATAAGAACCAAAATTCCTATAAAACCCGTATTAAACATTACGTAAGGAAATATTTTGTTTTAAAATATTTATTAGGGTTTCTGCTAAAAGAAAAGACTAATAACGAATTCTGTTATAGCGTTTTGAAGAATTGGCTTGTACAAAGTCGTTAGTGGACATTGTAGGCTCGATGCAAACCCTTAAAAGCATATTTGTCTTGATTAAATGCATTTTGTTCTAATTGCAGCGTTGAAATAAATTTGTGCAAGTGTGATATTAGAAAGTGATCTTTAAATATTTTTGCTTAAGGGGGAAAACCCCATTAGGAGCTTCTAAAAATCCATTTTTAGGGTTTTGTAGTAAAAACAAAACCCTTATGAAATCGGTCAAATGTCTGTCCGTCTGTCCATGAAATATCTCACGAACGGCTGAAGCTACATAGATGAAATTTTGTTGGAATATGTAGAATTATTTTAATTCACCGGAGAAAGCGGAAGGTCAATTTTTTTTTCATCTGGTATAGGCAAGTGGGGTATCATGAGAAAGGTAACACCGAGTACATTCCATTTTTAGGGTTTTGTAGTAAAACAAAACCCTTATGAAATCGGTCATGCGTCCGTCTGTCTGTCTGTCTGTCTGTCTGTCTGTCTGTCTGTCCATGGAATATCTCACGAACCGCTGAGGCTACATGTATGAAATTTAGTGAAAATATGTAGAAGTACTATAATTCTCTGGAGAAAGTGATGCATCGTTATAGATCAACTTTGAGGGGGGGTCCCCATAGAGGGGAAATGAAGGACGAAATTTTTTTTCATTTGGTATAGGCAAGTGGGGTATCGTAAGAAAGGTACCGTCGAGTACATTTTATTTCTGGAATTTTCTTCAAATTTGAACAAAGGGGAAAAGAGGGAGAGGGGAAAATATGTGATCCGAGTTTGTCCCCCCCCCCTTGCATTTCGAAACCGTTATACTTACTACTTTGCCTTAACCCCTAGCGGGGCATAGCGCGTCAACTACTCCTGCGCGCCATCGTACTCTGTTCTGGGCAATGGGGCGCAACTCCCCAAAAGACTTACCCAGTACCTGACACTCCTTTGCCACAGATCGACGCCATGTGATTCGAGGACCCCCTCTTGGTCGGCCTTGATTGGAAATGGGGTTCCATTTCATGGCATGCATAGCAATGCAGTTATCACTCTTCCGCAATGTGTGACCTATCCACTGCCATTTTCGCCTGCGTATCAATTCGTCGATTGGCATCTGACCCGTACGCCGACTTAGCTCTTCATTTGATATTGTTTCGGGCCAGAAAATTCTTAAAATTCGACGAAGACATGAGTTGACGAAAACTTGCAGCTTTCTGGTAACTCCTACGGAAACTTTCCATGTACTGCTCCCATACAAAAGCACTGATAGTACCAGGGAGCGAAACAGGCCCAGCTTGGTTTTAATGCTGAGATAACTGCCCTGCCAGATTTTGGACAGCATGCCGTATGCGCGTTTAGCCTGGTTGATACGACGAGCGATGTCCTGCTCCGTACCACCATTTTCGGCAACAATGCTACCCAGGTAGACGAAGTTGTCCACCTTCTCCACAGGCTGCCCATTAATATTGATGGCAATAGGTGTCGGATTTCTTTTTCGCAACGGCGGGCTAAGAACCTTGGTCTTGTTGGTATTAATCTTTAGCCCAACCTTGCTTGCCTCCCTCTCGAGATCTAACGCCATTGCGGACAGATCCATGATTTTGTGGGAGAGTAGGCATATGTCGTCAGCGTAGTCAAGATGTTGTAGATAAGATGTCAAAGTCCATTGAATTCCTCTGTCGAGTCCGGATAGTGCTGCATGCAACACATCGCCGATCACAATGAGGAATAGGATCGGTGAGAGGATGCACCCCTGCCGAACTCCACTGCGAATCTCAAAGTCCCCCGACACCTTACCTTTATGCAGAACGCGACATTTCGCGCCGTCATAGGTTGCCTTAATAATAGCCACAAGCTTCTCAAGGATGCCTCTCCTGCGCAAGGCCGCCCATATAGAATCCCGGTTCACACTATCGAAAGCCTTTTCGAAATCGATGAAAAGCAAGTGAAGCGGAGAATCGTATTCAGCGCATTGCTCGATGATGATTCGCAAGGTGGTAATGTGATCGACACAGGAGAATCCGGATCGAAAGCCAGCCTGCTCTTCATAAATTGTGCTTTCTAAGTGGGCCTTTAGTCTTTCCAGGACGATTTTAGCTATTATCTTGGCAACGGCAGGAAGCACACAAATGCCTCTCCAATTATTACAGTCTGTGAGGCTACCCTTCTTTGGAAGTTTGATGATCAAACCTTCCGTCCACTCAGTGGGAAAGGTCTCTGTATTCCACACTTTATCAACAAGTGGGTGCAGCAAATCGGCAGTTACGCTTGGCGCTGCTTGATAAAGTTCGGCAGGGATGCCGTCAAGTCCGGCGGCCTTTCCTCGTTTTAGTGCAATAATTGCAGTGACTATTTCCTCTTTAGTCGGGGCAGTGGACCGTATACGCACATTTTGATGGTTAGCTAAATTATCTATATGAGGGGGAACTTCACCAGAGGTTACACGGTTCAAGACCGCGGCGAAGTGTTCTTTCCATCGCCTCATTTGATCTTCTTCCAAGATAAGTAGCTTTCCATCACTATCTTTCACCGGATGTTGGCAGGAGTTACGACCACCTGTAAACTCCTTGATGACACCGTATACGGCGTTTAAGTTGTTACTTCTAGCGGCTTCTTCTGCTGACGCTAAAAGAGAATTGGCATAAACCCTTTTATCGCGTCGCACACTACGCTGAACTTCTCGAGCTTTCTGACGGTAAAGGAGTTCGATGCTGCTTCGATTGTCGTCTGCTGCTGCAGCCAAACGAACTTTCAAGTCCTTTCTTTCAACAATCCGCTGCCATGAAGCGTCGGACATCCAGGGCTTATTCTGGTAATCCGGGTTTGGGCCAAGGATGGTATTTGCGCTATCAATGTACGCATTTTTTATGGCATCCCAGTTTTCATTTATGTCACTATCTGGGTGACTAGTTATCTCAGCTGCTTTTTGCGCAAGATGGTCATTATATTGTTGTAAGACAGCTGGATTTTTTAATCGAGCGGTGTTGAATTTGCGGCGCCTGGATTTTTCGTCGCTGGGGCGGCGCACGGCTGCAATACGCAATCGAACATTAGCGATCATAAGATAATGGTCTCTTCCCATCCCAATATCGGCACCCTTCGTGTTTCGCACGTCCAGGAGGCAACTCTTGAATCTTTTACTAATGGCAAAATGGTCGATCTGATTTTGTGTTCTGCGCCGATCAACAGAGGACCAACTGATTTTGTGGTGGTCCTTATGCTCAAACATAGTACCACCGATGAAGAGACTGTGAAAGTTGCAGAACTCTACAAATTTTTCACCGTTGTCATTACGATCACCAAGACCATGTCTCCCCATCACATGTCTGAGCCCATAGTTGTCAGCGCCAACCTTCGCATTCAAATCACCCATAACCATTATAATGTCACCTTTAGGTGTTCTGCTCTGAACGGCGTTTAGTTCTTCGTAGAAGGAGTCTTTTGCCAAGACATTGTCGGGTTCAGTAGGGGCATAACATTGTATTATTGAGATGTTCCTCATTTTGGTCCGGAGCCTGGCGGTCAAGACCCTGTCAGAGACCGGTTCCCAGGATAAGAGACAGTTTCGCGCGGCTCTGGTTAAAAGGAGCCCCACACCTGACTCACGACGACTACCGGTAGCTTTACCGGAGTACAACATTACAGTGCTGCCCGTTGGAGAGATGAATTCTCCGCTGTTCCACCATCTTATCTCACTAACTCCTAAGATATTTAATTTGTACCTCAGAAATTCACTCTCTAATTGAAGAAATCGTGCATTCTGGGGACCTTCTGATCCATTGTCCAGGAGAGTACGCACATTCCAGAATCCAATCTTTGTCATGGTACGATAGCTAAAAGTCGTAACCGTTGAGTCAGTCCTTATCCGAGGCATAGTTGACGTTTCGTTAGCATATAAAGATTTCGGATAGTGCAAGTTGCTGGCATACACATCCTGTCCTTTGATTGTCGGTTTTAACGACAGGCCCTCAAAGGGAAAGGCCGTGGTATTTTTTTTTCACACCCCACACCACAGGGGTACCTCAACCAAATCATCGCACCGCCATCACTGGCGGCTTGACGTTGGTTGGCAATAGTCTGTGACCACTGCCGTTCCAGGGGGCGCCCACGCGGAGGACTATGGAAGAGGAGTTTTTGCCCGCCCCCCCCCCCCCCCCCCCCAAAATTTACAGAAAAGCGGCATTTTACTTACATAGAAAACTGTAAATAATAGAATTCCAAAATCTCATCAAAAAAGGTTAATAATAGTACATTTCTATTTTTTCAGTTAGCACACCCCTGCACCCCTTAAGTACACCCGAGGTCAAAAATATTAATGGCTAATGATAATCAACACCATAGGCAATAATGCCTCTACGTTTCATTACAACCATGTAATATTTAACAATAGTACATTCACTTAAAGTTAGGCATTTTTACACTATTCATACAAAAAATACACCTACCGGCTTCAAAGGTGCGAGTACTACTTGCATGTTGTTTTTCGTAGTGCGAATCGCAGTTATTATTACATATTATGGTTAATCACATTTATGAAAGGGTAAAGATTGGTAGGGGGCGATGTGTGATAATTGGCCAACTGTAACGGGCGGTGGAGGCGAGGGTGAGGGTTAAAATTAAGGTCAAATTTTGTTTATTGACTGGTATAGGCAAGTGGGGTGTTGTGAAAAAGGTAATGTTGAGTTTACTTTACTTATATTTGAAAAAAGGGGAACAATGAGGGAGGATAAATTATTAGATCGTAATAACCCTCGGATTGCGGGCGTAGCCCTCTATATTCCGGTTTCATTTTTATTGCATAAATTGTTAGCTTAACAATCCAAGAATATCATCATCATCGTGGCGCGACAGCCCGACGTCGGGCCTTGGCCGCCTGGATCATTGTCCTCCAATTATCTCGGTCACGTGACCGCGTCTTCCAATTTTGGGAGCCCAGCAGCTGCGCGGCGTCCACACCAACTGAGCTCTCCCAACGAGATCTCGGTCGTCCTCGCAGTCTCGCTCCGTCGACTCGTTCTGCATTTTTATTCTCTTAGGCAAGCGATCATCGTCCATTCTTTGTACATGCCCTGCCCATTGAAGTCGTTGTAGTTTGACTCCAAGAATATGCTGCCACAATTTCAAAGCGAAATTCACATTCGTTTAGATTTTATGAGCATAGAACCGAGCGCTCATCGGGTATTGTATAGTCTACAGGCTTGAACGCACTCTAG
Organism: Chloromyia formosa; assembly: GCA_964017055.1. Taxonomy (NCBI): domain Eukaryota; kingdom Metazoa; phylum Arthropoda; class Insecta; order Diptera; family Stratiomyidae; genus Chloromyia; species Chloromyia formosa. The sequence goes on from OZ024817.1 coordinate 82,370,890, forward strand.
AGGGTAGGGAGGAGCACTACCTCAGGTATGTACTTACGTAGCCTTGTATCGGAACCCCACTTTTGCATCTTTGTTTTCAAATAACGGTATAGAAGGTACTAGAAGCATCAACACAAGGGATTATCTCGATTATATTTTGTTTTTCAAACGCGTTTTTCTCAAGATGACTTTCTTCAGATTTGCGGGACTTCTCCAATAATTCAAAAAGTAATGAGCCGATCATTATGAAAATTTAAAGTATGATTCTTTATAAAATTGCGAAGAAAATGAACCAACATTTAGGATGATATAGTATTTTTAAGGGTGTTTTTTCATAATTACGCCCGGTTCACATTATTCCAGTAACCAATCCAGTCCAGCGCTGGATTGCTACTGGAATAATGTGAACCGGCACTGGACAGCAATCCAATCCAGCAATCCAGTCCAGTGACTGGATTGTCGGTCTACTTTTTCATTCCAGCTCGCCCAGAAATCATTGTCACTATAGTTACCGAATCAACAACACACTCACCGGACTACTGGACTGGAATCATGTAGACGATATGATCCAGTCCAACACTGGACTGTTTACATAGCCGCCGAGCGCAAAATGGGCCTCATCGCTAAAGAAGATTTTCTTCGCAAAATCGGCATCGGTGGCCTGCTGTTCGAGGACCCAATCTGAGTACTCACGACGCAATCTGTGATCAGTCGGTTTTAATTCTTGCGTGAGCTGGACTTTATAAGGATGGAGATGAAGGTCCAAATGCAAAATGCCGACCATAATCTGCGCGTAATGCACGAAACGTGGCCACCGCAGATTCACCATTTTGGTAGAATAATTTAATAATTTTAACGCGTTGTTCTGTCGTAAAACGTTCCATCTTGTAAAACCCATAACATCTAAAATCGAACCGCTTGAACACCGGCGAAGTGTCGGCTGTCCCTCACTCTTCTATCGCTACTACAACCGCCGTTGCTCTGATGAAATAGCCAACCTCATTCCTGAGCGTACTTTTCCTTTACGTAACACCCGACTAGCCAGTCGTGTCCATCCTCATCTTCTAGAACTCAGCAAAAGTCGCACCGCCAAATTCCATGACTCGTTTGTATCTAGGACAACACGAATGTGGAACGATCTACCATCTTTTGTTTTCCCCCGCAACTATGACCTACAAAAATTTAAACGGAATGTACACCGTCACCTTATTCAAACTCAACCCATCTCCCCACTACCTTAATCCCTTACCGCCAACGCTGTGTTCTCGCATCAAAGGGTTACCCCCTAAGCTTTGGTATAAACATAAAAAAAAAAAAAATGGCAAACCTTCAACTAAACCAATACCAGTTTGGAATACACTGACATTTGAAAGATGTCGAATGGCAGGGCTTTACTTTCCGAAACACGAAATGGATAACCCTTTAGTAAAAAGTGAATCGTAGGTAATATTTTACCCTAAAAACAGAAAATAGCCTATAAAAATCAGACAAACCGTTAATTAGATATGGCCTTGGAAAATAAAATAAAAAAAAGTGTAAACAAAATATTTTTTTAAATTAAAGGGCTGTAAATGACTCGAAATTTAAAAATTAGTATTATATAATGTTAAAACAAATTATTTAAAATACAACAAAGCAGGAAGTTTTTATTTTTGATAAATTTAGTATAATATGTAAGTGAAAACTCGAGAAAAATAAGATAAAACAGCAAAATATTGATTGTGGGCTACATATCTTTCTTATTTTTTCGAGTCATATCTAATAAACAGTTTATCTGATTTCGACAGGCTATTTTCTGTTTTTAGGGTAGGATATTACCTGCGATTCACTCTTTACTAGAATATGCTAGCGGGTATAGTTTTTGAGTAATTGCGTTTTTATTAAAAAAAAAAAGTCGGTGATTCTGCAAAGGTTAAATTACTTTGGTCAGTCAAAATGTTATAACACTGGTTACTTTAATTAGGGTGGTTTCGATTTTTAGGGTTTTGTAGTAAAACAAAACCCTTATGAAATCGGTCATGCGTCCGTCTGTCTGTCTGTCTGTCTGTCTGTCTGTCTGTCTGTCTGTCCATGGAATATCTCACGAACCGCTGAGGCTACATGTATGAAATTTAGTGAAAATATGTAGAAGTACTATAATTCTCTGGAGAAAGTGATGCATCGTTATAGGTCAACTTTGAGGGGGGGTCCCCATAGAGGGGAAATGAAGGACGAAATTTTTTTTTCATTTGGTATAGGCAAGTGGGGTATCGTAAGAAAGGTACCGTCGAGTACATTTCATTTCTGGAATTTTCTTCAAATTTGAACAAAGGGGAAAAGAGGGAGAGGGGAAAATATGTGATCCGAGTTTGTCCCCCCCCCTTGCATTTCGAAACCGTTATACTTAGAGATGTGAAAATTTACAGAAAAGCGGCATTTTACTAACATAGAAAACTATAAATAATAGAATTCCAAAATCTCATCAAAAAAGGTTAATAATAGTACATTTCTATTTTTTCAGTTAGCACACCCCCGCACCCCTTAAGTACACCCGAGGTCAAAAATATTGATGGCCAATGATAACCAACACCATAGGCAATAATGCCTCTCCGTTTCATTACAACCATGTAATATTTAACAATAGTACATTCACTTAAAGTTAGGCATTTTTACACTATTCATACAAAAAATACACCTACCGGCTTCAAAGGTGCGAGTACTACTTGCATGTTGTTTTTCGTAGTGCGAATCGCAGTTATTATTACATATTATGGTTAATCACATTTATGAAAGGGTAAAGATTGGTAGGGGGCGATGTGTGATAATTGGCCAACTGTAACGGGCGGTGGAGGCGAGGGTGAGGGTTCAAATTAAGGTCAAATTTTGTTTATCGACTGGTATAGGCAAGTGGGGTGTTGTGAAAAAGGTAATGTTGAGTTTACTTTACTTATATTTGAAAAAAGGGGAACAATGGGGGAGGATAAATTATTAGATCGTAATTTGCCACCCCCCACCCCTTGCATTTCCAGACCGTTACACTTAGAAAAATGAAAACTTCCAGGAAGGTGGGTTCCGAACAGTATATAAAATGGGAAATAATGGAATTTGTATATCTCCTCAAAATAGGTTAATAATAGTTTGTTTCCATAGTTACAGTTAGCGCATCCCTGCATCCCTTAAACACGTCCGAGATCAAAAGTACCGATGGCCAAGGATAACCAACACCATAGGCAATAATATCCGTATGTTCTAAGTTTCGTTACAATCACGTAATATGATTGGGCATATAAGATACTATATTATGGGCCAGACATTTTATTTTTTTTATCCATCTAAGTGGTACCAAGAAGAGCAAGGAGCCGATACTTACATACCAAAATAAGTACTTGCTACAAAACCCTCGGATTGCGGGCGTAGCCCTCTATATTCCGGTTTCATTTATATGTTGTTTGAATTGGTGCATTGTTTAAAAAATTTAGTTTTCTATTTCCCCCTAACACTACGGACCCCGCCACCATGTTGAAAATGTGCCTAATTGTTTGGCTTGTCCTGTTTCTTTCTAGTATCTCCTAAATTGGTCTTACAAGAAATCTTGTAAAATTTTATTTAACTAGAGTAATTTATCTACAATTTGAGAGTCCGTCTGTCCATGAAATATCTCACGAACGGCTGAAGCTACATACATGAAATTTTGTGGGAATATGTAGAATTATTTTAATTCACCGGATAAAGCGGTTCGTTGTAATAGGCTGACTTTAAGGGCAGGTCCCCATAGAGGGGAAATGAAGGTAATTTTTTTTTCATCTGGTATAGGCAAGTGGGGTATCATGAGAAAGGTAACACCGAGTACATTTCATTTCCGGTATTTTCATCAAATTTGAAAAAAGGGGAAAAGAGATAGAGGGGAAAATATGTGATCCGAGTTTGTCCCCCCCCCCCCCCTCGCATTTCGATACCGTTATACTTAGAAATATGAAAATTTGCAGAAAGGCGGCATTTTACTAGTGTAGAAAACCGAAAATCGTAGAATTTTGATATCTCAACAAAAAAGGTTAATAATAGTACATTTCTATAGTTGCAGTTAGCATACCCCTACACGCCTTAAGCACAGCCGAGGTCAAAAATATTGATGGCCAATGATAACCAACATCATCGGCAATAATATCTCTAAGTTTCATTACAATCACATAATATTTAATAATAGTACATTCATTTAAAGTTAGGCATTTTGACACTATCCACACAAAAATTACACCTACCGGCCTCATATGTAGGTGTGAGTACTACTTTCATGTTGTTTTTCGTAGTGCGAATTGCAGTTATTTAATTAATCATTTTTGAAAGGGTGAAGATTAGTTGGGGGCGCTACGTCGTAATTGGCAAACTTTACCGAGTGGAAGGGGGGAGGGGTCCACATAGAGGCGAAATTAAGCTCAAAATTTTTTTTTATCGACTGGTATAGGCAAGTGAGGTGTCGTGAGAAAGGTAATGTTGAGTACATTCCATTTTTTCGCATTTTCTTGAAATTTGTAGAAAGGGGAATAGTGGGGGAGGAAAAAATATTAGTTCGTAATTTGCCCCCCCCCCCCCCCCCTCCCCTGGCATCTCGAGACTGTTAGAATTATGAACACTTACAGGAAGGTGGGTTCCGAATAGCATATAAAATGGAAAATAATGGAATCTGTATATCTTCTCAGAATAGGTAAGTAATAGTTTATTTCTGTAGTTACAGTTAGCACACCTCTGCATGCCTTAAACACGTTCGAGGTCAAAAGTACTGATGGCCAACGATAACCAACACCTTAGGCAATAATATGTTCTATGTTTCGTTACAATCACGTAATATGAATTGGCATGTAAAATGTAAGTGGGTAAGACAGTTTAATTATGTTTTTTTTTTGTCCATCTGAGTGGTATCAAGAAGAGCAACGAGCCGATATTTATATACCAAAATAAGCGCTTGCTACAAAACCCTCGGATTGCGGGCGTAGCCCTCTATATTCCGGTTTTTTTTTTTGTCCATCTGAGTTGTATCAAGAAGAGCAACGAGCCGATATTTATATACCAAAATAAGCGCTTGCTACAAAACCCTCGGATTGCGGGCGTAGCCCTCTATATTCCGGTTTCATTTAGGAACTGTTTCAGGCGCCGTTTCGTTTCATCCATAACTCCATTTGCGGGATGAATGTGTGTACATCGACCTGTTGACTATTTCCCCTGCACGGCTTCTGCTATTTTCGTAGAGACTCGTTCATTTACCCGTTTCTACGTTCTTCCAAAATTTCGGATGGCTTCAAACGTCGCCGTTTGTAAAGTCGCTTCGCTTTGTCCAGTCCCCTAGTATTCGGATCATTCCGCCGACGATGTAGGCAGAATGATCCCAACAGCCATCCTAGTGGACGAAACGAATCGACCTTACCAAGGCCAACATTTCGATCTAACGCAGTCTAGCAACAACATAGTCCTGAATGGGCCAGTGGTGTGGTTAGCCTACATTCTACAGCTTTGGGACTATGGCGCTGAGATTTTAGTGCCAAAATGATTATTTCATCAATCAACTTTTTAAATCCAATCTCAGAATTAGTTCATAGTTTCTGTAGATTTGAGATATTATTTGGACGCCTTATGACTATAGCTGAATTATAAGATACTCTTTGAGGAAACATCGTCAACAAATAAAAACTAAGAAGTTACGGGACACCCAGCACAGGAGTTTCTTTTGTAGGGAATTCGATGTATTTTATTTTTGTTCCTTTTACTTCTTCTTCAAAAGTTAGTATTTTCGATGTTATTGGCGAAAATGAATGTTTTTTAAGCAGTTTCGGCAGTTTATTTTTCGAAGTAGCAAAATTGGAATTCGGATTCAGCACCCCAAATGACACAAACCGAAATTGCGAAAAAAAAATCTATTTTTCTCCTCAATCAAACCACGGCATTACTGGACTAAAACCGAATATGATCAACTGAGATACGAACAAAATTGGGACGAATGACGTGGCAAGAGCCAATTGAACCTCGCTAATGACTCAGCCTTTTGTTGTGTGACTTACATAGAGCTGAACTTACGATACTTGCCCCAAGCTTTTCAAGGTAAATATCGAAATAAATAAATATAACCAGTGCGCTGACTCAGCTCTTTATTTTTAGGGTTTTGCAGTAAAAACCAAACCTTTATGAAATCGGTCAAATGTTTGTCTGTCCGTCTGTCCATAGAATATCTTACGAACGGCTGAAGCTACATACATGAAATTTAGTGAGATTGTGTAGAAATATTATAATTCGGCGGTGAAAGCGATGCGTCGTAATAGACCACCTTTAAGGGGGGTCCCCACAGAGGGGTAATGAATGATCATCATCGTGGCGCGACTGCCCGACGTCGGTTCGTGGCCGCCTGGATCATTATCCTCCAATTATCTCGGTCACAGGACCGCGTCCTCCAATTTTGGAAGCCCAGTAGCTGCGCGGAGGGGAAATGAAGGTCAAAATTTATTTTTCGCTTGGTGTCGTCAAGTACGTTCCATTTTTGGAATTTTCTTCAAATTTGTGGAAAGAGAAAAGAGGGAGAGGGGAAAATATGAGATCATAATTTGTCCCACTCCCTTGCATTTCCCGACCGTTGCACTTAGAAATATAAAAACTTACAGGAACGTGGCATTTTACTAGCATAGAAAACTAAAAATAATGGAATTTTGATAACTTCACCACATAGGTTAATAATAGTATATTTCTACTTTTACAGTTAGCACACCCCTGCATCCCCCAAACACACCCCAAATCAAAAATATTGATGGCCAACGGTAACGAACACCATAAGCAATAATATTTTTATATTTCGTCACAATCACATAATATTTTAATAGTAGTATATGCATTAATTTAAAGTTAGGCATTTTGACACTATCCATAAGAAAAATACACCTACCGGCTTCATAGGTGCGAGTGTGAGTACTACTTGCATGTTGTTTTTCCTATTGCCAATCGCAGTTATTTAATTAACCATTTTTGAAAGGGTAAAGATTGTTTGGGGGCCGTGATTCTAACAACTGGCCAACTTTAGGGAGGGGGGGGGGCGTAGGATTAGACTACTCTACTTTCTATAATTATTCACACAATTTTTATTTTGAATGCTGAAGCATCTTGAAGAGCTATATTTACCATACTTGCTACAAAACCCTCGGATTGCGGGCGTAGCCCTCTTTATTCCGGTTTCATTTTAAATTAAAGGGCTGTAAATGACTCGAAATTTAAAAATTAGTATTATATAATGTTAAAACAAATTATTTACAACAAAGCAGGAAGTTTTTATTTTTGATAAATTTAGTATAACATGTAAGTGAAAACTCGAGAAAAATAAGATAAAACAGCAAAATATTGATTGTGGGCTACATATCTTTCTTATTTTTTCGAGTCATATCTAATAAACAGTTTATCTGATTTCGACAGGCTATTTTCTGTTTTTAGGGTAGGATATTACCTGCGATTCACTCTTTACTAGAATATGCTAGCGGGTATAGTTTTTGAGTAATTGCGTTTTTATTAAAAAAAAAAGTCGGTGATTCTGCAAAGGTTAAATTACTTTGGTCAGTCAAAATGTTATAACACTGGTTACTTTAATTAGGGTGGTTTCGATTTTTTATATGTTGTTTGAATTGGTGCATTGTTTAAAAAATTTAGTTTTCTATTTCCCCCCTAACACCACGGACCCCGCCACCATGTTGAAAATGTGCCTAATTGTTTGGCTTGTCCTGTTTCTTTCTAGTATCTCCTAAATTGGTCTTACAAGAAATCTTGTAAAATTTTATTTAACTAGAGTAATTTATCTACAATTTGAGACTACAATAAAGCTTCTAGCTGTTATACTTACCGAGATAGAGCTTTTAAGGCATAAATCGATGAGCATTCATTTTTGAATTTTTGCTCATAGCTACTCTAAAAATGGCCCGAATTGAAAAATATTGGCCACGTTAGGCTTACAATCAAATTATCCCCAACTTTTACAGACAAGCTTTTCCATTTGGAGCTTCCGTTGCAAAGATCTGTGAGCTTGAATAGTGACAAAGTGTGATTTTTCTCCGCAGCCTCGAAAATTGTCATTTTTAGGGTTTTGTAGTAAAAACAAAACCCTTATGAAATCGGTCAAATGTCTGTCCGTCTGTCCATGAAATATCTCACGAACGGCTGAAGCTACATAGATGAAATTTTGTGGGAATATGTAGAATTATTTTAATTCACCGGAGAAAGCGGTTCGTTGTAATAGGCTGACTTTAAGGGGAGGTCCCCATAGAGGGGAAATGAAGGTCAATTTTTTTTTCATCTGGTATAGGCAAGTGGGGTATCATGAGAAAGGTAACACCGAGTATATTCCATTTTTTGTATTTTCATCAAATTGGAAAAAGGGGAAAAAAGGTAGAGGGGAAAATATGTGATCCGAGTTTGTCTCCCCCCCCCCTTGCATTTCGAGACCGTTATACTTAGAAATATGAAAATTTGAAGGAGAGCGGCATTTTACTAGCATAGAAAACAGAAAATCGTAGAATTTTGATATCTCATCAAAAAAGGTTAATAATAGTACATTTATATACTTGCAGTTAGCACACCCCTGCACCCCTTAAGCATACCCGAGGTCAAAAGTATTGAGGGCCAATGATAACCAACATCATAGGCAATAATATCTCCAAGTTTCATTACAATCAGATAATATTTAATAATATTACATTCATTTAAAGTTAGGCATTTTTACACTATCCATACAAAAAATACACCTACTGGCCTCATGCATCGGTGCGAGTACTATTGTACTTGAATATTGTTTTTCGTAGAGCGAATTGTAGTTGAACCATTTATGTAAGGTTAAAGATTGGTGGGAGTGGAAGGAGGGGAGGGGGGGGGGGGGTAGGCTGGTCGCTGACTCAGTTATTTTTATTTTTTTTTATGCAAGTTTGCAATTTGCAATGTTGTCTTAACATGAATAGTTAAGCATCTCGAAGAGTAGGACAGTTTATCTCATATACATTCATATCTATCTACAGTATAGCAACAGCTTCTTGTATTAAAACTATTATGTACTTTGAAAGGTGATAGATTGAGTCTTTTTTTGTGGATTGACTTGTAAGATACTATATCACGTGTAAGACATTTTAGTTATGGTGTTTTTATCCATCTGAGTAGTACCGCGAAGACCAGGGAGCCAATATTTACATACCAAAATAAGCGCTTGCTACAAAACCCTCGGATTACGGGCATAGCCCTCTATATCCCGGTTTCATTTTTTTTTGTACAGAGCAGAGTAGACAACGATAAGCGGCAAAAAAAACGATCGAGAGCAGAAGTACTCATTATCCTCTTTGATATGACACCCATCATGCCTTCCTTAAAACAGAATTTAGCCCCTTTTTTCATACTTTTTGGACCCTTTCCACAACTACTGGGCTTTCGAAATTGAAGGTATGATGATGCAGACTGGCTGTAGCACCACAATGATGATGATTGCAAATATACTACATGCCTTAAACCCTAGTGGCACATAGCGCGTCCCGTCAACTACTACTAGGAGCCTAGTTGACGTTTCGGTGGCATTTAAGAGTATCCGGATGATGCATAGTTGCTGGCAAACACATCCTAAGCTATTACATAGTTCGTTGTAATGTTTTAAACCAAACCTTAAAAATAGATTTGGTTGACCATTAATTTGCTAAATAGTATAATGTTGCTCAATTTATGAAGGTAATTCTAGATATTCTGTTCTAAAATATACCAAATGTTCATAACCTGCAACTGAATCGAGGAAAGACCACAACAAGAGAAGCGATTCTTTAATTTACATGCTAACCACCTTGCATTTTGACAGAATCGTGACACTCTTCCTTTTTTTCATTGCGTCAACGACAGCATTAAAATTTGCATAATATTCACTTTAACGATTATGCGGAGGTATGCTGATACCTCCTCCTTCAGAAGGTTTCAGGTACGGGCATTGTATTATAATCACTTATATTTTGTTCGATAGCTACAGATGACTTTCAATTCAAATACTCGTATATCATATATTCAATTACTATTACTCGTTTTATGGTCTCCATAGATGATGGCGATGGTGTGGTTTAGTGGATAAGATGGTGAGAATTCCTGGTAATGCGTGCAAATAAAACGAATGCAATAAAGCCACACCTATAAGCGAAAATATGAAATATTGCAAATTGGAATTAACGAGAATTTTTGAGTATAGAAAAAAAAAAGTTCCAGCCACCGATTGTATTCTAAGCAAAAACGATTTACCATTGTTAAAGTTATTGGGCATTGTATTTTCGATTTCAATGAATATTCCACCGAAATCGAGTCGAGAACCTATAAATATCTAAAAAAAATTGACACTGAAATTTTGAACAATGGGTCTGTGACATGTGTATAAACGAAAGTTTCAATATGGACCCTTGGTATGGTTTATACTCATATATACTTTAACTAAAATACATACTTATGTTGAATCATATGGTACACCTTCATTTTCTGGTGACATTTGCTCTATCCGAAGATATCCAGGTTTCTTTATGAATGTGGTGCGGAAAGCATGTTGAGCTTACGGCAAGGTTCCTAATGCATACGAAGTCGATTAGTCGTCGACCGTTGTCATTACATTCTTTGTGGAGGCTGTGTCATCCAGTGGTTCCCCGATGCCAACTCTCGTTCCCACCTTTCGCGTTGAAATCTCCCAGCAATATTTTGACGTCGTTTGTTGGAAGTAGTGATGTGTAACACAGTAACGAGTCGCTCTTTTTGAACGACTCATCAGGATGAGCGAAAGATTCGGCACAACGACATAGCCTTCGAGTCGTTCAATTTAAGAATGACTCACTGTAAAATTAATTCCCAAACTAGCCCATGGCATAAATATTACCCAACGCATAACCAATCCACGCTCATTTCTCAATACATATAATGTACTACAATACATTCATTCACTCATATCCCATCCCAGTATCTATCTAAAAGCAAAACCACCATCATTTATCTACCAAAGCAATCCCATCTAAATCCATTCATATTCATCTCTATGCAGTATGCAATGCACGCATTGTGTATACTTCTAAATATATATGCAACAACCCATGCTGACTGCAAATGCAAACATATCAAAAATAATTTACTTACGTCGCGTCCCACCGCACAGCCAAGTTTCTCCAAATACAGAAAACAATCCCAACATTCTAAAACAAAAGTATTCGTCTTACGTATCATCATCTCAAGCTCAACTTTAGATGAAACCAAACAAAAACCCATAGCTTTCACTTGCACTACAGCTACAGTGTAAAGCAGCGTTCTGACGGGGCCAATACATGACATAGTGGCACGCTTTCGATCTCATGCTTGTATCGAGCGTGGACTGGAAAGTGAACTGCTTTTGCCTTGGGCTGTGGACCGTTCACACGACCACTATTTAGTTTATCCCATAAATCATTCTGTTTCAAGCAATTACACCACCACTATACCCTAGTTTTAAATAAACTGTTTTGTGGCCATAACTTCTAAAATATAAGGAATTTCGCATTTTTGACACCATTTTGACCCCCCTTTAGATCCCCCATCTGGGCTGAGGAGCATCCATCCCCACTATTTGGATGCTCCTCAGCCCTCTCCCTCCCTATCCCTCTCCCTTCTCTATGTAAAATTCGTTCAAAAAGAGCGATACAAAATCGTACCGCACAATAAGATTCGTTCAAAAAGAGCGACACGTTCAAAAAGAGTCAAAAGAGTCAATTGACTCTTTTCGAACGAATCTTTTTGTGCGGTTCGATTTTGTATCGCTCTTTTTGAACGACTCTTTTTGTGCGGTTCGATTTTGTATCGCTCTTTTTGAACGAATCTTTTTGTGCGAGTTGATTTTGTATGCCCGCCCCAGATTGGCTGCCCCGTTTTCATGGCAAATAGTGGTCCGATCGGGCTGGCTCGAACTAAAGGGGATTTGGGGGTCGCTAAGTCCGAATCTGGGGTCAAAAAGGAGAAAAAAAATTGTGGTCGCCCATTCCAGGCTGGCAGCCCCCTTTCATGGGAAATAGTGGTCCGATCGGGCTGGCTCGAACTAAAGGGCATTGGGGGGTCGCCAACTCCGAATATGGGGTCAAAAAAGAGAAAAAAAATTGGGGTTGCCCATCTACGACTTTTATTGAATATGCTATTAACCAAGTTTCAGACTCTTTGCATGACTCTTTTTGAACGACTCATTGGAAAGAGTCAGAGCTTATGTGCTGGCACAGTGAAAAGAGTCATTATGCCCATCACTAGTTGGAAGGAATTCGAACAATGTTTCTAGGCGGTCGTAAAACTCGTCATTAACTGCTTCTTCCTTCACTTTAGTGGGGGCGTGCACGCTGATGAGAATGGATTTGCGTGGTCGTCGTCGTTGATCCGTCCAATCCGAGGCTTTTTTTCAGGTTTCTTGGCATGGAGTAGTTTTTACAAGGATGGGTTGTTAGCCCATCGCTAAACCTTATTCACGGGTGGCCTCGCTGATAGCTGCTTCAGGTGGTTTATAACGTGTCAGAGTTCAGACAACTATGTTGCAGGTCTGAATACGTGGTTCATGTCCCTAATGACCTGAGACGCTTAGGTGTAACTCAGCCAGTCAGGGTACATTTATCATTCTCTCCTCCTCTCACAACCATGGTTTGGGACAGGCTTCGGCGGAGTGTCTGTCATAACGCCATTCTTTTCTCCATCTCTGTTGCAAGGCAAAAAGAGGCGTTCATCTTCTGGGGGTTTGTCTAGAATATTACTCTAACATTTCGCAATCACTTTTGGACTTATTTCTGCCAGGCTCCACCTAGATTCTGCATAACGTCTTTCAATGTTAATTTATTTAGTGAACTTTCTATAGTAGGCCAGTCAAATTAAGCCAATTTTGGGGCTTTTTAATGATAATGAGGGAAATATCTGGAAATAATTTTAATCCCTTCTATAGACACCGAATACATGGAAACTGACTTTGCACGGTCGTAGAAGGTGAGCCTAACTTTTGAAGGGTGAAAATCCGAGAAATTTGAGCCCTTTTTTTAATATTATCGTTATAAATCCTAAACGGTGCCTCGGATCGAAAAACCTTGCAGGTGTAAATTAAAGACCGTTGAATTCTGCGTTCAATGCACTGCTCAAAGTTGAAATTCGGTTCGGTAGCGTAGTCAAAATTGATAGTCAAAAAATGACAATTTTCGAGGCTTCCGAGAAAAAACACACTTTTTCACTTTTCAAGCTCACAGATCTTTGCAGCGGATCCTCCAAATGGAAAAGCTTGTCTGTAAAAGTTGGGGACAATTTGATTGTGAGCCTAATGTGGCCAATATTTTTCAATTCGGGCCATTTTTAGAGTAGCTTTGAGCAAAAATTCAAAAATGAATGCTCTTCGATTTATGCCTTAAAAGCTCTATCTCGGTAAGTATAACAGCTAGAAGTTTTATTTTAGTCTCAAATTGTAGATAAATTATTCCACTTAAATAAAGTTTTACAAGATTTCTTGTGAGACCAATTTAGGAGATACTGAAAAGAAACAGGACAAGCCAAACAATTAGGCACATTTTCAACATGGTGGCGGGGTCCGTGGTGTAAGGGGGGAAATAGAAAACTCGAATTTTTAAGCAATGTACCAACTCAAACAATATATCAAAAATCGAAACCACCCTAATTAAAGCAACCAGTGTTATAACAATTTGACTGACCAAAGTAATTTAACCTTTGCAAAATCCCCGACTTTTTTAAAAATAAAAACGCAATTACTCAAAAACTATACCCGCTAGCATATTCTAGTAAAGAGTGAATTGCAGGTAATATCTTACCCTAAAATCAGAAAATAGCCTGTAGAAATCAGATAAACTGTTTATTAGATATGGCTCGAAAAAATAAGAAAGATATGTAGCCCACGATCAACATTTTGCTGTTTTATCTTATTTTTCTCCAGTTTTCACCTATATACTATACTAATTTTATCAAAAATAAAAACTGTCTGTTTTGTTATATACAATTTGTTTTAACATTATATAATACTAATTTTTAAATTTCGAGTCATTTACAGCCCTTAAATTAAAAAAAAAATAATTTGTTCACACTTTTTTCATTTTATTTTCCAAGGCCATATCTAATTAACAGTTTATCTGATTTCTACAGGCTATTTTCTGATTTTAGGGTAAGATATTACCTGCGATTCACTCTTTACTATAATATGCTAGCGAGTATATTTTTTAGTAATTTCGTTTTTATTTAAAAAAAAGTCGGTGATTTTGCAAATTTTAAATTACTTTGGTCAGTCAAATTGTTATAGCACTGGTTGCTTTAATTAGGGTAGTTTCGATTTTTGATATATTGTTTGAGTTGGTACATTGCTTAAAAATTCGAGTTTTCTATTTCCCCCCTAACACCACGGACCCCACCACCATGTTGAAAATGTGCCTAATTTTTTGGCTTGTCCAGTTTCTTTTCAGTATCTCCTAAATTGGTCTCACAAGAAATCTTGTAAAACTTTATTTAACTGGAATAATTTATCTACAATTTGAGACTAAAATAAAACTTCTAGCTGTTATACTTACCGAGATATAGCTTTTAAGGCATAAATCGAAGAGCGTTCATTTTTGAATTTTTGCTCATAGCTACTCTAAAAATGGCCTGAATTGAAAAATATTGGCCACGTTAGGCTCACAATCAAATTGTCCCCAACTTTTACATTGGAGGAGCTTTTCCATTTGGAGGATCCGCTGCAAAGATCTGTGAGATTGAAAAGTGAAAAAGTGTGATTTTTCTCGGGAGCCTCGAAAATTGTCATTTTTTGACTATCAATTTTGACTACGCTACCGAACCGAATTTCAACTTTGAGCAGTGCATTGAACGCAGAATTCAACAGTCTTTAATTTACACCTGCAAGGTTTTTCGATCCGAGGCACCGTTTAGGATTTACAACGATAATATTAAAAAAAGGGCTCAAATTTCTCGGATTTTCGCCCTCCAAAAGATAAGCTCACCTTCTACGACCGCGCAAACTCAGTTTTTATGTACTCAGTATCTATAGAAGGGATTAAAATTATTTCCAGATCTTTCCCTAATTATTATTAATAATAACCTATAGGTTCATCTTTGTTCGCAATAAAACTCGGCAGACTTTTTCGGTAATAACGTTTGGTAAGCCTAAGGACACTCTGATCCATAGGTTCGTTGTTCGTAAAATTAAAGGTTGTACTTGTTTATATTGTACAGAGGTCAATAATTTCCTTGTTCATACTACCGCGTGCTTCAAACGAGCGCATTTTCAAGCTATCGTAACTCGACTGCAATAATAAATCAAATACATTTAATCTAATTATCTTCATATTTCATTTACTTTAATTTAAGCTGAAGTATTTTTTAGTTTTTATTTTGCAATCAGACACGGAGATCTGAATATGAAAATATATCTTGAAACACATAAAAGATACAATATTTCAACAACTTTTCGATTCCTCGGATGAATGTTTCCATAACCAGTCACATGCCTGCCTACATCTATACTACCCACATTAAATTGATTTCAAATGAACACATTCATGTCAATTTAATTCCGATTAAATTGTAACTAATGTGATTTTAATGCGATCTAACATTTTGTGTAGAACACGACAACCTACTTAAAAATTTTCACACCTGTCCGTTGACAAACGGCTGCGTCCAACAGGTTTTCCGACCATTTTTCCATGGAACTATCATCTGTGAAACAACAAGAGACCAACTGAAGAGCTGCTTTATGTTGACCATTCGGCGACTTTGTCCACTACAGAAGTGGTCATCATCATCATCAGCTCGAGCGTCAACGAGGTGATGATTGAGTTGACAAACAGAACCGAAGGAAACGCAATGCGTTCCAGCCAGGTTCCAATGAGCATAAGGTGTCACCTACTCAGGTAAATATTTGCCAACTGACTTGACTGATTTTTTTCTGTTTTATGAGTTTAGTTGACTCAGCAGGATGAAATAGCAATGACCGTCATGCCAATGTACACGGAGTCCTTGTTTGGTTTATTTTAGGAGGCAAAATGACGATCAAGTGTTAAATTCGAGAGCCAGTGCCTACAAGAGTGCTTGGCGGACATGTAAAGTTTAGTTGATAAATAAGTATTTGCTATGGTGCAACAACAAAATGCATAAGAAAACCGCCAACCGCGGCCTAGAAAAACCGCCCATTGGAAGCGGCACTTACAGTGTTGTCAGTGATATCTATAGTGACTGAATATGATGATATGAAAAAAATGAACTTTCTGACTATAAAGTCGATTTTAAAATTATGTTAGGTGTGTTTTTTTTACTGGGGTGTAGGTTAATTGGGTGTTATCCGGGTTAACTTATGCCCGGTTCACATTATTCCAGTAACCAATCCTGTCCAGTAATCCAGTCCAGCGCTGGATTGCTACTGGAATATGTGAACCGGCACTGGACAGCAATCCAATCCAGCAATCCAGTCCAGCAATCCAGTCCAGTGACTGGATTGTCGGTCTACTTTTTCATTCCAGCTCGTACAGAAATCATTGTCACTATAGTTACCGAATCAACAACACACTCGCCGGACTACTGGACTGGAATCATGTAGACGATATGATCCAGTCCAGCACTGGACTGGATTGCTGGACTGGATTACTGGACTGGAATAATGTGAACCGGGCATTATACACAAACAACAAGGGTATGTTGTTTTTGTAATGTGTGTAAGTTAGCCCGGCTAATCCCGAATTAACCAGCACCACAGCACAAAAAAATACGCCTATAATTTATATTATGGGGCGGTTGCTCAATGTCCGCTACAAAATAGATTTGTGGACGGCTCCACACTTTATGGCTTGGTAATTTAATCGTCGTATGAGAAAACGAAAATGTTTATCGGGTTGTTTAAA
Organism: Chloromyia formosa; assembly: GCA_964017055.1. Taxonomy (NCBI): domain Eukaryota; kingdom Metazoa; phylum Arthropoda; class Insecta; order Diptera; family Stratiomyidae; genus Chloromyia; species Chloromyia formosa. Next base: position 82,387,743 of record OZ024817.1, read on the forward strand.
TGTTAGCTTCGATTAAGTTGTGTCCCTGCTAGTTAACAAAGAGTTTAATCGGAGATTGATACAACGGGCCTAAAGGCCGTTTTCTCAATGTCTGGTTAAACCTTATCATGTAGACAAACGCTAACCGGCACTCATCCTCCGGTTAAGAATTTATCGGAAAATAATTCCAAACAGCTGATACGTACTGCTGAGATTTTGACAGCGAGAACTGTTTACGTTTGCACATTCAAATGTGACAATTAAACTGGTCAGAAGGAACAGAGTTCTGGATATATTCATTCGAAGGAAATGGATCTGAAACTAAATCAGCTGCTGAGAGGTGGCATAGACGTAGAATAGAATCGAACAGGTGGCAGAATTCCGCCAAGAAAATCAGCTGACTTTCTACTGCATTACCTGTGCTGCGGACTGCATTATCATATTTTGAGCATTGCATGCGCTAAGATCAAATTTAGTGTCCCGGATAGCTAACTGGCAGTTTAACCGAACATTGAGAAAACGGGCCTAAATCTCACAGCGCAACTGGAGATTAAGCCATGAACTTCTGTTAAAAGCCATACTCGTATAAAGAAGTGTCGGCGATAGTTCACATCGCTTGCGTCGTCTGTTTGCCATATTGCTGGTATTTTGTGCTCTTTCGGATATTGCGGAGTTGTGGCATAATTATCAAAATAAATTTATTGAGGAGTTTTTCAGGGATGCATGCCTCAACAATAACGAGGCGAGAGAATCGAAGCTCGCTGGTTATCCAAGAAACAGTAACATCTATAGGTAGTAATTCACTCTCTCAATACGGCATGCCCGCACCCATGATTCAAGAATAGAAGGTTATGCAATGCGCAGGTCCGTTATTCAGCCACCAAACGAGAGAGAAAGCTAGTGACGTCACAGTTTCTGTTTGTATATGCGTGCGTTGTATTTGGGTGCATTCGGGAGTCACGGTTGCTAGCTAGCTTCAAGTGCTGCCTCGTGATTTGTACTCCGAATGTTGCGCTAAACCACTGCTAAACTTAGCGCAAATAGCTAGGCGCTAACACTTTTAGGCAGCACAAAATTTGTTCGCTGTCTTGGCTTAGCGGAGATTTGACAGTTCGAACGAATGGCCTGCATTCGCAAATCACAGCGCTACCTGAGCGCTCCCATTTTTGTTGTTGTAATTCAGTGCAAAATTGGGACAAAAATAGGAGCGCTCGGGTAGTGCTACCGATTTGTGAATGCAGGCATGTCAATTTACAAACATGGTATTTCCTAGTCTACTGAATTGTGCGTTCTCCATTGTTTTTATAGTTTTTTACAATGCAGAAAAGAACAACAGATAATTACGAAAAGGAGAAAATGCCAAACTGAACTTGTCATTTGACAAGTGAGTCAGCATACCATTCGAGCGTCACAAAAAAAATTGTTATGTGCTGCTTAGGAATTCGCTATTCCTATGCAGCGCATTACGCTGTTTTCAGTGACGCCCGAATGCACCCTTTTATATGAAATTGCATGGTTTTTGGAAGGAAAATTGCATTCAAATCTACAGTTTTATTTATATTTTGATGAAACTTTGAACATTCGACCTTCAGAGTATGGAGACGGTTGCTATCTACATGAGAATTTTAAAAAAAACATTCCATACCCCTTTCTCACCTCCTTAAAAGAAATTTAGAAAAAAAGAAATTTAGTTACCCCTTAGGTTTTATTCCGATTTTGATGAATTTTGAGGACTGGACCTTCATAGCAAGGAAATATCACTACATGCGATATGACGAAAAGCAACCCCACCCCCAATGTTAACCCTCAAATTAAATCTGCAGTATTAAATGGAGTTTTACTCTAACTTTTTTTTTTAAATTTAGACATTAGACCGTCAAAAGAAGGAGAAGGTCACTGTCTACATGTTATTTGCAAAAACCACCACCCCCATCCCATTTTCCAACCCTCAAAAGAAATGTTAAGCTAATGTTTTTTGTTAAATTTTTATGAATATTGAAAATTTGGCCTTCAAAACAAGAAGGAGCCAACTCCCTGCATCACTTAATCGCAATCAGCGTAAAACAATAGGTAAATCTGAATATCTTTCTTAATGAGGTGGGAAAGGCGGGGAGTGGTTTTTACAAATCTCATGTAGACTGTAACCTTTCCTTTGTTCTGAAGGTGTATGTTCAAAATTTCACATATTGTAGATCGGAGTTAATTTTGAGCTGGGTGTGAAAGGAGATGGGGGTTGATTTCCTTTTTTCTGAAGGTCCAATAATGAAAACTTCGTCAAGATCGGAGTAAAGCTGCAGATAAATTTGCAGACTTCGTTTTGGAGGTGAAAAGGGGGAAGAGGGTGATCTTCCGAAATCCTACGTAGACAGTAACATTCCCCTAACCTCGAAGGTCTAATATACGAAATTCTATCACGATTGGAATAAAACTTTACCTAAATTTGCATATTTTCCTTTGTAGGTGGTGTAGGTGGCTGGGGTGTTTTTTTTTTAAATATTAAGCAAACATTAAGCTTCATCTAGTTTTCGAGGTCCAATATACAAAATTTCATTGGAATAAAACTGTAACAAAAATCTGAATAAAAATTTAAATTTATTTTAAGGGGGTGGGAAAGGAGCATCGGGTAGATTTTCAGAATTGTGTATTGACAGTAACTTTTTTCTGACTCTGGAGGTCCAGTTTTCAAGATTTCATGAAAATCGGATTAAAACTGTGGATTTACAAGCGAATTCTCTTCAAAAAATATGTGATTTCACACCACAGAGATATACAGGGTTACTGGTAACTCGACGTATTCCTTGCAATGCGTTATAATAGAGTCAAAATGCAACAAAATGAAGCCACAAATGTTTTACAGATTTTCAGTGGTTACTGAGATATTTGAATTTTTAGGTTTTTAGCCATTTAAAATAAGAATTAAAAAAAAACTACTTAGTAACTGGATCGAAACTTATTTTTTTCTCATAGCCAACATTGTGACAAATATTTCCCAATCATTCAAAATTTCAAAACTTATTCATATCTCAAAATTTTTAATTTAAAATACTTAAAAAAAAATTAAATTTTTTTTTTTATTATTTTTTAAATGTAGTATTACTTAAAAAAATTATATGACATAAAGTGTACAAATCATTACAAAAACATATCCGTCTTGTCAGCTTTCCAAAAAGGTATAAATGTCAATAGAAGTCCTTCAAATAATTGAAGAAGCTTGCATTAACTTGTTCGGGGAACCATTATTCGATTTGAAAAAAAAAATAAAACAAATGCATAAATTCATACTAATTTATTTATTATTAAACATTAATTGATTTATTATCAAATATTTTGCTCAATATGACTCCCTCGGTTTCTAATGCAAGTTTGAAGTCGCTTCCGCACATTCGTCCTGGTGATCCTTGAGGTGAATTCCGCTCTCATTGTCGCTGCCGCACTGATAATTTTTTCTCTCAGCATTTCGTTGGAACGGATAATGTTTGGTACACTAACTCCTTCATTCGACCCCAGACCAGACGTAAAAATCTAATGGTGTCAAATCTGGGCTTCGTGCAGGCCATGGAATTGGTCCACCCCTCCCAATCCACCGGTTTGGATAGTTTCCATCCAATCACTGTCTTGCGCTTATTCGAAAGTGTGCTGGACATCCATCGTGATGAAAGATTAGGTTAGTTCGTGTGTCTTCGGGAATATCGTGAAGTAGTCCCGGCAACTCGTGTCTGCGAAAATCTTCATAACCTTCTCCATTTAGATTATCAGGCAGAAAATGTGGTCCAACTACTCTGTCGTCAATGACACCCATCCACACATTCAGAGAAAATCTGCGCTGAGATGAACTTTCTCTGACTCTTTTTGGATTTCTGTCTTCTTTTAGGTACCAATAGTGCAGGTTGTGATAATTTGTTATTCCGTCCTTATCAAATTTTGACTCATCAGTCCACAAAGTATTTTTAAAAAAATGTGCTTCATTGGTATCAGCGTCCAACAAGAAGCGGGAAAATTGCAACCGCATTGTTGGGTCTCCCTCTTCGAGTGTGTGCACTGGTTGATAATGGTAGGGGTGTCGCCCTGATTGATGGACAACAGACCACGCCTTCCACTGAGACATCCCAAACTGACGAGCTACGACGTTGGTTGACGTATTAGGATCCGCAATAAAAGCCTGCAAAATATCATCCTCCTGGTATGCCCTATATCTGCCTGGTCTACCGCTGTTAAGTTGTCTTTTTTGCAAGTTTCCCGTTTCAGATATACGTCGATAGGTACCTCCAAAGACACTTACATGGGGCAGTCGGCGATCGGGAAAACGACGTTGATATTCTCTTCGGGCATCAGCGGCGTTGCCATCACAGAACCCGTAACAATAAATAATATCAGCGTATAGAAGGAGGTGAAACCCCCATTTGCTGTGCACAAAATTCTGGACGTAATTCCACCACATACAAACCAGTATACAGAGAGACACACGCCTTCCACTGCGCAACACCCTCGCGTCTATATAGATGCACTGGAAGCACATGGGATGTCATCCCCTCTCCTACTTCTCCTTTGGGCAACCTTTTAGTTTCCGGGGCCCGGGCTGGGGAAATCACTTTTCACTCGGATTTTTGTCATTTTTCACCCACGTCACTCTAAAGATCTATAATTGTAAAAAAAAAAAAATTTTTTTTTTTAATTTTTTGTTTTTTTTTTTAAGTTTTTATATGCAATTTTTTTTTTTTTTTTGATTTATACTGGATGTTTGGTATATTGGAGGCATAGAAAATTGAAATATTCGCAAATCCCCTTGCGAGGGCTCCGCTCGCTCCGCGCTTAAGAGATCGCAACCCTCAGTATCGCTCAAACATGAACGCTCGCTTCGCTCGCTCTGCGTGCAACAGCATTTTGATCAGTTGTAAACATACCAAACATTCAGTATAAATTATTACAACAAAAAAAAAAAAAAATTAGGAAAAAAAAATTAAAAATTAAAATTAAAAGTTGAAAAATAAAAATTTTTGTTTTTTTGGCAATTTGAGAGTCCTAGAGTGACGCGAGCGGTAAGTGACAAAAAATCCGAGTGAAAAATGAGTTTTTCACCCCGGGCCCCGGAAACTCAAAATATACCACGAAATGAGCTTTTCTCCACTACTACAAAACCAAGCTACGAACACCTTCTTAAAAATAAGTTTTGTACATAAAACCGGAGGAATTCGAGAGAGAGTTTTGGCTTGCAGGGAATATCACCACGACCACGGCATATACGACAGCGACTTGCCTGCCATGTAGAACGCAAGTACCTCCCAAGAAGTCGACCCCGCCCACGCACAAGCAATCGTATTTTTCTTGGCATGCACAACGTCAACCTTAGCAAGCCGATATGTACAGCAGCTGCGCTGTCGTCGCATGGATCACCCTTAGAAATACGGACCTTTAAGGTCTCTGTTCCTGGGTGACCAACGTTTCGCTATGGGTACAACAGCCTCTTGTGTGGTCTCTGCTCTTAACGCTCGCTCCTCGCTTAAGGGATCACGAGCCTCAGTATCACACAAATATGAACGCTCGCTCTGGACTCTCAATCCCCCTAACCCTTTGTGGGGCATAGCGCGTCAACTGTTCCATGTGGCCCAGCTGACGCTTCGTTGTCATAAACTGGTTTCGGAGAATGCAGTTGCCAGCATGCATTCGTTTTTATAGCATGCCTTACTTCGATTTGAAACCGATATTGTCCATGCATAGCTTATTTCGTTTATTTTCCGATGGACACTTTCGGCTCAACGTAAGTATCTATATGGATTATTTCGGATGGCCACTTTCGTCATGGCTTATTTCGGTGCCCCGATGCGTACATTATTTCGTTTTTTTGCCGTATATTTTGTCTCGGCTTGAAACCCAAAATGTCTATGCATGGACACTTTCGTTTCACACTCAGTGTTCAATTGAAAGTGGGTATATGCCTATTTTCGCTTTCGTTCGCATACTTTACTTCGACTTGAAGCCGATATTATCCATCTATGGATTATTTCGTTAATTTTCCGATGAATACTTTCGGTTCCAAACGAAAGTATTTATATGGATTATTTCCTAATTTCGCCTTGGTATACTTTGGTGCCCCAAATACGATGGCGACGATATCCTGCCTCCTGCGATGCGACTGACCAAGCCAAGCGTTGGCGAGCGTAGTCCCAATCGTTTGGAGGAACATAGCTCCAAAGACAACACACACAAATAGTGCTGATCGCTTTGCTGAGACCTGGCCATTCCAGAAGAATCGGACTACCTATTCCACGCCGGTGTACTCTCTCGACAAGGGCTACACTAACCTAATACCTTCACGGCAAGATTGGGGTGTAGGCAGAACTCCAGAGTCGGAAACCATTAGCTTTTTTTACTGATGGATCAAAGTCGGAAGACGGTGTGGGCGCTGGGATTTACTCGGAGGAATTAGATGTTTGCTTGTCACTCCGTCTCACAGCTTTCTGCAGCGTCAGGCGGAAATTAGTTCTAGTTCTAGTATGGTTACGAGGTAACGTCGTGTTGGCAAGAAATATTACTATCTATACTGACAATCAGGCAGCGATCAAATCTTTGGACGCGGTGCTTGTCAATTCAAAAACCGTAGTGAGATGTCGCACAGCTATCAAGGAGCTTGGCGACTTTTTCAACTTCACTTTGTGCTGGATTCCAGGGCATAGCGGCTTCGGCGGTAACTGCAAGGCAGACGAACTGGCTCGGGCTGGTAGGACTAATATGGGTATGGGATGTTTTCGAACTGTCGATATACCCATAGAATCTTGCCAGAAGCTAGTCAAGACAGTCGCGCTAACATCAGATGGCTAAAGGCCGGTTGACACGTTCAAAGTACACTTTGACAAAGTACGTTGACAACCTACTTTGAAGTTACTTTGAACGTGTCAACCCCTTTTCAAAGCTGTTTGACGTCTTACTATCCTATCAAAGCGTAGTAGGACGATGCTCAACTTTCTATCAAAATTTTGATCAACTTTCCATCAAAATTTTGATGGGAGCGAAGTTTTGCGAATTGTCATAAGACATTTCTAAAGTGTCAAGTGTGGTTATTTGGACCAATTTGTACTTTGCGAGTTTTAAGTTATCACGTACGTGTTTGTTTTGTTTTGTTGGAGAAAAAAAGTGTTTTGCGACTTGTACGAGTTATAGGTATGTGTATTTGGATTACAGTAAGTTCTTTCGGCGAAGTAAAGCCACGTTTTCCAAGCCGCAGAACTCCGCTGCGTGCGTCGGAAAATACTGCCTGGAAATCCTTGTTTTCCTATTTTCGAAGCTGCAAGATACCGCCGCGTGTTGTGGAACAGATTCATGCTTATTGATGAGCCATTTTTTCCAGATTGATCTTTGACCTCATCGTGACAGCAATTGACCAAAATGCAAGTGGATGGCCGACCATAGTGAAAATTTGTTGACAACTGCAGGGAAATTATGTGCAATACCCATCTGGCTGTCAATGTTTCTCAAATAAATTTTCTTCTTCTCTTCTAGGAAAAATATACCATACCCACTAACTTGATCAAGGTTAAGTTAAGTTCCAGGAGAACGCATGCCATGTTCGATACCTTGTCTAAATGTGAGGCCAAGGATCCAGCAATGCGAAATGTAATTAGATTTGTAGTTCAATGAAATGCATCTGTACTTAAGCATGTTCAATGAAGTGTTAAATATTAAATAAATGCATACGTCTGTCATTTAACTGGACAATTTCAAAATATATTTTCTTCGAATTAAACAGTTATTAATTTTTATTTTCCACTGGTTGTGTCGGCTGTTTTTATTTTTCATCTACTTATTCAGAATCATCATCATTATGGCATCACAACTCGGAGTTGGACCTTGGTTGTCTGCAACATTTGTATTCCAATTATCTCGGCCATGCGGCCGCGTTCTCAAATTTCGGAAGCTGAATGAATCAAGATGCTTCGGCTAGTGAAATAGAAATATACCTTAATATCTGCTGTGCCTATCGGTATACTAAAATTGCTACTATCTATCTCTTGCGTAGTACTTTTCTAATATTGTTAAAACTAAACGTGTCGAACTTATTTGACCGAGCGAATAATACAAAGTACCGATTGATAATTCAATGTTTTATTAAAAATATTCAAATGGCCAATAAAAGAAATACATGTTTAAATCGTAATGATAACATATTCACATTTTTGTAGTGTACATTTAGTATATTGCACGATTTTGCCATGGAACAGCCTCCACAAACCAGTTGTATCTTCGGTGTCTATGCTACCGACGGGCGCATATTGACGAACATAATCGGACATTATTTTGAAATTGCTAATATGTATATTTCCTATGTTAACTTATGTCAAACGCGAAAATGAAACGTCAGAAAAGACTTTTGACAAAAGTAAACATCAAAGTGTACTTTGAATGTGTCAACTACCTAGCAAAGTACAGACTCGCGTCAAATGCTGCTTTGTCAAAGTATACTTTGAACGTGTCACCCGGCCTTAAATGGAAGTACCTGCAACATTACAAGACAGGTCTGGCCGAACTTCAATCCTAGCCGCTCCTCAGGGCTGCTGATGCTGGAGAGGAAGCATCTTGGGAAACTCGTGGGGATCATTACGGGGCATTGCCCGATGGGTGAGCATGCGAGGCGTCTGGGGCTTCCGTACAATGGTTATTGTAGAAGCTGTGAAGACGAGGAGGAGGAGGAGACTATACATCATTTCCTATGTACCTGCCCTGCGCTGACCGGTAGAAGAAAGGACACTTTGGGGTCCTTCTATTTCATAGTCCTGGATGACCTGAAGGGCGTAAGTGCTGGTCATCTACATCGATTCATTGACAGCTCCGGTTGGTTCGACGACTAGAATCTCATGGTTTTGAGATGGTGAGGTATTACAACGGACCCTTGTGGTCTATAGTGTGCTGTGCTCATGTACAGCAGCCTCTATAACCTAACCTAACCTAGCTGAGATAGCTGCACTGTTGTCGCATGGATCGCCCTGAGGAACACGGACCTTGAAGGAACACACCTTCATAAAAAAAAACTCACAAATAGTGTTCCGTGACAGTCGCTTGATCGCGAATCGCAAACGGAAGTCGCTCAGTCGCGGCCTTGGAACTCACACCTTCACCTTTTGTTTTTTCGAAGATGACACTACAATTTTATACAATACTTTCGATAAGATTCACACCGTTGAGGATAGTGTGCCAATCCCTGCTGGATATGTCCACACCAGGATTCCCATTCTTCCGTTTTTTTTTTTTTCAAATTCCGATGGCATACAAACTAGTTGAGCTTTGTTGATTATCGGTGTAATAAAATAAATCATGTTTTTCTCGTATGATGAACATCGGAAATGTCAATGATCAAATCTTTCGAGCAATCGTCACTTATACTCGTATGTGATGTGAGAAATTTATTGTGGTTATCAACACTCGTTTCAATTAACACGCATAAAAGATCGCCAAGCTACATCATAACCAGATTTAAAATTATGTAAATTGAATTTGGTTGTCATAAAAAAGATCGTTAATCGAATCGTTTACATAGTACCTAGCGTGAGGCTTGTTTAGATGTCATTAATGTCTAGATTTATGGCTTTCTATTGTCATGCGCCATATGAAGTTGGTGCGAGTTGTATTCAATAGGCCATGGAAAGACTTCCGAATCAGGAAACGGCCATTTCTGCTCATCATAGCATAGCTGCCGGCCGGTAAACGGCGGCGCGGCCGGCGGTGCCATCGATCTAAAGAGGAAATGACAGAAAGACAATTTAAAATCTGTACAAGCCGGATGGCAATATCGTTTATCCAAAATAATTTCATACTTGGAATTGTTATAGGAAATTGTAGTTTTCGATTCTTTGAATGGTCACTGTAGCCGAGTATGCCTATGGATAACTTGGGGATGATACAAAGACCCCCAATGGGCCTGCTCGATCGGAATCTCGAAACGAGTTCCAATGAAATTCATTACAAAGTTCGTATTCAAATCAGTTGCCAAGTGTTCGTGCGGCGAAACCGCGATGGGCCAAGGAGCGGATGTCCCCATATGTTCCATCGTGTGCGGTTTTATGATTTATTGTTCGAAGATTGCGCTGAAGAAGGCTTCCAAGTGCACTGAACCCCCCGTCTCCATGTCCACGTTCGCTTCATTTGGATGTAACCGCGCATATCTTAAGAACTTCAAATTCTAGTGCTTGGACTGGCGAATGGCGATGGACACTTGGACACCACGCCAATTCATAGGCACTGAAGTAATGGACAATCATTACTGTTGTGGAGAGTCAATCCTCCAACAAATCTGAGCTCCTCATTCTGGTCACGAAGTATTTTATCAATTTTAAAGTCGCGAATCTGCCGCTTGATTTCTGCAAATCATGAAGCAATCGATTCCGCGAATAACCACTAAATACCACCTTCACTATCGAGCGAGAAGCGTGATACTGCACAGCCGATAGGCATTTGTGCATTTTAATTAAATTCTTTTTTCTTTTTTAGTATTCAAAAAGTGTGGATGAATGGCAGAACGAATTCCAAACTTTTTCTGGGATTTTCGAAATGTTGATTGTCAGTTTAAGGGCCGTTTTCACAATGTCTGGTTAAAGTTTATCCTACAGATAAACGCTAAACGGCACCCATCCTCCAATTAAAAATTTATCGGGCGATAATTTGTAATAATGGATACCGGAGGATACCGAGGGTTGGTATTGCCGTGAAAGCCTATCGGACACCAAGTGTCAAGGAACCACTCTCCGAGGACCACCTGTGACGTGCGCTGGCAGATCATCTCAGCTGTCGGGAGTAGTGGAGTGGGCGAAACACGGCAGTCACCGGCCTCCTCCATTATCAACAAAGAAAGATATCGCACGTCTGCCCGTTGCTCAAAGAAATTAACGCGAAATAACCTATCAGAAAAAGAACAAGATACAAAAAGATAAACCTAACTGTGACGACGAACGTCAAACTCCCAAAAATACGCAAAAAGATACAAAGTTCCGTGCAGGAACACAGGGCTGCATCATCCAAACTACGAACAGGCACAGGGCCAAAGATATATCGAAGACGGGAATACCGTCTAATCAGGACAGATTCTTCACCTTTACAAGCCAGATGAGCCTTTTGATCTTTAACGGCTCTATATGGTATGGGCCCTTGGCCTTGCCTTCCCAACCATGGGTTCCTTGCGCCAATGTATGGAAATCCCCAAACTTGACTACGTTGGACGCCAAATATGGAATGGACGGTTTGGTAGGCATCCGAAGATATCCGTGGGGACGGACCCTAAGGTAGCATATGACCGTTAAGGTCGGGCTGTGCCATCTGGCGAAGAAAAAGCCCCACAACAAGCTAAGCAGCGGCTGTAGCTCAGCTCGGGAGACGTGGGCGGCGCTTTCGCCGCTCGTTGCCCCTGTCCTTTACGTATTTATAAAAATTCATAGGCGTGGGGAGAACAACACAAACAGGGGAGGTAAAAATAGGGAATGCTCAACAAAAATGGAGCGATAAGGATGAAATGGTTGGCGGACGGCGCAGATTCCCTCGTGTTCGCATCAGGGTCCAGGCGTGATGGGACCATCGGCCTCTGGTTTCACACCACCGTCAGATCCTTACTCATCAGGTGCTGCTATAGATCTGCCGGTGGAATCAGCACAACCAGACCAGAATATGGTTCATTACAAATTCCAAACAGCTGATACGGGCTGCTGTGATTTTCACAGCTAAAATTTTTTTGCACATTCAAATGAGACAATTAAACTGATCACAAAGAACGGAGTTATGGAAATTCACTAGTTGGAAGAGGTAATTATATTTTAAACCAACTAAACCGCAAATGAATACTGAGAGACGGTACAGACGTGACTCAACCGAAGCCTGTCCTAAGCCATGGTTGTGCTGGAAGTTTCGGAAATCGTTAAACTACACCGTCTTCAATGGGCAAGGCATGCTCAACGAATGAACGATGTTCGCATGCCTAAACAAGTAATGAAAGGACGACGAGTCGACGGAGCGAGACTGCGCGGACGACCTAGAGCTCAGTATATACTGACACCGGGCTTCCAAGATTGAAGGACGCGGTCACGTGACTGAGATAATTTTAGGACAACGATCCAGGCGGCCAGAGCCCGATGTTGGGCTGTTGCGCCACGATGATGATGATGATGACTGTACAGACGTAGAATGAAACAGAACAGACGGCAGAATTCCTCCAACAAAATCCGCTGATTTTCTACTGCATTAGCTGCATTTCTACTGCATTATCATTTTGAGCGTTGCATATGCTAAGGTTTAATCTAGTGTCCCGGATAGTTAACTGGCAATTTAACCAGATATTGAGAAAACGGGCCTAAATTATGCCTTTACTACTACTCAATTGCCCTAACCACTTGTGGGGCATAGCGCATCAACTGCTCCATGTGGCTTAGTCGACGTTTCGTTGGCAAAATTATTTCTTTAATGGTAATTGTTTTATTGCAATTTCTGTGTATTTTACGTATAGACTCGTACATTTAAGAACAGGTAACAAATAAAGCATGACCAGAACCGAGCTCAGTTTTCACTAATAATTCAATATTAAACAGTCTATTGTGTGGGATGCATTCCATAGTCGCTAGTCTCGTCTGGTCCATGTCCATGATATACAATGGGGATATAATCCAATGTCTAATCCAGACGATATATTGCACATCTAAAGGAGCATGGACCCCCGAATGTTCTTAAGAAGTAAACTAAAGGTAAAAGGAATCTGACGACGATCGGACATTCTTTCAAGATGAACTCAGAACTCATTGTCAAGTTCTACGGGATCAGGGAGGTGATACGATCTGGGGATTTGACGCCAAAGTGAGTCTACGGTGAAAGAGGACATGCCACGAATTGAATGTTGATCCAAGTAGATTGAATTGGTTGGTAGGCACATCCAAATACATTTGACCAAAAATTAAGACCGATAATATCATATGCATATGTACGTGTAGACGTATAGCAAATATACATCAATGTTCTCTAGAAAGATGTATGGTCAGACGAGAGTTCTTCTTTGAATACCGGAAATATATTAAATTGCAAACCGATGAACGCTAAAGCAGTGGAAGTGGAGAAGATCGCGTAAAGGCACCAATACACTAGACAATTTTTATAGATTATTATTATTATATTATTGAAGGTCTGTGCATACTCCACAGAAAATAACAATAATGACTTAATTTGTTGATAGCAGTGTTAAAAAAAAACAGCAAAAACTGTTTTTATGGATATGTTCAGATGAAGCCAGTTTCGAAAAATTTCCAAGAATTTTGTACAACTGTAATGGACAGGTGTTGGGGACACCTATGTGTCCATGGGGACGGAGTTAATAGTTGCCGAAGTGACCGTGATGCGTGATTGGCGGCGGCGTGAGATTGCTGTAGCTTAGTGACGGGAGATGTGGGCGGGGTTTTTGCCATTTCGCTGCCCCTAACCATTAACATTCTAAAAATTCTCGTACCTTAAATTGTAGAACAGTACCCACAAAGATACCAGAGGTCCCACGAGCTCAAAAAGAAAACAACAAACAAAAGAATTACGTAATTGGCAAGTTACTTAAAAGGACAATCCTGGTAAACAAAATCGTATCAAGGGCTCCTCCGCGCTTCGTCCAGTCACCGAAGATGCTCCAAATGCCGACAATTCGAAACCTTTATGGAGGCCTTAAATACACAAAAGGCGAACACAAAGCCAGGACTGCCTTGTTGAGCTGAATCTAAAAGGAAAAACTACCCTATAGGAACGATGGGGGTTGCTACAGAGGAAAGCACAGCTACTTCAATGGAAAATACATGAAGTAGAGTGGCTACGTCCTAAGACTTAGAGAAACAATGGGTGGAAGGACTAAAAAGAACCCGATGAGCTCCTTTTTAGTCCTGTTCGTTACCAGAAATGGGTCCCACGCTGGGCACCAAATATGTAATGGACGGTTTGGTGGGGATCCGAAGATGCTCTCGAGGACGGAGCCTTGGGTAGCATGATGACCGTGAAGGTCGGATCGTGGCATCTGGCGAGGAAAAAGGCTCTTCAATGAGCGAAGCAGCGACCTATGCTTGCTGTAGCTCAGTTCGGGAGACGTGGGCGAAGTTTTCACAGCTCGTTGCCGCTGTCCTTTACGTATTAATAAAAATTCATAGGCCTGGGGAGACAACACAAACAGGGGAGTTAAAAATGGTGCATAAAAACAAATGAGGCGATAAGAATGGAATGGTTGGCGGGCGAGCCACTTGGCCTCGCGCTCACATCGGGGTCCAGGTGTAATTGGACCTTCGGCCTCTAGTTTCGTACCACCGACAGATCATTGCCCATCAGGTGCTGCCATCGATCTTTCGGTAGAAGCAGCACTACTAGACCAGAATATGGTTCATTACACATTTTTCCGTTATTTTCTACTGTAAATTTTCTCTGGTGTAGGATAACAAAAGTCTAAGGTAACCAGAGGCGCCGACTGTTAGAAAATATTGGGGGGGGGGGGGGGGGCACAACAACTTGTCATACTGATGGCCAGATTGCCTTGTTGGGTGATTTTTTTTGCGATGGTATCCTCACAATAAAGTGACCTATTCTTTAAATAACAATTAACGTATATCTTACACTGTAAAAAAAATTGACTGATGGTGGGTTCACGGACAGAACGGCCCAATAGCCCTAGCTAAGTAAGACGACGTCTTAAAACGGGTAAATATTAAATATCGATACGAATGTATAGTCTCATACAGTCAATCAAAATGGTCTCACGATTGAGGTGAACCAATTTAGAGCCAATTTCTTCAAGTCTCGAGTTGTTCGGTCCCGACCGTGCAAATCATCAGCGTTGTATGGAAATGGCGTTTGTTGTTTGTTTTTAAGAATGAAGCCAATTTTTCAAACATTTGTAAATGGAACCATAATGCTTTTTTGTTTGATAACACAAAATAATGAATTAAATTTTAATTAAATTCAAACTCAGATATTTTTACCGTTCATGTCTTACCGCTTAGTTATATTATGCATGAAAAACGTCCTCAAGACGCAGCCAACGAAAATCAGCTGTTCTGCCTGTTATAGTTAAATCTTCTCTCCGCGTTCGTTTGACACATTTGAACTGTGAAAAACTGACCTTCTAACAAAGTTGCAACATTTTTTTTAAATTAAAAGTAGAGACATGCACTTCCAAGGGCATAAAAGTACAATAACTTAGAACAAAATAAATAGTCGCCCACAGTTTTAAAACACAAGCATATGTGAACTGACACATCGTGGCGCGTTGATTCCGACAAAGTTGAACTCGTCTTCGTGAGCCACGTATTGTTCGCGCAGAGTATACTTATCGCCATCTGAAATACATTGGTGCAACTTTATTTGACAGCAGAAGTCGTGTTCATTACGCACACTATAATCCAACCTTTAATATCATTATAGTTAGCACAACAGATCCATTTGACAGTATCTTGAGGAATCATAAGCAAATTGAACGACGAGTTTTAATACGTTCCTGCGGCAGCCGGTTCTTCGTACCGGAACGACCCGTTTTTCAACTACACGGGTTCTCATGATCCAAGGCCCGGGAGATTGATGGCTGTCAAACATTGTTTAAGGTGCATTACTATTAGGCACACGATCGTCGTACATTATTCGCGGTTAGCGATCAAGCCATATAGCACGGAACACTATTTGTATGTATCTTTTTGATCGTCGCCTGCGATCGACGCAAAGTGATGCCTAGCAAAACGCACCTTAAAGCACAGAATTTAGTGGTACAATCTTCATATATATGTCCTTTCTTCCTTCCCTATTGGTCATAGCTAAATACGTGTTTGATTGTTTGAACGAAGATGTCGAGTGAGGATCGCTTTTCTCGGTCAAATGTTGCTAGTATGATCTAGTTGGTTTGGTATTGAAAATGGACATGATCCGGCCAACAGAACGCCTACCTCCCCTACATATGTAGAATAATGAAATGTCTCTGTAACTCGCGATTAAATAAACGTGAAAGGCTCTAGCTTTGGTAGACGGCTCAAAAAGGTCAGTTTATATTCTCCTTGCAAAATAAAATCGATCAGTTGGAAATTAACGGTACTTTTGTTACAAAGAGCCCCGTGCTACTCTACTTTTCACATTTTTTGTCCACAACTCTTGAACCAATTGACGTAGAAACCTGATTTTTAGCATATAGCCTTCAGATGAGAAGTTGCTTCAGTTTTGGTAAGATGGTCGTAATCAGACCAAAGGAACAAACTGGCCATATGAAAAACTCAGTTTTAATGCATATGGTCGTTGCCAATTGGTACATTTGGCATCACCACTAGGTCTGTACAAGTCTAAGGTATATACGCTTCGGTCTGGTTTTTCATTTGTTTTTTTTTTCTCAACATACATGACTCCCCTTAAATGAATTACAATCGAGAAGAAATTCATACGAAAAGTCCACTGAAGTTCAAGAGGCCACTTTTTTCAGGAACCCTTTTTGTGCCGACAGATTCACGGATTGTGTTGATTTGGATGGATCGATCCTACCCTTTTGGCTTCAGCTTCAGTCCTCCAAACATACATACATAATTGGAAGAGAATATCAAAATCCGGAACGCTTGACTCTGATGAGTTCGCTTGTTGCAGACACTTAAGAACCTCACGTTGGAAAAAGGAACAATATGAATCGCACACAAAAGACGAAGACGACGGCCAAGTGAAAAAGAAAAAGTGTACGAAAAATGCTTGCGGTCAAGCGAAAAAATTCTGAGAATTTTTGGACCCAATGAAAGAGGAGCCTGGCATGTCTTCAGTTTTCAGTCATTGACTCAAAGGAAATCGGCGACGCATAAAATTCACGAGAATTCATCATCAATATTGAGGGTGAGAAGACGAATAAATGCGCGCACACCTGGCTCCTACTGGTTTCGTTTTAGGGGGCTAGGTATGTATGTACATACTCGTGAATAAATGCAAATTTTGCACGGTTGAATTAGGTGCATATATGTACATATGTACAATCAACAGGATAATGTAGAATCGAGTAGGGTAGGTACTTTATTGGATTAATTTTTTTACAACATTCTTTCAGGATTATATTTTAGAGTGAATTATCAGTGTAACATAACAAAATCACACGAGTTGGTTAAATTTTGAGATTTGATAAAGTTTGGTGATTTTCCCAAATCTATCACAAAATTTACTAGATTTTCCATAAGTTCAAAAGATTTTCAAATATGTTGAATTTGTGTAGGTCTCGTTGAATTCGTCTCAAACTCATTGAATTCGTCCACTGCCATCTTAATATACAGGCCGGATTGTAGAAAACAACTCGCCCGCAACACAGAAATTTTGTCTTTGTTGACTACGTCATTATGACGTAGGCAGTGGTACACTGCCATCTTTACTAACAGGTCGGAGTGCCAGCTGATTGTCAAAGCACCGACGACATTTCCCGTTTCCAGTTTCGCACTTTCATAACCTCGCACTTTTCAACAGTCCATTTTGCACAGTATTTCAGGTCACTTTACGTGTTTCTCACTTCGCGCCACTAAACTCACTCTTGATGGCTGAATTATAGTATGCGCAAACAACGCGGCTTCTGCTGTCAAATAAAGTTGAACCAATGTACAATATTTCAGATGGCGATAAGTATACTGTGCGCGAACAACACGTCGCTCACGTCGCAAAAGTTCAGACGAGTTCAACTTTGTCGCAATCAACGAGCCGCAAAGTGTCAATTCACAATATGCATGTGTTTTAAAACTGTGGGTGATCATTTGTTTTGTTGTTAGTTACTGTTATGCGCTTGGAAGTGCATGTTTCTATTCTTGATTCGAAAAAGTGTTTCAAGTTTGTTAGAAAGCCAGTTTTTCACAGCTCAAATGTGTCAAAAGAACGCGAACAAGAAATTTGAATATAACAGGCTGAACAGCTGATTTTCGTTGACTGCGACTTGTGGACGTAATTCGCGCACAGTATAATTCCGAGGTGAGAAAATAACACAAACAGGGGAAGAAAAAATGGGGAATAATAGAATAGGGCGATAAGGATGGAATGGTAGGTGGACCGCTTCGAAGCCCTCGCGCTTGCATCGGGATCCGGATATAATGGGACATTCGGCCTCTGGTTTCGTACAACCGACAGATCAATACTAATCAGGTGCTGCCTTCGATCTGCCGGTGGAAGCAGCACTACCAGACCAAAATATGGTTCATTACAATATATCATAACGCTTTTTCCGTCTGCTGCTTGGTCTGACACATTTTGGGTATTCGATATTTTTTTCTCATTTCTCAGTATTTCGTACAGTTTCTGTTTGTACTTTCTCCACACCCAATAGCCATCAGTTCTTTTAATGTGGCGTGCGAATATGTATACACGATGCAATGTCTACAAACATGCACACAAAAACGAACAGAAGTCGTTTTCAAAATATTTTAAATGTTAGTAAAATTACAAAGACGTAAATATTGTTTGCAACATAATTCCCATATATGGTTTGTTTTTTATTCAAATCCAAGATGCAAACATCTTCTCTACGTTCATTTCCCAAATAGGCATATAATTCACTCTACCTAACCCAGTGATGGACAATTGAAATTGAAAGGAAATGCCAAAATCAGAGATTATCCTAAAGAATCAATGAGAGACCATCTGCAACTGGAGATCGCCTTTGTGTTCCTTAAAATGTGCAAAACCAATAAGTTCGTTTCACCTTTCACACATGCGAATTTCGAGAGGCCAATCGACACTGAAAAGAGGGTAGACCTTTTGATTGCCAGAAACGCCTTAGGGACTATCCTTATTCTTTAGAGTCGTCTTTTGTTTGGGATCTGATAACGTAGAAAATCGCTACTTTTTTTTGTGTAGCCAAAGCCATAGTTTGCTACACTTTTGAACATGCAGGCAGGATGTGTGGATGTGCAAGGATTTTTGACTTGGAAACTTTTTATGCCTACGGTACACACAACAACACTACTTTTGAATGATCCGATTCGATTCAAAGAAACACGATAACTATCTCAATCTAATTCGTTTCAAAAGATTTATTTTTGACAACCAAACAATGATCAACTGGCAAAAAGGAGAATCGAAATGTGTGTACACAGATAGACCTTTTAAATGAACTCGATATACTCGTTCTCGTATATGTACATCGAATGATTTTTTTTTAGTCTAAAAGAAAACATATGCTGTTATGGAACTATAACATTTTTGGGAAGAAGATTTTAAGGAAATATCTGACTGTCATGTAGCATTCTGAAAATTCATAATTACTAGACGCGCACCGGCTACGCCGAGTACTTCTTTGTCTGTTCACACTAGTTACTTTGAATAGGCGATAACTTTCGATAGAAGGAACCAAGCGACCTATTATGCTGATCTAATATTTGTTGTAGAATCTAATTAGTTGGTTTTGAAAATCATGACCACAGCGATGGTGCTCCCCTACATATGTTAAATATGTAATTAAATATATCTTTAACTCCCAATCCAATAAACCTAAAAAGCTCTAACTTTCGTAGACGACTGTAAAGGGTCATTTTATACTCTGTTATAAAAATGAAATTGATCAGTGGGATATGGAAACCGAGGGTATTCATCATCATCGTGGCGCTACAGCCCGACGTCGGGCCCTGGCCGCCTGGATAACCGTCCTCCAATTTTGGACGCCCAGCAGTTGTTCGGCGTCCTCAACTACTGGGTCCTCCTAACGAGCTCTCGGTCTTCTTCGGAGCCTTGCTACGCCGACGCCTCGTCCATTGAATATTTTTTTAGGCAAGTATTCATCGTTCATTTGTTGTATATGTCCTGCACATTGTAGACGTCGTAGTTCGACGATTCTCGAAACTTCAAGTTCATCGTACAGTTCGTGCAGCTCATAGTTGCACCGGATGCGACATCCATTTCGGTCGTTAACTGCTCCGAAAATTCGCCGAAGGACCTTCCGCTCATGCTTCCATTTCATTATTGGGAGGACCGAGAAGAAAATCTTATTTGCTAGATGTATCCGTCGCTTGATTTCGTCAGTATCGTTGGCGTCCTTTGACAGGTTGCTACCCAGGTATGTGAATTCGTCCACGAATTCGATGCTGGGGTCCCCTACGTTGACGTTCGATTGTGCTGGTTCTTGATTGCATCATTGACTTACATCAAGGGTTATTTGCACCAGTCTAGGATCATCAACAATACGCAGACAGGTGTCTCGGGGCACCCCCCAGGGTGGTGTCCTGTCCCCCCTTCTCTGGAACCTGGTGATTAACAGGCTGCTGCTTGATCTGGAGAGGGTCGGATGCAGGGTCATTGCGTATGCGGATGACATTTGTAACGGACGGTTTGGTGGGCATCCGAAGATGCCCGTGGGGACGGAGCCTAAGGTAGCATATTACCGTGAAGGTCGGGCCGTGCCATCTGGCGAAGAAATAGGCCCCTCAACGAGCTAAGCAACGGCCTATGCTTGCTGTAGCTCAGTTCGGGAGATATGGGCGGGGTTTTCGCCGCTCGTTGCCCCTGTCCTTTACGTATTAACAAAATTCATAGGCCTGGGGAAGACAACACAAACAGGGGAGGTAAAAATGAGGAATGAAAAAAAAAATAGTCGATAAGGACGGAATGGTTGGCGGACAGATCAGACGCCCAAGCGGTCGAATCTAGGTCCGGGTGTAATGGGACCCTCGGCCTCTGGTTTCGTACCACCGACAGATCACTACTCATCAGGCGCTGCTTCGATCTGCCGGTGGGAGCAGCACTACCAGACCATAATATGGTTCATTACAGGTGGTTCATTACACATTGCTATTGCCATCTCTGGAAAGTTTCCCGGGGTTCTTAGTGAGATTATGCAGAATGCCCTAGACATCCTATCTCAGTGGGCTAGGCAGGTTGGTGTTGAGGTAAATCCGACCAAAACAGAACTTGTTCTTTTTACCAGGAGGAATACCCTACCTTCTATAATACCACCAATACTGAATGGGACCAGATTAGTCCTTATAGTGTCGAAGCCAAATTCCTGGGACTTACTTTCGACGGCAAGCTATCCTGGAAGGCAAATATTCAGGAGCGTGAGGCAAAGGCAACTGTCGCTCTTTACTCTTGAAGGAAGGCTATGGGCCTGAAATGGGGCCTGCGACCTAAGGTGATCTTTTGGGTATACGTATCGGTCATACGACCCATTTTAATGTATGGAGTAGTGGTTTACGGTTGGCATACTGTTGTAAATTTGTTTTATGAATTCTCTCCATTGAGTTTCTTATGGACGCAATATGTAGTGAAAAATATCACTTTCTCCATCACGAAAATTTCTCCACTGGCTAGGACCAGCATATGATGACAATTCAGAAATGACACTTGCGCTGTCGTATTCATACGATTTTTTGGCAGTAGTCATTTCTAAACTGGAAATTAATTGATGGATGACCAGATGTGAGTGCAGCTCAAAACACAACAACTTGCTGCAAAGCTGCTTCGATACTGTTGCCATAGCATGTTGCGATTCCGCTGTGTGCTATGTCATCGTTTATGCGAAGTCAAACTTCTTTTGCAGCGCTGTCAAGACTCAAGAGCATGCAGAAGTTCTTCTGCGCACGCTGTCAATTGTGTCGGCTTGATGACTAGCGTGATGATGACTAGCGTGACGAATAGCAGTGCTTATAACGAGAAGCATGACAACCATGCCCTCTATAATTGCCTTGACCCCTCCAGAGGTATGGGCGCGTCAACATCTCTAGCATTTCTATGCTTTGTTGACATTTCAATAGCATATCTACTTTTCGCAGGTGCAGTTGCTAGCATGCACCTCCTATCCGCGCCGTCTTTATACTGACAAGCTCGCAGCATTATGAGAGTTCTATTAGTACTCACAGGCAACTTTTGATAACGCCGAGATTTGATCTCCGAGCTCTAGATTAGTATCGTAGAGCTGTGACCGAACGATCACGGCCACCGAGCCTGACGACAGAATGAACGCGTTCCTGCGGCAGCCGGTTCTTCGTACCGGAACGACCCGTTTTTCGACGGCCAAGAGCTGCCAAACCCCCTCGATGTAAGAAGAACTGCAGTATTCGAAGCATCGCTACCACAACAACAACAGAATGAACGCAGAATGCAGCAGCGCCGGCAGCAACACCGGCGAAAACAGATCTGCACGTTGTTGTAGTTGCTGCTGCCGCTTTATGAGTTGATGCGTATTTCGTTACTGTTAATTGGCGATGAGAATTCACTAATAAAATATTAGATTATCAGTGCTTTGTTTTAAGTTGCGACACCAAACGTGGTTTTATTATTTATTTATTCTTTCGAATACATACGAAAAAGGCTAGGATTATCCACATAAGGCCGACAAATAACAGAGTATCGATTTCCTGTCATAATAATTATAAAAAAAAAAATAACTGGCGCAACAGTCCAATTTGAACTATGGCCTCGAGATGAGTTAGCATCATCTCATTTTCTAGTTCGTGACGGTCTTGTGAAGAGGTGTGTGATCAGCAACACGCTCAACCGAGTTATTTACCCCATAAATGGGTACTCATTTAACAGCTGAGTGGGCTCATAGTCCGACACGTAAATCCCCTTTTTTTTATCGAAAACTACCGCATTCAGTTGTAATCGAACCGGAGCCTAGTGCGTAGAAGGCGGACGTGCTAACCGTTGCGCCATCCGGACTACAACTATCATAATATTTTTATAAAATATATTCCTTTTAACATAATGTCGACTGTTTTTTATGTAAAGGTTTACGGTTTTAAAAGGGTCGTCGAATGGGCTTGAAGAATGCAAGGGTTTCAGAACGGCTCGGAATCGAACTCTGCTCGGTATCGAAACGATATTCTTCTCTCCGCACACGAGCCGACTCGGAATCGATTCGACTGCCACCCGACGTGGGTTTCGCGTTAAGGTAAAATACACGCGTGTGTGCAGCAACGGCACATCCATCATGAGCGTGGTTATGAAAGTGCGACACGAAAAATTTCGCATTTCTCGTTAATTTTCCGGTAATTTGGCTAGTGTGAGTGGTGCAGCACTACCCTGGGACGAATCCTTGGGCCGCTGAGCTCAGCGGAAACTGCCGGAAGTGCCCCAAAAAGTGAATTCAAAGTGGTTGTCAAATGACAACATTACAGGTAATTTCCGGCCTTTTCATCGGAATTCATAGGGTAAGTATACGTTTTTTGTTGTGCAAAAATTTTAGTGAATTGATGCGCCCCAAAATACGAGTCTTAAACGCGTTGTTGACGAGCAAGACGAAAGTTTCACTGCAGCTGACAGGACTAGATGCCTGGCGGTGAAACTTTCGTCCGGTTCGTCAACATCGTGGTAAAAATCCGCATTTTGGGGCGCATCAATCCACTAAAAATCTAGCACGACAAAAACGTATACTTACCCTATGAATTCCGATGAAAAGGCCGGAAATCACATGTAATGTTGTCATTTGACAACCACTTTGAATCCACTTTTTGGGGCACTTCCGGGAGTCTCCGCTGAATTCACCGGCCCGAGGATTCGCCCCAGGGTAGTGCTGCACCATTCACACTAGCCAAATTAACAAAAAATCGAAATTTCCCGTGTCGCACTTTCCTAACCTCGCACTTTTCAATATACCATTTTACTCGATATTTCCCGGCACTTCACGTTTTTTTCACTTTCACACGGCACTGATAGCCACTTCTTTTAGTTACACTTAAAATTCCGACACTAAACTCACTTTTACACACAAATATCGCGAAATTTCACCGGGCGACCGCACGCATTCACACTTGTTTGACTGCTTGTCATGTCGTTAGTGCTTTGACAATCAGCTGACACTCCGGCCTGAGAGTAAAGATGGCAGTGATAGAAGCCTACCACAGAGCTCAGGGTGTTAGCGAGTTGGGAGCTGCTGAGCATGTAAAGATGCCAATCTCAGGAGGTGTAGCGTCAGCTGTCAGCTGGTCGATTTGTCAGCTGATGAAGTAGCGTTCAGCAGCTGCAGACTCCATAAGCGAGCAGTTCCGGAGCTGATTGCTGTTTCTGATTTTGGCCACCTTCTGAACCCACCCATTCTCAACACTAATTTGAAGTAATTCCACTCAGAAAAAGTGAACAGAGAGACACATGCCCTCCTGCCCGCAGCACCTGCTCAGTCCATATAGAAGCACATGAGATGTCAAACTCACATCCCCCTTTCTACTTCCACACTTGTGCCGAATTACTTCATTTCTCTCGATCTTTTCATTTTCTTCTAACTCTCTCTTTTGTGTTCAAGAGTTATAAAAGCAGCAATATATGCACCGACGTTTTTACATATATTATGATTAAGATAATTATTTCCAAGCATTGAAATGCGTTCAGAAGGCGCAACCACTGTGCAACGGAAACGAAATTTACTGCTTTTATTTTTTTCTCAACAAAAATACTTAATTTATTGTGTCATTCGAATACGAAAACGGTAACACATTGTTTTCTACGTCATTGCCAGCTCTAAACACAATCCACCGACGGTTTCTTGGAAATGACAAGAGCCGGAACGCCGCCTAGTGCAAAAGTCGAACATACACGAAAGACATCTCTCGCATGGCTCTCTCGCCGTTCGGTATGCGCACTCCAGCCAAAACAAGCGCACACGCGTTTCGGATCTTTCGCCGCTTGGCCGGTTGTCAGTCGATTGTTGGCTTTAGTGCGGGTTGGGTGGATAACGTTCTTGGTCTGTCCGTAGATGCGATTTCACGTGTTTTGTCGCTGCTAGTGCCCGCAAGTGCTTACCCCTGAATTCATTCTCGCGTGACCGCGTCTCACCTGTGGGAAACCCCAGAATACATATTTCGTTGCGTTGCACAAACAAGCGTGTTGTGTGCTAATTTTTGCATCCCCAGTGCTAGTGTGTCGTTTATCGCGACTGTTGCACCGTGCCGAGTCCGACCAGTGTCAAGTGAAAGTTTTTATTCGCAGACAACGTCGTGAGTAAAAAAAAGTCACAACACCATTCGGTGGGGCCAAAGCGCAGCCATAGTTCCGAAGTTTTTGTGTGTGCCAAGGAAATTCCAAGAATAAACTTTTTGCCAGTCGGCCCACGGGAGACGAGGGAAATGTGTCAGCAAACTGTCGCCGTGTTGAAATAAATCAAACGCCGAAACAGAAACCCAACAAGTGGATTGTTGATGCCTGCGTGTGGTGGGTCGTGGGCGCAGAAGGAAGTAATGCTGACAAGTGCCTGATTCCTAAACTCTGTCGTTTCTGGGGACACTTCTTGGAATATTGTTTTTGAAAGTTTTCGTCTGTTTTGTGCGCGTCTTTGTTGGTTTTCTTTCCATTTGAACGGCGGCGGCTTTCGTTTGGTGGTCTCGTTTCTGATTTTTTCGGTTTTACCCCACGCGCGAAACATTCGCAACACTAACCACTGTCGTAGTTGGAAATGTCGCGATTTGTGCTTGCAATAACGGTGGTGTGCGTCGGCTTTTTGGTGGCAACGACCGGTGCCAGTGAAGACCGTCCGTCCACCGATCACTGCTTCCGCAACCTGTTCGACGGCGTGGACAATGCCACGCAAATGCAGTTCACCAAGGAGACGATTTCGATGGATTATGGCGTTTTTGGATCATTCAAGAGTTTGCACTGTTGCGCCAGGGGCTATAGGAGCATTGAATGGTGAGTACATATAGTTGAGAATAATTGTTAGTTTGATAAAAACAAAAAAGGTCCCTGGAAATCCTGGTAACATTAACTCCTTATAGGGCCCTCAGACGATGCAATATTTTGTACAAATACTTGGCGACAAATTTTTGAACAAAATATTGAGCGCCGTGGATTCCTCAGGACGGCAAATTATTGTTCAATATTTTGTTCAAATTTTTGAACGCAGCACTATCAAGCCTTCCTTCCGCTCAGTGGGAATTGTCTCTGTGTTCCACGCGCTTTATCCACAAGTGGGCCCAGCAACTCGGCAGTTATGCTTGGCGCTGCTTGATAAAGTTCGGTAGAAATACCGCCGAATCCGGCGGTCTTACCTCAGTGCAGCGACGCACATTTTGATGGCCAGCTAAATTGTCTACATGAGGTGAAACGTCACCAGAAGTTACACGGTTCAAAGCCAGCGAAATGCTCTTTCCACCGGCTCATCTTACTTATATTACGTTTACACTATCCCCAGATTACTTCATCTGCGCCGGCTGATTTAATCTGGAACTGTCAAATACATATAATTTTAAACTCACCACACCCAGATTAAGCAGCAGATGAAGTAATCTGGGGATAGTGTAAACGTAATATAAGGTAGCTTTCCATCACTGTCCTTTATATTACGTTTACACTATCCCCAGATTACTTCATCTGCGGCTTAATCTGGGTGTGGTGAGTTTAAAATTGTATGTATCTGACAGTTGCGGATTAAATCAGTCGGCGCAGATGAAGTAATCTGGGGATAGTGTAAACGTAATATTACCGTATGTTCAAATACATCGGTTAAACTTTTTATAAGAAACTGTTTCTGATTTATTTCCCCTCTTTCAGATTTACGTATACACATTTAAATTGTTGAACACTTGCAACTCATTTTTGCTACCTTTTACAAAGCTTATTTTCTGCTTCCGGCTGGATTTTTTTTCTCGGCTGTCAAGAGATTTTCATCGGCTATCATCGTCATGTGATCATCCCGTATGCAATAGACATTTGAGATGGTCGGGAAACGTAAAGGGTAGAAAAATATACACAAACAAGCATGGATTGTGTGCAAGTCTCATCTAAATAAAGATCAGTACTAACCTCAGTTTTTCGTGTGAAATCTCAACTGTCAAAAATTTCGTTCAACTGTCAAAAATTTCGTTCCCACGAAAAAAAATTCGTTACTTTGATACTAACATATGTATTTACATATGTATGTATGTATTTCGAACGAAACCTCACACGTAGAAAAAATTCTCCACACCACTCTGCAATTTCCACGCTTGAAAACTGGCCATAAACCATGGTGATTGTTTATTAAGTTTACATCATCAGCAATATGCAAAAGTTAGACGCAACGGGAACTTGAACCCGGGTCATATGTTTATTAGCCCGGGTCCTCTACCGACTCAGCTATGCAGCTTCTGACGAGAGTTGTTCCATGTGCACGCTATGCAGTGTACATTCAATTCAATTCAATTAGCCTTTATTACTAATGCTGAGTTTACATTTAAGTGTGTACAATTCATTTCATACTTCAAATATTTTCTTTTACATTTTATAGATATAATGTTTAACAATTAATCTAATTTTTTTATTTATTTTATTTATTTTTTTGCTATACATATATTGGTAACATTAGTTTGTCGCTACGACATAGGCCTCCTCTAGAATCTTCCATTTTTTTCGATCATTCGCTATCCTCTTCCACGTGTGACCTGCCACGTTTCGAATGTCATCTACCCATCTTCGTTGTTGTCGTCCTCCTCGCGTCCCTCGGATACCAGTCCGTTATGTCTTTGGTCCATTTGTCATAATTACATCTTGTCATATGTCCTGTCCAACGCCATTTTAATTGTCGAGTTCTCTGTGCCACATCCATCACCTTGGTTTTTCCTCGAATAGCCGAATTCCTTTGCCTGTCCCTTAATTTTACATTTAACATACTTCTCTCCATTCTTCGTTGACAGACTTCCAGCTTTTGGCTATTTTTCTTTGAGAGAGTCCATGTCTCGCAACCATATGTCAATGTTGGCAGAATACAGGTGTTAAAAAGTTTACTTTTCTGCCGCATCGGAAATTCTCCGCTTTTAAAAACATCTTTGAGGGACCAGTAACGCTTCCAACTCAAACTAATTCTTCTGTTTATTTCTTTTTCCATTTGCTGTACCGGAGAGATCACCTGGCCAAGGTAGACATATTCGTTTTCGCACTCTATTTCCCTGTTATCCACGACGATTTTCTCTTTCAAACTATTTGTCATTACCTTCGTTTTTCCTGTATTCAGAGCAAGCCCCACTTTTTTGCTTTCTGTTGACAGCTCTTGTAACATAATTTGGAGCTCACTAGCATCTTCAGAAAATAGAACTATATCGTCGGCAAACCTCAGGTGATGGAGTCGGCTTCCGTTAATATTTACTCCGTAGTTGTCCCAATTAAGGTTCCTAAATATATGTTCCAGCACGGCACAAAATATCTTAGGCGACAGCGGGTCTCCTTGTCGCACTCCCTTTTCTATTCTGAATGGACCTCCGGTTTGTTCTAATCGTATTTTTGCTGTACTTTTCTCGTAAACATTTCTGATAAGGCGGATATATTTCGATGGTATTCCCTGCCTTTTTAGAGCTTCCCAGATTTGGTCGTGTTTCAGGGAATCAAACGCTTTACTGTAGTCTACAAAACCTATGTATAAAGTTTTGGAATACTCACTACATTTTTCGATAAGCTGTCGGACTACGAGAATGTGGTCTAATGTTGAAAAATCTTTTCGGAAGCCTGCCTGTTCCTTTGGCTGATTTTCGTCTAAACGTTTTGTTATACGGTTAAGGAGAATTTTTATATAGGTTAGATATTAAGCTTATGGGTCGATAGTTTCCGATATCTGTTGGATCTCCTTTTTTGTGTATCAAAATAATAGTTGCCTCTGTCCATTGTTTCGGTATACTTTCAGTTGTTAGGATTTCGTTGAACAAGCTGGTCAGGGTATTTAAAATGCTATCTTTCGTTCCTTTTAAAATTTCATTGGTGATGTTGTCGTCTCCTGGCGATTTATCATCTTTTTGTGTGTTGATTGCATGCTCAATCTCGGCGCTAAGTATTGGTGGTATGTCTTCTGCAATTGTTTCGGTTTGTATGGCTGATGGTGTTTCTATAGAACCCTTGTCTCCGTCCTTATAAAGTTCCCGGTAGTAGTTTGTAGCTATTTGCATAATGCCCGAACGTTTTGAAGTCGCTGTTTGCGTTCTACTGCTTTTCATTTTGATTAACCACTGCCTGTTATCTCTCAATTCACGGTAAGCCTTTTTTACTCCTCCTGTTTTTTCAACATGTTCGTTGATCACTTTTAGCTTGACATCTTTTCTATGTTTCCTAATTTTTTCATTAATTTCTTTACTAATGTCTGCAATTTCTTTAAGGTTCTTCTTCTTGTCTTTTAAAAGCTGTTTCCGTTCATTAATCAGGGATCTTGCCTCGAGACCTATTTTTTCCGTTTTTGTAGAAACTTTCGATATCTGGATCGTTACATCGGTTAACGTCTTCTCTAGGATGTCGTATTTTTGTTGCGTCGAGTGTCTTTCTTCAGTTGCCGTCAGTGTTGTTCTTAAATTTTCTAGAACGTCGTTATTTACTGGCAACTCAGGTCGCCTCCTAGCCGCTTTAATGTTTCTTCTAGACTTTTTTTTGGTATTTTGGGCGTATAACTCCTCGTACCATTCGATGGTTTGTATTAAAATTCAGATTTTTAACCACGGACGTGTCTTGAAAGTCTCTGATTCTATTTGTCAAAATGAAGTCTATTTCGTTACGGTATTTACCGTCTGGTGAGATCCAAGTCCACCGTTTTTGTTCCTTTTTTTTTGAAGAAGCTATTCGTTATAAAGAATTTGTTTTCTGTAGCGAAATCTATCAGCCTTTGCCCGTTTGCATTTCTTTTTGCAGTACTAAATGTTCCTACTACAAATTCTCCTGATCGCTTTTTGCCAATTTTGCTGTTAAAATCGCCCATTAATATTATGTTTTTGTAAGCGTTTTGTATGGTTTTTGTGAGTTCTTTATAGAATAAATCCTTACTTTCCTCATTGGCTTGTTCTGTTGGCGCATATATTTGCACAATTGACCATTTGTCTTTATAGCCTGGTAATGTTAGGTTAAGCACTGCTATTCTTTCGGATACTCCTATAAACTCTTCGACTTGTCGCATGAGATGATGTTTAACCATAAATCCGACGCCATACAATCCTTGCGTTTCGCCTTTATAATATAGGATGTAATCATTGTTGTCTTCAATTTGCTCGCCTAGCCTTCTCACTTCGCTGAGTCCAATTATATCCCATTTTAATTTTTCAACCGCATTTTCCAGTTCTAGTTGGCTTTCTTTGGTTCTCATCGTTCTTACGTTCAATGTCGCTATATAAAGATTTTTGTTCAATTTCTCCTTTCGTTCTGCGTATATCTGAGTACATTGATGTTGTTTTATATGCAGTGTACATAATATGCACTAAATACAAATTGATAATTCACTCACACTAATGCTGTTTACGCATTCCACCGATACCATGGCTTTACACCGTATCGAACCATAAGATGTTTACACATCAAAAACGGTAATTGGTTTAGAAAAATGTCAGGCAAAATGTGAAAAAAAAAGAAACTGAAAAAAAAAATCTTGGTCATGGTAAAAAACAAAACATCGAAAATTCAGATTCAACAGTATGCAGTACCATTCTACATACAATTATGTATAAGCAGCAAATGTGAAGAAACATTTTTCGATTTCGCAACCTTTCAGCTGCTACAGGCATATTATTAATGTATTAATCGCACTAAAAAAGCTATAATTAGAAAACTAAAATACGTAAGTTAGAGCAATTAAATAGGAGCTCAATAATAGCCAGTGCTCCTAAATAAATAGTACGATTTCTCGTATTTTGTACGATTTTCAGCTTCAAATGCGATTTTACAATTTTAAAAGGGCTCTAGAAGAGAATTTTACGATTTTTAGGAATCGAAAATACGATTTACGATTTTTTAGTTCAATTTTAAAAAATATGTATATTTCACATTTGCACATTGCACTTACGAGTAGTACACTTATTGGGTAAAACTGAGTATGCAAATTCTCGAATCGCAGGGAAGAAGAGCAAATAGCAGGGTTCCGGCTGGAATAAAATCGTTGGGTTTGCGTAGGATGGGATAAGAGAAGGATGGGAAACATGCACGCTAAATGCGCTCCAAAAATCCATCGTAACTCGACAACCGCTTGGTCCCAGATTGTTCAGGTTACACTCCTCTACGATTGTATTTATAACTTATTTTTTGTGAAAAAGAAAATATTTGTTTATTTGCTAACTTCCTTCCACTCCATTGCCACCGCCGTTTTTTTTTTTTTGACCTTTTTTTACTTTTGGTATAATATTCCCCGAAAGCTTGTAATAAACCACCTGTAATGAACCATATCCTGTTAGTCCCACCGGCAGATCGAAGGCAGCACCTGATGAGTGATCTGTCGGTGGTACGAAACCAGAAGCCGTAGGTCCCATTACACCTGCAACCCGATGCCAGCGCGTAGGCATCTGCGCCGTTCGCCAACCATTCCATTCTTATCGGGGCGAGTGGATTTTTTAAGAACCCATGACCTAGAGTAAACATCCCTTTGAATGTGATAAGCGTATATGTAATTGAACAAAATGCAAGATCCCGTTCCGAATGATCTCTTAAAAATATCTTCTGAGCCTGGCGCGGTATCGTATACTTCTCAAATGGTGGTATATAAGACGGCTTAATCAATCGAAAAAATACACACAAATAGTGCTCTATGGCTTGATCGCTAATCGCGAACAATGTGCTATGATCGTCTACCTAGCAAAACGAACGTTTAAGGTCCGTGTTCCTCGGGGCGATCCAGCTCAGCGATTAGCAGTGAGAACTATTTTTGTGTCTGCGACTACGCTCGCCAAAGATCGAGATCGCTGTTGTGCATGTCGGCTGACTGAGGTGGACGTTGTGTATGGCAAGAAAAATGTATGGTTTGCCGATTGCTTGTGCATGCGCGGGGTCGGCTTCTTGGGGGTACTTGCGTTGTACATGGCAGGCAAGTCGCTGTCGTATTTTTCGAGCATGTGATGATGTTATTATTGCCTGTACTTGGTCATCGTTTCGAGGAACTTTTGTCGCAGGGCTATCGTCGGTGAGCTATCGTCGCATTAAATGTTAAAGTAAGAAACACGCTTTGCCCAAACTTCATCTAAAACCAGAAAAACCGGAGTGCGAAGCGTATATACCCTAGACTTATACAGACCTAGTG
This sequence comes from Chloromyia formosa, assembly GCA_964017055.1. NCBI lineage: Eukaryota > Metazoa > Arthropoda > Insecta > Diptera > Stratiomyidae > Chloromyia > Chloromyia formosa. Next base: position 82,419,613 of record OZ024817.1, read on the forward strand.
GCGATATCAAAAGTACCAATTGGCAACGACCGTATGCAATTCAAGTGAGTTTCCTATATGGTCAGCTTGAACTGTGTGTGTGGATCCAATGAGAAGTCTCATCGTTAATCCATCCGGATTTTGCATATGTACTATATTTGAAGTAACGTTCATAGGGGAGGTTGGGGCTCATACAGTAGGATCTTGCCCTTTCTCAAAATCAACTAACCCACACTACGAATATTCGCCGAATTTTTCATGTGCCTAGCATATTTGAAGTTTCATTTGTAGGGGAGATAGGAGTTCCTTGGGTCGGATCTTATCTATTTTCAACACCGACAAACTAGATCCTACTACAAACATTTGGCCAAAATTTCAAGTCGCTAGCTAATTCAATCGAAAGTTATCGCATATTTGAAATGTCACTTGTAAGGGAAGTAGGGGTTCCATGGGTCGGATCTTGCCCAGTTTCAATACTAACCAACTAGATCCTACAACGAACATTTGACCAAAATTTATGACATCATTATTTGCCAGCACGTACATTTACTAGCTGCTATCTTCCAGATTGATACACAGCAAAAGTAAAATCCAAAATGTCAGATGACCAACTTGAAAACAAGCGAATAGCAACAATGTCGATTCAACACAATTCATTAGAGCCGTTTCGCACGATCAGCCGCGGATTAGCCGGTTTTCAGTACATTTAGCCATGATGAGTCAGTAAATCTAATTCACCAACTCACAACAAATGTACTGAAAACCGGTTGGTCCTCGGCTGACGGGCTGATCATGTGAAACGGCTGTTAGTGACGCAAATTCAATGCCAAATTTCACATTACAAAAGGGATTCCAATGCTTTCTTCTTTACAATAAAAAAACAAGTCATTAGTGAAGTGTAAATTACATAATAAAATTTGTCGGTACTCGTACGTATGGAAAGATTTTTTACTCGCCATCTATCTCAGTATATAGTATGTAACTGTGACTCAGTATAACTCATTTCCTGTCAATGCGGCCCATGGAAGCTAGAAGGTTGGACGCCCCGGCCATACGTAGTCTAGGGGGCTGAGCAGCCTACTTAATACAATACAAGCAAAGTCATTTTCCTCTAAAAAGATTAATGTGTACCACTTGAAATGTTGAATAGTGTACCTAACCTACACTAATATGTCAATATTTTCTTATTTGCGTGATTCGATTTCCGAAGAAATTAATGACACCACCTACCACTACCTGAATACAAACCTCATTCATCTGTACTTATTACAATTTACAATGCAAAGTAAAACTTGTTAAACAACATTAGTCTGTCATGAATGACTCATTAGCTTAGAGTTGCTCCAACATTCAGCTCGTTGTCTGTAAAAAGATTGAGTCAATTAGAGATCTCACATCTATAAATCTATTTAGCCCCAAATTTATCTTAGCAGTTTTTATCTGTCAAGTAGATATGGTCTCCTGAAAAGAATTTGTAATAAACCGAATTGTACTACTCTCATACAAAAAAGAAAGAACTTCCCGACTACACTGTAGCTCGCGTCGTTTCAATTAATTATTGCTCATTGAACATTTTATCGTTATCGACATTTCTTTTTTTGCTATTTATTGTTTTCTATAAATTGCAAACGCCACATATTCGTGTTATTTATAAACACACGTATTTGTGTCTGTACACAGAGACGCAACATAATTCTTAGAATGTTCGAAGGTCTTATTACTCGCCCCTAGCCGTGTTGTACGGCTAGAGACACGACGCTTTCGAATAAAATTACGAAAAACTGTTTTGATATGATAACAATTTCTCATCAGACTCAATAAGCTGCGTCCATTTCAGTAATTTGCAAAATATATTACCAGCCTTCGAGACTAAATTCTTTTTCTCGGGAAATAAACAAAAATTACTGCCATTTCGGTGAAGAGAGTGCACACATTATGTGGGGTTTGATATTGTTTTTCGCGAGCTTACTCCACTTTTCCATTAAATAAATAAATGTACTCGAATTCAGTCTGATTTCCAGAAATTAGCTAGAAATGAGGACACACGAGTAGCCAGTCTATCTATAAATTATCAGCCTGGATGAAGCAGTGATTGCAAAAATAAAGAAAGAATTTTGAAGTGTACTCGTATACTTCTGTCTAGGAATTTCAAATTGGCGGAATTGTTGTCGAAGCGTTGATACAAGAATATTGGGAAGAGCAGTTTAAAAGCCACGTGACATCTGATGGTTTTTGTGTCATGAGCTGTGTGTATCAAAGTGACGCCATAATCAAGTGATTATAATTTAATGGCTGGTAATTTTCCACTTCAAAAAAGTCTGAAAAATGTCTTCCTATGAATTTTTAAATGTAAATCAGATATGTCTTATTTTGCTAATTTAAATCTCTTTGAATTCTTGTTGACAAGCTATAAATGCGAGTTTTTAACGCGGCTGCAATTAAAAACTTCAAGTACTGACAGAAGTCAGTCCAAAATGACTAAAATTTAGCGAAATAGATCATCGTAAAATCCACTATGTATTTTATGTATTTTTAATTAATTCCAAGGAATATTTTTCGAATTTAATTCCAAATTTCATAAGAATTTGCTGTTGCCCTTTTTTATTTTATTTTTCGGGAGTTCAAGTGATAAATAAATAACTAGCGGAACAGTCTAATTTTGGACCAAGACCTCGGGATGAGTTAGCATCATCTCATTTACTAGATCGTGACGGTGTATTTTGTGTAGAGGTGTTTGATTAGCAAAACACACACAAAATGGGTACTCATTCAACAGCTGATTGGGCTCATAGTCCGACACGTAAATCCCCTTTTTTTATCGAAAAATTCAGTAGGAATCGAACCGGGGTCCAGTGTATAGAAGGCGTGCTAACGTGCTAACCGTTGCGTTGAAGTGCATTGGTTCTCTCCCCCTGGGAAGTCGCAAAGATATTTCCGGGCGATGACATTTTCAAAAATTCAAAATTAAACAAAAAATCCAAAAATTATTTTTATAGAAAACAAAAAAAAAAAAAATATTTCGGCGATTTAAATCGTGTGATGTATGTTTTTATTTGTCAGAAGCTACGAATTTTTTTCAGAAAATAATTGTCCAAACGTATATTAGCACTGACGCTGGCGCTGACGAGATCCCAGCTGAACTGCTAAGATTCGGTGGAACGAGTCTAGTTGATGCCATACATCAATTACTCCTGCGAGTATGGGAGAACGAGGAGATCCCAGACGATTGGCGCAGAAGCATCATCTGTCCAATTCATAAAAAGGGAGATAAATTGCGGTGTGAGAATTACAGGGGCATCTCACTAGTTTGTACGTCCTATAAAATTTTGACGAAAATTCTGGAAAATAGAATAAAACCGTACGCAGAACGAGTCATTGGCGAATATCAAAGCGGTTTCAGACCTGGTCGCTCCACAACCGATCAGCTCTTCTCAGTCAAACTGATACTCCAGAGGTGCTGGGAATACAACGTAAACGTATACCAAATCTTTGTCGACTTCAAGCAGGCATACGACAGTATCGATCGTGGAGTACTGTACAACATCATGCTGCAATTTGGTATACCAGCAAAATGAGTGCGACTGACAAAGATGACGATGACCAACTCCGTCTCACAAGTCAGGATCCAGAATAGACTTACTGATCTATTTGAAACACGCACTGGTTTGAAACAGGGCGATGGACTGGCACCGACGCTCTTCAACCTAGCACTGGAATACGTTATTCGGGCCATGAATATGGACAACAGCAAGACGCTTCTCATCAAGTCGACACAATTAGCAGCGTACGCCGACGACATCAACATCATGTCCCGAAGATTGGCTGACGCAGAAGAACTTCTGCATACGCTCGATACCGCTGCAAAAGAAGTTGGATTACGTATTAACGAGGGTAAAACTAAAATAATGATGCAATCGGTGACAAGGACACCTGCACAACCGAGCATCAACGTGGGGGACCTCAACATCGAGTTCGTGAACAACTTCATCTACCTGGGTTGCAACCTGTCAAGGGACGCCAACGAAACTGACGAAATCAAGCGACGGATACAGTTAGCTAATAAGACTTTTTTCTCGGTTCTCCCCATAATGAAATCGAAGCATGTGCACAGAAACACAAAGCTCCGCGTGTACAAAACCATTATACGACCAGTGCTATGCTATGGCTGCGAAGCATGGACCCTAACTCAAGCCTCCGAAAACATGCTAGACACTTTCGAACGTAAGGTTCTACGGCGAATTTTCGGGGCTGTTTGCGATCGAGATGGATGGCGCATCCGGTACAACCATGAGTTGTATGAAATGTACGATGAGCTGCAAGTCTCGAAAATCGTCAAACTACAACGACTTCAATGGGCAGGGCATGTACAAAGAATGGACGATGATCGCATGCCTAAGAGAGTAATGAATGCAGAACGAGTCGACGGAGCGAGACTGCGAGGACGACCGAGATCTCGTTGGGAGAGCTCAGTAGGTGTGGACGCCGCGCAGCTGCTGGGCTCCCAAAATTGGAGGACGCGGTCACGTGACCGAGATAATTGGAGGACAATGATCCAGGCGGCCAAGGCCCGACGTCGGGCTGTCGCGCCACGATGATGATGATATTAGCAATTTGGCAAAGCATTTTGCTCGTGTGCCCACTTGGCGGTAAATACTGCTGTTAAGTTATTATCTCCATGTTTTTCTCGTAGTTGTTATGGTAACTAATATTTATCGAAATACACATAACAAAAAAAAACAAATTAGTTGCATAAATACTTGTGGTACACACATACAAGATAGATTCTCGCGAATATTTGCCTGTTTTTTGTCAATTATTTGCGACGTGTGAACTCACCATCAATGAATTAGTCATTTTTTGAAGCAATTTGATATTAGAGAGACTTGAATGAAAACTACTTCTTTCATGGTTGGTATAAGTGGTGGCTGAAGCACAACTTGCCAGAGCCCAATAAGCGCGAATGCGCCGTTTTGTAGCCACAAACCTCGCCAAAATCGTTTATAAGTAGATGGTTGGCCTAACAGGGGATGGAAGGACGCCTAGATCCAACCGGAGGAGTTCAGGAAGTATAGCAGCTCCCCGATCTTCACCCCCGATACATCCCCCACGTTAACAAGAAAGGCCTCACCCAATGTTCGATGTGTGGTCCTAGCAAGGGCCGGGCATTCGTAGAGGAAGTGAATGACGGTTTCTTTCTCATCCTCATTTCCGCAGCTGCGGCAGTGCGGATTATAAAGGTGCCAAGTCTTATTGCATGTTCTCCGATAGGCCAATGTCCTGTAATGACCGCCGTGAGCCTGGCGACATCCCTACGGGACTTGGTTAATAGCTCACATGTTTTCCTACTGTCATAGGAGGGCAAAATCTTCCTTGATACGGCGCAGGTGGGCAGATTCCGCCATTTGGAATCCGCAACATTGAGGTAGTAAGAGGAGATCTTGCTCTTAACAGTACTCAGCGGAATACAAACAGATTCCGCATGAGAACTTTCTAGGACGGCCCCCCTCCTGGCCAGCTCGTCGGCTTTTTCGTTTCCCTCAATGTCTCTATGACCAGGCACCCAGAGGAGGGTGATATTGAGCCGTCTGCCAAGGCGAGTTAACTCTTCCCCACACCGCTCGACCAGTTTGGAGGAAGTACTCACCGAGTTCAGTGCCTTAATAGCGGCCTGGCTGTCTGAGCAAATGGCGATGTTCTGTTTATCTGGTATATCACTGAGAGTGAGACACGCCTTCATAATTGCGAGAGTTTCCACCTGGATAATGCTGGAATAGTCCGGGAGGCGATAACTTTCCGAGATATTCAGTACTTCCGAAAAGATTCCTGCACCGACGCCGCAGTCCATTTTCGACCCGTCGGTGAAAATCGTGATGTCAAAGTCCTTCACCAACTCGTCCCCCCTCCAATCAGCCCTGGTGTTTTGGCAGAGAAGCTTCTGTCAAACCTCAGTTTAAACACAGTGAAGTCTGTTTTTACGTTGACCACATCTCGTGGCAACTGGTTGAGGATATTGTTATGGTCGTACGGCTTGACAGTCCAGACTCCCGAGTCTCTGAGCCTGACTGCACTGCCCGCCGCCAGCTGTTTAATAAAGAGGTCTATTGGCGGAAGATGCAGGATCACGCTTAGCGCTTCCCTCGGGCAAGTTCGCATGGTACCTGTAGTGCCAAGACATGCCGTCCTTTGCACCCTGCCAAGTTTTGCTATGTTATATTCTTTAGCAAGTGCTGACCACCAAACTAACGACCCATATGAGAGAATCGGACGAACTACTGCTGTGTACATCCAGAAGATCATATTTGGCTTAAGGCCCCATCTTTTTCCGAAGGTTTTCTTACAGGCGTAGAAAGCGATGCAGGCTTTCTTCACCCGCTCTTCAATATTTAACTTCCAGCTGAGCTTCGTATCTAAAATGACACCTAGATACTTTGCGCTGGGTGATAGTTGGAGTAACTGGCCGTTTAGTTTAGGGAGGGTAAAATGGGGTACTTTGATTTTAGTGGTAAATAGCATCAGTTCAGTCTTGTCTGAATTAACGCCCAGTCCACAGCTTGTGGCCCAGGCGCTCTCCATATCCAGAGCCCTTTCCATGATTTGACTTATCACGGAGAGGCACATTCCTAACACTACTATTGCCACATCATCCGCGTACGCGACCACTTTAATCCCTTCCCTGTCAAGCTTTGTTAGGATTTTGTTGATAACCACTAGCCATAGTAATGGAGAGATGACGCCTCCCTGAGGTGTCCCTCTGCATACAAATCTGGTTAGATGGCTATATCCCAAGTCCGCATGAATAATTCTAGATCTTAGCAGAGTCAGTATATTGCTTATACTGAAGGCTCTGCTGAATGGCACGCACCACCTCATGGAGAGCGGTTTCTGTGGATCTACCTCTGATGTAGGCATGCTGTGACTTCGAGAGCGGTGAGCTTTCCAGGAATTGTCGGATGTGGATACTTCTTTCATAGTATCATAGTTAAAATACGCTCAAATATCAATCAAATGGTTGATTTTTTTCTATTTTTTACGGGGAATCCAGTACCAAAAGCCTTCGAGAATTTGAATGACCTTTAGGCAGAATCCAGAAACCAAACGAGTTATTTTTTTTAGGTTTTGAAAATATTTTGAAAACGGCTAATCCTAATAAAAATAAATGTTTCGACAAAAATAAAAATCAATAAAAAAAATTAATGAAAAATTGTCCGAAACACTTGCCCTTCAATAGTTTTGGAGATAGTCTCACATGAAAAAGAATATTTTTCGTGCTCATTCTCTCGTTCAAAAAAAAAAACATTATTTAGAGAAGCTTAGATTTGTCTGAGAGTGTTTTTTTGGACACGTACAGAGCTGATAGGCGACTTTAATAGTTTGGGGAAAAAGTGGAGTTTTCTTCAGTAGAGCACTTATTTTAGGAGGCAATGTTTCTATTGGTTTTCTAAAAACTCAATTAGTTTTGCCATTTTCTATAGGTAACTATTCTCCCTACAAACATTCAAAGTAGTCATGGTTGCCAATTCACGAACCTACTCCGTACAGCGAACTAGGTCGACCTACTCCGCAATCGAAAAATGGTCAGGTCGAAAAATGATCAGTATCGGAGCATGAAAACGAACTCTTTTTAACCTACTCCGTACAGCGAACTAGGTCGACCTACTCCGCAATCGAAAAATGATCAGGTTGAAAAATGATCAGTAAGTTCAGGTCGGAGTCGGATCAGTTGAAAAGTGAATAGGTTTAGTAGTTCTGTCTCACGGTATCGGAGCATGATCAGATCAGATCATTTAAGTCTGGGGGGAATAGAAAAGTAGATGAGAGAACTGAACTATTGATTAGATTAGATGATGTGACATATACACGATGTCGCTACGCTATATTGTGGTGTAGAATTCGTCTTTCATTGTGTTGTGCGTGGTCGTGGCCGATGACGGATTGGGGGTTTTTTTTTGGGTCGGTGATTGCGAACTGAAGTCCAAATGACAAAAAACCAAATGGGGGACCCAGAATGGCAACACTTTTCTTATAAACACGGAAAGGAGTTTCTGAGCAGCAACCCTTTTTTTCTCAAAAACACGGCCAATTTTGCTGCGAAAAGTTGGTAGGGGATTTTTTGGGTTGCTGATTGCGAATCTGAAGTCCAAATTGCAAAAAAAGACAGATGGGGGATTTAGAATGGCAACACTTTTTTTATAAACACTGCGAATCTTGTTGGGAAAAACTGGTAGGAGGTCGATTGGGTCATTGATTGCGAATCTGAAGTCAGAATTGCAAAAAATCAAAAAATAAAGGAATTTCTGAACGGCAACCCTTTTTTCTCTCAAAAAACACCGTCAATCTTGCCGGAAAAACCTGGTAAGAAGTTTTTTGGGTCGCTGATTGCAAATCTGATGTCCAATTGGCAAAAAACAGCAAATGGGCCATCCAGAATGGCAACACTTTTTTATAAACACGGCCGATCTTACTGGAAGAAAACTGGTAGGGGGTTGATTGGGTTGCTGATTGCGAATATGAAGTCAAAGTAGCAAAAAAAAATGAGATTCTGAACGGCAATCCTTTTATCGAAGAAACGGCCAATCAGTCTGCTAAAAGCTGGTAGGGGGTTACGTGAGTGGTTTTGCTCAACCTGAACGAGCGCAAACGGGTTTCGGGGAAAATCACATGAAACATGTGGTTGGTGAAAATTTAATTAAAGTAAATGCTCTTCACAAGTGCGCACACTATTTTCCTATTGGAGCGCGTATGTTACCGCACTATCAGTTGTTTGTTATTGCCCAACAGAACAGTACACGTGACTCGTACTCGGGTGAAAATGTGAACGCGCACCTCGCCCAGGCTACTTGCCTCGCGCATTCTCGCCGAATATACTCGCCTTGTCCACTCGGCGAGAATGTAAACCGGCCATAAAAGCTCCACTCCATCTGATATCAATAAAATCCAATTGAAAATATAATCTAATTTTATTCGACACTGCAATATAGCGATATGTAGATATGTCTTCTAATCTAGTCAGTAGTTCAGTTCTCCATTCTCTTATTTACAATAACGACTCCGACTTCGACGAACCTAGTTTCACCCACTCTTTTGTTCTTTCACTCCATCTCCAACTCCATGACGGACGACAGATTCGTTTCGTATACGGAGTAGGTTTGCGAACCTGGTTTTTTGAACCTACTCCGTTATCGGACTTGGAGTAGGTCGACCTGATCCGCAAGAGGAGCAGGTCATGCCATGACTAGTAAGCCATTCGACGAACGAAAATTTTTTACAAGAACTATCTTTAGGAAATTTAATATAGTTTATTTTTGCAATGTGAGTTTTTGTCGAAAAATCGATAGTGCCGAAGCTATAAGCAAAAAACGAAAAAAGAGATTTTCGCGCAGTTTTGCGCAGTATTCTCGGAACGTGTCAACTTTTCGTGGTGGCAAATTTGTAATTTGTATTCAGCACCCCAAAAAAATTAACCGAAATTTAGAAAAAACTGCTAATCCGACTCTAATTGACCCGTAAATACTGGACTAACTGCATTCTATCGGGAGTTATTGTGCCGGCATTACTGATTTATACCGGCACAATAACTCCCGATACTGTATTATATCGGGTAAGCGGTAAAATAGGAGGAAATGGATATAGAAACTGGATATAGCAAATGGATATAGAAGCTTTGAATGAAAAAGAACATCAAAGACGCAATATTGCGAAATAAGTTGATAGAATTCATCGAGGGGCAAATATTATACTATACTATATACTATATATACTATATAGGATTCCGAAGAGAGTTTCTTTTGCTAAGACGCAGTTTTAGTGCGTAACTTTGACGTTGATATTTTAAATTTGTTGTAACCGATATTTTAATCTTTTCGTCTACATTGTCCAATACTCAAATTTTCTGTCAGGTTTCCTCGCCTTCTTTTTAGATCGATTCTTAATTTTCAGAGAAACACATGGAGAAAAAACTTCTTATCCAAAAACGGTATCATGTAAAAGATACTGCGAACCGATTGTCTCGTTTTTTTGCAACAACACTACAATCAATTATTATCAATTCTAGCGCAGATACGATCAGCAGAAATACATACCCACCATCTAGGCTTAAATTTCACGCTAGATTAGTCCATAAAATTTAAAATTTTCGGCTTGCAACACGTTGTGATGATACATGATCATGAATCCTTCAAGCGAGTTCCAATTGGCCGGTGATCTCACCTGGCCTTTTGCCTGTACAGGTGGATTCGGGCGACTCCAATATATGTATGTATACGTTGCGTACCAAAAAAAAAACAGTCAAGACAAAAGCGAGTTGATTCACCGAAATGATGGCGCGTTGAAAAAAAAATGTTAGGAACAAAATTATATGATGGAACGGTTCCCATTTATTAATTCAGAACGCGAAATATCTCGCGTGCAAAGAACTTTTTATCAGAATTTCGCAATCTTAGCCAACAAACTGGACGATAATGATGATCTACGTATCCGCCGATATTTCTCGCTTTACCTGGGCTCAGTCATCCTTTCTCTACACATACCTTTTCCGTTGATTGCCACCACCTATATTTCATCTCATTATTCCAATGAACAGAATTGCGGCACCCGATATGGGATGAGAACTTGGTATAATTCATTTAAATAAAGATAGTTTGCCTAGTTTGATGGCGGTTAGTCCCCCAGGGATTTATAAAATAGTTGGGTCGCCGCACGGTTTCAGTCGTCACAAACTGTGTGAGATTAGGTAACGAGCCCCCTAAGCCACCATATCTCAGCAGCAAAGCCTGTCTTTATACGACACCTGAGAGACTCGACCAACTTATATCTGTATCTGTATGAATGTGATCGCCGACGATCATCACGATCATGATTACCGCGTCTTTGTGTCGTGTCTTATTGCTTCAACATAAATCTTCTGGTTCAGCTGGGTTCTAATTCTTATCTTATCCAAGCAATCTTCGAACCTGAAGTAGAGGTAGAGGTATCTATCTCATCATCGTCATTCTCATCCTCATGATCGTCGTTTGTAAGCTTATCATTATCAATGGGCGAATGGAAGAATGAATTGCGAGCGATGGAATATTCCGGTTTCTAGCAAAACAGCCAGGCCGTGCAAAGCTTGTTGTCTTGTTGCTAATTTGCAGTCAGTAATTTGTGTGTCGAACAAAGGATGAATAAACCTTTAAAAATAGTATGAAACGTTGTGCTCATGTCATGGACGGTAAGAAAACGAGCGCAGCAGCAGCATGAAGCAGTCGAAGGTGTTTTGCAAAACTTATTAATTATGTGTCCATCATTCGGGGGGTATAAAGTTGGGTTCAACGCGACGGAGAAAAGTTCAAGGGTGAACGAGTCATTTGAGACATTCATATTGAAAAGAGAACTGAAGATATGCTGAGACAACGTTCAACATCTCCGCATATCTTCAGCTCTATTCAGTATGAATACGTATCTACTCGAATGTACGATTTGCTTGAATGACGAATAGGCTGCTACCGGTTTGCAACCAACATTCAAGGAATTCCGACTGCCTACACATGAGTTTTGCTCACTAAATTGGTTACGTGAAAAATAAAGTGTACTACCGGACAAATTTCTAGGGCTTATCACAAAGGTTTGCAGACAGGAAAATATTCGTAATACGAGTATTTACGCAATAATGATAATCCTGAAAATAATGAACAGTGTACGATTGTAATGTATGGAGTACATAATAGCTGCGTTTTTATACCCTAGACTTTATAAGTATAGGGTATATTGTATACGACGAAAATATCTGACACCTTAAAGGAGGCCCCGGAGGTATAGCAATATACATTCTGTCAAAAAAGTACCGGGAATCAATCATTAAAACAGCCTGCCCGACCGGATTGCCAATATTTTTTTTGCCACTAAGTTGGCACAACTGTCCTCTGTACTGTCACGGAGTTTGACAGTCATCTGCCATTTAGTTTGTTTACAGTACTCGATATTGTCAGTTCATCTCAAGTGGAGGAGACCCGTTCCACCGAATTTTAGCAGTTCAGCTGGAATCTCGTCAGCGCCCGGCGCTTTATTTCGTTTTAGTGACCGCAACACGAGATTAACTTCCTCTACTGTCGGGGGTTGTATGGGTGGGCCTAGATCAACAATATCGTCGAGAGCTTCTTGTGTGGAGATGTTATTTTAGATGGTAGGTTCAGAAGCTCTTAAAAATAAGAGGCCCATCGCTTGTTAATGCCATCGGTGTCGCTGATAATGTTTCCATCCTTGTCCTTACAAAGGCTAGTCCTGCGTTGGTAGCCGTTCTTCATTGTATTTACTACTTTGTACGCTTTTCTGGTGTTCCTATTATCTAAGTTTTCGTTTATATTCAGCAACTGCCCGTCAAAATATTTACGTTTCTTACGTGTAATTATTCTATTCGATATTCGCCGTAGGTCATATTTTTCTGTTCTGGCTCTGGTTCCTCGTTGAATCCATTGTCTGTAGGCCTCGTTTTTCATGTCAAGTGAGTTTTTGCATTCTTCGTCGAACCAGTCATTTCGCTCTCGCCGGGCTTTATATCCCACGACCTTCTCTGCGACATCCCTGATGGTACCCTTGAGTTCTTCCGAGAACCCATGGACGCCTGTGTTGCTGATGTTGTGTAGCCTTTGAAGAGAGAGAATCAGAGGAAATGAAAAAGAGCGAGAGAAACGAAGTAATTCGGCGCAAGTGAGGAAGTAGGAAGGGGGATGGAAATTTGACATCTCTTTTGCTTCTATATGGACCGGGCGGGTGTTCCGCAGCAGAGAGACAGACTGGAATGTTATTGTTCCAATAGGAGAAGTAGGAGAGGGGATGACATCTCAAGTGCTTCCTGTGCTTTTATATAGACTGCGCGGTGGAGGGCGTGTGTCTCTCTGTTTATTTTTTACGACTGGAATTGCTTCAAATAGTTTAGTGTTGAGTATGTATATGCGGATTGCTCCTCCATAGTTATTCTCTATGTGTGTAGCATAGGCGATAGTATTTCCTCAAGGGCCACCGCTGTAGCATCGCTCATAAGCTTATCAACCGCAAAGATTTTGGGAGGGCTGATTCTCGATTGGTACATTGAGGAAATTCTACATCTGTAGGTCGTCTTCACCAAGTGATGATCTGAGTCGCAGTTTGCTCGTCGATAGGAGCGGACATCCATCACACTAGACGCCCATCTCCTGCAAATGAGGACGTGGTCAATTTGGTTGACGGTATGTGCGTCTGGAGATTTCCAGGTCTGCTTGTGAATGCGTCGATGCGGGAAACACGTAGAGCTTACGAAGATTCTTGCTGCAGGCAAAGTCGATAAGTCGCGGGTCGTTGTCGTTACATTTTCCATGGAGACTGTGGCCTCCAGTGGTCCCCCGGTGCCAACTTTCATTTCCGACTTTCGCGTTAAAGTCTCCCAGCAGCAATTTGACGTCGTTTGTTGGAAGTGAGTCGAAGAGAGTTTCAAGGCGGGCGTAGAACTCGTCTTTAACTGCGTCTTCTTTAAGTTCAGTGGGGGCGTGCACATTGATGAGCCAGAGATTGAAGAATCGGTTCTAAATGCGAATCGCACACAGCCGTTCATTTATGGGTTCGAAGTCAGTAATGTGCGGTTTGAGGTGATTGTTTACTATAAATACTACTCCAAATTCCTTGCGGCCCGACTTGTCAAAATTGTGTGCAATTTCTTGTCATTGATCTCGCTGCCAAGCCAATTTGTTTCCTGGACTGCAGTAATGCTCAGTTTGTACTTTTCGACCTGTTGAAGGAGGGCCTTCTCGGCCCCCGGTTTGTTCAGGGAGCGTACATTCCAGGATCCGAAAGAATAATCCTTTAGTTGTTTGCGTGGTCGTCGTCGTTGATCCGTCCAATCCGAGGCTTTTGTTCCGGGTTTCTTGACATGGAGTGGTTTTTACAAGGACGAGTTGTCAGCATATTGCTTAACCCCATTCAGGGAATGGCCTCGGAAGATAGCTGCTTCAGATGGTTTAATAAACGTGCTGGAGTTCATACAACTATGTTGCAGGTCCAACTACGCAAGTCATTCCATCCTACTAAACCTGAGACGCTTAGGTATTGGTCAGCCATTCAGGCTACAGCTATCTGCCTTTTTCCAAACTACTCGTATCTTATCGCTAAGACATGGTCAGCGATTTTAAATACTGCCGTTACCAGGGGGCGCCCACGTGGAGGACTATAGAAAAGGTCTTTTGCCCCCCTGGTGCTCTGGTAGCTTCTAAACTCGGCCTAGGAACCGTTCAAATGAATTCATAGTCCAGGCTAGGAATGTCGGAAAAGCGTGATTAGAAAAAAAATTGTGTATGTAATCGTAGTTTTGAAAGTTTGCACAATCGCTGGGGACAGTCATCTGAATATATGCTCGAAAAGTCCACGTTAGTAGGGGTTCGAATGTGTAGGGAAGAGGGGGTCAAAGGACCTCTTTTTCCGGTTTTCCTCGAATACTTCGAAAACTGAGCTCTACAAAAACAAATTACAAGGGCGGATCAAGGTACTTTGAATTCCCTATAGTACGATACATACATTAGACCATAAAATAGTAGATTATACCCTAGAACATAAAATAATATATACATATATTGATTTTATATGAAGGAAAAACCGCTCGATAACTCATAAGAAAATAAAGCTAGCGACATAAAAATTTGATAAAATATTCGAAGAACTTGTTCATTGGTACGACAAATAGACGCAATTCGATCGAAGATACGCCCACCTCCCCTATAAATATTATTTTTGCAAAAATATATATGTACATATATATATAGCCTCCCATCCAACAGAATTACGCACGTCAAATGTAGGTGGATAGGCCTAGGACGTGACTGATTCCTTCTGTGAAAACGAGTCCAATCTGTTGGAAAACAACTGCACAAAAATATTTTATATTACATATTTGAAATATATGTATGTACTCGTATATAGGCTATATACAGGTATATCTGCAGAATTCACAGTTATATTTATTACGAGCCACTACTGGCGTCTCGGCTCATTAAGAAACTGCCAGGGCGTATCCTTAAAAAATTAAAGCATGATTGAATAGCAGGGGGTGTACATCATATCCTGTTTTTAATGCCGTAAAAATTGGGCTTTGTCCAGTGTGTCTATGCACACTGTGCAAAAGGCGTAGATGTAGACAAAATTAACAAAAAACGCCTTACCAGTACATTGGCGAGCGATAGTAGCGTTGAAAACAACGCTAAATAGATGTCGGAGAAATGTGTGGCCTTCATCAGTGTAAAATACTGCTGCTTTGCCGGAAAATGGTGTTCAGGGAATTTAAGAATTTGGTAGATCAATTTGATGCGAAGGCTTTGTGGATATGGCTACGGAGGACATTCAGGACTTATTAGTGGAGGGAGAAGTTAGCAAAACTCATTTAGTTAAACTGACATCCAGTATTGTCAGCAAGCCGAAGTTACTCATTGGATTTTCAAAATATTACAGGAATGATAATATTTTCCAAAAATTTGGAATCACATTTGAAATCATTTTCCTTGGCCGAAAATTCATGTCCCTAAAGAAGTCGTAAATTGAAACGTGATCTACAGAATTGATTATCTCCATTAAGTGAGATAAATCTCTTATGACCTTGTGATCTTTTAAGGAGGGCAGACGATGCAAATCAACCTGTGGAAGCAATTGGTTCAGAAAGTGATGAGGATTATCGACCGAAAAACTCTGTTGTTGTTGTAGCAACTAACTTATCTAAATTCACACCATCTTATAAGCGATCGACAGTACGGATTTCGATCTGCTCGATCTACTGGGGACTTATTGACATTTCTCACCGAGCGTTGGAATCGCTGTATCCATCAATGCGGTGAGGCCAAAGTCATTGCTCTAGATATCTCCAAAGCTACGCAATGAAATGTCTGGGCTTCCTAAATAGATGCAAAAAATATTTCACGCTAGTTGATTTAGCGCTAATATATCATACAAGAGTCACATAAGACCGAGACTCGAATATAATTGCCATTTATGGGCTGGGCCGAGGCGGGTCGCACTGCACTGTCGGCATTGGACAGAGTTCAACGAAAAGCTTTCAGACTTATTGGTGATGACGATATACATAACTCCCCGGATAGAACCATTTCAGCACAGACGTGAGGTTGGTTGTTTATCACTTTTTTATCGATACTTCAACCGCCGCTGCACTGCTGAAATAAGTAGTTTAATTGCCGATGTTGCATTTCCTGTACGCAACACCAGGCAGTCAAGTCGTGCCCACCATCTTATCATCGAAACTAGTGTCAGTCGAACGGCAACATTTTATATCTCTTTCGTATGCAGAACAACTCGAATGTGGAACGCTTTACCATCATCTGTTTTCCCCTGCAGTTACGACCTGCAGAAATTTAAACAAAATGTCCACCGTCATTTAATTTCGTCTAATCCAGCTTAACCCATCCCTCCCCTCTTACCTTAATTCCCTCACCTACTAAAGCTATGCTATTGCATTAAAGGGTATCCCAATTACAAGCTGGCAACGCATTTGGAACTTCGCTATGCTATCAATCCGGAACAGGTACGAACTTAGCGGGGAGCACCAACCAAAACAAAGTCGTCGCGCCGGTGTGGTTCTTGTCGATTTGAGCAAACTATACTCACTAGGTGAGAGGGTTGTTGGCCGTGCTTAGAGTACTGGGTATCTCCTCCGTGTGTAAAGAAGCAATAGCTGCCTTGTAGGTTGCGTCGTCATATGGTTCCCTTTTATATTTTTGGACTCGTTAGAGGTCCCTTGGGCCATGTTTGTAGTCCATAAGATTACTGCTGGGGTGATCATGGCGGTAGCAACCCACAAGATACTGCTTCGCGAGGAGATAATTGTGGTGTTGTTGTTCAATGGGCATCATGTGGGTTTCTTGGTGGAGGTGATCTTAAGAGGACATCAGATGACAGAATCTCACGGTGCGGAGAGCAGCATTTTGACATGACTGAATATTTCTCGAGTGTGTGTCGCTCAGGTTCAGGGTCCACGTGGGCGTTGCATAATTAGCCACCGATCTTCCAATGGCTTTGTGAGTAACCAGTAGGGTTTCCCCAAGTACTGCCGTCAAGCGCGTTGGGCACTTTGTTACGAGTTCTCATGGTGTTGCAGATCGTTGTGGCATGAGCAGATGATGTTGCCATGCTATCCAAGGGCATCATCATCGTGGCCCGACAGCCCGACGTCGGGCCTTGGTGATACCAAGGATTTTCGTGTGATCCGCTGTGGGGATAGGTTGGTTGCCTACCGATATGTTCGGAGGTAACTTAAACTCCTTGGTTCATAAAGTAAACAGAGTCGCTGATAATTTGGGTGCTGAAATCAATAGGTTTTTATTGACGAAGAAGGTGTTAAGTGGTTAAGGTGTTGATCAGCTCTCACATGTGTGGGTAGTCATTACCAGTAGCAAGAAGAAGTCTGCATAGGAGATGTTCTGTAGTCCTATAGGTGGTTTTGGGAGTTCAGATAGGCTGAACAGGGTTTAGAGATCGCACACCGAGAAACCCTCGTATTTACCAGTTATGAAGAAACCTAGTAGAATGAATTTGAAGTAAATGAGATTGTTTTTTTTTTTTTTATTTAATTTTATGTACGTTTTTGGTTTATTTCCATATGAATTTTTAATGAAATTGTTGGAATAAAACAAAAATATTTCATTTCAAAAGGAGTTTGTAACTTATCCCATTCCACGGTTTCGAACAGCATGGTATTTTGTAGGAACGTATCTACCGTGTAATAGAAGGGTTATTTTACACTTTTCCAAATGACTAAAACTCGAAAACTACGGCAGCTAGAGTATTGAATTTTGCGTTAAAATGCAGCTTTATGCACCTTATCACATTGCATATTGGACAAAAAAAAGGATCCAAATGGAATATAAAATATTCAAACCTAGCGGCCGTCGGTGCTGTCGTCAAAGGGTTCTGGTCGAGCAGTTTAAAATTGGCTCTTAAAAAAAACCTGAGATCCTTCCGTGGACAGAAAAAAAACCATCCAAATGGAATATAAAATATTTAAACCTGGCGGTTGGGTTCTGGTCGTGTAATTTAAAATTGGCTCTAAAATGAAATCTTGAGCTCCTGCCACCAGCACTACATTATATTCCATTGTCACTCGAAGTGTATCAAAACATTCCCGGATATAAACTAAATGCTGTGTATCCTTAAAATGACACCAATTTCTTCTTCTGTTTTTAACCGAACTCATGATGAGAATTTCAAATTAACAACACATGTTTGATAGCGCATTGCTCAAATCTACTTGACTGTTTAACGACCTGGCTCTTTCTTGTTTTTTTTTACTCAATGCTCTAGTTAACAACTGTGACGGCACGGTGGTCCCTTTTTAATAGTTACCGCTCGTCTCCTTCAGCACGATACAAACACACAACCGAAATATACTCTCTCTCTACACACATGAGTGGCGTTTAAGGGCACACACAATAATAGGGACCTTGTTGTTCCTTAAATGAAAAAACCTGGAATGACACGGTCGATTTTGAGCTGAGGTCGTTACAGAAAAAAAAACAGCCACTTGAAATCCGATGATCCACTCGAGACCATCACAACTTTCTTTAGACGGATTTACGATCGGAACGTGTGAATTCAAGAAGAAAAAGGTATTTGAACAATCCAACAAAAATACAATACAACGACAATGTTTTATTTACGCTTCTTCAGAACGATTATAGAATTTTGTTAAAGGGAAAATGAAGACGGGATACTTGAATACCAAAGTGTATGATGGTTTTTTATTTATTCAGGTAGTAGTTTGATATAACAAGGTCGAAGGTTTAGATAATTTATTGATCGACAATTTTAGATGTCGTAAAGAAGAGATTGTGTGTTGTTGAAGCTGAATAAGTGTCATTTGTTGTGGGAACTTATTCGAGACACAATACGAATACAGTGCCGCCGTTAAATTCTTGCAGTTCGTCAATTATTCGTTAGATTTTGCAATTATGTTAGTACATACATATGTCTTTTTTCCTTCAAGTTAACACATTTAAGCTAAATTGACAAATTCCGCAATCAAATAAGCATGGGAAATCTGCTAATTTGATTCGTAAAATTGTTAAATTGGCTCGTAAATATGTCAACTTGTAGGAAAAAAGCTATATATGGATCATAGATATCATAGATATTAGGCGCGTTTTTAACGATCATGCAGAGCAGAGCAGGTTAACACCACACAATTACACTAACAATTTGATCTAAGCTGCTCTGGATAGAAGGTTGGTGCAAGCTTGCTAATCTGTTACTATTTCCACGTTTTGAAATGCAGGCGGCGCAGGTGTCGAAGTTTGCGAGCACTAAAAATGCATGCTGTCCAAAGGAAATTTGATCGATTGTATCTGTACTAAGGACTTAAGTTTCCTCTTGAAAGTTGAGTTGACTTTTGAATGCTAAATAAATTAATATACACTCCCAGCAAAGACATGCCCGTTTTCGTCTTCGCTACTCTGATCTGCTCTATAGCGTTTTTTGCCACTTATCCTGCTCTGTACAAAAAAAACCCACCTATTATTTGCCCTAACGCCTAGTGGGGCATGAACGCGTCAACTACTCCTAAGCGTTTTAGTTGACGTTTCGTTAGCTTATAACTGGTTTCGAACGATGCTACTTGTCTCAGAAACTTCTTCATCGTGGAGACATGTTACACCATGTGTAGCTTTGTGCTCAATATGAAGACTCATGTTTCACGGAAATCAATTTTTTTTAAACCATTGGGCAAAGCTTCGCTTCGGCCTGGAGTCCGAAGCGTATATACCCTAGACTTGTACTGACCTAGTGGTGATACCAAAAGTATCAATTGGCAACCATATGCATTAAAAGTGAGTTTCCTATATGGCCAGTTTATAGGGGAGGTTTGCACTCATTCGGAAGGATCTTGACCATTCTCAAAATCAATTAACAAACCCGCAATTCAAATATTTGTCGAGTTTTTCAAGTCGATAGCTTCATTCATTATTGCTTATTTTAAGTATCACTTGTAGGAGAGGTAGAGGTTTCATTTGTCGAATCTTGCGGATTTTTTATAACAACCAACTAGATCCCAGTACAAACATTTGATCAAAATTTCGAGTCATTAGCTTCATTTTATCGAAAGTTATCGCTTATCTGAAGTTCCATTTGTAGGGGGGTAGGGGTTCCTTGAGTCTGATCTTGCCCATCATTGCCACCAACCAATTAGATCATGCTTTGAACATTTAAGCAAAATGTCAAGTCGCTTGCTTCATTATATGGGAAGTTATCGCTTATTTGAAGTTTCATTTGTAGGGGAAGTAGAGGTTTCGTTGGTCGGATTCCACGTATTTTCAATATGAGCCAGCTAAATCCTACTACAAAACATTTAACCAAAATTTCAAGTCGCTAGCTTTATTTTGGCGAAAGTTATCGCTTATTTTAAGTTTCATTTGTAGGGGAGATAGGGGTTCCTTGGGTTGAATCTGGCCCATCTTTAATACCAACTAACTCAATCCTACTTCAAACATTTTACCAAAATTTATTACCAAAGTTGTTGGCTTCATTCTATCAAAAGTTATCGCTTATTTGAAGTTCATTTGTAGGTGAGGTAGGGGTTCCTTAGGTAGGATCTTACCCATTTTCAATAACAACCATCAAGATCTTGCTAACAGCATTTTACCAAATGTTCAACTCGCTAGTGTCATTCTGTCGAAAGTTATCGTAATTAAAGAAATATTTAATTTTTTGAAATTTGTAGGGGAGGTAGGCGTTCCTTTGATCTGATTACGCCCAACTAAAACGCAAACAGCTTCTCATCTCAGGGATACATGCCAAAAATCAGGTGTGTACGTCAATTGGTTCAAGAGTTATAGGCAACAAAAAAACCTGAAAAGTAGGATAGTACGGGGCTCTTTGTAAGAAAATTACCGTTAGTTTTTAACTGATCGATTTTATTTTTCCAGGAGAGTATAAGATTACCCTCACGAGCAAGCAATAATTCGTAATGCAGATAACTATGCGATAATAAATTCGCTTCGCAATTCAGCAAAACGCGCCCGGACACACTTATATCTCTGATGCGGTAAGGCCATATGCGTTCTATCGATCGCTTATCGTTGATCATGCTTGCCCAGGGATGGTAGCTCAACGATGATCGTTCAAGATACGTGTTATTCGGAGCGATCATTGTGATGATTGAATTAGCCCAAAAAGAATCACCGTATTGATGGATGTTATAACTTTTACAAATGGCGGCAACTGTCAGTTTTGTTTTGATATTTGTGAAGTAAACAGATGCAGAATACAAGTCGACAAGCCATGGAACGCTATACTTTACAAGATCGCGGAATGTTGTTGTTGTTAATTGCCTTGACATCTCTAGCATTTCTACGCCTTGTTGACGTTTCGATGGCATATCTACTTTTCGGAAGTGCAGTTCGGTCACCGATCTACGAAACTAATCTAGAGCTCGGAGTTTCAATCTCGGCGCGATCAAAAACTGCCTGTGAGTTCTAATAGAACTCTTACAGTGCTCCGAGCTTGTCAGTATAAAGACGGTGCGGATCGGAGGTGCATGCTAGCAACTTCACTTCCGAAAAGTAGATATTCTATCGAAACGTTAACAAGGCATAGAAATGCCAGAAATGTTGTTGCCCCTGGAGGGGTCAAGGCAATTAACAATCGGGCCTTATTTTTTCGAGGACGCCGTGGGCTATGCGGTTACTGTGACTAATGAGCGATACAGAATCATGATAAATGAGTTTTTATTGTCGCAAATTGATGAATTGGGACGTGAGGACATGTCGTTCCAACTCGCGCAACAATAGACATTTTGAAGAATGCGTTTCCGGGTCGCCTAATGTCCCGTGTTGGTGATTTGTACTGGCCGGCAAGATTGCTTGATTTGACCGTTTTAGACTTCTTTCTTTGGTTTTTTTTTGAAGTCACGAGTCTATCCCAACAAGCCACAAACTCTGGAAGCTCTCAAAGAGAGTATCCGTCAAGAGTGCGAGAATTTATCGCCCCAAGTTCTTGCCAAAACGATTGAAGATGCGGCAAAAAGAGCCCAAATGGTCGTCAACAATGGCGGCGCCTACTTGACCGATATCATCTTCAAAAAGTAATGGAGAAAAAAACAAAGGTTCAAATAAACATTTAAAAAAAAGTTATTAAATTATGTCGTAGTAAAACAACACCGAGTGCGTATTTTTGGGCCACCTTGTACAATACAGTAATCCCTCGTTAAGACGAACTCAACGGGGGAAAGAAATACTCAGTTCGTGTTAAATAAATACTACAATAAATATGTATAACACGAATTGGGTTCGTGTTATCCGAATTCGAATATTTGACAAATACTGCATTCAGTTTTAAATGCGATTTGGGCCAATGTAAGGGGCTTCAGACGCCCATCTATAGCAATCTCGTCTGCTTGTTCATTGCACAATGTCAGAGTGCCCAGAGACCCAGTAGATTGAGGTGCATTGTCGGGGACCCCGCACTTCCGACAACACATGTTGAAATTTTTACCAAATAATGGGCTCAAAATGGGCTCTTATGGGCCACAAAAAAAAAATTTTGGGCTCAAAAGGGCCTGTTTTTTTTAAAAAAAAAGCAAATGCGGGGCCCAGCTCTACAAAAAGTGCCACCCCGCACACAGAGAAACGCAGTCAAAAACTAAAAGAAGTAGATAAAAATAACGGGCTGTTTATGGGCTCTCCGAATCATAAGACAAAACCAGGATGTGCGCAAAATTTTAAAAATGGAAAATAAAAATAGAAAAACGTATGCGGGGCCTCGCACCTAACGTGAATTTCGGCCTCGAACGAATGGAAAAACGAGAAATGAAATGGAGCAATATTATGGGCTAATTGTGGGCTACAAACCTGATGTAAAAATATGCTCGAAAAAGGACGAAGGAGCACATAGGGATCGGCAGTGCGGGTGCTGACGCTATATTGCCATAATCGAAACCAAGCCTTGTCTACATCGATGCAGAGCCCCCTCAATATTATGGGCTTTTTATGGGCTTTCGTTTATATCATGCGACAGTTCGAAAAACGTAGCTGTTGTTTGTAAACAACAATACTGGTGTCACGTGACAAGTCGGATGCGGGGTCCACAACTACAACAAGCACTACTCTCTACAAAGGTGAGTGCTTGAGGAGCAGTTGTGACGAGATTTACGGGCTATTTATGGGCTTCAACATTTTGTATGCAAAAAATTTCGGGATCATCTGACGCTGACGCTGTCGCTGCCGCTGCGTTCACTAGGCACTAGGCCCGAACCAGAATGAACGCAGAAAGCAGCAGCAGCGGCAGCAGGAACTACAACTACATACAGATCTGCTTTCGCCACTGTCGCTGCCGCTGCGTTCAATCTAGGTCGCGTATAGGAAATGCGTTCTTTCTAATTTGATATTTTGCTGCCGCTGCTGCTGCATTCTGCGTTTATTCTGGTTCGGGCATTATTCTGAAACGAGTTTATTCGCAGTGTTACATGTTTGATTCGTTGAACAGATTACAAAGGTTTCTCACAAGTAATGCCGGAATCAGAATGAACGCAGAAACTAGCAGCAGCGGCAGCAGGAACTACAACATGCAGATCTGCTTTCGCCGCTGTCGCTGCCGCTGCCGTTCGGTCACCTCTCTACAATACTAATCTTGAGGTGGGAGTTCAAATTTAGGAGCGATCAAAAACTGTCTGTGGGTACTAATTGAACTCTCACAGTGCTCCGAGCTTGTCAGTATAAAGACGGCGCGGATAGGAGGTGCATGCAAGCAACTGCATTTCCGAAAAGTAGATATCGATGTAAAAGTGTGATTGATAGCTCGTAAGTACATGAGTTGCTCTCATGCACTTATGAGCTATCACACTTTCCATCGATATGCTATCGAAACGTCAAAATAGTTTCTTTTTTCGGCGAGAGTTAACATTATGCGACATTTCGCAATCGATCAAAGTGTCCATAGGTAACCAAGTGTCGCATAATGTTAACTCTCGCCGAAAAAAGAAACTATTTTGACGTTTCGATAGCATATCGATGGAAAGTGTGATAGCTCATAAGTGCATGAGAGCAACTCATGTACTTACGAGCTATCAATCACACTTTTACATCGATATCTACTTTTCGGAAATGCAGTTGCTTGCATGCACCTCCTATCCGCGCCGTCTTTATACTGACAAGCTCGGAGCACTGTGAGAGTTCAACTAGTACCCACAGACAGTTTTTGATCGCTCCTAAATTTGAACTCCCACCTCAAGATTAGTATTGTAGAGAGGTGACCGAACGGCAGCGGCAGCGACAGCGGCGAAAGCAGATCTGCATGTTGTAGTTCCTGCTGCCGCTGCTGCTAGTTTCTGCGTTCATTCTGATTCCGGCATTACTTGTGAGAAACCTTTGTAATCTGTTCAACGAATCAAACATGTAACACTGCGAATAAACTCGTTTCAGAATAATGCCCGAACCAGAATAAACGCAGAATGCAGCAGCAGCGGCAGCAAAATATCAAATTAGAAAGAACACATTTCCTATACGCGACCTAGATTGAACGCAGCGGCAGCGACAGTGGCGAAAGCAGATCTGTATGTAGTTGTAGTTCCTGCTGCCGCTGCTGCTGCTTTCTGCGTTCATTCTGGTTCGGGCCTAGTGCCTAGTGAACGCAGCGGCAGCGACAGCGTCAGCGTCAGATGAGCCCGAAATTTTTTGCATACAAAATGTTGAAGCCCATAAATAGCCCGTAAATCTCGTCACAACTGCTCCTCAAGCACTCACCTTTGTAGAGAGTAGTGCTTGTTGTAGTTGTGGACCCCGCATCCGACTTGTCATGTGACACCGGTATTGTTGTTTACAAACAACAGCTACGTTTTTCGAACTGTCGCATGATATAAACGAAAGCCCATAAAAAGCCCATAATATTGAGGGGGCTCTGCATCGATGTAGACAAGGCTTGGTTTCGATTATGGCAATATAGCGTCAGCACCCGCACTGCCGATCCCTATGTGCTCCTTCGTCCTTTTTCGAGCATATTTTTACATCAGGTTTGTAGCCCACAATTAGCCCATAATATTGCTCCATTTCATTTCTCGTTTTTCCATTCGTTCGAGGCCGAAATTCACGTTAGGTGCGAGGTCCCGCATACGTTTTTCTATTTTTATTTTCCATTTTTAAAATTTTGCGCACATCCTGGTTTTGTCTTATGATTCGGAGAGCCCATAAACAGCTCGTTATTTTTATCTACTTCTTTTAGTTTTTGACTGCGTTTCTCTGTGTGCGGGGTGGCACTTTTTGTAGAGCTGGGCCCCGCATTTGCTTTTTTTTTTAAAAAAAAACAGGCCCTTTTGAGCCCAAAATTTTTTTTTGTGGCCCATAAGAGCCCATTTTGAGCCCATTATTTGGTAAAAATTTCAACATGTGTTGTCGGAAGTGCGGGGTCCCCGACAATGCACCTAGTAGATTGTGAGGTTATTTGAGGCTCCAATGATGTTAAGGAAATCTTGACAAGACTTCACTAGCCATAAGTTAACCGATGTACCAGTCAGCGCCATGATGGCCTCTTGACTATCAGTGAAGATACTTTAAAATACTTTAAAATTTCCCATAGGGATGAGAATTTTGTGTACTGAGTGACCAATGCTTTGCACTCTTCCCTCATCCATTTGGAGCCACCCGTGAGCCATTTTATTGTGTTGGAAAGGAGGGAATTATAGATCCATCGTTCTCTATCCTAAACAGTTGATCGGAAGGTGTACTTGAAGCGTACTCCCCTGACCTGGCTGAACGTATTGTGACTTAGCAGCCAGCTGTTTTGTTCCAGATGACTTCATTTCAATTGTTTTCTTTTCTCGTTTGTTTGTTTTTCCTTTTCTTCTTGGTATCGTCATTCCTGCTTTTCTTCGTCGGGTAAACTACATGTTTTCGAACAGTGAAAGGAACTCCGAAAAAGTAAGTTCACCTGGCAATCTTACTGTTTCGAAGTTCCTCCTGGACGAAAACTGACCTTACTTCAGTAATCAGGACGAGTTTATCCCAGTCTTCCGGTTCGTTGATCAACATCTCCAGGTGTATTAAAGGGCAGATAGTCTAAACATGAAAGCATAAACAAATCTTCTCAGAACACGAGAACTTCTTAGGGCCTTTTCTTTTTTTTTTCTTTCCATCGTCATCAATAAAATTCGTGTTAACCGATATTTTTGTATCAGGCGGTACAAAATTGGGTTCGCAATTCGTATTAACCGAATAATTGGTGTTGGCCGGCGATGGTTCATTTGAAAGCATTGAATTGGTTCGCGTAAACCGAATGTTCGTGCTATTCGGTTTCGTATTAACAAGGCATTACGTCAGCAATTGTCGTCTACGCATTTTTTCCTGCTTGCCAACCACCCGCATGTATACTAGCAAAAACTCAGCAACAGCCGTGAATGGCTCTCGCAGAGCAGCGAAAGGATTTGCATGTATCGACTCTGCTGTCAAACAAATAACCAAAAACAACGCGGCATACACGTCAGCTTCCGAAATTAGCTCCGTTGACATTCGATCGGCTTTAGTTAATGTTGACGGAATAGCTGCTTTTTGAGTGCATGTCGGCTCGGCCGGTGTCCTGCCCTCGACATCTATGTCCGCTGTGCGCCACACTTTTTGAACGACACTTTGAATGACGTAGTTGCTTATATTATGTTTCAGAACTACTCGTACATGAACGAAATTTTATATTTACTTCGCAATGCAAATTGACATTCGCTTTGATAGACCAAAATAATAATTTCTTTCTCTTTAAAAAAAAATCTATATTTATCAAGCACAGCAGATATTTTATTACAAAGATGACGTCTGTAAATTTCCCTGTAATATCTGCTAATTCTATTTCCGTTCCAACCTCAACAATCCCAAACTTTTGCCAGTATGTAAATCTCTTTTCTCCTTTTGCAAACCAAATCTCTGAATTCAGGGACACCGACCACCTCCGCCACCAATTTGCTGGAAAAAAGTATCAACTTCACGAAAACCAAGCGGTTTATGAACGACAGACGTCTCAGATTACATGTTGCGATATGCCCGCAATATCTGTCTGCAAAGCACAAGAACTTGAAAAACAACCAAATAGAACATAACTTTTGAAGAAAAACGTTACAATCAAGATTCAACCAAAACCGAGAGAAAAAATCAACTCTTTTCGTGGTGGACCCGGTCGTTGTGGTCGCCACCGTGGCCATCACTAACCAACCAACTAACCATCAGCCATCACAGAGCACCTCAGGTTGAATGGAACCGTGTGATCTCTTCATGCAATATGGTGGTAACGATGTGAAAATATTCCGATTCTCTGATCCAATGTAACGATCCAAGCCTCCCAAAAACGAATGGGCAACCCACGAAACGGTCGTTGCGTCGCCTGACAGAAACCCTTTGAGAATTCACAGGGATCAATGTGTTGATCTACACCAAAACGGGCATGGAAGAAGGATGACTTTTGTGTGTGCAACTTGGCTTCTTTTTTATGATATCTTTGTTTCGACATCTTATTGTTTGTAAGTCGCTGGTGTGTTCACATATTTTCCAGCCAGGCTGCATTTTTATAACCCAAAGGTGAATTTAGTCACCCGAACAGATTTGTCGGAAGATATCGATAAACGGCGGCTACGGTCAACCCTTAACTGGTGGAAGCATCCAGGTAGACTGTTGAGATTCCTTTTCTCAAATTTCTATTGAATTCTGTCGGCATTTTTGCTTAACAACACAACATCATGACATGACTATTTGGAATCGGGCCCGCATTGTTATTGGATAATGGGATGAGAGGAAAAAAATGGCTTGCAATAGTTTGCGATTAGTTTTTTGTACTTGCGGGAAGGTCAAGGTTGGAGAATTTTGAAGCTAGTGTAAAATATTTTAGCACATATGCAAGTTTCAGACGGACTTGTAGTGGTTGGCGCTTTGTCCATCTTTCTGATGAGTTCTTGTAGCCATCAGAGTCCAGCATATAATTTAATCTGACCAAATGATAACTTCAAACTAGGATGATTGATGTTTGGTACAGTACAGGCAGTCAACAACATTAAATATTCGTGACATTTTTTTTCGGTTGCTGACGTTTTCATGACATTCGCTTCATCATTTCGTAGTAACTTGAGGAAATTCTTGCCGTAAGGGGTATAGGAGACTCTGCATGAAATTATGGGAATCATTTGAACAAAATTTTGTAATGAATCATATTCTGGTCTGGTTGTGCTGCTTCCACCGGCAGATCTATGGCAGCACCTGATGAGTAAGGATCTGTCGGTGGTACGAAACCAGAGGCCGAGAGTCCCATTACACCTGGACCCCAATACGAGCGCGATGGCAAGCGAGCTATCTGCCAACCATTCCATCCTTATCGCCTCATTTTTTTTATTCCCCATTTTTATCTCCCTTGTTTGTGTTGTCTAGAAGAGAAAATTTCACGCAGTTTGACACCTCCTTCACACTTGATGCTTTATACACAGACAGTGGCCTCCACTGGGAGGGCTAAGGGGGGCTAAATTCCCTCCCAGAAACGAAAAAAAAACAGCAAATGAATAAAATAACATTTTGAAGCGGACGCTAAATGTCTGTTTGAATTTACCCCTTCATATTCAATGTATTTATTTAGAATACTTACTGACCGTATGTCAGAATTATTTAGACATGGCAAAAGGCAAAATTTTGACGAAAAATAGAATAAAACCGTACGCAGATCGCAGAACGAATTATTGGCGAATATCAAAGCGGTTTCAGACCTGGTCGCTTCACAACCGACCAGCTCTTTACGGTCAAACTGATACTCCAGAAGTGCTGGGAATTCAACGTTGGCGTATACCAAATCTTTCTTAGTGCGAATGACAAAGATGACGATGACCAAATCCGTCTCACACAGGATCCATAATAAACTTACTGCTCTATTTGAAACACGCACTGGTCTGAAACAGGGCGATGGACTGGCCCCGACGCTCTTCAACCTAGCACTGGAATACGCTATTCGGGCTATGAATATGGACAATAGCAAGACGCTACTCATCAAGTCGACAAAATTAGCAATTAGAAACATCATGTCCCGAAGATTGGCCGACACAGAAGAGTCATACGCTCGACATCGCTGCAAAAGAAGTTGGACTACGTATCAACGAGGGTAAAACTCAAATAATCGACGACAAGGACACCTGCACAACCGAGCATCAATGTGGGGGACCTCAACATCGAGTTCGTGAACGACTTCATATACCTGGGTTGCAACTTGGCAAGGGACGTCAACGAAACTGACGAAATCAAGCGACGGATACAGTTAGCTAATAAGACTTTTTTCTCGGGTCTCCCCATAATGAAATCGAAGCATGTGCACAGAAACACGAAGCTCCGCGTGTACAAAACCATCATACGACCAGTGCTATGCTATGGCTGCGAAGCCTGGATCCTAACTCAAGCCTCCGGAAACATGCTAGACACATTTGAACATAAGGTTCTGCGTCGAATTTTCGGGGCCATTTGCGATCGAGATGGATGGCGCATCCGGTACAACCATGAGTTGTATGAACTTTACGAACTGGAAGTTTCGAAAATCGTCAAACTACAACGACTTCAATGGGCAGGGCATGTACAATGAATGGACGATGATCGCATGCCAAGGAGAGTAATGAACGAGGGAGACTGCGAGGACGACCGAGATCTCGTTGGGAGAGCTCAGTAGGTGTGGATGCCGCGCAACTACTGGGCTTCCAAGATTGGAGGACGCGGTCACGTGACCGAGATAATTGGAGGACAACGATCCAGGCGGCCAAGGCCCGACGTCGGACTGTCGCGCCACGATGATGACGATGAAAAGGTAAATAGCAAAATCCTCTCTCAGTTTAGCGAGATAAGGCAGGCACGAGTAATAGTCGAACTAGTACAGATAAAATTTAATACCAAAATTAACTCAGTACGTGCTGAACTTTCCGCATAACAGCTCTTCAAAAATTGGAAAGTTAAAAGAACCGGCCCCTGGAATAGTATAATGGACTGTTGGTTTTGTGGTTATCCGAAGATGTCCGTGTTGTCCTTGGAGGTCTGCTAGCCCTGCCCACCTGGCAAATAATAGGTCCCTCAGCGAGCTAACTTGTGCGATATTGCCGTTAAAGCTCGGTTTAGCTTTTTGTCACTCGGTGCCCCTGCCCTCATATATTACGAATACCACCGAAGAACCGAAAGCGTTACATTCAGCAAAACAAAATGAATGCGGTCGGCTCTCGCGATTTTTTCTACGGGATACGGACCGCTGCGAAGATGTGTAGCTCAAACTTAAGGCATAATGTGAACCTTAACGTCTTTGTTGCTTCGAATCTCTCAGTAGATGTCTGTGTCGCAAAACTAGGCAAATAAACATTGGGGGCGACCGGTAGCGCAGTGTGTTGAGGCATCAGTCTCATGTTTGACTACCGGCGTTTCGGGTTCGAATCCCGTCCACGACGACGTTCGTGGCCATGGATGTGCAGGAGGTGCATGCTGGCAACTGCATTCTCCGAAACCAGTTTATGCCAACGAAACGTCAACTGGGCCATATGGAACAGTTGACGCGCTATGCCCCACAAGGGGTTAGGGCAATTGAGTTGTACGGAGCCGCAACGCTCCGAATGTTTTTAATTTGATTCGTAAAATTGTCAATTTCAAGCGAAAATTTTGCAATTTGGTTCGTTAATATGTTAAGTTGAAGGAATAATGTATATTTGCGAAAAATATATTGAATCAAAAGAAACGGCTTCTCGTTAAGTTTAGTCCATTTCAAAAGTAATGTATTTGTCCGTAAATGCGTATTTTGGACGCCCTTATTCAGTACATCAATAAACTTTTTTCAATTTTTGAACTTTTTTATTTTTTTCTTATATTCTTATTTTTCTTTTTCTTCCAGGTGAGTTGATGCATCAGCAATATTCGTAAGTACTAGTGACGAGTATCAACTATTTTGAGTGACCGGATAACCAAAAGCAACGCGGCAGACGAGTACATATCGTACATAGTGCCCCAAAATTGATTTAATTGTTTTCTACACGTTAGACCAACCAGCCGCTTTAGACCACCAATTAGACCAACAGACCAGCCATTAGACCATCTATCAAACCAGCCATTAGACCGCCTACGAGTATTAAGCTGCTCTGATACGTGGTCTAATGTGTGTTCTGATAGATGGTCTAACGGCTGGTTAATCTAACGTGTAAAAAATCCTTTAGTCATCTTTCACATGATCAGCGACTCAATGAATTACCCTCTGGAAACGTTTATCCCAGTATATGTTTAAAGCCATGGGCTAGGTTCACGAAGTCGACGATTCACGTCAATTTGTATCAGTTCAACAATATTTTAATTTACGAAGCTTTGTTATGGCTAGCGGCTAATGTCGTGGCGGCTAAGGATATAGTAATTTAGACTGGTAACCAATCGGTAATCAAATCGCTTGATTCTACTTCGGCTAACTCGCAGATAATTGTGGACTTTCGTACATCAATCCTTGAGATGGGAAGCTTTTTCAACATTAGCTAACTGTCGAGGGTACTACCAGCGTGTTCAGCGAAACCTTTCCGAACGATAGGCGGCTTAACACACAGAACGCACGATACACGAGATTCTAGCAAAAAGCACCAATGGTGAGAGAGCTTTTTATGTATGACGATTAATCTAAAATTGCACTCGTATAGAAAGCTCGCTCACCACTGGTGCTTTCTGTTAAAATCTCGTGTATCGTGCGTTCCGTGTGAAAACCGCCTAAGGAACATAAGGTAGGCAGCTTTCACACTGAGTCGATGAGCCCAGAATGCTTTTAGCATAGGACCCGAACTCGATCAAAAGTACAGAGTTCAATTAGGGATTTCACACGGATGAGTCCGTGAGTCGCTAACCGGCGCATCGACTCCAACGGCTCACCGACCGCTGGCTGCAACATGGGGTCTAATTGAAATTTTCAGACGACCGGTCTTTCACGGGCTCATCCATTTGATCTCACGTTAAATCCACCTGCCGATGATGAGTCGATGAGTCCAGCAACAAACACTGTATAGCCTTTTTCGCGCCACTAAACTTGAGCGATGAGCTCGAAATCTTTCACACGACGGTCGTTTCAAGGGCTCATCCGTTTGATCCCATGTTAAATCCATCTGCCGATGATGAGTCAATGAGTCCAACAAGAAACACCTTGTATATCCGTCTTTCACGCCAATTTTACATTTGCATTGGTAAATTCGAGCGATGATTTCAGTATCGATCGAATAAAAAATTGAAACTAACCTTCCCTGTGCCAGGTAGGGTATGTATGACACACCCCCATTGATGAGCCCATGAAACGTCCATGTCATGTAACAAAAAAAATCTGAATCCTAACCTCCCTTCAGGGTTGCTATTGTTCGATAGAAGATGCATTAAGAATGTTGTGGAGGTTATCACTGGTCATTCCCTCATTGAAGAGCATGCCAGGAGACTTATGCCGCACAATGATTATTGCAGTGCAGAAGATGTGGAGATAGGGAAGAGAAGGAGTGCTCCTTTCATTCGTTCTGCATTCGTCCTGACGTGGCTGGTAGTAGAAAGACCACCTTTGGATCATACTACTTCACTGATCTGGATGAGCTGAAGGAGGTATGTCTGTCGGTCAGTTACATCCTTTCATTGGCCGATCCGGTTGGTTTGTTGTTCAGGTCTTGGTTGGACGTGTTTGAGTCTTATACTCAATTGCGTTAATCCCTTGTGGGGCGTCAGCTGTTCCATGTGGCCCAGTTGACGTTTCGTTGGCATAAACTGGTTTCGGAGAATGCAGTTGCCAGCATGCACCTCCTGCACATCCATGGCCACAAACGTCGTCGTGGACGGGACTCGAACCCGAAACTCCGGTAGTCAAACATGAGACTGATGCCTCAACACACTGCGCTTCCGGTCGCCCCCAATCAACCGACGCAATAGTGGTCTACGTGTGCTCTGTATATCGGGGCAGCTCCTTTAACCTAACCCAACAATATTTCAAACTCGTGATGAGTACTCCTTGAACGACTGTTTTTGAACGTTGAAAAAGTCTGAATTTTTGTGTCAGCATTGTAAGAAGAGTCATTGCTCCCATCTCTAGTAAATGGAATTCAACATGCCGTTTTAAATATTTATCTCCGGGACTTACCAAAACATCCACGGCTTCTGCCTAGATATCCTGGAAACTAAATAGCACGTGTTTAAACAACAGCTCTTGTTCATTTTTTTTTTGTATTTTACAATTGATTCGGCGGAATTTAATCTTTCTCGAAGTTAATTAAAAATCAATTAATTGAAATAATGCTTCAGTCAGAAAATATCTCATTTATCCTTCTATTTATTTAACATTATGTAAATCTTTAAGTACTCAGTCTCGAAATTTCATTTGCTCGCTACGACTAAATTTCTTTAACAAGGACATTATCATTTCGTGTATTCATGCTGGACTCACTCCTTGACAAAGTCTATGGCATCTCAGCAGGAGACAAAGTTGCGAGTATTCCTTCGAGCACAGTTTGTTGTTGAGGTTCTTTTCTGTTGTTCTCTTTTGTTCACGATGGATACAAGTTTTTTTGAAGTACAAGTCATTATTTATCTAGATTTAATGAGACTTTCGAATTTGCCATTTGATATACTATCTGCTTAGTTATATGTTGTTAAAAAAGAGAAAAAAAAACTGAATTTGCTTCGATTTTCTTATTTAGTATAACACAATTTTTTAATGGCTTCGGTTTTATGTTTTGTTGATTTATCATGCTATTTATGTAGCATTTCCAGTTTATCATCATTGTGGCGCTACAGCTCGACGGTTGGACATTTTCACTTCAAGTACATAAACTTCCGAGACAAATCAATAAATAAATGTTCGCGACAAACTAATTTTGACATGAAATAAATAATAAATAAATATCCGAATGAAATTATAAGAAACGAAACAAATAAATAAATTTCCGGATAAAAAAAAACTTTTCCGCATCAAAGAAATCAATTTTCGGAACAAATAAATTTATTTCTGCATCAAATAAATAATTCACATAAAAAGACATGAAATAAATCGATAAATGACTTAACGAAGCAAATTACCAAGTCTGGTTTTGTTTCAATAGGGAACTTACCACTTGTGGAAATTTATTTATTTGTGACGGATATTTATTAATTTTATGGGGAAATTTATTTACTTCGTTCAAAAATTTAGCTATTTAATCTGGAAATTTTTTTCGTTCGGAGATTTATTTGATTCGGAAATTTATTTATTTGATTCGGTAATTTATTTATTTGTCTCGAAGTTTTATTTATCGCATTTGGATTTTCAGACGGTCGGGACCCGACGTCGGGTTGTAGCGCCACGATGATCTGGAAATTCATTTATTTCATTGAAAATGCATTTCCTTTCCCAGGAAATTTATTAATTTGTCTCGGAAATTTATTTTTTTGATCCAGAAATTGATATGCACACATGATCAAAATAATAGATACACCTACATATTCCATTTATTAATACATTGCAAAAAGTTTTGTTTATACATAAAATAAAATGAGGGAACATCAACAAATATAAATAATCACATAACTTCGATGATATAATACGATATGTAGAAAACATATCTATCTGAGCTATATACGTAGTGGTATCATAAGTTCTGTCCTTTGTTCAAATGGGTTCAATTAAACTAAAACGTTGAAGTAAACAAAATCTTTAATTGGCACTTTTTCTCCATTCACAAAGGAACAAAAAAAAACTACATGTTACTCGAAATGACCCTCCTTGGCTTTTACACACTTCTTCAATCGTTCAGGCCACTCATCAATTGCTGCACGCACCACTTTTTGGGGAATAGAAGCGGCCTTAAGCGACTCGATATTTCTATGCAGTTCGTTGCAGGCCCTCTCCTCTAAGTAGTTTCACATGCGGTAGTCCAGCGGATTGCGATCGGGACTTCCAGAAGGCGAATTTTCATTGGCTATAAAGTCAGGGTTTCTTGACATGGAGTGGTTTTTGCAAGGACGAGTTGTCAGCACGTCGCTTAACCCCATTCAGGGGATGGCTTCGGAAGATAGCTGCTTCAGATGGTTTAATAAACGTGGTGGAGTTCACACAACTATGTTGCAGGTCCAACTACGCAAGTCATTCCATCCTACTAAACCTGAGACGCTTAGGTGTTGGTCAGCCATTCAGGCTACAGCTATCTGCCTTTTTCCAAACTGTCTTATCGCTAAGACATTGGCCGTCAGCGATTTGATACACTGCCGTTACCAGGGGCGCCCACGCGGAGGACTATGGAAAAGGTCTTTTGCCCCCCAACTGTCCAGGCGGCCAAGGCCCGACGTCGGGCTGTCGCGCCACTATGATGATGATAAAGTCAGGGAGATTGTCGGTTCACCACCTCTGGTTCGTTTTAGCTTTGTGTGCTGGCGCTCAGTCTTACTGAAACGACCACTTTTGTCCATTAAACAGAGTATCGTTCAATGATTTCACTACCTTTACCAAAATATCGGTCTGATAGTTCGCTGCTTAGGTTTTCACCCCTTGTTCACAAAAATTCAGCTGGGTGACACCGTCGTCCGTAACGCCCCAACAAATCATGACTGAAGTAGGATGGTGGCCTCTTTGGACTCTTCGAATTTTTTTCGGCAGCTTCCCGACAACTGTAAGCGTAAACTCTGTCATTTTGCCGGTTAAATTTTTCTTCTACCGTGAAAATTTGTTCATCAATGAAGCGGATTCGCCTGTGTCCCCCGTTGGCGTAACGCTGAAGTAACGACTTCGCTCTTGTGGCTCGTATCTTTTTCAAAGCTGATGTCAGCAGCTGTCCTGTGGTTCTTCTGTAAGTCCCAAGTTTTAGGTCCTGTTTGATAATGCGGGACATCGTCCTTTTTGAGGTTTTCATCTGCCGGGCCATGAGTTTCTGTTTTCGAAGAGGGTTTCGACGAATTCGCGCAACCACAGCTTTCCCAGCGCGTCTTCGAGGTACGTGGGCGGCCACTTCTAGCTCTGTCGTCGATTGAATCGAATCGTTTGATGCACAAACTTTTGAGAAATTCTCAAAAGTTTTAGCAGATTGAAAATCTCCACTTGCGATAGGTTGCTTTTGTGCGGGGCGATCACAGTGATACGATTTTCATTCACGCTCCACTTCATGTTAACTCCGCGACGAAACGATCCAAATTGGAAAATATTTTCCAATACAGGGTCCACTCTATGCTTTGTAAACAAAGCCGCTCGCGAGCGTCAGGCCTATAACACTTGCGTATTCACAGAACTTAGGGACAGAACTTATGGCACGACTACGTATTTGAGCTGATCAATAAAATAGGTAGGTTTAATGTTTAAAATAAAAAAATGAGAAATTGTCGGGAAATTCGTTATTTCTCAGTCATTATTCGGATTTTTTATTAGTACCTAGTATGTCCACCCTTTTGCTTCAAAACTTTGGCCATTCTTTTCGGCATACTGTTAACCAAAGATTGGCAAGTTTCTGTTGGTATTTCATACCAAGCTTTTTTGGCGGATTCCCACAATTGTTGCTTATTGGTGAAAGTTTGCTTAGATAACTTCGATGCGCCCACAAGTTTTCGATTGGGTTTAAATCAGGTGACTGACTTGGCCAATCCAGGAGGTTAACTTCTTTCTCTTCAAACCATTCCTTTACCAATCTGGATGTGTGTTTGGGGTCGTTGTCCTGCTGATAGACCCAGCAGATATACTTTCTTCTGTATATGGGAGCATCACCCTCTCCATAACCATGTACTCAAGAGCCGTCATTTTATTTGACGCCCGAAAAATTGAACCTACACCGTTCCAAGAAAAGCAGTCCCACACCATCATGTTTCCGCCGCCATAGTTAACTGTTTTTTTTTTTTTTTTTTTTTTTGTAAAACGAAAATGGAACTCCTTGCCTTTTGGACGTGTAACATTCCGTTCGCAGTCATTTCCAAATAAATTCTTCTTCGTTTCGTTGCTCCATAACAACAAGACCTGGCCATTTAGCATGAGATTTAGCAAATCGTAGCCTCAAGCCCAAATTCTTTTCACGCATCAGGGGAACTTTTCTAGTGATACTTCCGGGAAGATTTGCCTCTTGTAAACGACGGCGAACTGTTGGTGCGCTTATTACACCACCAATCTTTGCAGAAATCAGCCTCGAGGACTTGAATGGGTCTTTCTTTGAAAGTCTTTTTATGCAACGATCAGTAGTTGTTGTTGTTTTCCTTGGTCTACCACGTGTTTCCGTTTCCGGTGTTTCTTTGAAAACATTTTGAACAAAATGAAGTGATCGGCCAATCAATTTTGCGATATGACGCAGAGATTTTCCTTCATTTCTTAGATTTGTTACCAATAGCCTTTCTTCATGACTTTTTCGACCCCTCGCCTAAAATGCGTTTGTTATTTCATCGTTATTAGCTTAAATTAAAGTATACTAACCGTTCCAAATGAAACAAGTGCAAATGATTAAAGTTTATGAAACAAATTCCAATTAGCATTAGCTTAGCTTAGTGCAAATGACAAGTGATAATTAACGATACAACCGTTATGGCAAGGCATTGACAGATTGTCTTCTTTAATTCAAAGATAAGAATAGTGGATATACCTATAGTTGTTAAATTTACAATATATTCTGCATTTGTTTTGGCGTATCTATTATTTTGATCATGGGTGTATTTGTCTCGGAAACTTATTTACTTGAACAGATCACAGAAAATATGATTAATCTGTTCTAATCATTGTAATCGTTTTTCCGAAAATTCTACATCGCATAATCTCTCTCTGGATCCTGTTAACCCCTTGTGGGGC
This sequence comes from Chloromyia formosa, assembly GCA_964017055.1. NCBI lineage: Eukaryota > Metazoa > Arthropoda > Insecta > Diptera > Stratiomyidae > Chloromyia > Chloromyia formosa. The sequence goes on from OZ024817.1 coordinate 82,457,332, forward strand.
ATAGGACATTAACCACGCCGACTTTCTATCTCGTCCTGTTCGCCGCCATCGCCTTCAACTGACTCCACGATTTGCCTATTGACTTACCCTCGACCTCAACTGATCTTCTCCAGGTGTTTCTAGGTCGTCCAGCGCGGCGACTTGCATCGGTTCTCTGTGGGTTCCAATCGAGGGTCTGTTTATCAGTGTTTTCCGGCCCTTGGTCACCTTCCAAGTTGAACAGTCATAAAGAAGAATAGAGTTTACATTGGTTTGGAAGATCCTGACTTTGGTACGTCTGGAGATGTTGTTGTTTTGCCAGAAAGGAGTCAAATTGAAAAAATCTGCCCGAGCCTTATTGATGCGAGACAGTACATCAGCATCCGGTTCACCATCTGCTGTAACTACGCTTCCGAGGTAGCAAAAATTATCCAGTTTTTCCACCGTCTGCCCCGAAACACAGCATTGATTTTAAGCCCTGCATTGTCACTTTCGCGGTGCAGAACATCCGTCATTTGAACTAGATGATCCGATCTATTTGGAAGACAAATATCGTCAGCGTAATCTAGGTGTTGAAGGTATTTAAACAGGTTCCATCTGATACCTTTGCTCTGGTGTTCTGCAGCTACGTCATTAATGGCAATCAAAAACAATATGGGTGAAAAAAATGCAGCCTTGTCTCACTCCACTATGTACCCTTGTGTAAGACGTGACAGGGGGCTTCGCTATAGGACTCCTTGATAATGGATATGAGTTTATCTGGTATACCTTTCCTACGTAAAGCCTTCCAGATGTATTCCCGGTCAACGCTGTCAAACGCCTTCTCCAAATCGATGAACATGAGATGTAATGGGGATCTCCACTCTGCGGATTGTTCAATAATAAATAATTCGGAGGGTGTTGATGTGATCGCTACATGAAAAGCCCTCGCGAAAACCAGCCTGTTTATCGTTCAGTGTGCGGCCAACTGTATGCTTGATCCGGTTTAAGACTATTTTTTGCCATCAGTTTGGAGACTGCGGGAGGAGGCAAATTCCACGCCAATTATTACAATCCTTCAGGTTAGCTTTCTTTGGGATCTTAATAATGACTCCCTTCTTCCATTCCTTAAGGAGAGTTTCGGTTTCCCAACACTCTTGGATAAGGGGAAGAAGAATATCTGCAGTAGCGTTGATATCCGCCTTAAAGAGTTCCACCGGAATTCAATCTATTCCCGGGGCTTTATCCGCTTCCATCGATTTAATAGTCACAATTAATTCCTGTTTAGATGGTGGGCTGGTATCAACTCTGGCTATTTGCGGAATATTTTCTACTTCTAGTGAAAATGAGTTCAAATGTTCAAAGGTGCTGTAGAGGACCTCAATGAAGTGCTCTCTCCACCGTCGCAGTTGGTGTTCATCAGTGACCAGTAGGGACCCGTCTTTATCTTTCACGGAATGTTCAGTTGCAAAAGATTTGCCAGTTAATGGCTTGATAAGTTTGTAAAGAGTTCCACTGCCACCACGGTAAGCCGCTTCCTCTGTCTTCTCCGCTGATGCAATAAAATTGTTGCGTTTGTCCCGTCTTACGCTTCTTTGCACACCTTTCTAAAGAGAACGGTATTCAGCTCTAACTAACGCATAATAGACTAAGAAATAGAAACCAAATAAGGGGGACTATCGCCCAATCAAAAGGTGCGGTAGTTTTGAATTTTTGAAATGTTGTAAAGGTCGGTGGGGTAGTAAAAAAATCCAAGCTTGTGTCACCAACCCCCTCCCGCCGCCCCCCCCCCCTCTTAGAAAAACTGGCACTTTGATCAGTTTTCGCCTATAACTCCGTTCCAGGCCATTTTTACGCAAAATATGTTAAATCCATTTTTGTAGAGCGCAAAATTCCCTACAAATTTCGTCATTTTGTAGGAAATTCGACTGCAACAGAGTTATAGGCTAAAAACTGATAAAAGTGCCAGTTTTTTCAAGATAGCGGGGGGAGAGTGGCACAAACTTGAATTTTTTACTGCCCCACCAACTTACACAACATATCAAAAATTCAGAACTACCGCACCTTTTGCACGGTAAAAACTTCCTGTCTCTTGGGTTGTAATCATCAAATCAAATTTGTACATGAGTCCAATATTTTTCACCGTCATCTTGATCACGTCACCACAATTTGTTAGCTTTTATGATTCACACTACCTGATTTTTTTTTGTCTATAATTGCTACATGATGAAATGTTTAATCTTTGATGTCTTCGACTTTGCCTGACTACCAGCAGTGAAATTAACCATGTCAATGCTGTTGCCGCGTTCAGAAGTCACTCATTACATACATATTTATACGCACTATTATTCATACATCCGAGAAAATGGTCGCGGCCCTGCCTGTCTTCGGTCTGTGATCTGGATCAGATGGATCTGGCTTTTTCGATTTCTCCTCCATATGCTCTCCCTCCGGTAAAATATGTGCCGTCAACTGTCAATTTTGGGGTCTGACTTCTTCTCATATTCAGAGGCTAATGTTTTTCAGATCCAAGGGCAAGACTTCCATATCTGAGGCGCCTGGATTTTATCGGCGGCTTATTCACGCTAAATATAAAGTAAAAGTGGCCTGAAAACATGAAAAATTAAATGATGATGTATCATAGGAGGTTCTTAACTATCTAAAGCGGAAATTTATTCTATATACAATTCTAGCACTGGATTTTCTCATAAACAAGTTCCAACTTTAAAGGTAAATATCTCCTAAACGGTTATGAATTCGCGGAAAAGGACTTCAGATCCGTCCATTTCAGACCAAATTCGATTGAAACCCATCATTAAAATTTGGCGCCTCAGATATGGAAGTCGCCTCAAAAATTGACAGTTGACGGAACATGTTTTCCCGGAGGGGAAAGCATATGGAGGCGAAGTCGAAAAGTCAACTTCATCTGATCCAGATTAGACGCTTTCAGGACCGCGACCAATATGGGTACATATATTATGCTAATTATTAACAAAACACTGAAATTTATCCAGATGTTTAACGGTGCAAGAAGTTTTCGCGGTGATCTTCCATTTGAATGATGTCATTTTTCCACAAATTGCATTATTGGCTTTTGTTTCTATTTTGCAGCTTTCATATTGTTCGAGGTGAACGACTAATGCTGATTAATTAGAATTAGATCAATTATACCTCATAGACGTTAAGCACACTTCTCATACGCACGTAAAGTAATATTTTCGTAGAAAAAAGATGTTCTGTGCTAAATTAGATTTTTTTCTGCCACACTTGACTATTAGCGATGACTGATTGTGCTTGGAAATTTATGAGTAAAATTTGTTGAAACATTTTTATAATGTAAATTGCCCACAGTTAGCATTTGAGTATGAACAAATAGACAAAGAACAAATTAAAAAAAATACCTAGATACTCAAACACATATTAGGTGTAGGTGTAAAGAGTATCTCTGTTAATTTTTTTGTTTGCGCAGAATTTAAATGCATTGACTGATGATGATTAAGATGTCAGTGAGCGAAATTTTTGCTTTTTTTTCTTCTCGAAGAGACTGCTTGTCGCAAAGCCATGCATAATTCTAAAAACTTGTTTGTTTATTGTCACACGATTCACGAATCGATTCATTGAGAATTATTATTTGAGTATCCGGGTCTTTGTGATCATTTGATTTGCAAAACGTTATGTTTTTTTTAGTAGAGAAATACGACTACCTATATACGATTATGGGTCAAAATCGCAATATTTCTAATTCAATAAAAATAATAAAGCCAATCGAAAATTAAAATGTATACAAATTAATTCTGAAAAATTTAGAAGTTAGAAAATATTATCCTAAAAGTATATGCACACCAAACACCTAATAGCCCATTTACATTCTCGCAAAGTAGCACGAGGAAGGGCGAGGCACGTGAATACCTAGTCTAGCCATAAATACTGTTACAAACTTTTTGAAGCACTGTTCAATAAAAGAGGTGTTATATGTTAAGAAATCATTGTTTATTTATTAAATGCATTGTCAACAACGGAAATTGCAACAAGTTATTCGAAGTGATTGCCTTTTGCCTTTACACAAGCCTTTAATCCAGCTGGTCACTTATCTATGGAAGCACGCACGACTTCAATCGGAAAGTTGGCGACTGCATGTGTAAGAGACTTCTTTAAGGATTCGATATTAGAATGTCTTTTAGAGCACGTCATTTGCTCTAAGACAGACCATAACTCCAAGGCTGATTTTTGAATAATGACGTGTTGAGAGGTTTCACTACACTTTCAAGGACACTTTCTTGATAAATTTTGGCAGACGTTTTGACGCCCTTCTCACAAAAATGCAACTTTGTCACCCCGTTGTAGCTAACACCCCACCAAACCATTACTGAGGCTGGATGATGACCTCTTTGAACCTTTTGGGCAACTTGAGAAGCTTCTCTGGCACTGCGAGCATAAACCCTATCGTTTTGTTTATTAAATGTTTCTTCGACAGTAAAAATTTTTTCGTCCGTAAACAAAATTTTACGGTGTTCTTGGTTTGCGTACCGGCAAAGTAAAGATTTTTCCACTCTATTTTTTTTTAACGAATCTGTTAGTAAATGCCCGGTAGATCTACGATAAGCACCCAACCCCAAGTCACTTTTGATGATACGTGAAATTGTTCTTTGGGGTATTTTCATCTCACGCGATAAAATTTTTTGTTTCCGAAGAGGATTACGGCGAATTCTCTCGCGCACGGCTTTAACCGCTTGAGGTGTTCGAGTAGTTCGCGGACGGCCACTTCTTTCACGGTCACTTACTCCAGACGTATCATTAAATCTTTCAATAGCCCGATATACAAACATTCGGCTTATACCAAGGGTATGCAGAGTCTTAAAAATATCACTTGGTTGCATTCCTACTTTATGAAGTGCAATCACAGCAATTCTATTTTCTTTGTCACCCCAATCCATGTTCACTACACTAAAAATTAAACTCAAATGATGACAAATGCATCAAGCACAAGCGTACTATAGCGATTAGCTCAATTTTTAAGAAATGCAATCTAACGGTTCCTTTCTGCAGGGTTGCCAAACCTTGTAACAATATTTATGGCTAGACTAGGTATATATGTATATATATAGGTATACATACATGCTGCTCGCCCTGTGCTCCTTATTACTTGCCTCGCCTCGTCCGAATTCGCTCTGGAGGCGAGCCACCGCGATGCCCGAGTGCTCCATGTTCACACTCACGCTTCCTCGCGATGTTACGGTCACATACACGCAGTGTGAATTAATGCGTGTACATATTGTACTATCATATTCGGGCGCTTTTGCGAATATGTAGTTTTTCATTGCACGTGGAGTTTGGGGTTTGAAAGATCAATAAAGTGTATTTAGATATACCCCTTTTATTAAAAACATGGCCTATCTTGCTGGAAAAGCTGGTGGGTTTTTTTTTGCTCGCTGATTGCCAATCTGAAGTATAAATGTGATTGCCAATCTGAAGTATAAATGATAAAAAACAAAGTGGGGGATACAGAATGGCGACACTTTTTTTGTAAACACGGCTAATCTTGCTGGAAAAAAACTGATAGGGAGTTGTTTGGGTCGCTCATTGTGAATCTGAAGTCAAAATTATAAAAACTCAAATAATAAAGGAGTTTTTGAACGGCAACCCTATTTTTTAAAAACGGCCAATCTTGCCGGAAAAAGCTGGTAGGATTGTTTGGGTCGCTGATTGCGAATCTGAAGTCCAAATGGCATAAAACTAAATGGAGGATCCAGGATGGCAATACTTTTTTTTATAAACACGGCCAATCTTGCTGGCGAAAATTGTGAGTGGTGTGTTTGGGTCGCTCATTGCGAATTTGAAGTCAAAATGGCAAAAAAAAAACAAACTAAAGAAGATTCTGAACGGCATCCTTTTTGTTTTCAAAAACACGACTAATCTCTCTGGAAAAAGCTAGTAGGCCCTACTAGCGAAACCACTCGTGTAACCCCCTACTAAGTAGGGGGTTACACGAGTGGTTTCGCTTAACTCAAACACGTGCAAACCATTTTCAAGGAAAATTATGTACATAGTGCGCACATTATTTACCTTGTTCTATTTCTATGTACAGACAACATCCACCATCTTCTTTTTCTCCTCTTTTTTTTTAAGCTTTTCTTTTTGAAATAAACAGAAAAATAGTTATAATATTGGTATGCACAATTTGTCGAAACTGCAGGTGCTATTTCGACGTCAGTTATGGCCAAGAACACAATACGCAGTAACAGCTGTGGAGTTTCGACAAAGTACTCGTGACTCGTACTCGGACGTGAATGTGAACGCCCACCTCACCCAGCCTACTTGCCTCGGGCATTCTCGCCGAATATGACCGCTTCGTCCACTCGGCGGGAATGTAAACCGGCCATAAATAATTTGCAAATCCCGAATCCCATAAACACCATTCGTTTTCTTCTACCACTAAGATTTAAGGCTCAAACACACCGAACGCGTTATGACGCAGCGCTCATGGAACGCCCCTCAACGCGGCGTTCGGCGATATTGGCTACGTCACACACGCAGCGTTATCTGAGCGGGCGATCCAGTACTGTGGTTGAGTTTGTACATCAATCACCGAGCAATCAGAGTCACGGAGAACGCCGGTATCGCGCGGTACTTTTGTAATTTTGAACAACCCGAAAAGTTGACGTCGCGTTCTGAAAGGTAGCGCTGAGTGATAACGCCACGTGTGTGGCAGGGATGATGCAATGCAATACAACCGTACCGCCGTAACGCAACGGTACAGGAACCGCCGAACGTCGCGTCATAACGCGTTTTGTGTGTTTGAGCCTTTAGTTGGCGGTTGCGCTGTCGTTCACTTACATGGGAACAGAAAAATGATGCTGTGGCGGCCTCCATGTACTCGTACGTGTCAGCAGTCTTCTGAAAATATTCTCCAAAGTCTCCGTTGATAGTGGGTCGGGGAGTGTAGAGGAGAGGGAGTCAGAAGTCCTTTTTTTTCAGTTTCCTTAAATAATAATAGTTTTCTAAATTATGAGCTCTACTGAAAAAGGCTCTAAAGATGAATTAAACCGCACAACATTTCCTACAATACAAAATGAAAAAATTCCACATAAACAAAATATTTTCAAGGAACGTGACGACAACATCGTACCCGTGTGGCCCCATGTCACCCAACCAGACATCAGCACCTCCATCTTTCCTGATCTCGAAATTCCCCGCAAGTGAAAATTTAAAATTCAGTTCAAATTTTTAGAAACATTAAATTGTAATTTTATAACGGTACTCGAACCTACAATCTGCAATTTCTAAGAAAAGTGGCTCAATATGTTGGATTTCGAACGACTCATAACCTCCGTTCTCGTGCGAAATCTCATACAAAAACTGTCAAAATTTTCGCTCGCACGAAAGAAATTTCGCTACCTTGATACTAACATACATATTTCACACGAAACTGCACACATAGGGAAAATTCTTTACACCCTTGAGAGCAATTTCCATGCGAAAACAATTGTTTTGCATTTTATCATTTTATTTCTCATGGAAACCGGACATCATAGTGGTGATCGCTCTCTTTTGAATGCGAATGGGAAGTTCAAAAGTCGTGTAGACCGCCGCGGATGTGTGTTGTGTGAAACTTTTCGCTGGCACTTTTTCGTGTGATAGATCAATGCAACGTTTTCTCATGAATAGGTCAGTACTAGCCTTTGGGTTGTAAGGGCCTAGGTGTGTGAAGCCGTTACATTTATAGAATCTAGGACCTAGGTATATACATATAGCCATTCTAAGGGTATAAGGGGAATTTCCGCTTCAGGCAGAACGTGAATATATCACTAGAATGGCTTCCTTACCACCTAAAGCGGATATGTACTGGATATGGAATTTCCGCGTTAGGGACTACAAATTTATTAATGTGTATGCAATAGAACCATCACAAAAAATGTCCACAAGACCAAATGGTCGTCTGTCATGGACACATTACGGAATATCGCTACTCGTATATGACAGTTTTTTGGACATCTTATTAGCATATGACGTTTCTTCGTCTCGTCTCGTCACTCGACTTGCGTATAGAAAAAGCGTCAGAATTATATGCGCACTACTTACAGGACACCCGTCTTCAGACATAACTCACGACTATAGGCATCATATCGGATACCAGCAGCAGTTTCTGTGAGGCTATCCAACATATTTTCTGTAAGTGTGAGGCTCTCACACATCGTCAAACTGGACGCTTCGTCATGGTTTTTCCTATGGCCGATGACATAGTCTCGACTAAAACTGCCCATGACAGTCGCTTTATTGTGAAAAGTCGAATGGGTCAGCACATCTAGACCGACTACCCAGATTTAGGGAAATAGCACAATGGATGTATGGTCGCAGAGCATGTGATTTTTCATGAAACACAGCCCACCCACCGAAGTTTATCCCAGGATTTCTGTTGACCCGAATGCGACTGAACTGGAATCCACCGAAGTTTACTTTATCCCAGGATTTTTGTTGACCCGAATGCGACTGAACTGGAATGCCATAACACGACAAGGTATCCTGTGTAGGTATAGTCGAAGCCTTTCAGTCTGTGAAGTGTAAACCCATGGGATGTAGGTACGGACTACAGTCGGCGCGGCGTGTCGATCTCACAAGCGGGCCATCGACTACGAATTTGGGTTGAGAACTGCATGTTACCAAGGAAATGCTTCTCCAGCACACGTCAATTAGATTTTAAACCTTATACATGTATATCTTCGACCTGTGCTAGGGCTGCGAAATTTGGGCCCTCACTTAAGCCTCTGAAAATAGGCTTAACACATTTGAATGAAAGGTCATTCGGCGAATATTCAGAACAGTTTGTGACCGAAATAGATGGCGCATCCGGTACATTTTTTAGCTGTACGATTAGCTGAAAGTTTCGAGAATCGTCAAGTTATAACAACTTCAGTGGGCAGGACATACGAGTATACTAGGAATGGGCGGCAGCCATATGCCTAAACGGGTATTCAAAGGACCCATCACCAAGGCTGAGAGAAAGACACAGTGGATGCTGACGTTGGAGATGGGCTTCCGAAATCGGAGAGTCGCGGTCGGTAAAATAAATAAAAAATCCTAATCCATCTAAAATCTCTCTCACAACATAATAAACATTATTGTTTCCACCGTAATTTCTACCAAGAACTATAGAACTAAATTTAATTGGGCCAAGAACCTTGAAAGCACATTTCAGACATTTTCACAAAAGCTGATTATGTATTTTCAATGCCACTCATCAACATCTTTATTACATTTCCATAGGTTAAACGAAATATTCACAATTCTCAGAAATTTCACACTAATTACCTAATCGGACAGCTTCATGACTTGTGATGTGAGTGGAATCACGTCAGCTCTTATTTCTTACAAGTACAATAATTGTAGCTAGACTCCTGTATCTTCGCATGTTATGTCTATTATGGTATCGTTAAGTTTTAAACTTGTGCGAACTTCAATCTGACTCTGGTCTGTGCGAATTTCCACGAAATCAAAACAGACACTCAACGCTCTACAATATCTCTTTTTAAACGATTCCAATTAAATGTGGAATTTTGAAAACAGCGAAAACCTGCTCTTGCAGATGATGGGCGAAGTTAAGGTCACCGTGTGATCCATCCGTCTATCCAAATAGATTCGTGATGGAAGTTTACGAGTATGCGTTATGCACTTGATTGGGTCGCAGTCGACTCGACACTGGACTAAGATAAGTTTACAAAATTTTCGTAGTTTGAACGTAGCCGCTGCCGTGCCGAAATATCTGTCAGATTACAGGGTAGTTTTAGCACTTCTTAATTGAAATCGTTCAGAAATGCATTAAAAGTTTCTACCAAGAGGAGGAAGGTAATTATTAGATCCTATATCTTTCACTGAATTGATTGACCTATAGCTAATACTGATTTTCCTAAACAAGCGCTGGCTGGTTTAATGATGCGGATGGTCGCCTGATTTGCCGCTTCGGTTGTATGGTAACGTACCCTTGTTGCCCTTTTACCTATCATTACTAACATTAGCATAAAAATACATCATAACAACTATCTGCATTGTTTGTGATTGGTCTGATAAAAGTTTCGTCACAGGCCGCACCAGAAATATTCACCTCTGGACAACGGCTATTAAAAAACCATTGACATAGTGCAAATCAGTTGTTCACTTGTAAAGTCGGGAGCAGTGTCTTGCGCCAACTAAGATTGATCAAGTGCTCCAACAACTCCAATAATCTGCTGTAGTAATGCATCAACAGTTGTTGTAAACATTTACCGCTACAGGTGTTTTAGATGTTCTTTTACGGTAGCTTGTATGTTATAATGGCGCAAACAACGCAACTTTTGAAGTTGAGTGCCTCTATTGAACTAAATGATACCAAGTCGAAGCCTAAAGAAGACACTTACTGGATCACTATACTATATGTTCATCTGGTACGGCACGATTTAAGATGAGAATTGCCGGTAAGACGGCATTTAAACAGGGGCTTAACCCTACATCGGTTTTGTGGTGGTAGGATCACAAAAAAATCTCCGTTTCACAGAAAAAACATGGAATCATGAATACGAGTATGTTTGCAGCTGAAAAAAAATTGAAAGCGAATTGGCATATCGATAATTTCATGTTGCTACTTTCTTAAAGCACGTCCACACTTGAACCTTGAAACAGCTTATCATCCGTCATTCTGACTTACCGACTTTCGCCTGTCTTCCCCCTTCCGAAGTCTCTTGTGAATATCACAAATAATGCGACCCACTACATCCCAATTGCTTGTTGATTTCAGCATCTCCACCATCAGCCCATATCGGTATTGGGCAAACCGTGGACAGTGCAGCAGCACATGTTTCGCATCCTCTACGACTCCCTTGCATCTCGGACAGTCTGGCGAGTTGTCCAGCTTGAACTATATAGCACTCCCTATATCCACCATCCCTGGCCCGTGAGGAACTGCGTCAGGTAGTAGTTAACTCAACGTGCTTTCAGTTCACCCACCTGTCAAATCGCGGAATGAAAGTTTACGTTCAGCGACCTGTAGATGCCTGATCCCAACACTGCTGCCATATTCGCAGTGACTCGTTCCTTGCTCTGCTTTTCCGCCCCTCTGACTTTGCCGATGGGTCCTGATGTCGATCACCGTAAAATCTTTCCATTGGTCTGTTGTGATCATTCCAGAGACAACGTAGGCCACTTGTGGGGATATTTCGTATGCGCAGCACACTCTCAAGGTGCTCCTTCGGAATACCGAACGGATATCCTTGGTGTTGCAAGTTTAGCGTAGCGTCCCTCACCGATCAGTAGTAGAAGCGTCCCACCCGTTCTAGGACCATTGATGTTTGGCATGATTCTTGCCAAAATGGCAGTAATGTTCGCTGCCTCTCCCATACATGCTTAAGGTGTGCCCCAAAGCTCAGTTTCACGTCAATCATCACCGCCAAGTACCATGGTACATACTTCCAACTTTGATCTTCAGAGAGCATTTTTTCTGCGCTTACGGATGAGAACCATCTCCGTTTTACGCTAAGCCTTGATAGTTGTGATTGCCTTGCTGGCGAACATTTCAGCATATACCGGGTCTTTAGCAACCACAACAATGAATTTATCATTCGCCAACCCAACTATCGTCAGCTTCTTGGGTACGGGAAAATGCGAAATGTCGTTATACATTATATTCCACAACAAAGGGCCAGGAACGAATCCTTGTAGAATACCTGTACCTGTTGAGACTTTGTATTCTTTTGACTCTTCGCCATTTTCATATTACTCATTTGCCCTAACCCCTAGTGGGGCATAGCGCGGCAACTACTCCATGTGGATTAGCTGACGTTTTGATGGCTTAAACCAGTTTCGGGCGATGCACGTTGCCAGCATGCACCTCCTGCTTCTATTTAGCCACATACCTGCGACGAGTCGGGATATGTTGTGGCTTATTACGCCCCGCACCACAGGGGGAAGACAACGCAAACATCTATGGCCACGAACGCCGCGGACGGGACTTGAACCCGTAATGACAGAAGTGAGACGGACGCCTCTACGCACGAAACTACCGGTCGCCCCAAACAGTAACAGAACTCTGTATGAGAGCTGAGAGGTACATAGGTTTGAATTATTCCAGGCCAATCTATTGCGGAAATGCGTGGATACGCCTCTAGTTCGCTGAATTGGAAACGTTCTTGACATCCAGTGTGATCACAGCACAACATCTTTATCCTCACACATTGCATGCGTTGTCAGGCCAGACACTGACATCATTGCGTCAATAGTGCAACCGTCTATCGGCTTTGTTTTGGGTAATCTGCTTTTTAATCCACATTGAAAGCAGAGACTATGGCAGCACGCAGTCTTCCTCCAACAAGTAAATAATTGTGAGATCTGCTGCCGCTGCCCCAATGTAATCCGCTTAAAAGAAATACATGCGTTTTAACTTGACAAGTGAGCGACACTGCTGCTTCCGCTACAATTGCTTCTGTGGGCAATATAATTTCCGCATAAGGCTCGAAGGGTGTCCCAATGCACTGTGATATGACATATCGTCTTCGTCCAATAAGTAAATAATTGTGAGATCGCTGCTGCTGCCCCAATGTAATCCGCTTAAAGGGAATACATGCGTTCTAAATAGACAAGTGAGCGACGCTGCTGCTGTCGCTGCGATTGCTTCTGTCGGCAATATAATTTCTGCTTTTGCATAAGGCTCGAGTGGTGTCCCAATGCACTGTGATCTGGTACATTTTTTTCTACATTTTTTTCACGTTACAAATGGGGAACAAAATGGAATCTCACAGAAAGACGTGCCCAGGGCATTCTAGCCGTTCATCAACCTGTTCATTAGCAATGTTATCGACAGGCCCTGGGACCAAGTACAATGTAATAGTGTGTTCACATCGGGGCAACTGACGTGATTTCGGCCGACTTTCGTGATTTAGTGCGAAATCACTTCCCAAATCTTCTCGTTTTCCATACAAACTGAGAGATCTCATTTGCCGTGTTTTGCGCAAAAACAAGAAAAAACATCGCTTCGAAAATGTTGAAAAGGTGATGCCAAACCAAACTCATCCAATTCAACCCATGTCAACAGCGAAATTGACAAATGACAACAAATGTCATCCGCCGCCATCACCGGAAATTACAACAGACAAAGGCTCTGATCTGATACCCACCATCGAGGAGGATGCTGATGGGGAGAATTTATCATCGGCATCAGATGGAAAGCTTGAGGTAAGTGACATTTGAAATCACGTACAGTGCAGTGTGAATGTTTTTCGGTGACTTCCGAAATCAAGTCATTTACGCCGATGAGAACAAGGCGGTACCTTATTTGAAGAGCCTACCTCTTGCATCGCTTTTTGGCACCTCTATACAAGTTTCAAAAGAGTCCTTTTAAAGCCTTCAATACACAGGTCGGCTCGACATCGTCTCGACTGCGACTTATAATCGATACGATTTTCTTTTCCTCTTACACAAAATGACTCGGAATCAGTGCGACTGCAACTCGAAAGCGATCCCACTTTAGGGTGCTCATTACACGGAACAGATACAAAAACCTATCGTTGACTAAAAGGAAACCCAAACGTTTTAATTATGGTTTAGATACAGCTGTCATCGCTTGGACATCTTTATCGTAATGAACGTCCCGAGGAGCTCATAAATATATCATACAAACGATGTGAATCACTCAGTAAATTACACGGGGGAACAGCATTTTGTTTATTTCGATTTGATATTCATTTCTAGCTAATTTTTGGTCGTAGAATCCGGAAATGCTAACCGTTTTTCTCCTATACGTCCAGTTTTTGAGATACAGGGGGCTCAAATTTTGGCTCCATACAAACCTTCCCTTCATTGAAATCAAAACAAACGAAACTCGTTACAATTTTTTTATTTATAAATTTTGATTTTACATCTTAACAATATTATCTAAGAACTAAAAAAAAAATTATGGCAAAAATTTTCGTTTGTAGCTTTTCCTGGAGTGCTCAATTTCAGGACAGTCCCGTTTTATGCTCCAACAATAGTCCGCCATCATATTCGCATCCCATCTGCCTTAATAGCGAGTTTCCATGATTTTTAAATCTTGATGAAATCGCTCTCCCTGCTCATCACTCACAGCTCCAAGATTTTCCCGAAATTCATCTAGATGACTGTATAAAAAGTGGACTTTGATGCTCATATTGCAGCCAAGCCTTTGAAAACTGTCCAATAGTTGCTCGACTACTATCGCATAATTCGATGCACGTATATTGCCTAGAAAGTTGTTCACTATATTCTTAAATGCCAGCCATGATGTCTTTTCATTTTCTTCCATTGATTCAATAAAATTTGTATCTTTAAGAAGCTGTCGAATTTGTGGACCGTCAAATACACCAGCCTTTATTTTTTCGTATGATAGCGCAGGAAGTGCCGACAGAATATACTTAAAACAATTGCCTTCTGTTGGTAAGGCTTTCACAAATTGTTTCATCAGGCCTAGTTTTATATGCAACGGCGGGAAAATGATTTTTTGTCGATCCACAAGCGGTTCATGAACAATATTCGGATCACCAGCCTTCAGATCAGATCTCGGGGGCCAATTCCTTTGTGTCCAGTGTTTATCACGAGCTCTGCTATCCCATTATTGTATACAGGTACTAGAAGGTCCTGCACAAGGATGCAGCCCGTAGCTTTTAAAAAAAGCCCCCTTAGCCTTTTGAAATTTTCCGTAAAATTAAAAAACAAACGATATCTCGAAAACCTGACGTATAGGGGAAAAACGGACTGCATTTTTTAAATCAGCGAGGCCGTTTTACTATAAATTACTTGTAGGTGCAAAATTAAAAAAAAAACAGAAAAAAGTGTCAAAATTGTTCTCCCGTGTTATTAACTGGCCCCCTACTTATAAACAGATTTGATTTTCAATTATTTTTCGCTCGACTTATTCGTATCAAATATTTCGGATGTGTCGAGCAGAGTTCGAGTCGATCTCGAACCGACCTGTGTATGGATGTCCATTTCCATGCATTTACATTGGATGTTTAGGCTCTTGAGCATTTTGATTTTGAGTAGTAGTCGAGTCGTGCTCGAGTCACATTCAGTCGAAGTCGAGTGGAAATGGAGTCGAGTCGGTGTCTAGCCGACATGTGTATTGAAAATCTAAGCCCTCTGCACCAGTCTACCTATGGCAAGGCCTGTCCAGTGCGATGAATTTAGTAACTTAATGTTATCCAATGCCTCAAATCCAACAAGGGTTAAATCAGACAAGTCCATTACATTTTTTTTTCAATCATCCTATAAATTGCTATTGCACCGACACAGACGGACCGGTGATTGCAAAAGAATAACGCGACAGACTGGAGGCACGATGGAATCTTTGCGTTTGCGAACCTCCATACAAAGTCGACAACAATTGTCGGCATACAAAAAATAAAATAAAATGCAAGACATGCACATACAAGAGATGAGCTGGTCAACACAATTCTAATAATCTTCTCCCTCTTAAGGTATCCGTTGGTTTGGCAGGACGCGCTGTACTATTTTGCGAAAGTCTATAGGAAAACATTAATTGTTGCAGAAGGCATTCTTGCTAGTGGTTTTGCGTGCATGCTCCTTCCCACTTATAGTCAGTCTGTCGTCTCGTCAGACAGCCTGAACCTGAACAATCCAACAATCCGCATCGCCGTCAGGTTTGTGGTCATTTTAGTCATTCTGGTCTGTGCCTCCTATCTGTGCATCCATCTAACCATTTGTCCTCCTGCAAATGCATTGGAACGAAGCAACAGCCAGCAGCGCCCCTTTACAGACTCCTCTCGCACCATGATCAGAGACTTAATCTGATATTGATGCATCTCTTGGCCGGCTTAATTGACCAAGTAAAAAAGTGAAACCGAGCAAGCAACTTCGCAACTATGGTTTAGCAAATATAGCCAAGTTGTAAGTATGAATATGGAAGATAAAGTTGGAGACATGTAACACACGTTTAACCAGGTAATGCGACAGTTGACACCGTCGTCATTGTCGTTCCATAGTCGTTGAATAGTTATGTTTAGTTACACATAGTCGTACCGCTGCTGGCGGCGAACGATTAGACAAAAAGTGCACAACAAGCACAACTACAATGTGGAGTCCTTAATTGCGACAATTCGAGATGATGCCGCACTTGGGGGGATCAAAAAAGAAAAGTTTGGGTCAGAGGAAAATGTACATAGGAGTGGGCTTAGGGGATTGAGAGGTGCAAGCGGAACTGATGTTGGGATTTGGGAAAAGTGTCCTGGTATCCTTTATGGATAGTTCCTAGATCTTTGTGTGTGTTACTTGCCTTGACCCCTCCAGGGGCATGAGCGCATCAACGTCTCTAGCATTTCAATGCCTTGTTGAAGTTTCGATAGCATATCTACTTTTCGGAAGTGCAGTTGCTAGCTTGCACCTCCTATCCGAGTCGTCTTTTTATTGACAAGCTTGGAGCACTGTGAGAGTTATATTAGTACCCACAGACAGTTTTTTTTTCTGATCGCGCCGAGATTTGAACTCCGAGCTCTAGATTAGTATCGTAGAGCGGTGACCGAACGACCACGGCCACCGAGCGCGACATCTTTGGTGCCTAAACTCTATTTGTCCATGAAGCTATTTTAAGCGGACCATTCTAAGCAACAACGGAAATTCAGTGACCACACCATCGGATGTCATGGCGTACCAACGAGTACGTACGTTGCAATGGCGCTCTGAACATTTTCGACCTGGGCATGAATTGAACCTTATTAACACAGCTGTCTGCATTAAAGATCCCTCATAGGGACGTTTTCTCAATGTCTGGTTAAACTGCCAGTTAGCTATCTGCGACTCTAAACTAAAATTTTGCGTATGCATCGCTCAAAATATATGCAGATGCGGATATCTGCTACCTGTTCTATTCTATTCTACGTCTGTACCGTCAGCATTTAGTTGCGGCTGAGTTGGTTTCAAATCCTCTTCCTTCGAATGAATTTCCAGAACTCTGTTCTATATGCCATTTGAATGTGCAAACACAAACACTTCTAGCTGTCGAAATCCTAGCAGCCCATATCAGCTGTTTGGAATTATCGTCTGATAAATTTTTAACTGGAGTATATGTGTCTAGGTTTATCGATAAGATAAACTTTAACTAGACATTGAGAAATCGGCCCATAATGAAGTCATTTTGGAGATCTAGTTCTATATTTTTCATATATGTATGTAAATAGTAAAAAAAAATGCAGAAACCTGCAGGACTGGTTAGACCAGGTTTCCAGTTTTATCTGAATCGTGAAGATTTTGAACGCTTAAAAATATGGTGGAAAGTGGTAAGCCTGCGGTAAAGTTTGTAATATAATGGCGCAAGTTGATCATTCCTTTTTCTTTTGCATCTTAATTGTCAACACGATTATCCTATCTTCCTCTATCAATCCACACGTGCATCCATCCATAGTTAGCATTTTGTCGCCTGAAGTCCCTCGGCACGATAGGTGCATCATGATGCACCCATAGCTTCCTTCTTTTATACAGGAATACTATACACTTACCCGGTATGCCGAGTGTTTTGTAGGTTGCAATTTACGGCCATCATCTGAATAAATGGCTCGTCATCGCCCCTACTACCTCAAGTTACATACGATACGAGTACATCGTGTGTACGTAAATATCTACCATAGTTGCAGTATGCGGCGTCAGTGTTTCACGAGAATTTTTTCCCGTTTTTTCATCATCTCTCTTGCCATCGGGGCTATTGCTTCAGCAATTTTAAGCTGCCAGGTAAATTGTAAAATAATTGAGCCAAGGAAGAGTAAGACTCTTGCAAGATACTTGAAACAAGTTATCCGAATGCCGAACTTAAAAATTACTGTGTACTTTGCTACAAAGTACGTACTAACGTAAAGATTGTTCAGTGCTGCGGAATTGTGAGCCGCAAGTAAGGACGTGGACACGATATGCCCTGGATTTTCTGTAATATGCAACATATTTTGCACCTTTCAGTCCTGCGGGGCTATTTTATATTGTGCACGTATTTTCAACACGATAGCCGAGTATATCAGTGAACTTCTATAGATCGATTAGTTTCACCTTTTAAATGTTTGTCACATGATAATTCTAACCGTCAGAATCAGAAATTGTCTTGAACGACAATTCTGTTCATTCGATACTTGTCATTCAGTTACTTACGGACGTTTCATCCATTCGTAATGCAAGTTTTTCGGAAAAAGTGATGGAACGATTTTAAGCATTACTATCCTTCTGTGAATGTTAACAGAAGAATCTGGGTTTCGCACGCGTGCGATTTTTCAATGGGGGATCTTTCAATCCTCTCTAGTGTAGCACAACGCTAAACTGAACTGAGTTCGGCTAAATGATGCGGCTACTCCATCCAGGCGTGGCATACTTGAAACATTTTCCAATTTCGAGCTGTAAGACAAAGGCTGAGACAAGTTGCCGTTTATAATCAGGGCTGGTCAAAGGCTAAGGCAATTGATGAAAAGTAGGCGGGCTTTCGATTCGGATTCTCCTGTGTCGATCACATTAACACCTTCAATCATCATCGAGCAATGCCCTGAGTACGATTCTCCGCTTCACTTGCTTTTCATCGATTTCGAGAAGGCTTTCGATAGTGTGAACCGGGATTCTACATGGACGGCCTTGCGCAGGAGAGGCATCTCTGAGAAGCTTGTGGCTATTATTAAGGCAACCTATGACGGCGCGATATGTTGTGCTTAAAGGTAAGATTTCGGGGGACTTTGAGACTCGCAGTGGAGTTCGGCAGGAGTGCATCCTCTCACCGATCCTATTACTCATAGTGATCGGCGATGTGTTGCATGCAGCCCTATCCGGGCTAGACAAAGAAATTCAATAGACTTTGACATCTTATCTACAACAGGTTTACTACGCTGACGATATATGCCTACTCTCCCACAAAATCATGGATCTCTCCGCAACGGCGTTAGATCTGGGGAGAGAGGCAAGCAAGGTTGGGCTAAAGATTAATACCAAAAAGACCAAGGTTCTTAGCCCGCCATTGCGAAAAAGAAATCCGACACCTATTGCCATCAGTGGTATTAATGGGCAGGCTGTGGAGAAGGTGAACAACTTCGTCTACCTGGGTAGCATTGTTGCCGAAAATGGTGGTACGGAGCAGGACATCGCTCGTCGTATCAACCAGGCTAAACGCGCATACGGCATGCTGTCTAAAATCTGGCAGAGCAGTTATCTCAGCTTCAAGACCAAGCTGGGCCTGTTTCGGTCCCTGGTACTGCCTGTGCTTTTGTATGGAGGCATTACATGGAAAGTTTCCGTAAGAGTTACCAGAAAGCTGCAGGTTTACATCAACTCAGTTCTTCGTCTAATTCTAAGAATTTTCTGGCCCGGAACAATATCAAATGAAGAGCTAAATCGGGATACCGGGCAGATGCCAATCGACGAATTGACTTGCAGGCGAAAATGGCAGTGGATAGGTCACACATTGCGGAAGAGTGATAACTGCATTGCTTTGCATGCCATGAAATGGAACCCCATTTCCAACCAAGGCCGACCAAGAGGGGGCTCTAAAATCACATGGCGTCGATCTGTGGCAAAGGAGTGTCAGGCACTGGGTAAGTCCTTTGGGAGTTGCGCTCCATTGCCTAGAACAGAGTACGATGGCGCATAGGAGTAGTTGACGCGCTATGCGTTAAGGAGTAAAGGAAAGTAGTAGTAAGGTTAGGTAGATGGGCTGCTGTGACAAAACACAGCTCACTTAGACCTCAAATAGGTCCGTTGTGATACCACTAACACACATTCTCTCTCAATATTTCTGATAGTTAGAACCATCCAGAGCCAACCAAAAAACTCTGGAGTTTTCCAACATCCGCGCTTTCTAGCTCTTTCAAGTCAGTGAAGAAGTAGGATCCAAGTAACGACCTCCTTCTCACTGCAAAAGCTGGACAGGAGCAGAGAAGGTGGAAACTACTTTCCTCCTCGTTCAGGTCCCCACAGCTCCTGCAAAAGTCATTGTAGGGAAACCGAAGTCTCCTGGCATGTTCCCCAATGAGACAATGCCCAGTGATAACACCCACCACCGAGCTAATATGCCTTCTGTTTAGCGACAGTAAATTTTCAGATCGGGTAGCGTCCAGTATGGGCCACAGCGATCGAGTTGTGCGGCAGGTATTGCCATCAATCCATCTTGCATTGGCTTTGTTAATCGCCTCAGATTTGACAATCAGTTTGCAAGAAGCAATGGGAGGATAGATATCACCATATAGTTTGGGTTCCCCATTCAAACAGCCCGGTCTGGCAAGCTCATCAGCCTGACAGTTACCTTATAGGCCAGCACAGGACTATGTTAAAATAGCTCCCCAATTCAGAGAGGTATGATCGATAATAATCCACAGTCTTAGATGTACACAAGACTGAATCCAGCGATCTGATTGCAGCCTGGCTGTCCGTATAGATGACAATGGCTCTACCAGCTATAACATGTCGTCCTAAAAAGATAAGAGCTTCCGAAATCGCCGTGATCTCCGCCTGCAAAACACTACAGTGAGATGGTAGACGGAAAGTCAGGCTTAGATTTAGCCTGTCGCAATAGACACCCGCTCCTACCCCTCCGTCTGTTTTGGATCCGTTGAAGTAGTAGTAAAGGCTTAGGCAAATCATGCGGTCGCCTAAGGCTTCGACTCTGCAATTCGCCAAGAGGAAAACTAATAAAAAGTGCTTGTGGAAAGCTGGCATCGAACCCATCCTACGTATATGGGTCTCAACATCCAACTCTCCTTATAATAATACTCTTTAAGAATAAAAATCCCCAAAAATCGATCTGAATCTGGTTTCGTACCATCGTGCAAGGCACGAACTCATCAGGCGCCTCCCCGCCTCGTGCCTCGCACCATAGTGCACGAATTGTGGAGGTCCATAGAAAATTTACTATTTCCATAGAAGTTCAGATTTCTTTCGTCAGCAATTTGATAAACTGTAGAAGTTTAAAAGGGCACAGACCACTGCGCAACGTCGAGCCCTGAACGCCTGGATCATCGTCGTCCAATTATCTCGGTCAAATGACTGTCATAACAACTAAAAAATAACTTTCGTACGACATCGAATTTAATTCATAATGACGAACGTATATTTGAATTTCAAATCCTTTTTTAATTTCGTCGCGATTTTTGTAGTTAGTAAAATCGTAGCGACGACTATTTGAGGGTCCGTCTATGATTGAGACTATTTAGACCTTTCGGCGCGGAAAGAAATTTTCTGGTTGCACAGCTACCGCACATTAAAGAGAAAGCTGCTAGTTCTAAAGCAGCTAATTTAAATAGCTGCTATAATGGTAAACTGTTACCATACAATACATCACAGTGTTAAATGTGCTGCTACAAGTGCTAATCTGTATATGATGTTTCTTAAAGGTCGTCACACATGAACGAGCACAGCCACGACCGCACTTCCATCGAACCATCAAATATCATAGAACGGTGGAAACGAGAACGAGATTTTTCCTATTGAGTTTGACATGGCTCGATACATGCTCGCAACCAAAATGCTTGCCGTGTGTGCCGACCTTAAGGCTCGTCAGCCGCAGTAGTTGATGGGTAGAGCCCCAAATTACCAAGCTAGAGGTCGCGGGTTCGGTTCCTGCCACAAATGTATTCGAACAGTGGTTTTTCTCGCCGCCCTCCAGTCGATTCAGCTGTGAATGAGTACAAAAAATTAATGGAGTAATGTGATCTTCCGGTTACCATCTTCCCGTAAAAATTGTCTCGGAAATGGAAATATTCTACTGCACTTCGTACCCCATGTTACGCTTCGAAATGGAGAGGGGAATGCATTATCAGCGACCTGCTAAAGCTACTGCTAAAACCGATTAGATACTCTGCTCCATCTCTGCTTGACAGGATCTCACCGAATTAGAATTTGTTTCTTGGTGCCAATGAGCGGACAAACAGGATTGGAACATATGTACATACATACCTCATAAATACATGTGAAAACAACAACAAAAAGTGGGTCAATTCAGTGGGTAGTTAATTGTCAATGCCTTGTAAAAAGTGGGTCGTTAAATGTCTAATATTGGAAAATTTTCCGATTTTCATCTCGACTGACTGAAATTTCAATTTTTCTTGTAATAAAGTGCCATTTAGATGCAATTTTTCGTGTAAATTACGCGAAACCGTGTCGAAAAAAAGATATTCATTAGCTGAAACATCTTTAATGAAAAGTTGCCCCCAAAATTTTAGTTATGTTCCAGTCCTGATATTCCCTAGTCTTAGTGTCACCATACACTGTCGAACTCGAGCACGAACCTAGTACAGGCGGACCGGTTTTCTTCACACCTATGTGAAGTGTATGTGTGTGTCAGACGACATTTGTACCAGGTTCGTGCTCGAGTTCGAGTTCGACAGTGTACGGTGACACTAAGGGACAAACGCATTGCAGACATGAATTAGATGCTTCGATAGCAACATGCAGAATTTATGTGTGTAGTATGTATAATATTTATTTTCCTATCTATGTAATCAACCTAGTATAGCTATAGGCATAGTTCCGGTAGATATTTGAAACGAAATAACCTCCTGACTCACAATTGATGTTCATTATTCCCCAATAAAAAAGAAATAAGTCCTGAACATGACTTTCTGGGAATTCTTTTTGCGTCCGTACCGTCAATATTCCACCATTGCGTATAATTCCATTTACTTCATGACGAGGCGACATGAACAATTAAATTTCCTGGAAACTATGAACTTGCTATTATGTGCCTCCTATTTTTTCCTTTATTACCACATTTACAGTACAGTGTAAATTTCTGTGGTCATACCGTATGGAGTAATTTTATTATCTAAAAGCAATGCATTACAAAGATTAATCGTCTGCATCAGCTGCACTATCTTTCGGCAGAATAAAGTGACCACATACACTTTAATGAGGGCAATTAAAAATATAATGTGTGTAACCGGCTGCATTGCAGCATCAGTCGGTATACATTTCATAGTCCTTTTATCACACGCAATAGGTGTGGTGAAATAGAACAAAAATGGTCCGGGCATATCTGTTTTATTTTAGGTCAATGGTTCTTCCCTTAATACATATTTTGAATACATATTTTGATGAGGTCTTTTCGACGTTTGATTGCATTCATAAGTTGTTTTTACCTACACATATGGGGAATTTTCCATCTGTTTGACTCACGTTTTATGTACATACTCGGCAAGTCATGGGGACGAACCAACTTATCACGAAAACATTTTATTTAAAGGTAAATTTCAGTGACAATAGCTGCGTTTTTTTGTACAGAGCAGAGTATAGCAGAGTAAGGGGCAAAAAAACGCTGTAGAGCAGATTGGAGTATCGAAGAAAAAATGGGGCATTTAAATGTCAACTCAAAAACTTAAATCCTTAGTGCAGATACAATACGAAATACGTTAACTTCGAAACCTGCGCCGCGCCGCCTGCATTTCAAAACCTACTTTTTTTTTGTACAACCTAGCAGAACAGAATAGCAACAAAAACAAGCTAGCCTTCGGCTTCAATAGAACGTGTGCGATAATTTTGTATCATGCTGCATTTGTGACTTCGAAATTAGCAGTAAACCTTGTTCCGATTCCAATGTTTCTATATGAGATATGTGAAATACTAAGCCGATTTCATTTCCCAAATTTGGGAATATGGTTTGGCCGTAAATATGAATGACTTGTGTGAAATTTAGTAAAGAAAAAAACAAAAAAGTTTTTCAAACAAAAACTTACTTATGGACCGGTCGTTCCTATGGCAGCTATTTTACATAGTAGTCCAATTTCAACCAAATTCGGGAATGTGGTTTGGCAATATATACGATTGAACAATATGAAATTAGGTTAAGAAAGCTTTAGAAACAAAAAAGTTTTTCTGACAAACTCAGTTTTTTGGACCGGTTGTTCCTATGGCAGCTATACCCAAATAGCAATAATAGGAGTATCACTTTTTTGTACCACCAACCAGAACAGAATAGCACTAGAACCAAGCTAATCTTCCGCTTCAATAGAACGTGTGCGATAATTTTGATCCATTCTGCATTTGCCACTTCGAAATTAACAGTAAAGCTTGTTCCGATTCCACTGTTCCTATAGGAGGTATATGAAATACTGGGCCGATTTCAACCAAATTTGGAAATGTGACTTGGCCGTAAATACGAATGACTGATGTGCAATTTAGCAAAGATATCTTTAGAAACAAAAAAGTTTTTCAAACAAAACTTTCCTTTGGAGCGGTGCGCGGTTTGTATGACAGCTATTTTTTTTATAGTAGTCCAATTTCAACCAAATCCGGGAATGTGGTTTGGCTGAGGTGACCAGACATCTTGATTAAGCAGAATTTCTCCTGTTTTTCTATCGCGTCCTGGGAGATCCTGATACAGCACCAAAATGTCCTGTCTTTCAGGCAAACGCCAAAATTAATTGTTTGCTTATTACATTTTCTTATGCTCAATGGACCGTAATATATAGCATTTCCAGGTCAAATACGCAAAATTCAGAGACAAATATAATAGATAAATTCCGTGATCAAATAGACAATTTTCCTGACCAAAATGATAGCTTACCAAATCAAATAGATAACTTTCCGGACCAAATAGATAACTTTCCAGATCGAAATATAACTTTCCGGATCAAATAGTTAATTTTCCGGATCAAATAGATAACTTTAAATGTCATGTCATGCCAATCAGAATAGTCTGATTCTTGGTTGTACTATAGCTCGGAGATGCTTCCTTCTGTTCGTTGTAAATTTCATGACAATATACCCAACTTAGTGGAGGGTATAAAAACCACACAGAATAGCGAACGAAGAGTTTGTGTGCGTATGTCTTTGGTTTAGCTAACCTCCAAACCTCAGTTAACTTTTACAGAAAACATAAACTCTAATGGTGCGATCACATACATGACAACTATATGGCCATGCCCCCATGGAAATAATGTGCGCACTTGCAAAGAACAGTGGGGTACTTGGATTTCCTTTACCATCCATGCCATGTTGCATGCAATTTAACTCGAAAATCGTTTTCGCGTACTTCTGATCTGGAGGGGAACATTTTCATGACAGTTGTCCGTACAAATTTTACCGGAGGGGAAATCATATGGAGGAGAATTCGAGAAATGTCAAAACCTAATTCGTTCGCAGGAACGCAGCCAATTTCAGTTCGATAGCTTTTAAACTGAGAGACTAGTTTCCATAGAAACGAGGGACAGACAGACGGACGGGCAAAGATTAATCGACTCACCTCGTCATAATGACCGATAATATAGAAGTTTATATGCTCGGAGATGCTTCCTTCTGTGCGCTGCAAACTTTATGACAAGGTTATGTAGGTTAATGTACCTTATCACATTCGTTGTGGGTATACGAGTAAAAAGTCTAAAGCATTTGGGGAAAAAGTCTAAACAGAGTGGTGGGAAATGGTTTAGTATAAAACATGCATTATTTCCCACTGCGAAAGAAATTTTTAGTTGTTGGCCAACTACCTATAGTTGGCGTGTATCTGATCGCAGCATAATATAATAGTATATTGGTAGATCGTCGATTTTTCAAGCGAGAGGTAGCAGGTTTCATTCTTGCTACTAACATATTCAAACAGTTGCTTTTCTGGCCGGCCTCTAGTCGCCTTATACTCTATAATCAATGCCTTATATGAAAATGAGACTGAATTTATGCAACCTACGACAGTTGCCGCGGCTCCCGCATCTTCTAAGCACGGCCTGAGTACATTGATTTGATGAAAATTAATGGAGTAAAGGCGGGACGTGCATGAGACTAATTATGTCACCTTCCAATTACCATCTCGCGTAAAGACTTTCTTGTAATGAAGTGCTCTACTGTATTTCGTACTCCATGTTTCTATTGGATCTTTATTTTACAAGCGAGCATAAATTGCTAAATTTTTGTTGTCCTCTGGATTGTAGAGCAAATTCTGAATATTTCAGCTTGAAAAGTCGTTAACAGAACCGGTTTCCTGTACCAATTGTATATTCAGAATCAGAACTGTCGGAGATGATGATGTGGTTAGTGTAATGTCTGGCCTTGTCCTGTTCTGTTGTGCAAAAAATATACGCAGCTAATATGTTGTAGTTATTTTTTTTTTTCATTCCATTCATCCAGATTTACGTGATAGATAGATGTACTCGTATGTTACAATCCATATGGGGCTATTTTACGATCGACCCACAAAAGACTCGTAAAAGACCACAACAGAAGGACTATACCACCATGGGCATGAAGTTTCTCTTAAAATTATACGAAGGCACAGTCGTATTCTTTGTTATTCGTTAACGTAATCATTTCTGACCGTAAAGTTAATTGCATTTCCTAGAATGTACCACTGCAATCAAAGGACTACGTATATACTCATATATAGGTTTTCGTTGACCGGAGACCGGAGAAATGAAATGCTCGTCTCGTTCCACAAACCAACCTTCATTTTGTGAAAAGGATATCCAATAAAGCTCTTTTCCGGAAAATAGCATATTATAAAAAGCTTTGAGAACAGTACGGATGGTTGTTGTTGACTGAGTTTCAAGAGGCAATTTGAATAATGTATCTAAGGAGATGGTTTCTATTTGTGGTTTTCATTAGAATTGGGGTTTTCAATTGATGCAGAAACTACCGGAGATGTTTTATTGAATGCACAGATTGATTTGAACCAATTCCAAGTTGATAATAGGCGTGTTTGTTGCGTAACCGTGTAGGGTCGCTGCACTGGCTGTGCAAAAAAAAACGCTCTAGGGTAGCATCCAGGTTAAATTCCGAATCGTGAAGTTGTCTACACTGACGTGAAGTGGTGCGCCAGATATGTGGTGAAAATAAATTACAAATTCGGATGAAATATCAGTTTGATTGTCGGATCGTTTATTTATTGCGACTGCGGACGTTTATAAACTCGGCGTACCGCTCTAACTTAACAAACATCATTCAAACGAGTTATTTATCAGTGACAGCTACAAGTGCAACTCTATCCAGATGGGTCGCGGGTTCGATCCCCAGCTAATTCTTATATTTTTTCCCCTTTTTTTGTTCCATTGATATTTTTAGTAATCCTATTGAAAATGTATTATTTAATAATAGGCATGCATGGGCCCATCAGAGAAAGACGTAATATTAGTTTATGTGAACTTTATGAACTTGGCTGATTGACAAAAACGAAAGCGTGCCAATATCAACATATTAGATTCCACATGACACAATGGCCATCCATGTGACATGCATGTGGAAGTTATTGAGGGGTTATCGAGTGTAGGGTAGCTACCCTACTAAGCTATTCAGGTTAATGTTGTTGGTGTAACGCGTGCGTTATTTTACCCTACACCCGATAAATTCTCAAAAAACACGCCTATTAATTGCCTCCCGGGGCATGGACGCATCAACATGTAGAGTATTACATTTCTATGCTTTGTTGACGTTTCGATAGCATAGCTACTTTTACTGGTGGTTCTATTACTCAGCCCACAGGCAATTTTAGTTCGCGCCGAGGATCGAACCTCCATTCTCTAGATCGTAGAGCGGTGACTGGACAAACACGGCTACCGAGCGCGTCAAGTAAAGTCCTTTCGACAGATTCCCTGAAATGGAAGTTACTCCTGTTTCGTTTCATCTACTTAAGTGTTCTCTTCTTGTCTTCCCAATTGCAACAGCGTTTGAAAAGAATGAAACAAACTTATGATGTATGAGCCTTTTCACTCTTATCATCGAGTGAAACTTGTAAACTTTTTCCATTCAAATCATATTCACGACCAACAAATTTGAATATCAATTATTACGACAGACCAACTCAGTGTGGAAATCCCTTTTTATTCACTGCGAATCATTCGAATTCCCTCTTCATATTGTCATAAGCTATGACTGTTGTTAACTCTCATACAAATTTTACACCCATCTGCCAAATGTCTGGCATTTAATCCTTTACGAGTATCACAATCCTCCAACCCATTGAAAAATATAAAGTAGTCCACAACAGACGAGAATCGTGTCCTCTGTGAACATTGACGAATAAGAAGCACACAACACAAAATTGATTGGATGTTTCGTGGAAATGAGTTTCGTGCAAAATTTTTTTTTAGTAAAGTCGGTCGGTCCTTCACGTTCAGCGACCGTCGACTCTGACGCACGTTATATACGGGGATTGATTTTTATAGGAATACACTCACAGCACAGATCCAAGGGGTGATGCTACGAGTACCTATCATGGAATCGACGTTTCGAAGAAACCCCTTATTCACCCCGGTGATCCATTTGCAAAAGGATATCTCGTTAAACGTATCGAAGGTTCAGTTCTTTTGTGCGTATGCTTAATGGTTTCATAATTTCTCAGAATTGATGACTGATGCTAGTAGTCACCCTAAGGCCACGTATGAACGGGCTTTTTTAGTATGTATGCGAAAAGGTAGTGACGAAAATTCGTACGGATATTTGATTTTGTGTCTCGCAAACATAAATTTTAACAATTTCAATGCGTTGTTTAATCATGTAGTGCTCCTTGGTTAAATGGTGACTTCATAGAATTCAAAAGTAGAGGAATATTCTAACCTGATAAGCTCAATTTATAGGCGCGTTCTTTTGCGTATCGAACGAGTGTAGTGTAGGGTAACAAACACGCATTAAGCGGAGAACATATTGTATATACGCTATCGCGATGGCGATTGCGTTCGCGATCACTATCACAGGAGGAAGCGAACACACCATGTTGCAATCGCGATCGCAATCGCAAGGTTTTTTTTTTTTTTTTTTTTTTTTCAAAATTGTATGAGCACATTGTTTTAGTCAGCATGTCATACAACACATTATGTTTTTTACCTATTCAATTAAGTTTTCCGTGAGATCTGCCATTTTCAATACTTGCGATCCGCGATAAATTCAACCAGTTGCGTTGGATCGCAGATAGCCGACTTCTCTGCAATCGAGCGCTGCAGATGTCTACTCTATTGCTAACAGATCGCGACAAGTACATATGTGCTGCTTAACTTACTAACGTGGAACGCGTTTGATCAGCATCGCGAACGCAATCGCCATCGCGATCGCGATGGCGTACGTGTGTTCTCCGCTTTAAGTGGATGGCGATAAAACGCGTTCCACGTTATTAAGTTAAGCAGCACATACACGATCAAACGCAACTGGTTGAATTTATCGCAGATCGCAAGTATTCCAAAAGGTAGACCTCACGGAAAAATTGAATTGAATAAGTAAAAAACATGATGTATTGTATGACATGTCAGATGTTGATTACCAATGTGCGCATGCAATTGAAAAAAATAAAAAAAAAAATTTTCCTTCCGATTGCGATCGCGATTGCAACATGGTCTGTTCGCTTCCTCCTGTGGAGAACACATATACGCGATCGCGATAGCGATGACGATTGCGTTCGCGATCGCGTATATGTGTTCCATTTTACATGAACACCAAGCGGCTTGTTTGTGTAAGGCGTATTGGTTACCCTTCCCTACACTCGATAGATACGCAAAAGAACGCGCCTTATAGATGTTGGAAGGGCTATAAAGCAAATAAGACTTTTAGATCTAACCAGCCAACATAACTTCCTTCCTGTGTGTCTATTCTTGTGAGTTAACAGAATTCGTGTTGCACACTACATGACGTCTACAAGGAAGATAATTTCCAAAAAGCTTGTCGGCTTAGTAGATAGTGCATCGAACGTGTAGGCAGGAGGTACCGAATTCAATTCCGATTAAAGTCAATTTTTTTCATTGTTTTTAAATAAAAATTAAAAACACTTGGGAGCTAGTCTTCTAAAGATGAGATCTACATTTAAACATCCTGTTTTGATGAATTTAAAAAAAACGATTTAGCATTATTGGGATTTGAACAATCTGCTCGCACGTGCAGTGCACTTATCACTAATCGCTTTAGAGATTGGAACTGTATTTATTGTAGAAAGTGTCAGAAGCATCGAACGATAGCCGTTCACAAGGGCAGCACATTTTTCAGGCGAAAATACACGGTTTAGGATACGTTGGAGCTTCAACAAACGATAAGAGCAGGGCTGATAATAAAACGAAGCTGTTTATGTTGGAACAACTCATTCACTCTCTCTTTTTTCCCGATGCTCTAACCGTTTATCGCAGATCCAACATAAGCAGCTCTATGTAAAAGCATGAATCCATTTCCATCGCTTCACTCTCAGCGCTGCTCTTATCGTTTATCAAAGCTTTAACATAAACGTACCCGTAGACAAACTAGGTTCGTTCGTTACAACACGGTGTGTATTATTCCGACCATCCTCTACTACATGGTTGTAGCCGGAGTTTACGAAAAATCACTGGAGGCGACCAACATCTACTTTTTTTTAAAACTCCGCAGCTTATTAAAAAAGAAAGCGAGTCTCCAAAAATTCACCTCCTCCTTCCTGGTTAACACGAAGAGGCACAGAGTGGATGAAGTGTACTCGTTGCTTCTTCGTTATCTATGGAAGTAATTAAATATATGGAATCTAAGGCCTCCTGACATGCTCTCCGATTGGACAGTGGCCATTGACGACACAACGATCAACAAACAATCTACCAAACCGACTCAAATTCAGCCTGGGCCGCATAGATGGTGCAGCTCCTAGCATGCGCTTGAATAATAAGGCGGTCCACGTCGTATTGGTATAAGGGTTGGCCGATATCCCCTGATCGCGCCCAAAGTTTATGGCTCAAAAAATCTGTTGCCGATTTCACACTCTCACAGCAATAGTTATGAGTCGTTGCACAGAGAAAGAAGTTCAATAAGACTGAGAAAATAAAAACCATAAATAATATATGATGCACGAATAGAGATTTAATCGGGTCTAACTCAATATGATTGAATATAGGCAAAGTTGAAATTGGAAAATGGGATATTGGAAAATTGGGAAATGGGGAAATGGAAAAAAATTAAGAATTATTGAATAGAACATCGAAAGTTGTTCAATGGACATGGGCTCCTTTAAGTGGGACGAGCGCAATCCGTTTTAACAAATTAGCAACCAAAGAATGACTACATATGACTTGCTCATCTAACTCCACCAGATACGGGTGAGCGGCACTAAACGAAGGACAAATTTATGAGTTGTTGGAGAGGAGGCTGCCATGTTGAGGTTGCGTGAGTAGAACTTCTATCTACATGTTAGTTTTAAATGGAGCCTCTAAGTGGCTTATGGTTTTGCATCTGGGCGTAATTTTCTTTAAACTATCTAAACTAAACTGTTGAGGTCAAGACTATTGCCTATCCAGAGTCTTACCTGAGGCTCGGTAAGCCAACAAAAGGGTTCTGGCCCGTAAAATTTCGTGCATGAGCCCAGCCTATCAAGTCACAGTCTTATTTTAATCAATGTCACGGTGGCACAGTTTAAATCGCTAGCCGTACTTATTACGTTGAAATCGGTATGTGTTTCTGTTGAGTAAATGATGATAAATGAATTTTGTATATTTTTTGTTAATTCGAGCCGATGAAGTAAATGCGTTTTTCGATAGCATTTATGGCATTAAATACTATAAAATAATCTTAAATACTATCACTAGATGGAGACGGAATTGAATTCAGATTATGGTGTCGAGATAAGAGAACATTTAAGCAATTTTAGAATTGTTGTGAACGAATGTGAACCCGGAGTGGACATCCGCCTTAACCAATGTGTACAAGTACAGTCAAAGTTTGACTGAAAATCGTAGAATCGTTTTTTTTTAAAGCGGAAATCAACTTCCGCAACTCGATTTTCGTTGCAATGATTGGCAGAGGAAACCGCAGTAAAATTCACGATGTTATGCGTGTATGGCTAGTGCAGATCAGCTGCCCCATTGATTTCTTAGCTAACGTTAGGGTGACTAGACGTCCCTTTTCAGGGACATGTTCGGCAACCTTTTAGTTTCCGGGGCCCCGGCTGGGGGAATCACTTTTCACTCGGATTTTTGTCACTTTTCACTCGCGTCACTCTAAAAGTCAAAAATTTGCAAAAAGAAAAAAAAAATTTTTAATTTTAATTTTTATACTCTAGATGAAATCTGAGAGTATTATAAGTTTGCCACAAAGTTTGTAACGCTAAGAAATAAGGCTCGCAGAAAAAAATTAATGATACAGAAGTTCATATTATCACTCGAATATCTCAAAACCGGATGTCCGTCTGTCCGTCTGTCCGTCCGTCCGTCCGTGACCTCTCTAGCTCGAGAACGCGTTGAGCTATGAAGTTCAAATTTTGCACACGTTATTTTTGACAAAAAATGAAGGCTAAGTTCGTGAACGGGCTAAATCGCTCCACCCCTTCTACCCCCTCCCATACAAAATGACACATTTTTGAAAATTTACAATAATCAGATTTTCTCAGAAACTATAAAACATATTGCTTTGAAATTTTTAATAAATCACTTTTATCATAATTGTAACCTATGTTATAAAACTTATTGTAATCCTCACCCTCCTTCTACCCCCTCCCATACAAACTGCACTATTTCATGAAATACGTTAAGCCAATTTACTCAGTACGTATACAATTTATCGGGCTGAAATTTTGTACTTAACACTTAATTAACAATATCAGTTAGATTCAAAAAAATTAATCGATTACCCTTACTCCGTCTACCCCCTCCCATACAAAATGACACATTTTTGATAATTTACAATAATCAGATTTTCTCAGAAACTATAAAACATCTTGCTTTGAAATTTTGAATATATCACTTTTATGATAATTGTAACCTACATTATAAAATTTATTGTAATCCTCACCCTCCTTCTACCCCCTCCCATACAAACTGCACTATTTCATGAAATACGTTAAGCCTATTTACTCAGTACGTATAGGATGCATCCGAGATTGCAACCAAAATTATTTATTGGCTTTAACCAGGTTCAAATTCATCTAGAGTATTGCATGATTGGGGTTTACCCCAATCGTAGTTCTTTTATGTTTAATTTTTGTTTTAAGCTTTAATTTTTTTTTATTTTAATTTTTATTTCATAATTTATACTGAGTGTTTGGAATATTGGAGGCATGGAAAATTGAAATATTCGCAAATCCCCTTGCGTGGGCTCCGCTCGCTCCGCGCTTAAGGGATCGCAACCCTCAGTATCGCACAAACATGAACGATCGCTTCGCTCGCTCTGCGTGCAACAGCGTTTTGATCAGTTTTAAACACACCAAACACTCAGTATAAATCATTAGAACAAGAAAATAAGGGAAAAAATTAAAAAATTAAGATTAAAAAAAAAAAATTAAAAATAAAAAAAAAAAAATTTTTTTTTTGCATATTTGAGAGTCTTAGGGTGACGCGAGTGATAAGTGACAAAAAATCCGATTTTTTCACCCCGGGCCCCGTAAACTAAAAATACCCCACTTAAAAATAAATTTGAAAATGCTGAATGATTTAATCATTCCCTGTATTGGTAGGCGTGTTTGGGGCTTTTTTCGTTGGGCTTTTGCATTTACAGCTGGTCGAAATCTGAATGACGACCACCTAGTACAAACTGATTAAATTGGTGTTCCGTGGACATTGAAGGACCTTGAAGCACTTTTTCGCTAGCTCCGAAAAAAAACCTTGTCTGCTCAGGTAGAAATGCTAATGCTAGGTGCCTGTGAATTAGAATCTTCCTAGAGCAAAATTCAATGGCATGGATCTAGGCTTCAAATTCGCAGGGCCGGAGAGCCGTAGAGATTTGGATAAGTCTAATGATCTAAGCACCATTTCTTTTCTTTGGTTTTGACCATATGAGACACTTAAGGTTTAGGTTAGGTAGAGATTGTCAATCTGGATGAGTATTCCAACTAAGCAAATACAATAAATTGATTTAATTTAATCAAAATAAATTACGCGGGCCGGATAAAAATCCAAGGCGGGCCGGATCAAGCCCGCTAGACGGATTTTGTCGACCCTTGCTTTAAGACGATAATTTCAGTTCTCAAAGATTCATCGCCCTTTGCCCGTCTTTACCGTCAGTTGCGAACACTTTGCCCCCAGTTGTTGATGAATGTCAAACACAAAAAATTGATATATTCACCTGCTGTTACAATTCCATACCGTATCGCGTCCCTTGCCTACAAACACAGCGCGTTTTTTGGAAATAATAAGTTTGGTGGGCGACTGTAGGCGTAAAAATTTATCGTCATTAAGTCACATGTATTCATTGACTTATATACATTCGTATCTGATCTCGTGATTAATCCAAAATGCATCATTTGCTGCGGATAACGTTTGTTCCTGTTTGAAGTGGATTTATTGAGGGTTATGACATGTTCATGTCGGTTCCGGGCATTTCTGCTGTACATTTATTTATTTGCGGACTTTGACGGACGATGAAAAAGAATCAACTGATACCTATGTGCATGCCCCGCCCGTATCCGGAGCGAAAATATTGTTGTCAGTGTATTTACGTGCAAGCACTAAGGTGCCCCGCCAATTTTCCGGCCAAGAAGCTTCGATGCACAAATGCTTGAATCATTTTTTATCCAAGACTCCGGTCACACGAAATGGAGCTCCTCCCCGCCACCCAAGTCACAGCTTTGTATAAGTCGACTTTAAACCAACCTTAATACCGCTAACGGCTCAACAACACGTCTGGTCGGAAAATTTTTAGTGCCAATTTGTGCGTAAGAACGACGACGATTCCAAGATAATGGAAACTCGACAGTTTCAACGACCGAACGGCTCATCCGATTAAAGAAATTTTGATCTAGCTAACTTCTTTCGCAACTCATAAACGGTGTAAATTAACGGCCGTGTAGACGATGCAGTCCGAACCCCATTTTTGTCTGGTGTGAGTGTAAAGCTTCTGATACATGAGAAGCGTAAATGCGTCTCGCGTGATAGATCTACGATACCCGTCTCGTGTAAATAGCAAACGGGTACACGATAGCTCGTAACATTTTAGACGACGACGGGTTTCGAAGCATAAATGCGCTTACCCGACTTATGTGTAAACAGTAATCGCGCTTACGCTACACGGGTGAAAATTACACGTATACGCGTCATGTGTATCAGAAGCTTAAAACTAACCGCGAATTGGGTCATGGTCGCGTGTTTTCTGCCAACAGGTTGCTCCTTTATTACAACAAACACGCAACTCTGCCTGTTTGGCATATAATCGTCTCAACAAGTTGCGTTGATTGTTGTGTTACAGAAAACACGCGAACGCGAGTCAATTCACGGGCAGCCTTAATCCAAGGGTGAAAGTATGCATACTTATGGAAAACCGACATCGGTATTCGGTACTCTTAATTTATAGTAGTATGGGTAGTCGCGTGAAAAGTAATTTGTTAGTAAAACTTTATTGAATTATTATTGATGTATTGATATTTGGTTTTTATTCAAAGTGCAGTATCGAAAATAAAAACTATTTGTTGACCAAAAGTGTGGTTAACCAAGAAGGTTACCTGGTTAACCAAAACATGAAAATTGTAGCCCCCGCATGGGTGTTACGAAATGTTAAGAATAGGGTAATAAAAAAAATGCATAAATGTCACATGTACTTTGCCAACCAACGGGGGCTACGATTTTCATGTTCTGGTTAACCAGGTACCTATCCTACTTGGTTAGCCACACTTTTTGCTGGGTTATTTAGAATTAATACATACTACCAAATATTACTTTATAAGCAATGGTGTCCCAGCATAAGAAGTGGTTAACTAAGTTTCTAAATTATGAACATCGTAACCCCGAAAAGCTAACTTGGTTGGGTACAACCTGGGTTACCTAAAATAAATCATGAAAATCGTAGCCCCCGCGCTATGGTCATAGCTCGAAAATTATAGATCTGTTGGAAAGCCTATGAGGTGAATGAAAATGGTGGGTACGCCAGGATGGGTATTTTGGGTAGTACGCGTTACCGGAGGGTACGGTTTTTTGTTGGAAAGCCAATTATGTTGTTAGTTGCCTCAACCCCTCCAGGGGCATGGGCGCGTCAACATCTCTCGCATTACTATCCCTTGTTGACGATTCGATAGCATATTATTTTTCGGATGGTGCAGTTGCTATAGCATGTACCTCAAACCAAGTATCATATAAATGTATGCGAATATTCGATAAAAATCCACTATATGTACAGTCATACAAAAAAGTATTCGTACACACGTCGTATCGTGCTTTACTGTCCTGCAACAGTTAAAAGAGCTACATTTTTTTAACAAAAAATGTCTCTAACTCTTTTAGCAAAACTACTTTCTTATATTAACTTAAAAAAAGTACTCTTTTCTGATCGTGTCAACAGAAAAGTGAGAAACAGTTATGCAATTCCCGAGAATTGAATCAAAAAAGTATTCGTACAGTAGCAATGCAGAAAGAATAATGCCGTTATTCCGTTGCCTATGGCGATCATTCGTATTGGGATAAGTCTTGTGATAATTATCAAGTATTTATCAATTGTTGTTAAGCAAATTTGTAGTAGATTTCCATTAAATTCTTTATTATGGGACGAAAAGGTAAAGAAACGACAGAAGGAGAAAGGAGAATTATCCTTTCCTTGCACAATCAATGTAAATCATTGCGTGAAATCAGCGTTATTGTTGGGAGACCACGCTCAACCGTTCAAAGCATCATTGATAGATATTGTGTCACGGAAAGTCTTACGAATCAACCAAGATCAGGACGACCAAGATTATTAACGGCCAAAGATGAACGCAGTATATGTAGAAAAGTGCGGCAAAATTCGAAAATTACAGCTTCAGCGATTGCGGCAGAGGTAGCGGAAGAAGATAAAATAGACGTTTCTGGAGAAACAATCAGAAATGTGCTCCGCCGTGCCGGTTACAACTCTCGAATCGCTAGAAGAAAATATTATTTTACATAAGCGAAAAAAATAGTAAGGATCGATTAGAATTCGCCAAAACGATGGGAAATCATGGAATAGACTTCTGGGAGAAGCTATATTTGCTGATTAGAGTAAATTTAACATTTTCCCAGAAGTCTATTCCATGATTTCTCATCATTTTGGCGAATTCTAATCGATCCTCACTATTTTTTTCGCTTATGTAATATTTTCTTCTAGCGATTCGAGAGTTGTAACCGGTACGGCGGAGCACATTTCTGATTGTTTCTCCAGAAACGTCTATTTTATCTTCTTCCGCTACCTCTGCCGCAATCGCTGAAGCTGTAATTTTCGGACTTTGTCGCACTTTTCTACATATACTGCGTTCATCTTTGGCCGTTAATAATCTTGGTCGTCCTGATCTTGGTTGATTCGTAAGACTTTCCGTGACACAATAACTATCAATGATGCTTTGAACGGTTGAGCGTGGTCTCCCAACAATAACGCTGATTTCACGCAATGATTTACATTGATTGTGCAAGGAAAGGATAATTCTCCTTTCTCCTTCTGTCGTTTCTTTATCTTTTCGTCCCATAATAAAGAATTTAATAGAAATCCACTACAAATTTGCTTAACAACAATTGATAAATACTTGATAATTATCACAAGACTGATCCCAATACGAATGATCGCCATAGGCAACGGAATAACGGCATTATTCTTTCTGCATTGCTGCTGTACGAATACTTTTTTGATTCAATTCTCGGGAATTGCATAACTGTTTTTCACTTTTCTGTTGACACGATCAGAAAAGAGTACTTTTTTTAAGTTAATATAAGAAAGTAAAATAGTTTTGCTAAAAGAGTTAGAGACACTTTTTGTTAAAAAAATGTAGCTCTTTTAACTGTTGCAGGACAGTAAAGCACGATACGACGTGTGTACGAATACTTTTTTGTATGACTGTATATTTCAATAGCTGAATATATTGTGATGCATACAAACTTAAAATAAAATCAAATTTACCAGTTTTTCTTGAAAATCGTCGTCCCAGAAAGACTAATAAGCACAACTCTCAAAATAGACTGAATTTTTATTGGACTCCGTTGCTAATGTTAAATGCGACTTAACACGCTGATTTATAGATTTCGGTGACAAATAGTACACAAAAATGACAATTTATTTTTAGGCTCATGTATCACAATATCAAAAATCTGCTTTTTCATAAAAAACTGACAAACAAAATTTTTGCAGAAAGTGCCGAAGATGTTGCGCCATCATTTTCTCAGAAAACAAAAAGCCTCTCACCCAACAAAGCAATGATCGTGTAAACATCCCCTGCATAGTCCCCGTATAGGACAAAATATCGAATAAGAATGTCGGAATGAATAGCGACCGCACTGACATTCTGCAGAAATGATTTAGAAAATCGATCAATTCTTGGAAGTGGCTGAGAAAAAAATCATACGACATTTCTGTATTGCACTGTAAACACAATTTCTTTGAATTTTAAAAACAATTTGTAATGTTGAATTCAGTCAGGGCAAACTGCAATAATATTTGTCTCCGCACACATCACTCACACATTATGGCATTGGATAAATTAGTGAAATGACGAAAATTGGTGGTAAAATTATCTTATTGACTCATCGATAGATAACTCATTATTTTTAAGCGTTTAGCGCAGAAAGGAAAGAAGTAAAAGCCTGTGAAATCCATTTTTAATGCAGTATATAATATTCGTAATTACTCACTTGTGGCATGCAAGAAAAAGTGCCAAAAATAAATTCACCATGATGGCTGACTTATTAAGCAAATTGAAGAGATTTGGGGAAAATCGCGTTGATTCATCGTTGATGGTGGATGACGGCTTTTAGGTTCGAGTTTCATGACTTTTTGTTCTTGTATTGTAGGCGCCATTATGTGATCAATTA
This sequence comes from Chloromyia formosa, assembly GCA_964017055.1. Lineage (NCBI taxonomy): Eukaryota > Metazoa > Arthropoda > Insecta > Diptera > Stratiomyidae > Chloromyia > Chloromyia formosa. Next base: position 82,495,878 of record OZ024817.1, read on the forward strand.
ACAACATTGGTTCAGAATCGTGTATGCTAAAATGCGGACGGAGGATCATGAACATTTATTTGCTGTCATTTATTTACATATGTAATTCACACCCCTGCTGTACGATGCTATTTTGATTTTGTAAAACCAATCCAAATGTGATCTACACAATGCGATGCTATTAGATGATCAAAACATTTTTCGTATAAAATATACTCATGCCTCGCCGAGTCAGCGAGCAAAAGCTCGCCAAGGCAAAGTACTCCCCAAGTGCTTGCTAAATGTTGAGGCTCTTAACACAGACCTGTGAAATTTTTCCCACACCGATACTTCAAGTAGGAAACAAATGCACCAGCCCAGCCGAAGAAATGCTCGTCATACCCACACGCAAACATTATTCGCCTAGTACCTTGCAATCCAACTACATTACACGGCATTCGGCGAGCACCTTGAAACATATCAGCGCCTTTTCTAGTGTGTCAGTAAGGTAGGTAGATTAGAGGGCTGATAAGCACGGCACATATAGACCATGTCGGGATCCGTTGTGATACCACACGGGATATGTTATCCCAGCCATTCTACCAGCCTGAGCACAAGATAAAACGTTGGAGCTGGCCAACGTTTTCCAAGCTCCCCAGTTCAGCGAAGAAGTATGCTTCAAGAACTGGCCGGCTCATACCTGCCAAGCCCGGCCATCCACAGAGAAGATGGAATGTGCTTTCCTCATCGTTCCCACATCTTATACAAAAGTCATTATACGAAAACCGAAGCCTTCTGGCGTGCTCTGCCCGTTTAGACAATGTCCAGTGACGACGCCTTCACCCGCGAATATGTTGTCTTTTCATCAACAGCAACTTAATAGAGCGATGAATGTGCAGCCTTGACCACATCAACTTTGCTCTGTAGCACGTACTGATATTTAACCATCTTCAGTTGGTCTTGCTAATCGCAGCATACCTAACGGAATGCTTGCATGAATTCAAGGGCATACCAATATTGCATCGATTCCCAGGTGCAATTTCCGTCCAGCTAGCTTATCAGCTCTACAATTTCCGGCGAAGCCACTATGGCCCAGAATCCAACACAGCACAATGTTGAAAAAATTTTCCATTTCTAAGAGGGAGATGCGCGACAATCCCGTACCGCTCTTGAAGTAGTCAGTTGATATTCCAGGGCTCTAATCGCAGCTTAGCTATCCGTAAAAATAATAATGTCGCTCATGTGTTTATGATATGACTTCCCAACCAGGTCAAAACTTTCCAATCCACGATTATTGTCTGGAGAACGCTACAGTGGTCCGGTTGTCGAGTTGATAGGTTTAGATGAAGCCCGTTGACATAAACGGCAGTTCCTACGCTAGAATCAGCTTTGCAACCATTTTTGTAGAAGCATATCGAGTTAGGGGTTGAAAGATCTTCGTCCAATTGCACCCGTGGTGGTATCAAACTTCGGGAAGTTTTTTTTTATCAAGCATATATTTTGACGTAGTGTAATTCGTCGTTGCAGGGACAGCAGCTTCCTGATCAGCGACCCAACAAAACAAACAAAAAAAAACTGCATCTATTCTGGCTCCCCCATTGTATGTTTTGCAATTTTGACTTCAGATTCACAAACATCGACCTATTCCAGTTTTTTTTTTTCAGCAAAATTGAACGTCAATTTTCTGAAAAAAAAAAGATCTGTCAATAATTTCTTGATATAAATCAAAGAAAAACAAATCTATCTACCCATACTCAGACCTACTCCTACTACAGTTCTATTCTTTCAAAACCTGTATGTGTATCTAACCAGACCTACTTCATTGATAAGGAAGGAGTAGGTCTGCGTATCTACCCAGCACTGATGCAAGCTGCACGTTGCAATTTGCATTCGGTATGAATTCACACCCATGTCGTGTTGGTCGGCATATATAAGGCAAAACAACATTTGTCTTGGGTCGTTGCCGGTCACGCCTCTCCCACTGGTTCGATGCGCGAAGCAGAGGCATCTGATGAGACGCGCTTCGCACCAGCGGTCGAAGCCGGCGAATCACGTTTTTTTGGGCCCCCTTCGAGGGAGAAATTATTCTTAAAACTCTTTTTATTACGTGTAGTCACCCTAGTGGCTTCTAAAGGCGACTGCATGTTAAGCATCATGCAAGTTGTATGATAGTCGATGGCCGTGCCCGGCAAAAAAACTTGCCTGTATACTTATTGTTAGTCAGACCTAGAGACCAACCCAGACCTGGATACATATGTACCTACCCAGCACTGGTCTTTCAAAACCTGCGTATCTACCCAGGCTTGTATACCTACCCATTCCTGTAGACCCACCCCAGACCTGATGACCTAGATATTTTTTAAATCGTACCTACCAGACCTAGGTCTGGGTTTTTGGACTTAGATCGAAAAGAGTAGGTCCGGTTTTGAGCAACCATGACTGAAACATGGATTCGATCCTCAGTGCGTCAATAAAAACTACGTGTGGGTACTACTAGAACTCCCACAACGTTCCGAGCTTGTCATCAGTAAAAGACTGCTCGGATCGGAGGTGTACGCTAGCAACTGCACCATCTGAAAAATATGTTATCGAAACGTCAACACGGCATACCTATGCAAGAGATGTTGTTGTTGACGCGCCCATACCCACGTTCATAAATGAACAGCGGGTTTTCATCCATTATTTTGCTACTGGGATTTCCTGGAAGAACTACAATATCGAAACTGGGACTATTGTTGCTCAAATTCAGAGATATCCGTAATTAACATTAAGATGTGTCCGATTCAACTGAAACTGAATCGATTCCCATGCAAAATGGCTGATCGGTTATGGATCAAAGCCGATTTTCCAATTCACAAAAATATTTCTCGTTGTCTTTTCAAAATCCGTTTGCCATGCAACTACATATGTATGTACGTTTCCCTGGAAGTGGCGATAAACATTGTGATTGAATCTTTCAACAACAATCCGTTCATTCAGGTGTAAAAATAGAAGGATAATTCGCGCAAAAATTTAAAACGACGAATAAAATAAACTAAAAAAATGGGAGTTGTAGCATCGAATTCCTCCATACATGACTGACTGTTGCTGTACGAAACGAATTTTCGTGGAAATTATCAAAAGATAAAAAAGCATGAAAGGCAGTCAGTCATGTAAGCTAACAAGTATTTCTGGGAAAATGTTAAATAACCTCTTCATGCGCAACTACTCCTTTATCAATTCAAGGGTAGAATTCCGTTGACTTGCCGAGACGAAAAGTGAACACAAAGGGTGAAATATGTTAAGGTACGACATGGTATGTAACGATATCCATCAGAAGGAAATCTGATATGCATGCAAGCGAAGTGACATACTCTTAAATATAAATACATACGTATAATATTCGTGTGTAACCCGTTGAATAACATGTGTAGTTTTTGATACCTTAATCGCACATTCGAGTGTAAGGGATTTATACATAAAGTGTTTGGATTTTGTTAAAGGTGTTGTCACAGAAACATGTTGAATTTGACTTGTGGACGCTAACAAGGAAATACGAGAATACTTACAACCGTGTCAGCATAATTAGATATTAAATTTGCCTCAGAATTGGGCTCAGATTTCATTTAGTTCAGTAGATTGCATACGTAATACGAAAGTAATATAATGTGCCCACTTCATCAACATTTTCTACAACGTAAATTTCGATTGTTATTTAATAGCTCGCGAATTTTGATCAGTGATGTAGAAGTTCTACGAACACCAGGCAATTGGAAGGAGATGAGCGAATATTTGAATATTCTATAAACAACATAATTGCCTTAACACCTTGATATTGCGTCAAAGTAAAACGAAAACAATCATTTTAACAGTCATACTATAAAATGAAATTCAACTATATTTTTCAAAATAATTCCATGTAATGTATCTGGGATTTCCACCTATTTTCAGTCATCACCATGGCTGGATCATTTCAGCGTAATAATTACGTTACGTAATTGCTCATTTCGAGAAATCTCCAAAAAAATGAATTATCGTTGAGAGCAAGACCAGATTTGGTGGGCATCACGTATGGCTGAACTATTATTATCATTAGCCGTTTTCGATTCAAGCGGTTAGAGATTTAGAGTGAACCAAACGCCACGGATCTGCGACGAACGAATTCAAACATTTATCATACAGATATGCGGCCACTTTCGTCGCATATCTGTACTATATGATGGATGTTGGACCTTGCTGCAGCTTGCACCTTCTATCCATGCCGTCTTTATACTGACAAGCCCAGAGCGCAGTGGGAGTTCGATTAGTACCCACAGGCAGTTTTTGTTCGCGCCGAGGATCGAACCTCCATTCTCTAGATCAGGGGTCGGCAAACTGTTGTTGAAAGGTCTATATTTATTTTAGGCTTATCGGGCCGGATAGCAAATTTGAAATATAACTGCTTAACGGTGCGATTAACCTGTTGATCAACCGATTGAAGATGTCATGAATAGTTTATGTTAGGGCAAGCCATTGTATTGAGCTCTAATCTGTGGTCAAAATTGACGAAATTGAATATGGTTAAGCCTACAAGAAGGAATAAAGTCAGCGGTCAGCTGACACAACTGAATCGATAAAAAAAACATAACAAATTGAGATGATTCCCTTGAATATATATTCGCCTGAAGTTGTTCCTTGCAGACTATTCACGGCAGCGGGCGACCGGTAGCTCCGGGCGTAGAGGTGTCAGTCTAATGTTTGACCACGGTCGTTACGCGTTTAAGTCCCGTCCACGGCGTTCGTGACAATGGATGTTTGTGTTATTTTCCCCCTTTGGTGCGGGGCGTAATAATAAGAAACAATATCTCCCGACTTGTCACAGGTAGGCGGCTAAATGGGAGCAGGAGGTGCATGCTGGCAACGTGCATCGTTTATGCCAACGGAACGTCAACTAAGCCACATAGTATAGTTGGGGCGCTACGCCCCACTAGGGGTTAGGGCCAACTAGTAAGTATAGTAGCAACAAGTTTGATGCATCAGAGCATCAAACTCAACATTCACCTCGTCCTTCCTACTTAAGGCTATGGAAATACGGCTTGATGTGCATATCAGGCAATTGATAGAATTTTCGAATCTTCTACCTCGAAAGCAGTTCGCTTACACGAAAGGCAAATTAACGGTAACCACCCTACATAACCTCGTAGGCACGCTCGAAAAATCACTCAACGCTAAGGAAATTGCGTTGTGTGCTTTCTTTGACATTGAAGGAGCATTCGATAACACCGGTTATGACTGTATATCCAGAGCTCTGAAACTTAGGGGCATACCGGCTGTAACCATTGCCTGGATTGACGCCATGCTACGTAGGCGAGAGATACATTCTACACTTGGCAGAACTTCGATATGCATTAGAGCTCGTGCACGCGGCAAACTTTTTAGCTCGCAGAAAAACTAAATTTTGTCAGAAAAATGGAACACACGGTGTTTTATGAGACTACACAGCGATTTCTAAATAGTTTAGTTTGCTGTGTGCGCGGTCTCATAAACGACCGTGTATTCTATTTTTCTGATTAAACAATTTAGTTATTCTGCAAACTAAAAAGTTTGTCGTCTGCGCGAGCTCCTAGTGCTGTAAGGGAATGCCCTCGGGGAGACGTTCTGTCGCTACTCTTATGGTCCTTAGTCATCGACGAGTTGCTATCCAGGCTTGATGAGAACGGTTGTCAAGCAATCGGATATGCTGACGATATTATTTTACCATTATATAGTAGTCAAGGGTAAGTTCGAATCTACCGTTGCGGATGTGATGGAAGCGGCCCTTAATATTGTTCTGCACTGGTGTGCCGTAGTGGGACTTAATGTAAACCCCCACAAAACTGTTGTTGTGCCATTTACGCCCAAACGGAACCTGGCCTTGAGGTCAGTTTCACTAGACAGAATGCCGCTTGAGTACTCCACGTATGTATTAAGCAAGGCCACTCGGTTAGGGTGGGCCTGCAGGATGGACCAGGGGACTCTAAAGATGATCGAATGGCTGTACTGTCTGCTGGTGTGCCCTATGGTGACATACGCTGCGCTTGTATGGTGGCCTAAGACGCGACAGTCTTCAACCATACTAAAGTGCGATAAGCCACAACGTCTTGCTTGCCTCGTTATCACTGGGGCTTTGCGTACAGGCACACGTTGGGCCATCATTGGATTAATTCCGCTACAATCCAAGAATCTACATCAATGCTCTGAGAGTACATCTCACTTCCGACGTACACATCAATCACGTCAGTCATATGAACATTCTGAAACAAATTCTTGGAATTCAGATCTGCTTAAGATCAGATTACTTGACCACGGAGGTTTGCTTCGGCAGGAAATTCTCAGCCCTCATCCCGGACCGCTCGGAATGGGAAAATGACTATCCCTGCCCTAATTCTAGGTTTATTATGCAGTTTACCGATGGGTCTACAACTGAACAGGGAGTTGGTGCTGGAGCCCATGGACCGAAAACCAGGATTTCAATCGCAATGGGATCCCATCGTCTTTCAAGCAGAGATCCATGCCATTGAAGTCTCTGCGCCAGGGAAGTTCTAGACAAGAAAATTCGTAGTGCTCACAACGCTATTTTTTCAGATAGCGAGGCGGCCATTAAGGCGCTCTCTTCGAAGCTGGTGAAAGAGTGTTATGAATTTCTTCAAATTCTGGGTTCATATAACCGAGTAATCCTGTGTTGGGTGCCAGGGCAGCACGGCATCGAAGGAAACGAGATCGGGGACGAACTTGCTAGGCAGGGTTCGTATTCCTTTTTTTTTTGGGCCGAACCATACTGAACATCCTCAGCCAAAATGGTTATTACAGAATGGTCTGAGGAGTTAAGACAGCTATACTGGCATGATCTTTCGAGGCTGCATCAATCGAAGGAGCTTATAACACCCTTCAAGTTCAGTAATTCTACTCGAATGAGTTGCGCCGATATAAGGGTTCTTCCATCCCTGGGTGAGATAGCACCTAAATAAAATGGGCCTATCTAGCGAAACTGATTGTGGACTGTGTATGGAGGAAGATGGAACTACTACGCACATCTTGTGCGAATGCCCGGCAATCTCGCGGGCTAGGTTTAAATTTCTGCAACAGGCCACGGTGAATCCTGCAGTTATCAGGAAAGCTCCCGTAAAATACATAATGCCATTCGTAAAAATGGTAGAGAGTTTTTTCAATAATTTGGGGTATGGCACAATAGATCTCTCCATGGACGCAGTGCCCACCGGATGGGTAAAAAGGCCCCAACTTGTATAATAATAATAGCATTCAACTCTCTAAGAAACAGAAGCAATAATGGGTAATGTCGGTAATATAAGTCGTCTCATCGGAAGGGCAATAAAAAGGCTAGTAACTCTCTAGCAGACCAGTGTTGCTGTCTTTGGTTAGCAGACCATTCCCCACCCAGAGTTCTGGCAGTGGCTGAGCTAAGCACATTCAAAACGGTTCGTGAATCAGGCCAGCCTAATATTGGTAGTGAAAGTCGTCTTATCGGAAGGGCTAATAATTCTTTAGCAGTTCAGTGTTGCTATCTTTGGTTAGCAGGTCAGTCTTAGCAGAGGCACAATTCAAAAAGGTTTGTGGATCAGGCCGGCCTATCAAGTAAATTTACAGTCTCATTTCAGTCAAGGCTATGGTGAGATGGTGCGCGCGGTGGAATCGTAAATCGTTAGCCGTATCTATTACTCCCAAATCCAATGACGCAATCGATATGTGTTTCTGTTGGCTAATTGACTATAAAATAATATCGGTTTCGTCAACGCGAAGCGACAAAACAGAGACGTTTTTCAATGACATTTGTGGCAGAAAGTCGCTATAAAACAGCCTTTAACACGAGTACTATATGAAAACGAAATGAAATAGAGATGTTACTATTTGTAACTGTTTCAAGAGAAGAAGAAGGTTCGTTTTCGTGTCTTGCGGGAAGGGGGGGGGGGGGGGGGGGGGCGAACATTCGAGGATCGCGAAGCACTCTGAATTGAAGTCTCCCTGGTGCAAGTCTCAATGGCATGGATATAGACTAAATACACGCGAGGCCAGACATCCGTAGCGATTCAGATTCTAGTGGTCAATCCAACGACTTAAGCTGTGTTCGGTTTTAACCATATTATACACTCAGAATCTGGCTATTTTTTCATTCCGTGTGGTCTGCATGATTATTCCAACTGATTATTCCAACTGAGTCTCCAATGTAACACATAAATTAATTTGAATTTCATTTAAACAAATTTCGTTGTTAGAAAAAAATGTATTTTGTTAAAGTATTTGCATAAATTTGATTTTTTACCATATCAAGAACAGTAACTGGCGGACCGAATGACGACAAAAGACGGGTCGGAATTTGGCGACTCCTGCTCTAGATCATAGAGCGGTGGTCGAACGAACACGGCCACCGAGCGCGTCAAAACAAAACTGACACTCAACCAATTTACTTTCAACTCTGATTCGAAGAGATCCCAAATCTGGATCAAAGACCGATCAGTCGTTTTGTATGGGAATGAATCTTTATGCGGGTGAATCGAACACGGCTATTACCGCCGACATGCCGATATTAAGAAAATCATCCAAAAAAGATACATTCCATTACCTACTTGTTTTAACAATTAATTTGGAAAAAACACCTCTGCCTGCCTCCTACTCCTCCGTGATTCATACAAACAACATTAAAATATCTAGTCATTAATTTTATTGGTGTTAAAGATAAAGATCCCGACCTGCACGTACCTACTTACATACTTGGATGAAGTTCGCATCTCAGTCGGGCCTGCTTCTTGCCGTCTAAAGAATCTCAGCACTGCTAAAAAACCTTGTAAACTTTCATCGTTAGAAGTTAGTTCAATCTTTTTTTTGTCAGTCAGTCGAGTCCATTATATTCACTAGCATCGTACCCTGTAATTTGAAGCATTTCCTTCATTCTTCACGCGAATTCTCGGAAATTCATTTGTGGTTCCAACCCACAAAATAGCAAGAAAAAAAGTGCACAAGAAAATACATCTCAAAAATGGACAGAATAAGGCTGAATTTCCTGGAATTGTAGGATCCTACTATACACCCTTCTGATCTTTTTAGGCCGCCTATTCGCCTATCTTGAAAGCTGACAACAGTGACAATGGCGAATTTTTGAGGATTTCTTTTCCCCGTCTTTCCTTCTCTCTCTTGCCTACTTATTCAAATCGAAGTTGCCAAAAAAGAGACGTTTGCGAAAAGATATGTGCACATAATATTATTCTTTTTGTGACTAGAACGTTAGGTATCTTGAAGAGAATGACTATGTGCGTCAACCGTCAACGCGTTTAGCAAGTCATTGGGCTAGTGAATAAAAATCATAATGGGTTTTCAAGAGGCGGTATCTAATGTACGAGTATGTTATAGGGAAATTCAACAGACAATTAATTGAAGTCCAATTTGAAATTTAAAGATGCTTCATACTAGCTTTTGCAATATGTAATTGATATTCCAAGAAGTTTGGGGGACGGCAAATTGACTGGTTCATTTTTTTTACGCAGATTTGGTAATATTTTATGTTGTATCTGTGCAAAGCCTGCTTTTCGAATCATAGTCACTTTGATATGCTATCGTAATCAGCGCCTGTCTTGTGGACATTATGCGTATTTTAGGAGACTACAGAACTTCAATTTATCTGCGCAGATATCTGTGCTAAATATTTGTCAAAAAATCTGTTAAGTTATCTGAACTGAAGGTGTGTAGGCTACATTCAATTTTCTGCGAAGATTATCGTTGCAAACCAGGGTCCGAATGCACAGATCTCAAATCTGCGTAAAAATCTGCCAAAAATGCGCAGTTCACACGGATTATCGTCCAGACATGATGTCACACGTGATAAACTGAGTGATAAACTGAAGGTGTGTAGTTCCTCTTAGATTTGTAATAGTACCGAGCTACAGCGGCGCGGGATAGCTTCTGGTAGTGGTTACAACAGAAGACATTCCATTCCACATTACAGATTTCATTTCTAGTTACAATAACTACGTTTTGGTTACTCTAAATCAGAAAACGATACCAGAAATTGTATGTACTCGACATCCCTTTTGATATGACACTGTAAATGCCTATACCCAATGTAAGAAAAAATCCCCTTTCCCTTTTCTCGTCCTTTTCGGGACTCTTCTGTGCAATATATTTTTTTTTACAAAGATTCGTTTTCTTTCTAACCGACCACTATAAATTACGCCATAAAAAATTCAGCTGTAAAAGTATATGCACACCAGAGACCCAAATCTAGATAAATTTGCAAATCCCGAAACCCACGCACACACCGTTTTCTTCTTTCAACCACCAAGATTTAGTTAGCAGTTGTGCTGTCGTTCACTTACATGGGAACAGGTGTCCATGTAGATGAACGCACGTGTGCGTCCCCGAATTTCATAACAAACAACTCTCCCTTCTTCTTTTTCAAGGATAATTCACTAGAAAAAATTGCATGCATTGAGGCGAAATGTTGTAAAACTCAAATTCAGGGGGAAAATACGAGATTTAAGGCGAGATTTGTTTTAAATTTTGTTTCAAATCTAGATTTGGAAATCTTAATAAATGTATTGTAAATCTAAGGAATTTTAAGGTAGATTTACTTAAATCTCGAGATTTATCCAAATCTCATGTCATGTGCATATGCTGGGCTGAATAGGGATTTTAATTCGAAACAATTACGTTTCGAATTAAAATCCCTATTCAGTAGGCAACAAATTCCACCTTGAGCAAGCGATTGATTTCATTTTCCTACACAGCTCGATAAGATAGATTCGCCGCGTGTCCTCTCAACATACCACAAATTCATCACTCCAACACACTCACTCGCTAAAGGCAGGTGTATACCCTATATTAATTGCCATGACCTCTCCAGGGGCATGGACGCGTCAACACTTCCTTCATTTCTATGTGTTGTTGCCGTTTCGATAGCATATCTACTACGTGCAGTTGCTGGAGTCACGTGTCCATCGATGATGATATTTAAACCAGTATCCGTGTTGTCTTTCAAGGACTGATAGCCCTGCCACCTGGCAATTAATAGGTCCCTCAGCGAGTTAATTTGTGCGATAGTGCTGCCAAAGCTCGGTTTGGCTTTTTGTCACTCGTTGCTCCTGTCTTCACATATTACGAATACCACCGAAGAACCGAAAGCGTTACATTCAGCAAAACAAAATGGACGTGATCTGCCCTCGCGAATTCCCTATGGGATACGGATCGCTGCGAAGATGTGTAGCTCAAACTTAAGACATAATGTGTATCTTAACGTCTTTATTACTTCGAATCTCTCAGTAGACGCCTGTGTCGCAAAACTAGGCAAAATATAAACATTAATTGCTTGTACGGAGCCACAGCGTTCCGTTTCGAACGTTTTTAATTTGATTCGTAAAATTGTCAATTTCAAGCGAAAATTTTGCAATTTGGTTCGTTAATATGTTAAGTTGAAGGAATAATTTATATTTGCGAAATTTATATTGAATCAAAAGAAACGGCTTCTCGTTAAGTTTAATCCATTTCAAAAGGAATTTCTCTGTCCGTAAATGCGTATTTTGGACACCAGTTGTGCCCTTATTCAGTACATCAACAAACTTTTTTCAATTTTTGAACTTTTTTATTTTTTTCTTATATTCTTATTTGTCTTTTTCTTCCAGGTGAGTTGATGCATCAGCAATATTCGTAAGTACTAGTGACGGGTATCACGTATTTTGAGCGACCGGATAACAAAAAGCAACGCGGCAGATGAGTACATATCGTACATAGTGCTCCCAAAATTTAAGAATTTTTACACGTTAGACCAACCAGCCGCTTTAGACTACCCATTAGACAACCTGTTAGACTACCTATCAGACCAGCCATTAGACCACCTACGAATATTGAGCTGCTCTCATACGTGGTCTAATGGGTGGTCGAATGCGTGTTCTGATAGATGTCCTAACGGCTGGTTAATCTAACGTGTGAAACACCGAAAAACCGGGAGGAACATATGGAGGAAAAATCGAGAAAAGTCAGATCCATGCAATTTAACCAGAGTTCGCCAAATCGCACCCAATGACTGCGTTCCTGCGAACGAATCAGGATTTGACATTTCTCAAATTCTCCTCCATATATTTATTTTCCCCTCCGGTAAAATTTGTACAGACAACTGTCAATTTTCGGAGCTGAAAATGTTCACCTCCGGATGTGAAAAGTATTCTGATCCGGAGGGGAACATTTTCAGATCCGGAGGGGAATCTTTTCAGATCCGAAAATTGGCAGTCGTCTGTAAAAATCTTACCGGAGGGGAAAGCATATGAAAATGTCAAATCCTGATTCGTTCGCAGGAACGCAGCCAATGTAAACAAGCTCTGAATCACGTGAAGCTAAAAACTCTTTGGGAGCTTTTGGTTTAGTTTAGAGAATTTTCGTGACGCTAGCTTTCTGAGCTTTTCGAACATTGGGGCCAAAGTTAAAATGTAAATCGTTAACAGATCAGAGAGGTCCATGCTTCTTACAACACTCTTGACAACCCATACACATGTTATGCATACATGTTATTTGCACCACTGTGCCAGAGAAAACCAAAAATGCAGCAAAACGATTAACTCATCAACATCTACCAACTTGAACTTGTTTCGACAAGATTTTTACAAGTCTATTTTATCACACCATTGTTCCACGTCCTTTCTATCGACGCATCATTTATTTTCTCGTCTATTTCCTATTGTATTGTAAAGTATATTGTTCCAAAAACTGAACACCCTCAAGGATTTTTCGGTGACTTTGTGTAAAGTACCTTATGGTCAAATGTGAATACAAATCCATCCTTTTACGATCTTTTTACGACCCTCACTAAAGCAAAAAAAAATCCAAGAAATTTATTTTACTAATGCACCCATTCAATTTCATTGCCCTTTTAGAGAGTTTCACTGTCCTTCGTAACGTACACAAACGGACAGACAGTGAATCTCTTCTGAAACTCTTGTGACACAACAGTCAAGCAGGAAGGCATATATTGGATGATCATAATTAATCGTTGCTCCTGAATCCCTGGAATAGGTAGCCTATCATCTTTCTCTCGCTCTATCTTCTATCCTATAGATACCGATACCGACCGTCAGTCACCTTGAACCTGCATGCACCTTATTTGAGAGAAAAAAAAAGTGTAAATCCCTAGGGTCAAACCACCATCGTTCATCGTTGATGACTTAGTAACTCTCGCAGGTATACGAGGCGCATCAGCAAGAAAAAAAAACAGGAGAGCAGCTGGTTGAGTTGACTGACACGGGAGGTGGTAGCCTTTTGTTTTCACAGTCTCAAATGTTTTTCCATGAATTTCTTTTTTAATCGTGGCATCTCTCATATGTGTATCTTGTATCTTTGGAAAATAGCTGAGGTGTTAGAATCGTCCGACAACAACCATATACAGACTGACCGACCACCCTCGGTTGGTAGAGATGTGACTGAAATTGTGCAAGTTGCCACTTGTAAATGATATTGCAAAGTGGTTTGAAAAGAACATCCATATAATATGCAATTTGAAGGAGTTGCCGATTGTACTTAGATAGAAATCAAGTTAGGAAATGTTATCTGTGTCACGGGTCACAGAATAAGGAAATAAGTTCCTTGAATTTTAAGTGACACTGTAACGTACGGTTTGGTGGGCATCCGAAGATGCCCGTGGGGACGGAGCCTAAGGTAGCATAATTGACCGTGAAGGTCGGGCCGTGCCATCTGGCGAAGAAAAAGGCCCCCCAACGGCCTTTGCTTACTGTAGCTCAGTTCGGGAGATGTGGGCGGGGTTTTCGCCGCTCGTTGCCCCTGTCCTTTACGTATTAACAAAAATTCATAGGCCTGGGGAAGACAACACAAACAGGGGAGGTAAAAATGGGGAATGAAAAAAATAGTCGATAAGGAAGGAATGGCTAGGGGACGGATCAGACGCCCAAGCAGTCGAACCTGGGTCCGGGTGTAATGGGAACCTCGGCCTCTGGTTTCGTCCCACCAACAGATCACTACTCATCAGGCGCTGCTTCGATCTGCCGGGCAGCACTACCAGACCATAATATGGTTCATTACAGGTGGTTCATTACAACACGTTCTACCCTATGAGTTTTGTGATTTTTTCACATTTTTTATTCTTCGATTTTCACTGGACGAGTTGACGTCCCATCGCCCCATCGGAATTGGAAAGCTAGCCTTCGACACGGCTTTTTAAATAATTTAATCATCATTATCATCGTGGCGCAATAGCCCGATATCGGGCACTGGCCGCCTAAATCATAAAAATAATTTATTACGACGTTGAATTAATTTGGAAGAGAGTTAATTTTATTTGCAAAACCGTTAATCCTTTACAGCTTGGTGTTGTGTTTCTACGACATATCATAAAATGCCTCCTATAAACGATTCTGTTAGTTTCGCTTATTAACAATTACAGTTACATTTCTGCAACGAATTGAAAGCAGCAGCAGAGGCTTGAAAAGCTACGCCAAGCTCTCCATTTTAACTACAGGGTGTCACAAAGGAACCGGACGTTTTTCAGAAAATCATAAAAATTCGAAAATTCATGTTAAAGAAAATTTTATTGCCATAAAAAACACTCGGTACACGTAAGCATTTAAGAAGATTCATCTGTGAAAAATTACATCCGAAAGATGGTGTCCGTTTTCATCAATGCACTGTTGGAGCATGATTTTCAACAGAGAATGAATTTCGCTCAGCGAATGCTTGCCCTTTTTCAAGAAAATGAGAATGTAGTGGTCTTGGTGAGCGATGAAGCCCTGTTATTGGGTTGCAGCCATAGATATATATTGAACAGATCTGTAATAGTACTATCCCCACTCTATGCTTCAGGTTATTTTCGAACCAACTCGCGCATGTGCACTGCTACCCATTTACACGCGGTTGCTAAACGTTCGGTAAATGTCGTTATGCCTTCGGCCACTCAGCCACAATTTTGACATTTACGAAACATTTGGCCCCTCGCTCCTCGGGCCCCTGGACCAAATGTTTATACGTGTTGTGCGTGTTTCACTGCGCAGACGCGAATATGTCAACCACAACTCGATATTCAAATTTTTACCTCCACTCTGTGCTTATTTCATATCTGTTTAATATATATCTATGGTTGCAGCGAACCCACGTGAACTTCACCAGTGACCGCTGCATAACCAAAAGGTAACAGTGTGGTGCGCAGTCGGAAGTTTCGGCGTCATTGGCCCATATTTTTATGAACATAATGGAGTTGCTGTTGCCGTAACATCCGACCGTTACATTGAAATGATTAATTCTTTTTTCATCCCTGAGTTGGAAAACCGAATCCCGAATTGCTCTTGAGAACGTATTGTTTCAGAAGATGGGGCCATAGCATACACTGCCAGATCCTCGATGGCAGTCCTCCACAACTTGTTTCCTGACAGGCTCATATCGAGATTTGGTCCCCCAGCGCAGCGGTCATTTTAAGTGTTCACTTAAATGGTCATGACTTCTTATTATGCAAGAATATGCAGATGAAACTTTGTGAATTTATTCCTGGGTATATTCTGGTTCGATTTGGTTTAATTTCCGCTTGACGCGTGTTGACGCTTGCCTCATAAGCTGACTTTATTTTTCTTTTTTCATAGAGTTGCTTTAAAGTCATTTTTTGCTGTTTTTATATGGCGCTGGTTATTGCAAACTATTACTACGATATGCCAACATAATAAATATTAATCGCTCATTATCAAAGTAGCTGTAATATAAACCTACATAATAATATTACATAACGAAAATTACCCACTAAACGCAGTTTTTTCCGTTACTGTACTTTACGGCACAATTTCACCCTAAAGGACTCTGTACACTTCAACGGAACGTGAAAATTAAAAAAATGTGTTCTTGGAAAATGTCTATGAAAATAATTTTTCACGTACGGGGACTATAATGGAAAAAAATAAAGGATTCGGTAAACTAAAATACAATTTGAATATATTTTCACAATTTGATATTGTGATTTCACAACTTTGTGTACAACTTTGCTTCCGCCGTTTTTTCCTGGAATTAAAAGCTTATGTAATTGTCAAAAAGTAACTATAGATGTATTATTCAAAGTACTGTCCATCGCTAGCGACAACTTTCGCCCATCTCTCCGGCAATTTTCGGATTCCATCTCGGAAAAAGGAGGCGTCTTTCGACGCGATCCATGATTGGATCCATTTTTCGACTTCCTCGTACGAACGAAAATTCTGATCAGCCAGGCCGTGCGCCATGGAACGAAACAGATGGTAGTCGGAAGGAGCGATATCTGGGGAGTACGGCGGGTGGGACAAGATTTCCCATTTCAGGGTTTCCAAATATGTCTTGACCACTTTTGCGACGTGTGGCCGAGCATTGTCATGCTGGAGGATGACTTTGTCGTGTCTCTCTGGGTACTGTTGTGATCGTTTTTCCTTTAATGCTCGACTTAAACGCATCAATTGCGTTCGGTACCGATCTCCTGTGATGGTTTCAGCGTTTGGCACGAATCTTCATCGAGCAGTGCTTTCAATTCGTCGTCTTTGAAATTTTGTTCTCTCCCACCACCATGCTTGTTCTCGACATTGAAATCGCCACTTTTAAAACCACTTACGACATGTTCTGTCACTCAGAGTAACCTCACCGTAAGTATCTGAGAGCATTCGATGAGCCTCAGCTGCAGTTTTTTCAAATGGAAGCAGAAGATCAAAACTTCCCGCAAATGACGAGAACTTGACTCGAAAACCGACATTTTGAATCGCGAATCTTATTAAAAATGCGAACAACTTTTACTAATGCGGGGATGTCGATACGTTAACAGACGTCGGAAAACGGCGGCAGCAAAGTTGTACACCTAATACTTTTTTAAATTCCCCGAATATTTCATCGTGAAAAGAAAAATGCTTCATGGAGTGTACCGGGAATTTAAAAAAAGTATATGAAATCTCAATATTAAATTGTGAAAACATATTCAAAACTACATTCATCAAATTCTCCATTTATTCCAATATAATCCCCGCATGTAAAAAATCATTTTCATAGACACTTTCCAAGAAAACATTTTTGCACTTCCACATACACGGTGAACTTGTATAGCGCCCTTAAAAACGAAAAAAATATGGAAAATGCAAATCGGAACTTTATTCCTGAACTAGTCGAGAATCAAAACTATCAAAATTAACTCCCGACAGGACACTTCGATTTTCGACTTTTGTTCGCTATTGCCCAACTGTTCGACGTCTCGTAGTTCGCGTATTGGCTAATAGTGGTTTTATCACCGTAGTGTATAGAGCGTTCTCGATTGGTATACTGACTATAGCAACCCCCTTAAGTCGCAGAGCTTGCGTAGCCCACTCAAGGGGGGGGAGTGCGAAATAATTTCAATTGAAAATCCACTATTGATGAAAGACGCGAACCACTATGCGTTGCCCGGCCAACTAGGAATGCCCCAAGAAGCGCATAACTGTTGTGCGAAACGCATATTCACCAACAAAAAATGGCACATGAAGCATGACGAGTCGACACATCCGTTAGGGTAGGTTTATGGAGCTTCGACAAACGATAAGAGCAGCGCTGATAGTGAAGCGATGGATTCGTATGCTTTTACATAGAGCTGTTTATATTGGAGCTGCGATAAACGTTTATAGCGTCGCTAAGAGCATTTCTTTTCATAGGTCGGAAAAAAGAGAGCAAATGCGCTTTTCCAACATAAACAGCTTCGCTTCACTATCAGCGCTGCTCTTATCATTTGCCGAAGCTTCAACATAAACGTGCCCTAGGTATATCAGCCAATTTTTTTTTCTTTTTATTAATTTCATTTACAAAAAAAGAAAATGATCAAATGTTCACATATTTTAAATAAATTTTCGAACTATCGGCAACTCTTTCAGCAGGTGCCATCGTTTGGCATGCTTTCTTAAGCAAAGTCATGTATGAATGCATACATTGGCCCTTACCCATGCATATATGGCGTTTTGTGCGCCGGTTGAATGTAAAGAAAAGTAAACCAACAACTTCACAATCAAACCGTCCAATGCGAACGACAACAAATATGTTTGTCCTCGTTTGTTTGGTATACATCTGAAACCTTTCGGGAGAAACAGATCCCACCCAAGTCATCTGTACGAATGAAGGAATCTGTATGTTTGCCATTACGACGATTCGGTCGCCTCTGAACTATACAGAGAGTATCCTCCTTATTATTTTTTCCCATCTATGCACATATCAAGAGATTTGTTGGCTATCCCTGCTCGCAACTATCACCTCCTCGAGTCAATATATGTATCTATGTTTACTTCATTAAATAACTATACAAAAAGATACACTATTGAGATATGCATTTGATTTTTTTGTTCTTTCGTTTCGTGTGATATTTTCGGACAACGACAATGCGACGATCACTATCTTTTTCCAATGAAAATTTTTTCTATTTGCCACCCCTGAATGATGTATTATTTCTTAAAAGCGATGACCATTGAAGAAAATTGCTGAGAAGTGAGAAGGAAATTTGTGGGATCGTTGTGTCTTACGGGAAGAAAATCGATTTGTCACCTCTAGTTGAAAAGCAGATAATGTTTGATAAGTTACAAACATTGGGTCCTACAAATATTTGAGAAGAGATATTTTCCTGATAAAAAAAAGCAGATCTTTGTTAGAAATCGTTCAGTTAAGTATGTTATGTGAATATGAAATTTGTTTAAACTCGAATAACGATTAAAGTGACAAATTTACTTAAGAAACGAAAAATGGTATTTTATTACCATATTTTACAATACAGGAAAGTCGGGGAAAACTTGTAATTAAGCAGTAATTATGGACTATACGAGTAAAGAAAATGAGGACGAAAAATACATCTGTATAAACAAAAATTTATATTTACATGGTTGCTACTAGATTATAATAAATGAGCCTAAAATAACGAAAAAACTGTTTTCCAATTTAATAATTCGAACATATTAGGTGTACAACTTTGCTTCCGCCGTTTTCCGACAGACGGCTGCATCGGTGAGGGCTGGTCAAAATATACGTAGTTCAAAAGTGTCACAAAGTGAGTGTGGACGTCTGTGAATGTATCGACATCCCCGCATTAGTAAAAGTTTTTCGAATTTTTAATAAGATTGCAATTCAAAATATAGTAGCCGCTCGAAAATTAGAAAAAAAAAGTTTTGGCCAATTCTAATTTCCAAGCGTTTTGAAAAAATATCGAAAAAAGTGGTCCGTAAGTTAATGTAAAAAGAACCGTTTTAAGGTTTTATGTAAGTTTGTTTATTAAAAGGTAAAAGCATATAAATGAAACATGAAGCAAACAATTATGTGGTGAAAAATTCACTTATTTTTGATTGTCTTTTGCCAACATTTGCTGACAAGTTTACGCCTTTGTCGCGAATATTTTAAATCGCAAATATTTCGGATGCCGTTACATAATTTTCTTTAGCCCAGCAAAGTAAGCGATTGGAACAATTAATTGCCTCTGCATGGGAAACGCGGGCATCAACCTCCTCGTCGTCAGAGTCGCAACTGTTGGTTGAAATCGAATTTTCATCAACTTAGTCATCATTCCACTCTTCGAACTCCGGGGACGCTACTTCCTACATATTGTAAATAAGGGACCTTTACATTGTCTATTGTATAGTTTGAATTTGTCGTAATTTACCTGTCCCAGAAGTTGAAACAATTCTATTGTCTCTTGCCGGAGCCTTAGGTTAGCCAGGGGAATATTGTCTTCCTCTTCAAAATCGCTTTCGTAGTTCACATTCACACTAGCGGAATCGAGTATACCCATGATCTTTCTCCAACTCAAGAGACGAAACTCATGGCAGTCGTTGCAAGCTTTCCTTCTTTTTCTGCTGAGGGCTTAGGACGTACGAGTCTTATACAACACGTCATCGATGTCGGCGGCAGCAGGCCAATTAAGCAGAGACATTTTGCAGTCTCCCCCACCATCGAGAACCACCTCTTTGCAAAAATTGACAGGATGCTTGCAATGGGTGTCATTGAAGAGTCCACCAGTCCTTGGTCTTCGCCTGTCACCCTTGTAGTGAAGCCCGGTAAGGTCCGGATGTGTCTGGACGCTCGGAAAGTGAACGACGTCACGGTCAAGGACGCTTATCCTTTGCCTCTGATCGATGGTATACTAGGTCGACTCCCCAAAGCCCAGGTTATCTCGAGTCTCGACCTAAAAGACGCCTTTTGGCAAATACCACTCGACCCAGAGTCAAGGGAGAAGACGGCTTTCACTGTTCCAGGTCGGCCATTGTATCAATTCGTAACGATGCCGTTCGGATTGTGCAATGCTCGTCAGACTAGTTCCAGTCGTTCCAGCTCATCTGCGCCACCAGGTTTTCATTTACTTGGATGACCTGCTGATAATTACGGAGACATTCGAGGAACATTTTGAGATCCTCCAGGAATTGGCTCTTTGTTTTCGCAAGGCCGGTTTAACCCTTAACGTTGAGAAGAGCAAGTTCTTCATGAAGCAAGTTCATTATTTAGGCCATATAATTGGGAACGGAACAATTAAAACAGATCCGGAAAAAGTCCGTGCTATTGCCGAATTTCCAAGGCCGAGTTCGGTAAAACAGATGCGTCGATTTCTCGGATTATGTGGGTGGTACCGTCGATTCGTGCCCAACTTCGCGTCATTGTCAGCTCCGCTGACAGACATGCTTCGCAAAGGACGTTTCACTTGGTCCGAGGAAGGACTGAAGGCTTTTGGGGCTTTACAAGATAGCTTGTCGTCTGCTCCCGTTTTGCATAGTCCGGATTTTGCAAAACTTTTCGCTATCCATTGCGATGCGAGCCAGTCTGACATTGTAGCAGTATTAGTTCAACTAAACGACGACGGAGCTGAAGTCCCAATAGCCTTTATGTCGAAAAAAATCAACTCGGCCCAAAAAAATTATTCAGTCTCTGAGCAGGAATGTCTGGCAGCGGTGCTGGCGATTAAAAAATTCAGCGCGTATGTCGAGGGACACGAGTTTTCGGTTATCACCGACCATGCCTCATTAAAGTGGTTAATGTCCCAACCGGACTTAAATAGGAAGTTAGCGAGGTGGGCGTTAAAGCTACAAAGCTTTAAATCCACCATTAACCATAGGAAAGGGAGCCAGCATGTGGTCCCCGACACGCTCTCCCGTGGGTACTCAGCTGACGCCCTCTCGATAGAATCCTTGAATTTAGACACGACCCTTGAAATTGACTTGTCATCACCCTGTTTTAAGTCTGACTCTTATATCGCATTAATTCGACACATCCAAGAAAGCCAACACCGCCTTCCGGATCTAAAGGTTCTGGAGGAATTTGTATACCGGAGCTCGGAGTATGCGACCGGGAACGAAATACAGGAGGAGAACTCATGGAAATTATGGGTTCCAGAGGACTTAACGTCGACCTTAATTGCACGCGCGTATAATCATCCACTATGTGCGCACGGAGGATTAGGAAAAACACTAAGACGCCTCAGGACTTTTTACTTTTGGCCGAAAATGTCAGTAGAAGTGAAAAATTTAGTGAGCGCGTGCATTAAGTGTAAGGAGACTAAAGCCCCAAATGAAGTTCTTAGACCTCTCATGAGGAATCTTGTCGTTCCTGAGCGCATATTTCAGCGCCTGTACGTCGATTTCATCGGGCCATATCCACGATCTCGTTCCGGAAATATCGGGGCAATCGTTTTGTTCATCTGTCGAAATTTACCCAATTACCCAAACGTGACAATTTCCGGTAGCAGATTTCTTAGAACATTATGTACCTATTTAACAAGAATGTAGCGGAATGCATTTCATTGTTAAAAAAGGGAAAATGTAAAGTCACACTTCTTACGCTTGAAAATTAGAACAGTTTATTCTAATTTTAGAGCGGCGAATGTACATAATTCGCTTGTTCTAATTTCCAAGCAGTTCTAATTTCCACGAGTTCTAATTTCCGAGCGGCTACTGTATCTGTTTTCGAGCCAAGTTCTCGTCATTTGCGGGAAGTTTTGATCTTCTGCTTCCATTTGAAAAAAAAAACTGCAGCTGAGGCTCATCGAATGCTCTCAGATACTTACGGTGAGGTTGCTCTGAGTGACAGAACATGTCGTGCGTGAGTGGTTTCACCGTTTTAAAAGTGGCGATTTTAATGTGGAGGACAGGCATGGTGGTGGGAGAGAAAAAATTTTCAAAGACGACGAATTGGAAGCACTGCTCGATGAAGATTCGTGTCAAACGCAAGAAGAATTAGCTGAATCACTGGGAGTGACTCAGCCATCCATCTCGAAACGCCTCAAGGCCATGGGCATGATTCAGAAAGAAAAAAATTGGGCTCCGTACGAGTTAAAACTGAGAGATATTGAACGGCGATTATTTGCATGCGAACAACTGCTTCAAAGGCAGAATCGGAAGGGATTTCTACATCGCATCGTAACCGGCGACGAAAAATGGGTCCGTTGCGATAATCCCAAGCACAGAAAGTCATGGGGAATGCCCGGACATGCCTCAACGTCGACGGCAAAACCGAATATTCATCGCGCCAAGGTTATGCTTTGCATTTGGTGGAACCAGCTCAGTTTGATATACTACGAGCTACAGAAACCGAATGAAACTATCACAGGAGATCGGTACCGAACGCAATTGATGCGTTTAAGTCGAGCATTAAAGGAAAAACGACCACAGTACCAAGAGAGACACGACAAAGTCATCCTCCAGCATGACAATGCACAGCCACACGTCGCAAAATTGGTCAAGTCATACTTGGAAACCCTGAAATGGGAAATCTTGCCCCACCCGCAGTTCTCCCCAGACATCGCTCCTTCCGACTACCATCTGTTTCGTCCCAGGGCGCACGGCCTGGCTGATCAGAATTTTCGTTCGTACGAGGAAGTCGAAAAATGGATCCAATCATGGATCGCGTCGAAAGACGCCTCCTTTTTCCGAGATGGAATCCGAAAATTTCCGGAGAGATGGGCGAAAGTTGTCGCTAGCGATGGACAGTACTTAATACATCTGTAAGTACTTTTGACAATTAAGCTTTTATGATAATTCCAGGAAAAAAACGGTGGAAGCAAAGTTGTACACCCATTAGTACATACTAGTAGCAGTAGGCTATGAACTGCAGGCGGCCTGCAGTCGAACTGTAGATCTTTTATCAATTTGAATGTGAGACGGCCTGAGCGGATGACAATCTCAACATACTTGCAGTGCCATGCGGCTTGTTGTAGTCCACGACCTTAAGGCCGACTGCAGGTGTCTGTTACCTATTCTGATTTTACATTATTCTGCTGATATTGTCGTTTTTGTAGAAGTCTGGTTGTAAAACAATCCAATATTATCCATACCCGTACATATCGTCATAACAGTCTGGGAAATCGTTTCCGCACCCTGTGAACCGTAAAGGCCCGGCCACACAGCCGTCGGTCTGCCGCAACGGGCAGCGACACAGCGGTCGTCGCGACGGTCTGCGATATGGGGATGTCACATAGAATGCGATATTTTTGTATGTGCGGTCTGCAAGTTGTCAATTTCTCGAATATGAGTTCGGATGAAGAACAACTTCTTCTGCAATTCGCGTTGCGAAAAACCAAAAACAAAAGGAAAAGACAAAGTTGGGTGCACGAAATAAATAAGAAAAGAGCTGGTCTGGTGAATTAGGGGAATACCACCGTTTATGCCTCGAACTCGAGTCGCACGAAGATCGATTTTATAAGTATTTTCGTATGTAATTGTTTTTCGTCTCCTGAATCATATAAAAAAGTAAATTTACGCACACTTTCAATAAAAATTTCTGTATCTGACATTTTTAAATACGAGTAGACCGAGACGGTCGCGCGGTCAATCTGTAATTTTGTACAAGCAGACCGCTTGTCGTCGCGACAAATTCCGACCGAAAGCGGCAGACCGCGTTCTGTGTGACAAAGACGATGCAACATTGTACTTTACAACCAGACCGCCAGGCCGATTCGGTCAGATATCGCTGCCCGTCGCGACAGACCGACGGCTGTGTGGCCGGGCCTTAAACCAGAATCAACAGTTTCTTCCATTTACTGAGGGCTGTCGACTTTTCAACTGACCATTCTACAGGTATCTGCTCATACAAAAAAAAATACTTCACGTGACTTTCTACTTTACTGTATGACTAACTCTGAAAATACAATAATTACGTCAACAGCGGAAGAACTGAAAATTCAACATTTCTCCCCTCAAAGACATCCGTTAACAATATTGGTACAACGAGCGACTTGTAACGTAGCGGTTGCCGCGTTACCTTTATCCATCATAGCCATAGGTCGTTTTAAAGTCGACGGAAGAAAAAAGAAAAAAAAAACAGCAGAGTTCCCAGAATTTCTGGTTACACCTGGCCGGACCCATTCATTTGACGATATTAACAAGCGGACTCGTTATCGTCATTGCAAAGCGTCACATGTTCAAATTAAATTCGCTGCTGCTCAACTCCATGTTTAACCAGGTGTTACATCGGGGAGGAAGTATAGCATGGAAAAAAAGAACGTTAAATATACATACACGTTGATTGTATCACTGATCGTATTAAGTATCTTTTTGAGTCTCACAAGAGTAGTTGCAGTACAGTAGATTGGCCCCTGGTCTGCAGTTTTCCAATGAACTATTTGATTGTGCTGGTCATGGCTTCATGATCCCCACACTCGTCTCGTACCCTGGTACTACATATACTTATATTTTACGTTTGATTTTATAGCAAATACATATCATTAATATGTGCATGGGTACGATTCAGCGCTTGTTGATTTGTTATGCAATGTGATTTTCCAAGAAAATTTCATATTTGATTTCCTATACAGCTTTACAGTTCAACAAAAATAATCTGTTGAAGGTATGCATCATGTATTGTATATCTATTCATTGTCGACGCTGCAAATATTGAATAAATATGTGTCAATTACATTTGTCGACTCTATATCTATATGCTAAATTCGTTTTACTTTTTCACAGCGAGAAATGAAAATTCGTTTCCAAGAACTCTTGAATTGAATATTAATTAAAAATAGAGTAAAAACATTCATAATTTAAGCCGATTTCTTTCATTTGCTTATTCATTTTTGCCTGATCGGCATCAGAATTTTTCAATCGCCAAGGCACCTGATCGGTTTATCTGGATTTTCTGTAGTAAAAAAGCAGTGAAAATCAATCTATGATTTTTTTTAATATGCCTTTGTATTCGTATCTCCAAGCGATATCCAAAAAAAAAAAACAAAATCTCCAAAACTAAAATCCCCAACACGAAAATGTCAGTCATAAAATCTCCAATTATTGTACATAACCCTAAGTCCCAATTTGGGGCGATCGGTAGCGCAGTGTGTTGAGGCATCAGTCTCATGTTTGACTACCGGCGTTTCGGGCTCGAATCTCGTCCACGACGAGTGGCCATGGATGTGCAGGAGGTGCATGCTGGCAACTGCATTCTCCGAAACCAGTGTATGCCGTCGAAACGTCACTTGGGCCACATGGAACAGTTGACGCGCTATGCCCCACAAGGAGTTAGGGCAATTGAGAGAGAAGTCCCAATTTAATATGTGATCTTACATAGGTTTGTAATGGAAGGGTGGCCATCCGAAGATGCCCGTGGGGACGGAACCTAAAGAAGCATAATGAACGTGCGTGAAGGTCGGGCCAAAGATTAACCATAAGGAAGATACCCTACTTCATACAAATTAAGGCGACTGACTAGTAGTTGCATACGTGCTGGTTCTCATATGCGTACACGAAGGGGTAATGCCAACTAACAAGCATGTTACTCATACATTGAAACTTTATAGGCAGTTGCCATTACTGAAATGTTGCCGTCTCTATCTCTCTTAAGGGAATTTACCTTTGAATTATTGGCAAAGATTAAACATGAGTGCATCCCGTTCTAAAAATTAAATCGTACTAGTGAAGTATCTTAGTAATGTTTAATCTTTGGTCGGGCCATGTCATCTAGCGAAGAAAAAAGTCCCCTCAACGAGCTAAGCACTGGCCTATGCTTGCTGTAGCTCAGTTTGGGAGGGGAGGGGGGAGGTCGCCGGTCATTGCCCCTGTCCTTTACGTGCTAACAAAAATTCATAGGTCTGAGGAAGACAAAATAAAAATGGAGAATAATAAAAAAAAATAGGGCGATAAGGATGGAATAGTTGGCGGACGGCGTAGATACCCTCGCGCTCGCATCGGAGTCCTGGGGTAATGGGACCCTCGGCCTCTGGTTTCGCACCATCGACAGATCACTACTCATCAGGTGCTGCCTTCGATCTGCCGGTGGATGCAGCACTACCAGGATATGGTTCATTACAGGTTCACCCAAAATCAAATTACATAGTGTGTAGAGTCCACTAACTACAATATGTTGGCATCGAAATGTCAGCAAGAGTGGTCTGAAAACTTGACAGGGGTATTGCAATGGATGCGTTCAGAAGGCGCAACCGTTCCGAAACGCTAGTGTAAATACCCCTGCTTAGGTAAACAACTTCCGATTTCACCGAGCATAAAATACAGGGTGGGCCAAAAGAAGGTTAGGGGTCTGAAATAATAATAACTTTTATGATTT
Source organism: Chloromyia formosa (assembly GCA_964017055.1). NCBI lineage: Eukaryota > Metazoa > Arthropoda > Insecta > Diptera > Stratiomyidae > Chloromyia > Chloromyia formosa. The sequence continues at coordinate 82,522,308 of OZ024817.1, forward strand.
TTATTTTATTTTATTTAAACTTTAATACAACAAAATATACATACTTATGGGAGATGTGTTTAGACTATGTGCGAAAGATGATGTCTTTGAGATGACGTCCGTTGCTTACTTCGCAAAGACGAGCCTTTTCTACCGTGTGCTCCATAACTTTCCTTAATTTCGCTGGCTGCAGAGCTCTATGATTTCGGCTGTGTTATTTTGCTCCAATTCCTAAATTATCCTAGGTTTACTAACAGAGACCCTTTCTTTTAAATAGCCCCACAAAAAAGTCCGGAGCCGTTAAGTTTGGGGATCGAGGAGGCCAGTTGATTGAAGATCCCCTTGAAATTATTCTTGTGCTGTAAAATTTCCATTGTGGATTCAGCTGTATGGCAAGGGGCTCTGTCCTTGTAAACCGAGATTTCTGATGTTAGAGAGGACTTTTATACTGAAATCTTCAAATTTGAATAGAAATAACATTTTGAGAAAAAAATCAGCTCATGGGAATTACGTAGACTCGACCGCACCTGCTTAGTTTGAGGGCAAATCAAAAAAACTTACTATCTCACCGGCATCGCGGGTTCAAATCCTTTCGTGGCCATGGCTGCAGTGCAAATTTTAAAATATCCTCCCTGTGCTGGTGTGGGTCGTAAGAGTAAGCCACAGCCTTTCCCGACCTGTCGCAGTATGTGGTTAAATGGGTAGGAGGTGCATTCTAGCAACTAAAGTACATCGTCAGAAACTAAACTAGTTTACACAAACCTCTTAGGACGGGCAGTTGACGTGTTATGCCCAACCTAGAGTTGGGGGGAAATGATGTTTTTCGTCCTAGCGACGTTGACTCGCGAGCAGCGACATGCTTATCTACATTTTGAAAATAGATCATATTCCGAATTATATAGTCTGTGTTGCTGATTACACGATTAATTAGAATTCCAAGAAAATGTGTATCACTAGCATATACATACGCTTCCATCTATTAAAAAGTGATTTTTCAAATCAACTTGTAATTATCGTCTATCGGTTATTGATCAGTTATCATATCATGTCGCTCAATACGTCATCCGTATGCTAAATAGGATTTTATTAAGATTCGCGCTTGGCTAGAAAAAAAACTCTTAAGATGTCAGTTGATGTGTGAACAAACAGACACACAAGGGTCTTTCACGTATCTTTTCCAAGAAGTACTTCGCCGTCTCTACTTGAGCCATAATAATAATGTATGTAATTACAATTACATTGGGCTTATGTATTTTACATATTCGTACATACTACTGTATATACACTTATCACTGCTTATGACAGCAATAGTTACATATATGCGAAAGTATGTTGTATCTTTATGACTTTGACATCGAAATCTTATTCGATAGGCACAATTCTGCGAACATTCCTCTATACATAGATCCGAATATGTACGCAATAAAAAAAAATGATGTAATCAAATCGGCATCATCATCTCATCACACAAACGAAATCTAGGAACTGGTCGAATATCTATAAGATCTGTCGCCGGAGCCGATTGATCTTTCTAATAAAGTATATTCGTACTTATCGTCAAGATTTTGCAGACTACAATACATTCATATTTGATGGCTGTCAATGGAGTTAATGAAGAAATTCAATTTAATTTTAGGGGTACAGTCGGAATGGGAATTTTATGTCATTAAAAATAATATGAGACGAAATATGTAGTCGTACATGATCGGTGGGAGTTTGGAAACTTTGTAAATTGCTATGACTTCCTCCTCGAAATTTCCGATAGTAGTCGTTTGCCATCACCCTTGCTCCACTCTTCTCTTCAATGGAAACTGGATTTGTACTTGAGCTACGCCCTCGTTTACGTTTCTTCTTGCTGTTGAAATGATAAACAAGACACATTTAAGAAAAAGTACGGGGAATATATGATACATACATACGTACAAGACCCCTATGCACTGAGCGGTTCGATTTCCACTAAGTTTGATACGTAGCTTTCTTGGGTTAATATAAGTACCACACGGTGATATTTTGGTCCTGCTGCGTCTGGACAAAAGGACTCTCTTGATCATGAAATGAAATAGAAACCAAACCTGGAAAAGATAAGTATCTCTTGAATCGGGGCGATGAGACCAATGCAATGGAGTACTGTTGAAGGCATTTTGTGTGGATTGGTCAGGACAAAAAGATCTTTTTGAGCATGGTATGAAACCTAGCCAATTCGAGTATCTTCTTATTAGAGGTGGAGTACTTTTGAAGACATTTTGTCTCCTTTGATAAGGAAAAAGAAAACACATCCTTGGCAATGAAATGATATCTAGGCAAGGTGGCTATCATATGACTGGGGATCGTGAGGCGAATGCACTGAACTACTGCTGAGTTCTTTGATCAGGAAAACAGCTCTTTTTGGATATGAATTGAAACAAAAACCTAACCTAATAAATATCGGTAATTTCTCAATCGGAGTGATGATGCCAATCCTCTGAATGTTGGATATAAAGGACTTAACGGACATAAAAGACCGAGAGACGTAATGTCCTCGATAGACCTTTCAGAAATCTCATGGTTTTGGTGACATGTGTGGTGTACGTGGCAGTTATCGTTGAAGGGAGGAAACTTGACGTTGGATGGTACTTCGTTGTTGTAGAACGTGGCTGCATCAAATGTCAACGCTGAAATTCTGCTTGTTAATAAAATTATGTATAAGTTTTTAGATTTGGCCTCTATGTTGCTCTGTAGTATACTCTAATCCCCCTTCCATTAATATGCCTCAGCTTCTACTGTCAGCCACATTCAACCAACTCTAGCAACAGCAGCAGCAGTCGCTTATCTGGACGATTATATGATGATGATGTTTCGTTTCATGCTCGATCAATGTGTTCTTGGACAGTCCATTTGGAAAACATAAACACATAACAACGATAACAATAAAACACTCTGAGATTCCTAATAAAAACGTGACAGTCCATTAATATGATTGTAAACAAAACAATAAGTTGAAATCATTGTCGTCCTCAATTTGACTTTTTTTTTCTTACTTGGAATTTTTATGCACAATATTTACATTGTTGTGATTGGTACATATACAGGGTGTCCCGCGTTGTGTGCGCAATACTGATAGATGTTATTCCACAGTTTGAGAAAAAATTGTACCAATTTAATTCACATGTCTTTAACCGTTACCGAGATATAACTGTTTTTGTGATTGTCATAAAAAACCGTAACCTGTCAAAAAAAATCAAAATTTGCCACTTGCCCAATCATCAGATCTGGGATTTGAAATCGCTTTTTAAGACTAGATAAAATTTCATATAAAACAGCTTTTTCCCGATTGCGAAATTCACCGTTACTCCAAAGATACAACTATCCAAACTTCGAAGAAATTTCCAAATCGGCTTTTCATCGAAAATTCAAAAGATAATATTGTAACGGTACTTTGAATTGATAATTCTGCAAAGTTGACAAAAGCTGCCCTATTATGTTAGGTTTTGAACGGCATGTAAAAATTAAGGACTTAGATTTGAAAATTTGCGAATATTTCATATTTAAAGGGAAAAATCGTGGTCTTGATGTAAAAAAAATCGACTACTACTACGTCGATCTCACATTACTAGAAACGCAATAACTGCAAAACCACGCGAGCTAGAATAGTAAAAAAACAAACGAAACTAATACTTTATTTTAATATTCAAAACTTATTGCGTAAAAATCAAAGAAATAAATAATTAGCTGTAGCTCCGAGAAAGAAAAATTTTTGTTTTGATTTTTAAACTATTCGCTTTTAATCATTTTACATATCTAGATTTTCCGCATGCTTAAGGTATTAGTTTTAGTTTAAAAACTGAATCTTACTTGCCTCACGATAAAATTGTTATAAGATCATTGCATCCTAATTTCTTACTTTCTGGCAGTTATAGGACTAACAATGAAAATCTACAACAATAATTTTTCTAGAATTTTCACATGAATAAGATAATAGTTTTATTTTAGAAATTTGATTATTGAATTGTTTTCGTATAATCACATCGTTCTAAGAAGATTCCATGCTAATTTCTTAATTTAATTTCATAAATAAATAACTGGCGCAACAGTTTTATCGAAAACTACTGCATTCAGTAGGAATCGAATCAGGGCCCAGTGCGTAGAAGGCGAACGTGCGAACCGTTGCGCCATCCGGACTAATGATCGATTTTCGTTGTTAGGCCTATAACTGCAAGAAATTAAGAAATTAGGATGGAATAATCTTATACCAATTTCATCGTGAGAAAAGTAATATTTCTACTTTTGAAATAAAACTAATACCTTAAGCTAACTAATAAGTTAAGCTAACTAATAAGTTAAGCTAACTAATAAGTTAAGCTAACTAATAAGTTAAGCTAACTAATATCTTAAAAGCGAAAATTTTAAAAATAAAAACAATTGTCAATTTTGCAGAATTGTCAGTTGAAAGTACCGTTCGTACATTCCTGTTTCGCAAAAATTAAGAGAATTTCCTCTATTTAATTAGAGAGAATTTTCACAAAACTCAAAAAATGTCCGCTTTAGGACCTACAAATCCCCTGTGTGGGTTCTAGGCTCTTACCACCTAATGCGGAAATGGACTACCTAAAGCGGAAATGCCACAATTAAGGGATTTTAAAAACTCTCTCTAAATACACAATAGAGAGAATTCTCCTAATATTCGCGAAACAGGAATGTTCCCAATATTATTTTTTGAATTTCGATGAAAAACCGATTTTGAAATTTCTTCGAAGTTTGGATAGTTGTATCTTTGAAGTAACGGTGAATTTTGCAATCGGGAAAAAACTGTTTTATATGAAATTTTATGTAGTTCTAGAAAGCGATGTCAAATCCTAGACCTGATGATTGGGCAAGTGGCAAATTTTGATTTTGTTTGGCAGGTCATGACAATCACAAAAATAGTTATATCTCAGTAACTGTTAAAGATATGCCAATTCTATTGGTATCATTATTCTTCAAATAAACTGTGGGCGACCGGTAGCGCAGTGTGTTGGAGGCATCAGTCTCATGTTTGACTACCGGCGTTTCGGGTTCGAATCCCGTCCACGACAACGTTCGTGGCCATGGATGTCCAGGAGGTGCATGCTGGCAACTGCATTCCCTGAAACCAATTTATGCCAACGAAACGTCAACTGGGCCACATGGAACAGTTGACGCGCTATGCCTCACAAGGGGTTAGGGCAATTGAGCAAATAAACTGTAGAGTAACCCCTATCAGTATTGCCCACCCAACGCGGGACACCCTGTATGTATATATATCTATATTTAAATACATATATTGTTTTTTTTTTATTTCATCTGGGTAAGAAAAGTGCAATGATCCTGATATTAATATGCTCATAAGAGTAGGCATTGGTATTCTCTGATAATATAATATTTATGAAAGTTCACAGAAATACTTCAAATACCAAAATACTTAAATACTTATTTACGAAAACCACTTGATGCTTTTTTTTTGCTTTTACCGCTTTTATCGTACTATAATGAATTGAATGAGAGCTGTAGTCAAAGCTCAATCTGTAAAGTGTGATAAGTTGCTGCTTGTTTATCGGTTTCTAAATATATTTTTTTTTTTTTCAATTTACGTAATTAATTTTCGGAACCATTAAAATATTACTCTTACTCACTTCTGTCTTTTTCTGATAGCGTAAATTAAGTCCTTGTATTTATTTTCATCAAAGCGTATTATTGGAACGGTATGGACAGGCAGCATTGCATTAATTGTGTTGTGACACAATTTCATATATTTTTTATGAAGTATCGTATAATGCTCTGCTCATCAAGTATTCCGAAGCGAATCATATTGGCACGAAGACCACTTCATTTCCAATACCGTTTTTTTTCTCGGGATAATGGGAGGGTTTTGGCTGAGCTCTGGTTAAATTTCATGGATCTGACTTTTATCGATTTCTCCTCCATATGCTTTCTCCGGTAAAATATGTACCGCGAACTGTCAATTTTTGGATCTGAAAATGCCCCCCTCCGGACCAGAATACTTCTCGTATCTTAATTAACCAGAGCTCGCCAAAACGCACCCAATGGTAATTGGGAGGTTAATGTCAGTATCACGTTCGTTCCACCTTTATTCCATTAAGTTTTACCTAATTAATGTACCCGACTGAAGGCCGGCGAGAAAAGCCACTTGCTCGAATATGCTCGTGACAGGAATCGAACCTGCGACCTCTTGCTTGGTAAATCGATTCATTCATCAATTATAAGTTAGTACAACCGTCGTGTACAACCGTCGTGTGTGAAAAGTCACTAGAAATGAATGAACTCATCACACGAATTTTAAACATGAATATGTTGTATGTTAGGGTGAAGCGCAAAAATCAGTGTGACCGTCATTAATACCAAAAAGTCAAATTTATCTTGAAATTGTATTAACATGAATTACTAAGGTAGACGACCGCATGTTTACGACCCTTATCGCGTTTTCTTTCCGGACTGTAATTAGTACATTGATTTGATATGTGCTATCACGGAATATTCATCCTGCCTGCGCAGAGCATGCCGGAAATGTCCTGTAATGAATTACAGAAAAAAATGGGTCGCACAACTCTCATGTCGGTTTGTAATAAAATATGCATAGAAGTGTAGAGGCGTGGTCAAAATAAGGTGTCAAATTAAAGGTCTTAATGTCCTCTTTCCGGGAAACCAATCCTGCCTCGCGAAAGCTTGCCGAACAAGGTCGCCGGAACAACCGAACATCAACGTAGAGGACCTCAGCATCGCATTAGTAGACGACTTCATATATCTGATCAGCGATCAGATCAAGCCACGGATACAGCTAGTAAATAAGACTTTCTTCTCGGTCCTCCCAATAATGAACTCGAAGCTTGTGCACAGAAATGCTAAGCTCCGCATATACAAAACCATCATACGACCTGTGCTATACTATGGCTGCGAAACCTGGAGCCTTACTCAAAACTCTGAAAACATGATAAACACATTTGAACGTAAGGTCCTTCGGCGAATTTTCGTAGCAGTTTGCGATCGAAATGGACTGCGCATCCGGTACAACCATGAGCTGTATGAACTTTTCGATGAGCTGGAAGTTTCGAGAATCGTCAAACTACAACGTCTGAGCAGGGCATATAACGAATGGAAGATGAACGCATGCCCAAGAAATTATTCAGTGGACGACGCGTCGACGGAGCTAGACTGAGGAAGACCGAGAGCTCGTTGGGAAGACTCATGGCGCCGAACAACAGCTGGGCTTCCAAAATTGGAGCACGCGGTCACTTAGGCCAATGATCCAGGCGATCAGGGCCCGACATCAGACTGTTTGGCCCACGATAGTGATGTAGTTGAAAATTCAAAGTTTTTGTATTATCACTAGGTCTAGAGTATCCTCGTTTCGATCAAATCGCGGAGACATCGGCCTCCCACTGTTTTTTTTTCCTTTTTTTAGCCAAAGTTTTTAATCTTTTTATTTTTAATTTAAATTATTCTTTTCACTTCCAGGCTCAAGGATGGTAAAGCGTACCCATGGACGTCAGACATGTCATCCCTAATTCTATATCCGGAGGCATCAAATCAAACCATCTACACGCGACAAGTACAAGCGGCTGATGCTGGCAATTATACATGTGTTTTGCGCAACGACACACATAAAATCACACATCACATAACGCTGAAATTGCCAGGTAAGTTCGTAAACTTCCACATCATTTTAATATTTTCCGAGAAAACACATTTTTTTCTTTTTTTTTCAAAAAGTAAATCAGGTGAAATTTGTTGAGAGATATTTTTGAAGAAGAATTTCACCACGCGTGGTTGGAGATTAAAATTAAAACTTTTTTAATGTTTTTATCGTCTTCTCGCGAAAAGCTCTATTGAGATGAAACAAAAAACAGACAGTTTATGATGTGGCAGACTTCATGTAATAAATGCTACTTATAATATTTCCACAAAAGTCTATATTTGCTTTGAAAAGTCTAATAAGCCTTAGGATTTATTGTATTTAGTTATTATTATTAACTTATTGTTTAGACGAGTACATGGGAAATGTTGACCGGGGGTTTTGGAAAGTTTTCTATTTTCAAGGTGCTCTTAGTAAACTAGCTTAGTTTACAGTGGAATGATTGTATGTTAGAATAAAAGACTGTAATGACGCAATTAGTCTCTTTTTATTGTTTATGAGCTATTTTTCTTCATAAGTAATGCATGATTTTTTCCACGGCAACAAGTACAAGAGGACTTGCAAAGAATAAAAGTTATACTATATAAACAAATTTATTTCGACATTTCCGTTCGTGACCAGAAAAAAAACAATGTGCAGAGCAGCACTGTAGCGTATGCTACTGCATCTTCATGAATACTGTTTATGCTAAATCAAAGAAGACGCAGCTTTCTCAAACTACAAATTTTATTTATATTGTATACTGGGTGGTCCGCGATGAAATCGCCATAGGGCTAGGGTATATTCTACACTCTGTTAGAGGAACAACGCCACCCGAATGGTTTCTCTATCTTTTACCGTTACAGACCTATCGCATTTTTTGTTGTTCTTGTCAAAAAGCTAGATTTTCTGGGGAAAACTCTAATTTGCCAGTCTCTGGGCTATTGTAGTCTAAAACTGACCCCATTTTCTGAAACTACGTAAAATTTCCTATAAAATGACTCCTCCATCGTTGCGAAATTCATCTTAACTTCCGATATACAACCGTTGAACTGAGATGTCTGCAAAATCTACAATAGTTGTTAGCTTTCAAATGACATACATACAAATGTTAAGTCTGGAGATGGAACAAATTGACTTGAACTTGCCTTAAAGGGAAATGAAATTGACACTCGAATGATGTACTGATTACACGATCGAATGAATTCATGTTGGCCATGTAAGAACAGAAGGTATATTTTTGTTGTTGGTGCTTTTCAATGCAATTTTTCAATGTTGGTGTTTGGCTCAGCGTTCACGTGTAAACGAAGCATTATACTGACAAGCTCGTAGCGCATTGAAAGTTCTATTAGTACCTACAGGCAGTTTTTGTTCGCGCCGAGAATCAGCCATTTCGGCTCTTTAAGTTGATCCTTTCCTTTGCTTCCTGCCTTCATCAAGTGTAGTATTAATGTGGTAGTGGCATGGCAGGGAACAATGCGATATGAATGTTAAAGAAGACGTTCAAGCATCGAAGAGAATATTAGCAGGGACGGTATTTCTCTCAGCGCCGCCTGATTTTGATGAAGCGTCGAAGTTATCCCTTGCTTGATACGTTATCAGCATAGGCCGTTGACTATGGTGAGTGTTGCTACTACTGGAAGACGCCTTTTCTCATCAGTTATTCGGGTGAACAGATACTATCCCGAAATGATACGAGAGCTGGAAATTATTTCCCGCAATTATTTTCATTGATTGAAGGTGTAAACGTTGCTTAGTTATTGCTCTCTACTTGGGCTTTGTGTGAGGATGGCGTTGCTGAGAGATGCCCGGAATCTGCTTTCTAGGCGAGTTTGACGATGTTCGATACGACGCGACGCCAGTAGCTTTATGTAGGTCAGTCGACGGTGTTACGTTCAAGATGCGATTTGTCGATATCTGACAAGTAGAACTCTTCCGGGACCATTTTACAGGGTTCAGCGAGTGCCTAACCCGTTGACCGTCCGTCGGGGTAACTCGAAGGCATACGATTAGGTTTTAGGGATTACTCCTATCGGATTACCACGTGTAGCTAGGTAAAAGAGAGGTTCATTGCATCAGGTTCCCTTATTAGTAGGGAGGGACGATAAAGCGTATTAGACACCCGGTATACAGGTTGAGCTATCCGTTCTCCAACAGTTTAGCTATCCATTCTCCATCCCTTTCCACAAGTTTATGATAAATCACCTGTAATGAACTATATTCTGGCCTGGCAGTGCTGCTTCCACCAGCAGATCGAAGGCAGCACCTGATGAATAGTGATCTGTCGTGGTACGAAACCAGAGGCGGAAGGTCCCATTACACCCGGACCCCGATTCGGACGCGAGGGCATCTACTCCGTCCGCCGACAATTCCATCCTTATCGCCCCTTTTTTTTTTATTATTCCCCGTTTTTACCTCTCATGTTTGTGTTGTCTTCCCCAGGCCTATGAATTTTATTAATATGTAAAGGACAGGGGCAACGAGCGGCGACCCCCATCCGCCACCCACGTCTCCCGAACTGAGCTACAACAAACATAGGCCGCTGCTTAGTTCGTTGAGGGTCCTTTTCTTCGTCAAATGGCACGGCCCGACCTTCACGGTCATTATGCTACCTTAGGCTCCGTCCCCACGGGGCATCTTCGGATGTCCACCAAACCCTCCATAAATATGTAGTTTTCGGTAGGATTTCAGCTTGTAGTGCAACTGATAGTTTCGGGGAGAGCTGAAACTGATATAACCGTGTAAAAACCCTGTAGAGATTACTACCTGTGTCTGACAATCATCCTCATATGTGCATAGTTTTCAAGGGGGTGTGATATGAAGACGGATGTAGGGGTCAAAAATTGCGTCACATATAAAACAATTAAAGATAATCGATAGCTCATTTCTATAATATTCAAAAATGTTCAAAAATTTCATAAATGGGCATCGGATTACACACTCCCATTCGATTTGACGTAGGCTAGCTGCTATACGGGAGCCCGTTCTAGCACCGGAGCGACTCGCTCATCAACAACGGCCAAGAGCTGCCAAAACACTTCAGCGCCAGAAGGTGTTGCTACTAAAACAACAACATTCGACCTAGTCTGGATGCCGACACGCTACCTTGTTTTTTCTTTGCAGTTTATCGTAGTGACGACAGCCGCACTATTTTGATTCATGCGCGCTGTTCTTCGTCCCGCAGACACTGCAACGGGAGCAGTAACCTTTAAAACAAAAATGTTGTCTTCTGTCGTCCTACACGGTAACCGTAGGTTCATCTACTGCCCTTAGGGGAAATCCACTCTGTCCCTACCCTCAAGCTATCGGCGTTTTAGGCTTGATGATAATCGATGTCGATCAGCTCCACACGATCCCTACTTAAAGTTTATACTCTAAAAAGGTTTCCCTTTACACAAGCAAGCTATTGACTCTTTCGAACAAACTGGTGTGGTACATAGATTGTCGTCCAGTCCAGAGTTCAAAATTAATTAATCTATTGATCCTCGATCCTCTTCCGTTCCATGCCATAAGCCATACGCTAAATTTCTTTAGAGATTGAAGATTATTTCCTAGAACTATTTCACTATAGTCCGTGGACGCGCTCGATGACCGTCTTCGTTCGGTCACCGCTCTACGATCTAGAAAACAGAGGTTCGAGCCCCGAACAAAAATTGCCTGTGGGTACTAATAGAACTGCCACTGTAGTGATGGGCACTATCGAATAACTATCGGAAAGTTAGTCGATAGTTTCTACCATAAATTGCAAAAACTCTCGGCCGATAGTCCCGATAGTTATTCGATAGTTTCTACTATCGTAATGTAGTGTGGAAGGATTCGAAAAGGACGAACAGGTTCGAGGTTCCATTTTATTTAATCGGGTATAGGCATGTGGAGTGTCGCATCAAAGGAAACGTCGAGTGCATTCAATTCCAGATACCTTTTTCGAATTTGAAGGAAGAACTGGAAAAGGACGAAAAAGATGGTGCAGGTGCGAGTCAGTGCAATGGTAATGAAGTGATGTCTAGCCATGATGGGTATCATATGACTGGGGTTGTTGGGGCGAATGCATTAGACTACTGTTAACTACTACTGTTGTCGCGCTCGGTGGTCGTGGTCGTTCGGTCACCGCTCTACGGGACTACATCTAGAGCTCGGAGGTTCAAATTTCGGTGCGAACAAAAACTGCCTGTGTGTACTTATAGAACTCCAACAGTGCTCCGAGCCTGTTAGCATAAAGACGACACGGATAGAAGGTGTATGCTAGCAACTGCACTTCCGAAAAGTAGATATGCTACCGAAACGTTAACAAGACATAGAAATGCTAGAGATGTTGACGAGCCCATGCCCCTGGAGGGGTCGAGGCAGTTAACACACACACACACTGTTGATGGAATTTTGAGTCCTTTGGTCAGGAAAGAACGACAATTTTGGCGTTGAAGTGATATCTAGGCAAAGTGGGTATCATATGACTGGGGCTCATGAGGCGAATGCAATAGACTACTATTGATGACATTTTGAGTCCTTTGGTGAGGAAAAAGGACATTTTTGGCAATGAAGTGAAATATGGGCGAGATGGGTGTCATATGAATCGGTGTGATGGGGCCAATTCACTACTCCTGCTACAGCAGCAGTGGGTGAGGGTGATGGCGGGGAGGGGGTGCGTCGGATGAGGTGGAGGTTAGAGTGAGGGGGGGGGGGGGGGGGTGAAAAACGAAATTGATATTGGGATTGCTCGGTGCATGCACCGGGTTATAGTTTGTGATAGTGATACGGTGCTGTGTTGATCCCTAATAGTGTACTAAGGTTCTATTATTATATTGAATTTAAAGCTTTTGTGTTGAACCGAAGTGGTTTTTAGGGTTTTGTGGTGCTCCAAATTGCAAATATTTGCAAATTTAAAGCACACGGTGATTCTTCGGGGATTTTTTTTTTTTGTTTTTATACTATTTAAGTATATTAAATAGTGCAACTTGCTGCTTGTTTGATCGCAAATCACGAACCCAAATCGCTCAGTCGCAGCTTAGTAAAACGCACCTCAAGGACTCAAAATGCCATCAACATCACTCAGTTGCCCTAACCCGTTGTAGGGCATAGTGCGTCAACTGTTCCATGTGGCCCAATTGACGTTTCGTTGGCATAAACTTGTTTCGGAGCAATTGCCAGCAAGGGGCGATCGGTGGCGCAGTGTGTTGAGGCATCAGTCTCATGTTTGACTACCGGCGTTTCGGGTTCGAATCCCGTCCACGACGACGTTCGTGGCCATGGATGTGCAGGAGGTGCATGCTGGCAACTGCATTCTCGGAAACCAGTTTATGGCAACGAAATGTCAACTGGGCCACATGGAACTGTTGACGCGCTATGCTCCACAAGGGGTTAGGGCAATTGAGTAATTAACGTTTCGTTGGCATAAAATTGTTTCGGAGCAATTGCCAGCATGCGCCTCCTGTTCCGCGATTTAGCCACCTACCTGCGACAAGTCGGGAAATACTGTGGCTTATTATTGCGCCCCACACCAGAGGGTGAAGACAACACAAACATCCATGGCCACGAACGTCGTCGTGGAATGCCCTTTTTTTCTTGACACCGCATCTACCCACACAGTTTATATGCAATCATATTCATTCATTCATGCAAGAAATGTGTGCACCGTCAGCTGAATTTTCCTTGAATTCATTCGGAAAAGTTATTTGATAGCAAACTATCGGCCTATCGGAACTTTCGTCCGATAGTTATTCGATAGTTTTGTACTAGTTCTCTAATACTAGTTACTAGTTTTTTAAACTATCGATAGTGCCCATCACTATAGCCACTGCGCTCCGAGCACGACCAAAAAGTAGTCATGCTATCGAAACGTTAACCAAGGCATAGAAATGCAAGAGATGTTGACGCGCCCATGCTCCTTTAGGGGTAAAAGCAATTAACGTAGTCCGCGAAATAAAGTCTGAAAAGCTCATCTTGCAAAAGGTTCAGTAGTTATAATTTTTTGAAATGTTATGTAGGTCAGTCCCGTAGTTCAGAATCCAAGTTTTTGACCTCAGCCTCCTTGTGCATTCTCTGTGGAGAGTTCAAAAGCTTGGATTCTGAACTACGGGACCGACCTACTTATAAAATATATAAAAAAAATAGAACTGCTGAACCTTTTGCTAGGTAATGTTTCTATTCCCTATGGACTCGTAGCTTTAAAACCCCCATCACAAACTTAGTTGCGAAACAATTTCACCCGTTCCCACACTTTAGCGCATAGAAACGAAACTTGTTTGCGTGCTATAAGCTCATAGCTAGCCGATGTGATGAATTTATCAAAATACATTTCGCCGAAATGCGAACCTTTCCCCAAATCCATTCATTATCAGTTCGTGGCCGGCCGAAAAGCATTTCAGCTGAAAATTCGCGGAAATGTATATCGGTATACGAGTATACCTTCGGTCGGACATTTTCTTCCACCCTAAATAAACGAGCATAGTTTAATGGTAGAATATCCTGTTTTCGAAATTTCTATAAGGACAAAAGTTATACTCTATGTGTCCTTTCTATATATTGCTTGTTGGAAATCAAGTGCGACCGACTATTGCGCAAAATCTTGATTTTCCCTAGAATTATTGATACTCCAGCACTTAGCACGAGTGGCGGATATTATAGGTGGTCGTTTGTTAGTTTCTGTGAAATTGGCACAGTGTTGAGTTTTATCGACTTTGTCGCCTTCTCGGAATGATGTTGCTGCCATTCTCAGATGAGTGGATAGCTCATTATTTCGTATATAAATTGCAATTTAACATTCCCGCGAAACCCTATCCCATCTATCTATTCCAAAAACTGCTCCTATTAGTCGTATCAAAATTGAGTCCTTATCGAAATTCATCTAGCAAATATCCTACGCTTGGCACACCGTTGTCTTCAGTTTTTTTTTGTTGCAATTATCAAGGGATTTCAGACGAAACAGGTCTTCCTATGGGCAGGACGATTTTATTTAGAAATGGATGGATTTCATTTCAATCGTAAGACTGTTACAGCATTTTTAAAATGTAACCGCAGGCAACCATGTTGTTTTTAATGACAAGAAAAATTCAGTTCTTCGAAGACGATGCCTGCAAAAAGGAAACGATTCCTGCAATTCGTGTAACATTTCCAAACTTGAAATTGTTTCTTGGATTTAGTGTTCCTTCACAAACGAACTCCAGACATTTTCAAATCAGCCCACTAACGCTAGGAGGGTAATACGTACGTTTCATTTTCCGAACGAAGGAAATTCGACTGAAATAGCTCTACTTCTGGGAAATTTTCAGCTGGGGCACAATCAGTATATTCCAGTATCACAGTGAGGATCCCAGATCCCTGTCGTCCTGTCCCAATTCAACTGAACATAACGACGACGACTATAGTGATATATAAAAGAGAATTTTAAATTTTTTTTTCCTCGAAAGGTCTGGGTGGATTTTCGTGTGCACGGTGGAGGCGACTGTTGCCTGGAGCTCGATATTTCGTTTTCTTGTCATCTCTTCGCCGATATAAGTCTTTGTGCTGTTATGCAAGCGGAGTTGTTGAAACTTCGATGAATTTTAGTTTCTGGAAAAAAAAGAGATGGTATGACCGGATCCTTTGAAATGCCTTACCGTTACCGAGAATCAATTGTCGTTTCTTTTTTTGTATTATACGTATCCACATACAGTGGGTAAAAAAAGTTAAGGCACAGACTCTTAGTAAGAACAAAAAACTTAGTTTTAATGCTACTTTAATAATAAATGATGGTGTTTTTGCATTTAATTAAAAGTTTTACATGTTTACTTTAAGAACAATATCGAAAAAAAACTGGAAACGAAACAAATTTCGCAACTTTAACGTAAAACTCTCATACTGGATAGGAAACTTTGCTGGCAGTTGAACATTCAGGAACGTGTTAAAAAGGCTACTGTTGCACTATACTCGTACAAGAAGGCCATATGTAAGAAATGAGGCTTACAACCGAGGGTAGTATACTGGCTTTACGCTTTTCAGGAATTAGATGCCATTACCACTTTCACTGATGGTTCTAAAACTGACGAACGACGGGGGCTGGCGTATACTCGGAAGAGTTGGATATTAGCTTGTCGTTCCGACTCTCGAACTTTAGTAGTGTTTTTCAGGCGGAAGTTACAGCTAGCCTGGTTGTCGCAAAACGATATATCTGGTAGGGATATTATAATCTACACGGATAGCCAACCGGTGGTTAAATCGCTTAGCTCTGTCTTGGTAAATTCGAAAACAGTACTGGATTGTCGCAACTCCCTAATAGAGATGGGGAGGCTTTTTAACATTTCCCTGTGCTGGGTGCCAGGGCATAGTGGTTATGTTGGTAACTGCAAGGCCGACGAACTGGCTCGAGCAGGTACGATCAATGAGTTCAGCGGGCCGTTACGTAGCACGAGGATGCCTTTGGCTGCTTGTAAACTGGCTATCAAAGATGCGGCGTATGATAGGGCCTGCATCAGATGGAGCAATGGTAGTACATGTCATGTGGCTAGACAGATGTGGCCCAAACTGGATCCCAAACGTTCTTCTGGATTGCTAATGCTAAACAAAAATAATCTAAGAACTGTCGTAGGAGTGCTAACTTGACATTGCCTAATTGGGGAGCATGCCAGGAGAATTCGTCTTCCATATAATGATTTTTGCAGGAGCTGTGGGGATGAGGAAAAGGAGGAAAGTACGTCTCATCTTCTGTGTACCTGTCCGGCCCTGGTGAGTTTTAGGAAAGACCTCCTTGGTTCCTACTTCTTCACCGATCTGGATGACCTGAAAAAGGTAAATGTTGGTCGGCTACATCGATTCATTGTGAGCTCAGGATAGTTTAACGAGTGAGTCGGTCTCAGTTGTAGAGTCCAGGGGTATTACAACGGACCCAGTGGTGATCTAAGTGTGCTTAAGCAACCCTTTTAACCTAACCTAACCTAACGTAAAACTTTTCACTGATGATCCATATAAATAGCGCACAGGCACAACGCTGTTTTATCTGAAATTATTTGTAAATGGAAAGATGGAAAAAATACCGTTAAATGTACTTAAAATCATGAAAATATTATATTTCTATTTAGCTTAGAAAGTGTTTGGTAATAGTAGTTTTATTAAGGGTGTTATTACAAATGAGTGTGAAAAGGAAATCGTTAAGTGCAGAAATCCGCGAATGTATTGTGTGACATTGGGAAACAGGAATGTCGTATTCTGAGATTGGAAAACTAAAGGGAAAATCAAGATATACAAGATATATGTATATGTGGCGGTTCTCCGTCCCATTCTAATGTATGGTGGACTGCTCTAAGGATAGAGGCCAACCGTAAATTGCTGGGGAAGGTGCAAAGACTGGCTAGTGTAGCAATTTGTGGGGCTCTAACAACCACTCCATCTGCTGCTCTGAACATGCTGCTCAACCTGCTTCCGTTGGACATTTATGGCGAACAGATGGCTGCAATTACGGCCATCCGTCTTCGCGATACGGGTCGGTGGAGTACATTGGGTACTGGACACGCGGCTATCCTGAGCAACCTGGATGTTCCTGCAAGCACTCACTACACCGCTCCTAAATATTCCCTTGACAAGAATTTTGTAAGGGGAAGAGAATGCGCTCTCGCTGCCGGACTCTGTGAAGTTTTACACGGATGGCTCCAAGAATAACGATGGAGTAGGAGCCGGAATCTATTCCGATAGGCTAAATATAAATCTCTCGTTTCATCTCTCTAACTACTGCAGTGTGTTTCAGGCCGAGATCACGGCGATTTTGGAAACACTCACTTGGCTGGGGAGGCATGTCGTTTGAGACATAACTATTTTTACTGATAGTCAAGCTGTTATCAAATCCCTTGAACCTGGTCTGACTACGTCTAAGACAGTTTCGGAATGTCGTCAATCTCTTACTGCGATGGGTAATTTCTTCAACATTGTTCTATGCTGGATTCCGGGTCATAGCAACTTCGCGGGTAACTATAAGGCAGATGAGCTCGCTAGATAAGGTACAATTTATAGGTCGTCACAACTTCACCGAAATATTGATATGCCCATTGCGGCTTGTAGACAGGCACTAAAATCTGAGGCGATCCGCAAAACAGATAATAGATGGAGAGACGGCGGCACATGCCACTTCATAAGGCCTTTATGGCCCATGCTGAATGCGAACCGTTCAGCTAGATTATTATCACTGAAACGACAACACATTAGTGCGGTCGTGGGAGTCATCACTGGTCACTGGGCAGTTGGTGAGCATGCCAGGAGAAGCTGCAGAGATGAGGATGAGATGGAATGTACGTTCCATTTCCTCTGCACCTGTCCTGCGCTGTCAGGCAGGCGTAAGGAAATCTTTGGTTCATATTTCTTTCATGAACTGGATGATTTAGCCAACGTCGATGTTGGGAAATTTCAGCGTTTCATTACACGCTCCGGCTGGTTCAATGAATAAGATGGTCGGGAGATAACTCAGTGGTAACACAACGGACCTTATACTGGTCTATGTGTGCCTGATGCCTGTGCTAAACACGGCAGCCATTTGAACCTAACCTAACCTAAGATATACAGTGAGAAATGTAATAACAAAATATATATTAAGAAAATCGTTTGAAACAAAGCACCGGTGACGAAGGCCTAAAATCTTATCTGAGCGTGAAAAAAAGAGCATTATCAGAGAAATTAAAAAAAAACCCTAAATTAAGTGCCCCAGTTTGGGCGACCGATAGCGCGTGTGTTGAGGCATCAGTCTCATGTTTGACTACCGGCGTTTCGGGTTCGAATCCCGTCCACGACGACGTTCGTGGCCATGGATGTGCAGGAGGTGAATGCTGGCAACTGCATTCTCCGAAACGAGTTTATGCCGTCGAAACGTCAACTGGGCCACATGGAACAGTTGACGCGCTATGTCCCACAAGGGGTTAGGGTAATGCAATTGAGAGAGAAAGTGCCCCAATTTTGCGAATTGAGGTGAAAGAACGATTTGAAAAGGAAGTCTTTACTCAAACTGTTCGAAATGTAATAAAGTAAGCGGGATTTAAGAGCAAGCAGAGTGTGCCAGAGAAAACCTTACATTAGTAAAAAAATGAAATGGTGAAATTACGTTTTGCTAAAGAGTACGTAAAAAAACCAAAATCATTCCGGAAGCTCATAATTTTTGTTGATGAAGTAGTTTTATATAATTTTGGTCTGTACCAGGACAACGATCCGAACCACAATTCGGAGCAATGTCGTCTTTCGGCTATTTTTAACTGTCCAAAAGTTATTAAAACCCCCTGCTCAGTCGCCGGACTAAAACCCGTTCGAGCATTTAAGGCATCATCTCAAAACCAGAGTTGCATTGTGAAAGGTAAAGAATAAAAAAGGGCTCCAAGATGTCATTATTGATGAATGCGACAAAATCTCACCCACTTTTTGCAAGAAAAAAAAAAATAGTGAAATCGAAGCCGAAACGAAAATGCGAGGAGCTACAAAGTATTAGTGCTATCTAAGTTGATTTTTTTTTAAATTGATCACTTTAAAACAATTTAAATTATTTCAGATAAAACTGCGTTGTGCCTTAACTTTTTTTGCGATATTTTGGATCATTAGTGAAGAATTTTACGTTAATGTTGTGAAATTTGTTTCGTTTTCAGTTTTTTCGATATTGTTCTAAAAGAAAACATGCAAAGCTTTTAATTAAATGCAAAAACACCATAATTTATTATTAAAGTAGCTTTAAAAATAAGTTTTTTGTTCTTACTGAAGGTTTGTGCCTTAACTTTTTTTTTACCTACTGTATAATATTCTTCGTTGGTGTTGTCGGACTTAACAACACTTTCAGGAAAATTTCTTGTCGTATAGCCCAAGCGAAGTGTTTTCTCCGTAATGGTGGCACGAGTTTCATACCCAATTTTGGGTGTATATGTGTTATGCGCTACTTCCAATTTGCCAGGACGATTTTCCTTTTCCCTTAAAATGAAATTCAAGAGAATTTCACTCGACAACAGATGCAATTATCTTTTTGCTGGAAACGTTGATTTACTTCGTTTCGCCTTTCTTTTTCGTTTTATTCTACGTTGTTGGTTACTTGTTCTTTTACATTTTTTTGTTGTTCCCGATTCCTTTCTTTTTATACGTTCCTATATGTACTTAGATTATGCTGCGTTGCTGTTATAGACGCGTGCACAAAATACAATAGGTTCCCGGAAAAGTTTAATGAATCTTTCTCCGAAACCGGAATTTATTATAACCATTAAGAGGTTTTCCACGGTTTTTCCATCGTGCGTGTGTGGGTTGGTGAATGATGAAATTCGACGGTACACCTAGATTAAATTGTGAAGCTGTAGCTGATCATAATGATGTCATATTAGGACAAAAAAAGGCGAAACAATTTTTTTTTTATAATTGTGCTAATTTAAATGTATATTTAGTGCTTTTGCGTTTTACATCTCTGTAATGCATTTTGGGGCCAGGATGGTTTCAACGAATTCAGAATTATTCTACAGTGTGTAACGGACGGGTTGATGGGCATCGAAAGATGCCCGTGGGGACGTCGCCTAAGTGTCACCATACAATGTCGAACTCGAACCTGGTGCAAATGTAACCTCAATAGCTCACACACACTTCACATAAACGGGAAGAAAACCGGTCCACTTGTACCATGTTCGAGTTCGACAGTGTGTGGTGACACTAAGGTAGCATAATCATAGCATAATGTCAAAAATGGATTTTTCGACCCCAAAAACCCCCACATACACATTTGGCTAGAGAAAAAAGGTTTTTTGCCTTTTCAATGCAACATCTAACTCGATTTTTAAATATTTTGGTCAAAAAAAAAACCTATTTTGAAATTTTGGCCGGCTCGAAATTGATTTTAGACCTATGGTTTCTTTGGCAAAGTTTCTTGGAATGACCCATAGAACCAAAATGGCGATGTGCCTTTGTACGTTTTTTCGGCCCCCTACAATTTGACCCACCCTAATATATACGTATGTTGTTTGGTTTGGTATATACAGGGTTATTGGTTAAGTAAACCTTTTCCTTGTAACACGTTATAATAGGGTCAAAACTTGTTCGGGGACCATCATTTCGCTTGATAAAAAATGTAACAGAAGCTATGGTATTATCAGAATTCTTATAAAAAAACGCATCATATGATGTAAGCAGATATGAACGAGACGAGTGATTTGATGGTCCCCGAACAAGTTGCAGCTAGTTTTTTCAATCATTTGAAATATTTGTATTGACATTGACACCTTTTTGGAAAGCTGACAATACGAGTATGTTTTTTCAGTGGTCTGCAGACTCCGTGCCATATAATTTTTTTTAGTAATACTACATTAAAAATCAACTTTAAAATAGATTTGAAAATTTGCGAATGTGGCGTTTTAAAGGTAAAAAACGTGATTCTCTAGAAACATTTCCAATGTAAAGTTTTTGCCACATTAACTTGGCACTGTTAATACATAATTATCTTGATCATATCATGTGATTTGCTTTACATGAAAATCACGTTTTTTTACCTTTAAAACGTCACATTCGGAAATTTTCAAATTTAAGTCCCTAATATTTGTATACCGTTCGAAACATAACATAATGGGGCAACTTTTGTCAGCTTTGCAGATTTGTCAGTTCAAAGTACCGTTACGAAATAATCATTTGGATTTTTAATGAAAAATAGATTTCACAATTTTTTCAAAGTTTGAACGGTTGTATCTTTGAAATAATGGTAATTTTTTTAACCGGTAAAAAGTTTATTTATATGAAATTTTATGTAGTTTCAGAAAGTAAGATCAAATCTTGGATAGAATAATTGGGGGCTTGGAAAATTTAGAATTTGTTGGACAAGTCAAGGGTTTGAA
Source organism: Chloromyia formosa (assembly GCA_964017055.1). NCBI lineage: Eukaryota > Metazoa > Arthropoda > Insecta > Diptera > Stratiomyidae > Chloromyia > Chloromyia formosa. The sequence continues at coordinate 82,543,704 of OZ024817.1, forward strand.
CAGTTTTTTTTTAAAATGCTATAACTCTGTAACGGTTAAAGATAGAGGGTTCATGTAGTACATTAATTTTCTGCAAATGAGCCATACTATCTACCATTTAAATATTTACCATCATGAATGGGACACCCTGTATAATGATAGCTGGAATTTTTTTTTTGTATTGAAATTGCTATTTCAATGCCCTCCTATCCTAATACAATTGTAAAATTAATATTAATTTCTGATTGAGACACCTTTTTTTTGAAAACTTTCCGAGCAAAAGTAACACTTCATTGCGTTTTATAGTAAATTTTATTTGAATATGGTTTTAACATGCGACTAACACAGTTTTTATAATTTTAGGCAGTTCCCCAGATCTTCCAATGCCAACATATCGCCCACATGATCAAATTGCCGAACTGGGGAAACCGGCACGATTCTATTGTGAGGCATTCGTGGGAAAGGTTGGATTGCCCGACGCGAAAAGTCAAATTTCATGGTACCAGGTCAAAGACGGATTGGAAGAGGAAATCGATGGCGACCAAGTTCAAGATTTAAGGTAAGTAGATTTAAACAAAACAATAACATACATGTAATTATTATTGGGTTTATAGTATAAATTTTAGTGTAAACCTAGCCTAACACAAATATAACATGTAAACGTAGCTTTAGGAACCTCCATTTTGACGATTGTAAACTAACTTTAAACAAAAGAAGAAGAACAAGAAGAAGAATCTGTCATTCAAGAATCGAACATGGTGGTGGTAGAACGTTTAAAGACAATAAAAGCGAAATCTAACGGAATCATCCCGTGTGTTTGAAATTGTTAAAAGTATACTACAACTTCAGAAGTGGGATTGAAGGACCAGCAAATAAAAAAAGTGATATTTTGAATCGGAACAACGAGAATTCGACAGAAAATGGAGAACCGCATGAATCGTGATCAGTTGGTGAATGCGTTAGTAGCCGCTGATCTGGAAATAGTTGGACGCCCGACCGTAGCAGAGCTCCGCCGAATATTTGCTGAAAACCGATCCAGAGTAGAAGCAGTGCTGACCGATCAAAATGAAAGCGCCAATCGAGATGACGACGAAGATACTGCAGAAGAGGTTAATACCGAAGATAATGTGGGAAACGAAGACAAACAGTTGCCGACAATCAACAACCCTCCGCCGCCGCAGCGAAACAACCCGTCACCACCACCGACCTGTGATCATCCGCCGATATGTAAGCAGCTGCCGCCAAGGGAACAATGGGGCGCTACACCGACTCATGAGCTAATGTCAGAAGCCGATAAGGAGACAGAGGAGTTAGAAAAGGAGCTCGCCAATTTGCGCCGCCGACGGGAGATTTTAATATTGCGACAGGAAATAAACAGGATGGAACGAGGGGAAGTTTTGGAAGAAGCTCGAGCGCCTGCCGCAACCGCTGCACATGCTATACCGAATGAACCGCCGATGAGAAAGGTCCATTTCCAGGACATTGAGCATGCCATAATAAAGTTTGATGGGGAGGACCGGACGTATAGTGTCCACGATTTTTTTCGGCACTTAGAGCAAATCTTCAATCAAACAAATGCCGACGAATTGCTGAAATTTCTGGCACTACGGAATTCCATAACCGGTTCCGCTCGAATTCTGCTGGCACGAGGCGCGTTGACGTACGAGGAGTTAAAGGCGAGCCTGATGAAAGAGTTTGGACGGACGGTGAGCCGTCAGGAGATCTACCAAACGCTGCGAAACCGGAAGAAGAAGCCAAATGAAAGTGTCAGGCGCTATATAATGGAGATGGAGTCCATAGCGTACCGGAGTGATGTAGAAGAACTAGAGCTGGTGGCATTTATTCAAGAGGGTATGAGCTATACGACGAGTGATTACGCCTTATTTGCGACTGCACGAACCATGCGTGAGCTGAAGGACGCAGTAAATATGCTCGAGCAACGGCAAGCAATGCGAGGGCCGGAGTCACGGCCGTATGCCGCAGTAAAACCGAAGAGGACAGATTATACTGCCGACAAGAACGCTGTTGTAACCACTCCGCCCGAAGGAGACCGCTGTTTCAACTGCTCACGAATGGGACACCGAAAGCCGCTGTGCCCTTATGAAGAAAGGCCTCGAGACGTCTGTTACCATTGTTGGAAACCGGGACACGACCGACGTTCGTGTACAGGACCTAAGTATTATCAGAAGTTGAAAGCAAGTTCGACGATAGCCGCAGCCACCGATGTTAGAAGGAAACAAGACGAGAATGACGTTGAAGACGATGATGAAATTAAGTCGCTTAGCGCTTTAACTTTGGTAAGTGTTGCCTTTATTGATGTTGAGGTGGGGTGTAATAAGGATAAAACTCGTTTGTCTCTTCTCGATACCGGCAGTCCCGCTAATCTAATTCGACGATCCGCTGTCCCCGGTAAAGTTCGAAACGAACTGATAGAAACCCCGTTTTGTGGCCTTGGAAAAATACCAATCAAAACATTCGGTAAAGTGGAGTGTCACATTACCATTCGAAACCGATGTCAGAAAATCGTTTTACTTATTGTGCCCGACGAAATGATACCGACACCAATACTCCTTGGAAGAACAGCTTTGTCGAAATTCGGAATAAATTTAAGAATGAGTAGTATTGAAAAATTTCACAAAAATACGTTTAATAAATTGAATGGGACAGTGGATAATAAAAATGACGAGTTGAGTTTTTGTTCACTTCATCTCAACATTTCAGAAAGAGTTGTCTTATCGAATGTCGCCTTATACCCTTCTGCTCTGTTGAAACCAGAAGAGAAATTAGAAGAATTCAATGTGGGTAATGTAGGAATGTCCGCTGATAAAATATTACTCGTCGGTATACAACCCGAAGGGGACGTGGAGTCGGTTGATTTGATGCAAACGGAATGTGAGAGTATTATGGCGATTGAGCATGAGAAGGAGGATTGTATGGATGTGAATCCGCGGTTAGGGAAAGAATGCATTAGAAGAATTAAACAAGCGATTTCTGTTGAATACCTAAATAAAGACGCTATCCCGAAGGAATGTGATTTTGAAATGAAGATCCGATTGGAGAACGATGTGCCGTTTCATCACTACCCAAGAAAATTGTCTTATGAGGAGCGCGAGGCTTTGAAAGGAATTATTGGTGATTTACTACAAAAGGGAATCATTCGAACAAGTGAATCCCCTTATACGTCCCCGATTGTGATGGTAAAGAAAAAGAACGGAAGATATCGGAAGTGTGTTGATTATCGTAGTTTGAATAAACTCATGATTCGCGATAACTACCCGATGCCCCTGATCGAAGATTGCCTTGATTATTTGGGGGGAAAACGATTTTTCACGACGTTAGATCTGGAGAATGGGTTTTTTCATGTTAAAGTAGCTGAAGACTCCAAGAAATATACATCGTTTGTTACACCATATGGCCAATACGAATATAATCGAATGCCGTTTGGCACGAAAATAGGACCTGCTGTTTTTTTTCGTTACATTCATTGTCAGTTGAGGGACTTGATAGATGAAGGAAAAATTATTGCATACATGGACGATATTACCGTAGCTACCGACGATTTGGAGTCACACATCGAAGTACTTACCGAAGTTATGCGCCGTTTAGCGGAATGTGGATTAAAGTTAAATTTTAAAAAATGTAGATTTGCGTACGAGACCATTGAGTTTTTGGGATATTCCGCGAGCAAAGAGGGAATTAGACCCAGCGATGCCCATATCAGCGCGATAAAAAATTATCCGATGCCCACTACGATTAAACAAATACGCTCGTGTTTGGGGCTATTTTCATTTTTCCGCCGATTTGTACCTAATTACGCTAAGATTGCTCACCCGCTGCAACGTTTGTTAAGAGAAGATGTAAAATTCGAAATAAATGATAAGTGTAGACAAGCATTTAAAGAACTAAAAGAAAGGTATATGTCTCCGCCCGTATTAGCCATTTTCAATCGGTTCAGAGAAACTGAGCTGCACACCGACGCATGCAGCACCGGATATGGCGCTATGTTAATACAAAGACAGGAAGATGGGAAGTTCCACCCAGTTTATTATTATTCGAAGGCCTCTTCACCGGAAGAATCCCGCATGCACAGCTATGAGTTGGAGACGTTAGCTATCGTATACGCAGTAAGAAAGTTTCGAAACTATTTACACGGGATAACATTTAAAGTAGTGACGGACTGCAGTGCATTGTCGCTTACATTTGACAAAAAGAACATATGTCCCAAAATAGCCAGATGGGCACTGGAATTACAACATTTTACGTTTGCAATACAACACCGCAGTGGAGTTTTAATGGGGCATGTAGATGCATTGAGCCGATGTTTTAAGCCGCATGGTACCGAACCGGTAGACTATCAATCTGACATAATGAAACGTATGGTTGCCGTGTGCGAGTTGGATGAAACGACTGAATCAGATACTGACAGCATGGAGGAAGACGAAACCGACGACACCGCAGACATATCAAAGAAAGTACTTTGTAAGATGGCCACGGTAGCAAATCCGAAAGAGGTAGATTTTATGATACAAGCCACTCAAAACAGGGATGCGAAGATTTCAGCATTGCGCTCTAGACTAGAGGAGGAGAACGTTGAAGGATACGAACTGAAAAATGGACTGGTGTTTCGACGGGATAAGATGGGTCGGCCGCAGTTGTTCGTCCCGCATGAAATGGAGGAGAATGTAATTCGAATGGTCCATGAGAAAATCTGCCATCTAGGAGTTGATAAAACTTACGATCAAGTGAAGAAACATTATTGGTTTGAACACATGAAGCCAAAGATTCAAAAGTTTATAAGGAACTGTATTAGATGTATTATGTGTTCACCACCGGCCCGAGTAACCGAAAGAAATCTGTTCAGTATACCGAAGAAACCCATTCCGTTTGATACGATACACATAGATCATTTTGGACCGTTGCCGTCTGTCCGAGGGGCTCGGAAGCATATTCTATTGGTAGTCGACGGATTTACTAAATTTACAAAGTTATTTGCCGTCAAATCCACCGGTACAAAAGAGGTGGAAATTTGCTTGGACAAATATTTCGCGATGTATAGCCGACCGCGACGAATCATCAGCGACAGGGGAACTAGTTTCACATCATCAAGGTTTGGAGAATACTTGTTGAAACGGAATATTGATCATGTAAAGGTGGCGGTGGCATCACCACAGGCTAACGGACAGGTTGAACGTATAAACCGCATCATAACCGCCGTGTTAAGTAAAATTTCGGAGCCCATAGACCACGCCGATTGGTCGAAGATGTTGGAAGAAGTAGAGTTTGCTTTAAATAATTCTATAAACCGGTCAACGAAAAAGACCGCCAGTCAACTGCTGTTTGGGACAGACCAACGCGGAGGCATTGTTGACTATATGACCGAATTCCTACAGGAGAGGTACAGTGATGATGTCACTCAAAATCTAGAAATAAAAAGAACCGAAGCCGCGAAAGAAATCCAGAAATCTCAAGAAAGCAACACTAAGTATTTCGCAGCTAAAAGTCGACCGCCTCCAGTGTTCTCTCCGGGTGATTTTGTTGTCATTAGACATATAGACACCACAGCGGGAAAGAATAAGAAGTTCAACGCAAAGTATCGCGGACCCTACGTTATCCACAAAGTGTTACCAAATGACCGGTATGTCATTCGCGACATTGAGAATTGTCAAATAACGCAGCTACCATATGATGGTGTCGTCGAAGCCTGTCGGATAAGGAAATGGATAGAGCAGTAGGGGGTGGGGTGCGTCATAAGTTGCTCATGGCCACACTAACCGAATATTTAAATTTTTGTAAATCAATTCTCATTATACTCTTGATTGAGGGCAATCATATTGTCAGGACGGCCGAGCTATAGTATAAATTTTAGTGTAAACCTAGCCTAACACAAATATAACATGTAAACGTAGCTTTAGGAACCTCCATTTTGACGATTGTAAACTAACTTTAAACAAAAGAAGAAGAACAAGAAGAAGAATCTGTCATTCAAGAATCGAACATGGTGGTGGTAGAACGTTTAAAGACAATAAAAGCGAAATCTAACGGAATCATCCCGTGTGTTTGAAATTGTTAAAAGTATACTACAGGTTAATTTATTTATTGTATTTATCCTTTTTTGGCGACGTATGACGAAGAGTAAAGGAAAGTGGTAGTTGGCAGTTGTTGAGGGAATTATCAAGAGGAACGGACTCGAAATTGACCGGAGTGACCTTTAAGGCCCGCTATAATAATAATGTGACAACTCCTTAAGCGATTTAGCGTCGACAGAAACTTGTGGAGGCGAAAGTTCTATGAAGTCATCACTCTTGTGCAGTCTATACTATTTGGTATGGCATTTGTAAAACTTATGAATTGTCATTTGGGCCAATTTTTATCGACCAAGAGATTTGCCTGTGCTTAAAACCATCAGTCGTAGTCGGTCAGTCTAATTCGCAGAATCTTCATTAAAATTCGTTATTCCGTCAAACCAGCCTAAAAATGTTTCGCGCTCGTGATCATTGAATGAGTATTAGTGAACCTTTTGAATACAAAATTAAAACCATTGGTCGGTGAATCGATAAACTGTAAGAGCTAACTGAAGTATGTAGTTTTGATGAGCTCGATCCTGAAACGACTCATCAACTCTTATCGATTTATCATTAAAGGGAACTTAAGCCGTATGAATTGTTTGCTTGCCTATAATTCAGGGCAAATTTTAGCGATTTCGCGATTCCTCCGCCTCTTTCTTTTCGGCCGATTTCGATGATTTTTGGTATGCAGGCATGGACTTTCATTTGAAACAGTTTGTGATAAGTATTTGCTTACGTTTCGGCTGCTATTGCCTACTTATCAGGCGCAGATAATCGTGTATCTCCACCCTGACCCTACGCATCAATGTTCTCGCCTTGCAACGACCCTATTACACTTGCTTAGGTACCACATCGAGTGGGAGTGTCTAATTGGACCATAGGCAACCAAACAGAGTTGTCTGTTGCCTACCTTCAACATCAACTCACGAGCATTTTCTTCGTGTTGTCTTTGCTCCGTCGAATTTGTCCATGGCAGGCGGGTACATTCGATTGCCAGGCGCCATATATATGTATATAATGTAAACATGTCTTTCTTATAAAATTTTGTCACAACATTTTTTTAAATGAAAAATTACGATGTGGAGCACAGACAAGCGCACATAGGCCCACATTTTCCTGTGTTTTTTTTTCAGGCAGTTGCAGTTCCTCAACACACTGTTTTGCATTTGCATTTGAGGAATGCTTGGCATGCTTCGTCAGCAAGGGGCAAAGTACGCCATTTTGGGATCCATTCCTCACGTCCGTCCTTGGTCCAGCCCCAGTCTCCAGGAGAGGACTGCTTTTGGAATGGCCCCTGCGACTGCTTCCAGATCAGAGCTTGAATGCTCTCTTCATGTGTTCCATAAAAGCATCTTCCATGGGACAGCGCTCGATTGAGCTAGCCCTCTCCTGGAGACTGGTGCTGGACAAAGAGCGAACGTGGAGAATGGGTCCCAAAATGTCGCCACCTTAATACATTTTTTTTAAAATGAAAGTATGGGTCCGGTCAAAGGTCAAGGCGAAACAGGCGGTCGCCTGGGGCGCCGACTCCGAAAGGACGCCAAGAGGAAAGCCAAGCTTGATAGTGAATTTTGTCCATTTTAGAGCTGAATGTAATATAATTCCAATTCGCGATTTATCCGATCGAAATGGAATTTGAACTATGAGAATCACTCATAGTTTAAATTTACACCCGTGAGCGATCTAACTTCGAACCTTAAGGTCACCACACATGATCACACACAACCACGACCGAAGTTCTATCGATTCCATAGAATGAACCGTTCTATGAAATTGATGATTTGATGATTCGTGGTTATGCGCGATCGTGTGTGGCGACCATTATTCTTCATTTTCCAGTGAGAGTGAATTAAGCTCCACACACACGTCGAATAAGACACGAAACACGATGGAAATGTTGAGAATTTTTTTCCGCACATTCTTTGAAGTTGACGTGGTTGCATATAGTCGCGAACCGTTTTGTTCGATCGTCTGTTGGGATCATTGAATGCGCTCTGGATCTGAAACATTGCATAAACGTTGTATAAACGTTGCAAATATTCAGCAATTCAGATACATATAATTCTGAAAGAAAGAAATAAATTCGAAAAATTTTCTGGGAAGCACCTAACTCCATGTAAAACTCGCTCACAGGAGAGGGCATATCAGTGGATATAGCTCTCTCTCTCTCTCTCTCTCTCTCTCTCTCTCTGGTCAGCCTTATTGAAAAATCTCTCAATCACAAGCAATTCACCAAGGCTGTCTTGAATATCGCGGGCGCGGTCAAAAATGGCCGACCCAGCGTGATTGTTGCGGAATTCTTAAGCCTACACGTCGGTGAGTCGTTCTGTAAACTTATAAATTAGTTGCTACTATCGAAGTTTATTTGCACACTGGGCACATCATCTGTAAGTAGCCGCTTTTGTAAGCGGACTCCCTAAGGCGGTATATTGTCTTCGCTTCTTTCGAATCTGGTCATCAATAAATTACTTCCCTGGAAAAGAGATAAGTGTATACGTGTGTGGTGGACGGTACTCAGGGTAACTGCCTACTGCAACCTGCTGGGGAAGGTGGAAAGACTAGCTGCGTTGGCCGTAACAGGGGCGTTTAGAACCACTCCGTCAGCCGGATTGGACATGCTCCTCAACTCGCTCCCGCAGGATATTTTTGGCGAACAACTGGTGGCCAACACGGCTCTACGCCTTCGTGAACTGGCCAGTGGCGTACGCAGAGTACTGCACACACATTTATTTTGTGCAATCAGGATCTCCCTTTGGAGACTGACTACACGTCCCCACAACACGTTTTTGATCGGCACTATACCAGTCTTATTCATTCTAGAAATCGTTGGGTTGATAATGTAGCCTTAATGTCTGACTACATTGTCATCTACACGGATGGCTCTAAGACGCACAATAGGTTGGTGTCGGAATTTACTCGGAGGGGTTTGGTATTAATTTATCGTTCCCTCTTCCTGAATTTTGTTGCATCCTCCAAGCAGAGATGTCGGCGATTTGGGAGACTCTGATCTGGTTGGGAAGTCATGTGGTGACTGGCAGTGACATCACTGTTTTCACGAACAGTCTAGCTGCAATACGATCACTTGAATCGGTTCATACTAAAAAAGACTGCGGATTGTCGCTCAGCCCTCGCGGTAATGGGCGGATTTCCCAACATTACACTTTGTTGGATACCGATACAGTGACCTTGCAGGCAACTGCAGAGGGAATCGTGAAACCATCCAAATGCCATTTGAAGCATGTAAAATGGTAATTAAGTCCGCTGCGGTCGGCAGAGCCAACGCAAGATGCGGCTCAGTTGCAGTTCATACCAAACGACGAGGACAATTTGGCCTAGACTCGATCCTAGCCACTCGGCTGTACTGGTGTCATTAAGTAGATTACACATCGCCAGGGTGGCGGGGGTCATCACCACAGGGCACTGCCTCATTGGGGAGCTCGCCTGAAGGCTCCGCCTTCCTCACCATGACTACTGCAGAGGCTGTGAGGATGTGGAAGAGGAAAAAAGCGTTATTCACCTTTTGTGTCATAGCAAAGCTCTGGCGGTCAGGAGGAGAAGATTTCTTGGTTCCAGGTTCTTCTACGACTTAGAGGATATCAACAACGCGACTTAGCTCAATCGTTTTATTGTTAGCACCGGCTGAATTGACACCTAGATTTTAGAGTGGGGTGTAGAGATTCTGGCGGTACCACAACGAAGCACATGTGGTGTAAGTGAGTTGTGACATGTTACGGAAGCCTCCGCACCTAACCTAAATTGCAACGTTTATGGTTTTGCCAGAACGCACTTATTATCGACTATATTTAGTGCCAAACAAAACAGCCCCGACAAAAGTGCCGTTCTCACAACCACTTTTCTCCCTGCGGCGTTAATAATGACGCGAAGCAGCTGGGTTAAAAGTGGCGCTTAAAAAAATATACAATAATGGCTCCAAAATCCAAATGCATGAAAAATACTTGCATACAATATTTGGAGCGATGCATCATACAAGTTAAAATGGAAAACTGTTTTGAAAAAAAAAAAATTAGAACTGGAGGAAGGGGGCGTCAAAATATGCTTGCCTGTGCCTTAAGTTAGTGTTTGACCGGCCGTGTGGGTATGTACAATGTTCGTGCCAAGTGGCGTCGCCGGATCACAAAATCAACAAGGTATCCTGGATGAAGCCAAACCTTGTTCACTGTAAAGTTGTAAATCGACAACTCTGCTGTTGTTGGACTCATCAACGGCCTCGTTTATCTCATTGTTTCAGGGACCTAGCACCTAACAGGAAGAAGATTATTTTAATTTTTTCGTTATTAAACAAAAATATAATTTTATTGCAAAATGTCCTCTTTTTTTTACGAGGGTCAGTCAGAAAGTAATTTTAAGGGTCCGATTAGGGGGGAAAGGAGTGGTCAAAACAAAAAAAATTTTTTTATTTTTCTACAAAGTCGCCAGTCTCTCAATATATTTTTGTATCTACAAACTAATTTCGTAATTCCGACGTCGAAATGTTTTGCGTCCAAATTTTTAAAGTACGCTGTCACTGCTTCGGTGATGTCATCATGTCCTGTCGAATCGTATGCCGCCAAACGCTCTTTTCACCGCCGGGAAAAGGTGGAAATTACTTGGGGCCAAGTCAGGGGAATAAGGAGGATGCTCAAAAACGTCCCATTTAAATGAGGCCAATTTTGGTTGGGTTAAACGGACAGAATGCGGACGAGCATTATCGTGAATGAAAAACACTTTGCGACTCAACAAACCTGGCCGTTTGTTTTTGATTGCTTTTCGTAAATGATCCAAAACACCACAGTAGTACTCTGCGTTGATAGTCTTGCCTTTGTCGAGATAATCAATCAAAAGAATACCTCGATAATCCCAAAACACTGTCGCTAACACCTTCGCTTCGTCATGGAGTTCTTCTCTTCCGTTTAGGTACGCTGTTCGACAACGCGTAACCATTTGGAGGCTCATACACTGCTCACCGGATACAGACGATAATTCTCGATAAATTTCACTAGCGGATAATTTTTTTGCGGTCAAAAAACGTATCACACTACGCAGTTCACATTTGGACGCTACTTCTATCGGCGTCTCCATTTTAAATCGTTGTAAAAAAACACAAAAATAGACTTATCGGGCTCAGCGATGCGTCAAATTGGGTAGGATAGATGAGAGAAGAACCTCCTAAAATTTTGTTAGTTTATCTTTTCACCAGGCGGAGCGCCGCCACCCTTAAACTTACTTTCTGAGTGACCCTCGTAATTACACAATATGGTGAACCTAGCTAAGCCACATGGGAATAGTTGACGCACTATGCCCCACTAGGGGTTAGGGCAAATGGTATTATATAATCTATAACAGCAAAACTAATAAATATTTTTTTTTCCTTCTTAATTTCAGAGAAAATGGACAAAACATCGGATCCTACTTGACAATCAAGCATGTTCAAATGCACAATTATGGCCGATATACGTGTCGAGTACAATTCAATAGCGTTACACATCGTGTGGACATGTATGCATCCCTCTTCAGTGCACCGAAAATAGCCGAATTGAGTCCAACCATGACACTATTTCATACGATAGTGGCAATCGTTTTAGCTGTCGTTGCAGCTATCGTAGTCCTTAGCCTCTGGTGTTTACTAAGACCATGGTGCTTGAGGCGAAACGGTTGCAAGAATCAGTGCCAAATGGAAAATGCCATGTCTAGTAATAGTAACAGTAGCAATCTCAGCTATGGACGACAAAATTCGACGGGTCCCCGACGAGTGTGATAGGTTTAATCCGATTCCATTAAAGCCCCAGGCCGTTTGGAAAACAAAATTTATATTTAGACATAAACATAAAAACTGAAAAAAAAAAACTAAAAAGAGAAAAGCAAAAACAAAACAATCGCAAATATTATTGGAAGACAAAAAAAAAAATGCTGACACAATTATATATAAACAAAAACAATCTCTGAGAAAGACGAAAGACTTTGTTCTATGCATATACACTCCCGATCTTTAGGCTAGATTTTGGCTGTCTTTCAGAAAGTATTAACTGCATGATTCTGAGTTACCCCCACAATTATACCGTTTGATACTTTCTGAGGAATTCCCAAATTGGTGGATCTATCCTATGATTTGCAGTGTACATACATATTCGTACATTAATAAATTTACTATCATAATATTTAGTGCGTAGTGGATCTAGTAAAACAAAAAGCAAAGAGACACGTGTAAAAAAAAAAATGTCTCTAAAATTTTCCGAAAAGTATTATAGCATGTGAAAAAAAAATATGAGAGAAAGAGACAATGTGTCCATTATTTTATTTTATAAACGAATATGTCGATTCTGCTAGTTCTTTAAGCGATATTTATTTAAATCTTTTTTTCCTTTTTCTTTTTAGAATAAATACAATAAATTAACAATTGCAATTCACTGAAATTAGATCATAGACTTGTACTGGGAGTCAATTTTCATTCAAGATGACTTGTGATATTTTTTTATATGATATTAATACTGTAATAATGACTTCGACTCTCATATCCCAAATTCAAGTCTTGATTTATCTATAAAAGCAACAGTAACAAATGCAAGCAACACAATATGTTAAGATATTTTTGGTTTCTGGTCGTTACATCAAATTATATTAGAAAATGTGTGCCATGAATTGAACGAATCAGAAAAAATAAAACAAGTGAAACCAAAATTGTCAAAATTTTGAATTTATTTATTATAAATTATATTATTAAAGTAAAAATCGATTTAAATTGTGTGTTGATTAGGAAATTAAATTTCGGAAGTATTGTGCATAGATTCATAGACAATGGAGAGAATGAACCTCGACTCTTCGGCTCAAAATAAAAATAATTAATTTCAACGCCATTATACAATTATTGAATTGTACAAATAGAATGCTTTCTCTTTATTTCTCACAAGAAAACAGTTACCATTCGTTTAAAAACGTTATTCCATTTCTATTTAGAAAAAAAAAGAACATCTATTGACAAAGATTACTCATCTATGAGTAGTTAATGAAAATAAGTTTCTTAAAATAAAATATTTCGATCAAGATTTTAGAGGAAGAGTGATTCCGTAAAACTGCGTTGAAATTGTTTTTTCCAAATTGTCCATACGCGTAGTCTGGTAAAAAAAATTAATATATAATGCGAACTAATTTCAGTGAACTGTAAAAAAGCAACGTTATAAATATTTTTTATTAAAAATGTAAATATTTAATATGTAATATATTTTTTTTGTTTTCATTTCTGTGGTCGAAAGGCGAAAACACATAATTCGAGATTCAAAAATAAGCTACTACACTGAAAAAAATGAAACCGGAAAATAGAGGGCTACGCACGCAATCCGAGGGTTTTGTAGCAAGCTTATTTTGGAATATAAGTATCGGCTCCTTGCTCTTCTTGATGCAACATTAACATTACCTTTCTCACGACACCTCACTTGCCTAGACCAGTCGATAAAAAAAATTTTACCTTAATTTCGCCTCAATGTGGACCCTCCCCCCTTCCACCCGGTAAAGTTGGCCAATTACGACGCAGCGCCCCCAACCAATCTTTACCCTTTCAAAAATGATTAATTCAATAACTGCAATTCGCACTACGAAAAACGACATGAAAGTAGTACTCACACCTATGAGGCCGGTAGGTGTATTTTTTGTGTGGATAGTGTCAAAATGCCTAACTTTAAATGAATGACTATTATTAAATATTATGTGATTGTGATGAAACTTAGAGATATTATTGCCAATGATGTTGGTTATCATTGGCCATCAATATTTTTGACCTCAGGTGTGCCTAAGGCTTGCAGGGGTATGCTAACTGCAACTATAGAAATGTACTATTATAACCTTTTTTGATGAGGTATGAAAATTCCACGATTTTCGGTTTTCTATGCTAGTGAAATGACGCTTTCCTGCAAATTTTCATATTTCTAAGTATAACGGTTTTGAAATGCAAGGGGGAGGACAAACTCGGATATTTTCCCCTCTACCTCTTTTCCCTTTCTTCAAATTTGATGAAAATGCCAAAAATGGAATGTACTCGGTGCTACCTTTCTCATGATACCCCACTTGCCTATACCAGATGAAAAAAATTTCTACCCTCATTTCCCCTCTATGGGGACCTCCCCTTAAAGTCAGCCTATTACACCGAATCGCTTTCTCCCGCGAATTATAATAATTATACATATTCCCACAAAATTTCATATATGTATTTTAGCTTCAGCCGTTCCTGAGATATTTCATGGACAGACATTTGACCGATTTCATAAGGGTTTTGTTTTTACTACAAAACCCTAAAAATTGGGTGCAAACCAGTTCAACAGTTGCTAGTAAAAGTCTGCGCACATATTGGATCGCGTTTGCACGTAGCGAAACTTAAAAATACGCTTGCTTTGTTCGGAAAAGATGCAACTCTGTCAGTTTGACAAATACTTGGGTATCATTTTTAGAGCATACAGTACATAGAATGCGCTTGTCCTATATGTATCCGGCTCCAACATCGAGGGAATAAGTCGACAGCTTATCGACAGTCAGCCTACTCAGTTGGCGTTTGACATTGACATAATGTTGACCGCACTGTCGAATTGTGCATAGACAAACGTCAATTCTTGTCAATATTTAAATTTCACAATTAAAAAAATGGTTTACTGAGTTAGCTGACTGTCGACCACCTGTCGACGTAGTGCCCAGATATTGGAGCCACTGTTTCTATGGAGACATACAGGACAAGTTCATTCCACGTCTGTATGTTCTAAGCTCTAAGGTATCGTTGTATCAACATATTTGGTTCATTGTAGCCTAATCAAACAAGGCAGTCTCTATATAGGTAGGTGGAAATAATTTTCCTGTCGATGAAGTCATATCATGTCGAAACAACTCACCCGAACAATATACGAGGGTAAGGTAAAAAGTTCTCGGCCTGACAATGAAAGACTGCGATTTTCAGTTAAAAAATGATCTCCCCTGACTTCAACACACTTGGTCCAGCGTTTCTGTAACATCAATATTCCATCCCGGAAGTGCGAGTCTGGAAGGCTGTGAAAAGATTCATCTACGGCCCTCTCAACTTCTTCATTGGATGCGAAGCGCTTCCCAGAAACAAATTTGTTCAAGTTTGGGAACAGATGGAAGTCTGAGGGTGCCAAATCAGGAGAATAGGGGGATGGTCGAACCAATCGTACCCCAATTCCCGCAGTTTTCCCATCGCCAACGCACACTTGTGTACAGGTGCGTTGTCCTGGTGAAAGATGATTTTTTTTCTTCTTCAGCCAGGCATCTTCTCGCGAATTTTGGCATCTAGCTGGTCAAGAAGTTTGGAGTAATATTCGTCTGTTATTGTTCTGCCTTTTTCATAAGATAATCAATTAACAGGATCCCTTTCGCATCCCAAAACACGCTGGCCATGACCTTTCCGGCAGATGCGATCGACTTCGCTTTCTTTGGCGCTGAACCACCGGCTTCCACCTACTGCTTAGACTGCTATTTCGTTTCTGGCGTGTAGTGGTGGACCCAAGTCTCTTGAATCGGTGCAAAGATTGCTGCAAAAATCATTTGCGCATTTGCTTTTGATCGGCATTCAGCAAATGCGGCACCCATCTTGCGTAGAGCTTTCGCATCTCTATTTTTTGTGCAAGATGTTTCGCACCCTTTCTTCCGAGCAGAGCAGGAGCAGAGTCCCCGTAAACTTTTGTTAACTTCGGATGAGTTTCCTTATGGGTTAATCCATCCAAAACGAAGGTTTTTATAACTGAACGATATTCAAGTTTCTCCATTTGAACGAAAAAGACGTCTACTGCAAAAATTCGTGTAAACAAACTACTTGAGAGAACAAGGAACAGGAAACATAAATTTTTGCTGATTGTCAGGCCGAAAACTTTTGACCTTATCCTCGTATAAAAAGTGTCACCGATTACGTTACCTTATCGTTCCTGCGGCTGCCGGTTCTTCGTACCGTAACGACTCGCATCCCTCGATGCAAGAAGAACTGCGATTTGAAGCATTGCTACCGCAACAACAACGTTACCTTATCAGCAAATTATGTAATTTAATAAACAAATCGCAAAATGGCGTCATAATGCCTAAATCGTTTATAATTAAACATCAGTTCATTCAATCGACAAAGAAAAGATGCAATTTTGAAGTGGAAAGAACTTCCTACAACTTCGCATTACGATGTTATCCTCGACGACTCCTATTTATTGAGTTATCAATAAAAAATCGATAATTTCAATATCCATAGGAAACAATACCGACAAGGCGACAAGCATCCTTTTTAACTTGCGCCTACGATTCCATAGGTTAGGTGGCAGCCTCACGGCCCCGCATAGACCAGTTGGGTCCATAGCGATGCAACAAAGAAAACAACAGAGATCGTTAGGTGTTGGTATCAGTCGTAATCAACAAGTCCTTGTTGAGCTCGAAGGTTTTCATCGCGCTTGCGAATCTTAGAAGATTCATTATGTTAAGGTTTACAATCGCTTTAAGGTTGCGTGGGAAGTAGGCTCCAAGACATATATGTCTTGTCCTTGCGAGTGCCGGGCATTCGTACAGGAGGTGCTCCAAAGTTTCTTTCGTTTTTGGCAGCTAACAATTCCTGTAGCCGCTGTCTGTGATCAGTCCCAGTCTGTGTGCGTGCTCACCTATTAGGCAGTGACCCGTTAATAACTAGCATTGCACATTTACCCTTAGAGAGCCCTAAGAGTACATCGGTTTTCTTAGTGTTGTATGAGTTCCAGAGTTCTGTCGTTATTCTGGAGCTGATGGTTCTGTTCCAATTTTGGTTGGCTAGTTGCATCATCTTAGAGCTCATTTTTGTTCTTAGTGTTTGTATTGGAATAGGAGTTGCTATTGCCATTGTGACATCCAGTGCAGCTCCTGGCTTTGCGAGTCCATCCGAAATATCGTTGCCAAGGCAGCCGCTGTGGCCTGGTATCCATCGGAGTTAAAGCTTCCTTAACGTGCCCAATCTCTGAAGAATTGAGAGGCAGTTAAGCACCGTCCCTGATCTGATAGTGTCTGACTGCAGCGCTTTCAACGCAGCCTGACTGTCTGAGTGAATGTAGATGTTGCCCATCCTGCATGTTGTTGAGACTAGCTCCGCAGCTTTTTGTATCGCTACCACCTCCGCCTGGAAGATGCTGCACTCGTTCGGCAGTCGGAGCGATAGATTGTGTAGGAGCTCCGGCGAATGAACCGCGGCTCCAACACCTCTTTCCGTCTTAGAGCCATTCGTATAGAGGTTTAGGGTATTCTTAGGTCTGTTCTCGCCTGGTATGTTTCTCTTGGAGCCAATTACCAGTTTGATGAGGTCTGTTTTCTCGAAAGGCAGTTTGATGTTTCGATGGCCATAAGGCCTCGTGTTAAATTGCCCCGTTTCCCAAGTCTTAATGCACATTTGGACGCCGCGTTCATTAGAAACAGGTCCAGTGGGGGTAAGTCCGTAAGGGTGTTTAGGGAATTTGTGGACGTGGCTCCCATCGTTGCTGTGATTCCCAAACATCCCAGTCTTTGGATTCTTTCCGTTTTCAGTTTATTGCACCTGGTTCTGAGTGCTGTCCACCAGACCAGAATTCCGTATAATAGAATTGGCCTAACAACAGCTGTATACATACCAGTGCATAATTCGAGGATTGAGCCCCCATGTCTTACCAAGCCAACTTTTGCAGGTGTACAGAGCAATGGTTGCTTTCTTGGTACTTTCTTCGATGTTACGATTCCAAGTAAGCTGTCAAGGATCAACCCTAAGTACTTTGCGTGAGTCATCAAAGTTAACTCGGTGATGCCCATCGTTGGGAGGTCGAAGTCATGAATTTTAGTTCTTCTTGTGTAGAGAACCAGTTCAGTCTTTTGCGGGTTCACACTTAGCCCCACTTTGCCTGCCCATTTTAGTAGCCTACTTAGAGTCATTGTTGTGAGGTCTGATAAAACGCCAGTATCCTTTCCAGATCCAAGTATTACGACGCCATGCCGTCATGCGTAAGCCACCGCGCGTATGCCTATCGCTTCGAAAGTTTTTAGTAGAGTGTTCACCACTAGTATCCATAGAAGAAGTGGTGATAGCACCCCTCCTTGTGGCGTTCTCTTCTGGCCGCTTTAGTTGCCGTGGCATTGCCCCATGCGGACGATATAAGTCTGTTGGATAGCAGTGCTGCGATCCAGTTTGTTATGCTTGCGTTGACCCCTGCATTGTAGAGGGCATCCATTATCGTTTGTGTTGTAACATTATTAAATGCTCCTGCTATGTCTAGGAACGTGCCGAGCGTGTATTCTTTGTACTGTAGAGAGTTTTCGATGGTGGAGACCACCTCGTGCAGGGCCGTTTCCACGGATTTCCCCTTTAGATACGCGTGTTGTGTGTTTGATAGATAGCCCGATACGAGTGACTCTCTAATGTGACCATCCAATATGCTATCCATAGTTTTCAACATGGAGGATGTGATACTGGCTGGTCTAAAGTCTTTCGGGTTGTCATAACTGCTTATGCCAGTTTTTGGTATAAACACAAGACTGGCCTTTCGCCAAGCATGCGGTACATAGCCCATTCTGATGCAGCCTTTGAAAATAGCAACAATCCAGATTGCTATGGAGTCGGCAGCTTTTTGTAGCATAGCAGGTATAATCTCATCCGGTCCTGCTGATTTGTACGGGTCAAAGGAATTAATGGCCCGTTTTACTCGTCTGACTGTGAAGAATCCTGGTATGTTGCTGCCGCGCGACTTAGTTTCTAAAGTTGTGGTATGTGGTTGGGTTGGCGGACTTTCGCAGTCCGGAAAGTGTGTTGCAAGTAGTAATTCCAGTGTGTCAGCACTTCCTTCCGTCCATTGCCCATCCCCTTTACTGAGTGTAGATGGCGGTGTCGGATTTTTGGAGATGACTTTCCTCAGCCGCGATGCCTCTGATGTGTATTCAATTTGGTTGCAGAAGTCCCGCGAGTTTTTTCGTTTCGCTGCTCTGAGCTGCTTTTTGAAGGATTTGAGTGAGTTCCTATATTCACCCCAATCTTCATCTTCATCTGCTAAAGAGCGACCGTACCTTACGGCGACAAGCGCCGATATCTTTAGTCCACCATTTGGACTGAGGTTTTTTTTTACTGCAAGGGCATGACGCTCTGAAAGCACTGATGAGCATATCGGTAACACCACGTCCAGCGTAAATACGGGCAATACCGTGCGTGCGTTGCGGTGCGTTGAATACGGGCAAATTTCAAAATCAAACCTATGTTGGCAAATGTGCATGTCCAACGTAAGCACGATATTGCGGTAAATGCGTGCAAGCATGTTTGAAAATCAAACTCGTTTTGCCCCCATTATCGTTCAGAAAAACGATGGAGATTCTGATTTCGGAAGCTCAAAAGCGGAGTGTGGAGTGTGCTTTGCAATAAGAGCCAACGTGGTTAAAAGATAGAATGGCGGCGGATATTGAAGATAAATCGTGTAGTTTTGAAATTTGGCACAACTAATGTGAGGAATCCCCTTAATATATGCTCCAAAGTTCCCGTTGATAGAGGATCCGGAAGTGTAGGATAAATGTAAATTTTTCCCAGTTTTTCCTGAAAACGTTGTTTTTAAAGTAGACATCGCTATAAAAAACGTGAAAAAAAATCGTGGTGTTTTGAAATTTTACATCATTAATGAGGGCAGTTTCTTGAATATATGCTTCAAAGTCCCTGTTGATAAGGGTTCCGGAACTGTAGTGAAAAGTGGGCTGACGCTAATTTTGGTATTTTTCATGAATTATAATATACCAAGACCACTTTGTGTGGAAAGTAGCCTTGGTTTTCAACCGATTGAACTAATTTTAACAGAGGAGTATAAAAATGTCCTAAGCAGTCGCATATATTCAAGAAATTTACTTTCATCCGCTCGCAATTGCCGGTATAGATCATGAAACTCGCCATAAAATATGTTTCTGTATTTAACACTTGTTTTAAATCGATCACCCTTGTTTTTTTCTATTCGTCAATATTTTAATTTCCTGCTGAGACTGGAGCCACTTTACACCGAATGACATTGTCAACGCAACCCTCATTAACGTTTGTTGTCGTTGGACACTCTCCGCATCCTCCGCAAATAAATACGTTACGTGCGGGCACCGCAACGCACGCACCGTATTTACGCTGGACGTGGCGTAAGATACTTCATGCGTTCGATGCTTTTAACGTTGTGACTTATTTTTACGTCCAACACAAGGGGAAGACAACACAAACATACTCGAACCCATAACTGACCGGTAGCATGAGACATCAGACTGATGCCTCCTCAACACAGTGAGCTTGTTATTTATTGTTATATATTTTGTGAAGAAATTAGAGAATTAAGTCAGCTGATGCAACATGCTTTAAAACCTTATTCTTATTCTCCCCGCTGCTAATAAATATTTGTCATATTTAAGTAACGGCATCGTTGCAATGTGATGTCTACGGTACTATATTTATAAATTGTAAGTTTTATATTTATGTGAGCTTTTTTAAATATCAAATAACTTGTATCACATAAATATTCAAAACTGAAAAATGAATCGAACTTTTTCCACCTTTTGGCCACAGAAATTGATTCAAATGAAAAAGAAAAAAACACAAAAACCTTTGTTTCGTTTTTGTTTTTATGTATAAACTTGTTTCTAATCATTTAGGAAGTATTTGCCAAATACAATACAATATGAGCAGCATGAGACCCTTTCTAAAAACTATTAATATGTAATTAGTTTGCTTTTTAAATTTGTTTGTATGTATAATTAACACAATTCGGTATAATCGACACTTTTATACTCTTACACAGTCAAGAATATTATATTTTGATAAAATCAATATGTTATAAGGTATATAAGTTCTTCTTGTTGTACTTAGTCGTAGAGGATAAATGAAACAATTTACCCAACATGAAAACAGGAAATACTATATATATTTTGCTATCAATAAAGAGAATGAAAAAATTGACAAAAGTGTTTTTGTTTGCAGTCTTGTTAGATTTTTTGTATGCGGTCTCAGCAATGATGTAAAACTTGTTTAATTCAGCTGTATTATTTTAAAGTGGTATACCTCTGGTGATGTCCGTGGGGACGAAGCCTAATGCTATCTTCAGACTGAGCCAAATCACGTGATTTCGGTATACTTTCGTGATTTCTTGCGAAATCACTCCCCAAATCATCTGGTTTTCCGTACAATCTCTCTCTCTCTCTCTCTCTCTCTCTCTCTCTGTGGGTCCTGTTAACCCCTTGTGGGACATAGGGCATTAACCACACCGACTTTTCACCTCGTCCTGTTCGCCGCCACCGCCTTCAACTGACTTCACGATTTACCTATTGAGTTACCCTCGACTTCAACTGATCTTCTCCAGGTGTTTCTAGGTCGTCCAACACGGTGACTTGCATCGGTTCCCTGTGGGTTCCAATCGAGGGCCTGTTTAGCAATATTTTCCGGCCCTTTTCAAAGTGTGTGACCTATCGATTGCCACTCTCACATTTTTATGGAGGTGTCTATCGTGTCCTTGCTAGTAATGAACAGGAGGTTGTCGTTAGAAATGACCTCCGGCCAGCGTGTGTATAGGATGCGCTGGAGACACTGGTTCATGAAAGTTTGTGATCTTGTAGTTATCGCCTTGGTCACCTTACAAGTTGAACAGCCATAAAGAAGTACAGATTTTGGAATATTTTTAGTTTCCGGGGCCCGGGGTGAAAAAAATCACTTTTCACTTGGATTATTTGTCATTTATCGCTCGTGTCATCCTAAAGCCCAACATACACCATCCGCAATTCCTTCCGAAAAAACTGATCAGGCCCGGCCTTGAGGAATTCCGGATCGTGTATGGCTGCTTCAGGCCGCGTGAGTAGAATGAATAGACGAATGTATATGAAGCGTGGCTATGGAAAGTGAAATGCCGTAGAATTCAATGCAATATATAGATACTTTCATTCTATGGCGATAAGATCAATTTCCAATTATCCATCCGGCGGCCTCAAGGCGGCCTGTCCGGAATTCCTCAAGCAATTCCATCCGGCGGCCTGTCCGGCCGCGTGACTAAAATGAATTTTCACTGGAGTTTTTTTTTTCAAGACGAATGTATCTGAAGCTTGGCTATGGAAAGTAAAATGCCGTACAATTCAATGCAATAGATAGATACTTTCAGGCCGCCGGATGGATAATTGGAAATCGATCTTATCGCCATAGAATGAAAGTATCTATATATTGCATTGAATTGTACGGCATTTTACTTTCCATAGCCAAGCTTCAGATACATTCGTCTATTGAAAAAAAATCCAGTGAAAATTCATTTCAGTCACGCGGCCGGACAGGCTGCCGGATGGAATTGCTTGAGGAATTCCGGACAGGCCGCTTCAAGGCGAACTGTCCGCCCGCATGAGTAGAATGGATTTTCACTGCAGTTTATTTGAATAGACGAATGTATCTGAAGCTTGGCTATGGAATGTAAAATTCAATCCAATAGATAGTTTCATTCTATGATGATAAGATCGATTGCCAATTGTCCATCCGACTCAAGGCGGCTTGCACATGGCATTGACGATCCGGAATTCCTCAAGGCCAGGCCTGATCAGTTTTTCCGAAGAAAAATTCCGGAACGTGTGTGGTGGAGGCCTGGCGAGAACGATTTTCCTTCCGGCCGCCTGAAAGGCCAATCCGGCCGCTTGAAGGCGGCCTGAAACGACCATACACGATCCGGAATTCCTCAAGGCCGGGCCTGATCAGTTTTTCCGGACAAGAATTCCGGATGGTGTATGTTCGCCTTAAGACTCTCAAATGTGCAAAAAAAAAATTTTTTTTTTTAATTTTAAGCTTTTTTTCTTATTTTTTTGTTTTAATGATTTATACTGAATGTTTGGTATGTTTAAAACTGATCAAAACGCTGTTGCACGCAGAGCGAGCGAAGTGATCGTTCATGTTTGTGCGATACTGAGGGTTGCGATCCCTTAAGCGCGGAGAGAGCGGAGTCCACTCAAGGGGATTTGCGAATATTTCAATTTTCCATGCCTCCAATATACCAAACATTCAGTATAAATCACGAAAAAAAATTGCGAGGGCAAGCGAGCCATCCGCCAACAACCATCCTTATCGGTTCATTTTTTTTATTCCCCATTTTTACCTCCCTTGTTTGCGTTGTCTTCCCCAGGCCTATGAATTTTTGTTAATACGTAAAGGGCAGGGGCAACGAGCGGCGAAAATTCCGCCCACATCCCCCGAACTGAGCTACAGCAAGCATAGGCCGCTGCTTAGCTCGTTGAGGGGTCTTTTTCATCGCCAGATGGCACAGCCCGACCTTCACGGTCATTATGCTACCCAAGTCTACGTCCCCACGGGCATCTCCGGATGCCCACCAAACCGTCCGTTACACAGCAGAATGTTTTTTTAATTAATGTTAAGGATTTAAGAAAATAGTTCAGATGACCCAGACCGAAAAAATCACCTGTTTCGCCCACCGCATCAAATCATCGGGCACCCCTAATTGATACCACACGCCAATGGGAGCAAAACGTGGTATTTATTTTTTACTGGACAAGGATTTTCGGAATTGTCCACACAAGGACGAATATTTCCATGGAACCCGCTGTTTCAAATAATTATCAAGACTTTTATTTCAGCGCATCTTGTAATGGAAATTACACTCTCTCCTCCACCAAATCTAAACGCGAAAATATCCTTTCCGTTCCGAAATTTGAAGTGAATTTCTTAAAGTTTACAAGTGCTGGCATTGGTCCAACTATACTATTATGCTACCTAAGGCTGCGTCCCCACGGTCATCTTCGGATGCCCACCAAACCGTCCGTTACAGTTCTGCTAATCAAACATCACCAGCAGCAGTGATCCTGTCGAACCAAAGTTTGTTGGCATATTGTCATATTTAGTACCGGTCGGTATAAACACTCCATTAATTATTGTAGAAATAAATCTAATATGATCTAGTCAATACTGCCTTTAGTTCCACTAAATAAACGTGTCCACATAGGAGAGGGGATTGTGAGAACTTTATTCATCATCATCAACATCGTGGCGCAACAGCCCGACGTCGGGCTCAGGCCGCTTGAGTGAGGACTTAATTGCAAGATATAATTTAACTGTCCTATATACAGTCCTACTACCTTCCAGACTGATCGATGATGTTTATACCAAAGCTTAGGGGGGAACCCTTTGATGCGAGAGCCCAGCGTTGGCGATAAGGGATTAAGGTAGTGGGGCGATGGGTTGAGTTTGAATAAGGTGACGGTGTATATTCCGTTTAAATTTTTGCAGGTCATAGTTGCGGGGGAAAACAAAAGATGGTAGATCGTTCCACATTCGTGTTGTCCTGGATACAAACGAGTCATAGAATTTGGCGGTGCGACTGCTGCTGAGTTCTAGGAGATGAGGATGGGCACGACTGGCTAGTCGGGTGTTTCGTAAAGGAAAGGTACGCTCAGGAATGAGGTTGGCTATTTCATCAGAGCAACGGCGTTTGTAGTAGCGATAGAAGAGTGAGAGACAGCCGACATTTCGCCGGTGTTCAAGCGATTCGATTTGAGATGTTATGGATTCATCGCCAATAAGCTTGAAGGCTTTCCGTTGGACTTTGTCTAACGCGGATAATGCGGTTCTACCTGCGCCTGCCCATATGTGGGAATTAAATTCAAGTCTCGGTCTTATATGAGCCTTGTAAATTTGAGCCAGATCAGATGGTGTAAAGTATCTTTTACAGCGATTCAGAAAGCCCAGACACTTCATTGCATTTTTTGCAACGCAAAAGATGTGGTCGGACTAATTTAGTTTACTAGAGATGTTAATACCTAGTATGTTCAGTATGGGCGAATCAGTAATGCTGACCCCATCGACAAGAATAGGTTGGGCGGCAGGTGAAGCACATCGCTTATTGGAAAGTAGACAACATTGAGTTTTTGAGGCGTTAAACTCTACTCGATTCGCTTTCCCCCATGCTATAATTTTTGAAATGTCTTCATTTAGTGAGTCTGACATGCGATCTCTGTTGATAGATGTTGAATTTCGGCGAGAGTCAGCTACAGAGTTGAAAGAGTAAGTGCAGTCAAGGGTGCTATCGTCTGCAAAGCTATGGATTGAGTTGGAAGTCACGCTGAGAAGATCGTTGATGAAGAGAAGGAAGAGCGTCGATGAAAGGACAGTACCTTGGCAGACCCCTGCGTTGGTGGTATGGCAATTTGATTTAACTCCATCAAGGACGACCTGAAGCGAACGGTCGTGAAGGAAACTTTCGATCCATTTAACTAGTTTTGGGTCCAAACCAAAAGCCTGGAGCTTAGCTAGAAGAGCCGGATGCCAGACTCTATCAAAAGCTTTCGAAATGTCGAGGGCAATGATTTTAGCTTCGCCAAATTGGTGGATACAGCGATTCCATCTTTCGGTGAGGTATGTCATTAGGTCGCCGGTGGAGCGCGAAGAACGGAAACCATATTGCCGATCATTTGATGAGATGGTGTGAATCAAGGTAACTCATTAGTTGGTTGTTAACCAGGGTTTCGAAGACTTTTGATAACACATTCATTAATTATTCGGGAACAAATTGTAGCCATGATGAGAATGTACTATGATGGCAAAGCATTTTCTGTCAGCCATCATCGCCACTAATCGCTATCCACCGACATACATGATGGCAATGGCTCAAACTGCCAGTGATAGACCAT
Source organism: Chloromyia formosa (assembly GCA_964017055.1). Lineage (NCBI taxonomy): Eukaryota > Metazoa > Arthropoda > Insecta > Diptera > Stratiomyidae > Chloromyia > Chloromyia formosa. Next base: position 82,569,374 of record OZ024817.1, read on the forward strand.
TTACTGTATCAAACTATAAATTTGAATATTTAACCGTAATTTTTGCCATTCGCAGCAATTTCTACAGAAAGCCATCTGCCGAACCACCTCCGAGTAGGATCTGACATTTAATGTGGCACTGCCACAACACCCCAATTTCATACCTCTCTCTCGCACTTCTTTGTCATATGGCCGACGAGACGAACTAGTCACTTTATTTTTATTCCGCCGTCTTGCTTGGTGTGTCGTTTTTTTTGTTCGTTCGCTCCATTGATGAGATTTTTGTCGTGCCACTCCTGTTTTTGAAATTTCCCTTGTCCTGTCGGTGTCTGGTCGCCCGCGAGCCACGCGAAATTATGCTCTAGTCGCCGCGCGAGTGTTTTGTGAAAGTTATTCGTTTCGCTGTGCATCGTGGCCGCGTAAATAGTTCAAAACATCATGTCGACGTTTAATAGTTTTAAGGGTTGGTTCAGTAAGAAGTCACAGATCTCCGAAATCGGCAGACCCACGAATTTCACACAGCACATCCATGTCAGTCGCAATCAGATCACCGGCGATCTGGAGGGTCTGCCCTCCGTCTGGCTCAATCAGTTGAATGCGCAAATTTCGCAGGCGGAGCAGAGTCAGAATCCCGACGCCGCCTACCAGGCCGTCAAATTCTACAACTATTCGATTAAGAAAAAGGATAACTCGGAAGTGTTCAAGCCGTTCATCACGGAGCAGGCGATCCACGAGGAGTCGGAGGAGATCGACAAGTATGTGAACCTGAAGAGTGCACACAAGAGTCAGGACTCGCTGGGGGAGAGCCTGGACTCGTTCGGTGGCGAGAGCAGCGAGGACAGCTCACAGGAGCCTCCGCCTCCGTTACCCGCCAAGAAGTCCATCACCTTGCCGCCCAAGCCCCAGATCAAGCCAAAACCACGTATCGTCTCGCCACACATCCCACTGTCCAAGGGCGTGCAAGATCTGCGCATCATTGAGGAGATCAACACGGACACGATGATCATCAAACCCGCACCGGAGGACGACGATTCCATCCTGCGCCGTTCAAAGGACAAGCACGCGCACAAATCTGACGAAGAAGTCTACGAAGAATTGCGATCCATTTGCAACCTGGACGATCCCACAGAGCGCTACAAAACCAAACTGGAGGTGGGCAAGGGGGCGTCGGGAATAGTGTTCATCGCAGCCGACCTGCAAGCTGGACAGGACGTGGCCGTGAAGACAATCGACCTGAAGAATCAGTCGTCCAAGGATCTGATCCTGACCGAGATTCGGGTGCTCAAGGACTTCAATCACAAAAACTTAGTCAATTTCTTAGAAGCATATCTGCTGGAGCCGGAGGATCAGTTGTGGGTCGTGATGGAGTACATGGACGGAGGTCCCCTTACGGACGTCGTCACCGAAACCGTCATGAAGGAGAAACAAATCGCCGCCGTGTGCCGTGAAGTTCTCTATGCCATCAGCTTCCTGCACTCGAAGGGGATCATCCACCGTGATATCAAATCAGATAACGTCCTGCTGGGCATGGACGGCTCCGTGAAAGTCACCGATTTTGGATTTTGCGCCAACATCGAAGGTGACGAGAAGCGACAAACCATGGTGGGCACCCCCTACTGGATGGCTCCCGAGGTAGTGACTAGGAAAAAGTACGGCAAAAAGGTGGACATCTGGTCGATTGGAATTATGGCAATCGAAATGATTGAGGGTCAGCCGCCTTATCTGAACGAGACGCCGCTGCGGGCGCTCTATCTGATCGCAGCGAATGGACGGCCCGAGATCAAGAGCTGGGACAAACTGTCGCCCAATCTACAGGACTTCCTCGATCGGTGCCTGCAAGTCGAGGTCGACAAACGAGCCACATCCGACGAATTGCTAAATCATCCATTTCTGCAGGAGTGCAGTGAACTGAGGGCTCTGGTGCCAAACATAAAAGCAGCGAAACGAGTGCTTCGTCGTCAGACGTGATTAGCGCGGATCAGCGGCATAGTGATCAACAGTGTTTTTAAGCTGTGAGTATTATTACACTCATTATTCACCATATCGTCCATAATAATGTACGATTTTCATGAATAAGTTGTGGGATAAAGTGTTGGCGCACTCGCTGGCTTACCGCCCCGCCAGTTTCAAGTGCACAGCGAACTTTCAATTTTCGACTAAACTTTCTCTATGCGCCATCAGTTGCGTCGCTAATAACCGCACATTGGGCACACCAATGTGCAAAACAAACATCCAAATCCAAATGGATTTTCACTGTTTCCTATTTAGAGCAATTCCACGAAAGTGATTACCACGGCGATGAGTCACGCTCGATCACAGCACGTATGTGCGTGCCCGTTGGCTGTAATGAGGGCCAAAGGTCGTTCGGTGCTCGGCCGGTCTGTGGGCATGTCCGTAGACTAATTTGTATGTCTCGGATTACCTGATTTATTGTCCCATTGAAAAATCTTCTCAGTCGACATGGGCTCACAAAGTCGCCGAGTTCCGAATTTTCCTCCACACATCATTCGTTACGCCACACAACTCCATCCTCTCTACAGTCAGTGTACACATAAATATCCGTCTACGAGTTAATTTTACTGCTTGGAATTTCCTCTTACGACTTGGTCTAGCGCGGCTCACATCGCAGCTCGTCATCTTGCAGACGGGCTGGAAAAGCGCTTTGTCGCGACACATACATACGCCCAACCACGGAGGGAAATTAGCATGGCACATGGCTAAGTGTCGCTTCTTTTTAATTTTTTTGGACATTGGCAAGGCAATGAATGTGCTTAGTCGCCGAACGACGCATCGTCTTGTCGTCTGTATTAATTACTTTCTCGTGTATGACGAGCAGATTTCCATTTAACATTTTTTTTTCGAGTTCGTACACTGCGCGGGTCGGCCTCCAGCCAGTCCGTAAATTCATGATTGTTATGCTGATGATCAGCAGTAGGCGACCTTCAGCTTTCTTGTTGTAATAAATATTTGCGTTCCGCTGGTTTGGTTCCAAGTGTTGTAGTTGTTGTGGGTGCACCGCTAGTTGATAATAATATAAAAATTAGCCAGAGACGTGAGAGACGTTACTCCTTGTTAATTAGTGGGAGACTAATGTAAAATTAAATGATGAGAATGAGCCTGAGCCGAGTTTTGTGATTGTTCTTCAGATTACGATAAGAACACATACATGACGATGTTAACGGATAATAATAATAATAATAAATAAGGGCAGGCTAAGATACCCATATGGTAGGCACTGCGACCAAAAGATCTATTGTGCCATAGCCTTGACTAATCCAAAAGACCCTCAATCAACCTGATGAAGGCCAATAGGTCCTTTGTAGGAGCACTCTTAATGACAGCGGAGCTCACTATTGAATCTCCAAGAAACGTAAACCTGGAGCGAGCGATCGCCGGGCATTCACAGAGAAGGTGTTTGGTGGACTCAATATCCTCCAGGCAAAGCCGGCATTCTGTCTCAGTGGACAGACCCATCTTGTTTAGGTGATATCTCACCCAGTGGTGTCCTGTGAGGTAACCAACGATTAACCTCAGGTCCACTCTTCCCAGGCGGCTAGCTTCGTTCCGACTGTAGGGATCAATGAAATCTTTGGATTGCAGGCCTGGGAGATTATTCCAGTACCGCAACCTTTTGTCGGCAGACCATACCCTCACCATCGCCTTGGCTGCGGCCCAGCTCAGACCGCAGAAGGGTTCAGGACCGAAAAATTTCTCTGATGAGCCTTGTCTAGCAAGTTCATCTGCAGCTTCATTGCCATGGATGCCCCGATGCCCAGGTATCCAACAAAGAGTGACCTGGTTTGTGTTTGCGAGACACTGTAGGGTATCAAAACACTCTTTCACTAGTTTCGACGAGAACTTGTGTGAAGAAAGAGCCTTAATAGCTGCCTGACTGTCAGAGCAGATAGCAATGTTAGCCCCAGTGAGCTTTTTTGGAGAATTACTCTGGCGCAGGTCTCAATAGCACGGATCTCGGCTTGGAAAACGCTGGGCCAAATGCCCATAGCGATTGAGATCCTGGTGTTCGGTCCAAAGATCCCAGCACCAACTCCCTGTTCCATTTTTGACCCATCAGTAAACCAGGATCAGGACAAAGATTGCCAATATCCCATTCCGATCGGCTTGGGATGGAGACCGAAAATTTCCTACCGAAGCAAAGTTCGGTAGTCATGTAGTCTGTGTATGCAAGGAACCCGCTCCAGAATGCTCATGTGGCCCTGATTGTACACATGACCGTCATAAGTTAGATGCACTCGAAGAGCACTTAGAGCTGCAGATTCTCGAATAAAAATATGCAGCGGAGTAAGTCCGATAACTGCCTCTATGGCCGATGTCGGACATGAGCGAAAAGATCCTGCCATACGAAGGCATGCAAGACGTTGAAGTTTGGTACACAACTGTATGGTGCAACGCTGCTGCGTTTTGGGCCACCATACTAGCGCAGAAAATGTCACAACTGGTCGTACCAGCATCAAGTACAACCACTCAGTCATTTTAGGGGTAAGACCCCAAGTTTTTCCAAAGGTCTCTCTTTGGAAAAACTTGGGGAGCCCACATGATCCGAGTGGCCTTACTAATAACTGTCTCGACATGTTTGCTCCAGTTCCAGCCTCCAGTCTAACGTGAGGCCTAAACACTTGACTTCAGTGGAGAACTCAAGCGCCGTCCTGCCTAGGCTGACCGAGCTTAAACTAAGATTTCTCCTCCGAGTGAATGGAATTAAGACAGTTTTTTGAGGATTAACGCCCAGGCCAACTTCAGTGCACCAGCGAAGGACTAGTCCGAGTGCCGTACTCATCACCTCCGTGACGTTCGTTTCAAAATTGCCCCTTATTATTATGGTTATATAATCAGCGTATCCGATAGCACAATAACCACAGTCGCAGAGCCTAGCGAGTAGCTTATCTACGACAAGGGACCAGAGAAGCGGGGAAAGAACCCCACCCTGAGGACAGCCCTTGACCGCGTTAACACAAATTGAGATGCCACCAAGCGATGAGTAGATTTCACGCCCCCGAAGCATGGCGTCGATCCACATGATTGTAGCCATAGGTATATTCCTGAGCCTGAGTGCTCTGGATATACTGCTGTACCCAGTATTGTCGAAAGCACATCAATGTCAACTTGTCAAGGAACGCGCATAGAGCGATTTCCTTGTCATTAAGGTTTTTTTTTTAAATCGTTCCCACGAGATTGTGTAAGGCAACCACAGTCGACTTACCTTTTACATAGGCGAACTGAGTACGATGTAAGGGTGACGTGCATTCCATTTTTTCTCTGGTATGTAGATCCAATAACCTCTCAATAGTTTTTAGGAGAAACGATGAGAGGCTGATCGGCCTGTAAGATTTCGGTAGCTCCTCCGGTTTGTTTCCGTTTTTAGGAATGAATACCACGTTTACAGCCCTCCATAAGCTTGGTATATAGCTCAAGGAGTAGCTGGCTCTATACAGGACAATCAAGGGGGCTATAATGAAATCAAGGCTGTGTTGGAATAGAGCAGGAAAGATACCATCGGCACCAGGTGCCTTAAAGGACTCCACGGCCCATTTTACTTTCTCTCTATCGAAGATGACCCCAAAGAGGCAACTTAACTGGTTAAACGAAACCCGATGGTCAGCCGATGAAGTAGACACATAGGGTTCAGCTTGGACTGAACCCGGAAAGTGTGTGTGTAGGAGAATCTAGTGCTAGTATCAGTCACTTGAGCGCCTGGGACGTATGAATAAAAACCAAATTACTCAAAGTATTTACTCACTTAGATCAAACGGGACTATTTTTGAGTAAACAGTCACGTTGGCATGAAAAAACTTTAACGAAATGAGACTTCTGAGTTTTTAGTTTTCGAACATCAGATTCGGTACGAATAAAAAAGCATTAGTGAGTATTTACTTGAAAATTTTTGAGTCTGGTCACTAGCATGCTCAGTTTGATAATTTGCTATTTAGGGTAGTGATGGGCACTATAGAATAACTATTGGAAAGTTATTCGATAGTTTTTACTATCGATAGTTATTCGAATAACTATCGGGACTATCGGTCGATAGCTATTCGAATAACTATCGGGACTATCGGTGGATATTTTCGATAGCCCGATAGTATGCTTTGAATGAAAAGTTTATTGGACAGCCCGATAGTTTGCCATGTAGGAAAAGTTTAGTCGAATGAATGACTATGTACTTTGGCAGGTTGGCTGGCTCAATATTATGTGCATGTGATTTTAGATTTATAAGTCAATACAGATTATGTGTATGATTGGTTACAAATTTGAACTAGAATTTACTATAGATCTTTTCCTGAACGGAACCCGTTTTTTTTTTTCAAAAACATGGCCTATCTTCTGCTTCTTCATACCACTCTGCGGCTTCGCGTTGTTCTGCCTGTGGTGTTGGCACTTCGCCTATTCTGTCGGTATAATCTCAGCTTCCTTCTGCAGGCAGCACGGCCTTGGATCGTATCATCGCCAAGATTAACGCGTTGTTGCTTTTTCATCTGATCGATCCATGTGTGTTTCCGTCTGCCTCGGCGTTTGGGTCCAGCAAAGGGAACATTCGTTGATAGTGCCTTCATGACAGGGTTCTCAGGCGGACGCCTTAGAACGTGGCAATACCAATCCATACGACGATCTTCGAGCTTTTCAGTGTTCGGTTGCTCAACGAACAAGCTGCCTCGGATGTAGGTACTTTTGATATGATCCTTTTTGGTCACACCGGCTGACATCCGTAGCATTTTCACCTCGGTCGCAGTCATTTTGCTTTCATATGTCTTGTACAGGGTGGCGCAAAAGAAACGAAGGGGTTTGAATAGTCTATAATTCCTTTATTTTTGAATCAATCCAATTTCTTTTTTTTTCTTAGTACACTTCATAAATGGGGAATTTTGTTAATTTAAACGTGAAAAAAAATCGCGTAAGTGGTGCCCATTCTCAGCTTTGCAAATTGCGATGTTTTCATGATTTTTTTCAAGATTTCAGGAGGTATCGCTCGGATTTCTTCTCGAATATTATTGTTTAGTTAGTTAGTTAGTTTAGTATGGTCTGTGCCTTATTCATATGCCATACACATACTCCAGACCATACTCCATCTAAAAATAATATTCGAGAAGAAATTTTAGCGATACCTCCTGAAATCTTGAAAAAATTCATGAAAACATCGCAATTTGCAAAGCTGAGAGAATGGACACCACTTACGCGATTTTTTTTTTCACGTTTAAATTAACAAAATTCCCCATTTATGAAGTGTACTAAGGAAAAAAAGAAATTGAATTGATTCAAAAATAAAGGAATTATAGACTATTCAAACCCCTTCGTTTCTTTTGCGCCACCCTGTACATAGTCCAGCATTCAGACGCATACATGAGTGCGGGACGTACGACCGTTTTGTACAACTTGCCCTTAAGCTTTCGTGGCATTTTCTTGTCGCTGAAAACTCCAGAGTTTTATCGCCACTTCATCCAACCGACACTGATGCGATGTTTGATGTCGTCATCGCAGGTAGCTTCTTTGTTGACCATCGAGCCCAGGTATTTGAACCTTGTACAGGACTTCAACTGCTCTCCTTTAATGTAGATATCTGGTATCGGTCTCTCTGGATCTGAGAAAGGACAGCAAAGATACTAAGTCTTTGATATGCCAATCCTTAGTCCATGATCCTCCAGTAACTTACACCACTTATTCAGTGCAGCCTGCAAAGCAACGATGTCTTTGCTACCCAGGACAATGTCATCGGCGAAGAGAAGGGATATTTCCAGGCCGTCAGAGATGAGTGTTAGTAAATAGAACATGATGATGTTGAAGAGGAAAGGACTTAATACACTGCCTTGGTGAACTCCGACTCTAACCGGAAATTTTTCAGACTCACCAGCTGTGCATCTAACTTTAGTAGTTGCCCCATCATACATGTCTTGTATCATCTTGACATATGCCTCGGGGACTTCGAGACCGTAATTACCCATATCAGATCACGAGGAACTCTGTCGAAGGCTTTTTCCAAATCGATGAACACAAAGTGCAAGTCCGTACGTGCATCACGATGCTTTTCCATCGTAACACGTATGCACTGAATAGCATCAACTGTGGACCGACCCTCCACAAAGCCGCATTGATTGTCATCCAACCGTACAATCTCTTTCAATCGATTGCAGACAATCCGTTCGTAAGTCTTCAATGTGTGAGATGTTAACTTGATTGCCCTATAGTTGTTGAGCTTGCGTGAGTCACCCTTGTTCTTATAAAACGGGAGAAGGAAGCTTTTTTTTAAAGCGTCAGGCATCGGTTGCCCTCTCTTCATTTTGTTGAAAAGAACATTGAACCATCTAAGCCCGACATGATTCATCTTCAACCAAAATTCCAAGGGAATTTTATCCGGTCCGACTGCCTTTCCGCGTTTCATCTGCATCATTGCCTTCATCACCTCCTCCACTGAAAAATCAGCGATATCAATGGTGTTTGGCTCCACAGCTTGAAAAGCTTCTCGCGGAAATTCTTCGTTCAAAAGTTCGTCAAAGTACTCACGCATTCTGCTACAGATTGCAGTATCTTCAACCAGTAGTACTGCTTGTGAGTCTTCAACGTACTTTGGCGCCTGAATCTCTCGAGCGTTTCTTCTCCTTTGGGCTGCGACCTTATAAATCCTGGCATTGTCTTTAGGTTTCTCTTGCAATGACGATCTCCCATCCGCCGTCAGTTCTTCTAGTTCCTTATAGAACTTCTCGGCTGCAATCGCCTTTGCTTGAGCAACCTTTCGCTTTACTTCCTTCCGGCATTTATCATATTTCTCCCGAAGTTGAACCTTCTCGGCTTCACTGCTTGTGTTGCATGTTGTCCAAGCCTTGAATGCGTTCGATTTGGCCTGCACTGCTTCTTTAATTTCGTTATTCCACCACCACGTCTCCTTGTTCGTGTGGAGCGGGCCTTTCGCGACTCCCAGTCTTTTCAGCCTCACCTACTAACATTTCATCCAAAGCATTCCACATTTGTGTTGGACTTTGCCCTTCGCAGTTGGTGTTGTATTGAAGCCACTCCTCCATTTTAACAATGAATGGAGTTACAACAGATTCAAAGCGTTCGTTGTTGAGATTATGCCACTTAATTTTCTCGACTGGTTTGGGGATTGCTTGCGGTCTTGTTCCTCCTTTCAAAATAGATTCTGTCAGGAGCAACCGGTGCTAGGTGACCGCAGATTCACCCAAGATCACTTTGCAGTCTTTCACCCAATGTTTCATGAAATTTAGACACAGATGGTAGTCTATCTGCGTCGCATGAGATCCACTGCTATATGTGATTAGGTGCCTTTGGTTCTTAATGAGTCATGTGTTGAGGATGACCAGCCCGTGTGATCTGCACATCGCCAGGATAGCCTCACCTTCATCATTTCTGGCTGTAGATTGGCTACTGTTCCCACCATGGCAATCCTCGTAATCATAGTTCGATTCTCCCACATGGCCATTGAAATCCCCTCCGAAAAAAAACAGCTCGGTATCTGGGGCGACCGGTAGCGCAGTGTGTTGAGGTATCAGTCTCATGTTTGACTACCGGCGTTTCGGGTTCGAATCCCGTCCACGACGACGTTCGTGGCCATGGATGTGCAGGAGGTGCATGCTGGCAACTGCATTCTCCGATACCAGTTTTTGCCGAGAATCGTCAACTAGGCTACATGAAACAGTTGACGCGCTATGCCCCACAAGGGGTTACGGCAATTGAGAGAGAGATCTGTGTATACTTTGAAGCAGTGTGTCAACGTCGCTCCAAAATGCCTCTTTTTCACTTTGTTGCAAACCCACTTGGGGAGCGTAGGCACTTATAACGTTCCCCACTCTTCCGCAGATAACCAATTTGATACTCATCAAGCGGTCGCTTATCTTCGAGATACTAAAGCCGGTGACAGAATAACGCCAACCCCGTTTCTATCATTCGAGTTTCCATAATAGTACAATTTGTACTTTTTGGAATTCGTCAAAAAACGAGCTCGGTCCACCTGGTCATTTCGCCACTTGGTCTCCTGCACGCACATAATGTCTATCCTTCTCCGTTTCATGACGTCCTCCAGTTCTTCGCTCTTTTCCGTCATGGATCCGACATTCCAACTTGCAACCCTCAGCTTCTCTACAGTGTACATGGACTGCCTCATAGCGCTCGCCCCCGGAAACCGTCGAGCTCTGGCACGAACAATGTTCGCCCTGGGATCACTCAACTGCGCATCAGAAGTAGTGCCCAGCGGGGTAGTGCTTCTTGCGTGTTCTACCATAAGGCCTTACATCCATTCTTTTACACCTATCTGGAGAAAGGTGGGGTTGGATGGCACTAGTGTGTGGAAAATAAATTTGTATGGACTTTCCTTTTACATCCGGCGGTGGTCTCCAGACCCGGCAACTCACTCACACACACTGTCCTAAAGATGTTAAACAGTGCTGCAGGCTCATCTAGAGGTGTTGTTGCCTGCATGGCCTATATTGCTGGAAAAGCTGGTATGGGGTTTTTTGGGTCGGTTATTGCGAATCTGAAGTCCAAATGGCAAGAAAACAAATGAGAGAATGGCAGCACTGCTTCTGCGCCAATCATCTGGGATCAAATCGTCCTCCCATACTCGCAGGAGTAATTGATGTATGGCATTAACTAGACCGGTTCCACCGAATTTTAGCAGTTCGGCTGGAATCTCGTTTCTTCTGGCTCTGGTTGCTCGTTGAATCCATTGTCTATAGGCCTCGTTTTTCGCATCAAGTGAATTTATGCATTCTTCGTCGAACCAGTCATTTCGCACTCGCGCGGACTTTATATTCCACGACCTTCTCTGCGACCTCTTTGATGGTGACCTCTTCCCAGAACCCATGGACTCCTGTGTTGCTAATGTTGTGTAGCATAGGTGATAGTCTTTCATCAAGGGCGACAGTATACCCCACCGCCGTAGCATCGCTCAGAACCGCAAAGATTTTGGGAGGGCTGATTCTCGATTGGTGCACTGAAGAAATTTTGCATCTGTAGGTCGTCCTCACTAAGTGATGATCTGAGTCGCAGTTTACCTCAATCGCATTACTAGACGCCCATCTCTTGCAAATGAGGACATGATCAATTTGGTTGACGGTATGTGCGTCTGGAGATTTCCAGGTCTGCTTGTGATGCGTTGATGCGGGAAACACGTAGAGGTTACGACCAGATTCCTGCTGCAGGCGAAGTCGATAAGTTGCTGGCCGTTGTCGTTACATTTTCCATAGAGACTGTGGCCTCCAGTGGTCCCCCGGTGCCAACTTTCATTTCCGACTTTCGCGTTAGAGTTCCCCAACAGCAGTTTGACGTCGTTTGTTGAAACTGAGTCGAAGAGAGTCTCAAGGCGGGCGTAAAGCTCGTCTTTTACTGCGTCTTCTTTAAATTCAGTGGGGGCGTGCACACTGATGAGCCGGAGATTGAAGAATCAAGTCTTAATGCGAATCGCACACAGTCGTTCATTTATGGGTTTGAAGTCACTAATGTGCGTCTTAAGGCGATTCTTCACTATAAATGCTACTCCAAACTCTTTGTGGCCCGATGGTTTGCCATTTCTAGAAATTGTGTGCGATGTCTTTTTATTGATTTCGCTGCCAAGCCAATTTGTTTCCTGGACTGCAGTAATGCTCAGTTTGTACTTTTCAACCTATTGAAGGAGGCTATGCCCGGCCCTCGGTTTGCTCAGTGAGCGTACATTCCAGGATCCAAAAGAATAATCCGTTAATCGTTTGCGAGGTCGGCGTTGTTGATCCGTCCAATCCAAGGCTTTTGTTCCAGGTTTCTTGACGTGGAGTGGTTTTTACAAGGACGACTTGTCAGCACATCGTTTAACCCCATTCAAGGGATGGCCTCGGAGATAGCTGCTTCAGATGGTTTAACAAACATGCTGGAGTTCACACAACTATGTTGCAGGTCCAACTACGAAAATCATTCCATCCTACTAAACCTGAGACGCTTAGGTGTTAGTGTTAGGTCAGCCATTCAGGCTACAGCAATCTGCCTTTCTCCAAACTGTCTTATCGCTAAGACCTGGACGTCAGCGGTTTGATCAACTGCCGCTACCAGGGGGCGCCCACGAAGAGGATTGTGGAAAAGTTCTCCCCCCCTGTCCATTACATATTAAAATTTTGTAGGCCTGAGGAAGACAATACAAACATGGGAGGCAAAAATGGAGAATAATAAAAAAAATGGGGCGATAAGGATGGAATGGTTGGCGGACGGCGTAGATGCCCTTGCGCTCGCATCGGGGTCCGGGCGTAATGGTATCCTTGGTCTCTGGTTTCGTCCCAACGACAGATCACTACTCATCAGGTGCTGCCTTCCATTTGACGGTGGAAGCAGCACTACCAGGATATGGTCCATTACAGGTGGCTCATTACTTGATTTTTGCCCCCCCCCCCCCCCTGCATGCTGCATACGCTTCAAAATTTAATCGTAACTCCACCACTCGTTTTTTTATCCGCTTTTAACTCGGGCTTTTTGAGGAAAAAAACAGTACCTAAAAAAAACCGGGTAGTAAAAAATGGGTAAAAACCAGCTCATGGTTTAAAGAGATCGGTACTGAAAAAGTGGTACTCGTCGAGATTGGTACCGATGCTGAAAAAAACGTTACCAAATCGGCATATCGGTTTTAGGAACAATCTTACGAAAATGTACGAAAAAGAGAGCTTTGCTATTCAAGTACTTAGTAAAAAAAAGGTACTTCTTAAAAAAAAACTTTATTTGACTAAAATGCACTTTATAAGGTCGGTCTTGATAATATCCTTTAAAGAACTAATATCAACTGATATGAGAAATGATTAATACATAACAGTATGTACAAGTAAAACCAATAATCTTCCATCTATGTTAACACACTGACCTTTCTTCCTTTACTTTAGAATATTAGTATGTATTGTAGTTGTATTTATCAACGTGAAATGTATCATGAATAGACTAGAAGCAGCTGAACCAAACAACATGGCTGCATTGTTCGTGCTCTACAGTTCGTAATATTACGTCTACCTTTCACAATGTTGAAGCTCTTCATATCAAAATTATCTTATCATTTTAGGTATACTAAAATACCTTGCCACAGAAAAGAAATCCAAAGTAAATACTCGTATAAAAAAAAAACACTTATTTTTCTCTTCGCTTATTCGACACCTTAGTGATTTGATAAGATTACCACACGTACGTGTGTACGTTGACTACAATACATGTACAAAAATAACGAAACAATCACACAATGGACTACTCCACGTAACAAATTTGTGATAATAATGAAGTCTTCACACGAAGTCTTAAAAATGCATGAGATTAGCTGTTGTTCCAGCTTGTCCAAAGTCTATATAAAAAAATGGGGTATGAACAGATACAAGTAAAAATGTTTAAGTAACTACAATATTTTCCTATAAAATTAGATCATGCAATCGCGCATAGAGCCCGCGGGGAATTTTCGTACTCGATTTTTTTCGCTTTGTAATTATCGATCAATTTGAGGAGTAAATATTTAGGTAATCGAAGCGGCTAAAGATTTGGCGGACTCAATCACTGATGGTTTCTGTTTCTGTTAATTTGTGGAATTTTAAAGATCCACTCAATTGCGGTTATATCCGATATGCGAGCATATATTTATAAGGCAACACAAAAATCCGATTTTTAAGATAAACATCTAAAAATACGCATTGTTGATGTTCTAATAGTGAATTGCAACAAAAGACTATATAGAATATCTTATATAACTTATACAGAAATGTGTTAATTACATTGACCCCTTCCAGGGGCATGAGCGCGGCAACATCTTTTGCATAGCTAAGCCTTTCTTGTTGACGATTCGAGAGCATAAATATTTCGGATGGTGCAGTAGACCTGTTCGGTCCTAAGATTTGAAGACCGGTTTTAGGTTTGGAACATTCCTGTTTCGGAAAAATAAGGAGAATTCTCTCTATTTGATTAGAGAGAACTTTCACAAAACCCGAAAAAATTTCCGCTTTAGGACCTACAAATCCCCCCGAGTGGGTTTTAGGTTCTTACCACCTAAAGCGGAAATGGACTACCTTTAGCGGAAATGCCGCAATGAAGGAGTTTTAAGAATTCTCTCTAAATGCAATAAAGAGAATTCTTCTAATATGTATTCACAAAACAGGAATGTTCCTTAGGTTTTTATGAAAGCCGATTTTCGTAGCGGTCAACTGGATCATTACAAAAGCCGACTCATGGTTAAAAAAACCTAGTTAAAAAGCGACTCATTAAAAATTCGATTCACCAAAAAACCGACCGGCTCATGGTTAAAAAAAAACCGGGTTAAAAACCGATTCATTAAAAGAACGATTCATTAAGAACCGACTCATTACAAAACGAGTACTCGAAAACCTACTCGTTAAAAACCGACCGGCTTATAGTTAAAAAAAACCCGAGTTAAAAACCGACTCATTAGTTAAAAACCGTTGAGAAAATGGAGTATTTTTTGTGTGTACAGTACAGGACGGAATTATTCAAGAAGAGTTTAGCTTTTAATTTGAGTGTGATTTGGTATGTGGTATGCCCACACATTTGGTCATCAAGAGACATGCGTTCAAAGTTAAATAGATGTGAACAACATACCCATTGAAAGATTGGATTGAATTGAGAAAAAAAACCAGACCGAAGCTCCACTTCGCTTAAAAGTGATTTTTCTATATGGGCAGTTTATAGGGGAGGTTGGCGATTATTCAGAAAGATCGAGACAATTCTTAAAATCAACTAACTAACCCACACTGCAAATATTTGTCGAATTTTTCAAGTCGCTGGCTTCATTCTATCGAAAGTTATCGCTTATTTGGAGTTTCATTTGTAGGGGAGATAGGGGTTCCTTGGGTCGGATCTGGCCCATTTTCAATACCAAGTAACTACCAACATTCTACCAAATTTTCAACTCGCCAGTTTGATTCTATCGAAAGTTATCGTACTTAAAGGAATATTTAATTTTTTTGATATTTGTAGGGGAGGTAGTCGTTCCTTTTATCTGATTATGCCCAAATTACTAAATCTCAAGCAGCTTCTCACCTCAGAGTTAAATGCCAAAAATCAGGCATCTACGTCAATTGGTTCAAAAGTTACAGACAAAAAACCTGAAAAGTGGTGTAGTCCGGGGGTCTTTGTATGAAAGTTACCGTTAGTTTTCAACTGATCGATTTTATTTCTACAGGAGAGTATAAGATTACCTTCACGAGTAATCTGTTAAAGCTAGAGCTTTTCATGTTTATTTAATCGGGAGTTATAGATATTTATTTATTTTACATATGTAGGAGAGGTAGGCGTTGTCTTGGCCTGATCATGCCTATTTTCATTACCAACTAGATCATACTGCCAACATTTGACCAAAATTTCAAGGCTCTAGCTCCTTTCTGTCGGATGTCATCGTGCGAACGGACAGACGGACGGACAGACAGACATGGCTAAATCGAATCAGGAGGTGACCCTGATCATTTATATATGTATATACCAGTGACGTGCACTCGTAGTAAGCAATTCCAAACTGCTTGACTTACCGAAATAAGCAATTCAATAATAAACTTTGCTTACACCAATACACATATCATTTCAGTCAATGTTTTTCTTTAAGCTGAAGAATACATATTATCATTCAAATATTCCTTTACACATTCAAATTCTGATCCGCGACTTCTTTTGGTTAAAAAACATTCGTTCAATTACTTTAGATAATATTCAAACCTCCCACATTTTGCACACCATAGACACCAAACTTAGAATAGGAAAATGTGCCTAGATCTTTAGATGCATGTACCATGTGTGCATCCAAATACTAGAGACATGTTGATTCCAGAAAATGGGAATCTTGGATTTCGGTAGTACATTGGGCAACGATTTTTTTTTGTTTTGTTCGCAAATTTATATGAGACAAGTCAAGCACTGGCGCGACTGCTTTTGTGTGTGGGATAAAGCCCAATGATGCTTGTTAATGAAATGTTGCCAATGCAGGGAATGTTTATGGGAATTTGATTTTTCCAGTAGAGCTTTTGTTTTTGTTATGTAATGGATTTTCCGTTGCAATTTAAAAGAGGAAATCAGTGCAATCGGGTGATTTTGATTAAATTGTGATTTGAAGTTTTTTTGACCGTTTGTAGTGATTTAATTGATTTGATTTGTGATAAAAGTGGTAAGTTTTCTTTTCGCATTATGTCGGAGTATTGCTGCGCGACGGATTTCGTACTAAAAGCGGGATTTTCAACTCTTTCCTTTGCCAAGAAAAGAGAAATTATAGAATCGGATAGACCGAAGCCAGATCTTAGTTTAGAGTTTAAATTAAAAAATATTACGCGAAAATTCCCTATCGAAACGTATGAAAAGTACATTTGGTTAACGGGAAGCTGTAAATTAAATAAGTTATTTTGCTGGCCGTGTCTTTTGTTCACGAATGAAAAATCTGTTTGGAATAAAGCTGGATTTAGTGATTTGAATAATTTTACGGGCTCAGCAGCAAAGCATTCAAGTTCCGAAAAACATCTTCAGTCGTTAATTAAATTAGATAATTTTGGTTCTCAGCGTATAGAGTTTATGCTTAGTAACCAGGTGGCAATATCTGTTAGTTTGCATAATGAAAAAGTTGAGCGTAATCGTAATATTTTGAAACGTTTAATCGATACTGTAATTTTTTTGGCAAAACAGGAGCTTCCTTTTCGCGGAAATAATGAAGACTCTTCTTCAAATAATCGTGGTAATTTTATCGAAACCGTAAATTTCTTGAGTTTGTACGATCCGATAATTGAGTCCCACATAGATTCTATAAAAGCAAATGCAGCGTTTTCGGGTTTGTCTAATAGAATCCAAAACGATCTTGTTTCCGCTATAGCTAATGTGGTTCGAAATAAAATCAATTTGGAAATAAAGGAGGCTCCATTTGTAGCTGTAATGGTCGACGAAACGCCAGATGTTAGCGGTCGGGAACAATTCACGATGATTTTTAGATATACAATATCAAATGAGATTGAAGAAAGATTTATCGGATTTTTGGATGTAAGCGCTAATCGTACAGCTACAGCAATAAGCTCTCACATTTTAAAACAATTGCAAAATTTTAATATCGATAAGAAATTAATTGCACAATGTTACGATGGCGCAGCAGTAATGAGTTCTTAAATTCGTGGAGTTCAGACTTTAATTCGGGAAAAACATAAATCGGCAATTTTCGTTCCATGTTACGCTCATTCACTAAATCTAGTATTGTCTAAAGCAGTTGAGTTTATTCCGGAAATTAAATTATTTTTCGCGCACATCAATAAAATCGCATCATTTTTTAATACATCCACTAAAAGGTCGAACCTTTTTGCAAATATAGTAAATCGTCGTTCACCATCGGTTTCCAAACCGCGTTGGCATTATCATTCGCGTATTATTAACGTTATATTTGAACATAAGCATGAAATTTGTACAGTTTTTGAGACAATTTCGAATGGTTCTCAACACTGGGATGGCGATTCCTTGACTTTTTCCGATATATACTTACAAAAATTCGCAGAGTCAGATTTTCAATTATATCTGTTAATTTTTTCTGAAATTTTTTCGAAAACTGATATATTATTTAATATTATTCAGAGCAAAGTGGTAAACATTTCATATGCAAGCCAAAAAATTATTGAATTTGAAAATTGGCTTGAAAATGACTTTTCTAAAAAGTTTGATAATTTCTATTCGACAGTTACAGCAGAATATCAGCCACCACGTAAGAAATGTAGAAATGCGATAGATCCTTTACAAAATTTACGGCGGATATTTCGGGAGATTATAGATGTTATTCTCGGGCAAATTCGAGATCGATTCCATTCGTTTAAAGATCTTTCATTTTTAGAGTTGCTTGAACCGAATTATTTTTCTAAATTCAAGTCAAATTTTCCCGATAAAAATTTTGACTCACTTATTGAATATCACGGTCAATTTTTCGACAGAATAAAGTTGAAAAATGAGCTAAAAGTTATTTATTCTTCAGATGAGTTTAAAAACGCGAATCCTAGTAAAATTCTCGATTATTTTCAAAAACGGCCTTATGTCGCAAACGGTTTTAAGCAAGTTCATATTTTAGCAAAATTATTAACGTCAATTCCAGTCACAGTGGCAACTGCGGAAAGGTCATTTTCAACACTAAAGCGCGTTCACACATTTTTGAGAAATCGCCAATCCCAAGAACGACTTTCGGATCTTGCTTTAATTGCGGTTGAAAAGGATCTTCTTATACAAATGCGAAGAGAAAACGATTTTTTTGATAATGTGATTAAAGAGTTTTTACTTAAAGAACGGCGCATAGATTTGGAATACAAATAAATGGCAATGGCGAAAGAATATTTATTTATTTCAAATACCCCTGAATTTTTCGTAGTCTTAATTAACATAATATTTATTTATCATTTTTTTTATTAGTAATATTTTATTTATTTTTTTTTTTGTATTCCGAATATATGTGCCAATATTTTATTTATATCTTTTCTGATTTCTTCTTTAAGGCTTAAAAATAAATAACTGGCGCAACAGTCCAATTTGAACCACGGCCTCGAGATGAGTTAGCATCATCTCATTTTCTAGATCGTGACGGTTTTTTGTGCAGAGGTATGTGATCAGCAACACGCTCAACCGAGTTATTTACCCCATAATGGGTACTCATTTAACAGCTGAGTGGGCTCATAGTCCGACACGTAAATCCCCGGAATCGAACCGGGGCCCAGTGCGTTGAATGCGAACGTGCTAACCGTTGCGCCATCCGGACTACAGGCTTAAAGCCGCTTGGTATAAATGTTTTTGTGACTGTCCATATTCTATTATACAGTCCATTTTTGTTTATGCTAAATTGGCTTTAGGGCGCCCAACTGCTTGACTATGAAAAATTTCCACTGCACGTCACTGGTATATACATACATTGCTATACCTCCGAAGTCTCCTTTAAGGTGTTACATATTTTCGTCGTGACAAAAACAAACAGATATACAGTTTTGAAACTTTGAAAAATTCCTAGGGGATGTAGTAATCAGAAACAGAAAGGAAAATTTTTGTAAAATTTTTGAACAAAAACTTAAAGTACTGGTGTTTGTGCGAAAACATTGGACCAGAATAGAGGTAGTTGCGGTTAATATTTTCGCAAAAACCCCAGAGATTTAAGTTTTTGTTCAAAAATTTGCTAATGTGGGGTAGGTGTTACAGCATAATCAAAATTGTTAACATAAACGAAAAACTGTTGGGACGACAGAGTTGTTCATGTAAGTGAATGGGCACCACATTTTTTTCCTATAGGAAAACAATTAAAGTGCAACCATGTTTGTTCATATTTGTGCGATACTGAGGGTTGTGATCCCTTAAACGCGGAACGAGCGGATCCTACACAAGGAACTGTTGATTCACAATCGGAGTCCACACAAGAGACTGTTGCACCCAGAGCGAGCGTTCATTTTTGTGCGATACTGACGGTTATGATGCCTTTAGTGCGGAGCGAGCGTAGCGAAGGGACCCCCACACCAGGGACTGTTGATTCACAACCCGCACTATCGCACAAAGTTTGCATGGACAATTTCGCTATGAAATGAGCTGCGCTAGCTTCGCCCCTAGAGAGTTGCGACCCCCGCAAATAGTCCTAGGTCGTCCGTTTCACTCCTTCTATATGTACCTCCATCCGTTTCGTCCTAGCATACCTGGAACCAGCATGTTTTTTTTTTTGGGTCTGTGCACAATTTCGGTTTCAAATCGAAATCAAGTATGCGAAGGAAAGCGAAAATAGCCATGTATAATACTTAAATAGTATACAAATAGGAACTAAGTTGGTTTATAATAAATTTTTAGGAGATGATGTCGATTCCCTCAGGGGTGTTGGGAGTCCTGATAGGTAAAGATTGAACAAGGTAAGAGGGAGAACTCCTCCTTGAGGTACACCTTGTTTAATCTTCCTAATCTTCGATTTATTGC
Source organism: Chloromyia formosa (assembly GCA_964017055.1). Taxonomy (NCBI): domain Eukaryota; kingdom Metazoa; phylum Arthropoda; class Insecta; order Diptera; family Stratiomyidae; genus Chloromyia; species Chloromyia formosa. The sequence goes on from OZ024817.1 coordinate 82,589,255, forward strand.
CCCTGAATTCGGTATAGGATTGCCTGCCAGCAAGATAATTAGCAATCCATTTCACTATTTGCGTCGGAAGCGATGAACAGTTGATATCGGACAGAAGTGTTGAATGGCTGATAGTGTCGAAGGCCTTCGACAGGTCAAGCGCCACCAAAATTGTTCTTTGACATGGACGGGCCTGGTTGAGACCATTGTGGATGCGGGATGTTAGGGCATCCAAGGCCACTGTCGTACTGTGCATGCTTCGGAAGCCGTGCTGGTGATCTGCTAGGATGTGGGCCGTAAGAACAGGGTGGATTAGTGCTTCAAGCGTTTTGGCAATTGGTGACAAGAGAGTTATGGGACGATAGAATTCGCCGAGTGTCGCTTTCTTCCCAGGTTCTAGAATTGCGATCACTCTCCCTTTTTTCCAGATTCCAGGAACGATCAGCGGGGAAATGGATAGATCGAAAGTAGCCGTGAGATAATTTATAGCTGGTAGATCGAGGCGTCTGAGCATAGTCATTGAAATGCCATCAGGTCCCAATGCTTTCGAGTTGTTCACCTTCCTTATAGCTGTAACTACTTCGTTCGTGGTGAAAACCGGTATGCTGTTTGTAGTTCAGTTGTGGATCTTCCTACGAATTTTGCGCTTAAGTCTGTCTGGTGTGGGGTGTTCAATAAATTGTTGTTAGGCCGAATTTTCGAATCCGTCCTGCAGGAATGAACTTCGCAGCCGCTTTGTTCAGGACTTTCCTTATGTTGGATTCGGCCATACGAGTACGTACGATGGTTGGCGTTGGCCCAGCTAGAAATTTAGCGTTGGTGTAGGAGGTGAAACCATTCCAATTAGCCTCATTGTGGTCGACAAAAGTGCGGTGTTCGGCAGATATGATATTTGTCGGTTTGTCAAGCCTTATCACGTTGGTCAGTGGTCTGAAGATAGTATTAGGACCGGCTCCCATTGAGTTTCATTTATGAGGCTTCCACTGGCAATCGTAATATCTGGTGAACTGGGACATCTACCGGCGATGCGAGTGGGGGTGTCGTCATTCAGAGTACAGAAATCGGAGGCGTCAAGCTGTCCAGCTATTGAGATTCCTTTGGCGTCGTTGTTAAGGTTGGAGTGCCAGAGTTCATGGTGAGCATTGAAGTCACCGAGCAGGAGGCGATGTTGACCGGTAAGGAGATGGTTGATATTTACATGGTATCCTGAGGGACAGCTAGATACCGGTGGAATGTAGGTGTTGTAAATTTCAAACATTACCCGATTTTATGGTGATGGCCTGCACTTCCATAGTTCCAGTTCTTTATTCCTACACTGATTAACAGTAAAGGAGGAATTCCAGGGCCTGTGATGGTTGAGTCCAGAGCAGTATCTTAGGTGGCACCACTGATTGCATTTTGCATTGATTGTAGTCACGTTTGGGTGCAGCACTCTGTCGCATATGCAGCAGATCCACGGACCAGGGTTTCTCTCAATGTCGGCGCGGAGAAGTAACATTGAGAGCGGTTGCGCCGAGATGTGTCGCGCTCTCAGTGAACACATTTTCGCTATGGCTAATTTCGGTGCCCCCCGACATTCTGGATTTCTAGATAACATAAAAGCCATTAAGCAAGCACAGTTTTCATCATATAATTTTATTTTGTTCTTCTTTTAAATATACAATAAAAACAACAAGTGCAGAGAAAATTCCCCTTCCCAAATCATGCAACATTCATCACAAATGAAGAGACGATTGAACAGACAATTATTTCTTGGAGATTTCAATTTACAGTCGAACCATGCCGTAGTACGTACATGAGTTGACTCTAAATCAAGTTTATTATTGAGAGAATAATACACAATGGTGGTGTTAATAGTATAGATACTCTGGAACCTTAAATATTTTGTAGAATAACATTCTTATTTGACCTAGTCAAATATTTACCTGGAAGCTTCACAGCAAGTAGTGTTTCATTTCCAATATTGGTACCGTATACAGAGCAATTTGTAACATGAACACTTCCCCGTACAAGAAGTGGAAAACCTGCAAAAACGGTGTATAGTTCAATGCAAACATGTGTTGCAAAATGTTCGATAACATTTTGATAGATAGCATTAACTGGCTGTTAGTTGATAGATGAGATAATCAGTTACTAAATTTGCTACGCTTGTCGACCCATCGTCGTGTCGCTTCAAAACACATTTTTTAGCAGAATTGATGAATCATTGGAAACGTCTTTATCATAGATAGAAAACATACGAAACGATACTTCCACTGCTTTACGGATATGTATTTAGGACAAATACAATAGTTTCATTTCAACTGGCGATGATAGTTGCATACCAGCATTTCGTTCCGATTGCATGAGATTTCATGCGTAATGGGATGTGGCCAATGGTAATGTTTAATGCCTGCTACAGACAATGGCCCATCGCGATGGTTACTTTGATGGCCGCCATCACACACCAAATGTCAATTCAAATATTTTCAAATATTGTCCGTCCACACAATGGTCTTCGATGGGCCATCAGAAAATTGCGTATAGTGAAAGCTGTCGCTCTGTGCGTCACGGCAGCTGTAATCAAACGGATCGCGTACGACAGACGGTCGATGATAGTAGCATTGCGGTAATTGTGTAGTGGCCTGTCAACTTAAATCAGCTGTTCAAAGTTGTGTACGCGATGGGCCATCGCGTGGAGGAAAACGGCTCTCGAAGCCATTTGTGCCCATCCAATGGCCCATCGCTGTTGACAGAAATGACGGTTACGCGGTATTGGCCACTGAACGCCATCCGCCCGTCCACACAATGGCGATGGCGCTGAATGGCCGGGGCTGGGCCATTGTCTGTAGCAGGCATAAAATATATTGTAATTGTGATGTACTCGTATAATGTACTCAATGTGATTTGTGAATTCTATTTTCATTTATCAAAACATTCAGGTTTCAAGACGGAATTTACAAAGATTTGCTCTTAATTGGTGGTGTCGGACTGTTGAACCACAGTGACGATACTACTACTTTGCCCTCGCCCCAGCGTTGCCAACTCTAGCCAAAAGTAAGTAGATCTACTTACTTTTACGCTTATTTACTTAACTACTTACTGGTCACTCATTTCTACTTATAGCCCAGGCTAGGAACGAAAAATAGGAAAAATAAATCGTGTAGTTTTGACACAATTGTCGGGGACAGGCACCTGAATATGTGGTCAAAAGTCCCCGATGATAGAGTCCGGAAGTGTTGTTGTTGTGGCAAATTGAGGAGTTCAATGGTGCGTACATGTCAAATATTTAGAGTTCGTTTTCTATGCTCTCAGTGTCGTTTCAATACCGGCGCGGTGTAGGAGAATTGAGAGTGGTAGCATAGCACCGGCATGTGATGCTCTCAATTCGCATAAAAAAGAGTCAGTAAGGTACAAACATACATCTTCTTCCTTTTCGCATGGAAGGGGCTTGGCAGCTCTTGGCCATAGAACTTGTCGTAAACCGCATCGTTCGGGTACGTACAATCAGCTGCCGCAAGAACGGTCCGGAAGTGTAAGAGAGAGGGGGTCAAAGGTCCTTTTTTTCAGTTTTTCTTGATTATTTTGAAAACTAAGGATCCTACAAAAAATGGTTCCAAGGCCGAATCAAACTATCATACATACAATTTCCTACAAAAGGATAAGGCTTTTGTGTGGCCCGCCAGGCAATAACGAATTATGTACTTTAAGATATAGCATCTGAAAAACGTGAGCATTCTATAAACGCACATACGTACACATTTGTGGGTTTTAATGATATGTTAAGTCCATAACAGACCAAGAGTAGGTTAGGTTAGGTGGCGGCCTCACGGCCCCGCATAGACCACTTGGATCCATAGTGATGCCACAAATAAAACAACAGAGATAGTTATGTGTTGGTATCAGTCGTAATCAACAAGTCCTTGTTGAGCCCGAAGGTTTTCGTCGCGTTTGCGAATCTTAGAAGATTCATTATGTTAAGGTTTGCAATAGCTTTAACGTTGCGGGCGAAGAAGGCTCCAAGATATACGAGTATATCTCTTTTCCTTGCGAGTGCCGGGTATTCGCATAGGAGGTGCTCCAAAGTTTCTTTGGTATTTGGCAGCTTAGATTAGATTAGATTAGATGGAGGGCAGTTGGCCCAGAGGGCCAACAAGCACTGCGACCCGGAAGTCTATTGTGCTATACCCTGGAGTCTATGCAGATTAGTGATCTGACTAATTCTCGAGACCAATCATCCCAACAAATCTGCTCAGCTGTTCGAGTGTTAGTGAGGCAATCGTTTCCGCTTCAGGGAATGCATCGCCGAAGCACTTCAAGCGGCAGAGATGAAGTGCATCACAGTCACAGAGAATGTGCTGGGAAGTCTCATCTTCGCTCCCACAGAAGCGACAGCTTGGGTCAGAGACAATTCCCATTTTATGCAGATGACCCCTCAGGGTAAAGTGACCCGTAAGGAGCCCACAAATAATTCTAACCCGGTTTCTGCGTAGTCTCAGCAGTTCGTGGGTACGGTTGCGTGAGTGGCCAGCTATAAACAGCTTGGCCTGTCTAAGACCAGAGGTATTGTCCCAGTGCGCGATGGTTACTGAGTGTTCCCATTCCCTGATGTGCCGTCTTACACTACACAAGGGAATTCCACAGTATGGCTCCGGACTGACGAGTGGTGTTGCAGATGCTCCCCTGGCCAACTCTTCCGCTGTTTCGTTTCCTGGGATACCGGCGTGTCCGGGGACCCAGTAAATGGTAACCTTATTTACGGAGCCTAATCTCTGCAAGGCTTCACGACCACTAAGCACCACTTTCGACGAGACGGAGAAGTTACTTAGTGCTTTGATCGCCGCCTGGCTGTCAGTGAAGATTGCAATATTCCTGCCTTGGTATCCAGCTGCTAAGCATGTGTTCGCACAAGTCTCGATTGCGTGAACTTCCGCCTGAAATACCGTGGCGTACTTTCCCATTGGAATAGATATCTTGTGAGACGGACCTACGACGCCCGCCCCTGTACCCTCTTCGGTTTTAGATCCATCTGTGTACCACGTAACAACGTTTGAGGGGAGGGTGTCGAGCTTCAGATTCCAATCCTCTCTGCTCCATATTTCGGTTGAGAATGAAGTTTAAAGCAAAGCTCCCTAGCCAAATGGTCTGATGGCATACTAAATACGTGGTCCTCGTTTACTCAGTTGGTATGCTCAGGGTTTAGTTTGAGGAAATTCTGGCAAGCTTTTAGTCTTGCTACTGCTATTTTGGCCTCCGCCTTTATGTGAATGTGAAGCGGCGGGAGGTCGAGTAGCGCTTCAAGAGCTACAGTCGGGCAGCTTGCGATTCCTGCAGCCGCTGTCTATGATCAGTCCCAGTCTGTGTGCGTGCTCACCTATTAGGCAGTGACCCGTTAATAAGCCCACTAGCATTGCACAATTATCCCTAGAGAACCCTAAGAGCACATCGGTTTTCTTAGTGTTGTATGAGTTCCAGAGTTCTCTCCTGTTCCAATTTTGGTTGGCCAGTTGCATCATCTTAGAGTCCATTTTTGTTCTTAGTGTTTGTATTGGAATAGGAGTTGCTATTGCCACTGTGCCATCCAGTGCAGCTCCCTGCTTTGCGAGTCCATCCGCAATATCGTTGCCAAGGCAGCCGCTGTAGCCTGGTATCCATCGGAGTTCAAGCTTTCTTAAGGTACCCAATCTCTGAATAATTGAGAGGCAGTTAAGCACCGTCCCTGATCTGACAGTGTCTGACTGCAGCGATTTCAACGCAGCCTGACTGCCTGATTGAATGTAGATGTTGCCCATCCTGCATGTTGTCGAGACTAGCGCCGCAGCTTTTTGTATCGCTACCATCTCCGCCTGGAAGATGCTGCACTCGTTCGGCAGTCGGAGCGATAGATTGTTTAGGAGCTCCGGCGAATGAACCGCGGCTCCAACACCTGTTTCCGTCTTAGAGCCATCCGTATAGAGGTTTAGGAAATCCTCAGGTCTGCTCTCGCCTGTGGAGTAGAAGTCAGTGGCGTGGCGTGATAATTCAACTAGGGGAAGCAATTGGTATTAAAAATTTACTATTATTATGCTTTCCACAAATTTACTGCGTATTAATTGAACCCCTCTCGTTAGCTACTTTTAACATTTCTAATATAAAAGCACCCAGGAATCACGAACGGGGACGTGAGAGTAGGTATACTGTATTTTATCAGCATTTTAATTCCCATGCTACCAATATATAATAATTTACTTTTAAATAAATAATTGTAAAAATTATATGTTGGTAGACTTATCAAAAAAGCAAAGCTGTAACTATAAGTATATAAATAAAGCATATTCGAATTATTAGAACTACTATAACAATAACAACAATAGCAAAAAAATTGCAAAATAAATATCCATACACTCATAAAGAAAGTAATCATGTTCAGCGAATCAAAATTTGAATAATAAAAACAATAACAATACAATAAAAATTAAAAATAATTCAACTATTTACTATTTAAAAAATCACAGTTAGTGAGTAAAATAAAATAATAATAATAATTGCAATAAATATATTACAAGCCAAAATAAATAATAAGATCCGTACATACTATTATTTGTAATTTAATTCTATTCGTCTTTCTTTTTTTGCGAATTCATCTATAATATCTGTATAAAAACTTTGCTCACACAAACATGATTTAAGGAAAACCTTTTCAATTGACATTATTGCCAAGTCGCTAAGCCGTTGTTCGCCTGTACAATTTCTAAGATACGTTTTAATCCTTTTTAAGCAAGAAAAACTGCGCTCTGCGGACGCACTGGTTACTGGTAATGTTAAAACTAAACATATTAATTTATAAAATTGTGTGAAGCTATCTTTTAATTTGTTATTAATGAAATAGTTAAAAATACCTTGAAAAGATTTTCCCTGCAAATCAGAATCAGAATAAAGCACAATGAGTTCAGTCTTTAATGAAATATGGTCAAATATATCAGCATAAGTTTTAGTTAAATTTAGTAAAAGATTGTCCGGAAATGTTTTCAAATATTGGTTAAATTTAGAAGAATCTAATAGGTTTAAAAATGTGAAACTTGCTAACTATGAAAATCTTGAATTTATTTCTGCGGTAATATTATCTATAATTTCGACATAAATACGTGTAAAGAATAGTTCAACATTTTCATTACTGTCAACAAGGCACCTGGCTTTTTTCCGGCGTTGTGGAGTTTCGCAAATAGATGTGGTTTGGGTCCAAATTTCCGTGAAACTATTTCTTAACGATTGAAGTTGATTTTCAAAATCTGTAATTTTTTGAATGCAGTACATTGTATCAGTTTGTTTACTTTGAAATATATCGAAAAGTACGTCGGTTTGTGGAAAAATTTTAGAAAAAACATTGAGCAGGAAAACAAACTGAAAATCTGTAAGTAAAACAAGAAGTCCCCTTGCGCTATTAACGGTCTCGCCATCCCACTTTCCACTCTCATTTTCAATGATATATTCAAAGAGTTCTTTTAATTGATCTAAATTATCAAAAATGGTTAAAACTAATCGACCATTAAAAGTCCAACGTGTTGGAGCTAATTTTGGAAGCCTTTTTTTGAGGAATAAATCTAGTGCAACTGTTCTCTTTGTTGAATGATTAAAAAATGTTGAAAAACAAGTAATAGATTGAAAAAAAATTCGACATTCGCGTATTTTATCGCATGATTTAGATAAAACTAAATTTAACCGATGAGCGAAGCAATGAATATATATTGCGTTTTTATACACATCCTTTACACGTGTTTATAATCCAGTTATTTTACCAGACATTACCGAAGCCCCGTCATAGCTTTGACAAATAAGTTTGTTACCGCAATTGAATTTTTGAACAACATCTAAAACATGGTCAAATAAACGCGACGCAGTCTGATCATCAGAAATATCTGTAAAAGTTATGAAAGTTTCTTTAACCTCACCGGAAGGAGTAATGTAACGAAAGGTTGTTGAGAGTTGAGAACGACATGAAACATCGGTTGTTTCATCTAATATTATTGCTATAAATTTAGTTTGCTGAATTTCATTATAAATCTGTTTTAATAAAATTTTAGAAATGCTACTAATGAGATCGTTTTGAATATAATTTGATATTCCGGAAAAAACAGTCGCTTGCTCCAAGTGAGCTCGCAAGTCTGGATTATATTTAGCTAAAAGATTTAAAAGTTCAACGTAATTTCCCCTATTGCAAGAATTCACATTTTCATTGTGACCACGAAATGCCTGTTCTTGACATCCTAAATGGCACACAACGTCAATTAGCATTTTTAGTATATCTCGATTTTTCGAAACTTTCTCATTGTGCAATATTATTGAAGATCTATGTTGGCTACTTAATAATTCTTCAATTCTAGGACCGGAACCGAACTTGGAAAGAAGAAGTACTGACTTTAAATGATCAACGCTTTTCGTACCATGCCTGTCCACAGCTTTATGTAAATTATTTAAGTCACAAAACCCGGTAGTTCGCCAAACATTTGAATCATTTGAAAATAACAAGCATGGCCAACAAAATAATTTTTGCTTGGTCTTACAACCGGTAATCCATTCCGTATCTTCATAAATCTTAGCAGTAAAATGCCTAGTACATCTTTTTGTTTTAGAAACAATTTCCAAAATCGGTTTCGGTCGACCCTTTTCGATAATGTCTTTTTTTTCTGCGAAAGATCGAGATCCAAAAGACAATCGAAAAAGATCATCAACAACACAATATTGATCCATGCTACTTTAAAAACAAATCAAAACACTATAAGCAATTATAAGCACCTAGACCGATTAAAAAACCCCTTCACCTTTTCACCAACAAAAAGCACACAAATCGCACTACACTAAAGCACTACACTAGAGCAAATGAGTTTTAAATTTAACGGCTCATTCAATTCCTTGTGACGTCAATGACTTGAGGCAGTATTACCATCTCCCACTTATTTTTTCTTGGAATTTTCCGTTAAATGGTTTTCGATTAGATATAAGTTATTGAAATATGCATAAATATCCCTATAATTGAGTTCGTCTCTTACTAATACTCGTATACACTAATAATTCTATGCGAAATCACTTCTTCTCGAATTTACCAATAATAATTTTTAACCATGAAGCCATTATATTTCAAATCGAAACTTTTTCCACAATTCAATTCCTATCCTACTCTGGTAACCCTTGTGAAACTCATATAGCACATCACATACGCATTGCAACACAGCAAATATTTTCAGTCCACAAGAAAATACGAACAAAGAGGAAATGGGAAGAAAAGTTCCCCAGCGTCCATGCGCCAGCAGCTCCGCTGCAGGCAAGAATTTCCTCTACTACATGTGAGGGGAACTTGGAAGCAAATTCCTGAGTGCTTCCAACCTACTGTACGTGAATTTTTTTTTATCGCGACACAGTAGGTTTACTGGGGAAAAAAATAAACGCTCATAGATGCAAATTTTGATATGCTTCCATGTGTCTTCTTCTTGGTGTGGTGTGGTGGTTTTCGCGGTGTTACCAATTCGGCTGTGTAAGATATTCGCGATTAGTTTCTTTGGAACTTTTATTTACATAGACTGTGCCGAAGAGTTTTTTTCGCGACTTTTTTGCGCGATTCAGAAAAAATTATTTAGAAAATTTTCCACCAATCGCCAAATATAAGGGAAGCAATGCTTCCCTTGCTTCCATGGACGCCACGCCACTGGTAGAAGTCCCTTTCTGGTATGATTAACCGGAAGTTTCTCTTGGAGTCAATTACCGGTTTGATAAGGTCTGTATTCTCGAAAGGCAGTTTGATGTTTCGATGGCCATAAGGCCTCGTGCTAAATTGTCCCGTTTCCCTAAGTCTTAATGCACATTTGAACGCTGCGTTCATTAGAAACAGGTCCAGTGGGGATAAGTTTGTAAGGGTGTTTAGGGAATTTGTGGACGTTGTTCCCATCGCTCCTGTGATTCCTAAACATCCCAGTCTTTGGACTCTTTCCATTTTCAGTTTATTGCACCTGGTTTTGAGTGCTGTCCACCAGATCAGAATTCCGTATAATAGAATTGGCCTAACAACTGCTGTATATATCCAGTGCATAATTCGAGGATTGAGCCCCCATGTCTTACCAAGCAAACTTTTGCAAGTGTGTACAGAGCAATGGTTGCTTTCTTGGTACGTTCTTTCATGTTACGATTCCAAGTAAGCTTGCTGTCTAGGATCAACCCTAAGTACTTTGCGTGAGTCATCAAAGTTAACTCAGTGATGCCCATCCTTAGGAAGTCGAAGTCCTGAATTTTGGTTCTTCTTGTGTAGAGAACCAGTTCAGTCTTTTGCGGGTTCACACTTAGCCCCACTTTGCCTGCCCAATCTAGTAGCCTACTTAGAGCCATTGTTGTGAGGTCTGATAGAACGCCAGTGTCCTTTCCAGATACAAGCATTACAACGTCATCTGCGTAAGCCACCGCGCGTATACCTATCGCTTCGAAAGTTTTTAGTAGAGTGTTCAACACTAGTATCCATAGAAGTGGTGATAGCACCCTTCCTTGTGGCGTTCCTCTTCTGGTCGCTTTAGTAGCCGTGGCATTGCCCCATGCGGACGATATAAGTCTGTTAGATAGCAATGCTGCGATCCAGTTCGTTATGCTTGCGTTGACCCCTGCATTGTAGAGGGCATCCATTATCGCTTGTGCCGTAACATTATTAAATCCTCCTGCTATGTCTAGGAACGTGTCGAGCGTGTATTCTTTGTACTGTAGAGAGTTTTCGATGGCGGAGACCACCTCGTGCAAGGCCGTTTCCACGGATTTCCGCTTTAGATACGCGTGTTGTGGGTTTGGTAGATAGCCCGGTACGAGTGTCTCTCTAATGTGTTCATCCAGTATGTTCTCCATAGTTTTCAACATGAAGGATGTGATACTGGTTGGTCTAAAGTCTTTCGGGTTGTCATGACTACTTTTGCCAGTTTTGGGTATAAACACAATACTGGCCTTTTGCCAAGCATGCGGTACATAGCCAATTCTGATGCAGCCTTTGACAACCTTCGCCTGAAAAAATGCTACTGTATTCCGGAAGGCGGAACGACAAACCAATATTCAACTTCTCCGAATACACTCCAGCCCCAACGCCTCCCTCAGTCTTAGATCCGTCAGTAAAAAGGCTAATGGCATTAGATTCCAAAAAAGCGCTTTCAGACCACTCATTTCTCGATGGGATCAGACTTGTAAAGGACTTATCGCACAGGAGTTTCGGAGAGATGTAGTCCGTCATTCCGGGAATCTCAACGTTTCTCAGTACTGCCGAGTGACCTACGATTGATGCGGTCCACTGACCGGTTTCCCGGAGGCGAACAGCCGTATTCGCAGCCTATACAAACATTTGACCAAAATATCAAGTCTCTAGCTTCATTCTATCGATAGTTATCGAGCGAAGGCACAGACAAGCCTAAATCGATTCAGGAAGTGACCCTGATCATTTATATAAATACATTGCTATACCTCCTGAGCCTCCTTTAAGGTGTTACATGACAAAAACAATATACCCTATATTATAAGTCTAGAGTATAAAGGACGAGCGAGTCCGGTAAATGGCGAACACGGTTAATCGGGCCACGGTTAATCGGGTTCCTACTGTATATGTATAGTATAATATACCAATAAATGCCATACCTTCACCCCAAAACCATAGTTGACGCGCTATGCCCCAGTAGGCGTTAGGGCAGATAGTATCAGTAGTAGCCCAAAACCATATCCATAATTCAATATTTTTCCGTGCACGTTTCTTTTTCAATATAAACCTCAATCTCAAATGAGCGTTTTATTCCCGGGATAACAGCGTTATGATAACTAACTGCAGCTATTTGTACTCGTAGCCTACATATTGATAATCGTTTGATAAGATAAATTTTTTCACATTTCGTTGAGTAAACACTTCACCTGTTATTCTTTCTCATTGATCGAATTAGATATTTTTGTTACTAACGAATACACATACGTATGTACGTCGAAAATACAACTTCATTCAATTATGCTTTCTAGTCCAATGTTCTAGTTTATGTGACATGTACATGCATATCATCATCTTCAGTATTAGCCCCGTTCAATTCATCCGGATAAAGATAAATTTTAACACAAAACTACTGACCGAACTTTGATCCAGGTCTCGTAGGGGATCACATCTGGATCAGAGTTGAAAGTTAATCGGTTAGAGGTGAACTTACTCTCGGCAATTTGCCATTATACCTTTCCATACTGAGCTCGGAATTCGCCCCAAGCGGCGAATTATCTGTATGGTGGCTGTTTGAATTCGCTCGTCAGGCATGACTTCGATATCTGAGGCGCCAAATTTTATCGGCCGCTCATTCACGCTAAACTAAAATGCGAGTGGCCTGAAAATATATATAAAATTAAATGATGATGTATCATAGTAGGTTCGCAACTACCTAAAGCGGAAATTCATTTTATATACAATTCTAGCACTGGATTTTCCCATGCAAAAGTTCCAACTTTTAAGCTAAATATCTCCAAAACGGTTATGAGTTCTCTAAAAAGAACTTTAGATTCGTTCATTTCAGATCAAATTTGATTGAAACTCATCATTAAAATTTGGCGCCTCAGATATCGAAGTCGCCCCTAAATCCAGACCGTTGGTTTCATTTTGGATCTTTTTCCGATTGTATCGAACGGGGCTAGTGTTTTATGTTCGCCCTGAAAATTGTCAGTTTTTCAGTTAAGTATCCACGAAAAATCTTATCAAGCGGAGAGAAATAAGTCAACCGGAAATATTACTTGCATATTTGTCTGAACAAGCTAGGCATTTTATCATATACAGTTTTCCAACGAAATTTATCTGCTTTTAGTATGTATTTTGAATTTATAGTTTTTGTAAATTCCAGAGAATCCGTAATGGTTTTCGGGATCAAAGAATGAATGAAGACGAAATTATTACATTAATAGTAACATGAATAATACAATCACTTCCATGACATCTAATTAACATTTAATTTAGTAAATTGAAATATAACGACGTCACAGTTGAGGGAGGAGGATTCATGGTTTCGTGACCGAACTGAGAGTATGCATTTAATATGAATACGTAATTATGAGTATGTAATATTATTACAAATTTAGTGAGAATAAACAGCCGACAAAGAGCCGGTCGTTCCCACGGCAGCCAGTTTTACGTACCCGAGCGACCCGTTCATCAGCAACGGCCAAGGGCCTGCCAAACCTCTTTAACACCAGCAGGCGTTATTACAATAACAACAACTACAACTAAGAGCTGATGCACATGAACGTCAGAAGTAATTCGTGACGCCTCGTCAACGACCCGTTCATCAGCAACGACCAAGGGCCTGCCAAACTCCTTCAACAGGGGCAGGCGTTGTTACAACAAAAATTAACAGCCAACAGTCAAAAGTAATCCGGGACGCCGCGTCACTTTCAATCCCATCTCTTTGTGATAGGACACAGCATCAGTCCGTACGAGGGCGGTCCGATAAGTACTTAGCCTACAAAAGAAAAACGAAAAATTTGGAAAAGTGGCGATTTATTTCTCTACATAGTCTCCTTTTAGCTCGATACACTTGACCCAGCGATGCTCCAACTTCTTTAATCCATCTGAAAAATACTTTTTCTCGAGGTCTGCAAAGTAGGCCTCCGTGGCGGCGTTGACCTCCTCATTCGACTCAAATTTCTGCCCGGCGCGTGACTTTTTCAAGTTTGGAAACAAAAAGAAGTCGCACGGTGCCACATCTGGAGAATACGGTGGATGGGGCAGCAGTTCGTAGACCAATTCGACCAATTTGGCCGTGGCAACGGCAGAGGTGTGAACCGGTGCGTTGTCATGGTGGAAGAGCACTTTTTTTTCTTCGCCAAATGGGGCCGTTTTTTCTGCAATTCGGCGTCGCCCAATAATTCGGCATAGTAGAGCCCACCTTGTGAGTCTCAGGTGGCCATCACCTTTCTGGCCGATAGGACAGTCGTCGCCTTCTTCGAAGCACGTTCGCTGGGTGAAGTCCACTGTTTCCACTGTTCCTTGGTCTCTGGTGTGTACCAGTGGATCCATGTTTCGTCGAAGGTCACGAAACGACACAGAAACTCCTTCGGATTGCGCTTCAACAGAGTCAAACACTGCTCTGAAGTGGTCTCACGGTTGCGCTTGTTGTCCGGAGTGAGGAAACGCGGCACCCATCGCACCGACAGCTTTCTCATGCCCAAAATTTCATGCAGGATATGACCCACGCGGTCTTTTGAGATGGCTGCTGTCTCAGCTATCTCGCGCACCTTCAATCGGCGGTCTGCCAATACGAGATCGTGGATTTTTGTCACGTTATCCTCCGTGGTAGCCGTTTTCGGGGCACCTGGGCGTGGCTCATCAAAAACCGACGTGCGACCACGTTGAAACTCGTTAAAACCAATTTTTGACTTTCGCCATCGAGGTCACCGTATACAGCATCCAAGCGCTCTTTGATTTCGCTGTGCGATTTCCCTTCCAAAACAAAAATCGAATCACCGACCGATATTGCTCTTTTTCCATTCTTCTAAAATCCGCGGAAACGCCCGCTTCCACAGGCGGTCAAAACAAAACTACGAGTCCGATTCGGCTGAAATTTTGACAGTAGCCGCCTACGAGAATGT